>OY728137.1:687982197-692982197 GCA_963277665.1 Viscum album | reverse complement strand
CCCCATTGGCGTTGATAAAAATACTTCATTTGATGACTCAAATTTTCCCATTGTGAGATTTGATGTTGAACTGGAAGTAGTGGTGAGAAATATATAGAAGCAACCATATATGTTCAGAGTTCATTCATTTTACCTTTACATGAGTTTATCAGGTTGGTATTAATGTAATTACTTTAATTTAGTTTTAGTTTGGAATGATATGTCTATTTTAGTATTGTTTGGTTTCATTTCATTTAATTATATTTATTTCAATTCAAAAAACTGGGTTTAAAATGGTTTTTTAAAAAATGTATAACTTGGTTTTAAATTATTATTACTAAAAGATGTTATGACATTGCTTGTCTTCTTTGAATTCTAAGTTGTATGCATGATTTTTAAAAACTATTTCTAAAAAATGTACATTTCATTATTATGTAGATTATGAAAAATACTATAGAATCTCATAGGAATATATTATTTGATGCTGCTCATGATAGACATGAGCGTGGGTTGTCGCCTATGGTTCCTTTAATGAGTATAATAATTGTAATATTTTTATTATTAATTACACAAAATTTTATGTTCATATTATTTATCAAATTTTTTTAGGGACATACAGGTCCATCAGAGTTGACTCCTCCTACCAGCATGGGTCCGAGCAGGCATCCTCCAAGACATAGGCAGAGCACCCATCTTTCCACTACCCACATTGACCCATCATTGGACACCCCATCTACCACACATGTCCATTCTTCGCTTGATACTCTTGGTATGTTCCCATCCATTCCCCTGTCACCATCTCATTTATCCTCTTCTTCCTAGTCTCTATTTACGCCACCTCGACCGATGTTCCCACCTTTACCATTTTCATATCCTTTCATGTATCCCCAAACCTACTACCCATATTCTAACATTTCTATGCCGCCTCATTTTCCTACTATCCATCCAATGTATAATGATTTTGTTCCTTCAGCTTCCACTTCAGTGCATGAAGATCAGCGAGACCATGCAATGGAATAGATACTTCCTTTAGAGGATGCTAATCCAAGATAGTCCATGGATGCATCACAACCTATTCAGGAGCTTGCATCAGGTTTTTTTATTATAACTGTATTAAATTACATCATTTAATTTTTTTCCTATTGTATAATCACTTAAATCTTCTCCCCCCCCCCTCTTATCTTATTCAGTGGGATCTTCTAGTAGGTGAAGTGGGCGCACTCATATGCAGGAAGTCTAGAATCGTAAAACTCTGATTATGGTGGATTACAATGATCAAAATAAAATGGTAGGTAAAAATTCTACGCAGTGTAAAATTTTCATGGCCACTTTATCCAAGTACCATGATATCATGCCATTGGAACCGGTATCATGGAGACATATCATTGATGACATCAAGGAGAGGTCATGGGTATAGATATGGGTAAGAAATTTTTATAAATTTATATCTATATTAGTAATGTATTTATATGAATTAACATGTTTATTTCAGAGTCTGTTTAACTTTTCTAACAGTGAAGATTCCAAAGTTTCTAGGTTGATGGATCTTGGACAGTCATGGAAGGAATACAAGCATGAGTTATATATTGGATGGAGGAGCAGAGTGGGTACTAATTTAGAGGGTGTACCCACATACTCTGACTGTCCAAAAGTTAATATCTAGAAATGATCTCACATTAGAAGACTGATAAATTTAAGGTACTTCCAATCTTTAATGGTTTTCATATAAATTTTAATTCTTATTACATGTATTGGATTCTTGTTTTTAGGAATATTCAAGAAAAAACAAAAGGAAAAAAGATGAAACAACATATCTACACACATTGGGGTTCACTATAATGCCCGATAATGAGAATAACTGGGTACTTTCATCTAAATTAAAAAAAGAATTCCTCTTTAAATCATGAGGCTAAGCAGGATTTAAGTTCACATCAATAACTCCCTCAGAATGTCTTCTCATCAATTCACCACTTTTTTGAACTAAATTTTTTATATAAATATCCTCTGTTTGTAGCTACAAGATAATATAAATATAATCCACTTTAATATTGAAGCATTAAGGTACCCTAAAAAACATCCAGGTGTTACCAACAAGGTTTTCCATGCACTCCTTTAGGGTATTTCACTATCAGATATGGTCTGTAACCATTTTGGGAGGCTTCTGAATATTTCTTAACACTGTTGAGAACTCTGGAACTCAGATTTGACAACTATATCACTTCAAATATTCCTTGTTATCCACTATTTTATAACATTTAAGAATATGAAAACTAATTTTAGCATGTATGTTTTTTTTATTCACATATCTAATTTGAACATATTCAATCTCCCATTATAAAATAATTGTTGTAATCCAAATTTGTGCATTTCTCATTTACAACAATCTTTAATGGGAATTGAAGGTCGTGTACCTCATGAAAAATTATTTTCCTCTGGTAGGAAGAAAAAATTATGGAAGTACAATAAATTAACATACATAAGAAAATATTGTAAATTTTTTTTATATATTTCAAAAATTTATAGGGAATTCATAATTTAATATGTTGTTTATAATTTCAACAGTCTGCCTTGGAGTCCCTCTCTAATAAAGAAGATGAAAACTTTGGTCCACATGATCATTTGAGTTAGGTATTATGTGTGGAGCACCTGGGGAGAGTATGATGTCAACTAGGAAAAAACATCACCCCCTCTAGGTATTGGTCCTCATTGTGATACTCTCAAGCCTCTCAGGACTCTGAGTTGTAAAGAGCTCATACAAAAGTAGCTAAGGAAAAAAATATCTTTAGAATAGCATGAAAGAAGTAAGCTGATGACCAAAAATTTCATGAAAGATATGTCATTTTTGAGTTAGTCACTTCCATCAGAGGTTGTTACTACTTTTCATTCATATATGGAATCAATGTTCTCTTTAAATGATGCCTCGGATGATTCCAATTAGGTTATTAGCAGCGATCGAGATGAAGGTGGTGGTGATAAAGTTGTTGGTGGTGAGGATGTTGTTGCTGGTGTTATTGGTGATGAGGTTGATGATGATGTTGTTGGTGGTTCTATTGGTGATGAGGCTATTGATGATGTTGCTGATGATGAGGAGGATGGGGATAGGGATAAAGATGGGGATGGAAATGTTGGTGATGGGGTGGATATTAATCCCCTCCATTTTTTGACTTAGCAAGGAGACTTGTGAAATTAATTTAAAAATGTGAATTGACTACTTGTATAGATGAGGATTTACATGTATTTTTTATTTGATTTACAGGTGTAGTGTGTTTTGTTTTGTGTTAGAGTTGTTTTTTTGGACCATCAGACTGCTTGTATAATGTTAATTCCTTCTTGTAATGACATGAATTTTGAATATGTTTTCATCAAGGGTGTTAAATGGGAATTCTTTAGGTAATTTTACATATTTATAACTGAATGAATTCACCTTTCATAATCACTTTACTTTGGTTTCCTTGAAGATCTACTCCACAATTATAACATTAAAAGGGATTATATCAAGAATATGTCCACCCATGTATTCTATAATAACAATAGTACTTTCCTTAATATTACACTTACATTGCCTCCACTTAAACCTACATCTTACTTTTAATACTGTTTTTTAATTCCTTTCAGTTCCATTCTTGCAGATTTTTGAAAGCATGGAGGTTTGATCTTGAGAAATCCAAAGAGATGTGGGCTTCCATGATTTAGTGTAGAAAAGAATTTGGTGTGGAAACTATTTTGAATGTTATATTGTCTACCAGTTTTATTTGTTGAAAAAAATACCATTTATATTTAAATCATGTTTCTGGAATCTCTGTAATGATTGGGTGGTAAATTAGATACTCTTGTCATTCCTTTGAATGTTTTTCTACATGTTTTTGTTATCTCCAAGATTTTGAGTTTGAAGAGTTGAATCAAGTTCTTAAATACTATCCCCAGGGTTATCGTGGTGACGATAAGGATGGTAGGCCTATTTAAATTTAAGGCCTTTGAAAATATGATCCTATTAAGCTTATGCAAGTGACAAAATTGGATCGTTATTTGATATACCATGTGTAGGAATTTGAAAAAAGTTTTTCAATCATGTTTCTTTCTTGTTCAATTGTTGCAAAGAGGTAAATAAACTCATGTAAAATAATTTTGGATGTTCAGGGAGTGGTTAATTCTTATTTTTTAGTTTTATTCCACATTATATGTTAGTTTTAGTTTATATTTTCCATATTATTTCACATCACCCTATTGTATTCTGTTTAGGGTTTCAAGATATTTACAAAGTTTACACAAGAACTCATTTTGCAGCTATAAAATATTGATGGAGACAACTATCCTGAGGTATATATTGTCATCATGAATATTTAAATCTATAAAAAAATTGTCAATGTTACGATTTGAAATTGTTTACTTTTATATGCATAAAACTACATGAAGACCCTTTACCAAATGTTTATTATCAATGTTAGCCCTTTACTTCAGGTGTTTTTTATCCAAAATGTTCTATTACCTTTACCCCTCCTGCCATTGTGGATTTGTATATCAGTGTTTTTTTCATTATTTGATGCATTTTCTACTAAATATGATGTTATTCACAATCTCTATATTGATTCTATATAACATGAACTTTAAAATAGTTCCCGGTGAACTTGCATGTCTTCTATGTTATTTCATATTAACAAATTTGAAATATAATTTTTTCAAATACTTCTATATATATTGCTTCCTGTAATTTATTTATTGTATATACCATATTTATTTTATCTTAATATAGTATGTTGTCTTATATTGTTTACACCAAAAAATTCATGTTGTTTCAACTGCTGCTATATACTATCTTTCAACTCCTATTATCTTTCAACTCATACTATACTCTATTTCTTCAAGATTAATATTGTTTCAACTCCTACTATATACTATTTTCAACTCCTACTATATATATTGTTTACCCTAGAAAATTCATATTTTTAAAACTCTAATGATCTTCAGATAGTTTGAAATGTTTTCCATGATGGTATGTTATATTTATAAACACATACCACATCCAAGAGTTTTTTTACTATAGTATTTCTTAAAATGAATTGTAACATTGTGATGTCATTTTCTATTTTGTGTTGATCAAAATTTAAACATGGAATTATTATTTTTTACTGTATTATTTCTAAGGTGGGAAAGACGTGGTGTTTGAGAACTTGAGATAGCTTTTCATGAGTGGGGTTGCCAACGAGAGCAAATGATCACTTGGTAAGATCATCTTAACTGGGTTTTAGTTCGTTTTCTATCAGTAATATTTTAATAATTTGTCTTGTTATGTATTCTTATTGATAAGATAAAGAAATTCATGGGAGACCCTGAAGAAAATGTTGAAAATCAGCTCCTCAAAACCGAGTAGGATCTTCAGGTCTATATGCTTACATTCTTTATACCCACATGATCATCATACATATATCAATATTATGAATCCTTTTTTCTAGAATTTATCTCAGAAATGGATGTCATAGTGATTTTTCTATCTTACAAACTTTGGTCATAAACAATGTTCAATATTGAGGTTAGCTTTGTATGAAAATGATTAATCCAAAGTAGTTGCACCATAGTAATAAAATCAACTGAAATTGTAACATTTTGTATTCAATATTTGGTGTTTATTCAAGGAGAACTGGATGATACTACTATGCTTAGGGCTATATGATCTGGATTCAAGGAAACTATTGAACCTACTGTCTGTTTGAAACAAGGTTTGTGTGTTACCATTGTGCATATTCTCAATATGATTGAACTTTTAAAGACAAAAAAAAAATTGGATTTATTCTATGGGTACAGATGTGAAGACTAATGAATACCTCAATAGAAACGGTGGTTGTTGGAGCACTTTGAAATCAAACATAACTGCTTGTTAGGTATGCAGAATATTTTCCCACTGATTCCAAAATTGATCCATATGATTAATTTTCTATCTGGTAATGTTTTCTAGGATACATTTAGGGGAAGAGTATGTGAATTCCCCCTCATCAATGGTATTCAGTATAAAGGGGATGGTTATGAATCTTGTGAACTTCTCAGGACTGGTCGATGCACATTAAACAATGGGGCTGCTGAAAGGAAGAGAAGAATGAAAAAATATTCTCAACATGCTCGGTTCATATCATTTCTCCTTATCTTTGATTCAGAATCTATTGTTATAAGGTTTTTTTTGAGTTCATTATTCATAACTTACATATGGACCTTACATGTTCCATGCTTGGAATTTTATGGTTTTTTCTACAAAATAATTTAAATATGTCCATAATGACAATAGATATTAATGAATTAAAAATAATTTCATGCTAGTGTTGTGACTACACATGTAAGAACACGTGGGGTGATTATGAATTCAAGTGAAAAGGGGGATTCTTGTACATAAAGGAGTAGGACACATGCATCGATAAGACTCGAAACACCCATACATTACATGAGATTACTAATCTTTTCTAATGGTCTAGTGGATGATGAATTCATATAGACTATCATGGTTTTAATAGAAAGAAGAACTAAAAAATTTTCATGGTTTATTTCCTCAATGGTATTGAATTCATGGTGGCTACTGGCATAGCGGGTTATGTGTTCTACAAATACAGGCTTTGGGTAAGATCTGGTGAATTGCACTAATAATCCCAATGTCCAATCCCTTTGTTTTAAAGAAATAATCAATGAACAACTTTTATCTTATTCATTTAGTCATACATAAGATAAGTTTTGGTAGATTTTCCCATTTAATTTCTTGGATTTGGTATCCCATAAAAACTTTACAGATTTTAGGCTCACGGAATCTTGATCAAGACATTAATTATTTTTATCATTAAAATTATCTTATGAAGAAATAACAACATCCACCTGAAGTTTATTTACAACCAATTCCATAGGTGGAATAGTTGAATATTCATTGTTAGAACCATGCTTCTCCAAACATCCTACCACCCATATACCACCAGCAACATTCAGAACCTTTTTGTAACGGTCAGAGACCTCCAAAAGATATTCCCTGTGGAAAATTTCCTGCATATCAACCTTACTATATAGGAACATTATAGTGTGAAATTAATCTCTTTTCATCCACCATTTTTTGATGAAATTTATCTATATCTAATGTAATTTTTTACATGATATTTTCTATTATTGATGTTTTTGGATGTAGTTCATTATTTTTATATTTGTTTTGAAATCTACTAATTGATTATGTTCTTTGAGTTAGAAAATAACAAATAGTGATATGTGATTCTTAATTTTCTATCTCCTTGTCTTGTTATTTATATTTTAGATTCCATGAATCGTGAGAGAGATACTTGAAAGTTATGCTTTGTGATCAAGGAACCTGGACTAACTGGAAAAATCCACTCTTGATTTTCATGTAATCAGATTAGTGTACTCCTCCTTTTCTTTTAGAGCCATATCACTCTACTATACTAAGAATTAATTAAATAGGTATAGTGGAAATCATATCTATAATACATTATTATATCTCTAAATATAACTATGTTCTAACTATATTTTCCCATGCTGATTCCCAGGAAGCAGATAAAATAGTAAAATGAAGAGGAGGGGATTTTGGGATTGATCGTTTCCACTTGAAGTAGCTAGAGAAGTGTATTGAAAGTAGATTGAGCGAAGTGATTGAGAATAAGGTCAACACTTCAACCACTTCCTATCTATTTACATTTCCTTATTCATTTTATTTTTCTATCGTGTTTTGAAACTTTTATTTATGTGTTTATTCAATTATTGTTTACCATGTACCGTGGTTTTTATGTGGTTTTTATTTTTATTTTTTACAGATTAAGTATTTACCCACGGTTCAATGAACCGTGGGTATATTATGTCTAGTGCAATAATATATACCCACGGTTTTGTAAACCATGGGTATAGATATATACCCATAGTTTAACTAAAACTGTGGGTATTGTGGAAATTTTTAGAGTTATACCCATAGTTTTTATGAAACTGTGGGTATATGTGATATTTCTAGTAGTGTTAAAAATAGATTATATATACTTGAACTTAAAAACTTTATAATGACAATGAATGAAAAAACCAGTGATCATGAATCATATATCACCCACCTATGGCACTTTAGGATAGGTCATGTAAACAAGAAGCGATTACAGAAATTACATCAAGAAGGTTTTTTAAACTTGGTATAGTTAAAACCCTTGGATGTATTTCATGCTTGTTTATAAGGGAAAATAACCAAATCATCCTTCTTTGGTAAGGGAGAAAGAGCCAATAAATTAATGGTATTAATTCATACTGATGTATGTGGTCCATTTTCAGTAGATGGAAGGGTTAGGTTTTCATGCTTCATTACTTTTATAGATGAATATAGTAGGTATGGATATATCTAATTAATGTGGTATAAGTTGGATTCCTTTAAGATGTTTAATAAATACCAATATGAAGTAGAAAACCATCTTAGTAAGAAGATTAAGGAACTCCGCTCAGACTGAGTTGGATAATATCTTAACCAATCATTAATTGATCACTTGAAGGAGTGTGGGATAGTATCCCAACTCAATTTTCCTTATACACCATAGTGGAATGGTGTTACTTAAATGAGGAATAGAAAATTTCTAGACATGGTCAGATTGATGGTGAGTTAGACAACTCTTCCATTATACTTTTGGGGATACACTTTGCAGATATGGCATATACCCTTAACCGAGTACCAACTAAGGCTTCATATGAAATTTCATATGAGTTATGATGTGGAAATGAACCTAATCTGTCACACTTATGTTTATGGGGATGTGAGGATTTTTTTAAGACTATACCAAGTGACAAATTAGAATCCAGAAGCATGAAGTGAATCTTTATAGGTTATCCTAAGGAAACCAAAGGATATTACCTATACAACCCTTTTGATAGACTATTTGTTTTGGAAAGACATTCCATATTTCTAGAAAGTGAACACATTTACAATGAAAATAGTGGAAGAAATATTGACTTCGATGATGTTAATGCTCCCGATGCACAAGAGTTGGTACAGGAACAATATCCACAAGGTAATGTGGAAGAATAAGTGGTTTCTGAGACAAATATATTGTGTAGGTATACTCAAGAGGTTAGAGAACCATAGATTTGTGGTTTTCTTGTCACTGAGTCAGGTGACACATTACTCCTTTTGGATGATGAACCTCTAACCTACAAGGAAGTAGTTGAAGGAAAAGAAGCTTCTAAATGGAAACATTCCATGCATTCTGAGATTGATTTCATGTACCAAAATCAAGTTTAGATTATGGTAGACCCTCCAACTGATGTAAAACCCATTGGGTGAAAATGGGTATTCAAGAAAAAGTTGTAAATGGATGGTAATGTTAATACATATAAAGAAATAATGGTTTCAAAGGGTTTCAGGAAATGTAAAGTCATAAACTATGATGAAACCTTCTCACTAGTAGCAATGTTTAATTCCATCAGAATATTTCTTACAATAGAAGCCTTTCATGATTATGAGATTTGAAAATTGTATTTCAAAACTATTTTTCTAAATGGTAATTTGGTTGTATACATCTATATGACTCAACCCAAAGGTTTTTTTAGGTAAAAAAATTCCAATAAGGTGAACATGCTGCAGAGATCCATTTATGGGTTGAAGTAGGAATCATGATCATGGAATGTTCGTTTTGACGAGGCTATAAGAGAATTTAGTTTTTTCAAAAACTAAAGTGATCCTTATATCTGTAATAAGGTTGATGGTAATTCCATCATTTTCCTAGTATTATATGTTGATGATATATTAATTATGGTTAATGAAGTGCAAGTATTATAGTTAGTTAAGGCTTGGTTAAATTAATTCTTCTCCATGAAAGACTTAATTTAAGTAGACTACATTATAGGGATCAAGATCTATCGAGATAGATCTTAGAGGATGTTTGGGATAATTTAAAGTACATATATTGATAAGGTACTCAAAAGGTAAAATATGGAATAATCCAAGAGAGGGTTGTGGACTATGTCACATGGTATTAATCTCTCCAAGAAAATGTGTCCACAAACATAGGAGGAGATTGATAGAATGAGTAGAATCCATTAAACATGGTGGGAAGATATCAAGCTAATCTAGGAGAGTTATGCTGGCCAGCTATTAAAACTATCCTAAAGTACTTATGTCATACAAAGAATATGTTCCCAGTGTATGGAGGAGATGAGTACTAGTAGTGAGGGGATACATTGATTCTAGTTTATAGATAGATTATGATGATCTAAAATCTCATTCAAGAAACATATCTTGACTCAATGGTGGTTCAGTGGGCTGGATAAACTCTAATTAATCTGTGGTCACTGATTCTATACTAGAATCCTAGTATATAGAGGCTTTCGATGCAGAAAATCAAGAAGTATGGATACACAGATTTGTATCAGACATTGTTGTTGTTCCTATAAGTGAAGAACCTATTCTAGTTTATTGTGACAATACTGTTGTAGTGGTGGTTAATAAGGATCCCAGGTCACACCATAGGACAAATAATATACTTAAAAATTTTCATCTCTTTAGGTATTTTACTGAGATAGGTGAAGTCACAATTAGAAGATTATCCACAAAGAACAACATTGCATACCCCCTAACTAAATCCATATCTCAATAGAAGCATGATTCTCATGTGAGAGTTAGTAGATTGAGACTTTTTAGTAGTTGGATCTAGTGCAAGTGGGAGTGTTGTAAGTGGGTTCCCTAGACTCAACTTGTGATGTAATTTTATTACCACTATATGTATACAGGTTGTTAAATTTACATGTGTTTATCTTTATATAATAGTGCAGATACTTCTGCATCCACTATGTTTATAGTAATGTCCTTAGATTACGTGTCATATCAAAGGGTTATCGAAGATCCCAGGCTATAATGATAACCTTGAGATACTATGAAAGTAATATTAAATTAATTTCATGTGGTCCAGATACATCATTCTGACAGGACACAGATGATGTGCGACTATCAGGTGTTTGGGGATAATAAGCATTGAGAATTATTCTCATGAAATTCACACTTGGTGATCTCTAGTAGTTGAGATCATGAGGAAAGACCCTCAAATAGGAACACCACATGTTTTAGGTTTCATTGGTTGTTCTTATATATGGACATGTGTAATGGTCTCCTAACTTGACATCATTATCGATGTATGTTATTTGATAGCATACTTTGATACAATATGAAAACCATGGTAATTAAGTTATAGATAGGTAGTTTTTGTTGGATACGTCATTAGTGGAATGACATTGATTAAATGATCAAGATAGTATTTTTCTCTTATGAGTTGAGGAGGAGATATCTCAGGACTAGTTGATTAGGATAGTAGTACCTTCATAAAATACATGGTCATGGTATTTTAAGGTAAGTTCGTCTAGAAATATTAACAAATAATAAAGCAAGAAAAGGATTATGACACAAGTGTACATACAGCTTTATGAGATATTTATGACAAGGAGATTATAGTAAAAAATGTGTGTTCATAGGAAGGTATTTGTTACATTGACTTTTCCTTATCTCTATAGTTTCCTTGATGGGTTGCTAGACCCCGCTCTTGGTCTTTGAATATTATTCACTACTATTGAGATAAGTTCCTAGAGGGCCACACACAATAGCACTTTTATAATCTTCCATATTTTTTTGAATTGGAATATAAGGATTGGTGAGACCCACCTTGGGGTCCATGTATTATACAAGTTCTATGGATCTCCAATGAATAAATAAATTCATTATTATTAAATTAGTGAATAATTAGGTTGAATTTATTTATTACATGCATTTACAAGTGATTAGGTAAATACAAGAATAGATATTATTTGAGTATATATTAATGTAATATTTCAGGTTCATTTAATATTATCAGGAGATTTGAGTCGAGTTAATGGTTCAAGATTATCACGTAATATAATATATATATATATATATATTATAGTTTATTTATAAAAAATAAATAATATTTATGGAGTAGTTTAGTTAGTTATAAATAATTATTTATAATACTTTTATAGTTGATGTTTATTGCATGGGGGTCGGGAACCCAAACTTGGTGTTATAGATTTTTTCTATATAGGTAGAGAGAGGCTCTTCCCATGATGACTATTTATCCATTGTAATTGAGAGATTCTCTCTCCTCCTAATTCCTAGAGAGATAATCTATCATTCAAGAAAGAAATTCAAGTTCTGTATTCTCATATTGAAGATAGTGGATCGTACTGGTCATCATTGTGTCGGAGTGATTGTCGTAGATCTGTGCTAGCACCTAGAATCTGGTGAATGATGCATATACATATTTTAGAAGTGTGTATAGATGATATAGATAGATTTAGTGTCGGATCCTTCAAGCAACAGATGCCGACAGTTTGCGATGGGTGTGCACACTCCTAATCAGAATGAGGTATTTGATTATTATTATTTTCTTTGATAAACCATGCATGATCCCCAGAATATTTCGGGATGAGATCGTTGTAATAGACGATGTTTCTTCATTCCGGTGATACAAAAAATTAAATTCCCAACCCATCGGCTTCTGAAGAGCGTCCTAATACTTTCACCCTATTTTTTCAAGCTTGGGATTTCCTCTCACGTACCCTATTGTTTTGGTCTTGGGATGACCTCCCTTTTACCCTCTTGTTTTGGTCTTGGGATGTCCTCTCATTTACCCTCTTGTTTTGGGATTAGTATTTCCTCATGTTTACCCTCTTATTTAAGGATTGGGATGTCCTCCCATTTTCCCTCTTATTTTGGGCTTGTAATGTCCTCCTATGTACCCTTTGATCTCATAAAACATTTATCATTACCCAATGCATTAGAAGGAGATATAGGTCTCACCCATTTCATAGTGAAATCATATATTCATGTTCTAAATAATCATAAATAATCATATCATAACCCATGAAATGAAATGTGTGTCATAAACATGAAATCACACCTTAAACTATGGAAAAAAGTTTCATAATCATTTTATCAAAGCATAACCTATGAAAATAAGTGGGTTTCATAGATATATAACTCGTGAAAGAGAAAAAGATTTCATAAACATCATGTCATAAAATCTAAACCATTTAGAGAAAGAATATCAATGGAAACATTGAATTTTTTCCCTATAAAGGTATGAATAACACCAATGGACGTTATCTTAGATGGGAAATAATTTTTAAAGATCCTTTAAAAACACTTCATGAGGAAATTATCCTTTCTCCTATGAAAATGCTTCTTCAAATATAAAACCTTTTGAAAAAAACATTTTCATGAAAATAAACTTGAAAATTTATAAAGGAATCATTGAAAACATTTTTAAATCCTTTTTTCCTTTGAAACTTTTAGAGGATCTTGAAAACCATTTTAAACCCATTTTTCCTTGAAAACTTAAAAAAGAATCTTAAAAACCTTTTAAAAACCAATTTCCTTGAAAAATACTTTTAAAACTTATAAAGAAAGATTTAAAATGATTTGAAAATAATTTCATTGAAAATATCTTTTTAAAAAATTCTTAAAAATTATCCTTTTAAAAATTAAAATGATGATTCAAATAAATGATGGTTGGTAATTTCATAAAAATCATACAAGGTAAAAAGAACATTACTTTTTCATGGTAAAAAGGTTAGAAAAATGCCTTATTTTTAAAGTGACAAGAAGATTCCCTTGAAAATATTTGTAAAATAAAAAAAGGTAAAAATTTATTTTAATTATCATAAGATATTATTATAATATTCTTTTAATCCCTTTTTGTAAATAATGGTTTTTAAGGAAGATAGATTTCCAACCGAATAGAGAGGTAAGGTCATATTTTCTTAAAAAAATATTAATTATCTTAAGTAAAAAAGAGTGAAAAAAATTGTCCTAATACATAAATACATCAATACTAAATAGAGAATAATAAAATTCATGAGTGTTTTTAAATATGGATTATAATATTTAGTTAATGAAAATATGATCATAAACAATATCAATAAATGGTGAGATTGTTTAAATAAACTCTTACCACATGGTAACTTTGAAACATACTCCCATGTAGGAAAATTAAATTACATGGATCTTTTAAAATATCATTAAAATAATTATATTTATGTTATATCTTGTAAAATAAATTTTATACACCTCATAAAAAAAATATAGGTTTATAATATGGCGTGTGTCTCAAAGAAGTAAAATTGAGACAAAATTTCTTTACTAATTTGGTAACTTTTGAAACTTAAACACCGTGACATAAATATCATCAAATGGTTATGAAAATAACCATATATTTAAGTATAATAGGCATATAATACATTCATGGGAATTATATACACCACACAATGTAATTGAGTTGTGAATAAGTTGTGTATCTCACGAAAATAAAGAGTGAGATGAAATTCTCTCACCTTGTGTCTTGACTCTCATAGTAATCATTCAAACCTCCTATGTAATAAATATAAATTTATTATAAATATATCAATGAACCATATTATTACTTATAATACCATATATGGTTTGATTATGTCTTTATATTATCTTCTTGTTAATAATTCTATGTTAAGGTTTCGCTTCGGGTAATATCTGCTTTGTTTTTCACATGTATCTTAATTTGTTATATCTTTGGTCCTTATACTTATATCATGATTTATAGAATGTAAAAAATTATTTAAATATAATTTATATTCAATATATTTGTATTATAATAATCCATATAATATTTATGTATGAAATTTAATACACCATTCATGGAGACGGTAAGACGTACGTACGCATGAACGTTATTTCCGTTTAATTGTCGTGTTAAAAGAAATAAAGTAAAAGACATATATGTATATATTTATATATATATATCATTATTAAATTAGATTTATTATATCATATATATTCACTAAATCTATACCTAATACATTCCATGTAGTGTATGAATGAAAAACATCGCTTTGAGGGGGCGGTAGTCCACACTTCCTCAAACGAAATTATCGTATTAACACAAAATGAAAAGTATAAAGATATGTGATGTAAAGTAATTAAATAAGATTAAATACATAATAAATATAACATATAAAATATATAAGTTTATTTTTCATCATAATTTACACCATGATGGGTGGTAAAGGAAAAATGAACAATCATTTTTTATTGAGGTGGTAGTCCGCCATACACGTAAATAGTATGTTCGTTACCCATTAGATAGAAGTATGTGTAAGTGTAGGTTGAACAAATATCATAAAAAATAGTATATTTAGGATACTTTTTTTATTATAAAATCATGGAATAAAAATATTTTAGGGAGTGGAGAAAGAAAATAATCGAAAGGAGTTTGAGGGAGGGTGTTACCTCTTAATCGGGTAACTCCTTTTGTTTTTCACCAAAGAGCTTACTTGGACAAATTTCTTCCCAAATGAGGATTCAAGAAAGAAGTGATGAATTTTGGGGAGATATTTTGGTAGAGTTTTTAGATAAAAAGTGGCTTGATATGTGTGAGGAAGTGGGAGTAGAGTAGGCCTTTTTATAATGGAGGAGGAGTGGCACTCTTGTAATATTTTAAAATAAAAGAACCCCACCCATGTTTTTTTATTTATAGTGGACCAATAATTGTAAAAAGTAAAGAAATTGGAGGATATGGTTTAAATATATCCATAAAATGGATTTTGGACAAGTTTATAGGTCTTTTTTAGGCTTAAGGTTATAGTTTAGTCCCTTATTAATCTTAATTTAACCTTAATCATTGTAATTAATTTTAATTACTTTCACTAATATTTTTGGTAAAAAAATAATCTTAAATTATTAGAAATTATAAATAATTATTATTCAAAATATTGAATCCATTTTTCTAAATTCTAATCATATAAGTGGAAGGAATTAATTTAAATATAATCCCACATACGGCATGATAATACGGGTTTTTAAAGTAAAAATGCTCAAAAGTTTTCTATGTTTTTATAGAAAATTTCAATATGAAGTTGATTATAATGACCTAAATTGGATAAATTGACAAAAAAATTGATCTAATTAAACTTTAAAATCAATTAAAAAAATAATTTGGCTGTATAAATAAATTAGATGAAAAGGCATTTTTGAGTTAAAATCCATTATTTCTAACTATTCATTAAAGAACGAAACCTTACAAAAAAATACCAAAAAATTATTGTATCCTGATTTTTGGGTTTATCTTCAAAATATGAAGCTTATTTTGACATATTAAATTTATAAAATTAACAAAAAATGTATTTAAAATGGTTTTTCCATTAAAAGGTGGTAAAACTACATTTATAAAAATATAGGTTTTTAAGCATAAAAATGGGTTTGTTCTTATCTTATGACTATAAAATATATTGAATTAATATAATAAATATTTTATTGAATATATAACATATATATTATGTTAATATCACTCACTAATTGTATTTAATTTAATTTATTAGAGTAAAACAGCTTTGCAACCATAAAAATAATAATATTTCCTTTTATATCTAATCGGTTTCCATAGTCATTTATAATTAATTGGTAACCTATGAATTCATATTATATTTTTGTAAAACATATATTTTAATATATTAGTTAATACTATTAATAACTGAAAATTTAATGGCTAGTTTATATCTCATTAAATTATAAAATTTTAATAATATATTATAGTTTGGTAACACTTGGTCTTACATGTTACGTAAGTCATCGAGGAAAGTCATTATTGCATGCAATGCAAGATAACATCAGTGTTACATTTAGATAAAGATAAAATTTATATTTCATATAGTGCATTATTAACTTGGTGTTGCGTATATCATAAGAAAAACATATAAAATAAACTATTTTCAGTGTTGTGTGAAATGAAAAATATTAAAAAGGTTAATTTAATTTGAAAAAAATAAGTAAAAATATCTCAGGGTGTTACAGTTTATTTTCCATGGGCTTTGATATATAATGAATGTTTTATTATATTATGGAACATATATGATTGAATTTTTATTATGTAACAGGTGGGATTGGAATTATATATCCCTCCAGTGCATTGTGTAATGATGGATAACTCATGAGATAAATATGTTATGTGTGAACCTGATTTAATGCCCACAATTTTATGCATGGACTTGGTTTTCATGTTCATAATATTATGCATGGAATTTTTTTCAAATCCATAATATTATGTGTGTATTTGGTTTTCATTTCCATAATATTATGCATGGGCCTCGTTTTATGTTCATAAGTTTTTATGAGGTCCTGATTTAATGTCCTTACCTTAATGAGTAAACCTATTTCTATCTATACATTTTCACAATGTTATAAGATAATTTTTTCCATATTCACGTGTTTATGTTATTCTCTCATGTATCATGACTGATTATTTATGATTTCACACTCTAATTAATATTGTCTATTATTATTATGGTAATTTTTTATTCCCTGACTCATACTTATGATCTATAATAGATTGGGTATAAACTTTGTAATTTATGATCATGGTTGTTTAAATAGTGGGTTCCCTAGACCCAACTATTCAGTGCTTTAGATTACCATATCATGTGTATAGTAATCTATACATGATGTCTTCTTACCATTATAGTGTAGACTTTTCTGCGTCCACTATTGAAATGGTAAGGTCCAAAGGTTAATTGTCATATCGAAAGGTTATAGCAGTTCCCAGGCTATAATGAGAACCTCAAGATACTATGACATTAATCTTAAATATATGTTCTATAGTCTAGATACATCTTACTGATTGGACACAGTAGATATATGACCATCAGGTGCTGGGGGATCATAAGCATTGATACTTCTTCTCATGAAGTTCACACTTGGTGATCTCTAGTAGTGAGATCATGAGGACTGACCCACCAATAGGAACTCCACATGTTTCAGGTGTCATTGGATTTTTTTATCTTCGATCATGTGTAATGGTATCATGACTTGAGATCATTACCAATTTATATCATTTGATTGCGTACTTTGATGCAAGACGAAAACCATGGCAATGAATTCGTGGCGAGGTAGTTGGTGTCAGGTGCGCCATTGGTGGCATGACATTGGTTGAATGGTCAAGAAAGGATTTGTCGCTTCTGGGTTATGGAAGTAATATATCTCAGGACATGTTGATATGGATGACATTACCTTTATAAGACCATGTTCATGGAATTCAAGGGTAAATCCGTCCAGTTAAATCAACAAACTATAAAGAAATAAAAGGGAGATGACACGTGAGTGCGTCCTGCTTTATGAGATATTACAGAAAAAGAGATTATATTACACAGTGTGTGTTCGTAGGTTGGTTGTCGCTATTGTGACAATCCTTATTTCTTCAGGGGCCATGATGGGTTGCTAGATCCTACTCTTGGTCTATGAATACTATTCACAGCTGTCGAAATAAAGGCCTAGAGGGTCACACACAATAGCGTATTTAAGAATCTGCATTATTCAATTGAATAGAAGTTTTAGACATGGTGGGCCCCACCCCAAGGGTCCAGGTTTTGTCCAAAGTTAAACAATCACCAATTCAATAAATAAATTCATATTATTTGAGTTTAGAATAATGAGTATTGAATTTATTTATTAAATGTATTTATGTTTTTTAAGTAAATGCATGAAAAATATTAATCAACAAATATTTAATTATTCAAGTTTCAATTAATATTTATAGGAGTGATGAGTCGAGTTAATGAATCAATTATTATCACGTAATATATTTTAATATATTACAAGTAAATGATAATATTATTTATGACTCAGTTTAGTAGTCATAAATGTTGTTGATAGCGCGTTAAGTATTCGGGGTCTGGGTTGGCAATTTCGGGTAATTAATTAACCACTATAAATATTAGAGGAGAGGAGATTTCTAATTACTATTCATGGAGCTTATCTCTCCTCTCCTCTCTCCCATATTCTAGAGAGAGATGCTCTGGATCCAAGGAGCTCAGATGGAGATCTCTCTCAGGCATCGCTAGCGATGCGATGCGGTGGTCGTTGGAGTGTCTAAGGCATCGTCGCAAATCCGTGCTAGCACCCAGATTACAACGAACGGCACTCCCGTGGATTCCTTGAAGCACGTGTGGATGATCTAGAGGAATTCGACTTCGGATTCTTCGAGCAGCGATCGCCAATGACGAGAATACATCGTGCGCGAATTCTAATTTAAACTGGGTATTTTACAGTTTAATTTTGTGCTTAAAATCCTCCACGTGTGGTCCTCGGCTAAGACCGGGCTGCTCTTCTCTGACGTCGACAAGTTTACGTCGACCGTCGGTGGAAAAATTTTAAAAAATACACTTGTTTGGGGCTTCCACTGCATGCTCAATTCCAACAAGTGGTATTAGAACCTTATGCTTTCATATTCTCATATATGATCATTGATTGATATATCCTCTATTTACCCTTACCAAGCATCTGATCTCACCCTTTATTATGTTTTTCCTTCCTCAAGTTAAGAATAAAGGTTTTAAGTAGAGTATTCTTAAGTAGCGTTCTATGTGGGAAACATTAAAGATATTTCATGAATTAAGAGGATTTAATATCTAGAATCTAAAGAAACTAAACCTTTATATTTATTATGTATATCATAATATTATGTATTGAATATTCATCTAATAAGATGTAATATTTATATATGAAAATATGGGTCGCTATAGAATTCACATCTGTGGTACAACCTGCAAAATCATTAAAACAAAAATCAAGGGGTTCAATTCCTAAACCCATAAAAATGAAATATAGATACTCAATACAAACATCAAACATCCACCCACAACCCCAACATAGTTGGATCCATTAAAACATCCTTAGTATACCCACTAAAAGCATGAATCGGAAACCTGGGTCTCTCTCGATCAGCCATCTAAGATCCAAAAAACCGATCAACATGGGCACTAGTTGCTCTCTGAAAATTATAGTAAATAAATCACACACACATACCAACATACTTATATGAATTATAAGAAATAAAATCATACAATCCAATTTCAAAATTCAAGCATTTGAGCTGCCACGACCAACACACAAAAATACTATCAAACCATTTTCACATGGAAAAAACCCCATTTCCAAAAATATATATACACACCAAAACACACCCTATTTTTATAAAACATCCCTTAGAACCCTAGGTTTTTCATTGAAATCCAAAATCAACAAAATCCTTGTATAGTTTTCTCCTTTTTCTCAAAAACCATTTATGCTTTCAAAACCCATTTTTAAATCTAATTTCAAAAATCATTCCCTTAGATTTTCACAAAACCCAAAAATTCCAATACATTTCAAAATAACCATATCTGTAATCTATTTTAGTTAAAACCATCTTCCAATATCATTTCACATAAACCTTGTTCCATTGCAATAGTTTTCTTTCCAAAATTGGGTTTTTTTTAAAAAATCCAAAATTCCTATAAGCCATTACCCCATAGCGTCCAAACAAGAACAAATAAAAATCAATCAATCAATCCCCTAATGTCTATATTAATCTAATCATTCCTTACAATATATGATATAATACATCATTTATAATAGAATTTTATTTAATTAATATGGATTCTGATATGGCATCATGTCAAACAACATTACCCATAGGCACATGTATCATGCCCCTAGAATGACACTATAATGATGCATGAATAAACCACTATCTGTTAAATGGGCCCTATAACTCGTCATGAGTCTCATCCATCCCACTTTGGGATTATCATTCCAGACCAACACCTCACTCATCCAAGAATTCCTAGTCCCAACATAGGACATCCCCTGGCAACTCAAGTTTCAAACGATGTCATGTTGGCCAGGCATGTTCTTGATCAACCTATTAAATCCAAAAAACCTATCTCCACTTATAACTAACACTATTTTTTCCCAATACATTATCTGATACCATTTTAAAACACTCCATCTTAGGCTTACTGAATGACGCTTGAGCAGGGGTCACTACAACACCTTAGTTGCACCTCCTCGTATTCCAGAGGTTTCCGACTAGAGGATAGAGAGCCAAAAATAGTCATGGGGAGACTAAAACCTATAATTAAAGGTGAAAAATAGTCTATATATGAGTTAAAACATAATAGGGTATTAGATAAAAATAACATCAAATAAATAAATAAAATGGCACACTTGATTGTACTTCTCACATACAACCAGCTGAGTCCTTAGGATCCACATCCTTCTAAACCTATACCACGAGTTCAACTCCCCATGATAACTATGTCTTAAGAGAAAATAAGAAAATATAACCATATAAATTGAAACCCATGTTGTGTACATGGGTAGGGGTGAGTCCAATGACCCAATAGGTATCCTCAATACCTTAAAAATACTTAGTATTATTGTGATCAAATGGATTTTCATGAAATACATATATATATTGAAGTCTTGTCCATGAAACACACCCACCCAAAAACATAACACAAAATATACATTAAATCATATAAGTCGGGTATTCATGTTCTAACCAGGCCACCATGAAGCCTGACCCTACCTTCTTAAACTCCATACTGAAAGGAAGATGTCACCTCATACCATAACCCATAAAAAACTCACTTTGGAACCATTCTGAAATACAGTGTCACATAGCACAACCCAACCCATACCTAAAGATGCTGTGTAGGATGTCAACTAGTGATGGAAAATCATCACCTGGAGACTTAGGGTAGGGCATCGTCTAAACCTAAACCCACTACCTTAAGGATTAGGGAATTGTTATATGTCCTTGATGCTCATCCCATCCATCATCGCTTGATGGAGTTCCATCATCTACACATTATATCAACCCATAACCTAGACCCTAAGTTAGTTCTCTTCCCTATACAAATCCACCTGTGGAAAGGTCCTTTATTCATGGACACTGACATATCCCTATAGAATCTGGGGAGGTCCTCAGCCGATGTGCAAAGGAATAGGGAACAGACTTTACACTAACCAAATCCATGCCTAGAAAGTTCCTTAAACCAATACCCTCATCATGGAATATTCATCACACTGACCCATCCCTGTAGCCTATGGGGAGGTTATATTTCAAATCAAATCATCACTGCATACTCTGGGGAGGTCACATCAAGAACACGTAGAAAACAACAAACAGGGTGTGCAACTTATCACATGGATCACTAGCTCATTACCAGGACACTAGTACCTTAGTACTGGTTTTTAGTCTCAAACATATTTGATACCCACCTCACCTCTCTAAGAGTTATATCCCATCCATCTATACCAACCATCACTTTGATTCCACAAGTAAGTTCTCACAAGGAAACCCACACAACTCTTGCATCGTCACACAATTTCCATGATCATTAAAAAAAGATGCATGATAAGCACACAAGATTTGGAAAATAGGGAATCACCCTCATGAGGTCAAACTGACCCAAAAAAATCATGCCAAGCCCTTATGGATTCCTTTATAAAACCCTAGTCAAATTCCCTCTTCTTAGACCATTTTAAAATGCATCTGATGATGCTTTACTCACACCATTCCCTAGGCCCAAATCCCATAAACCCCCTTTGGAAAACACATTTTCCATTTTTAAATACAATTTAAAAACTTATTTCTAAAATCATCCAATTGATTTTAAATTTTCATTTCAACCAAATACTCCTTTTAAAAATACATTTTAAAAAGAAACCATTTTCATTTCAAAAAACAATGTGCACCACCAAGAAAAATATAATGAGGTCTATGGGTGCTCAATTGACCAAGGTTCCACCATCTAACCATTTAACAATATATATAGTCAATGTTGAATTCTGTGTCAATGCAAGCCTACCCCAAAATTATAGAAACTCACAAAAATCATGGAATATGAATAAAATATATTAATAAAGGAACACAAACATAAAAGAAACAAATAACCAAGAGACTCAAATAATTTCAAAGTTACCTACCTTAGTCGATGTTCCAATAACTAACTTTGGGCCCATACCGACCTCCAACAAGTCCAACAGCCCCTATTTGAACACGCAATATCATCAAATTAATTAATTAAGCAATTTAAACCAAAAACCCAATGTGTCATAATAAGAACCAAAGTCACCAGCTAGTCCAATGGCACCAAAATCATGAGCAACCAGGTGCATTTCTCTCTTAACACACCTCTAATCCTAATAAAAAAATCCTTAAATTATAAACCCAAATTGAAGGTTAATTTCACTAAAACCACCAAAAGTCCTAAATAAAATAATTAAATGACAAAATTTATGGTAAATGGTAAATTTTGGCTTATTTATGGCCTCTAAGTACATCCTCTATAATCCACACATAAAATAGCCATGAAGAATAATGATTTTTTCCACTATCTAGTGAAATCATTCATCCCAAAACCCTTTAAAATGAACTAAAATCATTAAAGAACAAGGTAGGAGAAGAAATAAATATAAGAAAGGATAAATTACCAAGAATTGATGTAAAAAACACTAAAAATTGACCTAGGTTAAGGGATAAGGAATGGGGGATGGCGGGTTCAACCTCCCCCTATGGGCACTATGTTCGGGAGAAGAAACCCGATGGGGATTCTATTTTATAAATCCCTTGACCATTTTAAAAATAGCATTCCAACATGTTTCATGTAACGAACCATGTAATCTCTATATTAATATTCATGTTCAATATTCCCTTCACCCTTTTCCACATTCACTCCCTACATTCACCCCTTGAAATCTATTCATGTCGTGATTGACATATTCACACCAGGAATGGCCTACAGCTACTATTTTCAATAGCTCAGCCACTCAAGATATGCTCTGATATCCTCCCATACCCCCATCCCAGTACATCCCTAAATCCCCAATAAATGTATAAAAATTATATTTATAAACATTCAAAATCTCAAAACCCACATTCTAATTCCTGATTCCCAAAATGAACCTATCACCAAATAGAAAATTCAAACTAACTCAAGAATTTCCAACCAATAACAACATGGTTCATTAGAGTTGTGTCATGTTAGGTAAAACATAAAATATCCATTTATATTCTAATAGATACTAAGGGTTAGAATATCAAATGGGGTAAGTTAAAAGAATATTTTAGATTTGGTATAAAGTTTCCACACCTGATCTCCCTAGGTGTGTTTATATAGTCCATTGGGAATCTCAATTAGTATCAGATCATGGGTTCCCTATGATTGGATATTTATTGAATTATCACAACTAGAATCAAAATCACAATATTACCTATGATAATTGCTAAAAATATTCCCTAGTTTTTTTAGTTGATATATATGAAATACATATTTGAGTTTGAATAAGGGACTTGGATTGAAGAGTTTATTATCATCCTTATCCATGTTGATTTGTAGGTCTCCACTAGAACTTGAAAAAACTAAAAGAAGTAATATTATAAGAAACAAATAAATAGAATAATGAATAAATATGAATAAACACTAGATGAATATGTATGTAGTAGTAAAAATATTATTGAATCTTTTGATAATGTGTCCTCTAGTGAACCTAGTTGTATGTGTGAATAAGTTAGTTTTAATGAGTCAAAAAGTGAATTTAATTCAGAAATTAAGTATCACTTGAAAAGGTTACCTAAATTTTTTTTGGTGTATATTTTCTCATATATCAAGGTAATTATTGATGAAAAATCATTGGTAGAATAATATTTTGGTGCAATGGATGAAGCATTAGAAAAGAAAATGAAAAGTCAAAGAAAACATTCCTTACTTTGAAATGAAATATTGTATCAAAATTATGAATAATTAAAAATTTATTTGTGTGAAAATAAGTGTTTGGGAATGTTTTAAAATATGTGTTTCATTCCTTGGAGAAATTTTCTAATGTCTACATGGATGTAAAGTATTTATAGCTGGAATTAAATACAAAAAAGATAAAGGATATGGATAAATTATTTTTTGAGAAAATTAAAATGCATGAGGATGAAATTTAGAAGTTAAATAGTGATTGGGAAGGTAATATGATATCCATGGAGGATTATAATTACTCCCTCAACATGAATTTCCTTGAGTTGGAATTCAAGTTAAAAAATATGTATTATACAAAAGTTAAGTCTTAAAAAATAGTTGAGAAAATATGTGCTACCAAAAAGTTGTTTTCACTGAATCTATTTTTTATAGAAGTATAGAAAAAAGTTTAAATTATATAAAATGTGGAGGAGTAAAGAAAATTATAATCCCACAACATCATCAAGGGTATAGGAGTGCATGTACTAGAAACATTTCCCCCAAAATGGATCTCAAGGGAGTGGTTTTCCATCCTAGAAAACATGTTAGGCTGGAAAGACTACACCTAAAGTCAAAATAACTTGGATTGTTGAAATATGTTAGTTCTACTAGAGGTTTGGCCATAGGGATTTTTATTTATAATATAATATTTCAGTATTTAGAAATAAAAGAAGTCCTAAATCAAGGGGGAGAAAACTGAATATATGAGATAGTTTGTTGGGTTAAAGAAGACAACGCAAATGAAGAATAATTTTTATTTTTGCAATGAATACATTTGAATAACTAAGAAAATTCTATGAAATGTGCAACATAGGTGGTCATAGTTATGATGAATACTCGTAAAACCCTTCAATTTATCACAGATTCATTGAATAAAAGATAAAATCACTAAAAACTGAGAATAAAGTAAAGGAGAAAACTATGTCTATGTTGGGAGATACATTAGTGGATAAGGATACTGAATCAAAGCCTCTCAAGAATCCATTGAATAAAATTGAACAGGATGTTCAACCTAATAGAAATAAATGATTTTATTATGTCAAGAGAGTCCACATCATAGAATGATACAAAATTTTCCTAAATATCAAAAAAAATAATGTATCAATCATAAAAATAAAATAGAATCAATTTAAGATAGAGATAGATAGATTGGTATGGTTGTTGATAGTGCTTGTGAAAAAGTTGAGAAGCTTCCAAATAAAAGTAAGGTAAAAGTTGATAAATAAGCGTATGGAATGTGTAATAAGGCTAGTTATAGTGCTTTCAAATGTATGATATGGCTCCCTCAACAATAATAGATGATGAAATTTAAAGTTAAAGCACCAGTGATCTCAAGTTTGAAAATTATTGCTAAGAATAATCAATCTACATAGAAAGGGAAGAAAATGCATGATTCTAATGAAATATTGAACATATATCCAAAATAGTTAAAGGAGGATATAATATCATAGAAAGATGAAAGAATCAAACTACTCTTACTGATCAAGTAGAGAATCCAAACCCAGCTATAAAGTAAGTTGAAAATACAATGAAGACCATTCTTTACAAAGTTGAAAAAAACTTAAGGATAAAAAGGTAAGCGAGCATGAAGAGATCTAAACATTTCATACCTTCAAGTAAAGGATTTTTTGGGTTGAGATATCTTTCCCATCACTATTGATCAAGATGAATATATTTTAAGGGATCCACTATATCCCTATATTAATTTGGTTGTTCAAAAAATTTGGGAATTGAAGGTGATGAAGTTTGGAAATCATCCCTTGAGTGGGAGCTATAAAAAGAGAGAAAGATTCTAGAGATTTATGTATTTTTTAAATCTAGAATTCTAGACATCATTGATGAAATTTATGTAAAATGTGTGATTTTCATTCTCCCATGGATTTTGTAACTCATATATATTATTTTTACAAAGTGGGAGTGACTATCTTACCATATGGGGAAGAAAAACCACACACTTGAAATGTTTTGATGTGTGCATTCAAGTGAGTTCAGGTACCTATAAATTTATGCAAATATGTTCAAGCTTCCCTTAAGAAATAAAAGATATAAATTGATATCACATATATTGAAAATATGGATATACTTATTCTCTAAACATTTCAATCTTGTTTTCTATAAATGGTTATCCTATTTATAGTTATAGTTGATTATTTAATAAAAATTTCTCAGATAAATGTGATGTCAAGTTATTTTTAATTATTTTTTGATAATCTAAAGGTCCTATAATAACTTTAATTAGAGAAGTAGTGATTCTTGTAATTTTACTTATCTCAGGTTGTAATTAAGTGAATCCCTAAAAGGTGGAGAAGAATCACAAAGAGATAATATTGTTTTCTCAAATTTGAAAGATTTTATTGAGGATATCCTCGTGGTAGTCATACTAGGGAGAGGAATTTGATATAGAACCTTCCCTTATATATTATGGGTTATCAAATAATAAAAGGGGATAAAAAACTAAAACATGAACCCTAATATTCCAAAAAGGGGGAGAGTATATTACCCTTTTCATTAATTTTCAATAAGGGTTTAGATAAGAGTACATTGAATTTAGATTGACATGGGAATTATAACAAATACAAAGGGGGATATAAGTTACCTTGGTATTTTGATTGTATTTTTTGTCAATTTAAATGTCAATGTGAGGTTATGACTCAAGTGAAAAAGTTAATATCCACCCATAAAGGATGTTTGAGATATTATCATTGCATTTTCATGAAAAAATAGAAGAATATAGGTCATTGGAATAGCTAGCTAGATAGATTCCTTGGACTAACAATATTTAGTGATTGTTGAGTCAGTCATCATGTAAATAAAAAATTACAAATATTAGAGAATCACCATCTACCATAGTCTCTTGTGAATTTTGATAGCTTATATAAGTTGAGAAGTACCCATACCTTGTACCTGTACTAGATATCTTGAACAAGATTGATTTAATAAGTTTTTAATTGGTTTAAAGTTTGTGAAGGCTGGTGTGGAGTTGATTTAAATAGATATGACTTAAGATTGATTTGACAAAACATTCAAACTTATAGATACGATTAAAGGAGTTTGAAATTATCTCAATAATTCCATTCTGACATGATTTAAAGAGTTTTGAGAAGGCATGATAATTTTTGAAGTTAGCCTAATCTCATTCTAAGAAATATAAAATTCCTATGCTAGATCACAAAAAATGATAAATAAGATTATCCTATGCATCAAGAATATATAATAATTCATCTACATGGAATAAATTTACTAAGTGAGTATGATATTTGAGTTTTCATAATATATAGTATAGAGGATTTGAAAAAAAAATTAAGGTAATTCAACTATGTAGACATTATGTAAGATAATATATTTACACATAAGTAAATTTAAGACCACATAAGTAAATTAGGCTACATGCAATACTTATATGCCACTACATATGTAAATTGATCTTGGTGAGTTTGAAAAATGGAAAAGGAATTATATATTCCCATGAGATAATTTAATTATGTGATCCCGTGAATAAGTAAATTCATCTATGTATTCAAAAAATGGATAAGGGATTTAAATATGCATAAGATAATTGAGACACGTGTAAAATAATTCATTTACATGAATAATATTATTTGTTTTTAAGAGAAAATACTATGAAAATAAAATATTATTTTAGACTAAAAAATAAAGTTTCTAGAATTTTGAGATTATAAAGATTGTTAAATCAGATGATACTAAAGTTGTGTTTAAGTGTCTAGAATATCGTGAAGATTTTGAGAATAATGATTCAAGATTAAAATGAGAAAATGGAATTATATAAGAATGAGGATATAGTTTTTAATTAAATCTCTGATTCTCGAAAGATAAAAATAAATTCTTGTTTTTTCAAGAATAATGCGGATATTGTTGAATTGAATCTTTTGTGTTATTAAATACTTTGATACATTTATAAAGAAATCTAGTTGAGAAAAAGAACAAATAAGAAGTTTCAATTTTATATCTACTTTTACATACTCAAGCTAAGTTTTGTACTAGTTTCATGTGAATCTATCATGCAACAAGGATGAGTTCCACATCACAAATATGAGTGTTGTACACTTATAAACATTTATTATGGATTAAATTGAGATCTTTTGGTTGGTATAAGAAAATTAAGTCGATCCTGCTAATAATAAAAGAATATTTTTTATTTGGATGAGTTTCTGCAATTAAGTTCATTTATTAGGGGTATTCTTGAAATACTTTTTGAGTTGTAAAATTTTTGCATGGGGATACAGGGAAACCTAAAACATTTATTCTATAAAGGTGATTTTGAGCTAGTAACTATTTCATCCCCTCATTGTACCATTTATGGAAATTGAAAAAGAAATGAATATTTAATGTTTATGGTCATACACATGATAAGGCGAGATACTCGAGAAATATGTAAAATAAAAATAAAAAATGACTTACTATTGTAGAAGAGTGAAAAACATTGAGTGAGAAATAAGAATAAATAGAGTTATTGAAGAATAATAAGAACAAGAAGTATCTAAAACCTATAACGAGGAAGAAGAGTTAACTGAGCCTATGCAACCTGCTAGGTCTTGAAGAAGATGGGTAGAAAAGGATAGATAGGTCCAATGAATATTCTAAGTTATTTTTTTTAAAATCTTATGCATTGAAGTCAAAAAGAAAAGAATAATTGAATGAGAAAGAGCATACCCAATTAGTTATTTGTGTAGATCTAGGATAATATTTCGATATTGTGTTTTAGTGTAAAAAAACTGGGTAATAAATATTATAGTTTTTATTATTAAATATATTTAGTTTTGATTGACCATTAACTATTTATGAAAAAGAACTAGAAGCAATGGACATAGCATAGGCTGGGTTTCAAGTGTGTTTGTTGAATACAATCTAGAAGTCAAAGTCACTTTGAGTTGAGAAATTAGATCATATTTATGTTTGTATAGACATCCATTAAAATATTTTTATCTACTTTAGAAGGATAATTAAATATAATACAAGTGGGGGATGAAGATTTTGGAAGGAAATATAGAGACAACTTTTCTTGTGCAATATATTAGAGGCATGTCACCTATATAATATGTTGACCTCACATGTGTAATATGGTGGAAGAGGTTTATGAATAATCCCTATATACATATTATAATTTTTAATTTTATTATAGTGTAGAATCAATGAATTGGTTGGAGGTTACATGATAAGAAGTAGTTTTCCCGCATTGAGGTTAAGCCTTGTAAAAAATACTATGTACTAACCTCTTATTTATATTTTTTTATTTCATGCGGTTGTATCCTATTAGGTAAAACATAAAATATCTATTTATACCCTAACTGATATCATGGGTTTAGATATGAAAGAATATAATTTAAAATAATATTTGAGATTTTGAAAAAAATTTGTCACACCTGATTCACCCCCCCCCCCCAATCATTTGTGTCTTCATGGTCTACTAGGCATATCATGAATAGATAATCACATCATATATATTATGTAGGTATGGTCATACAATTCTTAAATATATCTCAATAAAGGTCATAAATGCCATACTCATAATATAATAGGATAAATCTCATCTTGGTTAAGATTTAAACAATGACATGATCAATAAAATACTTAATAACCCCCTAATTAGCTAATACTCAAGGCTTGATTAATAAATGAATCAGAGTATGAAGTTTACCATGCTAATTATCTCACCATCCTTATGTATTGGGAACTCTAAATATGATCCATTCACCCCTAGTATACCAAATACAAAGTGTATAACACTTCATGTGATATTCTTTGTGGGTTATTTAGTGCATAGAACCTATTTTATTCCTCATGAGTATAAACCATATCTCGATATAATAATTTTACTCATACTAATCTTAATATTTAATCATAAGATTCAATACTCTATGATGAACATCAGTTATAGATAACCTAAATTTATACATTGAGAGGTCAATTGTCATTTTAATTTATATTACATATTTCATTATATATGTATAAGCATCCAACATGAAATAATGATAAAGTGGAAATTTATTTTTATATTACATAATATAATTTATATTCTTAAAATACTTTAATAATACTTAACAAAACCATACATAAGTGTTTTTTCAACATATCATATATGATATCTTCCATATCATCTTTATGATTTCTACACTTGTAGGGGTTTTGTTAAACTCATTATAACTATATGTAATTCCTTCCACATCTCTATGTTACTATCTGATAAAACCTTCCCACTAAACTCTTTAGTTTGTCACATCTATAAAGAAATATTGTTTGAATAATTATGATATTTAGGAATCATATTACTAATTTTAAACTACTTGATCATAATTATACTCATTAACTTCGCAAGATAAAATATTACAATGTTAATAACTTTTTTCAACTTATAACTCTTTCTAAGTACATCATCGTCCTTCATGGAACCCTTTCCATCAAACTTTTACTTGAAATATTTTGGAAACTAATATAACTATTCAAATTATCACTCTACCAACACATCATAAATTCCTTTAGGATATTAAGTGACATCCACTATGATATGGTAACTAAATGAAACTCTTTATATTTCTCTTTATCTTTATTATATAAACTCTTTTAGTATATTTAGTAATATTCACTTTGAATACTAACTAGCATAATCTTTATTTGTTAATTTTGAACATTCAAAAAGTATAAATATAATCCCATTATCCTCTTAGGCACTATTTTCTCTTCATAATATCATGTTAATATACACAAACTCCTTTATGTTTATAAAATAACACTTATTTTTTTAAGTATAAATATTTAACAACCAAAATATTGTTTCTATATCATATATGTAATTTATATATTTAGAGTAATTTTTAAAATAATGACTTATTATTTAAAATATGTCACTAATGGTAGTGGAATATATAATCCTTATATTTTTACAAACATCTAGATAAAAAATTTTATCCTGGATAAAACATTTTTAACTTTATATTCTAAAAAAACATGTTATAGAATCTAATGAATCATAAACCAAGTGTATTGAATTCATTACCTCAAAAAAAATTGGTAGTCTTTATAGACGATATTCTTATATACTCCAAAAGAAAGGAGGAACATGAAGATCATTTTAATTCTATTCTGAAGACTTTTTGAAAGGAAAATTTATTTTCAAGGTGTAGTAAATATAATTTATGGATGGAAAAAGTAACCTTATTGGGTAATGTTATCACCAGTAAAGGGATATATATGGATCCTTCAAAAATAGAGGCAATTGAAGGATGTATCAGACCAACCTTATGTGATGGAAATTTGTAGTATCCTTGGATTAGCTATGTACTATCATTCATTTTTGAGAAACTCTCATGATTGTCAAGCACACTAACCAATATAACTTAGAAAGGGGTGAATTTTTTCTAGAGTGATGAATGAGAGGAAAACTTTAAAGATTTGAATAATAGGATAATCACTAAACATGTTCTCACATCACCCACTAGTGAGGAAGGATTTGTGATCTACAATGATGCATCCAAAAGGTATTGGGTTGTGTACTCATGCAAGATGAAAAAGTTATTTCATATTCCTCTCACTAATTAAATATCCATGAGTGGAACTACCCAACTCATGATCTATAATTGGTTGCAATGTTCTTCACATTGAATTTTTAGTGACATTATCTATATGGGGATAAGTGTGACATATATACAGACCATAAAAGACTCAAGTATATATTCACACAAAATAATTTCAATATGTAGAAATGGAGGTGGTTGGAGATAATTAAATATTATGATTGTTCAATCCATTATCACCCAGGGAAAGTGAACAAAGTGGTGGATGCTCTTAGTAGAAAGGATCTCACGACCCTATCCATGATAAGTATTTAAAGAGATCTAATATTCTTGGACATGAAAAGGATAGATATGGGAATCATAAAATCATATCTATCCTACCTTTCTCAAATAACTTCTCATCCATCCATTCTTGAGAGGATTAAGGAGGGCCAAAAAGATTATGAGGTTCTATAAAAAAGATAGAGAATATTATGGATTTAAACTTTACTAAAGATGGATTTATAAGGTTTAAAACCCAAATATGAATCCAATTAAAACCTAAACTAAAGATAGAACTTATGGATGATGGGAATAGATCATCCTTATATATTCATCTAGGAAGTGCTAAGATGTATATATATTTAAAGAAAAATTTTATAGTAGGATAACATAAAGAGGGGGATTGCTGAGTTTGTATCTTGATGCTTGGTATTCCAACAAGTTAAGGTGGAATGACATAAGTTTAAGGGTATTATGCAACCATTTCCCATACCAGTGTAGAAATTGGAAAACATGACCGTGGATTTCTTCATAGGACTCCCCAGGACCCCTAAAGGAAATAATGCAATTTGGGTGATAGTCAATCACCATACAAATTCAGTGAATTTCATTATTATCATGTAATATTTCTCTATTTTCCAACTCACTAAGATATAAATAATTTAAGTGGTAAGACTACATGGATTTCCACTATCTATTGTATCTGGTTGAGATTCAAGGTTTACCTTGAGGTTCTAGAGAAGCCTTTAACAAGTGTTGGATATATAGTTGAGCTTCATCACTACTTATCACCCTTAGATATATGGTCATCCTAAAAGGACCATTCAAACTCTGGAGGATATTTTGAGATCATGTTCAATGTATTTATAGGGATTTTGGGAATAACACCTTCCCCTAGTGGAGTTCTCATATAACAACACTTTCTATTAAAACATTAAAATTGTAGATTATGATGCATTGTATGGGAAGATGTGTTAGAATTTGACATGTTGGGATGAATTTTGAGAGTGGAAGTTGATGGTACATGATATTTTAAAAGATATTTCAGAGAAATTTCAATCCATTCATCACCATATGAAATCAACACAAAGTCGATAAAAAATCTATGAAGACAATCATCAACAAAACCTATAGTTTGAGGTCGAAGATAAAGTGTTCCTATATATATTTCTATGGAATAAAGTCATGAGGTTTTTGAATAAGGTAAACATTATTCCTAGATATATAATCCCCTTTTATATCCTTGATTACATCATATTGGTGGCCTATCGACTAGAACTCCCACCTAACCTATCTTCAGTATATGATGTGTTCCATGTACCCATCTAGAGGAAGTATATACCAATACCTTCAAATATATTGAATCTAGAGGTGGTACCATTATAGAATGATCTTTCAAATGAGGAGAATACTATGAAGATCTTAGATCATAGAGACAAAGTTCAATGAAACAAGAAAACTCACCTGGTCAAATTATTGTGGAAAAACCACAAGTTTGAGGTAGAAACATGAGAACTAAAAGAGGTGATAAAACAAAAGTACCCTCATCTGCTTTAGTGTATGAAATGAAAATTTCAAGGGTGAATTTTTATAAGGGAAAATAATGTAATGACCTAAAATTTTATAAATTAAATTCCATTTTTTAATTAATAAATGACTTGTTAAGTAATGTATTAATAAAAAATGCATGCACAACTTTGGTTATTTTGGATCGTTATATGGTAATTCAGATTTAAAATACTGTTAATAATCAAAACCATTAATAATTTATCCTTTGTAAAGTGATCATTAATATTGGTATATTAAGTTTTATGATAAATTCCAATTGACATAGATGGAAGGAGCGATGGCCTCGACCAATAGGATCATACCCTATAGAGACCATTTATCGGAGCTTATGATATAGATAGCATCACTAGGATTTTCCCTGGACCAATTCCAATTTTCCAGTCAACAACTAAAGCATAAGTGAAACCATTCATAGGATAATTTTAATCTCACTAATATCATGTCCCAAACCAAGTTTTTCGAACCACTATAAGAAAGTGTCATAATCGCACACCTTACCCTTATAGGGTACATTGGAGTAATAAGGGTTATGTATCTAGACCCTAAAAGTATGAATTTTTATATTTTTATTTTCAATAAAATAATGATTAAATTTATACTTTTTATAATTACTTTATAATGATTAAATCATAATTTTGATAAAAATAGTTTTTGATAAAATGAAACAGAAATTGTATTTTTAGGAAATATATTATTACAATACAGACACTCATTTTGATGAATTAAATAATTTTTGAAATAAATGATATTTAAATAAAATATTACTATTAAATAATATTTATCAAATATAAATGATAATATAATTTTATGAATTCAAATGTAATTTTTATAAGAGTTAGAAAAAAAAATTATTGTAAAAAAACAAGTATTTTTCAATAAATAGAGATTTTGATTTAAAAGTTTAAATTATAATATTTAGATAATTATTTGGATAAAATAAATATTAATTTTTAAATCATCATGTAAAAATTATCCAATGGTTCATTTTTCATAAATTTCTGAGACAATCAAATTTTTTGGTAAAATTTAAATACATTATAAATATATGGTATATATTATGACATTATAATGACCCAAAAGTGATGTAATATATGAAATAAAAGGTATCAACGACCAAATATATATTTCTCCTTTAAAATAATTTTTTTTGGTTATTTTATTATTTTTATAAACCCTTAATGAATCCTCTAAAACCTATATTATATTTTAAGGTTTTAAAATCAATTCTTTATAAGCAAGACTCCCTTCAACGTAACTAAGTGTATTATTTTAATTATTTTTCTTATTGGACTTATAAAATAATGAAATCCAATCCACTTTTGTAGAACCCATGGGAAAAAACCAAGTTACGGTTTTTGTTTTGGATTGATTTATTATATTGAGTCTAAAACCTAAGTTTAGAAATTAATAAAACATTTCCCTCTCTTTTGCTATATAAATCCACCCAACCTACCATTACACATTCCTAAAAACACTTAGAGTAAAAAAATTACTCTACCATTCCATATATATAGTCATACCAAGGTTCCCCCAATCTATTAATAAGCTCCTCTCAAGCTCTAAGAAGCACCATCTGAAGGTAAAGGATCTTTTCCTTCTCTTCTTTATTCAAGCACCTTATTTATATTATGCCTTTTATTTAAAATTTATCACACTGAGATAATTTTTTCACATCCCTCCTGTTTTCCTTATGATATCCAAGTTATGAGAGACCCCTTTCCCTCTCATACACCCCTCCCATAAACCTTTATCTACACCTGTTATGTTACTGAAATTATTCTGTAATTTTCCATGCCAAACATTTGTGTAGTGAATACCCATCCCCATATCTACTCAAGGTTATTCACTTAGATGTATATATACTTAATTTATTTGGTAATTCCATTTATATGACCCAAACTCCTTAATACTGGGATTAAATGTGATGTAAAATGATCCTATGTTGAATGAACTATGTGGTACACTTTTGTGCGTACATGATATAAATGTGAGAGACAAAAATTATATATCCCTACAATAAATTTGGTAATGTTTTTATCTCAGGATATTCCATGTATGGTTCAAGGGAGTTTATTATAAGCACACTATGTTATTATTTATTGGTGGTTATACTTGACTTATGCTTATGATGTCATGTTTTATTTTGTTACTACATTACTATATTATCTTGATATTATCATGTTATATCATGTCTCATTGTTAAAGATTATTATTATCACACTTTTTATGTATCAATTATATTCTTATTAACTCACATGTATTAATTTCAACATGTTATTATTTGATTACTACCATACTAGAATTTATGAATCACCACTTTCTTATGTATATCCTCAGGTTATCGTTTGTAGTTTTAGATTATCCATGAAATATAAGCACATGTTATGGAGTTTTTAAATAATGTTGTATTTGTTTTTAAAAAAATTATTTTATGTACCCAATTACCTAAATACACTAGGCCTCATGATCTTATGGTGCTATATTAAGTGTATTTTTATGTAATAAATCATGAAATGAAGTGTATTAAAGATATGGGTTTTCATATTGTGATATTTCATGGGGTTCCATCAAATAAAATTTTAGATAGAGAACCCTAGTTTACCTCTCAGTTTTGGAAAGGCCTCTATTAGATGATGGGATCTCAAGTTAGGTTGATCATAGCCTTTCATACTCATACAGGTGGTCAAACAATGTGATCGAATTAGATTCCATAGGATATCCTCCATGAATGTGTTCTGGACTTTGGAGGTGATTGGAATTTTCATTTGGGACTAATCAAATATTTCTACAATAATAGCCATCATTTGTCCAATGTAATGGATACCTTTTATGCCTTGTAGGATAGGCTTTCCAGATCACCCCTTTTTCGGCATGAGGTAAATGAATCTTCTTTGGTCAGGTTGAGTATTATTCAAGAGATAATGGATAAGATCTAGACTATTCATTAGTTTCTAGTGATGGCTTAGAGTCAGCATAAATCATATGAGAATCATCAATATTATCCTTTTTATTTTTTGGTTGGTATCCTAGTATTATTGAAAGTTTTACCTCGTTTAGGTCACTAAAATCTTAGAAAGAAAGGGAAGTTGGCTCTAAGATATATGATTCTTTTTTATATCGTTGAGAAGATTATAAAGGTGTAATATCATTTAGCATGGCCACCTTAGTTAACTATGATCCATGATTTGTTTCATATATCTCATATCAAGAGGTATCATTCTGACCCTTATGTCATTCTAGATTGGGAGGAACTAGATTTGGAGTTGGATATATCAGTAATTGAGAAAATGGTTCATATTTTTTATTCTTAGGAAAATATCCTACATGTAAAATCTATTTTGTTGGTCTGGGGGCAATGGAATCATGAGAAATATTCTCATGAAATGTGGGAGTGGGAATCATATATAAGGGATCAATAACCTCACCTAATTTTTGACCAACCTTATTCGACCTAACTTTTTAGGGATAGAATGTGATACGGGGGAAAAATTCATATCTATATGTTTATTATAGGTATGAAATGTTTTTTTATATTTTTTATTCTACCTATTTTGGGATCTGTTCATCATTTGGGTGTTTTATACCTTTCAAGGAGCTGTAGCACTATTGCTGCAGCGATTCATTGTGTGGATACATCATTCACATCATGAATCATCACAACAGTAATCTTGAGTTTACATAACTATGGTCCATAGAATTAACCAATGGTTCTGGTTATTAACTAGTCAATTTAAAATGATTCATGTCATGAAACTTGGTTTTACACCATGAACCCATTAGGCCCAGTTTTTAAAATGTGGTCTTCCCAATTTTCCCTTAATATAATTTAACCCTGTTATTTTTTTTATAGATTCTAACCTAGAATCATATATTTAATTTGAACCTATCCTCTCTTTCACTCATAGGGTGATTTGGGTGGTATCATCCCTAGATTTTTAATTGAATTTGTGGTAAGTGGTTTCTCTCATCCTTTTTTGATCCTTTCCCATTTCTCTTGTATTTTTCATTCATTATAATGTTATGGAAACCTAGGGTTTTGTTGGATCTAAAATTATTTATGGGGATTTGTGTTTTAGGTCTTGATATTACCTTATTAGAGTCTCTTCTATCTTTGATTTGTGGATCACATCTAGTTTTTTTAGTTTCAAGTGTTTTAATTAGGTGGTTTCATAAAAATTATTTTTCATGTGAATCTTTCTTGATTTTTTGTTTTTGAAAGAGGTTTCCAATTATTTTAAGGTATGGTTTTGATTTCTTGAAATATATTTTGAAATTAGAAATTGAATTAATGATGGAAATGGTTTATATAATTTTTTATTCTTAGTTTTGGGGTTATTTATATTGATTTGATAAATATGGATTTTTATTGATGAAATACCCCCTTTTAAATGATTTTAATTATGAAAATGGTTCCTCTGTGAGAAGGGGAAAACCCACGAGAGCATGGGTATTATGTGGGTAGTCTTGAACAAGAACATCTAGGTTTGGTTATCATACTTTTAATTGGATATATTATGACAATAATAACTAATAAATTAGTAAGTTGGAGGATACACATGTTGGTGATCTCCTATCCCTATGCTCAAGTTTTAAGGAAGTGAGTGTGCACCTAGTTATTTTGACTTGTTCATTTGAGGGGTGAGGATCCTAAATATCCATGACTTGATATAACTTAGTACTCCTTACCATGGTGCTAAATTAATTTATCATCATCATTGGTTATTTATTCATGTTTTAAAAATTGTTTCTACATAAGTTCTTTTTAGACTGTTATGGAATAGTTGATTTCCATGTTTTATTTTAAACTATGAAAAATTGTTCTCATGAATTTATTTTAAAACTATTGAAAAGTGTCTATTAATCCTATTTTATAAAATATTATGAAAATATAATCTCCTACTATTTTAATTAATTTAAATTGAGAATAAATAATTTAATTAATAATGTCTTCTTATGGAGCACTTGATGGGACCCTATTGGGTTATTGATCTCACACCTTATATACACACAATGGGTGTATGTGGACATTGTCATGTTTGGTCTAGGAAAGAGAAATGAACCACTTGTATATGGTTTTTATTAATTCTAGTTAATTTCAAGTTGTGGTGGTGATATGGTGGGATGCTAACCCACATGTCACACATAGATGTGTTACAGCCTTCTATTTTATTTTCATTATCTATGAACTGGTAATTTTATTGTCATTGTGGAACTTATGACTTTTCTTATTTTATATCTGGATTTTTCTCATTATGTTGTGTACCTATTCAGAGTTTCTTTTTTATTTTATGTGTTTATATTTTGTTTATTTCCCTTTTTATTAGAAAATCTTGGTTTTTAAGTCTTTGTGAGTGAAATCATTCCCAATGGAGATTCTTTGATTCTCGTATGCTTGTTTCCAGCCCATGGGGATTGATAATTCCCTTCGGGAATTTCCACATGTTGGTTCAGATTTCCTATTCAGGGAATACCCAATTTGGTTATTGATAGGATGGATTGTATATAATTAACTCCATGCTCTACTACCAGTATCAGAATAACTCACTCTAGACCGTGTATGATTAATCTCATGCAGCACATGTCTACATAGTATTAAATAAGTGCTATTTTTATGAAATATAGGGATTCATGTAATAATAATAAATCATAAAAGTAGCCTACATATAATTAAGTCCTAATAGTTTTACCATATCATATATACCATATAGCACCTATGGTACTCTATTTTATCATCATGATTAACTTCTTAAATTTCAATGTGATTTCATGATTCATTTAACATGATATGTATTTGATACCACTGATGGGTTTCTAAGGATGATTAACATTTAATAATTGTAGAAAAAATAAATTAAATGTCATTATTCCCTCCCTCCAAAGATACCACAATGAAGGAAGAGGGATAGTGACCCCTGAGTCCTACCTCTAGTAGGCCCCAGGTTAGAGACTATCATCGAGGGTATGAAAGTATCATGTATTGGAGGCATCAAACTATATAATATAAATAGGAATGAACACGAAGGACATGAAGGACATCAAACCCATGCCCTACTCCTACACCTAGTCCATAACATCACATCAAATATCACTTGAATACACACATTCCATCACATTGCATCACATCTCATAACCAATGTAGTAGGGTATCATGAACATGAAGGACATCAAACCCATACCCTACTCCTACCATGATTGACCCCCTCCATAATCCATATCATCACATTTTTTCCAAAGACTCATGGGACATCACATCTCATCACATCACATCATGACAGTGGAACTTTTGAATTCTAGCCACCATAGCCTGAGAATATAATGGTCTCCTGGAAGAGGGAGTGAAGAAGATCGGGTTTCCAATCATCCATCCTCTCATTAGGATTTTGGAAAAAAACCCAAAACTATTGGTCATCAGTACTAGGTAAATGACATGGGTGGGGGGCATAAATAAATCACAAGGAAATAAAATTTATATATATTATAGTTATACACAATCCTAACCTTGGGGATTACAACAAAAGCATAATCCATCTCAAAGGATCCTCCACTTCCATTGAGAAAACTAAATTCACAACCCCATGCAAGAAAAACACAATCCATAGTTACCTTTCCACTTTTAAATCCAAATTCATCCAATTTTCATATTTTACATTAACAATTAATTCCAATTAATATCCCCTTCTTCAATTCATGTGTTAAATATTCCAATTTGAAATAATTTTTTGTATTTAATTCCATTACTACTCAGGAAACTAGCATAACACATCATATCACAGTAATGGATAGCCCAAATTCCACATACCAACTAGTTGACCTCCACTTTCGTAGTCTTGCTTCCCAACTGCACCATAACCATCATCAAAACCCTACTAAAACACATCACAAAATAGCAAATGTAAAAGCATCATATCAACAAAACCAAGCCACAACACACTTATAATTCCAAAAACACATTCCAAACCACACACATAGCATTTTACAGATTATGCATAGGGGCTTTCATTAAATTCCACTTCTTTATTAAAGGGTGTTATTACACAAGTCATAGGATATTGGGGCATCTAATTCATTAACTAGGTATACATGATTAGATAATTACATTGTAAGTGTTTTCAATATCCACACAAAATTCATTCCACAATTCACATCATAATATTTTAAGCAAGGAAACCCAATGACCACAATTTTTATTGGGAATTTATCCCATACAATTGCAAAAACAAAACCATATAAAAATGGTAAAAACATGATTTCATTCCTCCACCCCTTATCAAATTCATTTAACCAATTAATTTATATTTGTTAATTTGGATGAAACCATTATCACATAGATAAACTTAAGCACCCCTCCCCACATGAAACACATAAAATAGAAATTAAGGATTTCCCTACCTATAATAAATTATATTTACACCAATTTTTTGCACCAAAAATAGGGGTGTGCGCCCAAGAGGAAACCACATATAGGGAACTCAAACCAACTGCAGAAACATGGTCCAATGACTCTAATGGAAGAAGGATTGTGAACCTACCATCTAAATAGAATTTAATCTTGAAGGAACAGATGAAAGGTATTATCTTTAGAATGAATAGATCTAAAACCAGTGGGATTTGATATGGTTTTAATTGACCATTTAAAGTGGGTCTCATCAAATCCACATGGTATGACCATTAAAAGGGATAAAAAAATTTAGAAATAGAGGATATAATTACCCTCCTTTAAAATGGATTTAAAATTCATTAATTAAGGAATTAAAACCATTTTTTTTCAAAAAAAATCCAAAAGGTAAAAACTAGAATTTTTTGGAAAAATATATTCACAATAGATCTACCACCATGATGATCTACCATTATGATCAACCACCTAGATGATCTATCATTGGAATCTACCGCCAGGATGATCTACCATTGGTATTTACCACTGATGTGTGGGAATTTGTCATAGATCCCTGATCAAAATATTATTTACCTAAGCATGCAATATAGTTCCCTCCCAGGATCGGTCTCTAGGAGGAAACTTATACAACACCGAAATTCTATTGTCACTATTTATTTTCTAACTAATATATATTGTAAATATGAGTTTGAAATATGCATAAAATATGAATATATATATATGCAATTTGAACAAAATGATTTTAAAAATAAAGAAATAAGACATTTGTTCTTGGGGGATCGTAATGGTTAATATCATTGTTTATTAAAATATTCTCAATATCAATTCAATGTAGTGATCAAGATCTATCACACTACACTCTCCCATTCGAAATTTTATTACCCCAACACTGAGATCTCTGTATGTGGGAAAATAATCTTCCTAAAGTCATCTATGAGATCTCTTTTCCGACCATCACTACCCAAGACATACTCCATCATATGCATGACTTAGATAGTGAAGGGAAGGATAAATGTTGAATGAGAAGAAGAACTTGGTGATAGAGAAAATAGGGAAATCACACACCATAATCAATTTAAACACCACAAAAATTCTCATAATTAAGTAAAGAGACTAAAATTTAAGCATAATGAAACTCAATCAACCACTATTCTCCCCCTTTAACAAACATCGAGGTTAGTTCCCCATTCTCATGGAGTTAGAAGAGAATACAGTGGGAGAAACACATAAAAGTAAAATGGAAGAATAAGGTATGAAGAATAAGACTAATATAAATTAAAATTTTAAAAATATACTACAGAAGAAAAGAAAATATAAACCTATAGAAAATGGCAACTACTTTTCCAACCCTATGGAATGAAGAGGGAGTACATTTTTATAGGCAATGGGGTGAAATATTTGGATCCAAAATCTGTCCACCGAATGGATTCGCGTGGTAGGCCTATTTAATGACCGAATGTTGTAAATATTACTTCTTTAAAGTTGTTCCAATATTTCTCTTATGTCTACTCACAAAATTTCCGATTCATTTTCCATGTAATGATGGAGTTATGGCCGATTTACTCCGAAACTTTAATTCTTCCAAACAGACTGTTCGTATTCCAATGCACCCAGTTCCAACGCATTTATGGCCTTGAGAATGAAACAATAAGGCACAGACATCTTAATGAAACGTGTTCCTCAGAATTTATTATTGCTAAATGTAAAATATAATCTCATTTGGTTCTTCCATTTATGATATATGGGCCCAACAATAATATTCTCCAGTTCTGTGCATAGTTTTTGAGACCTGACTTGTGAGCTATATTTGAGCTTCCAAATGATGGATTGATCTTTGGGTACAGAAGGATAAAATGAATACCATCGAACATAGAAACCTATAAAAGAATAATTTTTTAATTTGTATCAGTTTAGAAAAAGTTATGGATGAAACATTAAAATAAATTAAAACTGTTTAAATCCAAAATAAGCCATTTTAGCAATTAAGCTCAAAAATACTCCTAAAACATAAAATGTGACAATTTATCTTTAAATAACACATTGGTGGGATTAGAAACAATGAAATTTAGAATAAAATAATTGAAAATATTTTTTCTATCAATTCCCCCACACTTAAACATTGCACTCTTGGGAAATCATCTTATACCAAGGTCAAAACAAACTTCTCAAGTCATAAATGACAACACTGCTCAATTATCATATCAAAGAAAATATCATGTCTCATACATGGATAAAAATTTAAGAACTCATAAAAAATCATATGAATTTATTCATTCTCATGTTAATACTCACATGCATGTCGTACCTACCTCCCCAGAAAAATATTTCTCTCTTCACTCAAGGATATTTAATGTGGAGTTTTTCTCATTCCCAAGAACATGTGTGATTTCCATAGGATTTATATCCTCCTAATATCTCAACTTTATAGAGACACAAATGTGTCAATAATGAGGTATTTTTCATGGGTTTTTCTGAGGCTGAGGGTTGGCAGGTTTAAAATGTAAAAACATCTTATGCAGAATGAGGAGGGTTATGCTCTAAAGTGAAGTAAATGCATGAAAACAGTTTTTCTCAAGAATGGTGTGCACATCAATCAGATAAAAAATTAATCACCTTCAAACACCTCTTATTTTTGGAAATTCACACTTAGAATTTCAGCATCAATTATTTTCATCCCTCTTTTCCCCAGCATTGTTTCAGCTTGAATTCATATCTGGATTTCTCTTCAGAATCATGTTTTAGAGGAAAAGAGAGGCAGCTTTTGATATTCAAATATTGGTAAACACCTGGCCCATATTTGTAATGATATTTTGGTCCAAACATACATCTTACCATCATGAAATTTCTTCCACACAAGTATTAATAAATATGGCAACACTTTCAATTCATCTCAAACAGATTCTTCAGTAAATCAAAACAAAGAACATCTTCTCCCTCCCCCACACTTGAGTTCAAAAATAATCATGCATTTAACTTCTAGAGAAGGTTGGAAAGAGATAAATGGCTTGTAATGTGGATAACTAAAAAGTTATTTCATGTCTAATAGGGGATTAAAGAAGTTCAAATGAAAAGGTATGCCAAAATAATAGTTCAATGCAAAAGGGGACTTCCAAAGTTATGCCTCAATCATATTTGGCACATTCCATGAACTCTAATAGATTTGAAAAATAGAAAAATAGAAAGTTATGGATCACAAAACATGTCTCAAGACTATCAAGAAAAAATGAAATGTAAATAATATGTCAAACAGGTTTATAAACCCCTTGGTTTGAGAAATATTTTCAAATTGGACAGTACTAGTGCACATGAGTTTCACAATCAACCAAACTTATTCAAATGAAAAAATCAGAAATAAAAAAAAATCCATTCAGAAATCATTTAAATCCTCAAATACCCAAATCAAGATATATTCTAAAAACATCAAGATGGTTTTAATTTTCCAAAGTATTCGATTAAACTCAAGATTCATAAAAACATACATAAAAATGAAAAAGAAAAACAAGAAAATTTCAAAAAACAACATTAAAAATAAAATTAAATCACACAAAAATTTCCTAAAAAAGAGTTGAAATCCCTCCCACACACTTATTCCATTTAATACACTCTTTTTATCTCAAATTAGATCAATATAAATTTTTACACTGAATATATATTGGGTAGAAAATAAAATAAAGAAAAGGAAAGACACAACCAGATTTATTTTTCAGTGGCAGCCTTGAGTTAAGCTCCTAACTGCTACCACAATAAAGCTACAAGAAAGAAATGAAAACACATAACAAAAATAAATAAAAAGAAAGAGAAATAGAATATAATAGGGATAATTCTTGGTTTTACCCCCCAAGCGGGTGCTAGGTTTTTACTACCCCTAGTCAAGCAGTTGCAATGGATTATCCCCAATCAGAAGGTGGGTGTGGTTTCTTTGAGATAAACCACCACATGTGATATTTTCCAATGTCCCTCAGTAGACACCAAGAATGGAGAACACCAAATAAGATAAGAAATCTCCCAACCCCCAATAAAGAATACAGAGGTAATTTAAGGTCTGGAGTGGGTGGGAAAAGAAAATAGGGGTGCTCCCTGTCTGGGGTGTCCTCCTCCATATGATATGAATGTTGATGTAGAGGAGGTAGTCGCACCACATGATTATCCATATCCTCTTCTTAAATCACCACCACATGGGTATTATATTTCATATCATCCAAGGTATGCTCCATTTTTTTGTATCAAACATTTTAGTAAAGGAGAATTCAATTCAGTTTGAATAAGATTAGAACATGACGAATCAATCAAGAAATCTTCCCTTTAAAGTAAGTCAGCTAGGAAATTGATCTATTCTAGAAAGACCATTAGCAACTCCATACCAGAAGGTGCATTTTATTCATCATCTTCCAAATCAAGATATAGTTAAAAAGGTTTTTATTGTTCAATATCAATGATGGTAAGATCAAGTTTCAGGTTATCTTTAACAAAGTGATTCTGGAATTCTTCTGAAAAATGTTGATCTATCATAAGTGCATCAGCTAGAACGTGTACATCAGGGACCTCCTCGAGCAATGGTTGAGTACGGGATGATATGATTAACTCCTTTAGTAGCTCCTTCTCACTCACCACATGTTCTTTGACATAAAAAATGATTGGTGAAATCTCTTCCACTGCAGGTTTTGGTTCAGGTTCCGGCTCAGGATCAGGTTCAGGTTGCTCTTGACATGCATGTACGTATTTAGCTATCAACTCTGTTTGGCACTCCAATTTTTCCACCGCATTAGTAATCCTTTTATACTTAGCATCAAGATAATCTAAAACTTCTTTTGGCACCTGAGATTCAATAGTCCATCAATAAAAATTTTAATTGAAAGACATCATGAACAAAAATATTTTTTTAGTGTTTTTGAAATTTATGATTTTTTTATGAAAAACGGTGTGTGAAAGTGTTGTGCCTCCCCAGCTGTAACACCCCAATCTTCCATGGTATGCTTCTCTTTGAATAATATAGTAGCGTGTGTTGTACACAACTTCGAGTTGTAACACACCACAATCAATCAAACTACCCGTTATGAATAGTAATACCCACTTTTTAAAATTTTATAAATTTTATCTTTCAAAATGGAATTCATTTTTGGATTCAGAATATCGAAATTAGCTTAGGGTGAAATTTTGGTATTTTTCTGAAAACTTACAATTTTTGATGAATAGTGAAAAACACTGAGTTATAGTTTAAAACCGAATTTTTATTTAAATAATTATTTATATTATTAAAATTTATTTTAGGTCAAAATATATACATAATACCTATATAAGTTCAATGTAATTTATTGGAGTCATTTTATAATAATTTCATATATATATAAATTTTATTGAACTTTTCACCGTCTTTTACCCATCTTCTAAGAGAATTTGAAAATTCACATAAAACTTAATTTTACCGCTTCTGTGAGTGGAATTTTGAAAATCCGAGAGACGCGGTTAATATCAAGGAGTAAAATGTGGTTCAATAAGATAAAAATATTTTTTGGTGAATAGTGACTTTTTACTTTTATTTACACGGTAAAAAGTAAATAGGGTAATTAAGGGTAAAAATGGTATTATTATTACCCTAACACATGTTCTAATTCTATTGGCTAAGTATAATTCGACCAAAAACAGACTTAGGAATAAAATATGAACCTCTTTGGTCCACTTGAATTAGATTAGGACATTTATTATTATTTAATTCAAAGAAGAGTTAAAAGAGATAAAATCAAAGTTAAATAAATAAAACATTTTTAATATAGGGTTATACATAAGATAAATTCAATTATAAATATTCATTAGAAATATAAAAATATTTCCTACATAATGGTATTTTATTTATAATTTTTAGACATTAAATAATTTAATTTATTTATGACACAATGATGATGCAGTAATTACCTTATTAGTGAAATATTAAAATAATTGATATTATAAATACCCAAATAAATATAATTTGAGACTTTTAATGAATTACACAAATTTTATAGGTTAATATGACATGTTCGGGTTGATTAAATGAATTAGGTTCGAAGTAATAATGATGTTATGAATTTAGTAAAAACAAAATACCAAATAGTGTCAAAATTGACATAAATGAGTTTTTAAAACAAATATTATATTATTAATTGATATTCAATTCTTAAAAATCTAAGGTTCATAAAAAGGACTTATATAATGATAGGTGTATCATTAATGAACCACTTAGGGGTCTCTTGGAATTATATAGTAATTTTATTAACCATATAATATAAAAATACAAAGTGACATGGTAAGTGTCAAACTAATTAACTAAGAGTTAAAACAAAAAGATAAGGTTAATAAAGTGACCCAAACCTCTCTAAAACATATTGGTTTAGTTTTTTTAGACCTATATCCACCTTAGACTTTGAATAATTCACTTTGGAGCCATTAGAAACCGAATATGATTTTATTATAAAATAATACTTTAAGTTTTTCCTAAAGAGCCCCTCCTCCCCCTTATAAAAGGACACCACTTCTAACCAATTCCTCACACCTCTAAAGCCTTTTGGCTCGTCCAACCTCTACCCAATTAATCTTCCTACATCCCTATCCTCCTCCTAGAAGCCTTAACTTAGGCATAAGTCACTTCAAGAGTCCTTTTTGGTTCAAACCAAAGGGAGTTACCCAAATTAAAGGTAACGATTTCTCTTAGCTTCTTTTCTTTTATTTTACTTCTCTAACCCCTAAACTCTTCTTATTCTTTTCTTTTGTAACAAAACCAGTATAATCAATATACTAGGATATTTTTATGAGAAGTATTCTAACTACACTTACACACACCTCCATCTAATGGGTGAAGAACGTAATGTTTTTGTGGATGGAAACCAAATACCTCACGAAATGATGATTGTTCAATTATCTCCTACCACCTCTCATGGTGGACATTATGATGGTAATATAATTAAATATGATATTAAAGATATTTATTTTATATATAAGCTTCTGTAATTCCATTTTATAGCATACCATTATTCGTTTCATGTTGTATATATATACGATAATTTCATTTGAGGAAGTGAGGACTACCGCCCCCTCAATGTGATATGACTCATTCATAACATACATGGAACGTATAAAGGATGGTGTTAATGAACATAAGTAACACATATAATAAATTATATTATACTAGAATGATAATATACCTATGTATAATTTGGTTTTGATTTCTTTTAAAATGAAAAATGAAGTGGAAGTAGCATTCGTGTGTACGTACGGACTACCATCTCCACGAATGCGATGAGATTCATTCCCAATCGTATTATATGATATCATATCAACTTATATTATTATTGTATAATTTAATAACAATTATTTCACCATTATACAAGAGGTTAAACTACCCTCAACCAAGGAAAAGTACAAGGTAAGGGGTTTTCATCTCACTCCTTATTCTCGTGAGATTCATACCATATTGCCACTATTACCTTTTGTGTGGTGTATGTACTTCCCATATTTGTATTATTTGTGTAATACACTTTAATTTATGTGTATTTACATATTCATTTTATGATACCTCTTTCATTGGGTGTATGTTTTATAAGTTACCAAATTGGTAAGGGTTAATTTCACTATCTCTTTATTATCTGAGGTTGTTTTTACGTAAGTATCTACTGGGACATATTTATTATCCATGTCCATGTTTCATTAAATAGTTTTAAAAGGGATTCTTTTAGAGGAATTTTTACTAAAACATCATTTTAAATGTTTTAAATATTTATTCTTCTAAACCATTCTCATTAATGTCCATGTTTTTAAAATGGTTTTAAGGATTTATTTAAATGGACATGAATGTTTTAAAATGTTAATTACTTTCAAAAGTTTCATAGTGGTATGGGAAACTTTGATTAAAAAATGTATTTAAATTTATTCCTTTCTAAATTGTGTGAATTTTAAATGTTTTCATGAAAAAAGGATATTTCTTTCAAAGAGTTTTACAAATAATTTTCATCTATGTCAAAATCCTTTAATGGATTTTAAGATTATTTGAAGTTGATTTATTATGATACAAAACTTCCATATTGTATTGAAGGTTTTGTGATATGTTTTACTATGGATGTGTTGTTTTTATACCATTCATGGTTTATAGAGAAATTATTGACATTTCATATGCTAGTTTTAATATGAATGTTTATGTTATGTTTAAACCTGTTCATATGAGGAATTCATTGGACTTAGTAAGTGACGGTTGGATCCTGCTATAACTCCTTGATGCATCGGTAGGTCTCATGAGACAAACTAGTGTCTTGGCACAAGGCCTTGAAAAAATCTTATTTGTAGTCTTGGCACAAGGCCTTGTCTATGTGGTTATGATAGTCTGTCATTATGCATTCCGTCATTATGAAAGTGGTTATTGATATTCCATGTAATTATTCAACTAGTAGAATATCCATATGAAAAAGTAAATGGAATTATTTCATTTTATCTTTTCCATATTATGATAAAGTTTAAGTTTAAAAGGCTTTTGTTTTATTTATACATTGCCTTAAATGTTTATGCTTATTTATGAAAGTTTCCGCTATATTGTTATCCTTACTGAGCATATGATCTCACCCCTTTCAATGTTTTATTTTCCTAAGATGTGAAGAAGTATTTTATGAATGACATGTAGGGATAGTATGAGGGGATATGAAGACAATATGTTGTTGTAGTTTTTTACTTTATGATGTAATGTAAACTTTATGAATGTATCTAGTGATTCCAAGGCTAATAAACTAATCGGTATTTAGAGACTTGATATTTTGTGATCATGCCAATGTTATGAAATAATGCATCTACTCTAGGTAACTGGGGTCGGGGCGTTACAGTTGATATCAGAGGAAGTTTAGTACAAACCTTGGAAGCTATATTTAGATAAACTCTGATTAGAGCACATAGCCCTAGGATAGAATTTGAGGATTAGTATAGAAGAATTTTCTAGAATTTTGGTATTGTAGAGATTTTGTGAGTTTTCTGAGCAATACATCTTTGTCTGCATATGAGAAGGTAGAGGTGGATCTGGCACAGATGTACCTAGGGGTAAAACCCGAAAACACCACTTTGAGCTAGACTCGAACAGAAACTGGTGCACAATAATGGGCCTTGCTGCACTCTTGGTTATGACACTCCTGGGGGATATGCTTAGGATAATTCTCATTTTCTTTACAAACAATTATGAAGGGTTTATGAGTATATACTTCCTCAAAGAAAACATTTTTATGATTATGGATTATATCCATAAACTGTTCAATTTATATTAAGTGTTTTACAAGTTTGGAATTATGTATTTCGATTCATAGACTAATCTAGTTTATGTCATTGTTTAGAAATGGCGCCTAGTGGAAGGAATGGAAACTATATCAATTCACGCACTCTATGTAGGGATTTCCCTCCTGCTCAAGATAATTATAGTGGATCTGGTGATGCAACTGGTGCTGATCATCTAATCACCATACTGGGAAAACTCACTCAGGTTATGAATAATAACCTTACCCATATGGAGCACCCTGATCCGCAGCATGGAGGATCAATGTTAGATCACTTCATGAGGAAATAACCACCAACATTAAATGGGATTACAAATCTACTAGTAGCTGAGTAATGGATAAATTCCTTAGAGAAAATATTCCATGCCTTGGGGAGTAGTAAAAGGGAAAAAGTTATCATGGTAGTTTACCGCCTCACTGGAGATGCTGATCAATGGTGGTTATTAATTCAAAACACAAAGGAAGATGATGAAGTATAAAATATGGAATGGAGGGAGTTCAAAGATCTTTTATTAGAAAAATACTTTCCTCGTGACTATCGAGCAGATATGGAAAGGCAACTTCTGAGTCTGAGACAAAAGGAGGATGAGAATGTTGCAAATTATGAGGCTAACTTTACAAGGTTAGTGAGGCATGCAGCAGATTATATACGTAACCCAAGAAGTAGGATTGATCATTTATTTGATGGGTTAAAACTGTTTCTCCATCGAGCATTAGTCTCACAATCCTTCTCGTGGTACGAAGATACTGTCTCATGTACTATCAAGACAGAAAAGGAATTCACTAAGTCTTACAACTTTAAGGCAAAGCAAGAGAAGAAGAGATCTTCTGATCACTCTGGGAATGGAAATAAGGGGAAGAAGGGAAAAGTTCAATATCCATCCTGTAGTAAATATGGGAATAAACACCTCAGTACTTTCTTTAAAGGAATGGGAGTCTGTTACAAGTGTGGTAAAAAAGGCCACCAAACTCGTGATTGCAAGGGGAAGAAAGAAGCTACTGATGTTCAATGCTACAAATATAGGGAGATGGGACATTATGCAAATTAATTTCCTAAGCGTCAGGGGAACTTACCTTAGAAAAGTACAAGGGATCAAGTCCAAGCTTATACTATCACTACTGTTGAGGTAGAAGCTCTGAAAGACGTGATGACAGGTAATTTAATGGTTTCCTCAAGTTTAGAAAATGCATTATTTGATTCTGGATCATCACATTTTTTCATATCTTCCCAGTTTTCTAAGAAAATTAGATATTTCCAATTTGATTTAACAAGGGATTTGTCAGTTAAAAATCCTAAGGGAAGTATCATTGCAACAAAGTTCTGTGAATCAGTTCCCATTAGAGCATATAAATGTTCTTTATCTTCTGATCTCATCGTCATACCTATGATTGAGTTTGATATAATCCTCATTATGGATTGGCTAGAAGGAGGTTACTATTTTTGATGATGATGATAAGGAACACCTTATCTTTAGAGTAGAATCGTCACCACATAACTCTTATCTAGATCCACCCCCAGTAGCTCAACTAAATTCAATTATTGGGGAGTAAGAGAATGAAATGAATTTGGGTGAGGAAAGGAATGTTCAAATATAGGATGTACCAATTGTGAAAGAATATATAGATGTGTTTCTAGAAGATTTACCTGGACATCCTCCAGAATGAGAAATTGAGTTTTCCATTGATTTAATTCCTGGTTCAAGGCCTATATCGAAGACCCCTTATAGAATGGCCACTGTGGAATTAGTTGAACTAAAGAAACAACTAGAGGAATTGAGTAATAAGGGATTTATTCACCCTAATGCTTCTCCATGGGGAGCCCCTATTCTTTTTGTTAAGAAGAAAGATGGATCTATGAGGTTATTTATCGACTACAGGGAGGTCAATGCTATAACAATAAAGAACAAGTATCCCCTACCTCGCATTGATGATTTATTTGACCAACTGCATGGAGCTCAATAATTTTCAAAGATTGACCTTCAATCTGGATACCATCAGTTGTGTGTGAATAAGGAAGACATTCTGAAGACAGCATTTCGAACCAGGTACGGGTATTACGAGTTTACAGTAATGCCTTTTCGGCTAACTAATTCACCCTCTGTGTTCATGGATCTAATGAACAGAGTTTTAAAGGAATATATTGATGAATTTGTAGTGGTATTTATTGATGATATCTTGGTAAACTCCAAAATACACAAAGATCATGAAAATCACTTGCGCATTATATTGAAGGCTCTGAGAAGACATGAATTATATGGGAAGTTTAGCAAGTGTGAATTCTGGCTTCAGGAGATTTCTTTTCTTGGCCATATTGTCTCTAAGTATGGAATCTATATTGATCCTTCTAAGACCAAGGAAATCCAAGAATTTCCATCACCAACAAGTATAACCAAGGTACACAGTTTTATTGGTTTAGCAGGTTATTATCGACGTTTTGTCCAGAATTTTGCCCGATTGGATAACCCATTAACGAAACTCACAAGAAAAGGAGTTAAAATTGTTTGGACCAAAGAGTTTGAAGAATGTTTTGAAGAACTGAAGAAAATATTATTCAATGCTTCTATATTTACTCTACCATCAGGGAATGATGGGTTTCTTATTTATAGTGATGCTTCAAAGAAAGGACTTGGTTGTGTCCTTATGCAGAATGATAGGGTTATTGCCTATGCATCACGACAGCTGAAAATTCATGAACAAAACTATCCTACTCATGATCTTGAGTTAGCTGCTGTAATATTTGCTTTTAAGATATGGATACATTATCTCTAAGGTGAAAAATGTGACATATATACCGATCACAAGAGTTTGAAGTATATTTTCTCACAGAAAAAACTCAACATGAGGCAAAGTATATGGCTTGAATTACTCAAGGATTATGATTTCACGATACACTACCACCTGGGGAAGGAAAATAAGGTGGAAGATTCTTTGAGTAGAAAGGATCATGGAGTTTTGAACAAGATAAGAGTTGAAAAGGATCCTATATACATGGATCTTGTAAACATGGATATGGGAATCACCATGGAAGGTGAAACATAAATACTTTTTCAAATAGTTGCCAAACCATCTTTACTAGAAAGGATTAAGATTTCTCAGACCGATGATGAAGAATTTCAAAAGAATATTAAAGCTATGAATGATGGGAGATTGAGAGACTTTGTGTATGAAGAAGAAATTTTGAAATTTGGGAAGAGACTTTGTGTTCCCAATATACCTGATCTAAAAAGGGAATTGTTGGATGATTCTCATAGTCCCAATTTCTCTATACACCCTGGGAGCACCAAAATGTATAGAGATGTGAAGGAACATTTTTGGTGGGACAACATGAAGAGGTAGATTGCTGATTTTGTGTCAATATGTATGGTTTGTCAACAAGTGAAAGTTGGAAGGCAATAGCCTGGAGAAGTATTGCAACATATTCCCATACCTGAGTGGAAATGGGATAATATCACGATGGACTTTGTCATGGGTCTACCAAAGACTCCTAAAAGGAATGATGTAATATGGGTCATTGTTGATAGTCTAACCAAGTCAGCACATTTTCTTGCTATAAGAGAAGATATACCACTGGAACGTCTAGCAAGACTATATATTAATGAATTTGTGAGATTTCATGGAGTACCCCTATCGATTGTTTCTGATCGTGATCCCCGTTTTACATCAAGATTCTAAAAAAGTCTTCAGAAAGCCCTGGATACTGAACTTCGTTTGAGCACTGCCTACCACCCTCAAACAGATGGACAATCAGAACAGACTATTCAGACCTTAGAATATATGTTGAGATCCTGCTCACTTGACTTTCATGGTATGTGGGATCAATATTTACCTCTGGTACAATTTTCTTATAACAATATCTTCCATTCGAGTATTCAGATGGAACCATATGAAGCGTTATACGGAAAGAGATGTTGCACCCCAAACTGTTGGGATGATGTTGGTGAAAGAAAACTCATAGGCCCTGAACTGGTGGAGGAAATGATGGAAAAGGTGAAGGTAATCCAAAACCACATCAAAACAGCTCAAAGTAGGCAGAAGAGCTATGCTGACAACTGAAGGAAGGATTTGAAATTTCAGGTAGGAGATCATGTTTTCTTGAAGGTATCTCCAGGGAAGGGAGTTATACGTTTTGGTAAGAAAGGTAAATTGAGTCCCAGGTACATCGGACCTTTTGAAATTCTAGAACGAATTGGGGTTGTAGCTTATCATTTGGCAATGCCGCCAAATCTCTCCAAAGTGCACGATGTGTTCCACGTATCACTGTTGAGAAAAGACATGCCTGACCCAACGCATGTACTCACCTATAAGGAAGTCGATCTGTCTTATTGCAAAGAACCCATCAGGATTCTTGATACGATAGAACAAGTGCTGAGAAACCGTATGACTCGTCTGGTAAAATTTCTATGGAAAAAACCATAAGATGGAAGAGGCAACGTGGGAACCCAAGGAACTTATGATGAAGAACCACCTGAGTCTTTTCATGCGGAAGTATTCTAGAAATTTTGAGAACAGAATTATTTGAAGGATGGGAGAATGTAACACCCCAAGCTTCCATGGTACGCTTCTCTTTGAATAATACAGTAGCCGGTTTTGTACGCAACTTCGAGTTCTAACACACCACAACCAATCAAACTAACCGTTACGAATAGTAATACCCACTTTTTAAAATTTTATACATTTTATCTTTCAAAATGGACTTCATTTTTGGATTCGGAATATCAAAATTAGCTTAGGGTGAAATTTTGGTATTTTTCTGAAAACTTTCAATTTTTGATGAATAGTGAAAACACTGAGTTATAGTTTAAAACCAAATTTTTTTAAATAATTATTTATATTATTTAAATTTATTTTAGGTCAAAATATATACATAATACCTGTATAAGTTCAATGTAATTCATTGGAGTCAGTTTATAATAATTTTAGATATATAAAAATTTTATTGAACTTTTCACCGTCTTTTACCCATCTCCTAAGAGAATTTGCAAATTCACATAAAACTTAATTTTCCCACTTTTGTGAGTGGAATTTAAAAAATCCTAGAGACATGGTTAATATCAAGGAGTAAAATATGGTTCAATAAGATAAAAATATTTTTTTATGAATAGTAACTTTTTACTTTTATTTACCATGGTAAAAAGTAAATAGGGTAATTAAGGGTAAAAATGATATTATTATTACCCTAACACATGTCCTAATTCTATTGGATAAGTATAATTTGACCAAAAAAAACCTTATTAATAAAATATGAACCTCTTTGGTCCACTTGAATTATATTAGGACATTTATTATTATTTAATTCAAAGAAGAGTTAAAAGAGATAAAATCAAAGTTAAATAACTAAAACATTTTTAATATAGGGTTATACATAAGATAAATTCAATTATAAATATTCATTAGAAAGATAAAAATATTTCCTACATAATGGTATTTTATTTATAATTTTTAGACATTAAATAATTGGATTTATTTATGACACAATGATGATGCAGTAATTACCTTAATAGTGAAATATTAATATAATTGATATTATAAATACCAAAATAAATATAATTTGAGACTTTTAATGAATTCCACGAATTTTATAGGTTAATATTACATTTTATGGTTTATTAAATGAATTATTTTCAAAGTAATAATGTTGTTATGAATTTAGAAAAAACAAAATACTAAATAGTGTCAAAATTGACATAAATGAGTTTTTTTTTAAAAAATATTATTAATGGATATTCTATTCATAAAAATCTAAGGTTCAGACAAACAAATTATATAATGATATTTTTATCATTAATGGACCACTTGGGGGTCTCTTGGAAGTATATAGTAAGTTTATTAACCATATAATATAAAAATACAAAGTGACATGGTAAGTGTCAAACTAATTAACTAAGAGTTAAAACAAAAAGATAAGGTTAATAAAGTGAACCGAACCTATCTAAAACCTATTTTTTGAGTTTTTTTCGACCTATAAACACCTTATACTTGAAATAATCCACTTTGTAGCCATTATAAACCGAATATTATTTTATTATAAAATAATACTTTAAGTTTTCCCTAAAGAGCCCATCCTCCCCCTTATAAAAGGACACCGCTTATAACCAATTCCTCACACCTATCAAGCCTTTTGGATCATCCAAAATCTACCCAATTAATCTCCCTACATCCCTATCCTCATCCTTGAAGCCTTACTTTAGGCAGAAGGTACTTCAATAGTCTTTTTTGGTTCAAACCAAAGGGAGTTACCCAAATTAAAGGTAACGATTTCTCTTACCTTTTTTTCTTTTATTTTACTTCTCCAACCCCTAAACTATTATTATTATTTTCTTTTGTAACAAAACCAGTATACTAAATATACTAGGATATTTTTATGAGAATTATTCTAACTACACTTACACACACCTCCATCTAATGGGTGAAGAACATAATGTTTTTGTGGATGGCAACCAAAGGCCTCACGAAACGATGATTGTTCAATTATCTCCTACCACCTATCATGGTGGACATTATGATGGTACTATAATTAAATATGATATTAATGATATTTATTTTATATATAAGTTTCTTTAATTCCATTTTATAGCATACCATTATTCATTTCATATTGTATATATATACGATAATTTCATTTGAGGAAGTGCGGACTACCGTCCCCTCAAAGTGATATGACTCATTCATACCATACATGGAAGCTATAAAAGATGGTATTAATGAACTTAAGTAACACATATAAGATATTATATTATAATGGAATAATAATATACTTATGTATCATTTGGTTTTTATTACTTTTAAAATGAAAAATGAAATGGAAGTAGCGTTCGTGCGTACATACAGACTACCGTCTCCACGAACACGATGAGATTCATTCCCCATCGTATCCATTCAAGTATAATTCTTATTTTATGATAAAAATAATGTTTAAGGACTTTATATTATTCTGGATATGAATAAGATACAACCTATCCATAACAAACACGGCTTATGTAACAAAACATATAAAATAAAACGAGTAAGTTAACACCCGAAACGACGATAATACTAAGATATTATTAACAAAACAATGTTAAAAGATCATATATGATATCATATTAATGTATATGATTCTTGTATAATTTAATAACAATTATTTTACCATTATACATGAGGTTAAACTACCCTCAACCAAGGAAAAGTACAAGGTAAGGGGTTTTCATCTCACTCCTTATTCCCGTGAGATTCGTACCATATTGCCACTATTACCTTTTGTGTGGTATATGTACTGCCCATATTTGTATTATTTGTGTAATAAACTTTAATTTATTTGTATTTACATATTCTTTGTATGGTACCTCTTTCATGGGGTGTATTTTTTGTAATTTACCAAATTGGTAAGGGTTAATTTCACAATCTCTTTATTATCCGATGTTGTTTTTATGTAAGTATCTACTAGGACATATTTATTATCCATGTCTATGTTTCATTAAATATTTTTCTAAGGGATTATTTTTTAGGTAATTTTTACTAAAATATCATTTTTAATGTTTTAAAGATTTATTCTTCTAAACCATTCTCATTAATATCCATGTTTTCAAAATGGTTTTATGGATTTATTTAAATGTACATGAATGTTTTAAAATGTTAATTACTTTCAAAAGTTTCAAAGTTGTATGGGAAAATTTGATTAAAAAATGTATTTAAATGTCTTACTTTATAAATTGTGTGACTTTTAAATGTTTTCATGAAAAATGGATATTTGTTTCAAAGAGTTTTACAAATCATTTTCATCTATTTCAAAATCCTTTAATGGATTTTAAGCTTATTTGAAGTTGATTTATTATGATACAAAACTTCCATATTGTATTGAAGGTTTTGTGATATTTTTTACTATGGATGTGTTGTTTTATACCATTCATGGTTTATGGAGAAAGTATTGACATTTTGTATGCTAGTTTTAATATGAATGTTTATGTTATATTTAAACCTGTTCATATGAGGAATGCATTGGACTTAGTAAGTGACAGGTGGAGCTCGCTATAGCTCCACGATGCATCGGTAGGTCTCATGAGACAAACTAGTGTCTTGGAACAAGGCCTTGACAAAATATTATTTGTAGTCTTAGCACAAGGCATTGACTATGTAGTTATGATATTCTGGCATTATGCATTCCATCATTATGAAAGTGGTTATTGATATTACATGTGATTATTCAACTATTAGAATATCCATGTGAATAAGTAAATGACATTATTTCATTTTATCTTTGCCATATTATGCTAAAGTTCAAGTTTAAAAGGATTTTGTTTTATTTATACATTGCCTTAAATTTTTATGCTTATTTATAAAAGTTTCTGCTATATTGTTATCCTTACTGAGCATCTGAGATCACCCCTTTCAATGTTTTGTTTTCCCAGGATGTGAAGAAGTATTTTATGAATTACATGCAGGGATAGTATGAGGGGATATGCAGACAATATGTTTTTTTATTTTTTCACTTTATGATGTAATTTAAATTTTATGGATGTATCTAGTGATTCCAAGGCTACTAAACTAATCGGTCTTTCGAGACTTGATCTTTTGTGATCATGCCAATGTTATGTAATAATGCACTGACTTTGGGTAACTAGGGTTGGGGAGTTACACCAAAAACGACACTAATTTGATGCACGGGAATTTTTCGCAGATCCCCAATCAAAAGATTATTTACCTAAGCATGCAATATAGTGCACTCCCTGTGTCGGCCGCGAGGAGGCAACTTACACAACACCAAAATTCTATTGTCACTATTTATTTTCTAACTAATATATATTATAAATATGAGTTTGAAAGATGCATAAAATATGAATATATATATATATATATGAAATTTTAATAAAATTATGTTAAAAAGAAAGAAAGAAGACATTTGTTCTCAGGGGATCATAATGGTTGATATCATTGTTTATAAAAGTATTCTCAATATCAATTCAATTTAGTGATCAAGATCCATCACACTACACCCTTCCATTCAAAATGTTATTACCCCAACACTGAGATATTTTCATTTGGGGAAATACTCTACCTAAATATGTCTAGGAGATCTCTTTGTCGACCATCACTACCCAAGCCATACTCCATCGTATGCATGACTTAGATAGTAAAGGGAAGGATAAATGTTGAATGAGAATAAGAACTTGGTGATAGAGAAAATAGGGAAATCGCACACCATAATCAATTTAACCACCAAAAAAATCTCTGAATTAAGTAAAGAGATTAAAATTTAAGCACAATGAAATGAAATCAACCACTATTCTCCCCCTCGAACAAACATTGAGGTTAGTTCCCCATTCTCATGGTGTTAGAAGAGAATACGGTGGGAGAAACACATAAAAGTAAAAATGGAAGAATAAGGTATGAAGAATAAGACTAATATAAATTAAAATTTTAAAAATATACTACATAATAAAATAAAATATAAACCTACAAAAAATGGAAACTACTTTTCCAACCCTTTGGAATGAAGAGGGAGTACATTTTTATAGGCAATGGGGTGAAATATTTGGCTCGAAAATCTGTCCATCGAATGTATGCACGTAGTATGCCTTTTTAAGGATAGAATTTTGGAAATGGTCCTTCTTTAAAGTTGTTAAAATATTTATCCTATTTATTATCACTAAATTTCATCTTCATTGGCCAAGTGATGAATAATTTATGGCCGCTTTACTCCGAAACTTTAATTCTGCCAAACAGACTGTATGTATTCCAATGCACCCAGTTCCAACACAATTATGGCCTTGATAATGAATGAATCAGGCGCTGACATCTTAATGAAACGTGTTCCTCCATATATATTCTTGATCCATGTAAAATATAAGTTCATTTGTTTTGTACATTTATTACATATGGGCCCAATAATAATATTTTCTAGTTCTGTGCACAGTTTTCGAGGCCTGAATTGTGAGCTAGATTTGAGTTTCCAAGTGATGGATTTAGATTTGGGTCCAGAAGAATAAAATGAATAAAATCTAACATATAAACCTATGAAAGAAGAATTCTTCAATTTTAATCAGTTTAGAAAAAATTATGGCCGAAACATTAAAATAAGTTAAAACTGTTTAAATCCAAAATAAGCCATTTTAGCAATTAAGCTCAAAAATACTCCTAAAACATAAAATGTGACAATTTCCCTTTAAATAACACATTGGTGGGATTAAAAATTGAAATTTAGAATAAAATAATTGAAAATATTTGTTCTATCAATTTCCCCACATATAAACATTTCACTCCTTGACAGTCATCTTATACCAAGGTCAAAACAAACTTCTCAAAGCATAAATGACAACACAGCTCAATTATCATATCAAAGAAAATATCATGCCTAATATATGGATAAAAATTTCAGAAATCCTTAAAAATTATATGAATTCATTCATTACCATGTTAATCCTCACATTCATGTTGTACATACCTCCTTGGAAAAATATTTCTCTCTTCACTCAAGGATATTTAATGTGGAGTTTTTCTCATTCCCAAGAACATGTGTGATTTCCATAGGCCTGATATCCTCCTAATATCACCAATTCATAGAGTCAAAAAATGTGTCAATAATGAGGTCTTTTTCATGTGTTGTTCTGAGGCTGAGGGTTGGCAGGTTTAAAATGTAAAAACATCTGAGGTAGAATGAGGAGGGTTATGCTCTAAAGTGAAGTAAATGTATGAAAACAGTTTTGCTCAAGAATGGTGTGCTCCTCAATCAACTCAAAAATTAATCACCTACAAACACCTATTTTTTTGGGAAGTTCACACTTATAATTTCATCATAAATGATTTTCATCCCTATTTTACCCATTTGTAGCATTGTTTCATCTTGAATTAAGATATGGATTTCTCTTCAGAATCATGTTTTGGAGGAAAAGAGAGGAAGCTTTTGATATTCAAATATTGGTGAACACCCAGTCCATCTTTGTAATGATATTTTGGTCAACCCATCCATCTTCCCAACATGATATTTCTTCCACCCAAACAATAATAAATATGGAAACATTTTCAATTCATCTTAAACATATTCTTTAAGAAATAAAAACAAAGCACATCTTCTCCCTCCCCCACACTTGAGTTCAACAATAATCATGCATTTAACTTATAGAGAAGGTTGGAAAGTTATAAATGTATTGTAATGTTGCTGAATAATAAGGTATTTTATGGATACAAGGGGCTTAAAGAAGTTCAAATGAAAAGGTAGGCCAAAATAAGAGTTCAGTGCAAAAAGGGGCTTTCAAAGTTATGCTTCAATCATACTTGACATATTCCATGAACTGTAACAGCTTTGAAAAAGAGAAAAATAGAAAGTTCTGGATCACACAAAATATCTCAAGACTCTAAAGAATAAGTTAAATGTAAATAATATTTAAAATAGGTTTAGAAACCTCTCGGGGTGGGCAATATTTTCAATTTGGACAGTACTGGTCCACATGAGTTTCACAATCAACCAAACTTATTCAAATGAAAAGATCAAAAATCAGAAAAAAAAATGCTTTCAGCAATCATTTAAATCCTCAAATACCCAAATCAAGATATCTTCCAAAAACATCAATATGGTTTGAATTTTCCAAAGTATTCTATTCAAATCAAGATTACTAAAAACACACCAAAAAAATGAAAAAAGGAAAACAAGAAAATTTTAAAAAACAACATTAAAAATAAAATGAAAGCACACACAAAATTCCTTAAAACAAGTTGAACTCCCCCACACTTATTCCATTTATTTCCATATTTTTAGCTCAAATAAGATCAAGAGACATTTTCACACCAAATACATATTGGGTAGAAAATAAAATAAAGAAAAGGAAAGACACAACATGATTTATTTTTTAGTGTCAGCGTTGAGTTAATCTCCTAACTGCTACCACATTAAATCTACAAGAAAAAAATGAAAACACGTAAGAAAAATAAATAAAAATAAAGTGAAAGAGAATATAAAAGGTATAATTCTTGGTTTGACCCCCCTAAGCGGGTGCTAGGTTTTTACTGCCCCTAGTCAAGAAGTTGCAGTGGATTATCCCCAATCAAAAGGTGGGTGCAGTTTCTTTGAGATAAACCACCACATGTGACTTTTTCCAGTGTCCATCAATAGACACTAAGAATAGAGAACCCCAAATAAGATAAGAAATATCCCAAACCCCAAGAAAGAATAGATATGGAATTTGAGGTCCATAATGGGTGGGAAAAGAATATAGGGGTGCTCCCTGTCTGGGGTGTCCTCATCCATATGATATGAAAGTTGATGTAGAGGAGTCAGTCGCACCACATGATTGTCTAACTCCTCTTCTTCAATCACCACCACAAGGGTAGTCTCTTTTGTATCATCCAATGTCTGCTCCATTTGTGTTGTATCAGAAATTTTAGGAAAGGAGAATTCAGAAAACAATTCAGTTTTAATAAGATTAAAACATGACGAATCAATCAAGAAATCTCCCCTTTCAAGTAAGTCGGCTTAGAAATTGATCTATTCTGGAAAGACCATTGGCAACTCCATATCAGCAGGTGCATTTTCTTCATCATCTTCCAAATAAAGAGATAGGTAAAAGGTTCTAATTGTTCAATATCAATGATAGGAAGATCAGGTTTTAGGTTATCTTCAACAAAGTGATTCCATGATTCTTCCAAAAAAATGTTAATCTCCCATAAGTGCATCAGCTGGAATGTGTACATCATGAACCTCCTTGAGAAATTTTTGAGTATGGGATGATATTATTAACTCCTTTAGTAGCTCCTTCTCACCCACCTCAGGTTATTTGACATAAAAAATGATCAGTAAATCTCTTCAACCACATGTTTTGGTTTAGGTTCTGGCTCAGGATCACGTTCAGGTTGCTCTTGAACATGCATGTACATATTCAGCTACAACTCTATTTGGCTCTCTAATTTTTCCAATGAATTACTAATACTTTTATACTTAGCATCAATATCATCTAAAACTTATTTTGGCACCTAATATTCATCAATATATGAATAAAAATTTGAATTGAAAGACATCAAGAACAAAAATATTTTTTTAGTGTTTTTGAAATTTATGAATTTTTTTGTTTTTTTATGAAAAAAAGTGTGTGAAAGTGTTGCGCCTCCCCGGAAACAGTGCCAATTTGATGCGTGGGAATTTTCATAGATCATTGATCAAAATATTATTTACCTAAGCATGAAATATAGTGCACTCCCAGGTTTGGTCTCGAGGAGGCAACGTACACAACACCGAAATTCTATTGTCACTATTTATTTTTTAACTAATATATATTATAAATATGAGTTTGAAATATTCATAAAATATGAATATATATATATATATGTAATTTGAAAAAAATTATTTTAAAAATAAAGAAATAATATATTTTTTCTTGGGGGTCGTAATGGTTAATATCATTGTTTATTAAAATATTTTCAATATCAATTCAATGTAGTGATCAAGATCTATCACACTACACCCTCCCATTCTAAATGTTATTACCCCAACACCGAGATCTCTTCATGTGGGGAAATAATCTTCCTAAATCCATCTATTAGATATCTTTTCCGGCCATCACTACCCAATCCATACTTCATCGTATGCATAACTTAGATAGTGAAGGCAATGATAAATGTTGAATGAGAAAAAGAACTTGGTGATAGAGAAAATAGGGAAATCGCACACCATAATCAATTTAACCACCACAAAAATTCTCATAATTAAGTAAAGATATTAAAATTTAATCACAATGAAACTCAATAAATCACCATTCTCCCCCTCGAACATACATCGATGTTAGTTTTCCATTCTTATGGAGTTAGAAGAGACTACGGTGGGAGAAACACATAAAAGTAAAAATGGAAGAATAAGGTATGAAGAAGAAGAATAATATAAATTAAAACATTAAAAATATACTACCAAAGAAAATAAAATATAAACCTATATAAAATTCCAACTACTTGGACAACCCTTTGAAATGAAGAGGGATTACATTTTTATAGGCAATGGGATGAAATATTTGGCTCGAAAATCTGTCCACCGAATGTATGCCCGTGGTAGGCCTCTTTAATGCCATAATTTTGGAAATGGTCCTTCTTTAAACTTTTTAAAATATTTATTTTATGTCTACTAACTAAATTTAAGCTTCATTTTCCAAGTAATTAAGTATTTATGTCCGCTTTACTCCAAAACTTTAATTCTGCTAAACAGATTGTTCGTATTCCAATGCACCTAGTTACAATGAATTTATGGCCTTGATAATGAAATAATAAGGCGAGACCATAATAACTAAAAGTGTTCCTCATTGTGTATTATTTCTCCATGTAAAATATCATATAATTTGGTTTTACCATTTATGAGATATGGTCCCAATAATAATATTATCCAGTTTTGTGCACAGCTTTTGAGGCCTGAATTTTGAGCTGGATTTGAGCTTCTAAATGATAGATTGATATTTGGGTCTAGAAGGATAAAATGAATACCATAGAACATAGAAACCTATAAAATAATAATTTTTCAATTTGGATCATTTTAGAAAAATTTATGGCCGAAACATTAAAATAAATTAAAACTATTTAAATCCAAAATAATCCATTTTAGCAATTAAGCTCAAAAACACTCCTAAAACATAAAATGTGACAATTTACCTTTAAATAACACATTTGTGAGATTAAAAACAATTAAATTCATAATTAAATAATTTAAAATATTTTTTCTATCAATTCCCCCACACTTAAACATTGAACTTCTGGGCAATCATCTTATACCAAGGTCAAAACAAACTTCTCAAAGCATAAATGACAACACAGCTCAATTATCATATCAAAGAAAATAATATGCCTCATACATGGATAAAAATTACATAAATCCTCAAAAATAAAATGAATTCATTCATTATCATGTTAATCCCCACATGCATGTCGTACCTACCTCCTCAAAAAAATATTTCTCTCTTCACTCAAGGATATTTAATGTGGATTTTTTCTCATTCCCAAGAACATATGTGATTTCCATAGGCTTGATATCCATATAATATCTTCACTTAATAGAGTCAAAAATGTGTCAATAATTAGGTCTTTTTATGGTTTGTTCTAAGGCTGAGGGTTGACAGGTTTAAAATGTAAAAACATATGAGGCAGAATGAGGAGGGTTATGCTCTAAAGTGAAGTAAATGCATGAAAATATTTTTGCTCAAGAATGGTGTGCTCCTCAATCAGATAAAAAATTAATCACCTCCAAACACCTCTTATTTTGGGAATTTCACACTTATAATTTCATAATAAATTATTTTCATCCCTCTTTTCCCCATTTGTAGCATTGTTTCAGCTTGAATTCAGATCTGGATATCTCTTCAGAATCATGTTTTGGAGGAAAAGAGAGGCAGCTTTTGATATTCAAATATCGGTGAACACCAGACCCAAATTTGTAATGATATTTTGGTCCACCCATACATATTCCCATAATTACATTTCTTCCACCTAGGAATCAATAAATATGGAAACACATTCAATTTATCTCAAACAGATTCTTCCAGAAAGCAAAACAAAGCACATCTTATCCCTCCCCCACACTTGAGTTCAATAATAATCATGAATTTAACTTCTATATAAGGTTGTAAAAGGATAAATGGATTGTAATGTGGCTTCCTAATAAGGTATTTAATGTATACTAGGGGATTAAATAAGTTCAAATGAAAAGGTAGGCCAAAATAAGAGTTCAATGTAAAAATGGGCTTTCAAAGTTATGCCTTAATCATACTTGACACATTCTATGAACTCTAACAGCTTTGAAAAAGAGAAAAATAGAAATTTATAGATCACACAACATGTCTCAATACTCTCAAGAAAAAGGGAAATGTAAATAATATGTCAAACAGGTTTAGAAACCACTCGGGTTGGGCAAGATTTCCAATTTGGACAGTGCTGGTGCACATGAGTTTCACAATCAACTAAACTTATTCAAATGAAATGATCAGAAATCAGAAGAAGAAAAATCCATTTAGAAATAATTTAAATCCTAAAATACCCAAATAAAGATATCTTCCAAAAACATCAAGATGGTTTGAATTTTCCAAAGTATTCTATTCAACTCAAGATTCTTAAAAACACACCGAAAAAATGAAAAAGTAAAACAAGAAAATTTCAAAAAATGACATTCAAAATAAAATGAGAGCACACACAAAATTCATAAAAACAAGTTGAAATCTCTCCACAACACTTATTCCATTTACTACCCTCTTTTTATCTCAAATTAGATCAAGATGAATTTTTACACTGAATATATATTGGGTAGAAAATGAAAGACACAACCTGGTTTATTTTTCAGTGGAAGCCTTGAGTTAAGATCCTAACTACTACCAAATTAAATCTACAATAAATAAATGAAAAAACATAAGAAAAATAAATAAAAATAAAGATAAAGATAATATAAAAGGGATAATTCTTGGTTTAACCCCCCCCCCCCCCAAGCGGGTGATAGGTTTTTATGGGCCCTAGTCAGGCAGTTGCAGTGGATTATCCTCAATCAGAAGGTGGGTGTGGTTTCTTTGAGATAAACCACCACATGTGACTTTTTCCAGTTTCCATCAGTAGACACCAAGAATGGATAACCCCAAATAAGATAAGAAAGTTCCCAACCCCCAAGAAAGAATACAGAGGCAATTTAAGGCCCATAGTGGGTGGGAAAAGAATATAGGGGTGCTCCCTATCTGGGGTGTCCTCCTCTATATGATATTAAAGTTAATGTAGAGGAGGCAGTCGCACCACATGATTATCCAGCTCCTCTTCTTCAATCACCACCAATTCGGTAGTCTCTTTTGTATCATCTGAGGTCTGCTCCATTAGTGTTGTATCAGAAATTTTAGGAAATGAGAATTCAGAACACAATTCAGTTTGAATAAGATTAAATCATGATGAATCAATCAAGAAATATTCCCTTTAAAGTAAGTTAGCTTGGAAATTGATCTCTTCTGGCAAGACCATTGTCAAATCCATATCAACAGGTGAATTTTCTTCATTATATTATAAAGAAAGAGAGAGGTCAAAAGGTTCTGATTGTTCAATATCAATGATGGGAAGATCAGGTTTCAGGTTATCTTCAATAAAGTGATTCCATGATTCTTCCAAAAAATATTGATCTCCCATAAGTGCATCAGCTGGAATGTGTATATCAGGGACCTCCTTGAGTAATGGTTGAGTACGGGATGATATGATTAACTCCTTTAGTATCTCCTTCTCACATGTCTCTGGTTCTTTGACATAAAAAATGATCGATGAAATCTCTTCCACCACATGTTTTGATTTAGGTTCTGGCTTAGGATCAGCTTCAGGTTGCTCTTGACATGCATGTAAGTATTCATCTATCAACTCTATTTGGTTCTCCAATTTTTCCACTGCATTACTAATCCTTTTATACTTAGCATCAAGATCATCTAAAAATTCTTATGGAACCTAATATTCATCATTCCATGCATAAAAATTTGAATTAAAAGACATCATGAACAAAAAGATTTTTTTTAGTGTTTTTGAAATTTTTTATTTTTTTATTTTTGTTTTTTTTTATGAAATACGGTGTGTGAAAGTTTTGTGCCTCCTCGGAAACGATGCCAATTTGATGTGTGGGAATTTTTCACAGATCCCCAACCAAAAGATTATTTTCCTAATTATTCAATATAGTGCACTCCCAGGGTCGGTCTCGAGGAGGCAACTTACACAACACCAAAATTCTATTGTCACTATTTATTTTCTAACTAATATATATTATAAAGATGAATTTGAAAGATGTATAAAATATGAATATATATATATATTCAATTCTATCAAAATTATGTTAAAAATAAATAAAGAAGACATTTTTTCTTGGGGGATCGTAATGGTTGATATCATTGTTTATTGGAATATTCTCAATATCAATTCAATGTAGTGATCAAGATCTATCACACTGCACCCTCCCATTCGAAATTTTATTACCCCAACACCAAGATCTCTGCATGAAAGGAAATAATCTTCATAAATATAGCTACGATGTCTCTTTATCAACCACCACTACCCAAGCCATACTTTATCGTATGCATGACTTAGATAGTGAAGGGAAGGATAAATGTTGAATGAGAAGAAGAACTTGGTGATAGAGAAAATAGGGCAATCGCACACCATAATCAATTTAACAACCACCAAAATTCTCAAAATTAAATAAAGAGACTGAAATTTAAGCACAATGAAACTCAATCAACCACCATTATCCCCCTCGAACAAACATCGTGGTTAGTTCCCCATTCTCATGGAGTTAGAAGAGAATACGATGGGAGAAACACATAAAAGTAAAAATGGAAGAATAAGGTATGAAGAAGAAGAATAATATAAATTAAAACTTTAAAAATATACTACAGAAGAAAAGAAAATATAAACCTACAGAAAATGGAAACTACTTTTCCAACCCTATAGAATGAAGAGGGAGTACATTTCTATAGGCAATGGGGTGAAATATTTGGCTCCAAAATCTATCCACTAAATTTATTCACGTGGTAGGCCTCTTTAATGATAGAGTTTTGGAAATTATATTTCTTGAAAGTTTTTCCAATAGTTCTATTATGTCTACTCATGAAATTTCAAATTCATTGGACAAGTAATGAAGGATTTATGTGCACGTTACTACGAAACTTTAATTCTTCCAAACAGACTGTTCGTATTCCAATTTACCTAGTTCCAACGCATTTATGGCCTTGAGAATGAAATAATCAGGTGTGTCCATCTTAATGAAACGTGCTCCTACGGATTTCTTATTGCTCCATGTAAAATATCAGCTCATTTGGTTCTTCCATTTATGAGATATGGTCCAAACAATAATATTATCCAGTTCTGTGCATAGTTTTCAAGGCCTGACTTGTGATCTAGATTTGAGCTTCCAAATGATAGATTGATCTTTGGGTCTAGAAGTATAAAATGAATACCATCGAACATAGAAACTTATGAAAGAAGAATTTTTCAATTTGGATTAGTGTATAAAAAGGTATGACCTAAACATTTAAATAAATTAAAACTATTTAAATCCAAAATAAACCATTTTAGGAATTAAGCTAAAAAATACTCCTAAAACATAAAATGTGACAATTGTCCTTTAAATAACACATTTATGGGATTAAAAACAATGAAATTAAGAATAAAATAATTGAAAATATTTGTTCTATCAACCACCATGATGATCTACTATTGGGATCTACTGCCAGAGATCTACTACCAAATATCTGCCACCAAATATCTACCATGAGAGATCTACCACTAGAGATCTACCTCCATAGATATACCACTATAGATATACCACCAAATATCTACCTCTATAGATATACTACCAGAGATCTACCACTAGGATCTACCTTTATCCTCTAAAATACCCTTTTTCCTCCAAAACACTAAAAAACTCCTACCTTCCTCCACTAAACACCTTTAGAATTTCCTTGGACACCTCAATTTCCATATTTACCACAAAGAAATGGGCCATAGAGTCCAGTTTTTTTACATTATATGTCTCTCAAACTATTATCACACTTGAAAATAAAAACCAACCCAGAAGGAAAGAGAGAAATGGCCCAAAAAACTATCCCTCAAGATACTTCTCAATGATCTCATTACATTTGAAACACCACCACCAACTGAACTCTCCAACCCAAGAACCCACAACAGCCCAAAAAAAATAATTCCCTAAACATAAAAAATAGATTACACACTCTATATCAAGATACTATCTGCTTCGGGCAGCATTGACTCACCTTTACAGGTTTAATCACATTTTAATACAATGCGTCTCGATTTGAAATCAATTCCTCCCCTTTTCATGCATTGGAATCCTTACCGCACATCACACATCAAGAAGTAGTCACATATCATATAAAAACGAAAGGTCCAAACATTACATTGAAGTAAAACAAGAAAATACAAGGCATAAAACAACTCAAAAAAACTTTAAGTACTAAGAAAGCATATATGTCTCACACTCCCAAGTAATCTCCTTCAGGCCACCATACCTCCATAGAACATAGACCAAAGGAATGGTCTTTCCTAACATCACCTTCTATCAAAGATCTTGGATCTCCACCATCTTCTCCAAAAACATCACATCATCCTCGATATTCAAATATCCCCATTAAATAACATGGGACTCATCATGAAGATACTGACAAAGTTGAGAGATTTGGAGACATCATGGATCTATTCTAGTCATGGTGGAAGTGCCAACTGGTAATCCACCTCACTAATGTGCCCCAACACCTTGAAGGGACCAACAAATTAGGGTGAGATCTGACAATTCTTCACAAACCTATAATACCCATGTCGAGGGGAAACATTCAAGAACACATGGTCTCCAATCTTGAACTCAAAGGGCCTACTCATGTGATCATCAGAAGACTTATTCTTTTCATGAGCTAATTTCATCCTCTCTTGAACCAACTAAACCATTTCTGTCATTCTCTACACCACATGGGGACCAAAAACTGCTGAAGCCCTAACCTCAGCCTATCATAATAGAGAACGATATGGAAGCCCATACAAATACTCAAATGGGTTCATTCCAATGGAAGAGTGATAAATTTTACTATAAGAAAACTTAAACAAGGGTAGGTTTCATTCCCACAGTCCACCAAAGTCTAAGACACGCATCCACAAAATTTCCTCCAGTGTATGGATATTCTGTTCTATTTTCTCATTCATCTGAGGGTGGAAAATAGTGTTGAGGCATAATTGAGTTCCAAAATCATGATACAATCCCCTCCATAATCATGTGGTAAAATTCGCATCCTAATCCAATATAATGGACCTTGAGACTCCATGGAGTCACACCACCTCATCCACATACCTCTTTTCCAAAACATCCACTTTGCTTGACTCCTTGATCACTATGAAGTGAGGTTATTTCATCATTTGATCCACAATTATCCAGATAACATCAAAAAATCTTAGATATTGGGGTAATCATATGATGAATTACATTTATATTTCATCACATTTCCAATTGGGAATATCCAAGGGTTGTAATAACTCGCTAGGAACACGATGCTCGACCTTTACCTACTGGAAAACTAGACATCGAGTGATAAAATATACCCCGCCCATTTTATCCTGGGCCACAAAAACTACATACTCATACAATGGTACATCTAAGAAACTCATGGGTGTACCAATAAAGTTGACCTATGAAAATAATAGAGGAACCCTTCATGCATTTCCATTGGAACAAACAGCCTCCACTAAAAACATCATATGGTTCTGACCATCCTTTGACCATCCCTTTAAAGCATCATTTTTCCAACATGATCACACATCACCTATTCCTATGAGTCTCCCCATTGAGAATCCTCCACTTAATGCATCAGATAAGACTTAATTGTTATCTAAAACATGAAACCTTCTCCATTATCCACCCTTTCATCTAATTGTAGGGATTCCAACTCCTCCATCACTCTCCAAGTATCCCCAGACTCCTGAAAAACATCCTTCTATGAATTTATTCTCAAATAATAATCCAAAACATTCTCTTTTAATTAGGTTTAAGATATATCAAAATAATAATCCTTATGAAACTCCATCCACCTCCATTATCATAGATTTAGATTACACTGATAAAAGATATACCTCAAACTATTATGGTCCTTGAAGAATATAAAGCGCTCCACAAAGAGGTAATGTCACATACATATATTATTTTAAATTTATTTTTATTTTAATTTTCCATTAATTCTTTGTTTTGGGGGTTTCCAATGGTTTTATGGAGAATAGGTGAGTTTTCGTGAATTGGGCCAAACCGTGAGCCCAATTCCAGATTAAAAAATAAATTTTGATTATTTTATAAATTATTCATTTTTTAATATTTTTCACTCATTCCAACTCCTAAATGTCCTCCCCTGATATATTAACACTAAAATTAAAATATGGAGCCTTTGGAAATCCATAACCATGGTTTAGTTGGGTTTTTATTTAAGATATTGGGCCTGCCCGGAAGCCCATATCCAGTTTTAAAAATTAATTTTATTTATTTAATAACTTATTCAATTTTAAGTATTTTTCGGTGATTCCAAGCCTAATATGCGTCCCTTACACCCAGCCGCTCCCCAAACCTCTTTACCCCCCTCTTTGGAGCTCTTAGGATCGCGATTTAGGGACTAACATCTTGGGGTTTCTAAAATCGGGCAGATTTGATGAGGTATGTTCATTCAATCATAACTCTCTCAATTCATACTCTTTTCCCTCCATTACAATTCCTAAATTACCTAATAATTCTTATGAGAACATCCCCTAAGTTTTGGCCGTTTTCAATTTCAGATACTTGTGTTTTGTGGAGATTCATTCTAGATTTCTCAAGTATGTTTGTCCATTTCTTTTTCCCTTTCAAATTGATTAGGGTTTCATTCTATTTTTTTTAGGGTTTCCTCCCTTTTTATTGAAGTGAACAATGACCAGTGGGTAGGAGTTCGAACCTAAGGTTTAACCTTGGGTTTTCTTGGTCCAATTTTCTATTTTTAGGTTTGATCTACCCTTCTTGAGGTGCGGCGGTAATGCGTTTGTGTTTTCGCACAAAGGATTCAATGGTTTCATTTGATTTGTAGGTGATTCCAATGTTGATGCAATCTTTGTGTATTAGAATGCTTTATTTATCATATTTTCAGATTTATATAATATTATTATTGCTGAAAAAATTGGTTCTAATGATGTTTCTATTGCAATTGAATTTAAAATGCCAATTTGGTGTGAAATTGGGGGTTTTCCAAAGAAGTGTTTTGTTTGTTTATTTGGGGATGCCCTATAAATACTTAGTTGTTTCTATTGATCTGTAATAAGGCATAAAATACTATTTATAATGTTTATCCCCTTTGATAATTGCTGCAAAAAATGGGTTTTAATTGTGTTTGTAAAGAAAGTGAAGTTTTGGTTCCACTTTTGTGTGAAAATGAAGGTTTTACAAAGATAACACTTCTTGTTTAACATGGGGATGCCCAAAAATTGATTTGTTGTTTTAATTGATATTTATTGGTCTGAATTTACTGTTTTGGTAACTTACAATTGTGAACATCTTGTACAAGTGGGTTTCTTAAGGGGTTTTGTGTGCAAAACTACACGAGATTTTGAGAAATTGATTTATTCAAATTCAAAGAGTTTGTTGTGTGTTTTAAGTGGTATAAAATGAGATAGCTACTGTATTTGGTGTATGTGACCAGTAGTGGTGTTTTACATTAAAATGGATATGTGTTAAATCCTTAAATTGTTTGAGCACAAAGGGGGAAGCCCGGGTACCTAGGTGGGGCGGATTTGTACTAGTACGGCTAGTGGACCGGATGGGTTTTGTCCCTGTTTCACTTAGCATTTGGATAACGACAACTCTAACTAAACTATGTGGATGATGATTGGGGACCACTAGGTTATGGGTATGTTCCCTACTAGTGGCTCGTGCACGAGAAAGGATTTTACTATGGTTACATTACACTGAGGTACGAGGTACATGGGGCCTGAGACTATCTAGTGCCTAGGGGTGTTCCCGGTTTTGTTGCTCAGTGGATTTGTGGTATTTCCCCTTGTATTTGGGTGTCTTTGGAATTATTATGCAGTACCTAATATTCCTATTTAAATGTGTTAACATTCTGAAAGTTTTATCTTGAAAAATGTTTTCAATTTAAAGTTTCATTTCGTGGAATTTGTCACTGCTTTTAATTGCATATTAAAACTGCTTGCTTTTTCACCTTGTATTGCATGCACCTTGGAATCATAGGGTGGTATCCTATTGGGCTTAGTATCACACCCTACTTACACCCCTTGGGTGTAAGTAGACCTTTTTTTTTACCCAGGTAAAGGAAAGGCTAAGGGTGATGGCGGTTCAGGGTGTTAGTCCTCATCCTTGGGGCGGAGTAGTGGAGACGACTTGGGGGTGATGACACCTTATCATGTGGAGTCCATGGGGCTGTTTTGTTTCTGTTACATAGTGTCTTTGGACCTTTTGTATTGACTCTAAACCTATGTATTCAGTTCTGGTTTTTGTTTAAACATCGTTTGGTATAAATTTTTCAGATTCATTTTATTGATTGTTTTTAATGGTTTATGCCTTCATATTCGGGTAAATCGTTCCCAAACCTAAATAAATGATACCCGGGAACTTGTGTCAGCCCGTGGGGATAGGGAACGCCCTTCGGGTCATGTCACGAGCTGGGTTTGGTGCCGGTTTTGGCGGCGTTCAGATTCGGTTCGTGACAAAATGGTATCAGAGGAGGTTCATGTTAACTCTTTGGGTCATGTTATTTCGGGAAGAGTCAGCATATCATAGAGTTAGTATTGTAGGGACTTGGTATTATAGTTATGGGTAGTGTGCCTGATCACCACACCTCATGACAGGATTCAAGTTTCCTAGGGAAGTCAGGATTTATCTAAGTCCTTTGGTTTTCTTGTTTTAATGATGGTTAGGGGAAATGAAAAGAGAGTTAGGTTAATGGTCTCAGTAAGCTCGCAGGGCCTGGCAAGCCATGTGGAGCTGGGGATATTCCCTAGAACACTCTCTATGACAATGAAGTGATTGGAATATGGCCGCCAACCATATGTCCAAGTCACCCACTGAAACTAGTTTCCTCTCACATTGTCTTGTGTTCTTTAATTTTGAAATCTTGGAACTTTGGTTTTAAACTGACTTGGTTTTAAGAATTGTAAAGTTTTTGTGAAATGATTTTCAAATAAATATGGAATGTTTTTATTTATGGAATGGTGGAACTGAATTTTCAGAATTGTTTTGAAATGGAAAATAGTATGCTTACACCTCTTTTGAAAGCCGAAACCATATTGAAGTTGGTTTTCAAAAGTGTTTCCAATATAGTTTTCTAAACGATTAAAGGGTGTTTTAATGGGATGAGATGTTTTGAAATTGATGTGAATAACTTGAAAGTGAGTTCTTTTTTTTATGTTTGTGTCCTTATGAAAATTTTTGTAAGATGTGAATTGGGATTTTGATCTCATTATTAGCAGTTTTGAGAAAAAGGTTGGGTTGGTTGAGCATTTTGTTTTTGAAAAGTGGAAGGAATTTTTGTTTTACCCTTTGGTATTTCCATGAGTGACCACATGCATGGGGTTATATGGGATGATGGATGGTTGATGGAATGACTGGATGAGTGCTGGGATGGTTATGAGGAGGGTGCCCAGTGTGACACAAAAACATGCATGTGTGAGGCCCATGGGGTACCATTGGTGGATACGCTTACTGCAAAACCGTTTGTTTTCAAAGAAATAGTTTTAAATAAAAACATGATATATTGATGAATAGTTTGGTATAGTTTGTATTATGGGTTTTTGATAATGTTGATGTTGTGGGATGTTTTGAGTCCAAGAACCCCTCCTGTTTGAACTGTGTTTTGGGTTTGTGTTTGGTCGGTGAGCTATGTTGTAGGGACGATTAGTGGCCTCTTTTGAAAAATGTTTTGGGATGACTTTTTGGTGGTTCCATTCATGTGTTTGGATCTGGATTTTGGTATATCGTAACCAATAGACCATCTTGGTTGGGTCCTTTGGTTCAATCGTTGGATAAGGTACACCCCATTAATGGTTAGTGCACAACTAAAGTGCAACCCGGATTGTTTTGCCTTTTGAAGACCCTCCAGTTGATCAATATAAGGAATATTTTTTCTTGAGATTTTTAGATTGAGTCTACACCCTTTCCTTTATTTGATTTTTAGATCCTCTTGTAATGGGAGAGTGCTCATGGAAGGTTGATATAGACCTTAGTTTCTTATGTTTCCTGATACGTCGAAGGTGGATGTGTTCTAGGGTTGTAAGTGTGGATGAGTGTCTCGATGGTGTCTAAGAGGACATTTGGTTTCTTCAAAGTTTCTTTGATGCATTAATTCATGTTAAACCACCGGTGTGGGAAATATGGTCACGATAAGATATTGTGGCCACTTTCTAGAATTGTGTGTTTTTTGGGGATGTTGTATAAGGTCCCTCTCCATGAATTGTTTATATCAGTCACAATGGTCATGTTCGGTGATGCCTTATGATGTCATGTGCTCGATTGACCATAGAGGTGAATGTCGTGAAATCCTATGAGAGTCCCTGTTATGTTGTGAGAATATCTCCCTTGGAAAAACTTTCAAAATCTTCCATTTTAGACGAAGGTGAGTGTTGGTGTTCTTTACTTCTATTGTTTCTCACCTAAAGAAACAAGGTGTGATGTGTGTGTATCTTCTTAGCCCTTGTTTCAGTGAAATATCGAGATCAGGTAAAGTGAGTTTGGAATGTGTTATGTTTGGAAAACTTATCTGGGATTGCTTTGTAGTTGTTGGTTTCATTGAAAGAAGAATTATCGTTCATGGGGTTTCCAAAGCCTAATTGCGAGGCCGAAGATGCTTTAATCATTTGAGCTCCAGCCATAGGTCTCGGAGAGAAGCTGGATCGTAGTCAGGGTAAATCACAGGGCCATTTAAACCCTTGTACAAAGTCATTTCCTCAGTATGAAAGTTAGGAAGATTTTAAACCTATGGTGTCATAATCATTCTTCTTTTGTCCATGTTTGGTGGAAATAGGTGGAGGGTCGTGTGCCCATGTCATCACCCAATGTTATTCCCTCCCCCTTTTGGTTTCCACTGAGTCTTTAGAGAAAGGTTTGAAGTTTGTCTACACTGTTTGTGAACACAGTTTTCACTTGGATAATAGTGACCATGCCCCAGAAAACCATGCGGAAAGAAGGATCCCAACTATTAGTGTATGGCTTCCCAAACCGTGCAAACTAACCCTGTGGTCGCCCCAACTCTTTAAATTTTGGGGTCTTTCTTTACCGGCCAGTGCTGGTTGGTTAAGATAATTGGTTCTTATGGTGGGGAGACCCACTATGAGTCTTATATAATTTCTTTTGTAAATTTCTGATGGAAGTATATCCTTTGTACCGGTGAGTCCATTTAGTCCTCCCCTGTTAGTCTCTTGATTATGTCTCAAAAAAAATATTGGTTGTCTCTTATGGTGGGGAGCGTATTTGTGTCCCCACGTACCAGTAACTTAGATTTTTCCATGGTCTTGGCTTGGTGTAGATAGTCTCGTTCAGATCTATCTAGATACCAACATCATTCTTGAGTAAACATTGGGACTGGAGAGCACCCAATGGTTTAGTTAAAGTAAGGTAAGTGTAACCTTGTTCAAAGTTGCTGTTCGTTTGGGTGAAAAGCTTGAGTATTGTTCAGATTATGTTTGAGGAGTTTTTATTTGGGATAAAACCTGAATGTTCTTGATGGTTTTAGGAAAGTGGTGTAAGTTTGATTTGTGAGAGTATTCCTTCCTTCATTGATCACTGGAGGTGTTTTGCCTTTGGGGAAGAAACTTGGTAAGGGAGTACTTCTTGGTTTCTCAGTTGGGTTTGGTTGTTGATTTGGTCTTGCTGTGACTTTCCGGGGCGGAAAGTTTTTATGGTGGGGAGAATTGTCACGTACATAGCTTATTTTAAATTTATTTTTATTTTAATTTTCCATTAATGTTTTGTTTTGGGGGTTTCCAATGGTTTTATGGAGAATAGGTGAGTTTTCGTGAATTGGGCCAAACCGTGATCCCAATTCCAGATTAAAAAATAAATTTTATTTATTTAATAACTTATTCAATTTTAAGTATTTTTTGGTGATTCCAAGCCTCATATGCGGCCCTTACACCCAGCCGCTCCCCCAACCTCTTTACCCCCCTCTTTGGAGCTCTTAGGATCGCGATTTAGGGACGAACATCTTAGGGTTTCTAAAATCGGGCAGATTTGATGAGGTATGTTCATTCAATCATAACTCTCTCAATTCATACTCTTTTCCCTCCATTACAATTCCTAAATGACCTAATAATTCTTGTGAGAACATCACCTGAGTTTTGGACGTTTTCAATTTCAGATACTTGTGTTTTGTGGAGATTCATTCTAGATTTCTCAAGTAAGTTTGTCCATTTCTTTTCCCCTTTCAAATTGATTAGGGTTTCATTCTATTTTTTTTAGGGTTTCCTCCCTTTTTATTGAAGTGAACAATGACCAGTGGGTAGGAGTTCGAACCTAAGGCTTAACCTTGGGTTTTCTTGGTCCAATTTTCTATTTTTAGGTTTGATCTACCCTTCTTGAGGTGCGACGGTGGTGCGTTTGTGTTTTCGCACAAAAGATTCAATGGTTTCATTTGATTTGGTAGGTGATTCCAATGTTGATGCAATATTTGTGTATTATCATGCTGTATTTATCATATTTTCAGATTTATATAATTTTATTATTGCTGAAAAAAATTGGTTCTAATGATTTTTCTATTGCAATTGAATTTAAAATGCCAATTTGGTGTGAAATTGGGGGTTTTCCAAAGAAGTGTTTTGTTTGTTTATTTGGGGATTCCCTATAAATACTTAGTTGTTTTTATTGATATATAATAAGGCATAAAATACTGTTTATAATATTTATCCCCTTTGGTAATTGCTACAAAAAATGGGTTTTAATTGTGTTTGTAAAGAAAGTGAAGTTTTGGTTCCACTTTTGTGTGAAAATGAAGGTTTTACAAAGATAACACTTCTTGTTTAACATGGGGATGCCAAAAAATTGATTTTTTATTTTAATTGATATTTATTGGGCTGCCTTTACTGTTTTTGTAACTTAAAATTGTGAACATCTTGTACAAGTGGGTTTCTTAAGGGGTTTTGTGTGCAAAACTACACGAGATTTTGAGAAATTGATTTATTCAAATTCAAAGAGTTTGTTGTGTGTTTTAAGTGGTATAAAATGAGATAGCTACTGTATTTGGTGTATGTGACCAGTAGTGGTGTTTTACATTAAAATGGATATGTGTTAAATCCTGAAATTGTTTGAGCACAAAGGGGGAAGCCCAGGTACCTAGGTGGGGCGGATTTGTACTAGTACGGCTAGTGGACCGGATGGGTTTTGTCCCTGTTTCACTTAGCATTTGGATAACGACAACTCTAAATAAACTATGTGGATGGTGATTGGGGACCACTAGGTTATGGGTATGTTCCCTACTAGTGGCTCGTGCACAATAAAGGATTTTACTATGGTTACATTACACTGAGGTACGAGGTACATGGGGCCTGAGACTATCTAGTGCCTAGGGGTGTTCCCGGTTTTGTTGCTCAATGGATTTGTGGTATTTTCCCTTGTATTTGGGTGTCTTTGGAATTATTATGCAGTACCTAATATTCCTATTTAAATGTGTTAACATTCTGAAAGTTTTATCTTGAAAAATGTTTTCAATTTAAAGTTTCATTTCGTGGAATTTGTCACTGCTTTTAATTGCATATTAAAACTGCTTGCTTTTTCACCTTGTATTACATGCAACTTGGAATCATAGGGTGGTATCCTATTGGGATTAGTCTCACACCCTACTTACACCCCTTGGGTGTAATTAGACCTTTTTTTTTACCCAGGTAAAGGAAAGTCTAAGGGTGATGGCGGTTCAGGGTGTTAGTCCTCATCCTTGGGGCAGAGTAGTGGAGATGACTTGGGGGTGATGACACATTGTCATGTGGAGTCCATGGGGCTGTTTTGTTTCTGTTACATAGTGTCTTTGGACCTTTTGTATTGACTCTAAACCTATGTATTCAGTTCTGGTTTTTGTTTAAACATCGTTTGGTATAAATTTTTCAGATTCATTTTATTGATTGTTTTTAATGGTTTATGCCTTCATATTCGGGTAAATAATTCCCAAACCTAAATAAATGATACCCGGGCACTTGTTCCAGCCCGTGGGGATAGGGAACGCCCTTCGGGTCATGTCATGAGCTGGGTTTGGTTCCGGGTTTGGCGGCGACCAGATTCGGTTCGTGACAGGTAATGTCACTAAAAATTTAGTATAAGAACAACCATTTATAGATCTAGATCATGGGTGGTATAGTTATTATTATGGGGGAACAACTTCCTAGACCCATATGTGATCACTACCCTTTTCTACATCAACACGCACCCCAAGCCTAGACGAGAAGTATCACAAAAAAACATCAAACATCACACCCTCATCAGGAAACTAAATCACTTGAGTGATGAAAAACTTCCCCTTCATATAACTAAACACTACCTTGCACTGATATTTCCACACAAAATCTTATCATTTCCTATTCAATGTTGTTAATGGGGTTGTAACTTGAGATAAATCAGGTAAAAACCTTCAATAATAACCCACAAGACTAAGGAAATTGTAAATATCTTCCACATTCATGGTGATTCCCAAGAAACAATGTATTTAAACTTCGATGAGTCTATTGCCACACCCTATTGATACACCTCATGACCAAGAAAATTCACCTCTTATGTCCAAAACTTACACTTGGACAACTTTTTATAAAGTTGGTGGTGTTAAAGGACCTATAAACATCTATGATATGTTCATCATGCTCCTCCTATGAATTTGGGTAGATTGATATACTTTTGATGAAAAAAGATATGAATTAGTCCAAGTATTAATTGAATAGGGAGTTCATGAGACCCATGAACAAAGATGGTGCATTCGTGATACCAAATGGCATGACCATGAACTCAAAGTTCCCATACATACATCTAAAGTAATTCTTTGGGATATCTCCATCCTACACCCTCAACTAGTGATACCCAGACCACATATTGATCTTAAAAACAAATTTTTCACTATTAACTATTTTAAAAGACCATATATCATCAAAATAGGGTAATGGTTCTTGACCTTTACCTGATTCAACCTCCGGTAGTCTATATACAACTTTAGAATACCATCTTCCTTTTTGGAGAACAACACTGGAGCACCCCATAGTGACACAATGGGCTGAATGAAACCCTTTTGCATCAGATTATTTACCTAAATAATTGGTTCCTATAACATATAGGGTCTCATCCAATAAGGATCCATTGATATCGAATAATCATCAGGTTATAGATCTATCCTGAACATGACATCACATTGAGAGGTTAATTCCACAATCTACTAAGAGAAAACATGTAGAAACTCCCTCAAGACCTTGGGATCCTCCTCTACCCCAATGTCTACTAAATCCACTAAAATATACACCATCATAGAAATAAGGGGTTAAACATGTCTATTTTACAACTAAAGGCCCTGATCACCAACAAAAAACACATGTTGGCCATCCACATATGAGAACATGACTCTTCTCTGAAAGCAGTCAATAACAACATGTATGGAATACAACTATCCAATACCAAGAATGAAATCATTATGGGTGAATCTATTGTAATAAAATATCTATATTGGACTTATGTGGACCCATCATTAGTCTATACCCTCAACGCACATAAAACAAGATGGTCTAGCCTCTAACTACAATATTCATCACTAGGGGAACGAGAAGCTTCTCTACATCTAGTCCTAAATCACAGACTGGAGCAGGTGAAGATAATGAGTTTGAAGCTCCTGAATAAAACAAAAAATAATGATACATGATAAACTGAGTGTACCTCAAATTTTCTATGGCACCTTTAGTGATGTTTCCTATGATACCTACAACTGACCACACATATCTCCTCTACCTCTCTGTTGACAGACACCTACATGAACACACTCGGGTTTAGATCTATAAGGATGATGTATATCCTGAGGTTTTCCTTTTCCTACCACATCTAATCTCAATATATCATAAACTTGCTACCCCTGATACTAGAATGACATCGCTGGTAACTTCTACTGATGTTGACACTAAACCTATCCACCCCTACCAAAATGATCTCAATAAACCACTGGGTAGTGATCCATATGATGACCACAAATACCAAAAATGAAACACATTGGTATAAAGTCCATAGAAAGAGCATAGAAACCACTATACCCATAAGGTTAGAAGGTAATATATTGAGGTTGGCTCCCTACTGGTCAAAACCTCGAAGGCCCTAGCACCTAAAACCTACCATTGATAACTCTGCTCCTTGAGGAACTCTACTTGTTCCCCTCTCACGTTAAAAATCCTCGTGAGTGTATCTTCTCAATCACCTCCACCTTATTTTGAACCTCCAGATATGCTCACAACATAAAAAGAGTGAATACATACTGGATTGAAGGATAAATTTCCTCCTCAAGATGAATCTCACAAGACTAATCATTATAAGTAAGATCTAGGTAAAACGTATAAGGTCCTTGAACCTGATCTCAATCTCCTGCACAAACATACTTCCTTATTGAAGGGAGGGTAGCTCCTATCTCTTCACATCATTCATGGTCAATTAAAGGAACTCTGATTGAAAATTATTTTGTAAGTCAACCCTTGAAACATATTCCTTTTTTCTCACAAAGGTATAGTGTTCACCACTGACATGCATCTCCTCACATATGACTAACTGTCAAGGGGACCCAGTTCTCCATCTAGGCCCAGATCAAATTGAAATATATCTCTAGATCCTCTATCCATCTCTATATCTCTACATCAAAAATATTTCCCTCATACTTTACAAAATCCTTCCATTGAAAATCTATCAACAATCTCTTCCACTTATCATCATCCTCAACTGGATCAACCCTCCAGTGATCAACTTGGTTAGCCTATTGAACCTTCAATGGCTGAGCCATACATGGATGATGACCAATAGCCATAGTTGAAAAGGAAAAAAGATTTTATAATCCTATTAGTATGTAATTTAAATAATTTTTATTTAATTGATTTAAACTTATTAAAATTTTACCATAACCAAAACCACAAAATTCAAATAATTACACAAGTCATCATGATGCATGTACCTCTCCTAAGTCTCTACCCTACAAGTAGTGCCACCTCACTTGTCCGTTCAATAAGCTTAGAGTTCATTCACAATATCATAGGGGGCCCCTAAAATACTATGTCTTATCCAGTCTACCTAGACTATGTCACGCACCAAGGTTAACTGACATTATTTCCATACCAACCCATGAAATCCTCATTGTGACTAACTCCAAACTTCATCCTATCTCTTAGTCATCAGCCTCTAATACCACTCTATCATGACCCACTCCCTCCAAAGATACCACAATGAAGGAAGATAGATAATGAACCTTGAGTACCACCTCTAATAGGCCCTGGGTTTGCGACTAGCACTGAGGGTATGAAAATCTCATGTATGGTATGCATTAACTTATATAATATAAATAGGATTGGGAGATAAGATGAATAAATTGCAAGCAACTCCATGAAATAATATAAAATAAATACAAAAAAATCCCACAATGCATGCATAAATAAAATTAGTACAGATAAAAGTCCCCAAAGTAAAATACCCAAAAGTAAAACTAAAGTAGAAACACATCAAATATCTAAATATTCGAGCTAGAAATGTCTAGCATGGTCCACATAGTCCTCATAGAAACCTAAGAAATGTTTTATATACGTAGGGTGAGAATACAAGTATACTAAATAGGAAAATCAAAGTCTCTCATGCACATGTGAAAAGAGAATACTAATGTACCCATGATAAAATAATAGAACCAAACAACACCTATATAGATATACTAAAAAAACCATCCTCTCCATGGATCAATCACCAAATAATGCATCCAATTATAATAAAATAATATGAATCATATTGATGATAGCTATCCCACACCACTTTCCCACTAATTAGCCACTATCACACCCCAATGGCTAACATCTTGGAACTCCCACCCCTTCTATATAACATTATAGAACATCACATCACATCCCACCCGCACACACCTAGGTCATCACATCACATAACATATTTCCTGAAGACACCTACTCCATCACATCACATCACATCTCATAATTAGTGTAGAAGGGTATCATGAACATAAAGGAAATAAACCTTGTTCTCTCCTCCTACTATGCATGACCCCCACCATAATCCATCTCATCACATATCGCCTGAAGACTCTTGGGCCATCTCATATCATCACATCACATCACGAAAGTGACATTTTTTATTTTTGTCCATCATAGCCCATGCATGTAATCATCACTTGGAAGAGGGAGAGGAGAAGAGTGGATGGTCAGCCATCCATCCTCTCACCAGGATATCGGAAAAACACTCAAAAAACTATTGTTTGTTGGAACTAGGTACTCGACATGGGTGGGGCATTAAAAAATCATAAGGAAATACAATGTGTATATATATATAATAGCTACACACAATCCTAACCTAGGGGTTCATGCTAAAAACGTAATCCATATAATGAGATCCTCCACTTCTACTGCCAAAACTAAATATAGAACCCCACATAAGAAAAACACAAGCCATAATCCTCTTTCCACTTTTAAATCCACATTCATCCAATTTCCATATTTCACATTAATAATTAATTCCACTTTAAATTCCCCTTCATCAATTAATGGGTTAAACATACCCATTTGAAAACATTTTCATGTATTTAATTCCATTACTACTTGGGAAACTAACATAACACATCATATCACGACAATATACACCCCAACTTCACACATACCAACCAGTTGATCACCACTTTCACATCCTCATTGTACAACTACACCACAACCACCATCGCATCTCCACTACACACGCATCACAATATAGCCACTATCCAAGCATTGCATAAACACAACTAAGCCACAACACACATCTTATTCCACAAACAGATTCTAGACCACACACATATCATTTTCTAGATTAGGTAGAGGGTCTTTTATTCAATTCCACTTATTTATTAAAGGGTGTTATCACACAATCCATAAGATCCCATGGAATCCAATTCATTAAACTGATATATATGATTATCTAATTACATTTTAAGTGTTTTAAAAAACCACACAATATTCATTCCACAATTCACATCATAACAGTTCATGAAAGGACCCCCAATAACCACAATTTTCAGTGGGAATATATCCCATAAAATTGAAATAACAAAACCATATCAAAACAGTAAAAACATGATTTCATTCCCCCTATCAAATTCATTAAACTAATTAATTTATATTTGTTAATTTGGATGAAACCATTTCCACATAGATAAAAATAATCACCCCTACCCACATGATACACATAAAGGAGAAATGAAGTAATTCCCTACCTAAAATAAAGGAGCTTTACACCAATTTGTTGTACTAGAAACAGGGGGTATGCGCACAAGACGAGACCACCTACAGGGAACTCAAAAAAACTATAGCAACAAGGTTACATAACTCTAAGGGAAGAATGATTTGGAATATCCCATATCAATAGAAAGTAATCCTGAATTAACTAATGAAATTTCTTCTCTTTAGAATAAATAGATTCGAAACCAATGGGATTTGATACAGTTTTAATTAACTATTTAAGGTATATCTCATAAAATCCATGCGTTATGGCCATTAAAAGGTATTAATACTTTTTAGAAATAGAGGATATAATTAACCTTCTTTAAAATGGATTTAAAATCCATTAATTAAGGAATTTAAACCATTTTTCATAAAAAACACCAAAAGGGAAATTTTGAAAATTTCTGGAAAACTGGATTTATTATAGATTTACCGCCATGATGATCTACCACCTGAGATCTACCTATAGAGATATATTTCTAGGGATCCACCACCAAATATCTACCACCATAGATCTACTACTAGGTATCTATCACCAGGATCTATCTTCATCCTCTAAAACACCCCTTTTTCCCTCTAAAACACCACAAAACTCCTCCCTTTATCCACTAATCACCTCTTGGACACCTCAATAACCATATTTACCACAAATTAATAGGTCATAAGTTCTAGTATGTTAAATTAGAAACCCAAACCAAGAAAATCCATGCCTAAAAAATTAAAACCACATATAGTAAAAAAAATCTTAGGTTGTGCACTTTATATTATAGCATTGTAGCAGTTGATATTTTTGAATGATCTTGAAAAATATCACTAAATAGGTAAAAAAAGGACATATCTCCTTATGTTGTATCCAAAATTCACATTGAATCTAAAAATAATTTAGTTAGGATCCTTATCTATCTTGTGATATGTTAGTATCTCAAGGATTAAAGAGATGATAAGTTGAGAGATTTGGGAGAGAGAGTTTTGGTAGAGACACCCACTCACAATCGCCTAGAAGTGGCCTCTTAAATAAGTCTAACAGAACACTCTTGATTTATCCTTGTAATAACCCATACATTATGCAACATTTGATTTATAAATGTGGTTTATAGTTGTTTTTTAACCCCATAGTCAAACTAACTCCCATGTATTCCATTATATGAAACACATAATTTAATCATATCCTTCATGTAATAGATCTGAATGCTAACTTGTTAATGTTTGACTAGTAGTATCATGATAATTTTTATCATGCTATTATGATATACCTAACACAAATACATATAATATTCCTTGTTTTCATGTACTCCATACAATGCGAATTGCATCAATCATGAAAAATGATATGACCCAAAACTCATCATATGAGTTTAAGTCTTAAGGTCATATATCCTTTATTATCATCATCAAATCAATATATCGATGAAGAAAATAAGATAGATAAGTGTACCTCATGTCAAGTATGCTCCATCATGATAGAGTATGATTGAGTAAGATCACTGAGTATCATAAATCAAGCTCTTTCCTCCACAAGTAGTAAAATGGCCACTAGAATCCACATATGCTACATGAAATCCCCTCAAACTCCAAAGGCATGTCAGGGCCTTCTCCTCGAAGAAAAATGGAGAACCGGGAGGAAGAGAGCTTCGACTTGGATTGAAAGAATCACCACACACCAATATAAAGATCCAATCCTTTATATAAACTCCCTTTATTTAACATAAAAAATTGAGTGTTGGCTTATGAAATTTGGCAGCCAACATACATTACTCATAATGTATTCCCATTGAAGTATTATAATCATTGAACATTTGGATGATTATAATATGTTTTTCAGGATATAAATGAATCATATCTGTGATTTATAATAAATGATAAAGAATTTAGAATATGTGGTAGTTCTTATGCACCCGATATCTAATATTTTAATCCATATTATATGTCATTCCATATGACATAAGCACCTCCATGTATTTAATGATATAGTGATATCGTTTCCTACGATATGCATCATATGCGTATCATGGATTATGATATAGAGGAATAATACAATATGATTCATCACAATTTAGTGCATATTCACCAGGATATCTATGAAATTAAACCATATACCCTATTATATGTTGAAATATCCATTTAACTACCCTAACTCATTTAAATAATCACTTATAATTTCAAAATTTTCAAATTAATTTATAGATCTAAAATGAATCATATCGACTAAAATAAATATATTTTTTAATTTTATTATCAATTTATAGTATATAGTTAGTAAATTAATAATAATTAATTTAATATGATTATAAATTTTGAATTTATTTATAAATTTAATATGAAATGAACTCAAAATAAATAAAATAATTTTATTATTTTATTACTATTTAAAAAATATAGTTAATAAATTAATAATAAATAATTTAATCATATTTGGTTATCTTAAGACTACTCCAATCACATATAAATATTGTGTTCGAAATTAAATATCTAAGATTAAATACTATTCTAACTCCACTTAATAATATTGGATGCTCAGTAAATACCCATTATAATCCCTGATAATTTGAGTTTTATTCTCAATAATATATCTTTGTATGGGATTATATAAATTGTTAAAATAGAAAAAAAATAATGGGAGACCAAAAGCTGAAAATTTATTCCAATTAAATACCCAATAGTTATATAGATATTTAATAACCACATAGATCCTTAAATGGAATAAATTTTGAGTTTTAATCCATATTTAATTTACCATTTTTTTAAAAATGTTGGGTAGTGAATTATTGTCATTATACTTCACATAAAGAACAATAATTGAATTTGAATTTAATATAATTATTCATTTAGAATAATAGTGATCTATTTTCAATAAAAATAATAATAACTTACAGATTTTAGTGACATTAAATAACTCAACTAGACTCAAATAATTATTGGTGCAACCCATTATTAATTAAACTATAATCCAATAACAACAAGTCACAAAAACAAGACACATCAACTCCACACCAAGTAAAGTAACTTTTCTTTAAAAATCACCCACTTCCCATAATATATTTTGAAAGCACACTCCACCAAGGAATATACTTGGAAAACAAGCCAAAACCTTCTTAATAAGAAACCAATGAAGGTTTAACACGCATCACCAAACAACATATATCAAAAAAATTCCATTATACAAGATTAAAACTTTGAAACAAAATCTATTTTTAAACCAAAACACTTATAAATTTTCACTTTGAAATCAACCACCTTTGGGAATACCCCTAAAGAAAAAATTTAAAACATATCATTTTTTCCTTTTAAAAATTTTCCAAGTACCTCAATAGAAACATAAACTTTATAAAATATTTCATGGAAACTAAGGGGATTTTATCTCTATTCCAATAACTCATGAAAACAAAAATTTGAAATTAAACATTTCATAAATCCATAAATTTCAAAAAAAACAAATATTTAAATATAAGAACCATTAAATCTTCACACAATCCATTAAACAAGGTCCATCAAGAACACATATTAATAGAATCCAAACCCTCCTCAATACATCTTCAATAAGTGAGAATCACCTTAGAATCCATTTGGAATTGAGAGGAGTCGAAACAACTCAACTGGGGAAGAAACAGGGTTGTACACAGTTTTGCCACACTAGTTGGGAAATCATGCACAAACCACGTCACATTATATATGAAGGTGATAGGCCCCAATTATATGGGAACTGTACGGTTGGCCAGACCATGTTGGCAAAGTGTGATGCTCAATTTATACACCATTTTCACCTTGAAACCAAATAGAAAACCCTGATATAACTTATATAATCAAAGGGGATAAAAAATCAATTCACATTGAAATCCATCAGAAACAACCAAATATAAACTCAACTTCAATTTTTTTTTTTTTGAAAATGAAGGGGGATACCCCTTTTATTAAACAAAAAAAATCTCCTTTTGAAGAAAACTCAAATTCACAATTCTATACCTAAATCCCCTTGGTATCTTGAGGCTTGGAATGATAAAGAGCTAGCTAGAATCTCCCCGCTCTTTCTTCTCAAGCCCTAATAACCTTAATATCTTTTTTACCATGACATCCCCAAATAAAAAGAGTGTTAATCAAAAATCTTGGTCTCTCACAGAATAACCAACCTCTCTTTGATACTATTTTGTAACAAACCAACCTAGGATGGCATGACACGTTACCTGACCCGGTCTTCCACATGACCTAAAGGGAATTACCGATCCCCATGAGTCGTAAACTAGTGATTCAGAATCATAAGAAACACCTTTGAGAACAATTTCTCCCTCAAATTAGAGAAAAGGACTAAAAAACACTTACTAAGGTCCAAAATTGATCATCCTAACACTGTACATACATGTAGCATTAGGCATATAAGAAACCATAATAAAAAAACATGTTAAATAGTTAATAACCAACAACATGGATTAAACCCATTTGTATAACTAAAAAACATGAACATAAACAAAACATACACCATGGAATAATCAGATACAAAAAAGATAACTGAAATAATCTAAAAAGAATTATTTTCATAGTGATATAGTGATAACCAAAAATAAAACAAACTCAACAAGATCAATCCAAGACTAAAATCACATCCATGAAACCTTTGATTAATCACCACCTCCCAACTCACCCAATGTTGGACACAAGAACAAAACTTGATTCCAATTTAAACCTAGTAATATAGGGGTGAGCTAACCATCCTAGTAGGTCACCAACCACTAAGACTATGAAATTCATTTTATAAGAAAATTTATAAATTCTAGTTAGAAAATATAACTAGAAGGTAAGATTTTCAAATATGAGCACATAGAAACCAAAATGAAACACATAATCACATTAGAAAACTTTCCATTTTATTTTCTTAAAATTAAAAAACACACTTGGAAAATGTTCCACCAGTCTAAACCTTTTCAATGACAATCACCCATTTTGAAATCCACCTTAAAAACCCATACGAGATTCTTCAAATTTAAAACAGTTTTTCCAAACATCTTTGAAAATAATTTAAAATTAAATGACCCAAACACAATAGTTAAAGATTAAACAAAGTGGGACCAAAATTTCAAAGATGGTAAATGAAGATACACAAGCTAAATGTTCCACCATAATATAATAAAGATAAATTATACAAGAAATAATGAGGTAATAATCCCCTATATAAACCACCAATCAATCAATGAATGTGTCATGGGATATACCCTAGGAAGCTAATGTGAAATTCATCTAACTTGATCAACTTTATATATACCAAATGTCAGCATATGCTGAGTCCAAACCACAATCCACGCAACTATCCCACAAAATCCCATTGTAAATGGAACCCCCTCCTATCCCTAGTGCCTATAATGACTATAGGGACATTGGAAGCTTGTGAACAAACTAGTGTAACATAATAATATACCTCCCACTTTGTACATGGGTTCCCATGACCAATAGAAAAGTGAGGTGAGTGAACACGCAAGCCAAGATTAACACATAAGGCATAACAAATAACTCTCCTTACCTCTATCACCCTCATATATAAAATACCCATGTTATACATCATATATCCATGGAATAAACAATAAAATTCCCTAAAAAAGGAGAAATAAGCATCACATATAGATAACAACCCACATAAGGAGAAACAAACACCAAGGGTAAATCAAGAGAGTCTTTCAAGCTTCAAAAACACTTTTTTATATCTTAACCATACTTTTATAAAAAAAACATGGATCAGAATTCCAATCCATTTATATTTCAATAAAATACCACTTCAAACATCCTTTATAAATATATTGAAACAAAATACACCATTTTTATTTTATATCCACCCTTTAAAACATTTTTCTTCCCCTTTGAAATCCAAAACTAGAACAAAGGTCGTCCATTTTTCACCAAAAACATTTTTAGAGATCCATTAAGTAACTTTCACAAGGGGAATAAAAACACACCCATTTTAAATAAACATTTTAAATTAATAAAATATATCTCTTTAGAAACATTTCAAGGTCAACACCTTAATATAAAACAATTCTCTCTCAAAAACCTCATTTTAAATTTTTGAAAACCAAAAATATATCAAAATCCAATACACACCATCAAAACTATTTTAAAAGCCTCATGTTAATTTTACAAATTGTTATCATGTAAAAATATTTCCATTTAAAACATAAAAACATGGAATTCAAATGAAAAAACAATTACACTAAGTTCAAACTTCAAGGAAACAATTTAGGAATATCATATGGATATCACAGATATTCATAATTTTAATAAAAAGAGATTTAAAAAGATCAATCATATTTTGGATTCTGAAATGAAACAATTACATGGAAACACCTACTTGGAATAAATTTAAACCAATCCAAAACATGTCACCTTTGATGGTTACCACCCAAACAAGCAAGGTTACCTCCTCAACATGCTAAAAGATACCAAAACCCTAGGTTAAAACCATCTTGAATCCAATCCCTAGCTTACACAACGAACTAACATTCTAGGAGAAAGAATAACCTAGGAAGGAATGAAGAATAATATAGGATAAATAAGGGAATATTCAACTTGGAACCACTTTAAAACAACCATAATTGATTGTGGGAAGGTCGCAATGTGAAAACCTCATACCCACACTCCCGGATCTGATGCTAAAAACACAATATTTACATTTATGGATTTGATACCAATAAATGTGACCCAATTTCAATAATCCAAAACTTATAACATCAAATATAAATATGGATCAATTACATACCCAAGGACCTTTTAGGTTTGTAGTTTTAAAAAATTAGGACAAACTCTTACATATCAACTTAGATACATAAATATCGAGTTTATAAAAAATATGAATCATCTCCCACTAAGTTCTTCACATAAAGTAACATAATTAGGTATAACATACATAAAACCATTCTTCACAACCTGGGGGAATAGAAAACATAAGAAGGGTGAGCTAAAATTCTCATTAAGGGTTACATATAGTGGAATATATCATGATTAAATAAGTCATATTCAATATGGAAAGGTAAATAATTGAAAACACATTTCGTTTAATCAAAAATTTGAGTACGAAGGATAATATTGAAGGAATAAATGATGATAAAATAATTACATATAAATAATCACATGAGATTGAAACTTATTCATGGATACCATAACTATTAAAATAATCACATAGACATAAATAACTGATTTCATAAATATTAAATATATAATTTTAGGCATCTTAAACTTACCGTTGAGGTCTTGCATTAGAAAATCATAAGCATAACATCAAGGCCTAATTCCAAGACATCATACATAAATGGGTAAGTCATGTTCCAAATACCCAAACCATTTTGTCTCATGAGACCTACTAATTCATCGAGGGCCTATAATGGGTCTTTCCCATCACTTACTAAGTCTAATGAATTCATCATATAGAAGGGACGAATAATAATTCAATACATGATCAATATAAACATTCTTATTAAAAACTAGTAAACTAAATGTTAATATTTTCCCTAATAAATAAATATAAAATGACCATAAGTCATCTAGATTAATATGGAGGATGGTATAAAAATATTATATCCCTATTAAAGCATAATATCCACAAAATAATTTTGACATATATGAAAATAATTTAAAAAATCACTGGGATATTTCTTGAAGAAAATACCCTTTTCATTTTGAAAAAACTTGTATTAAAATATAAAAATTTAAAACATATTGGGAAAAACATTTTACTTTAAAGTAAACATGAAAAATTTTAAAATAAGCTTTAAAGTAAATAGTATGCATGAAGGTGGGAAAAGTTATTTGTGGGGTGTACTTTAAAACAATGATCATGTTTACATATTTGGTAAAAAAATGTCTCATTAAAAAACCAACAAGAAGATTCCTTTTAAACCATTTCATATAAATTTATCATGATTAAAACTACCTTTAATCAGTCATTGAAGAATAGTAAAAATATTCATGAAAACATTTTAAACAAAATATCTCGACTGAATAGAAAAAGAAAAGTTGGTTTTTCTTAAAAACATTCTTTTGGCCGTATTGACTGCCTAAGAAGGTAAAATTGGAACGAATGCTTTAAAACCATAGAAATAATCATAGGATAATAAAATTGATGGTATTTAAGATAGAAATACCATATAATTCTTCTAACTAAAACTTAAACCTAAACAATTCTAAATAAGGCTGATATTTTTAAATAAACCCTTACTACTTTGGTAAAAATCAAATCAAAGCTCCATGGATGAAATAATTTGAATTATATATTTAAATACCATGAATTAAGAAGTATCCATGATATAAAATATCAAAGTGGTATTATATAAATCTCATAAACATAAATAGATGTATAATATCAAACATGTCTCAACAAAACAATATTGAGATGCAAAACCCTTACAAAGTTCGTATCATTAGAGTGAGAATTTAATCAATTAAATGATTATGTGTAACATATTTAAATCCACAAAAAACAAGTGTAAATAAAACATAATAAAATAAAATTTCATTTCACACATAATCAGGGCATAACATAGTCAATGAATTGGAAGTATAACCCAATGAATGAAAATTGAGTTAAAAAATCTCTTAGTTTTTCTTTTCTATCATCTCCCTTTGATTGATCTTAAGGTCTTTGTGTGAGAGGTTTATGATCACCCTAGTAACTGGGAGATGTGGTAATGAATATTTAGAGAGGGATTTGGATACTGGTTTGAGAGAAAAACTGAATTTGATTTGTGTGAAAAATTGTCACGACTCGTCCTCAGGACTCGTGCCGTGACTACCCCAAGCCCGCCTCCCATAGGCCAGGGACTGGAGACTAGCACCAAAGGCGTAAATCCCAGAAAAAGGGGAAGGCATTGCCTTATAAAGTAAACAAACACAACATAGTAAGCCAGAAAAAGTAAACACTAATTAAAATTGGGTACAATAGTAAGTGAAGAAAATAATGGGCTAGAATACAAACCCAAACTGAAAGTAAAGTACAACTGGAAAGAAAGTACAGCAACTGAAAGTAAAGCAGCAACGTCGAGCCGTCCACTGGAAGTCCCACCTGAAGGGTGGGTACAGATAGCCTCCTCAGCTCCTCGGGTCCAGCCGTCCGCTCCGTGTACGTCCCGCCCAGTGGTCCACCTCCAGGTACCGACCTGCTCCACAAGCCTCAACCACGATCAGCGTTGTCCTTCGTCTGCATCCAACACAACGTAGTGCGAGCATAGCCTGTGCAGGGGTGAGTATACGCTACTCAGTAGGGACCCCGAGACCCCCGAAGGTCTCCCAGAATCCACAAAGGATAATCCACAAAGGAAAGATACAATCACGAAGTAACATCCAACACTACTTAGGTATATGCCCATTCATATACCTAAGTCATAAATTCTAGTTCGGCTCCAACATCTGAGCCCAAGTTCGATCACATCCACATAGGATAGTACAACCCAATCCACACAGGAAAGCACAACACAATCCACATAGGAAAGCAAGTCAATCATATTGAAGATAATGATTGAAAGTCAAGACTCAACTCACAGAGGTATACTTCTTCGTAAGGTGATAGAGATGATCAGATGTAGCCACTGATTCATCTAAGCTGGGACCCACGTAGGATACTAAACCAGCTAAGTTGTCAGACCCACGTAGGATACAAGTCCAGCTACTCTGTCGGACCCACGTAGGATACTACAACATAGGTCAAATACTGTCGGACCCACGTAGGATACAAGAACAGTAATACTTCCAGACCCACGTAGGATATAAGAACAGTATTCATCATCGTCGAACCCATGGAGGATTTCAGTACGGTCTTCATCACTGCCAAACCCACTGAGGATTTCAGTGCAGTCGTCATCATCGTCGCAGTCGCTGCTAGCTCTAGGGTTCCCGCACACATCATGCTCGTTTCCAGGAGGGTCCGCTCCATGAGCCAAGGGGTTGATACATCAACTGACACGCAGTCCGGAGTTTATGTATCCCAAAGTTCCATCTCGTCGATAGGAACTCAACACGACAGACGGCGCGTCAATCGGACGCCCGGTCTGAGAGTTATCGGCTTTTTTCGTCCCAGGGGACCGGTTGGTTTTTAAGTCAAAACCAACCCAAACGTACTCCAACTGCATCCAAACCTCGAGCGAAGTAATCCAAAAGGTCCATTTCACTGAGAGGAATCCAACAAAGTCGACAGCACGTCAATCGGACATCCGGAGCTCAAGTTATAAGTGTTTCCGCTCCGAGGGCCCGGTTAGTTTCATGTTCAAACCAACCCGGCCGTACCCCAAGTTCTCTGAAACCTTGAGTGTAATATACCGAAACGACCTTCTCGATCCAAGTATCGCATCGCAACTGACGGTGGGTCGATCGGAGGTCCGTAGCCCAAGTTACGGGCATTTAAATGAACATGTCTGGTATTAGGGGGTTTTGGGCCCAGACCGACCCGGCCCAAGACCCCCTGGGTCGGCCCGAACCGGGTCGACCCGACCCAGGTCTGGGTCTGGACCATTAGGGCGCGGCCCGCCCCGGCCTGCGCGGCCCAGCCCGGCCTGGGCGGCCGGTTGGCCTAGCGTAGCCCACGTAGCCAGACAGCTCGGCTCGGCCAAGCTGTCGCGGAAAAGGGGGGAGGGGCGCTGCCCCCCTGATTGAAATAGCGGACCCCATGTGGGGGCTTCTTCCTCTTGCTAGCCAGGGGTTACGACCCCCGGTTTTCGGATCTGGCTGGCCGTAACGGTCGCCCTCTCCTACTCCGCTGCGGCCTTGGTCCGACCGACGCGGCGCGACGGCACCGCGGCCCCGCTCCGACCACGGTCTCCTTGTGGTTCTCTGGCGCGGCGTGACGGCGCCCCCCCCCCCCCCCTTCGTTGTGGCCCGACTCCAGTCGTGGGTTTGTTTGGCCTCAACGGCGCCACGCGACGGCGCCGCGCTTCTTCGTCGTGATTCTCCATGTTCCCGCGCAGTGTCATTGCACCGCACTGCCTTTGTTCGTGCCGCAACAAGAACAACAACAAAGAGGGAGGAGGGTCGGCCGTGTTCATGCGGTTTGACCTCCTCCCGTTATAACGATAACAGGCAGCTCAAAAAAAAGAAAAAATATCCTCGTCAAGAAAGCGCAAATTTAATCCATAATATTTGAACTCAAACCCCTACCTCGATAACGAGTTGACGATCGATGAGCATCACGGAAAGAGGCATCGCGGGGTGTGGCTCCATACATGTCGTCGGTGTTCGCCTGATGAAGAAAATGGAATGTCTTCGTTCTCTAGAAAAGGCATCTCTCACCGGCTGCGGAGAGGAGAGAAGACGGCACGGTGGTCTTCCTTTGCGGTGATGGCGTTCTTCGTTGAGGTCTTGACGTTCTTCGCGTTCTTCAATGTGGAGGACGATGTTATTCGAGACCTCGGTTATTTTCTCCCCAGACTCCACACAACGAACCAACCAAAAACAAATTAATACTTTGTCTTAATTTATCCACACTTGCCAACATTTTTAAAATTCAAAAACCTCATTTAATTAATTAACGAGATTCAATTAATTGAATGGGTGTGTTGGCATTCAATTAAAGAGAGAGAGAAGGTCAAAAACTTAAGGGGGTTTCTAACATTAAAGAGGGGGTTTAGGGGATTTGAAGAGGTGGGGGATCGTGTGGGCCCCACCTCACTATTAACCTCACATGGGTGGTTAGTTCCACCCAACCTCAATCCTTAGGATTTAACCACTTAAAAGAAATAAAATTAGTAGCACAATTTTATTTCTCTGTAGTCTTAATCCACAAAACTTAAACAACTCTTCCCGAGCAAACGCAACTCTGGAAAAGGTCTTCTTAAGAAAATATCGGTGTTGTGGTTTCAACGGTACCCTAGGATTTCAATTCCGAGCACCGGTTCAAAAGTTATAAAAACTCGCTCGTTCGTTCACTGAACGTACCCATGCTAAACTTCGAAAATTGATTCCGGGCACACCGGGCCTTGGAATTAGGTGTCGTTAGAAACTGCATACTCGTAAAAAAATCCCAAAGAAAATTAAAAAAAAATCCCTTGAATTTTACGGGTCTTTACATTACTCCCACCTCAGGGCTTTACGTCCTCATAAAGACACATCACAAACTAGGGAAACAAATGAGGGTACTGAGCACGCATCTGAACCTACCGCTCTCAAGTGCTCTCCTGGAGGTTCCCATGCTTCCATCTGATGCGCACTAGAGGAATCGACTGCCCACATAGGACCTTCTCCTGTCAATACTTGATCTCCACCGGGACTTCCACAAAAGTTGCCCCATCGTCAATGTCCAGCTCCCCATGGTCGATGATATGCGCCGGGTCGTGCACGTATCTCCTCAGCTGAGATATGTGGAAGACGTCGTGCACTCAGTGTAACTGAGGTGGTAAAGTCAGGCGATAAGCCACCTCGCCTATCCTGCTGAGAACCTGGAATGGTCCGATAAAGCGCGGAGATAACTTGTCGCCCCAGCCAAATCTCTGTAATCCACGTCGAGGTGAGACCCACAAGAAGATGTGGTCTCCATCCTCGAACTCTAATGGTCTCTGCCTCCTGTCAGCATAAGACTTATGCCAGCTCTGAGCTGTCCTCATCCACTCCTGGATGACCTGGACCTTCTCTGTCATGGCCTGGACCATCTCTGGTCCCACAAGTGCTGACTCCTCAGGGTCTGTTCAGCACAAAGGTGATCTGCAAGGTCGGCCATACAATGCCTCGTATGGTTCCATCCCAATGGTGGAGTGGTAGCTGTTGTTGTACGCGAACTCCGCCAAGGGTAGGTGGTCCTCCCAGCTGTGACCAAAGTCAATGACACATGCACGGAGAATTTCCTCGAGAGTCTGAATGGTCCTCTATGTCTGACCATCCGTCTGTGGGTGAAAGGCGGTGCTTAGACGTAGTTGCGTCCCGAATGCCTCCTGCAACCCCTTCCAAAGCCGGGAAGTAAAGTGAGCATCTTGATCAGAGACGATAGATGATGGCACACCATGAATCCATAAAATCTCCTGAATGTAGAGATGTCCCAAACTCTCTAATGAGCCCTGCTCTCTGATGGGTAAGAAGTGGGCTGACTTGGTGAGTCGGTCGACAATCACCCAAATAGAGTCGTGACCTCTAGAAGTATGTGGAAGTCTAGTCACGAAATCCATAGATATCCTGTCCCACTTCCACTCCAGGACCTCCAAGGGCTGTACCAAGCCTGCTAGTACCTGGTGCTCCGCCTTCACCTGCTGGCAGGTGAGGCATCGAGAAACGAACTCTGCTACAGCCTTCTTCATACCCGGTCACTAGTGTTGTCGTCTGAGATCCTGGTACATATTCGCCACTCCTGGATGTACCGCTAAAGGGGAAGTGTGAAACTACCTCAGCACCTCCTTCTGTAAAGCAGTTGGTACCATGGTACATCCTCTAAAAAGGACATTGTGCTCTCCTCCTATAGAGAATCCATCAGGTGTCTGTCCTGAGGATATCTGTGCACGCCGCGTCTCACAGTCGACGTCCCCACGTTGTGCCTCTCTGACCCGTTGTAGTAGTGTAGGAGTGACTGTGAGTGACTGAAGAAAGGTTGTTCCATCTCTATCCATGAAGGATATCTGCAAAGCGGCTAGATTCTCCATCACCTCCCCAAGTAGCTGAATTCTCGTCCTCCTGTTGAGAGCATCGGCTACTACGTTCCCCTTTCCAGGAGTATAGACTATCTCAAAGTCATATTCCTAGAGGAACTCGAGCCATCACTGCTATCTCAGGTTCAGGTCCTTATGTGAGAAGATGTACCTGAGACTCTGGTGGTAAGAGTAGACTGTAAAGCGCTCGCCCATCAGATAGTGTCGCCACATATTCAGAGCGAAGACCGCTGCTGCCAACTCCAGGTCATGGGTAGCGTAGTTCTGCTCATGCTGCCTCAACTGTTGTGATCCATAGGTGATCACTTCTCGCTCCTGCATCAGGACACATCTGAGCCCGGTCCCTGATGCATCGTGGTAGACTACGTACCCTACTCCCTCTTCTGGTAGCCTTAAGATAGGTGTGTTGGTCAACCTCTGTCTCAGCTCCTGGAATCTCTACTGACATCTATATGACCACACAAAGGGTTTCCCCTTCTTCATCAAAGCTGAGAGCGGTGCCGCAACTCTGGAGAAGTCTGGCACAAATCTCCGGTAATACCCAACTAGACCCAAGAAACTCCGCACCTCCATCACGCTCCTGGGTGGCTCCCAAGCTAGCACTGCCTCGATCTTCGTAGGGTCCACCGCAACTCTCGCCTCAGAGATGACGTGTCCCAAGAAGTGGACCTCACGTAACCAGAACTAACACTTCGAGAGCTTACCATAAATTTGGTGCTCTCGGAGTGTGTCCAGTACAACCCGCAAGTGGTAGGCGTGCTCCTCCTCAGTGGTCGAGTATATCAATATGTCGTCGATGAAGACCACGACAAATTGATCAAGGTATGGCTGAAATATCCTGTTTATGAGACCCATGAACACAACTGGAGCATTGGTTACGTCGAATGGAATAACCAAGAACTCATAGTGGCCATACCGACATCTGAAGGTCGTCTTCTGTACGTCCTCATCCCGAACTCTGAGCTGATGATAGCCAGATCTGAGATCTATCTTCAAGAACCACCGTGCTCCCTTGAGCTGATCAAAGAGGTCATCAATCATCGGTAGCAGATACTTGTTCCTCACGGTCACCTGGTTCAGGCGACGATAATCGACACACAGTCGCAAACTCCCATCCGCCTTCTTGGAGAACAATATCGGGGAAGCCTAGGGTGAAACACTGGGTCGGATAAATCTCTTGCCCTGCAAGTCCTCCAACTGTACTCGTAGCTCTCGAAGCTCAGCGGGGGCTATTCGATATGCTGGAGTGGATATCGGGGCTGTCCCGGGGTACAGGTCAATATAAAAGTATACCTCTCTGTGAGGAGGTAGTCCTGGAACATCATCAGGGAAAATGTCTGCATACTGATCCACCACTGCAAGAAAACTAGGACTCCGCACGTCAACTTCTCCTAGGATGAGGCTAGCCAACTGATGAGTGATCGGTTGTCCTCTCCTCTGCGTGAGTCCATCCTGCACTGTTAAAGCTCCCTTCTCTCCGGTGAAGGTGAACCTTCTCCCATTGGTGCGAACACATCACACCTTGTACCTAATACAGTCAATATGAGCATGGACTGTAGATAACCAATCCATGCCCAAGATGACGTCGTAAGGCCTCAACGCCGCTACAAGAAGATCCCAGCCGAAGCTCTCGCCTCCTAGAGTAAGCTCACACTGCCGGAACCAGTGCGTAATCGTCGAGTCTACTCTCGTAGGAGTCTCTAGCCGTAAGGATCGAGCCAACGGCTCCGTCGGGATCTCCGAGCTCCGAACAAGGGCAGCGGCAATGAAAGAATGACTCGCTCATATGTCTATAAGAACTGCAGCAAGGGTGGAGTAGACACAGATAGTAGCTAGAATCATCTCTGGTGTGCCGTGGTCGTAGGGATCCACTGCCAGAAACTGAGCCTGTCTCTGCCCGCCATCTCCCTGTAGTTGGGGTGGACCTCCTGGTGGTGGTGGTGGTAAAGCCTCAAAGCGTCGCCCACCACTTGCTGCTCGTCCAGCTCCTCTGCCTCGTCCGCCTGAACCCTACAGACCGCCACGGTCAACCCTCTGCCTCTGCCTGGGTGGCCCCTCAACCGTCTTCTTCTCCTCTGCATGGAGGGTCGGGCAGTCACAAGCCATGTGGCCTTGCCCGCCGAATGTGTAGCATTGTCTGCTCCTCGGAAGGTTGGATCTGTGTCGTGTGCCCCGCACCTCTGAGCCAGTGTCCTGAGGTCGTCTGCTTGATGGTCCGGTCCGCCTGGACCCATGTGACGTCCGTCGACTTCTAGCTGCAGACGACTCTAATACATGCCGCCCTGTGGTACGTCTCACTGCTGGTGTAGACTCAGCAAGAAATCTCTCTAAGAGAAGGGATCGCTCCAGTACTCCTGCCTGTGTCAGAATGATGAGGGAGATCATCGATTCCCTGATCTCATGCCTCACTCCCTGCTCGAAGGTCTGGGCCCGGAAGAATGGGTCTCATACCATGTCTGTCGAATAGCGTGAGAGATCGGTAAATCTTGCCGAGTACTGGGCGATCGTCATGTTGCCCTGCCGCAGCTGTAGTAGCTCCTGAATGCACACCGCATGGAGGGTGGCTGGGACAAACTCCGAGTGGAAGAGGATCTCAAAGTCCATCCAGAGGAGAGATGCCTCATCGTACACCTGGAGCATCAAGCTCTACCATCTGCCTGCTGTCGTGTGTAGGAGGCTCGCTGCAAGGATCACCATGAGGTCAGCTGGTGTCCCCACTAGCCTGAAAACTCGAACAACCGCCTCCAGCCAATCCTCGGCTGCCTGAGGGTCTGTCTCCCCGCAGAACCTGGGCATTCTCTGACGCTGAAACTCGTGCAGTACACTGAGGCGACGTGCACTCTCAGCAGCTGGTGCTGGTGGCATCGGTGGCTCGGCGGGTAGAGGTACCGCCGGTACCCCCGCTGTAAAAGGGACATGCACCGAGGCCTCGTCGCTCGGTGGGCTGTCGTCTCGCACAAAGCTCGAAACCCTAGCTAGCTGTTATTGTGGGGCCATCCTGAAAAGAAACAGGTGTGTCACGGTCAAAACAGTATACCTGGTGAGCTGACACAAAGTAATCACAAAGAAAACCTTTGAAACACACATGCAATCAATTTTTTCGTTCATTGAGTCGGAAATCAGAAGTCAGGGTCCTGGTGTACATATACGTCGGCCGCCGCACCAACACTGGACTCCCTGGACTGATAACCACACTCAATACCCTTAACATTATTGCTTCACATAGAAGAAAGATCAGAGTCCTGAGTAATGCGGTAGAACCGAACTCCTCTGATACCAATTTTTCATGACTCATCCTCGGGACTCGTGTCGTGACTACCCCAAGCCCGCCTCCCATAGGCCAAGGAATGGCGATTAGCACCAAAGGTGTAAATCCCAGAAAAAGGGGAAGGAATTGCCTTATAAAGTAAACAAACACAACAGAGTAAGCCAGCAAAAGTAAACACTAAGTAAAACTGAGTACAATAGTAAGTGCGGGAAGTAAATGGGCCAGAATACAAACCCAAACTGAAAGTAAAGTATAACTGGAAAGAAATTACAGCAACTGAAAGTAAAGAAGCAACGTCGATCCATCCACTGGAAGTCCCACCTGAAGGGTGGGTATAGATATCCTCCTCAGCGCCTCGGGTCTAGTCGTCCGCTCCATGTACGTCCCGCCCAGTGGTCCACCTCCAGGTACCAACATGCTCCACAAGCCTCAACCACGATCAGCGCTGTCCGTCGTCTGCATCCAACACAACATAGTATGGGAATATCCCGTGCAGGGGTGAGTATACGCTACTCAGTAGGGACCCCGAGACCCCCGAAGGTCTCCCATAATCCACAAAGTATAATCCACAAAGGAAAGATACAATCACGAAGTAACATCCAACACTACTTAGGTATATGCCCATTCATATACCTAAGTCATCAATTCCAGTTCGGCTCCAACATCTGAGCCCAAGTTCGATCACATCCACATAGGATAGTACAACCCAATCCACACAGGAAAGCACAACACAATCCACATAGGAAAGCAAGTCAATCATATCGAAGATAATGATTGAAAGTCAAGACTCAGCTCACAGAGGTATACTTCTTCTTAAGGTGATAGAGATGATCAGATGTAGCCATTGATTCATCTAAGATGGGACCCACGTAGGATACTAAACCAGCTAAGTTGTCGGACCCACGTAGGATACAAGTCCAGCTACTCTGTCGGACCCACGTAGGATACTACAACATAGGTCAAATACTGTCGGACCCACATAGGATACAAGAACAGTAATACTTCCAGACCCACGTAGGATATAAGAACAGTAGTCATCATCGTCGAACCCACGGAAGATTTCAGTACGGTCTTCATCACTGCCAAACCCACTGAGGATTTCAGTGCAGTCGTCATCACCGTCGCAGTCGCTGCCAGCTCTAGGGTTCCCGCACACATCATGCTCGTTTCCAGGAGGGTCCGCTCCACGAGCCAAGGGGTCGATACATCAACTGACACGCAGTCCGGAGTTTATGTATCCCAAAGTTCCATCTCGTCGATAGGAACTCAACACGACAGACGGCGCGTCAATCGGACGCCCGGTCTGAGAGTTATCGGCTTTTTTCGTCCCAGGGGACCGGTTGGTTTTTAAGTCAAAACCAACCCAACCGTACTCCAACTGCATTCAAACCTCGAGCGAAGTAATCCAAAAGGTCCGTTTCACTGAGAGGAATCCAACAAAGTTGACAGCACGTCAATCGGACATCCGGAGCTCAAGTTATAAGTGTTTCTGCTCCGAGGGCCCGGTTAGTTTCATGTTCAAACCAACCCGGCCGTACCCCAAGTTCTATGAAACCTTGAGTGTAATATACCGAAACTACCTTCTCGATCCAAGTATCACATCGCAACTGACGGTGCGTCGATCGGAGGTTCGTAGCCCAAGTTACGGGCATTTAAATGAACATGTCTGGTATTAGGGGGTTTTGGGCCCAGACCGACCCGGCCCAAGACCCCCTGGGTCAGCCCGAACCGGGTCAACCCGACCCGGGTCTGGGTCTGGACCATTAGGGCGCGGCCCGCCCCGGCCTGCGCGGCCCAGCCCGGCCTGGGCGGCCGGTTGGCCTAGCGCAGCCCACGTGGCCAGACAGCTCGGCTCGGCCGAGCTGTCGCGGAAAAGGGGGGGGGGTGCTGCCCCCCTGATTGAAACAGCGGACCCCATGTGGGGGCTTCTTCTTCTTTCTAGCCAGGGGTTACGACCCCCGGTTTTCGGATCTGGCTGGCCGTAACGGCCGCCCTCTCCTACTCCGCTGCGGCCTTCGTCCGACCGGCGCGGCGCGACGGCGCCGCGGCCCCGTTCCGACCACGGTCTCCTTGTGGTTCTCTGGCGCGGCGCGATGGCGCCGCCCCCCTTTGCTGTGGCCCGACTCCAGTCGCGGGTTTGTTTGGCCTCAACGGCACCACGCGACGGCGCCGCGCTTCTTCGTCGTGATTCTCCATGTTCCTGCGCAGTGTCGTTGCACCACACTGCCTTTGTTCGTGCCGCAACAAGAACAACAACAAAGAGGGAGGAGGGCCGGCCGTGTTCATGCGGTCTGACCTCCTCCCGTTATAACGATAACAGGCAGCTCAAAAAAAGAAAAAATATCCTCGTCAAGAAAGCGCAAATTTAATCCATAATATTTGAACTCAAACCCCTACCTCGATAACGAGTTGACGATCGATGAGCATCACGGAAAGAGGCATCGCGGGGTGTGGCTCCATACATGTCGTCGGTGTTCGCCCGATGAAGAAAATGGCGCGTCTTCGTTCTCTAGAAAAGGCATCTCTCACCGGCTGCGGAGAGGAGAGAAGACGGCACGGCGGTCTTCCTTTAAGGTGATGGCGTTCTTCGTTGAGGTCTTGACGTTCTGTCGTGGAAAAGGGGGGGGGGCGATGCCCCCCTGATTGAAACGGTGACCCCCACGTGGGGGCCGCTTCCTCTTGCCATTCGAGGGTTACGACCCCCAGTTTCCGGATCTGGCCATCCATAATGGCCGACCAGGGTGTCGCGCAGGACCATCCGGTCCCTCCCCCTGTGCACCGGCGTCCGGCGGCTCCGGCCGCCCTCTCCTGCTCCGCCGCGGCCAAAGGTCGCGGCCTTGGTCCGACCGGCGCGGCGCGACGGCACCGCGCCCCTCCGCTGCGGCCCCGCTCCGGCCGCAGTCTCCTCGTGGTTCTCTGGAGCAGTATGACGGTGCTGCACCCCTTCGCTGTGGCCCGACTCCGGCTGCGGGTTCGTTCGGCCTTAATGACACGGCGCGATGGTGCCGCACTTCTTCGTCGTGATTCTCCATGTTCCCGCGCGGTGCCATTGCACCGTGCTGCCTTTTTTCATGCCGCAATAAGAACAACAACAAAGAGGGAGGAGGTTAGGCCGTGTTTGTGCAGTCTGACCTCCTCCCGTTATAACGATAACAGGCGGCTCAAAAAAGAGAATAAATATCCTCGTCAAGCAAGCGCAAATTTAATCCATAATATTTAAACTCAAACCCCTACCTCGATAACGAGTTGACGATCGATGAGCGTCACGGAAAGCGGCGTCGCGGTGTGTGGCTCCCTACATGTCTTTGGTGTTCACCCGATGAAGAAAACGACACGTCTTCATTCTCCGAAAAAGGCGTCTCTCACCGGCTACGGAGAGGAGAGAAGACGGCACGGGAGTCTTCCTTTGCGGTGACGGCGTTCTTCGTCGAGGTCTTGACGTTCTTCGCGTTCTTCAACGTGGAGGATGCTGTTATTCGAGACCTCGGTTATTTTCTCCCCAGACTCCACACAATGAACCAACCAAAAACAAATTAAGACTTTATCTTAATTTATCCACACTTGCCAACATTTTTAAAATTCAAAAACCTCATTTAATTAATTAACGAGATTCAATTAATTGAATGGGTGTGTTGGCATTCAATTAAAGAGAGAGAGAAGGTCAAAACCTTAAGGGGGGTTTCTAACATTAAAGAGGGGGTTTAGGGGATTTGAAGAGGTGGGGACTTGTGTGGGACCCACCTCACTATTAACCTCACATGGGTGGTTAGTTCCACCCAACCTCCATCCTTAGGATTTAACCACTTAAAAGAAATAAAATTAGTAGCACAATTTTATTTCTCTGTAGTCTTAATCCACAAAATTTAAACAACTCTTCCCGAGAAAACGCAACTCTGGAAAAGGTCTTCTTAAGCAAATATTGGTGTTTCGGTTTCAAAGGTGCCCTCGGATTTCGATTCCGAGCACCAGTTCAAAAGTTAGAAAAACTCACTCATTCGTTCACTGAATGTACTCGAGCTAAACTTCGGAAATTGATTCCGGGCACACCGGGCCTCGGAATTAGGTGCCGTCAGAAACTGCATACTCGTAAAAAAAATCCCAAAGAAAATTAAGAAAAAAAATTTCCTTGAATTTTACAGGTCTTTACAAAAATGTTGAAATGTGTCCCTTTTTATAGGCAAAAATCAATGACGTTTTCACAATTTTTCAATCTTTAAGGTCATAAAGGTAATTGTAGAAATGAAAAGTGGCACTCATAAGGACCATGAATTATATGATTAAAAATTACATATATATATTATTCATGATATACTTTTTATTATTTTATAATGATTTAAAAAAATTAAACATTAAATATCATTAAGGGTCTTTTTCCTCACTATTCACAATAATTGAATTTAAAAACATCATGACTACTAGCAATTTTGAATCTAATCTCTTATATATTTAATTGTTTTACTATTTTCATATATGTCGCGCCATCGTGAGTAAGTGTTTTAGACCGTTATAATAATTTTAAAAATTAAACATAATTTATTAACATAAAAATAATTTATTTTAAATATTTTTTATCATTTAGACTCATTCATTAGGAATATCTATTCTCATTCATATCAAGACAACATCTTTAAAATGTTATTTTGACTTTTCGCATATTGTTTATGCATTGCATAAGCATTTGTATAATATTCTTGTTATATAACTCAAAATTTTGAAACTATCAATCCAATTCGTCATTTATACATAATATTGAATATCCAAGTCATGAAAAAACTTTTCCCTTCTCAATTATTATCTTTAGTACACCAAATTTGACTTTTCTAGTATTGTGTAAGCACAGCGTCACCAATGAAACTGATTTTCATATTTATCATGAAATGAAATCTAATTTATGTTTTTGTTAGGACCAAAAAGGACCTAGATACCCTAATAGGGGGTGAATTAGGGTATGTATATTCTATTTCAAAATTCTTCCTGCCCCACTAGATCTTGAACTCAATATTATTAGAGTCACTTTGTTTTCACTAATGTGTTACTATTGATCATATTTTTCCCTTATTTATCTGATGATGATAATGATTTTAATGCGATGTAGGAATGCAAGAAGTTATACACAAATATTTTTACTTTGTTCACCCTCACTGGGCTACGTCCAAGGAGTATACAACGGCGATGTATCGATGTATCAAATCTACTAAATCTCACTGCCAATAATGTTCGGGCTAGATCACTTCTATGCCCAGGCTCACTACCTTTACAATATTTAGGGTCATCTCACTACTTTCCCAAGGGTCACTCCCTATTTCTCTCTCACTGGATCACTATCAGTAGAAAGTATAACATTCTTCCTCTTCCATCACTCACTGCTCTTGAAAGATATCCACTCACAGTTTATAGACTTGTAGGTCCGTTTATTTTCATGAATACTTGCATCCTCAACTATAGATAGATTCTATGTTGAAGTTCCACTTTCATCCATAGATGAATACCACTTTTCCATTGAATAATGGTCAATCCCTTTTGAAACTCTTTCACAAAGTACACTGCCTTTGTGAAGCACTCACTTTTGCAAAGCTCAAATAAGCCTTTGCAATGCTCCAACCTCTTCGCGAAGCTCACAGGTTCACAAAGATCACAGGTTCACAAATCTCACTAGATCGTAGATCTCTCTAGATCACAAAGATCACTACTTTGTAGAGATCACACTGGTCTTTATGATTTCTCAAATTTAAACAAGCCTTTGTGAAGCGCACGTTCTTCGCAAAGCCAAACTGGCCCTCACATCATGCCTTCCTTTTGCAGAGCTCAACTGCCTCTGTGAATTCCCCTTTCTTTCGAGAAGCTCCCTACTCTACGGATATAATTGTAAATTAGAGATATTAATTTTTTTAGTTTGATCTCTCTACTTTTCTCGATGGGGTCAAGTTCTATTTATAGGAGATTCCACCGACTCGAGACCCTTTCGTGCAAAGTCAACGATACGTCAGCTCAAATCGCAAAGCTCCAAAATTTCCACCGAAATTATCTCTAATTTGCAAAGCACCATGGAAATTTTTGGATCATAGAGCTTGTCTTAATCACGAAGTGTTCCTTCAAATCCTTTGTAATGTTGCCACAATTCTCCCTCGCAATGCTTTCACCTATGCTATTCATGAAGCTCATCATAATCGCAGAGCTCACCATCAAAATTCTTCATGTCTTTGTGAAATACAATTCATGAATCCCATATTCGCGAAACTCGTGACTTTTCCATATTTTGATGAGAGCTTCAAGGAAATCCACTTTTTGCAATGCTCACCAAATCCCAAATTTTGGACCCCAAAAATTTGGTAAACACTAGAAAATAAATCCACCTTGTATCTATTCTTTTGTACTGCCTATAGATCTTAAATTCCTTTTTCATGGTTCTTTATCAACATGGATTGTCAAAAACATCTCTAGAACTCAACAATTCATAATTAAAACTCGCTTTGCCAACAAACACAATCAACCCAAAAATGCTGCAATGTTACCTTGAGGGATTTTTTTCCCAACAATATCCCCCTTTTGGTTTTTTGACAACTCTTCTCATAACGATTATATGCACTTTGATACCTCACTAAAGATCCTTCCATCATCTACCACCATTCGTCTATTGTGATTCAGATAGAGACTAAGGATTAACTCGCCACATAATCTAAGTCCGCATGAGCAATTCTCGGCGTGAGAAACAAGACTAGTGTGAAAAGTTCATCAATGAATCACTTCATTTATGACACCAATTGTCGATACCATACTGATACTAATAAACTTCTTTCATCATGAACCTCATCTATCATGATATCTAATCTTTGATTGATCACTTCAATTGTCGTCATATTTCATACTCTAACTCCCCTTATCTTGTTGCTCCCCCTATCTCGCTACTCCACCTGCCAGCTTCTCCTCATGTCTTTGATTAAGACATTTTCTCCCTTATTTAGCCATAGTTTCTCCCCCTTATGGAGTCACTCTTTCTCCCCATTTTTCAAAAAACCCAAAGGTCACTCCTTTGTGGTTTGCAACAGAGTAGAGAAGGCAGATCCACACATTAGGGAAAAACACACCATACCTCAAGGAGAGGGGGGTCCCACATCCACACTTTTTCAAGTGTGGGGAGTCGACTGAACTCCCATATCTAGTTGATACCTCTCAAAATATTTCTTGGGTAAGTTCTTTGTCAGAATGCCTACAACCTTTAGTTTTGTAGGCACATACTCCAACTTCACGATTGCCTACTCAACATTCTCCTTGATAAAATGATACTTTATCTCAATGTGATTTGTCTTTGAGTTATGGACTAGATTTTTGCTGGTATGTATATCACTTGAGTTATCACACTAGATTCTGATCGGAGGCTTTAATTAAAATCCCATATCATCAAGTTGCTACTTTATCTATAATAATTGTGTGCATGCTTGAGTGGTGTCAATATACTCAGCTTCTGCAGTGCTTAGTAAAATTAAATATTTCTTCTTGATTAGCCAAGAAATACATAAACCACCAAGATAGAAAGCACATTAGGAAATATATTTATTGTCATCTACTAAACTAGCCCAATATAAATCTGTGTGTCCCAATAACTCTGGATGAGATTTTTCATTATACTTCAAGATGAAGTCCATTGTACCCTTGATATACTGAAGTATTATTTTTACTGCAAGTAGGTGTCTATCCTTGGGATTTATTTGATATCGCACTATTTGTCATATAGAAAAGACAATATTAGGTCTTTTACTGTCAAGTACAGTAAACTTCCAATGATTTTCCTATATTATGTGATGTTGACTGCCTTGCCATTATCATCTTTAGACAGTTTCATCCGAGTAGCAACCAGAGTCTTCATCTCCTTGAAATTTTCCATTCCAAATATCCTCATGACTTCCTTAGTATATTTGGATTGAGAAATTGAAGTACCATTCCTTCCTTGTGTCACCTTTAAACCAAGGAAAAATGTCAACTCACCGATCATTGACATTTAGAACTCATTTTTCATGAATTCAAAAAAAAATATGCACTGTTCTTCATCTGATCCACCGAAGATTATGTCATAAACATAAATCAGCACCATCATCCTTTGATTACTATCATTATTGAAATATATATTATAATCAACTCCACCACGCTGAAATTCATGTTTCTTCAAATACTGATCAAGTCTTTAATACCACGCTATTGGTTCTTGCTTCAACCCATATAAAGCTTTCTTCATCCGACAAACCTTGTACTAATCTTGATGTCTGCACTATAACTATCTAATTACCAATTAAATCTTTTATGTAAATTTTAGCTTGACACTTCAACTTTCATGCTGATATAGATTTTACTTTCTCATGGTCATTATTAGTATCTACTTCTGAATTATCATTTTCTACTTTTACTACCCCTTAGTCTCTTACCACTTCATCACTTTCAACAGACAGCTTTTCATTGTGTCATTGTTTAGTGAAATCATCTCTTTCAACTACTTTTCTCAGATTCTTGTTGAATCATTGTTGATATTCTCTTGTAGCTTCTTGGTATCCTGAAAATAGTCAGCTAATACCATATTATTAGAAAAAAAACAGATAATCATGAGAAAACCTGAGTGTTGCTGCTTGTACCCCAATCATTCTTCTTGAACATAAACATTAATCCATTGATATCTTTCATCTGATTTAGAGATTGAATGATCCCTCTATGATATGCAACTCTTCTAGTTGTTAGTCCCACTATTTATACCCAAAAACATTCTTATTCTCCTACATAATTTCTTCATCATGTCCCCCTTATCAATGATACATCAAAAAAACCTCTAAGCCTAATGAGTTGGAACACAATGTAGGAAAAAATAGATAGAGTTAATAACACCATCACAATCCATTTCACTCAATCAGTTCCATTCATCTTAAATTCGGATAACTGATTTGAATCAGTTGACATTCCCAAGAACATTATGTCACTGCATTGCATCTTCTGATGTGACTTCCCCTTGGATTGTATCTCCCCAAAAACCTGAAACATCATTTAAACACATAGGGAGAGGGGATCTTCTGGAATCCTCAAGATTAGGATTGTGGTTGATCCTGATTGATCAACCATTTGATGCTTTCTTGCAAATAATTGTGTTGTTTCTGTTCTTATTCCAACTACCTTCTCAAATTCAATTGTTTTGTCCATATGACTAGGCATTCTTTACGCACATTATGATTCTTCTTCTGATTTTCAGATTCTGTATGCTTGACCTTTTTCAAAATTTTGGAATTAATCCCATCAGTAGAAATTTATTTCTTTGATGCTTCACCAATATCTCATTTTTCATGATTCTTTCTCTGAGTAGGAATCTCTCCGGTGATCGTATGCTCTTTCTTCTTCCTCCATTGGTGAAATCTTTTTGTTTCCTTCACTTCCCACTATGTGGCATGACATGTGAATTTTTCATGACATTATTTATTCATTTTTATTTAGTCAATTGTCTGAGTCATTCCACCCTTTCTTTTTGGGTTTGAATATTCCACTGATTTTAGATTCTTCTTACTCACAATTAGAGTTGATCTTCCCATGTTATTCTAGGTTTGTTCACATTTTATCCAGGAGAGATGTTGTGACTGTAACAGAGGAGGTGATTGATAAACCTTTTGTTGATATCCTTGTGATTTCCCTAAGACTATAAATCTATTTTTCATCTTAACATGTTGCCTTCTAGCATAGGATTTTTCATTGTACACTGCCTGTGTTGGGGATCCCCTTCTGGGTTTCTTTTCCTTACCCTCTTTCTTCTTGCTACACTGTCTATCCAAATTCCCATGATTAGAACATATGAAATGTCTTCCATTAAAGGCATACCTTATTTCACCATTTCTTAGCTAAGATGTTGATTCTTCTTGCGTTCTTCTTGTAACATTGAGCTCATTGGATTCCTGACACATACTAATAGTGTGTCCCATTATTCCACAATAGAAGCACTTCATGGATAATTTCTTTTGAGAGACTCTTCTTTCAGACTTCTCAAGATGATTCTTCTTATTCTCAAATTTAGAAATGTTTCTATCTTCACAGCATGAAATATATTCTAAAGCCTCTGAAAAAAAGATTGATGTGTGGCCATGAATCCCATAGAAATAGCACATGTTGTCACTACTTCTTGTAAATGTCCTCTTAGGTCTGTCTCTGGTACCAAAAAGATTTTCTCCATTTCTGGAACTGTTTAAGACTCTCTTTATGTCATGCATGGGAGGGGATTTATCAAATACAATACCAGTTTTTCCCAAACTATATGGTCTTTGAGTTGAGAAAATATGTTCTTGTTTATCTTCAGAAATAGCATATGTGTTTTTCATTTTATCATCACTTTCCAAAGTATAATCAATTATTAAGTGGAAGGCATCCTTCATTTTAGTCTTTCCTTTGGTATTGTATTTCTCCACTTCTTTCTTCAATAAATTTAGATCTTCTTCCAAATTTTGAATCTTCATATCCCTTTATTCAGGTTGAGAATTGAGTTCTCTCTTGAGATTCTTCCTTCTACTCATCACATCCTCTAACTCATGTGTGATCTTATCCACCATGTCAAATTTATCCTTTACTTACAATTTTTCTTGAGCAATAGAATTAGCATATCATGAACTCTCCTATTGTAGTATTTTGTTCTCCTAAACTAGTTCAGTTAGCTGTGTAGCAAGACCATCATTTATGGCTTTCAAATTTTTAATATTATCTGAGTTCATATTCTTCCCCTTATCACCAACTTTGCATTTCTCTCTATTTGAATACATCTCTTGTAGTTCTTCAACTTGGGAATAATTCTTCTCCCTTAGGTTAGTAGACACATCAATAAGCCTTTGATTTAAGCCTCTTATCTTGTTGACCTCAATTTCCAATACTTGGATCTAGATATCTTTAGATTTAACTTCTTCATCCAATTTCTGATCCAATTCCTTTGTCATGTCAACATCATCTACTAGTGGCCTTCTTGAAACTTATTCATCATCAGTAGTTTCAAAATCACTTTTAATTTCAAGTACTTCACTCATTCCTACATCGTTATTGAGTGAATTTATCTTTTCCCTATCTGATTTATCCAAGCCTTCCTTCAGCAAGCTGTTTGATTCCTTTAGTTGAATCACACTTTTTTTTTAGACACTTCAACACTAAGAAATACCATCTAAATTCTGATTCTTCTTTTATGTTTTTCCCTTTTCCATGGCACACCAAAATAAGAGAATACCCAATCTTTAACCACACAAATCGACTAAACCAAGTCATAGAAAACAAATCTGATAAAAGAAACCTTCCCTATGATACCAATTGTTAGGACCAAAAGGGGCCTAGATACCCTGAGAGGGGGGTGAATCAGGGTGTGGATATTATATTTTAAAATTATTCCTACCCCACTGGATCTTGACCTCAATATTATAAGAGTCACTTTGTTTTCACTAATGTGTTAATGTTGATCTTATTCTTCCCTTATTTATCTGATGATGATAATGCTTTGAATGCAATGCAGGAATGATGGCAATTGGACATTCTAAGTTAAATGGTGAGGGCCATTGGGATTTGATAAAATAGTGGGAGACTTAATTTATTATTTATCATAAAATTTAATCAAGAAAGTACTAATGATCAGCTCTTTTAATTGTAGAATAAAAAATGAAAAGCTCGTCAACCACACTATCCCTGCGATCAATTCTGGATAAAGACAACATCTTCACCGGCAGTAACTTCCAGGAATGGTTGAGATGCCTTTGGGTTATCCTACACCATGAACGGAAGTCTTACGTGTTAGATTCACTATTACCCGATCCACCTACCAAAGAGGTGAGTGATGAGGATTTCCTGGTCTATGAGAAATATATGAACGATGTGGTCGATGTTCAATGTTTGATTCTATCATCAATGTCTAGTGAGCTCATGAAGTCTCACAAAAACATGGATGTGTATAGCATGCTCGAGCACCTATGTGGTCTTTACCAGGAGATAGAAAGACATAAAAGGTTTAAGATTTCCAAGTCACTCTTTCATAGTAAACTTGGAGAGGGTTCCCCAGATAGGCCTCATGTAGTTAATCTCATTGGCTACATTGAGCACCTAGAGGTTCTAGGGTTTAAACTCCCTGAAGAATTGGGCACTGATCTCATTATCGCATCACTCCCTCAGATATTATCCATATTTTTTGTTAATTTTAACATGAACAACATTGAGAAGTCTCTATCTGATCTTCTTATCCTCATTATCCAAGTGGAAAAAGATATGAAGCACGAAAATTCTTCTGTACAAATGGTGAATAAGAGGAAAGGGAAGGCGAAGAGCTTTAAGCCCAAATCTTCTTTATGTCCTTCCAATAAAAGAAAGATCAAAGTAGAGGCAAGGGAATATGAGGTTGTTTGTTTCGCATGTGGTAAGAAAGGCCACTGAAAGAAGAACTACACCCAGCCTAAGAAGCAAGGAGAAGCTTCATGTGCATTTTTTATTGAATTAAATCTATATGTTTCTAAAAATTGGGTATTAGATACATATTTTGGTGATCAAATATGTATCCAAATACAAGAACCAAGTAGATTCAGGAAGATTTGACAAGGGTAGGTAGATCTGCGAGCAGCCAATGAAGCTAGACTTGTTGTTGTAGCTGTCGGGGACTACCACCTCACATTGCCAACTGGGATGATCTTTGTGTTAAAGGGTTGTTATTATGTGTCATATGTTACTAAAAACATTATTTCTGTATCCAAATTAGATAAATATGGTTTTGTTTTCATTTTTTCAAATGAATGTTGCTTTTTTTACAAAGATATCATTTTTTTGGTAGTTCACATTTTTACAATGGTCTTTACATGTTAGATTACACAAACCAAGTAATGGAAGTCGATAACAAAGATACTTCACATGAATCATACCACAACCAACTTTGGCATCACCGACTAGGTCATGTAAACAAAAAATACTTGACCAAGTTACATCAAGATGGATATTTAGATTCTTTCAAACTAAAACCACTTGGCGTATGTCATGCATGTTTACAAGGCAAAATGACTAAATCCCCATTTAGTGGGAAAGGTGAAAGGGCTAAATAATTTCTTTAATTGGTTCATACCGATGTGTGTGGACCATTTGTAGTTGAAGCAAGGAGAGGGTACTCATACTTCATAACTTTTACTGATGATTTTAGTAGATATGGATATATCTACTTAATGAGGTATAAGTTGGATTATTTTGATAAGTTCAAAGAATACAAGAATGAAGTTGAGAACCATATTGGTAAGAAGATTAAGAAACTTCACTCAGACTGAGGTGGAGAATATCTTAATCAAGACTTCATTGATTACTTCCGGGAGTTTGAGATCATATCCCAACTTACTCCTACTTACACGCCCTAGTGGAATGGTGTGAGCGAAAGGAGGAATTGTACCCTGTTGGACATGGTGAGATCAATGATGAGTCGTGAGAGTCTTCCATTATCCTTTTGGGGATATGCGTTACAAACAGTGGCACAAATACTAAACCAAGTACCAACTAAATCGATAAATGGTATTCCATACGAGTTATGGAGTAGAAAGAAAGCCATGTTATTGAATTTAAATGTGTGGGGAAGCAATGCGTTTGTTAAGAATTATTCAGGTAACAAACTTGCACCCCAAGGCACAAAGTGTACCTTTATAGGATACCCCAAGGAAACAAGGGGATATTACCTATACAACCCCTTATACGAAAAGGTTATAGTGTCAAGACATGTCATATTCTTTGAGAGGGATCACATCTCCAAAAGATATAGTGGGATCGAGATAGACTTCGATGAAGTTGAGGCTCAAGGTATACAAGAGTTGGTACATGAGCAGATTCCACAAATCCCCATAGAAGAAAGAACTATTCTAGAGACACAAGAACTATGTAGGAGTAAAAGAGAGGTTAGAGAACTGGAACGGTACAGTTTTCTAGTTACCGAGGATGGTGACTCATTATTAGTTGATAATAATGATCATCTAACCTACAAGGAAGTAGTAAGTGTCATAGATGTTTCCAAGTGGCAAGAAGCCATGAATTATGAAATAGATTCCATGTACCAAAACCAAGCCTCGATTTTGGTAGATCCTCCAGTTGGTTTCAAATGGGTATTCAAGAAGAAACTGGACATGGAAGGATAGGTCAGTACCTATAAGGCATGACTGATTGCAAAAGGGTTCAAACAACGTCAAGGAATTGACTATGATGAAACCTTTTCACTAGTTGCAATTCTGAAATTCATCAGAATTCTATTGGTCATTACCGCTTACCATGACTATGAGATTTGGAAAATGGACATCAAAACAGCATTCCTTAAAGGGAACCATTAAGAATATGTCTACATGACACAACCTGAAGGGTTTGTGACTCCAAAGGATGCCAATAAGGTATGAAAGTTGCATAAATCCATTTATGGATTAAAGAAATCATTTAGTTCATGAAACATTCATTTTGATGAAGCCATAACGAAATTCGGTTTTATCAAGAACAAATGTGAGCCTTGTGTCTACAAACAGTTTAGTGGGAGTGCATTCGTTTTTCTAATAGTATATGTTGATGACATATTACTTATTAGAAATGAGATACCCGTCTTACAGTTAGTTAAGGCATGGTTGAATCAATGCTTCTCCATAAAGGACTTGGGCGAGGTATCATATATTCTTGGGATCAAGATCCATCGTGATAGATCCAAGAGATTTCTGGGCCTAAGTCAAAGTACATACATTGATAAAATACTGAAGAGATTCAGTATGGAATAATCCAAGATGGGATTATTTCCAGTGTCACATGGAATTCATCTTTCCAAGAAAATGTTTTCTCAGACACATGAGGAAAGAATGATAATGGAAAGGAATCCATACGCATCAGCGATTGGGTCAGTCATGTATGTCATGCTATGTACTAGGTTGGATGTCGCCTATGCATTGAGTGTGGTAGGCAGATATCAAGATGATCCAGGTGACCGTCATTGGATGACAGTCAAGACTATCCTAAAGTATCTGAGACATAATAAGGATATGTTTCCTATTTATGGAGGATATGAGGAACTAGTTATCAAAGGATATACAGATGCTAGTTTCCAGACTAATCAAGATGACATGAAGTTGAAAACGAGATACATATTCACTTTTAATGGAGGTGTAGTGAGCTGGAAGAGCTCAAAGTAGAGTGTGGTCGTAGATTCTACAGTAGAGTCTGAGTATATAGCAGCTTCTGAGGTAGCTAAAGAAGCATTTTGGATGCAAAGCTTCATCCAGAAGCTAGATGTGATACCTATCAATAAAGATCCCATCACAATATACTGTGATAATACAGCAGTGGTGGCTCACGTAAAAGAGTTGAGGTCACATCAACGGACAAAGCACATACTTCATAATTATCATATATTGAGAGATTTTTCTCAGAGAGGTGAAGTTTTAGTGAGCATTATTTCCACAAAAGACGGCGTGGTGGACCCATTGACTAAATCTTTGACTTAGCAAAAACATGATCATCATGTGAGGTCTAGCGAACTGAAAGTCGTAGGTAGTTGGCTCTAGTACAAGTGGGAGTTTGTTATAGTTGGTGTCCTAGAACAAACTATTTGTACTTTGATTATATGGATATTTAATGTATTACATGTTGTTTATTGTTTTGCATGACTATGATGTAATAATGTCCTAGAGTATTTTTTTCATTAATAAGGTCATGGAAGTTCCCCGCTATGATGAGAACCTTGAAATGTTATAAAAATATTCTTAAATATAGTTCTACGGTTGGATGATCTACTATGATGGGACACATAGCATACATACCATTAGGTGTGAGTACTCGTAAGCAGATGAGACTTCCTCTCATGAAGTTCTCACTTGGTAATCTCCAAGACGGGAGATTATGAGAATAGACCTACCAGTAGGAATTCCGCATGTTTTGGTGTCATTGGATATTCCTATCTACGAGCATTTGTAATGATCCTTAGACTTTAGGATTATCATTAATACATATCATGACTCGCGCACTTTGATTTACTGACGAAAATCATCATGGAGACAGTTGGCAGGAAGTAGGGTACATTGGGTTGTCACGAGTGGCATGTTATTAATGGATAAGTCGAGGAAGAATTTGTCCCTTCTATTTATGGAAGTTGATATCTCGGCCCTTTGATTGAAATAGAACTATCACATTAAATTCCATGGTCATGGTGTAACAACGAGTTTATTTCAGGTATTCAAAGAACGATGTATCAAGCACAAAGGTTTATGACAGTATCATGAAACCTGCTTGATGAGATATTGCAACAACGGGATTATATTACATAGTGAGCGTCCGTATGTGGATGTCGTTGTTGCGACTTTAAGTTCTTTCTCTTGGGTGCCTTGACCTATTGCTAGAGAGTACTCTTGGACTTTAGGAAAGTCTGTCTAATGCCAACGAGAAAGAATCCTAGAGGGTCACACACTAAGTGTTTCTCGTGGTCTCGGTTAAATTCTATTTGAATTTAATTAATAAATATTATTCTCAAGACAGTGGAATAATTTTATTCAAGTTAAAATGATTGCATAAATTAAATAAATATTTATTCACTGGATTGTAGGTAATATTTATTTATTTATTTTATTGAACATTTAATAAATATTTATTTACTAGTTTGTAAATAAAATATTTATTTAAGAGAATAAATTATTTATTTATTTATTCGAGTGTTCAATAAATGGAAGTGGAGTTCGAGGGGACTAAGGTCGGTCTGGTAGTAAAATAATTATTTTCAAGATGATAAATAATTATTTAACTAGTTAGCACAAATTAAAATAACACTGCTATTATTTTGTGACGCGGAATTTTATTTATAATTTTGTTTTACGCAAGTTGGTGCATTATAAATAATGATGCGGTGTTATTATTAATAGAATGGGTTTTCTTTAAGGTCATGAATGTATTTAATTGTTGTTACACAATTAAATATTGTAACTAAATCCCTATGTCAATAAATAGACACATACGTTTATTGCGCCATGTACTAAAACGCACACCCGATGAATTGAGAATTGTTGAGCTAAACAATTTCTCTCTTGAATCCTTTTCCCGCCCCTCTCAAGAACGAGAGACGTTCTTCAAGGCTGAAAAACAAGCGATCAAGAACGACCGACACAAGACACTCACTTCACCGCGCTAGCACCTGAAGAACGAGTGGTATCGATCGAAGGCCATTGGAGCACATGTGGATCACCACTAGAGAGATTCTAGTTTGGATCCTTGCAAGCGCAACAAGATCATCCTAAAGGGTTATTCTGGATGATCAACATCATCAAGGAAAAAAATACCGAAGATCTAGGTATTCTTTTCTTTATGAAATTAATTAAATTAATTATAAACATGATGTGCAAGATCCTCTCTAAAGGTTTTGGGCCTCTTCCTTATTTATCTAAATATTTGATTCTATTCTGTGGAGACTGACGTTCATCATCGTATTGATCCCAGAATAATCATTGATCATGGTAAAAATCAAAGTTGGGGACCGGCCCAACCACATTTCCGCTACGCCCAGAACCTACATTTCTCTCTCACTAGCTCACTATTGGTAGAAAGAATAACCTTCTTCCTCTTCCTTCACTCACTGCTCTTGGAAGGGATCCATTCACAGTTATGGACTTGTAGGTCTGTTCATTTGCATGAATACTTGCATCCTCAATTGTAGATAGATGCTCTGTTGAAGTTCCACTTTCATCTGCATATTAATACCACTTTGCCACTGAACAATGGGAAATCCCTTTTGAAACTCTTTCACAAAGCACACTACCTTTACGAAGCTCTCACTTTTTCAAATCTCAAACAAGCCTTTGCAATGCTCCAACCTCTTCGCGAAGCTCACAGGTTCAAAAAGTTCACAGGTTTGCAAAGCTCGCTAGATCACAGAGCTCTCTAGATCGGAGAGCTCACTTCTTCACAGAGCTAACACCGGTCTTTGAGATTTTGCAAAGCTAAACAAGACTTCACGAAGTGCGCGTCCTCCATAAATCCAAACTGGCCCTCACGCTGCGCCTTCCTTTGGTAGAGCTCAACTGCCTCTGCGAATTCTCTTTTCTTTCATGAAGCTCTCTGCTCTATGAATATCCTTTGCAATTCAAGAGCTTAAGGTTATTCATTTGATCTCTCTAGTTTTCTCAAGGGGGTGAGGTTTATTTATAGGTGATTCCACCGACTCGAGAACCTTCCATGCAAAGTCAGCACCATGTCAGCTCAAATCGCAAAGCTCTGAATTTTCCATCGAAATTATCTCTAATTCACGAAGCACCACAACAATTTCGGATCGCATAGCTCATCGTAATCGCAGAGTGTTCTATCAAATCCTTTGCGTCGCCGTCGTAATGCTCCCTCGCAATGCTCTTCACCTCTGTTATTCGCAAAGCTCGTCGTAATCGCAAAGCTCACCATCAACATTCTTCATGTTTTTGTGAAATACAATTCATGAATACCATCTTCGTGAAACTCATGCTTTTTCAATATTTTGATGAGATCTTCAAGGAAATCCACTTTTCGCAATACTCACCAAATCCCAAATTTTGGACCCCAAAAATTTGGTAAACACTGGAAAACAGCGCCACTTTGTATTTGTTCTTTTGTGCCGCCTCCAAATCTTTCATTCCTTTGTCGTTGTTCTTTTTAAACATGGATTGTCAACAACATCTCTGGAACTTGAAAATTCATCATTAAAACCTGCTTTGTCAATAAACACGGTCAACCCAAAAATGTTGCAATGTTACCTTGAGAGATTTTTTCCCAATAGTTTTGAATTATTTTTTATGATGTTTGTAGTATATTATCATACACGAGTCATTCCATATGTTTCATAAATTTATATATCATATTTATGTTATGATAATAACATAAAATATATCATATCTTATAAAAACTGTATTTTTTCCACTATTCACCAAAGTTTGACTTTAAACACTCTTAGAAAATAATGGAACTTGAATATAAATTTTCAAAACATTGATTACCTTTCATTTAGATCCATAAAAATCATTCAAGACCCTAACTTATCCAAAAAAATAAAATTTAATACCTTTAAAAATATTTACTTTGATTTTTTTTCAAGCTTGTACAAACGTTGCATCAGCGATGTGTAAGCATTCTAGGTAATTATATTATTTCTAAAAATAAAAAATAAATTACCATCATAAAGATAATATGTTCATACTCAATTTTAACATTTTTTATCATTCGTAACTTATTTTAATCATTTTGATAAAATATTAGAGGTTATTAAAACAAAAAGAGTATCATTTTTGTTTTTATACTTTACTTAAATAGTATTTATGTCATTATCACAGACAAATGGCATCAAGTTGCTGTATTTTCGAGACATAGATGAGAATGGATGAACTTCACTCATCTAATAGGATTAGGGTAAGTGTTTGGATGACTTTAAGGTCTTACCTCGTAGTTTTATCCCGATTTTACTCATTTTACCCTTACCGAGGTAATAAATTTTACCACGGTTACTATTCATAATAACAAAAAATAAAAGGGAGTTATTTACCAAATTTAAACCCCCTGATTCCAAATATAGTATCCATTTTTCAAGATTCAATTTCTAGAAGTGGAAGAGATATATTTTAATATAAATGCGTAAAATGAAACGAAAAATAGTTTTTAGAAAAAAATCATTTTAAGCCCAAAAATAAACTTATACCAAAATCAAGTATAATATTGATTCAAATGTAATTTATTAGATTATATCTAATTAAATAATTATTATGTTTATTTTAAATCAAATTCAAATCATAATGAAACTTTTTAATGAAAAGAAATGACCATTTTACAAATATCGACATTTTTCACTATTCACTGAAAAATCAAACTTTTCAAAAAAAATCCAAAATTTCACCCCGAGCTAATTTGGATATACTGATTTCAAAAATGATATCCTTTTTAAAAAAATAACATTTCTAAAATTGATAGAAATTAATTATATTTTTTGCGTACAAAAAACAATAAAAACCATTTTTGAAGAAAATGTAATTTTGAAGTATAAAATGACTTTTCTAAAAATTGAATACTTATATGTTATACATTAATCAATACATTTAGATTATATAAAAATTTTATACATATTTTTCATAATTTGGTTACTACTATTCATACCTGACAATTTAACGGACAAGTTATAATGATCACATTTAAATAATAATATTTCATAATTCCTTTAAACTCGGTGTTGTGTAATGTATAAGCTACCGAACAAAGTGTTCATTTTAAAATATTGGGGTGTTACATGTACGGTTTGGATGCACGATTTTCCAAATCGTGCATCAACCGTGCGGGAGTACCCCTACACACAAAACAAGCCACACGGTTTTCTGGGAAGCTCTGCATGGGTTAACATATCATTTAGGGACTGTGCAAAACCTCATTGTCCCCATGACAGTGCCCTCCGCACGGGCAACGCAGGGTTAGGTAAACTGTGTGTCATCCAAAAAAAAACTACAAAACTTCAAATATTCATCCCAAAAATCACTGAAACTCAAAACGACCCAAGATAAAATAAAATAACCCAAATTAATAGTACAATGACATGTGGGTGTTACAACTAGTATCTAAAGAAGTAAAGAGAGGAGAAGGTGAGAGCTTCGGGTGAGAGAGTTACGGCAAAGACCCGCTCACCATTGCATGGCAGTGGCCTCTTATATAAGTCATGCGGGACACTCCCGAGTTATGCATGTAATAACTCATACGTTATGTAAGGTATGAGTTATACATGTGGTTTAAAATTGTTTTTCAACCCCATGGTCGCACTAACTCCTATCAATTTCAACATATGAAACACATGATTTAATGATAGCCATCATATAAGAGGTCTAAATGTTAACTTGTTAATGTTAGATTGGCAATAGTATGATAATGTTTATCATGCTTTTATGGTAAGCCCATCGCAAAGACCTACCATATGCCTTGTTTTCATGTACGTTGAACAATACAACTTGCACCAATTGTATAAAACGATATGACCCAAAACTCATCATATGAATTTAAGGCTTAATGTCATATCTCCTCCATTATCATCATCAAATCAACATGTAAGTGAGAAACATAAGATAGATAAGTGTACCTCATGTCTAGTATTCTTTGTCACGATAAAGTATGTTCGAGGAAGTTCATTGAGCAAAAACAATTAGGCTCTTGCCTCCACAATTAGTACAATGGCCACCAGAATCCACATATGGTGCGTGAAAACCCCTCAGACTCCAAAGGCATGTAAGGACCTTCTCCTCAAAGATAAATGGAAAATTGAAAGAGAGCTTCACCTTGGCTTGACATAATCCCCACACACCAACAGGAATATCCAACCTTAATATAGACTCCATTCATTTAACAAGGAAATCAAGTGCCGATTGTCGACGTTTGGCAACCAACATACGTTACCCATAACGTACGCCCATTATTGTCATGTCATAAATGAATCATCTCTTTGATTTATAATCGATGATAAACTATTTGTAAGATGTGGATGTTCTCATGTGCCCGATATCTAATATCGCAACCCATATCATATGTCATACAATATGACAAAAGCATCTACATGCCTTTAAATATATAGCAATGTCGTTTCCTATGATATGAATCATGTGATTATCATGGATTACGATATGAATGAACTCTACAATACCATTCCTATTGGAGTGCATATCCACGAGGGTTTATGTGAAATTATACCATCTACCCTATTAGATGTAGAAATATTCATTTAACTACCCTAACTCATTTAAATAATCACTCATAATTTTAAAACTTCATAAAGGCCAATAATTCAATTTGAATTGAACTTAATTATTCTGGGAAGTAGGTCAATGAGGGGTTGACCTACATTCAGCGGCGGCGCCGCCTTATTCAAACCCCCCCACGCGCCGCCGGTTAAGAAGCGTCGCAGAATCCCCAGAACCCCATGAACTCGCCGTTCTCCATCATCCTCACGCTCTGCTCCACCCCCACGATTCCCATGGTGATGGCGCTGGCGAAGATGACGGCGGAGAGGATGAAGATGATGACGGAGGCCCGCTTCAGGAGGGCCACCATGTTCCTCACGATGGACTGCCCGAAGAACCCCGCCAGCACCGACACCCCCACCAGATACCCGGCGAAGGCGACGGGGAACCGCTTCAGCAGGTAAAACTCCACCACCGACAGCGACGCAGAGTACATCATCACAAACGTCGCCGTCGCACTCGCCACCTGGGGGATCACTCCGATTTCCAGGAGGAGGGGACCCAGGACGAACCCTCCGCCGGACCCCAGCAGGCCGCCCACCGTGCCGCCCACGACGCCGCAGAGCGCGCAGAACGCCAGGTGCGCCGCCGTCCACCGGATGGAAGCCCCGCAGATGCACTCCATGTTCCCCGCCTCCATCCGCCGCCGGTGCTCCCTGTACAGCTTCACCGCCTCGTACCCATACACGCCCAGCGCCACCGGAAACTGCCATGAACACACTCTGAACCCAAAAATCAATTGCAATTTATAATGCAAATTCTCACACCTGCAAGAAGAACAACACCCAGTTCCACGCACTGCAAACGCCTGTATCATTCTACAAAACCAGTAAAGAACATGCTTCAGAATCCACTCAAAAACACAGAGAGAGGCAGAGAGAGAGAGAGCTTGCCCTGATGATTTGAAGCAGCAGGAAAAGGATCCAAACCAGCAGAAGCACCAGGATTCGTTTCCACCTAAGGTTAAAACACAGAATTTGCTGAAACATTTTGAAGAAAGAACGATTTTAGCTCTCTGGATTCCTCTGCTTGATCATGAAGCCAAGAGACGCAGTAATTTCGCTTACCAGTAGTGACTTCTCCTCCCTGGGAAACAAGGGATCGTACTCCGTATCGAGTAACACTGTCAAACGTGATAAAAGTAAGAACCCAAATCCAATTAACGAGAGGGAGTGGGCGTCTTACGTTCACCGCGAGAATTCACCAGGCTCCTCTGTTGATCCGCCATTTCTCTCTGCAAAAAAAGCTTATCATCAATCATCAATCATCAACGCAGAAAAGCCAAGGGAATAACAGACCTTGACAGCAGATTCTTCCTTCCACATCTCGATTGCCTTGAAGAAAGATCTTGATGACGTTCCTGGTCAAAATGATAAAGAAGGACTTCATGCTAGTCTGTCTACTGGAATTGACCAACGAAATCACATAGCTACTTCGAATCAGAGTTGTAGAACGATTATGTTAATTGGGGGCGAACCGATGAAGAGGATGATGATGAGGATGGTGATGAGCCAGTAAGGGAAGATGACGCTGAGGAAGACTCCGACGGTGATGCCGAGCATGAGCATGGGCTGGAAGAGGAGCGCCAGATCGTAGTCGATGATGGGCACCTCGCTGGTGGGATGCGGCACTCTCAGGTTGTACCAGACCGATGACGCCGATGCCCCCATTATCATGCCTGCAAAACCACAAACCCTAAATCTCCCATTTCAACAAGAAGAAGAAATACGAAACGAGAGTCATTCCCGTACATTTGGAGAGCGCGGCGGCGGATTTGGTATCAAAACCGACGACCAGAGTGAGCATGGGGACGAAGATGCCGCCTCCGCCGACCCCGCCGACCGTCCCGAAAGCTGATCCCAAAAACCCAATTACAGTGGCCAGGATGATTCTCCAATTGAACTTCAATTCCTGAAAAAATAAAACTAAACCCTAATGCCCGCCGCGTAGCCAATGAAACAGGGAAGGAATCGGGAAAGATCCGAAGAGGGACGTGATTCACACCGGCCAAACAGTCGCGTCCCGGGACGGAGGCAACGCGAGTCCATTGGGAGATTCTAGAACGGCAGCGTTGCTTTTGAAAAGACTAATACCAGACGAAGGGTTGCCGCCGCCGTGGGTGGTGAATAGCGCGCAGAGAACAACCACTGCAAATGCTGATAACAGATACAACACGATGCCCTTAGCTCCCATGGCGGCCCTGCGTACAATCTCAATCTCTCCTTCTGTTTATCTTCGGCGCCGAACTCCGATTTGATAATTTTGATCTGCAAATGACCGGGAGGACTCAACCCTGGACTGCCGCCCTCTATATGAAAGAGGGAGGTTGAGGACGACGGCCAGGGCTAGGGAGTTTGTGGATGGCTGGGGCTGGGGGGTGATTTAGACTGCATTTCGAATTTTATTAAAAAATCAAAATCCTAATAAAATTACTCATTTCACCTTATTTGGCCATAGTTGCCCTTGGTGGATTAATTCAATGTGACACAACACATCCATGATGAGTACAAAAGGCTTTGTGTTTGATGGATTAATTGAATATGACTCTCAAATTAGTGGAGTGTTTGTGGATTTTTTTTTTAAATTCAATGGAGAAATCCCACTAGTTTTTTTTTCCAAAAAATGAACTAAAAAAATGTCAGTTGGAATTTCTTAACCAGAGAGGATAATGGTCTCATGTGGAATGACAGGTAAAAAATGAGAACCGCTCTAAAATGTTTTTAAATTTTAAATAATGTATGGTATGTATTGAAAGATTTCAATAACTTAGTTTGGATGGGCTTGTTGAATCAAATATGGGTTTTAACTTGTATTTGAGGTAATTTTACCGTGTGAAGTCTTTATTATTCAAGGCGGTTTGCTCAAATTAAATATTTATAAGAATATCATTTATATTTTTTTATTGAAATCTTTTGATTTATAATATAATAAATTAGAATATATAAATTATTGAAAAATGCATGATATGAAAAAATCAACCTTACAACCAAGCATGAAATTAAATGTTTTACTTCCATGAAGACTATTGTACTTGGAAGGAATTTTCCAAAAAACGAACAAGAAACTAATGAGCTAAACCTAAAGAAACATGAAGGGAGAACTCCCTATAAAGCTAAACAAAATTGTGTAATTGGGTAGAAAAATAACGAGGCACATCGGAAGTGATTATATCCATGCTCAACAATATTTTTCATCGGTTTCTTTGGATAAAATCCTCAGAATTGGACAAAGCAACCCCATATTCTTCATAGAGAAGATCTTTTCACATATAATTTATAATTAATTTATAACTAAAATTGCCCCGATTTGATAATTCTTTTTTCGATTTTGATCAATTCGACAGTTGCTCTTACAGTCACATTGTTGAGGTGAAGAAATCCAACACGAGATTCCTCAAGCGGTATCCACATGTGCTCTACGAATATTAGAATTTCATAATAGGTATTCTCACTACTCGCATGGAGGTACAAATGTTTTGCATCGTTTGTCGTTGATCGCAATGACAATTCTCTTACGCTTGGGGATTTATTTCTCTTGTTCTCTCGATCTTGAGAGGGAGGGGGAGGAGAATTCTCCCTTTATTATTGAGAAAGTTATTGAGAAGTTATCTCTGTAGTATGCATGACTTTCTGTATGCTCTAAAATGATATAATTCAAATTATATACTTAGTGTTAACAATTAGTAATTGTGCAAAGACCCTTAACTAATTGCTTATCCTAAATAAACCTCATATCAAGTAATAATACTAATAATATTATTATATTCCATGACATGCGCTAACTCACAAATATTTAAATATCATTTATTAAATAAATCAGTAAATATTTATTTAAATGATATTAAATAAACTGAAGTTTTCTGGCAACCTCCGATGCCGGGTTGGATTAAAGTGAACGTCGACGGTGCCTCGAAAGGCAATCCTGGACCTGCCAGCTGTGGGGCCATTTTTAGAGATTTTGCTGACCAGTGCCAGAGTTGCTTTTACAGTGGGTGCGAGATTGCCTCATCCCCTGAAGTGGAGATGCTAGGAGCCATCCATGCTGTTGATTTTACACTGCAAAGAGGATGGCGAAAACTTTGGATTGAAAGTGATTCTACCACCATTGTTCAAGCCATTTGGAATGGAGTCATTTATCTCGCCTGGCCGCTCACTACACTTTGGATGAATTGCCTGAATTTGCTACAGGAAATTGACTACATTGCCACACATGTATTCCGTGAAGCGAATGTTGTTGTTGATGCCATTGCCAACAAAGGTGTTCACCAGAGCATGACTTGGCTGGATGCACTGCCAGCTGATTTATTTCACCTCTTTGAAAGAGATTGTAATAAGATCTCATCCTTTCGACTCATGTAAATTTTTGCTTCTTTTATTAATAAATGGTGCTTCGGTCCTTGACCGAGGCATTACTAAAAAAATATATATCATTTTCATCGACTCTTTAACTCGGTCCGTCATTCCTCCTCAGCATTTATCAAACATTGAATAATAAATATATATTTAAATAATATATATTTTTATATTATTCGTTTAATAAATAAATAAATATTATATTTACGAACACATGAATAAAATATTTATTTAATATCCAACTCACATATATTCCAACTCAAATAAATGGTGATCGAAGTTATGAAATGAAGTCACCTAGAATAATTATTAAACCACAAGTCGAAAAAAATATTTATTCTAAATATTAAATTCAAATAAAATTTAATAAAAATCATGGACACACTTAGTGTGTGGCTATATAGGCCTATTTCTCAGTGACATTATACAAACTGACCTAAAGTCCAAAATTAACATCTGGAAACACATCAAGGCACTCATAGAGAAAGAAGTTAATGTCGCAACGACAATAATCTCATATGAATGTTTACTATGTAATATAATCTATTTGTCTCGATATCTCATCAAGTTGGTTATATACTTGTTTCATCAACCTATATGCTTGATATATCTTTCATTGACTACCTGAGATTAACTCGTCGATTGTAAGAACTCAGATCTTCATTTCAGGTATGGATCTTGATTTCGGGTTGTTTTTGAGGTAAAAGGAAGAAATGAGAATTTTCTAAGTACATGATGTGTACTTCTGAGTACACAACGTGTACCTGGATGCCACGTACAACCGCATAGTGCCCGTGTAACAGCCGAGTACATGACCGTGTGGTGACCTGGCAGACCGCCTAAGGCGGAGGTCAATTAAGGCGATTACACGGCGTGTACATTTAATGAACACACCATGTAGTTTTATTTTTTAATTGTTATATCAAAACGGGGTCACATCTCATGTCCAGAACTAGCTTCTTCCTCCCATGTTTCATACATTTTTTTAAAGGATGGGGATGAAGCCTCAATTTATTATTTTGAAAGCAAAGACCTCTTTTTAGACTGGGTAGAGGGAGACCCATTACATAGCCCGAAGGCCCAAGGCCAAGTGGCCTGAATACAAGGCTTGAAAGCCCATTTTTTTGGCCCAAAGGACCCCTCGGTGAACAGTACTGCTACAGTACCGCGCTGCTACAGTACCAGCTATAGTATCGCCACCGCTACAGTATCTGCTACAGCCCTCCACCGCTACAGTGCTGCCGCTGCTACAGTTCCGCCGCTGCAACATTACCTGCTACAGTACTGCTACAGTGCCTGGGAAATTCGCCCCTGCCCGGATTTGATCCTGGGTCTTTTGGATGCCAAGCAGGAGCCTGTACCACTAGGGTACAGGCTCTTTGGCACCATGTTTCATACATGAGTGCTCAGGAATGACAAATAAAGATTGAGCCCTCGTTTCTCCGTCCGACCTCCGATTGAGACGTCGTCGGGTGCGTTGGAATCCCACTGGTGAGTTCTCAATTCCTATAGAGTCCTTCTTCCCGATTATTCCTATCTCAGGAGTTATTCAAGGTTGGACATTTTTCACCTTTTGTAGATCTACACTGATCTAGGCCAATTCATGGGTCGACATTCAAGAGTATTGATCATACGACATCGAGGTAAGTGGTTTGTGCCTTTCGTTGTTCGACTTTGGATTATTTGTGCTAAAAGTGTTGCATACCCACATTTGGGGTATTGTGTGTTTTGGAATTAAACCCTGTTTATCACCTACTATAGTTTATTTAATTGATAAAGGGTAGTTTCTTATGCGTAAGGTTATATACCTTGTTTATGGGACACTGTGGGTGCGTTTCCATTATTTGATTGTTTATGGTCGTTTGGTCTAGGATGCTTGTTAGGTTTGTCTTGTTTTCCACGCCTTTCTTTATTAGGATGAAATTGATGATTATGTGATATGCCTGAGGTATTCATTGTTATATTTGACCAAGGGGAATTTGACTGTGAGAGCTTCTCAAGGCAGGGTCATTTATGTATGTTTTACTGTTATGTTGACCCAGAGGTATTAATTGTGAGAGCTGCCAGGTGGTCTTCGAACCAAGGGTTTAGACCGTGAGAGCTACCCAGGTGGTCGTTTATAATTTATTTGTGCTATGTTGACCAAGGGATATTGACCATGAGAGCTGCTCTGGTGGTCGTTTGTAAATGATTAGTGCTATGTTAAACCAAAGGGGTTAGACCGTAAGAGCTTTCCCAGAGGGTTGTTTATAAATGATTGAATGATTGTGACGAGTCTGCCAAGCCAAAACACAAGCTTGGACTCAGTCTTACTTGATTGTTTAGATGGTCTTTTAAGACATCTGTTTTGTAACTATACATAGGGGGATATAGAGCTTAGGATAGATCCCAAGATTACATGATTCAACAGATTGAATAATTGGTAAATGTAAATGAATGTAATTGAAAATTGTAGGATTGTTTACTTTTGAGTACTTCCTAGTTTATTGCTTCATTCTCGCACATTACCTGATATATATATTCACTGATAGTTAGGCATAGATCTTTTGGTGGTTGTCTACTGGGATTCATCTTACACCCTATTTAGCTCATGCTTTTGGACCCAAATAGATTATATGGTTGTAGGTATAGATAAGGGAAATCACCCTTCTTCATCAGGTACTTGATTGCTGTTGGAGCTGGAGAGCATGGTACCAAGCCGAGGCTTGCGATGTTGCTGGAGTTTACTGTTTCTTTTGTACTTCGGTTTCTGTATTACTTTCCAGCATTGTGACTTGTTTGGCTATTTTCTTAGATACATATGCAATGCATCATATCTATATATTGTGGCTCTGTCGAATTTACTTTTAGTCTTTTACTGTTTACTTTTGTTGGTATTATTGTTTCCTCTGTTGTTTGCTATTTGTCTTCCGTTGTGTATACTCTGCCGATGAGGGAATAGTTTCCCCATTATCAGACCTTGGACCTCGCTACTAGTCAGCAGCCTCTGGAGTTTGGGGAAATGCCCTTGAGGTTATGTGACCAACCAGGTTTGGAGCACCTTTGGGTGGCACCCGAATCTGGGGCGTTACAAAGTGGTATCAGAGGGTAGGTTCTTTTCTGCTTTGCCTTACTATTTAGAACCAATAGACTGGTATAGTAAGGAACAAGTAGTTGGTAATGAGCTATGCTCAGGAGTAGTTAACCCGTGTACAAGGAAAATCCAAGTTACCTCAAATATTATAATTTTTCTAGTTTTGCAATTGTTACAGTTGATTTGATTTCACCTTGGGTGATTCACTTGTTTTGTGCTTTTATGATTGATATAATTGTGGTTCTATTTCTGTTGCAACCTGATTAGATGAGGGTATGTCATCACATGCATCATATAGGCACTTGCTAGAGATCACATGTCATGCATTCTTGTCATGCCATCTAGGGAGAATTACTAATTGCATGCTGTTGTGATAGATGTTGTGCTAGATATGCATGCTATTGTGATAGATGTCGTGATAGAAATACCTACTATTTTTGATAGGGTATTGGAATGTGTAAAGTTTCATTTGGATGAATGCCATTATTTGGTCCCTGAGGTGTTGTGGGCCCTCTTGGATCGGAATTTGGTGGATCATGTTTGAACTTTAATTGAATTCTGTTAAGTTATGATATGAATAAGGATTCCAAACTTTGATTCATGGGGAGTATGGCCTCTCACGGATTGGAACTTGGCATGACTTGACCAAATTTTAAGATTTTGGGGGTTTTAGAGTAGTTTTAGAGACTTACTATCTGGAAAACCCAGAAAATACGGTGTGTGATGTTATGAATGCACACCATGTGTTCATCTGTTTTGAAAGAATTGAATGTTCTTAAGTACATGCCATGTACCGTATGTACACGCTGTGTAGTTGTTAACCGTGTGACTGACTGTGTGAGCAGATACACAGGGTTGATAAATGTTTGGTAGAACACATTGTGTACTAGGAGTACACATTGTGCTGTAAAAGATCATGTATTCGACCTTGTGACTAATGACACGGGTGGATGAAACTTAGGTTGTACACACCATGTCTAGCTTATACATGCTATGTAGTAATCAACCGTGTATCCGACTGTGTGACTAATGACACGGGTGGATGGAACTTTAGTGGTACATGCCGTGTCTAGGGTGAACACGCCGTGTAGTGTTACACCAGGAGAGAATCACGTAGTCCTAGGCGTGTAGAAGAATTTGGGTAGGAGGGAATATTTAAGTACACACCGTGTCTTAGGAAGAACACACCATTTGTATGGTGTGTTAAATGACCAGGTTGACAGGGGTACACACCCACGTTAAGGCTTAAAGGGAACATGCCATGTAGTGGTTCTACACGTTGTGTAACCCTCTTTTGTAAAACTTGAATGCTTCCCTTCTCCTGTTCCATTCTTGCACTTCTAAGTTGTAGTTCTTAATAATCTTGTATTGAGATGTGCTCTTGACCTTGCAGAGTAATTCCACTGAGACGTCCTCTGGTTGTACTCTAGGTGAAAGGCAACGATCAAACAGTGAAAATGGTAGATCAGGGACTACCAGTAGATCCTCCCATTGTGCCCATCTTGGCACCATCTATTATACCAGACGCAGGTGTTGATTCACAGTTCTGTGAAGGATTTATGAGGATGATGCAGACTTTTCAGGGATCACCACATCCTACCCCGACTATGGTAGAGTTGACATGGGTGTTCCAACAACAACATCCTCCCACTTTTTTAGTGGATGGAGGACCTCAAGCTGTAGAGTCATGGTTAGATGCCATGCTTTCTATCTTCAAGAATCTGAAGACGCCTCTAGAGAGGAGGGTAAATCTCGTGATGTACATGCTACGTGATTTCGTCAAGAGATGGTGGGATTTTATCTCACAGGTGGGACGTCATTAGGATATGGCTTGGAAAGTGTTTCAGAGTACCTTTTATGATTACTTCTACCGCGATACGTTGAGGGCCGATCGAGCCCGAGAGTTCATGCATTTGGAGTAGGGTTCTCTTTCAGTGATGGATTATTCTTCTCGATTTATAGAGCTTCAGCGCTTCGCACCTGTTTTGGGAGGTGACGAGTTATCATTGGCTAGGTGATTTGAGGATGGTCTCAGGTACAACATTAGATCGCAGGTGAATGTCTTTAGGCTGACTTTGGTGACTACTATAGTAAATCAGGTGCTGATTACTGAGCACAATCTGAGAGAGTTTAGAGCTATGAGCCAGGGCAGTTCAACATCCAGGGTTGGTACTCCTTCAAACAATACTAGGAAGCATTGTAGGGAGCTCTCACGTGATGTTTCTTTAGGTAGTCGAGTGGTGTGTTACCAGTGCGGAAGGAGTGGGCACATGAGAATGAAGTGCCCGAGAGACCCAGTTGAGTGTCAATCTTGCGGTAAGATGGGTTATATTCAACCTTTCTGTAGGAATTTATCACCAGCAGTGAGTGAGAAGGGATCTGTTATGACTACACATATAGGAGAAGGACCACTAGTTTCTCATTAGTTAGGGGATTGGAGTTCTTAAGGCCAAGGAGGGGGTTGTGTCCATGGTAGCTAGATGATAGGTTTTCAGCGATAGCAGGGTGGATCGGCTCAGGGAAGCTAGGCAGGGTCACATGGCCCCAGTACAGGTAAGACCTTTGCAATGGAACAGACCCAATAAGAGTAGGATCCCGGACCCTCTATGGTTAGAGGTACGATTCTAGTTGCCTCAGTTTTAGCTTATACTCTTTTCGATATAAGGGCTTCCCATAGTTTCATATCTATTGTCATTGTAGAGAGCATAGGGCTCTGTATCTTTACTTATGATGATGTTATGATGCTAGACACTCTGTTGGGGATTAGGACGACTAGTGTACATTAGTGAAATGAGTGCCCTCTTGAGTTTTTTGGGTGTCACTTCTTATGGGAACTATATGTATTACAGATGACAGGCTTTGATGTCATTCTCAAAATGGACTAATTAGTCTCTTTTCAGGACTTTGTTGACTGCTATCGCCGCATGGTGAGTTTCATATTACCAGAGGGAGGGTCTTTTCTACATAAGGGAGAATGGGATGTATAGGTGAGCAGAGCTGGACCTGAGCATCATGAGTTGGGAAGAATTATATCCTATATTTCTAGTTTATATCTGGATGACCAGGGGAATTCACAGATGGATTTTCTTCCAGTGGTGGATCGTTTCAGAGATTTCTTTCCAGACGACTTTTTTTGGAGTTGGTGGCCTAGAACCAACTACTTTGTACTTTACTCATTAATAAAATCCTTATCACATCTTGATTGTTCTTCTGCGTGACAATGCATGTGATAATGTCCTAAGGATAGCTGTTGCATTAAAGGGTTATAGCGGATCCCTGCTATGATGAGAACCCGGAAGTGCCATAACACTGTTCTTGAATATATGTTCTATGTCCAGATGATATTATTTGAGGGACACAAATAATACAGGCCATTAGGGATGAGGACTCATAAAACTTCTAGGCACCATCTCATGGTGTGCACCCTTGGTAATATCCAGGAGGATATTATGAGAACGAGACCCTCCAGTAGGAAATTCACATTTCATACTGTCATTGGATGTTCCTATCTGCGAACGTGTGTATTGATCCTTAGACTTTAATATTATTATTAATGGGTATTACAACTCACGCACTTAGATGTATTGATGAAAACTGTGACGACACACTTTTCGCAGCGAGGTAGGATACGTTGGGTGCGTCACGAGTAATACTGCATTAATAGATAATGCGAGAAAGGATTTTTCCCTTCTGTTCCATAACGAAAGTAGATATCACATTCCCTTTGATAGAATTTATATAACCTAAATAAATCCATGTCCATGGTAAGGTATGGGCAAGTTTGATTCCGGAAAGTCAAAGAAAGAATAATCGAGCACGTGGGTTGATGACACTAGCATGCAACCCGCTTGATTTGAGATATCGTGACAAAGAGATTATATTACACGGCAAGCGTTCGTATGAGGTGACATGTCATTGCGGTGTTAACTTCTTTCACTATGGATGCCTTGGCGTGTTGCTAGACGCTAACCTTGGACTTTAGGCAGGCTCCGCCTAATGACACTGAGAAAGAGGCCCAAAGGGTCGCACACTAAGTGTGTCCATGTATCTCGGTTAAATATTAATTTAACAAGTTAAATAAAGATTATTCCCTACCGTGGTTTAATAATTATTTAAGGATGACTGATCGCATTTATTTCGACACTATTTATTCGAGAGAATATATTGTGGATGAAATAATATTTATTAGCGAGTGATGCAGTTATATTTATTTAAGAAATAAATAGCCATTACTCAAGGTCTAATAAATGTGGTGGATGAAATAAAGGAAAGTGGAAAATAAAAGTATACGCCGTGTATATTAAATATACACGCCGTGTAGTTTTATGGAAAAAGAGTACATGTCGTGTATTAATAATTACATGCCATGTAGTTTTTCCAGTCAGGATTTTGAGGATATAATATTGTTTTATTAAATGATATTTATTATAATCAGCGTGGGCGCATGTCAAGCAATTAATAATTCGACATGGGGGTTTTCAATAAGGGTTAATGAAATAAATAAAACGCATAACACATTTATTTATTGTCATAACTCTATAACCTCAAACCTAATTATAAATATCCTCACAACCCCAATACTTTTCCACAAGAGAATTGTCATGCACAACAACTCTGGAGAATTCTTTCAAGGCCGAAAGAACTCCTTCCTCCAAGAATACTCTCAAGACCGAGAGACCAAGGCGATCGAAGGTGGACATCGCAAGCGAAGGTTCTTCCGCGCTAGCACTTGGAGATCCCTTCGATGACATCTGGAGATACGTGGAACACGTGTGGATCACCGCTAGAGGAATCCTATACTTGGATTCTACGACACAATGAAGGATCACAGGATCGTGACCGGAGACATCAACAAAGAAATAATTCCACCAAGGTAATTCTTGTGAATTTAATTAAATTAATTATAACCAACATATGATGATCCTATCTCTATGGTTCCGGGATTCCCTCTTAAGTTTTTCATTCCTTGTTCTATTCCAAAGATTCCGCGTTTTACATTGTGACGGATCTCGGATTAAACGTTGTTTAACGTTAAAATTAAAGTTGGGAAAACCCACCAACGTGCTTTCGCTGTGCCCAGAACCTAAAAGTGGTATCAGAGCAGTCATATCATTGATTATAATTATTTAGTTTTTCGTTGATGTTTTACACATTTAATAATTTAGTTGTTTCAATTCAAGTTTAATCGTTATGGAAATATGAATCTCGAGATCTGTTCCTCCTCCCTCATTTCTCGTTCACCTCACAAAAAAGAATTTTTCTTTTAATTTTGATTAAAATAAAATAGAGGAAATCATCTAGAGGAGCCAAACGTTTCTGGCCGTACAACACCAGAATACACGGCATGTATTCGGAAGTACACGCCGTGTAGTCTAGGTTCAATGCATTGACTGATCCACCAAATAAGGCCGTGTATTGGAGTATACCTATGTCATTTATGACACCGTGTGTTGACCAGGAACATGTGGCACACGATTTTTAGATTACACACCGTGTGGTCCAACTGAACACGGCGTGTAGTCCCTTCAGTTTCAGGTTGGACCGTGTACCTCGTACACGGCTTGCCTGGCTGGAAACTGTGTAATGTGAAAACTAGATGGCGTGTGTCCCACAAAACACGCCGTGTACTCCGAAAATTTCCAAAGTACATTAACACGCCCTATCCCCGGGCGTGTACTTTGGATGGACAGTGAAGAAAAGTACACGCCGTGTAGTCATAACTACACGCCATGTACTCACCCAAATTACGCAGATTTATTAAAATTTATTATTATATTATACAAACCCTTGAGACATGTACCATGGTGCGGGCGTAAAGCTAAGGCACAACACGTGATAGGTGTTTTATATATATGTGTTTAATTTAACATCTGCGTAATGAATGGGAATTCACCGGGTTGCCTCCAAGGTATAAGTTACGTACAAGGATAATTTTAAATGAATTTATTTGTTTAAAATTATGATGGATGAGAATCTCAAGGAAGTTCAGAAAAGGTTTTAAGATAAAAGGATTGATTAATTAAAGATAATTAATTGATTCGAGCATGATTTATCTTAAACAAGAATGATTAAATAATTGAATGCTAGTTTTATTTATGCGTAAATATCGTTGCATGTATGGATGATCATGAACTACACCGATACCTTTGTATGTGAATGGTTTCTTTTAATTAATTTATTTAAATTAAATTTGTTGGCCTGTGAGCCATCTCCTCATTAATATGTAGGGCCTGCGTGCCCAAGGATTCTTTTATGTAAAAACCCCTTTTTACCCCTCACCTGCATGTGAGATAAATTCATATTTAATGGATGGAGCTCCCAAGCTATTGGAGGAGGCTCAAGTCAGGAGCCAAGGTGAAACCAATCCAAGGAGATACAAAGGTGGACAGGTGGAAAGATGTAAACACGAACATGAAAGGTTCAAGGTGTTTCTCCCCTAGGTCTTGGGTTAGTTTATCAACCTCTAGATAAACTAACCAATAGAAAAATCTCATGATCATACCATTTATTTTATTTCTTTCAGTTGCATGTTTTATTTATTGTGGGTGTGTTGTCACGATCACACAATTAATGAATTAAACAAGCATGCAAGATGGAACTAAAATAAAACTGTCTTATACGTAAATATTATCTTATACATGGTTAATCACTTGAGTATATCCCACTTAATATTAACAAGCATGTAATGAAAGATAATAAAATGGAAATTTACGTATAATGATAAAATCCCTCAAAAGAAATATTAAGTTGGTATAGCCTTCCATAATCTTGGTTAGAATCAAACCATAGTTCAAAGTGCTTGACCAACCCTAGTTGGGGTGCTTTCAATTATCGAGGAATTCTAATTCAAGGTTTTGGGTTGACTTGACTTGGTTCGCATCAAGGGTTGACTGCCACAGAAGGACTTGGTGTGACCAAGAGGCAAAGGTTGAGGAAATCCAAAATAAAAGGATTTCAGGATTGGGGAGTCCACTCAGCGGATCAAGGAGATGTGAGTTAATGCATTTGGCATTTGGAATGCCTACCTAAAACCCTTAAAGTTGCTTGACCAACCCTAGTTGGGGTAATGCGAAGGGCAATATGGATCCTTGCCACTAGAATATTCAGGCAACAGAATATTCCAAAGTCAATGGTGAGGGCTATTGGATTTCGATAAAATAGTGGGAGACTAATAATTATTAATTAATTTATTTGTCTTAGTTTTGTAATAAAGTAATAAACTTTTGCTCATCTTAATTTGTATAAATGACAAGAAAATGACTTCAAACATATCATTGCGAACCATACTCGAGAAGGAAAACCTTCTCACCGGCACCAATTTCCAAGAGTGGTAGAGGCGTTTACGCGTCATCCTTCACCACAAAAGGAAATTGTATGTGCTGGAAGAGCCTATTCCAGTTGCGCCTAGGAAAGAGGCCAGTGATGAGGAATTATCTCTCTATATGAAACACATGGATGATTCCACAGATGTCCAGTGTTTCATGCTATCGTCCATGTCCAATGAGCTCTTGAAGTAACATGAAAACATGGATGTGTATAGCATGATGTCTCACCTTAAGGATCTTTACCAAGAGAAGGTGAGACAGGAGAGGTATGATATCTCCAATGTTTTGTTTACAACTAAGCTTGGAGAGTCTGCGCCAGCTGGGCCTCATTTAGTCAAGCTTATTGTCTACATTGAATGCCTGGAAATCTTAGGGATTAAATTCCCGGATGAGTTGCGTACAGATCTCATCCTATCATCACTTCCCAAGACCTTATCTAGATTCATTGTCAATTATAACATGAGCGGAAATGAGAAGAGTCTATCGGAGTTTCTGACCTTGATTCTCCAGGTAGACAAGGACATAGGGCGTGACAAACCTGCAGTACTTATGGTGAACAATAAAAGGAAGGACAAGAAAAAGGGGAAAAAGACTTATAAACGGTCTGAAGCCCCTAAGCACCGTCCCTCCAAGAAGGGGAAGATCCAGAGGCAGGGCAAGGAACGGGAGGCGGTGTGTTTTTCATGTGGCAAGCAGGGCCACTGGAAGAGGAACTGCACCCAGAAGCATGGGGATGCTAAAGGTGCGTTCGTTATCAAGTGTAATCTTTCCATTTCTACACATTGGGTATTAGATACAGCTTGTGGGGCTCACATATGTATTCAAATGCAGGAACCAAGTAGATTTAGAAATATTGTCAAAGGAGAGGTGGATCTTCGAGCTACTAATGATGCAAGGCTGGCTGCGTTGGCTATTGGTGATTACCACCTCTCATTGCCGACTAGAATGATTTTGGTTTTACATAACTGTTATTATGTGCCTAGTGTTACCAAGAACATAATTTCTATATCTTGTTTGGATATGGATGGATTTATTTTCAAGTTTGGAAATAAGGGTTGTCTCTTTTATAAGAACAACATATGTTATGGTATGGAACATTAAAATAATGGTTTGTATGTATTAAATTACAAAAACCAAGTGTTGGAAATCGATAACGAAACAAACTCACATGACTCATACATCACCCAGTTGTGGCATCACCGTCTCGGTCATGTGAATGAGAAGCACTTGACAAAGCTCTGACAAGATGGCTATTTAGACTCTACTGAGCTAAAACCACTTGATATATGTCATGCTTGTTTACAAGGAAAAATGACCAAGCTGCCTTTTGGTGGACAAGGTGAAAGGGTCACAGAGCTTCTAGGATTGGTACACACAGATGTGTGTGGACCATTTCCATTAGAAGATAGAGGTGGATATTCTTACTTAATTACTTTTACTGATGATTTGAGTAGATATGGATATGTCTAATTAATGAGGTATAAGTTAGAGGCCTTAGAGAAATTTAAGTAATTCAAGAATGAAGTAGAGAATCATCTTGGTAAGAAGATAAATAAGCTTCGATCAGATCAAGGTGGAGAATATCTGAACCAAGAGTTCATCAATCTTCTACAGGAGTCTAGGATTCTATCTCATCTCACTCCTCTTTATACACCATAGTGGAATAGTGTTAGTGAAAGGAGGAACCACACCTTGTTGGACATGGTGAGGTCGATGATGAGTCATGCAGATCTTCCATTATCCTTTTGGGGATATGCATTACAAACTGCAGCATACACATTAAACCGAGTACCAACTAAGGTGGAAAATGGAATTCCCTCTGATCTATGGAATGTAAAGAAACCCATTTTGTCACACACACGTGTATGGGGATGTGAGGCATTTGTTAAGGCCTCCTCAGGAAACAAACTAGCACCCTAGGGCACGAGGTGTATCTTTATAGGATATCCCAAGGAAACAAAAGGATATTACCTATATAACCCTTCAGACAAGAAAGTGATTGTCCCCAGACAAGCCGTATTTCTTGAGAGGGAGCACATCCTTAAGAAGGATAGTGGGAGCAAGATTGAATTTGACAAAGTTGATGCTCAAGATACACAGGAGTTGGTACAAGAACAAGTTCCACAGGTCCTCGTGGAAGAGGTTCCAGAAACACAAGTACTGTGTAGGAGCTCCAGAGAGGTAAGGGAACCAAAGAGATTTGGTTTCCTAGTAACCGAGGATGGTGAATCATTATTATTGGACAATGATGAACCTCTCTCCTACAAGGAAGCAGTAGAAAGCTCAGAAGTTGCAAGATGGCTAGAAGCTATGAATTCTGAGATGGATTCCATGTATCAGAACCAAGTCTGGGTTCTGGTCGATGATCCAGTTGATGTAAATCCTGTTGGATGAAAATGGGTATTCAAGAGAAATATGGACATGGAAGGTCAAGTTAGCACCTATAAAGAAAGTCTAGTGGCTAAAGGGTTTAGACAACGTCAAAGAATTGACTATGATGAAACCTTCTCACCAGTTTCCATGTTTAAATCCATAAGAATCATACTTGTCATAACAGCTTACCATGACTACAAGGTTTGACAGATGGATGTCAAAATAACATTACTTAACGGGAACCTTCAGGAAGATGTCTATATGACACAACCAGAAGGGTTTGTGACACCAGGTGAAGCCAAACGGGTATGCAAGTTGCATAAATACATTTATGGATTAAAGCAAGCATCTAGGTCATGAAACATTTTATTTGATGAAGCCATAAAGGAATTTGGGTTCATTAAGAATGAATGTGAGCCATGTGTTTATAAGCGGTTTAATGGGAATGCGATCGTTATCCTAGTAGTATATGTTTACGACATATTACTTATTGGAAACGATGTACCAGTATTATAGTCAGTTAAGGACTGGCTGAACAAGTGTTTCTCCATAAAGGACTTGGGTGAAGTAGCCTACATTCCAGGGATCAAGATCATTCGTGATAGATCCAATAGGCTGCTTGGACTAAGTCAGGGTACATACATTGACCAGATACTAAAGAGATTTAGTATGGAACAATCCAAGAGGGAATTAGTTCCATTGTCACATGGCCTACATCTTTCTAAGAAAATGTGTCCTTAGACACAAAAAGAGAAAGATAGAATGAGTAATATCCCATACGCTTCAGCTATAGGATCCATCATGTATGCCATGTTATGTACTAGGCTTGATGTTGCCTATGCACTGAGCATGGTAGGCATATATCAAGAAGATCCAGAAGAACAACATTGGACTACTATTAAGACTATCCTTAAGTATCTGAGAAGAACTAAGGATATTTTCCTGGTGTGTGGAGGAGATGAGGATATTATCATCAGAGGGTATGCTGATGCTGGTTTTTAGACAGATCAAAATGATCTGAAGTTGCAATCTGGATATGTTTTCTGTCTTAATGGAGGAGCTGTGAGCTGGAAGAGTTCAAAGTAGCCAGTTGTTGCTGATTCTACAGTAGAGTCTGAATATATAGCGGCTTCTGATGCAGCCAAGGAAGCCGTCTGGATTCGGAACTTTGTCCAGGATCTTGATGTGGTGCCTAGCAGTAAAGATCCTATTACATTGTATTGTGATAATACTGCATCGGTGGATATTGCAAAAGAACCAAGGTCACATCAACGGACAAAGCACATACTCTAGAAGTATCACCTCTTGAGGGATTTCTATCAAAGGGGTGAAGTTGCAGTGAGCAGAGTGTCTATGGAAGAGAATGCGGCAAACACCATGACTAAAGGCCTATCTCAGCAGAAGCATGAATATCATGTGAGGGCTAGTAGGTTAAAGGTTGTTAGTAGTTGGCTCTAGTCCAAGTTGGAGTCTGTTGGAGTTGGTGGCCTAGAACCAACTACTTTGTACTTTATTCATTAATAAAAGCCTTATCACATCTTGATTGTTCTTCTGCGTGACAATGAATGTGATAATGTCCTAAGGATAGTTGTTGCATTAAAGGGTCATAGCGGATCCTTGCTATGATGAGAACCCAGAAGTGCCATAACACTGTTATTGAATATATGTTCTATGGAAGGATGATATTATTTGAGGGACACAAATAATACATGCCATTAGGGGTTAGGACTCATAAAACTTTGAGGCAACATCTCATGGTGTGCACCCTTGGTAATATCTAGGAGGATATTATGTGAACAAGACCCGCCAGTAGGAAATCCACATTTCATAGTGTCATTGGATGTTCCTATCTGTGAATGTGTGTATTGATCCTTAGACTTTAAGATTATTATTAATGGGTATTACAACTCACACACTTAGATGTATTGATGAAAACTGTGAAGACACACTATTCACAGCGAGGTAGGATACGTTGGGTGCGTCACGAGTAATACTGCATTAATAGATAATACGAGAAAGGATTTGTCCCTTATGTTCCATAACTAAAGTAGATATCTTAGGCCCTTTGATGGAATTGATATATCCTAAATAAATCCATGGCCATGGTAAGGTATGGGCGAGTTCGATTCCGGAAAGTCAAAGAAAGAATAATCCAGCACATGGGTTAATGACACTAGCATGCAACCCGCTTGATTCGAGATATCATGACAAAGGGATTATATTACACGGTAAGTGTTCGTATGAGGTGACACGTCATTGTGGCGTTAAATTATTTCTCTATGGGTGCCTTGGCGTGTTGTTAGATGCTAACCTTGGACTTTAGGCAGGCTCCACCTAATGCCATTGAGAAAGAGGCCTAGAGGGCCACACACTAAGTGTGTCCATGTATCTCAGTTAAATATTAATTTAACAAGTTAAATAAAGATTATTTCCGACTGTGGTTTAATAATTATTTAAGGATGCCTGATCGCATTTATTTCGACACTAGTTATTAAAGAGAATATATTGGGGATGAAATAATATTTATTAGCGAGTGATACAGTTATATTTATTTAAGAAATAAATAGCCATTACTCAAGGTCTAATAAATGTGGTGGAGGAAATAAAGGAAAGTGGAAAATAAAAGTACACGTTGTGTATATTAAATATACACATCGTGTAGTTTTATGGAAAACGAGTACACACCGTGTATTAATGATTACACACCGTGTAGTTTTTCCAGTCAGGATTTTGAGGATATAATATTATTTTATTAAATGATATTTATTATAATCAGCGTGGTTGCATGTCAAGGAATTAATAATTCGACATGGGGTTTTTCAATAAGGGTTAATGAAATAAATAAAACGCGTAACACATTTATTTATTGTCATAACTCTATAACCTCAAAACCGATTATAAATATCCTAACAACCCCAATACTTTTCCACAAGAGAATTGTTGTGCACAAAAACTCTGGAGAATTCTTTCAAGGCCGAAAGAACTCCTTCCTCCAAGAACTCTCTCAAGACCAAGAGACCAAGGCGATCGAAGGTGGACATCGCAAGCGAAGGTTCTTCCGCACTAGTACCCGAAGATCTCTTCGGCAACGTCCGGAGATACGTGGCACACATGTGGATCACCGCTAGAGGAATCCTACACTTGGATTCTACGACGTAACGACTGATCACATGATCGTGACTGGAGACATCAACGAAGAAAGAATTCCACCAAGGTTATTCTTGTGAATTTAATTAAATTAATTATAACCAACATATGATGATCCTATCTCTATGGTTCCAAGATTCCATCTTAAGTTTTTTGTTCCTTGTTCTATTCCGAAGATTCGACATTTTTCATCGTGACAGATCACGGATTGAACGTTGTTTAACGTTAAAATTAAAGTTGGGTAAACCCACCAACGCGCTTCCGCTGTGCCTGGAACCTACACTTTTTAGGTTTACCTCAAGAGTGAGAGGTGGATTTATCTATTGAGCTTGTTCCAGGAGAGGAAACGATGTCCATTCCTCCATATAGGATGGCTACACCAGAGTTACAAGATATCAAGAAGTAGTTAGAGGAGTTGCAGGAAAATGATTTCATTCGACCCGATACTTATTCTTGGGGTTCACCTGTCCTCTTTGCGAAGAAGGAATACGATACCCTCAGACTTTGTGTGTATTATTTGAAGTTAAACCAGTTAATATTCAAGAACTGATATCCCTTTCCAAGGATTTATGATCTCTTTGATCAGCTTTGAGGAGCCTGGGTGTTCTCAAAGATTGACTTGAGATCTGGATATCATCAGTTGCATGTTAGACCATCAGATACACCTCTTACAACATTTCAAAGCAGGTATGGTATATACGAGTATTTGGTTATTCCGTTCAGTCTCACTAACATGCTGGAAGTTTTCACGGCACTGATGAACTGAGTGTTCCATACTTACTTGGATTCTTTTGTGGTAGTCTTTGTGGATGATATCTTGGTGTACTCTCAGACTCGGCACGACCATGCCACCCATCTTGATATCATATTGAGTACACTAAGATAGAATAAATTATATACTAATATCTCAAAAATTCCACTTTTGGATGGACCAGATTCACTTCTTGGATCATGTCATCTCAAAGATAGGAGTGTCATTAGACCTAGAGAAAGTGAGAGAAATAGTTTCCTAGGAGCAACCAAAGAACGTCTTTGAGGTACATAGTTTTCTAGGGATGGATGGTTACTACAGGTGCTTTATTCAATCCTTTTCATGCTTAGAAGCACCACTAACAGGCCTGACTAATAAGGATGCGAAGTACTTATGGAAAGATTCCCACGATTCAGCCTTTCAGGAGCCGAAAGGGAGATTGACATCAGCACCAATAATGATTTTTCTAGAGTTGGGAAAGATTTACACCATTTATTGTGATGCATCAGGTATCGGGATGGGAGTAGTGCTTATGTAGGGGGAAGGATTCACTGCGTATGGGTCTCAGTAGTTGAGGCTGCATAAAAGGAATTACCCAACACATGATCTCAAGTTAGCTACTGTTGTGCATGCTTTGTACTGTTGGATAAATTATCTTTTGGGACAACATTTTGTGGTTTACACTAACCACAAAATCCTCAAATATATCTTTAATCTGCGTGATTTGAATTTGAGATAGTGAAGGTGGGTTGAGTACCTTCAGTCTTTTGATTTTGAGCTTGCCTACACGCCTGGGAAAGGCAATGCAGTGGCTGATGTGTTGAGCAGGAGGACTCAAATACAGGTAGTTCATAAGGCCAGTAGTGAGTGGCAACTTATGGCTATGTTCTATGAGATTCATTTGGAGGTGCATGATAGATAGGGGTAGACATTTATTTCTTATATATCTATTACATCTACTCTTCTGGATCGGCGAATGAGGCAACTATCAGATTCCAAAGGCCTAGTCCTACAGGAGAGTGTGTCAGGCGAGGACCATACTCCTTGGTGGACCATAGGAGAGGATGAGGTTTTGTGTTTTCATGAACACGTATGGGTGTAAAAATATATACATGAGGAGCTGTTGCGAGAATTTCATGCTTCAGTATGGGCAGCTCATCATGGTGTCACCAAGATGTATCGAGATCTACTTCATCGGTATTGGTGGCCAGGTATGAAGAAGGATGTAGCTAGTTTTGTTATGATATGTTCCACCTGTCAGTAGGTTAAGGTGAGACATTAGTGACCAGAAGGGCTTTTACAGTAGTTACCCATTCCTGAGTGGAAGTGGAATGATGTCGCGATGGATTTTTTGATAGGGTTACCAAGATTGCTGTGATATAATGATGCAGTTTGGGTTGTTGTTAACAAACTCACAAAGGTTTCACATTTCTTGCTGATCAAGGAAACCTTCAGTGTTGATGAGATTGGGAAGTTGTAAATTCGATATATTTTATGTTTTCATGGGGTTCCTAGCTCTATCATTTCAAAAAGGGATGCCCAGTTTACTTCTCATGTCTGGTAGGGACTACAGAGGGCTTTGGGTATATAGGTACTTCTGAGTACAACTTACCATCCCCAGATAGATGGTCAGTTTGAGTGCATGATTTAGGTTTTGGAGGACATACTTCGAGCATACATCCTAGATTTTGGGGGTTCTTGGGAGAGACACATACCCCTAGTGTAATTTTCCTACAATAACAATTTTTAAGCAACGATTCAGATGACACCTTATGAGGCTTTTTACGGTAGGTCATGATGATCACCCCTATGTTGGCTGGAGGCAGGAGAGGTAGCTATGCTGGGACCTCGTCTTGTTCAGGACACCATTGAGTAGGTGAAGTTGATTTAGAAGAGGATGGATACTACACAATCTCACCATAAATCTTATGTTGATCGATGAATATGACCTTTGGAGTTCGAGGATGGAGATCATGTTTTCTTACGTGTCACATCGAGGTTGGGACACAAGAGGATTAAGAGATAGGGGAAGCTTTCACTGAGATATGTTGGAACGTTTTAGGTTTTTTAGAGAGTCAGTTCGGTTGCCTATCAGTTGTAGTTACCTTAGAGGTACCGTTCTATGCATGACGTCTTTCATGTTTCTCAGCTACGGCGTTACTTTTTAGACCCATCTCACGTTTTCAACCCGAGGAGGTTGAGTTGAAGATTGATGCATCCTTCGAGGAACACCCTATTCGGATTGTGGATCATAACATGAAGGTTATCCATGTCCGGTCTATTCCTATGTATGGGTGATATGGCAGAATGGGCGAGTATAGGACAATACTTGGTAGAGGGAGGCCGATGTATGATCACATTGGCCAGAGTTGTTCACAGATTCTTCTTCACCACCCTTGGAAGGGCAATTCAGGGACAAATTGCTTTAAGGGGGGAAGTTTTTAAGAACCCAAATCTTCATTTCAGGTATGGATCTTGATTTAGGGTTGTTTTTTAGGAAAAAGGAAGAAATGAGAATTTTTTAAGTACACATCGGGTACTCCTAAGTACACTTTTTGTACCCGGATGCTGCGTACAGCTGCGCACTGGCCGTGTAACGGCTGAGTACATGTCTGTGTGGTGACCTGATAGACTACTTAAGTCAGAGGTTGGTTAAGGCGACTACACAGTGTGTACATTTAATAAACATGCCACATAGTTTTATTTTTTAATTGTTATATCGAAGTGGGGTCGCATCTCATGTACAGAACCAACTTCTTCTTCCCTTACTTTGTATAGGAGCACCCAGGAATGAAAAACAAAAATCAAGCCCCCATTTCTCTATCTAACCTCCGATTGAGGTGTTGTTAGGTGCGTTGGAATCCCACTGGCAAGTTCTAAATTCCTCTAAAGCCATTCTTCTTAATTCTTCATCTCTCGATAGTTATTCAAGGTTGAACATTTTTCACCTTTTTGTAGATCTACACTGATCTAGGCCGATTCAAGAATCGAAATTTAAGAGTATTGATCATAAAACATTGAGGTATGTGGTTTGTTCCTTTCATTGTTTGTCTTTAGATTATTTGTGCTAAAGGTGTTGCATACCCATGTTTGGGGTATTGCGTGTTTTAGAATTAAACCCTATTTATCATCTACTATGGTTTATTTAATTGATAAATGGTAGTTGGTTATCAATAAGGTTATATACCTTGTTTATGGGATACCATGGGTGTGTTTCCCTTGTTTGATTATTTATGACAATTTGATCTAGGATTCCTGTTAGGTTTGCCTTGTTTTCCATGCCTTGATTTGTTAGGATGGAATTGATGATTATGTGAGATGCCTGAGGTATGCATTGTTAAGTTTGACCAAGGGGAATTTGACTATGAGATCTTCCCAAGGTAGGGTCATTTATGTATGTTTTACTGTTATGTTGACCCAAGGGTATTGACTGTGAGAGATTTTAGGTGGTCTTTGACCCGGGGGTTTAGACTGTGAGAGCTACCCAGGTGGTCATTTATAATTTATTGATACTATGTTGAACAAGGGGTATTGATCATGAGAGCTTCCCAAGTGGCCGTTTATGAATTATTAATGCTATTTTAAACCAAAGGGGTTATACTGTGAGAGATTTCCCATAGGGTTGTTTATGAATGATTGAATGATTGTGACGATTCTGCCAAGCTAAAGCATAAGCTTGGACTCGGTCTTTCTTGATTGTTTAGATGGTCTTTTGAGACATCTGTTTTGTTACTATATATAGAGGGATATAGATCTTAGTCTAGATCCTAATATCACATGATTCAATGGATTGGATAATTGGTAAATGCAAATGAGTGTAATTGAAAACTATAGGATTGTTTACTTTTGAGTACTTCCTAGTTTATTACTTTATTCTTGTGCATTACCAGCTATATGTATTCATTGACAGTTAGGCATAGATCTTTTGGTGGTTGGATACTATTATTCATCTCACATCCTATTTGGGTCATGATTTTAGACCCAAAAATATTATATGGTAGTAGATATAGATAAGGTAAAACACCCTTCTTCATCAGGTACTTGATTGCTGTTGGAGCTAGAGAGCATGGGACCAAGCTGAGGCTTGCGTTACTGCTGGAGTTTGCTATTTATTCTATAATTTGGTTTCTATATTACTTTAAATCATTGTGAATTGTTTGGATATTTTCTTAGATACATATTTCATGCATCATATTTATATATTGTGGCTTTGTTGGATTTACTTTTAGTCTTTCGCTGTTTACTTTTGTTGGTATTACTGCTTCCTCTATTGTTTTCTATTTTTCTTCCACTATGTATACTTTGTCAATGAGGGAATAGTTTCCCCATTATTATACCTTGTCCCTCACTTATAGTCGGTATCCTATGGAATTTGGGGAAATGTGCTTGAGGTTATGTGACCAATCGGGTTCGGGGCACCTTTGGGCAACACTCAGATCCGAGGCGTTACATTGATAAACCACCTTGGATAGGGACTTAATCAGACACTTACATTTTAGTCAAAGGTCTAGAGATATATAATTTCATTAAATAAAAAAGGAAAAAAAATCCTTTATTGACTTATTCAATTAATTTTATATCACTTATGATTCACAAAACATATTCTACCTCACTGTAAGCAAATGTCTTCACAGTTTTTATCAATACATCAAAGTACGCAATTCATGATATACATTAATAACAATCTTAAGTATAAGGACCAATACACACATAAACAAATATGAATATAAAATTACACATATAACATATGGAATTACTATTGGTGGGTTTTTCCTCATAACCTATCATCTTGGAGATCACCAAGTGAAAAACTTCATGAGAAGAAGCCTCATCCACTTACGAGCATATGAAACTTGATAGTAAAAAAATCATTTGTGTCTTGTGAGATGATTTCATATAGAATATAGGACATATGTTTAAAAATATTTTCATAAAATTTTTAGATTCAAATTATAGTTCGGAACTATTATAACTTTTCGATACGACAAATACTCTAAGGAAATTATCACATTAATGTTATGATGAAGACTACTCATCATGTGATAATATATTTATTAATATACTAGTAGTAAAAAGTATAAAGTTAGTTGGTTTAAGGTCAGAAAATCAAATATACTCTCACTTTATATAGATCCAACTGATAATAACTTTTAATACACTATCTCTCACATGATATCCATGATTCTACTAAGATAATGCTCTAGTCAATGGGTCCACTATGTTCTCTTCTGTGGAAAATATACTTACCATGACCTCACCCATCTGATAAAAATACCTCAATAGGTGAAACTTCCAAAGTATATAATTCTTCCATTGATGTGACCTTGACTCCTTAGCTTGGACCACTACTTTAGTATTATTATAATATAGTGTGATAACATCTTCATTGTTAGGAACCACATAAAGTGTCACAAACCAACCCGATCACCCCTAAACTGGGCACCCAAGATGGACCATGACAAGTCTTGAAGGGTGTTCTAGATCCCTATGGGTTGAAAACTAGTGCCTGGACATCAAGAAACACACTTTGGGAATGATTTTTCCCAATGGAATTACCAACAGGGTATGAACCATGAACCTAAAATGGTCTTTCCATAGCTTGGCTAGTCACACTCTAAAATATACACAATCATGAGAAAAAAAAATCAAATATAGTAATATATATAAAATTCCAAATCACATGAAAAAATATGTACATAAACCCCAAAAATAAGAGTCAAAAGGGAGAGTCACATATACAAATATATGAAAAGAGATGGGATTGATGTCAAGTAGGCCATACAATGTACATCAATGCACCCAACCAAAAATAAACAAAAAATCCTACCCATATCCATGTGACATGAGGGTCAAGTTCCCACTATTTCACTATCACCAATCCAAGCTCTATTAACAAATCCATTACTTAACTAGGGAATGTGGCACACACTTGGGCTTGGTCCGGGCCCCCTACTAGGAGTAGGTGTTAGCAACCCAAATTTTGCACATGAGCCTCAGAACAGTTGGTGAGGACTCTCCAAGTGAATCCATGAGACCCAAGTTTGATTCTGGGAAAAGGAATAATTCTGAGTTACTGTAGCATTAATGTAGCAGGCATTATAGTAGGTACTGTTCGGTACTGTAGTAGCCAGAACTATTCACCTTCAGGACACCGGTTTGGGCTTGGAGTCCTTAAGGCCTTTGGTCCACCCAGGACTTCAGGTCAGTAAGGATTTCGGGCCACCTTAAGGCCTTTAGTCCACCTCAAGGCCTTTGATCCACCTGATGTGTAGATGCTAACAGACAGATTATACAAGGAACAAGCCCTAGAAGAGGATTCAGAGTAAAGTGCCTTCATCAGAGTAGAGATAATGGATTTGGAAGAATAAGAGAGTATGAAATTTTCCATTGGTACTAGGCCTATGTACCTCTACATAGGACAACTAGCCATACAACCATGCAAAGGTGGAGAGTGAATCATGATGCAGATGCTGGTGAGGGGCAGTTTCAAGTAGTCATAGTCTATTATGAATGAATTCCTTAAGACCTTTGGGTCCTGTAATGTTAAGGGTTCCCCTTAAACCCTTAAAATATGTATTATAAAAAATGAATAAAAATTGAAGGCCTTTGGTCTATTCAGGCAGTGTATATACGGAGTGAGAAACACTATCCCAGTAGGATCCCACAAAGTGTTTCATGAAAAACCCTTGTTAGATATATCCAAGTATTATATTTTGAAATAAACTATATGAAAGTAATTTTTTAACCTTCATAAGTAAGAAAAAAACAACATGTTTTAATAATTAGTAAATAAAATCAAGTTCTATAAAATAAAATATACTATAAACATGAACCATGGGATAGCCCTAGGTCATCTAAGGTTATGGGAACCCTATATCCACATATCAACTTGTGTCCTAATCGATCAAAATCCAGTGCACATGTAAAACACCAAGGAGTACATGCCTTGGCCCAGTGTCAAGGTGTCGCCCATCCATGAAACCACATCCAACCAACCACTATGGAGTACATGCCTTGTCCTAGAAGTGTAGTGAAACCCATCCATATACCCATGACCATTATCCAAGTCTAGAAATTTAGTTAGTGTGGAAAAATACAATATGATACTTAATCTAGTCTTATCCCTTAGATACTTGGGTTCCCATGTGTTTTAACCATTTCAAACAAGTTACATCCCATTAATGAGGGTCTTGTATCAATCCACATAAGAAATATCAATTTAACAAATACAATGCATGCCTTTTCAAACCACTTTTCTTGTTTAAACCAAATGAAAACAATTTAACGCACTTAAATAATATTCCATTAACTTTTGGAACTAACATACCATAGATTTAATTAATTTAAACACCCATATTTATTTCATAAAATAAGAGTTATAGATGAAATCACCTACCTTTGACCACTTGAAACCTTATAAATTGGTGGAAACTATTTTCCTATGATGGAAATCCACTTAGGATGTTAAGAGGGACCCCGAAGAGGCAAGAAAAAACCATAAACACCAAAACCCATACCCTATATTTCGTGCAAAGAGAAACCCTAGACCTCTATGGATCTTGAGAGAGTAAAATACATGGAAAAGAGAAGAAATAACCAAGATGAGTGAAGGAAACCAATTACCTAGGTGATTACTTGAATTATTGAGGTGATATCCCACTCAAAATGGATCCAAGATAGAGCGGGGATGGTGTCTCATATGTAGGGGAGAGACACGAGTCAAGAGGGAGGGGGGTGGAGGGTTTGAGAATTTAATTCATCCAAGTTTAGAGAGTAAATTTCACATTTTTAAGTTTCTGGGAAGACCACAAGGTTTTCGAAACCATGCACCAATTATGTGAGAGCCATTGTATGGAACTCTCTTACTCAAGGGTAATTTACATGGTTTGGACACATAGTTTTTACTAATCATTAACCAAAAATGAAAGTTACCATTATAGACCAAACAATATGCATGACCTATTGGAGACCCCACATAGTTTGGTCAACCATGCTGAAGCCATGTAAAATATCACTATTAAAATTACAGTATATGTCGTACAGTCTCCACACGGTTTATACTAACCATGTATAAACCTTGCAATATCCTCCATTTTCTAAAAACTTAAAATTCCCAAGGAGAAATGATTTGGAAATGAAATAGAGAAATAAAAATGAGTAAATAATAGAAATCATATCTAAAAGTGACACTTTGGGCATTAAAATTATGCTCACCATATCACTTTCTTCCCCTAGAAAGTCAACTTGAACACAGGAGGTCCGAATAGAGGTGAGAAAACTACTCACTCATAGATGAATCTCACTCCAAAGTCTCATGAGAATCACTAATCTATTTCCATAACACTCAAACCAACGAGATAAATTTTCCACATAACACTCTCTTCTAAGATTCGATAATATAAACTAGTTGTTCTGCCACATAAACATCTGGTTTTTTCTTGAGATCTTCCCAATTCAAAATATAAGAGTGTTCTAGGTTATACCTCTTGAATTGAGAGATGTAAAACATTTTATGGATTAATTCCAGATGAAGAGGAAATTACAATTGATAAGAAACCTTCTTGATCCACTCAGTGATTTAAAGGGCCCCATATACCTAGAAGAAATATTCCCTTGCTTCCTGAGTCAATGATAATCCAATCATGGTGAGGCCTTCAAGAATACCTGATCAATCACTAAATACACCAGAGGATGGTGAAGATAACCAATATAGGAATTATAGAGACTCTGAGCTATCACTAACCACTACCAAATGGTTTAAATATTTTTCTTCATCTCTTGAAAAATGATTGGCCCCAATAAAGAAGTCTTGACCACCTCAATCCAACAAAGGGGAGACCAACAAGGCTGATCATACAAATAATTGAATATAGCTATACCGATTGATGATTGATAACTATTGTTATAAGGCCATCCCCATATGGATATACCTTGAACCACCCTTATCCAGGATGCAGACATAGAGAATATCCTCCATAATCTTGATCATTAGCTTCATCTAGCCATCTGTCGAAGGATGGTAAGCTATACTCAGCTTCACCTAAGATCCTATCGCTTATTTAAGGCCCTTCCAAAACCAAGTGGTAAACCAATAATCTCTATAAGAAATGATACCTGAAGGAATTCCATGTAGCCATACAACCTCTTGTACATACAACCTTCCAAGTTCCTTCACATTAGTGGTGTCTATGATCAGAATGAAATGGGACAATTTAGTTAGTCTTTCAATCATGAACCAAATAGAATTCTTACCCCAAGTGGTTAGAGGTAATCCCACAATAAAATCTATGGACATATCATCCCAATTTCAAGTAAGTGTAGGAAGAGGTTAGATTAAAACATAGGGTTTTTGATGCTTGAATTTTACTTATTGGCATGTATAACACCATGAAATGAAATCTGTGATGTCACATCTCATACATGGCCACCATAATCATTAATTCATATCATAATACATATTAGAGGGGATTGGGAGGTAAACCCACTAGGAGTGATTAAAATCTTTCACCATGAACTTAATCATTAAGAAAAGGGACTACATATCAATTATAAAAATAAATAACACCCTCAGGAGATAGAGACCAGTCACTAGTGGTCTCCCCACCATATATCGTTCTCCTGATGTGTTAACACTCTTTATATCCCTTCTGTTTTTAACAAATGAGTTCCAAAAGGTATAGTGTCAACTAAACAATGGAAAGTAACACATCCTCCTTATCTTATCTCATCTCAAAATGCATCCAGTTAAAGATACCAATCAAAGTATATTCTTTACTGGACACTATCAATGTTTGAGAAGGAAATTTCATGCTAAGAGAATCAAAGATCACGTTCCCCTTTCCTAACATGTAGGAAATATCAAAGTCAAAATCATGAAGATATTTAACATACCACCTTTTCTTAAATGTTAGTTAATTCTAAGAAAATATATAACTCAAAATATTATGACCAGATTAGAAAGTAAACCGTTCCCCAAAGAGATATTATTTATAAAACTTCACAACATGAATCACAACCATGATATTGATATCATGGGTTGTGTTGTTTCTCTCACATGGTTGAAGTTGCCGAGAGACATACGCCTCCCCATAGTCTCCTTACATAATCACACAACCCAAAATTGTAACCAACACATCACAATACGCCTCATAACATTAATGATATTCTAGAAATATTAGGATATAATATGAAGTCAAATTGCCACTTTAACTCATCAAAGGATTCCTAAAATTCATAGCCCTATGAAAAATTCACTCCCTTCCATGTGAGAGCAGTCGGGGGAGACACCAATTTTGAGAAGTCTTTCACAAACCACTAATAATACCCAGCTTGATCCAAGAAGATCCTAATCTCAAAGACATTCCTTGATTCCTTCTAAGACATAATAACCCTCACCTTTTAAGGATCAGCCAAAATTCCCTATTTTGACTCTACATTCCTTAAGAACTCCACTTCATGGATCCAAAAGCTACACTTTGATAACTTAAAATAGAGGTAGTGATCATGAAAGGTCCCTAAGATGATCATAATATAATGATAATTATCTTCCTCATACTTGGAATGAACTAGGATTCCATCCAAAAATACCATCACAATGGAGTCAAGGTATCTATGAAATACCTGATTCATCAGCACCATAAAAATCATTAGAATATTAGATAGTCTGAATGAAATCACTAGGTACATGAAATGACTATACCCACTCCCAAACGTAGTCTTGGGAACATAAAATTACTTCACTTGGAGTTAAAGGTAACCTAATCAAAGATTGATTTTTTAGGATCCACCTTTTCTATTTTAACTAATCAATGAGTTCATCAATACAATGTAAGGAGTGATTATTCTTAATGATCACCTATTTCAACTTCCAATATCAATGTTCAAGTAGAGTGACCCATCCAATTTCTTATAAAAAAGAATCAGGGCATCTCATGGAGATATTCTTGGATGAATGAATCCTTTATCTTACTAATCATATATCTGAATCTTTAATTCATTTAACTCTATAGGTTCCATGTGATAAGAAGGAAAGGAAATCAACTATATTTCGGGCACCAAGTCAATAGATAACTTTACTTACCTCTTTGGGGGGAACTCAAGAAGTTATCTGGAAACACCTAAGGGAATCCCCTCATGATTGAAGTAAGTTCATATTATTGAAATTACCTTCACCCACCTCAATCAAAAGAGATACTATTTGATATGCCATATTACTCACTTTAGAAAGGGGTGGTCCTTCCTGAATCGAGCATGGATCCCAATCCCATGGGAAGACATGAGATTTCTCATTAGAAGTGGTGAGGAGAACCCTCTTCTGATATAAATCAACTTAAGACTTGAAGGAAACTATCCATTCCATCTTGATAATGAGATAAAAGGAATCCATTTTAAGGAAAAGTAAGTCCCATACTAGCTCTAATTCTAAAATAGAAACAATGCATGAAGGAAATTAGAAACCCTACTCTTTATTCTTTCCAAGGGGTATAAAAATCTCCATAACATGAGAAATGAGATCAGATGGGAATTTCAATAATTACACAACACAGAAATGAAAAAATAAGTGAGAATAACTAGTATTAATTAAAGAAATTACCATAGATGATACAATAGGTATAGTACTTATCACTATCATCAAACCTATCTTAGATTCCATGGGAGATGGCTCCACCACATGCAACTACCTAGTCTTGGTCAGATTCTGAGGTCCTCTACTAGCTTTGGGTTCTTCCCTTAGTTTAATATGACCATAATATGAACTGGTATTACCTCTATGCCCCTGAGGTTTGTGTCTTGCTTCCTTAGAGGCATCTGACTAAGAAACAGATCCCTTAAGTACCGAGGAACTAATATTGCTTTAGGGATACTCACAAGAATGGAAATCCTTAGGAGGAATCTTGGAATAAGGATCTCTTATTCCCATATCTTCCATACTATAAACAGATAGGAGATCCACCACATGAGGCCACTTATACTAAAAATTAAGATGGGTACCTAGAGCCACTACTACCAGCCCTTCTCAGATCATCCTGTTTATAATTCTTCTCAGAGAAGCTATAATTTCTCCCACCAAACAAAGAAGATACACTATTAATCCCTATAATTCCTACATAGTCAATCTCTACCATCTAAGATCGATACATCACCTTAGAATAGTATAGGAGCTTCAAGAAAAAGACTTGAGATCGAATGTTAGGCTGTAGACCCATTTCAAAACTCTGGCCCTTTAATTTCTCATTCAATACCAGCTCTAGTAAAAATTAATAAAGATAAAAGAATCTATTCACATACTCTATATTGTTCTATCACTCTACTAAAAATAATAAAAATTCTGGAGACTTAGCCAAGTTTATTATTTCTGGATAAAAATTATGGGTGAAAATCACATTAAAATCCTTATTCCAGGTGCTCATGTTTCTTTTCTTGAGCTATGTAATCCCACCATTTTCAGTTAGGGACTTCAAGAATAAAGTAATAACACTTCACCTTTAATGAAATTTGAGTCTCAATGAACTTGAAAATCTTATCAATCATTTACATCCAGTTCTTAGATTCTTAAGGATCACTACCCCCTTAGAAACATGGTGTCTTATAATGAAGGAATTACTAAGCCTGATCATAATTTAGGCCATGAAAAATTTATTTATCTCAAGAGGGACTAGGGTGTACCTCTAGGTCTATATATCTAACCATTATAACTACAACCTCAACATATTTCTAACCAACCATGGTATTTTTCTATAGAAATTTATCTGCTAAACCCTCTGGTGGGTTTAAAAGCTCTCTTTGAGGGGGAAATATACTACAAAAAATCTAATAAGAGGAAACATTAAAGAAAATAATCAATCTTAAACCAGAGTCATAAAAATTTATAAAATTACCAAAAACATGATCAGTATAAAATCATATCCAACCTCACCCTTTCATGAAACGTGACCAAAGTGATGGTCTATAACCCATGAAACTCACCCAAAAGGAAGGGTAAACCCAATCCAAAACCAAAATATCATTCCCAACATCCCTTAAAAACTCAAGTCTATGCACTAAAAGTGTTTTCCATACACTCCTCTATACCTCTCACATGATCCCCAATAAACATATCTCCTGTCTACTTGAATTCCCAAATAACATAAAACCAAAACCGATCTTCGATACATTTTTTCATGAACTAACCTATCCACCCCTGAATTGGGCACTCGATCTAGCCTTTGATAAGGTTGTAAGGGAATTACCAATCCCCATGGACTGGAAACAAGTTCTTAGGAATTAATAAATACACATTGAGAATTATTTCATCAAATGGAATTACTAATCGGGTCTAAACTATGAACTTGAATTGCCTTTCCATAACTTTGAAAGTCATGATATAAAATATACATGGTTATAAGTAACATAAATCAAATTCAAGAATAGAAATAAAATTCTAAACCACATGAAACCAATATATACATCAACCCTAAAATGAGAGTCTAAAGGGAGAGTCACATATACACTGGTATAAAAAGAGATCGGATGGATATCGATTAGGTGACACAATTTACATTAATTAGATCAATAAAAAATAAAAAAAATATATCCATATTCATGTGACACAAGGGTCAAGTACCCACATGTCACCATCAACAATCCAAGTTCTACTATCAATGGTACCCACCACCTTCATGAAACACCTTTCCTTTACCTGAACCTGTTAAAATAAGGTATATATACACCATTTAGGTGTATGTAGTGTGTGATAAACCCTATCATAGAAGTTACACACAAAGTGTTTCATAAGTAACCCTTGTTATATAAACAAAATAATGTTATTTTGAAATGAACTATATGGAATTAAGTTTTTAACCTTTGTACATAAGAAAAAAACAACATGATTTAACAATTTGTAGATAAAAGTAAGTTCCATAAAATAAAATATACTATAAAAATGCACCATGGGAAATTCATAGGTCATATAATTTTATGGCCACCCTAGATCCTTGTATCAACTTGTGATCTAATTGGTAAAAATACAATGTATTTATGAACCACTAGGGAGAACATTCCTTGGCCTAGGGGAATGGTGTTTCCTATCCATGACACCAAATCCAACTAACCACTAAGGAGTACATGCCTTGTCCTAGTGGTTTGGTGACACCCATCCATAAAACTATGACCTTAATCCAAGTCTAGATGTTTAGTCAGTGTGTAGAAATACAGAGGGATACTTAATCTAGTCTTCCCACTTATATACTTGGCTTCCCATGTGTTTTACCCATTTTAAATAAGTTACATTCTATTAACGAGGGACTTTCATCAACCCACACAATAAATCTCAATTTACCAAATATAATTTATGCCTTTTCAAACCAATTTTCTTCTTTAAAACAAAGGAAAAAAATTTAAAATAATTGATTCTTATTTCGTTAAATTTTGGAAATAATATAATATAGTTTTAAATAATCCAAAAAACCTTTATAAACATAGAAAACATATTATTTTCATAAAAAAATAGTGCCACAATAAACCACCCACCTTCAACCACTTAAACTCTTAGAAATTTATGGAAACCACTCACACATAATGGAAATCCACTTAGGATGTCATGAAGGATCCTAGATAGGAAAGACCAAACCATAATAAAAAAACTATACCCTAAATTTCATGAGAATGGAAACCCTAGGATTTTATGGCCTTAGGGAGGAGTAAAATCCATGTAAAAGGGAATAAATAACCAATATGAGTGAAGAAAACAACTTAACTAGGTGATTCCTTAAAGTCTAGGGGGTGAAATACCACTCAAAATGTAGTTGAGATGGAGGGGAATGACACCTATTAAGTTGGGGGGAGATGAGAGTTGAGTGAGTTAGGAATAGTAGGGTTAGAGTATTTAATTCATCCAATGGAAGAGACGATATTTCACATTTTTAGGTTTCTAGGTAGACTATATGGTTTGGCCGCATGATTTTTCAAATCGTGTTCCAACTATGCGGGATCCATTATATGGAACTCCCCTATATAGGGGGTAATTTTCATGTTTTGGCCACACAATTTCTACTAACCATGCTCCAACCATGACAGTTACCCCCACACACCAAGCAAGTTTAATGGAATCCTGACATCCCCACACGGTTTGGGTAACCTTGAAGAAACCATGAAAAACCCCATTGTTAAAATTGTAGCACATGTCACATAGTCTCCACATGGTTTCTACTAACAGTTTTTAAACTATGAAAGATCCACTATTTTCCAAAACATCATATTCTAAAGGCTATATTACTTATAAATTAAATATAACAATAAAAATTAGTTAATAATAGAAATTGTACCTAAAAGTGACACCGTGGGCATGAAATGACACCCCTGGATGAAGCTGTGTATCCAAACTACTTCTTTAGCTATATCAAAAGTTGTAATATACTCAGAATTTACTATATAATTGATGACCACTAGATACTTAAAACTCTTACAAATCATAAATCCCCCATTAAGGTATATAACACATATCTCGACTATGATTTTAGATCATTCTGGTATGTCTATAAACTAGCATATTTCTATCCCCTAATGACTAGTTCCTCCTCCTCTCCATAAACTGGGGACATATCCTTTGTGAACCTTAGATTCTTAAGGATAATCTTTATAGTTGACCAATATATCTCACCTGGGTCTACTCGATATCTTTCTACTATGTCCAAAGCCTAGGAAACACAATTCTTAGTAAATTTCATGACATATATAATAGAACCTATCATAAAAACATAAAGGATTCTAATCATCCTCTCTCTTTCCTCTTGTGTATGTGGATTAATTTTCTTAGAGATATGTATAACATGTGACACTATTAAAAATACCTTTATTTATTATTCCATACTAAATATCTTCTGTAACTTTTCAATGTATGTACCTTGACTTAGTCCAAGAAGGCTCTTACATCTATCATGATGGATCATGATCCCTATAATGTAGATTGTTTAACTTAATTATTTCATGGAGAATCTTTTTTTTAACCATGGCTAAACTGACTTTAAGTTTGGTATATTGTTTCACATCAATAATATATCATCAACATATACAACTAGGAAAACTACTACACTCCCACTAAACCTCTTATAGATACAGGGATCACATAGATTCTTTACAATACCAAATTCCCTTATGGATTAACTAAAATGAATCTTCCATGATCTTGATGCCTGCTTCAACTCATAAATGGATCTCTATAACTTTAATGCATTATTAGCATCATTTAGATTAAAAAACCCTTCTAGTTATGTCATATAGACATCATCTAGAAGTTTTACGCTAAGTAAAGCTTTCTTGAAATCCATTTTTAAAATATCATAATCATGGTAAGATACTATGAAAAGTATAATTCTGATACATTTCAGCATAGATATTGGTGAAAAGGTTTCATCATAGTATATGCATTGAAGTTTCTTAAACAATTTAGCAACCAATCATGATTTATAGGTACTGAATTTACCATATATGTCCAACTTCTTCTTAAATACCCATTTTCACCCAACATGCTTTATATTATTTAGAGGATCTACCAAAAAACAAACTTGGTTATGGTACATGGAATCCATTTCAATATTCATGGATTCTTTCCACTTTTCAACTTTTAAGCTTCTTATTACCTTTTTACCGAAGATAGGTTCATTATTTTCAACTAATCATGTGTCACATTACTTGGTAAATAAAAAACCATATCTCACTAGTTCTCTAACATCTCCCATATCCCTACATAGTACTTATGTCTCTGGAACAACTTCTTCCATGGTAATTTGTGGAATTTTTTTCTTATTCCAACTATTGTGTATCTTGTTCCTCAATTTCATCAAAGTCAAACACGATCCCATTATCTCTTTTGGAGATATGTTCCCTCTCAAGGAACATGGTGTGGATTGAAACAACTACCTTTTTGTCTTAGGTTTCATATAGATAATATCCCCTTTTTTCTTTGGCACATCCTATAATGATACACTCAGTTCCTTGGGATGCAAGTTTTTTTCCAAAGATATCCTTAACAAACACTTCACATCCCCATACATATATATTAGACAAAACAGATCTATTTCCATACATTAACTCATATAGAATTTTGTTTTCCACTTTAGTTAGAACTTGGTTTAGTATGTGTTATATAGTCTATAATTAATATCTCTAAAAGGATAATGGAAGTCTACCACGAATCATCAGTGATCTCACTATTTCCAATAAGGTGTGTTTCTTTCTTTTACTAAAACCATTCCACTGTGGTATATAAAGATGAGTAAGTTAGGATAGTATCCCAAAATCTCCTAGATAATTGATAAAATCTTGGTTAAGATATTATCTACCATGGTCTATGTGGAGTTTATTTATCTTCTTACAAAGCTAATTCTCTACTTCAATCTTGTATTCATAAATTTCTTAAAAGAATCAAACTTATACCTCATTAATTAGAAATATCCATATCTACTAAATTATTTAGTAAAAGTTATTAAATAAGAGTATCCACCCCAATTTTAAATTGGAATATATCTACACACACCAGTATAAACTAATTCAAGAATATATATGGCCCTTTAACCTTTTCCACTAAATAGAGTTATTGTCATTTTACCTTACAAACAAGTGTAACATGTATCAAGTGGTTTTAGTTCAAAATAATCTAAATATAATTTTTGATATAGAATTTTCACAAACTTCTCATTTAAATGACCAATATAGAACAATTGGTTGTGATATGAATTATGTGAAATCAATTCATTATTGATTGCCAACATTTATTTTTTATATTCTAGTATGTAAAGACTATTATTAAAATGTGACACCCCATAAAATATGCTACCTTTATAAAAGTAGAAACTCTTATTTATGAACTTGAAAATAAAGACATCTATGTTTAAACTAGACATGAATATTATATTTTTGGTTACACTGGGCATACAATAACAATTATGTAAAACTAGAATGAATCCTATCGAAAAAATGAGATAGTAAAATTCAATATCTAGTGTAGCCATACATACTCCATTGGCATCTCAAAGCTCCACCTCACTTTAGGAAACCTTCCAAAATATACGTAGTTCTTGTATTTGGATATAAATTTTGGCACCACAAGATGTATCTAATACCCAAATTATATAAATTGATAGGTTACATCCAATAAAACACACACCTAATTCTTCCTCATGCATCTTCACTGAGGCATAAATATTCTTCTAGCGGCCTTTCTTGCCATATGAAAACACACATTGCAACTTGCTCCTTAGCCTTACCCATGATCCTCATCCTCTTGGTAGGGCGGTATAAGGGAGAATTATACTTGAAATTAGTCTTGGGGATTTTAAACTTGCCTTTAATATTATTTAGAATAAGTACCAAAGGTTTTTATTGCTTCATATCCTTATCTACCTGGTTAATTAGAGTCAGGAGACCTGGGAGTGAATTATCAATATTATTTATATTAAAATTCACAATAAAACTAGATAATCTCCTAGGAAGTGAGGAGACCATGAGGTTCATTCATAATTCCTTAGGTAGCTTGAACCCTAAAATTTTTAAATGCTTAATATAGTCAATCATCTTGAATACACAAGGTTTGACTAATGCAATGAGCCTTGAGATCTCATACCTCTTTTGTATTTCTTTCTCCTAATAAAGATAATAGAGATGATACAATCTGGTGTATGTATCCATTTCTTCATGAATATTTTGGATCTCACTAGTCATATATGATAGCATGAGTCATTAGACTTATAATTCATTACCCTTGTGTCACCGGAAGACAAAATGATCCACTTCTCTTTCCTCCTTATAAGGATCATCAGGATCTTGGGACTATATCATTTAAAACTTCCACTCTTGGAATAATATGACATGCAAGCACCCGTACCATTATTGGAAGTTATCATTGATAGAGAGATTTTATTTATCTAATATATATCATAATGATAATGATTTTATCAAATGAATTTCCATTTTCTACAACAAATAAAATCATATTTTAGTACATTATCTTGATTAAAATGTGTGATGTAATATATTTTATTTTATTAGTCTCCCACTCTTTTATCAAATACCAATATCTCTTTCCATTAGGTTCAGAATATCCCGTCATGTGGATATTCTAGTGGAAAGGATAGATTCTCCCCTTCACATAACCTAAAAAATATTCTGGTCAAATTAATCAAATGTATTTAGGTTGGTGGTCTTTCTAACTATATAAACTTGTAGTTCCTTGATCTATTGAGTGACTCCCCAATTCTAAAATCCTAGAATCAAATTTTCTCAACACTTTCCTTCAAGTTACATAGTGTCTTTCAAGGTTAACTACTTTTGATTCTAACTTGGTTAATTCAACCCAAAACCTTCATTAGTACTCCTTGATAAATGGAAGTATCTTGACAAGGTCTAGACCAATACTTCAATCAATGGTTGTATTATAACCCAAGTAAAATAAAGAGATATCTGATTTAATATTTCCTTAATGGTTTTTTCTTATAGTATATATAAATATTATTTATTTTATTCTTTTACACACTTGTTAATATTATATAAATTTTACATAATTAATTAACCATGTATAATAAAATAATTTATGAATAATCTATTTATTTAATTTTATCTCGCATTCTTGTTAATTATTTACTTTATGTGATCACATTTAAACATCAAATAAACATTTCATTATATAAATAAATAAATAACCATGCACTTGAAAAAATAAAATAAACATGTTGTGTGATCTTGATATTTTAACTACTAGTTAGTTTATCGAATGGAAGATAAACAAATGCTTGACCTTAGGGGAATAAATCCTTGAGTAGATACCTAGATTGAATTGAAAAATTCCACCCTTAACCTATGTATCTCCTTGGTTAGTTTCGCCTCAGTTTGGTCTGAACCATCTCCAGTCATCAAGAGATCTAACCTTTATATATGTTTAGTCACTCGTAGGTGAGGGAAACTAGGGGTTTAGGGTTACATAAATAAACTGTGGACATGTAGGCCCATATATAATAAAGTAGGAAGGGATGATACATAGATAATCATATTTAATTTAATAATAAATTTATTACAAAACCCATGTAATAAATAATTAAATTAAATAGAAACCCAACACATATATAGATTAGTCAAGATCATGATCATCAAAAACATTAAATGACTATGTTTTTAAACTTTCTAACATTCATTTAAATCAATTATTTATTAATATAAAATTTATCAAATTAATAAATTAATTATCTTATAAATTAATTGATTATTTTATATTAATTATCCATTTAAACAGTACTTGAGATCCCCATCCTCTAAAATTTTAAATAAATTAAATAAATTAATTTTAATATTAAATTATTTATTGCATGAAATGTACTAATAGGGAATGCGATGTGTACCCTTTGGGTAAGTTTCTAAATTTAGTCTGAAATTTAATATACATGACATGTACTCGAGGAAACATGATGTGTGATCTTCTATGTCTAATTAAACCCATTTTTGAAGTTTAATAGTGACACAACATGTATCGTCACTCAACATGATGTGTAACTAATGCTATGTATAGTCCTTATTGTGTATTTTATGCTTAAATGACAAGTGATCCAACATGGAATGTCATGATATATATAGTGTGTTATTCCGTGGGTCAAGCTGCATAGTTTGTTTGGCATATAAGACCTCAAAATATTTTTCAAATATACAAGATATGTACCATAGGCTATGAACATGAAACACATGGAATTTAAAACAACCATAAAATTTTTTTATTAACATAATTATATATAAAATAATCAATAATTAATTTAACTCCACACTACCTACTGAAAATCACCCGACATGTAATTTGTGGGGAAAACCTTATCACATGATGTGTAAATGCTATCTACACATAGTGTAGTTTGGTTTTGATTTAATTAATTATATGCATGCTGAATCAATCAACAAACCTATCTTGGGATGTACCTTTTATGAGTTGGAATGAGATACACGATTTTTACAGCAAGTTACATGCCTTGTACTATATTTCAAGCCACCTGTACAACATGCTTAGGAACTTGACATGTATTTTGTGTGGGATATTATGTGTTACATATTTTTTCTACCATACACACACTATGTAATCACATATATCCCATGTTTCTATACTAGAATTAAATACACAAAGTGTGTATTAATTACACACCGTGTACTTTAAAAACATAGGTTCCACAATTTACATAGAGATAAACTATGTGGGGTTACACGATGTGTACACCAACTTCACATCATGTAACCCTATCTATCCACACACTGCCTAAAATTCAATATGTGTCATGTAATTATACATTCTACATAATGAAAACCATTTTACATGTCGTGATTATCACAAATTTCCCTTGTGTGGTTGATCATGGGAACCTAATGTGTACTTTTTAGTTACACACAATGTAACTGTGTCCTATATCTAGAATCATCAGTACCTCCATATGGGATCTTTAAGTGTTCTTCATCTATTATTATCCCATTTTTGGTCATATGATGATCATGATATATTGACCTCTTTATTAAATAAAAAATAGAAAAAAATACCAAAAAAATGTGGAAGTCAATCAAAAATTAGTAAATGATTATAAATTACCATGTGACCACTTTCATACCACTTGAAGGTTCCTAGGGCACAATATAAGTGGTTGGTCCCATGCCAATTAATGTTTTTTATCAGTTTCTTGGGATAAAATCCTCAGAACTGGATTAAGAAACCCTAGATTATTCATAGAGAGGATCTTTTCACATATAATCATAATTAATTTATAACTAGAATGATCTTTTTTATTATTAATTCTCTGATTTTGATCAATTCATTATTCAATCCCATATTTATGATACTGTAGTGAAGAATAAAAAGTAAAATTACTCTGGAAGCATCCACATGTGCTTCATGAATCTTAGAACACCATCATTGGCATTCCAGGTGCTAGCACTGAGGTACCAAATGCCTTTCATTATTCTTTATTGATCACAACAATAATTCTCTTGGGTTTGAAAAATTATTTCACTTGTTCTTTCAGTATTGAGATGGATGAGTAGGATGATTCTATCTTCAATCTCAAGAGGATATTAGAGAAGGAATATATAGGGATTTGAGAAAATTCTATAGGAGAATCTATTGTGTGCATAATTCCCCATATGCTCTAAAATGATTTAATTTGGATTATATACTTAGGGTTAATAATTAGTAATTTAACAAAGTACCTTAACTAATTACTTATCCTAAATAAACCCCATGTCAAATAAAAATAAAAATAATATTATTATATTTCTTGACATATGAAAACTCATGGATATTTAAATATCACTTATTAAATAAATAAATTGATATTTATTAAATGATATTAAATAAAATATATAATTTTTATTGGGTACTTAACTCATCCCATCAATCCTCCTCAATATTTATCAAACCTTGAATAAGAGATATTTATTTAAATAAATAAATATTTTTATATTATTTTTTAAATAAATTAATGAATATTATATTCAATAACTGATGAATAAATATATATTCAATATTTAACTCACATATATTCCAACTCAAATGATTGAATATTGAATTTATGTGGCCAAACCAACTAGAATAATTATTAATTCACAAGATATGAATAATATTTATTATGAATATTAAATTCAAATATAATTTAACTTAGATTTTGGATACAATTAGTATGTGACCCTCTAGGACTCTTTCTCAGTGGCATTTATAAAACTATCCTAAAGTCCAAGATTATTATCTTAAAACATGTAAAGACACCCATAGAGAAAGAATTTAATGTCACAATAGTAACAAACTCATACAAGTACTTACTATGAAATATAATATCTTTGTCTTGATATTTCATCAAGCAGTTTACATACTTGAATCCTCAGTCTATATGCTTGATATATCTTTATTTAAGTATTTGAAATGAAATTGTTAATAAACCACAATTTCCATGGTCATAATTAGACACTTCCATTTAAATTAAAGGGTTAGAGACATCTAATTCCATTAACTTAGAAGGAAAAAAAATTCATTTTTTTACTTATTTAATTAATGTTATATCACTTTTGATTCACCCAATGTATCCTACCTCATCGCGAGCATATATCATAATGGTTTTTATCAATACATCAAAGTATGAAATTAATTATATAAATTAATAATAATATCAAGTCTAAGGTACAATAAACACATCCAAAAATATAAATATCCAATGAAACATATAACATATGGAATTCATATTGGTGGGTCTGTTCTCATAACATCCCATCTTGGAGATTATTGAGTTTGAAACTTCATGAGAAGAATCCACTTCTTCATACGATCATTCAACATCTAGTAGTAAAAATATCATCTGTGCCATTCAGAAAAATGTCATCTAGAACATAATACACATGTTTAAGAATATTTTCATGGCATTTTTAGGTTCTCATTGTAGGTTCTGGGCACAGCGGAAGCGCGTGGATTAGTGTACCCAACTTTGATTTTACCGTTAACAACGATCAATCTGAGATCCTTCACGATGATAAAACACAAGATCTTTGGAATATAATGAAGAATTAAAAAGGAAAGAGGGAAGTCCTGAAACCATAGAGAGGATCATCATATGTTGGTTATAATTAACTTAATTAAACGACAATAATTACCTTGATGGAATTCTCTATCCATTAATGCTTCCAGTCATGATCCAATGTGAACCATCATTGCATTGCAAAATCCAAGTGTAGGATTCCTTTAGCGGTGATCCACACACGCTCCATGTATCTTTAGAAGTCACCGAAGGGATATCTAGGTGCTATCATGGAAGAGCCTTTGATTGCGATGTCCGCCTTCGATCTCCTTGAGAGCTGCCTCCAAAACTCTCTCCTTGATCCAGTGGAGGATGATATCTCTCGTAACTTGAGAGCATTCTTGGAGGAAAGGAATTATCTCTTGGCTTGAGAGATTTCTCTATATCTATTGTGCACAACCAGAAATAATGGATAGATATAATGAGAATAATGTAATAGGGATTTTTATTACTTAGAATAATAAAATGAATTAATTACCTAAATGCATTTATTTATTTCATTTAATTCTTAGTAAGACCCCATGTCTAATAATAACATTTGACTATTATTATCACTTGACATGAACCTAGTGAATTACACCTAATATTATTTTATTAAATAAATAATATTATTTCTCAAAAATCCCCAGAAAAACTACATGGTGTATATATTAATATACACGGTGTGAACTTTTGTTTTTCTATTTTCTTTATTTCCTCCACCACATTTATTAGACCTTGAATAATGACTATTTATTTCTTAAATAAATATCACTGCATTATTCTATAATAAATATATATTATTTAACCCACAATATATTATATCGAATAACTAGTGTTGAAATAAATGTGATCAATCATCCTGGAATAATTATTAAACCACAACCGGGGATAACCTTTATTCAACTTGTTAAATAAATATCTAACTGAGATACTTGGATACACTTAGCGTGTGACACTCTAGGCCACTTTCTCAGTGGAATTAGGCAGAGCCTACCTAAAGTCCAAGGTTAGCATCTAGAAACATACCAAGACACCCATAAAGAAATAAGTTAATGCTGCAATGATGTTTCACCTGATACAAATGTTTACCATGTAATGTACTCCCTTTGTCTCTATATCTCTAATCAAGTGAGTTTCATGCTAGTGTCATCAACCCATATACTCGATTACTCTTTATTTTACCTCCCAAAATTGAACTTGCCTATTCCTCACCATGACCATGGATTTATTTAGGCTATATCAATTCCATCAAAGGGCCTGAGATATAAACTTCCATTATGGAACAAAAAGAACAAATTCTTTCTCGCATTATCTATTAAGGAAGTATTACTCGTGATGCACCCAATATATCCTACCTCGCTGCAAACAGTGTGTAATAACAGTTTTCATCAATACATCTAAGTGTGTGAGTTGTAATACCCATTAATAATAATCTTAAAGTCTAAGGACCAATACACACATCTGCATATAGGAACATCTAATAACACTATGAAATGTGGATTTCTTACTGGTGGGTCTCGTTCTCATAACATCCTCCTGGATATTACCAAGGACACACACCGTGATAAGGTGCCTCAAAGTTTTATGATTACTCGCCCCTAAGGGCATTCATTATTTTTTCCCTCAAATAACATCATCCGACCATAGAACATATATTCAAGAATAGTGTTATGGAACTTCTGGGTTCTCATCATAGTAGGGATCCACTATGACCCTTTAGTTAAAAAACTATCCTTAGGACATTATCACATGAATTTTAATGCATAAAAACAATAAATATGTGATAAGGTATTTATTAATATTCAAATACATGAATATAAGTTTATCATAAATTACAAAGTAGTTGGTTCTAGGCCACCAACTCCAACACTCATTATAGTGTAGAACCACTATAACCTTTTGATGTGATAAATACTCTAATTATATTATCACATTAATGTTATATAGAAGAACACTCATCATGTAATAAGATATTTATTAATATATTGGTAATTTAAAGTAAATATTTAGTTGATTATAGGGCACATAATCCAATAAATAATACATTAATAAAAATGATTAATCTCATACTATCTATCTAAGGTTTTTCATAAGGACTTTGGGGAGATATAATTTTGTCTATATGTCATATACTTAATAATATTTCCATAAAAGAGAAATCTATGATTTTATATGAATTATAGAAGCATAGAAAACTTAACCTAAATTATTTATAGATTTGGGGATACCATACAGTGGTAAAATTATAGAAAACTATGCTATTAGAAAAACTAATTATAACATTGATGTTTTAACATTGGTTATTAAATAACCGATGTTAAAAATATTTTTTATGTCATTAATTACATAAGAAAAGTAAAAACCTAATACATGTGTATTTTTAAGATCGATTATTGGCATAATCAACATTAAAAATGTTTTCTAGAATAATTTTAACATCAATTATTTTAAAAATTGGCATTAAAAATATTCTAGAATATTTTAAATGTAAATTAATATAATAATCAATGTTAAAAACTAAAGATAAGGGTATTTTTAATGTTGGTTATTTCAATAACTATTGTTTAAAATATAACCATAACATGTAATTTTCATTTTTTTTTACATTGTGCCAATGTGATTTTTATTTCCTGCAAACAAATTCATCTCAACACACACAAAAATTTCATTTTTTTCATACAAAACTCACGTGATTATACTTCCTCTCCTACAAATATATCAAACTGCACTACCTTATTTTCATTTCCCTCTCAAACTTCTATTTCTAACTCCATATTTAAATCTATTTCACCCATGTGATTTTTCTCCCAAATTTTCATTTCTCTCTCCATTATTCATTTGTAGATTAAAAATATTGATTTAATATACATTATGGGGATAGTGATGGTGGAATCCATTAGTAATGAAAAACATGTGGGCTAAGGTGGGGTGGGACAATCCCGTGCAGGTTTGAGCTCGTGCAGGTTTTTTTGAAAAAACCTGCATATATTGCCAAAAAAAATTTCAAACCCACCACACCTCGCATAAGCCCATAGGTAGCCCATAGGATTTCTCACATTTTTAAAAAATATACTATTTATAATCATTCAAATATTGTATTTTTTCCCATTTGTAATGGTATTTGTGAGAGGGAGTATGGATTGAAAATAGTTAGAGTTTTAAAGGATGTGATGAAACATTTTGTATAGGTTAATGGTAGTATGCGACGACACCGATGTGGTGGTGAACTGTTGTAATGAAAATAAGGCGAGTGATCAATGAGGGGAGATGAATGGTGACACTAGTTTTGTGTTGATTCAAACAACTGGACCTGTGAATGAATGAGGACTCTCTAGGTAATGACTAGTTTTAGAGGATGATATTAGGGTTCCCATGAGGCCCTTTCCTATTTTCTTAATAACAAAATAAAATTAAATAATAACAAAATTAAAGTGACCCAATAAATATTATTATTATCATAACCCTTTTAGAATTAAAACCATGCATAAGAGAGATGAGTTCCATTTTTCAAGAGGTGGGATGACACAACATGTGAATATGGTTAATAATTACTATATAAATATTATAATATCATATTAAAACAATAAATATAGACCTATTTAAAATTCACATGTGAATAAATGGTGAATTTGTATGACCATTACAGTGATCAATCATATGTCATGGTTTAATCATGATTTTTATTAAAAAAACTAAAATATAAAAGAATCATATATTGTAAAAAAAATATATTTTTTAAATCAGGCCCACAGGTAAGACCACACTTGTGTGGGATAAACCCACTTTGGCCCACACTCGTGTGGGATCAACCCATATTGGACTATGATCTAAACGGTAAAAAAATTTAGGACTGTCCCGCCTCACATATTCTCCATACCCGTGAATCCTATAAGTTGTGAGCCCATTTTTCATCACTAACATCCATGATGAGAAGAATTATAGAAAACATTTCAATGCTGATAAAGATATTTATTTAAACAATATTATTTATTAAATATCCTTGCATAGTGGCAGAATCCATTTAATGGTATCTTTTATTATCATATATTTTCTTTCATTCATTGTTCGTAATATTTGTTTATTATTATCATGATATCTTTTAATGGTCATTTTTTCAGTTCTATAATTGAAAAATAATTATTTTATCATATAAAACTATGATTGTTGTTGATGATTTTCTAAAACAACTAAGTAGGGTTCTATATTCTATAATAATTAAAAAAACATATATCTTTAACATCAGTTATTTAAATAACCAATGTGAAAAATTATTTTCCACATTTCTTTATTAAATAACTGACGTCAAAGATCATTTTTTACATTGGTTTTTAAAAATCCAATGTTGAAAATTATACCTTATTATAAAAAATAAATTTTAATAATAAATTATGTTGTACACATTTTTAATGTAAATTTAAATAACTGATGTTAAAAATATATTTACTATGTCACATGAAATGGAATCATCTAAAAAACCGACATTAAAAACATGAAAAAATTGATATATAAAACATGTTTCTGTATTTGTTATTAGAAGGAAAAATTATCTCCAAGAGGTATTGGATTCGTATTTCTATGACATGATAATCATAATAAAGATATAGATTTATGGTTGTATAATTATAATGGTTTAATACTTATTTACACATTTTTTAAATCAAGATATATTTTATTCAATAAATATAGGTTTACCTTTATACCCAATCATGTTTTAATTAAGGAATCTAACTAAAAAAAGTCTCAAGAAGATATTATTTAGATGGTTCATACATGACAACTACTTTTTTATGTACTTTACATAACGTATAAACAAAAATTTTATTACACAAAACCATGTTTTATTGAATATAATGTTTGATCCTAAAACTTACAAAGGTGGTATTCCATCTTCTAATGAACATCTTTAGAAGAAATTTGTAAATGATGAAATTTACTATATACTTGGGAATAATACTTGGATTTTAGTTAAAATTTCACATTGTTCACAACTAATAAAATGTAAATGGGTATTTAGAAGGAAAAAATGTTGACAAAGTAATTGAAAAAAATAAATCTAAATTGGAATCCAAGGGGGTTGCTAAAAAATAATGTATTTTTTTTATACACATGCCTTTGTATCTAAGATGACCATTATAAAATCACAGTTTCATTAACTTCCATATATAATATATAAATTCACTAAATATATACTAAACCAATATTCCTAATAGTGAATTAGATATGGAAATCTATATGGATCAACCTAGAGGGTTTTTATTATGTGAGAGAGTAAAAAAGTTCATAAATTAATACAATTCATAAAAGGTTTGAAACATACTCCTAAACTAATTCAAAAGTAGTGACCACTTATGAGCATCATAACTTATCATGATGGAAATTTTTTACAAAATTTATTGTGCTCACACTATAATTAAAACTACTAAAGCATAAAATAACATAATTATGAGATCGTTCCCATGAGGATAACAAATTAAACCTCAAAAGTAAATTTAAACTAATTATTAACCCTTAATTTTAACTTTAAGAAAGTTTTTTATTCACTATAAATCTAAATCTAAAGTTATAAAAATGATTACTAAAGTAATATATAAGAAATACATTTCAAAGGATTTTTTTTTAAAAAATTACCTCCTTTATTCATAAATCAATTCAATTAATTTTTTGCAAGGTTGTTCAAAAGTAATCAACTTCACTATGTTCAAGTCCATCAATTATAATTTAATCAATTTAAATATTTTAATTAAATAAATAAATAAAAATTGTTACATTAAGTTCAACCTTGAGAAGAAAAAGATGAATCCAATTTTTTTTCACAATTCAATTCTATTAAACATCTTGGAAATCCTCCCTTAAAAACTCTCTTTATAAAATAATAATTAAGGAATGATATTAAAGTGAAGTCACAAGATGATTCAAAATTATATTAATCTATTTATTAATGAATTTAATATAAAATATTAGGTACCCATCCCTTTACTCTCAATTTTTTACCTCTTAAGAGACTATACACTCTTGTTCAATTAGAATCCAATCAATAAACTATTAATATTAGAAAATATGAATAAAATAATGAAAAATGGTATTTAAAATTGAATATTCTTGAATAAATAATTAATAACACTTAAATTCAATTAAACTTATGAACATGAATCAATAAATCACTAAAAGTGATATTATTAAATGGGATAAAACCTAAAAGAACTGAATAAATTTGAATGAATGCCTAAACTATCAGAAACATGATTTTTTACAAGACTAAACTAATCAAAGCGTGAATTAAATCTAAAACTTCATGGAATGTCTATCTAAAACTGAAATGATCAAATATTCACCATGAACAATCCGAAATAGAGAAAAATAGCTTGATCATCTATACTATGATCATTAACCATGAAATGGTTCAATCTAGTCTCCCCATTTTATTTGAAATCCATGAACTATTCAACAATAAAAATAAGAAGATAAAGGTAGTATCTTCTTTCTAAATTTTCAAATATTAGGTTGTTGAAAAAGGATTATTAAATTTCAGTATTGTGTGGTTGACTCATCATGGTACCTCAATTGTTTATCAACTTTACTCCAGTCATGTTTGTGGGAATTTTTTTGAAGTCCTTAGAATATAAAGCATAATTAATCACACCACATCATAGTGATCATCATGGTTTTATTTCTTCAATTACATAAATCTACACATTCTAAGAATAAGATCCTCTATACTGTGTTTCTTCTAAACTCTTTGTTTTCTTAGTCACACAAGATAACCATGATTTATTTTTGGTACACCACATAATGGTTTAATCTATTTTTCTTTAATCATTTCCAAATGTCTCTAATTCCATTCTAATACTTCAATATTACTATAAAAATAAAGAATAGATTTAATTAGTTAGAATAAACTCAATTTCATAAAAAAAAATTCAATTATTAAATACATATAAAAAAGAAGTATCCAATTTCTACGTGCTTAATATTTTTCTTTTCCTTAATAAAAAACATCTTAATAAATATTTCAAAGAAAAACATCACCTTAACTGGAGAAATTTATAACCAATCATTCCAATAAAAAAAATATAACTAAAAATTATCAAAATTTAAATTATTATCCTTCTTAGGCACATAATCATGCCCCATTATTTAATTCAATTTCCAATCTATCTTCCCTTCCATTATCATCTCTCAACGTTTCCTAGATATTATTTCTCATTTTCTGATCTACCTTAGTAAAAAATATTTTCTCTCATAAATTAAGGTCATTTAATGGGATTTATACTCAATATCAAGAATATTTAGTCTATCCATAAGATTATAAGATGTATAATTCTATATATTAAAAATTAAAACACACAAATCTAGTAAACTTTTGAAAATTTTGTTGTAAGATTGAGGATTAGTGGATAAATGATATAAAAATTGAAAATTATAAAAAAGGATGATTGATTATTTAATTATTAATTATTTTCACTTAAAATTAATAAAAATATATCTCTTACTTAAAAAAATATCATCCACTAATACCTTTCTCTTTTTTCTCCTTCTTATTGGTTTACAAACCTAAACATTTGAAACAATGATGAATTGTTTCTCTTTTATTCAATTTTAAATTTTTTAAAATTATAAAGGAACAATGTAGGCATAAAGAAAAATAGATTTTTAAACCAATTATCCTATAAATAATAAATTTATCATCATATTATTCCTTTTTTCATGGAATTATTTTCCAGTAACACCTTGAATCAGATCAATTTCTCACTTGTAACTCAAATGAAATTATGCAACAATACTAAAGAATTTGGGTAGGAAAGATAAATATTCTTATAATATGGCTTACATAACTAGAAATTCATGTATTTATTAGATTAAATGAGGTTAAAATTTAGGCTAAAATAAAATATAAATGGTCTAAAAATCAATAAATTACCTCAATCATTTTATTTTGGATTTAAATATTAATGTTTCAAAAAAGTTCAAAAAGAAAGTTCTTATGGTTATGCATATCTTGAGAACATATAAAAAATATAGATATCATAAATAATACATCAAAGGGTGTTTTTATGTTAGGAAATCACTCATGTCATAGATATAAACTAAGTTTTTAATCAATGATAATTTTAGAGAATAAAAAAATCAATTTAGAAATCATTTTAAATTTAAACCCAAAAAAACGAACAAGTGTTCATTTTTTAAAAAATTCCACATACATCTCTTAATTTTATTCTAATAATATATTTAAAATTTCTACATGTCAAAATATTTTTATAGAGGAAAACTTATCCTTGAAAAATGAAATCAAGAAAATAAAATTAAGTTTTATTTTTAATGGACCCTTCCCCACACTTAAATCCAAATAGTGTTCTCATCGATTGATTTATAAGTGGAAGAGTTAAATATATTTTTTCAATGAAACATAAAAAAGAAATAGCATAAAGTAGTGTAAATTTTACTAAAATGAGTATCCTTATATTCCTTTGACCCTTGGATGAAATTTCGGTTTATTTTCCTAAAATTTTAATTTCTTCTATGAAAATAGATTAGTATCAACATGGAATGTATGATAATAAATAAAAAATATAAATAAATATAAAATAAATAAAATTTTAATAAAAAATCCTTGTATTCATCAATTATAGCTCATAAAAAATATCACAATAGTCTTCAAAAGATAAGGGAAATATATGTGCATCAAAATGAGGTGTTGGAATAACCCAGATAGGAGGGTGAACGAGACAATATTCAATCCCTTGAAAGTGGAATATGCAGGCTTTGAAAATGGAATAATGGATTGAGTAGCTTTTGGAACTAATGGTAACTCCATTAAATCTATGGGTATAGTGTAACACCCTCAATTTTAGGTAATTAACCCTTTATTTATGTATTTTAAATATATAAAGTAATTGGGTTAAGTTTAGGAATGTTTGGAGAAGTTTTGAAAAGATTTTGAACCTTTTATGGAGGTGGATGATTATTAGAAACTGTGAAAGACCTCCAGGAAACAATATAAGGGAAAAATGGTTCACTAGGTAGGCACACGGTTGGCGCACAGTTTGGCCAAACTATGCAGCCACCTAGGGGAAACCATAAAAATGTGGGTAGAGGTATTTATAATAGTTGCTGAACATTTTTCAAAACTGTGCGAGTCGACTGTGGGAGGGGTGACCTAAGGAAGTAGCATCCACATAGCTGGAGTATGGTTTTCTAAATCGTGTGGCCTAACCATGCGGCGTATAAGTGACCCCCCTTAAATTGTGGATCTAATCCTAATTATACTCATAACCACTTGTTTTCTCCCTAAAAATACCATAACTAGAAATATTATCCTTCCAAAGGCTTTTTAGACCCTTACCTTTGATTTAGGAGCAACCAGTTGGTGAATCTTAGTGTGTTGGAGGCTAGATTTCTTGGTAAGTGCTCATTCTTCGTGGTTTTCCTTAGTTTTATTCTTATTCCCTCTATTATGTCATGGATCTAATTCATTTGGGATAGATACATGTTGTGTGATGAAAATCATGATTAGATATGGTTATGTTTATGATTGGTAACAAGATCTAATGTGGGTTTTGGAAAATCTAAGAAAAGTTTGTTGAAGAATTGTTTCGTTCTTCATTTTCACCTAAGGATGCAAGGTAGTTGGTTTCACTCTTGAATCCTCTTATCATAACTTGAAGGCTTGATTTAAAATTGATTTATTTTCTTGGTTTTAATTGTGAAATTGTGTGAAATGGTTGTTGGAAACCCTCTTTAGTGATGGTTTGTGGAATTTTAGAAATTGGTTGTTTTGTGAAAAGTGATATTTTTAAATGATTTTAAAATGGTTGTTTAATTTTAATGCATGGAAATTGGTTGGATTTTTTTTCAATAAAAGTATTTTTTATTGAAATGGTTTGGCACAATTTGTTAGTCTTGTTTTTTGGAATAAATATTGGTGTGTGTTCATGTTTATTTGGGACATATAAGTATATGAAGTTCCCTATTTCAAAAGTGGGATGGATAAGGGTATGAAATTTCCCCCATAAAAATGGTTCACCAAGTGATGGCTTGATTAAAGGATGAATCACCACTCATGAGTACTGGGAGGTCCATGGTTGTATGCATGGTTAGATGTATGGTTGTGTGGAATGGAATGAGTTATGCCAAAATGGAATTTAAGAAATGATTTTTTAAATAATTGTTTGATTTATTTCCTTGTAGCTTATTTGGATTTGATATAAACTATAGAGATGTTTTAATTTTTTTTATATAAAGTGTTTTATATAAATGTGATAAATTTTTCTATCCTAATGGCATGAGTAGGTAAGTCATTTTGAGGAATCCTACTAAGTTTTATACTCAACCCCTACTTGGGAAATTTTGTGCATTTGCAGATGTTGTTTATCAAGAAACAGGTAAAGGAAAGGTATCTCATTTATTTAATGATTCTTTGTGATACCTTGTGCATTATTTGTGGAGTTGGATATTGGATAATGTGGGAGATATGGAGGTTATGTCTTTTTTGTCTTAGAGCTTTGTTGGTTTTAGTTTCTTCTTTGTACATTGATATAATTCATGGCTATAGTTTGGTTTTGTTATCAATTGGTATTACTTTGAGTTGTATTACATTATTATCATGAATCATTTAGTGGTTGTTTGGTTACAATAATCTTGTTTTGGTCGTTTTTTTATTTTCAAAAGGTAAAATAGTCCCCCAACTATTTACGAAGCCATTGGCATTTATTTTCAGCCTTTGGTGTCTTGGGAATGTCACCTAATGCCTAGTACTATCTTTTCCTCTTCTTAAGCCACTGGTGAGGGGAGGGATGTTACAAATGGTATCAGTCTTGGATGATCCATCTTTCTTTTTGGGACAAAAGGTATTGGTTTGTTGGTCTTGGAGTTGTAAAATCAATCTGGTATAGTCATGGAGTTGGGATGGTAGTAAGGATTAGGATCATGAGAACTTGAAATGAAGAGCATAAATAAGTGTATATAACCTATTTATGATGAAATTCAAGTTACAAGGGATTTGGGTACATGAGTGTTTTGAGACACTTCTAGGAGTTATAACCTCTTTATCATGAGTTTATAAAATTAGTTATCACAGGTTTATAAAATTAGAATATTATGAAATGCATTGATATAAATGACTTCCCGCCAGGAGTGCATAATTAATTTGGAGTAATGATTTATGATTTTTTGAAAATGGTTGAATTTTGAAATGTTTTGAAAATGTTTTCAAATGTGATATTTTGAAAATGAAGGGTAGTTTTATTTTTAAAATGGATTGATTTTAAAAATTCATGGTGGGATTTAAAAAAATGGTTTCAAAGTAAAAAAGTGTTTAATTCTGGAAAGCCTTGTTGTGATAAATGTGATTTAAAAAATTTGAAATTGCTAGGCCTCCAGTTTCTAGAGAGCGGGACTAAATGGTTTTTTCATGTGGTTATAGAAAATAGAACCATTTAGGTGTAGAAGAAACCAACCAAAAGAGGCTATTGAGAATGTGGTTGCACCCAAGACACAGGTGAACCAACAGCTGGTTCAAAGTATTTTCTAGGATTTTCAATCTATGGATAGAGGGTACCGAAGGGATGAACCAAGGAAAGTGGATAATTCCATTCAGTTAAAGAACCAGAATCCACCCATCCTTTGAGGTGATTTAGAACCGGAAAAGGAAAATTTGTGGATGAATAGGATGAATCAAATCTTTTATTTCCTAAGTACACAAGCTGAGCTAAAATTAAATTTGGTGACATATATACTGGATGATCTAGCATGATAGTGGTGGGATTCAACATTTCAGGATAAATTACACTAAGTAATTGCATGGGAGGATTTTTAAGAATTGTTCAACAAACAATTCTATCCTCACATGTTCAAAATTGATATAACAATAGACTTTTTCAGCTCGAGGCTGGAGAACCTCACAATAATAGAGTACACAGATAAATTAATGAATTTAGTCTATTTTCACTCAAAGTTACTATAAGTTTATCCTTTAAGGCATGAATTTTTGAATTGGGGTTGGGGAAAAATATTTTCTTGAATATTTTCATGCTTTGTATAATGGATTATATGGATATGGTCAATAGAGTGATGATGGAAGAAAAAGACATCTAAGGAACTAAAGGTAGAGGAAGTATGTTGATAACTCTAGGAAATGGTGGGAACTCTAATTCTAGGAATAATTAGCAGAGGGACACCTATTTCCAAGGTAGTGTAATGAATCATAATTAGAATATTGGATTAGTGAATCTTCCTCATAAAAATAAGAGTATTTTGGGATGATTTTAATGTGGTTCTTTTGATCACATGGAGTGATATTGTACGACACCATATAGAGAATGTCACAATTGAAACCAGATGGGGCATCTTCAGCTCTATTTTCATAGTGCTCCAAGGCCGGGTGATCAAGACACATCTCATGTTTTGCAAAAATCGTATGCTTTGACATGATGAGGGAAGCAGAATAATTATCATCAGAAGAACCGAGATAGCCATAGTGATTCCAGGAGTACCATGACTCCTCAAATAGTGTAATCTCAATAGAGTAATAAAGACCAAAGTGAAGCAAGTAATCAATTTTATGGAACTAAGAAAATGATTTTGGATACCCAATCTAGATCATCTATAGTGAGAGGCACAATTCTTTTGAATTCTACAATTATACAAGATTTGTTTTATACAGGTGTATCCCATTTGTTTATTGCTTCTTATATTTTTAATCTACTAGGTTTTTTATGTTGAGACAATTCCTTCTATTTTGAAACTTCAAACTTCTCTTGGTCAAAAATAATTTCAAGCCTTTATGCACAAATCATGTGCTATAACAATCAGTGGGGATGGATTGATATGAGATTTATCTATTTTTGATATGGATGTATATGACATAATCCTAGGTACGGGTTGGTTGAAAATGTTCAAATCTCACATTTATTATTATACCCGAAGGTTTAGTTTTACAACTAATGATGTCATCAAGCGTCTCTTTAGAGGATACCAGAATATAAAGGCAGGTGTAGCAAGATTGTTGGCACTAGTAGTTAGAATCATATCATAACATTTGGCAGTGTTGACCTTGTAATCTTTGGATGAGATTTGGGATAGTGGTTTTTTAGAAACTTTTTATCATTTTACAGATGTTTTTCATGATAATTTCTCAAGGTTTCCACCCACAAGAGAAGTGGATTTTATGATTGATCTCCCAACGAGGACCAGTACTATATTATTCCCATATTATCATATGGAACTACAAGATTAAGGGATATGGAAGTCTAGTTGGAAGATTTATAAAGAAAAGGGTTCATTCGGCCTAGTATGTCTCTGTGGGAAACACTAGTCTTGTTTGTGAAAAAGGAAGATGTAACTCTAAGGATTTTTTTTGAATTATCATAAGATTAATGAATTTATGATAAATAATCATTATACACTTCCAAGCATTGATGATCTGTTCAATCAATTGAGGGGATATCAGTGGTTCTCTAAGATTAAATTATGATTAGGATATCACCAATTTCATTTTTGGAAGGATGATATCTAGAAAACTTCTTTCAGGAGTAGATATGACCATTACAAGTATGCGATTATGCCTTTCAGTCTTAAGAATGCACCTAAAATATTTATGGAATTGATGAATCCGATATTTCAAAGGTATCTAGATTATTTTTTGGTGGTGTTTGTGGTTTAAATATTTATGTATTCAAGGCCAAGGGCTGAGCATGATCAAAACTTGGTGATAGTGTTGGGAATATTGATAGTTCATTGTTTGTATTCCTAAATTTCAAAGTGTGATTTTGGATAAAAGAGGTACATTTCTTTGGCCATTTAATCTCCAAAAAAGGTGTTTCTTTGGATCTAGAAAAGATAAAAGCTATTATCTCCAAGAAACCTCCAAATAATGTATTTGAGACACTCATTTTCCTTGGCCTAGCTGGTTATTATTGACTTTTTGTTTATGACTTTTCATGACTAGATTTACCTATGACAGCTTTGAAAAGTAATGTTGTTTCATACCAATGGAATGATGAATTTCAAAAGTATTTTCAAGAATTTAAGGTTTTCCTTACATCAACATGAATCTTGATATTTCCATAATTAGGAATGGGTTATGTGGTGTGTTGTGATTCTTTAGGATATGTGATGGGATGTGTTCTCATGCATGGAGATTATGTTGTTGCTTATAGATCATGACAATTAAAGTTGAATGATAAGAACTACCCAACACATGATTTGGATTTAGCCACTGTAGTCCATTCATTGAATACATGGCGTCATTACCTATTTTTTTGAGAAATTTACAGTGTTTATGGATCATAAGAGTTTGAAACACATTTTATCACATAAATATTAGAACCCGAGATAAAGAAGATGGACAAAATATCTCCAATTTTTTGAATTTGACTTGATTTATACCCAAGGTGAAGGAAATTAGGTAGAAGATTCATTAAGTAGAAATTTGTACAGTCAATTGGAAAAAGAGGCTTCAAATCAGTTGAAACTAATGTTAGTGATAACCGACATGCACTTGGATCATAAAGACTAAGGTAGTTATGTAGTTATATTTATAGTTTCTTTGGTTTTTTATTTGGAAGGGAAGGTTAAAGAGGCATAAAAATTTGATTCATAACGTGTTTCTATGAGGTCAACACTCAATGGTAGGGAGAATATTAAGGGATGGAAGCTGTATGGGAGTTTAGTTTTGAGGTTTCAAGATCAGATGGTTGTACCTTTGGCCTGTTAGGAATAAATTCTCCATACTTACCACTATTTGATATGGGATGTTAATCCTAGAATAAAAAATATGTATAAGGTGTTGAAAGAATAATTTTTGTGGTTTGGAATGAAAATAAAGGTAGATGAGTTTGGTAGGAGATTAATCACCTATCAGTAGTTTAAGGAAGAGCATAAAAAACTAGTGGGTATGTTACAGTCTTTACCTATTACTATCTAGAAATGGGAGAAGATAACAATGGATTTTGTGAAATGTCTCCCAAGGATGGTTCAGAAACACAATTCCATACGGGTGATAGTGGATTGGCTGAAAAATTTGTCACATTTCATCTCTATTCATGAATCTCATATGGTGGAGGACTTGTCAAAAATATATATCTGATAAGTGGTAAAGAGGCATGGAGTACCAGTTTTGATAGTATTGGACCAAGATCCCAAGTTTACATCTTGATTTTAGAGATCCTTACAGTAATCCCTTGGGACTCAGTTGACCATGATCACAATGTATAATCCTCATATGAATGTAAAATATGAGAGGAAAATACAAACATTGGAAGAAATTCTTCAGGTGTGTGTAATGGATTTTGGTGGCTCATGGGCAGATCACATATCATTAGCAGATTTCTCATACAAAAAAAGTTATCATGCCTCAATACATATGATTTTTTTAAGAATTGTATGTGAGTCCATATTTTTATCCACTTTATTGGGTGGAAATAGTTGATACTTTACTAGTTGGACCAAGCCTTGTGTAAGAGACAACATATAAGATTCAGTTGATCATGAAAAGTATGGATATGGATCATAGTCATCAGAAATAATATGTGGATCATTGTCGATGGCCATTTTCATTTTAGGTGAGTGATCATGTGTTCTTGATAATCTCTCAAAGGCTTGGGAATCTTTATTTTGGGAAGTAGGGTAAGTTATCTCCTTGATAAATAGGCCCTTTTGAGACACTTTAACATGTTGGTGAGTGGAATATTAGTTTTATTTTCCACCATGGTTCAGTTTAGGGCATAATTTATTTCATGTATCTCAGTTTAAAAAGTATCATCCTGATCCTAACCATGTGATTCGATGGGATCACATTGACCTAGAGCCAGATGCAATATTGGTTTATGTGCTAGTGTGGATTATGGACAGGCAAGAGAAATTCTTGCATGAAAAAAGCATCAGTCTAGTGTGGGTTTTGTGGAAACATGGTTGGGTTCAGAAATAAACATAGGATTGTGAGAAAAAAATGATCAATAAATGGCCCGAACTCTTTTAGTACAATGGTAATTTTCATCTTTCCAAGTAAAAAAATACCAATGGTGGGGAGAATTTATTACCCCCAGTTTTAGGTAATCAACCCTTTATTTATGTATTTTAAGTATATAATGTAATTGGGTTATATTTAGTAAGGTTTAGAGGAGTTTTTAAAAGCTTTTTGATATTCTCTGTAGGTTCACTATTTGAGCATGATTAGTAGAAACCATGAAATACCTCTAGAAAACCATGCAAGGGAAAACAAGGTTCACTGGGCAAGCGAACAGTTGGTGAATGGTTTGGCCAAACTATACAGCCACCCAGGTGGAACTGTGAAAATGTGGGAAAAGGGATTTATCATGGTTGGAACATGTTTTGTTTAACCATGTGAGCCAACTATATGAGGGACGACTTAAGGTAGTAGCACCCACATGGTTGGTATATAGTTTTCCAAACCATGCGACCTAACCATGTGGCATACAAGTATCCCTCCTTAAACTGTGTATCTAATATAATTTAGACCCTAAACTCCCCATTTTACCCCTAAATAGAACATAAATCAAAATACTCTCCTTCTAAAGGATGTGAATTCCCTTCCCTTTGATCCATGAGTAATCTGTTGGCAAATCTTGGTGTGTTGGAGGCCATATTGCTAGGTAAGTGCTCATGATTGGTGGTTTTATTTAGTTTTCTTATTATTCGATCTGTTGGATCATGGATCTAATTCTTTAGGGATATATCCATGTTGTTTGATGCCAATCATGATGATATATGGTTGTATTGATGATAGTTAACAAGATCTAAGCTGAGTTTTGGAACATATAAGCAAATTTTGTTGAAGAATTGTGTTGGTCTTCATGTTATACTAAGGTTGTGAGGTAGGCAGATTCAATCTCGACTCATCTTATTATAAATTTAAGGATATATTTCAAATTGATTAATTTTCTTGGTTTGAATTGTGAAATTTAGTGAAATGGTTATTAGAAACCCTCTCTAGTGATTGTTTGTGGAATTTTAGAAATTGGTTGTTTTGTGAAAAGTGAAATTGTTAAATGATTTTAAAATGATTTTTGGTTTTAATTCATGGAAATTAGTTGGAAAAAAGTTTTCAATAAAATTATTATTTTATTGAAATGGTTTGTCATAATTGGTTTGTCTTGGTTTTTGGCATAAATGTTGGCATGTGTTCACATGAATCTGGGATAGATAAGGGTATGAATTCCCCCCATCAAAAGTGGGATGGATAAGGGTATGAACTTTCCCACATATAAATGGTTCACCAAGTGAAGACTTGGTGAAAGGATGAATTACCAATCATGAGTATTTGGGGTGGGGTTGGTGTGGGTACATGGTTTCATGCATGATTGGATGTGTGTTTGTGTGGAATGAAATGTGTTATGCCAAAATAGAATTTGAGAAATGTTTTTTTAAAGAATTACTTGATTGATTTCATTGGAAATGCTTTGGATTTGATATAAATAGTTGTAATGTTTTAAATTATTTTATATAAAATATTTTATATTAATGTTCTAACTTTTTTTATCCTAGTGGAATGGGAAAGGAAGTCATTTGGGAAAATCCTACCGAGTTTTATACTCACCCCCTACTTGGGTACTTTTGTGTGTTTGAAGATGTTGTTTATTGATACACAGGTAAATGTAAGGTATCTCATTTATTTAGTGATACTTCATGATACCTTGGTCATGGTTTTTGGAGTTTGATCTTGGAGTATATGGGAGATATGGAGTTTATATCTTGGTTGTCTTTGAGTTTTGTTGGTTTTAGTTTCCCCTTTGTACTCTAATATAATTCAAGGATGTAGTTTGGTTTTTTCATTAGTTGGTATTTCTTGGAGTTTTGTTACATTTTTCTCATGTATCATTTAGTGGTTTTTTTATGTCACTATTGGTTTGGTTTTTTTATTTTAAAAAGGTAAAATCATCCCCAACTTTTGAGGAATCCCTTAGTATTTATTGACAACCTTTGGTGTCTTGGGGATGTCATATGAGGCCTTGTAATGTCTCTACCTATTCTCAAGAAAATGGTGAGGAAATTTATGTTACACATAGGGTCTATAGTGGTTGAAAAAACCATTTAAGTGATAGGGACTGATGTAATGGTAGTTTCAACTAGTGCAGGAGTAGTGGAAGTTGTTGTGTGTTACGTAACTAGATCTTGAATTTTGACCTTAAATTTCCTCTAGGTATTGAAATAGAAAAAAAACTATTCTTTACCATTTTTTATAATATGACTCTGTATTTACTTTCTATTTTTTCTTATTCTCTTCCTCTTTTTTTTGTTCCTCCTTATTTTCTTTATTTTAATTCCATTTCTTTTCTTTATTCCACTATTCTAAAAATGGTTGGGGTAGATTTTTCATGGGTATGGGGTGGTGGTGTGGGAGATTTTGGTGTAGTTAATTCTGGGGAAACTCCATTGGCTTCCAACTCAACCTTTTTCTCATTAAATTTTATATTGATGGCATAAATATGCTTCTCCATAGGAAATAGGGAAACATAAGAGGATATGGTGATAATAAGATGGATAGATATGGAAACCATAGGGGCTAGTGAATGAGATGGTGGGACATTAATTAAGATATCTAGTATGGCAGTATGGTGAAATAAATATCTTGGCTTAACATGAGGTCTAAGGTACTAGGATTTTATGCCCCATGGGATAATGATTGAGGGGAAATGGGCCTTAGGGGTATCTCTCATCATGAACTAACTCAGGTTGACCTGACACATCACCTGATCTAACTCTCTATAAGGTCTCAAGAATTCATCCCTATATGCTAGAGACCACCGACTAGTAATGAGGGTCTAAAGTGATATCATGAAGAGAATATTACCTCATATAATAGAGGAAAATAACCAAACACATACATATCCATAAACATAAAATTATAAAAATTTAATAAAATAGAAGAATACTATAATAAATGAAATGTGACATGAAAACTCACAATCATACTAGTATACATCAACCAATTTCTCATTAGACTGACCACATATAAAAAATAAGAAAAATTAAATAAAATGTAAAAAATCCACCACTACCATCCTCGAGCCATACCACAAGCCTGGTCACCAACACATGTCTATCTCCTCTAGCCCGATCCTTAGACTCACTATATAAAACATTATATTTAAGTACATTTTGGTTTTATATTTAGACATGTTTATAAATATGGATAATTAATTTACCCACATTTCATAAAAATATTGGGAAAACATGTCTCTCTAAATTAGAAACATTTATAAACACGGTTAATTTAACCACATTTATAAATGATGCTAATTTAGCTACAATTATAAACAATTCTAAATTAGTAATGTTTATAAATAGTGCTAATTTAGCTACTCATATAAACACTACTAATTTAACCATGTTTATAAACACCACCAATTTATCTGTGTTTATAAACACTATTAATTTACCCTCATTTATAAATGTCACTAATTTAGTGACACGCTGTTTACCCATGATTTTTATAAACATGGGTAAACAAGTTATTTATTAGTTATGTTTTACATAAACATGGATAATTAATGTTTTTAATATTTTGATATAATTTTTGGGTATTTTTTAAAATTTATTGTTCCCTTTCCTGCGTCTATCACCCTGCCTCTCGCTCAACCCCACCCCTCCCTATAGGTAAGATATAAAATAGAAATGAGGGTGAATTTTGTTTATTTTTTTAAAATAATGCTATAAAATAAAATCAATTAACAATAAAGAATTTAATTTATGAATAAAATAATAAAATTAAAATCAAGAGAGAAGAATTTAAAACCATAAGCCCAGTGGAAAATAAATTATAGAAATTAAAGAGGCATACTTTGGTAAAGGAGTTCAACAATAACTCAAGAATTACCCCTACATATCCTCCCCTCAAGAAGGATTGAGAGTAATATATTTATCCATTGGTTTTAATGAAAAACCAAGAACCAAATAAGAAAAAACAATCCTTTGGTTTTAATGGATACTAAGAACTAAATGGAAACTAAGAACTAAAAGAAGACCCCTGTTTTTAACAGAAACCAAGAACCAATATCCCTCACTTTAACGATGGTGATCACCTAAATAATAAGAATAAGATGATATAGATTTTTTTAAAAACCCTTTCTAAATCACTCTACTCTCTCTTAGAAGATTTAAATAAATGAATGATTAAGAGAGAGAGATAAAGGAGATAGATGATCCTTTTTGAACTTACAATAAGGGAAAAATTGTCTCAAAAATAAGAGGCAAAGAGAAATTTAATTGAATTTTTTGACTCCCATATTTAATTTTGAGGTTTGAAAGAATCATGGATAAATTTTGAAAAATTACTTTGAGAATAGATTTAGAAGTAAGAAGTCCTCATATATGTTCTTTGATATTTTTAGTTGAGATCCATGTCTCCCTAGGCCTATATTTATAGACTTCATGGTATATAGAGGCCCCTTGGGTTTAGCCAACGATTTAATAAGCCAAGAAAATGCCTTTAAATCCATTAATAAATGTATATTTATTATTTTAGATCAAAGCCACTAACTAGCCATACGATTCCACCGGCTAGTCGGTGAAAGTTCTATAGGTTACTACTTCTGTATAAGAATCCACAAGGTAGCTAGTTAGCTCCACAAACTAGCTGGTTAGATCCACTGACCAGCCAGTGGGATTGATAGAATTCCAGGAGGTTTTATCACCTTAATAAGTTGGATGGTTCACTTCTATTGGGTATCCAGTGAGTATAGACTAATAAGGTCTTCTAGGAATCCCTCAATCCTTCTTTTGATGCCTTATATTGGTCTAGTTATTCCCTAGTATGTTGTGTAAATGCTATACATAATAAATAATCAAAACAAAAAGGTTAGAAAAACTATAGTGACTATGATCATGAAAACATGTGATAGGTTAAACAATCTCTCCATTTTTAATAATAAAAAACACTCTTTTAATATTAAAATAAAAAATAAAGGATAATAAGGAGGTGAAGAAGAAAGAGGAAAGAAAAAGGGAAAAGATAAAAGAAAGATATTTAGAATTTTCCATTTCCATGAAAGCATAAATCTCCCCCTTGTAACAAGATCCTTCTCTTATAGATCTTCCTCCCTTTTTAAAATAATAAACTTTTCTCCAATAAATTGAAACTCCCCCTACATTAGACTTTATTCCACCAAAATCACTAAACACTTCTCCCAAAACATAAAAACTTTCTCCCCCTCTGTGATTATCAAGAATACATAAAAAGAAAAAGGGTTATATAGATATGAAAAAACATGTATAATATAATCAAATTGATCATAGAAAAATTATTTTAAAAATTTAAAGAAGGTGTTTTAAAAACAAGAAAAATATTTTAAAAAACAATCAAGATTTTAAAAGATAAATCATGGGCAAGAAGAGATAAAGAATAAGTATTTAAAGCATTCCATTCTAATATCTCCTTTACTAAAATTAAAATGTTCTAAAGTAATGGGTTTTATGAAGATATCATCTAATTAAAGATATGTGATAATGTATTCTAACACGACATATCCTTTTTGAAAGTGGTCTCTCAAAAAGTGATATCAAATATTAATGTTCTTTGTGTGTTCATGATGAACAAGATTTCTAGAGATGATTATAACACTAGAATCATCATATTTAATTATAAAAAGAGATAATTCTAGCCCAATTTCTAAGAGATTTTGTTTCATCCATATAATTTGGACATAAAAACTCCACACAGTTATATATTAATCTTCAGTTATAGAAAGAGAAATCAATTCATTCTTTTTAATACTCCAAGAGATTAAGGAATGTCTAAGAAGTTAAAAAGTACCACTTATACTTTTCCTATCTTGTTGACATCATCCAAAATATTTTATAGAAAAAATAGAAAGATTAAAAGAGGTTCCCTTAGGATAAAATAAACCACAATTTTTATAACCATTAAAAAAATTAAAAAATACTTTTAAGATCTTTTAAATGTAATTATTTAGGATTATCTTAAAATTGAGCACAAAAAATAGTAAATATAATGTCTAATTGGGTCATAGTAAGGTAAAGTAGACTCCCAATCATACTTTAATAAATATTATTATTAACCGATTTATTATATTGATTCAATGTTAGCTTACAATACATAGTCATAGGCATACTAATTTTATTATCATGATCTATACCAAAATATTTTAGAAGTTCATTAGTGTATTTTATTTGGTTGATAAAAGTTACATCCTCATTTTGAGATATTTTGAAAACCAAGAATTAATTTTAACTCACCCATAAAACTCATTTTAAATTATTTTCTCACAAGATTTGAAAATTCATTACAAAATAATTCATTTTTTGATCAAAAAATTACATCACTAGTATATATTTGAACGATTAAAATATCATTTGAAACATTTTTTAGAAATAATGCTGAGTCAAAATTTTCCATTTTAAAATCATTTGATAAAATAAAACTAATAAAACTTTCACACTAAGCCTTATTTTCTTGTTTTGAACCATGTGAATCTTTGGTTAAATTAAAAAATGTATTTTGAAATTTTTTATTTTCAAAACTATCTGGTTGTTTAATAAAAACATTTTAGAAAATAAAAAAATTTTGAAAAGTGTTTTAAAATCCATTTGAAAAAGTTTATAATTTAGATGGGGGGATAATTCCAACAATAATCTTATAGATTTTAGCTGATCAATGGGGGTGAAGGACTCGCCATAATAAATTCCTTCTTCTTGATTATAGAATTTTGTTATTAGTCTAGCTTTGTTGTGTGTGATGTCACATTTCTCATCTAATTTAGTTCTAAAAACTCATTTTGTACCAATAATAATATGATCATTAGGTATTTTAAAAAGAGTCCAAATATTAGTCTTTTGGAATTGGTTCAAGCCTTATAGCATATAAAAAACCCAATTTTCATCGTTAATAGCGCAATATATGTTTTTAGTTTTACAAAATAATGAAAAGAACGATACTAAACTTCATTTAAGACATATATTCTAGTATGAGTACTAGCTTGAAAATCACTAATAATATTTTCCAAGGGATGATATTTATATTTTTTTAAGGCTTTAAGTAAAGGACTAGATGGAGTTTTAATGAAAATATCTTTAAGAGAAGGTGGATTATTCAATTTCAAAGGTAAAAGGTTACCTATATATTCGAATTAGAATGATGGTTTAGGAAATTTTTCATCGAATTTGATATGAATATATTCTCTAATAGTTTTGGATTTTTATTGGAGACTCAGTAGGATTTACTTGAGTTCAAGTACCCAAGAATTATTTCTTCATCATATTTTGTATCAAATTTCCCATGGATTTCTTCATTTTTAAGATTATAACATTTAAATCCAAACAATTTCAAAAAGAGAGATTTTGGAATTTGATTTTTCCAAAATTCATAATGGGTATTTTTGAGGAGGGTTCTTACAAGAACACAATTTATGATATAACAAGCAGTATTGACCATCTTGGCCCAAAAGTAATGTGGGAGTTTGAAATAATTTAGGAGGGATCTTGATATTTCATGAAGAGTTAAATTCCATCTTTTGACTACCCCGCTTTTTTGAGGTGTTCTAGGAGTAAAAAAAGTATTATTATAACCTTATGAAGCACAAAGTTACTTAAAAAACTTTGTTATCAAAATCTACCCCATGATCACTTTAAATTGGAATAATCTATTCCCTTTTTAATTTTCAACCTTCTTTATGAATCTCATGAAGACTTTTTAAGCCTCATTTTTGTGTTCTAAGAAAAATACCCAAGTTAATCATGTGTAACCATCAATAATCACAAATGAGTATGATTTTCCTCAGATACTTTCAGCATGGGTTGGTCCAAAAAGATCCAAGTGAACAAGATCTAGGTATTTAGAGGCTTATAATATTTGTTTAAGTTTGAAAGAGGTTTTTTTTGTTTCTTACCAAATTGTCAAGGCTAAAAAATTATCTTTGAAATGAAATTTTGGTAAATCTCATACTATTTGATGCAGGTTAAGATAAACCAGTTTTTGTGCACTATAATGACTAAGGAATATATAAAAAATCCACAAATAACTATCTTGAATGCTCAAATATTTAACATTTTGAGAAGAAATAGATTTTAAATTGATAATATTAATATTTTGAAAATGAAAAGTGGTAAATAAAGATTTTCCTTTGAGATTAAAAACTTTGAAAAAATCACTATTGAAAGATATTTTAAAAATATTTTCATAAAATTAGATAATTTTTAGGAATTTTTTTAAAACATCAAGAAATAAAACATATTTCATAAGAATTTAATTGAGAAAATCTATTTTACTTATACTAGTGATTTAACTTCTTTAATTTTCACCAGATGACATGTATCCTCAATCAAGTTTTTCAAGTTAAATAAATTCAGCGGGGTCACCACTTATGTGTTGAGAACATCCGTTATCCATGTATCATGTTTGTTTTTATGATTTAATCTTAAGACACATTTCCTATAAAATTAATAGATTAAGTTTTTGGTACACATATTTTACTCCCACATATTTTTTCTTATATGGATTTTGGTACCCAAATATTTTTTGATTTTTGAGATAAGATATGGGATGAATGATGGAAATTTATTGGTTTTCCATATACAGTGTTTTTTAATTACATTGATGAATTAAATGTATGGTTTTATTATTATAATTACAAAACTTCTTTTGAATAATTCACTTTAAAAAATTCATTTTTTGAGAAGATCTAAAACATTTCGAAAAACCAAAACCATAACAATTTTTTACTGGTTGTTGAGAACCCAAAATTTTATTTAATGTTTCTTTACCTTGGGTGAATTTCATGAGAGATTTTTTCATATCATCGATAATTTCTTATAGTTAATGTACATTCAGTTTATCATTAAATTTTTATGATAAATCATCTTTTTCAGTTGAGAGTTGATTCTTTTCTTTAAGCGCTTGATTATACTTATATAGGGGTGGCCTATGAAGCTGAGCTATGGGCTATGAAGCTGAGCTATGGGCTATTATACATGCGGTCAATTTTGCTGTTCAATTCAAATGGAGTTTATTATGGATTGAATCAGATTCTCAAACTGCAGTGCAGGCCTTGAAAACAAGAAGACGAGATGTGCCATGGAGAATTCTACCTCACTGGATTGCGTGTCTCAACAAGGTTACCGAGCTCAATCTGATAATCTCACATGCTTATAGGGAAGCCAATCAAGTTGCCGATGCTTTGGAAAAGAAAGAAATAATGGCGAAGAATATGTTGTGGTCCTTCACAGCACCAGAATACTGCGCTCCACTGGTGGAGGCAGACATGCGTGGTGTAATATACTCTCACCTTTGTAATAATTCCTTGTATGCCTGACTCTATTATCTTTTTCTTAATAAATTTTTTAGGGACGGATCTGACCAGACCCTGGACTTTTTGGTATTTTATATCTTCATAGCTTAAGTTATGGGATGAAGAAGAGAAATAATAGGAAGAAGAGGAATTTGAGGTGGAAGAAGAGGAGGAGTTTGAGTTTACTTCATTACTATCCTCAACTTGATCCATGAGATACTTCTTAATTTCATAACTTGAATCACTTGAGGAGTGAGAATCACTTCTTTCACTCCAGGTCGAAACCTTTAAGGCTTTCTTGTTTTTATTTTTCTTCTCCTTGATCATATTTTTGATCAAGGGGAATCCTGGCCTTATGTGTCCCTTCATTTTGCATTCGAAGTATGTTACTTCTTGTTCACTTTTATCATCCTCCTTTTTCGCATATTGGTAGGATTTATTTCTTTTGAAGAATATATTCATCTTATTGGATAAATAAGACATTTAATATCCATAGTAAGTGTAATAATTAATTACTTTAATGGTTATAGTCTTTTTATCATTGACTTCTTTGGATTCCTTATCATCTTGTCTTTTAATTTTTATCTAATAGGTCATGAGAGATCTGATTATCTCCTTGAATGAAATTTTATTTATGTCATTTTATTCTTGTATTTCCACCACTTTGGGTGGCCAAGAACTAGAAAAAACTCAAACGATTTTATTTACTAGAGTTTCTATTGATAAATCATCATCAAGAGACTTTTGACCATTGAAAATGTTAGTAAAATAGTTAAAATTTTCAATAATCAATTCATTTGGATGCATACTGAATCTTTTAAAATCTTTTCTATATAAATCAATCCTAGTATCCTTAACCTTATTCATACCTTCATGAGTTACTTATAGAAATTTCTATATTTAAAGTGCGGTTTTACAAGTACAAATGCAATTAAACTCATTATAATATAAACCAAAATAGAAAGAATTCATAAATTTGTTATTAAGTTCAAAATAATTCATTTCATCATGAGTCCATTTTCCTCTAATTCTTTAGAATGTGTAAATCCATGCATAATAATTTTCCAAACAGTGTATCCTATTCTACCAAGAAAAGTGGACATGCGAGTTTTCTAATAACTATAATTTGAACCATTAAAAAAAGAAGCATGATCCATAGTGTGTCCTTCAGGACCTCCAAGGGTGTCTAAAAAAGACACCATATTAAAAAGATCAAAATTTAAAATTAGTTAAGATTTTTGAAAAGAAAAACTAATTTTGAAAATAATATATTTTTAATAGAACATAAAGATCTCCTTTGATACCAGGTATAGGTTGGAGATAAAATTCCAAGAGGGTGGTGGATGAATTGAATTTAAAACAATTTTAAAATGATTCTATAGAATAAAAGTAGTTATAAAGTAAGAATTCGATTTAAGAATAAAAAAATAAAAGTAAAAGTGAGTGAGAATAATTTAAAAATTTAAGCATAGAAGAAAATAAATTGAGAAAATTAAAAAGGAACACTTTGATAAAGAAGTTTGGTAAAATCTCAAGAATTATTCCCTGTATCTCATATCCTTAAGAAGTATTAAGAGGTTTATATTTATCCCTAGGTTTTAATAAAAAAACAAGAACTAAAGAAGAGGAAAGAATCCCTTGGTTTTATTGGAAACTAAGAACCAAAAGAAAGCCCTTGGTTTTAACAAAAATCAAGAACCAAGATCCATCACTTTAATAGTGCTTAGCACCTATATAAAAAGGATATGGTGATAAAGGTTTATTTTTACACACCATTTACAAAGTAATCTACTCTCTCTAATAATATTTAGAAGAAATGAAAGATTGAGTGAGAGAGAGAGAGATAAAGGAGGTATAAAAGACTTTTCAGAATTACAAAAAGGGAGAAATTGTATGAAAAATAAGTAGTGAAGAGAAATTTAATTTAATCCATTGAATCCTAGATTTAATTTTTAGATTTGAAATAATCTTGGAGAACTCTTGAAAAAGAACTTTGAGGATTGATTTAGAAGAAATAATTCATCATAGATGTTCATTGATATTCATAGTTTATATCCAAGCTTCCCTAGGTTTCTATTTATAGCCTTCATAGGAGCTGAATATCCCTTGGGTTAAGCCAAGGCTTTAATGAGCTGAGTCAGCACCTTTAAATCCATTAATAAATGCATCTTGACTGTGCTGGATTAAAGCCATAGACTAGTCACTAAATGCCACCGGCTAGCCGGCGACACTCCTATAGGTTCATGCTTCTATCCAGACTCCACCGAGTAGTTGGTGGGCTTAAAAGACTTCTAGGAGGATCTTTCCCCTCTGTCGGATGGATGGTGAACTTCTACTAGGTATTCGGTGAGTGCAGACCATCAAGGTTTTCAAGGCAGCACTCCATCCTTCTTTTGACACCTTCGATTGGTCCGGTTGTTCCCCATAATGATGTCTAAATACTATACACAAGAAATAATCAAAATAAAAATGTTAGAAACAATTTAGTGATTGTGATCATAAAAACACATGACAAGTTCAACACTTCCCACATCACCCACCTCACACCAGAAATCACCAAATTCATCCCCCCTCGCACAGGCCCAAAAATCCCCCTACAACTACGATTCAAACACACGACATTTGTGTACCAACCCAACGATTTTCCCGACCGAGCTAAATTCCTTATCTATTATATCAATATATTACACTTTATTGATACATGTTAATATATTTGAATACAAATAAAAAAATAAAATATATTATATATAAACATATAATTATATATATTAATACACACACACACATACATATATTAATTAGTGTAATTATTACAAATTTAAAATTATATATATGCATGTTATATTTTATATTTATATGTGTGAATATATTTGTGCGTTTTTATTATAAATTTATATATTTATTTATATATAATTTATTATATAGATTAATATATGTTTTATCTTTATATAAATCAATATACATGTTATGTATTAATATAAAAATTAATATATTTGTTACTATATATTAACATATACATTATTATATGTTACATATATATGTTATAATATATGTTATTATATATTTATATATAAATTAAAATACATGCTAGTATAAATTAATATATATTATTATTATATGTTACATACATATATATGTGTGCGTGTGTGTGTGTGTTATCATATGTTATTATATATTAATATTTATGTTATATATTTATATATAAATTAATATATTAGTTATTATATATATAAATATATAAATTAACAAATATATATATATATATATATTTGTATAAATATACTAATATATATATATTAATAATAATTTATTAAATTATTATTAATTTATTAATAATCATGTATATATGTGTATATCAACTCTATATAAATAATATTTATTTTTTTTGCAATATAATACAATTATATGTGTACTATTATTAATAAGTCTATATATATATCAATACAAATATACTTATAAATTTATATATTAATATGTATATATATATGTACATATGTATGTGTGTATGTATGTATGTATATATATATGTGTGTCCATGTGTTATAATAACAATCATTTTTATAGTTATTATTTACTTATTTATAAGTTTATATATTAAAATATTAATTTACACACACATACACAGATATATATATATATATATATAATTTAATATATATATATATATATTATAAATTAACACACACACACACATATTTATATATTTATATATGTGTATATAAATATGTATAAATATATTCATAAATTTATATATATATATATATAGTTAATAATTTGTAATATTATTACATATATATTCATATATTTAATTAATTATTATCAACAGTTATTTATTTAGTTATTATTAATTAATTGTAATTATGTTTTGACTAGAGTGCATGTGTTAATGTTTATATGTATGTATCCATGTATGTATATATATGTATATCTCTGTGTGTGTGTGTGTATTATTTTTACACGAATGTCATTTTTTTAATGTTATGTAATACTATAATAAATATATATGCATATAATAAATTTTAATTCTTATTTAATCTTGTTATATTTAAAGCACAGTTAAAATAAAAGTTATGCATGTTTAAAAAAAACACAGATAATTAAAAAATTGCAACATTTTTAAAACGCAACTAAATTAGTTACATTTATAAACACGACTAAATTAGCCATATTTATAAATATAACTAAATTTGCGATGTTTTAAAACATGACTAGTTCATCCATGTTTATTAATTCATCTAATGTATCCATGTTTATAAATGCTACTAAAGTAGCCATGTTTATAAATACGGCTAAATTTTCCATGTTTGAAAATGTGTCCAATTTAGCTGCCTTTATAAACATGGCTAAATAAAAAATTACAAAATTTTAAAACACAAATAAAAAATAATGATTAAATTTTTTCCATGTTATTAGAAAATGTGGCTAAATAAATTCAGCTAAATTCTAGTTTTTTTAATAGTGGCTCTATCTGAGCAGTCCTGATCCATCATACAACATTGGGCCTTTTCCCCTTCCACCATACATCCGAGGCTCAAATTTAAAGTAGATATAAGGGTTTAAATTCACACCCAAGTGAGAAAATAACTCTTAATAGGCCACTACCAATGGCGGTACCCAACATTTTCAGTTATAAAAAGTGCATGCACACATGATATGCTCAGTCTAGTTGAAAAATAACTATAGGAAAAAAACAACTGAAATAAAAAAATAAAAAAATAACACACATTGATCCTCAGGTTCTAAAAAGCCACCTAATATCAACCAAAATCACTCCTAACAGAGCTAGGAGCCTCAGAGCATGTGGCTCACTAAGCCACACAACATCAGGTCCATCTTTTAGATCCTACATGAAGCTTCCAATGTCTAGCACACCGACATGCATGAATTAAAGACCATAAGATCACTCCCTAGGAATCTAATACAACTATTCACCCTATTACTGAATTCTAAGACTCCAATAGTAATATTTGAACTAGAAACATAAACTATAGTTTGAAAATAAAGAACCTTTTAATATCCTGTTAGTCTTGATGAACTATTTGGGCTATATCCATCAATGATTAGTTCAATAGCAACCTCGAGCCACAACCATCATCCAAGATCATAGACCCCAAACCCCTAGTCACAAAAAACTATTAAAAAAGAGGGGGTTTACTCATACATGACATCCTTTAGCTACCAAGATCCCCCTAACATCAACTAATGAAGGAGAGTATCCAATTTACCATAGGGACAATGCTTTAGCCAATCATATCCAAATACCTAGTCTCACCTTTAATACCTCAGTAAGGAACAACCTCTATCACCCCAACCATAATCCATAAAAACATGGATCAAAAAATTTCCACATCCATCATCATAAATGATGAATCCTATGCACCAATCCTATCAGGGTCAACATCACATGAGGAATCCCCACTGGTCATAAAAACCACATCATAAGTAGGACACCTAATAGGGGGTTACTCTATTAGAACTAAAACCTCAGGCCAAGCCCATCACAAGAAACCTCAACCAACCTCTCTAGTACACAACCCATCCTCGATAAATATCACATTTTCAAGGGCATCCACAGTGGTCTCTCAGACCTATGGTATCAACCCAAGCTAATCCTTGAGCAACTGGTCTAAAAATCCCAACCACTCAAACCTTAAACAACTGGTCCCTTTACCCAAGAAATATCTATAAATATAATCTAAGACAATACTCAATTATACCATCAAAGAAAATTTTTAATAAACCCAAAATAACCCTCTAGGCATACCCAAGGAAATTAAATCATCAAGCTCATGAACCTCACATGGGTCGCATACCACACCTCCCTTAGGAGAGCTCTCAATTCAAAACCTTGAGGAAAAACTCATGCTAAACCTCACCCACCCTAAAACCTAAAAAAAAATTCTAATCACCACGAGATACTAAACATAATGTCCTACATGAAAAAATACTCACAATTTAATAATCACAAGTACAATTCTATCTCTAGGGTGAAAAAAAGGTGAAACCCTTCAAGAAGGGAAGTACATGGCCTGTACCCCCAACAATCCTTTCTAGCCATGTACCTCTAGCCAACCTGGTGTGCACTTTCCAAGTATATGACGTGAATCGAACACATGAAATGTTTATTATAAATGGTGTACTTATCCATGTACTCCACATTATCTCTTTCCAAGTACCTCACATGGTTTCTGTTTGTGCATCACACATAAGGTCTAGTCATGGACATTACATGTCCATGTACCCGCACATAGGGTGTCTAGATGAGTACTTAATCACACCCGAAGTGACCCTACATGACATGTAATCATATAAAACATGTCATGTAGTGAAATTATTATACCCTTATGAAAAATATAATAACACATGACATGTGTTCTTCTACAACATGCCTTATGATCAGGGATCCCAACTGAAAATCTCTGGCGATGCACTTGAAACCACTACTTCTCCCTAAATAAACCAACAATGGACCTAAAAGGGATATAAAAAATCTATAAAATACTTGAAAACTTTTAAAAAAATTAATCTAAATGGATTAGGGTAAAAAAATCAAACTAACAGCCGATCTCAGGGTGGAATCTTCAAAGCTTCAAGCTAGATTCACGCCATGCAGCCACCTTATCCTGATCTGGTCCCAACCAAGCTTCCCGATGAAAATATCTTCTCACACTCCATCCTTCCCTCCGGTAGGGGATAATACCTCCCAATTTGGAATATGTGATAAGTATATGGGAGGATAAAAAAATAAAATGAAAAATAAAATAAAAAATAAAATAAAACCCCATTTAAATTCCTAACTTGATACCAGGAACCCAAATGATGTTTTCACATCACCTAAGTAAAACTCCCCATTTCGGGTTTAACCATGCAATTATAATTTCAATTTGAGACTCCGTTCAAAAGATATCACTAATAATGAATTCAGAAATAATTAATATTTATTAATTTAATATTAAATATTATATAAAAATAAGAACGACTTGGAATTCCACAAAATTCCAACCCTAGGGAAAACACCATATTTTGAGACCAATGGAGCAGTTAGAAAATTATTCAAAGATCATTCACCAGGGTAAATTACCATTTTCACCCTCCTAACTATTTGTGAATAAAAATTCAAATTTCCCTTAATCTCTAATACATGTAACAATGCAGGTCATTACAATCTCACCACCATAATGCTTCTCACCCCCATAAAAGAATTGATGGCCAAAAATCCGCCATGATTTCACCCCAAGCACCAATACATCTCCAAAATGACTCAACCTCAGATCACATTTTATTCATCCCAAGACCCACTATTAAAACTCAGTGCAGCGACCTGACCCCAAAAGGCCTGGAGCCGGTGTCTGCTATCAATTACATTGACATGATTACAAGGAATCAAATATTGAAGTACTGAGAGTTTAATAGTCTTAGTAAAAAAGATATATACATGAGTCTTATATAAAAATTAATACACTAATTACAACATAATTTTTTCCTAAAAAAACTTTTAGTATAACTTTATTCCATCTATCATATCCTTGCATAACTTTCTCATTACACTTCTTGAGTTCCTAGGGAAAGAAAACATAAAAAGGTGATCTCAAATGATCAGTAAGGGTAAAGTATAACAGAAGAAATAATAAACCAATAGGAATAAATCAACATGGAAAATTAAATAATTGAACAAACATGCCAAGTAATCAATAAGCTAAAAAGGAAGTGAATAATTAATAAATAAAGGTAAATGAAAACACATGCATTAAAATAACTAGATAAGGCCAAAATAAATATGGAAAGGTAAGAAGCTAAAACACATTCCATTTAATCAATGAATTGAAAATGAAATGTGTCTATATATACATTGATGAAAAATCTCATGGATAAATAATAAATGAATCTAAATGAGGGAAATGCTTAATTATTGGATGTCATGTCTAAGGCATATAAAAACCTATATTGTCAAGACCTTTCAAAAGACGATTTAAAACTATAAATAGTAACCTGTTTAATTTTCACAACTTATTTATCTCATGATAACCTATCGATGCATCAAGGTTCTATATAAATTTAGGGCTCCACTTTCCATTACCAATCCAAAGAATTACTCATATCAAATAACTAAAAAAATAATACGCCTTATCAAATATCTGTATTGAATAAAGAATATGGAATTATCCATATTTTCCAAAATAATAAAATAACTCTAAAAGTATACAACGTATGTAAAATGGTATATAGTCTAGGAAATAGTAATATACATGATAAATAAAATGTACAATTTAGGGGAAATTCAATGTTCAATGATCATAGAATATTTAATATTTCAAGGAGATTAATAAATAAATCAAGGAAGTGAATGTGAATACTATCCTTGACCAAATCAATCATAAACCATCCAAAGAAAGAATAAGGATGGAATTGATAAAATATATCCCATGTGGAGTAAAATAAAGGGTTATTTTCATTGATGAATAAAATAATATCATATGATCTTCTAAAAATATTCTTGAGGAAATTATTCTTTTGTTTTGAAAAACCTTTTCCTTGAAAATCACTTTTGAAAATATTTTCTTTAAAAAGTAACCTTTTAAACATGAAAAGGAAACTTCAAAGTAATGATGGACAATAAATTTTTACATACTGAACTAAGTAAAAATAATATTCCTTTTACACAGTAAAAAGGTGATAAAAATGCCATGTTTGGAAAGATACAATAATATTACTTTGAAACATTGGTAAAAGATAAAAGGGTAAAAATGTCTTTACCAAATCATGTTAAAAACATTTTTGAAAACATTTTTATAAAATAGGGCTTTTATAAGAAAAAAATTTCTCTAACTAAAGAGAGAAATGATGTTGGATTTTCTTAAAAAAATTTCTAAAACATTTTGAGTACCAAAGAGTGAAAAAATGGTATGATTACTTAATGAAGGTAATGAATAATTAAAGGAGAATAAAATTAAAGGGTTTATTATACAATGATAAAATAATTTCCTTTGATGGAAATTTAAGTGTAAACAACCCCAAACAAAATAAGATTGTAAAGTAAACCCTTGAAAATATTATAATGTTGGAGTGAAAATAAATCAATGAGTAGATTATGTGTATCAACTATAAATCCACATATAGAAGAGGAGATACATCAATAGATAGTCAAAGTAATTTTACACATAATCATATAATATTAACAATAATGAGGAAGTAATATAACCCAATGAAAATAAATTGGGTTATGAAATTATTTTCCACTTGGTAACTTTTAACACAAATCCCCTTAGATGAAATAATTCAAATTGAAACTAAAAATATCATGAAAAATTAATGAATCATGATATTATATGACAAAGTGGCAGTATATAAACCATATATATAATAAATTAGGTGCATAATAATTAATTTATTATTTCAAGATAATGTTAACAATCATAAAAGGAAGTGATAATTCAAATATAATCATCAAAAAGTTTATTGAGAAGAATAATCTGTAAACATTTGAAAGTGTCCCATAACACTTTGAAACATTTTGAATCATAATATCCATGAAGGTGTAAAATTAAATGAAACTTATTATATCATGAGAATAAATAGGTTCATGATATAATATTTCAAATGGAATCATATACACCATATAAAATAAACTAGGCGCATAATAACAAATAAATCTCAATGGAATGTAAATTAAGACGAAATCCATCACCTTGAGTCTGATTTGTCTTGCGTGTCTTTATATTAATGAATACAAAACTTATATTAATTATTTTATTTCTTGATAATTTTTATTTTTATTTTTATAATAACTTTTATTTCACTTATTAATATATTTTATACAACTACTTAAACAATTAATTTAACATCACGTGTTTTGACCAAATTTGTTCATGTGTTAAAAAGACTTTGGTAAGTCAACTATAGTCAAAGGGGTTATTATATAACATATAAAAAATAATTATCATGAAATAATTATCATATTTATACATAAATAATACTTTTAAAACTAATAATTAAATATGGATATGAAAAATGATTCAATGTTATGATCATGGAGACAGTAGGTCATACGTATGCATGAGTAACATTCTCATTTTTCAATGATCATTATGGAAAGAAGGTAAGTGGAATTATTTATTTCCAGAATGATAATAATGTCATAAATACCATTTTATTTAATAATATATAATTATATATATAATTCTTGTGATGTAAAAGGAATTACATCATGTCGAGGAGGTGGTAGTCCACACGTCCACGAATGATGTTATCACTTTTTATGTGAGTGAAAGGATGATAAAGAAAATGATATATATATATATATATTATATTTACAGAAAGGTAATTATGTCATGAATATAATATATATATATTTTTTGTATCATATGTTTAATTATAATCATAATTTATACATTCCATGTATCGTGTGAACAAATCACATTGCTTTTAGGAGGCAGAAGTCCACACTTCCACAAATGATGTTATCGTATTCCCACAAAATAGAGTGCATAAATATATGCGTTATAAAAGAATTAAAGAAGTATAAATAAATTATAAATATCATATATAACACATATAAATATATTTTTTATCACAATTACCACCATGATAGGTGGTAAAGGAAGAACGAGCAATCATCGTTTCGTGTGGCGGCAGTTCGCCGTTCATAAAAATAGTATGTTCGTTACCCATTAGATGAGAGTTTGTATAATTGAAGGTAAAAAACCTAACATAAAAAATACTATTATATTTATTATACTGTTATTGTTATATAATAATGGAATAATAAGTGTTTAGGAGGTGGGTAATGGAAATAAAACTAAAGAGCTTAAGGAAAGATGTTACCTCTTAATCGAGAAAATCCTTTTGGTTTGTACCAAATGGATTCCTTGGCTTGATTTATTCCTAAGGGGATGATTATAATATGAGGGGAGATATTTTTAGGATCTATTTGGGAAGATCATGGTAGAACTTAAGTGGATTTATAGGTTTGAAGAAGTGGGAGAGGTGGTGGCCTTTCATAAGGGAGGAAAAAGACTCACTTGAATTTTTTTAAAAAAAGTTAGGTTTACCCACTTTTTTACATAGAAAAAGTAATAAAAAACAAAAGAAAAATCATTAATTTAAGTTTAGTTCCTGAAATAGGTCCATAAAATGGGTTTTGGAAAAGTGGATAGGTCATTTGGGCACTTAAGTTTAAAGTTTAGTCCCTTGTTAAGCTTAATTTCACCTTAATCGTTGTAAATAATTTTAATTACTTGCACTAATATTTTTGGCAAAAAACTAAGTTTAACTCATTATAGATTATAAATTATAATTATTAAAAATAGGGAATCCATTTTTTTAAATTCCAATCATATAATTGGTAGAAATTAATTTAAATTTAATCTTACAGATGGGACGACAATGTGGGTTTTTAAAGTAAAAACGTCCGAAAGTTGGCTATGTTTTTATAGTTAATTTCAAATTAAAATTAATCACAATGAACTAAATTGTATTAATTGATAAAAATAATATCTATTAAAACTTTAAAACCATTTTAAAATATGGTTTAACCTTATAAACAAATTATATGAAAAATCAGTTTTGAACTAAAATTCAGTATTTTTCACTTTTCATTAAAAAATGAAACTTCATGGAAAAATACCAAAAATTCACCCTAACATAATTTTTATGTTTCTATTTAAAATATGAAGTTTATTTTTAATTATATAATCTATAAAATCCCCAAAAATTTAATCTAAAATAGGTTCTCCCTTAAAAGGCGGTAACAATTCCTTAATAAAAATATACATTTTTGTGTGTAAATTTGGGTTTGTTCTTATGTTATGATTATAAAATCTATTGGATGAACATAGAAAATATATTTTTTAAATATATAATATATATATTAAATTAATATCACTCATTAATTGTAATTAATTTAATTTATTAGGATAAAACATCTTTGTGAGCATAAAAATAATAATATTTTCCTTTATATTCAATCGATTTTCATATTCATTTATAATTAATTTGTAACTAATGAATTTATATTATATTTTTGTAATCCATATATTTTCATAAGTTAGTTAATACTATTCAAAATTAATAGTTTATATCTTATTATATAATAATATTTTAATAATATATTATTGTTCGGTAAAACCTGGTCTTGTGTGTAATGCAAGCCATTGAAGAAATCCATTGTTGCTTGTGACGTATGTTAACTCAGTGTCACATGAATTTCAAGCTATAAAATATATTTAATTCATTTAAAATAGAAATTATATTTAGATATTATATTCCCTTACCACTTGGTGATGTGTGTTATACACACTATCAAATACAATGTTCCTACTTTAGATTTTTAGGGTGTTATATTCTCCCCTCAATTAAATTTCATCCTTACAATTTAAACTCAATATTGGTGATAAATTGTTTAATATTTCCTATGTTTGAAATTCCACATCATGATAAGGGTTCCTAAAACATACTCTAAAAAAGATATAATGGGAAATACAAAGGCCACATTGAATAACATATAACTAGGTCTCTAAGTAGGAGAACATTAATGGTAAGTAGAGATACGTAATTGGAGGAAAATCATAAATATTTATTTGGAGTGATTGAGGTCATAAATCACAAACAAGTGAATGATCAATAGAAAGTTAATGGCCTAAAATCCAAAAATCTTTAATAATTTAGAAGTCCATTAGTTCAAAAAAATTTACGGTATTAAGACAATATTTTTTTTAAGAACCTTTTCATAATGTTGAGAAATTCCTTTATTGTCTAAGAATATAAGGAAATTTACTTACATGATACATTTTAATCTCATATGAACAATTACATCTTTTGGTTGTGATTTGATTAAATTCCAATTTACCCATTACTTTAATAAATGGGTATCCAAAAATTAACTTTGATTCCTGAAGCACTAAAATAATTTTTAACAAATATTAAGGACCATAAAATAGAGAAAACACTAACTATTTGTCTCTAAATATTTTACAAAACTGATATGATATGGTTAATAAATTAATCTCTAAACCTAAAAAGTGATACCATTTGTTTATTATTAACATTTATTCATCAAATTGTTCAACTAAAAACAATGACATATTAAATAGGGCATTTCATAGGTCAATGGTTGGCATGAAACCCTTATCGTCCTTTAGTCATGGGTTCAAGTCCCACGACCTTTCCGAATTAAATGGGATATCACCCAACATACATGTTTTCCTTTTTCTAGAACCATGTTAATATAATTTTGAAAAATAAATATGAAGAACATACTTGAAATAAGTCTAATTTATAAAATCCTTTTAAAAAATGTTTTCAATACATACCTAATACATAATTACTTTATCCATTTATTTCCACATAGGTCCCTCCTTAGTCTTGGGTTGATCCATAATATCATTTATAATATTTATAAATCACGGAACCTTATCTTCAATCTAAAACACCTTAGGTTTAATCTAGGTTATTCATTGTCAAAATACATCATAATGGTTTGTAAAGAAAATATGTATTATCATAAGCATATCCCTTGAGAGTGTCAAACCATGTATGTAGTAAGGACCATTGTCATGTACCAGGTTACACCGATTCAGGCCTGACACACCTTTTCAGAGTTGTTACTCTTAGTTATATCTGTGCTAGAACCACATCCACTTGTAGTATCCAGATATGTATGTATTACTAGGAAGACCCAAATAATATTCACTTTACCAAAATTTTAATCTATTATTCTATACCTATCCTCAAATTATATCTTAAGGTTATGTTCTATAACCTATGTTTTTCAAAATCTAGTTCCCAAGGTTGCTACTAAACCTCCCTTTGATACCAACTTTAGTGACCCGACCCCAGAAGTCCCAGAGCTGGTGTCAGCTATCAATTACATTTTCATGATTACAAGAAATCAAATCCTGAATGACTTAGAGTTTAGTAGTCTTGGTTAACCAGATACGTGCATGAGTCTTGTATTAAAATTAATACACTAATTACAATATAATTTTTTTATAAAAAAACTTTTAGGATAACTTTATTCCATCTAGAATATACTTGCATAAGTTTCTCATTATACTTCTTGAGTTCCTAGGGGAATGAAACATAATAACGGTGAGCTCAAATGATCAGTAATGGTAAAGTATAGTAGAAGTAATAATGAATAAATAAGAATAAATCAACATGGAAAGGTAAATAACTAAAAACACATGTCAAGTAATCAATAGGATGAAAATGAAGTGAATAAGCAATAATACAATGTAAATGAAAATGCATGCAATTAAAATAAATAGATAAGGAAAAATAAATATGGAAAGGTAAGAAATTGAAACACATTCCATTTAATCAATTAATGGAAAATGATATGCATCCATAGATATGTCAATAAAAAATATCATGGATAAATAATAAATGAATCTAAATGAGGAAAATGATTAATTATTGGAGATCATATCTAAGGCACATGAAAACCTATACCTTCAAGAACTTTCACAAGATGATTTAAAACTATGGATAGAAACCCATTTAATTTGTGCAACTTATTTGTCGCATGAGAACCTATCGATGCATCGAGGAGCTATATAAAGTATGAGATCCTCTTATCATTACTAGTAAAAATCATTCCTTATATCGAATAACCAAAATAAATAATATTCCTTATCAAACATCTGTATTGAATAAAGAATACATAATTATAAATACTTCTACAAATAATTAAATAACTGTCAAAGTAGATACCATATGTAAAATGGTATACAGTTTATGCAATAGTAATATCCATGATAAATGAAATGAATAATTTGGTGGAAATTCAATGTTGAATGATCATAGGATTTTGAATATTTCAAGGGGACTAACAAATAAATCAAATAAGTGAATGTGAATACTATACTTAGAAAAATAAATCATAAACTGTCAAGAGGAATAATAAGTATGGTATCAATAAAATGTATCCCAAGTGAAGTAAAATAAAGGGTTGTTGTCACTGATAAATATAAATACTATAATAAGATATTTTAAAAACATTCTTGAGGAAAATATCCTTTTTTTTGAAAAACCTTTTCCTTAAAAACAACTTTTGAAAAAAATTTCTTTAAAAAGTAACCTTTTAAACATGAAAATTAAAATTCAAATAAATGAAGTTGAGTAAATCCATACATATAGTATGTAGTAAAAATAACATTCCCTTTTCACGGTAAAAATGTTATAAAAATGCCTTGTTTGGAAAGAGACAAGAAGATTATTTTGAAACATTAGAAAAATACAAAAGGGGTAAAAATATATTTACTAAATCACGCTAATGTTTTTTGAAAACATTTTTATAAAATGTGGTTTTTAAAAGAAAAAATGTTCTCTAAATAAATAGAGAAATGAATTCAGGTTTTCTTAATAACATTTTCTAAAACATTTTAAGCACCAAAGAGTGAAAAAATAGTACTGTTACTTAATAATGGTCATGAATAATAAAAGGAAAATAAAATTAAAGGGTTTATTATACAATGATCAAATAATTTCCTCTGATTTAAATTTAAGTATAAAAAAATCTCAAACAAAATGAGATTTTAAAGTAAACCCTTGAAAATATTGTATTGTTGGAGTGAGAATCAATCAATGAGTAAATTATGTGTATCAATTGTAAAAACACATATATAAGAGGAAATACATCAATAGATAGTAAAATTAATTATAAAAATAATCATATAATATTAATGAAAATGATGAAGTGATATAACCTAATGAAAATAAATTGGGTTATAAAATTCTTTTCCACTTGGCAACTTTTAACTAAAATCCCGTTAGATGAAATAATTCAAATTGAAACTAAAAATATCACAATGAATGAACAAATCATGATATTATATGAAAAGTGGAAGTATGTAAACCATATATATAAGAAATTATGTGCATAATAATTAAGTGATTCTTTTATGAGAAAGTTAAAAATCACAAAAGGAAGTGAGATTGCAAAGATAATTATTAAATACGTTCTTGAGGAGAATAATATTTAAATATTACAATGTGTACCATAACACCTTGAAACATTTGAATAATAATATCTATGAAGGAATAAAATTAAATTAAACTTAGAATATCATGAGAATAAAGTGTTTAATGATATAACATTTCAAATGGTAGCATATGCACCATATTATTGAAACTAGGTGCATAACAACAAATAAGTCTCAATGGAATGTAAATTGAGATGAAATCCCTTACCTTGAGTCTGATTTGTCTAATGTGTCTTTGTATTCATAAATAAAAAACTTATATTAATTATTTACTTTATTTATAACCTTTTTAATTTTTATAATAAAATTTACTTCATTCATTACTATTTTTTATACAACTACTTAAACAATTATGTTTACGCAGGGTGTTTTGACCCAATTCGATTCATGTGTTAAAAAATGACTTTCGTAGGTCAAATATAGTCAAAGGGGTCATTATATAACATCTATAGAATAATAATCATGAAATAATAATAATATTTATACAGAAATTATATTTTTAAAACCAATCATTAAATATGATTATTCAAAATGAATCAACATTACGATCATGGAGAGGGTAGGCTTTACATACGCATGAGTAACGTTCTCATTTTTCAATGATCATTATAGAAAGAAGTTAAGTAGAATTATATATTTATAGAATGATAATTATATCATGAATAAAATTTTATTTAATATTATATACTTATATATATAATTATTTTTATGTAAAAGAAATCACATCATGTAGAGGAGGCGGTAGTCCACGCATCCACAAACAACATTATCACTTTTTAAGTATGTGAAAGGGTAATTAAGAAAATGATATATATATATATATTATATTTATATAATGGAATTTATTTCATTAATATATTATATATATTTTTTATGTATCATATTTTTAATTATAATCATCATTTATACATTCCATGTATCATGTGAAGGAATCACATCGCTTTTAGGAGGCGATTGTCCACACTTCCACAAACGATGTTATCGTATTTCTACAAAATAAAGTGCATAAATATATGTGTTATAAAAGAATTAAATAAGTATAAATAGATTATAAATATAATACATAAAATATATAAACATATTTTTTATCATAATTACCACCATGATAGGTGGTAAAGGAATAATGAATAATCATCGTTTCGTGAGGCGGTAGTTCGCCGTTCACATAAACAATATGTTTTTTACCCATTAGATGGGAGTGTGTATAAGTGTAGGTAAAAATCTTAACATAAGAAAATAAAAGTATATTTAGGATACATTTTTTTTATATAATCATGGAATAATAATAGTTTAGGGGTGGAGAATGGAAATAAAACTAAAGAGCTTAAGGAAAGATGTTACCCCTTAATCGGGTAACTACTTTTGGTTTGTACCAAAAGGCTTCCTTGGATTGATTTCTACCCAAGGGGATGATTATTTCATAAGGTTAAGTATGTATGGGATATATTTATATAGATATTGGCTGAAATTAAGTGGATTTATAGCTTTAAATAATGGGTAGAGGCAGTGGCCTTTTATAAGGGAGGAAAAGGACTCACTTAGTATTTTTAAAAACAAGTTAGGTGTACCAACGTTTTTACCTAAAAAAGTAATAAAAAACGAAAAAACTAAATAATTTAAGGTTAATTTTATAATTATGGTCAGTAAATGGGTTTTGGACAAGGGTATAGGTCATTTGGGCCCTTAAGTTTAAGGTTTAGTCCCTTGTTAAGCTTAATTTCACATTAATCATTGTAATTAATTTTAATTACTTTTACTAATATTTTTGGAAAAAACTAATTTGAAATTATTATAAATTATAAATTATTATTATTCCAAATATGGAATCCATTTTTAAAAATTCCAATCACCGAATTAGTATAAATTGATTTAAATTTAATCCCGTAGACAGGACGACAATGCGGGTTTTTAAAGTAAAAAATTATGAAAGTTTGCTATGTTTTTATAGTCAATTTCAAACTAAAATTGATTATAATGACATGAATTGGATTAATTTATAAAAATTTATCTAATTAAACTTTAAAAACCATTTAAAATATGGTTTAACCTTATAAATAAATTAGATGAAAAATCAATTTTGAACTAAAATTCAGTGTTTTTCACTTTTCATTAAAAAAATAAACTTCACTGAAAAATACTAAAAATTAACCATAACCTAATTTTTATGTTTAAATTTCAAATATGAATATTATTTTTACATATATAATCTATAAAATCTACAAAAATTTAATTTAAAATAGGTTCTCCACTAAAAGATGTTAAAAATTCCTTAATAAAAATATAGGTTTTTATGTGTAAAATTGGGTTTGTTATTATCTTATTCTTATCAAATATATTAGATGAATATCAAAAATATTTTATTGAATATATAATATATAAATTAAATTAATATCACTCACTAATTCTAATTAATTTAATTTATTAAGATAAAACAGCTTGGTGAGCATAAAAATAATAATATTTTCTTTTATATTCAATCAGTTTTCATATTCATTTTTAATTAATTTATAACTAATGAATTAATCTTATATACGTGTAATCCATATATTTTCATAAGTTAGTTAATACAATTCACATCGGCAAGTTCATATCTCATTATATAATAATATTTTAATAATATATTATTTTTTCGGTAAAACTTGGTCTTGTGTATAATGAAATCCATTGAAGAAACTCATTGTTGCATGTGACGTATGCTAACTTAGTGTCACATGTATTGAAATATATAAAATATATTGAATTTATTTAAAATAGAAATTATCCCGTGATATTATATTCCCTTACATGCTTGGTGATGCATGTCATACATGCTATCAAATACAATGTTCTTACTCTAGATTTTTGGGGGTGTTACACTCAGACTCTATCATGCCCCTAAATTCTGAATCTGGCACTTTCCATGGAACTATACACATCCATATTCTACCCATACACTAACATCTGGTGCCATCTTAACTTTCCAATAACCAGTCTCACACACCCATGTCTCTTCCAACATGAGGTTCATTCATTCACAACCAATAAGACACTTCCCATTTTAGGAGGATCCTTATCATCTCCACACAACGAAACACCAATATCCATGACCCATGCTATTTTTACTACTAAATGTAATGTCTAGATGTGACCGACACGCTCACTCTCGAGTGCTAAATCAAAAACAAAAACTACCAACCATTCCTAGATTACCATGTATGATATCATTTATGTTTAACAATCCAATCATAATGAGGTTCACATCCTCCAATGGACTATGGTTCACTCCCCACTATAAGGTTTGCCTCACAGTACACCTAGAGTTCTGACCACAATAGGTTTACTGAGGCTATACCACTCAGGTTCCCTAATACCTGAAAAATTCTCAATAGGCTCACACACAGTCCATTCCACTAATCCAAAAACCAACCAACACCACACATAACCAAGGCCTACATTTTCTCACTCATCAAGGATTTATTCCTAAAATAAATTCCAACTACCACTCTCCTCCTCATAGAAAATTAATTCTCTAAGAACCAATTATAGTCTCTCACACACTATCCTCCTCAATTGGACCTAATGACCACACACTCCCACATAACCTGATTTCAAAACCTGACTCACAATCAAATGATTCATGTCACAAAAAACCAAGGATAACATGCTTAAACAACTTACCATGATCCCCTCGCATGGAAGTTCCATCCATATGAAGTACTCTCAGTGATCTTCTTCAAAATCAAGGAATCTCACTCAGGGCAATATTAATTTCACAACCACCCTCCACCCAGTCATTGTTCCAAAACCATGAGAATCTATCCATGATCTCACAACACCATCATAATCACATATAGAACCAATAGGGATAGTCATTCAATGAAACATTCCCTCTCAACCCAACCTTGATACCAAAATCACTATAAATGATCCACCTCTCATACCCAAGGTGTCACGACCCGTCCTCGGGGCCCGTGCCGTGACTACCCCAATCCCGCCTTCCATAGGCCAGGGGCTGGCGACTAGCACCAAGGCATAAATCCCAACAAAAAGGGAAGGCATTGCCTTTGAAAAGTAAACAAGAACCACCGAGTAAGAAAGCGGAAAAGTAAACACTAAGTAAAAACGATACAAGCTATGCTGAAAGTAAAAGGGGCCGGAAATACAAGCCCAACTGTAAAGTACAACTGAAAGGAAAAATAACAACTGAAAGGAAAAACTGCAGCGTCGAGCCATCCTATGAAGGTCCCACATGAAGGGTGGGTACAGATAGCCTCCACAGCTCCTTGGTCCAGCCGTCCGCTCTGAGTACGTCCCGTCCAGTGGTCCACCTCCAAGTACCGTCCAGCTCCGCACGCCTCCACCTCGATCAGCACTGCCCGTCGTCTGCAACCAACACCACGAAGTGCAGGCAAAGCCCGTGCAGGGGTGAGTATAAGCTACTCAGTAGGGACCCCGAGACCCCCGAAGGTCTCCCGAAATCCACAAAGGATAGATACAATCACGAAGTAACATCTGACACGGCTTAGGTATATGCCCATACATATACCCAAGTCATCAATTCCCGTTCGGCTCCATCGTCCGAGCCCAAGCACAACCCAGTCCACACAGGAAAGCAAAACGTATACCCACACAGGATAGCTCAACACAATCCACAAAGGAGAGTAAACAGTAAATCCACACAGGATAGCTCAACACAATCCACAAAGGAGAGTAACACAAGATTCAGCTCACATAGGTATACTTCTTCAGATGACGATAAAGATGATCCCTGATCCATCTAAGTCGTCGGACCCACGAAGGATCGATAGGTAACTAACCCCCGCAATGACCCACACAAGATCGGGCCCACATAGGACCTGTAGGCGCTGGCTCACACAGAACCGCTGAGCGCGGACCCACACAGGATCGGACCCACACAGGATCGGGCCCACACAGGACCGGGCCCACACAGGACCTGTAGCACTGATCCACGTAGGATCGCTGAGTGCAGTAGTCGTCGCAGTCCACTGAGGATCTCTACACAGTCGTCGCCGCAGTCCACTGAGGATCTCTGCACGGTCGTCGTCGGAGTCCACTGAGGATCTCTGCACAGTCGTCGCCATAGTCCACTGAGGATCTCTGCACGGTCGTCGCTGTCAAAGAAGCAGTTGCAGCCAGCTCTAGGGTTCCCGCACACAGCAAGCTCGTTCGGGAGGGTCCGCTCCACGATCCGAGAGGCTGATACATCAACTGACACAAAGTCCAAAGTTGATGTATCCAAAAGTTCCGTATCGTCAACAGGAACTCAACGTCGCAGACGGCGTGTCGATCGGATGCCCGGTCTGAGAGTTATTGGCCTTTTCGTCCCAGGGGCCCGGTTGGTTTTTAAGGCAAAACCAACCCGACCGTAGTCCACCTGCATCCAAACGTCGGGCGGAGTGAGCCAAAAGATCCGTCTCACTTAGAGGAAAACAACGAAGCTGACAGCACGTCAATCGGACGTCCGTAGCTCAAGATATGAGCGTTTCCGCTCCGAGGGCCCGATTGGTTTCCTGTACGAACCAACCCGGCCGAACCCAAAGTATTCCGAAACCTTGAGTGCGATATACCAAAATGACCGTCTCGATCCAAGGATCGCGTTTCTGCTGACGGAGAGTCGTTTGGAGGCCCGTAGCTCAAGTTACGGGCGTTTGAACGAAGACCGTCCGAAGACGGGGGGTACGGGCCCGGGCCGACCCGGCCCGACCCCCCCCTGGGAAGGCCGAACCAGGTCAACCCAGTCCGACCCGGTCCGACCCGGTCGGACCGGTCTGGCTCGGCCAGCCCGGCCCGGCTCGGCCGAGCGGCCGAGTGGCCGACGCGGGGGGAGCCGCCGCCCCGCGTGACACCCCCGCAGCACCCGCGGGGTGTCGGCCAGGCGACCGGACGCGGCTGAAGCCACGTCCCGGGTGACGCGGGGGGAGCCGCCGCCCCCGCCTGACACCCGCGAGACACCCACGGGACCCCCGCGGGACACCCGCGGGGTGTCTTCCTGGCGCCGGATGCGGCTTCAGCTGCGTCCCACGAGCGCCGCCGCCGCGGCCGGTGCCGCGGCGGTCTCGTCCGGCGGCGCGCCGGGCGCCGCCGCCTCTGGGCGCCGGCGCCACCGTGCCGGCGACCCGCGCCGCCGCCGGCTTCCGCGGGCCGCCGAAGTCGCTCCGGTGGCCCGTTTTTCTTCCCGTCTGCGCCGTTGCTCCTCCCGAGACTCGTTCTTCACTGCGGGATCGTCAAACATCCGTTGCGGCACGTTCCGTCGTCGCCCGTCAAATCCGCAGAAAAAAAAAACGAAGAACGGCGGAGGGTCGTCGGGCCGTGTTCATTTGGCCCGCACCCTCCGCGTTAGAGATAAACAACGGGAGGAATTAAAGTTCAACACATGAACGCATATCCGAAACAATTTTTAATGAAATAAAATTGTTTCATAAAACGGGTTCCTCATTTGAACGGAAACAACAATTTTAATGAATTTAAAATTGTTCAAAAAACCAGTTCTTTAACTTTTTAAAGAAGCATTTTAAAGAATCATTTTCGGGAATATAAAAAGGGGTAATTTCAAAATAATTCCCTACCTCGTAGTTGTCACGCGTGAGCGTTCTTCGCGGAATTGCTCTTCGCGGAAGAGGGGGATCGTTGCGTCATCGCGGGAAGGCGTCGCGTCGTCGCGGAATCCGGCATTGAGTCGGTGAACTCAACGGACCAAGAACAACAGATTTAAATTATAAATAATTAAATCTGTGTTTCGTTTTAAACCAAAAATAACTTTTAGAAGAAACCCGAAATCACTCACCTAAAACGGTTGGTGATCGGAGATCGGGGCGGGAAAGAACGTCTCGGATTGGAGCGTCGTCGATTTCTGCAGATGACGGCGTTCTTCGCGTTCTTCGCGTTCTTCGCGAAGGAGGTTTAAGGTTCAAGGATCCTCTCTCAACGAGTAATCCTCCAAAAAAAAGATAGGTTGGTCTTATTTTATTATTCTGCCAACAAACGAAACGGGTAAGTAACGACCCATCAATTCGTTGAATTAATTCAACGAAGGAAACAAATCATTTAATTTAGGAAATAAACCGCCCAATTAAATGGTCTGTTAAGAATTTCAGAAACACATCAGTTGACTTTCATAATGACGGGTTTTCGCGGGTGCGTTACTTAGCGGAAAGAAACGACAGGGCTCGTGCGGGCCCCACCTCACAAATATCCTACCAAGAGGGTAGGATATTTCTGGATAGTATCCTATCCGGTTCAACTCAGTTCAATCCACCTTTAAGTGGCTTCAAGTGGATTCCAAGTGGCTTAAGTGAAATAAAATAAAGTTGTCGAAAAATTATTTTATTTCTTAACTTTAAGCCCGAAAATTAAAAACCACACCCAAGAAAACGCAACTCCGGAAGAGGCGTTTCCAAGCGAATACCGGCGCTGCGATTTCATCGGTGCCCTCAGAATTCGATTTCGGGCACCGGTTCAAAAGTTAGAAAAACCCGCTCGTCCGTTCACTGAACGTACCCGAGCCAAACTTCGGAAAATGATTCCGGGCACACCGAGCCTTGGAATCAGGTGCCGTCAGAGACTGCGTTCTTGCAAAATTCCAAAGAAAATTGAAAAAAAATTCCTTGAAATTTACGGGTCTTTACACAAGGCATTAATATGCCTATCAAAAAATCTCCTCATGGAAACCACATCCTCAAGGAAACTATATCCTAATCCAATCACCGCTCAGACATCCTATCCTTCATCGAGACATCTCAGGGAATCCAATGGCCACATATACCCATTGGGTCTCCATACATCCATTGATGATGGGATTACATTTCTATAATTGGAAAAAATATTTCCATAAGATTCACATTACCTATCATCAAATAAAAATACCTATGCTTTAATTGAGTATAATACCACAAAGAATATATATAGGTTAACACCATATAGGTCTTTGTTGAAAAATTAAACAACTAAACCTCCATAGTCAATGAAATCACTCACAAATAGGTTCATGTAATGTGAATTGTATGTTCCTGGTATGATGCATGTACATGACCTCTTTTTAATGGGACAAGAGACAAAAAACAATAAAAATATAAAATACACATCACACTTAAATCAATATCTATACTAAAACTGAAAAATACAAGAACAACAATCCCATCACCCTAGTAATTAGGGATTCCCAACGGAAAGGTGTTCATGATGCACCAATAATAGGTCTATCACAAGATATGACACATTACTGGAACAAATGTATACCATACCCCAAATAATAAGATAATGAAAAAGATGTCCTAATACCATTTTGTCATAAAATAACCTAACTCAACCTAACACATCACCCTATTTTTCTCTCCATAAGGCTACAAGCACACCTCTATCTACACTAGAGGCTTCCAACTAAGAATGAGGGTCTAAAGTGATACCTTGGAGAGACTATACCCTCATATTAGATTTCAATAAGACTATAAAATAAAAAACACGTACATATTCATAAACATTAGAGTATAAAAATTAATAAAATAGAAGGATATTATAATAAATGAAATGTGGAATACATACTCTTGACTATTATAGTACACATCAACTGATCACCCACTAGGTTGACCGCATATATAGAATTTACAAAAGTAAATAAATATACAAAAGGATACACTTCTATCCTTGAGACATACCTCAAACCTGGTCACCAACACCTACTAAGATCCTCTAGACTAATTTTTAAAATCTATCTGACTTATCTTTCTAAAAAATGAAAAACCAAACCTCCACCTCATCTTCCGTGCACCCCATGATTAACATGAAAGAATACATAAGAGTCTTCATGCACACTAAAGTTCCCACATAGGGGTTGATAAAATAATTCTCTATAGGCCACCCCTAAAGGTAGAAACTAACATCTTCCATCATAAAAAGTGTATTCACACATGATGTTCCCAGTTTAGTCAAATAATAACTACTAAAAAAATAAACAGTAATAAATAAATAAGCAAATAACCCACCATCAACAATTAGGTTATAAAAATACACTTGAGATTGACCAAACCCAATCTATCTAGAGCCAGGAGACATAAATATTTTGGATCACCAAGCCACATAATATCAAGAATATTTTCCTGATCCCATGGGAATATTCCAACATTGAATACACCAATAAACATGAATTACATGCCCTATGATATCTCCCTAAGAATATAATATAACCAATTTCCCTACTACTAGTTTATAGTAATTGAATAGTATAATCAAAATTGGAAACATGAAACCTAGTACAACACTAAATAACCTGTCAATATCTCTATAATAACCCACATCATTATGAGTTATAAATTCCTGAGGGAGTGATCATTAATTTTGAGAACCATGACTTGAAACATGGTTTTAAGAGTTTAAAAACCCTTAAAAGGTGTTTTTATAAGGGGGTTAAGGATTGGGTAGTGTCCCAAGTATTTGGGAGGGTTTCAGGGTTGGTTTAGGTTGTATGAGCTACTGAAAGTAACAACAACAAGTCATTCATAGCGTGAACCTATGGTTCACTCCATGAAAGTTTTAGAAATAGGGGTGATCCCCCTTCCTAGAGGAGGTTCGCATTGTGAAACCATGTCTAGGATTTAAATAAAGTTTAGGGGGTTCTAAATCAGAACCCCCCTCGAGTTTTCCTCTCAAAGGTCTATGAAAATGAAGGGGATATTGGAACCCATCTCCCTCTTCCCCTTCTTTGATATGGTTTTTTTCAGAGGCATTTCATCATATAAATTCGAGGTAGGTCTCTCCTCTTATCTCCCCCATTATTCTCCCTTTATTTTATTTTTATTTTGGTTTATATTTGAAAGGATTCAACTAAACAATTTCATTGGATAATGTTGAAATCGTTGCACTAGATGAGGTTTTGTGTGTAGTTCATAGAGGAGGTACCAAGTGGTTGTATTTAAGCTACCATTTATTTTTTGACATAAGTTATGTTACCCCATATATTTCATTGAGGGTTTAGATGAATTTAGGAGAAATTATCGATCGATTTAGGTTTATGATTTAGAGATTTTGTGTGGCCTAGTTTCGTGGGTGCTTCGGGAGTGGACTGCACCTCGCTACTCACTATTTTAGCAGTGTTGGACTGTCTGGTGAGTTTGGAATCAATTATTCCAAATTTTATTTTTTATTTTTTATTGTTTAATTAATTAATTTAATGATTTTTTTGTTAATATAGGGACTCATGGGCTTGATGGAAGTCAGTACATGCTTGGGATGGATATATGGACCATTATTGAGGTGAGGTCCATGTATTTATTTGACTATCTTAGTTATTTGATGATTTTATATTTGTGTGCCTTCATTAGTATATATTCATTCATGTTGTATGATTGTGTGAGTTAAAATAAGGTTAGGATGAGCAAGCATCATCTTAATAATCACCATGGACTGTATAATTTACTAAATGGTTTGATGGTGGTTACTTGGTAAAATGTGTTTCGGTGGACCTCCTTATGAGTTGTTTGAAGGAATGTGTTGGTTTTAGTAAATAAAAATGGATTAAATTTTTAAAATAAGATTTCAAAAAGAGGATTTACTAAAATAGAAATTTTAGGAGAAGATGGGTGTTTTGGAAAACTGATCTTGAAATGGAATTTCAAAATGAAAATGTTCTTTCTAAAGGATTTTGATTGGATTTTGGGACTAGGACCTAACATGAGTAAAATAAAACAATCTTAATTTTAAAATGGGTTTAAAAGAGGATTTTACATGTTTTTTAAATGAAGGATAAGTGGATTATTTGAGATGGTTTTGGTCCATTTGACCATGTTTGGGTGATGCCCTATTTTCCAAATGATAGGTGATTTTTATTTGCTTCCTGGTTATGATTTCGTAGTTTGTTCCTTGTCACATAATGATGTGTGTAATGTGTGTATCCATGTGAGAAATATATTAATGCACGATGATGCATGTTGTGTGTGTACCCCTGTGAGTCCAATGCTTATGGTATCAAAGTGGCGGGTTGGTCTGGATGGATTTGGTTGAACCCTTAAGTAGAGGAGATGGGTTTGGAATAACCTAGTAGTTATTTTTTTTACGAAACTCAGCCTCGAGTGGATAGTTCCTAGTGATTAGTTGATGAGATGTGGGATGATCTGTGTTCTAATATTTTTAGTTTTCTGCATGTGCTAATTATATTCATGTTGGACCTTTCTTTTAGAGGCTTGGGTTGATGTGCTTGATGTGACCTACCTTGAGTGTGTGGGTTTGGGTTGATGTTCTTAATGTGACCACACTTGAGTGTGTGGGGATGAGTAGGTGTGCTTGATGGAACCTCCCTTGAGTGTGTGGGGATGGGTTAGTGTGATTGATGTAATACATAGATGATATACCTCCCTTGAGTGATACGGGATGGGTTTAGGATTATGGGCATATGACCATGCCCTATCTTTTTAGGAAGTGGGTCGAGGTTTTGATGATGACCCTCTCCGAGTATTTGGGTGTGGGTTGGACATCGTTTCGATTATCACCCTACCTATCATCTTTGGGTATGGGTTTGAGTTATGGTATGTGGTGTCTAAATTACTTTAGGAATGGAGCCTAAGTAGGTAGGGTGAGATTTTATGGTGTCTAGGTTAACACATCATGACCTAAATTGTATGATTGTTTGTGCATTGTGTGTTATGTTTTCGGGTGGGTGTATTGCATAGAAATGACTGCACCTATTTATATGTATTGGATACATAACCACTTGATCAAAAAATCAATTAGTATTTTTGAGGAATTAGAGATTCCTACTGGGTTATTGGATTCACCCTTACCTTCATATAGAATAAGGGTTTCAATGTAAGTGTGTAGAATTTTCTATTTTCTCTCAGGGTACAAGTATCATTAGAGGTGGACATGTCATATAGTTCTGATAGGCCATGGAGGTCGAGGATTTGGTAGGTTGGATCAGGTGAGTTGTGTCAAAATCCATTGTATTTATTTTTCAATTATGTTTTAGCATGTGCACTAGCTAGTGTTCCATTTATTTATATATGTTTCTTATTATGACATGTTATTTACTGCTAATTTGTTTTAATTTATTGAATAATTTAGATTGTTTACTGCTTTCTATTCTAGAATGTGGGGGCCTGTGATGACCCTTGTTTTATGTTTATAGTTTTTTAGTATGTCCATTATATGGATAATTCATGCATAATATTCTGCAGATTCAAGCACAACCCTCAAGCTTTATTTTAGAGGGAATAGTCTCCCAACGACAATGTTAAGACCTCTCTGCTAGTTAGTTTCTTGTGGAGTATGGAGAGGTTTGACTATGTTGTTGTAGTGACCACTTCTTTAGTGCCATTAAGGTGATCTAGGCCAGGATGTTTATTTTTGATTCTTTCATTGGGGGATCACCTATATGTTAATATACACCGGACTTCTATTTCCCCACATTCCCACTTTTCAAAGGTGGGTATATTTCATCACTTTCAATGATGATGTCTACTACTTAATAAAAATGGGCTAATGGGATATCGATTCCTCCTTCCATGGATTCTTCCTTGGATCTGGTTTCCTATTTCAGGTCTCCCTCATAGATTAATTCATGTTTGTAGAACTCATTCCCAGTGCCATCTCTTTATAGACGCGAGTTAATTAAACCACTTATGTATTGACATGGCACAAACCTTAGATCAAGAGATTAGTCACATTGGGAATATCTGGGCATGTATAGACATTGGGAACATTGGTCACCTATGAATATTCTTCTTGGGAGGGCATCTCATATGAGGCTTCTTAGGCATAGAACCCAAGGAATACCATGTCGATCATGAGGTAATTAATGCCAGGGGTTTATGTCTTACAAGGATTTTTACCTTAGAAATTTCATTTTTAGTGCATGGGGTAGGTCTTATAGTTCAGTTAAAAAATTCTATGTTATATGGATATGGATCAGAAAGTCTGGTTGAGACATATCAGAAAACGAATTTAACATCTTGTGGTGATGATTTTGGTTGATCAGAAAACCTCATGGAGTCAGATCAAGGAGGTTAATCCCTAATAGGAAAGGTGTCACAACCATATGGTTTACCTATGGATTTTAACACCCTACAGAGAAAGATACATGATTATGGATCAGAACACCCCATAGAGGAAGATCTGGGAGGTGTGTCCCTAGTAGGGAAGATGTCACAACTAAATTTGTTTACCAATGGATCAGAATTCCCTATAGAGGAGGATATAGGAGATTTTTCCCTAGGTTAGAACACCATGAGTTTACCATTATTGGGATTGAACCTTAGAGAGACATCTTATGTACCCTTCTTATAATATAGGGATCAATATCCAAATAGTTTTATTTCACAGTTTAAGGTCATGTGACATGACTGATTAATGTATTTTAACTTTATGTGGTATGGATGCTCATGTCACAAAAAGAGAGTCAACGAGGGATGGTGTGGGGATTATGTGTGGAATATTACCATCACAAGAGTATTTATCTTGTGGTAATGGCATGGGACTTATTCTTAGAAGCTACTTGGAATGGGAGGCTTGTGTTCTATGGTGGGAGATGGCGGAATCCCATGATGATCATACATGGGGCATTATGTATTAATTAAATAGGGTAAGGAAATAGTTTTTCATCATAATATGATGACATTGGCGTGTAGTTTAATGTAATATGAATAGGATGTTGAAATATGAATTTTTATGTCATGTATCTCGAATGTTGGGGGACTCACTCCTCACCACTTGGGCTTATGTGACCACCTCTCATGCACCTTTGGGACAGGCATGGTGTTGGCACTTTTATGGAGGAGTGTCCAATCACAAGGTCCAAGCTAGAGACCATATGTTTAGAATCAAAAGGGGTTATAGTACCAATGATTAGAAGAAAAGGTAGGTGGGAGGATCAAGCCGCACTTGGAGTGAGGTGGGAAGATAGAATAGTGGGTGGCACTAGTCACATGAGGACTCGAGGAGTAGATGAACTGGTCATGGATTTGTGTGGGGGTCTTAGGCACTCGACCTTCATGAAGGGGTATCAATAGAAGGGAGGAAATATAGAGAGACTTAGTAGATGCTGTTCATGAATATTATAGGTTCAAAAAGGAGGTTCTTTAAAGGCTTGGGGTCCTCACAGAGGTAAGGGGATTCACAAAGGAGTATGCTTCACAAAACAGGGTGACCCTGCCTCAGTGTTGATTCCTGATTCATAGGGGAGTGCTTCACAAAAGATGAATTCTTCATGAATCCTCATGTTCCTTAGAGGAACTTCTTATTCCGAAAAGGGATTGGGCCTTCTAAAAAGGCATCTCTGCTTTATGTGGAGTATTTTAAGAACAAAAGTGAGAAGTTTTTGTGATGAATGGATCCCTTGAGTGATCCATTTTCTCTTTCATTCATGATGCTCAGGGGGTTCATGAAAAGAGATCAATTTAAAATGTTGAAAGGTCAATGTCCATCCCTTAAATTCCAAACTCAAGAGGGGTATTTATAATTTATGGGTTTCATGAAGATTAGAGGCATTCACAAAGAATTATGTGATTTGTGAGTGGGTACATTTCTGCAAGTATAGATGTCACTCTTTTGGAGCTACCATCAACCCTTCATGAATTTAAATGTAATTGTATAGAGTTACCGCTAAGACTTCTCACATTCATGAAGAAACCTCTTAGTCAGGGAGCTTCGTGAGCTATGACTATTCATAGAGGAGGTGAGATTCATGAAATAGATACTTAGAGGTATTTTTTGGCTATTTTGGATTGGATTCACCCCAAACCAACCATTCCTTCCTCGACTATTCCCATGACATGTATATTTTAGTTTTAACATATTCTCCCTTCAGAATGGAGATTATAGGGAAAAGGAGGGCCATATTCTGAGGTAAAATAAACAAAAATTGTCAATCAAATCCTATTCATGAATTTCATCCATGAAGGTCATTTGTGATGATCTCTTTGTGATTCCCATTGCAAACCCCTGACCATCCATGTGCCTATAAATATTGGAGGGTCCCCTTAGATGAATTACCTAACTTTCACAAAGAGAAAAACCTGCGCTCACTTTTCATAAAGTTCACACCCTTCGTGAGCTCTTTGTGATTTTGATACTCATCACTCACAAAGCTTACCCTCTTCCTAAGACTATATTTGTGACCAGTTCTTAGTGAACAGTACTCAAAAAACTCAATCTTCATGAATAGAACTCCATGAATCGAAATATGTGAACTAGATCTTCATGAATAGATCTTTGTGAATAGGAACCAAAAAAAATCTTAAGTCACAAAAAAATTTCCACTAAAAGATACAATTATACTACTTATCATTGGGAGAATTTTTTTGGGAACATAACGATTGTAGAGAGAATTTAATGTGACTTAGATAATGACTCACTCACTGCACTACTAACAGAGGATAAAAAGGAGTATCCACTATACAAGAGGCTGCCACTCTATATATTTGAGATAAGGAACAATGTTTTTATCCCTACAGTGACCAGAGATGAGCTATCCTACTAGTTTAGGAGTTCACCTAGAATATAATAGTGTCACAAGGCTACTGCATGACATATCTAGAAGGATCACGCATTGCTCATGATAGAAACTCTCTATAACCATGTCAATAATATTGATGGGGAGAAGCTATAAAATGAGAAATTTTCTCCGTAGCATGAGAATATTCTCAAGGTGGGATTGGGGAATTTAGTCAAAGGATGGAAGGACAACTGAGACCTATTCCTTGGATGAAAATTTACTGATGAAAAGGCCAAGGTTTTCTAGGAATGTGCATCATGCTGCAAATTAGAGGCCGAGCTAAAGTGAGTGTGGGTTTATGAGGCATCATGAGCCTCACAATTTCTTGTTTACTACCATCAGGATATCATGCCATAGATGATAAGTAGGTTGTCTCTAGGGACCAACACTTTTCATCTTCACCATGAGGAGGTTGGCATCAACATATGGGATCATCACCAGATTGCTGGGATCCCAATTCAGGGGGATATGTATGATGAATTCCTCCTTATAGAGAATGTGTGGGAGGACTAGGAGAATATGCCAGCTCTTGTGAGGGCATTGCTAAGGTTGGTGAAGGGGATGAACAAAGACAAGCTGGGAATGAAGGATATCCCATTCAAGTAATGGTTCATATATTTTCTGAATGAACCAGTAGAAGATCCATGCGAGGGGGAGGAGCTAGTAGGGAAGCTACTGGGGAGGCTTCACACATGCCCTAGGTCATACCAGCGGGGTAAGGAGCACTCCTACTAGCGGATCTTAGAGGAAAGCTAGTGGAAGTTTTGGGGCTACAATATTAATATCGAATATCCATTGGTCAAGATATTGGGGTTTATTACCACACTCATCTATTGATGAATGTTCCCTATGACAGACACACATATGGGGGTGTGGCCGAGCGCCTTCATCATGGTAGGGATGTTGGTGATGAGGAATCATGTCAACCTAGCTATCCTGGTACTGATGAAGTTGTAAAAGGTGATCCACCACATCATCCAATGAAATAACCCTCTTTGTGTGTGTGGGCACCTCTATTTCTTATATAGCTGGGTGGGTGCACATATGGGGGGATATGTGTACCCAAATCCTATCTCCCCTCCAACTAAAAACTTTTGACTAGAAATTATAAACATCTTCAGGAGTCGCATGCTCAATTTGGGCATGGTGAACGTATTGAAAAAGTTCAGGCTGGTAGAGAGATTCATATTTCACCCATTCCCCCTCCTAATGGGGATGATGACTGATGATGGTAAGGGGACTATCGAGTAGCGATCGTACCTCCTGAACTTTTTAGGTGGGGTATTGGTGGAAAGAGTTGACTGTAACATAATCTGCAAGTCATACAACCCACATCGGTTTTCAAGGTAGTTTTAATGCTTATAGTGGTTAACAAAAAGTTTTACATGGGGATTCAACATGATCACCATCCTTTATTCCTAAGTAATATTTAGCACATGTTCACATGCAAGGATGGGAAAAAGTGGAATGAGTTTCCATCGCCTACCACTGTATATGGACTCATCTATGAATATGAACTGAGTTAGGAGAGCGCATATACTGGGGAGATGTTGAAGCGTTGGACTACCTGGACCAAATAAGGAGTGGCCCCGCAACTATGGGGTCGAGGGAGAGTGGTGGCTGGAGAATGAAATGGAGGAAGGGTCAGTCCAGTGGGCATACCTGCTATTGCAGGACCAAAAGATCTTGGACCAGTATAGGTGAAGGATAGAGGGAGAGGAGTAGGATCATAGGGTTTAGTACTCTTGGGAAAGAGGTCATGGGAAGAAGAGGATACCTTTGGGGAAGTCCTATGGGTGCATGTCCAAAGACCAGGGAAGTGAGTATTTAACCCAGATGTTCCTAGAAATTCTATGTTTCCCTATGCCTAGGAGGCCTTGGGACCTCACAAGAAACTCACCACCCTTCAGGGGGTGTGGTAGTATCTCATCATTGATGGGATATACCTGACCGGGCTAGGCCATTCAAAGGTAGGTTTCTACGCTTCTCACACTAAGGTGATGTAATATATGGTGGAGCTGGAGGATGTGGTCTACTCATGTGGAACCACATATCCTTTGACTGATCAGGTAAGGGTACTATTAGGCATGTATTATCCTCTGGATATCCCTATAGGTTACATGACTTCTAGTGAAACCAAGAGAAAAGAATCAGGAGAGTCCTAGGGAAGTGATGCCTATTAGGTCTCAAAAGGTGATAGAAATACTACTACCGACTAGGTGAATTTTCAGATCTGTTCACTATTTTGGACATCACACAACCCTTAAACTTATTACCCGACCCCTTATTTCACTTGCCTAGGAATCAATGAGTACAAAAGAGGGATAGGTTCATGACGATCCTTATGCAGAGGGTGAGGGAACCTCAACCCCTAAAGGGGTGAGTATGGGCCCCCTCCCTGATGTCATAGTCACATGCGATCAACCATCAGCGACTGCAATTGAGGCAATAACTGCAGAGGGAACCTTGACTGAGGAACTACCAGTGAACCTATAGGAGATCCTTAATAGGATGTACTATTCATGTAAGCCTCTTATTGACTTACACCTTTAACTCCTATTCTTTTCCATTATATGTTTTCCTAACACATATTTGAATAGCAGTTTACACTACACTTGAGGCTCAGCCTCCAGCGACCATATTTGAGTTGGCAGCGCCTGAGGCTGAATTAGTGATAGTGGGTTTTATTCCTACGATTGAAAATCAAGGTATACTACAATGGTTGGTCCAAACATGGAGGTTCCATCAGAAGGGGATGTTGAGATGATGCCATAAATGGAGGGGGTCGAGATGATTCCTGTTATAGAGCTGGCCAGTGGAACTGTGGTGAAAGAGCATGTGGTAGTGGCACCACTAAAGGTGGTTGTTAGAGCCAAAGTTACAATGGAAGAGGTTGAAATTGCACTGCCAATAATTGGATTAGCTGGGGATGCTACATTGGATACGCTTGCTACAAAACTGCCATTGGTGGTGGTTGTGGGAATCTTGGAAGAGATCTCTCTACCAATAGGGGTAGTTGAGGATGCCGGGATAGTTGCGTCCACCTCAAAGGCGCCACATGGAGCAGTGGAAACTTCTTCTATAGGTGAAGGGGCTGACAAGGATCTATTTTCAGGAATATATCTCCATCCACTCATGTCTGAAGACCTGCACTTAGATGATGCAAAAAATGATTTATTGGTGATCTTACTTCCTTATGAGCCTATGCCACCTAAATATTTTGAGGATTCTAGCTTGAACATCATTGAGGAGAACTAGATTGTTCCTCACAAGGCGTGGAGTTATGTGTGAAAATTCATCACCCACACCTAGATAGATGACCTTCCAAGATAGATGGGATCTCTCTGCCACTATCTAGTCATCCTAGGGACTGTTGGGGTGGACTCCAACATCATTCACATGCTATCTGGGGACATTATTGTTGATCTGGTGTGTGTTGGATGGAAGGTGTTTGACCTATACTAGAAGAGGCACAAGGATGAGGGTACCAAGGTTCTTTTGGTGACCGAGGAAGAGATTTCCCACCAAGAAGGGATTTTTCAGTAGAATATGGTGGTTTCTACTACTTAGGATGAGGCCATTAACAACCTGAAGGCCCAGTTAGGAGCAGCCGAGGCCAAGGTGGAAGAGGCAACTTCCTTGGTGGCTGAATATTGGGCCGAGTAGAACCACATGAGGATCAGAGTTGAAGACAACCTTTAAAAAGCTGATAAATAGAAAGTGGACCTGAAAGAGCAGTAGTGGCCCTTAGAGGCCACTCTGAAAAGGTTGGTAGAGCTTGAGCACTCAATTTTTGAGGTCGATCTTTGAAGGAATTTTTCAAAGGAAAGGATCCAATATGTGGATGACCCTCTGGAACTTTGTTTTTTTCGTTTAAAAATTTTATATGCTTGAACATGTTTCTTCATTTTATTATCACACTTTAATCATATTCATGAGATCACTACTGACCAATACCTAAGATCATGTGAGTCATGCTCGGTGTGAGAAAAAAGGGACAACTATGTGATTGATTGCTTATATGAGAGTGGAAAAAAATTGTCGAACACTCAGGGTATGCTATTGCTGAATGACCATTGAGGGTGTTTGGGCCGAGAGGGGTTGTGGCCAGAGAACAAGGTTCTCTAAACAACTGAATTTCTTTTCCAATGCACATTAGTGCATGAGTAGGGTAATTACGGGGGAATTTAATTTTACCTGAAAAAGTGGAATGTATAGAATGAATCATGATGCTCAAAATATGAAGCACAAGGGGAGTGGTGTGATGACATATGATAACTACTGAGCATGTTTGACACACAACATCCATGCCATTTAGCTGGGAATGGGGAAAAAATGAGGGTTGACTACTAACTATGTTCAAATACATGAGACCTATCTCAGAATGTCATCCAAATTCATCTGGGGCATTGGCCTAGGATGGTAGGTAAGCTATTTTAGCCAAGCACCCTTGCTGTTAGGGGGTCCCTTCAGAGGTGGAGGAGGATAAGGATCCAAATCAGGGGCACATTAAGCATGAAAATGAATTAATAGAATTTTTGAATGGATTCCAACACTCTTGGAATTATGCCACCATGAATTGAAGTAGATATAGTGGGAATATTGGTCTGAATAAAAGTCAAAGTCATCTTCTAGGGGAAGCATGATATCAAATTCTGAACAATAGTCAAAGAACATGAACAACGTGGTAGATGACGCACACCGAAGGAAAGGGATTCTTGGGTGAGGGCTTAAAATTCCTTGAAATTTTATGTCATGCAATGGAGATGATAAAAATGTAGTTTAACATCATATGGTGAGGATGTTGGAAATGCAGTTTAATATCATATGTTAAGGATGATGCACTATATAGTTTAATGTCAAGTAATCAGGATGCATCTCAAAATTTATTATCATTTGATTGAGATTTGGTGAGCCAACGTGAATGATACTGGCCCAACCATAGAGGCGAAGGGCATAGAAGGGTAGCACGACAGTCATGCTCCTTGAAAAGGACTGAAAGTCAAGGGAAACTTAGAATACCCAGTGCCAAGAAAAGAATCTAGGGAAAGTCACATATAGTTTCAGGTCATGATTCTTGGACCATGGATTTTAGTTTAAGGTCATAAAACATAGACCTATTACAAATAGTTTGTGGTCGTAATGCTTAGACTGGGGGGGGGGGGTGTCTCAAAGGAATTTACACTACATCAAAGGAAGGTTACCTGATGTGAATGGAGGGGCCTACACTATGCCAAAATTGGTATTTAGCGGCAGTTTTTGTAACACCCCAATCTTCCATAGTACATTTCTCTTTGAATATTGGAATAGCTTGCACTGTATGCAACTTGGAGTTTTAGCACACCACGACCAATCAAACTAACTGTTATGAATAGTAATACCCATTTTTTGATATTTTATAGATTTTATTTTTCCAAATGGACTTCATTTTGGATTCATAATATCAAAATTATCTTAGGGTGAATTTTTAGTATTTTTCTAAATAATTTCATTTTTTGATGAATAGTGAAAACACTGCGTTATTGTTTAAAACCAACTTTTTATTTAAATAATTAGTTATTTTATTTAAATTTATTTTAGGTTAAAATAGATACATAATACCTATATATATTCAATGTAATTCATTAGAGTCATTTTATAATAAGATTAGATATAAACAATTTTATTGAACTTTTAACGTCTTTTACCCACCTTCTAGGTACATTTGCAAATTTGCATAAAACGTAATTTTATCGCTTTTGTGAATTGAATTTAAAAAATTTTAGAGACACAGTTTACATCAGTAAGTAAAATTTGGTTCAATAGGATGAAAATAATTTTTGGTGAATAGTAACTTTTGAATTTTATTTACCACGGTTAAAAGTAAATAGGGTAATTAAAGGTAAAAATGATATTATAATTAACCTAACACATGTACTAATTATATTTTATATATGTATTTCGACCAAAATCAACCTTAGGAATAAAATATGATCCTTTTGGTCCACTTAGATTAGATTAGGACATTTATTATTATTTTATTTAAAGAAGAGTTAAAAGTGTTAAATTCAAAGTTTAATAACTAAACCATTTTTAATACAGGGTTATAAATAAGATATATTAGACTATAAATATTAATTATAAATATAAATATATTTCCTACATAATGATATTTTATTTATAATTTTTAGACATTAAATAATTAAATTTATTTATGACACAATGATGATACATTAATTACCTTATTAATGAAATATTATAATTGATATTATAAATATCCAAATAAATGTAAATTGAGACTTTTTATGAATTACACTAATTTTATAGGTTAATATGACATGTTAGGGTTGATTAAATAATTTTTTTAAGTGATAAAGTTGTTATGACTTTCCCAAAAACAAAATACCAAATAGTGTCAAAATTGACATAAATGAGTTTTTAAAACAAATACTATATTATTAATTGATATAATATTCCTAAAAATATAAGGTTCAGCTAAAGGAATTATATAAGGTTAGATATATCAATAATTAACCACTTGGGGTTCGTTTGTGTTTTTATAGTAAGTTTATTAACCATTTATTATAATAATACAAGAATACATGGTAAAAGTTAAACTGTTTAACTCAAAGTTAAATATAAAAGATAAGGTTAATATGGTGACCTAAACCTGTCTAAAACCTGTTGGTTGAGATGTTTTCAACCTAGACATACCTTATCCTAAAAATAAATCATTTTGGAGCCATTATAAACCAAATATTATTGTATAATAAAATAATATTTCAAGCTTTTCCTAAAGTGACCCTCACCTCTCTTATAAAAGGGTACTTCCCCTTCTCTAAAAATCACACCTCCAAAGCCATTTGACTTGGACAAAACCTACTCAAATATCCTCCCAACTACCTTCACTTCATCCTAGAGGTATTCCTTTGATCATAAAGCCAACCTAAAGAGTCCTTTTGATCAAATCAAAAGGAAGCACCCAAAGAAGAGGAGGTTAACGTACCATCGATCAAGGGAAATTACAATGTAAGGGTTAATTCTACAATATCTTCATTATCTGAGGTTTTTTATACGTGAGTATCTACTGGGAAATCTTTATCATCCATATATGTGTTTCTTAAAAAAGTATTTCAAAACATTTTTACTATTTCCTAGACTATGGGTTAAAGTCATTTATACCCTTGTTTGGATTGTTATAAAATGTTTATAAAGGAATCTTTCTTTCGTTTTCCAAACAAGTTCCTTTACAAACTTTTTGAAAAAATTAAGGAAAGAATGTTTTTTAACTTATATAGAGGGTGAAACTATTTTCTGTCATTATAACACCTTCGAAGCTTCCCTTACAAGCTTATAAGAATATTTTCAAAATAAATGTCTTCTTTTATAATTACATGACTTTTAAATGATTTAAAAATATAAAGAGATATTTCTATCAAACAGTTTTGATTTCATCTATGTCAACATCCTTTGATGGATTTTACACTTGTTTGAAGTTGATTTATTATGATATAATCTTCCATATTGCATTTACGGTTTTGTGATATGTTTGACTGTGGATTTGTTATTTTTATACCATTCATGGTTTATGGTTAAAGTATTAACATTTTGTTTGCTAGTTTTAATACGAATGTTTTTGTTATGTTTCAACTTTTTCATATGAGGAATGCATTGGAATTAGTAAGTGATGGGTGGAGACCTCTATAGATCCTCGATTCATCGGTAGGTCTCATGAGACAAACTAGTATCTTGGTATAAGGCTTTGACCAAATCTTATTTGTAGTCTTGGAACGAGGCCTTGAAAATGTGGTTATGATGTCCGACATTATGCATTCCATCATTATGAAATTGGATATTGATATTACATGTGATTATTCGACTAGTAGAATATCCATGTGAACAAGTAAATGGAATTATTTGATTTACCTTTTCCATATTATGCTTAAGTTTAAGTTTAAAAGGGTTGTGTCTTAGTCTTATACATTTTCTTAAATGTTTATGCTTATTTATGATAGTTTCCGCTATATTATTATCCTTACTGATCATCTGAGCTCACCCCTTTATTATGTTTTATTTTTCCCAGGATGCAAAGAAGGATATTATGATTAACCTATAGGAATAAGCTAAGGGATATAATAGTGTTCAAAGGGGACACAATGTTGTTTTTTTATTTCATGATGTAATGTAAAACTTATGTATGTATCTAGTACTTCCAAGGCTACTAAATTGATCGGTCTTTCAGGACATTATTCCTTGTATCGTGTCAATGTTATGTAATAATGCACCAACTCTAGGTAACTGGGGTTGGGGTGTTACAACTGGTATCAGAGAAAGTTTAGTATAAACCTTGGAAACTAGATTTAGAAAAACTCTGATTAAAGCACCTTACCCTAAGATAGACTTTGAGGATTAGTATAGAAGAACATCCAAGAATTTTTGTAATATAGAGATTTTGTGTATTTTCCAAGCAATACATCCCTGTCTGGATACAGGTAGGTAGAGGGGGCTCTGACACAAATGTACCTAGGATTGAAAACTCTGACAAGGAGTTTTGGGTTTGACCCAGGGTATCCTGGTATATAACAATGTTCCTTACTGCACTCTTGGTTACGACACTCCCGGGGGATATGCTTAGGATAATTCACATTTTATCAACAAACCATTATGAAGAATTTATGAGTAAATAATTCCTCAAAGAAAACATTTTTTTTATGATTATGGATTATATGTATAAACTATTCAATTTATGTTAGGTATTTTACTAGTTTGGAATTATGTATTGCGAATCATAAACTAATCTAGTGTATGCCATTATTTAGAAATGGTGCATAGTGGAAGGAATGAAAACTATATCAATGCACATAATCCATGTAGGGATTTCCCTCCCACTCAAGATAATTATAGTGGAGCTGGTGATGAAACCGGTGCAGAACAACTTATAACCATACTGGAACAACTCACTCAGGTTATGAATAATAAACTTACCCATATGGATCACCCTGATGCACAACGTGGAGGATCAATGTTAGACCGCTTCATGATGCAACAACCACCAACATTAAATGGGACTATAAATCCATTTGTATCTGAGCAATGGATAAGTTCCTTAGAGAAAATATTTCATGCTTTCGGGAGTAGCGAAAGGGAAAAAGTTGTCAGGGTAGTTTATGGCCTCATGGGAGATACAGATCAATGGTGGTCATTAATGCGAAACACAAAGGAGGATGAATAAGTATAAAATATGGAATGGAGGGAGTTTAAAGATATTTTCTTAGAAAAATACTTTCCTCATGACCATCAAATGGATATGGAAAGACAATTTCTGAGTCTAAGACAAAAGGAGGATGAGAATGTCGCAAAATATGAGGCTTACTTTACAAGGTTTTCAAGGAATAAAGTAGATTATATACATAACCCAAGGAGTAAGATTGATCAATTCTTTGATAGGTTAACACCATTTCTCTATCAAGAATTAGTCTCACAATCATTATCATCGTACAAAGATATTGTCGCATGTGTTATCAAGACAGAAAAATAATTATCTAAGTCTTACGACTTTAAAGAAAAGCAAGAGAAGGAGAGATCTACTGAACACTCTGGAAATGGAAATAAGGGGAAGAAGGGAAAAGTTGAATTTCCATCCTGCAGTAAATGTGGGAAGAAACACCCCGATACTTTCCTGAAGTGAATGATAGTCTGTTACAAGTGTGGTGAAAAAGGCCACCAAGCTCATGATTTCAAGGGAAAGAAAGTGGTTGTCAATGTTAAATTCTACAATTGTAGATAAATGGGGCATTATGAAAATGAATGTTCTAAGTGCCAAGAAAACTTACCTCAGAAAAGGCCATGAGATCAAGGCCAAACTTATGCGATCACTAATGTTGAGGTTTAATCTCTAAATGACATGGTGGCAGGTAATTTATTGGTTTCCTCAAATTTAGCCAATGCTTTATTTGATTCTGGATCATCTCATTGTTTCATATCTTCCCAATTTTCTAAGAAAATTAGATATTTCCAATTTGATTTATCAAGGAAGTTTTCAGTCAAAAATCCTAAGGGAAGTATCATTGCAACAAAGTTTTGTGAATCAGTCCCCATTAAGGAATATAAATGTTATTTATCTACTGATCTCATCAGCATACCCATGATTGAATTTGATATAATCCTCACTATGGATTGGATTTCAGACCATGATGTGAAAATTTATTATAAGAAGAAGGAGGTTACAATTTTCAATGATGATAAGGAGTACCTTATCTTTAGAGAAGAAATGTCACCACCTGATTCTTATCTAGATCCACCCCCAATAACTCTACTAAATTCAATTATTGGGGAGGAAGAGAATGAAATAACTATGGATGAGGAAAATAATGTTTAAATAGAGGACATACCTATTGTGCAAGAATATATTGATGTGTTTCTAGATGATTTATCTGGACGTACTCCAGAATGTTAAATTGAGTTTTCCATTGATTTAATTCCTAGTTCAAGGCCCATATCAAAGACCCCTTATAAAATGAATAATGTGAAATTAGTGGAACTAAAGAAACAACTAGAGGAATTGAGTAATAAATGATTTATTCTCCCTAGTGTTTCTCCGTGGGGAGCCCCTGTTCTTTTTATTAATAAGAAAGATGGATCTATGAGGTTGTGAATTGACTACATGGAGATTAATGCTATAACAATAAAGAACAAGTATCCACTACCTCACATTGATGATTTATTCGACCAACTCCATGGAGCTCAATATTTTTCAAAGATTGACCTTCGATCTGGATATCATCAGTTGTGTGTGAAGAAGGAAGACATTCTGAAAACAACATTTAAAACCAGGTACGTGCATTACAAGTTTATAATAATGCCTTTTGGACTGACTAATAAACCCTCTGCTTTCATGGATCTAATGAATAGAGTTTTCAAGGAATATCTTGATGAATTTGTAGTGGTATTTATTTATTATATCTTGTTATACTCAAAAATCTACGAAGATCATGAAAATAACTTGAGCACTATTCTGACACCCCTTAGAAGAAATGAATTATATGGGAAGTTTAGCAAGTGTGAATTCTGGATTCAGGAAATTTCTTTTCTTGGTCATATTATCTCTAAGGATGGAATCTCTGTCAATTATTCAAAGACCAAGGCAATCCAAGAATGTCCAGCACCGACAAGTATAACTGAGGTATGCTGTTTTATTGGTTTAACAAGTTATTATCAGTGTTTCGTCCATAATTTTTTCCGATTGGAAAACCCATTAACCAAGCTCACACGTAAAGGGGTTAAATTTGTTTGGATGAAAGAGTGTGAAGAATGTTTTGAAAAAATAGAGAGAAGATTAGTCAATTCTCCTATCTTGAATCTACCATTGGGGAATGATGGGTTTATTATTTATATTGATGCTTCAAAGAAAGGACTTGGTTGTGTACTTATGTAGAATGACAGGGTTATTTCCTATGCATCAAGACAGCAAAAAATTCATGAACAAAACTATCCCATTCATGATCTTGAGTTAGCAGCTGTAATCTTTGCTTTGAAGATAAGGAGACACTATCTATATCATGAAAATTGTGAGATATGTACCGATAAAAAGATTTTGAAGTATATTTTCTCACAAAAAGAACTCAACATGAGGAAAATACGATGGCTTGAACTACTCAAATATTATGATCGCACTATATACTACCACCTGGAGAAGACAAATAAGGTGACAGATGCTTTGAGCAGAAAGGATCATGGAGTTTTGAATAAGATGAGAGTTTAAAGGGATCATATGTTCATGGATCTAGTAAAGATGGATATGGGAATAATCATGGAAGGTGAAACATCAATACTTTTTCAAATGGTTTCCAAACCATATTTACTAGAAAGGATAAAAATTTCTTAGACTGATGATGATGAGTTTAAAAAGAAAATTAAAGCTGTGAATGATAGGATATTTATTGACTTTGTATATGAAGATGGAATTTTGAAATTTGGGAAGAGAATTTGTGTTCTTGATATAACTGATCTAAAAAGGGAACTGTTAGATGATTCTCATAGCTCAAATTTCTATATACACCCTAGTAGCACTAAGATGTATAGAGATTTGACGGAACATTTTTGGTGGGACAACATGAAGAGGGAGATTTCTAATTATATGTCAAGATGTATGGTTTGTCAACAGGTTAAGGCAGGAAGACAACATCCTAGGGGAGTCATGCAACCTCTTCTCATACTTGAGTGGAAATGGGATAATATTATGATAGACTTTGTCATGGGGATACCAAAGACTCCTAGAAGGAATGATGCAATATGGGTCTTTGTTGATCGTCTTACCAAGTCAGCACATTTTCTTGCAATAAGAGAAGATTTACCACCTGAACCTTTAGAAAGACTATATATTAATGAAGTTGTAAGACTTCATGGAGTACCCCTATCGATTGTTTCTGATCTTGATCCCTATTTTACATCAAGATTCTAGAAAAGTCTTCAGAAGGCCCTGGATACCGAACTTAATTTGAGCACTGCCTACCACCCTCAAACTGATGAACAATCAAAATGGACTATTCAAACCTTAGAAGACATGTTGAGATCTTTCTCACTTGACTTTCAAGGTATGTGGGATCAATATTTACCTATGGTAGAATTTTCCCATAACAATAGCTTCCATTCAAGTATTCAGATGGCACCATATGAAGCGTTATGTGGAAAGAGATGTCGCACACCAACTTGTTGGGATGATGTTGGTGAAAGAAAACTTGTAGGCCTAGAACTTTTTGAGGAAACAATGGAAAATGTTAAGATTATCCAAACCCACATCAAAGCAGCTCAAAGTAGAAAAAAGAGCTATACTGATAACCAAAGGAAGGATTTGGAATTTAAAGTAGGAGATCATGTTTTCATAAAGGTATCTCCATGGAAGGGTGTTTTAAGATTTGGTAAGAAGGGTTAATTGAGTCCCAGGTATATCAAACCTTTCGAAATTCTAGAACAAATTGGAGTGTAGCTTACTGTTTGGAAATACCACCAAGTATCTCCAAAGTTCATGATGTGTTCCACGTATCACTGTTGAGAAAATACATGCCTGAACCAATGCATGTACTCACCTATGAATAAATAGAACTGGAACCTAATCTGTCTTATTGTGAAGATCCTATCAAGATTCTTGATACCAGAGAACTAGTGTTGAGAAACCGGATGACTCGTCTGGTAAAAGTTCTATGGAGAAACCATAAGATGGAAGATGCAACATGGGAACCCGATAAACTTATGATGAAGAACCACCCAAATCTTTTTATGAAGTAGTATTATAGAAATTTTAAGGAAAAAATTATTTGAAGTAGGGAAGAATGTAACACACCAAGCTTCCACGGTATGTTTCTCCTTGAATAATGGAATAGCTTGTGCTGTATGCAACTTCAAGTTTTAGCACACCACAACCAATCAAACTAGCCATTATGAATAGTAATACCCACTTTTTGAAATTTTATAAATTTTATTTTTCAAAATGGACTTAATTTTTGGATTCATAATATCAAAATTATCTTAGGGTGATTTTTTGGTATTTTTCTGAAAACTTTCATTTTTTGATGAATAGTGAAAAACACTGCGTTATTGTTTAAAACCGAATTTTTATTTAAATAATTAGTTATTTTATTTAAATTTATTTTAGGTAAAAATAGATACATAATACATATATATGTTCAATGTAATTCATTGGAGTCATTTTATAATAAGATTAGATATAAATTTTTTTATTGAACTTTCAACGTCTTTTACCCACCTTCTAGGCACATTTGCAAATTTGCGTAAAACATAATTTTACCTCTTTTGTGAATTGAATTTAAAAAATCTGAGAGGCACAATTGAAATTAGTAAGTAAAATGTGGTTCAATAGGATGAAAATAATTTTTGGTGAATAGTAACTTTTGAATTTTATTTACCACGGTTTAAAGTAAATAGGGAAATTGAAGGTAAAAATGATATTATAATTACTCTAACACATGTAATAATTATATTGTATAAGTGTATTTTGACCAAAATCAACCTTAGTACTAAAATATGATCCTTTTGGTCTACTTAGATTAGATTAAGACATTTATTATTATTTTATTTAAAGAAGAGTTAAAAGTGTTAAATTCAAAGTTTAATAACTAAAACATTTTTAATATAGGGTTATACATAAGATAAATTAGACTATAAATATTAATTATAAAGATAAAAATATTTAATACATAATGGTATTTTATTTATAATTTTTAGACATTAAATAATGAAATTTATTTTTGACACAATGATGATAGAGTAATTACCTTATTAATGAAAGATTAATATAATTGATATTATAAATATCCAAATAAATGTAAATTGAGACTTTTTGTGAATTACACTAATTTTCTAGGTTAATATGACATGTTAGGGTTGATTTAATAATTTTTTTTCGAAGTGATTAAGTTTTTATGACTTTCAAAAAAACAAAATACCAAATAGTGTCAAAATTGACATAAATGAGTTTTAAAACAAATACTATATTATTAATTAAATTAATATTCCTAAAAATATATGGTTCATACAAAAGACTTATATAAGGTTATATATATCAATAATAAACCACTTGGGGGTTCTCTTGGATTTTTATAGTAAGTTTATTAACCATTTATTATAATAATACAAGAATACATGGTAAAAGTTAAACTATTTAACTAAGAGTTAAATCTAAAAGATAAAGTTAATATGGTGACCTAAACCTCTCTAAAACCTATTGGTTGAGAGGTTTTTGACCTATACCCACCTTATCCTAGAAATAAATCCTTTTGGAGTCATTATAAACCAAATATGATTGTATAATAAAATAATATTTCATGATTTTCCTAAAGTGACTCTCACCTATCTTATAGAAGGGTACTTCCCCTTCTCTAAAAATAACACCTCTAAAGCCATTTGGCTCAGCCAACCCCTGCTCAAATATCCTCCCAACTACCCTAACATCATTCTAGAGGCCTTACTTTGATTATAAATCCAACCTAAGGAGCCATTTTGATCAAATCAAAAGGAAGCACCCGGAGAAGAGGAGGTTAACGTACCCTCGATCAAGGAAAAGTACAAGGTAAGGGTTAATTATACAATCTCTTCATTATTCGAGGTTGTTTATATGTGAGTATCTACTGTGACCCCTTTATCATCCACATCCGTGTTTCTTAAAAATGTATTTCAAAACATTTTTACTATTTCCTAGACTATGGGTTAAAGTCATTTAAACCCTTGTTTGACTTTTTTATAAAATTTTTATAAAGAAATATTTTCGTCATTTTCCAAACAAGGTCCTTTACGACTTTTTCTACAAAATTATGGAAAGAATGTTTTTTAACTTATATGGAGGGTGCGGCTATTTTCTGCCGTTATAACACCTTCGAAGCTTCCCTTAAAAGATTATCAGAATATTTTCAAAATAACTGTCTTCTTTTATAATTACATGACTTTAAAATGATTTCAAAATAGAAAGAGATATTTCTCTCAAACAGTTTTGATTTCATCTATGTCAACATCCTTTAATGGATTTTACATTTGTTTGACGTTGATTTATTATGATACAATCTTCCATATTGTATTGAAGGTTTTGTGATATGTTTGACTGTGGATGTGCTATTTTTATACCATTCATGGTTTATGGTTAAAGTATTAACATTTCGTATGCTAGTTTTAATACGAATGTTTATGTTATGTTTCAACCTTTTCTTATGAGGAATGAATTAGACTTAGTAAATGATGGGTGGAGCCCACTATAGCTCCTCGATGCATTGGTAGGTCTCATGAGACAAACTAGTGTCTTGGCACAAGGCCTTGACAAAATCTTATTTGTAGTCTTGGGACGAGGACTTGACTATGTGGTTATGATGTCCGGTATTATGCATTACATCATTATGAATTTGGCTATTGATATTACATGTGATTATTTGACTAGTAGAATATCCACGTGAATAAGTAAATGACATTATTTGATTTATCTTTTCTATATTATGCTGAAGTTTATATTTAAAAGGCTTGTGTTTTAGTCTTATACATTGCCTTAAATGTTTATGATTATTTATGATAGTTTCTGTTATATTGTTATCCTTACCGAGAATCTGAGCTCACCCCTTTCTTATGTTTTATTTTTCCCAGGATGCAAAGAAGTATATTATGATTAACCTGTAGGAGTAGGCTAAGGGATATAAGAGTATTCAAAGGAGACACAATGTTTTTTTATTTCATGATGTAATGTAAAACTTATGCATATATCTAGTACTTCCAAGGATACTAAACTGATCGGTCTTTCGGGACATGATTCCTTGTATCATGCCAATGTTATGTAATAATGCACCGACTCTGGGTAACTGGGGTCGGGGCGTTATAGTTTTTTTGTTTAGCGGCATTTTAAACCACCGCTAAACTGTTCTATGATTGTTTTGGAAAACCACCACTAAATCATGCATCGATAATCAATTAACAATGGTTTAAACCATCGCTAAATAATTTAGCGGCGATTTTTAATTTTTTTAATTTTTTTTTAATTTTCATAATTTAATTTTTTTATTTTATTTTATCATTTATTTATTTATTTATTTGTTATTTACTATATATTACCATGCACATGCACATGCTCATGCCCATGCATATGCACATGTACATGCCATATATAGAAATTCTGCGTTGGGGGAGATTTGAACCCCTTACCTCTTACTTATTCTCCAAAGACTTTACTATTCCAACAGACTCTTCATGTGGTGACTAAATAGAATTTAATATACTTATATATATATAAATTGAGAAAACAAATAATACATAATAAATAGATATAAACTAAATAATGATTCATCAATAATTATTAATAAATTATGATTAATCAATAATTAATAATTAATAATTAATAATTAATAATTAACAATTAACAATTAACAATTAATAATTAATAATTAATAATTAATAATTAATAATTAATATTGAATAATTAATAAGTAAAAATTACTAAATAATAAATAAAGTATAAATGAATAAATACATAAATAAATAAATATATAATATAGAAATAAATGGAAAATAATAAATAGTAAATAATAAATAATAATAATAAATATTAAATAATAAATAGTAAATAGTAAATAGTAAATAGTAAATAGTAAATAGTGATTAATAAATAATAAATAATAAATAATAAATAATAAATAATAAATAATAAATAATAAGTAATACGTAATAAATAATAAATAACAAATAACAAATAATAAATAATAAATAATAAATAATAAATAATAAATAATAAATAATAAATAATAAATAATAAATAATAAATAATAAATAATAAATAATAAATAATAAATAATAAATAATAAATAATAAATAATATATAAGTAATGTATAAATAATAAATTAATAGATAATATATAATAAATAATAAATAATAAATTATAAATTATGAGTATATAAATAATAAATATATAATGAATATATAATAAATCAGTAATTAATAATACATTAATAATAAATTAATATTATAATAATAAAATAAAAAAATAAAAAATAAAAAATAAAATAATAATTAATGTATAAAAAAATAATAAAAAGATAAAAAAATAGAAATAAAAAAATAAAAAATAAAAATAATAACTAATAAACAATAAATAATAAATAAGATGTTAATAATAAATTAATAATAAATTAATAACTAATGTATACATAATAGCTAAATAAATAATAAATAATAAATAATAAATAATAAATAATAAATAAATGAATAATAAAGAAACTTATAATATATAAATAATAAAATAATAAAATAATAAAATGATAAAATAATAAAATAATAAAATAATAAAATAATAAAATAATAATGGAAAATAAATAGATAATAGACAAATAATAAATAATAAATAACAAATAACAAATAATAAAAATAAATCAATAAATAAAAAATAAATAAAAAATAAATATTAAAATCATAAATAATAAATAATAATTGATTTAATAATAAATAATAAATATTAACTGATCAATAATAAAATAATAAAACAATAAATGGATATAAATAAATATAAATATATATAAATATATATACATATAATTTTTTTTTATAAATATATATAAACACTCATTTATGTTACATAAATATATATTAACGCACTTAGATATTTAATTTTATATTAATATAAATAAATAAATAAAAATAAATATATTTATATAAACATAAGTAAATATAAATATTTATATATACATTTACACATATATGATATAAAAATATATAAACATAAATATATATAAATATGTACAACTGTATATAAATATACACAAATATTCATAAATTCATATAAATTGATATATATAATTGATAATAAATTACCAAAAGAGGAGAAATAATAATAATTGTAATAACAAAAAATCAATAGGAATGTAAATCAATGGAATAAAATCAGAACATAAAAAGCATATGAAGACACTCTTAAATGAAGATGAAAACTCATCGAGCGTGTATGATATATATATATACTTAAATTTATTTAAATATATTATATATTAATATTTATTTACATATATTAGAATATAAATATAAATATATATCTATTTATCAATACACACACATATGTCTATATAAATATTATTTATATATGTGTGTATATATATATTCATATAATTTTACTGTAAATTAATTTATATACTATATTTACAGATAATGATATATTTATATAAAAATAAATCTATATACTATTTACACACACACACACACACATATATATATATATGTGCGAGTGTATTTATATACATATATTCATATATACACATAAATATAATTTTTTTTATTGACACACACATGTTTATATATAAACATTACTTGTATAGGTATATATATACATATTAATGCATTTCTATAAGATAAATAAGTCATTAATTATTTATTTTAAATGAAATGAATAATATATATTTATTTCCATATGGTTTATATGTTTAAAAATACATTTCTATGTAAATATGTATTTATAAAAGTAATTTATTACAAGTAAATATAAGAAAATATACATATATTTAAATATAAATAAAACTACATTATGAAAAATTATAAGAATTTAAAATCATAATATCAATATGAATATATGTCCTGAGATTAAATTCAGTCCCCACGAAAAAAGGACAATAATTCCCCCTTAAACGAGGCTTAAATTCTATCGAATGTTAAAAAATTAGGGTACCCCAACTAAAAAATATTTTTGGAGGCCTTTGGGGCCTCTTTTTTCTTCTAAAAAATAGTTATTGGGGTCTCCATAGTCATCATGATGTAGAGATCATCACTGTCTTTTATTTGATATGTGGTAGATCCCAAACGGATACCCGGATCAAAAGTTATGGTCGTTTGAAGTTCAAGTTTGATTTCCAAATTTTTTTGAAACTATAATAAATTTTATTCTTTTAATTACTACAAAATTTAAATCTAATGTGGTTTTAGTTCATTTTTTAAGCTTTTATTTGACTGGTTTTAGAGCTAAAACAGACTCCCAGATCAAAAGTTATGGATATTTGATGTCAATCTTTGTTTTTCAACTTATTAAAGATTTATTTTAAGTTTCAAATTATTATTAACTAATAATTATAAATATTTATTAATTAAAAAATATAATTAATTAAAATTATAAATAATAAACTTTATATGATAGTAAATAATAAAGAATAAATCATAAATAAATATTTTATTTTTTAATTTTTTCCTTTAATTTAGTGACAGTTTTTTAAAACCGTCGCTAAAAATAAATTTAAATATTTTTCAAAAAAATAACAAAAAATAAATAAATATTTAATTTTTTTAAAAAACATTTAAAAAAAATTTAGCAGCAACTTCAAAAATAGTTGTTAAAAAACACCACTAATTTTTTTTCTATAGTGCTAGGAGACCACCCGATGCCATACAAAATACCCTTCAGAAAAATCACACACAATTGGAGGTTGTGATGTTTGGACTGTAGCTTGCTGTTTAAGGTCACAAATCTTGGAACTATAAGCACCTAAAGTGTTTGATGTGATATGAAGTTGTAGTAACCTTCATGAATGAGGGAGGAGAGAGGCCCCTTTTCCATGCAAAACACAAGGGATAGGTCACATACAATTTAGGGTTGTGATACTAGGACCATAGAGTTTAGACCAGGGGAAAATGGTCTATGGTCATATTTCATGGACCATGTGGTGCATCTCAAATGGATTTGTGTAGTGTGGTAGAGTGACAAAACCATCATGAATTAAGGGAAAAGGGGGGGCTCAACACCATACAAAACATTTCTGAGGAGACTTGCACACAAATTAAAGTCACGATGCTTGGACTGAGGCTCCTAGTTTAAGGTCATAGAGTTTGGACCAAGGGTTCATGTGTCTCAACATTTCTTGGGGAAAACCCCCTCCCAACCCTTAAGCCCACACGAGCCATGCTTGGTGTGGGAAATGAGAAGTGGTATAGAGTTCCCATTGCTCATAGGGGAGAATAGAATGAGGGGTGGAAGTGGATGAAAAATCCCATGAGGGAGATTGCGACTTCCTAGAACTAGATTGAAAAAGAGAGTAATAACTAATGAATATAGAAATTTTTTGATCATGTTTGAAACATAGGTTCTATACCCACATTGGTTGGAGAGGAGGATAAAAAATGTAAGATCGACCATTAAACATGTTTGAAACATGGGATCTTCTATTTGCTGCTGAAGGTCCTTTGAGGCGTGAGCCTAGTAGATTAGGTGAGCCAGTGTGGCCAAACACCATTGTTGTTAGGGATCTTGTCAAGATTTGGAGGATGATGGCTATCCAAAACAAGGAAAGCGCAGAATTCCATAGACACGATGTGGTAGAAGACCAATGCCGGTAGTGCGACGTCTCATCTGGTGAGCATGTTAGATCATCACACATTAGGAGGAAACCCTGTTATATATGAGGTATAACTGAAGTTTCACATCATGCACTAAGGATGTTGGGAATAGCGGTTGAAATTCATGCAACTTGGACTATAAGGGTTTTTTCTAGTTTAAATTCATATAACTTGGATTATAGGGATGGTTGCTGGTTTAAGCTTATGAAAATTTGACCAGGGGGAATGGGTGTCCCAAGATGGTTCGCGTGACATGGAAGAGCGATAAATCAACATGAATGGGGGGATAAACTGACCCTATTCCCTGAAGAACCTTAAAAAATCATACCCTAGGTCAATATCATGACACTGGGGAAGAGAGACCCCTATAGTGAGTTGACAGGGGGGATAGACCCAAGATAAAATATCTGGGCATCACTACGTATCCCATGAGGATGGGGATCAATCCACATGTAGTTATAAAGAGAAGGTGGATGTATAGGCTTATTGAAAATAAAACCATGTGGATGAGGGGTGAATGCATATAGTTTAGGGTCATAGTGCTTGGACAAGAGGTAGGGACTTTAAGGATGTTTTTGTGGTGGAAAAGAGTTAAAATATAACATAAATAGAGCCAAGGAGGCCCTAAACCATATGAAATAATCCTAAATTCGATTTCACATAGTTTGAGGTCGGATAGTCTAGACCAATAAAATCAGTTTAAATTCATGATGTTGGAATATGGAAGATCATTTTAAAGTCATGATGCTCAGACTATGGAAGTGTTTGTTTCAAGGGTAATCATGTGGAATGAATAGAGGTAGAACTCGACATGAATGGAGGGAAAATAGACCTGCATAACACACAAGTACTGGAAAAAAATGGTATATAGTTTATGGTGATAATGCTTAGACTGGTGGAAATGTAGAAAAAAGTTTAATTTAATGATGCTTGGACTGGGGATATGTAGGTATTAAGGGTTTCTATGAGTAATGGAATTGGTAAGAGTCAATATGAAAGGAGCTAAGTAGGCTCGCATTCCATGTGCACATCTTGTGATAAACTGCATGTAGTTTAGGGTCATGATGTTGGGACCATAACTAAGGACAAGGGGCCAAAGATTTGCTAAATTTGTGGCTAGGCTTAGAGATGAGAAGTCTGAACATCTCTATGTATCCCATGATGATGGGAATCAAGTCACACATAGTTCTGAAACACTACGCAGTGGGTGACTGATGCTGGTAGGGTCGATCCTCTTTGGTAAGGGAATTGGGGAATCCCACATTTATCATGGGGAATACCATGTTTGAAGAATGGGGTAAGGTTCATTTTCCATCCCATACTAATCATATGAGGCATCCTAGTTTTAGAGGAGGTAAAGATCATCCTTTCTAATAGGCATCCCGATTTTATGTGGGGTAAGATTGCAGTTTAGCATGGTACTCTGAGGACTTTAGGATTTGTATTTTAAAGTCATACAACTTGTACTATGGGATCTTAGTTTAAGCTCATGGATTTGGACTATGGGGTGATAATATCATAAGGTATTAGCATGGTACGATGGGGTGACAAACCCAACTTAAATGAGGGAAAATGGGTCCGACGCCACACAACACATTCCTGATAAATATCGCACACTGTTTAAAGTCATGATGCTTAGACTAGAGAATCCTAGTTTATAGGAATAGAGTTTGGACCCATTCCCTCATAATGTGAAATATTTCTTGAAAAAATTGTTATTAGTGTGAGGTGGAATACACTGTCCATCCACAGTGACTAAAGAGTATGATCCATTTGAATAGACCTTATAAATGATGTAAGGTCCTTCCCACTTGGTATCCAAATTTTATGGCTTATTTCCATGAATCATTAGCATTTTGAGGTACAAAATGGTGTCAACCTGAACAAAATAGTGGAGGTGAACCTTCTTGTTGAACACTCTTTCTATCATGTTCTGGTGCTTCTCTAGATTGTGAAAGGCCTAAGGCCTATTCTATTTGAGGGATTCCAGATCATCTAGATAGACTTCTTCCATTCTGTTTGCAATATTCTAGTCCTAGATAGCTATTCTAAGTGTTGGAAACTAGATCTTGATGGGTATGACTGCCTATGTTCCATACATTAGAGAGTATGGGGTCACCTAGGTGGAATTACGAGTTGTCTTACAATAGGCCCAAAGGGAATTAGGGAGCCTATCCAGCTAACTTTTATTATTTTGGACCACTATTTTCTACAAAATTTTATAGGGGGTCTTGTTTAATGCCTCAATATATCCATTTTATAACACATAATATCAGGAAGTATGGTTGGACTAAATGTTGTATTTGGCATACAACCTCTTCAGCTTGACATATTAGAAGTTGGTCCTGTTATCTATGATAATAGGATGGGGAAATCCAAAAAAGTGGATGATTTGGGATCCCAAAAACTCGACCATTGATTGGGACTTGAATTCCTTGAGGTGAATTACCTCTTCCCACTTGGAGAAGAAATCAGTTTTGGTTAGAATGAATCTACACTGGAGATTTGTCACTAGTGGGTATGTTCCTACCACATCAAGTCCCCATACCAAAAAGGTCTAAGAATACTTGATGGTTTGGAGGAGCGCTGGAGAATGATGCAAAAAGTTAGCATGAATATGAAATGCATTGTACATATTTGAAAAATTGATGTAGTCATAGACCATGGTGGGCCAGAAGTTGTCTAGTCTTCAAATATGATGGGAGAGATTCAATCCCACCTGATGTGCGCTATAGGACCAGAAATGGAATTTCTGCATAACTAGATGGATCTCATATCCTTGGATACAATAGAAGATAATTCAATCAAACCCATATATTCTACTCAAGGTTAGATCCACTCTGAAGGGTAAACTATGTTTCACACCGACATATTTACTCATGCTCATCTCGGTCTGAAAGGAGGATTCTTTTTTAGAGATAATCAACAAAAGGAGTCATCCAATCGAGTGTTTCCCCTACTGTGGGTGAATTAGTGGGTCATGGAATTGAAGAAAAAATAGATAGATGGTTCACCTATTGGTTTTCAGCATCATCTGGAATGATTAGAGTGATAAAACTCTGATATTCCACATGAATGAATAGATTATCTTTGTCATACTCTTCAAGATACATAGCTAAACTAACCAAGGAAATAGCTAAACCATTCTTTGACTGAGGGACATGAGTCGCTTTTGGATGATAAGGGAATTGATCCATCAGTTGAAAATTATTCTATAATAGAGGCATGATATTTGGATTTCGGATGATGTAGTCACCATTAATTTGTTTGAGGACCATATTAGAGTCTCTCTTCACATGAAATCAGGGGACATCAATATCGAGGGTCAATTTTAGACCAGTAATGGGAGCTTGATACTCTTCCTCATTATTGGTGTAGCCTTCTGACAACATGAATGAGTATAGAATGATGGAATATGAAAGAGTGATGAAGATGATCCCTAGACCTACTCTATTAAGATTGGGATCATTAAGCCTTATACCGGTCGGGCTTCGGGAGGAACCATAAAAATGCATCTTCCAACATGGAATAGCCTGATCCACTGATATGATGACCTCATATGAGAAATCAATGTCCATGAGAAATTATTCAGGGGATGGATGGGGACCAAGAAGTTTTCCAATGCTTGACCCTTGATGGTTTTTTTGTGGAATTAATCTCATGTAGAACTGCTAGAGGATCACTACCTAGTGTTCTAATTTTCCTATAATCATGGTGAGATTTAAGATATACTTCAACAGGTTCACATGGGACACCAATTATATCTCATGATTCTACAGATAATGCCACACAAATTTCACTGAAAAACCCAACATGAGGAAACTCTTTTCAATAAGGGAGTATCTGGTACCCGTGTCTAGGAGCATGCAACTGAGATATTATAAAATATTTTATCTACCCTCATTATTCCACTGGGTGAGAAGGGCACCAAGGTACCATTCAAGGGAAGTCACATAGAGGAATATATTCCTCTTAGAGATGGGTGGCATCAGAACCGGAGGCTGTAGTAGATATTGTTTAATTTCCTCAAAGGTAATCTTGAACTCCTCATCCAACTGGTAAACGATGCCTTTATTCACGAGTCCCAAAAATGTCTTACACTTGTTAGAAAAATTTATGATGAACCAAAATATATAGGCTAAGTATCCTTGAAATCCTCTTAGCTCACAAAGGTTTCTCAATGAAGGTATTTGGATGATGACCTTGAACTTCTTTATATCAATATTGATTCCATTGTATCTAATGATGAAGCCAAGAAACTTCCTAGAGGTAACCCCAAATTCACACTTTAAGGGTTTTAAATTCAAATTCTTGGGAAAGTGGAAGAAATTTTTTTTCTCAAGGTCTCTAAGATGGTCTTTAAACTGGTGGGATTTAACCACCATGTTTTCTATATAGCATTCCACTAATGTCCTGAGAGCCCATTTGAAGATGTGGTGTATAGACCACTGATATGTGCCTCCTGTATTATTTAGACTTAAGGGAATTACCTAAAAGAAAAAGGTACCTTATGGAACCCTAAAGGCATTAGAATCACCATCTTCAAGATCCATATGGATCTTATTTTACCAAAAGTATCCATCCATAAAGGAGAGGGACTAGAGACCAACTGTAGCGTCGATCAAAAACTCCATCAATGGAAGGGGAAAATAATCCTTCTAACAATGGTTATTGAGGTCCCATAAGTTGATACAGACTCTGATCTACCCATTATTCATCATTAATGGGATTATGTTGGATAGAAACTTGGGGTACTCTACTTCCCTGATGAAGTTTTCTTTGATAATATTATCAACCTCGACCTCGACCATGGCACCATGGGAAGGGTTAATCTTTCTAGGAGGCTGCTTGAATCTAGGGTGAATCATTAGGAGACCAAGATAGTGGATGAAGACCTAAGGGTATAGTCTGGGAATATTGTCATAGATCACGGTAAATACATCATGGTACTACTTTAGGAAGGCCATGTACTGATGTTGCGCCTCTATAGACATGGATGAATTGATCAACATTAGTCTTGGGTCTTCCTTGGTCCTAAGGTTCACCTAAACCAACCCATAAATAGTGGTGGAGACAACCTATTCAAATATAGGAGGAGATTCTTCCAAATCCTCTTCATCGTATGAGACAAGATAATCAGTAGTATGGGGTGGCTCTTCCAGGCTAGCTAACTTAGGGGAAGTATTGGTTCCTTATTTGGTAAACAAAGAATATCCATCTAGGGGTTCCTAATCTATCAAAACCATGGCCACAAAAGCTATTGAACCAATTACATATGACATTAAAATGTGAGGTCCATTATTGAAGTCAAAACAATGGTTGAGAGTTAGATTTATTAGATTCCAAACTAGTATATGGAACATCTGGGAATTCCATAAAATAGTGGCCATAGGGTGAACCTATTGATACTCCATAGGGGTGAGGGCTTCTGGTATCACCTAAGCCTGTTCTGTGTAAGAGTATCAGGTAATATGTGGATGATCCTTATTTTTAGGGATGAAGAAGCCCTTTTTATTGGAAACAACAAAGAAACCCCCATATCCAATGTTGTGGTATCCAACTGATGAATTGGTAGAATGAAAGAATCATCCATGTCTATCAAAAAATTGGCTGCGACAATTGTTAGATTATTGGTGAACTCTATCCCATAGGTCTGAACCTACTTCCATTCTCTCTTATAGCATCTGAAATCCATATAGTGAGATTCAAAATATTTTAATGGAGACAAATCACCCTGGAGTACCCCTACTCGACCATTAAGGGATTACTCGAGGCACTAGTGATATGAGGATGGGACTGCTGTTTGTGGATGAATCCAGGGCCTACCCAACAATGTGTTATATGAAATATCCTATGAGAGAACCATAAATTCAGTTCTTACTATGAATCTAAAAAACTAGGATTTCATCCATACCTTTTTACATGGTTTCTTCTTTCTCCTATCATAACATTGGATTGTTAGGTCGTAGGGATTCAAATCTACTTCAATTGATCCCATCTTATGAAGCATCATAGTTGGGATGATGTTAATTTAAAAACCTATGTATACCAGGAAGAAACATATTTTCATTCCATTAACCTGGTCTGTAATGTACATCATGCATATGTGACCCTACAAAAGGATGCCTTCATCTTCCCTAGAGAATGTGATGATGTATTGGAACTCTCCTTTCTTGGCCTCTTCAACATAGTAGGCCTCTATAGAAGCTACCAATTCTTTTAAATAGAGGAGGATTTTCAAGGATTCTACTAGTGCCTCACACATTTATTTCGACAAGAAAAGTGGCTCGAGGATCAAGAGCCTTGTAGGTATGCTAGCAAGGTTCTTCATCACGTCATACTTCCACGCTAAAAGTATGTTTTTTCAATAGGGGTTCTCCATGGAAGTGGGAACAATGAACACTACTGGCCAACCCAATGGGTTCTTTATGGTGCTAGAAATATCCTATTGATGACTAGATGATCCATTACAAACCACATCCATAGGACTATTGGTTGGATGAGTCCTAGCTTTGGTTGGATGTAGTTGATGACGGTGCAGTCATGACTGATCTTCTTGGTTAGTTAACATAGTTGGCTATGGTAGCATATCTGATGGAGCAGGCTGGGAGGACTATTCTTATTTATCTTTTCATAAAACCTGCTACCTATTATTTGTATCAAGCATGAATTAGTTTGAGGTGTTGGCCCAAGCATTCTAGTGTCTCTCATATCCTCAACCTTTCCTTCATCTATGTTAACCAGAAGCACCATGGGGGTTTACCTGATATTCCTCACCATTGGGAACTATGAAGGGATCCACTAACTCGAAAGTGTTCATGGAGGTATATTATTTATCTTAATCATTTTTGGTATTCTAATTCCAGGAGGACATTGGGTGCGACTACTAACCTAGGGGGAATGAGGTCGCTAAGAGTTCGAGATGGTTTCGACATTGGTGGGGGACACTAATTTCCCTTGCACTGTCGATGCCTATTATTCAGAGACTTAAAGGGCTATGACATGGGCATAGAGGTAGTATCCTGAGAAGGTGCGATGACCATTGGAGGTTTTGGGATTATTAATCAAGAATGTATGAATCCATGGGCATGGGAAACTTGTCTTCAAGTCAACCAATCATCATACTTCTAGGCACCACAAATGGAAGCCAACTACTATTCACCTGAGCCCTCACTATTGTTGCCATGGTCAGTGGAGATATGAATAACCTATACCAAAATGTCACCTAACTTGACAAAAACACAATACACTTAGTCCTAGATCCAATCCTTAAACACATATAATTCCTTGATGGTATGTACGAGGGTACTATGGTATAGGAAATGGTTGGGGCGGTCGGTGCATCTAGCTTCCTGGGGATTATTATACTCTGGAAACTTTAGAATCTACTTATATAGAGCACATATGAAATATCCCATGACATAAACATCTATAAAAGAATAGTTTTGGTTTCTTCTATTTGGTAAGGGAACCCTGAGAGCCTAGCCTTGACGAGGGGATGTAGCCACATTCTCTCATATAGGTGGATTCACCTGGTGTGGCGGTGCCTTACAATTAAGTGCTAGGTGAGGTTGTGCCTAATAGGGCTATTTTGGGAGAGGATTCTCTTGGTAAGGTTGCACTAAGTGAAGCTCCCCTGGAAAAGGGTCCAACAACTCTATCGTCTCAAGGGCCTATACTTGTATGGCAGTGGTAGTTTCTGATTTGGCATACCTTCTTGTAGGAGTTGGAAGAGGAAATGGGTGAACTTTTCTAGTCCGATGTAGGGATTCCTCTAGATGATGGGACTTATCAGAAAAATCTCAAAACCCACTTGTAAATTTCTAGGTGATTAGGGTATGAACCAACTCATTCTTGACATTCCCTAGGCCCATCGCTAGCATCTTCTCTTGAGTCAACAATTGTTGAGTGAATACATCAGGTCATTCCATCAGAAGATAAAGTTCATGACTCCCTCATCATGACTTTGTTTTCTCTTGAAGAGGTAAAAAATAACTTCCTCATGTATTTTGGAGATGAAATAATAGAGGAAATAACTGTGAAGGTCTTCCCAACTAGTGATGGACCCTATAGGCAACCGACTGTACCAAATGAACACATTTTCTTCCAATGTCTGAACAAAACACCAAATCTTGGTGGCTTCCTTCCATTCTGGTGCTCCGAACTTAGGTGAAAACCTTGAGTTTAAGTGGGAAAAATGCTATAATAATTTACTCATCCCATTGAACATGGTGAATATAGGATTTCCAAACTCTATGGGTGTTTGGATGTTGTTTACCCACATCGGGTACAACTTTCAATCAGGCGGGATCACCACCTGTTATGTTTCCAGGTCCTTGAAGTGAGTAGTGAGAGTGACTATCAAGTCATCTTAGTAGGGGTCTCTGTATTGATGAGGTTCCTTGACCTCCAATTCATTTAAAGTCTCATCAAATTCTAGAGCAAGCTCATTAACTCAAGGAACATCATGATCGATGTCTGGAGGAGGATAATTACACTGCTTAGGTGGGTCTGAAGACTCATAACTCATCCAATTTCCATATAATCATACCTTAGATATTCTTACATGCATGAGGCTACTAAGCTTGACTGGGGGAATTTGGACAAGGAGGACTTGTTGTCCCACTGGAGGAGAAACAGGGTCCCATCGAGTAGTTCCTTAATCTGTATGCTGATCAACAATGAGTTTAGTGATGAGACTCTTCTACTCTTTGAGCTATTGGAGCAAGGTGACTACCATGGGATCTGCCTATATTTTTGGTGTAACCTATAATGGATCAAAAGTCCCAACATGTGCCTTTCCCTTATTGTGATGTCGATGGGGGAGGCAATGTCTCATCAGAGGGATCCTTGAGGCCATGTTCCCACCTTTGATGATGAGTAAGGACAACTTTTTGAGGATATATCTGGTATTGCGCCACCCCTTTGGTTGGGTTTTCCCTATCAAGACCTATTTTAGAGCCCCTATTCTTGGGTATCTTGGGAACAAGCATGTTTTTTGTAATAGTACCCATAGGGGAACTATCATCATCGATAGGTAGGTCATGCTATTGCCTGATAGGGATGATGTGGAGAGAAGCATACTATCCCCAAACCCCGATCTACACATGTGGAGACACCTCTTCCATAATCTGATGGAGAACTATAAGGCTCTTGATATAGTTCTGTTGAATCATTTTTTGTTAGCCCAATGAAGCTAGGCACTGAGACACCAGGAGCGCCATGATCTCAACCCTTTGAGACTAATGGTCAATGGACTCAAGGATCTCTTGGCTTTCTAGATAGTCCAACTGATGACCACAGAGGCAGTGAAGCATTGGCTAGATGATCTAGCGGAAAAAAAATGATCTGGCCCTCAGTAAGGGAATCCGGGATATCGAATTTTTGAGTTATATGTGGATAGAATTCCAATGATATCTATTCGGTGGCCAGAATCTTCCACATGCCCTCTTTCTTAGAGAGAGGGTACTTTTCTTTGTCGTACCAAGATTCAATTGACACTGGTTGAGAAATGGATGGTAGTAATGACATGGATTGGTTCTACAACTAGTTGACTGATAGAGGATTCACTGCACGAGTAATTTTTTCACTGTACACCAGGAAGTCTATCAGGGGGGGTACCAATCCCATCATCACATCCCTATAGGATCGGGTAATCACAACTTCCTCATGTGTGTGGGAATCAACATTCATCTATGGATTAATAGACTGATCACCATCTAGAGGAGTAATCCTAAACCCCAAAGTATCTCCCACATCTTGTGTAGATGTAGAGAGGAGGGGAAGTGGTGGTTACAAGGATTGATGCACCATGAGCCCCTAGAAGGGGGACAAAACTTCCTCCACCTACAATTACCTGTAGAGGGATATAAGGATCCTATGGACCTCATCTTCCATGATGGAGAACTTCAGCTTTCGGGATCCTTCCCCAGACTCTGACGAATGGGGTGAGGGATCCATCATCAAGCCATATGTCCCCTCATAATTTGAGAGATCAATGAGGTCAATAATGGATTGGCATTTTCCAAGATTTCACCTTCTATGGAGAGTATTCATACTTATGCCTTAGGATTGTTCTTCATGGCAGGGTACCTCTTCGGTATTGGGAGGACCTCAACATTGGTGGATTGTAACATGAGGATGACCATTTATTTGGTTGGTTGGGACATGAGGAGGGACTCTATTTTGGTTATTGTTGGAGCATATAGGACCTCCACTTTGACTGGGAGGACCTCCACTTTGAATGATAAAGGATTGAGGAGAACCTCCACTTTGGTTGGTTATGACATGGGTAGGACCTCCATGTTGAGATAAAAGAGTACATGGAGGGCCTACAAAATGGTTTTCAAAATATCAAGGATGAAATTCACTCTGATTGTTAATGAAGTGGAGAGGGCCTCTACTTGGGTAGGTGATGGAGTGGGGAGGACCTCCGCTTTTGCTGGTAGTAGCATAGGGAGGACCTCCATACTGATTATTGAAAGAGATGGGATAAATTTTTCATGGGTTAATGACAGTGTTGGGTGGACCTCCACACTGAGTATCCTCATCATGGGTTGTCCTGTAATAGCTTTTGATAGTTCTAGCGATTGAAAGAGTCTACCTGGCCTGCATATGAGGTAGGTGGGGTCTTGATCCCAATCAGATGAAGATAGGTCTTTATTCATCTATTACATGAATTTTTTGGGATGCACTGGTAATGGAAGGATCCATTAGAGATATAGATGACAACCCTTATTGGGTATTCTACTAATATTTCCCCTAATGTTGGTATCATGTGCTTTAGACTAGGGTCGATATATTAGGGTTGAAGTACGCTTGCTCTTTGTCTTGAGGGACTAGTCATTTCTGGTGTTGACAAGGCTTAGCGGGATCCCTCCTTGATGTCTCTTGGGTAGTAGTCATGGATGAAATGAACCGAGAATATCCAACATCCTAATTTTAGGGGAGTGATTTATTAGATCACTTCAAGAAGAGTCTCCTAAAGTGATTCATTTTCAGAATGAGGGGTGGTTTCCCTCAGTGTAACCCTTGGGGGTGGCAGTGTTGATGAGGTGCTGATGCCTCTAGGTCCTAGAATGCCATGTCCCTTATGGGAATGAACCCCTCCTACTCATAATATTTCATGAGTAAATCAATCACCCTCCTTTAGATGATCTTAGAGGGTGATATGGGGCATGAGTGACTGGTATTTGAGGTCATAGAAGAATTCATGGAGAAATCATGGTTGTGAAGGATTTTCAAAACAAAATTATTCATGCCTTGGATCCTGTGGGTAATGGGTTGCTTATTTCCTATAGTTGGGGTCCTTTAAGACAGGTGGATTCATCCATTAGTATAGGTATTAAGAAATTGATTCCTAATTCCCCTATGTCATCCAATCTTATGAATGAGAGAAGGATCCACGCTGACATTGTATTAGGCTAAGGATACCTGATGATAACTTCCCTAGTTCATAGGTGAGTTTCATGCTGGGTCCACTATTTTCTTGGTGGGACCTAGAACCAAATACCTAGATATATTGACATAATAATATTCTAGGTTTTCCAATGCTACTAGTACCCATGGTTTTAAGGATAATCGTTTCACATCGGGTTCACCATATCCATTTATAATGATTTCATTGGGGACCACCTAAGTGTTAATATATGCTAGCCTTCTATTTCTTTGCATTACCAATTTCCAAATGTGGGAATATTTCATCACTTTAAATGATGATGTTTTCTCCTTTATCGAAACTAGATGATGAGATGTTGGTTCATCCTTTCATGGATTCCTACTTGGAGCTCCTTGCATAGTCTGGGTCTCCCTCATAGATTATTTTGTGTTTTTGGAACTCATTATCGACACTATATCTTTTTGGATGCTAGTTAATTACATTGATTCTGTCTTGACAGTTTTGTAACCTTCGTTTAGAAGAGTAGTCACGTTGGGAATCTCTGGGCATGTCTGGACATTGGTAACATTGCTCAGCTATGAATATTTCTCTTGGGAGGGCATGCCATACGAGGAATCTTATGCATGGAACCCAAGGAATCACTTATTTATCATTAGATAATTAATGAAAGGTGTGTATGTATTATAAGGATTTTTACCTCAATAATCCCATGTTTAGTGCATTGGATTAGTGTTATGGTTCGGGTCACAAGTTCTATGGCCTGTAGGGAGATATCAGAACATCTAGTTGAGACGAATCAGGGCATGAGTTTAACATCTTTTAGAGATAGGGTTGCTTGATCAAAATTACCCTTGGAGGAAGATCAAGGAGGTCTATCCCTAGGAGGGAAGGTGTCACACCTAGAAGGCTTACCAATGGATCAAAACGCACCATAGAGGAGGATCTGGGATTGTGGATCAGAACTCCCTGTGGAGGTGGATCCAGGAGGTGCATCCCTAGGAGGGAATATGTCAAACCTGGAGTTGTTTACCAATGGATTAGAACACCCTTTAGAGGAAGATCTAGGAGGTGTGTCCCTAGGAGGTAACACCATGATTTTACCATTTTTAGGATTGAACCTCATAGGGGAATCCTATGTACCCTTCTTATAAGACAAGGATCAAAACCCATGTAGTTTTTTGCCGCATTTTAAGGTCGGGTGATAGGTATAATCTATATAGTTTAAATCAATGGGGTAAGGACACTCATGTCATGAAAATAGAATCAATGATGGATATTGTGGGGTTTACGTGTGGAAGTAGACCTTCGTAAGAGGATTAATCATGGGGGAATGGTGTGAGGATTACACATAGAATCTACCCAGAATGGGAGGCTTTTGTTCTATAGTGGGAGAGGGTGGAATCCCATAATTATCATACATGTGGAATCCCATGTTCATCAAAAAGGGTAAGAACACAGTTTTACCTCATGTGCTGAGGAAATTTTCATGAAGTTTAATGTTGTACGACTATGACGTGGAATGAGGATTTTTTACATCATGTAGCTCAAATGTGAGTGGACTCACTCCTCACCCCTTGGGCTTACATGGCCACCACTCATGTGCCTTTGGGTGAGACATTGTGTTGGAACTACCATAGAGGAGTGTTCAATCATGAGGTCCATGTTAGAGTCACCAAGTTTAGAAGAAAAATTTGTTAGAATACCCATTATTATAAGTGAAAGGAAGGTGGGAGGCTGGAGGAACACTTGGAGTGAAGTGAACAGATATAGGAGTGGGTGGAACTAGTCACATGGTGATTCGAGGTGCAGCTGTACCAGTCTTGGATTGGTGTGGGGGTCCTGGGCACTCAACCTTCATAAAGGGGTGTTAGCAGAAGGAAGGCACCATGGAGAGACCTAGTATATGTGCTTTATGGAGATTGAAGGTTCATAAAGAAGTTTCTTTCATGGATTTGGGTCCTCTCTTAGGTAAGGGTATTTATGAAGGAGTATTCTTCATTAAACAGTGTGACCCTACCTCAGAGTGGAATCCCAATTCATAGGGAGAGTGCTTCGTTAAGGCTGAATTCTTCATGAATCCTTATGTTTCTTAGAGGTAATTATTCTTTTATGAAAGGCTTGGGACTTCATGAAAGGCATATTCACTTTAGGTGGAGGCTTTCAGTAACACAATGGAGGAGTTTCCATGATGATTTAATACCTTGGGTGATCTATTTTATCTTTCATTTTTTAATGCTCAGGGAGTTCACAAAAAGAGAGTGATTTCATAAGTTTAAAGGTCACCATCCATCCATAAAATTTCATATTGAAGGAAGTATTTTTAGGGTATGGATTTCAAAAATATTGGGACCATTCATGAAGCATCATGTGCTTCAAGAATGCGAACGACAATGTGAGTCTACATGTCACTTTCAAAGATCTACCGCCAACCCTTCGTGAGTTTTTGAAGCACTCCGTGACTCTGAATGTCACTGCACGGTGGTACCTTTAGGTCTTCATAAATTCATTAAGGAACCTATAAACTAGGGATATTCTCAAGCTCTAACCATTCGTAGAGAAGGTGGGCTTCCCAAAATTGATCCTTAGAGGGAGTTTTGGTCCGTTCTGGTTCAGATTCACCCCAAAATGGCCGTACCTTCCTTGAATATTCATGTGAAATGCATATTTTGGAATCAACAGTTTTAAAAAATGATATTAGAGTATAACTTGGTATAGGATAATGTTAATTATAGGTGGATTTAGGTTGTCATGACTTGAGAGGTAAATTAATCACATGCCTAGCCAGCATACCACTAGTCAAAACCTAAGTTACTAGGGTATTTAAAGTTTCAGAACTAGGAACTCTAGGATGATTATGGTGTTAGTTTGAACCAATAATCCCAAAGAGGGATGGATAAGACTCTATATGAGTCATAGTATTACATTAGGATCCATTGAGTGGTTTATTCATCATGATGGTAACATACTTAGTGCACTATACATGCACCTATGGATGGTGTTATTTGACATGACGCCTTTTAAAAATACATATTAATTATAGTAACTTATAATATAAATGATATTTTCTTTCCTATATTATAATTTGTGATTGTATTAATATGGTTACAAGGGACTTGTTTGATTAATTGTGATGTGTTTGTTGGCTTCCATGGGGCAATGGTTTTTGAATTTTTTAATTTTTAGAAAATCCTGGTTTTGGAAAGGAAACTCATGTGGTGGCATGAGCTATGTGAGAAATGGTTTTGAATTTGGTTTATGTGAAATGGATCATGGAGATAGTGATTCAGAAACGGATTTGGATTTTCTAGTTTTGAGAAAATCTAAGGAAAATGGGTTTTGTAAACTAGATTTTTCAAGGATTTTGAAATTTAATTTCAAAATGATTTTGAAAATGAGATTAGTTTTTTGGTAAGTGACCGACCATGTTGGGTTTTAGTGATTGATTTTTTTTTGATAAAACCCTTTAATGAAAGGGGTGTTTTGAAAACTTAGATGAGTTTTTTGGTGAGTGTAAATATATTTTGGACCTGGTTTTAAAATAAGTGACTAGTGCCAATGTAAACCGGTATGATTAGATTTTTTTTCTTGGGTGGGAGTGAACCAGATGTTTAAAAATGTGTGATTGGTTGATGGGACATGTTTTTTTATGACTTCCTTGCATTATTAGTAGTTATGGACATGTTTTGGTTGAGTGATGAGAAAAAGAAACTATTTCCAATGTAGACAGAGTTTTCTTGGATTCTGTGATGGGACAGGATAACCCCAAGAATTGGATTGAATGTTTTATGAGTGTACCACATTTTTTTGAGGGATAATTTTGTGGCATAATCATGGATGGATTTGTAATTTGGGCTTAAGTATCTTGACGCGTTTTTAAAATTTTCAATGATTGGACCCCCTGACATGATCTTGATGTTTTATGAGTTGGACCATTGGTGTGTTTTTTGATGATTTTATGGGTTGTACCTTTTTATGTGTGTTTTATAATAGATATTACTATGGTGGGGATTAACATTAGTTATAATCGGTCATTAGTAGCAAAGTATTTTGGTGAGGATCAATATAAGTTTCAAGATGAATAAATTTTTTGTACCTCATTATTTGGGATCAATGAGTATAATTATGCACCATCTTGGAAATTGGTAATTGAAATTTTGTGTTTGGGGATTAATTTTGAGAGGAGTGATATGTACTATTGTTATTCATGGTAATAGAAGAAACATTGGTAGTGGAGTTTGGGTGTTGGTTTAGTAGAGCAAGGCATGTGCTATTAGGCATGCTCGATATTGGGAGAAAGTGTAGTCATGATGTGATTTGTGGGTGAACCTTGATTTGTGACATGATTCATGATGTGAATAATGATTCATCACACGATTCAAGGGTTGAATCATGCTATGAATCATAGTGAAGGCATCGATTTGTGGCGTCAATTATAGAGGTAGCAAGGTAAGATGGTTCCCTGACCCGAGGTATGAGAAGGACCTCAGTGTGGGTGTATAGGTGAAGTGGAGATGTCTCATGGAGTAAGGCATCATGTTTTGATGATGTAGTGGTGCACCAATGGTTGAGGTTGAGTAAATTTAGTAAAATTTATCCGAGGGTGGAATGACTTGTGATTTTTTATAGAAACAGATGTGGTCAGTTGGAAACTACATCAAGAGTGCCACCTGATAGGTCGTTGATGTGGTTTGAGGGCCAAAACATGGTTTTCATAGAAAATCTGGTGTTTTTGGTCTTGGTGTTGAGATTTTCATAGTAGAAGTGTGTTGGGAATTAAAGATAAAACACATAGAGTTAACAATGAATTTATGACTAAGGTTGGTCAAGGTTCATGGTCTAAGGACTCCATTGAATTCTTAGGGATGCGAATCATTATGGTGGGGGAGTTTATAATGACCCGCATCATTATGAGTTATAAATTATTGAGGGAATTTTAATTTTTCAATTTGGTGACCGGTTTGTCTTGAGTAATGGGACTTAGAATGGGGTTATGAGAGTTTGGACACTATTAAAAGGTTATTTTGGATGGGGTTTAAAGTTTAGGTGTTGTCCTAGGTTTTTGAGAGGGTGTTATGGTAGGTTTAGGGTTTCCTGGATACTAAAAGTAGCAGCAATAGGTCATTCATGATGTGAAACTACGGTTTGAACTGTGAAAGTGTAGGGTAGAGGGGCTTCCTCCTCTTGTCCCCCATATTATTATCCCTTGGTTTTCTTTTGATTTCAGTTTATATTGGCTAGGGTTCATATGATGGATTTTATTAGAGAATAGTGAAATCATTATTCTCAATGGGGATTTTATGTTTGGATCATAGAGGAGGTCCTGAGAGGCCATATTGAAGCTCCCATTCATCGTTTATCATAAGGTATGTTTCCTCCTAGATTTATTTAGGGTTTTGGCCGAATTTGGGTGAAATTGGAAATTATTTTGGGATGAAGATTTAGTTATTTTTTGTTTCTTAGGTTTGAGGGTGTGTCAGGAGTGGACTGCACATTTTTACTCATAGTTTCAACATCATTGGACTGGCTGGTGAGTTTGGAATTGATTAATCCAAATCGGGGTTTTGGTTTTAATTTTTTAATTAATTAATTTCATGATGTTGGTTGTTGATATATGTACTCGATGGAATCCCTTATAGTATTATGATAGATTTATTGACCATTATTGAGGTAGGGGCCATGGATTTATTTGAATCTCTTTATTATTTGGGGATTATACATTTTTGTTCCTTTATTAGTATATTTTATTATGCTTTGAATGATAACATGAGTTTCCATAAGGTTGGGATGAGATTTCATTTAAAAAATAATCAACATTGACTGTATAGATTGCTAAATTATTATATGGTTTTACCTTGGTAAAGTGAGTTCCAACATCACTTCTTATTGATTGATTAGAGGTGTTTGTTGGTTTTAAAAAAAATATATTTCCTTTTTAGAATGGGATCTTAAAAAGTGGTTTGAATTAAGTGAAAATTTAAGTAGAAAAGGGGTGTTTTGTAAAATGGGTATTGAAATAATATTTCAAAGAAGAAATGGGTTTTATAAAGGATGTTTGATTAGATTTTGGTCACAAGGACTATCATGAGTATGAAGACAAAATATGTATTTAAAAATGGGTTTAACATAGGATTTGACTTGGTTATTAAATGAATCACAAGAGGCTTGTTTGATATGGTTTTGGTACATTTAAACATGTGTGGGTGATGCCATATTTTGAAAATCACGAGTTATTTATGTGTACTTCCTAGTTTTACTTTCCTAGTGTGTTCCTTATTGCATAATTATATGCATTTTTTGGTATCCCCATGAGAATTCTATTGATACATGATGATGCGTGTAGTGTTTGTAACCACGTGAGAACTTTTATTATGGAATCAAAGTGGCAGATTAGTTCATATGGTTGTGGTTGGACTCTTAGGGGGAGGATATGGGTTTTAAGGACCATATTAGTTGTTTTGTGTATGGGACTAGGCCCTGAGTTCCCAATGGTTAGTGATGAATTGGTGAGTTGTGAGATGGTCTACGTACCCTATTTTCTATTTTCTCCATGTGCTAACTATATGATTTTTGGACATTTCCTTCAGAGGCTTGGGTTAGTGTTCCTAATGTTATCTCTATTGAGTGTGAGGGGATGGGTCAATGCACTTTATGTGACCTCCCTTGAGTTTGTAGGGATAGTCCAATTTTCTTGATGTGACCTCCCTTGAGTGTGAAGGGATGAGTTGGTGTGCTTGATGTGACCTCCATTGAGAATATGGGGATGGGTGGGTGTGATTGATTTAACACATAGGTAATGGAACTCCCTAGAGTGAGAAGCTATGGATCAAGGATTATAGAGATATGTCCAAGTCCTATTCCTTTAGGTAGTGGTTTGAGGTTTGGATGACACCCCACCTTGAGTCTTCATGTGTTGGTTGGACAACATTTCAGTTGGTTCCCAACCTCACATCTTTGGGTATGGATTTAGGCTATGGTAGGTGGTTTCTAACTTCTTTTAAGAATAGATCCAAAGAAGGTGGGTTTAGGTGTAATGGGGACCTGGTTAGCACATGATGACCTGACTTATATGATTATACATGCATTGTACATTATGTTTCTAGGTGGGTGTGTTATAAAAAAATACACATATTTATATATATTTCATATAAATCCACTTGATCACAATAAGACTTACCATGTTTTAGGCATTGGGTATTCCTACTGGGTCATTGGATTCACCCCATACCCATATACATGGAATGGGTTTCAATGTATGAGGGTAGAATTTCCTATTTTTTCTCCAGAAACCAGTATCACTAGATATGGACATGACATACAGGTCTATAAAATTTTATAGGATGAGTATTTAGTAGGTTAGATCATGTAATTTGGACCAGAGTCCACTGTATTTATTTTCAATTATGGTTCATCATGTGTATCATCCAGTGTGCAATTGATTTATATATGATTCCTATTATAACATGTTATTTTATCTTACTCTGTTTTGATTTGTTACATCATTTATATAGTTTAATGATTTCTATTATGTACTATGAGACCCTATGGGGCTTCATGTTTTATGTCTATAGGTTTTTTGGATATCCTTTATATAGACTGGTCATGAAGAATTTTTGATAGATTTGAGCATAACCCTTGGGGTTTACTCTAGAGGGAATAATGTCCCCATGACTATGTTATACCCTCAATTCTAGTTGTATGCCTCTGGAATATATGGTGGCATGACCAGTGTGTTGTAGTGACCCCTGATTAGGATCTGTTTAGGTGATCAGAGTTGGGGTTTTTACATTTTTATTACTCTTATAGAACTATATCTACTACATCCACCTTCAAGGATCTCAAAAACTACCCCAGGATATAACCACTATCTGGGATCACTGAACCCACACCCCTAGTCATAACCAACAACTAAATTGGAGGGGGTAAACTCATCCAAATCACCCATTATCCCCCTAAACCCACTTAACAAGAACCAATAGATGAGAGAATACAATAAATTGTTGGACCAACACTTCAAACAATCATATCCTAATACCTTCCCTCACTTCTAAAACCTCATCAAGGAATAAACTCTATCATCTTGTGCATAAGTCATAAAAACATGGGTTGACCAACACTTGCACCTATTACTATCAAAGTTGAATCCAAAACACTAACCCTCTCAAGGTCAAAATCACATGTGGCATCCTCATTGATCCTAAAACCATATCGTAAGCAAGATTCCCAATAGGGGGATCCTCTATCAAAATCAAAACCATAGGGAAATCCCATCACAAGAGACCTTAGTCAGACTCTCCAACACACAACCTATCCTCAATCAACACCATTTCAATAAGGGAATACTCAATGGTCTCTCAAAAAAATCTCAATATTTACTTAGTAACATATAGTAGTACCTTACACCCCATGGTGTCATCCCAACCAAAAGGTTCTGAGAAAACTAAACCTTGAGTAGCCAGTCTCAGAATCCCAAACACTCAAACCTCAAACAACTAGTCTCTTTATCCAAGAAACATCTAGGAATCTTAACTAAGACACTAATTAATTCCTCCTTATGGTAACCATCCAAATAAACCCAAAATAACTCTCTTGGTATCCCTAATACATTTCAACTATCAATCACATGACCTTCTCCCATGTCTCATACCGCACCTCCCTCAGGATAGTTCTCAATCTAAAACCTGGAGGCAAACCTCTCTCCAAATCTAACCCAACAAAAATAAAATAAAAATAACCTATAATAACCACAAGGTTCTCAACAACATGACCTAAATGAAAAATCACTTATAATGGACTACTCAAAATTCAAATTATATCTTCAAGTTGAGAAAATTGGAGAAACCCCTCAATAGGGGAAGTACATGATGTGTAACCCCAACGATCCTCCCTGTCCATGTACCTCTAGCTAGCCTAGTGTGCACTTTACAAGTACATAGAGTGAAATTAACACACAATACATAAACTACATGTGGGGAAATGGCCCATATACCCCACATGACCTTTTTCCAAGTAACTCACATGGATTTTGGTCATGTATCACACATAGGGCATATCTGTGTACCTTACATGACTATGTACCCATACAAAAGGTGTCTTATTGAGTACTCGACCACACCCAGAGTCACCCTACATAGTTTATGATCATGGAAAAAATTCCATCCAGTCCCCTTTTTCTACCCTAATGAAAAATTGAAGAACACACAATGTGTGTTGTTGAACTACACACTGTGTGATCAGGTTTTTCACATAGAAATCCATTATGGTGCACTGAAAACCCCCATTTTTTCCTAAATCAAACTAGAATGGATCTTAAGGGGAGATCAAAAATCTGAAAAATAATTTAAAACTTTAAAAAATTTAATAAAAGAGGATTGGGGTAAAAAAAATAAAACTAAAAGCCAACCTTAGGGTGAAATCACTAAAGCTTCAAGCTGGATCTATGCCATACAACCACCACATCCTGATTTAGTCCCGATAGAGATTCCATATGAAAATATCTTATAAATATCCCTTTTACATCTTAGACTATCTGCGTGTGATAGGGGAGAATCCCTCCCCCATTTAGTGTAAGCAAGAATGGATATGGGGGGGGGGATAAGAAAAAAACAAAAAATACACAATAAAATTAAAAACCCTACTAAAATGGCCGACCTAAGTCCTATAACCTGAATGAAGCTTATAAATTGCCTAATAAAACCCCCACATTCTAGAATCAACTAAAATGTTAGAATTTAAATCTAAAACCCCATTAAAAATATATCACTGATCATGCATGTGAAAATAATTAATATCTATTAATGGACATTAAATATTCTGTAAAAATATTATTAACTCGAAATTCAAAAAAATTCCACCCCTTGGAAAAACACCATATTTGAAGACCAACAAAGCGGTCATAGAATAATTATGAGACCATCCTCTAGTGGAAATTACCTTTTTAGCCTAAAAACCACCAGATAACAAAATTTCAAATTTCCCATGATCTCCACAACATTTAATGATGTGTGTTGTTATAAATATACTCTAGAATTTTAGGCTATTGATCTCACAACATCAACTATATACTCTAGTAGAATTGTCATATAGTTTAATTTGGATACAATTTTGGTCAAATTCATTACAATGGAAGCATTTGAAGGCATCTATGGATGAAAATTAATAAAGTGAATAAATGTGGGATCATGTGTCTTAATGGGTCCCCCCTAAAATTTTATTTATATTTAAGTGGGGGTGGGTAAAATCCTCAACATTTATTTCCTACCCACTTTGATAGCATTCTCATCTTGTTTAGAGTGGTTAATTGAGTGAATTGTATCTTTCATAAGGAAATAAGAGGCTTTAAAGAATAAAAAAATTTAGTGACTTATCTAATATCACGATTAAATGACCTCCCATGATCATAATTTTACTTTTCAATTTCATCCCTTGAAAATTAATGATTAGTAACCTAAGAATATTGGGTGGATTCCCTTCCAAAATAGAATTCATAATTAAAAAATAAGGTTTGTTGAATACTTTTTAACTATATCTTTTTGATATCCAAGATGAGGTGATGGAATTATGAATGAATATCATTATCAAATCCTTTAATTTTGATATCTTGGATATCTAATAATCATGATATACCAATGGATCACCCATAAATTCTTTCTATTGATGGAAAGTAATATTAATTCTTGGATCAAATAATAATATCATGTATGCCTATAAAGTGGTAAACCTATCTGAAGCGGTAAACCTCTCAAGAAAGAGTTCATGGTGGGTATCCTATTATACTTCCATAATGTATTATATATTCAACTTATTTAGGTTATCCCTTATCTCTTATTCAAAAATAATATAAAAAAATGTAGCAGGATTTTAAATCTTACCCCTCCATAATTATTTATACCAATAACTCCAGATCCTTCTTGTTGAATACCCTCATGAAATTCAATAATTTATATACTATCAAAGGATCCAAATCCATTGATTCTATTGAATCATCCCTAGGAGATAAAGAAGTGGAATGGGTAGCTTGGGGGTTTGGTTTTAGATGATTGGTAGAAGAGAATGGTTAGTTTTCAAATTTTTAAAGTATGATAATGTTTGTTTGGGGATGTTTGGTAGTGGTTTATCATTATGATTGGTTGTAGAATCAATATTTCATGGTGGATGGTTGGAGTGGGGTACCATTTATATTATTAAAGATATGTGTAGAGTGTTTATTATGAGAAGTATCTAATTCATGATCCATTGATGAATATGGAGAAAATTTAATGGTGGGTGTTGGGAAAAATAATGGTTGGGGTTTTAAAGTGGATATAAAACTAATTTAAAGGAAAATGAGTTTGATTTAGTACATGGATAGATGTTTGGAATCATTGAATGATGTTTATTAATGTATTAAAAAATATTAGGGGGTTGAATCTCAATTGGAGGGATATAGTTTGGGAAAAGGGAGTTCATAATAGAGTGAGTAATAGGGGGTCTAGGGTTTAAAAATTCATGTTTGTTCGTATTCTTATAGATTTTTTGGAATAAAAAATACAATTATTAATTTAATAAACACCAATATATAGTCCAAAGGTTTCTTAGAAAATACCTTGAATGAATATAATGTGTTTGGGGATAATTTTGTCGTGGTTTAGGTTCTGGGTTTTGAATATAGGTTAGTAATAAATTAATCGTGATATGGTGTTTAAAAACACTAAATTTTTAGGATGTATCCATATTAAAACATTAAGGTTTTATTATCCATGATTTGGTTAGTTACAAAGTTTATAATAAATTCTTAGAAGCCATGAATGAAGGTGAAATGGGTGTTTATGTGGTCACGATTTGGTTTAGTGGAGTGAAAATGATAAAACGGGTATACAAATGGGTGTGGTATGGTAGTCTTGGTATATAAGGAAAATCTAAGTTGGGTTGGGTTAGAACTATCAGTAAAAGTATAATGGACCATGTCATTTAGACTATTTATAGTAGTAAACAAGGGTTGTCACATGTAACCATGATATTATAAAAGTCATGGTTTTTATAAAAATTATTACTTTCCCTAATTTGGCATAAAACAAAAAATTTTAGTGTTGGGTTCACCATTTTTATTAAATTGTTGAAGAATAAAATTAGGTAAAAATAGGGGTGGTGGTGGGGTAGGGTTTTGGGTTTGGATAAGTGTAGGAAAAATGGAAGGGATATAGGGGAAACCTTAATTATAGATTACATATATCTCTTATCTCTCATAAAAAATTGGGGATAAAGTTTCACCATTATATGGTGACTTCCTATGGTCATATTTTTATTAAAAAAATGGTTAAGTAAATGGATAGGGTTGGGTTGGTCTTATTGTTTCCTTTTCCTTAGGGCTGAGTTAAACGTAAACATGATCTAGTTTAGTTCTCAACATGTCATAGTCTCTTTATATAATTTAAAACTATTCCTTTAAATTATATATTTATTCTACTCAATTTTCACCATGCCTCCACACATTTTCTCCTTTGAATGAGCATGGATTTTGAAGAAACTTTTCTTAGTATTTACATTAATAACTTTATATAAGCTTCCTATTTTAACAAAAAAAATCAAAGTAATTTCTTCAAAATATTTTTTTGAGCTTTTGGAATGTACCTGGGTTTCTTCCTAGCCCACACTTTATTTAAATTATATAGCCACAAATATCATTTTTTTCTTTAATCAAACTTAAGGGAGAGAATATACCCTTATTATAAATTCTCTATATAGGGATTTAAACTTTGAACACTGAACTTGAATGAGGGTTTATTCTCCCTTTGAATCTCTATTTCTCGAGGAGGTTAGGTTTTGACCCTCATGAAGGGTACTAACCAATATGATTTTAATTTCCCTAGAAAAAATTCAAAACATGAGTTAAATAAGACAACTTTTCCTTATAAAGTTAATTCTCTTTAGGTGATGCGTCGATCAGGCCCCTTAATGGTTTTATCAATGTAAATTATCATATTCTTATTTATAACCCTCCTAATTTCATTCAATTCATTTACATATAGCTATTGTTTCTTCATATCTTTCCATAGATAAATGTTCACCTTTTTCATTTCCAAATATGATATTTTCTCAAGTTTCAATGAAAATTGGTTTGGATTTCCATAAATCAGCCCAGATTGGGATATACCAATGGGTGATTTAAAGAATATTTGATACAACCACAAAGTATCATCAATCTTATTTCACCAATCCTTCTAGTTTAAGATAATTGTTTTCTCCAAGATTTGTTTTATTTTATGGTTGGTACATTACACTTTCCTACTTATTTGTGGATGATGATGAGTGCTTGTATTATAACATCCTTCCTTTTTATAACATAAACTTTCATTACATTACACAAAACTGAGGATCTTTAAGGTTTAGTGTCTTGGAAACCAGGAACATAATACATGAAAACAACATAAAAAATTCTTCTTAAACACTTTAATGGCTTCTCCTTATGTTCATCCTAGGTTCATTACTGCATCTCATAACCCGGGGACATACATCAAAATAAAGGGTGAGCAGAAGGCCCAGTAAGGGAAACAAGAGAAACATTTTACATGTGAACTTGAGATACTTCAATAAGGTCATGAAAAGAACTTTAAGGCATGATAAAGAAATCATGAGGCATTTCATAATAAAAATAAAATTTTTCATAACTTGAAGATGAGGCTACATCATTTAACATAGACAATCATGAACATATCACCAAAGTCCATCCCCAAGGTGTCATTTGAAAATTACCAAGGTTATTCACCAAGATATCGTGAAAATTGTAATCTCTAGTAGTAACATCATTACCCAATGCATTGGAGAGCTATCCGGGCGCACCCTTAAATTTGTCTTTATCATCATGTGAGCCACATATATCATCATCAATCATTTCATAAACAACCCATATAGCATAAAAGAAATGGGTTTCATTTCATAATCATAACGTTTTAAAAACTGCTTTAAAGACATGATCTTTATGTCACTTTAAACCCATGGAAAGGGAAAGAGGGTCTCATGTATGTAAATCCCAGAATTTAAAATAGAAAATTTTGGTATATATGTGAATACCCATATAGAAGAGAGATATTTGAGTATTAAATTAATAAAATAAAAGAACTTTTCGAAAAAGAGAGAGACATTTTGAGACGTAAATTTTGCAGCATAATGACTATGTTTCGGGGTTTTAGAAATCATTTAAAAGAGAGGGTACATGGGTCAAACATTCATAAATTACCCATAAAATAGTATAGGGACAGAATATGAAGGATATATGAACATGGTAATGAAATTTGAAGGAAATACCATTTGAAATGAAAAACATGGAGGTGAGACGAAAATAATATTTCTCTTATGAAAATTCGGTAGCCTAACGAGATCCCTTAAAATTCAACAAAATGAATTGAAGAGATAAAATAGGGTCTCTCATCATATGAACTTAGAAGATCAGTATTATAGATATAGAGATCATACCCCAAAATAATAAAAAGGAACTTGAAAGACTTGACATGAAAGTATAACTTTGAAAAATGAGAAAGGTGAACGAATCCCTTAAAAATTCGGCAGCCTAACGGCACCACTTAAACTTCAAAATACTGAATTGAAGAGATAAAATGGGGCATCTCATCATATGATCATAAAAGTTAAGTATGATAGATATAGATATCCTACCCCAACATAATAAAAAGGAACTTTAAAGACTTTACATGAAAGTAGAATTTTGAAAATAATGAGAAGGGTGAAAGAATCCCCTTAAAAATTCAGCAGCCTAACGACGTCACTTAAACATTATTAAAACAAATTGATGAGAGAAAGATGGGGTCTCTCATCATATGAACATGAAAAGGGAAGTAATATGAATATATAATAACATCCTCCAATATAAGAACATGGAGTATAAAAGAAATGACATAAAAAAGATTACTTGAAAAGAAAGAGAGAGGTCGGATCCCTTACCTTAAAACGTAACTCTTAAAACTCAAAGGTTTGGACCTTGAGGGCTTGGGGGAACCTTGGGAGGACTCCTTGGGAGGTAAGGAGACCAGAACTTTGTTGGGCGAGAGTTGGGAGTGAAAACTAAAGGAGGAAAGGGTGGGTATTTATAGGGAAAGTGAGGGGACAAGGCATTAATGCCCAAGGGACACCTCACAAGTGCTTTTCTCAAAACCATGTGCTCTCCCATGGAATTTACCATGGAGTTAGGCCACATGGGGCCCCCAATACAATAATTCATCACCTTTGGCCAGAAATCCCTTAAAATATCTCATGACATCATCATGACACAGTTATGATGTCATTAAACATACCGAAACCCTAAAACTGCATTTTTACAATTCACTGAAAAATTCATCTTTCTCAGAAAAATCTCAAAATTTCACCTTAACCAAAAATTGATTCTCTAATTACAAATATGAACTCCATTTTATAAAAATAATTTTTTAAATATTTTTAATTTACTTTTTAAATAAAACACTATTCACCGAGAATTCATTTTTCTCAGAAAAATCCTCAAAAATTACCGTAACATAATATCGATGATCTGAGTTCAAAAATAAAGTCCATTTTATAAAAATAATTTTATAATTATTTTTAATTATATTTTTAAATAAAAAAACTATTCACCCGAAAAAACTAATACTTGATTAATAATTTATGAAACCGTTATTTAACCATTTTATTGAATCACATTACTTAATCAAGGCATCTAAATTATATTAAAACTTTATTTAAGTGAGATTACTAATCCATTTGGTCACATTACTAATGCTAAGCGTAAAATCACTATTCATAATTTACTATTCATCAAAAATCAAGTCAATCTTATTAGACTCTAAATTTCGTACTGAACATAATTATATAAGACCATTTTTTGAAAATCATTACACATTTTTAATTATTTAAGGTTTACATAAACATTTTTAAAATCTCATTTTTCTAAAATTCATCAAAAATATGCATACTATATTTATCCGGTCATTTGAAAATTCATAAACTTCATCATAAGAAGAAATCCCAATTTTTTATTTAAAACAAAGGATTACACAAGGCAGTTACAGTCTCCTTACATAACCCCTTATCACACCAGCATAGGACCTAAGTGTAAGGTGTGCTAAGGTGAGATAATCTGAGGGAGGCTCGACCAACATCGCACGAGTAGTAATTTCTATCAGTTTGAACTTCTTGAGGAGGAGATACCATTCTAGCTTTACATGATGAAGTTCATCTTGGGTTTGGTCCAGAGCAAAGCCCAGTGGTGCTACCTCCTTCCCAAGTTCTGTTAGATGGGCTTCGATCGGTCCAAGACTACTGGGTGAGGCCATCAAATCTTCTTTATATATTAATTAACCAAGATTACTTGTATTTAGAGACAATAATTGAAATGTTTAGTTTACAACGGTCACATTGACCAATGGTCATATAACAGTCAAAACACAATGGTCTCATTTTAATTATACTCATGTTATCAAATGAAACAATTTTGGTGAGTATCAAAAATAAAATAACACACAAAAATTAGGAAACAAGATTTATTCAAAATTTCGGGTTATTACAATCTTCCCCCCTTATGAAATTGCATCCTCGCAATTTTTAAAAAATGGGTTTTGAAATTTCATTGAAAGTCCCACATCGGAAAAGGAGTCAGAAAAACTATTACTTTAAAAGAAAGAAAGGGAAGTACAAAGGTCACCCGAGTTAACCCATACTAGGATTCCATGGAGGAAAACATGGATATGGAAGAAAAAAAAGGGTCAAGTTCTAGGGGAGAGTGATAGAAAACATGATTAGTAGAAAGTTAACCATAAGAAAATCCCAAACTTACGATTTGTGTAAACGGTCTTTGATTACCTAGTAGGAAATGTAAACCAAAAATGTTTTTGTTTTACGTTCCTTTTCATAATTTTAAGGAATTCATTTACTACATAGAACAAAAACATAAGAAAATATACCTACCTTCAAGTAGAGTTTCATCCTTTAATAAGCCTCTATCAAAACTAATCTTTTCTCCAAATGATGAGAATTCAAAAACACTTGGTCTCATCAAAAGCACAAGAATCATCTTCTAGAGAGTCATGTAATCCACAAAAGATTAACTATCAATTTCTTCTATCTTTAAACATTATCCAAAAAATAGAAAGGGTAAGATAAAACAACTCTTCAAAAAGAAAGAATCCCATAGGAAGGGAAACTACTTTTAAATCTTCAAAGTTCCACGGTACTACCCAGGGTTCATCATAGACCATTCCATAAATAATTTTCCTTAAAATTCCTCAAAATAACCCAAAAAAAGATTGAAACCCAAATACTTGATAACATAGTCTTCCAAAATAAACTTCATCATTCATCTCCAAACAACATAAACCACTCCTAACATCTTATAACAAAAGTAACTAACCTAAACATATATTCCCCCAAGATAGGTCAATCATTTCCATAAGTAACCTATAATACCATAAGTTCACCTTAAATTCATTGATTCTTCAAAATATAAGTCAACCATTACTCCTCAAAGAAAACACCGTAGTAATATATTTACCTCGATCAAATAGGGTTCCCAAAATAGTGAACGTCTTCCAAAATAATAATCATCTTTTAATCCCCTAATCACCCCTTTTTTTAAGAAGAACAACTTCACTATATAAACATGTGGTACATAACAATAGATGTCTTCCTTAATGATATAAAATCATCTTAGGTAGTGACATGATGATCTTAGAAAACATAAAAGATATGCTCATAGAGCACGAACTAAAATACAACATGACATAGACAATTATTGCGAAGAAGTTACATATACTTCAGTCATCATGATCCATCTCAGCATAGGACTTGAATTGTTCCATTTTCCTCTAAGATTGTTGATGATAATCATGATTCTCACCCATTCCAAGAGATAATTTCCTTGGATAATGTCTAACTTCTCCACATTTATGACATCAAAATGTATAAGGTACATTAGATCGAACCTTATCTACATTCATCACATTATCCATTTTTTAAAGCAATTGGATACTTTATGCCCTATCTTCCCACACTCAAAACATCTCCCGGTTCCTTTGTGAAATTCTCCTTGGTGCCTCTTCCCACACTTTTTGCAAAAAAGAAATTGGGTCTTCTTTCCCTTATCAACTTTATCAGATGAACATCCTCGAGACTTTGTCTTATTCTTCCTTGATGAATTTGGGCATTCAACTAGGTACCAATTATTAATTGTGATTTTTGATAGCTGGTTTGGCATAATCACAATATGTTCAACTTGATCTCTTATCATCTCTGTCACATTAATAAGGAAATCATCACATTTCCTATCAAATTAGTTGTTGGGACATGCTCTTCCATTTCCCGCCATTAACTAAGAAAAGAATGTATAATTAGGGGCTTAAATACTTAGCCAATAATCATGAAAAGGAACTTAAATCATATAAGGATAACTTGTAGAAGAAAATTATACCCTAAATTGTGATCCCCTAGGTTTCAAACTAGGTTGTCCATAATCATATATCTTTATGTGAATCTTTATTTTATTTTATCTTTATTCCTTTAATAATGGTTCATACTAAGCTTATGAATTTACCAAAGCATATACCCCGGGAGTGTCGTAACCAAGAGTGCAGCAATTCCCGTTGTCGTGTACCAGTTCCTGTTCGAGTCTATCTCAAAGCGGTGTTTTCGGGTTTTACCCCTATGTACATCTATTCCAGATCCACCTCTACTTGCTCGTATCCAGACAGGGATGTATTTGCTTGGCAACCCCTTACTCAATACTCACCAAAATACCAGGAAGATTTCCTATATATAAACTTTTCTATAGGATTCTTCCTAAATTTTTCATATCCTAATTTCTAAAAATAACTAAACCATCCTTTGATACCAACTATAACATCCCGCCTTTTTATAACATAAACTTTCATTACATTACACAAAAATGAGGATCTTTAAGGTTTAGTGTCTTGGAAACCAGGAACATAATACATGAAAACAACATAAAACATTATTCTTAAACACTTGAAAGGCTTATCCTTAATTTCATACTAGGTTAATTACTACATCTCATAACCTGGGGACATACATCAAAAGAAAGGTTGAGCAGGAGGCCCAGTAAGGGAAACAATATAAATATTTTACATGTGAACTTGAGATACTTCAATAAGGTCATGAAAAGAACTTTAAGGGATGAGAAAGAAATCATGAGGAATTTCATAATAAAAATAAAATTTTTCATAACTTGAAGATGTGGCTACATCATTTAACATAGAAAATCATGAACATATCACCAAGGTCCATCCCCAAGGTGTCATTTGAAAATTACCAAGGTTATTCACCAAGATATCGTGAAAATTGTAATCTCTAGTGGTTACATCATTACCCAATGCATTGGAGCGCTATCAGGGCGCACCCTTAAATTTTTCTTTATCATCATGTGAGACACATATATCATCATCAATAATTTCATAAACAACCCATATATCATAAAAGAAATGGGTTTCATTTCATAATCATAACGTTTTAAAAACTGCTTTAAAGACATGATCTTTATGTCACTTTAAACCCACAGAAAGGGAAAACGGGTCTCATGTATGTAAATCCCAGAATTTAAAATAGAAAATTTTGGTATATATGTGAATACAAATATATAAGATAGAGCTTTGAGTATTAAATTAATAAAATAAAATAACTTTTAGAAAAAGAGAGAGACATTTTGAGAGGGAAATTTTGCAGCATAATGACTATGTTTCGGGGTTTTAGAAATCATTGAAAAGAGAGGGGACATGGGTCAAACATTCATAAATGACCCATAAAACAGTATAGGGACTGAATATGAAGGATATATGAACATGGTAATGAAATTTGAAGGACATACCATTTGAAATGAAAAACATGGAGGTGAGACGAAAATAAGATTTCTCTTATGAAAATTCGGCAGCCTAACTGCGTCCCTTAAACTTCAACAAAATGAATTTAAGAGATAAAATAGGGTCTCTCATCATATGAATGTAGAAGATCAGTATGATAGATATATATATCATACCCCAACATAATAAAAAGAAACTTGAAAGACTTGACATGAAAGTAGAACTTTGAAAAATGAGAAAGGTGAACGAATCCCTTAAAAATTCGGCAGCCTAACGACGCCACTTAAACTTCAAAATACTGAATTGAAGAGATAAAATGGGGTATATCATCATATGATCATAAAAGTTAAGTATAATATATATAGAGATCATACCCCAACATAATAAAAATGAACTTGAAAGACTTGACATGAAAGTAGAATTTTGAAAAGAATGAGAAGGGTGAAAGAATCCCCTTAAAAATTCGGCAGCCTAACGACGTCACTTAAACATTCTTAAAACGAATTGATGAGAGAAAGATGGGGTATCCCATCATATGAACATGAAAAGGGAAGTAATATGAATATAGAGGAACATCCTCTAACATAAGAACATGGAGTATAAAAGCAATGACATAAAAGAGATTACTTGAAAAGAAAGAGAGAGGTCAGATCCCTTACCTTAAAACGTAACTCTTAAAACTCAAAGGTTTGTAACTTGAGGGCTTGGGGGCACCTTGGGAGGACTCCTTGGGAGGTAATGAGACCAGAACTTAGTTGGGGGAGAGTTGGGATTGAAAAATAAAGGAGTAAAGGGTGGGTATTTATAGGGAAAGTGAGGGGACAAGGCATTAATGGCCAAGGGACACCTCACAAGTGCTTTTCTAAAAACCATGTGCTCTCCCATGGAATTTACCATGGAGTTAGGCCACATGGGGCCCCCAATATAATAATTCATCACCTTTGGCCGGCCATCCCTTAAAATATCTCATGAAATCATCATGACACAGTTATGATGTCATTAAACATACTGAAACCCTAAAACTGCATTTTTACTATTCACTAAAAAATTCATCTTTCTCAGAAAAATCCTAAAATTTCACCTTAACCGAAAATCGATGCTCTAATTACAAATATGAACTCGATTTTATAAAAATAATTTTCTAAATATTTTTAATTTACTTTTTAAATAAAACACTATTCACCGAGAATTCATTTTTCTCAGAAAAATCCTCAAAAATTACTATAACATAATATCGATGCTCTGAGTTCAAAAATAAAGTCCATTTTATAAAAATAATTTTATAATTATTTTTAATTAAATTTTTAAATAAAAAAAACTATTCACCTGAAAAAACTAATACTTGATTAATAATTTATGAAACCGTTATTTAACCATTTTATTGAATCACATTACTTAATCAAGGCGTCTAAATTATATTAAAACTTTCTTTAAGTGATATTACTAATCCATTTGGTCACATTACTAATCCTAAGCGTAAAATCACTATTCATAATTTACTATTCATCAAAAATCAAGTTAATCTTATTAGACTCTAAATTTCGTACTGAACATAATTGTAGAAGACCATTTTTTGAAAATCATTAAACATTTTTAATTATTTAAGGTTTACATAAACATTTTTAAAATCTCCTTTTTCTAAAATTCATCAAAAATATGCATACTATATTTATCCGATCATTTGAAAATTCATAAACTTAATCATAAGAATAAATCCCAATTTTTTATTTAAAACAAAGGATTACACAAGGCAGTTACGGTCTCCTTACATAACCCCTTATCACAACAACATAGGACCTAAGTGTAAGGTGTGCTAAGGTGAGAGAATCCGAGGGAGGCTCAGCCAACATCGCACGAGTAGTAATTTCTAGCAGTTTTAACTTCTCGCAAAGGCGATCCCGTTCTAGCTTCACACGATGAAGTTAATCTTGGGTTTTGTCCAGAGCAAAGCCCAGTGGTGCTACCTCCTTCCCAAGTTCTATTAGATGGGCTTCGATCGGTCCAAGACTACTGGGTGAGGCCATCAAATCTTCTTTCTATATTAATTAACCAAGATTACTTGTATTTAGAGATAATAATAGAAATGTTTAGTTTGCAACGGTCACATTGACCAATGGTCATATAAAAGTCAAAACCCAACAGTCTCATTTTAATTATACTCATGTTATCAAATAAAACAGTTTTGTTGAGTATCAAAAATAAAATAACACACAAAAATCAGGAAACAAGATTTCTTCAAAATTTCGGGTCGTTACATGTATTATATTGATATATATATTTTTCTAGATATACCCTCAACAAGTGATAATTTAAGTATGTTTCATGATCATTGTGGAGTAACTGAGGGATTCCAAAATGAAAAAAGATACTTTTCTTCAAAAATTTAATTATAAATATCATCATATCCTTTACTATTTTCTTATCCAATACCCATTTAGGGACATAATACACACACACAAGAATAGTTGTGTTGAAGAAATAATTCAGGAAATAGACCATGAAATCAATTCTTTACACATAAAACACTTCAAATTAAATAATTTGGTGTTGATGAATTTCATTGTGTTTTTCAATATTTATAATGTATTGAAATAAATCACATTCTCACACAAATTATTTTTCATATTTATAGAGAGTGGTATAAAAAATACACTTTGTAATATATTTTCCAATTTTATATTAAGACCATAACCTACTTTATTAAGAGATGAATATAAAAAATATAAAATTCTTTTCACCTGGGACTTAAGCACACATTACCCAATAAGTCCATATTCAAACTATATGAACAATAAAAGATCATACCAAAATTAATGTACCATGTTAGCTAAAAATAATTTTAATTATTAATATATGAAGTGAGGATTAGTGGTTCCATTCAAAAAGTATCTTTTAATGTCAAAAATCCAAGGATAATGTTTCAAATTTTCAGGAAACAATTGATCATCTAGAAACCTCTCATTAATGTCAATGTCCTTTTCTTCCTTAATATTCCTCAATTTTAACCTTGAAAAATGATCAACCAAAAAATGATTTGATCACTTATTATCTTTAACTATGATTTAAAACACTTATAGAAATAAAATACACCAGATCATACACAATTTATCATTATTTTTATTTAATAAATATATAAAATTGATGTATTCTGTATATAATATTACCTTGGATATTATAAGATATAATATATACTTATCAAAAGAAAATTCCACTTCTAGAATATCTTTATTCATGGTATTTTAATTTATTTAGGTCTTGTTTAGAGTGTGTATTTCATAGTAGATGGATTGATAGATATGATTGATACACTTTCACAAAGCTTCTATCTTAGTGAAATCCCTATAATTACACATCAATTCAAAATTGTTCTTCCTATTGGGAGATATTATGATTAGGGAAGCCATTGAATTTTTTAAAATAAGTAAAGGATTTATTAAAATATTCATTATAGTTAAATGGAACTTCCATCAATAGTAGGTAGGTGAGTGTCCAAGATATATCAGAAATATTCTTGATAAATCTAAGATAGAATTCAACATTTTTAAGAAATATATGAATCCATTTCACTATTGTAGGCTTGGAAATTTCATATATCACTTTTTTTTACAGGGCCAGACTCTATTCCTTACATTGATATCCAGTTTCCAATGGTGATTCTATATTGAACTATTAAATGACACTAATTTAGTACTAAACACTTCCACTTACATTGTTTGAGCACAAAATCAAGGTTATTAAGGCATACCTAAAAAGATATTACATAAACTGAAAAATCATCCATGAATATTTCTAGAAACTCATCCTTCATGTCATGAAAGATACTAGTCATACACTATTGAAATTTCATCAATTCATTTCACATGATAAAATACATGAATTGATAATAAAAGGTCCCATATAAACAAAGTGAATATCATTTTTTTCCATTGGATTCCATGGTATTTGATTGTAACAAAAAAAATCTAAAAGGTGATATAACTAATGTCTGTTTAACCTTTCTAGCATTTGATCCAAGAATGGGAGTGGAATATGGTCCTTATTCCTAAATTTAGATTTTGGTAATTGATACATACTATCTATCCCATAATAGTTATTTCTAGTATCAATTTATTAAACTCATTTTTTATTATAGTCATCCCTCCCTTCAGTATAACTTAAAGTGGGATGACCCATTCAATTTATGAAATTAAAAATATGATGACCATATCAATAAGTTTAAAGAATTTCCTTTTAAAAAACTCTTTCATTAGTGGTGTAAGTCAACTTTGAATTTTGTGAGTCAGAAATATTTATTCCCCACCAATAATTTATATGTAAAAATAGTCAGGTTAATTCCCTTAATGTTGGAAATGCCCTAATAAATTTTTTGTTTCCTTTACCTTATCACTTGTAAAGTATTTTATTATATCTCCTATGATAAATTTGCCTTAATAATCCTAGGAAATGTCTCATTTCCCCCAAGAAATTAATACCTTAATATTTATGGCAACTTATTAATATCAAGAAATGATAGACTTATGATTGAAGGTGTAATAACTCGATATTTTAATATATGATTTATTCTAATTAATTAAAATATATTCAATAACTTTTTACACACACAACACTAAACTAAAAAAACTATGATATGTTTATACCATTAAAACTTATCCATTGAATTAGTAGTTATAAATAGGAGTAACTTAATTATGAATCATATTAATATATATGTTTATATATATAAAGGTAGTTTTATAAAAATTTACTTAATTAATTATTGGGTTTAAGAATCTATCTTTTTATAAGTTATTATTTATAGTAAAGAAAACTAAATATATTTTTGTTAAATAATTTTTTTAAAAAAATTAATATTGATTGATTAATTCTAACTTCACTAGTGTTTTATTGAAATTAAGAATAAAAACAACTTGTATTTTAAAAAGTTATTTTCCAATAAGATAGTTTCTCAAAATATTTTATGATTTTATTAAAAATTTAAAATGGAAAATTATAGAAATCTATTTTTATAAAATGATCTTAATTTTTGGATTCATAATATCAATGTTATTTTAAGATGAATTTTTGGGGTTTTCTAAAATAGATTGTCTTTAGGTGAATAGTGAAAAATACCATTTTTATTCAACATGACTTTTATAACATTATTAGTATATAAGTATGAAAATGAAATTCATGAAAACATTTTATAAGATCAAATATTTATATTATAAGTGAATTTTTAATTTTAAAAATTTTTGTTTTAATTTACAATCCCATATTTTACATTTTAGAACTTAAGTTATATTTTTCAAAAAATTTATTTAATTCATTATACATGTAGTATTTTAAAAATTATTTTTATCATTTATATAAATTTAATATAATAAAATTACTTCCATTTTTGGATTCATAATTTAAAAATAAACTTATTATTAATTTTTGGATTTTTTCTAAAATAATTTATTTTTAGATGAATAGTGAAAATACTTTTTTTTTCAAAAATAGTGACTTTTTTTAATTTATTAGTATATAAGAGAGATATATAAATTTATAAAAACTTTTAATTGATCAAATATGTTTATAAGGGATAATTTTATTCCTTCAATATATATAAATATTTTAAAAATTTTAAAACCAAGGTTTAACCTTATAAAAAAATAATATTTTAATTTTAATGAAAACAATTTTTGGTTTTTCATTTAATTAAACATTATTTTATTAAAATTATATTTTAGATTGATTTTAAAGAAAAATAAAATTTATTTGTTTTATAAAAACCAATTTATTTCTTTAAAATAAAAAACCATCAATAATGTAACAGACCGACCCATGTTGCCCTTAAATCTAGCACTCGACTCGATCCACCACATGCCCAAAGGGTGTTCCTGATCCCCATGGGCTGGTGACAAGAATCTGAGCATCAAACAACAAAGAATAGGGAATGATTTAACCCATCCAGTCCAAACACATGGAATAAATATACACATGGAAAAGAAAGAAAGAATGAAAGACTAATAAATATATGCCATAACTGTAAGAAGACAGTAGAAACACCAACTATAGAAGTGGATAAAACTCTAAATGACAAGTCCAACTGCAAAAAACCAAAATGAAACTACTACTCCAAGAAATGGCATGGATGAACTCCCACTATCTCACCACCATCTACCTAGGCCATCTAAAATAAAACCTCACTGCCTCACTACGACGCCTTTCCTTTCTCTACAATGGAAGACATAAAAAGGTTTATTCACCACTAAAGAGGTGTGCAGGGTGTGAGATAACATTCTCAGTAGGATCCCACCTAGGTTTTCTATAACCAGTCTCTTTATAACAACTCTTTTTTTTTTCTCATTTTAAATTAAAACATGGCATAATAAGCAATAGAAAAGTTTTATAAAAAACATGGTAAAAATTTCCCTTTTATCAAAGTTCTAAAAAAAGGTATATCAATTTAAAAGAAAATTTTTCCATATCATATTTCACAAGAATCAATATAAATACCTAGAGAGACCACAATAAAGATAAAACTCTGAATAGATTGATCTAAAAGGATTGTAGTATCCCAAAATTGCCTAAGAATAGCCCTGGTTTGAGAGAAAAAGAGTTTGGAGAAGGGACCCAAAAAAATAGCCGCACACTTGTTTTAAAAAACTATACATGGGATATTACATGATGTGTAACCTAGTTACATGATGTGTAACCATCAAAGTCCCATGTACGCCATAGAACTTGTCACCTCGGATTAAAATCCATTATTTAAAACTTTTATGATGTTAAAAATCTCTTCACAACATGTAACCTTTCACATCATGAAGTATTTCATGACTTTCATCCAGTGACTCTTATACATCATGTAACCTAGTTACACGGTGTGAAATCCTCCTACATCTGGTAGAAAAAGTTGGTTAAATCTAAGAGTACAAAAAATCTCTGACTTCACCATTATAGGCATCATACCAATTCCTTCTCAACCCTATAAAAACAATGAGAAAAGGAAATACATGGAGAGGTTAAAGTTGTACCTTATAAATCGGTAATGGGATGTTATAAACTCCCCACCATAAAGACTTTCTATCCCTGAGAATTCATGTGAAATATGTAATCCTGGGAAAATGATGAGGCCTCTACTCCCTCATCCTGGACTCACATTCCCAAGTCTCATGAGGATCTGATTTGTGTTTCAATAGTAATTTGACCAATGAGATTGAATTTCCATGCAATACTTTCACTTGAGAGTCAATGATATCAACTAGATTCTCCAAAATAGAAACATATGGATTAAACTCAATTTTCTTCCAACTCAGAATGTGAGCAGGATCAGGATGGTACTTCTTGAGATGATATTTGTGGAAAACATCATTAATACATATTAACTGAACTAGAAATTCTAACTGATAAGAAACCTATCTAATCCACTCAGTTACCTCAAATGGTCGAACATATATCGAAGCCAACTTTCCCTATTTTCAAAGTTGATGGTGATCCAACCGAGGAGAAACTTTCAAGAAAACCTAGTCACCAATGGAAAACTCTATTGGATGCCGCTTCCGATTCGCATATGATTTCTATCGACTCTGGGATGTAACCAGATGTTGATGTACCTCTTAAATATTTGTTGATGTCTCTTAGACCAAAATTGGTCCAACTAAAGGTATTTCTCCCACCTCCACCCAAAAAAGAGGTGATCTATATATGTGACCATAAAACACGTCTAAGGGATCAATTATTATCGATGAATGATAACTGTAGTTGTAGAAGAACACAACCAGTCCCAGAAAGCTATCCCATGATCCACCAAAATCCAAGACACAGGAAAAAAGCATATCCTCCAGGATCTGAATTACTCACTCCATCTGACCGTATGTCTATGGATGGCAAGCTATGCTTAAATTGATCTGATTTCCCATTGCATATTGGATACTCCTATAGAACCTAAAGGTAAACCTAGGGTCCCTATCAGAAAAAATGACAGAAGGACTCCCATGTAACCTCACAATCTCCTGCACATACAACTTACCCAGATCTTCAACTTTAGTTATATCCTTGATTGGAATTAAATTAACAAACTTAATCAACTGATCAAAAACCACCCAGATATAATTCTTCCCTTAGGGATTCTATGGTAATCCAAAAACAAAATCCATGGTTACCTCATCCCATTTACAGATTGGAACTAGAAGAGGATGAAGCATACTAGAGGGTTTTAAGTGATCTTCCTTTATCCATTAGTAGGTGTAATAGAGGGACACCTAATCTTCAATGTCATTCTTCATACCCAACCAATAGAATCATCGTCTCATGTCATAATACATATTTGTAGCACTTGGATGGATTACCCCCAAAGAGTTGTGAAAATTATACAATACTATACTCCTCATGGATATTGGGATGAAAACCCACTTCCAAAAGTGGAGTATACCATATGAAGATAGAGACCAACCAAAAATGGTCCCCCCACCATAAAGGATTTCATGAAATTTACTAAACTTAACATCATGCTAATGAATCTGTAAGACAGACTCCATGAGAGACGATGATAACTGAACACTAGTTAGAACCTTTCTTGAAACATCCTCTTGAGTATCTAGGTGCGACTGAGTGAAAAGAACCATGAGGTTCCACTCCTCCTTTGATTCTAGAACACCCTGCGATGGTACTTTCATACTAAGAGCATCGACAATGAAATTCCCATTCCCCAGGGTGTATGCAATATTGAAGTCAAACATCTGAAGGTATTATACCCATTATATCTATCTAAGATTTAAGTCTTTATTAGAAAATATATAACTCAAACTCTTATGATCAGAGAAGACTGCAAACCTATCCCCAAAAAGATAGTGCTGCCAATATTTATGCGCATGAATAACTGCAGGAAGCTCTAAATCATGAGTTGGGTAATTCTACTCATGTGGTCAGAGATGACGAGATCCATAAGCTACCACATGATCACCTTGCATAAAAACACATCCCAAAATAGCACCAAAATCATTACAAAATACTATGTACCCCTTACCAGGCTTAGGTAAGATCAGAATAGGAGCCATAGTCAGAAGTTGTTTTAGTTCATCGAAAGAATACTGACACTTCGCATCCAAGGTGAATTTCACCTCTTTCCTAGTAAGAACAGTCAAAGGTGACACTAGCTTAGATAAATCCTTAAAAAACATTTGATAGTATCTATAAAGACCAAGGAAGCTCTAAATTTTAAATACATTTTATGGTTCCTTCCATGAAGAAAGAACCTTCACCTTCTATGGATCAACTGATAATCCATGTTAATAATTTTTTTTCCTAAGAACTTCACTTATTGAATCTAGAATATATATTTTGAAAGTTTTCTATACAAATGGTGACTTATCAGAATTTCTAGAACCAAACTTAGATGGTGCTCGTACTCACACTCATATTTAGAATAAACTAGAATATCATCCACAAAAACTACCAAAAAAGTCTCAAGATATTGATGGAATATCTTATTCTTCAAATCCATAAAAACTACAGAAGAATTAGTCAGACCAGAAGGCATAAAAATACATTCATAATGGCTATACCTTCTCCTGGAAGATATCTTTGATACATCAGACTCTCAAACCCTGAGGTGATGATAACCCAAATGAAGATCAATCTTTGAGAACCGCTTTTACCCATTTAATTTATCAAAAAAATTATCCACATGTGAAAAATGATATATGTTCTTAACCATTACCTGATTCAACTTTTGATTGTCCACAAACAACTAAAGTGAACCATATACTTTCTTGGAAAAGAGCACATGTGATACCCAATGAAAAACACTAGGGTGGACAATTTTTTTTCCAATAGGTCATCTAACTGAATTTTTATCTCTTTTAGATTTGTTGGTACCATATAATAAGGACATATTGATATAGGTTGCGTACCTGGGACCAGATCAACTGTAAAATATACCTATCTCTTTGGAAGAAGAATAAAGAAGTCCTATAAGAAAACATCAGGAAATTATTAAACAACAATAGAAAGATAAAAATAGGAGAAACACCATCAGGCTCAAATTCAATAGTAGAAAAAAACTTCTGATATCTGGGCGGGAAGGCCTTGAATGTCCTAATATTGAGTCTTACTCCCCTTGAAACACACGAGAGATCTCATAAACAACAAGAAACAAAACATGATAATGATAAAAATCAGCCTCATATCGATGAGTGACAAGATAATCCATACCTATGATGACATCAAAAAAATCCAAATCAAGAATGAGAAAATCCCATACCAACTTCGTATCTACAATCATTAATGAAAAAGGACACTGAAACCCCTACTCTCTCCTATTTACAAGAGGTATCACTAACTCTATTATAAAGTAAATAAGTTCTATTGGAATTTTAATAATATCAAAAAAACATGCAGATATAAAATAATGGGAGGAACCAGTATCAAATAATAAAATTTCTACTAAAGATGCAATAAGGATAGCACCTATCACTATTGTCTGACCTACATAGATTTCCATTGGACATTCATCTACTATGTGAAATTGATTCACTCATGAGGCATGTGGATGGAGCCTTGTAGTCTTTGAAGCTTCTGACTGCACCATAGTAGTGTTTGGAGTTGATGAACCCTGACCATAATGAGGCGTAGTCATAGCATGATAGAAACGTTGTATATGACCAACACATCCATAGTTGTTGCATGTCTTTGCAGGCACAGGAAAAAAACATCTGGTGTGTCCCACCCTACCACACTAATAGCAAGTTAGAGGCACAATGATAGATTTAGCAAATGATGTAGAGGAGGCTCTCTACTGAGATCCACCACCACCACTTCTGTGAGGATCCAACCACTTCCTCTTCTTCCCATGCATGCCACTGAAGCTACCATTGGATAGAAGATAAGAGTTGGAAAAAACAACCGTGCCTTCCATATCCATCTCTTTCATCATAGATATGTCTACTGTCTCCGCATAGGTAGAAAGTTTCAACACAAATACCTGTGATTTGATATCCATTCGCAAACCATGTAGGTACTTCTAAGCCTTTAGTTGGACATTCTTCAACACATCTTAAAAAAAACGAACAATCTCAGCAAACCGATTGGTTTACGCTGACTCCAAATGCTATCCCTATTATAAATATAATAAATCTAGAGAATTTTAAACATTATTGACTCTAGAAAAAACTTCTGGAAGAACAGGGTTTTGAAACCCTTCCAATCCAGGTCTACATGTCTATCTTCCTAGACCATAGAATCCCACTATTGATTTCCAGACCCCTCAAGCCTGAATGCTACACATTGTACCCTAATATTATTAGGTGTATCAAGGAAGTGAAATATTTTATTGATCCTATCTATCAAGTATTCCGAATATCAAGTTTGATTCATTCCTTTAAAGTATGATGGATTATCGCACAATAATTCTCATGATCGATCTTTATCTCCCCTAGCTATCGAATGTACCTCAATAAAGGTGTTCTGAACTTGTGGAGCATCTTAATAAACAACCTGTATAATAGTTTCGATGATATTATAATCCACTAGTGGATTTCCTTGTGGAGAATCAGTTACAACTTCCTAAGGAACTCATGGAAGATGTCTTGAAGGCATACTACTGCACGCCGAAACAAAAGGAACGATCAAACAACAGAGTAAATATAGGCTTAAACCAGAAAAACCATAAGAAAAACTGAGATTTAAAACCAAACCCAACACTATAGACACATAGCCCAACTTCCCATGGCAACTTGGGTCTCATCATGATAAGAACTGGAAAGGCAATTATCATAACATACCTCTCAAGTCCTGACAACCCTATCTCCAGTCTAACAGACATCCCAAGATAAGGACTCCTGAGGAAAAAACCTCATTTGATACCAAATTGTAATGAACCGACTCAGGTTTACCTCAAACCTGGCACTCGACCCGATCCGAAACATACCCAAAGGGAATTCTCGATCCCCACGGGCTAATGACAATCACTCGGGCATCGAAAAACAAAGTGGAGGGAATTATTTCTACCATCTAGTTCAAACACATGGCATACATATACACGTGGAAAATAAATAAATAGTGGAAGACTAATAAATATTTTCCATAACTGTAAGAATACAATGGAAACAAAAACTGTGGAAGTGGCTAAAACTCTAAACGACAAGTCCAACTGTAATAGAACAAAATGAAACAACTAATCCAAGCAATGGAATGGATGAAATCCCACCATCTCTCTATTAGCTACCCAACCCACCTGACACAAAACCTCACCACCTCACTGTAGTGCCTTTCCCTTCCCTACAATGGAGGACATAAAAAGGTCTAGGCACCACTAAAGAGGTGAATAGGGTGTGAGATAATAGGCTTAGTAAGATCTCACCTAGGTGTTCCATAAATAATCTCTATATAACAACTCTTGTGTGCTCATTTTAAATTAAAACATGACATGGTAAGTAGTAAAAAAGTTTTATAGAAAACATTGCAAATATTTCCCTTTTATCACAGTTCTAAAATAAAAGAAGGTATATCAATTTCAAAGCACATTTTTCCATATCATATTTCACAAGAATCAACATGTTTATCAAGGATAAAATAGTACAAATCCAAGAAATAAAAAAAAATAGTAGCAGCACAGGCATAAAAACACCAAGGAATACAAAAAGTCAGGTAGTAGACTACTCATACCCATTAATATATGAACAATGCACTATGGTACCTAAATCCAATGATCTACAATCCAAGACCAGGGAGACACCCTAGAAAGTGAACCCCCACAATGGATGATGGCCTCAAGTTAAACCTTCCACCTAGTACCCAAGGTAACCCATGTTCTCATTTTCAAAATCATTTTAATGTTTTGAAAACCATTTCAAAAACATTTCACAAAACCACTTTCAATTCTTTTAAAACACCCTTTCTCTTTCCATTTACCAACAATCAGGGAAAACCATTTTTCTTTAAAAACTATTTTCAAAATACAAAAATAAATTATTCCAATTCCTTGTATAAATTAGTTTATAATGAAGGATCAATAGGGTTCATCAAAATAGGCTTGAGATGGAACCATCTACCTTGAAACTCGGGTCACACACTCTCGCAATGGAATCCACCAATAAAGAAAAACCAACGTCGTCTATGAAGTCCCTATAATAAAATCTACACGTCTTAGGATTTATTCAATTGAGAAAGATGGTTTTTGGAGAAGAGGAAACACAAAATACCTCAATAAAGAACATCCATCACAACATAACCAACAAAGGAATGTATTTAGGTAAAATATCACACAACAGATCTAGAAGAACAGGAGAGAAAAAAAATTAGAAAAAGAAGAAGCATAAGTATTACTTACCTGAAGATATGAACCACAACCGCAATGAATATAGAACGTTGAAATGATTGATCTAGAAGGATTGGAGTCTCCCAAAATCATAATGGAATTACCCTAGGTTGAGAGAAAAAGAGTTTGGAGAAGAAACCAAAACAAAATAGCCGCACACCTATTTTAAAAAACTGCATGTGAGCCGTTACATACAATCTAACCTAGTTACATGATGTGTAACCGTCAAAGTCTAATGTATGTCAGAAAACCCAATGCTACAGATTAAAATATGTTTTTTAAAACATTAATGATGTGAAACATATATTCATGGTGTGTAACCTTTCACAGTGTAAAGTATTTTAGGACTTGGATCCTGCGACTCTTACACATCGTGTAACCTACTTACATAGCATGGAATCCTCCTACATCTTGTAGAAAAAGTTAGTTAAAGCTAAGAGTCCAACAAATCTCTGACATCACCATTATAGGTATCCTACCAATTCTTTCTCGGCCCTATATAGACAACTAGAAAAGGAAAAATAAAATGAGGTTAAAGTTGTACCTGATTGATCAGTAATGGTATGTTATATATAATCTTATCCCACTTAAAATTTTAAGCTTAAAATGAATTTTTTTCTAAGAAATGAGTTTTATGCTTTATGTATGCTAATTATAAATTTAATCTCTCTAAATATTATAAATTTTAACTTATAAAATTATATCCATATGTTAAATAAACATGTTGAAATTAGTAAATAATATCAAATTTAATTATTCTCATTGAAATTAGTTACCATGGGTGAATATTTTTGACCATGGTAAGTGCAAATTTGAGAAAAAGTTGTTTAACATTAGGAAATGTTTTTAAAAATATGAAAAAAATGTATGATAATGGATGGTGGAGGTATGATAAACCTTATATGTTTTCCCACACAATTATTTTCCTTTTATTAAGCTATTTTCATTGAATAATAGAGTTACATTATTGAAAAGTAAATAGATTTTACAAAAACACCATTCTATTTACTTATAAAATAAGCTAAACACCTCCCCATTTATCCTACCATTCTATATATTTGGATAAACTAAAACTATACCCTAATATCTACTCAAAACCATACCCATTCCTTTGAAGCCTTCATCTCACAAAAATACCAAGCATGAATCCTCAAGGATCTAACCAAGGGAGAACTTCCAAGAGAGAGGTAATACTGTCCATCCAACCTTTCTAGTTATTTTATTCTTATACACCCTAAATTCCCCTATATCCATGATGGTACGATGGAAAAAAATCTACTATAATGATGTTTTGTTATATTAATGAAATATCCATTCTATAATTTCCTATAAAATAAATGAGAAAAAGGAAAACCACGTCAGGCATGTGTGCGGACTACTACCTTCATGAACAACATGTTCACTTTTCCATCACCAACCTAAATATAAGGTTCAAAAACATTATTAAATTAAATAATATGATATTTAAAATATTATTATAACTCTAAAATAATAATTATTACATTTCTACCCCATCCTATACCATGTAAAATTAAGGTTTCGTCTGTGTGTATGTGCAGACTACCACCTTCATGTAACAAAATCTTTTATTTTATATAACCACCTAACATGGATAAATTTAAAAATGAATTTAATATGTAAAAATAATATTTTTTCATACCATTAATACTATAGAGGAATAATATTGGGTATTATATAGGTGTGATCAATGAGAAATGGTTGTAGAAACTTTAACCACTTTAAACAGACTTATCAAGGCACCTTTCCTAATTTGGGTTTTTTGGGATAATCTATGAAAATTTATTATTATTTTTCTAATGAAATAATAAAGGATATAAAGCTCCAAAATTTTGGATATCAATAAATTATTTTACAAAAACATAGTCAATAAACTGAGAGTGTTATGAAAAAAATAACTGAACAACCCCAAGTAACCGACGTAAGACAAAACTATATTAAAATTAAATAAAAAATGATAATAAATTGACCTTATAAAATTAAATATAGGTGAATAATATAAGACCCCATACTTAAACATTTCATAATATTTAGTTAAGTCAATAATCTGACTTACAATCACATCAAGGATATTTTAAGGTATAGAGATTTAGAGAATTAGGCCATAATTCATACATGACAACTTAAATATTACAAAGTAGACACTTCTACTCACTATCCATTTTTTTTCATAAAACAAAAACTTTTAAAAAGAAACATGGTTTTTATTCATGACTAAACATAATAACTTTTCCATGATCTTATCCTTGACTCTATTATCTTTTAAAATACCATGAAAAACATTTCAAAACTTGGGATGAGTATAAAAATATCAGTAAGGGATACACGAGAAAGAAAACTACTAGCCATGTAAAAATATGTAAACCATGAATACTTTATCATAAAGTAATAATTTTCACCTTTATGAAGTAATAAATACTCTTCACTAAATATAAAATCATTTCTTACCCTTTTTGTAACAAAAAAATTACCATAAAACCATATAAAACACATAAAACATATAAAAGGTATCATAGAACATCATTATACTTAAATGGAATAGCCATGCAGCCGACTTCCATACTTGTCACTCTTACAAATGGAATATCCATAAGGATGACTTCCATACTCAATGCATTGGAGGTTATAATATAACCACCCATCCTTGTTTTATCATAGAACCACCCATATTTGGTTTGTCACATAACCACCCATCTTTGGTTTATCACGTAACCACCCATCAAATGTCCAAGTACCATTATATAATCATAACACATAAAAGATTGAAATTATCAACATTTCACTAATAAAATTTTATTTGAAATCAGAAGAAATAATTTATAGATATTGAAATAGTCAATCTACATTAAAAAAAATTTTCAATACCAAAATACCCAAAAAGATAATAATGTATTTCTTTTTCCTTTTTTTAAAAACATTAAGAATTATAGATGAATCCAAATATAAATAATAGTTACAGCTGTGGAGAAGTCGTTGTCACCGCATATGTTAAAACATTCATTTTTTTCATTTAGTAAAATGATTCATAGAAAAAAATATTACCTTTGAATTAAAATTAAAATGGGTTTATTATACACCATATAAAATAAGGTGGTGTATATTATCAAAATATGCCTCAATGAAAGGAGATTGAGACAAAGTCCCTTACCTTGAGTCCTACTTGTATTGTTCATTCATTATATTCATAAATAATAAAATTAGGATAATTTATACTTTATTCTGAACATTTTTCAAGTTCATTATTCCCTTTATATCACTTATTACCATGTTATAAAAATTAGTTAATTATTTGATTTGATATCAGATGTTTTGTCGATGTTCGGTTCTTGAGTCGAAAATGAACTTGGTATGATGTAAATTGTCCATGTGGTCATAATTCCATGATATAAAGAATAATAATAATGACATGATTATTATTTTTTATACATAAATTATACTTTTAAATCAAGCCATTAAGTATGGTCATGAAAAATGAAAAACATTATAATCATAGAGACGGTAAGCTGTACGTACACACAAGTAACGTCTTCATTTTTCATTGATCATTATGGAAGTAACGTAATTATTATTTTATATTTACATAATGATAATAACATAATTAATATCATATTAATCATTTAAATGTAATTATCTATATCATACAAGTGATATAATGAATAAAAATGAGTCACACCGCTTAGTGGAGGTGATAGTTTACACGTACGCACGAACGACGTTATCATTTTTATGCACATAGAAGTAAGAACATAATTGATATATTATTTTATTATAATGACTAATATGTCTTGAAAATAACATATGAACATTAATTCTATTATTATAACCAGTCATGATAGATAGTAAACGAATTAGATCGGTTTTTGGAGGTGATAATTCATACGTACGCATGAACAACGTTATCATTTTAATGCACATGGGAGTAAGAAAATAATTGATATATTATTTTTTTATAATGACTAATATTTCATGAAAATTACATATGAATATTAATTTCATTATTATAACGTGTCGTGATAGATGGTTATGTTAAATTAACTAGATCAGTTTGTGGAGGTGATAATTCACATGTACACATAAATGATTAATTCCTTTCCCATTTAATAAAAGTGGAGATGGATATAGGTGATGATTTTAAAATAATAACATATCATTATTTTGAGGATTATTTATTTATTATATCATCATGGTTGGAGGATATTTTAAGGAAGTTCTAGAAGAAATAAAATAGAAACACTTAAAGAAAACGATACCTCTTCTTCGGTTGATCACCTTTGAAGAAAACATTAACACCTTTAATAAGGGTTATCTACCTAAACTAAGGACTTAAGAAGGTGTAGAGTGATTCTATGAATATTTTTTGATACTGATTGGACGAACCAAAGGGATTTTTAAGTGTGAGTATTAGATAAGAGAGGGTGCCTTTTTATAGGAGAGGGGAGGGACACTTTAGGAAATTAGTAAAATATTAATTTATTATAAATTTATTTTCAATTTATAATGGTCCCAAACTCATTTATTTCAATTATAAGATGATTTTGGGCCATATACCCATTATCAAATTAAAATTAGACAAGCGTTGAATTTTTTTAATCCTCATATTTTTGGTTTAACCCTTATTTTACCCGTTTTAATCCTACCATGATATCTTGTTATTTATACTTTGTGTGTTAATGTAACTACCATAACATGTCAAAAGACCAAAAAAAGTGTCATTTATGAAATATTAAGACTTATCATAACTATTTCGTCTAATATTATATTTTTATTAATTTTATAACATTTAATAAACTATTTTAGATTTTAAGTTATGAATTATGTCAATTTTGACACTATTCATACTTGATTTTTTTAAAAATTCATAAAAACTTTATTCCTTAAAAAAATACATTAAATAAATAATAAAATGTCATATAAATCCATAAAATTAGTGGATGGAATCAAATATTTCAAATAATATTTATTTTAATATTTATAATATCATTTTTTTGATTCCTTCATTAATAAAGAAATAACCACATCATCATTGTGTTATAAATAAATTTAGTTATTTAATGTATAAAAATTATAAATAAAATACCACGATGTAGAAAATATTTTTAGATTTATAATGAATATTTATAGTCTAGGATATCATCTATATAAACCCATATTAAATTTTTTTTACTAAGAAGATACATGTTTATAACATATTTTCCTTTATTTTAAATTAAAAGTTTTAAGTGTCATAATCACACCCAAGTGGCTTTCAAATGAAAAATTTGAACCACAATGGTTGTATTGGTTGGAAATATCTCATAAAATAGGATTAGGACACATTTTGGGGCAGTTTTATATTATTATAATATTATTTTTACCAACATATACCTGATTTACCCTTTAACCATGGTAAATAAAAATAATTACTGAAGTTACTATTCATAATGTTAAAAAAATAAAAGGGACCTATTTACATAATTTTAACCTTATTATTTAAAATAAGGAATCCATTTTTCCAAATTCGAAACAAATAATTAGAAGAAATTAATTTAAAATTAATTCCTGTTGTTAAAATAAGAATGCAGGTTTTTTAAAAGTAAAAACCATCAAAAAATTGACACATGTTTATATAAATTTCAATGTGAAAATACTTTCAATAAAAAAATGAAATAAATTATAAAAACTTAATCTAATTACACTTAAAAAAAAATTAAAAGTATAATATAACTATATAAATAAATTATATGAAAATAAAACTTTGAATTAAAATGCAGTATTTTTCACTATTCATTAAAAATGAATTTTATCAGAAAAATTTCAAAATTCAACCAAAGTAAATTTTAATTTTCCTATTATAAATAAAAAGTTTATTTTTTATATATAAAATATAAATTTGAGAAAAACTAGATTTAAAAAGGGTTCTCCATCAAAAGGCGGTAAAACTACCTTTTAAAAATATTAGTGTATTTTATGCTTAAAATTGGAATTATTCTAATTTTAAGCCTCTAAAATATATTGGATGAATGTAAAAACTTTTAAAAACCATGTGTAATCATAAAATAGTTAGTTCTCTTCATTCCCTCTAATAAAATTTCTAGGCATTAAGTAATATTTTTATTGTATTATTTTTTGGTATAACTCAGTGTTGTGTGCAACATAAGATTTTGGAGAAACCTCTTATTGCGTGCCGAGTACTCTATCAGAGATAGCATCCCCATTAAGGTAAAAACACTCTCTAATTCATAAATATTGATAAATATGAAAATGTATTATTCTTTAAATACATGGGATGTTACAAATAAGGTTCTTAGGTATATATTTAATAAAATTTATTTAATTATTCAATAATTTAAGTGCAAGTTCAGAGCGCATTCAAACATGAGATAAGAGGTCTTCCATAGCACCCTCATTACTTTTCAGTTGCATGCTCTCTTTATTTTATCTCTCTCTCTATCTCACTTTTATGTAATATTCCTCACATGAAATTATTATATTATATATATATGACTTAAATATATAACTATTTAAATATCATTTTCATTTCTGGGGTTATGCATGTTTTTAGTTCCCTTTGAAATTCCGACTTAAAAGTAAACCTGTTTAAAGGAACATTCCAATTTCTTTTATCTTGTCAAGAATCACCCCTATAAAATGTTTTTAAACTATTAATATCTTATAAAAACCCAAAATATTTTATGGAGTACCCTCTTGGTTCAGTTTTGGTTTTATGAAAAAAATAATCCCTTTCCTTATTTAAAAATATCCTTTATTAATTTCATAAAGAATCACCCAAGTGGTTCATTTTATTATTTCTTCTCTAATATCTTTCTCATTAATTTTATACATTTTAATTCTATGTTGAATACCCATTCCCATCTTTCTATTTTGAAATTCCAAAAAAATAAATTCATTCTTATTTTGGAAATCCTTATGATTTATCCTTCGAATATGCCTTGAATCAAAATTATGAAACCAACTTCCTTCTAATGAGTTTGATTATGATTATGATTTATGTATGGTTTATTTTCCTCATTTATAACAAATATGTATGAATTTAATTCACTATAAGATAAATATATTTTCCAACAGGGGTATATCTATTGGTAAAAGTGAATTTTCTATTTTTAAATCATTTTCCCAAAAAAATTTCCCTATCACTACATTATTGGTAAGAAATATATAACTAAATATTATCATGACATATAATAAAACTCTGTAACAATTATAATAATATCAATAGATAATATATCAATTGGTAAGTATTTGTTGGTTAGAGTAGATTACTCAAGAGGGGGTGAATTGAGTATCTATAAAAATTTCTATTAAAAATTGGTTCCTTTAAAATTTCCCCTAATTAAAAATATAATCCAAGTCAATTTGTAGTGAATTTATAAGAGTCCTGAATGTTTAATTAATTTCTCAAGATACTGATTAGTTCTCAACTATACCGATCCAAATATTAATATAACTTTTGAAACTAACCCACTGGTTCAAAACTGTTATAAACACTTGCTAAACTAACTATCAAAGTTTAAATTAGTTTTCTGAAATATGTGATAAAAACAGAGTAAAAACCAAAAGGTAAAAACACAGTGGATATAAAATAAGAGGTTCAGTATCAAGCTGAGACTTAGTCATCTCCACTTGGTGATCACCTACCACCAACCATTTTAAATTAATAAACAAGTTTGATCCTCACCCTGGATCAGGGTTCATAACAGCACACAAGGCTGTCCAGGTCACACTTGACCTATACCACTGTTCTTCATAGAAAAACAACAAACATGTCACACTTTACGTCTTCTAAAGTTCTACGTGGGATACAAAAGGATAAATAGTGTGTGAGTTTGAGGATATCAAGTATCCTCCAATTATGCACATGAGTCAGTGTGTGTGTAACGTAAAGATATACATGCTGCTCAGAAATGTAAATAAATGAACACAATAGATATAAGGATGTAGAGTAAGGTTTATAAGTATATAGGTATTATGCAGTGAAGATCTGAACTCATTTTATGTAGTGGAATTGAAGTTTGAGTCATTCTCTGGAAGTTTACTCCAAAACAGAGTGTTGTAGACTCTGTGTTTTGGCTTCCAGGAGTATGAAATGTTCATATTCTTGTTCGAAAGGTGTTTAGGTCATCTAAACAACTTTAGCTTGAATTATTGATCTCCCCTTATGTTCTTTCTTTTGAGTATTTTGGGTATTAAAAGTATGCTCAAGAGTTGCAGGAGTTCTTAGGTTTTCTTATTTTTTGCTACTCTTTTGCGTGTCACTGAATGATCCAGCTAGTTCTCCTTTTATACTTCGAGGTCCAGTAGACATAATGATATCCCCATGTTCATTTACCTCTTACTATCCTCTAAATATCCTACAGACAACATTAAATAATTTCAAAAACATTAATTTTTCTAAATATGACTGTTAGATATAAATTTGAATTAATAAATTAAAAACAGTTTTTATAATTATCAATGAGTCATAAGTATCGATGAGTTAATAGCATTGGTCTGTCAGCATCAGTGAATCTCTGTATCAGTGATTCCTTTCCATCAGTATGAGTGACTCTGAGTATCGGTGATTCATTTGTACTATCGGTCTATTCGAGAATCGGTCAGTCATCATCAGTGACTCATTTTGATCTATCAGTGTGTTTCCCATTAGTAACTCGTCCATTGGAAAGTCCTTTAAACTATCGGTGTATCCCCCATCGGTGAGTCACTTATCACTAAGTTGCTGGAACTATCAGTGTGACCGATCATTAGTGACTTTTCTATCAGTGTGTTGTTTGTTCTATCAGTGGGTCCTACATCGATGTCTTCTTCAATCAGAAAGTCCTCATCGATGTCTACTTCGATCGGTAAGTCCTCATTGGTGAGTTAGCCATTGGTGACTCCTTTGAACAATCAGTTTTAGGGACTTTGAAAAACTTAAAAAGTGTCTGTCTTATACAGAATAATATCAGATTAAGTGAAATTCATAAATACATGTAAATATACACTTTTAAATATATTGAAACACAAATATCCATAATTTATGGGATTATTGAAATATATTATACCATGAAATAATTTATTCATTTATAAATATTCATTAACATGATTATCATTAGTTATAAAAACATAATATTTAAATTATCATGATTTGTAAATTGACATGATTTGTGATTATTAAAACAACTATCACACAAAGGGTCTAACAATATCCCCCTTTTTGATAACCACAAATTATGGCATTAATGAGTTATACATGATGTTAAGGAATAAGAATGAATTGACTTAGCATACCAATAGTGATTATGAATTCTCAATATAACTATAAGGTCTTTCCCTTTAATCCCCCTCAATAATTGTATCAGATCATATATAAAAGGTTCTTACAAGAGTTGTATGAGAGCACATTCATGCTCCCCATTTGTAAGTTATATTAGAATAGACTTAGTGATTTATATCAGCGGTGGGATATATATATATATATATATAGTATCTATTGATTACATGACATATTTCTTATTCATTATTCCATCCATATATTTCTCATGCCATCCATAGATTTATCCCCTTTTGGGATTAAAAAAAATGTGAAAATAAATACAAAGTATTAAGAAAAATAACACAATGAAACTTGAAACATATTGAATTAAAATTAATATGAATTAAAGTACGAAGAGTACAACCATAAAAATACATTAATCAAAAGAAAATTACATAGCCCTACCAATGAATGATCAAAAACTAAGTCTTAGGATTTTGAGGAGCTTTCCCTTTGTTTGAAGGGTCAAAAGTGGGTTCAGGAGGTGGTGTGGTGGATGTAGGAAGGGCTGAACGAATGGAAACACCAGTTAAGGCAACACCTATAGGGACATTAGCTGCAAGGCTTGGTCTCCTCTTTGATAGAACACGACTTTGAGGTTTCTCTTAGATCAATGGTCTGACCTGAGATAAGGCTTGAGACATGGTCATCTGATTAGGAGGTAGGGAACTAGGTCCAATGGAAGCAGTTGAAAGGACCACTATAACTTCATCCTATTCATATAGGCAGGGCTTCAAAATCTTGATAAAATCATTGATGATTTCACCCCCATACTGTAGAGCCTTTTCAAAATCCCCCTTGTTTTCCATAAACTTCTCCAAAGTGGGTGTAAAGTCTTTCAACTAACTCACTTGCCTCTTGAATGCCTCTGTCACTTGTGAAATCTTAAGGTTCTCATCCAAGTACTTAAAGTTGTTATTCAGATCATGCTTGGTGTAGATTTTAGAGAAATAATTGTCCACTTTTTCTCCAATCTTCTTCTGAGCAGCAGATGCCTCATTTGTAGACTGTATCACCATGTTATAAACAAGGTCAGTGTTCCTATTAACTTTGGAAATAATCTCTTTATTAGAGTCATTCTGAATAGACCTTATATCTTCTCTTATCACAATCCTGAGGGACTCCATATCAGCAATATGCCTTGTAACTCTCGAACTGGATGCACCAAAAATCATTTTTCCAAGACCCTATTTCAATTTTTTTCAAATATGCACTCAGTAGATGTGTAACCAGGTTCCTAAGAACCTCCATAACACCACAAAGTGTGGTTATGAAATAATTGGATAGAGATACCATTTCATGCCTCATTTTCTTCACTTCTTCTCCCAACACTATATTTTTTCTAATGATGGTCTCAGCTATAGTGATTAGGTTGGGCTGTATCTCCCAAATCACCATCCTAGAAATCCTAGTTGCATCTGCCTCTGAAATACTCCCAGATGTAGAAGCTTCATTTGTGACTCCAATAGAGGATCTCACAGACTCACAAATGTCAGATTTGAATCTCTCAAGACCAGCCTTGGTGAAATATTCACTAGGAACCGAAGGTACAATAGGCTTATAAGCATTAGGTAAGATAGGTTAAGCAGGAGAAATCAGTTCTATATTAACTTGTAGAGCAGGAGGGGCTACCATCTCTTCATATGATTCATAATCTAGACCAAACAAGATATATACTAGATTTCTATTCCACTCACTAGAACATGTCCAATCTCTCGGCTCCACAATATCAATTCTTACTCTTCTTCCTTGAGGCTCCCCTCAACTTGTGCTTGATATTATTATTCTTTATATCCATCCAAAACAACATTCTGAGGCACATGTAATAAATGAACTTGAGGTTCTATTTCTTGAGATCTAGAAACGCTATCCACTCTGGCCACTTGAGGTTCTCCCTTATTCCGAGGCATAAGAACTGGATGACCTTCAGCTTCTTCCTCTTGACCTCCAACCATAATATCATGAAGTTCTAGAATGATACCTTGAGAATCATCTAGGTGGTAATGTCCATCCTCATTACCATCATCTCTATCAGCATGATCAACAACATCCTATCCAACAGAATCAACATCATCCTATCTGCCAGCCTCATCATCCTCTCTAGGCACAAACTCCTTACCTGAACTGAATACATATTGTCTAGATTTTATTGAGTCACTCACATGATCACCATCACTATTCTCATCATCATCATCATCATCATCATCATCATCATCATCATCATCATCATCATCATCATCATCATCATCATCATCATCATCATCATCATCATCATCATCCTCCTCCTCCTCCTCCTCCTCCTCATCATCCTTTCTCACATAACCTTCAACTCCAGAGACTTCAGTCTCTTCCTCATCTTCCTCATCCAACAAAGGTTCTCAAGAAGGTAATTCAAATTTTTGATTGGAAGGTTCATATGACATGTCTTTAGGACTTTCAGAAATATATGGTTCACTCCTATCATCTATAGGAGACCCATCTTCTCTCTGCATCTCAGGATTAACTTCCTCATCAAAATAAACAACCTTCTCACCAGGTTTAAGACCTGGATCATCTTGATCCCTTAGTCTGGTAGGATGATCAATAGGATTATAATACTCATACAGTTTCTCCTCATCTTCTACACACTTTCTCCTCCATGGGTTCCAAAATATCTTCATCCTTTTTCAGATATCTTTGTGCAGGTAGAAACCACTACAAGAAGTGATCACTTCATCTCCATCCTCCACACATCCTATCTTCTTCAGCATTGTAGAAATCATCCTTGGGTAGTATACACAAGTTTCCTTTTTAGAGGGTTTTATCATATCACTAATTTTTACCATAAGGTACCTACACATATTTACATTTACCCCATTCATACACAAATAAATCAGGAAGACATCATGATACTTAGAGGTAGAAAAATCTCCCTTCCTTGGGAATATTTGGTGTTGGAGAAATTTGAAAAGCTATCTAGCCTCTCCATATAATTCTGTAGCTATTTCTCTCCTTGATTCCTAATTTATAGTCAATTATTTCAATGCATTTTCATAAGAAAATAAATATGAAGATGGTGGAATATTACCCTAGTAGTTAACATATATCCCCTCATAAGGCATCTCCAAGAATTCAGCCCACTCCTTTAAAGAAAAAGAGATCTCCTTTCCCTTTAACACTGAAATCAACCGAGACTCCTCGAATCCTTCCAAAAAAACTTTTAAATTGAGATAAATTTTTTATACTAGCTTGGGATAGAAATTCCTCTTGTTTTTTTTCAAACCAGCTGATCCACCCTTGAGATTCCAAAACTCTCAGGAAGAGCGACTTGCTCGACATTATCCATTTGACAGACACTTCTTTATCAGGAGATACTATATGACTTCCTAACCTAGGATTCAAAGAACCTAAAAAAATACTTTATTCTCCTTTCTGACACTTGAAGGATGATGATTCACTTAATCCTTCCATCGCGCGCTTCATCCTTTCCATTCTGAAGGTTCAGGTTTGAAGGAAGTTGAAAGGTCGAAGTCTCAAAGGTAGAGTGAGGGTAGTGAAGGGTAGAATTAGTGTGGATCAAATTAATTTTATCATTTAGGGATTTTAATTTGTAAAAAAATAAAATAGAATAATGGTAAAATTAAAAGAAAAAAACTATGTTGTTTTATTTAAAACAGACAGACAGAAAGATTTACAAAAGAGGTCCCTATCAGTATCGGTTTCACTGATCAGTTTCACTGATCAGTTTTTGATCAGTTTCAATGATTGGTTTCAATAATCGGTTTCACTAATAGGTTTCACAAGATTGGTTTCACTAATTGGTTTGTGATCAATTTCACCTAATCAGTTTCTGATCGGTTTCACTAATCAGTTTAACTGACAAACAAATTTTTCTAATGGAATAAGGTCGTATAGTCTTTATAGATTAATCATTACTAGTTCATGTATGATGTATCTCATTCTCTAAGAGTTTAATGGTTTGGTAAAAATGTCAGAAAGTTGATGTTTAGTCTTAATAAACTCAAGAGTTATATCACATTCTTGATAGCGATCTCTCAAAAAGTGATGTATTACATCAATATGTTTTGTTCTAGAGTGCGAAATTAGATTTTTAGAAATTTTAATAACACTTGTATTGTCACAATTTATGGGGATATGTCTAAATTGAAATATATAGTCTAATAAAGTGTGTTTCATCAACAAAATTTGTGCACAATAATTACCAGTAGCAATGTACTCTGCTTCAACAGTAGATAATGAAAACAAATTTTTCTTTTTACTACACCATGAAATTAGAGACTTTTCCAAAAAGTGATATATTTCATAGGTTCTCTTTCTATTTAATTTACATCCACCAAAGTCAATATCAGAATAACTAACCATATCAAAAGGATGTCCTCTTAAGTATAACAATCTTAAATTAGTTGTGTATTTGAGGTATTTGAAAACTCTTTTAACAGTATTTAAATGTGACTCTTTTGGGTTTTTTTGAAATATTTCTCATATACATACACTAAACATGATGTTTGTACTATCAACAGTTAAGTAAATAAAACTCTCAATCATTCCTCTGTAATCAGTTTGATCAACAGATTTCCCATTTTCATCAAGATCCAGCTTACATGTAGAACTCATATGTGTTTCACTACTCTTAATTCCATTAAAGCCATATCATTTAAATATATATTTAGTTTATTTACATTGATTTATAATAATACATTATTTTTTTTGAAATATTTGAAATCCAATAAAATATTTAAGTTCACCCATCAAACTCATCTCAAACTCACTTTGTATCATTTTTTAAAAACCATTGCATAAATAATTTTTAGAAGATCTAAAAATAATATCATCAACATATATTTGAGATATTAAAACATCTTTATAAATTATTTTTATAGATAAAGTAGGATCTGAAACTCTTTTTTTAAAACCTTTAGAAATAAGAAAGTTACTTAACCACTAATACCAAACTCCTGGAGCTTGTTTGAAAATATATAAGTCTTTAGATAATTTGAAAACTTGATTTGGAAAATGAGGATTTGTAAAACCAGTGGGTTATTAAACAAAAAAATTTTCAATTATATAAACATTTAATAATTCACTTTTGACATCCATTTGATAAAGTTTGAAATTCAAGTGTGCTGCATAGGCAAGTAGAATTATAATGGATTCAAACTAAGATACTGGTGAAAAGGTTTCCTCATAATCAATTCCTTATTCTTGATTATAGACTTGTGAAACCAATCTAGTTTTGTTTCTAATTATATTTCTAGTTTCATATAATTTATTCCTAAACACTAATTTAGTTCCTATGGTCAAGGTATCTTTTGGTCTATCAACAAGCTTCCAGAATTTATTTCTCTCAAATTGGTTAATCTCTTCTTGTATAGACATCACCCAAAATTCTTTATTGATTAAATCATTGATATTTTTATGTTCAAGTTGTGACAAGAATGCTTGATGTTCAACCTAATTTCTCAAATAATCTATATTTTTTGTTCCTATATCTAAATCTCCAACTACAACATCTAAGGGATGGTTTTTAAGGGTTCTAGTTGGTCTAGTAAAATCAGGGTTAGTTATTTCTGGTTCATCACTTGGTTCTGGTTCATTATGGATAAAATCTAAAGAATTTATAGAACTAGAAGTTTTAACAGATTCCTTTATAGTATGGTTAGAGGGTTTAACATTAATGTCCATATTGGACATGTCCTCTTCAAGATTCCCTAGTGAGGTCTTAGGTTCATGTGGATCTGTTTCATCAAACTTGACATATACAGATTCCTATACACATTTTGTTCTTTTATTAAAGGCTCTATATGATTTTCTTGATGTTGAATATCCAAGGAATATTCCTTCATCACTTTTGGAGGAAAATTTATCTATATTATCCTTAGTTTTTAGAATATAAAAATTATATCCAAACACTTTAAAATAATTTACCTTGGGTATCCTATTATTCCACAACTCATAAGGAGTTTTCTTAAGGATAGGTCTGATTAAGAATCTATTTATTATATAACAGGCTATATTAATAGCTTCAGCCCAAAAATAAATCGGTAGATCATATTCATTGAGCATAGTCAGGCAATTTCATGTAAGGTTCTATTTATTCTTTCTACTACACCATTATGTTGAGGTATCCCAGGGGTAGAGAAGTTATGACTATAGCCATTTTGTGAGGAAAAAATATTCAAAGTATATATTTTAAAACTCACAGCCATGGTTACTTCTTAAATATTTAATTTTAAGTCCATTATTATTTTCTATAGTTCTAGCATACTTGGTAAAATGAGAGCAAGCCTCACTCTTTTGAGCTAAGAAAAAGGTCCAAGTATACCTAGAGAAGTCATCTACAAGAACATAAACATAGTGATTCCCATTGAGACTTGAAACTCTAGATGGTCCAAACAAGTCCATGTGAACTAACTCGAGAGATTGAGAAGTTGTGACTTATTTTTTTGGTTTAAAAGAAATTTTCTGTTGCTTTCTCTTTTGACAAGGATGGCACACTATATTTCATGGAAACTCTAGTTTGGGAAAGTCTTTAACTAAACCTTTTGTAGTAAATTTCTTAAGCGATTGTACATTACAATGTCCTAATCTTCTATGTTATATCCCAGACTCTTTGTGAAAGGCACTTAGGTAGGAAACATTCTACGATGCTAGTGTGTCTAAATTTATAGCATATACGTTATCATTTATAAGAGCAGTAAATACTAAGTTATTTTTGGAATAAAAAACATGGAATGAATCATTTTTAAATTTTACATTCAATCCATTTTCACAAAATTGATATATACTAAGAAAGTTATATTCTAGTCCATCAACATAGAGTACTTTGGAAATCGAAATAGAGTTAGGGTTACCAATCTTGCCTAAGATGATGATTTTTCATTTACCATTGTCACCAAATGTGACATGTCCTCTATAAATTTTTATGAGATTCTTGAAGATTGAGTAGTCTCCTATCATGTGTCTTGAACAACCACTATCCAAGTACCAAAGTTTTCTATAGGAAATCTTAAGACAGTTTACCTATAAAAAAATTCATCCAAGAAAAGATTTTGGTACCCATATTTGTCTAGGTCTAGAATAATTAGTAATAAAGGATTTAGAAACCCATAATTGTCTAATGGGTTTCCTATACATAGAATATAAGTTATTTTAAAAACAAACTTTATTTTCTCCAGAAAAACTTGATGTAGTGAAAGATTTTTTAGAACTGGAACTTACAGCAAAATCTTGATTTTTAGACAGAGAATTAGATTTTCCAGATTTACTCATGAAATGTGTTTTAGATAAATTTCTTTGTCATGGATGATATCCAATTCCAAAAGAGTACCTAGGAGCTATCTGTTTACTAAGAATTTGAGTAAGATTGTTTTTCCCATTGGTAAACTTTTCTAGATATTTATTCAATTTCTCTTTAGACATTTTTAACTCATTATTTTCTTTGAGTAGTTGATCATTCTTTTCCTTTTTAGTAATGAGTTAAAAATTAATAATTATAGTAAGAGCATGTTGTTTCTTTAAGGATTTATATTTATCCTTAAGTTCATTAAAAGTTTCTTCAAGCATGTTACAATATTCAAATAGTTCATCATTTTTCATATTTTCATATTCATATTCATCTCTAGAATAATAGTCATTAGGTACAGGAGAGTTTAAGAGTACCTTTGAGGTATTTTTCATAAAGCACATGTTTTCCATATCTTCTTTCTAATTCTGAGAAGAAGCAGATTCACTGGAGATGTCCTCAGATACATGTAAGGTGATATTCATTGATTTATTATATTTTCTATCTTTATACTCATACTTATTTTTATAATTTAATTTAGGATGGTCAGCTTTGACATGCCCTTTCCTTTTGCATTCATAGAAAACTATTTCTTCTGATTTTTCAGGATTCTTACAATCATTTTTCCAATTTTCTTATTGTCATATTTTCATTTAAATTTTGGTTTCTTGAAGAACTTTTTATTTATGTAATTTTTTTTCAATCTCATGGCTAGCTAAGACATTTCCTCTTCCCTGGCTGAAGCTGATTCTTCACTACTTGTGCTCTCAACAGCAGCTTGAAATTTCTCTTTGTCTTTTCTCTTGGAAGTGGTGGTTTTGAAGGCTACAAATTTTCTCTTTGGATATTCCTCCTCTTGATTCACCTTTAGTTCATCTTCATACATAATTAAATTTCCAATTAGTTCCTTTACTGGAAGTTTATCAATGTCACATGATTCTCCTATGGAGACCGATGTCCCTCGCCATATCTCTGGTAAGCATCTTAGAATCCTCATGATCTGTTCCTTGGATGTGAAAACTCTTCCTAAAGAAATCATGGTGTTCACAATTTCATTGAACACGAGGTACATATCAGAAATAGATTCATCATCCTTTATTCTAAAATTTTCATATTCAATAGTATAAATATTTAATCTCATTTCTTTCACATTAGTTGTTCCCTCACGGGAAATAGAAAAGTGTCCCAAATATCATAATAAGTTTTACAGGAAGAAATGCTATTAAACTCTTCATCTCCTAGTGAAAAATATAGATCATTTATATCCTTATAGTTATTTATATAGGCAGTATTGGTAACTTCATCCCCAGTGTTTCTAGTAGTTTCAGGGATTTCATATTTACTTTCAATAGCAGTCTAGATTTCAAATACCATTCTTTCTAAATGTATTTTCATTTTAAGCTTCCACAGATCATAATTTGTTCCATTGAATAAAGGTGGTCTATTTGTAGAAACTCCTTCTAATCTATTGTCCATAATACACATTTATAAAAGATTTCAAAGTGATAAAAAATTAGTATTAATTTAACGCCCCGACCCCAGCTACCCAGAGCCAGTGCATTACTTCGTAACATTGGAATGATCACAAAAGATCAAGTCTCGAAAGACCGATTAGTTTAGTAGCCTTGGAAACACTAGATACATTCATAAATCTTACATTACATCATAAAGTGAAAAACTAATAACAAAGTCTTCATAGTCCACACTCATATCCTCTTCTGACTATCCCTGTAGGTCATTCATAAAATACTTCTTCACATCCTGGAAAATATTAAAACATTGAAAGAGGTGAGATCAGATGCTCAGTAAGGATAACAATATTGCAGAAGCTTTCATAAATAAACATAAAAATTTAAGGCAATGTATAACTAAAAAAAATCCTTTTAAACTTGAACATCAACATAATATGAAAAAAGTAAAATGAGATAATGCCATTCACTTCTTCACATGGATATTCTACTGGTCGAATAATCACATGAAATATCAATAACCACTTTTATAATGAGGGAATGTATAATGCCAGACATTCTAAAACATTTTGTCAAGGCCTCAGCCAAGACGTCTAAAATGATTAAGGCCTCGGCCAAAACCATAAATCAAATTGGGAAAGGGCCTCGGCCAATTCCATGTCTAGTTGTCTCATGAGACCTACCGATGTAATTTTTTAGAATATACATACATTTAAAATTGATCAAATATACTCCAGTGTTTTTCTGAAAACATTATACAAGCTTCTGAAAACAAAATAACTAATTCTGAGACTGCTCGACTAATTACAGGCCATGATGGGTCCACTCCCAATCCCTTCCTGTCTACCACACTCGAGAGTCGGGTTTTCTAAAAACATTTTTAAGCTTGCGTTAAATACGTATACATTTGCACTAGATATTAATATATTTGATAGAAATATCTCTTTTTTGAAATTATTTAGAAATAACATAATTATAAAATAAAACCTTTTGAATAAATGTAAATTTCAAAGGGTTTTATACACAGTATAAAAGAAATCTGTGTATAAAACAAAATATGCCTCAATGAAAGGAGATTGAGACGAAGTCCCTTACAAAGATCATTTTTTAAATAAAATAGATCTATTATGTGTATTCACTATAAGTACACATAAAGAAAGTACAAATACAAGATAGTACATAATAATATCATGACATAATTTTAAAATAGGAGATTAACCCAAAGAATGGAAGTTGGGTTAAGAAGTTCCCTTACCTCGTGTCTGACTTGACTCAACCGTTCTTTAACCTTATGAATAATAAACTAGAGTTAATATATACCTTATTAAGAACCATTTTTAATTTCATTATCCTTTTTATATCACTTATTACAATGTTATGAACATTATGTAATTATTTAAGTTAATAACGGTCGTTTTGTCGATCTTTGGTACTTGAGTCAACAATAAACTTCTAATAATTACAAGTTGTTTATGTGGTAGAATATCCATTATCTCCAGAATTATATTCATGATTTTAGATGTTATATATATCATATATATCCAGTATATACATTCATTTATAATATTACGTAACATTTAGAGGTAAGAAATGAAATGCACCGTTCATGGAAACGGTAAGCCGTACGTACGCATGAACGCTACTTTCATTTCTATTTTGTATTTAATGGAATGAAATCATAATGATATAAATGTATAATATAATTCCAGTATAATATAGTGTATAATACCATTTACTACATCCTTTATACATCCCACATATGGCATTAACGATTCAAATCACTTTGAGGGGGCGGTAGTCCGCACTTCCTAAAATGAAATTATCGCGTTTTACCCATAATGTAAATCATAAAGTATGCCATAAATGAGAAATAAATAAGCATAAGTAAAACATAAACATATTATATATCATATATAAATATATTTACATCTTAATGGCCACCTTTGAAGGTGTTATATGAGTGTTGAACAATCATCGTTTCATGAGGCAGAAATTCGCCATCCACAGAAACCGTATGTTCTTTAACCATTAGATGTAGGTGTGTGTAAGTGTAGCTTGAATACTTCTTATAAAAACATCCTAGTATATTTAGGATACTGGTGTTGTTACAAAAGAAATGAATTAAAAGAGTTTAGAGGGTTGGAGAAGAAAAATAAAACAAAACAACATTAGAGAAGACATTACCTCAAAATCGGGTAACTCTTTTTGATTTGAGCCAAAGGCTTCCTTGGGAAGAGTTCTGCCCAAAGTGAGGCTTCTAGGAGTAAGAGAGGGAAGTTGAGAGAGTATTTGGGCAGAGGTTGGCCGAGCCAAATGGCTTGAAAGTGTGAATGAGGTGGTAGAGGTGGGGGCCTTTTATAAGAGGAGAGGAGGGGCACTCTTGGAAAGTAAGGAAATTTTACATTATTATACAATGCTTTTAGGATTCTAAAGGTCCCAAACTTATATAATTCGTGGATAAGGTGATAAGGGTTCAAAATCTACCCATCCAATAGTATTTGGACAAGTGTAAGCCTTGGATTGTACATTATCTTTTCATTTTATTAAAATCGTTAAATAATGAGGTCATCGCTGCATCATAATGATGTCATAAATAATTTAATTTATTTAATGTATAAAAATTATAAAAAAATACTATGATTTAGGAAATCGTTTTAGCTTTCCAATGACTATTTATAGTCAAAAATATGACTTGTATAACCCCATGTAAAAATTGTTTTAGTAAAACATTACATGTTTGTGTCATTTTTTACTTTAACATTAAATAAAAGGTATTTATGTCATTTTCCAACTAAAGTGGTGCCATGGGGTCCCCAAGTTGACCCATGGATTGTCTTGGTCGGCCATGACTCATACAATAGGAGTAGGACAAGTGTCAAGCTCATCTCATATTATTAAAACATTATTTTTACCTTAAACTACACTAATTACCTCTAATCGCGATTAAGAACTTAAAAGTTACTATTCACCAAAAAATTATTTTAATATCATTGAACCACATTTTAATACTTAATGACAACCATGTATGTCGGATTTTTGAAAATCAAATCACAGAAGTGGTAATATTTCATTTAAACGAAAAATCAGTTATTTAACTACCACTTAGTGGTTTCACTATTCATCAAAAATTGAAGTTTTTCAGAACAATGCCAAAATTTCACCCTAAGCTATAATTGATATTCCGAATTCAAAAATGATGTCTATTTTAAAAAATTACAAACATATAAGTTGCATTAATTAATTTTATAATTAATTCCCACTGTCACAACAAATAGCGTGTTTTTAAGAAACAATTTATATCCAAAGATTGGCAATTGTTTATGTCCAATTTTAATGTTAAATTTATTCTAATGACCACCATTGGATAAACTGGTAAAAATATATTCTAATTATACTTTAAAACCAATAAATAGTATAATTTATCACTATAAATTTTTTTTATTAAAAAATTTGTTTTTAAGTAATTTTCACTATTCATAAAAAAATTAGAAGTTCTCAGAAAAATACCAAAAATTCAACATAGGCTAATTTCGATATTACGAATACAAAAATGAAGTCCATTTTGAAATATAAAATTTATATAATTTTAAAAAGTGGTTATTACTATTCATAACAGCTACTTTGATTAGTCACGGTGATTTAGAACTTGAAGTTGCGTACAATGCAAGCTATTGCATTATTGAATCAGAAGCGTATCGTGGAAGATCGGGGTGTAACATTCTCCCCTCCTTCAATAAATTGCGTCCTCGCAATTTGAAATTTTTTCTTTGAAAATAAAAGGTTGAAAATAGAAAATACCTTTGTGGAAAACCCACATCGGAAATAAGATTAATAAAATTTAGCCTTAATAAGAGGGAAAGGGAAATGAAAAAGTCACCACCCAATTATGATCTCGATTGGGAGAACATTGGTGGCAATTAGAGACATATAATTGGAGGAAAAACGTAAATATTTGTAGGGAGTGATTGAGGTCATCAATCACAATCAACTGTCAAATTGAGGGCCTCAAAGCCTTCAATCTATGTTGATTTAAAATATCATCAGTTCAACAAGACATAAGGTATTAGGATAACACATTTTTTTGTTTTAATATACCTTTACTAAAGTTTAAGAATTAATTCATTAATTGAATAAGAGATAGGTATATATATATTTATGCTTGACAATTAGATTTTCAACCTTCAACTCATCTTTCACTCAAAAAGATAATAGAACTCAAAAATATTATACTTATCCTAATTGTATAAGGTTCCAAATGTTAACACATACCATTTAGATTAGTAAAATTATTTTCTAATAACCAGGGACTTCCTGTAGGCTAGTGGTAGGAAATAAAGGCCTATCGCACTATGATTGTGGGTTCGATTCCTGCAGCTTTGTCCGACGCGACGGGTTATGCCCCACCCTACAGGTTGTCCTTTTCCTAAAACTATAGTATTATAATATTCCAAAAATAATCTTCATAAATTTTTTAACCTTAAACAATACTATCCAAAGATCAACTTAATCCACTCCAACCTTTATAGTTATCCAAAATACCTCTGTCCAGACTTTCTCAAAAAGGTCTCTTAATTCCAAAATCAATTTATCAAATTCCCCAAACAAAGTAAAGTTTCTCTTATTGTCACATACTAAAAATATAATTACCTTCATCATATTAAAACCTTACTGAAATCAACAAGTACTGAAGTACAATCCTTATATATATATAACATTATTCTAATAACCATAATATAATCCATGAGTCCAAAAGCACCAATACATTAGTTATTCTGCTTCAACTGTAGTAACAACATAAGATTGTCCTTGATCGCTTGGCCTTTTCTGAGGTAAGTTTCCCTGACGCTTAGGACATTAATTTGAATAATGCCCCATTTCCCTGCAATTATAGCATTCAACTTTGATAGCATCTTTCTTTCCCTTGCAATCACGAGCCTGGTGACCCTTTTCTCCACATATATAACAAACTCACATTCCTTTTAGGCAAGTACCAGGGTGATTCTTCCCACAATTATCACATAATGGAAAATACTTCTTTCCATTTTTCCCTTTATCTGTCTCTTGTTCCACCGTTCTCTTCTTCTCTTGCTTTACTTTGTTGTCATAAGACTTAGAGAATTTCCTTTTCTGTCTTGATAGCACATGAGAAAATATCTTCGTATGATGAGAAGGATTGTGATACTAAAGCTCGATGGAGAAATGGTTTTAACCCATCAAAGAAATGATCAATCTTACTCCTTGGGTTACGTATATAATCGGCAACATGCCTCGCTAACCTTGTAAAGTTAACCTCATACTTTGTGACATTCTCATCCTCCTTCTGCCTCAGACTTAGAAATTGCCTTTCCATATCTGCTCGATGGTCACGAAGAAAGTATTTTTCTAAGAAAAGCTCTTTGAACTCCCTCCATTCCATATTCGATACGTCATCATCTTCCTTTGTGTTTTTAATCAGCGACCACCACTGATCGGCATCTCCAGTGAGGCGGTAAACTGCCATGACAACCTTCTCCCTTTCGCTACTCCCCAAGGCATGGAATATTTTCTCTAAGGAGTTTATCCATTGCTCAGCTACTAACGGATTTGTACCCCCATTAAATGTAGGTGGTTGTTGCCTCATGAAGCGGTCTAACATTGATCCTCCACGTTGTGGATCAGGGTGATCCATACGAGTAAGGTTATTATTCATAACTTGAGTGAGTTGTCGCAGTATGGTAATAAGTTGATCAGCACTAGTTGTATCTCCAGATCCACAATAATTATCTTGAGTAGGAGGGAAATCCCTACACGGAGTGCGTGCATTGATACGATTTCCATTCCTTCCACTAGGCGCCATTTCTAAATAATGGCATAAACTAGATTAGTTTATGAATCAAAATACATAATTCCATACTTGTAAAATACTTAACATAAATTGAACTATTTATGGATATAATCCATAATCATAAAAAGGTTTTATTTGAGGAAGTATATACTCATAACCGTTCATAGTGGTTTATAAAGAAAATGAGAATTATCCTAAGCATATCCCCCGGGAGTGTCGTAACCAAGAGTGCAGCAAAGCCCGTTGTCGTGCACCAGTTCCCGTTCGAGTCTAGCTCAAAGCGATGTTTTCAGGTTTTACCTCTAGGTACATCTGTGCCAGAGCCGCCTCTACCTGCTCGTATCCAGACAGGGATGTATTGCTCGGAAAACTCACAAAATCTCTAAAATAACAAAATTCTAGGAAGTTCTTCTATACTAATCCTCAAAGTCTATCTTTGGGCTATGTGATCTAATCAGAGTCTATCTAAATCTAGCTTCCAAGGTTAGTACTAAACCTCCCTCCGATACCAACTTTAACGCCCCGACCCCAGCTACCCAGAGCCGGTGCATTACTTCGTAACATTGGCATGATCACAAAAGATCAAGTCTCGAAAGACCGATTAGTTTAGTAGCCTTGGAAACACTAGATACATTCATAAATCTTACATTACATCATAAAGTGAAAAACTAATAACAAAGTCTTCATAGTCCACACTCATATCCTCTTCTGACTATCCCTGTAGGTCATTCATAAAATACTTCTTCAAATCCTGGAAAATATTAAAACATTGAAAGGGGTGAGCTCAGATGCTCAGTAAGGATAACAATATTGCGGAAGCTTTAATAAATAAACATAAAAATTTAAGGCAATGTATAACTAAAACAAAATCCTTTTAAACTTGAACATCAACATAATATGGAAAAAGTAAAATGAGAAAATGCCATTCAATTCTTCACATGGATATTCTACTGGTCGAATAATCACATGCAATATCAATAACCACTTTCATAATGAGGGAATGTATAATTCCAGACATTCTGAAACATTTTGTCAAGGCCTCGGCCAAGACGTCTAAAATTATTAAGGCCTCGGCCAAAACCATAAATCAAATTGGGAAAGGGCCTCGGCCAATTCCACGTCTAGTTGTCTCATGAGACCTACCGATGTAATTTTTTAGAATATAATTACATTCAAAATTGATCAAATATACTCCAGTGTTTTTCTGAAAACATTATACAAGCTTCTGAAAACAAAATAACTAATTCTGAGACTGTTCGACTAATTACAGGCCATTATGGGTCCACTCCCAATCCCTTCCTGTCTACCACACTCGAGAGTCGGGTTTTCTAAAAACATTTTTAAGCTTGCGTTAAATACGTATACATTTGCACTAGATATTAATATATTTGATAGAAATAACTCTTTTTTGAAATTATTTAAAAATAACATAATTATAAAATAAAACCTTTTGAATAAATGTAAATTTCAAAGGGTTTTATACACAGTATAAAAGAAATCTGTGTATAAAACAAAATATGCCTCAATGAAAGGAGATTGAGACGAAGTCCCTTACAAAGATCATTTTTTAAATAAAATAGATCTATTATGTGTATTCACTATAAGTAAACATAAAGAAAGTAAAAATAAAAGATAGGACATAATAATATCATGACATAATTTTAAAATAGGAGATTAACCCAAAGAATGGAAGTTGGGTTAAGCAGTTCTCTTACCTCGTGTCTGACTTGACTCAACCTTTATTTAACCTTCTGAATAATAAACTAGAGTTAATATATACCTTATTAAGAACCATTTTTAATTTCATTATCCTTTTTATATCACTTATTACAATGTTATGAACATTATGTAATTATTTAAGTTAATAATGGTCGTTTTGTCGATCTTTGGTACTTGAGTCAACAATAAACTTCTTATAATTACAAGTTGTTTATGTGGTAGAATATCCATTATCTCCAGAATTATATTCATGATTTTAGATGTTATATATATCATATATATCCAGTATATACATTCATTTATAATATTACGTAACATTTAGAGGTAAGAAATGAAATCCACCGTTCATGGAGACAGTAAGCCGTACGTACGCATGAACGCTACTTTCATTTCTATTTCGTATTTAATGGAATGAAATCATAATGATATAAATGTATAATATAATTCCAGTATAATATAGTGTATAATACCATTTACTCCATCCTTTATACATCCCACATATGGCATTAACGATTCAAATCACTTTGAAGGGGCAGTAGTCCGCATTTCCTAAAATGAAATTATCGCGTTTTACCCATAATGGAAATCATAAAGTATGTCATAAATGAGAAATACAGAAGCATAAGTAAAACATAAACATATTATATATTATATATATAAATATATTGACATCTTAATGGCCACCTTTGAAGGTGTTATATGAGTGTTGAACAATCATCGTTTCGTGAGGCAGAAATTCGTCATCCACATAAACCATATGTTCTTTAACCATTAAATGTAGGTGTGTGTAAGTGTAGCTCGAATAATTCTTATAAAAACATCCTAGTATATTGAGTATACTGGTTTTGTTACAAAAGAAATGAATTAAAAGAGTTTAGGGGGTTGGAGAAGAAAAATAATACAAAACAACATTAGAGAAGACATTACCTCAAAATCGGGTAACTCTTTTTGATTTGAGCCAAAGGCTTCCTTGGGAAGAGTTCTGCCCAAATTGAGGCTTCTAGGAGTAAGAGAGGGAAGTTGGGAGAGTATTTGGGCAGAGGTTGGCTGAGCCAAATGGCTTGAAATTGTGAATGAGGTGGTAGATGTGGGGGCCTTTTATAAGAGGAGAGGAGGGGCACTCTTGGAAAGTAAGGAAATTTTACATTATTATACAATTATTTTAGGATTCTAAAGGTCCCACACTTATATAATTAGTGGATAAGGTGATAAGGGTTCAAAATCTACCCATCCAATAGTCTTTGGACAAGTGTAATCCTTGGATTGTACATTATCTTTTCATTTTATGAAAATCGTTAAATAATGAGGTCATCGCTACATCATAATGATGTCATAAATAATTTAATTTATTTAATGTCTAAAAATTATAAAAAAAATACTATGATGTAGGAAATATTTTTATCTTTTCAATGACTATTTATAGTCAAAAATATGACTTGTATAACCCCATGTAAAAATTGTTTTAGTAAAACATTTCATGTTTGTGTCATTTTTTACTTTAACATTAAATAAAAGGTATTTATGTCATTTTACAACTAAAGTGGATCCATGGGGTCCCCAAGTTGACCCATGGATTGCCTTGGTCATCCATGACTCATCCAATAGGAGTAGGACAAGTGTCAAGCTCATCTCAGATTATTAAAACATTATTTTTACCTTAAACTACACTAATTACCTCTAATCGCGATTAAGAACTTAAAAGTTACTATTCAACAAAAAATTATTTTAATCTCATTGAACCAAATTTTACTTCTTAATGACAACCATGTATGTCGGATTTTTGAAAATCAAATCACAGAAGTGGTAATATTTCATTTAAACGAAAAATCAGTTATTTAACTACCACTTAGTGGTTTCACTATTCATCAAAAATTGAAGTTTTTCAGAACAATGCCAAAATTTCACCCTAAGCTATAATTGATATTCTGAATTCAAAAATGATGTCTATTTTAAAAAGTTACAAACATATAAGTTGCATTAATTAATTTTATAATTAATTCCCACTGTCACAACAAATAGCGTGTTTTTAAGAAACAATTTATATCAAAAGATTGACAATTGTTTATGTCCAATTTTAATGTTAAATTAATTCTAATGACCACCATTGGATAAAATGGTAAAAATATATTCTAATTATACTTTAAAACCACTAAGTAGTATAATTTATCACTATAAATTATTTTTATTAAAAAAGTTGTTTTTAAGTAATTTTCACTATTCATAAAAAATTAGAAGTTCTCAGAAAAATACCAAAAATTCAATATATGCTAATTTAGATATTACGAATACAAAAATGAAGTCCATTTTGAAATATAAAATTTCTATAATTTTAAAAAGTGGTTATTACTATTCATAACAGCTACTTTGATTAGTCGCGGTGATTTAGAACTCGAAGTTGCATACAATGCAAGCTATTGCATTATTGAATGAGAAGCATATCGTGGAAGCTCGGGGTGTTACATTCTCCCCTCCTTCAATAAATTGCGTCCTCGCAATTTGAAATTTTTTCTTTGAAAATAAAAGTTTGAAAATAGAAAATACCTTTGTGGAAAACCCACATCGGAAATAAGATTAATAAAATTTAGCCTTAATAAGAGGGAAAGGGAAATGAAAAGTCACCACCCAATTATGATCTCGATTAGGAGAACATTGGTGGCAATTAGAGACATATAATTGGAGGAAAAACGTAAATATTTGTAGGGAGTTATTGAGGTCATTAATAACAATCAACTGTCAAATTGAGGGCCTCAAAGCCTTCAATCTATGTTGATTTAAAATATCATCAGTTCAACAAGACATAAGGTATTAGGATAACACATTTTTTTGTTTTAATATCCCTTTACTAAAGTTTAAGAATTAATTCATTCATTGAATAAGAGATAGGTATATATATATTTATGCTTGACAATTAGATTTTCAACCTTCAACTCATCTTTCACTCAAAAAGATAATAGAACTCAAAAATATTATACTTATCCTAATTGTATAAGGTTCCAAATGTTAACACATACCATTTAGATTAGTAAAATTATTTTGTAATAACCAGGGACTTCCTGTAGGCTAGTGGTAGGAAATAAAGGCCTATCGCACTATTATTGTGGGTTCTATTCCTACAGCTTTGTCCGACGTGACGGGTTATGCCCCACCCTGCAGGTTGTCCTTTTCCTAAAACTATAGTATTATAATATTCCAAAAATAATCTTCATAAATTTTTTAACCTTAAACAATACTATCCAAAGATCAACTTAATCCACTCCAACCTTTATAGTTATCCAAAATACCTCTGTCCAGACTTTCTCTAAAAGGTCTCTTAATTCCAAAATCAATTTATCAAATTCCCTAAACAAAGTAAAGTTTCTCTTATTGTCACATACTAAAAATATAATTTACTTCATCATATTAAAACCTTACTAAAATCAACAAGTACTGCAGTACAATGCTTATATATATATCACATTATTCTAATAACCATAATATAATCCATGAGTCCAAAAGCACCAATACATTAGTTATTCTGCTTCAACTGTAGTAACAACATAAGATTGTCCTTGATCCCTTGGCCTTTTCTGAGGTAAGTTTCCCTGACGCTTAGGACATTCATTTGAATAATGCCCCATTTCCCTACAATTGTAGCATTCAACTTTGATGGCCTCTTTCTTTCCCTTGCAATCACGAGCCTCGTGACCCTTTTCTCCACATATATAACAAACTCCCATTCCTTTTAGGAAAGTACCAGGGTGATTCTTCCCACAATTATCACATAATGGAAAATCCTTCTTTCCCTTTTTCCCTTTATCTGTCTCTTGTTCCACCGTTCTCTTCTTCTCTTGCTTTACTTTGTTGTCACAAGACTTAGAGAATTTCCTTTTCTTTCTTGATAGCACACGAGACAATATCTTCGTATGATGAGAAGGATTGTGATACTAAAGCTCGACGGAGAAATGGTTTTAACCCATCAAAGAAACGATCAATCTTACTCTTTGGGTTACATATATAATCGGCAGCATGCCTCGCTAACCTTGTAAAGTTAACCTCATACTTTGCGACATTCTCGTCCTCCTTCTGCCTCAGACTTAGAAATTGCCTTTCCATATCTGCTCGATGGTCACGAGGAAAGTATTTTTCTAAGAAAAGCTTTTTGAACTCCCTCCATTCCATATTCGATACGTCATCATCTTCCTTTGTGTTTTGAATCAGTGACCACCACTGATCGACATCTCCAGTGAGGCGGTAAACTGCCATGAAAACCTTCTCCCTTTCACTACTCCCCAAGGCATGGAATATTTTCTCTAAGGAGTTTATCCTTTGCTCAGCTACTAACATATTTATACCCCCATTAAATGTTGGTGGTTGTTGCCTCATGAAGCGGTCTAACATTGATCCTCCACGTTGTGGATCAGGGTAATCCATACGAGTAAGGTTATTATTCATAACTTGAGTGAGTTGTCCCAGTATGGTAATAAGTTGATCAGCACCAGTTGTATCTCCAGATCCACAATAATTATCTTGAGTAGGAGGGCAATCCCTACACGGAGTGCGTGCATTGATACGGTTTCCATTCCTTCCACTAGGTGCCATTTCTAAACAATGGCATAAACTAGATTAGTTTATGAATCAAAATACATAATTCCATACTTGTAAAATACTTAACATAAATTGAACTATTTATGGATATAATCCATAATCATAAAAAGGTTTTATTTGAGGATGTATATACTCATAATCTTTCATAGTGGTTTGTAAAGAAAATGAGAATTATCCTAATCATATCCCCCGGAAGTGTCGTAACCAAGAGTGCAGAAAGGCCCGTTGTCGTGCACCAGTTCCCGTTCGAGTCTAGCTCAAAGCAGTGTTTTTAGGTTTTACCCCTAGGTACATCTGTGCCAGAGCCGCCTCTACCTGCTTGTATCCATACAGGGATGTATTGCTCGGAAAACTCACAAAATCTCTACAATAACAAAATTCTAGGAAGTTCTTCTATACTAATCATCAAAGTCTATCTTTGGGATATGTGCTCTAATCAGAGTCTATCTAAATCTAGCTTCCAAGGTTAGTACTAAACCTCCCTCTGATACCAACTTTAACGCCCCGACCCCAGCTACCCAGAGCCGGTGCATTACTTCGTAACATTGGCATGATCACAAAAGATCAAGTCTCGAAAGACCGATTAGTTTAGTAGCCTTGGAAACACTAGATACATTCATAAATCTTACATTACATCATAAAGTGAAAAACTAATAACAAAGTCTTCATAGTCCACACTCATATCCTCTTCTGACTATCCCTGTAGGTCATTTATAAAATACTTCTTCACATCCTGGAAAATATTAAAACATTGAAAGGGGTGAGCTCAGATGCTCAGTAAGGATAAAAATATTGCGGAAGCTTTCATAAATAAACATAAAAATTTAAGGCAATGTATAACTAAAACAAAAGCCTTTTAAACTTGAACATCAACATAATATGGAAAAAGTAAAATGAGATAATGCCATTCACTTCTTCACATGGATATTCTACTGGTCGAATAATCACATGCAATATCAATAACCACTTTCAAAATGAGGGAATGTATAATGCCAGACATTCTGAAACATTTTGTCAAGGCCTCGTCCAAGACGTCTAAAATGATTAAGGCCTCGGCCAAAACCATAAATCAAATTGGGAAAGGGCCTCGGCCAATTCCACGTCTAGTTGTCTCATGAGACCTACCGATGTAATTTTTTAGAATATACTTACATTTAAAATTGATCAAATATACTCCAGTGTTTTTCTGAAAACATTATACAAGCTTCTGAAAACAAAATAACTAATTCTGAGACTGCTCGACTAATTACAGGCCATGATGGGTCCACTCCCAATCCCTTCCTGTCTACCACACTCGAGAGTCGGGTTTTCTAAAAACATTTTTAAGCTTGCGTTAAATACGTATACAGTTGCACTGAATATTAATATATTTGATAGAAATATCTCTTTTTTGAAATTATTTAAAAATAACATAATTATAAAATAAAACCTTTTGAATAAATGTAAATTTCAAAGGGTTTTATACACAGTATAAAAGAAATCTGTGTATAAACCAAATATGCCTCAATGAAAGGAGATTGAGACGAAGTCCCTTACAAAGATCATTTTTTAAATAAAATAGATCTATTATGTGTATTCACTATAAGTACACATAAAGAAAGTACAAATACAAGATAGGACATAATAATATCATGATATAATTTTAAAATAGGAGATTAACCCAAAGAATGGAAGTTGGGTTAAGAAGTTCCCTTACCTCGTGTCTGACTTGACTCAACCGTTCTTTAACCTTCTGAATAATAAACTAGAGTTAATATATACCTTATTAAGAACCATTTTTAATTTCATTATCCTTTTTATATCACTTATTACAATGTTATGAACATTATGTAATTATTTAAGTTAATAACGGTCGTTTTGTCGATCTTTGGTACTTGAGTCAACAATAAACTTCTTATAATTACAAGTTGTTTATGTGGTAGAATATCCATTATCTCCAGAATTATATTCATGATTTTAGATGTTATATATATCATATATATCCAGTATATACATTCATTTATAATATTACTTAACATTTAGAGGTAAGAAATGAAATGCACCGTTCATGGAGACGGTAAGCTGTACGTACGCATGAACGCTACTTTCATTTCTATTTCGTATTTAATGGAATGAAATCATAATGATATAAATTTATAATATAATTCCAGTATAATATAGTGTATAATACCATTTACTCCATCCTTTATACATCCCACATATGGCATTAACGATTCAAATCACTTTGAAGGGGCGGTAGTCCACACTTCCTAAAATGAAATTATCGTGTTTTACCCATAATGGAAATCATAAAGTATGCCATAAATGAGAAATACATAAGCATAAGTAAAATATAAAAATATTATATATCATATATAAATATATTGACATCTTAATGGCCACCTTTGAAGGTGTTATATGAGTGTTGAACAATCATCGTTTCGTGAGGTAGAAATTCGCCATCCACAGAAACCGTATGTTCTTTAACCATTAGATGTAGGTGTGTGTCAGTGTAGATCAAATACTTCTTATAAAAACATCCTAGTATATTGAGGATACTTGTTTTGTTACAAAAGAAATTAATTAAAAGAGGTTAGGGGGTTGGAGAAGAAAAATAAAACAAAACAACATTAGAGAATACATTACCTCAAAATCGGGTAACTCTTTTTGATTTGAGCCAAAGGCTTCCTTGGGAAGAGTTCTGCCCAAAGTGAGGCTTCTAGGAGTAAGAGAGGGAAGTTGGGAGAGTATTTGGGCAGAGGTTGGCCGAGCCAAATGTCTTGAAAGTGTGAATGAGGTGGTAGAGGTGGGGGCCTTTTATAAGAGGAGAGGAGGGGCACTCTTGGAACGTAAGGAAATTTTACATTATTATACAATGGTTTTCGGATTATAAAGGTCCCACACTTATATAATTCGTGGTTAAGGTGATAAGGGTTCAAGATACACCCATCCAATAGTCTTTGGACAAGTGTAAGCCTTGGATTGTACATTATCTTTTCATTTTATTAAAATCGTTAAATAATGAGGTCATCGCTGCATCATAATGATGTCATAAATAATTTAATTTATTTAATGTCTAAAAATTATAAAAAAAATACTATGATGTAGGAAATATTTTTATATTTCCAATTACTATTTATAGTCAAAAATATGACTTGTATAACCCCATGTAATAATTTTTTTAGTAAAACATTTCATGTTTGTGTCATTTTTTACTTTAACATTAAATAAAAGGTATTTATGTCATTTTCCAACTAAAGTGGCTCCATGGGGTCCCCAAGTTTACCCATGGATTGTCTTGGTCGGCCATGACTCATCCAATAGGAGTAGGACAAGTGTCAAGCTCATCTCATATTATTAAAACATTATTTTTACCTTAAACTACACTAATTACCTCTAATCGCGATTAAGAACTTAAAAGTTACTATTCACCAAAAAATTATTTTAATCTCATTGAACCACATTTTACTTCTTAATGACAACCATGTATGTCGGATTTTTGAAAATCAAATCACAGAAGTGGTAATATTTCATTTAAACGAAAAATCAGTTATTTAACTACCACTTAGTGGTTTCACTATTCATCAAAAATTGAAGTTTTTCAGAACAATGCCAAAATTTCACCCTAAGCTATAATTGATATTCCGAATTCAAAAATGATGTCTATTTTAAAAAATTCCAAACATATAAGTTTAATTAATTAATTTTATAATTAATTCCCACTGTCACAACAAATAGCGTGTTTTTAAGAAACAATTTATATCAACAGATTGGCAATTGTTTATGTCCAATTTTAATGTTAAATTAATTATAATGACCACCATTGGATAAAATGGTAAAAATATATTCTAATTATACTTTAAAACCACTAAATAGTATAATTTATCACTATAAATTATTTTTATTAAAAAAGTTGTTTTTAAGTAATTTTCACTATTCATAAAAAATTAGAAGTTCTCAGAAAAATACCAAAAATTCAACATAGGCTAATTTCGATATTACGAATACAAAAATGAAGTCCATTTTGAAATATAAAATTTCTATAATTTTAAAAAGTGGTTATTACTATTCATAACGCCTACTTTGATTAGTCGCGGTGATTTAGAACTCGAAGTTGCGTACAATGCAAGCTATTGCATTATTGAATGAGAAGCGTATCGTGGAAGCTCGGGGTGTTACAATTAACATAAATTTTAAGATCTTCGAAATACAACTACAATCACAGTTGATAAATTTTGAAAAATCTTTGAAAACTAAAAAATTACTAAACACTTGTAATACCAAATGTTGGTCAGAGTAGAGTACTCAAGAGGGGGGTGAATTGAGTATCTATAAAAATTTCTGTTAAAAATTTTTCCTTTGAAAAATTTTCCCAATTAAAAATACAATCCAAGTCAGTTTGTAGTGAATTTATAAGAGTCCTAAATGTTTAATTAATTTCTCAAGATATTGATTAGTTCTTAGCTATACCAATCCAAAGTTTAATATAACTTTTGAAACTAACCTACCGGTTAAAAAATGTTATGAACACTTGCTAAACTAACTTTCAAAGTTCAATTTAGTTTTACGAAATATGTAATAAAAAGAGAGTAAAAACTAAATGGTAAAAGAAAAGTGGATATAAAACAAGAGGTTCAGTCTCAAGATGAGACTTAGTCCTCTCCACTTGGTGATCACCTGCCACCAAGAAATTTAAATTAATAAAAATGCTTGATCCACACCCTGGATTGGTGTTCACAACTACACATAAGGATTTCCAAGTCACACTTGACCTCTACTATAGTTCTTCATGGGAAAACAACAAACTGGTCACACTTGAACTCTTCAATATTTATACGTGGGATATAAAAGGATAAACTGAGTGTGAGTTTGAGGATATCAAGTATCCTCTAGTTATGCATAGGAGTCAGCGTGTGTGTAACAGATAGATACACACACTTCTCAGAAATATAAATAAATGAATAAAATAGAGATAAGGATGTAGATTAAGGTTTATAAGTCTCTGTGTATTATCCAGTGAAGCTATGGACTCATTTGATGTAGTATAATTGAAGTTTGAGTCCTTATCTAGAAGCTGACTCTAAAACAGAGTGTTGTAGCCTTCGTTTTCTAGATTTTTGGCGTATGAAATGTTCATATTCTTGTTCAAAAGGTGTTTAGGTCAGCTCAACAACTTTATCTTGACTTCTTGATCTCCCCGCATGTTCTTAATTTTGAGTTCTTGGGTTTTGGAAGTATGCTCAAGAGTTGTAGGAGTTCTCAGGTTTTCTTATTTTTTTCTACTCTTATGTGTGTTAATGAAAGATCCAGATAGTTTTCCTTTTATACTTCGAGGTCCAGAAGACATAATGATCTCTCCATGTGCATATACCTCATACTGTCCTCTGAATATCCTACAGACAACATTAAATAATGTCAGAAACATTAATTTGTCTAAATATGACCGTTAGATATAAATCTAAATTAATAAATTAAAAATAGTTATTATAACTATTAGTGAGTCATAAGTATCAGTGATTCAATAGCATTGGTCTATCAACATCAGCGACTCTCTGAATTGGTGAGTCCTTTCCATTGGTATCGATGTCTCCGAGCATCGGTGAGTCATTTTTGCTATCAGTCTATCCAATCATCAGTGAGTCATCATCAGTGACTCATTTTGAACTATCACTGTGTCACCCATCAGTGAAGTCCCTTGAACTATCTGTGCGTCCCCCATCAGTGAGTCACCTATGCATAAGTTTCTTGAACTATTAGTGTGACCGATCATCGGTGACTTATCCATCGGTGTGTCATTTGTTCCATCAGTGAGTCCTATATCGGTGTCTTCTTCGATCAGTAAGTCCTCATTGGTGTCTAATTCGATCGATAAATCCTCATCGATGAGTCATCCATTAGTGAATCCTTTGAAAAATTGGTGTTAGGGACTCTGAAAAGCATACAAAGTTTCTATCTTATATAGAACAATATCAGATTAAGTGAAATTCATAAATACATGTAAATATACACATATAAATATATTGAAATACAAATATTCATAATTTATTGACTTATTGAAATGTATTATACCATGACATAATTTATTCATTTATAAATATTCATTAACATGATTATAATTAGTTATAAAAACATAATATATGAATTATCATGATTTTTAAATTGACATGATTTGTGATTATTAAAACAACTATCACACAAAGGGCCCAAAAAAAGTTTTAACAATAGATTCATATGAAAAATTTATCTTTTGATAATTGCATTACTAACATTATACTTATATTGGTAGTATTATTAATAAAAAATGTCTTATAATTTCATCAATAATATTATTAAAAATAATTATTTACCTCTTATTATAACAAATACCTACAGTTAAATTTTTATATAATTTGTTTTAAATAAAAATTTATATGTTTGTGTTACAAAATTAATTGGATAAAATTTAAATTATATTGATTAATTTAATCATATATAATAAAAATATTATAATTATTATATTATTATTACAAAATTATATTATAAGAAACTCATCAAAACTATATCACATAATTTAAGGAAACATGTTTGAATATCTAGAAAAAAATAATTTTATATATTTTTTAAAGATTCGTGACTATAAAACAAAAAAGTATAATCCCTAAATTTACAAACACAAACTATAATCACATGACACCACCATTGTAGTTGGAGATTTCATGAAAAAAAAGGATCCCTCTAATAGAACCTAGTTTAACTTGGATTATAAAGATAAGATGTTTTTGTATATTCTCATAAATATCCTGATATACCACTATGCTTGATGGTTAACTACAAAAGTTTCTTCTCATACTACTCTAGAATCCACCCTAGGTATTCCAACATCAACACAAGATCCTTAAATAATCAAGAATGTCCAAAATATATAGAAAAGTAGTACCTCACCAACTTATAATAAAAAAACTAAAAATCAATTGAAAAAATTTAAAATGTAAAATAACATGAATAATCACATTTAGAAAACTACATATACCATGAATATAAATATGTGATTCCTAAAATAAAATGAACATCATAAGGAGAGTCCCACAAGACAAATTTTTTCCTTTATCATTGAGATAAATAATAAAAATATAGAATGAAAATATTGGTGAAGAGAAAGGTATAAAAAAATTGGAGTGAAAATTGTAGTATAGAAGACTTCCTATAATCTACACTTCATCCTTTTATTTAGAAAACAAATAGGCCAATATATCTAAAACCAACTAAAAAATTTACACCCAAACACTGTAAATGATGGGGAGTAAAATGATTCCAATAAGATGGGAGTGAAAGTTATAAAAAATAAATGGCCCAATGTACCTGATAATTATAGAATCTATAAAATTCACTTAGCCTCTAATGTCCAATTGGAAATTTCCCAATTGATATTGGAATAAAAAATACAACACTCATACCTTTATATACTCCATGTAACATACCAAGTAAGTAATGAATAATAGATATTTTATCTATGCCTATTAATGAATTAGATAGTGTTTTAGAGGCTTAAAATGAAAATAAATCCAATCTTAAGCATGGAATACACTAATATTTTTAAAAGATTGTTTTACTGCCTTTTGATGGAAAAACATTTTTTTGAATCTATATTTTGACAATTTTATAAACTATGTTTGTCAAAATAAACTTATTCTTTATTATTGGGACATCAAAATTTACTTTGTGTGAATTTTTGGTATTTTTCGGACAATGTTCATTTTTTAATGAATAGTGAAAAATACTGCATTTTACATCAAAACTGCTTTTTAATCTAATTTATTTATATGATTAGATTATCTTTTGAATTGGTTTTGAAGTGAAATTAGAATATATTTTTACCATTTAATCCAATGGTGGTCATTGGAATCAATTTCACTTTGAAATTGGACTTAAACTGGTGTCAATCTTTTGATACTTATTGTTTCATAAAAACACGCTATTTGCTCTGACAGCACGAATTAATTATTAAATTAATTAATGTGAATTATATGTTTTAAATTTTGTAAAATAGACTTCATTTTTGAATTCAGAATATCAAATATAGCTTAGGGTAAATTTTTGGTATTTTTCTGAAAAACTTCAATTTTTGATGAATAGTGAAACTACTAAGTGGTACTTATAAAAACTGATTTTTCGTTTAAATGAAATTTTACCACTTCTGTGTTTTGAATTTCAAAAATCCGACATACATGGTTGTCATTAAGAAGTAAAATGTGGTTCAATGAGATTATAATATTTTTTTGGTGAATAGTAACTTATTAAGTTTTTAATCGCGATTAGTGGTAATTAGTGTAGTTTAAGGTAAAAATAATGCTTTAATAATATAAAATGACCTAGGAACATGTCCTAACCTCATTGGTTGTGTCATGTACGACCAAGACAAGCCATGGGTCAACTTGGGGTCCCCATGGAGCCACTTTGGTTGAGAAATGACATAAATAACTTTTTATTTAATGTTAAAGTAAAAATGACACAAACATGAGATGTTTTACTAAAACAATTTTTACATGGGGTTATACATGTCAGATTTTTGTTTATAAATAGTCATTGGAAAGATAAAAAGATTTACTACATCATAGTATTTGTTTAATAATTTTTAGACATTATATAAATTAAATTATTTATGACATCATGATGATGCAGCGATGACCTCATTATTTAACGATTTAAATAAAATGGAAAGATAATGTAATATCTAAGACCAAAACATGTTCAAAACATATTTTATGAGTGTATTTCGAACCCTTATCACCTTATAATCGAATTATATCAATGTGGGACCTCTTAAATCCGAGTACCATTTTAAAATAAAGTAACTTATCTTTACTTTCCAAGAGTGCCCCTCCTCTCCTCTTATAAAAGGCCCCCACCTCTACCTCTTTTCCCACATTCCCAAAGCCTTTGGCTCAGACAACCCCTGCCCATTTTGTCTCTATAATTCCCTCTCTTACTCCTTGAAGCCTCACTTTGGTCAGAAGTCTTCCCAAGGAAGCCTTTGAGCTCAAACCAAAGGGAGTTACCCGATTTTAAGGTAATGTCTTCTTTTGAGTCCTTTTGTTTTATTTTGCTTCTCCAACCCCCTAAACCCTTTTTATTCATTTCTTTTGTAACAAATCCAGTATCTTAAATATACTAGGATGTTGTTATAAGAAGGATTCAAGCTAAACTTACACACAACTACATCTAATGGTTAAAGAACATACTGCTTCCGTGGATGGTGAATTTATGCCTCCCGAAACGATGATTGTTCAAAATTCTTTTAAAACCTTCAAAGGTGGCCATTAAGATGTCAATATATTTATATATGATATATAATATGTTTATGTTTTCTTTAAGCTTCTGTATTTTTCATTTTGGGCATACCTTTATGGTTTCCATTATGGGTAAACACGATATCTTCATTTAAGGAAGTGCGGACTACCGCCCCCTCAAAGTGATTTGATTCATTAAATAACATATGTGGGACATATAAAGGATGGAACTATGATATTATATATTATATTATACTGGAATTATAATATACCTTTATATCATTATGACTCCATTCTATAAAATACGAAATAGAAATGAAAGTAGCGTTCATGCGTACGTACGGCTTACCGTCTCCATGAACGGTGCATTTCATTTATTACCTCTAAATGATTATATAATATTATAAATGCATGTACATACTGGATATATATTATATATATGATATATAAATCATGATTATAATCCTGGATATAATGGATACATGAACAAGTTGTAATTATAAAGGGTTTATTTTGACTCAAGTACCAATGATCGTTAAAACGACCGTTATTAACTTAAATAATTACATAGTGTTCATGACATGGAAATAAGTGATATAAAAGGAATAATGAACTTGAAAAAGGTTCTTAAACAAGTAGAAATTAACTCAAGTTTATTATTCAGGACATTAAAGAACGATCGAGTCAAGTCGGACCCGAGGTATGAGACTTCGTCTCAATCTCCTTTCATTGAGGCATATTTTGTTTTATACAAAACCTTCTTTTATACGGTGTATAAACCCCTTTTACGTTTACGTTTATCCAAAAGGAATATTTTTTATACGAAGAGTTTTACTAAACGACAAAAGGGAATGTTTTTGTCGTACGTATGCGACGACAATGACTTCTCCGCCGTCGTGACCGTTATTTGAGTTTCGGCTTCCTCTACAAGCCATACCTTCTTTTTAAAAGAAAAATAAATACCATGTTTTACTTTTCTTTTATTTTGGTATCGAAAATGGTTTTCATAATGTTTTTATATCAATGTGTTGTATTGATATCTTGTGATTGAAAGGTGGGAATGTTATGTTTCCTTTATGAATGTTTTATGTGATATGATTATGTTGAAGTTCTTGGGAATTATTATGAAAACGGGTGGTTCCGTGATAAACTAAGGGTGGGTGAGCCCGATATAGCTCTTCAATGCATTGGGTAACGCGAAGGAGTGAAACGTTAAGGTTTCTCCAAAGAGATTTAGGGAATATACTGTGATGGGTATTCCAAACGTAACCAAGAGGGTTACTACCTACGTAAGAATGTTATGAATGCCTCAAGTTACCTTTATGTCTTATGATTTCTATGATTTATTCATGATTTTATGAGGTATGTTAAAATGCTTATGTTTTATGGGTAAAGTATGATCTCATTCTTATGTATATATGTACCCATGTTTCCCTTCCATATTTTTATATCCCTTACTGAGCTTTTTATGCTCATTCCAAGTTTTTTGAAATGTTTTTCATAGGTCAAGGGAAAGGTACATGATATGATGATAGTGTCAAGGAAGTGTCAAGAAAGAATCCATGTTTTATTTAAAATATGTTTCCCTTGATGGGAATGAAGAATACTATCTTTATGTAACCACTTTGTTTATATGTGGAATGTAATGCAAGTTTTATGATCTAATTCTCTAAAACTCTAAACCCGAAAAGATCCTCAATGTGTAATCTTGTAATAACTCAAGATTAAGTAAGGTTTAAGGCTGGGGCCTTATAGTTGGTATCAAAGGTCGGTTTAGATAACTTTAGGAGTTAGAATTCTATTAAATGATTATCCAAAAATATATTTTTTTTGAAATGATATAGCATTTGAAGATTACCATGTTGCTTCATCTAAGACATGTTTGTTCAGAATGGTTTTCCGCAGAGGAAACAGGGAAGCAGTGCTAGGAAGGCATGCAGAAGGTAATAACCTTCCGAATCAGCATCCTGGGATGGTCGGAATTGGAATTGAACAGTTTGTTGTAGTGATGACATATTTGGCTCAGGCTATAAATGGTGGTGGTATCCATGCACGAGATCATCCAGATCAACCGCAGAGGAACATGTCAGTGGTGGAACATTTCATGAGGCAACATCCCCCATCATTCAGAGGATCATCTGACCCTGTGCTAGCTGAAGGGTGGATTAAAGAACTGGAGAAGATTTTCGATGTCATGGGGTGTTCAGACAATCAAAAGGTTAGTCTTGCTATTTACCGTTTGGAGGGTGAGGCAGATCAGTGGCGGTCGATGGTTAAAAATATCAGGGACGCTGATGAGATTGATGCTCTCGACTGAGATGAATTCAAAGGTATGTTTCTTGAGAAGTATTTTCCTAAGGCTTTTCTACTTAGTATGGAAAAGCAATTCTTGGAAATTAGGCAAGAGGAAGAATCAGTGGCTGCCTATGAAGAAAGGTTCACTCGATGGGAAAGGTATGCTCCAAATTTTATCCAAGACCTTGATAGTAAAATCAATCGTTTTTACTCAGGATTAAAGACAAAATATCGAAGGGCATTAGATTATTGTGAGTTTAAAAGTTATGAAAAGCTTGTTCAATATGCTGAGAAGGTGAAAATGGAGTTTTCCGATGATCAAGTGTTCTATAACAACCAACAGAAGAAGAGACCGAGGTGGCATGAGAAAGGTAAGAATTCTTCAAAAAATTCTGATGGTAAGAAAACTAAGTTTCCAATTTGTGATAAATGTGGCAAAAGGCATGCTGGGGAATGTCTTCTAAATTATGGAAAGTGCTACTGATGTGGTAAGATGGGACATAAGGCTCGTGATTGCACTGAAAAGGATCAAGGTGAAGGTAAGACCAAATTTGATTTACAGTTAGTGAAATATTATAAGTGCAATGAGATGGGTCACTATGCAAATGAGTGTCCGACAAAGAGCTTGAGTGATGGGAAGCAATTAGACTACAAGCAAAAAGGGGTGGTGAAATCCTTTGCAACCTCTTCAGCAGATGTCGGGCCATCAAATGAAGTTGTATCAGGTACTTTGTTTATTTGATCAGCTCCTGGGAGCTCAGTTTTTTTCAAATATTGACTTGAGATCGGGGTACCATCAGCTGAAGGTAAAGGAGGCAGATATTCCGAAGACCGCGTTCCGTACGAGATATGGCCATTATGAATTTTTAGTAATGACTTTTGGGCTAACCAATGCACCTGCTGTATTCATGGACTTAATGAATATAATTTTCCATGAGTTCTTGGATAAGTTTGTGGTGGTTTTCATTGATGATATTTTGGTGTTTTCTAAAAGTAAATAGGATCATGAAAGACATTTAAGGGTTATATTGCAAACCTTAAAAGAAAAGAAACTGTATGGAAAATTCAGCAAGTGTGAGTTTTGGTTGCAACAAATTTCTTTCCTTGGTCATATTGTTTCTAAAGATGGAATAACTGTTGATCCTGCAAAAACAAAAGTTGTGGAAGAATGGCCAAGACCCAAAAATGTAACTGAGATTCGTAGCTTCCTTGGTTTGGTAGGCTATTACCGAAGGTTTGTTAGAAATTTTTCACGGTTATCTAGTCCAATGACTAAGCTAACTCGGAAGGGTGTTAAGTTTATCTTGACAAAAGAATGTGATGATTGTTTTCAGGAATTGAAAAGAAGATTGGTGAAAGCTCCAGTTTTGGCACTACCTTCCTGGAATGGTGAGTTTGTTATCTACAGTGATGCTTCATTGAAAGGACTTGGTTGCGTCCTAATGCAGAATGATCAGGTAATTGCTTATGCTTCACGACAGTTGAAGACTCATGAGGTAAATTACCCTACACATGATCTGGAATTAGCTGCTGTTGTTTTCGCTTTAAAAATTTGGAGACATCATTTGTATGGTGTAAAGTGTGAAATATATACTGATCACAAAAGTTTAAAGTATATATTCACTCAGAAAGAGTTGAACATGAGACAAAGGAGATGGCTAGAATTAATCAAGGATTATGATTGTACAATTCATTACCATCCGGGAAAAGCAAATAAAGTGGTTGATGCTTTGAGTCGAAAAAGTAATGCTTCTTTAGCAATGTTGCATTTGGAACGTGATCCTTTGGTTAAGGATTTGATGAACTTTGTCATAGAAGTTGTTGGTGTAGGAAGTTCTTCTGTTTTGTTTTAGGTATCAATGAGATCATCTCTATCAGATAGAATCAAGCAAGCACAGAAACAAGACAGTGAGTTGTAGAAAAAGGTAGAGCTGGTTCAGAAAGGTAAGTTGCCTGAATTCAACATTGATAATGATTGCGTTTTGAGATTTGGGAAGAGATTGTGTGTGCCTTGTGACTCATAGTTAAAGAGAGAGTTGTTATATGAAGCTCATAGTTCTCCGTTTTCAGTTCATCCTGGCAGTACTAAGATGTAAAGAGATCTGCGGGAGTATTACTGGTGGGATGGAATGAAAAGAGATATTGCTGATTTTACTGTGAAGTGTTTGACTTGTCAGCAGGTTAAAGTAGAGTGGCAGTTACTGAAAGGGATGCTTCAGCCTTTACCAGTGCCAGAGTGGAAATGGGAGAATATATCCATGGACTTTGTTGTGGGATTACCGAAGACATCTTGAGGTAATAATGCAATCTGGGTTATTGTTGATCACTTGACTAAATATGCTCATTTCCTTGCTATATGAGATACTTTTTCCCTAGATCAACTTTCCCGTTTTTATCTTAAAGAGATAGTCAGGTTACATGGAGTTACTCTCTCCATTGTATCTGATCGTGATCCCAGGTTCACTTCTAACTTTTGGAAAGGCCTTCAGAAGTCGTTGGGTACTGAATTAAATTTTGGTACAGCTTTTCATCCTCAATCAGATGGGCAGTCAGAACGAACAATTCAGACCTTGGAGGATATACTACGAGCTTGCTCTATGGATTATCAGGGAAGTTGGGACCAACATCTTTCTTTGGTTGAATTTTCATATAATAACAGTTTTCATTCCAGTATACAAATGGAACCATTTCAGGCATTATATGGGAAGCGGTGTCGAACTCCAGCTTTCTGGGATGAAGTGGGTGAAAGAAAGTTGATGGGACCAAAATTGGTAGAAGAGATGGCAGAAAAAGTTCAGCTGATTCAGAAACACATGAGAAAAGCTCAGAGTAGGCAGAAGAGTTATGCAGACAACAGGAGGAAGGATCTATCTTTTGAGGTAGGTGATCACGTTTTTTCTCAAAGTCTCACCATGGAAAAGTGTGATGCGATTTGGTAAGAAAGGAAAGCTGAGTCCGAGGTTCATTGGACCATATGAAATTCTGGAGAGAGTTGGATCAGTTGCATACCGGTTGGCTTTACCTCCTATTTTATCTCAGGTACACAATGTTTTTCATGTTTCGATGTTGAGAAAGTACATTCCAGATCCATCTCATGTTTTGAGTCCAGAGGTAGTTCAGCTGGAAGAGAACCTATCTTATGAGGAACAACCGGTCCAGATTCTTGACCACAGGGAGCAAGTGTTACAGAATAAGGTGATTCACCAGGTAAAGGTTTTGTGGAAAAACCACATGATTGAAGAGGCAACATGGGAATCTGAAAATGCAATGAGGGATAAGTACCCCCATTTATTCGATAAGTAAATAAATTGCGGGGACACAATTTTCTAAAGGGGGGAAGGATGTAACATCCCAAGTAAGTAATGAATAATAGATATTTTATCTATGCCTATTAATGAATTAGATAGTGTTTAGAGGCTTAAAATGAAAATAAATCCAATCTTAAGCATGAAATACACTAATATTTTTAAAAGATTGTTTTACTGCCTTTTGATGAAAAACCATTTTTTTGAATCTATCTTTTGAAAATTTTATAAACTATGTTTGTCAAAATAAACTTATTATTTATGATTGGGACATCAAAATTTACTTTTTGTGAATTTTTGGTATTTTTCGGACAATGTTCATTTTTAATGAATAGTGAAAAATACTGCATTTTACATCAAAAATGCATTTTAATATAATTTATTTATATGATTAGATTATCTTTTGAATTGGTTTTGAAGTTAAATTAGAATATATTTTTACAATTTAATCCAATGGTGGTCATTGGAATCAATTTCACTTTGAAATTGGACTTAAACTGGTGTCAATCTTTTGATACTTATTGTTTCATAAAAACACGCTATTTGCTCTAACAGTGGGAATTAATTATTAAATTAATTAATGTGACTTATATGTTTTGAATTTTGTAAAATATACTTAATTTTTGAATTCATAATATTAAATATACTTCATTTTTGAATTCATAATATCAAATATATCTTAGGGTGAATTTTTGGTATTTTTCTGAAAAACTTCAATTTTTGATAAATAGTGAAACCACTAAGTGATACTTATAAAAACTGATTTTTCGTTTAAATGAAATTTTACCACTTCTGTGTTTTGAATTTTAAAAATCCGACATACATGGTTGTAATTAATAAGTAAAATGTGGTTCAATGAGATTATAATAATTTTTTGGTGAATAGTAACTTATTAAGTTTTTAATCGCGATTAGTGGTAATTAGTGTAGTTTATGGTAAAAATAATGCTTTAATAATATAAAATGACCTAGACACGTGTCCTAACCTCATTGGTTGTGTCATGTCCTACCAAGACAAGCCATGGGTCAACTTGGGGACCCCATGAAGCCACTTTGGTTGGGAAATGACATAAATAACTTTTTATTTAATGTTAAAGTAAAAATGACACAAACATGAGATGTTTTACTAAAATAATTTGTACATGGGGTTATACAAGTAAGATTTTTGTTTATAAATAGTCATTGTAAATCTAAAAAGATTTCCTACATCATAGTATTTTTTTATAATTTTTAGACATTATATAAATTAAATTATTTATGACATCATGATGATGCAACGATGACCTCATTATTTAACGATTTAAATAAAATGGAAAGATAATGTAATATCTAAGACCAAAACATGTTAAAAACCTATTGAATGAGTGTATTTAGAACCCTTATCACCTTATCCTCGAATTATATCAATGTGGGACCTCTTAAATCCGAATACCATTTTAAAATAAAGTAACTTATCTTTACTTTCCAAGAGTGCCCCTCCTCTCCTCTTATAAAAGGCCCCCACCTCTACCTCTTTTCCCACACTCCCAAAGCCTTTGGCTCGGCAAAACCCTGACCATTTTGTCTCTCCACTTCCCTATCTTACTTCTTGAAGCCTCAATTTGGGCAGAAGTCTTCCCAAGTAAGCCTTTGAGCTCAAACCAAAGGGAGTTACCCAATTTTAAGGTAATGTCTTCTTTTGAGTCCTTTCGTTTTATTTTGCTTCTCCAACCCCATAAACCCTTTTTATTCATTTCTTTTGTAACAACTACAGTATCTTCAATATACTAGGATGTTGTTATAATAATGATTCAAGCTACACTTACACACACCTACATCTAATGGTTAAAGAACATACTATTTCCGTGGATGGTGAATTTATGCCTCCCGAAATGATGATTGTTCAACATTCTTTTAACACCTTCAAAGGTGGCAATTAAGATGTCACTATATTTATATATGATATATAATATTTTTATGTTTTCCTTAAGCTTCTGTATTTTTCATTTTGGGCATACCTTTATGGTTTCCATTATGGGTAAACGCGATATCTTCATTTAAGGAAGTGCGGACTACCGCCCCTCAAAGTGATTTGATTCGTTAAATACCATATGTGGGACGTATAAAGGATGAAACTATGATATTATATATGATATTATACTGGAATTATAATATACCTTTATATCATTATGACTCCATTCTATAAAATACGAAATAGAAATGAAAGTAGCGTTCATGCGTACGTACGGCTTACCGTCTCCATGAACGGTGCATTTCATTTCTTACCTCTAAATGATTATGTAATATTATAAATGCACATATATACTGGATATATATGATATATATGATATATAAATCATGATTATAATCCTGGATATAATGGATACATGAACAAATTGTAATTATAAAGGGTTTATTTTGACTCAAGTACCAATGATCGTTAAAACGACCGTTATTAACTTAAATAATTACATAGTGTTCATGACATGACAATAAGTGATATAAAAGGAATAATGAACTTGAAAAAGGTTCTTAAACAAGTATAAATTAACTCAAGTTTATTATTCAGGACGTTAAAGAACGATCGAGTCAAGTCGGACCCGAGGTATGGGACTTCGTCTCAATCTCCTTTCATTGAGGCATATTTTGTTTTATACAAAACCTTCTTTTATACGGTGTATAAACCCGTTTGACGTTTACGTTTATCCAAGAGGAATCTTTTTTATACGAAGCGTTTTACTAAACAACAAAAGGGAATGTTTTTGTCTTATGTATGCGGCGAAAACGACTTCTCCGCCATCGTGACCGTTATTTGAGTTTCGGCTTCCTCTGCAAGCCATATCTTCTTTTTAAAAGAAAAATAAATACCATGTTTTAATTTTCTTTTATTTTGGTATCGAAAATGGTTTTCATAATGTTTTTATATCAATGTGTTGTATTGATATCTTGTGATTGAAAGGTGGGAATGTTATGTTTCCTTTATGCATGTTTTATGTGATATGATTATGTTGAAGTTCTTGGGCATTATTATGAAAACGGGTGGTTCCATGATAAACTAAGGGCGGGTGAGCCCAATATAGCTCTCCAATGCATTGGGTAACGCGAAGGAGTGAAACGTTAAGGTTTATCCGAATAGATTTAGGGAATATACTGTGATGGGTATTCCAAACATAACCAAGAGTGTTACTCCCTACGTAAGAATGTTATGAATGCCTCAAGTTACCTTTATGTCTTATGATTTCTATGATTTATTCATGATTTGATGAGGTATGTTAAAGTGATTATGTTTTATGGGTAAAGTATGATCTCATTATTATGTATATATGTACCCATGTTTCCTTTACATATTTTTATATCCCTTACTGAGCTTTTTATGCTCATCCCAAGTTTTTTGAAATGTTTTTCACAGGTCAAGTAAAAGGTACATGATATTATGATAGTGTCAAGGAAGTGTCAAGAAAGAATCCATGTTTTATTTTAAATATTTTTCCATTGATGGGAATGAAGAATATTATCTTTATGTAACCACTTTGTTTATATGTGGAATGTAATTCAAGTTTTATGATCTAATTCTCTATAACTCTAAACCCGAAAAGATCCTCAATGTGTAATCTTGTAATAACTCAAGATTAAGTAAGGTTTAAGGATGGGGCCTTATACTCCATGAAACAATATTTATAATATCTAACACTTATCTGAATATTGTCCCTCCAGATGTGAAAAAATTTTATGCTATCAAACACTATAATTAAATTTTTTTGGATGCATATATTTGTGATTATATAACTTAATAAGGAGTTATATGTATGTAAACATTAAAATTTCAACATTTATAAGAAGGTAACACTTCACCACTTCTATGTTAGGTGATTGATCATATTATGAACCTTATTTCTTTCCAAGTAATCTCAAGATATCCTTTGTTATCTTGTTTATTTATTTTAAATCCAGATGTACATTAAAATTTCAAGATATAGTATGAGAATAAGATTATGGGAATAGATAGGCCATTATGATTACTCAAACATAAATTAAGCCTCAATATATCACCTTAAACATCAAGTCCTCAACTACTCCACACACTCCATCACCAACTACTTAAATTGAATTGTGCATTCATAATTCATGAAATAGTATGATAATGAGATGAGGGGAATAAAGAGCTTAGTGTGATCACTTAAATAGTAATTAAGCCAAATTATGTTACCTTAAACATATAGGCCATGACTGCTCCACACACTCCATGACCAAATATTGATGAACCTACAATTTATGGATCTTCATAATACACATTATTTAGAATTAAATGGAATATTTCATCTCCTTGTAAATATCTCCAATAAAATTATTCTTCTCATCCATAAAAGGATTATTAATCTTTAAGTTAAAACAAAACTAATCATCATTCTTATTTCATTGTTAACATCATCCAACACATTGAAAAAAGTACTAATAAAACCAAACTTTTTCCACATCTAGGCATTTATCATCTCATTTTATTTATAAATATTGAATTGAATTAAATTTGACCATGCGGAGAAATCAGTTTAGTATTTAGGTCATTGATATATATACTTTGAACATAATAGAGACTATAATAATATGACCATAACATCATCACTGAAGTTAAACTCAGACATGATTTCTGTGAAACTCAATACCCCTAAGGCATTTAATAACAAAATATAATATGACTATAAAATAAATTAAAATTTTTAACCACTGAATCATTATAAATAATAACGAATCTTATAAAAATAATAAGAAGACTATTTAACCAATGATCACAAAAAACTTATATTTTGTGTGTGTAAATTTCTCATTGAAATTATATGTGACTAGTAAGTCAATTTCAATTTCTGATGCTTGGTTATTTTAATTAAATTACAAAAAAAAAACATTCATGCACTTGAACTAAGTAAAAAAATTAGTTATAATAGAGACATATATCATTATCTAGTTAAAAAACAAGTAATTGTGATCTACACATCAAATCAGAGCCTTTGGAAATATATCCTTTTGTTTCCCAATCTTAGGTACAATATTGTTTCTTGGGAATATAAGAAAAATAAATAGGTAGATATGTAGTATAAAATTCTGTAATATAGTAACACTAATTTTAATTAATAAAAACACTTAACTCAATATCTAACTAACCATTTAGTGTAATGAGAACCATATGGATTCTGTATATTATTTCAAAGACAGTCTTAAAAGAATTTATCAAATTTTATAAATATAACTCAAAACTAATTTAGGTATATATTTATATGACACTTTTAGATTTAATTTTTATTATAAGAAATATAAGAGAGTTGAAACTAAAAAATCTAGATGTTATGTGGATGTGTAGTTCTAATCCCATATCTAAAAGATTGTTGTTCAAAGAGCCAGATGCCCAAATTTAATCTATGTTTTATAACTAAAGATCCATTGATTTTTTATATAATGTGAAAATTTATTCTTAACAGATGGATCATCACATTAAAACAATACAAACAATTCCTGAATTCAATGATTATATGTTGCGTAAAAATTTGATGTAATTAAAGACTAATGCACTATTAAGTTCTCTTAGTTTGGTTTCTTCTAAGAAAAAACCATTATCTTCAAATGAAAAAGGTCCTTTAAAATGAAAAAGTCATTTTTATGATTCTAAGATGCATCTAAAAAATGTATTTTTATTAGTAAATGAAAATTGGTTCTATGTTATTTCCTAAATTAATTAGCATCCCACAAAATAAAATATAAAAAATACATATATCCCATTTTTTGAGGGTGAGTGTAGCACCCTAAGATTTTAAAATAACACTATGTTCTATAGCATATATGACATACACTGTCGAGTTTAAACAAATAAAAAAAATATTAATATTTAAATACAAATGTTATAACACAACTATTAAATTTGTGGGTATGAATAATATTATAAAAATTATGAAATATATATCAAGGACCTAATAAATAAAAATTTATTGATCAATTATTTTGAAATAATTACTCAATTTTCAGTAAAGTTATTTTATGCTTCAGAAATATGTTTTCTTCACAAATGATTTTTATTGACTTTTGTGAGAAAATATTATAATTAATTTCTATAATTTCTATAAATTATATTTTATAAAAATAATATCATTTTTAAAACCATCATACCAAACTTATATTAGGCTTATTTTTTTTGGATTTTTTTAAAGATGGATTTTCTAGTTAATAGTGAAAAATACCGATTTTTATTGAAAACTGTATTTTTTTCAGCCATTTGTAAAGTTCCATTTTATTTTAAAATGGTTTAAAAGTAAAATTAGTTATATTATATTATTAATAATTAAATTATCTTCATTGGAATTAATTTTATGATTTAATTTGGAATAAAATCATTTTATACACAAATATGCTTTTTTAAGAAAAACTGTTTTTCCCTAAAAAGTGGTTTTCATCGCTTTTTGCGCACTTATTTTAAAATTATTTTATATCACTTATAGGTATTTATTTTCAAGAAATATAATTTATTTTGGTATTAAACAAGAAAAATTTATCCTTGGATGACTTTTTCCAAATCATTTTAAAGAAGTTACATCTTTAGTGAATAGTAAAAAATACTAATTTCATGAAATACAATATTTTTCATGATATCTCAAAGAAATAGTCATAATATAAAATTTATGAAACTTATGGATTGAATAAATTTTGATAAAATAATATAAATATCATTGAAAACTAATTAAAAACATATATATTATAATTTATTCCATAATAAATATGAAAATCATTTTCAATGCTAACACAGAGCCTACGCAACACTGGAAAAGTAAAATTTGGTATCCTAAAAATAATAATTGTGATGAGATATTTAACAAAACCAACCCCAATATCCTTTATATGGTTCTTTCTATATAACATTAAAATAATATATAAGTAATCAGTTCCTGATGGATTGAATAGTTTAGTAGTCTTGGTAAATCAGATACATACTTGAGACTTGCATTACATTTGAATATAAAAAATAAAACATAATTTTTTTGAGAATAACATTATTCCATCTATAATATCCTTTATTATAAAACACAATACATGTTATGGGTTCCTAGGGAAAAGAGAAAAAATAAGGGTGAGCTCAAATGCTCAATAAGGGTTAAGTACATTGGAAGATATCATGAATCAATAAGTATAATCAACATGGAAAGGTATGTAACTAAAAACATTCCATTTAATCAATAACTTGAGTATAATATAGAAGGAATAAATTATGATCAAATAATTCCATATAAATAATCACATATTCTTGAAAACTTAACCATGGATATTCTAACTAATCGAATAATCACATTAAACATCAATAACTAAATTCATAATGAGGGAATGCATAATGTCAGATATATGAACTATTAAGATATATCCTCAATATAGTTACTATCAAGATCTATCCTCAAGACAGTTTAAATCTATGGGTATAAACCCATCTGATTTTTCCAATTAATTTATCTCACGAGACCTGTCGATTCATCATGGGGATATATAAAATTTAAGCCCCACCTGTCACATACTAAGTCTGTTAAATTATTCATATAAATAAGAGAAAGATAGAAAAAATAAACATTTATATAAAAAAACTATAATATGAAATGTGAATAATTTCCCCAATTAATAAACATAACCATAATCCATCCATATTAATATGGAGAATTGTATCAAAATAGAACATCCACAATCAAACTAATCATAAACCATCCAAATAAATAATAAGGATGACATAAATACAAAATTTACCTAGTATATTATAAGTACAATAAAGGGTTGATGTCATTGATGGATGGAAATACCACAAAAAGTTCATTAAAAAAATTCTTGAGAAAAATATTATTTTCATTTTTCAAAATTATTTTGAAAATCATTTTCTTTGAAAATTGATTTTAAAAAAATTTTCTTTAAAAAGATACTTGTAAAATTGAAAATAAATCTTCGAAGAAATGATGATCATGATGGAATTTAATTCCGTAAATTCTATAAAAGTTAAAAATAATTTTTTTTTTCACTATAAAAGGTTAGGAAAGTTCCTTGTTTAGAAAATGATAAAAAGTTACCTTTCATATTTTCAGTAAAATCCAAAAGGCCATTATTTTGAAAAATACATAAGTTTCATTTGAATTTTTTAAAAAGAGTTAAAATTGGTAAAAATGTATTTAATAATTTATTTTTAAAAGGTTATAAATATTTTTGAAAACATTCTTAGAAAACATGGTTTTGGAAGAGAACAAATTTCCATCCGAAGAGAGAAACGAAGTCGGATTTTCTTAAATTTTTTTCTAAATTAATTTAAGTACTAAAGAGTGAAAAAATGGAACTATTACTTGAAAATATCATTAATAAATATATTAGAATAAAATTAAATGGTTTTATTATGAAACTTTCAAATAATTTCCTTTAATTGAAATTCAAGAGTAAATAATCTCGATTTGAATGAGATTGTGAAATAAACCTTTACAATGACAATAATGTTGAAGTGGAAATTAATAAATGAATATATAATGTATTTAAAATTTAAATCCACATAAAATAATTATAAATACAACATAGGGTAATCAAAACTCATTATAGGAATAATCTTAGAATGACATAATCAATAAAGTAAAATATTAATCCAATGAAGAGAAATTGAGTTAAGAAATCCCATACCTCAAACTTCATTTTAATTGAAAATTATTTAAACTAATTAATAGTGGGTTTATACATGTTTTTAAATTAAATAATAACCATATTAATACTTATAATATTATATATTATCTTTTTATAACATATTATCACCCATCCATTAATAATCTTTCATTATTTTCATTGTTTTGGGTGATAATTGCCTTGTTTTCTCATGCGTGTTTCATCATGAAAGATCTAGTTCTTGAGAATATTATATAGTTATATCATATATATAATAATAATCATGAAATAATTTTAATATATATGCTTTAATTATACTTTTAAAACCAATAATTAAATATGGTTATGAAAAACAAAGTATGTTACGATCATAGAGATGGTTGGCCGTATGTATGAATGAGTAACATTCCCATTTTCAATGATCATTATAGAAAGAATCTAAGTAATATATTATCTTTAAAAAATAATCATAATATCATATATATCATATTATATACTTATATATATATATATATCATCCATGTGGTATAGGGATGAAAAAAGAGTCACATCCATTTGTGAAGGTAGTAGTCCACACATACACGAATGATGTTATCATCTTTAAGAGAGTGAAAAGGTAAGAAAGAAAATGATATATATTATATTTTATAAATTATAAATATGTCATTAATATCATAATTATTTTATTTATATAATATATAATCATTAAATTTAACTTTATTACATTCCATTTGAAGTGCTAGTGAAAGACGAATCACATTGCTTCGCGAGGTAGTGGTCCGTCGTACACACAAGCGATGTTATCATATCCCCTACGGAATGGAAAGTAAATATATATATATATATATAAATATATATATGATATAATGAACCAATAGGTATAAATATTTTATAAATATAAAATTTATACTTTATATCTATCATCATACCCAACTGTGAATGGTGGTAATGAGAGAACGAAAGACATCAATTCACGAGGCGGTAATCCGCCATACACACGAATGATGATTTTGTTACCCATTTGATGGGGGTGGAGATGGTTGTATCTCATTAAATTATTATAAAAACATACCAATATATGTAAGATACTTTTGTTATTATATAATAATTTTTAATAATAATTTAAGTAGGTGGATAAATATATAAAATAAAGACTCTCGTTGAAGAACATTACCTCTTCTTCGGGTATCCTCCTTAGGATTGTAGTAAAGCCTTCCTAGGTTGGTTTTATGACCAAAATAAATATTATAGGATTATAAGGGATGGTTTTAAGTGATTTTGGAATGTATTATATGATAAAAGGTTGTGAATATGTGAAGAAGAGAGGAGAGGGGGTGGTCTCTTATAAGTGGGGGACATGACACACTTGGCAGTTTTAAAAAGAATTGACTGCTCCCTCATTTTTCATATATAAAAAGGGTAAAAAATGGGCCATTATTTAACATTAGAGGTTTAGTGGTAGAAATATTTCTATCCAATAGTTTTTATAAATGCGTATAGGTCATTTTTACCCTTATCATTTTAGTTTAACCCCCAGTAAACCCATTTTTACCTTAACTATGGAAATTAATTTTTACTACATTAACTATTCATTTTGGTCAAAAATTAAGTTGAAATTTATAAATAATTATGATTAAATATATTTAATACATTTTTTGAAGTTCAATTCATATAATTGGACAAATCTAATTTAAAATTAATCCCGCACATGTGACGTGAAAGCGGGGTTTTAAAGAGAAAATGTTCAAAAGTTTACAAAGTTTTTATATAAAAATTCAAAATGAAAATGATTAAAATTAACAAAAATGGATTAATTGGTATAAAATTTAACTAATTTTAATTTAAAAATAATTCAAAATATAATTTAAACTTATAAATTATTTAAAAAAATGTAGTTTTTGATTAAAATTCAGAATTTTTCATTATTCATCAAAATATGAAATACTTCTAAAAAATCACAAAAATTTACCATAAGATAATTTTGGTATCCCAAATCCATAAATGAAATTTATTTTTTAAAATAAATTTTATAAAATTGGTAAAAATTAATTTTAAATTATTCATGCAAGGGACGACTAATCCATCTTTAAGAAAAAATTATATTTTTCAGAAAACATTTCTATTTTTCTTTTAAATGATTATTATTTTATTTATAAAAAATAGATAAATAATTTTTTTTAAAATATAATTTTTTTAATTTAGTTAATCCTATTCGAACTTTTTATTCTAACGTCTAGGGGATAACTATCACATTAAATGATAATATTTTAATAATATGTCACGTTTTGTTTAAACTCAGTGTTTTGTGTAATGCTAGATAAAATTAGTGTTGCATTTAATGAAAGATAAACTTAGTGTTTCATGTAATTAAATCTATTAAAGATATTTAATTTATTTAAAAATAGATATATTGTAAAGTCTTGAGGTGTTATATTTTCTTCTAATCTTGGTTTTGTGTGGCACATATGCTATCGAACCCAATATTATTATTTTAGAATTTTAGGGTTTTACATTCTCCCCACCTTAAATATATTATGTCCTCACAATTTAAACTCTACCTTGTTAATAAATTGTTTGATTTTTGAAAATATTTTTTTTTGAAAAACCACATCATGAAAAGAGTTAATAAAATATCTTCTCAATAAATGAGGAAGGGGAGTAAAAAGATCATATTTAATAACACATAACTAGGTTTCTACATTGGAGAAAATTGGGTGAAAGTGAAGATATTTACATAGAAGAAAAGAATAAATAACTATGAAGAGTGACAGAGTTTATTGATCACAAGTAAGTGAATGATCTATGAAAGGTTAAGGGCATAAAATCCATAAATCTATGATGATCTAAAAGGCCACCGATTCAACATAAATGAAGGTATTATGATAAAAATATATTTCAATATCATTTTCATAGAGTAGAGGAATTATTTTACTGTATAACAATTCAAGGAAATATACTTACTTGATACTTTTTTATTTCACAAGAACAATTTCATACTATGGTTATGCTTCAATAAATTTCCAATTCATTGCTTTCTCTAAGAAATGAATATCCAAAAAAGATTTTTTTGGCCAAAAACACTAAAATTTCCTTTTAACAGATCATAAGATCCATAAAAGAGTGACAAGTCTTTCCTAAGACCTATAACTATTTTACAAAACCAATATGGTTAGAAAAAGTTATCCACTATGCATAAATCCTCATAACATGAAGTAATACATTAATCTATAAAACCTCATCTGACATTCAACTTAAACCATTTCATAAATGGTTCACCTTATAACCCTTTTAAAATATCAAGATCCAAAGCTTCAGAAATATGGTCACTAAAATTGAAAAATTAACTTACCATTAATTCTATAAACAATATGATGTTTTTAACATCCTGATTATGGGTGCCGCCCAAAGGTTCCCCAAACCTGGTTGGTCACATAACCTCAAGCGCATTTCACCAAATGCTAGAGGCTGCCGAATAACAATGAGGGCCAAGGTTTGATAATGGATAAACTATGCCCTCATTGGTATAGTATACACAGTGGAATAAAAAATAGTAAATAATAGCAGAAGCAGTAATACCATAGAACAAGAGCAAACAATAGAAGACTGATAATAATATAACTTGAGGATATAAAAATTATGCATGTCACATGTGTCTAGAAAATCATCCAAACATGTCACAATGCTATAAATACAATACTGAAACAAAGTATAGAAAAACAGTAAACTCCAACAGCATCACAAGCCTAATCTTGGTCCCATGCTCTCTAGCTCTAACATCAATCAAGCACCTGATGAAGAAGGGATATTTCACTTATCTATATCTACAATCATATAATCTATTTGGGTCCAAAATCATGACCCAAAAATGGTGTGAGATGAATCCTAGTAGGAAAACATCAAAAGATCTATGACTAACTATTAATGAATATATATATAGTAGGTAATATGCAGAAATGAAGTAATAAACCAGAAAGTACTCAAAGATAAACAATCTTATAGTTTTCAATTACATTAATTTACATTTATTAATTATTCAAACCATTGAATAATGAAAACCTCGGATCTAGCCTAAGATCTGTATCCCATGTGTAGTGGAAAAATAGATGCCTCATAAGACCATATAAACAAACTAGTAAGGCTGAGTCCAAGCTTGTGCTTTGGTTTGACAGACTTGTTGCAATCATTCAATCATTCAATAGAAACCCTCTATGAAATTTCTCACAGTCTAACCCCTCTGGTTTGATATATCATAAATTCAATAAATAATAATGACCCTCTAGAAAATCTCACATAGTCTAACCCCTTTGGTCCCACAAATCACTAATCAATTACAAACAACCACCTGGGTAGGTCTCACAGTCAACACTGCCTTGGCCTGCATAGAAAAAATAAAATATAATGACCACATGGAAGATCTCAAAGTCAATGTCCTAGGGTCTAACATTCATTTAATAATGACCCTCTGGGTAGTTCTCACGGTCTAACCCCTCTGGTCTATGACCACCCGACATCTCTTATAGTCTATACCTCTAGGTCAACATAAAAACAATTATACATAAATGACCCTACCTCAGGAAGCTCTCACAGTCAATTACCCTTAGTCATACTTTTACAATGAAAATCTCATGCATCTTATATAATTAGTAACTCCATCCTAACAACACAAGGCATGGAAAATAAAGCATGCCTAACAGGAATTCTAGACCAAATGATCATAATCAATCAAACAAGGGAAAACACACTTAATCAAGGAATAAAAGCTTATGCATAAGTAATAACCCATTCTCTATCAAAAAAACCATTTAAAATATTAAACACGGTTAAAATCCAAAAAATGAAATACCCCAAACATAGATATTCGACACTTTAAGAATATATAATCCAAAGACAATAAAAAAAGGAACAAACCACCTACCTTGATGTCGCACGATCAACAATCTTGAACGTAGGCCCTTAAATAGACCTATAACGACGTAGATTTATAAAAAGGGTAAAAATTATCACCCTTGAAATACTTATGAGAGAGGAGGAATCAAGAAGAAAGGCTCCTGGGGAAGAGAGAACTCACCGATTGGGAATCCAATGCACCCGGTGGCGTCTCAATCGAAGCTCAGATGGAGAATCGGTAGGGGTTCGATGTTCTTCATAATTATGTCACTCTTCTGTATGAATCGAGTGAAGAAGAAGTGGTTTATAGACATGAGATTCAACCCTACTATGATATATCAAATAAAAATAAATGTACACGATGTGTTCATTAAATGTATATTCCGTGTACTAGCCTCAACCGACCCCTGCTTTAGGCAGTCTGCCAGGTCACCCAAATGGCCATGTACTCACCCGTTACATGAGCAATACACAGCTACACATGGTAATCAAGCACATGGCTTGTACTCAATAGTACACTATGTGTACTTAGAAAATTTACAATTCTTACTTTTTTTGAGAAAACAACCCGAAATAAAGATCCATACCTAAAATAAAGATCCAGGTTCTTAGAAACTTCCCCCCTTAAAGCAATTCATCCCTGAATTTCCCTTCCAAGGGTGGTGAAGAAGAAACTTCAAAAAAATCTAGCCAGTGGGATCATATGTCGGCCTCCCTCTCCAAAGTCTCATCCTGTACTCACCTGTGATTCCATATCACCCATACCAAAGGAATAGAACAGCCATCGAGAACCTTTATGTTGTGATCCACAGTCCAAATAGGGTGCTCTTAGAAGGATGCATCCACCTACAACTCAACCTTCACAGGTTGAAAAACATGATATGGGTCTAAAAAGTATCACCATAGGTGAGAAACATGAAATACGTCATGCATAGCTCGGTACCTCTGAGGTAACTGAAATCGATAAGAAACCAGCCCGACTCTCTCCAAAACCTCAAATGGACCGATGTATCTTAGTGAAATCTTACCCTGTCTCCTAATCCTACTGTGTACCAACCTCAGCGTGACATATAAGAAAACCTAATCCTTGACCTTGAACTCCAGAGGTCATCTCTGCCGATCAACATAAGATTTCTACTGAGACTGTGTAGTATCCATCCTCTTCCGAATCAAATCCTCCTGCTTAGTGGTCTCCAAGATAGGACGAGGTCCCAGCATAGCTGCCTCTCCTACCTTCAACCAACATAGGGGTGATCAAAAAGGCATACCTTACAAAGCCTTATAAGGTTCCATATGAATTTTCACCTGAAAACTATTATTGTAGGTGAACTCCAATAGGGTTATGTGTCTCTCCCAAGATCCCCCAAAAGCCAGGACGCATTCTCGAAGCATGTCCTCCAAAACCATAATTGTATGCTTGGACTAGACATTTGTCTAGGGATGGTAAGCTTTACTCAGAGGTACCTATGTACCCAAAGCCCTCTGTAGTCCCCTCTATACCCAAGAAGTAAACCAAGTGTCCTTGTATGAAACAATAGAGTGCAGAACCCCATGAAAATGTATAATCTATCAGATGTACAACCTTTAAAGATCATCAACATTGAAGGTTTCCTTAATCGACAAGAAATGTGTAACCTTTGTGAGCCTGTTGAGAACAACCCAAACTACATCATTCCCTCAAGAAAACCTCAGTAAACCCATCACAAAATCCATTGTGACATCATTCCACTTACACTCGGAAATTTGTAACTACTGTAAAATCTCTTCCAGTCGCTGATGCTCTGCCATCTCCAGCTGATAGGTGGAACATCTCATAAAAAAACCAGAAACATTTCTCTTCATTCCTAGCCACCAATACTGACAGTGTAGATATCAATACAACTTGGTGACACTAGGATGAAATTACCATGTTGAGGCATGAAAATCTTGCAACAGATCCTCATGTATTTTTGCTGACACCCATACATGCCCATGAAAGAGAAAAACCTCATCCTCACCTATGGTCCACCCATGAGTAGGGTCCTTTCCTGACACACTCTCTCATAGGAATATACCTTCAGAATCTGATAGCTTCCTCATTCGTACTCGATCTAGTAGAGTAGAGGTAACATCTATAGAAGAAAGAAACATCTGACCTTGTCTATCGTGCACCTCCAAATGCATCACAGAGAACAGAGCCATAAGATTCCACTTACTATTGGACTCCTAAATTTCCTATATCTGAGTCCTCCTGCACAATGTATCAGCCACTACATTGCCTTTCCCAGGTGTGTAGGGAAGCTCAAAGTCAAAGGACTAAAGGTACTCAACCCACCTTTACTGTCTCAAATTCAGATCATGCTGAGTAAAGATATAATTGAGGATTCTGTGGTCAGTGTATACCACAAAATGATCTCCCAAAAGATAATTTCTCCAACAGTGAAAAGCATGCACAACTATAGTTGAATCGAGATCATGCATCAGATAATTACTCTCATGTGGCCTCAACTACCGAGACCCGTACGCAATGAATCCTTCCTTCTGTATAAGTAGTACTCACAACCTGATACTTAACTATTACCTGGGTCGGGTAAAATCAGTATTAGTGCTGAAGTCAATCTCTCTCTCAGCTCCTAAAATGATGAATTGTAGGAATCTATCCACAAGTACATCACACCCTTCTTAATCAGGCCCATCAGTGGCACTACTAAGCATGAAAAGTCCTGTATGAAGTTCCTATAGTTACCATCCAGCCCTAGAAAACTTCGTACCTCAAATATGTTCTTTGGATTATCTAAGGAAACTACCACTCTTACTTTATCTGGGTCTACTAATACTCCAATCTATGAAATGACATGACCCAAGAAGTGAATCTGGTCCATCCAAAATTAGCATTTTGAGAGCTTGGTATATAACTGATGTTCTCTCAGTGTACTCAATACGATATCAATATGGGTTTCATGGTCATGTCGAGTGTGAGAGTACACCAAGATATTTTCCACAAAGACTACCACAAAAGAATCCAAGGATGTAACACTCTGTTAATCAGTTCCATGAAAACTTATTGCACGTTCGTGAGGCCGAAGAACATAATCAAATACTTGTATAGACCATACCCACTCAAAAAGTTTTTTAAGAGGTATATCTAATGGTTTAACATGAAAATGATGATAACCAGATCTCAATTTAATATTTGAGAACACCCGGGATCCTTGAAGATGAACAAAGAGATCATCAATCCTCATAAAGGGATATCAGTTCTTAACCATCAACTGGTTCAGCTTTCGATAATCCACACAAATCCTGAGGGTGCCATCCGCCTTCTTCGCAAAAAGGATAGTAGAACCCCAAGGAGAAGTTCTGGGTTGGATGAAACCCTTTTCCTGCAACTGCTCTAACTACTTTTTGATCTCTAGTAACTCTTGTGTAGCCATCCTATAAGGAGGAATGGACATCGATGTTGCTCTAGGAACAAGCTGAATAGAGAAATATACCTCTCACTCTAGAGGTAAACCTGAAAAGTCATCCAGTAATACATCTCTGAAATGATCCACCATTGGGAGAAATTCCATCTATGAAGTCCCCTGGTCATCTAGACATAAACTAGAAATATTAATTGTGATTCCTCTCAACCCATGATGAACGGGTCCATCTATGATTAGATGGAAATCCCATTCGCCCTTGTGTATAAAAAAACCTCCCAATGGTGGCATGAAACTCACACTGTAGTGATAGTAGTCAAAAAAGTCTTGGAAGGATACCGACCATTCCATTCCGAGAATGACATAAAATCCTGTCATCTCTAAGACATATAGGTCCCTTAAAAAGTTACACCCACTAACCTCAAGAGGGAACTCCTTGAACTGACGTACACGATCCATCCTAATCCCCAATGAAGTGTCTATCATCATAACATCATCAGAATTAAGGATACAGAGCCCAAGTCTCTCCACAATAGAAACAGATATAAAACTATGGGAATCCCTTGTATCAAAAGTGCAGAAGATAAAACTAAGGAAACTAGAATCGTACCTCTAACTGTAGATGGTCCCGGATCCTGCGCCTGCTAGGTCTGCTCCATTATAAAAGTATGACCGACACTATGACCCTGTGACCCTTTCTGACTACCTTGAGCTTATCCACCATGTTGTCACTGCAAACCTGTAGTCTGACTACCATGACCATGACCACCTCCTCGTCCTGAACAGTCTGAAGAACTCCATTTCCCTAACTGATGAGAAACTAGTGGTCTTGATCCTGAATGTGGAGTCATAACAAATCACCTCTCACTCGCCGTTAGTGAGAACATCCTACAAAAATGCTGAATATGACCCATCTTTCCGCAAGATCGGCACTCGACTGGGTCCTTCAGGCAATGTGGTCAAGTATTCCAACTATTACTACACTAGTATCATACCACCTGACTACCTAAAGATACATCACATGAAAGCTCCCTGCGATGATTCCTGATATCTGTCGAAGGATTACCAACCCTAGATGATGAACTTCCCTAGATCACAGCTCCCAACTCCATCAGATTGTGCTTGGTAATCATTTCCTAGTTCACCATAACTGTCACCGAAGTCAGTCTAAATACATTCAACTACGATTAGATGTCATAACTGAGACCATACTTAAATCACCTAGCCAAAGATAACTCGTCACCTCCCAGAATAAGTGTGAATCACTGAAGCTCTGTGAAACGAGAAGAGTAATCCATCCCTGAAAGATCGACCTTATCCAAATGCATGAACTCTCGGGCTCGATCATCACTCAACCTCTCGGGATAGAAATAATCATAGAAGGTCCTTTGAAAATTTTCACAACCATATCCTAATAACGTCCTACCTATCAGTTAACATCCCCACCATATCTTGGAAAAATCATGTAGCATGTACATCACGAGCTTCACCATCCTCTTAAGAGGTGTCTCTGGATGCTAAACGATAGAAATAATGGCCTCCAACCATGAATCTGTAGCCTGTGGTCCTCCATCCCTTGAAAAAGTGGGAGGATTCTGCCACTAGAACACCTGTGTCAGCTCTTCCATGGATGGGGAAGGATGCAATACTCCCTGAAAAGTCTGTAAAATCCTCAAAAAACCTTCATAGAACTCTGGATCAACACCTACGTTTAGTATAACGGCTGGTACCAAGGTGGGAATGATGGGAGAATCTTCTAGTTGTCCCTGATATACCATTTCCAGTGTCTGATCATTGCCCTAAAACTAGAATACAACTATAGGGCGTCTTATCGGCATGAATTCAAGGTCAAGTGCACACCTTAGTTCAAGATTATCAAGGAAAACAACTTAAAAGTGCAAGAAAGGAACATTAGAAGAAAGAATTCAAGTTTTTTAAAATAGTGTTACATGGTGTGTATAACCTTTACACGACATATTCCCTTATGCTTTTAACATGGAATATACCTCTACCAAACCTGGTCATGTAACACCCCGAAACACGGTGTGTTCCTCCTAGGATACGACATGTACTTGAATTTTTCCTCCTACCCAAGTACATCTACATATCTAGAACTACACGGTTCTCTCCTGGTGTAACACTACATGGAGTACACACACTTCACATAGTGTGTACCACCTATGTCCCATACATCCATGTCATTGGTCACATGGATGGATACATAGTTGCTAACTACATGGCGTGTAAAGATCAAACAAAACATGTACAACCTAAGTTTCATCCACCCATGTCGTTGGTCACACGACCAGATACACATTTGATAACCACATAATGTGCATTAATGAGACACGGTGTGTACAACCTAAGTTTTCCAACCCCATGTCTCTGATCACACAGTCAATCACATGGTCAAGAACTACATCCTGTGTACTTTCAGTACACAATGTGTACTTAAGAAAAGTCATTTCTTTTATAATAGGAGAACACATGGCATGTGTTCATAACATCACTTGTTGTGTTGTCTGGGTTTCTGGATAGTAGGCCTCTGAAAATTATCCAGAACCCTTAAAAATTTAAAATTTTGTCTAAGGAATGAAAATTTCCGACTCGTGGGATCCCATACTCCCCGAAAATCAATGTTTTCCATAGTTTTTCACATCACAACTTGAAAAAATTCAATTAAAGTTCAAACATGATCCACCAAATTCCGATCCAAGAGGGCCCATAACACCTCAAGGACCAAAGTTTGACATCCATCCAAATGAAACTTTACAATTTCAAATACCCTATCAAAATAGAAGGTATTCTATCATTACATCTATCACAACAACGTGCATATCTAGTACAATATCTATCACAACAACATGCAATCGGTAATGCATCCTAAATGGAATGACAAGAATGCATGGCCCATGATATCTAGAAAGTTCCTATATATTTCATGGGATGGAATACCCTCATCTCATCAGGTTGCGATATCAATAGAGCCACAAATATATCCATAGTAACCACACCAAACAAGTGTTTCACCCAATGGTGAAATCAAATCAACTAAAACAATTGAAAAACCCAAAAAATTGCAATATTCGAGGTAAACCAGCTTTTCCCTATACAAGGGTTAGCTAATCCTAGGAATAATTTATTACCAACTACTTATTCATTCCATTACCTATCTATAGGACCCAAATGTAAGAAAAAGAAGAAAAGAAACTCCTTTGATACCACTTTGTAACATCCCGGTTCTGGGTGCCGCCCAAAGGTGCCCCAAACCCAGTGGGTCACATAAACTCAAGTGCATTTCCCCAAATTCCAGAGGCTGTTGACTAGAAGTGAAGGTAAATGTATAATAATGGTGAAAATATTCCCTCATTGGAATAATATACACATCTTAATAACAAATAGTAAACAATTGAGGAAGCATTAATACCATAAAACAAAAGAAAACAACCGAAGAATGATAATAATATAACAACTGGAGCATAAAAAAAATGATGCTTGTCACATGTGTCTAGGAAAGCATCCAAACAAGTCACAATGCTTGAAATACAATACTAAAACCAAAGTACATAAAAACAGTAAACTCCAACAGCATCGCAAGCCTCAGTTTGGTCCCACGCTCTTAAGCTCCAACAACAATCAAGTACTTGATGAAGAAGGGTGCTTTCCCTTATTTATACATGCAATCATATAATCTATTTGGGTCCAAAAGCATGACCCAAACATAGTGTGAGACGAATCCCATTAGGAAACCACCAAAATATATAAGTCTAACTATCAGTGAATATATATAGAAGGTAATATGTAGAAATGAAGCAATAAACTCAAAAGTAGTCAAAAGTAAAAAATATTAGGGTTTTCAATTACATTAATTTATATTTATTAATTATTAAAAACATTAAATAATGAAATCTTGAGATCTATCCTAAACTCTCTATCCCTTGTGTAGTGAAAAAATAGATGTCTAGGAAGACCATCTAAACAAACTTGTAAGTATGAGTCCAAGATTGTGCTTTTTCTTGGAAGGCTCATCACAATCATTCAATCATTAAAAAGTAACCCTATGGGAAAGTTCTCACAACCTAACCCCTCTGGTTTAACATATAATCAATTCAATAAATAATAATGACCCTTTGGGAAATCTTACATAGTATAAACCATTTGGTCTCACATAGCACTAATCAATTACAAAAAACCACTTGGGTATCTCTTATGGTCAATACCCCCTTGGTCTGCATAACAACAATAAAATATAATGACCACCTAGAAGCTCTCACAGTCAATGCCCTAGGGTCCTACATACATTTAATAATGACCCTCTGCGTAGCTATCATAGTCTAACCCCTTTAGTCTATGACCACCCGACATCTCTCACAGCCTATACCTCTGGGTAAACATGACAACAATTATATATAAATGACCCTACCTTAGGAATATCTCACAGTCAATTACCATTGTTCATTATTTCACAACGCGAATCACATGCATCTCATATAATTAGTAACTCTATCCTAATAACAGGAGTCATGAAAAAAAGAAATCCTAACAGAAATTCTAGACCAAACGTCCATAATCAATCAAATAAGGGAAAAGAGCCCTTAATCAAGGTATAAAACCTTATGCATAAGAAATAACCCCTTCTCTATCAAACAAACCATATAAGGTATTAAATAGGGTTAAAATCCAAAACACGCAATAACCCAAACATGGGTATTCAGAACATTAAGCATATATAATCCAAATACAATCAAATAAAGGCACAAACCACCTACCTTGAAGTCGCATGATCAAAACTCTTGAACTTCGACCCTTGAATCTTCATAGAATGACGTATATCTACAAAATGGTAAAAACAATCACCCTTTAAATACTCACGAAAGAGGAGGAATCAGGACTAAAGGATCTAGGGGAAGAGAGAACTCACCGATGGTAATCCAATACTCTGGGTGGTGTCTCAATCGAAGCTTAGACAAAGAATCGGTAGGGGTTAAAAGTTTTTTGGCATTCCATCGCTCTCTTGTATGAACCAAGGGGAGAATACATGGTTACTAGACATGAGAAGTGACCTCGATCCGATATATAAAATAAAAAGAAAATTACACAGTGTGTTCATTAAATATATATGCTGTGTACTAGCCTCAACTGGACCCCGCTTTAGGCAGTCTATCAGGTCACCAACACATCCATGTACTCGGTCGTTACACGGCCAGTACACGGCTACACGTGGCAACTGAGTACATCGTGTGTACTTAGAAAATTTATAATTCTTCATTTTTCCTAAAAAAAACCCAGAATAAAGATCCATACATGAAATGATGATCAAAGTTCCTAAAAAGTTTCTCTTAATCGTCACATAGCAAACATGTGAATACCTTCATCATGTATTCTATTGAAACTTGGTAATAACCTAAATTATCATAAAACCTTATTTTAAATATGCATTCATAAATATTACTTATGTAAAATATAGATTATTTGATATATTCCTTAAATACAAATATGTATTAAACTCCATTAATGATAGTATGAACCACTTTATCAACAAATAATTAATAAGTTCCAAGGTAGTCAACACTATCCAATTTACCTTATTCATATTGGTCATCTCTTTATCCCAACACCATTATATCAACATAAATAACATATTAAGGGTTATATTTCCATAAATCATGTGTTTTACAAGAAGTTAAATATACCAATGAATCAATTTTCTTGGTACCATTAAACATATGATTTCAAATCCTCAGATAAAGAGTACTGCAATATAATCCCTATACATTTAATAATTATCATAACCATGATATCATTGATAAAATAATCAAATGACATAATTATTGAATCTAAACACAATCACATTAATTATTCCACTTAATATATAGTAGTAGCATAATATTTACCCTGACCCATTAGATTATTTTGAGGTATATTCCATTGATGCTTGTGACATTGATTTTCAGAGTGCCCCACCTCCTTACATTTAAAGAATTATAATTTATAAAATTTTTATTTTCCTTGAAATCATAAGAACAAATCCCTTTCTATCCACACTTGTAGAAAAATATAATTACCTTCAAACAAGTACTAGGGTTTTACTTTCTACAATTATCACATGTGGGAAAACATTTATTTCCCTTATTCCCTTTATCTTTCATTTTCCTACCTTCCTCTCCTTATCTTTATTCCCTTGAAATCCATAATACTTAGATAATTCTTTCCCTATCTTGTTATAAAATGATACCATGTCCACATATACTGATAATTTTTGGAAGACTAGTTCCCTTAGAAAGTTTGGATTAAAACTATCAAAGAAATGATCATTCTTACCCTTTGGATTATGTGCATTGATACAGTTACCATTCCTTCTGCTAGGAGATATTTCTAAATTATGGAATACATTATATTAGATCATATCATTATGAAACATAATGTATAATCACTAATAATTTTAAATAATTAACATAAATTTATTTATTTTTTGTATAGATAATATCATAATCATAAACTTGGTTTCTTTGGGATATATTTTTTTTAAATATTTCATAATGGTTTGTAAAGAAAATGTGAATTATCCTAAGAATATCCCCCTAGAGTTTCAAAACAGGTGTGGAGTAAGAACTATTGTCATGCACAAAATGATGATTGGGTCAAGCCTAATACATCCCTTTTGTAGTTATTTCCACTAGGTATATATGTGCTAGAACTATGTCCACTTGTATTATCTAGATAAGAATTCATTACAAGGAAAAACCATATGATCTATACTTTACCAAATATTTATGCTGTTATTATATACTTATATTGAATTTCTATCATAGGGTTATGATCCCTTATCTATGTTTTTTCAAAATATAGTTCCCAAGGTTTCTACTAAACTTTTTATAATACCAACCGTAACAATCCCAACCCCAATAGCCCAGATTCGATGCCTACTTTATTAAATTGGTATAAGATACAAGGAATCACATCTTAAAGGACAAAATAGTTTAGAAGTCTTGGTAAACCAGATACACACTTGAGTCTTTCATTACACTTTAATATAAAAATTACAACATATTTTTGTTGAGAATAACATTATTCCCTCTAGAATATCCTTTAATATCAAGCATAGTAAATTTCCTTGGTTCCTGGGGAAAGGAAACAAAATAAGGGTGAGTTCAAATGCTCAGTAAGGGTTATGTATAATAGAATCTATCATGAATAAATAATCATAATCAAAATGGAAAGTCATGTAACTGGAAAAAATTCCATTTAATCAATAACTTAAGCATAATATGTAATAATTAATGATGATTAAGTAATTATATATAAATAATCACTTGATCTTGAAAAATTAACCATGGATATTCCAAATAATCAAATAATCACATGAAATATCAATAAATAAATTAATAATGATGGAATTAATAATTCTAGTCATCTAAAATATCAAGACCTATCCTCAATAAAGTTACTATCAAGATATATCCTCAATATAGTTTAAATTCGTGGGTGGAAACCTGTCTGATTTGGCCAATTGATTTATCTCACGAGACCCGTCGATGCATCGAGGGGATATATAAATTCTGGCCCCCACCCATCATATACTAAGTCTATTAAATTATGTATAAAAATTTGAGAAACACAAACAACATAAAAATTCATACTAAAAAACTATCATATGAAGCAGGAAAAATTTCCCTAGTCAATAAACATAACCATTATCCATCCAGAGTAATATGGAGAATGATATCAAAATAGCACATCCAAAGTCAAACTAATCATAAAAAATCCAAATAAAGAATAAATATGATATAAATACAACATGTAACTATTGTATCATAAATATAATAAAAGTTTGATGTTATTATGAATAGAAATACCATAAAAATTTCATTAAAAATAGTCTTGAGGAAAATATCATTTTCATTTTAAAAAACATATTGAAAATCATATTTTTTAAAATAAATTTTTAAACATTTTATTTAAAAAGATATTCATAAAAATTTAAATGAATATTCAAATAAATTATGGTCATGATGGTAGGATATTATTTACATGTTGTACAGGTTAAAAAGAATATTCCTTTTTGACTTTAAAAAGCTTAGGAAAGTGCCTTGTTTGAAAAATGACAAGAAGATTCTATTCATATTTTTAGTAAAATTCAAAAAATCATTTTTTTGAAAAAAAAATAAGATTCATTTTGTAAAAGATTAAAAATGGGTGAAAATGAATTTAGAAAATCATTTTAAAAATGATAAAAACATTTTTGAATTTTTTTATAAAACATGATCTTGGAAGAAAATATATTTCTGACCGAAGAGAGAAATGAAGACCGATTTTTTTAAAATCATTTTATAAATTACTAAAGAGTGTAAAAATAGAACTATTAATTTATAATATAATGAATAAAAATAGGATGATAAAACTAATTGGTTTATTAGGAAATGTTCAAATAATTTTCTTCAACTGAAATTCAAGAGTAAACAATCTCGATTAGAATGAGTTTACAAAATAAACCTTTGCAATGACCACAACGTTGAAGTGAGAATTAATAAATGTATCGATTATGTGTTTCAAATGTAAATACATATAAAAAAATTAGAAATAAAATATAAGGTAATAAAAATTCATTATACACATTATCGTAGAATGGCATAATCATTGAAGTGGAAGATTAAAATAATGAATAGAAATTGGGCTAAGAAATCCATTACCAAATGATTAATTTTGATAGAACATTGTTTTAACTTATTTATAGTTGTTTTAAACATGTTATCAAATTAAAAAAGAACCATATTAATATTTATAATATCATATATGATCCTTTTATAACATCTTATCACCCATCCATTAATAATATTTCTTTATTTTTATTGTTTAGGGTGTTAATTTCCATGTTTTCTCATTTGTGTTTCATCATGAAAGATCCAATTCTTGTACATATTATATAGTTATATCATAAAAATAATAATATTACTCACATAATTATCTTATTTATGCATCAATTATACTTTTAAAACTAATTATGAAATATGGTTATGAAAAATGAAATACATTAGGATCATGAAGACAGTAGGCTTCACAAACACATGAGTAACATTTCTATTTTTCAATGATCATTATGGAAATAAGGTAATTAATATATTATCCTTAAATAATTATCATTATATCATATATAAAATATTATATACTTAAATATATCATCTATATGGTGTGGTGATGAAAAGGGAGTCACATCGCTTCGTGAAGGCGGTAGTCCACACATACACAAACGATGTTATCATCTTTGAGTGAGTGTAAAGGTAAGAAAGATAATGATATATATTATCATTATAGAATGATAAATATGAGATTATTATAATAAATATGTAATTTTTATCATATAAAATCATTAAATTTAACCTTATTACATTCCATGTAAAGAATTAGTGAAAGAAAAATCACATCACTTTGCGAGGCGGTAGTCTGACGTACACACAAGAGATTTCATCATATCCCCTATATAATGGAAAGTAAATATATATATATATATATAATATAATGAATAAATAGGTATAAATATATTATAAATATAATATATATTATTTATATCCATCATCATACCCAACCATGAATGGTTGTAATGGTAGAACAGATGACATTGGTTTATGAGGTGATAGTCCGCTGTACACGCATATGATGATTTCATAACCCATTTGATGAAGGTGAATATGGTTGTAGGTAATACCCTTATTATAAAAAAAATTAAAAAATATGGAATATTATGAGGTTATTATATTATTATGGTTTAATAATAATTAGAGGAGGTGGAGAAATAAATAAAATAAAGACGCTCATTGAAGAACATTACCTCTTCTTTGGGTATCCTTCTTAGGTTTGCACTAATGACTTCTTAGGTCGAATTTATTCCCAAAATAAGTCTTATAAGATTAAAGGAATGAATTTGGGAAGTAATTTGGGTTGGTACTGTCTGAACCAAAGGGGTATGAAGGTGTCAATAAGAGAGGAGAGGGGTTTCCTTTTATAAGTGGGGGAGGTGACAACTTGATATTTTTTAAAAGAATCGAGTGTTACTAGATTTTTCATGTGTAAAAGGATAAAAAATGCACCATTACATAAACTTAGAGGTTTAATGGTTGAAATATGTCTATAAAATGGTTTTTATTCAAGTTTATATTTCATTTTTACCCTTATCTTTTTAGTTTAACTTCACGGTAAACCCATTTTTACCTTAATCGTGGTAATTAATTTTTATTTCATTCAATATTCATTTTGGTAAAAAATTAATTTAAAAATATTAGACATTATAAATTATTCTGATTCCAAATATATAAACCATTTTTTCAAATTCAATTCAAATAATTGGAAAATTTTAATTTAAAATTAATCCCACATATGGGATTAGAAAACAAGTTTTTAAAGAGAAAATGTTCAAAAGTTTACAAAATTCTTATATCAAAATTCAAAATAAAAATTATTAAAATGACCTATATTTGATTAATTGGTATAAAATTGAACTAATTTTACTTTAAAACCAATTCAAAATATAATTTAACCTTATAAATTATTCAAATGAAAAGAGATTTTTCGATTAAAATTATGTATTTTTAACTATTCATCGAAATATGAGATATTTTAGAAAAATAAAAAACATTAACCCTAAGATAATTTTGGTATTCTTATTTAAAAAAATAGAGTTTATTTTTGAAAATTAATTTTATAAAATTGGCAAAAATTAATTTTAAATTATGTGCGCAAAGCGTGACTAATCCGTCTTTTAGAAAAAAATGCAATTTTTTAGAAAACATTTATATTTTTATTTTAAATAATTATTATTTTATTTATAACCAATATATAAATAATAAATGTGTTTAAAATATATATTTTCCTAATTTATTTAATCCTATTCATAACTTTTATTCTAATGTCTAGGTGATAACTATCACATTAAATAATAATATTTTAATAATATGTCATGTTTTGTTTGAACTCGATGTCTCGTGTAACGCAAGATAAACTCAGTATTTAATGTAATGAAATATAAAATCAGTTTTGAGTGTAATTAAATATATTTAAGATTAATTTATTTAAAAATAAATACATCATAAAGTCTCAGGGTGTTATATTTTCTTCTAAGCTTGGTGTTGCGTGTCACATACACTATTGAATACAATGTTCTTATTTTAGAATTTTGGGGTGTTACAAGATAATTGAATGATATAATTAGATATTAAATATTAATTATTTTTGACCTTTTTATGGTTATACACTAATTTTAGAGTTATATAACAAGTGGATTATCCAAATTCTTGCGTAATTCTTGAGTAAGGCCGAAAAAGTCAAAATAGCACATTAAATAAATTATCATGACATATATGTGTGTTAAAAGACATATTTAACAAATATAAATGTTTATTTTGATCATAATAAACTTATATTCATGATATAAATTTATTTATAATTTTTATAAATTATATAATTATCTTATATGCTTGTGCAATGTTGATACTGTATTAATTGAATTAACAAAAAAAATAAAATTAATGATTTAAAAAATATTAAAAGTGATATAATTTAACGATAAAACATTCCACATGAATTATATATATATATGTGACATATTAGGGTGGTTTTAAATTATTATATTCTAATTCCTGATTTTTCTTTATGTATTTGAATTCAAATTAAATGAATAGTGTCACAATTGACAAAATAACATTTTATCAAAATAATATTTTATTAAATTATTTGAAAATTAAAAAAATATTTAATTTGGAAAATCATGACTATATAGGGTCTAAAATGTTTTCAATTATTCATTTATGGGTTAATAGTTTCATTATATGTAAATTTATAACCCTTTAATAGTGAAAAATATCTTACCATAGTTAATGTTAAGATAGGTTGATTAAGTTGTTAAACCAGAAGACAAGGTTTAAAATAGCACATAAACCTACCAAAATTTTATTGGATGATGATATTTATACCATATTATACCATAAGTTTGAATTAATTAGAATTTAAAAGTATTTTTCTCCATAATAGTCTTTTTATATTTTTAACCTTTAGGAAATTCCAAAAGTGCCCCTCACCTCAATTATAAAAGGGCGCCTCCACCCTCACTTCTTCACACCACATTGATCCATATATATAAACTAATAACAAACCATTTTTTTTCTAAAAATATTTATCCAAGTTATGAAGTTTGTGGTATCCCTAAAAGATAAGCCTTAGGTTCCTTAAGAAAGGATCTAAAGAAGGCCTCCAGAAGAAGAGGTAATTGTCTTACCTAACCTATTTAAATTTATTACTTATTATACCTATTATAAATATATAGAAGTTATCATAAAATAATGAATTAAGTATCCTAAATATACTGAAATTTTATTATGATTATGAAATCACCACTACCCACCCTCTTTCTCATAAAATGGGAAGTGAAAGTATCTCCCGTGCGCACATACAACTTACCATCTCTACAAAGCGATACAATTCATTTTTCATTACCATATTTTATGGATGGGAATTATCATAGGTTTAATGTTTATATATTATATTTATGAAATAATTATACTTATTTAATGATAATATGATATCTAGATTCTTACCTTCCAAACAATTGGAAAAAGGTAATATCGCTCGTGCATATGTGTGGATTACCACCTCCACAAAATGATGTGATTCATTTTTCCTTTTTATTTTAATATGATGGTAATAACGATGGATATTATGAGTATATATGATTTATATGATATAATAATTATTAAATAAAGTTAATTATTATTTACCTTTCTTTCACTCTTTCTATAAAAAATGAAAACAATATTCATGCGTATGAATGACCTACAATCTCCACAACCAGTGTGATTCATTATATATATATATATATAAAACTTTTATGAATTACTATAAATAAATATATAATAAATATATATGATATTTATATCATTATTAACATTGTAGATATTATGGAACCATAATCAAAGTATAATGATTGAAACTACCAAACTAAAACATACATGAAAAATGAAGTAGTTATTACCCAGAACAAGGATTTTAACAAAAGTTTTGGTCATAAATGGGCTATAAAATATTATATATAAGTCATAAATAGTATTATTCATATGATAATGGTTTTTTAATAGATTCATATTAAACCTATATTTATTATATAGAAGGTTTGAACACATATTAAGGAATTCAGACCTAAGGTAAGGGTTTCCCATCTCACTTTTACTTCTATGAGACATATGCCATATTCACCACTTATTTATTTTGTGTGGCGTAATTAATACCCCTTTTATATATTATATAATTAATTTATTTTTATTTATGTAATTTAAGTTTTCATTATTAATTATTTATTTTATGGGGTTATGATTCAAAAGTTACCCAAGTGGTTAAGATTTATTTCATAATCTCATTAATATTTAGGATTATTTATACTTAAGTCTCTGATGGGAATTATTTTGCTTAAATATCAATATTTTCCATTTTTTTATATAATATTTTTAAAACTCTATTATGATTTTTTAAATTCATTTTTACCCATGTTTTGATTCTTATGAAATGGGTTGAAAGGAATATTCTTTTCGTTTTTCGAACAAGGTACTTTTTGACATTCCCAACAAAAGTGTAAAAATAATATTTTCTTAACTTATACAAAATGAATGGATTTTACCACCTTTATGAGTAATATTTTATTTTAATATTAATTTACAAATTTTTGAAGTTATTTTTATAGAAAATATTTTCCTTTTTAATTGTGTAGTTTTTAAAAAATAAATGATTTTCAAAGAGAAAAGTTTATTTTTCTAAAGAACGTTTTTGAAGACATTTTTATGGTATTTATATTCATAAATAGAAAGACCCTTATTGTACTTATTCACCACCAGGGATATTTTATAATGATACCATCCTTATTATTTCTCTAGATGATTTATGATTTATTTGACTAGATATGTAATATTTTGACATCATTCACCATATTACATTGGATAGTTTATGATTATGTTTATTGATTGTGGAAATTATTAACATTTCATATTCTAGTTTCAATATGAATGTTTATGTTGATTATGTTACAATCCTTTCATATGAGGAATGTATTGGATTGAGTAAGTGACATGTAGGGTCTGCTAAAGCCCCTCAATGCATCGGTAAGTCTCATGAGAAAAACTAGACTGAGCCTTGGATGAGGCCTTACCAATTTATATAAGATGTATTGGAATGAGGCCTCAATGAGAAGTTTTAGATGTCTGAAATTATTCATTCCATCCTTATGAATTTAGATATTAAGGTTTTATGTGATTATTTTATTGTTTATAATATCCTTGGATAAGTTTCAATATCATGAGATTATTTATATGAAATTATTTAGTCATTAATTATTTCCTCCACATTATGATCAAGCTATTTATTAAATGACATGGGTTTTAGTTATTTAACTTTACATACTAATTATGCACTATTTATTCATTATTTCTTCCACTGTACGCATACCCTTACTGAGCATTAGAGGTCATATTTTTCTTATGTTTGTTTTCCTCTGAATTCTAGGAAATATTTTATCACTAATATGAAGGGAAATTCTATAGGGAATAAAGATTACCTCAAATAAAACAATTTGTTATTTTTTATGTTTTAAATTTTATGTGAAATTAATGTATGTATCTAGTTTATCATCACTACAAAACTATTTGTTCTTTTAGGAGGAAATTGCTTGTATCTTATGCCAATGTAATAAATTAACCACTAGCTCTGGGCTACCGGGGTCAGAGTATTTACAATTGGTATAAGTGTAGGTTTAATATAAAACTTGGGAACTTGATTTAGGAAAACATAGATTAGGGAATATAACCTTACAACAGACTTTGAGGATAAGTATAACTATAAGATAACATCCTATATATTTCTTAATGACCATGTATAATCTATGTTAAATATAAGGACTTATATATTGAGAATAATGTGTCATGATTTATACATAATTTGAATAAAATTTCATGATTATTTGATATCTCACTTTGATTATTGTATTTTGATGCCTTACTTTGTGTTTTGGTTTCAGTCAATAGTGGGAACTAGAAGGAACTGGGTTAACATTGAATGAGATAGAAAATGTGTTGATGAGAAACCAAATGGGATGATGACTAGATTAAATTTTTTTGTGATTATGTCTAATCAATTATCATTATATATGATTAACACCTTACACCTTAACCAACTCTCAGACTCACTAAATAAAAGAAGGATAAAGTTTGCTGAGAGCTTGATTGGTGGAGACCACATAGGAAAGAAGATTTAGTTTCATATATATAGAGAATGTGAGAATAAAGGCCCTAGTGAATGTATTATAGGAATGGTAAGATGATTTGGATGTATAAAATAAGGACACAAAGTGAGTAATTTTCTAGTAAAAATGAAAAGTTTTCTTAATAAAATGAATGATAATATTTTCTCACTAAGGTATCATCTATGATTGAATATTCTAAATGTGAAAGGTATGGAAATTATGTAAATCTATGTCATAGGGTGGGGGAGGGGGGTACTTGTAAAGAGAATCAATAAGGTTGTACAATTAATGGTTATACTGCTAATAATTAAGAGACAACAAATGACATATTGAAGGAAAGACATATTATGGAATAATAGGATAAAGTGTAGTTAATGGTTTAAGAATGAAGTAGAATAATTAAAGTTCTTGTGTATTTGGATTGAATAATTATTCTTTAAAAATATTTTATCAATGATACTATGTTTATAATAATCACAAGATATATAAAGATTGTACTATAATACTTCTTCTTTAAGGATTTTAAAGAATGTGATGAATTGTATCAGTAATCAAGATAAGTGATTCTATGGAAAGTTTATCTTTTATAAAACACATGATTTGGAGAATATAACATTAAATATGTCCCTCATATTGGGATATTAATGATAAATATATGTTTGTGGGATAATATTGATGATTGTGAAAATAGATAGTTATTTTATGAAAAAGTTATATAGGATTGAGTTTACTAAATTTTTAGGATTTATAAATTACATTCGATAATATGAAATTTTATTTATAGAATAATAAGAGATTTAATTCTTGAAAGAATTCATGTTTTCATTAAGGTTTTATGGAAACTCAAGTTATTACCATGTTTTAGGAGAATATGTGATCAAAGTATTCACATATTTAGAATGTGACTTTTTTAACTGCTTTATGTTGTTTAAGGATTAATTTTTTATCACAATTTTAGATTTTGAATATGGTGAGTAATATTTTGGATGATTCTTAAGGTTAACTACTTATAGAATGAATTAAGCTGACCTTTGGATATTATTTTTTGAGGTTAAAGTATGATTTATCATATTAGATAACCCGTGCTGACCATTTTGGTTTTAGTAAATATTTAGAGGTTGAAGTAATGACTTATGGATTTTATGATTTTCTAAAAGTGTTTTAGGTATGAAAAATTCGTCATGAATACCCATTTATTGGATTAAGAGATGAAGTAGAATTATATTGAATCATAAAAAAAGGGTGATATTATGATTATGAGATGTAAATAAATCAAGTAAGTTTATGTTCTTGATTAAATTACCAATATAGTAAAAAAATTCCTCAACTTTAGGAAAATGGGCTTGAAATAAAAACATTATTTGATTATTTTTTACTGAGAAATCAATGTACTTTTAAACCATCATAGATTAATTATTTTTTGATGGATAACTTTCTCATGACCAGTTTCTATATAACTATATAATAATACTTACATATTACTTTTTTATTTAATATAAATATTTTCACTTCCCGCTAATGCTCTCCTTTTCAAAAACCTATTTTTTGGCAACATTATCATTTCCCTTTCCCTCTTTTTTAGTGGAAGTTTTATTAACCATTTTTAAAATGTAGGATTTCAAAAAAATAATTTTTAAATGTAAAACCATTAATTAACAAAAAAAGTTAAAATTGTGAAGATGTGATCTATTAAAGTGGGTAGAATTTATCACCCCAATATTTTAAAATAACACTTTGTTTGATAGCGTATACGGCACATAACACTGAGCTTAAACGAATCATGAAATATTATTATTTAAATACGATCATTATAAACTAGCTGCTAAATTATAGGGTATAAATAATATCAAAAAAATTATAAAATATATATAGATTTACTAATATATAAAAATATATTGATTAATTCTTACAAAATAAGTACTCAATTTTCAGTAAAGTTATTTTATGATTCATAAATATTTTTTCTTCAAAAGTGATTATTTTTTCTTTTTATGAGAAAGTATTATAATTAATTTCTAGAATTTATATAAATTATATTTTATAAAAATAATATTATTTTTTAAATACTAATACCAAAATTAACTTAGAGATAAATTTTTGTATTTTTCTGAATAATTTTTTTTCTAGTGAATAATGAAAAATATTGATTTTTATTGAAAACTATATTTTTGTTTCAACCATTTGTGAAGTTACATTTAATTTTAAAATGATTTAATGGTAAAAATAGTTATATTATATTATTAATAATTAAATTAGGTTAATTTTAGTGAAGTTTATAATTTAATTTGGTATAAAATCTTTTTTATACATAAATAGTCATTTTTTAGAAAAAATTGCATTTTTTTCAAAAATGAGGATTTCATCGTATTTTGAAAACTTATTTTAAAATTAATTTATATCACTTATAGGAGTTTAATTTCATTAAATGGGATTTATTTTTGTATTTATCAAGAAAAAGTTATCATAGGATGAGTTTTCTGAAATCTTTCTGAAGAAGTTAAATTTTTAGTGAATAATAAAAAAAAATACTATTTTTATGAAATACAACATCTTTTATGATATCGCCAAGATTAGAAAAAATATAAAAATTATGGAAATTATTTATTTAATAAAATATTATAAAATAATTTAAATATAATTATGAAATATTTGAAAACATATAGATTAGAATTTATTCCATAATAAATATGAAAATCATTTTCAGTGCTAACGTAGAGCCTGCACAACACTAGAAAAGTTAAATTTTTATTCGAAAAATAATAATTGGGAAGAGATAAGTCCATGATATACTTTTATATTAAATATTAAGTATTATTTTTTATTTTTATATCTATTTATGAATTTTATAGTTATATAACTAGTGGCTTATCCAAATGATTGTTCAATGCTTGCATAAGACCGGAAAAGTCAAAATAGTGCATTAAATAACTTTTCCTTACATATATATGAGTTAAAATAAATATTTAATGAATATAAATGTTTATATTTATTATAATAAACTTATATTAATGATATAAATTTATTTATAGTTTTTAGATTTCATATAATTACCTTATATGCTTACGCAACACTAATACAATATTAATCTAATTAACAGAAAAATAAAATAAATGATTTTAAAAATATTACAAGTGATATAATTTGAATTAGATAATAGGACCCAAGAATTTTATACATCTATGTGACATATTAGGGTGGTTTTAAAGAATTATATTTGAATTCCTCATTTGTCTCGAGGTATTTGAAGTCAAATTAAATGAATAGTGTCAAAATTGACAAAAATGATATTTTGTCAAAATAATATTTTATTAATTTATTTAAAAATTATAAAAATATTTAAAGTGGAAAATTGGGATTTATGGTCTAAAATTTTATCCCTAATCCATTTATTAGTCAATAGTTACCTTATTTTTAAAATAATAACCCTCTAATAGTGAAATATATGTTAGCACAACTAATGTTAAAATAAGTTGATTAAGGGGATAAACCAAAAGATAAGGTTTAAAATAGAACTCAAACCTAAATTTTTTTATTATATTATGATAATTTAACCATATCCTAAGATGGGTACAATTTCATGACCATTTTGAAGTATGTGATTGTAGAATAGTCATATTATATTTTAAACTTTTAAGAAATTCCAAAAGTGCCTCTCACCTCTATTATAAAAGGGAACCTCATCCATCACTTTTTCACCCAAATTTGAGATATATAGCTCGACCAATAACTACCAATTTATATTCTAAACATGCATATGAAAGTTTTTTATGTTATTTTCTCCCAAAAATATCAACCTTAGGTTCCTTAATAAAAGGTCTAAAGAAGGTATCCTAAAGGTAATTGTCTTACCTGATGTCTTCCAATTTATTACTTCTTCCACCTATTATAAATCACTATAAGTTATCATAAAATAGTAACTTAAATATATTAAATATAATTAAAATTGTTTATGTTTATGAAACTACCATTACCCACCCTCTTTTCCATTAAATGATAAGTGAAAGTATCGCTTGTACGTAAGTACGACTTACTCTGTCCAAGTAGCGACACAATTCATTTTTCATTACCATATTTTATGGATGAGAATTATAATAGGTTTAATGTTTATATATTATATTTGTTAAAAAACTATAATTATTAAATGATAATATCATATCTACCTTTTTACCTTCCAAACCATTGAGAAATGATAATGTCACTTATGCATACGTGTAAATTACCACGTCTACGAAATGTTGTGATTTATTTTTCATTTATATTTTAATTGGATGTTACAGATATGATGAGTATGTATGATTTATATTATATAATAAATATTATTTAAAATTTAATTATGATTTACCTTTTTTTCATTCCATCTGTCAAAAAAAAAGAAAATAGCGTTCATGCATACGTATAATTTATCGTCTCTATGAACGATATAATTCATTTTCTTTATATAAATTTTATGAATTAATATAAATAAATAATATATATATATATATATATATTATATTTATATAATTATTAAAATTTTGGATATTATGGAACCATAATCAAATTATTAGGAATGAAACTACCAAACCAAAACATACATGAAAAATGAAGTAGTTATTACCCAAAACATGGATTTTAACAAAAGAAGTGTTAATAAATGGGTGATAAAATATTATATATAAGTAATATATGGCATTATGTATATAATAATAGTTATTTAATATATGTATTATAAATATTTGTTTATTATACTAGAGGATCAAATACATATGAAGTAAGTCGGGCCTGAGGCAAGGGTTTCTCGTCTCACTTTTACTTCTGCGAGACATATGCCATATTCACCACTTATTTCTTTTGTGAGGTGTATATAATACAAATTTTATATATTATATCATGAATATATTTATATTAATTTTATTTTATGTTTCATTTGATGTTATTTCTTTCACGTGGATTATGATTCAAAAGATACCCAAGTGGTAAGGGTTGATTTCACAATCTCATCAATATTTGGGATTATTTATGCTTAAGTATCTGATAGGAAATATTTTTATTAGATATAAATATTTTCAATAAAATGTTTTAAATAATATTTTTAATAATATCATATTATTTTTAAATCCATTTTTACCCATGTTTGGCTTCTTACAAAACGGTTTGAAATGAATCTTCTTGTCGTTTTCTGAACAATGTACTTTTCGAATTTTTTGACAAAAGTGTGAATGAGATTTTTTAAATTATAAAACATGAATATATTTTATCACATTAATTACTAATATTTTATTTGAATTTAACTTTAAAATTTTACAAGTATCTTTTTATAGAAAATTTTTTCCTTTGTAATTGCACAGTTTAAAAAAAAGCGATTTTCAAAGTGAAAATGTTATTTTCTCAAAGAATATTTTTAAGGAAAATTTTAAGTTATTTATATTAATTAATGAAAAAACCATTATTTTAATTATTCTTAACTAGGTATATGTTATGATTATACCATCCTTATTATTTCTCTATATGGTTTATGATATGTTTGATTGGGGATGTACTATTTTGATACCATTCTCCATATTACTTTAGATGGTTTATGGTTATGTTTATTGATTGGGGAAATTATTAATATTTTGTTTGATAGTTTAAATATAATTTTTTTATGTTGATTATGTTTCACCCCTTCATATGAGGAATGAATTAGACTTATTAAGTGATAGGCAGGGCCCACTATATCCCCTTGATGCATTGGTGGGTCTTATGAGACAAACTAGCTTGGGTCTTGGATTAGGAATTATCCATTTATATAAAATTTCTTGTAATGAGGCCTTGATAGATTGTTTGAGATGACTAAAATTATGTATTATATCATTACGAATTTAGTTATTAATGTTCCATGTCACTATTTGATTAGTTAGAATATCCATGGATAAGTTTCAAGCTCATGAGATTATTTATATGGAATCATTTGATCATTATTTATTTTTGCCACATTATGATCGAGTTATTGATTAAATGAATTTTTTTTAGTTATTTACCTTACCATAATGTTTTTTCCTTATTTATTCATGATTTCTTCTACTGTGTGCATACCCTTACCGAGTATTAGATTTCCACCTTTCTTATGTTTCATTTTCCCAAGATTCCAAGAAATGTTTTATCATTGATATGAAGTGACATGCTAGAGGGAATAAATATGATATAAAAGAAAATATTATTTTGTGTTTTATGTTTTCAAATTTAAATGAAATTTACGTATGTATCTAGTTTACCAATTCTACTAAACTATTCAGTCCTTTGGGATGCAATCACTTATATATTATGAAAATGCAATAAAGTAAGCATTGGATCTAGGCCACTAGGGTGAGGGATTTATACTATGGAAGATTATTATCCAAGTTGTAATGGTGATTATCTTTCATTACAAATTTCTTGTACATGTACACATGAAATAGGATAATTTTCATATAATTAAAAATCTATATTAAATGAATAATTTATAAGAGATTACATTTCCATGTGTTAAAGAAAAAAAATGTATCACTGCTTCTATTGTCAAAATAATCCCCTAAAGAGGAAAAAATAACAAAAAAGGATTAAAAATAATTAAATGGGGTTTAATAAATTGATAAAACATCACCAATTAACTATATTTAAGACCATATTTTCATTGAAACCATTTAGAATATTATAATGTGATAAAAAATTTACTAGACATTACAAGAAAAATCTAATTATAAAATTTATCAATGAGTGCTGGAGAAGGCATGGGTATATCATACAATGTGAAAGTCAAGTTGATCAGAGAAGTGTTATATACACTTTGCATGTGTCCATTACTAATAAAGTTAAATTTTGGGATGTATGTACACTTATGGAATTACCTAGAGGTATATTTTTTTGGATAGAATTTAGGAAATTATAATCAATAATGATTTTATTAATAAAAATTATCCTTTGAAGTCAAGACATGAATCATTCATAATCTAATTTGATAGATACCAGGGTTATGAAGAATGATGTAGCGGAAATTTTTTTAGATGTAACATATTATGATAATATTGGGAGATTTGTGAACCAAAATTCTATTGATTCACACCTAAATTAATTTATGGTTACAATTCAGACCCATGCTCATCAATATTATCATAACACAATCATTATTATTAGAAACGTTTCTACTTTAGAAGATATAAAATAGGATTATTGGTATTGATTTTTACCATCATGACCATCCTATCAAGTAATTTCAACGTAATTATTAAAATATTCTATCTTGATAGGATTTTAGAGGCCTCTACATAAGTCATGGGTGGAGGTTCAAGAAAGAAAAATTGATTAGGAACTAGTTTTTTTTGTGATACTCTATAGGAATTCATGTTTGTAGATTACTATGTGGGATGGTTTTTTTGTCACTCGAATCACCAGTATATTTATTTTTTTACATTTTAATGAAACTTCCAATAAATTTATGATATTTATTATATATGAGTGTTTCCAAATTTATTATTTATTTTTTTTCACTTGATTTGTTTTTTAGGAATTTATTTGTGATAATTTTCCTTTAATAGAACAAACATTACTTAAATTTTCAAAATTATTAGTATAGATTATTAGTGTTTCAAGAAAAACATTCAAAATAATGAAACTAAAATTCTAATTAGTAATATTATTAAACCATGAAACATATATATACACATTAAACTATGGATGATCCAATTTCTCTTGATATTAATTTCTCTTTCCACTAATATGAAAATCAATTGAAATAAAGATCTATTTATAGAAAAAATAGAATGTCACTCTACACATTAACAAGTACGAGAATAATGACCATGAATATCATGAAAATGAACATTTTCAATTTATAAAGGAAATTAAATTGAATGGTTATAATAGTTTTAAATGTGTTTTTTCAATTGAAACAAAATCAATGATAAATATACCTTAGAATAGTTCTTTCTGTGATATGAAAACATATTTTCATAAGTTATTAAATGAATACTCTGTGTGGATGAAACATATGAAAACTTACTTATATTTCCTATAAAATTTCATATTAATTACTCATACTGACATGTCTATATTTTGGATTTAGAAATGGTATTTAAAATTCTGTAATAAATCATCAAAGTAGGAAAAAATATCAAATTATATATCCATTTATCTATATTTTTAGAAATATTTGGATAGTAAAAAATGAAAGAGTGCATCAAAATAAAACTAAAAATATAGGACAACCGAATATAAAATTAGATAAGCCATTTTGTCAGATGAATTCAATGATTTCCTTGATTTTATGCTCTGGTGTAGTGTTATATTTCTGATACATTTGAATAAATTTGAAAAGTATGAAAAGGTAATTCATGTATACATGTACAAGGGTCTGAATCACTTAATTAGGGTGGATAGAAAGAAGTATTGATTTGTAATATTGAAATAACAAAAAAAGAAAAGAAAAAATAAAAATCATTTCACTATAATTTATTTAAAATCCTAATTGAAAATCAATTCAAACACTAGATACCCAACATTTAAAGTTATTAAAACCTGAATAGAAGAAAAAAAAACCCAATAAGAGGATAAAACTATAACCAATTGGATAAGAAATAGGTTTATTCCATGGATCCTTCCAAAACCTCAAATTAATATTTTAAAGAGGAAAAAATAAATAAAGTATCTGTAGGAAAAGAGTGTAAGTGATGGAAAAGAATCAAGGAGGGTGTGGATGTTGGTGTGGGCGTGGGTGATGAAGACGAACCAGGTGTGTGAGTATAGGAACAAAATATCATAGTTGAGGAAGAAAGGGATGAATAACTGGTAATAGGGGAACCATGATGGTAAGTGAGGTTTGGGGAGATATATTTAATGTAGCATCTCTACCCAGATCCACTTAACTAGTTCCCAAAGTTACTAGGTCACATGGCCACAAGAGGGCTTCCTAGTACTTCAGAGGCTACCAACTAGCAGTGAGGGTGTGAAGGTGGTACAACAGGGAGACTATACCCTCTTATTAGAGTGGAATAGTAGATAAAATAAAAAAATACAATAGTGGAAGCATGTATAAATAGATAGAAGAAATAAAGCAACAGAAGACTGAATAATTGAACAACAAAATAATAATAAAAGTCACTAGGTAGTGTCATATACTTGGATGCATGGAATACTGATAAAAAATGGGAACAGGGGGGCTGAAATATATAAACATTCTAATAAAGTATAAAAAGAAAAACTTCTCTAATAGTATCTTGAGCATAAGTGCGTTCCTCTGCTCCTATGATTTATCTAAAGTAATGCATATCAACAACCTATAATAGGGCCCTTGAACTTATTTGTACGTGAAAAAAACTAATCTTCTCAGGTACCAAAGGAATCCCTAGTAGGTTGTGACATAAAAATATAAATAGGACACCACCATCTTTGTATACATGTAATCCAAGAAGTGATCATAACTAAATAGTGTACATGAATAAGTAATAAATTAACAATGCTAAATAAATAAATAACTACCCACTCAAGTTATAAAAAGATACCTGAAGGCTCTACCTGCTTCGGCTCATAGTCGGGAGGAATGTATGATCGGTCACTATATATATATAGTAATAATATATATATATATATATAATATAGTTATATATTGAATCCACCTATACGAACCAAGTACATGCAGACATAAGTGGCCATATATCTGGAATACTAGCTGCTGGTTGGACCAGGGTGTAACTCAGACATCCATGACTATTCTAAAGATCCTATAACCTCAAGAAACTGGGTATATGACATACATATCATAATGAGTGGGATACATCATCATCTTCACTCAAGATGATGAGTGTTACATCAGATCGACACTCAAACAAGGGATGCGACACATCAAACCTAATGTCCAACTAGTGTCAATGGTGTGAGACATCATGATCCAGACCTGATATAAGAGAGTGTGATACCCTCAAGATCAAAATATCCCGTACCATTTTACCACAACATCTATAAATGCACAATCATATTTATAACATTTAGCATGAGCCAATACCTCTCATGTGTCATGTTTACCAATTTGATAAATATTAATAAGAAAAATACATTTTTGTAAATATAAAAAAGAGGAATTACCTCCCATGCATCTCATTTATCAAGCTCAATATAAGCAAGGATTTATAATTCAATTAAGATATTTGATTAATCAGGAATTAATAAGAATGGACATACCACCCTTATAAGTCATCTCATTCAAATAATTTAATTCATTTAATTGAAATAAACCAACATGAATAGTTATTCCCATGTAATCAAACCATTTCATATTCTAAAACATAGAAAATCTATTTATAAGTCAAAAGTTCACTTAGAAGGTTTCTAAGTCATTTTAGAGGTGACATGGTATATAAGGAAACTGCCTACATGGGAAATTATAACTATAGACCAGGCTAGACATGTTGAAGGTGCCATGGGTTTATGGATAGATCATATAACATGGAAAAATCAATTAATTATATAAGATGAATTCTTAGATGGAATTAATGGAAATTTAGCAATTAGATAAAAGGTCCAATTTCAAAGTGTCACACACAAGGGGTGTCCGTAAGTGTGGAAACCATCCTCTACACTACTAAATAGAGATAAAAGGACATGTATTTTGGTGTGATGATCAATTTGATATGAAGAACTCAATATGAAGGGGATGCTCAGAAAAATTGGACATGTGGAACAACAGAATAGCTATGAGTCATCAAAACTCGTGGGGAAAATAATGTGACCACCTACATCAAGGACATAAATGACTCTTTACTCATTATCAACCTCATATTTGGAGTAGGTTTCAAGAAATATAAGAAAGGGCCAACACCATGAAAATAAGGAAAAATATCTTTCACCTAAATAGAATGATGGATTCAATGATAAACTTAGATTGGAAGGGAGGGGATTTGAGATCTCACCTTAAGTAATCCAATGCCTTAAATGGATGTTGAATCGGACACCGGATGCAGAAGTTAGATCAAAGCCTAGATTGAGAGGTTTAGAATGGTATGGGAGGAAGAAACCAAGAACAACCACTGGACAAGGGAAAAAGGAAAAGAAATTAGGCTTAAGAGGTAAATGAGAGGAAAAATGGACTTTTCACCTCAAAATATAAGGGCACATGGTTAAGGCACACAATTTAATAAACCATGTGAAAACCATACACAATAAACTATTTAAGTATTTGTCCTATATGGTTAATTAGCATGGTTTACTAAACCATGAAAAAATCGTGTGAAATCACACTATTAAAAACCTGAAGTTTCTCTCACAACCATGTGCCTTGTGTCGCATGGTTTCAGACAAATCGTATGACCTATAAGTTCCCACTGTCTGTATCCAAACAGTTTAGGGAAACCATGTAGTATGGGAATCACAGTTTCTCATAATTGTATGACCTGGTATTTTCTTCCCATTTTAGGGATCCAAGATCCAAATGATCCCCAGATGCACCCAATACCACCTTGACTTGATTAAGCATAAAAAGGGGCTGTTTAAAGAAATTAAATTGAAAACCCAATGATTCATACCTTCATGAAATGATGGGTCATTACAACCTACCCTCCTTAAAGTAACTTATCCCTGAGTTGGAATTATAAGGGTAAATAGTTATCATCAGCAAGGATTTCCAACCACTATGATTTTATATCAGCTTCCTATTCCTAGGTCTCATCATATACTCAGCTGTGCAACCATAACACCCGTACCAAGGGAAATGACCCGCCTCAGAGTGTCTTCATGCTTTGAACCACAATAAGAACTAGATACTCATTGAAGGAAGTATCTACATCCAATTAAAGCACATTAGGATGAAATACATGTGATGGGTCTTGATGATATCAGTAAAGTCAAGACACTTGAAACACACCATACATTGACCAATATTTTTAAGGAAGTGCCAACTAGTAATCCATAGGTTTGATCCATTTCATAACCTCAAAGGGTCCAATGAACCTTGGTGAGAGATTAACCAGCCTAAGAATATGTCTATGGACCAACCTGGGTGAGAATCATAAGAAAACCTAGTTTTTAACCTCAAACTCAAGAGGTCGCTGACACCTTTTAGCATACGACCGATGTTTGTATTGAGATGCCATCATGTGATTTCAGATCAATTGGACCTACTCAGTAGTATCCTTCACAATATGTGGTCTAAGAATAGATACCTATCATACCTATATCCATAATATAGGTGAGAAAAAAGACATACCATATGAGGATTTAAAAGGAGAAACCTCAATGGTAGCCTAAAATCTATTATTATAAGCAAAATAAATGATGGAAATTTTTTTCTCCCACGAATCCAAAAAGTCAAGGACACATGCATAGAGTATATCTTCTAGAACCTAGATCATACGATCTATATGTCCATCGGTCTGAGGGTGATAATTTGTGATTAGAAGAACCTGTATACCCAAGTGCTTCTGTAGCCCCTACTAGAACCAGGATGTAAAACGAGCATCTCTTTCAGAAACAATATATTGAGCATATATATGAAGAATTAAAACCTCCATAATGTATAAAATTCCTAGATAATCTATCGATAAGGTATCTCACATAGCTAATAAGTGTGAAAATTTCATCAAATGGTCAACAATGACCTACACTACATCATTGCCACAAGGCGATCTTGGTAAACCAGTCATGAAGTCTATTAAAACGTCATCCCATTTCCACTCAGGAATGGACAATGGACATAAAATCCCTAATGGACAATAATGTTCCTCCTTAACCTACTTAAAAGTGGAACACTGAGTGATAAAGTCAACAATATCGTATTTCATACCAGGCCACCAATACTAGCATTGAAGATCCCGATAAATTTTTGGCGACATTGGGGTGAAACACCCATGATGAGGTGTGAAATTGCCACATAAAATCCTCTTTGATGTATTCTTGGACCCATACACACCCATAGAATAGTAAAGTATCATCCCAATCCATGGTCCATCCTAAATATGTATTATCATCTAAGACACTTTCCCTTAGTAAAAGGACTTCAAGATTAGATATCTATCTCATCCTTACTCATTCTAGAAGAGTAGAAGTCAATACTAGGGCTGAGAGGATAGTCTAACCATGGTACTCCTGAACCTCAACACACATCTTTTAGAATACAATAATGATATTCCATTCACCCTTATATTCTTGAACTACCTTCATTTGAGTCATCTATCTCAAATCATTGGACATTTTATTTCCTTTAATAGGCATGTAGGAAATCTCGAAATCAAACAACTATAAGTACTCCACCTACTTACACTGTATGAGATTGAGATCCTACTGTGAGAAAATGTACTTGAGGATTTTGTGATCAATGAATATCAAAAAAAAATCTCCAAGTAGATAGTGTGTCAAAAATCATAAAACCTAAACTACAATAGCGATCTTGAGGTCATGCATTAGGTAATTCTGCTCGTGAGGCCATAAATGATGAGACCCACACATGATGACTTGCTTGTTCTGCATCAGAATAACTCCAAGATCGATACCTGATGCATCATATCATATGTTGTAACTTATTCTTGGATCTATTAGAATCAATATCAACACTAAAGTCAAAAGACCCTTTAAATATTGAAATAATACTTCAAAAGTTTCTGACCATAATAATTTCACACGCTTCTTTGTTAAGCCCACAAGCAGTGCTGCAGGGCATGAGAAATATTGGATGAAGCATCTGTAATATCCGTCAAGCCCCAAAAAACTCTAAATTTAAAATATGTTCTTGGGATGCTACCAAAAAACTATAGCTCTCATTTTCTCTAGGTATATAGAATCTTCTGACTCTGAGATGATGTGACCCAATAAGTGGACTTTTTTGATCCAAAAGTGAAATTTACAGAGCTTAGCATAGAGCTAATGATCTCTTGATGCATTTAGCATGATATTAAGTAAGATTTCAGGGTTTTCTCCAGAATTTTAATACAACAAGGTATTGTTAATAAAGAATACCACAAATGGGTCTAGATATGGGTGAATAAATCAATTATTAAGATCCATAAAGACTACAAGTACATTCATGATTCCAAATGGCAAGAACAAGTATTCATATAGACCATACCTTCTCCTAAAATCCGTGAGAGGTATTTCCGAAGTCCTGACATGTAATTGGTGATAGGACAACCTAAAATATATCTTTAAAATCACTTTCTCTCCGCAAAGATGATTAAATAGGTTGTCTATTATAGGAAATGGATACCGATTCTTTACCGTGAGCTGGTTCAATCGATGGTAATCCATGCAAAGCTTGAGGGAACCATCCGCCTTATTGAAAAAAAGGAATGATGAACCCTAAGGAGAAGTGATGGGGTGTATAAATCCTTTAGCCCATAGATCCTAAAATTACTTCTTGTGCTCTAGAATCTCTATATGTTCCATCTTATAAGGAGGAATGGTCATTGGTGCCGCTCCTGGAACAAGCTCAATGGTGAACTCTACCTCTCACACTGGAGAAAGACTAGAGAAGTTTTTAGGGAATATTTACCTGATACATTCCACTACTGTAAGGAAAATAGTAGTTCACAACCCCTATTTTTCTAGGAAAAGAATCACAATATGAGCTATCACATTACCTAGCCTCTACTACTCGGTTCCTGCTCATGTCACACTATCATACCATCCCCCCTTATGCATGTTCCTAACACCCTCTAGTGATATTAATTTAACCCTTTGATGATAAAAGTAAATTTGGGATCAATAGGATCTAACTATTCTATCCCAATAATAACATCAAATCCTGTCATGTAAAGGATGAAAAGATTCCATATGAAAATGTATTCGCCTATCTCAAGGAGAAAATCCTTATAGTAGAAAATTCATTCTGATCAAATACCTAATGGGGTATATAGCATCATAACTCCATATAATTGCTTGATATCAAGGCCCAAGATTCTCCTAATAGTCTTAAATATAAATGAGTGAGACATGATTGTGTGAAAAAAAGTTGGAACCAAGGCTATACTTTATTGGAAATGGAGTATGGTTTTTGTTTCTTATCAATCATCACATGGAAGATTGGGGAGTTATCATGGCAACGTATATTATAGTTCAATATGATAATAGTATTGAAGGTGGATTTTCTTTTTAAAAAGTTTATTTTCTTAAAGACCTTACAAAAATATAGAAAAGGCATGAGTTTTGTGAATATGGAATTTGTGAATTGTATTTCATGAGGGATCAAGGAAAGATGATGGTGATATACACGACAATAAATAGAATTGCAGATGATGAGGAATTAGATCATTGTGAATGGTTATGATTATCTATACAATTACAAGAATTAGAGAATCATAGTGCATAAAGGGTTTTGATGGAAATATCTGTGGTTATGACGAGCATCACGAACATAAAATTTCCATGGATCATCACGATAGAAGGAGAACTGTGAAGATGTTTTTGAAGGATTTGGAAAATATTCTAATGGGTGGCGGAGGATTGTGAATGACCAAGCTTATAAATATAAGGCTACCATTCTTCACTTTACATGAATTTTTTCAAAGAAAATAAAAAATACTCTCATTTCATGAAGCTCAGGGAGCTTCTTGAATCTTGATTTCTATGCGAGCTTGAGAATTACAAAAGAGAATATAAGTCTTGATTAATGCCAATGCTTTTTGTTAAAGTTTTCTTCATGATTATGGGGTATTCCATGTTGAATCAGTGATATTCATGAAGGAGTTTGTTCGTCAAAGGTAGTAGTTCTTCGCAAAGGAGAAGCTTTGAGAAGGATTTTTATGAAAGGTAGTCTTGAACATCTAGTTTTTAGTGAATATTGCTTTTAGAGTTCATCAACCTAGGTGAATGGTGCAATCAGATTCTCGTTCTAGTCAAAGATAAGGACTTTAATGCCAATCCATTGAAGTGACCTTCAAGTTGCTAAATTGAGTTAGTATTATCTCAAAAAAATGAGCAAGGGGGAGTCTAAATAAGTGTTCTAAGGGATTTAGTAAGATATCCCTAAAATATTATAAAGGTAGTGTTATTGGCACATAATTACTGTTTCTAAACTATTGTTCTCTATAACTAGTGAAGATAAGTGGATTTTGGTATGACCAAAAACCTGTCGGAATATGATCCTTAGACTAGCCCTTAGTGGTGAACCAAGTAAAATTGTTGTGTTGTATCTTTTAGTGTGTTTTTTTACATGTTTAATAAGTTCCTACCAACATGGGAACAAGATTTATCTCTTTTGAAGAAAAAGTTGACACCCTGATTCAACCCTCTCATCTCAGGGTGTTTCAAGGCCCTTCTAATGGTATCATAGGGTAAAGGTTTCAGGGGTTAAATCCATATATCTTTGATGTCATGTAGAATTCAGTTAATTCCATGGGAGTCCCCCTATTTTATGGAAGAAACTTTCAGATATTGAAGAACAAGATGAGATATCATCTAATATCTTTTATAATGGAGAAAATATTTTCCACTACACAAGGAATAGAGGTCACTAATCCAATAGGGATATCTATGACTGATACATATAGAAAAACGATTAATACAGATGCTAAAGTACATAATTCCCTCACTGCATCTCTTTATGATCAAATTTATCAGAAGGTGACGAGTTTTACTTTTACAAAGTATATATGAAAAAACTATAGAATATATATGAAGGTGACAACAAAGTGAAGAAGGTGAAACTAAAAGTCCTATGCAATATGTTTCATGATATGAAGATACATCATGATGAAAATAAAGATAACTTTTTCAATCTAATTACTGAAGTTGTAGGATATATCCGAGGTCTTGGTAAAAAAAATTAAATACATTTATATTATATATAAAATTTTTAGAAGTCTTATACCTCTCTATAATCTAAATGTATCATCCCTTGAGGAAAGGGATATTTATAAACTTTATTTGGATGATTTTATGAGTAGTATAGTTTCATATGAAATGAGAGTCAAATATGAAGATGCAACAACTCGAGTAAGCAGAGAAATGGATTTCAAATCCAAGAAAAAACTTGAGGTGTTTGGAGATACAATTGATGAAGATAATGAGGAAGATGAAATTATTTATCATTTTTGTAAAGAACTACAAGAGAGAAAAAATGATATTTGAAGGAAATACTCCCATGGAATGTTTTCATTATGGTATAGTTGGGAAAATTTCCTCTCAATGCTTATGGAAGCTCGATGATGAAGAAAGTGAAGTGGGAAATTTGCATAAGCCTCAGAAAAGGTTTTATCAAAAGGGAGACTTAAAATATAGAAAGAAATTACAAAGAAAGTGTTTATTCTATAAAGAAGAAGATGATGATAATGAATTATTTGAGGAAGAAGAACTAGATTTTAAATACAGTACCCACATGTCTATGATGGCTACAGTTGAAAATTTAGAATCATCAAAATATAAAGCTATAGATAATCAGTTGAATGTTTATAATGATCTCAAGTTGAAAATTAAGTATTATCTTGGAAAGATTGAGAATCAAAGTAATATATTAAAAAAGTGGAGAGCATTTGTGGAAGTATCTTCAAAATATGTTGATCATATTAAATATGAAATTGAAGGACTGGAAGAAGTAGTGAAAGAATAGTCAACAACTTTTGGAAGTAAATAAGATGTAGTGGAACTAAAGCTCATAATTGAAAAATAGGAAAATGTCATCAATGACCTTACATCCAAACTAGAGGAGAATTCCGAGACTGTTGAGGGTCTTCAAGAAGAATTTGTTACTCTTAGGTGTTAAATTGGAAGTGAATCAAATTCAAAGGAAACAAAGAAGAAAATATAGTTTGGAAGATTCTCAGATGATGAGTTGATAAATAGAGATAATCATGGTTTTAAAGGATTAGACAAGTATTTGGATGATAAAAGATCCACTTGAATGGGAAAAAGTGGAATTGGTTGTGATTCTGAAACAACAAAGGATGGAAACAAGATGAACCAAAATAAAGGGAAGCTGAAACTTGGACATATTGCAAAGTCACCTGAAGTCTTAATAAAGAAATCCCAAAATCAAACTGAAAGGAGTACTTAAAATTATCCACAAGTTTCTAGAAATTATCTTCAGTCAAAATATTTTCCCAAAAAATGTGACATGAGGAGGAATAAAAGTGAGAAGACATTTCCTCATATGAAATCTCAATTCTGTGATTATTTGGGCCACCCCATGTCATAATATGAATAGGAAAGGATAAATTTGAATGGGGAAGATCTAGGAAGTTAAAAAGGAGAAAAAAATTATTATCCTACCTACAATAGAATAAATTATTTCTATGGATATTGTTTTAATTATTCAAACTTTGTTCATAAATATTTTTATTGACGGCAGAGGAAAGGCATGAACAATACATACAGAAATCAGAGATAAACTAATACTCGTCAACTAGACAACGTTTCTCTTACAAATAGGTTTTATCCTCTGGAAGAAGAGTATGAGTATGATGAACCTATTCACAAGGAAGAGTGATATGAAATTCTATATTTATCCTTCACTCAATCTAAACTTTCATGAAAGGAAAAGAAGAAAATTGAAAAATCCAATGTTGTGGAAGTAGCCCTCAGAGCTACAAACAGCATAAAAACCTAGATTCTAGATAGTGTATTATCATCCCATATGATGGGAAATACATACCTATTAATAAATGTTTAGAAAAATGTTGATAGAACAGTATGGTTTGGTAATGATGATGCTTTGATGATCAAAGGCAGTGGAAGTACTGAACTGGCTAATAGAGAGATGAAGAAAACTAAAGTTCTCTATGTGAACAGTCTGCATCACAATCTCTTGAGTATGAGCCAAATATGTGACTTGGGATTGATGGTGACATTTAATCAAAATGGGTGCACTATCATAGGAAATATAGGGAATTATCTTATTAAAGGATGAAAAATAGAGGGAAACTTATATCAGTTTGATAGTAAATAAAACATTTTCTTTATGACAGTTGAAGAAGAAACAAACTTATGGCATCAGAGGTCAGGTCACATTAATAAAAAAGACATTGAAAATATATCTAAACTATAGATAGTTATGGATATCCCCAATCTGAAGCATGAATGAGAAAAGACTTGTGATGCTTACATATGAGGGAAGTTGGTCTGGAGTTTACATCGTCCAAAGAAGAAAAGGGATTCAAATCTTCTTAATCTCATCCATAAAGATGTATTTAGCCAAATAAATATTTTTGGAACATATGGAGAAAGTTACTTTGTTATTTTTGTTGAGGATTATATTAGAATGGATTGTATGATGGTTATACTAAATAAATGACAAGTGCTTGATTACATTAAAACATATTTCCAAATAGTTTTGAATGATACTGGATGGATAATAAATTTCTACAGTTTGAAAATGGAGGGGAATACACATATATTAGGTTTGAGAATTACCTATAGAAACATGGAATAAAACATAAGGTTGCTGCTATGATAACAACACAAAAAAATGGATTTGATGAGTGAAAAAATCAACAAGTGAACAATATGGCTAGAACTATGTTGATTGAGATTCATATCTCTCACCATTACTCGAAAGAGGATGTTCAAGCTATAGTGTATATTCAAAATCAAACAGGGATCTATATGGGAGAAACGAAGACACCATATGAGTTTTGGTATGTAAGGAAACCCTCTTTGAATTATTTTCATGTTTTTAGAAGTAAATATTTAGTCCGAAACATATAAGGAAATCAAAGAGAGTATAATGATGCAGTAAAAGAAGGAATATTCCTCAGATATTTAATGAATATAAACTCTTAAAAATGTTTCAATAATCCTCATGTAATAATTTTGAAAAATAGTGATGTTATGATCATTGAAGATAAGACCAAAAATATCTTAAGGGGATCTTATAATAATGTGATATAAGATTAGGAAGAATGTAGACATGGAACATATCCAAATACAGAAGTAGAGGAAGGCATGAAAAAAATTTAGTTGTCACATCATGATGTTGACTTAGAAGAAGAATCAAAAGAAGAAACCATAGATGAATAAAATTCTTCTGAACCTCATAGAAGAAATTGTAGAGTAGAAATTGATCAATCTAAAATCATTGTGGATTATAAATCACCCACAAAGACACGGATAATGAGAAATAATTCATAATTTTTATTCCTATTAGTTATGTAACCATCCTCATTTGAAGAAGCTACAAAATATGAATCATGGGTTAAAAAAATGAATGAAGAGTTAGATCAGATTGACAAGAACCACACATCATGTTAAGAGAATTTAAAATAACAATGTGATTGGTACGAAGGGGATTTTTAAGAATAAATTTGATGAGAAGGGTAATGTGATTAGAAATAAGGTGTGATTGGTGTGTAAGGAATATTCACATATTGAAGGTGTTGATGTTGATGAAACATTTTCCCCAGTGGCTAGACTAGAGTCAATTAAGATTTTCCTTACAATAGGAATTCAAAGAGGATGGAAAGTGTATCAAATAGATTTCAAAACATATTTCTTAAATGTTGTTCTTAAAGAAGAAGAAGAAGTCTATATAGAACAAACAGTCAGTTTTCTACTTGGTAATGATGAAATGAAGATTTGCAGATTAAAGAAGGAACTATATAGTCTTAAGTAGGCACCGTGAGCATGGTACCCTCAGATAGATTCTTATCTAAAGAAGTTTTAATTTAAAATAGGAGGAGTGGATCATAATATATATGTGAATAATTATTAGAAAGATTAGTTTATGGTACTGGTGTATGTAGATGATATTATATTTTGTGGAAGTAGACAGGGATCAGTGGATGAATTTCACATTCAAATGAAATAAGAATATGAAATTTCTTTGATTAGTGAACTCACATACTTCTTGGCGATGCAAGTGATTTAGAGGAAAGGCTACACATTTATTTCTCATGAAAATTATGCAATATAGTTTTTTGATGAAATTAAATATGCATGACTCCAAACCAATGTCAACTCTGATTGTGGTTGGAACTGAACATAGAAAGCATGAGGATGTGACTTCTATAGATCCCACCATGTATCCTAAATTCACTGGAAGCTTACTATAGTTAACTACAACTTGTCCAAATATTATCTTTGCAATATTCTTAGTGGCCCGCTTTTGAAGAAATATGAAGGAAGAACATCCAACAGTAGTTAAAAAAATCATGAGGTACATTCAAGGTACTCACAATTATGGATTATACTCTTCTGTAGGAAGAGATAAAGAACTATTAGTAATTTATAATACCGATTGGGCTACATATGTAGTATATATAAAGTTCAAAAGTGATGGAGTATTTTTTATTGGTAGGAAATGTGTGGGTTTCTTGAGTAAGAAATAGGAAAGTACTTCTCTTAGTACTATTAAAGCTGAGTATATCTTCACTACAAAGGATTGCACTCAGCTACTTTGGATGAAGCAAAAATTGACTAATATTGGTGATGAGGTGAAACAACTAATGGAGATTCACCAGGATAACAAGAGCTCAATTGATCTTATAAAAAATCATGTTCATCATTCTCATACAAAAAACATTGAAATTAGATATCACTTCATCAAGGAAAAAGTTGAACAAGACGTGATTAAAATGGTTCATTTTGGAACTGATGATCAAGTGTATAACATATTGAACAATCCATTATCAGCACATGTGTTTGAGAAGCATCGGTTGAAACTCAGTGTTCAACCACCTCCCAGTGCATGAGGAGGTTATTATGTTTCCTCTCTCCCCAGTTAAATTAATTATTTTAATCTATTTGTTTAAGTGATAGAGGTTTATAGGGGAGATACGATCTAGGGGGAGTATGTTTTGATCTATACAAGTTAAAATCAGAATCTTTGGGTTTATTTCCAAAGGAGGAGAAAGTGAAATGGATAAATTTAATGAGTTCTAAAGGGGAATAAGATGAGTTACAAAGGGGGAGAATTAAAGAATGAGAATAGAGAATTAAATTCAGTGTTATGAGGAAATAGTCATAGATTATCTTGGACATCTTTAATAATTCCAAAACATGAGAACCCAATTCATGACTACCCTCTTGTTTTCTACACCATGATCTTCTCACGTAGACATATATAGTTTGATGTTTTGTTTCTTTCATATTAGGTTTTGATTGCAGTTAGTGATTCATTGAATTTATCTACAGATTGCCAACAAACCCAAAGGGGGTGATTGTTGGAACCAAGGCTATCCTTCACTGGAAATGGAGTATGGTTTATGTTTGTTTTCAATCCTCACATTAAAGATCAAAGAGTTTTCAAGGGAAATTATATTATAGTTCAATCTGACAACAATATTGAAGGAGGCGTCATTTCCTAGTGTTTGACAAATTTTTGGGGTCCAAAATTTGGAGGACGGTTTTGCTTTGTGAAAAGTGGATTTCCTTGAAGGAATTATGAAAATATGTAAAATGAATGAGTTTCATGAAGATGGGATTCATAAATTATGTTTTGTGAAGGATCAAGGAAATATGATGGTGATCTATGAGATAACAATGAGCATCATGAACAGTGAATAATTATAGAATTGAGAACAATGATAATGATATTTGCGATTAGGATAATTGGATCATTGTGAACAAAAAAAATTTCATAGAGCATCGTGATAGGAGGAGAAAAATGAAGATGTTTTTGAAAGATCCAAAAAATATACTAATAGGTGGTGGAGCATCTTGAATGGATGAGACTATAAATATAAGGCTACCCATCATTACTTTACATGAAGTTTTTCAAGGAAAATCTAGAATTTTTTTGATTTCAAAAAGATAAGGGAGCTTTGTGAATCTAGCTTTCTATGGAATCTTGATCATCATGAAAATACTATAAGTCTTGAATGATGCCAATGATATTGGTTAAAGTGTGATTCATGATGATGGGGTATTACACATTGACTCAGTGAGCTCGACGAAGGAGTTTGTCCCATGAGGGTAGGGGTGCTTCATGAAGGATTGAGCTTCACAAAAGTCAGTCTTGAACATCTAGTTTTTAGTGAATAGTGATTTTAGAGTTCATGAACCCATGTTAATGGTTCTATCAGAGTCTTGTTCTAGTTAGAGACAAAGACTTTAATGCAAATCCATTGAAGAGAACTTCAAGTTGATAAACTGAGTTAGAATTCTCTCAAAGCAGTGAGAAATGGGGATTCTATGTAAGTGTTCTAAGGGATGTAGTGAGATATCCCTAAAATATTATAAAGGCAGTGTTCCTGCCATAGAGTGACTATTTTTAAACAATTATTCTCCACAAATAGTAAAGATTGGTGGATTTTGATATGACTGACACACTATTGGCATATGATCCTTAGAATATCCCTTAGTGGTGAACCAAGTAAAATTGATGTGTTGTCTCCTTGAACATGTTTTTTTGATAGGTTTAATAGGTTCTTAAAAACTTGGGAACATGATCCATCTCTTTTGTAGAAAATGTTGACATCCTAATTTACCCCTCCTCTCTCAGGTTGTTCTGGGGTCCTTTAAAAAAAAGTAGACACTAAAGTGGAGGATACTAGAATAATACCTTGTACAGTAGAAGGTATGACACTCTTCTCCTATGGAATAGGCTGAACTTCATGTAACTGGAATGTACCATGACCCTGATTCACTGCCTAACTTTCCTAAGTAATCCCGCTCTGCTAGTGTTGAGAATCATAAGTCTGATTGCCTCTACCTCAACTATCACCTCAGACTGATCGGTCATTGGTATTCTAAATTCTTGCTTATCATGATACTACTATTCCTAGTTCAGATCATGGAGTAGGAGTATATCCCAACTCACTAGGAAGTGATAGAAAATTTCTATAAAAACACTAGATACGGTCCATCCCCCCACAACCTCTACACTCCATTGGATCCTACAAGAATTGAGGTTTAGTGTGTCATGAATTACTGCACAGGTGAAATATCATAAAGATATATGCTTTAGGATCCTAACTACTACTATCTATGTGAGTAGCCTGAAAATAAAGCTTTTATCCTCTATAAGAACAACTACTAGTTCTAGATGCTGAACTTCCCTGACTTGCACCATTAACTTCCCTAAGATTTTTCTTTGTGATAAGGGAATATTTGAATATTTTAGAAATAATGGACAACCTGAATAGATTGACCTATGACCAGATGACATACACCATCCCATCCTCAATTTTCCTAGCAGTCATAAGATTATCACCCACCATAGTATGAGAGAACCACAATGGCTTTATAAAATGATAAGATTATTCCATAACCAAAATACTTCCCTGCTACAGGTTCATAAATTCTATGGATCGGTCATCCCTTAGAGTCTAGGAAAGGAATTAGTCATATAAGATTGTCTATAAATATTTCTAGATCATATTTCAATGACGATCCACTTGTGTGATCATGTATCACCACCGCTTAATAGAATAGCGTAGCATATATTATGAAAGTTTGACCCTATTCTTTGGATCTGTCTCTAGATTCTTGAATATAGAAAGAATTTCCATAATCCACAACTCAGCGGCATGTGGTCCATTATCCCTCGATAAGGTGGGAAGTTGATGCTATCGAAATTCCCAAGTCAACTCTACCATACTTGGGGTAGGTCAAATGAAACCTTTCATATTAAGCATCATATGTAGGAAACCCTCACGAAACCGGGCATCAATTCCCATATCAGGAACACGAATAGGTTATATAGGTGGCATTATAGGAGGGATCACTAGCAGCTGAAGGTACACTACCTTAGGTGCATATTCTTCATCACCTTTAGGGTGTATGACATTAGGACATCATGGAGACATGATACTAAAATTCCAAATGTATTCCTTAGAAGATATTTAAGCAATTTGAGAAGATTGCAGATAGAAACTATGATAGGTATAAATCCTTCCTATAGAAACAATCATGATTTTATGTATACTCTAAAAGTTAGGTCTAGATGATATAAGAGTCCAAAAGGATAGAAGAACATAAGATATACCCCACTATCCACTACTAAGTCCGAGTTTAGGTCTAAGTCTCTTTTTCAAATGTATAGGATAACCCATTTCACTTTAAAAGTCAAAAAAATTTAAATCCTTGTTTGTTAAAATAATTAAATAAATTTAAATGGTTGAATTAGGTGGACTACCATTTTTGATCCATAAGGGACCATACACCTTATGAACCAGAATATGGCATCCAATTAACTCAAACTATAACGTGTTCCTGCCCATGTGACTTACTATCAATGTCTCAATATTTCATAATTGAATGGTTAAGGTGTCTTCTTTAACCTATTCAGAAAAACACTATTAGGTTAAGGTAGACACTTTAAGTATCAATTATGTTTTCAAATCCCTACAAGATATGTTTTCACAATTCAATACATATCAAGGAACAATCAATATGAAAAAAAAAACAAATGCATGTTAAAAGTTGCATGGCATTAAAAAATGCATAGTATATTAGTCATAGTGCGCCTAATAATGATGCATGGTCTAAAAAAATCCCTCAATTCATCAATATATAGTAAAGAAATAATCATTTCAATAATACCAATAACAATCACATTATAAGACATGTGAGTCACCCAACACTGAAGTCGTATTAACCATATCAAGTGAATGAAATAATAACAAGTTCCTATTCTAGGTAATTTTAGTTTCCCCCATACATGGGTTAGTTATATCTAGGAACAGGGTCAAATTATAAATCACTTAACTCGTAGTGTCATATATAATTCCCAAACAGTATGAAAAAGGATTTTTTTTCTTTGATACCACTTTGTAACATCCCGACCGGAGATCCACATAACCCGTGCCCTGAGCCAGTGGGTCACATAGCCTCAAGCACACCTCCCCACACACCAGAGTCTACTAATAAGTAGAAATGGTGTGAAGGTGGTACGGTAGAGAGACGATACCCTATTATTAAAGTGTAAAAATGGATACAAAAACTGACACACAGTAGTAGCATCATGTATAAATAGATATAGTTAATAAAGTAGTAGATGACTAAAGAACTGAACAATAGAATAATAATTAAAGTTACTAGGTAGTGTCATACACATGGATTCATGGCATGTTGAAAAACAAAAAGGGAATAGTGGGTAGGAATATAAAAACATGATACCAAACTACAAAAGGAATAAAATATACTCCAATAGAATCTCTAGAATAAGCTCGGTCCTCTTCTTCTACCCTCCATCTAAAGTAATGAATATAAAAAACCTTTAACATGTCCCTTTCCCTTATTCATACCTATAAAAAGATAATATTCTTGGGTACCAAATGTTGCCCGTGTAGGGTGTGAGATAAAAATATCAGTAGGATATCACCAACAGTGTCTACACATAATCCAAGTAGTACTTGCAAATAAATAGTGTGCATGAATAAGTAATTAATTAAAAATACTGAATAAATAAATAACTGCCCCCTTAGGTTCTGAAAAGTCACCTATCGACTCTACCTACTTTGAATCATGGCCGTGAGGAACGAATGATCAATCACTATATATATAGTAATAATAAATAAATATATAGTATAGTTATATATTTCATCCCCTTATATGAACCAATTATGGACATACGTAAGTGGCCATATAACTGGAATACTAGTTGCTGCTGGATTGGGGTGTAACTTAGACATCCATGACTAGTCTAACAAGACTATAAACTCAAGAAATTTGGTACATTCCCTACATATCATAATGAATGGGAGGCGACATACATGTCACTCGTTATGGTGAGTGTGTCATCATGTCAACACTCGAAAAAGGGACACAACTCATCAATCCCAACATCTAACTAGTGTCAATGGTGTGAGACATCATGATCAACACCTGATGTAAGGGATCATGATACCATCATGCTCCAAAGATCCATTAACATCATACCACAACCTCTATAAATGTGTAATCATATTTATAAAATTTATCATGAGGCAATATCTCTCATGTGTCATGTTTACCAAGACCATATATATAAATAAGGAATATTCGTATTTGTAAATATAACCATGAGGCATTACCTCCCATGCATCTCATTTATCAAGATAAATATAAAAAAACTTTATAATTCAATTAAGACATTTGATTAATCATGAAGTAATAGGCATGGCCATACCACCCTTATAATTCATCTCATTCAAATCATTCAATCTATTTAATAGAAAGAAACCAACATGAATAAGGACTCCCATGTAATCAACCTATTTTATATTATAAAACATGGGAAATCCATTTATAAGGAAAAATAGAACTTAGAAGGTTTAAAATTCATTTAAGAGGTGACATGGTCTACAAGGAAATTCCCTACATGGGAAACTTCAACTATAGGTTGGGACATGCATGTAGAAGGTGCCATGGGTTTATGAACATATCTTATAATATAGGAAAATAAATTTATTATCTAAGATGAACACTTAGAAGGAATTATTGGAAATTTATAAATTAGCTACAAGGTCCAATTCAAAGTGGAAAACCCAATGGGTGTCTATAAGTGTGGTAACCTTGCTCTAAATTACTGAACAAGGATCAAAGGACCTGTATTTTGGTGTGATGATCAATTTGATATGAAGAAATATACATGAAGGGGATGATCATGAAAATAAATCATTTGGAATAATGAAATAACTACGAGACATAATAATTCATGGAAAAAATTATGAGACCACCTACCTCAAGGCTATAGACCACTCCTCTCACTATATCAACCTCAGATTCAGAGTTTCTTGGAAGAAATATAAGAAATGGTTCAACACCATGAAAATAAGGAAAATGATCTTGCACCAAAATAGAGTTATGGATTTAGAGATAAAATTTGATATTAAGTTATAGGATTCAAGATCTCACCTTAAGTAACCCAACACATTCAATAGATCTATAATCAGACACCGAATGCAGAAGTTATATCAAATCCTAGATTGAGAGGTTTGGGAATCTATAGAAGAAAAAAACCATGAACAACTGCTAGACAAGGGAAGAAGGAAAAGAAACTATGTTTAAAATTTAAATGATGAAAAAATGTACTTTTAACCTCAAAATATAAGGTCTCATTGTTAAGGTTCCTAGATTACTAAACCATGTGTCAACCGTGACAAGCCACTGCTTAAGGATTTGTCCCACTTGGTTAAGGCACATAGTTTACCAAACCATGTGAAAACCATGATAAATCCCATTATTTAATACCTATAGTTTCTTACATGGATATGAACCTTGGGTTACATGATTTAAAACAAACCATGAGGCCTACAGGTTCCCACTGTCTGTAATTGCACAATTTAGGGAAATCGTGCGAGATGGAGTGCATAGTTTCTTCTAACCGTGCAACTGGTTCTTTTCTTCCCATTTCAGGGCTCTGGGCTCCAAAAGATCCCTGAACACACCCGATACCACCTTGACTTGATTAGTAATCAAAATGAGCTTTGTTTAAGGAAATTAAATTGAATGAAAAATGATCCATACCTTTATGAAAAGATGGGTAGTTAAATTCACATTTTTAATTTTTTCCCCATATTTGTATCTTATCTTTTATTTTTAAAAAAATTATAATTCAATTATAATAACATATTACATCCTAAAATAAATATATCCAAATTTAATGTATCTAAAATATAGTTAATATTGGAGGAAAATGATTTATTTGTAAAATAATTTTGGTATTAGCATGATAAAGAAATAGATTTAACTGTTGGTAAAATATTTGTTGGTATTGAACCATAAATATAAAAAAAATATATGTTGGTAAAAAATAGTGTTGGTACACAAAATTAATACCAATAAAACTTAATATCTGTTGGAATTGATCATTTTTATCAATATTTATATTAGGATTTAATAAATTTCTAGGTATAAATCATCTTTTTGTAGTGATTATGTGATTGGTGAGATTATAATTATATAGCCCTCCAATACATTGGGTAATGATTTTTATATCATGAAATGTTATGTAACGGATTGGGGTGTGAACCTAACCAACAATGGGACATTTTACACTTTGTTGATATGAATGGGGAGTGAATCCAATCCATCATGATACTTTCTTGAATTTATCATGATGGTCATGGGAGTGACCCTTGAGTTATGGTTATGATGTCATGTCTTATGTTGTTTCCAAATATTCCATGATTCCATGATCTTATGATTTATTTTTTTCCATATTTTCATGCTTATGATCATCAACTTTATTTTATTGGGTATAAATTTTATATTTTTTGTTCATGTTCCTTGCTTACATTCTATATAAGGGCCCAAATTTGTCCAGTTCGACCCTTTTCATGTTTCCAAAGCTGGTAGTTCTTGGAGGAGACTTGGATTAGGTCTGGAAGTGTTTGGATGCTAAAATATAGAAGCAAGGATGATTCAAAATGTGTAAGGATTTTACATTGTGAATATATGGTTCACGACTTGGGTGAGATCCCAATTCACAGTCTGTTGAATTAGATACATAGAGTCATCAACTATGTGGAGTTATCAGCTATGTGAGCAATCAAATATATGAGAGATCAACTACATGAGTGATTGGATACATGAATCGGCTACATGGATGGATAAACTACGTAGGATATTAACTACATGATCAACCAGCTATGTGAGTGATTGACTACATGGATTATCTACACGAATGATTGTATTCATGAGTGATCAACTACAAGGGATGGATACATGAAAATGTCTATGTGGGGATTTTTTTCTATGTGGAGATTTCATATACATGGGTCTTTCGGCTACGTGGAATCAGTCACATGGATTTTTCCACCAGTTATATGGAAACAAGCCTATAGGTCTTTTGGTGGCATGAATCAAGGGCCTTCAAAGGTTGATTCATTATGGGTAATTATATATTTTATTTTATAATATGTTTGAGTCTATAAAAAATTCCTTGTGCATGGAATTTAATGAGATCCACAATAGTTTAGATTACAACTTTCTGATATGAAAAATTATGATCATTCCATATTTTTCAACTCAAAACTGAAGTTCCTTCCCTTTATTTATCCCTATTTTCCTTCTCTTGAGATTGGAGGCTCTAAAGAATTACCTTGAAGTCATGGAATCCTACATCCATTGACTTTTGTTTCCTCCAACAGTGATTCAATATTGTACGTACCCCTATTTTTGGTGCTGTGAGTCACATGAAGATTCTTCTTCCAATTAGGGGATTCATTACTTACACTATTTATTTATGCACAATCATAACATTAGAATGGTTTATCCCCTTGTATAGAAATGTATTTAACCTAATTAATATTGAAATAAATTAATAAATAACTGGATTGAAATATTCTTTCATTTCTTTCTACCATGATAACAGTTTTCCTCTTGATTTTCTAGATGTGTTTTACATATGATATGTTTATTTAGAATTCACTTATCCTCATTTATCATTTTTTTCTTGAGGGGAAATGGTAAAGAAAATAAATACACAATTAATTGATAATTAATTAGATAGAGAACAAAGAGGCATGTTTAATTAATATGGTGTTTGTTGTAATTTGATAATAATAAAATTGATGCAAGTATGCATGCTTAATTGAATATGTAATTCCATATGTTGATGGAAATTTGTAAAGAATATGAAGTATGTTAATGTTTTTTAATTAAAAGAATTAATGTTAAGTTAATAAATTGTAATTTCAAAAGTTTTTTGAAACTGGAATGTATTTTGGGAAACATGTATAAATTTATTTTTTAATTAATTTAGTAGCTTGTTATTGTAATATCCTAAACCCAAAAAACTACCCGAACAGTGCTAATGGGTTGAGTGCTACTGACCTTAGGCACACCTCCCCAAACATCAAAGGCTACTAACTAATAGTTAGGGTGTAAATAGGTATAGTGTGGAGGCTATACCCTCTAGGAAAAGTATAAGGCACTGGTCCGAGAATAATAATATAATATGAAACAGAAATAAATGATGCAACAAACACAAACCAGACCCACAGAGCGAAAGCACATCCAATAACAGATAAACAAAGGAATAAATATAGAAACAATTTTAGTGGAAAGTAAATATAAAATCATTATAAACACCACTTGTAACCACTACTAAAAGAATAAGGCATGCATCCATAGTAGGTTAAACATGTCAATATAAAAAGGTTACCCAAGGATAACCATAGTAGCTACATATAATACTAAGCCTGATGATATAGGGATTAAGGCGAAACAAATGTAAAACTCAAGCTAGGCATAACCTCATGATATATGCCAATATCCATGAAAAATATTACTATAATCTAGCTCATAAGGCTGATACGTTACCTGTATGTAAAACCACAAAGTCTACACACATCCTGAAGGTTCTGTGTAGGGTGTGAGATTAATCTCAGTAGGATACCACCCAATGGTGCATACGTAGTATAACTATTTAAGTAGACATGCATCTCTAAGTAAGGTAAACAATATGATGAAATAAATAAACACAACTTTCACTGGTGCTCAACAGCCACGAGGGAGTGTCACCAACTTCATCCATTACTGGAATCTCAAAAGCAAAGAGACTCCTTGGCCCGTGGCCCAAGGTACCCCTATAGTCACAAAGTCCTGGTGAACCCTCATGTTCCACCCCGAATATGTAACTCGACACCACGTGCCTCTTGACACCTCATGTCTCAAGTACCGATGTCCCAGAGGCACACACAAACTAAAGTGTCCCAATCCCATAGACCCTTTCTCACAAGATCATGTCAGCCCATACATGAAAACTGGAGGAATAATGATGTCTGTCCTCAAATAAATATCCTATCACACTACCTTAATCATGAAGAGCCTAATCTCCCAACTCGATATCCTCATTGCTATCCACCAAAGGCTCCTCAAATTCCACGCGGATTTATATTTTAAGAACCCTAACCATAAATACCTAAACTATAACTATCAGGGGCCTCTAACCACATGAGTGATGAAAACCACCTCATCACGGAGTCTACCTATGTTCACATTACTCAATTGGTGCTTTGGCCATCACAGGTGAGCGGAAATCACCAAAATTAGAACCCAAGACACACTATCACTGGAACCTCATGCCCCTATGACCATGTCACTCATATCATATGGCCATGACATCCAAGTATTCCAGGCCATGCCCAACATAACAGTCACACTACCTCAAACTAATGTCAACGATGCCCAATCCTGTGGTCAAAACCACCCATGAAAGTCTAGGACAAGCCCAACTAGTGACCATCATTACTCAATCTCGATGGCCATGCCATTCCAACCTCGGTTCAAGTATGTCACAACCCCAAGGGTCTCAACACATGCAATCCCAATCATTACATATATATAATCACATTAAAACACTTTAAACAAGTAATTAAATTTAATAATATTGAACTACACTAGCTAATAGCTATAACATAGCAGCACTGAGGTATTGAATGCCTCTAAATAGTTTAATCAAACTTAAACAATTTAAACATACCAGTTTAAAACAAAATAATTATAACCATTTTGGACCCCCAACCAAAATGTCCCAATAAGAAATGGCCACTCGCCTGACATCACTCAAGAAAATAAGGTATAGGGTATGCCCAAAGGCATCCCATAGGTCTAACAATCAATTCAATATGCAACAACAGTTATAACGGGGTTTCGCTTAAAATAACCAAAGATGTGCCAAATTATTTACCACCCAAAATTACACAAAAGCAAAAAAGAAGGTATGCACCACCTACCTCATACACATACGACACTCCTCATCCAGTCTTAGCCTCTAATTTTCCTCAAACGAGATATATCTTCAAAACAAGCATAAACTATCAAGGTCTAATAACTACGTTGACAAGAAAAATTATGAAGAATGAATCAAGAGGAATAAAGTACTTACCGATTGGGTTCCAATGGATCTGATGACATTTGAATCATAATTAATATGAGGAATTAGGATCCAAAAAGAGGTTTGTTCGGCTGGTTCACGAGGGTTCTGTCCAAAATTTCAAAAATGAGGCTACTTCCCATTTTAACAAAACATTAGAAAATAAATGGTGTGTGATATATATACACACATTCTTTATATGGGTGATGTGTCTAGTTTCATCAACTTACTTTCCAGGTCATTAAAATTCCTTACTGACATGATTACACAACGAGCACCAAGTGTACACGATGTGTACATAGTTGGTCCCGTCTTTCATGCCGACATCCCTACATGCCATGTATGGTTATCCCACAAAGCCAAACTACATGGCGTGAACTTAGGATTACACTGTATTAACCCTAATCAAAGTCATGTAACAGTTTTGAAGCCATTAATTGGCATGTTTTCCCCCTTTTCTCAAAAATATCATGAAAAAAAACCCATAACTCAAAGGAAGAATTAGGTTATTAAAGTTATTGATTGATGCCTTAGGTTTCCCATAGTTAGAACATATGAATAATGAATTAGTTAATTCAATAATTAATAAAATCTGATTGTTTGATAAAGATAATTTCAAGTTCATGAGTTTCCCATCTACTTGATAAGGATAAGAGCTTTGCGTTGGAGCTGTGAGAGATTGTTTTCATGTGAAAGATGGATACCTTGTTTAGGGATTAGATTTACCTGTTGAATATGTTTGTTTCCTTCTTATTTATTGATTCCCTATAGGTGTAATCTTTTCTATATGATGTGATATAAGCCTAGGATGTAGGATAATGGGATGGATTATGTGATTGCTGAGCTTGATATGGATGATGTGATATGAGTCTGGGATGGATTATGTGTTATGAGGTAGGGAGTCATAGATGATGTGGAAATAATTGATGCATATGATGGTGAGATGCGTCAGGATATATATGTAGGTATCAAGGATAGAACTTGATATGATGGAATGGGTTTAATCTAGAATTTCTCGTTGATGTGACAAAGTTGAATGCTTTCTTTAAATGAATATATTTAATAGTTATGGTCGGGTTTATTATTTTATCTGCATTCTTTTCCCCACTGCTCGAGGCAGTTGGATGTGATTGGTTGCATGTTTCCTCTTAGTGGTAGTCTAGAATGGTTTTCCCAGAATACATAGATTATGAAATGATGTAAATAATTATTAATAAATTAATTAACCATGGATATACTAGCCGAATAGTCATGCAAAAGGCGGAGAGCTAATCATGATGCAGATGTTGGGGAGGATCAGTTCCAAGTAGTCATAGTCTGTATGATTTTCTTAAGACCTATGGGTCATGTAATGTCTCCAAGCCTCTGGGAAATGTAATTACTTAAGCCTATGGGACTTTTTAGGGTTCCCCCTCATCCCTTGAAAAGGGGGTTATTAGAAAATCAATAAAAAAGAAGGCCTTCAGGACATTCAGTAAGTCAGTGTTTATGGAATACAATGCTGAAAAGATGTTAATCTTGAGAAACTAGGGACTCGATTAAGATTATGTCTGGAGGAAAAAATATTGGATTTATGGTTAAATTAAAGTTATTTAGAACAATTATGTTGGTTAATTAATGGATAATGAATTAATTAAAATAAATTTAATTTTTTGATTAAATAATAGAATGAATTTAATGTATCTCTTTATATTATTGTGTGATTATAGGACATATAATCCTAGTATTGGAAGTTGGAAGTTTGAGTGACATTAGCTGCAGTTGATTAGAAGACTAGGTTATGGCCATAGTGTGGTTATGAGATATATTATATCTTGTATATTTTGTGATATCATATGCTTACCCACCCATGTCTATTTAGAAAAACTGACACCCATTAGACTATGGGAGGGTGTTCTCCCCAACATCCTGATGGGAGGATGGATAGATGACTACCCTCTCTAGACCCGCTATGTTCTCTTGGTGGTTATTTGTACTAATATTTATGGTGGTTAGTTTTACCATATATGTGTAGAGGGATATGATGGATTGGGTTTATTCACACATGAATCCCCAGATAAAGTATCCAAAGGATTATTATTGGTATGATGTTTATAGGCTGTGACAGCTTGAGGTACCTTACACGGTGTATGGGATGTGACGACTCGAGGCAAAATACCCAATGTATGATACATTTATATGGACTTTGGTAGATCCTGTAAACTACTTAGTTATTATATGGAGATGTGATATGTGATGATGTGATGCACAAGGTTCATGTTGGGATGCCTTTCCCAATCGTCTTGGGGATAGATTATTTTGGAGAGAGATGGATTTGAATGTGAGATGTTAGGTCAGAATAGAAGACTAGTGGGGTTGTGGGAGCAGGGTACCCATGATGTTTTATTACTATATTTTATGCTCTCCTAAATGAGATATTTTGTGAGAGTTATCCATGGTGCGACTGGGAACATAGTATAACTCTTTAGGCGATGAGTTAGTTTTTTATTTAGAATGATTCATTTATCTTTTTCATGTGATACTCTAGGGAGGATCCTACCGAGTATAATTTTATACTCACCCCATGTATATATGAAATGTTTTCAAGTTATCAGAAGTAGGTTGGAGATCAACTTGGATATTTCTAGCCCATGGTTTGGTAGGAGTTGTTTGGGCTTCGTGGTCACTGTCGTCTTTTCCATTTTAGTACTTGTAGTTTCCCTTTGAGTTATTTTAGTACCGTATGACATTACATGTACAAAATTGGGATTTATTTATGTTTATATTTGAACAGGTGTTGATTGGTGTATCTATCTTATCTCCCTCTTATACATGTTCTCTTAGAAGGTAATGCCTTCCATATGTATTCTTATTATACCCTCTATGATAGTCACCAACCTGGGGCCAACTGGAGGTGGGAATTGAGATGTCACTATCCCTTTTCTCTCATAACTGGCCTATGAGGGGTAATATTTGGGGGGGGGATTGTGACATTCTCAAACCCAAATTCTTATATTATGATCACTTTTTATATTTGATTTTTATTGCTTATGATTACCCTTACCAATAATTTGAGCTCTCCACTTTATTATTTTTTCTTCCCCAAGTTATGAAGATTAGTATAACATACGAGAAGTCTAGAAGGGGGTATTGAAGAGTTAAATTATATGGAAATGTTCACAAGTATTGTGGAATAATTTTCCTACATAACTGGTCTAAAAATAAAATAAACCATCCATTCTTGGGATTTTTAAATTTTTATGTGAGATGTAATGTCTAAATTATAGAAATTATATAAAAACAAAGATATATTTAACTTGGGTCACTATTGTTGGTATTAGAGTAGGGTTTAGTTATTATGAGGATTAAATCAGTTATTTTTGGAGAATATGATAACATAACTTGAGTGAAAATACTAAGGATAATTATAAGGGATAAGTCTAAGTGTAGGATAATATCCTAAAGTTTTATTAAGTTTTTGAGTATGTGATTTTCCTAGTAATGAAATACATTTCTGGATAATATTAGTAGATTTAGGTTCTGTAACAGATGTACCTAAGGTTAATAACCACCAAAAGGGTGTGTTGGGTATTAACTTAATCATCACCTAGCGCAAAACAAAGAGGCTTAACTACACACCTAATTTGACACTCTTGGGGGATATAATTTGTACAATCATATACTCTTTAAGAACCACTATGAATCATTGATTTCTAAGTTATATTAATGGATATGGTTAAGAAGTATGATAAAACATAACTTAAAGTAAAATAGGTTGAATAAATAATTATATAGGTTGAACCAATGATGATATAAGTTGATCTAAGAATGGTATATGTTAAACAGTAAATGATATAGGTTAAAAAAGTGTTATATATCTTGAAATAAAATTATTATAGGATAAAATGATGGTATTATAAAGTTATAAATTTTCAGGTTAAATCTTCCTTTGGTTATCTATTATACTTCTCTTATGATGATAATTTTTCATAACTCACATCAACACCTTTTGGTTTTAATAATGGATGGAACCATATAGAACTGATTTAAAAATATGTGTGAGGTAAATTGAAATGATTTTCTAAAGGATAAAACCTTTGAAGTGGGATATGGAATTATAAATCTTGTGATTATTCCAAAATAACTATTTTTGAAATATGATTAACCATGTGAGAATAGTTGAAATCCCAAACACACCAAAGAAGCGAAGGAAATAGTCTTGTTGGAACTCGAGTGATGAAGATGATGAGGGAAATGATATTTAACATCCTATATGTCAATAATAAGGGAACAAGAACCAATGTAATTGCATCAAGGGCCTAGAAGATGATTTACTTATGGTAAAGGATGGAATCAAGATATAATCTATCGAGAGAAAAATAAGGATTCAATAATGGAAGATAATTTTCCTCTAAAGGATCCACTAATGATTTAATGTTTTAAATGTAAGGAATTTGGGCACTATAAAAACCAATGCACCAATACAAGGGTTAAAACATACAATTGACACCAACCATCTCTAAGTCAATGTGAATAAGTAAAATCTTATTTGATGATTAATGTTGAGGTAGGTAGTGATTTTTCACTCCATATTTGTTAACATCTTATGTTTTCTAATATTTCACCTATTAGGTGTTGAGATATATATACAAAAATTTTATGGTATCATTATTATATACAAGGTATATGAATATTTTTCAAGGTTTGAGTAAATTTATGTCTCACAAATTTATCTCTTCTTCACTTATTAGGTTTTTATTAGGAATGGACTACCTCTTTTTACAAAGGGCTAATATCAAAATTCTTTTAGGGAAATATCACATCATATCCTAAATAAACCCAAGATAAAATACCAGTATATGGTTAATTAGGATATCCTTATGGAAATTACTCCCATCATATGAGGTTTAAAATAATGAGGACACAATTTATATAATGGGGGAGAATGTAGGGACCTAAGATTTTAATATATGATTTCCCCTAATTAAGTCAAATATGTTCAATAAAATTCTCCACATGAAACATCGAACTAAAATATATCCCATCTATGTTTATACCATTAAAAACTATTTATTGAATTTTTAGTTATGAATAGGAGTAACCAAATGATAAGATATATTAATATACATCTTTTTATATATATAAAGGTTATTTAATACAAATTTACTTAATTCATTATTTTGTTCAAGAATCTATCATTTTATGAACTATACATTTTATTAAATAAAACTAAGTATATTATTGATAAATTATCATTTCAATAAAATATCATATTTATTTATTAATTATAGATTTTCTAGTGTTTTATAAAAATTAAGAATAAGAACAACTAGTATTTCAAAATGTTATTTTCCTATAAAAACATCTTCTCATTATATTTTAAGATTTTATTTAAAAATTAAAATAGTAAATTATAGAAATTTAATTTGAAAAAATATATTTTATTTTTGGATTTATAATTTCAGTATTATTTTATGATAAATTTTTATTTCTAAAATGATTTATTTTTAGGTGAATAGTGTGTAAAATACCATTTTTATAAATAAAATGAGTTTTATAAAATTATTAGTATATAAGTGTGAATTAAAAATCCATTCAACCATTTTCAATGAAAAAATATGTATTTTATAAGTTACTATATAACTTTTAAAATGTTTGTTTTAATTTATAAATCTATATCTGACATTTTAGAACTTAAGTTATATTTTTAAAAAATATTGTTTCAATACATTATACATTTAGTATTTTAAAATTAATTTTAATCACTTATATAATTCAAAAACAATAAAATTACTTTTATTTTTTGAATCATAATGTGAAATTTAACATATTATTAATTTTGGAATTTTGATAAATTAATTTTTTTAGATGAATAATGAAAAATACAGGTTTTTTCTCAAACAATCACTTTTATTACATGATCACTATATAAGAGAGACATATAATTTTATAAAATATATTTATATATCAAATATGTATTTAAGGGATAGTTTTATTCATTATAAATATTTTTATTTAAATTTATAAAACCTATGTTTGACCTTATAAAATAAAAGTAATATTTTAATTCTAATAACACACTATTTTTGGGTTTTCATTTAATTAAACAATATTATGGTAAAATCAGGTTTTTAAATGATTTTAAATCCACATAACATTTAATTATTTTATAATAAACTAATTTATGGATTAAAAATCCTAATAATTGACAATCTTATCCCACACATAAATTTTAGCATAAAATGAATTTGTTTTAAGAAATGGGTTTTACATGTTATATGCGCTATTACAAAGATTAATTTCTATATGTCTTAAAAATTTAATTTTAAAAAATTATTTCTATATTTTAAATCATAATTTTTAAATAATTTAAAATTTATATTTTCCCATTAAAATTAGTTACTAACAGTGAAAGTGGAGTTTCTAAGGTAAGGGTAAATTAGGGTGAAAGTGGTTTAACATTGTGAAAACGTTTGAAACATATGAAAACATGTATGTTAATTTATAGTGGAGGGTGGATAAACCTTATATCTATCTCTACAACATAATTTTTCTATTTTGATCCTTTTCCTTTAATATTAGAGTGACATTATTGAAAAGTAAACATATTTTATGAAAAATACTACTCTCTTTACTTATAAAAGGATCTCACCTCCTCCTCATTTGTATAACCATTACAAATATTTTGATCAACAAAAACTCTACCCTAATCTCTCCTAAACACCCTACCAATGAATTTGAAGCCTTGGTCTCACCAAAATACTAAGATAAGGAACCTTAAAGAGAACCCAAATGGAGAACTTCCAGGGGAGAGGTAACACTCTCCATCCAAACTTTCTTGTTATATTCTTCATCTATACCCCTCAAGTCACCAATATACATGATGGTATGATAAAAAACAAATTTATAATATTATTAAGTGTTTTTATACTAATGGAATATATATTTTATACTTTCCTTCCAAATCATTGTGAAAAAGGATACACCATCTTGTGTGTGTGTGTGTGTGGATTACCGCCTCTGTGAGCGACATGTTAAATTTCCCACCACCACCCTAAATGGAAGGTTTGAAAAGTTTGTTTAATTAAATAATATGATATTTAAATAATTATTATATTTCTCAAATGATAATTATTTAATTTCATACGCCCACCCATTCCATATAAAATCAAAGTGTCATCTGTGCGTATGTGCGGACTACCACCTTCTTGAAATGGTATGTTTTGTTTTCCAAAACCTCATAAAATAGATGAATTTAAATATTTATTTAATATTAAAAAATTATATTTTTAAACCATTTATTTTATGGAATAATAATATTGGGAGTTTTATATGTGTAATTAATGAAAAATAATCATAGAAACTTTGACCACCTGAAATGAACTTACTAAGACACCTTTCCTAATTTGGGTGTATTTTGGGATAAAATTAAAAAAATATATAATTATTTCTATAATTGATTAATAAAGGAAATAATCCTCCAAAATTATAGAGATCACAAATTTATTTTACAACACCTTTTTCAATTTTTAAGAAACAAAATATGTTACGAGTAAAATAACCAAAAATCTCCAAGTAACTAATGTAAGCGGAAACTATATTAAAAAAAATTAAAAAATAATAAAAAATATACTTTATAAAATTAAATATATATAAATAAGGTTATTTTTATATATTTAATGAACTTAATTTAATTATTTCGGAAGTTATGTGCATATTTGGAGCTCATTCGAGCATGAGGTAAGGGATCTTCCATACCACCCTTATTGCTTGTTGGCTGCATGTTCACTTTATTTTCTCCATTATATGTAATATTATTTTCATTAAATTATTTAATTTTTTATATATGTCCCTTAAATATACATATATATAATATCCTTTTCATTTATGGGGTAATATATTTATTTTTTCCCTTTGAAATTACCAATTTAAAGTAAACCTCATTTAAGGGAACTTTTCTATTTCTTATCTCATGTCAAGAATCAACCCCATAAAATCTTTTTAAACCATTAAAATATTATGAAAAACTTAATTATTTTATAGATAACCCTATTGGTTTAATTATGTTTTTATGGAAAACAATAATCTCTTTCCTTCTTTAAAAATATTCTTTAGTTATTTTACAAATCATAACCTAAGTTGTTCGTTTTTATTTTTATTCTCTTAGATATTTTTCATGAATTTTATATATTTGAACTCCATTTTCAAGACCCATGTCCATTTTTAAATTATTAAAGTAAAAATAATTTAATTCCTTTTTATTTTTATAAATTAGTATCATTTATCCTTAGATTATTCCCAGAATCAGAATTATGAATCCCACTTCCCTCTCACGAGTTTGATCAATATTATGATTTATGTATGGTTTATTTTACCCATGTGGCATGAATATGTGTTATTTTAAATATGTGATGGGTGGACCTAGAATTATATATCCCTTCAATGAATTGGGTAAAGATTTATATCTCATGATAAGTTATGTAAGGGATTAAAGAGTGAACTTAATCCACTGTGGGAATTTTTCCACCAAGATTATGGGATTGGTGAGTGGACCCAATTCACTATAGGAATTTTTCCACTTTATGATAATGGTATTGTGAGTGACCCTTTAATTATGTTTAAGATTTCATGCCTTATATTTATTCCACATATTCCATGATTCCATTATCTTATTATTTCATTTCCACATGCCATTATTCCATTCTTATGATCATAATATTTATTTTATTGGGTGTGAATTATATATTTTATGTTAATGATACTTTGTTAAATTCACATACCAATTTGATTTTCTTATGATCAATTTTTATATCTGATTTTCATAGATTATTCTTAAAATTACTGAGATTTTGAGCTCAACCATCTCTTATGTTTCCCTTCTCAATGTTATGAAGATAAGTATAATGTATGAGAAGTATAAAAGGAGGTGTATAAGAGTATGATTATGGGGAAATATTAACAAGTATTGTGAAAAGTTGACTATGTAAGTGGTACTAAAATACAATGAACCAATTTTATTTGGATTTTGATATTTTTATATAAGATGTAATGTCTATATAATAGAAATTATGTAAAAATAAAGATATATTTATCTTGGGTTGCTATAGAAGGGGTCAACTATGGGAAAAATTCCTTGTTAAATGTTCTATCCATTTTATATCTCTAGTGTCTTATTAATCTCCTAAATAGAAGCTTCTCCTTTTCTTACCACCATTTTATGAATGAGTGTCATCATGTTCTACACTTCCTCTCACTAAAAAATCATGGTGGATGAGTATTCTTTAGTATAAATGATTGAAAAAATACTTAGATTGAGCTGCATTCTTGATAGAGTTCATAAGATAAAAGGTGGATTATTTATCACTAACTCTAAAAACCAATCTTATTTGTTTTATATCAACTAATGATTTTACCATATAATGGAATTGCACTTAAATGATAGTGGGCATATCCCCTTATTTTTTCCATTTATAAAATAAAAATTTCAATGGTAAATATAAATTTTTTCCACCTTGATAAGAAAATCATCGAGAATTAATTAAGGGTACTTTAATGAATGATTACTGAGTTTTAGTGAAATCATTTTTAGTTTCAACTCATCTAATACTATCTTGAAAAAAATAGATGCATCAAAGTAACACATTCTTCTAATTCACACAATTCCATCCCAAATATGAATGATCTAATTGTATATAGATTAAAAAAATCCTATATCTCTTAGATATGGAAGAATTTTAAATTGAAAAATAGTAGAATAATCTTTATTCAAGGAGTTTTTTATAATATAATTCAATTTAATTTTATTTTAAAGAAACCAATCTATGAATTTTTCATTTTCTAGAATTTGAGAGATTTCATCGGTGAAGGGTATAATGATATGAATTTTTATAATGATTGTAACAACCTGAGATTTTAAAATAGGAACAATATGTTTGATAGCGTTAATGACACACAAACAATATTATAAGAGAATATGAAAACCGAAGACATTTCGATATATTTATTCTAAAATAAATTTAGTCTTCTCAACAGATTGTGATGAACACAACACTGGGTTTAAACAAAAAGAAACACACAATTAAAATATTATTCATCAAACATGACCATTATAACCAACCTGTTAAGTTAGAATGTATGAATATGACTAACTAGATTATGGAAATTATATGGTTTCAAAATTTTTAAATTAAATTAAATTGATATATATTGATTAGAAATAAAAAAATACTCATTTGAAAGTGAATGAAATGTTTTCTAAAAAGAACTGCATTTTTCTAAAAGGCAGTTTAGTTGTGCTTTGCACACATAATTAACAATTTTTTTTTATAAATTTTTATTAAAAAATAAACTTTATTTTTTAAATCATAATATTGAAATCACCTTAGGGTGAATTTTTTGGTATTTTTATAAAATGCTTCATTTTTTGATGAATAGTGAAAAATACTGAATATTTATTGAAAATCAGCTTTTTTTAAATTATTTATAAAGTTAAATCATATTGAAAATTTATTTTAAAGAAAAATTAGTTCAATTATATATCTATTAACCTAATTTATGTCATTTAATCATTTTTATAGTTAATTTTTATATAAAAACTTTTTAAACTATTGAACATTTTCTATTTGAAAACTTGCTTTCTCGTCGCATATGTATGATTAATTTTAAATTATTTTCTCTGTCTATGTGAATTTAATTTGGAAAAATAGATTCCATATTTGTACGAATAATAATTTATATTTTTTAATAAGTTCATATTATTTTTTAACCATAATGATTAGTAAAAAGAATAAAAAGTATTTACCATGGTTAAGGTAAAAACTGATTTACTGAGTGGTTAAACTAACAAGATAATGGATAATATGACCTAAAAACTTGTCTAAAATATATTTTTTGACCATATTTATATCTTATAATGTATAAGTCTCAATAATACTCTATTTTTACCATTTTGGAATGTGAAAAACATGGGTACACCTTTTTCTTTTCAAAAATTACAGGTGTGCCACACACCTCACCTATAAAAGGCCACTCCTCTCCTCTATTATTTACCCCTTAAAAACCTTTCGGTTCAAATAATTACTACGAAAATAACTTCCCAAATTACATCCCACATTCCTATAAGACTTATTTTTGGAATAAATCCTACCTAAGAAAGCTTTTGGTGCACAAATAAGAAGGTTACCTGAATAAGATGTAATATTCTTCAATGTGCGTTTTTATTTCAATTATTCCTACAACTCATTAAATTTTTATTTAAATATTATGACATAAAAAAATAATTATATTACATATAATTATATTTTTTTATGTTAATTTCATAACCTTAAAAAATTTCTAATTTTATCAAATGGGTTAAAAAATCATTATTCATGTGTATAATGGACTATCGCCTCGTGAACCGATGTCATTCATTTTCCCATTACCACATCACACAGTTGGGTATAATGATGGATATAAATTATATATATGATATTTATAACCATATTATACCTCTTAAGTTATTATATCATATATAAATTTTTTACTTTCCATTCCTTAGGGGATATGATAATGTCACTCGTGTGTACGACGGACTACTGCCTCACAAAATGATGTGATTAGTTTTTCACTAATGCTTCACATGGAAGATAATAAGGATAATTTTAATGAATATATGTGATATAAATGAAATAATTATGATATTAATGACATATTTATCTGTATTAAAAGATAATATACTATTTTATTTCTTACATTGAAAAATGATAATGTCGCCCGTGTATGTGTGGATTACCGCCTTCATGAAGTGATTTGAATCTATTTTCATCACCACACTAATTGGATGATATATATAAGATTATTTAAAGAATTAATATGTTATATATGATATTATTATCATTATATAAATTTAAAATATTAATTACCTTCTTTCTATAATGATCATTGAAAAAAGAAACATTACTCATGCGTACATATGACCTACCATCTACATGATTGTAATGTAGTTCAATTTTTATGAAAATATTTAATGATTGGTTTTAAAAGTATACTTTATGTCTAAATAATATAATTATTTCAAGATTATTATTATTTATATGTTTAAATAATATCCTATTTGACCATAGTCAACTAACCAAAGTCATTTTTGCAAAATAAGAAAAATATCATCGAAACATCTGACGTAAAATTAATTTATTAATTAATCATATGTAACATCATAATAAGTGAAAAAAAGGAAGAATAAAAATGAATTTTTTTATTAATAAAGTAAATAATTAACATAATTTTATTATTTAGGAAGATAAAGAATGTATGTGATGATTCAAACTCAAGGTAATGGTTCTCGTCCCACTTTTTCTTTCATGAGACATATGACATATTCACTACTTATTTAATTTGAATAGTGTATATACTAAACCTTTGATATGTTATATCATGAATCTATTTTTCTTTATAGTATTTATAATTTCATTTAATGTCATTTCTTTTATGGGGCTTACGATTCATAAGTTACCAAAGTGGTAAGGGTTTATTACACAATGTCATCATTATTTCGGATTGTTTATGTTTACATATTTATTGAGAGAATTATTTTATATTTATATTATAAACAAAATATATTTTCTTATACTCTACTTATTCATTAACTTTTCAGGTAATAGTACTATTTTCACTCTTTGGTACTTAAAATTATTGAGAAAATGTTTTTAAGAAAATCTGACATTATTTCTCTCTTCGACCAGAAATCCTTTTTAATAAAAACACATGTATTCAAAAAATGATTTAAAAAATATTCTTAAACTTTTCAAAAATGAATTATTAAATACATTTTTACCATTTTTACCTTTTAAAAAATGGTTTGAAATTAATCTCCATATTGTTTTCAAAATAATGCTCATTTTTCTTTTACCAAAAATGTGAAAGGAATATTTGGTTTAACATGTACGACATGAATAGAATTTTCCACCGTGATGACCAATAAATGTTTTAAAGTTTATTTTAAATATTTAAAATCTTATTTTCAAATAAAAGGTTTTTCAAAATATTTTTTTAACTTTGAGTTTTAAAAATATTTTTCAAACTGAAAAGGTTATTTTACTCAATTTTTTTATAGATCTTTTCACAGTATTTATACTCATCAATGGCATCAAAAATTTATTGAAATTATGATATATTATGGATATGTTGTATATACATCATCTCTATTATTTTTTATATGGTTTATTATTAGTTTGAATGAAGATTTAAAATTTTAATTACCATTTAAGACATTGCTCTAGATAGTTTATGATTACATATATTGATTGGGAAAAGTATTAACATTTCATATGATATTATTTCATTAAGAATTTTTATGTTTATTGTGATTCACCCCTTTTATATGAGGAATATATTTTACTTTTTAAGTGAATGACATGACCAAATATACCCCCTCGATGCATCGGTTAGTATCATGAGGAAAACTAGATTGGGTTTTGGTTAAGGACTTACCAATTTATATAGATGTCTTGGAAAAAGGCCTCGATAGTATTAAATGTATTAGCACAAGGCCTTGATGATATGTTTTAGATTCCTAACATTATGCATTCTATCATTATGAATTAAGTTATTGATATTCTATATGATTGTTCAATTAGTTATAATATCCACGGTTAATTTTCATGCTCATGTGATTATTTATATGGAATTATTCGATCATCATTTATTCCACCCATATTATTCTAATGTTATTGATTAAATGGAATGTGTTTCAGTTATTTAACTTTCCATATTTATTATTCCTTATTTATTCATATCTTCCACTATACGCTTACCCTTACTAAGCACTTGAGCTCACCCCTTTCTTATGTTTTATTTTTCCCAGGATATGAGGAATTTTTTTGTGGTTGATATGTAGGGATACACTAATGGAATTATTAAATAAAGTTATTTGTGTATATTATATTTTAAAATGTAGTGTGAATTTCATGTATATGTCTATTTTACTAATATTACTGAACTATTCAATCCTTTGGGATGTGATTCCTTGTATCTTATTCTAATGTAATAAATTAAATACCATCTATGGGCTACTGGGGTAAAGTTGCTACAGTTGGTATTAGAGTAAGTTTAGTAGAAAACATGGGAATAAGATTTAGGAGAAAATATATTAAAGAAAATAACCCTATGGTTGAGTTTTATGATAAGTATATAAGAACATCCTAATGTTTTTGAGAGAGAAATATTATTTGAAACTTCCTAGAAATAGATCCATGTCTGGATACTACAAGTGTTTATGGTTCTATAATAGATGTAACTATGGGTATAACTACGAAAAGGGTGTATTTGGATCTAACTAATCATCACATGGTGTATAAAAACGAGCCTTACTATGCACCTAGTTTGAAACTCCCAAGGGATATGCTTGGGTTAGTTCACATATTATTTAAAAACCATTATGAAGGATTTAATAATAAATATATCCCCAAAGAAACCATTTTTGTGATTATGAGATTAGCTATGAATAAATTTTTTAACTTATGTTAAGTGTTTTACTAGTTTTGAAATTATAAATTATGTTTCATAATGTTATGATCCAATATAGTGTATTTAATTGTTTAGAAATGACTCATAATATAAGGAATGAGAATCGTATTAATGCATGTACTCTATGTAGGGATTAACCTCCTAAGAAAAACAATGAATATGGAGATATATTTTTAGATAGAATAGATCAAATTATAACCATATTGTGGCAGCTGAATCAGGTTATGAGTAATACCCTTTCTCATATAGAATAACTTGCTGATCATCCATGTGGTTTAACAATATTATATCGCTTCATTCATTAGAAACCTCTATCATTCAATGGGAATAAAAATTCATTTTTATCTGAGTAGTGGATAAGTTTCATAGAGCATACATTTATCACTTTAGGAAGTATTGAAAGGGAGAAATTTGTCATGGTAGTTTATCATCTCTTGGAGATGCTACTCAATTATGGCCATTAATTCAAAACACTAAGGTTGAGGAAAAAATAAAAATGATGGAGTGGAAAGATTTAAAGGTACTCTTCTTGTAAAATTATTTTCCACGTGAGCAATGAGTGAATATGGAAAGTCAGTTCTTGAGTCTAAGATAGAAATAAGAGGAAAATGTTTCTAAGTATGAAGCCAACTTTATAAGGTTTTCAAGGCATGTATTAGACTATGTACATAATCCATAGATTAGTAATAATCATTTATTTGATGAGATTAATCCAATATTTTGAAGGGAAATAACATCCCAAAATCTCTCATCATAGAAGGATATAATATTATGTGTTATAAAGATAGAGAAATAACTCTCTAAGACTTATTGATTCAAAGGTAAGTAAGAATAGAAGAGTATGGAAGATAAAAAAATAGATAAATGAACTTAAATAAGGATTTTAAAACTTGTGATACCTTTGTAAGAAAACACCTGGTATATTCCTAAAGGAAAGAGGAGTTTTCTTTAAATGTGGAGAAAAGTAAACAATAATCGTAATTAAAAGGGAATGAATTAATCTTCTAATGTGAAATGATTCCACTATAAGGAGATGGATCACTAAAAAAATGAATTCACCAATAATCAAGGAAATATACTTCAAAATAAGATAAGGGATCAAGGTCAAGCTTATAATATTAATATAGATTATGTAGAGGGATTAATGTGTTTATGTTTGGATTCAATAATTATTTTATAGGATTACTTTAATCAATGATATTATAGTTGTAATAACTATAAGATATATATGGATTGTACTACTGTAGTATTTCTTTAAGTATTTGAAAGCATGCATTGAATGTTACCTAGAAAAGTGATTTAGTGGCAAGTTGAAATTCTTGGAAAAAAAATGATTGAGGGAAATCTAACCCTTAATATACTCCCTATGTTGATATAATTATGTTGGTATAAAGTGATGATTGATATAGATAAAGTAAATTGTATAATAAAAAAATAATTTGGAACTGATTAATTATTTATTGGAAAATTGGTTTATGTTATCGTTGATGGAGTTTGCATAATTTTTAGATTTAAGGAATATATTAAATAATCTATGTTTTATTTAAGGAATAAGTAAGAATGAATGTTTTCAATATGGAATTATAGAAATTAAGGTTATTACCATGTTTCAAGAGAATACATGATGAAGTTATTCACATGTTTGGTATATAATGATTAAGTGATACTTCATGTTTTTTAGAGATTAATGATATGTTAATTTTAGATATTTAGTGACCTTATTTATAAAGTTTTGGATCGTAATATTTTGTAAGGTTCATAAGGTTAACCATTTAAGAAATGGTTTAAGTTGAAAATTGGATGCAGTTTTAGAGATTACTGTATTACTTCACCATATGATGATTTATGCATAGTGGATAACCCATTCTAACCATTTTTTATAATGATAACTAGAAATTGAATGAACGACTTTTCATTATTTTATAGATCTTGTGATCCATTAGTACATTAGGCATAAAAAATCATCTTCAATTCTTAGAGTAAGAGATGAAGTTGAAATTTTTCCAGGAACAACCAAAGAATGATATTGTTCTTAAGAAATGGAAAAAAGTCAATTAAGTATATCTTCTCATTAAAATTTATCAACTTTCGGAAAAGGGTCTTGAAATAAAATTTTATCCTCTTACCATAATTTTTAATGATATCAACAACCATTTTGACCCCTATTTGGTTTATGGTTTTGTGGTTTCTAACTTTCTCTTGATCATTCACCTTCTTGTCATCAATTACCTCTATCACCCTCCAACATTATTTTGGCATTATGATTTTTTTCCATGTCCATATCTTTACTTCCCACCTATGTTCTACTACTTGGAAACCTAGTTATGTGATTATTCACGATGACCTTCATACTTTTCAATATATATTATTAAGTAGATGTTTTATTAACCCTTTTTATGATGTATGTTTTAAAAAAGGTATTTTCAAATGTCAAACCCTTGGTTATCGAGATAAATATTAAATTTCAAGGATGAAATTTATATAGGGGTGGGGGAGATTTTAAATCCATGACATTTCAAAATTAGAACATCATATTTGATTGCATGTATGACCTAAAACACCAAGATTTTAAGAGAATATAACATCCGAAGACACACAATATATTCATTTTTTAAAAAAACTTAATAACTTTTATAGCTTGTGATGCACTAACACCATTTTTAAATGAAACATGACACACTATTAAAATTTTATTCGTTAATCATGACCATTATAACCTTGTATTTAAGTTGGTGGGAATGAATAATACTAACTAAATTATGTAAATTATATGGTTTAAAAATTTATAAATAAATTGAATTTTGTATGTATTTATTATAAATAAAATAAGAATCATTTTAAAGTAAAAAAATATAAAAAATATATATTTCTCTAAAAGGTGGTTTATTTTCAATTCGCACATATAATTGGATATTAATTTTGTAATAACCTAGATTATTTAAATGATTTTTTAGGAAAATGAGTGCTATGATATATTATACACAACGAAAAATATCTCAAAGTGAGTATAAATGGAAATGTGACCATTAAAATTCAATTTTTATATGACCATTGGTCAATATTACCATTGGAAAACAAACTCTTGGTAATAATTTTAATGTTATAAATAGTGTTTATAAGTAGAAATGACAATTGATAATTATTATAGAAAGGAGAAGCAATGGTCTCAACCAGTAAAGTCTTATCATATGAATCCCTTTAGTCAGAACTTGGGAAGAAGGTAGCATCACTAGGATTCACCGTAGACTAAGCCCAATTCGAGCTTCAATAAGTGAATCTAGAATAAAATCACATACATAATATGTTCAAGTTAGTGGGAATTACCACTTGGTAGATATTAGTTGAGCTGCCCCATGAATCTATAACCATTTCACACCTTACCCTTAGATCATACATATGTGTTATAATAGTTTACATGTCTAGGAATTAGTAACTTAAAGTGTAATTACTTTTTATAAATATATTTTTTTATTCCATAAATAGTTTTTCTTAACAAAAATATATGTTTAATTGAGATGGAGTTTGATAAATTTATTTTTTGACATAAATTATACTTTTTTGAAAGGATGTAAATTTTTATAATAAACTAAGGTATTGAGAATCAAATTTATTTTAATTAAATATTATGATAAAATCACTATTATTTAAATATAAATGATAAAATAATTTTTTTATGACCTTAAAAATTTTTACGTGTCAAAAATTTTACTATGCATTTAAACCTGATATTTATTTTAATAAATAAGGATTTTTATATTTAAAAGTTAAAATTATCATATTTGAAGAATTATTCTGGTAAAATAAGTATAATATTTAAAATAATTATGTCAAAATTAATTTATTGTGAATTTATGAAAATTTTCTATTATACATTATTTTCCATGAATAGTAAAAATACAGTTTGGGTGTTTTTGGTATGTTTAATGACTTTATAATTATTTCATAATTAATTAATAATTATTTAATCAAAATACACATCCTAAAATGTGTTATTTTATTAATATAAGTATTTTAATATATTTTAATCAATTTCCAAACCTATAGTTTACTTTCCAAAGTCTAAAATGAAAACTTTAACTTTAAAAACATTATTTTATAAAAATTTTACTTTTCCATGCCAAAATAAGTAATATAATATGATTCTAGATACTTGTGGGTTAAAATAACATAAATTATGTTCCAAATTTTCAAAAAAATATAAAAAACCGTGGGTAAGACAATGGTTTTTCTTTTCTACAACATAGATTTCTAAGGCCTATATTGAGAAATTGTTAAACTAATCCTCCACTTTCATTATAAATACCCACCCTTTTCACTTATTCTATTCATTACTAATCCATTATTAATGAATTTCTTCTAGTTTTTTCTCTAACGGAGTACCTAAAAGGTTTTTTCAATCCCCAAGGTTCCATTCTTCAAAATCTATGAGTAACTCTTCAAGGTAATGGAATTATGCTTCCTTTCTCTTCAATTCAAGACCATCATTTTAAATGTGTATTATAATTATTATGATTAATTTCTTTTATTACAATTTTTCTCATACCCTTACTTCCAAATTATGTTCTATCAATAGTATACCCCTTTCCCCTATTTTTTTACCCTTTTCTAAAACCACGTTTTATACCTATTATGTTGCTGAATTTCTTTCTCAAAATTTCTCTCTTCTCATCAAGAAAATTATGTTTTATTTTCATTGTGTGGATAAAAAACCCATTTTATTTTATATGGGTATTAAACTATATATAAAAATTATTTTTTTTATTCAGGTATTTACATATAAGAAACCCACTTTCCTATTTTTTGGGCTATAAATGACGTAACTATCATGTATTTAAGAACTTTTGTGTGCCATGATTTTAATAAAAAACCCGTTATTTAATATCCATAGGTTATTAATGAAATTATTTATTATTATATATGAGGATCACATGAAATTAATACATATTAAGGGTATACTTTGATAGTACTCCAATTCATTAGGTAAATAATTTAATCTCTATATATGACATGTTTTACGATACCTTGGTGAATAACCTCAATAATTTTTATTTACAACACCTTAATGATTAACCTTGGTGATATGCTTATGAATGTATAGATTAAATTTTATAACCACACTTCCATGTTATGATTCATGTTATTTTTATTATTATTTATCTTATTTTCCTTTTCTCATTCCTTACTGACATTCCTCACATTTTGATTGATATTCCTCATGATCTTATGTAAATTGTTTCCCTTACTGGGCCTCATGATCACCCCTTTCCTTTGATGTATATCCCCAAGATATGAAATTTGGTAAGTGTACTTAGAATGAACCCATGTATAATCCTTTCATGTGGATAAAAATATTGTTTTATGTTTCCATTTATTATCATTCCTGATTTGAAAGAAACTAAACTTTAAAATATCCTCTATTTTTACCATGTAAATGAAAAGTTTATGTAATAAAAAGAAGGGATTCCATAGTTGGTATAAAAGGATGGATTATTTATTTGTGAAAATTAATAATATAAATCCTTAGTATTAACCATATATAAATGTTTAAATATAAGAATAAATATAGGTATTTTGGTGAAATATTAAATAAGAGGTTTCCAAGTAAAGAAGTCCCTGTTTGGATACAAAAAAGTGGACATGGCTCTGGTACAGATGCATCTAGGGGTAACACTCAAAAACACCACTTTGATATAGACTCAAATAAGAACTAGCGCTTGAAAATAAGCCTTTCTGCACTCATGATTTGACATTCCCAGGGGATATGTTTGGTTAATCAAAATATTTTTATGAACTAATATGAAGGATTTATAGAAAATGTATTTGATGTTAAAGAATAACATATCTAAGCATGATATTTTAGGACATAAAATTATGTTATAATTATAAGATTATTATAAGAAAAAAATTTCTCACTAAGGTTTTCTTCTTTTAGAAAATGGCATGAAATAGGAGGAAATATGTAAATGATGAGCCCAACAGACAATGCCCTGATGACCCTATAATGGAAGCTAGAATGGAAAACGTCATGATCATGATGAATCAATTAACTCTATTTATGAATAATAAATTGAATCAAGATGAGATACCAAATTCACCTCAATGGGAACTAATTTACATTAAGTCCTTTATGCGACAATGACCGCCTTCTTTCGATGAATCTACCGAACTATTGATTATTGGACAATGGATAATCTCTATAAAAAAGATCTTTTCTATAATCCATCATTTGGAATAAGAGAAAGTCAACTTGGATGTGTATCACTTAGAGGGATAATCTAATCAGTGGTGGACACTGATTAAAAACAAAAATACAAGAAGGGTCATTGATTATATGGAGTGGTAAGAGTTCAAGGGAACCTTTTTTAATAAATATTTCCCCCATTCGATGAGAAAAAAAATGGATAAGGAAGTGCTAAAACTAAATAAGAAAGAAAATAAATCCATGGGAAGATATGAGATGAAATTTAAAATCCTTTCTCATTTCACCTCTAGCTTTATTATATATCGTAATGGAAATTTTGATAAATTCTTTGGTGGACTAAGATCCCATATATGGTGAAATCCGACCAATCGAGACTATGAAATCTATGAGGATATACTATAGAGTTCTATGAAGCTTGATTTGAAGTTTAGAGAGATGTAGTGGTCACATAAATTTAATGAAAAGAATAGATCGTTAGAGCTAAAATTAGGGAGGAAAGTTGATCACATAAGAGAAGAAAATCAAGTGAATCTCCCCACAAGAAACAAATTTGGGAAGAAGCATTCGAGGAACTACTTTCTTGGGAGCAGAAAAAAATTAAAAGTGTGGAAGAGATGACCATATAGCTCAGAACTATCATAGTGAGGTAAAGCCTCAACTTTTCAACACAAATGAAAAAGGGAAGATGGTGTAGGCCTAGACTAAGGTCTAATGCCTTAAATATAGATAGCTTGAGAACTTTTCCAATCATTGTACAAGTTAAAAAATAATAGAGGTGAATCACCATCAAACATAGCATAGACTAAGGGAGAAAGGTTGGGATTTTTCTATCATGATGGTTGAATTAGAAGCTCCAAATTATGTGGTGGTATGTACTATAATTTTTCTCTCAAAGATATCAGGTAATTTGTTTGATTCTGGTTCTATGAATTCCTTTATTTCATCCATGTTTTCAAAGAATATAGAATTAATCCATGAACTAAAAGAATTAGAGTTATCATTAAACACTCTTGGAGGGATTATACAAGAATAAATAGTAGATATAAACTCTAGTATTGAATTTGGAAAGTAAAATATCATTGCATATATATTATTCCTTCCCATTCTCAAATTTGATACTATACTAGGGATTTACTGGCTCTCAAATTATAATCATAAGATAAAATATTGAAACAAGGAAATCCTAGTAGTCTTGAATGTAAAACCTAAAATTATTTTCAAAGGATAGATATCCCGACTAGATCATTATCTAGAAGAACCTCCCATATCCTTCCTTATAGAGATGATCAGTGAAGAGGAAGAATGAAATGAAAGTATAAGAATAAAAAATGTCCCCATCGTTCAGGAATACATTGATATATTTCATGAGGAGTTACTCGGACCTCCCCCTAAAAGAGACATGGAATTATAATTTGAACTCATAACTAGATATTTGATGATATCTATTTCCCCATATATAATAGAAAATGTGGAGCTATAGGAATTAAAGAAACAAATTCATGATCTTTTGAAGAAAGGGTTTTTTGGGTTACTATAGTAGTACTATAGTGGGCACTGTTTGGTACTATAGCATATGGAACTATTCATCCATCTGGGCCTCCGGGCCACCGGTTTGGTCCTCGAGTCCTGCAAGGCTTTCGGGCCACCCAAGGCCTTCGGGACAGTTGATTATCAAGGCCTTCAGGCCACATTAAGGCCCTAGGGATACCCCAAGGCCTTTGGGCCACATGAATGCAGGCCCCAAACACTCTACAAAAAAGGAGCAGCCCTAGAAGAGGATTCAGAGCAGGTGCACTCACCAGAGCAGAGCCAAATAGATTGTTATAATGAGAGGGTATGGCCATGCCATCGGCACCATCCTGTGATTGCATGATTAGCCTAGCCAGATGGTCATGAAAAGGTGGAGAGCTACTATCAAGATGCAGATTCTAGGGAGGGGAAGTTCCTTGTAGATACTCTGGTTGAATTCCCTAAGACCTTCGGGTCATGTAATCTCCTAATCCTATGGTCCATGTAATCCTTAAGCCTACATGCCTTGTAAGGGGTTCCCCTCATCCCTTTAAATGGGGGTTATCAAAAAATTAATAAAAATAAAGGCCTTCGGGCCATTCAGGTTGGCAGTTATGTATTGATTATATAGAACTTAACGGGATCACAGTGAAGAAATAATACCTGGTCTCTATGATTGATGATTTATTTAACCAGATTCATGGGGAACACTTCTTCTCCAAGATTTATCTTCGATCTGGTTATCATCAATTGACAGTGAAGAAAGAAGATATTCCAAAGGCTACCTTTTGATAAAGATATGGGAATTATGAGTTTGTTGTTATGCCCTTTGGATTGACTAATTCTCCTACTATGTATAATAATTCAATGAATAGATTCTTTAAGGACTATCTTGATAAATTTTTGGTAGTTTTTATTGATGATATTCTGATATATTCCAGAATTAGTGAGGAGTATGATGATAAACTAAGGGTTATGTTGAAAACCATAAGGAAGGATAGTCTATTTAAAAAATATAGAAAATGTGATTTTTGTTTACAATAAGTTTCTTTATTAGGGAACATTGTAACCAATTATATAATCTCAGTTGAACCTTCCAAGACAAAGGTTTAGGAGGAGTGGACTCATCCTATAATAATAACTGATATTCATAGTTTCCTTGTTTTAACCTGATATTATATGAGGTTTGTAATTTTTTTATGAATTTATAATTCAATAAACAAGTTAAATCAAAAAGGGGATAAGTTCATCTGGATTAAGGAGTGGAGAAAAAGTTTCCAAGAATCGAAGAAGAAATTGGTTACTGAACCTGTGTGAAACATAACCTCTATCAGAGAAGGATTCATTATTTTTAGTGACACATCTCTGAAAGGTATTGGGTTGGAAAATTACAAGGTGATTTCTTATTTATATCGATAGTTAAATCCTCATGAGCAGAATTATTATACGTATGAAATTGAGCTAGATGCGGTTATTTTTCCTATGATGAAATGGATTCACTATCTTTATGGGGATAAATGTGATATATACACAGAACACCAAAATTTGAATTATATATTCATGCATAAGGAATTGAACATGATACAAAAGGGATGGTTGAAACTTCTTAAAGGATATGGATATTCAATTCATTATCACCCCAGAGGATAAAACAATTTCATTGATGTATTAAGTAGGAAAGACCCTATTGTGTTTATAATGATGAGGATTCAAGGAGATGAATTGATCAATGACCTAGTAATGTTGGACATGGGAATCATTATTAAAGGGAAATCATCAATCTTATCCCAAATGATTTCTCAACTATCATTACTAAATAAGATAAATAAATCTTAAAGAGAAAATATTTTATTAAAAAATAAGATAGAGGATGTAAAGAATGAGAATTTTCCTAAGTTCAAAATTGATCAGAAAGGTATAATAAAATTTTATACAAGGTTGTGTGTTCCACCTATTACATAGATAAAGAAAGAACCGATCGATGAATCTCATAAATCTACATTCTCTATACACCCTAGAAGCACTAAAATGTATAAGTACCTTCGTGATCATTATTATTAGGATAATATGAAATGGGATATTTTTTACTACACTAAAAGGTTCTTAGTCTGTCAAAAAGTAAAGGTAGAGTGATAACTTACTAATGGGATATTATAACCACTACCCATACCAACATGGAAGTGGGACAATATTACTATGTAATTTTTCACTGGTCTCTCAAGAATATCCAAAGGAAACAATACAATATGAGTTATAGTGGATCGACTCAGCAAGACTACCAATTTTATTACAATTTCGGAAGATTACTCTCTTGAAAAACATTCCAAGATTTATATAAAGAAAGTGGTGAGGTTTCATGGGGTTCCACTTTCTATCATTTCTGACCGTGATCCAAGATTTACATCAAAATTCTAGAGAAGTCTTCAATATGCTCTGATTACTGAATTGAATTTTAGTTTGTCCTATCACTCCCAAATTGATGGCTAATCTTAAAGGATTATTCAAAAACTCAAGGAAATGCTGAGAACATTTCTATTTAATGTAAAGGTGGATGGTATCAACACCACCCATTAGTTCAGTTCTCATACAACAATAGATTCCAATTGAGTATTAAAATGGAACCCTATGAAGCTCTATATGGGAAGTAATGTAGAACTCATGCTTTTTGGGATGATGTTGGTGAGAGAAAGATTTTTGGGCATGATCTTGTACAAGAGATGATATAAAAGGTTCATACCATCCAACAACACATAAAGGCTACTTAGATTCAGTAGAAGTGCTATGATGACAACCATCAATAGGAATTGGATTTTGATGTTGATGAAATTTTTTTCCTTTAAATGTCATCATAGAAGAGAGTCAAGAATTTTGGAAATAAAGGGAATCTTATCCCAAGTTATATTGTCCCCTATAAAATCCTTGATCACATAGGAGCAGTGTCTTATCCACCATAACTTCAAAAAAGTATATCCTAATTTCATAATGTATTCCACGTATCTCTCTTGAAGAAGTATATACCTGATCCCTCACACGTACTAAATCTAGAGGTGGTAAAATTAGAACATGAAATATCTTATAAGGAGTATCTGGTGGAGATCTTGGACCATAGAGACAAGGTTCTACGCCACAAGACTACCCGCATCATCAAAGTCTTGTGTAGGAACCATAAATATGAAGAAGATATGTGTAAACTAGAGGAAACAATGAGATAAAAGTACCCACACCTTTTCTCAACCGATAGAACGAGTTGATATTTCAGGGAAAAAAATTCATTAATGGGGGAATAATTTAATGACCCAAATTTTTTTAATGAATTTTATTTCTTGAAAATGTGTGTTATAATATATTATACACAAAAAACCATATCAATTTAACAATGAAGTGAGTATAAATGGAAATATGACTATCAGGTTTCGACTGTTATATGACAGTTTGTCAAATATGACCATTGGTCAATATGACCATTGAAAACTATACTATTGGTAATAATTTTAATATTATAATTAGTGTTCATAAGTATAAATGAAAAAGGATAATTAATACAAAAAGGAGAAGTGATGGCCTCAACTAGTAGTGTATTTCCATATGAAACCCTTATGTCAGAACTTGGGAGGGAGGTAGAATCACTGGGGTTCTCCCTTGACCAAGCCAAAGATGATCTTTAAAAATTAAATCTAGAATGAAATTTCCTATGGGATAAGATCAAGTTAGTGGAAATTACTACTCGATCGATGTTAGCTAAGCCACCCCATGGATCTATCACCATCGCATACCTTACCATTAGGTCATATGTGGGTTTTATAAGGGGTTGTGTGTAAATTATTATTTACATAAAGTGTAATTACCTTGTATAAATAAGTTTTTTACATCAATAGTTTTTCTCAATAAAAATATAGGTCTCATTTAGATGGAATTTAATATATTGATTTTTGGACACAAATTTCATTTTTCTAAAAGGATGTAAATTTTTATAATAAACTAAGGTTTTGTGAATAATATTTAATTTAATAAAATTGTATTTTAAAATTATCGAATTTAAATATAAATGATAAAATAATTTTATTATGTCCTTGAATTTTTTTAAACATTAGAAATTTCACTTTGCATTTCAACCTACTATTTTTTAATAAATAAGGATTTTATATTTAAAATTTAAAATTATCACATTTAGAGAATTATTATGATAAAATGGACATAATTTTTTAAATAATATTTTCATAATTAGGTTAGAGTGAATTTATGGGAATTTTCTAAATTATTTTTTTTATGAATAGTAAAAATACAGTTTGGGGTTTTCGGTATGTTTAATGACATAATAATTATGTAATAATGATTTAATGATTAATTAATCACAACACTTGACCTAAAATGTGTTATTTCACTAATATAAATTATTTTAATAAATTTTAATCAATTTAGAAACCTATAATTTACTTTCTAAAGTCTAAAATGAAAACTATGAATTTAAAAGCATTATTTTGTGGAAACTTTACATTTCCCGAAAAAAAGAAGTAATATAATATGATGATTTGTTCTTGTGAGTTAAAATAAAATAAAATATTTCCCAAATATCTAAAACCATGGGCAAAAACCATTGGAATAAACCATTGGTAAGCCAATGGTTTTGATTTTTCCACAACATAGATTTCTAAGGCCTATATTTGGAAACTGTTAAACAAATCCTCCACTTTGTCTATAAATATCCACCTATTTAACCAATCCTCTTCACTAAAAATACATCCTCCAAGAATTTATGGTATTTTTTCATCTCAAGGAATTATCAAAGGTGTCTTCAAGCCACCAAGACTCTATTCCTCAAGATTTAGGAGTAACTCTTCAAGGTAAGATAATTATCCTTCCTTTCTCTTCAATTCAAGAACATATTTTTGTTTGTGTCTTATAATTATTATTATTACCCTATATTATTACCAATTTTATCACAAACTTACTTCAAAATTATTTTTTATCAACAGTATACCCTTGTCCAATATCATTTTACCCTTTTCTAAAACCACATGTTATACCCATTATGCTGCTGAATTTACTTCTCAAAATTTATCTCTTCTCCTCAACTTTTATTTTAATTTTGTGGGTACCCATCCCATTTTTTTTCTATGTTTATTCATCTACATGAAAAAATGATTTATTTTATTCAGGTATTTACACACAATAATCCCACTTTCCCTTTTTGTGGGATAAAAATGATGTAATGATCTTGTCTTTAAGCACTTTTTTATGCCATGATTTTGATAAGAAAACCATTATTCAATATCCATGGGTTATTAATGAAATGAATTATTATGAAATATGTGGATAACATGAAATTAATACATATTAATGGTGTAATATAATAGTGATTCAATTTTTTGGGTAAAGAATGTAATCTCTAGAAATAACATGTTTTATGATACCTTAGGGAATAAAATTGGTAATTTTCATTTATGAAACCTTGGTGATTAAACTTAGTGATATAGTTATGAATGTATAAATAAAATGTTTTTCCAAATTTTCATGTGATTATTCATTTTATTTTTTTATGATATACCTAATTTTTCTTTTCTCAGGACTTAGTGACATTCTTTATGTTCTTATTGGTATTATTCATGATATTATGTAAATTGTTTCCCTTACTAGGCCCCATGCTCACCCCTTTCCTTTGATTCATGTACCCAGGATATGAGATTTAGTAATTTTAATTATAATTAACCCATGAATAAACTTTTTAAGTGTATTATAAAATTTTTTTATGTTTCCATGTATTATCATTCCTGATTTCTAAGAAACTAAACTTTAAAATATTTTCTGTTTGTACCATGTAAATAAAAAGTTTATATAATAAAAACATGGGATGCTCTAAAATTTATATAATTTTATAAAATTTATTTTTAAAAATTAATTTAATTTTTTAAAACATCATATAAAAATTATCTTAGGGTATATTTTTGGGATTTTTTTAGAAATTTTCTTTTTTTATGAATAGTGAAAATACTAAATTTTAATTGAAATAGACTTTGTTTAAATTATTTATAACATTAATTTATATTTTAAATTGGTTTTAAAGTAAAATTAGTTTAATTACATATCTACTAATTCAATTTATTTCATGGAAATCATTTTCATATTGAATTTTTTATATAAAAACTCTGTAAACTTTTGAACATTTTCTCTTTTAAAACCTGCTTTCTTATGACATATATAAGATTTATTATAAATTAAAAATTTCCACTTATGTGAATAGAATTTGGAAAAATTGATTAAATATCTGTAATTTAAATTATTTATATTATATAATAATGTCATATTAATTTTTAACCATAATTAATAGTAAAAATAGTAATTTTTTTTAATGCGGTTACGATAAAAACTGATTTATCAAGGAGTAAAACTAAAATGATAAGGGTTAAAATGATATAATTTTATTTAAAAATATTTTAAGTACATTTATATAATTATAATTTTTTAAATATCAATAATAATCTATTTTTTATCCTTTTTGAATGTTAAAAACAAGGGTTAACCTTTTTTAAAAAAAATTTACAAGTGTGGCACTCACCTCACCTATAAAAGGGAACCCCTTCTACTCTCTTCTTCACACATTGAAAAACATTTTGGTTATACAAATACCTAAAAAAATAACTTCTCAAATTCCATACCCTCATCCTATGGTATTTATTTTCACAAGAAATCCAACCTAGGATGGTTTTGGTGAAAACCTATGGAGGTTACCTGAAGAAGGGGTAACATTCTTTAATGAAAGTTTTTATTTTTTTCTTCCTCCTCATACTTAAATTATTATTAAACCATGATGATATAATAAAATAAGTATATTACTAAAAACATCTCCAATTTAGTCAGATGGGTTACGAAATCGTCATTCGTGTGTTCGACGATCTACCGCCTCACAAACCAATGTCATTCATTTTCCCATTACCAACTCTCACAATTGGGTATGATTATGGATATAAATTATATATATATATATATATATTATATTTATAAAATTATTATACTTATGGTGTCATTATATAATATATAATTTTAATACTTTCAATTATTTAGGGGATATGATAACATCTCTTATGTGTACGGTAGACCACCGCCTCGCAAAGCGATGTGATTCGATTTTTTATTAACGCTTTACATAGAAGTTAATTAGGATATTTATAATAAATATATATGATATAAACGACATAATTATTATATTCATGATTTTTTTTCATTCTTAAAAGATAATATATCATTTTCTTTCTTGCACTGAAAATGATAATGTCATTCGTATATGAGTGGACTACCACCTTCACAAAGAGAAGTGATACTTTTTTCATCACCAAACCACATGGATGATATATATAGGATATTTATAAAAATAATATGGTATATATTATATTATTATCATTATTTAAAGATAAAATATTACTTACTTTCTTTCCATAATGATCATTTAGAATTAGAAATGTTACTCTCTTTTATGTACAACCTACCATCTCCATGATTGTAACATAGTTCATTTTTCATAAAAATATTTCATGATTAGTTTTAAAAGTATAATTTATTTATAAATATGATAATTAGATAATGGTTATTAGTCAGGATATTTTTAAATAATGTCCTATTTAACCATTGTCAACCTACCAAAGTAATTTTTGACATATAAGCCAAATATCATCGAAATATCCAATATAGACTTAATTTATTAAGTAATCATATATAAAATGGTAATAAGTGAAATAAAAGTAATAATATACATGAAAATGATTTTTAAGAAATTAAATAATTAACATATTTTTATTATTCATGATGATAAAGAATGTACAAGAGGAGTCCGACTCAAGGTAAGGGTTTCTTATATCACTTTTACTTCTATGAGACATATACCATATTCACCAATAATTTCCTTTATATAGTGTATATACTACTCCTTTGATATATTATATCATGAATCCATTTATCTTCATGGTATCTAAAGATTCATTTTCTGTTATTTCTTTTACGGGGCTTACGGTTCAGAAGTTACTAAAGTGGTAAGTTTTTATCACACAATCTCATCATTATTCAAGATTGTTTATGTTTACGTCTCTCTTGCTGAAATTATATGATATTTATATTTTCAACTCAATATATTTTCTTATAATATTTATATTAATGAACTTTATATTTAATATTATCATTATTAAACTCATTTATATTTAAAAGGATTGGTAATTGTTTAAGAAAATTCAACTTTATTTCTATCTTTGGTTGGAAATATTTTTTTATAAAAATCTTGGTTTTATAAAAATATTTTCAAAAATGTTTTAAAAAGTTTCAAAAATAATTTATTAATGAATTTTTTACCAATTTTTAATTTTTTAAAAATGTTTTTAAAGGAATCTTCATGTCATTTTCAAAATAATTCTTGTTTGGATTTTACTAAAAATGTGAAAGGAATATTTATTTTAACGTGTATGACATAAACAAAATTCTCCACCTTCATGATCAATAAATGTTTTAAATATTATTTAACAAGTTTTAAAAGGTTATTTCCAAATAAAATGGTATTAAAAATATTTTATAAACTTGTAGTTTTAAAAATATTTTATAAATAAAAGCATATTTTTCTCAAAAATGTTTTAAAGATATTTTAAGGTGTTTATACTCATCAATGATATGACCCTTTATTTAAATTATGATCCATTGAAGATATGTTGTATTTATATCATCCTTATTTTATCATTGGATGGTTTATGATCATTTTTAATAAGGATGTACAATTTTATTACCATTCACCATATTGCTCTAGATGGTTTATGATATATATGTTGATTGGGAAAAGTATTAACATTTTGTATGATAGTTTTTCAATACAAAATTTTATAATGATTATGTTTCAACCCTTTATTATAATAAATTCATCTAACTTTGTAAGTTATGGGTGGGGAATATTATAGGCTCTCGACGCATCGGTAGGTCTCATGAGACAAACTGGATTGGGTTTTGGATGAGGCCTTACCCATTTATATTGTTGTCTTGGAATAAGGCCTTAATGATATTATATTTCTTAGCAAAAGCCTCAATGGTCTATTTTAAATTCCAAAAAACTATGCATTCCATCACTACAAATTTAGTTGTTTATATTCTATGTGATTATTTTATTAGTTATTTTATTAGTTATATCACAGGTAAATTCATATACAATGTTTCTATTCATCCTTATCACATATTCTCCAAGAGTGATATATGGGGATATATGGTGCCAAATTTTTATATCCATTTTATCTTTATTATTTCTCTTCTTTTCGAGAAATTTATTATTTTTCAAAATAATTTTCTCTACAATTTATCATCAAAATTTTCATTATTCTTTTTTCTTTTACACTCTATTTTCATCCTCACTTAATTTCCATTCCTCCAAATATTTTCCATTGTGATATGTCACTATTTTCACCACAAACATTTCATTTTTATTTATGTAAGAATATAGTTTATTATGTAATAATTTTAAAAAAAATCGAGAAATATTTCTAACATAATGATAAAGATTATAGATAGAGAATTACCAATTAATAAATTTATTATCTTATTTTTTTATTCATCAATTTAAATTTTAAATATAAATAGTGAGAAATACCTCAATAGAAGGTATTACATGATGTTTTTATGGGTGAAAATTATATGGAGGCATATTAAATTAAGGTCTAAGAGTTTTTAATCCATACTGAATGGGTTTTGGTCATTGAGGTTGAGTGTTATAGGTAGACCTTAGATTATATTAAGTTTTAATCAACTTTGATATTAGTCCTAGGATGAATTTTGGTTTGGATATGGATTCATCAACCTCTCATAAGAATTTTGGAATTATAAAGGAAGTTAACTTTAGTTCACATAATTGGAATCCAATTATTGATTGCCTTTATATGAAATTAATTACTCTTGGTATTATTATTCCCCTCTATACATATCATAATATTATGAAATTAGAGTAAATGTTAGTGGTTTAGGTTCCACTAATGGAAAACAGTTTATCTTTTTTGAAAAGACTTCCAACCAGGTATCCAAATGAATAGTCTTATCTAATTTATACAATATTATCCTATCCTCAATGTTCATCTATCAATTTTATAATGGATAATTTTTTTAATAATTTTATCAAGATAAATTTTGAAATTTTCAATGTTTTCATCTCTAATCTTACATCAATTGAGACATCAATCATGGATTATGATTTTTCTTGAAAACCAAAGTAAAAATATTTTCATCTTTAACCAATCTTCAAATTTGTGGTATGGGAAATTTTTCAATTAATAATTGAACCTAACATAATACATTAAAGTATATTCTAAGTTGAATTTTTTATATCATTTATCAAATTAAACATATTTTATGGTGGAGATTATTTATCTAAAAAAGTTATCTTACATATAGAACTTCTTGATGGAACTATCTGGAAGACTCTTCAATCAAAATTTTACCCCATCCTTGATAGATAGTGAAAATTACCTATATAATATTTAATCTTTTGAAAATATTTTTTTGAACATTTTATATATATCTAAAATATAAAAGAAATTAACATAAAGTTATTAATACCACATTCCTCTAAATCATTCTATTTTTTGAATCATTTTAAGTATGCATGGATTGATCTCAAAGTTGATTAACTAAATAAAAAATCAAACAATGATTGGGGAATCATCATCAATGGATGGTAATCCATACTCCATGACTATTCTATATGGTGTTGATTTATGTTCTTATTATTGATAGTATTTATGGGTGAAGATTCCAAGTAAAGCATCATGTACACTAGGTCAGTTGTGTTCATCCATGGTTACTCTTAATAAATGTAAAAGGTATCACTAGATCTTCAAAATAAATTATAAATTTTCTATATAATCCATAATCCTTGATCAAGAAATTGGTTTCTTGATTATCAACCAAGAATACATGAAATTAAAACAAAATAATCATGCATCTAAAGAGAATAAGAAAATATAGAAATGAGATGAAAAATGTTTTAGTTTAATAAAATAGGATTTTAGAATACTTAAGTTCATCATTACCCCTAAAAATACTATAAACAATTTGACCTCCTATAAGCATGTTACTTATCATTAAAATTAAATGTGATCACACTAAAACCAAAAATACTAAAGCATAGGATAATGTAAGTATTATATCATTCCAATGAGGATGATAAAGTAAAACTCAAAATTGATTTAAAAAATTTTTAACCATTAATTTTATCTTTAAAAAAGATTATAATTTACTATAAAATTAAAATCTAAGTGATAAAAATGATTACTAGATCCAAAATTAGAAATCAATTTTAAAGGATAATATTTTATAAAAGAATTCATCTCCTTAATTCACATGTTAATTGAATTAATCAATGGAAATTATTTTCAACATTAATCAACTTCATTATGATTAATTCAACTAATTTTACATAAGTCAATTTAAATATTTTTATTGAATAAATAAATAAAAATAAGTATTTTAAGTGAAAACAAAAAAAGTAAAATATGAATCTAAACTTTTTTTCATGGTTCAATTCTCTCAACAAACTTTTAAATCCTCCATTACCAACTCTATTTGTAAAATAATTATTAATATATGATATATAATTGAAGATATAAGATATTTTTAAATTAAAATAATATCATTATAAATGAATTTAATAGAAATGATTAGGTGCTCATCCTTATAATCTTGATTCCTTAACTTTTAAGAGACTAGCCACTCATGATCACCCTACAACATGATTGAATCATCATGTTACTCTAATTATTTATAAGGTTCACTTTATCCATGATTGTGGGAATTTTAATTTAAGTACTTGGAACATAATAAACAATAACATGCACTATGTAATAATGATTATTGTGTTTTTCCTTTTTTAATTGAAAAACTATCTTCATACCATGGATAAGCCCATGTAAGATGTTGTTCTTTTTAACTAGAAGCACTAATTCCCATGTAATTGATGTAATTCTTAGAATTTATTATTTAAATAATGATTTATATATTTTTTATTATCCTATTGAAATATTTTAAATATTCCTTTTTTTATATATGTGGATTGATCTTAAAAATAGAGTAGTTGGTCAAACTTATGATAAATCACAATTATAAATTTAACTAGAGATGTCATTGATAGATGAAACATTGTACAAATGCTTACATGTTATAAAATGGTATAAAAAGTAATATGGAATATTTATTATTCTAACACTCGAGGAGTGTGATTTATTAAGTTCTAAAATTACCGAAACATATTTAGAGTCACCTTTTAGCATCAAAGGGTGAATGTTAAACATATAGTAATGTTTTATTACATTAAAAATGATGCATGATTTAATTTTTTCTTGAAGTTAGATTTATGGAATTAAGCCTATAAATAATATATTTATTTAAATGTTTTTATTTATTTTATGTAAATATTTTTAAAAACAATAATTATTTTTTTTGTAGAATTATGTGATAGGAAATAGGAATTAGTTTTGGAAGACGATCCTATTTCTATAATTATGAATATTGAGTGGGAAGTTTTTGAACATTTACAATGTAATGTTTTATTTTATCTTATTATTTTATTATATTTTTTATACATATATATTGTTAATTATTCCAATGTAAATACAGAAGAGGGAAGAAATATATTGCATGTGAGAATTAATATGAAGCATAAAAAATTATGCAATCATTATTTTTTTGTTGATAGGGATTACATTTTTATTCGAAAAACATTTATTTTGATGTATTAATGAATTTTTAATGATATTATCATATCAGTAAATATAAATTTAAAATAATAACTATTATTTAATATATATATATATATATATTAAAAATAATTATACAGTTATCTTACCAACATCTATTGTGGGTTAGAGTAGGCCTATAACACACACACAAACATAGAAATGAATTTTTCCCATGAACTTACCTATATACACTATGGGTTGAAATAAGTTTAAATTTTTTATCATATTCATGGGGGAATTTTTGGGCTAATCCTACATGGGTTTTACCCATCATAACTTGAACCACACATTTTTAATTTTTACTCATTAGTGAACTTTTGCTAAAATCATATTCAAATAATTATGTGTTTGTGTATTTTGGTACACTTGTAGCCCATTTTTGTATGCTTCTTAGTTGTAATCCATTTGGTATAACCAAGTAAAATATTTATTTCATCATGTGTTATTTTCTTTAAATGTATATTATGTTTTGGTATATTTTTATGATAGAATTATCATTCTTTCTAACATTAAAAAGGGCCTATTTATTGATAAAATAGACTCACCCTTATTCACCACCCTCTTAGGGTGATTAAGACCATGGTTATTATAACAAGTAGTATCAGATAAAGTTGTTCTATTTGGATAATCCATTGCAAATTAATTTTTACTTTGAAGAAAATATCAATGTGAAGGAGGTTCCAATATTTGATAGACCCAATTTTCAAATATGGAAGAACCAGATGAGATGTAATCCCTAATATATCATATTGGATAATTTATCTATTATCATTCATTTAATTTAGATTAGTGATCCCAAAAATATATCACTTAATGAATATGATAAGAATTTGTACACACCAATGGAAAGGTACAAAATACCTTATTTAGAGAACTATAAAATCAAATATATATGAATTTATTGAGATATACTTTCAATAAATCCATTTGGGAGAAAATTTTTAATATCTACTAAAGAGATAGAAAGGTGAAGGTTCCCAAGATTAAGGTTTAAAAAAATAAATTTAAAGATATAATGATATACTCTAGTAAATGAATCAATAGGTTTTCAAATTAAATCATTAAAGTAGTCAAACCCATGAAAATACTTGGATAAGAAATAAATGATATGAAAATCCATTCCAATCCATTATTTTGTTATTTTCTAAAATATCACTTTAATTGTTTAAGTGGAAACCAGTACAACACAACCTAAAAGAAAAAACCCAAATTTAAATTCAAACACCCAAAATTTCAAATTTCAAATTATAGATCTTGAATGATTGGAGCACTGTACCCCAAAACATCCAGGACCTTAACTCAATCTAAATGCTAATATAGCATTAAAGTATCATCTATGAGACCACTGAATATCTTGAAATCCTCTTCCATTAATCACCAAATTAGAATAGAACATTGAAGAAAAACAATGCAAAAAAAATTGGATTGGTTCAAAATTAAACACAATCATACATATAGAAGAATAAAATAAAAATACACTAAAAAAGAATCCACCAAAAAAAGACACATAATCCACCACCATAGTCCAAAACACATATCCAATGATGTTTCTTCATGAATAAGATACATAAAGAAAACCATCATTGTTGGAACAACACAACAACCAGAATTCACACCAGCGACCCACCCCTATCTTCTCACAGCTAGCAGTGTAAACCTACAACCATAAAAAGTAAAATGAAGACTCCACAATGTAAAATAATAATTATCCAAATGAATTACCGATTTAAGGAAATTGATACACCTCAATATGAAATTGAACCAAAGCCCCTCCAAATAGTGAAACCGATTATCTGAACATCTCCAGGAACTAGATTGAGTCAGTGCCACCCTGTGATGGAAGAATCAACCATAGAAACAAGAGACACCACTGGGTAGGGGCCTAGGATATTCAGAGTCAGAAGTGATACTTTGGGATAGAATCTAAACTGATTGATGATATGGAAGAACTAATACTGGGGTTCAATATCATAAATGAACTTTCAAAATAGAATGGGAGAGGAAGACAATGAGTTGAATGAAGAGGGATAATGAAATGGGAGGCTAGGGGCATTGCATCCTCACCAAATCTAGAGTAGAATTGAACTGGGAACAATGAAAAGTGGTTGGGGACTCACAGACCACCATGTGGTAGGGGGAAGAGCCAAAGTGAATGAATAAGTGATTAATTACCCTGAATAGGAAGATCTCGAGGAGGGATATTTGAGGAAAGAAGATAAATGACAAGTTAAGAGAGGGAGAGATGGAGCTGGAGAGGTAGCATTGAAGCCTCTCTTCACAAATCTGTCACTGAAGGGAAACCCTAAGCCAGAGAGAGAAAGGAGATCTTCCATTTAGAGGCTAGTGTGGGACTCAAATAATGAAATCTTTCCCAAATATACCTTTGTATAATATCAAGGCCTTGATAATTAAATAATGAAATATTTCCCAATTATCTCCTGATAATTTATAAAGTAGATTTGTATTATATGATATAATGGTTATTTAGAAATGTATGAAAAGTAACTCATATAAAGATCTTGGTTTCAAGATGGTGGGGAATCTTTAGTTTAAAAAGGATAAAGAAAAGGAAGATTTTATTAATGATTTTTTATCACTAATAGATAAAAAATACAAATAAGCGATACATGGATTTGAGGGAAAACTACCATTAGTATGTTTTAAGTGAAAAAAGTTGTCCATATAATTATGAGATACTTAAGTAGACCATATGTAGAAGAATATGATATTTACTTCTCATATTATTGATAAATACAATTCCCCCTAAGAGGTAATTCAAAATATATTTATAGAAATCAATCTAGGATAAAGTTTCAAATGAAGATATATATAAGAAAAAAGGATAATAACAATGAAAATTATCACTAATAAGGTGAAACATAATTAAAATCATATTAAAAATTAGAAATATCAATAACAATGGATACGTATGTGATAAAAATAAATATGGTGATCTACCAGAAGGAGCGATTTATCTCAATGTATAACTTGAAAGAGCATTTAAATATATTAATATCTAAAGGAAAAATAATAGTAAGATTATTTTATTGTTAAATGAATCTTATTAGTATGATTTCCATGTCCAAGATAAAACCAATTATCTATATAAGTTCATAGAATATAAAAATACTAAACATGAAATACTATAAGTGATATCATATTTAAACTAAAAATCTATAGAAGATGTTAATGTAATTATAATGAACCAACCCAAATCACCTAGTTTGGGCCATATATCCACATAACCTCATGTTTTTCTCCCCATATGCAAGAGGTTTCAAACTAGTAGTGAGAATTCTGACATCATTAGTGGGGAGACTATACCCTTAGTATCCAATCCAAACATCATACACATAAACAATTATAATAACCATCCCAAAAATGAAAGTGTAAAAGTGTAATATCACTTATATAACTGATGAAACGAAAATTATCACATTTCATGTTAGTAATAAACTAAATAAACCCAAAGTGGTAGGTCAAATAGAGTAAAATAAACAACAAGAAGGTAAATAGGGACACTTCAGCAACAATCTGGAGTCAATCTTGACACCGCCTCTAAACCACATGCTCTGTCTTCTCATCTTCCTATCACTAGGCCCTCACCCTTCCCTATATTTGTAATCATGAAGTCTACATGTGCATCAATATTACCCTGCAGGGTGTGGGTACAAACCTAGTAATAAACCACCAATGTATCATTAACATAATTTCACTACATAATATGTGTATGAAATAATAATAAGGAAGTGTACAATCAAAAAACAATAAACATGTGTCAAGTGACCATGCACTAAACAAGAAATCATGAACCTTGTCCATACCTTCTTTGGATCAATGTAGGATGGAAAATCATAATGGAAGTAATGAGCAAAGGAAAACCACAAGGTTACCTCACATATATCAAAGTAGTCAAAATGTTAATGATTCTAAAGTCAGGATACAAGGATGTTAAGCCCTTTCTCTATCACCGGTCAAACCACAAGGCCGTTGTATCCTGCCTCAACATTCAGTCAGGCCATGAGGCCATCTTACCCTACCTATATATCTGGTCAAGACATATAACCTTTGTATCCAAACATTTCTTTGGGTTAGGCCACAAGGCTTTCATGCCCATACACCATGTATTGGTCCATCATCATCATCATCGCATGTCACACATTATCCCCCTCTAAGGACTAAGAAAGCCATGATGGCCCACCTGTAATTTTCTACTTTAAAAATAACCTCCAAAAGGTAATACATTCACACACAACAATTCTTAAAATGTATACATAGAACATAGAATATCAAGAATGTGTATCAATATCCACACACTCAAAAATATGATAAAAATAAAAAATGGGTCCCACATGCTACACACACATGTGATAAAATAAATTCATGGGTCTTAGAGAACACCCAAACTTATCATCATATCATGTCAAAAATCATATACAAGGGATTTATATGGAAAGGATCTTCCCGCCTCAAACACATAAACATTAAAGTCAATATTTGACAAAATTTTATTACCCAATTCCACCCGCACACAACTAGATCAATATCACATGATAAGGGTCACTAGAACTGATTCCAATCCAATATGACTTGTAATACTCGAGACACTAATGCAGTAGGTAAACAACTTAACTTTAAATATCATATAATTCACACTCTAAAGAGGCTTTCAACAATATTTTATTTAAAAGTTAAATTTTAGAATTTAAAATTAACTAAATTAACTTCATTTTTTAATTCATTATAACAAAATTCATTTAGTATTATTTTTTTATTTTTTTATGAAAATTTTGATTTTTATTAAAAAATACAGTTTTTATGAAACTTGTAATTTTATGACTTTATCGTTATATAATAATGATATAAAATTTTAATATTTTTAAGTAATAAAAATATTAATTTCAAAATATTATATAAACTTATAAATCCCATGTCCAATATTTTTATAACTTATTAAAATGTTACTTTAATAAAAAGTTATTTTCGATATTTTATTAGAATCAAGTATTTTCAAGGGAGATTAGGTTTTTTATTTCCATGAAAGCCTCATAAACATTATTTTATTTATAAAAAATTAATTTATGTCATTAAAATTAGTATCTAAGATAATTTTATCTTCTATATAAATTTAAATCTTAGAGATCTTTATTTATCTAAAAAATATTTTTATGTGGTTAAGTGTATTTATTTTAAAATTAAATTTTCACACCATTAGAAAATTTATTTGATAAAATGATTTTAAAATTTTAAATTAAAAGGTTAAAATTATTTAAAAGGGCCATTATTAATTGTTCTAATTAAAATTTATTATTAAGGTTATAAAATAATTACAAAGTTAAAAATAAATTAGGGAAAAAGTTAAAAGTTAAAATAAAAAACCCTAAAACACCCAAAGTTGTCTTAAAAAGTATCTTATGAGGTCATTTTTGACCCAAAATCACTATAACCTCGTATATTTTACATTTTTAGATACTATCCCTCAAATAGTAACCTTACATCATCAAAAGTGTTAGGTTTACTCCCAAAACCTCCCTTCCCCTCACTTATAAAAGAGTAATATATCCACCACTTCAAGACTCACCTTCCCTTATAATTTCTCATTGAAAATCAACCAATTTTATCCTAATAGAACCATATCCAATTTTCAAAATCTTATATTCACCATTATTAAGCATATTTACTTCATTTCTAGGGATAATTACAAGGAAAATTCAATCCCCTAACCTGATTATTATCAACTACGTAGCTTTTCTTTTTAATTTTATTCATTCAAATTTATTATATAAAAATTAATATAATGATATTAGTATAATTTAAATATTATAATGTTACTTTATTAAGGGTATTATCATTTTATTTTCATATATCCCATACATTAAGAAAAAAGAAATCGTTGTTCATGTGTACGTGATGACTACTACCACCACGAGAAACAAAAATTCATTTTTCATCACCACCCATAATTGATGCTTCATAGAATGGATTTAATGATATAATATTATGTTTATGATACCCTTAAGCCTCTGGTATATAAAATTGTTGAACTTATTAATGATATGATCAATAAATTATCTTTGTTAATTCAATATTTTAAAATAAGCATGCTAAATAGAAAATATTTTATTCAAATTATGTAATATTTTCATATCCATTTATTATTATTCTAATTAATTTCTATTTTTGATATATGAAACTAATAAACATTAAATAAGTTCAATATTCTTCTGGTATAATGATATTTCAACAAAACCATCACATAATAATTCATTAAATCAGGGTATGTTCATGTTTGGGTCGGTTAAACCACCTACCTAAACAGTACAATGAATTTATATAATGAATGAATATGAAAACATAATTAATAGTACACTATAATATAAATGGGTAAATAATGATTTTTTTATTTTAGAGATGTTATATAAATATTTAATTCATCAATTAAGAAACACCATTTAATCATCAAGAATCACTGAAACATACTTTTTATTGATTTTATCTTCAAGGATAAAGACTAAAACACTCATGAAAGGAATTTGAAACATCATAAAATATTATAAATATTCCCTAATAGTAACTTTAATGAACTAGTAAATATTAAATATTAAATAATAATGAATAAAAATTTTACTATTATGAAACTAGTACAAACAATCAAAACTACAAACACCCATTGTGGAAAATAAGAAGAATTCATGTAGAATATGTTTGTTTATAAAGTGTATTAATGAAAATGGGTATGGTTAAGGTTAATAATTAATTGATTAATATAGATATGTCTATGATAAAATATGTTAAAGCACGTTCATTGAATCTAGGATATGTGTTAAGGGTTTTCCATCACAAATTCTTCTCTTTGAAACATGTTTTGTATTATGAAGCTAATTTCCATTATGTGATGTATATATTTCATATTAAAAATTTTTTATCAAGAAATTAATTTATTCATGGTATCTAAATAAAATATTTAAGCTCTATATTTTATGATTTTTTATTTAATTTTTACCCAATCTATAAGTGGTCTTTTTCTGTATCAATTTTCATTCTTTGAGACTCATGTTATGTTCACCACCTATTTTTTTGTGCATGGTACATACATTGACATGAAATACTTTTAATATATTACTAATTCAATTTAAGGGATTTATAATTCTATATTTTAATCTCTCTCACATATTCTTTTTATTCAATAGTTACCAAAACAATTGTAAAACTCAATCTTTTCCAAGGTGAAAAAACTGTCCTGATTTTTTTGTAAAGTAAAAGAATTAGGGGTTTCTTAGCAAATGCATTACTGTTTGAATATAGGAATTTGTATATAGCTATGAAATAGATTCATCTAGAGGTATTCACCCTAAAAAGTGTTTGTTGATCATTGAATCAATCATCACCATGATGCACGAGGAATGAGCCTATGATTTCACACCTAGATTGACACCCCTAGGGGATATGCTTCAGAATATTCTTACTCTCTTTAGGAAACATGATAATGTAATTTTACTACCATTTCCTTGGACTCCTACCAATATATACTATTGAAACTAATTACTATCTTCCATGGATATATGGTGATATCAAAACTACCATCTCCCCTATATTTCTTTGATAAAGGCACTTCCTGTTATTTGATGATACCCCATAGTTTCAAAGTTGATTACAGGATGTTCTATAAGACATCAAAATTATTATATTTAATGGGAAAGTATTTGTTTTTTATCTCTCATTATAAAAATATCCATGTTTTTATTCATCAATTGGTTTTATAGAGAATGATATCAAAGGTCTTGATATCTCTTATAGTGAATGAATTAGACTTAATTAGGTGATGAATGGGGAAAAAAATTATATATTCCCATGATGCATCGATAGGTATTATGAGGAAAAAATAGTTGGGTTTTGGTGTATACCTCTTACCATAATTGGATAGATCCCCGACATAAGGAGATGACATTATTTTTTTATACTCAATATTTTGAATTCCATTAGAACGAGATCAATGATTATTGTTACCCATTTTTTCAATTATTTTCATGGATATAGAATTCCATTAGTTTCATTAGATTATGGATTCATGTTGTTTATTTATTCACACCATATCACTTATGGTATGTTTATGTTATGAAATCTTCAGCTGTATATTACTCCTTACCAAGCATCTGAGATCACCCTTATTTGTTTTCCTTTCACTAGGAAACATAGGGGAGAACTATGTATAATTTTTAAGGATATTATGGAAGGGATAATCATGTTATCATAATGTGTTCATGTTTTATCTTATGTTTTAAAATGTAATGTATGTAGGTATATATTATTCCAAGACTACTAAATTATTGTATCCTTTAGTAACCCTTGTATTCTATACCAATAATTTAATATAACTATTATATCTAGGTTTCTAGTTTCCGAGATATTATAGTTGGAATAAAAGGATGTTTAGAAGTAACCTTGTGGATTATATTTAAATAAACCTAGTTAGATAACAAAAGTGCTATAAAAAACCCTCATGATTTCTTGGGTAAACTATAAAATTATTAATAGGATTTGTATGCTACAATTCAATATCATGAACTAATTATATGTATTCCATTGTAGAAATATAGAGATAAATGGGAGGTATGGTAACTGTATCAATCTATTGGTAGATAAAATATGGATCATGTCCCTAGATAAGATCATTCTTAGTTTGGGAAGTAGTGAAAAGTGAAAATTCATCATGGAAGTTTATTTTCTAATGGGAGGTTTAAAATAATAGTGGTTTCTAATTCAAAACACTAAAAAAAGATATAAATCACATGTAATGGGAATTTTGAAGGGGTTATTCTATGAAAAATAATTTTATTATGAGCAAATATCATAAGTGGAAAGGTATTTCCCCAATATTAGACAAAATGAGTTAGAAAATGTTGCTGAGTATATGGCTAACTATACAAGTTTATCTAAGCATGTTTTAAAAAATGTATCTAGAAATATAAAAAGATTGATCATTTATTTTATGGGTTAAAATAGAACTTTACAAGGTAATTGGTCCCTCATACATTTTCATTGTATTAGGATATAGTCTTAAGTGACATAAATATAGAAAAAGAGTTCTGTATGACATATATATTCTGAGGAAAACAGGAGAAGAAGAGGCTGAATGAACATCATGGTAAGAAAAATGTGAAAAATTGGAAGAAAGGAAGAATATAATTTCCCATATGTGATAATTTTTGGAAGAAACACCATGGGGATTTTAGAAAGGGAACATGATTTGTTTACAAGTGTAGAGAAAAAAGCCATTAAACTCAAGAATAAAAGAAATATTCAAGATTGTTGATGTTAAATTATTTAATTTTAGGGAGAGGGGATATTATATAAAAAAATTCCCCATGAATCAAGGGAATTTACCTTATAAAAGGCTAAGGGAGAAAGGCCATGATTATGTGATTACTACAATTGAAGTCAAAGTTCCTAATGACGTGAAGGAAGATACTTTAATCATTGTGTCAAAGATATCTAATATTTTATCTGATTCTGGATCATCACACTATTTTATATCTTTAATGTTTTCCAAAAACATTAGAAATTTCCCAAGAAACCTACTAAAGGTGTTATCAATTAAGTCACATAGTGATAATCCCATTGAAACAAAAATTTGTTTGGAAATTCCAATTATGATGTGTGGGCATACCTAATTTTAAAACTTCGTTATTATACATATGGTTGAATTTGATATGATCCTTAGTATGGATTGAATTAAAAATTAAAATTAAAATTTTATTTATAATAGAATAATATTATGATTCATGAAGGTAAGGTGGCATCTATTGTCTTCAGAGGAGAAAATTCATCATTTAAATCATTTCTAGATCCTCCTCCAATAAATCTCATTAATAAAATTATGGGAATAGAGGAATATCTAGTACAATTTATACATTAGGATTATATTATAAGAATATAGGGTGTACCGATGTTATAAAAATTAATTGATGTTTTTCCAAAAGAATTACCTAGCCATCCAATAGAGTGAGTAGTTGAGTTCTCTATTTAACTCATTCCTATGGAAAGAACTATATCTAAAACTCCATATAAAATGACACTGGTGGATTTGGTGGAGTTGAAAAAAAACTATAGGAACTTTTTGATAAGGGATGTATATGTCCTAGTGTTTCACTATAGAGAGCCCCTATTTGATTTATAAAAAAGAAGGATGGGCCTGTGAGACTGTGCATTAATTATAGGGAGATAAATGCCATTTTAAAAAATAATAAATATAATTTAACACACATTCATGACTTATTTTATCAAATTTATGGATCCCAATAATTTAAAAAGACAGTTCTTTACTCTATTTATCATCATCTAATGTTGAATAAGGATGATATATGAAAGATTTAATTTTAAATAAGTTATGAACATTATGAGTTTATGGTAATGCCTTTTGGATTCACTAATGTATGTTCTATCTTTATGGTTATCATGATAGAGTATTTATGTTGTATATTAATAAATTTTAGAGAATATTAATTAATGATATATTTATATAATCATAGATCAATTAAGATCATGGGATTAATTTGAAAATAATTCTACAGACCCTCAAGAAAAAGGAATTATATTGGAAATATAGTAAGTGTGAATTTTGGCCCAATGAAGTTTCTTTTCTTGGACATATTGTCTCTAGGTATGAAATATCCATTGAAACTTCAATGGAAAGGTAGTCAAAGAATGAACTAAATGAATGAAAATAAAGGAGATCCAATTTTTTCTGGGTTAAGCAGGTTACTATCGGTGTTTTTTTAAAGATTTTTACTGTTTGGAGAACCGGTTGACTAAGTTAACAAGTAAAGGGGTTAAATAATTATGACTAAGGGAATGCGGGGAAACTTTTTAAGAGGTTAAGAGAAGGATGATTAATTAATTGGTTTAACCTCTACTATTAGGTAAGGGATTATTTTTAATATATAGTGTTATATCAAATAAAAGACATTGTCGTTTCCTTATACAGAATGACCGGTTGATTTATTATGCATTGAAAATATTGAAAATCCATGAATATAACTATATTAAAAATTATCTTAAACTAGAATCCATAATCATTTCTTTGAAAATAATGATACAATACCTTTATAGAGAAATATGTGATATATATATGGACCACAAGAGTTTTAAGTATACCATCTCTCATAAGGATTACAACATGGGGTGAAGCAGATGGTTGTAACTACTCATGGACTACGATTGCTCAATACAGTATGACCCTAGAAAGGAATACAAGGTGGATGATGTATTGAGTGGGGGGCATGAAATTTTAACCATGATGAGGATTAAATAAGACCCTATATACAAAGATATAGTAAATATGGATATGGATTTTTTTAGGTAAGGGGAGACATCATTTATTTTTCAAGAAATTTCTAAACCATTCTTACTAGAAAAGATAAAGAAGTCCTAGAAGGATGAATAAAACCTACATAGGAATATTAAAGTAGTAAATGATTGGAAATTAATAGCCTTTATTTATAGAGTTTTAGAGTTGATGTTTTGGAAGTGGTTATGTGTTATATACATACTAGAGTTAAAGAGAGAACTGCTAGATAAAGTACATATATCAAATTTATATTTACACCATGATAACACAAATATGTATATGAAGTTAAGATAATGTTTTTAATAGGATGTTATGAAGCTGGAAATTTATAACCATGTTTCTATATGCTTAGTATGCTAGTAGGTAAGGGTTTAAGACAAAATACTAAAGGATTCATGAAACCTATGCCTATACCTATATTTAAGTGGGACAATATTAAAATGTACTTTTTCACTAGACTCTGAAGGACTCCATAAAAAAGAGATTTTATATGGGTCATTTTTTATCATCTTAATAAGTATGCTCATTTACTATAAATAAGAGAAGATCTACCCCTTAAACACCCTTCTATACTCTATATCATTGAAATCATAAGGCTTCATGGGGAACCACTATTTATTGTATCTAATCATGAACCTTACTTCACATCAAAATTCTAGAAGATTATTCAAAGGGATCTTGACACTGAGATATATTTAAGCACCACCTATCATCGCTAGAACAATGGGTAGTCTAAAAGGACTATCTATACTTTGGAAGACATGTTGAGATCATGTTATCTTGACTACCATAGTATTTGGTATAAGTATGTACCTTTGGTGGAATTTATATACAATAATAGCTTCTATTAGAGCATACTAATGACACCATATGAATCATTATATAGAAATAAGTGTTATACTCTAACATATTGGGAATAATTTGGAGAAATAAAGCTTTTTATTCAAAATCTTATGGAGGAGATGACTATTGAAGTATGAACTATTCAAGATCATTTCAAATAATCCCAGAGTAGAAAAAAGGGAAATGATGACAATCAAAGTAAATAAATGGAATTTAAATTTATGTATTATGTATTTTTTATGGATTCAACATAGAAGTGAGTTGTAAAATTCGATAAAAAGGGTAAGTTTAACCCTAGGTACATTGGGCCTTTTTATGCACTAACAAAAATTAGAGATGTGGCTTACCGATTTACTATGCCGTCGAACCTTTCTAAAGTACACAACCTATTACATGTTTCATTATTAAGAAAATACATTCATAAACCAATGAATATATTGAAATTTTGGGGAATGGAGATGAAACCTAATTTTTCTTATAATGAAGCACCTTTCTATATTCTTGACACCAAGGAGTAAGTGTTGCAGAATCGAGCAACCTGATTGGGGAAATTCATTTGGAGAAATCACAAACTAGAATAGTAAACCTGGGATAATGAAGAAGATGTGAGGAAGTAATATCCAAATTTTTTTAATTACTGATATATAACCCAATTTCAAGGATGAAATTATTTAATAGGGGAGAATGTAATACCCGAGACCCTACTATAGCAGGTAAACACCATATCCTAAACTATCACACAATGTGAACTCTAAAGATACATTATTAAAAAATTTATTAAAAGTTAAATTTTATAATTTAAATTTACCATATTAACTTAATTTTTTAATTATTCATATCAAAATTAACTTGGTATGGTTTTTTGAGCTATTTATGAAAACAAAAGATTTAGTTGAAAAATAAGATTTTCACAAAACTTGTAAATTTTAGAAATTATCGTTATATAACAATGAATTAAAATATTAAAAAACATTTTAATGTAATAAAATATGAATTTTAAGAGTAAAAATATGTTTTTTATAATATTCAATGAACTTATAAATCCTATGTCCAATTTATTTTAAAATTATTAAAATGTTACTTTAATAAAAAACTATTTTTGGACTTTTCTTTGAATCAGATATTATCAAGGGGTATTCGGTTTTGGATTTCCTTGAAAGAATAATAATATTTTTTTATAATAAATAAATTTATTTCATTAAAACTAGTATCAAAGTTAATTGTATCTTATATATAAATTTAAATCATAAAACATTATTTTTCTAAAAACTGTTTTTGCGTGATTATGTGTATTTATACAAAAATTATCTTTTCAAAATTTTATAAATTTTATTTTTAAAAATTATTTTTAAATTTAAAATTATAAGAATTAAATTTTTTAAAAGGGAGAATATTAATTTTTTTCATTAAAAAAATTACTATGGTTTGAAATTAATTAGCAAGGTAAAAGTAAATTAGGATAAAAAATAAATGATAAAAGAAAAAGCCCTAAAACACTCAAAGTTGTCTAAAAAAAGGAGAGTTTGTGGTGATTTTGAACCCAGAAAACAATATCCCATCCTATTTTTTCCCTTTTTTCCATTAAACCCTGAATAATAACCTTACATTTCTTAAAATGTAAGGGTTACTGCCAAAACTACTTTACACCTCACTTAACAAAAGAGTAACATCTCCACCACTTCAAGACTCACCATACCTTAGAATTTATACTTGAAAATATAATAATTTTCTCATATTAGGACCCTAAACTATGTTGAAAATATCATGGTCACCATTATTTATCATAATACCTTCATTTATAAGGAGACTTCTGAGGGAAATTCAATTCCTTGACGTGAGTACTATCAACTATTGATATTTTATTCTTAATTATATCCAAAAAAATTATTCTTAACACACTAATATAACTATATTAATATCATTTATATAATATAATGTTAATATATTAAGGGTATTATCATTTTATATTCATCCATCCCATACGTTAAGAAAAATGAAATTGTCATTCGTCCATACGTGTTGACCACCACCACCATGAGCAATGAAATTAATTTTTCCTCACCACCCATCATTGATGATTAATAAAATGTATTTAATTATTAAATTTTATTTTTATGATATCATTTAGGTTCTTTTATGCAAAACTGTAGAACCTATTAAATATATGATCAATAAACAATCATCGTTAATTTAATCATTTAAAATATGCATGTTAAGTGAAAAATATTTTATTAAAATTATTTAATATTTTCATATCCATTAATTAATCTTATATTTTATTTATAATTAATATATTTTTCACTAATAAACATTAAATAAAATCATTATTCTTATGTTATGATGATATTATAAAAAAACCACCTCATATTCATTCATTAAATTAGGGTATGTTCATGTTTGGGTCGATTAAACCACCTACTTCAAAAATACTATGAATTTATATCATGAATGGATATGAGAACATAATTATTGGTATAATATAATATAAATGTGTAAATAACAATTTTTCTTATTTTTTAGATGTTATATAAATATTTAATTTATCAATTATTAAAACACCCTTTGATCGTCAAGAATCACCGAAACATCCTTGTTATCAATTTCATATTCAGGGATAATGAATAAAAAAAAGTATAAATTGAATTTGAAACATAATAAATTATTATAAATCATCCCTATAAGTAACATTAATTACGTATTAATTACGAATAATTAAATAATAATGAATACATACACCACTATTATGAAACTACTACGAATGATCAAAACTATAAACACCCAATGCAGAAAATTAGATAAATTTATATAGAGAATGACTATTTATGATGAGTATGTATACACATAGACATTATTAAGGTTAATAATTAAGTGATTAAGATTTATATATTTGTGATATATAAGGTTATAGTATATTCCTAGTTGTGAGGAAAATAGGTAAGGGTTTTTAGTCTCAAATTCCTCTCTATGAGAGATGTTTGGTATTATCATACTAATTTTCATTATGTGATGTATATAATACCTATTTGAGGTTTTTTATTAGGATTTCCCTTTATTCATGTTATTTAAAGATCAATTTTAATCCCTCTATTTTAAGAGGTTTTGATTTAATTGTTACCAAAGTCCTTAGTGGGGTTTTTTTCTATCTTAATTTTCATTATTTAGGACTCATGTTATGTTCACCACATATTTTTTTATTTGAAGAATAAATTTCCATGGAATAATTTTTAATTTATTAATAATTTTATTTTAGGGATTAAAAATTCTATATTTCTATACCTCCCTCATATTCTTTTGATTCAAGAGTTACCAAAACCATTTTAGAACTCAATCTTTTCCATGGTGGAAAAACCATCCTAAGTTTTAGCAAAGTAAAAGTGTGTGTAGTTTCCTAGAAAATACATCTATTTCTAGATACATAAAGGATTTGGATATAGAACATATTTACATAGGGGTAATCACCCTAAAAATGGTTTACTGAGCTATAATACTCTGACCAGAACCACTGGGTCTGAGTTGGAGTGCCATGTGACCTCATGCACGCATCCCCATATACAAGAGGCTGCTGACTAGCAGTGAGGGTCTAAGTCTGTTTGAAGGGAGACTATACCCTTAATATCATTTCATTTGATGAATAATAATAATAATAAATATAATAAACCATAATTATAATGCAAAAAATAAAGAATGGTATACATGACATAAAATAATAAGGATATTCCAAGGTGGGAAGCCCACCCAATGTATAAAATAGTAGATAAATAAATAAATAAATAGATTTTTCCTCCAGATTCCATCTCTATTCTCCACCTACTTTGTACTCCTCTAATCAATCATCCACCATTGGGCCCTTTCCCTTCATCGATACTTTCCATGAAGTCTATAAGCGCACTGAAATGCTTGAGTATGGTGTGAGTACATGACTCGTTAGGATTAAAAAAAATCATCCTTAACCTAGTGTGATCAATTATAACATCTTTATACCATAATAATAAAAAATTTATAATGATCATAAAACAAATAATACAAAACCGAGTGTTCATACGCCAACTAAGCCACCAAAAACCCTTGGTAGTACCTAATTTGGCTTTTTGATTGAAAGAAAATGAGATATTTAGAAAGTAACCAAATATTCATGAGGCTATTAAAACTAATAGCCTAACATCCTCATGGAATCATGCATATATACTAATCAACATCCTATAGTCATCAAGTATTTCATGCTACTCAATGAACTCTAGTATTGGGTAACTGTTTTACTTAGTATCCACTACGCATCCAAAAGTGCATAGTACTTGAAATTTACTAGGAATACTAGAGTGTATCCTAAACATGGTATCTATGTAATCATCATATCTATACCCTATGCTTAGGTCCTACATCTCCTGTATCGCAAGCCAAACGCACTCGCCTTCTAAGGGATAAACATGTCAATATGGTCTACCTATTTTGATCATTAAGAATGATTCTTACAAAGAAAGGTAACATATATATAATGAAGATAATACATGGAAATAATATCAACATGATATATAAGAAATAACACATAACAACATGTGATCATAATCTAACATGACAACAAGCTACTCTAGTATCTCTCAGGGAATCAAATATCACAATATGACTCATAGGATACACACACACACCCACATTCCATCATAATCATGAATTATCATTATTCAAGACAAAAAAAGATTATTACATGAAAAAATGTGTAAATTAGATCCAAAAATGGTAAGTAACCTCCTACCTCATGGTTTTCAATGTTAAAATCAAGGTTTGTCGAAGGCATCATTGCTAGAATCACATTCACACACTAACCAGATCATGATGGCACACCAAGAACTCTTAGAAAAAATTCCAATAAAACATTACATGGGTTATAGATTAAGTAAAGGATAAAAAATTAAAAGGTAGAACCAATTCTTACCCAAGTTTGATTACTATAAGACTTCATGTTTGGTTTTAGGGTCTTCTGGAAATCTGGGAGGCACCATGGTGTAGGGAAAGGTGCTGCAGCATAGTAGTGTACAAGATACAATCACCATGTCACAAATTATTTTAATAAGGTTAATGGTTTATGTATAAGAAATCAACATGTAACAAGATTAATGGTTTCTGAATATAATAGACTCCCATTGTACAAAACAAGATACCACAGTGTGTTAAACACAAGATAAAGTCCTCTATAGTGCAGAGAGGAAGACTGTGGAATATAATTATTCTAAAAACCAAATAACTAAGACTTAGAGGTGATAAATATGGTGTGGGGTCATTTGTGAAGCCCTTAAAAGCTACAAATCAATTGAAAATAGAGAATAAGGATCATTATTTTATTGGATGTACCATGATCTCCTGAGTTTGAAAAAACCATCTTCAAGCCTATTGAATTTCCCTATTGAATTTGTGAAATGAAAGCCTATAATTAATACCAAAATTGATTCCATGAAGTATAAACATAATATCCTATTTAAAGTCTTAACTACCAAACAATTAAGGATATAATGACTATCTAAAACTGACATGGAAAAGGTATCTATGGTGTGGTCTAAGGCACCCCAACACAACCACTATAATCAACACTCAATGATAAAGGCTACAACACAACCTACATCAGTCACCATCACCATGGTGTATCCATTTTATATATGGAATGCCCTTGTATCCATTGTATGTCTACACCACAAACATCACTCCCATGGCATAGTGCCCCTGATTTTCCTAGAATTTACCAAAAAGGAACTAAAGCTTCCCTAATTTTTTCAAATCCCTCAAGACTATACCCAAAAATCACTCAACTACAAAACCAAGGAGATAATAAGGGAAAAAGACTTAAAAAAATAAAAAAGGTTTCAAGGTTTTACAATTATCCCCTATACATTATTTCCATCATCGATATGCATATATAGGGTTGTTGCTCATACAACCCAGAACACTATTCTTGAACATCAACTTATCACTATCAAGTTTCCTCTTGGATTTTTCCATGCTTACACTAAATCCATAAAAATTGTACCATATTATGTAAAATTTGTAAAGACCCGAAAAATTCAAGGAAATTTTTTTCTTAATTTTCTTGGGAATTTTACAAGAACGCAGTTTCTAAGAGCACCTAATTCCAAGGCCCGGTGTACCTGGAATATTTTTCCGAAGTTTAGCTCGGGTACGTTCAATGAATGAACAAGAGGGTTTTTCTAACTTTTTAACCAGTGCTCGAAATCAAATTCTGAGGGCACCGATGGAATCGCAGCGCCGATTTTTGCTTAGAAACACCTTTTCCGGAGTTGCGTTTGCTCGGGTGTGGTTTTTAAATTTTCAGGTTAAGTAAATGAATAAAATAAAATGGTGCGACCAATTTATTTTATTTTAAGTCACTTAACCTATGTTAAGTGGATGATGTGGGACCCACAATATACTACCCACTTGGTAGAATATTTGTGAGGTGGGGCCCACACGAGCCCCACCATTTATTTCACCTTTTTCAACCCCCTCCTTTAATTAAGTAACGCACCTGCACCCCCTATTAATGAAGTAAACCCTTGCATTTATTCTGGTTAAGAAACGCCTCCTTAATGTGGCGGTTTAAGAATTGCAATTAATTCACTTAACTGTTTCATTCGTTTTTGAATTTTAAAATGCAAGTCTTGTGAAATAAAAATAAGACAACTCTTATTTTTATTAGGCTGGTGGTGTTGAGAGGCTAGGGAGATTTCACTGAGGCTCTTGAAGATCTTCTCTTCCTCGTGAAGAACGCGAAGAATGTAAAGAATGCCAGATCCTCGAAAATCAATGACGATTATTCCGTGATGCTTCTTCCACGACGCATCTTCCGCGACGTTTCTTCCACGACGCTTATTCCGCGACGCGACGATCCCCCTTCTGCGACGCCTTCTTCTACGACGTGCTTTTCTGCGACGAACCCTCGCTCGACGGCGCTTGAGGTAGGGGTTTTGATTCAATTAAATCTTTATGATTTATACCCATGGAATATGTTTAAAATTTGTCAGAATCCTTTTTAAACTGCTAACGCAGCGGGTGCGGACCAACGAACAAGTCCAAACCCACCGACCCTTTGTTCTTATTGTGTGGATCAGCTGGCGATGATGAAACAGGCCGCACATGCATTGTGAGGTCTTCGCAGGGAAGAACTGGTCCCAGGAGGGCTGTTGGCGAAGACGGCAGGCAAATCCGACAACCGGAGCTGGACTGGTGGTCCGCGGAACGCTCTGCCGGCGCCCTCGGCTGGAGGTGGAAGCCGACACCGGCCGACCGCCAAGAGACGGAGGCACTCAGCGCGCCGCCGGGAAGAGTCGTCGCGGCTGAAGCCGCGGCGGCAGGCTGCTAGTCCCGCGACCGTGCAGGACCGGACGAGGCAGGACGCGGCACTCGGCCGCGTCCGTTTGCAAGGAGAGGCCCCCCGTGGGGCCATGGTTATCAAAACAAGCGGGGGGCAGCGTTCCCCCCCCCCCCCCCCCACGTCACAACGTTCGGCCGTTTCGGCCGAGCCTCCTGGCCGGCGCGCCAGCACACCGCGCTGCCAGACCGGACCGCCAGGACGGGCCGCGCCCAGGCCGGGCCGGGCCGCGCCCAAGTGGGCCGGACCCAGACCCGGGTCGGGTTGACCCGGTTCGGGCCGACCCAGGGGGTACCGGGCCGGGTCGGACCGTGCCCGAACCCCATAATACCAGACTTTTCGTTCTGTTGCCCATAACTTGAGCTACGAGCCTTCGATCGATGCACCGTCAGTTGCGTATTGATCCTTGGATCAAAACGGTTGTTTTGGTATATTATACTCAAACTTTCGGAGTACTTTGTGTTTGGACGGGTTGGTTCGTACACGAAACCAACCGGGCCCTCGGTGCAGAAATGCTTATAACATAAGCTCCGGACGTCTGATTGACGTGCCATCGACTTTGATGGATTAATCTAAGTGAGACAGACCTTTTGGCTTACTACGCTCAAGGTTTAGACGCAGTTGGAGTATGTTCAGGTTGGTTTTGGCTTAAAAACCACCCGGGCCCCTAGGACGAAAAATCCAATAACTCTCAGACCGGGCGTCCGATTGAGGCACCGTTTGTGACGTTCAGTTCCTGTTGACGATACAGAACTTTTGGATACATCAAATACGGACTATGTGTTAGTTGATGTATCAGCCCTTGGGCTCGTGGAGCGGACCCTCCCAGACGAGCTTGCTGTGTGCGGGAACCCTAGAGCTGGTTGCGACTGCGACGACGATGACGACTGTACATTAAACCTCCGTGGATTCGATGACGACGACTACAACACTCAGCGATCCTATGTGGATCTATGCTACCGATCCGGTGTGGGTCAGCGCTCAGCGGTCCTGTGTGGGCCAGCGCCTACAGATCCTGTGTGGGTCCAATCCTGTGTGGGTCATTGCGGGGGTTAGTTACCTATCGATCCTGTGTGGGTCAGATCCTGTGTGGGTCATTGCGGGGGTTAGTACCTATCGATCCTGTGTGGGTCATTGCGGGGGTTAGTTACCTATCGATACTGTGTGGGTCAGATCCTGTGTGGGTCATTGCGGGGGTTGGTACCTATTGATCCTTTGTGGGTCATTGCGGGGGTTAGTACCTATCGATCCTATGTGGGTACGACGACTTAGATGAATCAATGGCTATATCAGATCATCTCTATCGTCATACGAAGGAGTATACCTGTGTGAGATGAATCTTGACTTTCTTTCCAATGTGGATTACATTATGCTTTCTTGTGTGGATTGGGTTGTGGTTTCCTGTGTGGACTGGGTTGTACTTGAGCTCGGATGTTGGCGCTGAACTGGAATTGACGACTTAGGTATATGTATGGGCATATACCTCAGTAGTGCCGGATGTTACTTCGTGTTTGTATGTTTCCTTTGTGGATTATCCTTTGTGGATTCTGGGAGACCTTCGGGGGTCTCGGGGTCCCTACTGAGTAGCTTATACTCACCCCTGCATGGGCTATGCCCGCACTACGTTGTGTTGGTTGCAGACGACGGACATCGCTGATCATGGTTGAGGCACGAGGAGCAGGTCCGTACCCGGAGGTGGATCACTAGGCGGGGCGTACTCAGAGCGGACGGTTGGACCCGAGGAGCTGTGGAGGCTATCTGTACCCACCCTTCGGGTGGGAGTACCAGAGGACGACTCGCCGTAGCGGCTTTACTTTTCATTTGCTGTACTCCCTTTCAGTTGTACTTTACTTTCAGTTTGGGTTTGTATTCTGGCCCACTTACTTTTCCGCACTTACTGTTGTACCTAGTTTTTACTTAGTTTTTACTTCTGCTTGCTTGCTCTGCGGTGTTTGTTTACTTTACAAAGGCAATGCCTTCCCTTTTTACCTGGAATTACGCCTTGGTGATAGTCGCCATCCCCTGGCCTATGGAAGGTGGGCTTGGGGCAGCCACGACATGTGCCCCGAGGACGGGTCGTGAAAAACTGGTATCAGAGGATTTTGGTTCTACCGCAGAACTCAAGACTCTAATCTTTTTCTATGGGAAGCAATAGTGTTAAGAGTATTGAGTGTGGTTATCATTCCAGGGAGTCCAGTGTTGGTGCGGAGGCCGACGTATCCGTACACCAGGACCCTAACTTCTGATTTCCGACATAATGCACGAAAACATTGATTGCATGTGTGTTTCAACTTTTCTTTGTGATTACTTTGTGTCAGCTCACCAGGTATACTGTTCTAACCGTGGAACACCTATCTATTTTTAGGATGGACCGACGAAGACAACCAGATAGGGCTCTGAGCGTTGTGCGTGACGACAGCCCACCGAGCGACGAGGCCTCGGTACAGGGCCCTTTGACAGCAGAGGCACCGGCGGTACCTCTACCCGCCGAGCCACCGATGCTACCAGCCCTAGCCGCTGACGATGCACATCGCCTTAGTGCACTGCACGAGTTTCAGCGTCAGCGGCCACCCAGGTTCTGGGGGGAGACGGACCCTCAGGCAGCCGAGGATTGGTTGGAGGTAGTTGTATGAGTTTTCAGGTTAGTGAGGACACCGGCAGACCTCATGGTGATCCTCATAGCGAGCCTCCTGCACGCGGCAGCAGGCAGATGGTGGAGCTTGATGCTCTAGTTGCACGATGAGGCATCTCTCCTCTGGACGGACTTTGAGGGCCTCTTCTTCTCGGAGTTCATCCCAACCACCCTCCGTGCGGTGCACATCCAGGAGCTTCTACAGCTGCGACATGGCATCTTGACGGTCGCCCAGTACTCGGCAAGATTTACCGATCTCTCGCGCTACTCGACAGACATGGTACAAGACCCATTTTTCTGGGCCCGAACCTTTGAGCAGGGATTGAGGCATGAGATCAGGGCATCAATGATCTCCCTCAGCATTCCGACTCAGGTAGGAGTACTGGAGCGAGCCCTTTTGATCGAGATCTTCCTTGCTGATCCTTCATCCGCAGCGAGACCTACCGCAGGGCGGCACATAGCAGATTCTTCTGCAGCAGGCAGTCGACGGATGACTCATGGGTCCAGGAAGACCAGACCCTCATGCAGACGACCTCAGGATACTGGCTCAGCAGTGCGGGGCACACAGCGCAGAGCCAGTCTTTCGAGAGGCAGACAGTGCTACGCATGCGGAAGGTAGGGCCACATGGCTCGTGACTGCCCAACCTGCCGTACCGAGGAGCATCAGACGGTTGAGGGACCACCCAGGCAGAGGCAGAGGGTCGACCGTGGCGGTCCACAGGGATCAGGCGGACGAGGAAGAGGAGATGGCCGAGGATCAGGTGGTGGGAGATGCTTTGAGGCTCTACCACCACCACCACCAGGAGGTCCACCCCGACCACAGGGAGCTGGCGGGTAGAGACAGGCACAACTCCAGGCAGCGGAGGCCTACGACCACGGTGCGGCCGAGATGATTCGTGGTACTATCTATGTCTATCACACCCTTGCGGCATTTCTTATTGACACAAGAGTGAATCATTCTTTCATAGCCGCTGCCCTTGTTCAGAGCTCGGAGATTCTGACAGAGCCTTTGGCTCGATCCTTATGGCTAGAGACTCCTACGGGAGTAGACTCAACGATTACGCACTGGTGACGACAGTGTGAGCTTACTCTAGGAGGAGAGAGCTTCGGCTGGGATCTTCTTGTAGTGGCATCGAGGCCTTATGATGTCATCTTGGGCATGGATCGGTTATCTATAGTCCATGCTCAGATTGATTGTATTAGGCGCAAGGTGTGGTGTGTACACACCGACGGGAGCAGGTTCACCTTCACTGGTGAGAAGGGAGACTTCACAGCACAGGATAGACTCTCGCAGAGGAGAGGAAAACCCATCACTCATCAGTTGGCTAGCCTCATCCTAGGAGCAGTTGATGTGCAGAGTCCTAGTTTTCCTGCTATGGTGGATCAGTATGCGGACATTTTCCCCGACGACGTTTCAGGACTACCTCCTCGTAGAGAGGTATACTTTTATATTGATCTGTACCCCAGGAAAACCCCGATATCCACCCCAGCATATTGGATGGCTCCCGCCGAGCTTCGAGAGCTACGAGTACTATTGGAGGACTTGCAGGGAAAGGGATTCATCTGACCCAGTGTTTCACCCTGGGTTTCCCCGATATTGTTCGCCAAGAAGGCGGACGGGGGATTGCGACATTGTGTCGACTATCGTTGCCTGAACCAAGTGACAGTGAGGAACAAGTATCCACTACCGAGGATTGATGACCTCTTCAATCATCTCAAGGGAGCACGGTGGTTCTCAAAGATAGACCTCAGGTCAGGCTATCATCAGCACAGAGTTCGGGACGAGGACGTGCAGAAGACGGCCTTCAGATGTCGGTATGGCCACTATGAGTTCTTGGTTATGACATTCGGCGTAACCAATTCTCCCGCAGTGTTCATGGGCCTCATGAACAGGATCTTTCAGCAATACCTCGATCAATTTGTTGTGGTCTTCATCGACGACATTTTGATATACTCGACGACTGAGGAGGAGCACGCCTACCACTTGCGGGTTATACTAGACACACTCCGAGAGCACCAGTTTTATCGAAAGATCTCGAAGTGTCAGTTCTGGATATGTGAGGTCCACTTCTTGGGACACTTCATCTCTGAGGCGGGAATTGCGGTGGATCCTGCGAAGATCGAGGCAGTGCTATCTTGGGAGCCACCCAGGAGCATGACGGAGGTGTGGAGTTTCTTGGGACTAGCTGGATACTATCGTAGATTTGTGCCAGACTTCTCCAGAGTTGTGGCACCACTCTCAGATTTGACGAAGATGGGGAAACCCTTTGTGTGGTCAGACAGATGTCACTAGAGCTTCCAGGAGCTGAGATAGAGATTGACCAGCGCCCCTATCTTGAGGCTACCAGAGGAGGGGGTAGGGTATGTAGTCTACTGTGATGCATCAGGGACCGGAATCAGATGTGTCCTAATGAAGGAGCGGGTAGTGATCTCCTATGGATCACATCAGTTGAGGCCACATGAGCAGAACTACACTACCCATGACCTTGAGTTAGCAGTAGTGGTCTTTGCTCTGAAGACATGGAAACACTATCTGATGGGAGAGTGCTTTACAGTCTATTCTGACTCTCAGAGTCTCAGGTACATCTTCTCTCAGAAGGACATGAACCTGAGACAATGACGATGGCTCGAGTTCCTCTAGGACTATGACTTTGAGATAGTCTATACTCTTTGGAAGGGGGACGTAGTAGCCGATGCTCTCAACAGGAGGACGGGCATTCAACTACTTGGGGAGGCGACAGAGCAGCTAGCCGCTTTGCTGATATCCTTCTTGGATAGATATGGAGCAGCCTTCCTTCAGTCACTCACAATCACTCCTCCACTGCTGCAGTGGGTCAGAGAGGCACAACGTGGGGACGCCGACTGTGAGACGCGGCGTGCACAGATATCCTCAGGATAGACACCTGATGCTTTCTCCTTAGGAGGAGAGCACAACGTCCTTTTTAGAGGACGTACCTTGGTACCAGTTGCTTTGTGGGAGGAGGTGCTAAGATAGTTTCACACTTCCCATTTGGCGGTACATCCTGGAGTGGCGAAGATGTACCAGGATCTCAGACAACAACACTGGTGGCCGGGCATGAAGAAGGCTATGGCAGAGTTCGTTTCTCGATGCCTCACCTGCTAGCAGGTGAAGGGAGAGAATCAGGTATAGCAGGCTTGGTACATCCCTTAGAGGTCCTGGAGTGGAAGTGGGATGGGATATCTATAGACTTCGTGACTGGACTTCCACGCACTTCCAGAGGTGACAACTTCATTTGGGTGATTGTCGACCGACTCACTAAGTCAGATCACTTTTTACCCATCAGAGAGCAGGGCTCAGTTGAGATCTTGGGACATCTCTTCATTCAGGAGATTGTATGGCTTCATGGTGTTCCATCGTCTATTGTCTCCGATCGAGATGCTCGCTTTACTTTCCGGCTTTATAAGGGGTTGCAGGAGGCATTCGGGACGCAGCTACGTCTAAGCACCACCTTTCACCCTCAGACGGATGGTTAGACGGAGAGGACTATTTAGACTCTCGAGGACATGCTCCGCGTATGTGTCCTCGACTTTGGTCATAGCTGGGAGGACCACCTACCCTTGGTGGAGTTTGCGTACAACAACAGCTACCACTCCAACATCGGGATGGCACCATACGAGGCATTGTACAACCAACCTTGCAGTTCTCCTATGTGCTGGACAGACCCTGGGGTGTCAGCACTTGTGGGACCGGAGATGATCTAGGCCACGACAGAGAAGGTCCAGGTCATCCAGGAGTGGATGAGGACATCTCAGAGCCGGCAGAAGTCTTATGCTGACAGGAGGCGGAGGCCACTGGAGTTCGAGGATGGTGACCACGTCTTCTTGCAGGTCTCACCTCGAAGTGGATTACGGAGATTTGACCGAGGAGGCAAGTTGTCTCCACTCTTCATCGGACCATTCTAGGTCCTCAACAGGATTGGTGAGGTGGCTTATCGCCTGGCTCTACCACCTCAGTTGCACTGGGTGCACGACGTCTTCCTTGTATCTCAGCTGAGGAGATACGTGCACGACCCGACACATATCATTGACCATGGGGAGCTGGATGTTGACGATGGGGAGAATTTTGCGGATGTCTCGGTGGATATTGAGGATCAGCAGGAGAGGTTCCTACATGGATGGTCGATTCCCCTAGTGCGCATCATATGACAGCACGAGAACCTCCAGGAGATCACTTGGGAGTGGGAGGCTCAGATGCGTGCTCAGTACCCACATTTGTTTCCCTATTTTTTGATGTTTCTTTACGGGGATGTAAAGCCATGAGGTGGGAGTGAGGTAAAGACCCGAAAAATTCAAGGAATTTTTTTTCTTAATTTTATTGGGAATTTTACAAGAACACAGTTTCTGACGGCACCTAATTCCGAGGCCCGGTGTGCCCGGAATATTTTTCCAAAGTTTAGCTTGGGTACGTTCAGTAAACGAATGAGCGGGTTTTTCTAACTTTTGAACCGGTGCTCAGAATCAAATTCTGAGGGCACCGATGGTATCGTAGTGCCTGTTTTTTCTTAGAAACACCATTTCCCAAGTTGTGTTTGCTCGGGTGTGGTTTTTAAATTTTCGGGTTAAGTAAATGAATAAAATAAAATGGTGCGACCAATTTATTTTATTTTATGTCACTTAACCTATGTTAAGTGGATGATGTGGGACCCACAATATCCTACCCACTTGGTAGGATATTTGTGAGGTGGGTCCCACACGATCCCCACTGTTTATTTCACCTTTTTCAACCCCCCTCATTTAATTAAGTAACGCACTCACACCCCCTATTAATGAAGTCAACCCTTGCGTTTATTCTGGTTAAGAAACGCCTCATTAATGTGGCGGTTTAAGCGTTGCAATTAATTCACTTAACTATTTCATTCGTTTTTGAATTTTAAAACGCAAGGCTTGTGAAATAAAAATAAGACAACTCTTATTTTTATTAGGCTGGTGGTGTTGAGAGGCTAGGGAGATTTCACTCAGGCTCTTGAAGATCTTCTCTTCCTCGCGAAGAACGTGAAGAACGCGAAGAACTACGGATCCTCGGAAATCAACGACACTTCTTCTGTGACGCTTCTTCGGCAAAGCTTCTTCCACGATGCTTCTTTCACGAAGCGATGATCCCCCTTCCTCGACGCCTTCTTCCGCGGCGTTATTTTTTGCGACGAACCCTCGCTCGACGACGCTTGAGGTAGGGGTTTGGATTCAATTAAATCTTTGTGATTTATACCCATGGCATATGTTTAAAATTTGTCGGAAGGCTTTTTAAACCGCTAACGCGGTTGGTGCAGACCAAAGAAAAAGTCCAAACCCACCGTCACTTCGTTCTCGGTGTGCGGATCGGCAGGCGATGATGAAACAGGCCGCACGGGCGTTGTGAGGTATTTGCAGTGAAGAACCGGTCCCGAGAGGGCCGTTGGTGAAGATGACAAGAAAATCCGACCACCAGAGCTGGACTGGTGGTCCGCGGAACGCTCCGCCGGCACGTCTCACCGACATGACACCACCAGCGGCTGGCTGCCAAGAGACAGTGGCGCCCGGCGCGCCGCCGGGAAGAGCCGCCGCGACTGAAGCCGCGGCGACAGGCCGCTAGTCCCACGACCGCGCGGGACCAGAGGAGGCGGGACGCGGCACTCGACCGCATCTGTTGGCAAGGAGCGGCCCCCTGTGGGGTCGCTGTTAACAAAACAAGAGGGGGGCCGCCCCCCCCCCCCCCCACCCCCCCGCATCACAACGCTCGGCCGTTTCGGCCGAGCCTCCTGGCCGGCGCGACACCGCGCCGCACGGCCAGACCGGACCGCCGGGCCGGGCCGCGCCAGCCGGGCCGGGTCGCGCCCAAGTGGGCCGGACCCGGACCCGGTTCGGGCCGACCCAGGGGGTACCGGGCTGGGTCGGACCGGGCCCGAACCCCCTAATACCGGAATTTTTGGTCTGTTGCCCATAACTTGAGCTACGGGCCTCCGATCAACACATCGACAGTTGCGTAGCGATCCTTGGATCGAGCCGGTCGTTTTGGTATATTATACTCAAGGTTTAGGAGTACTTTGGGTTCGTCTGGGTTGGTTCGTACACGAAACCAACCGGGCCCTCAGAACGGAAACAATTATAACTTAAGCTCCGGACGTCTGATTCACGTGCCGTTGACTTTGATGGATTCTTCAAAGTGAGACAGACCTTTTGGCTTACTCCGCTCAAGGTTTGGACGCAGTTGGAGTACGGTCAGGTTGGTTTTGGCTTAAAAGCCAACCGGGCCCCTGGGACGAAAAAGCCAATAACTCTCAGACTGAGCGTCTAATTGACGCGCCGTCTATGACGTTGAGTTCCTGTTGACGATACGGAACGTTTGGATACATAAACTCTGAACTATGTGTCAGTTGATGTATCAGCCCTTCGGCTCATGGAGCGGACCCTCCCGAACGAGCTTGCAGTGTGCGGGAACCCTAGAGATGGCTGCAACTGCGACGATGATGACGACTATACAGAAATCCTCCGTGGATTTGACGGCGACGACTACAACACTCAGTGATCCTACGTGGATCAGTGCTACCGATCCTGTGTGGGTCAGTGCTCAGTGGTCCTGTGTGGGCCAGTGCCTCCATATCCTACGTGGGTCTGATCTTGTGTGGGTCATTGCGGGGGTTAGTTACCTATCGATCCTGTGTGGGTCAGATCCTGTGTGGGTCATGCGGGGGTTAGTACCTATCGATCCTTTGTGGGTCATTTCGGGGGTTAGTTACCTATCAATCTTGTGTGAGTCAGATCCTGTGTGGGTCATTGCGGGGGTTAGTACCTATCGATCCTTTGTGGGTCATTGCGGGGGTTAGTACCTATCGATCCTGTGTGGGTCCGACGGCTTAGATGAATCAGTGGCTATATCTAATCATCTCTATCGTCATACGAAGGAGTATACCTGTATGATCTGAATCTTTACTTGCTTTCCTATGTGGATTACGTTATGCTTTCCTGTGTGGATTGGGTTGTGGTTTCCTGTGTGGACTGGGTTTAATTGAGCTTGGATGTTGGAGCCGAACTGGAATTGATGACTTAGGTATATGTATGGGCATATACCTAAGTAGTGCTAGATGTTACTTCGTGTTTGTATATTTCCTTTTTGGATTATCTTTTTTGGATTCTGGGAGGCCTTCGGGGGTCTCGGGGTCCCTATTGAGTAGCTTATACTCGCCCCTGCACAGGCTATGCCCACACTACGTTGTGTTGGTTGCAGACGATGGACAGTGTTGATCATGGTTGAGGCACGAGGAGCAGGTCAGTACCCAGAGGTGGATCACTAGGCGGGGCGTACTCGGAGCGGACGGCTGGACCCAAGGAGCTGTGGAGGCTATCTGTACCCACTCTTCAGGTGGTAGTACCAGAGTACGGCTCGCTGTAGAGGATTTACTTTTCAGTTGCTGTACTCCCTTTCAGTTGTACTTTAATTTCAGTTTGGGTTTGTATTCTGGCCCACTTATTTTTCCGCACTTACTGTTGTACCCAATTTTTACTTAGTGTTTACTTCTGCTTTCTTGCTTTGTGGTGTTTTTTTACTTTACAAAGGCAATGCCTTCCCTTTTTACCGGGAATTACGCCTTGGTGCTAGTCGCCAGCCCCTGGCCTATGGAAGGCGGGCTTGGGGTAGTCACGGCATGGGCTCCGAGGACGGGTCGTGACAAAATTACTTTCTAACCTAGGTCTATAATCTACACTAGATACTCCTCATTATATGTATCCGGATCCAAATCAATGTTCTCATAGTCGATGACATGCGTAGGATTAAACATGTATCTTCAAAGATGTAACACATAAAATATGTTGTTCATACCTCAGTAGTGAGAATTTATATCCCCCTGGTATTACATTACTCATAACCACTCAATGATATCAAAGGGTCCAAAAAAACATGGTTCTATCTTGTCTTTCTTCCTCATATGTCGGTGGCCTAACTGAGGAGTCACTCTCAAGAAAACTTGATCACCCATAGCGAACTCAAAAGGTCTCTTCCTATGATTGATATATGATCTATGCCTACTTTTTTATGGTGATTAAATTATTTTGAATCAGATGAACTCTCTCAGTGGTCTCTTAAACATAACTAGGCCCCACAACCGCTGCCTCTCCTACCTCATGCTAACAAAGTTATGGTCAACATGGTATCCTATAAAGATCCTTGTAAGGTTCCATATAAATCAAATATTGGTGATTATTTTTGTACATGAACTAAAATAATTCTATATGATCATACCATTATCCAATTAAGTATTTATTACAATATTTAATCATATCTTTCAGTATGTGTATCGTCCTCTTGGACTATAATCGAGTATGGGGATGGTTTGTTGTGCTTAATCTAAACTAATTACTTAGGTACTTCTACAATCCCTCAAAAATATTTATGTGAAATTTGTATATATTTATGACACAATTATAAAGGGAACTCTATTTAAACATATTATATCATTTATAAAAATCTTTCCCAGCTTATCCACCGAGTGAGTCTCTCAAATTGGTAAAATATGGGAAACTTTCATCTACGGACCAAAAATCACTCAAACAACTTTATGAATCATTAGGGTCCCAGGTAACCCCATAAAAAATTCCATTATTAAATCCTCCCAATACAACATAGGTATTAGAAGTGGATGGAGAAACCCAACAATATTTTGGTGCTCAGTCATTACCCTAGGGCAGGTAAGGTATTTGGAAACATACTCAGTGATGCGCCCCTCATCCCTTGACACTAGAACTAATTCCTAAAGACATGGTATAACTTCATCTCTCCAAGACATAAAAACCATATTAGGTTATGTACATCTCTCATCATCTCCTCCCTAATGTAAGTAGATACTACCAATCTCTAATATTCTATGATCACATCATCATCATCCATCAACCACCCAAGTATCAGTTCACCTCCATCTAGACATTCTGACATCACAAAACACTCTAGGTGTAACCCCTATTCATCTTTCACCAATTCCACAATAGAATATTTGACCACCAAGGGAGAAAAAGTCATAGAATGCTAATCCTTTGAATCATCCATCCTCTAATCAACCAACAAGCTCATTTAGTGACATTTCTCCTCTAAAGGATGCTCACTAAGCGATTTCTCAACCTATGTATTACAACTAATAGAATCTATAATAATGTTACCTTTCCATGGTGAATAATTTATCTCAAATTCAAACATATACAGATACACTACCCAAAAAATCTATTTTAAATTAAGGTCTCTGTGTGTGAAGATAAAGTGAGGGATCTTATGGTTAGTGTAAACACAAAATATCTAACTTAAGAGATAGTTTCACCAATACTATATCCCCAGGTGATGAGTAGTACAGTTCCATCATGGGGTTATAAATGAAATGGATCATAAAAAACTAATTTATCTCTTTAAATTAGTACCGCTCCCAGACTAATGACTGATGCATCATAGTAAATTACATAACCAATCCTATAATCTAGGAGTGCCAACACTAGAGCTTTCATCAAAATCCTTTTCAGATAAATAAAAACTTATTCATAATGGTTAGACCACTGTAACTTCACTAATGTTTTTTTAGTGCGGCAATAGGTGCTGATAACAAGGATTAGTCCTAGATAAAACATCAGTAATATCCTCTTAGGCCCATAAATCTATTGATCTCAAACATGTTCTGAAGATGTGTATAGGACATCACTTCCTCCACTTTCTCTGGACCCAGAGATAGACCTGTCTCAAACACCAAATTCCCCAATAATTTCACTTATCATATTTATAAGTTACACTTTGAAAACTTGACATAAATATGATGTGATCGAAGCATACTCAAGATGATATCAAGGTGTCTCTCATTCAACTGTGTTTTCAGTTTGTTGATGGGGATTTCAAGGAAGAACACCATGAAGAACGAGTTTAGGTATGGATGAATTATCTTATTCATGAGGTATATGATCACTATTGCTGGGTTTTTTAGATCAAACGACTTCACTAAGTACTCATAAATCCCATACCTATTCTGAAACGAGTCTTCAAAATTTCCTTCTCTATAACTCACAGATGGTGATAGCTTGATTAAAGATCAATCTTAGAGAACCACTGGGCTCCCCATAACTTATAAAAATGGTCATCAATACTGATTAATGGTTATCTATTTTTCATTGTTACCTAGTTCAGCTTCCAATAATTGACATAGATTCAAAGATTACTTTCTTTCACCTCAACAAACAACATAGATGAACGATAGGGTGAAGTACTTATCCTCATAAATCCCTTCCACTCCATGTCATCCAGTTACAACACGAGTTACATCATCTTGGTTAGAATAATATGATACGAGGGTATTTAAATGGGTTGCATAACTGACTTGAGTTCAATCCCAAATATAACTCCTCTATCAGGAGGAAGTCCTGAGAAATCACCTCAAAAGAAATCCAGATAGAGATCCACAACCAGAGGAAGAGTCAAGGTGGTTATCACTAGTCCTAACAAAATATCCAAGCCTACCATATGTGTAGTGATAATCCCAATATGACTCAAGTATTGTCCAAATTTTCCTACTCCCATTTCACACTTTTAACTCATCGTGTTTCTCTCTTACTTCAGTGAAGTAAATGATACCCTTATATAATAAAAAACATTGTGATCTCAGAAAATGGTTAGATAGTCCTTTCTAAGAATGAAATAAAAGGTCATAATCTAAAAAATCATGAATTACCATAGGTTTCCATAATGAGTGATGGCTATAGGATACTTTGGGCACAATAGATGGCCCACTTTCATGCCAAATAGCATATTAAGGGAGGCTAACATAGAGGATAATTTGACTGGTAGGTCATGTACAATAACAACCTAGGAAGATATAAAGGAATGGGAACACCAATATCTAACAATGAATTATATAAAATGGATTTAATCATGAACAAATCTTGAATAGTATTTGGACCCTCTCCACTAACCACTAGAGTCTAATACAAAATTTACACATTACCTACATCAGCTTCATGACACTACCCCTGAGGTGCCTGAACAATTTCATTCCACTTTTGAGAACCCTATCCAGATCGATATATCCCTACCCGTGTTTACCTTAACCGCATACCCAAATATCTTATGTAATAATAATAGATATTTCCTATCTTTCTGAATTGTTGTCACTAGCTATAGGGTGCTATGAAGACCCTAATGTAGTGTCCAAACTTCCCACAGATAAAGTACTAAAGGTCAGTTCTATAAGGGACTAATGAATCCAAAATCTTTTATAATTTCATACTGATACTCCATCACACATCTACGTTTATCCTATTCCTACCATTAAAAGAGTTACATATAGAATTATTAGGAGGTCCACTTGACTGATCACTGAAGGGTAGGTGAAAACCAATAACCCAGCCTTCCTCCATGATCTTCTCGATAGTTAGAGCCTTTCGTAACACCTATGGGTATGGATCTAGATCAAGTATCTATAACTATTAACTAATGATGAGTCCAAGTTTTATCTTAAACATACTATAATTATAATCCTCATTACCATTCAAAAGTAGAGAAAAGAAATTAAACTTAGAAAAATGTAAAAAATTAGAAAAATACTATCATAGAGCCCTTCTGCAGCTTCCTGAACTCCTTTGCTTGATTGATATTCATCATATCTAGGAATAACTCTAAACAAATTCCTCAAAGGCCTCCCATGAGCATCCCTACCATCATCCAGCCTGCCCTATAACACCCTAATAATGTTTGATGTGTCCTTATAACAGGAACACTACCAGCTTCACCTTTCCATCCGTTAGTGTTTCATTGAGATAAAATATTCCCTCAATTACATCCAACCATTCCTTGACATCCTGTGGTCCACCAATTCCCTAAAAGGCTAGAGGTTGCTGGAGTTAGAAATATCTAATGCAGTCAACCATGGATCTTTGTGGTGGCTAGTATGGGAACACCACCTACACTATTGGGGAAGGTGCGTGAACATGCTTTGGAGCATTAACCTTATTGTATAGAAATCCCATAAAATGTCTATCAGGTGGTATCTCTATAACAAAAGTACCATTAGGAATATTAAAATATAATAACTTATCTATGGGATCACACAATGTATCCATAGAAGTCTACTCACAACCCAAGTTATACCCCCTAATAACACTAACCCTACTCTTCACCCTTGCACATTAGTCATAGTCATCATATATATATATAAATTAACAAAAAAATGATCATTTCAACTAATAAATTCTAATAAAGATATATCATAATAGAAAAAATATCCTAAATAGATAGAATGAATCAAGGAATTTAAATAAACAATTACTTCACAACACAACAACATGCATATATATGGAATTTAGACCTACATGCATAGTAATAATGCATGAATTCCCCCAAAATATCATGAATCACATATTAATTTCATCTGAATCACTGAAGGTGAATTTTATAAATTGTAATAGAAAAAAATAATTTCACCCACTTTATGGAAATTCAAGGGTCTACTATACAGTACTATCCAGGAAGTATCATAATTCATCTGCCCGAGTCCCAACCATCCTATATTCTATCTATCATATCCCAAATCAAGGAGAAGAGAAGGATAAGTTTCTGAATATTAGTCCCTTTAATATAATTTTGTTTCACCATGCCCCAAACCACCAGGTCTAATCCGGAGTACCACATGACCTCATGTACGCCTCTCCGAACACAAGAGCATTCTAACTACCAGTGAGGGTATAATTTTATTAGTGGTGAGATTATACCCTTAATATCATGTCATAGGATGAATAATAATAATAAAAATAACAAATATAATAAAAAATATAATAAATAAATAGAGTGAACATGTGAAAACACAAGAAAATAGTACATGTCATACAATAATGACAATCTCCCAAGTGTAAAGTCTATCTAGTGTATAAATCAATAGATAAATAAATAAATAAATAGTTGGTTCCTCTGGATTCTATCCCAATCAATCAACTACTATGTACTCCTCTGATCAACCATCCACCCTAGATCCCTTACCATTCACTAGGTCTCTAGTCACAATGTCTAGAAGCACACCGAGATGCCCAAGTAGGGTGTGAGTACAAGACTCAGTACGACACCACCAATGTTTCCTTAACCTATTTTTATCATGTATAAAAATTATATTCCATAATAATAATAATTGTGAAATGAGTATAAAACATATAATCCAAAACCAAGTGGTCATGCGCTAAGCAAGCCGCAACCCCCTGGCCATACCTTCATGAGCTATATACCAAAAAGATAATGAGATACATCTAAAGTAACCAACCAACCACAAGGCTACTAAAACTAATAGCCCAAAATCCTCATGGAATCATGCATACATACTACTCAATGTCCTCTAGTCATCAAGTGTGTCATGCTACCCATCGTCCTCTAGTCTTGAGTTACTGTGTTACTCAGTATCCACTAGGAATCCTGAAGTTCATGGTACTTGAGATTTTCTAGGAATCCTCAATTTCATCCTCAAAATGGTCTCAATGGAGTCCTATTATCTTTACCCCATACACAGGTCCCATTTCGTCAGTGTCTCATGTCAATAACACTGCCCCTCTAAGTGATAAACATGTCACGACGGTCCACCCATTCTGAGTACCAAGAATGGTACCTCTAAAGAAATATAATATATATACAAGGTAGGGCATACATGGAAAACATATTTAAATGAGAAATATGTATTAACACATAAAAAAATGTGATCATAATCATACAAGGGGATATGATACTCTTGTATCTCTCAAGGAATCAAATATCACAATAGGTATCACAGGCTATACACACACCCACATGCAATAAAAATAAAAAATGGACATTATTTATTCCCAAAAAAAGATTATAACATAAAAAAATGTGTAAAAAAGATCCCAAAATGGTAAGGTACTTCCTACCTCATGGTTTTCAACATAAACATCAATGTTTGTCAAAGGCGTCATAACTCGAATCACATTCGCACGCCAATTAGGCCACGATGGAACACCAAGAACTATTAAAATCAATTATAATCAAATTAGACATAGGTTTTAGAGGAAGGAAATGAGTAATAAGTAAAATTTAGAACCAATTCATACCCAAGGATGATCAATGGAATACCTCAAGTTTGGTTGGAGGGTCTTTCAGAAATATTGGATGATCCACGATACAAGGCAAGGTGATATGGTGTAGAGGTGTATAAGATACAACCATCATGGCATAGAGTGTTTCCCATGGTGTGGGGTTTCTCTAGAAGGAATCACAAAAATACAGGATCAATGGATGCAACAAGAAATAGACCACCACAATGCAGAATATGATACTGTGGTGTGTGAAACACCAGAAAAATAACACCATGGTTCATAGAGGAAGACTATAAAATATAATTATTTTGAAAAAAAACATTATGGTGTAGGGGTGATCACTGTGGTGGAGAGTCTTTTATGGAGCCCTTCAAAGATCTAAAAAATGGTGTACAAAGAATAAAAATTGGTATTTTAGGGGATCTTTCAAGAGCCCCTCCATGTGAAAACCCCTCTTCAATCATTTTTATTTCCCCTATTTAATTTCTAAAAAATCCCTCTATTAAATAATAAAACAGATTCCTCAATTCATAAATGTATCAGGATATTTAAAGTCTTATCACCCAAATACCAAAAGATGGATGATCTATCTAAAACTAACATGGAAAAGGTATATGTGGCGTGGTATATTCCACCATGGTTTCACCTACACAGTTGTCCCTCCATGTAAAAGGATACAATAAAACCACTATTAGTGACCATCACCATGGTGTAACCCTTTTCTTTATGGTGTGGCCTCAGATCCACAGTAGGGCTATGGTACATCCATCACTCCCATGGTGTGGTTCCCCATAAAATTTCCCAAATGTTACGAAAAAAATAACTAAATCTTCCCTAACTTTTTCAAAGACCTCAAGAATTTACCCAAACATGGATGAACTATAAAACAAGTGATAGAATAAGGGAAACACAACATCCAATAAATAAAAAAGGTTTTAGGGTTTTACAAGGGAATTTTCATAATCATCACCATGATTCATAATGAATAGGCCTAAGATTAGACACCAAGTTAGACACTCCTGAGTGATATGCTTCAGAATATTGTAACCTTATTTATAAACCATGATAAATGATTTTTCATACCATTGAATTATTATCCTACCGGTCACTACTGGAAAATAGGTCTATACCCACAGTTTTTCAAAAACCCGTGGGTATAGGGTGCCCTTATACCCACGGTTTTCCATAACCATGGGTATAGGAATAGTATGTGAACCTATACCCACAGTTTTCGAAAACCGTGGGTATAGGCCACCTATACCCATGGTTGTGCCAAAAACCGTGGGTATAGTTGTCTTTCAAGACCTATAACCATGGTTTTAGAGAAAACCGTGGGTATAGGGTATTTTTCGAAGACCTATACTGACAGTTCATCAAAACATTGGGTATTGGGATTTTTTTTGAAGACCAATACCCACGGTTCTCCAGAACTGTGGGTATAGCTTTCCTGATGGTGGGGCGATAAAATTAGGAGGTACATCGAAACAATTTGGTAGGGATGAATTTTTTCACGATTTATATTAATATATTTACTGTGATATATGTATACATAACAATAAAAAATTGCAGGTTGGTTGGTCCCTTGGTGTGGCATGCCCCAGTGCTTCTGCGTGAAGCGCGGGTTCGAATCCCTCTCTCTGATTTTTTGAATTTTAATTTCCCATTTAAATCATTTTAATATATATACAGTGATATATGTATACATAGCAATAAAAAATCCTGGGTGGGTTGGTCCCTTGCTGCAGCGCGCCCGTGAGCTTCTTTGTGAAGTGCGGGTTCGAATCCTGCTGGTCGTGGTTTTGTATTTTAATTTCCCATGTAAATCATATTAATATATATACGGTGATATATGTTTATATAACAATAAGAAATCTCATGTCGTTTGGTCCCTTAGTGAGGCGCGCCCATGAGCCTCTACGTGAAGCGCGGGTTCAAATCCCCCTAGCAGCGAAATTTTTGAATTTAAAAAATACCCCACGGTTTCAAAACCGTGGGTCTGTTGTGTGCCACGCTGGAACTTGTGTGCCAAACTTTGACTCCCCTATACCCATGGAACCATGGGTATAGGCTGAAACCCCTATACCGACGTTGCTCTAGCCCATGGTTCCCAAAACCGTGGGTATAGCCTATAACCACGGTTTTGGGGGCTATACCCACGGTTTTGAACCATGGGTATAACCTGTTTTTTCAGTAGTGAGTGAAAACTATTATTCCAAATTAATATCATCCCTAGATAACCCAACACATTGAAAGTACCCTTACCCCGATATTTATTTTATAAGGTTACTTTCTATTACTTTGAAGATACCCCATAACTTCTATGTTGATTAAGGTATGTTCTCCTAGACACCCACATTATTCTAATGAATGGGGAATTATTTGTTTTTTATTTATCATTATATGGATAAACATGTTTTTATTCAGCTAAAGGTTCCATAGGGAATCATATAAAAGGCCATGATGACTCTTACAGTGAATTCATTGGACTTAATCAGGCGATGGGTGGTTCCATAATTATATAACCCCTCAATGTAATGATAGGTGTCATGAGATAAAAAAGTATTAGTTTTGGTGTATACCTCTTTACATAACAGGATATAGTTAGGGAATAATGACTTGAAAACATGTTTTCACATATGAAATTATGAATTTAGTCAGTATGAGATCAATGATTATTGGTATCCATGGTTTCAATTATTTTCATGGATATAACTTCCTCTTAGTTTCAATTGATTATGGTTTCATATTTTTCATTTATTATTTCACTATCACCTATTCCATGTTTATGTTATGACAACTTCAATAATATGATACTTATTACTAAGTGTCTAAGATCACCCTTTTTTTCCATTCCTTAATAAACCTAGAGGATAAATATGTGTAATTTTGAAATACAAATGAACGATATAATGATCTTATCATAATGTGTTTATTTTTATCTTATGTTTTCAAATATAATGTATGTATATATCTAGTATTCCAAGTTTACTAAACAATTGGATCATTTGAGAAATCTTGTATTCTATACCAATAATGTAATATAACTACCAGCTCTAGGTTTCAAGAGTCTAGGTTATTACATGAAAATGGTTCTATAATGAGACTTAAGAAAGGAATAGATCCAAGGATGGTGTAACCACATTAACTTACCTAATAACCACCACTATCGCTATTAGATCTAGGTTTAATTGAAGGTAGAGAACCCTATGACTCAAGAACAATGACTAGAGGAGATAGACCAAGATCCCAATGAATATAGATCAATATAAAAATCCTATAATTGAAGTAATTTCACTGGTATGTTGATGAAAGAAGGGTGATTGTCTAAGGTTTCACCCTAGGATCCTCTGGAAATCATCAAAATATGATGAACTCACAGGTAGAGGATGGAAAATCAATTAATATAGGGAAATATGCATCAAAGGGAATTAAACACACTTCATTAAATATCCCACACATTTACTTTTTCAAATTATTGGATCCCTAAATTCTTAGTGTCCTTTTTTTCCATTTAAAGTTTCTGAAATTGGTGCTAACATGATGTAGTGACACCCACTATGCCTGTGAAATCCTCAATTTATCTACATCTATGAGCTCAACCACAAAAAGACACTATGTAATGGGATAAATTCCCTTCATATTTTGGACTCACCACATTATCCACTATGGGGTGGTGAGGCCACTCTGGCTATGGTCTACCGAAGGACTCCTAGTGCTTTATTCTCAAGACCACACCCAACCTGGGCATGTTGGTCTTTCCTATTTCACATTGGTGGTAACCATATATAAAATGAACTATCCCATGGGATGGTCCTACCTGTGGTGTACCCTAAAACTCTAAAATCCATATTTTAACCACCAATAACCTTTGACACATCCAAAATCTAAATTAAACTATAATGAGGCTCAAAATTACCTACTTTTAAAAACCAAGGATGTTACAAATCTACCCTCTAAGAAATTATCTTCCTCAAGAAGTTTCTCTAGCGGACCTGCTCGAACGAATAAGTCCATTTCATGTAAACATAAAGATCATGATCCCAAGTCTCATATTGGATCCTTCCATACTACCATTGAAATCTGAAAAGTTTATCCTTATTCACTCCAAATAGTTTCTCACTATAGTATATAATCATCATCAAGTGCTTCACAAATAATGCATCTAGAACTAGCTCAATTTCCTCACAATAGATCACAAGAATAGGATCATACATGTACCTAGGAAAATGAGACACATTTAATAAATCATACATACTTAAATGACATAGAATGATACCCAAATAGTAGGCCATTATCTTTATACACTAGTTAATTTAGAACGGTCCAACAAATCTCAATGCTAGCTTCCCTTTCTTCCACATCCATCGATTCCCAAGTTGGGGATTCACCAGCAAGAAAACTTGGTCAACCATAAGGAACTCTAAGGGTTGTTTCCTCTTGTTGGCCTACAATCATTGTCTTCTTTCATAATTGAAAAACCAATTTTCAATCAACTACACTCTCTTAGAGGTCTCCTATACCATGCATAACACAACTACTACCTCACCCACCTAGTTCCTACAAAATGGTGAGAGATGAGAGACCATAAATATCCTCTTAAGGTGCAATCTAAATTGAAGTTTAGAAGCTATTTTTATGCAAAATAAACCATTTATAGGTGATCATAACATGCTCCAGAAATGTTTAGGATGCATTCCCACAGTATGTTATCTGAAACTCAAATTTTCCTACTTGATTATCCATATGTCTATGGATGATATGTTGTACTCAATATCACTTTGGTACCCAAATAATTATAAAATCCTTGATAAATATGGGAAATAAAATGTGCATATATGTATGATATGATGATAAAAGGAGATCCATGATGGTGTAAAATATCCCATACATACAACTTTCACAAATCATCCACTAAAAGGGTCTCTAAAATTGGCAAGAAATGAGAAACCTTTTTCATCCGACTGACTATCACCCAAAAAAACCATGAATACTTAGGGTTCTAGGTAACCCCATTATGAAGTCCATTGTCACATCATCCAAATTTCATATAGGAATAAAAGTGGCTGAAAAAAACAAATAGGATGTTTATTCTTATCCTTTACCCTCCGGAAGATTAATCATCACAAAACAAAATTAGTGAACCTCATTTTCATACTAGGTCACTAAAACTAATGTTAAATTTCATGGTATAACTTCATTTATTTTAGATTCAAATCCCATTTAAAAGTGTGATAGTCTCTCAACAGCTACTCCCTCAAGGTTTCTGGCACTACTACCCTCCCATGAATGTAAATCTCATTGTCATCATCTAAAGACTATCCTGGGACAGAATTATCCCATACCAAGCTCCCTCACATCACCACACACTTGGGATCCGACTCTTGGATGGAAATTACCTGGACCACTAAAGAAGACATGATGAAAAGTGGAACATTTTATAACTTCATGATCCCAAGATTCATCCTCTATCCACACTACCATCAAACTTATCAGACACAATTCCTTATGTGAAGTTTACTCTCTTTGACCTATAGTCTCTAACATTTTCCTATTGAAATAATATGCAATGACATTACCTTTCCCCAGAGCATAGGAAATCTCAAAGATGAATGTCATTTTATAATCCACCCAATTCTATAACCTTAGATTTATATCCCACTGAGAGAAGATATATCAAAATCTCTTATACTCTATGTATACAATAAACCTCATGATGAAGAGATAATTTCACAAACACTTCAGAGTGTGGACCATAACTACCCAATCTAAGTCCTTGATCAGGAAGTTCCTCTAGGGGGTTTTTAGCTGACACAACCCCTTAGGAACTACCTGATCCCTATGCATCAACAAAAATTATAGCCCAAAACTCGAGGAATAAAAATACACTATGTATCCAATCCTAGGCTCTATCAGTTTCAAAATAGGAGTTGTCATTAATCTTCACTTCGTCTCCAGGAAAACCTCTTCACACTGATCAAAATACTCAAACTTAACCCCCTTTTGGTAAGAACCATCATCGATGATGCTGAACATTAGAATTCTAGGATAAAATGTTCATATTTCCCCATAAGACCCTAATATTAAACACATTCCTGAGACATTCCCAAGACATCATAACCTCTAACTTCCCTGGGCCCACTAAATTTCTTGCCTCTAAAATCACATCCCTAAGGAACTGCACCTCATGAATCCAGAAGTTACACTTTATCAGTTTAGTATAAAGTTGATGTGCTTGATGTGTACTTAATAAAATTGCATGGTTCTTATCATGCATATCTGAAGTACTTGAATATATTAGGATATTATCCATGAATGCGATGATAAAGGAATTATTATATTAATGGAAAATCCTATTCATGAGATCTATGAACACCATTAGATCATTTTCAACACAAAATTCATGAAAATGTACTAATATAGTCTATATCTACTCTTAAACACTATCTCGATAATATACCCATCGATTTCCCATAACTAATGTTAGTTCAAACAAAGATTAATATTGGAAAACCATCAGGATACTCATTAATGACCAAATAGATCATCAATTATAGCTAAAGTGTACATGTATTTCATCATTATGTAATTCAAATTCCTATAGTCCACACAGAGTCATAGACTGACATCTTCATTCTTGAAAAAATGGGATTACCACAAGGAGATGTGATTGGTATGATAAATCCATTCACCTCTAAATCCTCCAACTAGACCTCAAGTTTTCTTGACTTAGATGGTTCTATAAAATAAGACAGATTTGATATTGGCTATGTCCCAGGCACAATCTCAATCAGAAACACAATTCCTCTATCTGGTGAAAGAAAGAATAATTTATCTAGGAAAAAATATTGATAATGATCTACCACTAGAGATAAGATAGAGGGGTTCACTACTGATTCCACTATAAGATACCAACCTTTTTCTTACATCATGATTGGTATAATCAATCTCAAGTCCAGTCCTATCCGACCTACCTTAAGATCCTACTCCCCATTCATAAAAAACTTCTCTCCTCTATGTTTGGTGAAAGATACACATATCCGGTAACATTTGATATGAGCTCAGTAACTAGGAAAATATTACATTTCAAATATCACATTGAAACTAGTAATCTCTAATATCATGAAGTCTCATATATTTCCATAGTAGAAACAATTATGGGACACTCAAGACAACACTTGATATTGTATACTTTTTTTCCCAAAGGCATGTTAGGAGATAAAATATTAAAAGATAAATTAATCGATAAATCTAGGATAGCAATGAATTGAGTGAAAAATAAACAATTGAAAGCTCCCATACCAAACAAATAAATATATTACATGTATTTAATGAAACCTTTACTTCCAACCATACCACTTTCTTATCCATTCTAAATTGCAACATGTTCCACTACATATACTCTTCCTTCCCCAATTCCTTAAGCCTGCCCCTACGGTGCATAACCCACCTAATTCATTGAAGTATATGGTGCTTAGGTACACAACTGAAGACCTGAACTATATCCCTAGGTCAAAAACCAAATATTCCATGCACCCTTGTGAGATCATATCAACAATTCCATCGAACATATCAACTAAAGATATCCCAGCTTTCAATATCTGTGATAATTGATCTGAGGTATTAAAAAACGTTTTTGATAATTACCACTCCATATATAATTAAAAAACTAGGAACTTGAACCTCCTACAGAGGGGGTATAAGAATACCTCATCTAATTCAAGTATCCTCCACCCTATTGTACCACCCCATCCTTCCTATTTATATTATAGGAAAAGGTACTTTCTGCAGAATTGAGAAGTCTGCCATGTGATCCACCAAGATATAGAAAGAGACCTGAAAATATATCTTCTTGTAGGCCCTTATAAATGTCAGGTAATTTTGAACCACCTCAATATACATCAACGGGTCAAAACTGCTAACTCAATGTATAATATCTAGATGAATTCCAATCTCAAACCTTCAAGATTTCTTCAAATCCTTACCCCCAAAAGAGAATCAAATCATATTAACCCCATGAAATGGTCTAATTAATCACAAATAAACACCTTACCCTACGAAATATATAAAAAATCATAAGATTGGTCTATCTTCATCATGTCAGGAAAGAAATCCTTGAAGAAAAATTCGTTGAAGGCCTCCCAACTAATACCATCACACTTTCATTCATTACCCATAATTCCACATAACCTTTTGGAGGGTCCTTGAAGCATAAAGGTAGCTAGAATCACCTTTATATACTTGGTAAAAGATATCTTTGATGATGTTAATATACTCCTCAAGATCCTGAGGACCACCGGTTCCCTGGAATGTAGAAAGAAGCTAGACCAGAAAATCACATGCATACTTGACCATTGTCATTTTTACCCCTCTACCCTCTGTAGGCACAACCACTAAGACTCTAATCCAGGGTGGGTTTACTACATAAACCACCAAATCTAGATTGGGAGTATGATCAAGTTCATCTTCCTATATAGCCTATGGTTGAATCAAAACATCCTACCTAGAAAGAGCATTCAAAGTTCTTATAGGTGAGATTTTTTAAAATGGAAAATAAATGTTTAGAATTTATAGAATAACTTTCTTAAAAAAGTAACTTAATTAGTTTTAAGGAACACATAAATGATTTCTATTGAAAGACCAATCCTAAAAGCTACCCACCCATACGATATAACCCTCCTAGTTTTACCCAAGTCTCAAGTATAGTCCTCCATACCTACACATTAGTTACAATCATATATAAAAAAACATAACAACATGCTCAAGTTCAATTAACTAATGCCAACATAGATATATCTAAAGAAACCAATAATAAAGATATATCACTCAAAAAAGCACTAGTCAAGGAATTTAATTTAATAAATACCATACAACATACAACACACACATATATATATACATATAAAATGTGATCTTATGTGCCTACTCCTGATGCATGAATGCACCTAAATCCAATAAAACTATAACATGAATTCCATTATAATAACTCTAAGGTCCATTACGCATGAGATAGCCAAGAACATGGAAAAATTCTTATCCAAGTTCCATAAAACATATTGTAGAGAGCCGAATCTTGACGTACATGGACATTACATTACTTTTGCGGAATACTTAGTACATAACAAAAACACACACACAAGGATCGTAATAGTTTAGTGTCTTTGGAAACTCGAAATATAATCTTCTAATCGTGGTGAATGATCTTCAACATCTCCCATAAAGATCTTCCTTTTTTTATAACTAAAACCTTTCTTTATATCCTGGGGAAAAGAAAACATAAAAGGGTGAGCTCAAATGCTCATTAAGGGTAAACAAAAGAAATATCAATCACATCATATTCATAAGAACATAACATTTTGGAAATATTAACCTTCAAAAGAGAGCATAATTTCATAACATGTGATAAATCATAGTAGTGAAATGAAATCCCAATAATCATAAGTTAAAACATGAAACTTTTTGGAATACACACATAATCATAGAGAATCATATCTTATTAGTCAAGACTCATTGCCAAGACTATCTTAGTGGACAAAGTCCATTTCTGAACCGAGTCACCCTCGTTTCAGTCCTGTTTCACTGAACCGGTATAACCTACCATTCCAGCCATGTCTATCTCATGAGATATAAAATCTTTACCCAATTCATTGGAGGGAGATATAGGTCCCACCCATCTCATAATTATACCATTCTTATGTGTGCCACAAAATCATAAACCATACATCATAGCATAACCCATGTAATAAAAATGGGAATCTTTAAACATCGTGACATCATAAAAAAATTCATATAAGATAAAGGAATTCATAAATATAATTCCATCACAAAATAATCAAATCAATGTAATAATAGGGATAAAAACAGAACCCTTTTTAATCTTAGATGGAAAATAATTTTGATAAAACACTTGAACATCATTCTTGAGGAAAATATCCTTTCTACTTCAAAAACACTTTTCCTTTCTTAACATGTCATACAATTTTAAACTAAAAGAAGTTGATTAAAAATAAACTTGAAAACTTGTAAAGGAATATTTTTGGAAATAATGTTTTAAAAATCCATTCATGCCATATAAGTTAAAAAAAAACATTCTTCGTACTTTTGTCGGAAAAGTCAAAAAGTACCTCGTACGAAAAACGACAAAAGATTCCTTTCATATCCTTTACTAAAAACTCACCGAAGGGTAAAATTGGATTTAAAAAATTGTAGGTGGATGGAAATAATATTTCATATTGAGGAAACATAGATGTGGATGATAAAATACACCCTAGTAAATGCCAAAGTATAAACAATCTCAGATAAAATGAGATTGTGATATTTCCCTTACCTTAGGTCCGATTTGCTTTGTAAGTGTCCGAACCTCCTGTATAATGATTTAAATAATGTCATTGACTTATTAAAGAATCATATTAATTGTTATTATATCATATATGGTTCACTTATGACTTTATATTACCTGTTCGTTTGTAAATTCATGTTAAAGAATCATTTTGGGTAAAATCGTTTCATTTATCGTAGGTGTTTGGACTTGTTGTTCTTGACATTATTATTACTTATATCATGATTTACTTACTTCCAGAATATAAAACATGATTTATATATCATATATATTCATTATATATATATATATAATAGATAGATAAAGGAAATGAAACACACCGTTCATGGAGACGGTAGTCCGTACGTACACATGAACGCTGTTTTCTTTTCCTTATTGTCTTGAACGGAAGTAAGTAGATGACATACATATATATATATATATATACATAAATACAGTAGATTTAACATGTCATATATTTCATTATTATTTATTATATATACTTTATAATCATTCATGAATGGTTAATGTGGAGAATGAATCTCATCGCGTCGTGGAGACGGTAGTCCGTACGTACGCACGAGCGATGATATCGTTTCCATGGTCGTGGAATTGTGTTTAAGTGTATGTATAATATTTAAGTATCAATATCAATTTATAATAACTATATATAGTTACTCATTACACCATTATACCCATCCAATTAAGGTGGTGGCGGAAAATAGATTACACCACGGTGTGGAGACGGTATTCCGTACGTACGCATGCTCAGTGATTTCCTTTTTTCGTAGGATGGATAGAAGGTTAATTAGAGTTGTTTAATATTTATAATAACATGTCAGTATATAATAAATACTGATGTTATTACTTTATCATTAAACAACTAAATAATAAGAAGTTGAAGAAGAAATAAATTGAAAAAGATCGGTAATGGATATTACCTCTTTTTGACGCGCCTTCACATAACCTCCACTTAAAGAACTAAGGATGGTCTTTGAAGAAGACCAGGACCTCTAGGATGATACTAGGGAAGTGGAGAAGAGATTTTGGTCGGGGTTGGATGAGCTTTAATGCTCAAATTGGTGTGAGGAGGAGAGGGAGGAGGTGCCCTTTTATAAGGGAGGAGAGGGGCACCTTAGGAAAATCTCAAAATATTATTTTATATTATGGTCAAATTCGGTTTATAATGGTTCCAAAGGGTCTTATTTCGAAGCTAAAGTGGGTATGGGTCGAAAGCCTATTATCCAATAGGATTTAGACAAGTTTAGGTTATTATTTTAACCTTATCAATTAGATTTAACTCTAAGTTAAATAATTTAACTTTTACCGTGTCTTTTTGTTTTCTTACACTATATGGTTAATAAACTTACCATAACAAGACAAACGAACCCCAAGTTGTTTATTATTAATATATCTATCCTTATATAAGTCATTTGGCCGAACTTTAGATTTTTAGGAATTAAACAACAATTAATAATATAATATTTGTTTTAAAAACTAATTTATGTCAATTTTGACACTATTTGGTACATGATTTTTATGAAATTCATAACAGAATGATAAGTTCGAACAAATTTACTTATATCAACAATAACATGTAATATTAACCTATAAAATTAATTTAAGTCATAAAAAGTCTCAAATTACATATATTTGGCAATTTATAACATCAATTATGTCAATATTGCATTAGTAAGACAATTACTGCATCATCTTTTTGTCATAATAAATGATAATTATTTAATCCCTAAAAATTTTAAATAAATTCCTGTGATGTATATAATTGTATTATCTTTCTGGATACAATTCATGTTCTAAGTTTCATTATGTTTATCACTAAATTGAAATTATTATACTTATAAGATTTAAGAAAGTGACATGTTGTCACATTCTTTGGTTTTAATAATAATTAAATTATTTTCATGGACAAAAGTCCATAAAATTAATCTAATCCGACCCTTAGGTTATATGGGTCTACTTTTAGCCATCCAATAGGATTTTTACAAATGTTAGGGTAATTTTATAATCTTATATTTACCCTTAATTACCCGATTTACCTTTAACTATAGTAAATAAAATTTACTGTAGTTACTATTCACAATGCCCAAAAATAAAAAGTAGCTTATTAACATAATTTGGACCCACTGATTCCAAATATGGAATCCAGTTTTCCAAATTCAATACACAAAAGATGCAGAAATTAAATTAAAATTAATCCCGTTGTCGAAAGAAAACAGGATTTTTCTTTAAAACATTGCAAAAGATTGAATTGATTTAACCTACGAATTCAAGGTAAAATCAATGATAATGACATACATTATATTAAATGGTAAAAATATATTCTATTTATACTTTAAAACCATTCAATATTATAATTTAACCACATAAGATATTACGATGAAAAAAGTTGTTTTTAATTAAAATATAGCGTGTTTTTACTATTCATTAAAATATGAAAGTTATCGGAAAAAATATTAAAACTTTATATAATGTAAATTTTTATATCCTGATTCAAAATAAGAATTTTATTTTGTCAAATTGAACTTATAAACATGTCAAAAACTAGATTTAAAGTGGGTGCACTATCAAAAGTCAGCAAAACTGCATTTTTTGAAAAATACTTATTTTACCCGAAAAATTTATTTTGTTCTTATACCATGTTCTAGAAATGTGTAAGATGAATAATAATGTTATAAAATTCAAAATTTAGTTAACACTATTCATAACGGCTAGTTCATAACAATATTATAATAATATATCGTTGTTTAGTAAAACCCGATATTGCGTACAACACACGCTATCGAGGAAGGTCACGATTGCGTGTAATGCAAGACAAGTCAGGGTTGCGTGTAGTGAAAAACTCCTTTGTTGTTTCATATAACAGAATCCAACCATTGAATATATATATATATATATATACACTCAATGTTGCGTAGAATAACTTCTATCAAACAAACTTGAAATTGTGTGTAACAAGAGCCAAGAATAGTGTTGCGTATACTGCAAGCTAATACGGTGTTGCGTATAACGCAAGGTAATCTTGGTGTATCATACAACACAAGACATTAAGGAAATTAAAAGAATATTTTTCATAAAATATCTGGGTGTTACATTCTACCCCCCTTAAAATGAATTTCGCCCTCGAAATTCGTCGGGGTTATAAATGGTTTACTATTCGAAAGTTTCTTTAATAGAAACCCACATCGTAAAAAGGAATACCAAAACATGGATTTTAAAAACTAAAGTATGAAATGTAACGGTTACCCATATTAACTCATCACGGGGTTTCAACGTAGGAGAACATAGGTGAAAATATGGATATGGAAGAAAAATCTAACCATCAAGTTCTGATGGAGAGTGGTAGAGAACATGGCTATGAAAAAGCCAACAGTCACAAAGCTATTGATTTGTGATGATCTAAGGTACCATCTGATTAATCGGATATAAGGGAACTAGGACAACATTTTTTGTTTTCAAGATCATTTCCCTAAAGTTGATGAAATTGGAATTAGAATAAATTCTTTCGTGATTTCGGTATAGTCTCACCGTTGGCCATTATTTGGACAATTTCCACTTCATCTCTTAAATAAATGAAGTTGAATTTGTAATTCGTGATGTGATAGAAGATCATGTGATAGAGTGATGGGTCATTCCATATGTCTCAAACAAAAGGTTACAATAGTTATAAAAAAAATACATAAGTCCATATATAGTGAGATTAATCATATATGGTTCCTAAAATGGACTTATACTTCATATATCATACTACTTAATATAATAAAACTAGTTTCTACTAAACATGGATTTCCTGTAGGCCAGTGGTAGGCGAAAAAGGCCAGTCGCACTTCGGTTGTGGGTTCGATTCCTACGACCTTGTCCGACGCAATGAGTTGTCGCCCATCCTGCAGGTTGTCCTTTTTATAAAACTATATTACTATAACATCTCATCAATAATATAAAAAAAAACTTCTATCCTTAAACAATACTAAATTATTTCCAAGATAATCTATTCCAATCTTTAGGCTTATCCATAATACTGCAGTCCATTCTCATAATATAGTAAAAACGATTACCAGAGATTTAATACCATCGTTGATTCCCATATATCATAAGATATGTATTTTTGGTCACATTCCAAACATTCAAAGGCCTTAATCATGTGTTCTCTTGAATACCCATTGAACCTTATTGAAAAACATGAGTGTTGTTAAAAGTTAACTCTTTCCACATACCAAAATCCTCAAAATTCTATATACTCAAACCATGATATCACTTAGTCCTTATATCAATCATGAGCTCATGAATACTGTTAAACATTTCATTTTCTAGTTTTCCCTTCATTATGCGCATATCATCTTATTTCCAAAAATATCTCAATCACTTTGAATAACACATTAGACCGATACATGATACAACATTATTTTGGAATCCCATTACATAAACACTTAATCATTCCACCACATCGTTGTCATATTCAACATCTCTAATAGTGATCGCATGTGACTTCCCTTTGTCCTTTGCCTTAAGAGGTTGCTCATTTCGATCATCACTAACCCTTGTATTAGGGCATTTATTAGCATAATGCCCCATTTCCTTGCACTTGAAGCATTGAAGTGTTGGTGGTGCATTCTCTGCAGTGTTTTCTTTATTCACATCATTAGAAACCCTTTTTCCATTACTTCGACACTCTACTGCTCAATGACCTTCTTTTCCACACTTAAAACATTTTCTAGTCCCTTTAAGACAATCTCCACCATTCTTCTTTCCACACTTTGTGCATAAGGAAACATTCATCTTCTTTTCACCATTATTCTGAGATTTCTCCTTGAACTCCATCTTTCGTTTCTTGTCAAAACCATGAGATGGATATGTAAAACCAACTTCCATTTATACCTTGACAACACAACGCACAATTTCTTCATAGCTACTGAAGTCTCTTATAGCTAATGACCTTCGAAGACTTGGTTTTAAGCCACTGAAAAATCGATCAACTTTACTTTCAGGTTGGATGATAATGCCAGATGCATACCTTGCAAGTCTTGTAAAATTCTCTTCGTATATACCAACAGATTCATCATCCTTCTTCTTCAGCTCAAGAAACTCCTTTTCCATCTTTGTTCGAAGAATATGAGGGAAGTACTTACTGAAAAACAAGTTCTTGAACTCGTCCCATTCCATGGACTCAATTTCATCTCTTGGCCTCGTATTCTTGATAAGATTCCACCATTGATCAGCTTCACCTTCCAAACAATATACTTCTAAGATGAATTTATCATGTTCAGAACATTGAAGAACTGAAAATATCTTTTTAGTGGTACTGATCCATTGTTCAGCAACAAGTGGATCAGAAGACCCACTGAAAGAAGGTGGACGTTGCCTCATGAAGGACTCAATAGAATATTGTTCCCTTCTCTGCTCATTTGGAATTCCAGAATGATTCATAGCTTGTGTAAGTATAGCAATAATATTTTTCACTCAATCTCCCATAACACTTGTTTGTTCAGGAGGAAAATCATTGCATTGTCCATTACAGTGATCAACCCGGTTCCTTCGGGTTCCAGCCATCGTCTAAAACCCAAAAAGAATAGTGTGAGAGGAAAAAATAATGCTAGGGAAAACAACATAGTAACGGGGGGGGGGGGGGGGGTACCCTTAATATCTAACATCTTAGGTTAAATTCTAAGATCGTTACCATAGTTCTAGGACTATATCCTATACGTATACTTATCCTTAGGGACATCCCTAGACATACCTTAGTAATATCTCTAAGGATCTCACTAACGTTTTCGCATCCTAGTTTCCAAAGGTTGACTAAACCTTTCCTTTGATACCAACTGTAGAGACCCGAAGCTTGACGTACATGGACATTACATTACTTTTGAGGAATACTTAGTACATAACAAAAACACACACACAAGGATCGTAATAGTTTAGTGTCTTTGGAAACTCGGAATATAATCTTCTAATCGTGGGGAATGATCTTCAACATCTCCCATAAAAATCTTCCTTTTTTATACCTAAAACCTTTCTTTATATCCTGGAGAAAAGAAAACATAAAAGGGTGAGCTCAAATGCTCAGTAAGGGTAAACAAAAGAAATATCAATCACATCATATTCATAAGAACATAACATTTTGGAAATCTTAACCTGCAAAAGAGAGCATAATTTCATAACATGGGATAAATCATAGTAGTGAAATGAAATACCAATAATCATAACTTAAAACATGAAACTTTGTGGAATACACACATAATCATAGAGAATCATATCTTATTAGTCAAGACTCATTGCCAAGACTATGTTAGTGAACAAAGTCCATTTCTGAACCGAGTCACCCTTGTTTCAGTCCTGTTTCACTGAACCGGTATAACCTACCATTCCAGCCATGTCTATCTCATGAGATATAAAATCTTTACCCAATGCATTGGAGGGAGATATAGGTCCCACCCATCTCATAATGATACCATTCTTATGTGTGCCACAAAATCATAAACCATACATCATAGCATAACCCATGTAATAAAAATGGGAATCCTTAAACATCGTGACATCATAAAACAATTCATATAAGATAAAGGAATTCATAAATATAATTCCATCACAACATAATCAAATCAATGTAATAATAGGGATAAAAACAGAACCCTTTATTATCTTAGATGGAAAATAATTTTGATAAAACACTTGAACTTCATTCTTGAGGAAAATATCCTTTCTACTTCAAAAAAACTTTTCCTTTCGTAACATGTCATACAATTTTAAACTAAAAGAAGTTGATTAAAAATAAACTTGAAAACTTTTAAAGGAATATTTTTGGAAATAATGTTTTAAAAATCCATTCATGCCGTAAAAGTTAAAAAAACATTCTTCGTACTTTTGTCGGAAAAGTCAAAAAGTACCTCGTACAAAAAATGACAAAAGATTCCTTTCATATCCTTTACTAAAAACTCACCGAAGGGTAAAATTGGATTTAAAAAATTTTAGGTGTATGGAAATAATATTACATATTGAGGAAACATAGATGTGGATGATAAAATACACCCCAGTAAATTCCAAAGTATAAACAATCTCAGATAAAATGAGATTGTGATATTTCCCTTACCTTAGGTCCGATTTGATTCGTAAGTGTCCGAACCTCCTGTATAATGATTTAAATAATGTCATTGACTTATTACAGAATCATATTCATTGTTATTATATCATATATGGTTCACTTATGACTTTATATTACCCGTTCTTTTGTAAATTCATGTTAAAGAAGCGTTTTGGGTAAAATCGTTTCATTTATCGTAGGTGTTTGGACTTGTTGTTATTGACATTATTATTACGTATATCATGATTTACTTACTTCCAGAATATAAAACATGATTTATATATCATATATATTCAGTATATATATATATAATAGATAGATAAACGAAATGAAACACACCGTTCATGGATACAGTAGTCCGTACGTACACATGAATGCTATTTTCCTTTCCTTATTGTCTTGAATGGAAGTAAGTAGATGACATACCTATATATATACATAAATCCAGTAGATTTAACATGTCATATATTTCATTATTATTCATTATATATACTTTATAATCATTCATGAATGGTTAATGTGGAGAATGAATCTCATCGCGTCGTGGAGACGGTAGTCCGTACGTACGCACGAGCGATGATATCGTTTACATGGTCGTGGAATTGTGTTGAAGTGTATGTATACTATTTAAGTATCAATATCACTTTATAATAATAATATATAGTTACTAATTACACCATTATACCCATCCAATTAAGGTGGTGGTGGAAAATAGATTACACCACGACGTGGAGACGGTATTCCGTACGTACGCACGCGCAGTGATTTCCTTTTTTCGTAGGATGGATAGAAGGTTAATTAGAGTTGTTTCAAATTTATAATAACATATCAGTATATAATAAATACTGATTCTATTACTTTATCATGAAAAAAATAAATAAGAAGAAGTTGAAGAATAAATAAATTGAAAAAGATCGGTAATGGATATTACCTCTTTTTGACGCGCCTTCACTTAACCTCCACATAAAGAACAAAGGATGGTCTTTGAAGAAGACCAGGACCTCTAGGATGATACTAGGGAAGTGGAGAAGAGATTTTGGCAGGTTTTGGCCGAGCTTGAATGCTCAAATTGGTGTGAGGATGAGAGGGAGGAGGTGCCCTTTTATAAGGGAGGAGAGGGGCACCTTAGGAAAATCTCAAAATATTATTTTATATTAAGGTAAAATTCGGTTTATAATGGTTCCAAAGGGTCTTATTTCGAAGCTAAAGTGGAGGTGGGTTGAACGCCTCTTATCCAATAGGATTTAGACAAGTTTAGGTTATTATTTTAACCTTATCAATTAGATTTAACTCTAAGTTAAATAATTTAACTTTTACCGTGTCTTTTTGTTTTCTTACACTATATGGTTAATAAACTTACCATAACAAGACAAAAGAACCCCAAGTTGTTTTTTATTAATATATCTATCCTTATCTAAGTCATTTGGCTGAACATTAGATTTTTAAGAATTAAATAACATTTAATAATATAATATTTGTTTTAAAAACTAATTTATGTCAATTTTGACACTATTTGGTACATGATTTTTATGAAATTCATAACAGAATTATAAGTTCAATCCAAGTTACTTATATCAACAAATACATGTCATATTAACCTAGAAAATTAATGTAAGTCATAAAAAGTCTCAAATTACATATATTTGGAAATTTATAACATCAATTATGTCAATATTTCATTAGTAAGACAATTACTGCATCATCTTTGTGTCATAATAAATGATAATTATTTAATCCCTAAAAATTCTAAATAAATTCCTGGGATGTAGATAATTGTATTAGATTTCTGTAGACTATTCATGTTTGAAGTTTCATGATGTTTATCACTAAATTAAAATTATTATACTTATAAGATTTAAGAAAGTGACATGTTGTCACATTCTTTGGTTTTAATAATAAGAAAATTATTTGCATGGAAAAAAGTCCATAAAATGAATCTAATCCGACCCTTAGGTTATATGGGTCTACTTTTAGCCACCCAATAGTATTTTTTCAAGTGTTAGGGTAATTTTATAATCTTATATTTATCCTTAATTACCCGATTTACCTTTAACTATAGTAAATAAAATTTACTGTAGTTGCTATTCACAATGCCCAAAAATAAAAAGTAGCTTATTAACATAATTTGGACCCACTGATTCCAAATATGGAATCCATTTTTCCAAATTAAATACAAAAAAGATGCAGAAATTAAATTAAAATTAATCCCGTTGTCGAAAGAAAAGAGGTTTTTTCTTTAAAACATTGCAAAAGATTGAATTGATTTAACCTACGAATTCAAGGTAAAATCAATGCTAATGACATACATTATATTAAATGGTAAAAATATATTCTATTTATACTTTAAAACCATTAAATATTATAATTTAACCACATAAGATATTATGATGAAAAAAGTTGTTTTTAATTAAAATATAGCGTGTTTTTACTATTCATTAAAATATGAAAGTTATCGGAAAAAATATCAAAAATTTATCTAATGTAAATTTTTATATCCTGATTCAAAAGAAGAATTTTATTTTGTCAAATTGAACTTATAAATATGTCAAAAACTAGATTTAAAGTGGGTGTGCCATCAAAAGGCGGCAAAACTACATTTTTTGAAAAATACGTATTTTACCTGAAAAATTTATTTTGTTCTTATACCATGTTCTAGAAATGTGTAAGATGAATAATAATGTTATAAAATTCAAAATTTAGTTAACACTATTCATAATGGCTAGTTCATAACAATATTATAATAATATATCGTTGTTTAGTAAAACCCAGTATTGCGTACAACACACGCTATCGAGGAAGGTCACGATTGCGTGTAATGCAAGCCAAGTCAGGGTTGCGTGTAGTGCACAACTCCTTTTTTGTTGCATATAACAGAATCCAACCATTGAATATATATATATATATATACACTCAATGTTGCGTAGAATAACTTCTATCAAAAGAACTTGAAATTGTGTGTAACAAGAGCCAAGAAAAGTGTTGCGTATACTGCAAGCTAATACGGTGTTGCGTATAGCACAAGGTAATCTTGGTGTAGCATACAACACAAGAAATTAATGAAATTAAAAGAATATTTTTCATAAAATATCGGGGTGTTACACTTATCTCATTTCTTCGATGTCCCAAAGAGAAAATAATGAAAACCCCTCTTTTATACCACTTTGTGATGCCTAAACTCGAATCACCCAGTTCGAGTTAGATAGCCACATATCCACATGTGAACCTCCCTATATGTAATAGGTTTCTAACTAGAAGAAAAATTTTAAACAAAATCAATGGGGTGCCTATACCCTTAGTATCCAAACTGAACATCATACACATAAATAAGTATAATAACCAACCTAGAAATAACACATCATAAAAGAATAACATCACTACTATAACTGATGAAATGAAATGTATGTGAGGTTATATAAGTAATAAACTAATGAACCCCAAAGTGGTATGTCAAATAGAGTAAAATAAATAATATAAAAGTAAATAAAGACACTATAGAAACACTCTAGAGTCTATCCTAGTACCGCCTCTGAACCCCATGCTCTGTCTTATCAGCTCTTTGTCACTGGTTTCTTACTCTTGGATATATGATCATGAAATCTTTACGTGCATCTAGATTTCCATGAATAGTGTGATTAGAAACCTAATAGAACACCACCAATATGTTATTAACATAATTTCACATACATAAGAGGTGAATTCCACAATAACAAAGAAGTGGACAATGAAGCAACAATAAGCATGTGTCAAGCAGTTGTGTGACAATCAATCTACCACAAACCCCATCCATACCTACTTTGACTCGATGCCAAAAGACAAATCATAATGGATGTCATGAAACAATGTTGTAAATAATCTCAAATCACATATCTCTAAGTAGACAAAAGTCTAACAAGTCTTGGGTTAGGCCACGAAGCCATCAACCCTCATCTCTATCATGGGTTAGGCCAAAATGACATCACACCTCACCGTGGCATGAGATAAAACCATAAGTACATCATACCATACCTCTTAATTAATTCATAAAACATGACCACAATATATCAAAATTACCTTAGGTTACGACATAATTCCATCATTACCTTTCCCTATGTCATAGTCCATTATCACCAGCATTTCATGTCACACATGCTCCCCCTCTAAGGGATAACCAAGCCATGATGATCCAACTATCATTTTCTACCAGAAGAAAAAACTCTAAAAGGTCATAAATTTATACAAAACAGGTTATAACATGTATAGGAACAAAATTTCGTATCAATCATGAGTATCAATAGCCACACACACCAACACACACAAGCGATAAATATCAAACATGGGTCTCATAGGCTACACACAAACTCACACATGAAATAAAACTCAAGAATGAGTCCTTGAGAACATAAGAACATATAAAAATGTCATGAAAAAAATCATATAAAATGGATCTATATGGTAAGGATCTTCTTACATAAAATAGATCAATGTCAATTTTAAGAATCCCTAAGAGTTGATCCCAAAATCCCACTTGTGCACCAACCAAAGCAACCCATACACGAAGGGCCCTAGAACCAATTCCAATCCAACATGAAAAGTGTTTTAGAACAAGACTCAAGAAATGAATCAAGAAAGGGGGTGTAACTACATCAACTTACCCTAAAACACCACCATAAATGGTAAATATAGGTCTATTTGAAGGTTGAGAACCCATCACTCCTAGAATAAATGACTAGAAAAGAGATACCAAGATCCCAATGAATATGGATCACAATGAAGAATCCCTTGAAAGAAGAAATTTCCCTAAGCTTATGGTTAAGGGTGGTCGTCAATGGTTTTACCCTAGGTTTGTCTAAAAATCACCTAAATCAAAAAAAATCACAAGTGAAGGAGGGAGAATGAATTATCATAAGGAAAACATTATCAAAGGAAATTAAACATCCTTCATTGTAGATCTCACATATTTACTCTTTGAAAAGATTGGATACTTTAAAGATTAGTTCCCATTTCCAATTCCAAAAACTGACACGAACACAATGTTGTGATGCCCACCATGACCATTAGGGACCCGATTATGATACACCCATGATATATACCTCAAAAAGACATTACAGTGTCAGATATACTCCCTTACTGTTTTGGACTCACTATAAATTCTTTTATGATGTAGTGAGGTTGTTATAACCATGTTCCTTAGAAGGACTCCCATCGCTCTATACTCGAGACCACACCTGATTAGAGTATGTTAGTCTTTCTTGTCTCACATAGGTGGTTTCCAGATATAACAAGGCATACACCATGGTGTGGTCCTACCCGTGGTGCACCTAAAAACTCCCCAAAACCTTATTTTAGACACCAAGAACCTCTAACACTTCCTGAACCCAAATTAAACCATAATGAGGTTGAAAATTACATTCCACTAAAAACAAATGATGTTATAGTATTAAATATGTCTAATGATTGTATTAAAGAATAAGGTAAAAGATCAAATAAATTAAAGAATAATTGGTCACCTTGAATAAGTACATTGAAGAATAATTGAAATTTAGAAATTCTAAGAAGAAATTACATTTTATAAAATCTACTAATGAAGTTATTATAGATATATATGATAAAGGAATAAGAAAATTTGAGGAATTATTAAGAGATAAAAAACATTTTAACATGGTTAATGTTAGTATTGGATGTTATTGTGATATGTCTAAATCTGAAAAAACAAAGTCAATGATAAAAATAAATAAAACTATTGTAGGAGTATCTTAAAAATTTAGACCATTCAAAAAAATTTAAGGTTTCTAAATGTTATAAAGAATAGAAGTGGGAATACATTACCTTTTTTGAAGTTCTGATTTTTCGCTATTTAATTTATATTATGACCTATTGTGATGAGATATTTTTTTTGATAGGGAAGATTAAACACCATTCCATTAAATAATAAATTCTCTAATGAATATAAATAAAATTTTATCATTTATCATGTATGAGATTATATTCAATATTATCTTGACTCAACCATTATAACAAAACTTGGAAATAACAAGGACAAAAAATTAGTGGACCCACTAATATTTTGGTATATTAATATAATAAATCATTATTTGATTGGTATATAATGGTACTTGTTTTATGAAATATATTTGGAAATAAGGTTTTAAGGAAATCAAAAATAGAATATTATTATGGAAATAGAGAGTAACATGAGGTATGTGAATGTTAACAATGATTATGGATTAGTGTATGAATAATTAAAAAATTAATGCTTTATGGAATATTTATATTCATATTAGGATGAAAAAAATATTTATAGAAAAATCACAAATTTTGGAATATTATTTATTATAATCAAGTGTATTATTTGTCTTAGGAAGAATAAAGAGTGTACTTCACATTACACAACTAAAGTAGCTTACATTTTAGTGATTAAGTATTTTACCCAAATAATTATAATTAAGAAATAGTTAGAATATATTGGTGATGAAGTGAAAATTATTATGTTGATATTTTATGAAAAAAAGTGTGATTGATCTAATGAATAATATTTTACAACATTCATGTACTAGTAATATTTATATTTTCTATAATTTAATGAAATAAATTTTGAAGAATGTTTTTATCAAGGAGGATCATAGTGGAACATACGAAAACGTGGAAGAAATCATTATAAAACTATTAGTTACACCAATATTTGAGAAGTATCAATTTAATATTGGTGTTCAACTACATTTATAAACTTAAATAGGTTTAGAAAAACCCCACTCTCTCTCTATATATATTTTAAAATTTTATTTTTGTGTTGGAAGGAATAAAATTGCAGGTTACCCTAGGGGTTTTTTTCAAAGAGGGAGAAAAGTGTAAAATTAAGAAGAAGAATGATCCAGTACCAAATACTCTTATCAATTGAAGAACCATAGAACATGGGAGTGATGGAATACATGGGGAATAACATTATGAAATTATATTGAATATAGAGGGATTAAAGTTTTTTTTAACAATTGGGAGGAAGACCAAAGACATGAAGTGATTAACATTGATTTTTATAACTTTTTTTTCTACACGAGGCATAAATTATTTGGTATTAGAGTGATTAATGAAAATTTTTATTGATATTTTTATTTATGAGGAGTTTCTAAAGAAAATGAGAAATTTAAGTAACACATTTAGAGATATGAGAACATGGAAATTTCTAATAAACCCAAATGGGTAGAATATTAGAGACCTTGTTGAGCTATGAAATGAGAGTTTTTGAATGAATTGAAATTGTATTTGTTTCCAATGGATATTAAGTAATGAAATATAACTATTTTAAAGGATGAATTAAGTTTTTAGTTGATTTTATAAAGTTTGAAGTGGAATATTTGAATAACAATAAACCACACCATGATCATAGAGGTTATGGATGTCATGGTTTAGAATGATTTTTGAAGGTAGAAAGTGGTAGTCATTAGTAACAATGAGAAGATAAACCATATCGTTGTGGACTTCTATATTTAATATATTAAATATTTCTAGTATTGGGTTTTAGTGTTTTAATAATATGGTTTGAAAAATCCCCAGAAACTATAAGATAAATGAGCTAAACAAATAATGGTTATTTTGGTAGTGTAATTTTCGTTTTATATAATACATATTAGAAATGGGAATGATGGAAATCTAGTCATGTTTCACAAGGAATGTTTTTAAAGAAATCTAATGGAATGTTCATGGAAAAACCATGTCCATAGATTTATGAGAACATGTAATGTTTTTATCAGATATGAATTTAAATTAAGGAAATGAGTGAAAAATTAGGAACATAAAGATTTTATGATCATGGTTTTTATATTCAAAACCTTAATAAAGAAACTATTCCACAATTAAGTCAGTAATAAAATGGATTGTAGTAATTCCTTATATTTTTAAATTTAAATATCTTTTCTAATATATGAACATGAAATTATGTTTTGAGGTATTTTATTAGACCCATAAGGATTTTTTGAATAAATATAATTAGGTGACATAGTTAATAAGATTAAAAATATTTTGGCGATATATTTTATAGATATTGAAGATTAATTAATAAAAAAATAATTTAAAATAATTAGAGGAATACATTGAATATTTGAGCGTAGGAAATGGATTTTGTGATAAAGTTAAAACATCTATGAAAAAATAAAATATCCTTTATTAAACATAAAGATGTATTTTAAGAGAAAATACTACATTAGTTCGATGTGTTGATTTACATTGATTATTAATTATAATGTCCCATGTGAAAATTTATTCTTATCCTTTTCTTAAAGTAGTGAGATGAGAGATAAAAATAAGTGTTGATCCTTGGAATCAGTAGAAAACTAATCCTAAAACTATATCGATAAAATAGTATACTTTGTAACATTATTTTTGTATACCCCTTAGACATTTTCCATTTGGGTGGACTAAGAGAAATAGCCATGTCATCATTATTTGTTTACATTTCTGAAAATTTATGCTTTATTTTATTTATATGATATCTTTTTCTTATAAAATTAGAAAAAAATCCAATTGATAAGAAAATATTCTAATCTTAATTCACCACCATCTTAGGGTGATTAAGACCTCACTTTTTATAATACATAATGTTGTTATAATTATTTTAAGGATATTATATTATATTTCATATAGAATAAAAAATAATATGTGATAAGAGAAAAATAAGTATATATAAAAATAAATACATGATATGGAAATCCAAAGTATATAATAAAGTCACTTCTATGAAACCAACTCTAGAAATTACATTATTTTCCCATATATTATGCGCTTAGTTTACAAAGAAACTAAACATATGATTCTTGGAATTCATAATTTTATAAAAGTTCATGTTATGTATGAATATTATAATATTGTTGTACTAGAACTGAGAGTGATGGTCTAGGGTGCCATAATTTAACACACAATTAGGATATCATTAAATCACTTCAAACAATTCATTATTTTAATGATCATAACTCATGTTTATTAGGATTTTAATGGGTTTATTTTTTATGAATGTTAATTTTTCGTTCAAAGTATCTCCATTTAACAGAAAATCAATTATTTTTTGATAATATTAATTTTGTTGGACACAACATAAATTCTATTGGTAGTAAATTTAATTAAATTAGAAACATATTTATTACATGAAAAAAATAATAAAATCACTCAATGCATAAAAAACACTATACTGGATAAAAAAAGGACTTAAAATAATATTTGATAAGTGTTTCCAAACATGAGGAAGAAAAAAAGTAATTGTTCATAAGGGTTAAAATGAAATTTTATAAGGAATAAAGATACCATGAAATAATTTTTTGAAAATTTTTATGTTCCCAAGTGATCATGACATATAATCAAAGTTACCATGTGTATTCTCAAGATTTTTTTAAACTTTCATTAATTCTATTTTATTATGCTAAAAGATCAAACTAATCATGGATTATGAAAAATAAAGGGCTCAATAATCGTGTATTTTAATACAAGTGACAAAAAATTACAAGTTTATTTTTAATGAATAATATTTAAAATTATAAGAATTAATTGAATCCAATAGTCACTACCACATAATTAATAATATTAAATTTTATAATTCTGATAGTTTATTGGGATACTTTCTCTAGAGTTCAAGGAAAAAATTAATCATCATTCTTAAAAGGATATTTTCTAAAGGATAAACCATTTATATTAGATGGAATTCCATGTGATAATGATTATTTTAATGTTTGTTAAGTTATTAGTATTAATAGGCAATTTTTTAAAGTTATGTTTCATAATAACCCAATAAAGAATGATCTCTGATCTGATCCATTAAAACTCACTAAATAAGTAGCTTGTGGGGACTTCTAGAGGATACACTACATCAATTTCCTACACCCCTTTAATAAACATAAAATACATATTAATATTTCTTTTTATCTAACTCTATATTTATATTAATCTATATTTTTTAGATTCTATTTGTATTGTGTTTCATTATATATTTTTCATAACTCTCATTGTAATATAAAGTAGAGTATTCATACACTTTACCTATTTATTTTTTACTCTTACTTTCACAAAAATTAATATGGAAAAGATTCTTGGTTTCAAATTAATTTAGTTGTTATTGTTTTTTACCAAGTCTTTTTTTTATCATAAAAAATTATTATGTGTTTAATCACTTGTTCCCAGTAATTATCTTGGAAGTTATTTATATCAAGTATAGAGGACCAGAGAATTCCTTCAACCTAAACCTACTATTTAAATTTATATTGTACTAATATGTTCTTTTGATTTATTTATTAATTTCTTGACCTTTTATTTAATACAAAGTCTTATATCTTACTTTTTAAATAAAATTATTTTTTATTAATTTTTTATGAGCTTTATTTCTATTAAAATAAATTTCTACTTTTCTAAATTTTATCTTGAAGTGTTAAATATGTTTTTATATGAGTAAATAAATTTTAAATGTTAATGTATCAATTAAATATCTAGTTAAGTATTGAATATTACATCGAGAGGAATGTAAAACAAATCATTTCATATTTATTGATTTAATTTTTTGGTTAATGTTTATTTAAAGTTATAGGTTTTTAAATTGATTTTAGTTTTAAAATTCTATATTTTTAGCAAGGAAGATCAATTGAAACCTATTTTGAGATATCATTTGGGATGCCATTTAGCATTGAAGTACACTTATTCTTTATTATTATTTTTGATGATCTCATTAATTCCAAAAATTAAAATACCTTTCTTGGCTAATAAAGAATCATCAAGACAATAAGGCTATGCGACAAAAAAATATAAATACTTTAATGATACTAATTATGATCAAAGAAATATAAAAATCAAAATTATATTATAAATTATTAGTTTTGATATCTAGGAAGTATTAAAGCTAAATAAAAAAACCCAAATCCATAAGGAAATATTGGAGTGATGTTACAAGGGATTAATATAATAATAATAACAAATAACTAAAATTTTATCATATATTAAATAGGAGAGGAGAAATTCAATAGAATAGTTATTTGTTCCAAAACTTATAAAATTTTGGATATACTTTTTTTTTCTCATTAGGGAATATAAAATATAAAATAAGTGTTCATTAATACATATACCACTCTATATGATACATTTAAAACACAATTTTATGTACTTACATCTAAAATGTTTTATAGGTTCCGTGATATAATACAAAATATATCATATTTATAGAAAATAATTACTTAATGTAAATAGATATTAAGAAATATAAATTAATTTCTAAATAAATGGACTACACAACGATTTATATGATATAATTATTGAATATGGATGCATTAAATGTGAAGGTTATGATATGAAAGTTAATGATGTATAAATAAGAAATCCTATCAATTAAGGAAGAGGTGGATGTACATAAGAATAATACTTTTGATTTAAAATTATCTACTAAAAATAAGAAATTAATCAGTTAATCCGAAAGTAGTGAAAATTATGAAGATACAAATGATGAGGAAATTAACCTCTTTGAAAGGATATTCATAAATTATATATAAAAAAGTCACCATTACATAGATCCTTAAATTTTAAAAAGAAAATATGAGAAGTAAAGTTAATGAAAAAGGATAGTTAATTAAGAGAATTTAAATTCTATGAATTCAATAGAAAATGAGGCTTCAACGAAGACTACCCCAATATTAAACATAAGAATAATAACGATAATGTGATGTTGAAAAAACAAGGTAGTGACCTAATGTGCCTTTGAGGAAAACTACAGTGACTCCAAATCAAGTGACCTGGAAGGATTAATTTGGGTTGATAATTTTTTATTTTATAAAATACATATATGAGTATTCACTTTTATCTTTCTTTACAATTATATTATTGATTAATCTATCATGTCTAGTCAATAATTAATAGAATATTATTTAATGTTTAAAAAAACTATCAATTAAATGAATGATAAATATAAGATACTGAATATTAATCATGTTATATCTATAAATAAATAAATATTTATTAATTTTTAAAATTTATAGTAATATAAATATGTTAATTTTTTATTAAAGCTTGGAATGATAATCTTAAAAATTACCAAAGAAACTCATTTATTATAAAGATACCATGAACAAAATTTTAGTATCTTGAGAACCTCCATAATAAAAAATGTATTTGGTTACCAAAGAGGAAAAACAATAAAATAAAAAAAAACACTTTTTCACTAAATTAATAAATTACATTAAATATATATCATTAGTATATAATGAATGTGGGACTATAAGACATTGATCTTGATATTTTAAAAATTAAAAATCTGACCTTTATAGACCTAATAAATCTATTGTTTTAAGTGATTTTAGTTTTGTTATTTATCAAAATCATAGGAAGTTTTGGGTACCTAAGGATTATTTTTTCAAATTATTTACAAATAATAAAATATGGGTATCAAAATATCTAATTATATAATTTTTTTTGGATATATATTGGATGAACACCATGTAAGATATTTTGGTATTTATTATCTAGGTGTTATAACAACCTTAGATTTTTCCGGTATATTACATGTTAATTTCCACCTTTAATCATGTTTTTTTTAAATATGAATTGTTTTGTATTATATACAAGAGTTTTTGTTTTATTTCAATGAGTTTTAAAAGGATTTTTGATGGTGAACAATTTGATAAAGTTTTGTAAAAAATATGTTGATCCATTAAGAAATCATGCGGCTTGAGGCAGAAGTACCTGGGCAGATAAAGGTTAAGGAAAACAGTTTATCAAACCATGTGACATCACCTGAGAAACCATGTAAAAATATCTAGTGGAAAAAATTACAATTTGTACATAGTTTATCAAATAGTGTTACCTAACCTTGTGGATTCCTAGAAGAGGAAGAGAGCCTTACACAGTTAGCACATGGTTTGTCAAACTGTGTTACCAAACTATGTGTGAGGGGATTAATGTTACAAAAAACATCTTTAACGGATATTAAGTACCTATTTTGGATTGTTATTCCTCATAATTGAAGCCCTAATGACTCTAGATACTCCATAGAACTTCATAATGATTTTCTTTCCTTCTATGATTGAATCTCGCAAATCCAAAGGTGATGATAGTCGAGAATTAAGGTATGTGATCAATGATCGCCCATTCTTTGGATTTATTATAGATCTATATTTTTTTTAGGATGAATCATAGATCTAACATGTAATTTTTTGATATATGGATTTTGATAATATCTAATGATAAATTCTCATATAGTCTCTAGAATGATGATAGATCTTGTGCAATAACGGATTTTCTTTGATCAAAAGTAGATCTAACATCACTGGAAGATTCCAAGAGGTATGTTGGACTTGATAAAATTACTTGTATTAAGACTGTTCTTGAATTCCATTCTATAAAATTTATACATTTGAGTTTGGATAGATTCTAGGGGTTTTTTGTGTGAGGGATTATTCAGTTAGAGCTCGGGTATTGTCTCTCATCTGGTTTTAGTGTTTTTAGAAAATGAGTTGAAGGTAATAAGTTCCTTACCATTTGAGGCCCTTATATACTATTGTTTATTTTATGTGATACTTGTGTTGGATTATCTTGATTGACCATACTAGATATTGATCACATGTGTGTGTGCGTAGCCCATGATACCCATATATGATGTTTGATTCCTTGAGTATGATTTTGTGATTTGTTAGCCCATGTTTTATTTTTGTCACATGTACTTTTATATTTATAATAATCCTCATGAAGATATTATTTATTCATCCTTTGTACAATCTACCTTATTATGTGTAAATACCATGACTTTGCAGGTATTTATTTATACTCAGAATAGGTGGATTGTTATAATATAGTTATCTTCTTGACGGGGATTATGCACGACATGCGATGGCGAAGAAGTTAGACCTGAACATAGGTTAGGGGAATCAATACCTTGAGTCCATACCCATGGTTGCAACATCACGGGTATGATGTCCTCAAGGAATGACATGATACACAGTTCTGGGATAAGACATCCTTTTTGGCTGACAAGAGGTAGCATCGATATATGAAGACCTTGTGGAATGGACCATGATAGTGAAAGAAAATTTCAAATTGTAGCCTTACCCAAGAATCATGCCTTGTAGGATTCCGGGTGACATGTTTACCAACCTTTCGGCTAATTCTTTATCACTTCTGAAATATTTTTTATTGTCCTTCCAGCATATATCCAGTACAAGTAGGGATGGGGATGATAGTGGTTTTGTTACCACACTAACACTTGGTATAGAAATGTTAAAATTTTCTTGAACATTTATATTTATCCTGGAATACACCTATTATACCGGATCACACATGTTAATGAGGAATTAGGTGTATCCCACTTGGTTTTATAACTCACACCCTTCAATTGAATCTTGATACATGTTAAGAATTCATGTATAAGGATCAAATTAATGGAAAGGGGCCGATGGAAGATAGATGAGCAGTGGATCATGAAGCTAGTAGCAACACTATGATAGATTCTAGAGGATTCTATGGTGTTTATTATTTATCTTCTTATACCCTTGCACACTAGTTTGGATTTCCACATTAGATCCTCGTTTATTTACATGTATGACATGGGTTAAATTTGGTTATTAAATTATGTTTATTTATCTTCCACCATTATTATATTGGTTATAAATAAATCAATATATATATATATATATATTATTTTTTGTGTACGGATATGATTACTGAGGGAATTGTCTCCCAACTGATAATGTTTAAACCCCCACCACTAGTCAGTAAACTCTTATGTATGGTGAGGTGCACATGAGGTCTTATGGATCTCTGGCTAAGACTTGATTATTTGGGTCAGGGCATTAAAAAATGGCATCTGAGCACAATTTTTTTATTGCTTATCTTAGGAAATGGTAGAAAGTATATAGTCTATATGGAACTTTGGTAGGGGAGTTTCCATGTTCCTAAAAAATACATGTGTAACAAACCTTTGAGGTATTGTTAATGAGATTTTTTTAAAAGTTTTATGGATTTGGGTGCATTAATTCCCCATGATTAGGCACATAAGATCTCGTTTCATATATATACATTATTTGCTGCATATTAGTTTTTAATTTAGTTCCATGATTATGATATCTGTTTAGGATATATCTATATTCTTATTTGAGTGATACATCTTTGGGTTTCTATTATGATATATCTATTTGGAATTAGTTAGTTGAACTTGAGCATACTGTTTTCTTTTTTATATATGGTATTATGACTAGCATGTAGTTTCAAAGAGATTTGATTAGTACATGGTGGGTAGTGAATTATTATTGTGGGTAGCCTTTTAGGATATGTATATATAGAAATATCCTAAGTGTGATATATAATTACTTATTTGTTATCATATTAGTTTGTTGATGTGGGAACTCTAAATTTTTTTTGGAATTTCAAAAAAATACCTCCATGGAAACACCATAATTATGTCTCTAGGGAGGATACACCAGTTCCACCTCAGGCTATGTATGATTATGCACATGAGAATACCCCCACATATGCTCTAGTGGTTTAGAAATTAGAACCACTCCAACTCAAAGTATTTTAGATTGTACCTTCCCATGATAGATAAGTATAGAGGACCATGGTTGAATACATCAATAAATTCTATCTATAACATCCTCCATCCTTCCAGGGCACTAGGGGATCACAATACACTGAGGAATGAATAATATTTTTGAGGGAATATTCAAATTAGTCGAGACACCAGAGTAACTATGGGTCAATTTAGTGGTGTTCATGATTTTGGGACCCACTAGAAGATAGTGGGGTTTCATGGGATAAGCTAGAGTACATTGTAGTCTATCTTGTGAGGCCTTAAAGAACCTATTATTTGGGAAATTTTAATATAACATGCTAAAACTATAACATGTTTTGGAATTCATGGTGCTTAAGAAGGGATCCATGATGGTATCTATGTAATCCACTCATTTCATTAAAGACACTCTGGTTTTTTTCCTCTTGTCCAGAAATGAGGCTCAGAAGGCTAGTAATTTTGATATCAGTCTTCATAATAATATTAGACGGATGGTTAGTAGTTTTTTCTGAAAGATATAACCTGGGGTTATATGTAAGGCCTTAATTATTGAGAAGGTATTGGTGGTGTATCGAGAAATTTTCATTTTTTCATACTTTAGTACTCATACTGGTGGACCTCCTCCTACTATAGTGAGTGCCTCTTCTTATAGTGGGATTCTAAAGACTAAGGAAATACAATGTGGTATTGGTAAAAAGGTTAAGAAGACTGTGTATTCTTCACCATTGTAGAAGAGTTCCATAGTGCTTCAACTGGGGGAAGGTTGTACACTATTGTAGGTTATGTAAAACACCTCAGAGAAAGTGTTAGTAGTGTTGAAAGATGGGCCATATCCCACATCTCTTCTCCGGAGCATCGAGGCCGAGTTTCCATAGGGGTGTATTAAAGATGTGATCTATGACCTAAGGATCCAATTGGGACCCTCATAAGTAGGTTCATACTCCTTAGATGACATTGAATTTGGGGAGTCATGCACCTTATTTTATGAGATATGGAGCTAATCTCAACCAAGATAATGTTATGGAAATAGTTCCAGTTGACCATGGAGCATGCCATCAATAGTTATAGGTATTATCTTGATCAAATACTGTATTTTTATAGATCCTTTTGATAATATTTCTACCCATTATTTTATATCTACTCAAGTTTTTTCTAGTCTCTATTTACCAATGAAGTTAACTTTTGAGTTTATTTCTCTCAACACATCCTTGTGAAAGAAATTTGACCATCTCTAGAGATTCCTAGAGTGTCTTATTATTGTTTTTTAATATATAAATATTTATTATTTTATGATCCTTGAGATTACTAGATATGATGTGATCCTTATAATGGAATAGATGGCCCATCTTTTAGGAACACATCGATTGTTATCGAAGGAGATTATCATTCCCTTCACCTAAAAGGGAAATGTTTATGATAACCAGTGAGTGGGATGTTGAAGCCAGTAGAGTGGGGATAGATTTGAGCTAGATTAGAGCCATCATAGCTCAGGTAGTGGACTTAGATATTACCATAGGACCAGATGACATGTCATTTTATTTTCTTCTAGTTACCAATCTATACCAGGTTTTATTTTCTGACTAATTCCCAGGTATCCCTTATAATGAAGAAATAGAGTTAAATATAGAACTCATGGTAAGAGAATATCCAATTTATATTCCTCCTTATCACATGGAGAAAATTAATTTAAGAGATATTAATATTCAGCTTTAGGACCTAGAGACGAGAGGTTTCATTAGATCAGGAACATCTCCATGGGGTCATCCCATGTTGTATTCTAAAAAGGAAGATGATAGTCTATGACTCTACATCAACTATAGTAAGATAAATCTCATGATAGTTAGGAAGTTATATCCTTTAACCAAGATTAATTATATATTTGACCAGGTATAGGGAACTAGATATTTTACCATGACTGATATTTATTCAGGCTATCATTTGTTTTAGGTGAGGTAGGGGGATATCCTTAAGAAAACATTCAGGAGTAGATAGTTCTGGTATGAGTACATCATTATGCCTTTTGGGTTGAAAAATTACCCAACAGTGTTTATGGCTCTCATAAACAATATATTATATACATATCTAGACTCTTTCATCATGGTATATATCGATTATATCCTTATATATTCACATATTTATTAGTTACATACCAGAAACCTTGATACTATGATGAGTAGACTCTAAGTACATTGGTTTTATGATATAATTTCAATGAATAACTTCTATATTTGCTAGGTATGATTTTTTGTCTATATGATCTTTGAGTCAAGATTTTTTGTAGACCTAGAGAAAGTTGAAGTGGTAATGTATTGGGATTTCCCAAATTTTTTTTGATATTATGAGATTCCTTAATTTAGTTGGATAATATCAATGGTTCAATCAGGATTTATCCCACTTAGTAGTTCTTATAATCGGGCTTACTAAGAAGGGGGTGAAATTTGAGTGGAATAAACATTGTGAGAAGACCTTAATTGAACTAAATATAAGATTGAATATATCTCCATTGTTGATTGTTTTAGATTTTGGGATTATATACATAGTGTATTTTGATTCCATAAGGGTTATACTAGGAATTATGCCGATTTAGAGGGGTCAGGTAGTTTCTTATGGGCCACATCATCTATCACCCTAAGATAGGAACTACTTGAAACAAGACATGGAGTTTAAAACTATGGTCTATGCTCTAAAGTATTGGTGATATTATCTATTTGGAGATATGGTTTTTGTTTACATGGTCTAGATTATCCTATGATATATCTTTTCTCAGTTAGATCACAATTTAAGGCAGAGGTGTTGGGAAGAGTATCTACAAACATTCAACTTTTATATGACCTATGTTCTATGAAATGGTAATGCCATTTTAGATTCTCTTAGTAGGAAAACACTAAATATACATGAGCTTAGAGAGTGACAATCATCATATGAATGGTATCTTATGAGTTTGATGGTATATTGTCTTATGAATATTTCTAAGGATTTTGGAGTCCTGAGATGTCTTCTCGTGGTCATCATGTATTCATTAGTGGACAGGGATAAGACTATCCAAGAGTTAGATCCTAAGTTTTTGGTGATGTGAGAGTGTTTAGTAGGTTGTGACCTAGTTATAGGTTACTTAGTAGAGTATAATGTTGTGATCAACACACATGGTAGGATTGTTCTTCCAACATCCTCAAGAGAGGACCTAATGAGATAATATCATGCTTCAATATGGGCAGTACATCTAGGGTTGAAAAAGATGTACCATGGAATCCGATTTTATTTATGGTGGCTTGTTTTGAGGAGGTATGTTACTATTTTTTTCATGATGTATTACCTACTTGGGGGTAAAGGCCGAACATCAACATCCTATTGGTTTTATTTAGACACTTTTTATGCTGATGTAGAAGAGGGATGACTTAAAAATGGACTTAGTGATGGGGTTACAATGAATCTCAAGAAATCATGATGTTTTTTGGGTGATTGTTGATTGACTGACAAAAAATTATCATTTCTTTCTGATATGGGAGACTCACTTAGTTGATGAACTATGAAAGATATATGTTCTAGATATTTTAATCATACATGGAGTTCCCTATAACATTTTATCTGGAAGAGATGCACATTTAATGTTTCTTTTTTGGTAGGGATTGAATAATTATTTGGTTACTAAGCTAAAACTGGGTATAATGAATCATCCATAGACAGATGGAAATCCCGAGAGGACAATTCATATCTTTTAGGATATGATTAGGGATTGGGTCCTAGAATTCTATAAGGCATGGGATGATAATATACACTTGGTTTAATTCATGTATAATAATAGTTTTCAACATTCTATTTAGATGAAACAACATGTTCTCTATGGATGACCATGTCATTAACCACTATATTAGCAATAGGCTAGTGTGACAGTTGTAGGGGGAAAGTATTATACATGAGAACTATGAGAGATTAAAGATAATTAGGAAGTGGTCAACCACTTATCAGAGAAATAAGTGACCATATTTCAACCTAATGTGGAAACCCTTGGAGTTATCTATTGGCAATAGAGTGATTTTTGTGGGTGACTCCTCAGCTAGGGAATGTATGTTTTCATTATTAGGGAATTATAGATCTAATATTCATTATAAATTTTTAGATTTATGAGTGTATCATGACGGTGGCATACCATATAGACCTTACTCCTTATTATCAATGTTTCTATGATGTGTTTAATGTGATTCATAGGTACATTCCCAATCCTATTCATATCATCGAATATGAAGATGTTGAGTTGGATCCTAATGTATCATACATGGAATTCCCTATTTGGATTTTTGAATAGAGTGAGAAGGTGTTGCAGGGGAAGACAGTTCCAATTTTTTTTGATCTTATGGTAGTAAGCATATATCCAGAAGGAATATTGGGAGTGGGAGTCTGATATTTAGTCTTATTGACCCAATTTGTACAAGAAAGATTCACAGAGATGATTTTTGATGATAATAAGTATTTATATGGGGATAATGTAATGACCAATTATTTTTCAGTTATGTTATAAGTTAATTCCATTCTTTAATCATGTGTTATTTGAATTAAAAATATTTTAGTATATGTTACAAGAGTTTCTGGTTTCTTTTAGAGATTTTTAGAGGCCTTTTTGAAGAATAAATTTTTAAGTATGGGTTTTAAAAACAATGATGATCCTATAGAAAATTATGTGGCTAAAGGAATAATCACTTGGGCCTGGTAAAATATTAAGCTAAATAATTTAAAAAAAAAATTCACCTCACTTGAGAAACTGTGTGAAAAGATCTAGTGGCTAAAAGCATGATTGGAACATAATTTTGAAAATCATGATACAAAACCATGAGGGTTCCCATAAAATGTAGATAGACTCATACAGTTGGTCCAATGTTCATCAAACCATGCTACCAAACCATGTGCATGTGGGTTAATATTCAAAAAATCCTCTTTAACGATCATTAAATACCCATTTTTAATCTTTCTCCATCCAAATTGAATCCCTTCTTATTCTAGATACTCTATGGGTTTTACCCAATGATTTAATTTACTTCCAAGGTTGAATCCAATGGATCCAATGATGTTAATGATCTATAATTAAGAAATAAAATAAAAAAACCTTCTTTATTTGGGTTTCATCAAGATCTAACTGTTTTTACTTGAAGATAATTACAGATCCAGAATTCTATTACTCAATCTATGGATTTTTATACTATATAATGATGAATTCTTAGATCGTTTCTAGAATAGTGGCAGATCTTTAGTATTGGCAACATTCCATTGATCAATCATAGATCGAGCATCATTGTAGAATCTTAAGAGGTATGTTAGTTTTGATCTAATTACATGGACCTATAATCTTATTGAATCTCATTATTGATCCTTGATGTGTTTTATTAGGTATAATTTCTAGGGGTTTTAGGGCGTGGGCTTAATCTAGTTAGGGATCATGTATCATAGCTCATTGTGTTTCGATTTTTTTCAATAATAAGATTAAGGTAAGAAGTTCCTTACCATTTAGGTTCGTTTTATACTCTAATTTCTTTTATGTGATACTTTTTTTTGGATTTTCTAGATTGACCATTCCTATTAATGATCACATGTGTGTGTTCATAACCCATTAGACGCATATATGATGTTTTATTATATGGGTATTATTATGTACCTAGTTAGACCATGTTTGAGTTTGATCACATTTACTTGTATGTTGTTACATATTCCTATGATGATATGCAATGTTCTACATTTATATTCTATACCTGTTATGTGTAAATACCCTAACTTTGGAGGTATTTATTTTTCAATTAAAATAGGTGGACCATAATGATAAAGTTATCCCTTAGAGGGAGAGTGTAACTACTTGAGATGATGAAGACATTAGAACTGAACATAGGGTAGGGGAATGATGAAATTGAGGACAAACCCATGGTGGTGACATCAAGGATATGATTGCCTTGATTTCAAACCCAATTCACAGTGCCAAGATGCGATAAACTTGTGTCTTTACCTGAGGTGGTGTCAGGATATAATGTCCCAGTGGCCAGACCCGTGACAGTGACATGACATATTAGCCTTGTGGCTCAATGCGAGAATTGATACCTTGGGGATTCTAAGTGACATGTTCACTAGATTTATATCCATCTCTTAATAACTTATGATATTCTTTTAATTTCTAGGATAGAGACAAGGAAGGTATGACCAAGGATCATGGTGTATTGGTTAGCACCCAAATTCTTAAAATATTATTATTAATGCTTTCTTTCACATTTATATTTGTCTTGGTATACACCAGTTATACCTTCCAAAACATGTTATGGAAACATTGATGATATACTATTAGGTTTTATTACTCACACCCTACAAAATACCTCAATGCATGTAAAAACTTTATGTATAGTGTTCTAAGTAAGGATAAAGGGGCCTATGGTAGATATCTAAGAAGTGGAGCATGGAACTATTAGATATATCGGGGAAGACTCCTGAGGATTCCAAAATGTTTATTTATTTATCTTCTTAAACCCTTATACATTGTGTTGTCTTCCCATATCAGGATACTAGTTTATTTACATCAATGACATGGGTGAATTGTTTTATTACATTATATTTATTTATCTTCTACTATTATACTTGGTGCTATTATATTTTTTTTAATATTTTTAGTGTATGGAAATGATTATTGAGGGTATAGTCTCCATAGTAATTATTTTTAGACCCTTTTCACTACTTAGAAGTATCTTACAAATGGGGAGGTGTGCATGATGAATTTTATCTCCTTGACTCAAACCCGATCATTAATGTTGGGGAATTACAAGTGTTCCATATATATAACTGGTGATTAATAAAGATTAGAGTATAATGAAGGTAGAAGTTGGTTATTTTACCTTTTTAGATAATATAATAGGTAAAATAATATACCATTTAATAATTGGTATTTATAACATTGTCATAATTTATATAGTTTTATTTATTTATGGATTCAAGTAAAGCCTTATTATCATTTGAGAGTTTTGTGCTGAGGGTTATCATGTAAAGTTTAAGAATTATTCATGAATAATTTATAATTTAAATCATGTTTTATTTGAAATATAAATGGGAATGTTTATACATAATAATTTAAATAATTTTATTTATCAGGTTTTAATTATTTTAGTTCTTTTCATAGTGTCTTAGCTCTGACATAGGTGGCTCAACCATTTTAATGTGAACTCTCTTCAAAATATTAGTAACAAAGGTTTTACAATGGACATTCCTAATCTATATTTTTGAAAATAAAAAGTTTTCAAACCATGTTAAAACAGTAAGGCACATATGTGTTTCTTAAAATGGAATAAATATGTTTCCACATATTAACCCTTAAAACTACTTCACAAGGATTTATTTTCACCCAATTAATTTTCTAGTATGTTTGAAATTATTATAAATTTTTTATTATTAATAAACATTTAAGATTCACATAGTTTTAATTTTTATCCAAAATATTTAATCTTACTATCACTTTTCCATATTTAAAAATTCATTAGATAACATTATTAATATTACTATAAAGAGTTTAAGAGGTGATAGTTATCATGATTTTAAAAACCATGATATTTATTCATTATTCTCAAAATATGTATAAAATTTATAATTTAATTATCTCCCAGAACACCTCAATAAAATAGTGTTTTTAAATGGAGAACCAAAAATCTCTAAGAGATACTCCATACTATGATCAATGAGTATGTGTTACCTATTTTAAGAATAATTTATTAAAATATATTATGATATTTTCCATAACGTTTTTATTAAACCACTTTTTGAAGATAAATCCTCATGAATTTTGGAGTGGTAGAAAGCCAAACACAAATTACATTTGATTTTTTTGGTTTCAAATACTTTACTTCCAATATAAAAGAGAATTTATAAAAATTTCCCTAATAATTTGACAAAATAAATATCCTTGGTTATTAAAATTTGTTAAATTATAGATTGTTTAATAAAAGAACAAAGCTTATTGGAAAAATATGTTCATGCCATATTTTATGAGACACATCCAAATGAGACTAGAACTTATATTAAGGAACTTAGTAATGACGTGTAAAATTTTAATTCCCATAAATACTATAGTACCAAATACTATAATAGTGATTCATATTAAAAATTACCTACCATCGACCTTTTAGACCACTCTAACCATAATGAGGACTTGTGACTTAAAGACAAATACACTAAATCTATAAATTTTTCAACCATATTACTATATTTCTATCTGTGTTATAATCCATAATAAATATATAAATATTATGATATTATTTCCCTCATTATGTAAGCAGTATGAAATATCATTTAGATTTTTTATCAACTTCTTCCTCATTTATTATCATAATTTGGGGGTTTTTGAAAAATCATGTGAACATGCATTAATAAAAAATGGCATTTAAAGAGTTTAATGATCATTTATATAAATGGGGTATGTATTATAAATTTATTTATATATGAAATAATGAGGGTTTTTCATTAATGTTTAAAGATTCTTCATTTAATAATGGAATACTATAAATAGAATTATTCCATGCCTCATTTGGGATGATTGATAATATTGATACAATCCATATCTATATTCTCATCCTTAGCCTTAAATATGGATATAGTATACCATTATAATGAAGAAGACACCATAATAAAGTATTTTATGATTTAATTAGATGGGGGATACCTATGAAGGTAATTAATTATTGTTGATTTCTAAGGTTTTTTTTATAAAAACCAGTGACTAAGAAAATTTTAAGATGAATGATTAGTTATGAGTGTAGTATTTTTTGTGATTCACTATTATAAGCCATTAATTAACCTATCAATTTGTGGTTAATATGGGGATTCATACATTTTTTAATGGAATGGGTGATGTCTATGAAATTAATTAGTTGTATTAGAGAATTATTCTATAACGAAATGATTTATATTCATAATTAGATATTAGAAATTTTATAAATGGTTGTTTAATGTAAAGAGTGATAAAAGGATATCATTTTAACATTAGATAATGAATTCATAATTTAGGAGAGTCACTATATATGTTAATAAAATATACATGTTATTTATCTATTACATAAAGAGTATTATGAGATAACCTTTCCTTCATATAGAATAATAAAGATATTTTTTTATTATTTTTCTTCCTATATTAGGTGGAACAACATTATTGGATAATGTTACCCATGTCTCATGATATAGAAATATTATATATTATGAGAAGCATAATAATTATAAAAAACTAATGTGATATTGTATTTCACTATATCATGGTCAATGTTAGGAATATAACTCTGTTCATGTTAGTATATATTTTTATTTTGTTTAGAGACATTTTCCAACATTGGATAAAATTATCAAAATTAGTTTTGTTAGTAATTATCATTTTCTAATGTTATTAATCCCATGATAAATATTTATCAGTTTATTTATTTAAATCAATTTTTAATATTAATGTATATAAATTATTTATATTATGAATATGTTTTATAAATTTAAATTTAAATTTTCAAATTGACTAATAAAAATCAAACCATGCAACTAAGGAGATATATGATAGGTATGAAATAATATTTAGTTTTATTCAATGAAGACTATGATTTATTTTTGGTTATGAAATCAATAATAAAGGATGGTTATTATTTATAGATATTAGGTTTTATGATTTTATTAGAATTGAGATCCCTCTTGAGTATTGATCTATGGATACCTGGGATTCAGTTTGACCTATACTATCCTAGGGACTATGGTACTATCATAAATGAGATTATTAGAGCACCTATCACACTATACTTTATATAGGGAAATATTTTGGTTACATATGATTCTAAACCTTTTGGTGACATGGTTTTATATACCTTATTCATGCGATGAATTTGAACATGTATGGATATAATTAGCTTTTATTTTAGGATTGTAACATTAAACATTATGCATATAAGGTATTATACATTAGAAAATTTGGAACATATTAAATTGGTTAAAGTTAAGAAATTTAAAATTAAATCTCTAAGAGCATGCATCTATATAGGGATAACATGAGATGTGAAATATACATGATATAGATAATAAAATAGTGAGACTAGGAAAACTCCTCAAAATACTAAGTGTGAAATTATTTCCAAATCTAAAACTTATCAAAATCGTGATCATTTAGTATAGGTGACCCCATTAATTACGTTCATATTAATAAAATTTTGTAATGAAAATAGATAATAGGCGACTCTAATCCTTATATTCTTATATCTAATTTGATATTTAGGTTACACTAAGCTAGGAAACTATAACCATTATGTTTCCAAGTGGAATGGAGTTAGGATAATTTATATGATAATTTGGATAAGGATTTGTCCATGTAATTATCTAAGATCCAGACAATATATTATTGATATGAATTCCATTATAAATTTTCAAAGATTAAGAGAATAGATTAGCTAAGTTGTATAATGATGAAATATGGATCTTGGAACACTAATAGATATAATGTATGAGCTTATCTTTTTAGTATGAGTTTATTAAAAAAATTGATTTTTGAATTGATATAAAACTTAACACTCATCGTATATATATTCCTTGTAGTATATTATGAATTTTATCCTAAAAATAATTTTCATATCTATTATTGGTTGGAAATATAGTTTAGTAGAATAGTATTAGAGTTTGAGAAGTGTTTTCATTGAGAATAATTCCTAGAATCAAGATATTAATTTTATTGAAATATATTTCTCCAATTATAACTCATGGGTATTGGGAACTATGTATGAATTATATATATGTTAATGTAAAATAATATATAAAAAAATGGATTTTAAAAGGGGAATTCAATCTTTGTATTAGCAATGTGATAAGAGTAGATGCATTAGAGGTAGGAATATATGTTATATATATTATGAATGAATTAATTATATAATTGGAAAACTGTTACATTTTTTTAGACATAAAAATAATTTTGGTTCATATATAATGTTTAGAAAAGAAAGTATTTTCATTTTGGATTACAAAAAATATTTTTTCTATATAAATGAATGAAATGTTTTTTGGAATCACAAATATGAGGAATGGATTATATAATTTGGGAATGGATAATCATGGTCCATAACATTTATGATTAAAGGGTCAATACAGTTGATTCTAACCCTACTTATCTTTGTAATTTTTAACTTAGGAATATAATTGAGAAAAACATTCAAATACTTCATATATATTGAATTTTGAAATCATTTAATTATGAATCATTTGAGAAATGTGACTATTTTTTATTAAATAAAATAAGAGCATAAAATTTTGGAGGAAAATGTAATAGGTTTAAAGGGTTATTAAATCTTATAAATAATGAAGTAAATGGGCCAATGAAATAAAAAAATGTGGTGTGTGTAGTTTTTTTATAACCATTTTTTATTATTTTAGTTAACATAGTTATATAACCTTTTTGATATAAAATTTTGAACCATTTTAAAATTCACAGAGTTTTAATGATAAAGTTGAAAATTAACTCAAAAAGAATTAAGATACTATGTTTAGATCAAGGTAGGGAATACTTAAACCAATAATTTTCCAATAATATTAGATATTATTGAATGTTTTTCAACTCACATATAGAAACTTAGATTTTTTATAAGTGTGTTTTAATTTATTTTTTAATTTCATTGTTCGGGTCACTTAAAGAGGGTAAAACCATGAATTTACCTTATATGATGAACTTAGAAATTTTTATAATTGTTTGATTGAATACAGAATACGGTATTTAACATTAGACTATGTTTTAATGATATTTTAAGCCAATTTGAATTCTTAGGGATATTTAATATTTTTTAAATAAATAAATTAAAAATCCTACAAGATTGTGATGATTATATTTGTTGTAATTGAATAAGATACCTGAAAATATGCTTTGTGTGATGTAAAAAGAGCCCAATGAATGAAGAAGTTGAGAGGTAAGAGATATATGTTGGAGGAATCCATATACCATGGTACAGGATCTTGTAGAATCATTCATATATTTGTAATGAATAATCCACTGAGATGAGAATGTGTTAGGATTCACACATCCTATTATTTATTATTATAGAGATGGATTTATATTGGAATCACTAAAAATTGATATTGAATGACGTGAGAACTATCTACCACATGATAATTGTTGGGTTTGAGATGTTAGATGCAATATTGAGGTTGACTAAGGTGAGAATGTATCCCAATGTTACCAAGTGTAAAGGATATTGTAATCAATGGAGTGTATCGATTGGATGAAGATTTAATAATTTGGATAAGTATTAAGATAGAGAAGGTTTAGAGATATAATCAAGAATATTTCTACCAGATGCTTTGGGAATTGTGTTGAAGTGGATTGATAAGGTTTGATAAAATCAAAAGGTCCTAATTTACTTTCAAGTGACTGGAGATGATTTGAATAAGTTTAGAATAGTTTTGGTAAGGTTTCAGTAGCTATATAGGAATAAAATGAAAAATTGTGTTCAATTTATGATTAAATAGGAAGTAGGTGAATCACATAGGAATACAAATACTCTATGTTTGATTAAAACAATGGGAGGAGATCTATAAAAGAATAAATATGATTCATGTGAGAGTAAACAGGTGAAAACTGAGCTATATAAGGAGTATAATGTGGATTTAAAGATAAAATGTAAGTTATGAGTACTAATATGTCATTAAAAAGAAACTATGTTAGAATAGTTTTTTGGAATTAGTGTTTTATCAGAATATATATAAGATAACATTAAATTAATTAGTAATTTCTAGAAAAAGAATGTTTTTAAATAAGAAAGACAATGTAAGATTAAGTTTAAGAAGAATTAAGGCTATTGAAGATACATATGGGTGGCTCAAAAATTATGAAAAATATGTACGATTAAATAGGAGAATATGTAATATAATTTTTAAAGGGCCATCTAGAAATTTGGTAGAGGAAAAAAAATTATTTATATACATAAGATATTTTGTTCACAAAAAAGATACTTCTTATAGAAATATAATGAAAGAAAAAAACCTTTCATAAGGGTTCCTCTACTCAATATGCACTAAGAACACTAGGGAAGAGTATAAAACCAGTAAATAGAAAAACCTTAAAATAATAAAAAATGATTAACAAGAGTTTCAGTCCACAGAAAATGTTTATACCATAATAGGGGTGAATTAGGGTATAAATAAGTTAACTCCTTTTCAAAATCTTGTCCCATACTTTTTGGGAACACTTCACTCTCCCTCACAATTTTTATAAAAATGATGAAAGCAGTAAAGAGAGACATGAGATATTTTACTTGGCTCACTCAATTAGGATACTCTAAGAAGAATGCACATAAATGTGTCTATTCACCCAAAATAATAAAGCTCACTGCTTTTTGGTTAAGAGGTTCAAATCACCCACACCGACCCTTCTATTTTACAACCACAAACACAAAAAGCTTACTAATCTCCTCATAAAGTGGAACATGTCACCCCTACACCAGCCTTCTTCTCCCACAAACTATAGTTATAAATTACACATATAGTGGTTTATCACATTGTTGAACCTTCTTTAATTTGAGAAACACCACATCAACATCCAACTAGTTAGACTCCTAGAAAACCTCTCTTTTATTCTCGTTCATGTTCATATTTCTAGCCTGTAGATTTTAATCTCTCTTATTCGATATTCATTTTATAACTTGGTGTGTATCACCACTCTTCTCTTTTATAGAATATAAAAATGTAAAAAAGTTGTATTTCTTCTCATTATTTTTCATTCAAAATTCAGAAATACTATATTTGGGAAACATATATTTCGAATTTTTTTCACATAAAACATATATTTACATTTTTATCCCATGTAAACACACTAATTTGTTTTCTCCTCAATAGAACAAAAAAAATTACCCATATTTTTTTCCGAATTCTACATCAGATTATGTACTAAGACATTCACAACATACATTACACCACTCTACATGTTATCTCTTTCACCTCCCATGATGAGAGATGTGGCCATTCTTTCAGGTTTCATGAAATTATCATCAAGATTCATTGAAATAAGGAAAATAAATTTAATGGAAATTCCCTTGAATATCAACCTAATTTTCTTTAGGTTATAGAAACCATATTTGAATGATGATAAAATACTCAGGATACTATAGGTTCCATGGTTCTAGAAAATTCATGAAACCAAATACATTACATTACTCCCATTTTCTAGAAAAACCCCTGTGTGGATCCCTTGGAAGATTCTAGTACATGAACTCCTTTAGGGTCCCATATGTGGATTCCTTCTGAAAATTGTGTACATGACCCTTTATATAGTCAATTTCCTTCATGTAGCTAAATTCCCATCTATTGTAGTTTCACATATGTGAATCCTTCATGTACCCGAATCCATTTATATAGATAAATTATTCACATAGATAAAATAATTTTATAGAATATTCATATACGTAAATCCTTTACATAGCCAATTTCCTTAGATATATGAATTCCCTTACCTAGTATATTCTCAAATGCGATCTCTTTCATGTAGCCAAATTTTCACATGTGAGGACTTATCCACATTTTTTAAAATCTATAGAATCCTATATTGGCCTTTAATATATAGGCACCAAACATAGAGAGAGACTACATCAAAGATTAATTTACCTCAATTGTCCAAAAAACCTAAAAGTCACTCTAATGATATTTTCACCAACAATATCCCTAATTGGGTTTGTTAACAATCTAAAAACTAATTTTTCACTTGAGACTATGAAATTGAAAAACCAATCAGATATGAATCTAAGAAAACTCTAAGAATCATACCTTCCAAGAGTGGAATAATGAATAACTTATCACCAACTCTAAGTCTACATGAACAAAGATAAATGTGAGAAATAAGATTCAAATAAAAATATGGTAATAAAACCAATCATTGACCTCCATATAGTACCAACATATATTCCAACCAAAACAATATCATGGATTAAAAATTCAAATTTTCTCTCCATTTTATGTAACACATGAAAAACTACCACTTTCAAGTAGAGATATAGTTCTCCCCCTTTCTACACAAACCCCAAGAGCACTTATCATTATTAATAGAGAAATTTCCCATGGGGTTGGGGGTCTATTTTGATGTCTATCCAGAGGGATATATTTGGTTGGACTCTGAGATCCAATCAATTGCATTCGAATTACACCTTGGGTAAATCCTTTACCATGATATTAGGGACTTGGTTATGAGTTGGAACATATTTAAACTTCACCACATGTTTATCCACCTTCTCCTTTAAGAAATGATACTCAATATTGATATTGTTTATCCCTAAATGTAGAATGGGAAATTTTAAAATGCTTATAGAACTAGATATATCATATATAATTGTAATGGGAGATTAATCATAAATGATAATCTATCAAATTTATTATATCATCCATATCAATTATGTAAAAGATTGATTTTCCACTACATATTTAACCTCTGTAATGATTAATAAAATGAAATATTTCTTTTTTTCTCTATAAAGAAATAAAATAAATTCCAATAAAGAACACACCTCCATAATTAGACTTTTACTCATCAAACAAACCTTATAAATACACATCAATATACCTAAAAAAGTTCTATTATGAGTTTTTGTATAAATATAACCCCAATTCCATGGTTTGATTGACATATCAAATTATACACCTTGCAAATTTCATGTGACATTGTTTTGAAAAAATATGCTATCGATCAGCTTGACATGTGGAAAAACATATATAGATAAGTGGTTGTTAGGGTTATAAAACTACCAATAATCTGCCTATAAAGTGTCACATCCACTACCTCACCTTTGTTATCTTTTGAAAATTTCATTCAGGTCTCTTTCAGAGTATCCATAGGCTTAGAATCATCTATTTGAAACTATTTTAGTACTTCCTAAGAATCATTAGTTTGGTAGATTAATGTCCCATTCTTTCTTTGATCCACAAAAAAACCAAATAAAGATAATAATTCACTAATTAATTAAATCTCAAATTCACACCTCATATGTTCTAAAAAATACTTGCATTGGGTGCCATATGAGCCTCTAAAGTTAATGTCATCAACATATATGAGCACCACTACCTGATTCCCGATCTCCATGATGTATATTTTGTGATTAACCCCTATGTTATGATATACTATCTTCATTATGGACTATTCTAGACATATATATTAGGAAATTTGTGTCTGTTTCAGCCTATATAGAACCTTCCACAACTGAAACACTTTGTTCTCGTCATCATTAATGATAAATCTAGCTCTTTCTCAATGTAGACTTCTTTTTAAGGACTTCATTCAAGAATACTAATTTTAGATCTATTTGATACACTTTTAATCTCATTTTCACAACTATAGCTAATAATGTATTTATAGTTTCAAGTTAGACTATTGGTGAAAATATCTTATCCACAAGAATTTCTTGGATTTGGGAATATCTATTACACATTATACATGATTTTTTTTATTATCACATGGACATATTCATTGATATTATTTCAAAAAAACTATTTGGTTCTAATAACCTTTTTTCCTCTACCCTTGGAACAGTTTCCCAATTTGGGTTCTTTTCAATTTGGTCAAGATATTCATGTATGGATTAACCAAACTTCCATCTTCACTAGCCTCTTTAAAGTTGTTAGAATCCAATTATGAGACCAAATAGGTTTTCTATTGAGAAAACAATCTTTATGTTTTGACTGGATCTTTCTAGTATCCAACTATATTTGTGCCTCTAATTTCGTCTCTATTATATTTCCTTTTAGGTTACGATATGGCCATTAAATTTTCTTCATTTATTGAGTCTTTATATGATTCTCCTATATCCCCTTGATCTCTCTTATACCTATGTAATTCAAAATCAGTTTATTTCTCTATTTACTTATTACACCATTAGAAAATTTTCTCACTAGGTTGTGAATTCTAACTTTTTTTCAATAATGGATACATATTGACTTTTTTGTATGTTTTTCCTATATTTTGTTAAATTTTTTATATTTACTTATTTTTGATTAGTTTCCAAGAAAAATTCCCTCATCTAAATAATTTTCAAACTTCCCATTTTTGTCTTTATTTAGAATTAAGCATTTTCTTCCTAACACTCAAAAGTTAATGAGTGATGGTTTCTTCCCATACCGTAGTTTTTAGGGATTCAAGTCTTTATTTAGACAAAAAATGGCTCTATTTGTTGTGTAAATTTATGTATACACTTCCTCCTTCCAATATTTCTCTAGTAAATTATTTTCAATGAGAATTGTATGAACCATGGTGTTGATAACAAAATTTCTTCTTTCAATGACACGATTTTGTTGAGGAGAACTTATAGTTAAGACTTCATGCCATATTCTATGTTTTTCAATGTACTCTTCCAATTTACTATTAGTAAACATTGTACCATTTTCATTCAATAACTTTTTGAATCTTCAACTGAATTAATATTTCTTCCAATCTTTGGTAATTGGTTATGCACCTGAATAATTTAATTTTTTGAGAAATCACCATTATTCACAACATCATACTATAGTAATAAAAAAAGATGACATAATATATTATTCCATCCATGGATTTGGGAGATCTCAAGATCCTTTATTTTTTATCAAATATTATAGGGATTTTTTTTAAATTTCCATGAATCTTACCACAATTTATTTTCTCCCTCTTTGGAATACATTCATATATGCTCCTCTCCATTGATGAGGAAAATATTTATTTTTCCCTTTTTTCCTTTCAAAAATGGTGTATAATCCATTCCTTTTATATAGAAAATATTCCTATTGAATTTTATGACATCATGAAATTCATACAATTTACTTACATTAAGAAGGTTGTGACAATTTCCTACCACTAATAGAAAATATATGAATCTTGGGTCTTTTCTGCCCATTTTCTAGTTTTTAAGATAATTATTTTATGTCCCTCATCATTTTCAAACCTTACAACACCATCCCAATAATATATTATCCCCATGACGAGGTCTTTGTTTCCTTTCATGTGAGACGTGAAACCAATGTCTAAAATCCATGTACTGACTCTATTAGTCTATCTAAAGGAAATATAAAGAACATTTCATTATCTGCTTTAATTTTCTTGACCCATGATCACTGGTTAACTTTACTTGATGATAAACATGCCTACTATCCTTCCAACTGCATAGTCATCTATTCTTCATATTGTAGGGATGAATATTTTTTTTAATTTTTCAGATTGCCTGAAGATGTACCATATTAATATAATATCCTTCTTCGAGTCTTTTGTGGAACATTTATTTGTGATCCTATTGAACAAGTGACTAGGTTGTTCCCAAAATATTCACAACAAAAATAATATCCATTAAATATAATTTATTATATTTATTTTTTCTCATTGGTTTTTTCCATAATTTTTCATTGAAACACCTCTTAGCTATGAATCACACATATTGTCTACACCCACATATTACTATAAAAAACATCAAATTTTTGGTTTCATAAAATGTTTTTATATTGACACAAAAACACCTTTTTGTGTATGTTGGGAGTCATCTTAGAAAACATTATTTTGAGTAGTAAAGGCTTAGGTTTTTCCCATAACTCCTATTGATTTCTTCTTTTGGTTGAGTCCCACTACTAAATTTTCATTATGAATAAACCACTACACCTTGGAAAAAAATAATAACTTCCACAATAATCACCCCTACACTTCCTTGGTGGATGTCACACTTTTTTCACAATAATGCTATTTTGTAAATGACGAGTCATTATTGATCTTCACACTTCTATTACCACATAATGACTTCCCTTTCAATATATTCAATTATTATGACTCACTATTTCATAGTATTGTCTAGTCTATATATAATCTGGGAGTTTTCACCAATTTTTTGTTAGAGTTTATCTTCATTTTATGTGTTTCAAAAATTTATGAATTTTATTTTTTAATCATCCACTTCCATTTATGAATTTACTCTTCTTATTATTGATTATAAATCTTATATTCATGTAAAACACCATTACCCTAATTAGTTTGGATCTTTAAATATCAATTTCCTTAAGGTTTTCCATAAGCTCATCTTCAAGATCAATTCACCCTTCAATTCTATCCTTTTCATTGTCACTTTACTCCTATTTCTATTTTTCTCCAATATCCACAAGGACTTCCTCACTAAGATCATTACCGTCATCAACCTAATCTACCTTATATTCTTTTGAGTTCTCAAAAGTTATTTATCCTAAATTATTTTTACTAGATTTTAATTTTTCCATTATCTCACTTTAAAGGTCCCTTTATGGGATTTTATTCTTCATTATCACTCTGGATGTTCTTTAGAAACCCAGAAACAAGATTCCCAACATTTAAAAATTTAAAACAAGAGATGGTTAGATTACCCTTAAAATTCTATTTTCATTTTTAGATATTTTAGAGGATAAATGACATCATCTCATAAATTTTTTTTATCATTTGTTTCTACTATGGTCAAAATTTTCTTCATAGCCTTGAATTTTATCTCTTAATATGCTTCTTTTGGAAAAGACTCGTCATAATTTTCTCTTTTTTAATATGACACAATTATGTTGGGATGGATATCTAATGTCAATTATTTCAGATCTTTATCTTCTATTACCAATAATTTTCATTAAATAATGAAGGTAATATTCTCATGATTCTTTTAAAAAAATTTACATCCTCAATGAATTATCCGAGACATCTCATGTATTTAATAAGAATATTTAATTGATCCAAGAATAGATAATTTGAATCGCTCGGGATCAATCTCAATTTTTCATTTTTATTTCATAATAGCTTCATCTTTTTTTTCCAAAATTTTGAGTGAGCTTCATATATTTTCAAAATATTTTCCAACATAGCATGGGAAGTCTTCAAGGGAATCACATTTGTGTATATAGTGTTTTCCAATACCCCAAGGAATTAATTTTCTTAACATACATATCTATCTATTCACGATATTTTCTATTAAATCCCCAATATCAATGTTTGTTATGAAATCATTATTGGCGTCTATATACACATATATCTATAATGATAAAAAATAATTTTAAAAATAATTTTTTCATAGATGGAAGTTTTTACCTTTAAATATATGAATCCCGTTATGGTTTAAAACAACTATAATGAATTTATAGAGAGAAAATACATAAGTACCATATCTCTAATACCAATTATTTGTCCCTAGACAAGGTTTATACCCCGATGGGGGGGGGTGAATCTGGGTTAATGAAATTTTAATATTAACCCCTTGTGAAGATATTATTTCATAGCTATTGGGAACACTTCCCTATCCCCCATAGTTTTTATAAAAATGATAAAATTAGTAAACTGATGCATGATAGGTTTTACAATTTTCATAGAGCTTAAATTAACCCTCATGGTTTACAGACAAGAACTTATGAAAGATCACAACTCTCCTCATAGAGTAGAATATTCTACTCCCCCTTCACCAGACTTCATCTCCTATGAACTATAGTCAGAGGTTACACCTATAGTGGTGTATCATTTTGTCGCGCCTTACTCATTTATAGGAACTAAACATGAATATCCAATGAGTATGACTCCTAGAACACCCCTATTTTATTCTCCCCCATCTTCATAATTCCATCTTGTTGCTTAGAATCTATATTCTTTCCCCCTTTTTTGTCTAACATGGTGTATATCACCACCTTTATATTTTTCATAATATATCAATGTGAAAAGGTGGGTATTCTTCTTCTATCATTTCATGTTAGATTCAAATATCCAATATTGATAAAAAATTTATTCCTATATATTTAATTTAAAAGTGGGGTTTACATTTTCATCCCACGTCAATTCCATGGTATTTATTATCCCAAAAATAACAAAAATAATCACACATATTTTTTATTAAAATTTCATATCATATTTTGTAATAAAAACATTGTCACCATGAATTGAACTACTCTCTAAATTATCTCCATCACTTCCCACAATGATAATTGTGGATAGTTTTTTAGTTCCAAGAAATAACCCTCAATATTTATTAAAATAAGAAAAATATATTTTCTGGAACTTCCCTTGAGTATTAACTTCATCTTCTATAGGATATGGAAACTGTATTTTAATGATGATGAAATACATGATATGCTCCATGTTACCTCGTTCTCGTAAATCCACAAAACCAAATCAATTATGTTGTAGTTTCTTTTTAGAAAACCCATATATGGATCCCTTAAAGGATTCAAGTATGTAAATTCTTTTAAAATCCCATAGGAGGATGAATTCTAAAAATTATATATACAAACCTCCACTTATTCGAGTCCCTTTACATAACTGAATTCCCTTCTATGTTAGTTTTACACACATGAATTATTCACGTTCCGAAATTCCTTCACAAATATGTTTTTTGACGTAGTTTAATTTCTTTTGTGGTAGATTCGAATATGTGTCTCCTTCACACATTCAATTTCATTACATATCCAAATTACCTTACGTGATATGTTTTCATAAATTATCTCCATCACATAGCCAAAATTTCATATGTGGGGACTTAACCACATTTCCAAAAAATCAATATAACACCATATTGCACTAAATTAAACAAAAAATCTTCAATATATCTTCCATAATTCAACATATAGACTCTATAAATAGATATAATTCATAAAATATTTCTTTCAATCGATTTTCAAAAAAAACCTACAACATACTATAAATTGTTTTTCCAACAAGGAGAATATATAAGATTACCTATGTGTTGAAGTAGAGGAATCATTAATGTCAAAAAACTTACATTGATACATTAGAATAACATAAAACTGATATATATAAATTTCCAAAATTTAGAAATTTAATTTTTTTATTATCACTATGATACATAATATCTTTCAAGCATCACAATATATTTTGGTTGATACATAGGATTCTTCCAAAGTGAAAAATTGTAAAATTAATGAAGCTCACTACTATGGTGCATAAGATATTTCATAAATATGATTTTTCATTTTGTTAAATTTTTGAGATTTCTTATGATTGAAATGTGAAGATTATATATTGGGATTCAAAGATAAAATATCATAGTGGTTTAAAGTGACATTATTCTATAATAGAATATTGAATGTGAGAATTGAAGAATAAATTTAATTTTTGATAAGGGTTTCCAAAATGTGAAGAGAAGAATCACACCACGAGGGGGTTTTCATATGTTCATGTAGACATTAAATAACGAGGAAGTGGATTTTGTGGATGTTTTGAAGAAGGAAAATCCTAAGCCTCTTTAAAAATTAAAATATATTTTATTAATATTAAATAATAATATGAGTATTTTTAATAGAATTTTAGTAAAATAATTTAATGATTTTGAGAAAGTGGAGAGAAAGACCACATAATTTTTGTGAATAATTAAAAGAGAATTGAAGATTAAGAATTATGGAGAATATAATGTTTCCATTATTGAAGGAGTTTTCCAAATTCAAATGTGGAAATAATAATCATGTGATTATGAGAGGATAGAAAAGTAATTGAAGAAGAGAATAAAAAAAGTGGATGATAAACCAGATACTAGAGTAAACTATTGACTATATCAAGTATAAAATAAATAGAATTTTGTTGAGGAACTAATACTCAATTCCTTTAGAGGATTATCAGAATTGAAGAGAGAGAGAAAGATAGGGAGAGAAACTATTGATATTTTAGAGATATATAATCCTTTGTATCAAGGAATAAGAAGAAGATAATAAAAAATAGAATTATATGTAGGTGAAAATCATTTCCCAATGATATCTTTATATCATATAATATGATTTTGAAAAAAAGAAGAAAATAATTAAGCAAGTAAGTTAATAATTATACCTATTAATGATATATGTGTTGAAGCTCTTGAAGAATATGTATATTGAGTAATAATACAACTTAGATAATCCAACTATCTACATATGTTGATCATTCCATGATTGAGTTTAATAGATAACAAGATCGACATGAATTACATTGTACCTATTTATGTATTGGTAGCCAGAAACCTTTTTATGAGGAAGAAGATATCTTCAGTTGATAGAGTGGAATCCATATACATATTTGAGGTCTTATTCAAGAGTTTATTGGGCCTAAAATAGAATACTTGAGTGATCTATTATAATAATATACACACTAGTTGGGATACTGAAGGGGTTTTGGGAGGTATTTATTATCGCATGATAAAGTTTGGCCTAGGATGATACCTTCCCATGTGTTAAAGATGATACCTTCCCATCACTTGTAAGTTCTGAGTTAATAATGATACATTTTTAAAAATTTATAATCACTATAATATATCAGTGATAATTTATGCCTTAGACATGACCCAAAAAAATAAGGAGTAAATTCACACATTGGGTTTGAACCTTGTAAAAATAATTTGTGCTAATTTCTTTCTTATTTTCTACTTTAAATGTGGTGTTTTTGGTAATCATTGAAAAAATCATACACCTTAACCAATAAAAAGGTTTTAATATCAAGAGGTGATAATTAAAAAATAATATATTTTAGTAAAAACAATCACACCCAATTCACCCCTGTCAGGTGACTACATGATCTACTTATCAATTAAAGTATAATATCTAATTAAGATTTCCTATGATTGGATATATTTTTTATGAGTTGTCTTTATCATATACATATGGAATAAATATTTTGAGATGATTCAGAATTAATTTTGATGGAAATTTTAGGTTCCATCCTTGTTGATACAAACATGGTGGATTCAAAAAAACCCTGATGAAGAGATATAAAAAAGAGGAAAAAAAGTTAAGAAATTATTATAAGTAGATGGATGTTCCACCAGTACATGAAGGTAATCAAATTGGTGATTTATCTATTTTTTTTAATTATTAACCTCTAAAAAATCAAGTTCAAGTTGTAAATAGTACAAGGAGAATGATTCTACTAAATTAGTTGATGAAATTTACTTTGAGGTTATGGATTACTTGAAGGATGTTCTTATTAACGTTTTCACATTTATATTTGAGTACATCAAAAAACTACATAATGATAACACATAAATAGTAGTAAATAGAAAATCTATGTAAAAATTAGTACGATCAATGTTGGAAATGAGAAACTCCCTCATCAAAGAAGTGAAATCTAAAGAGAAATACTTAATAACGAATCAAAAAAAATTATACATGGATGAATATTTATTGAAATATAACATTGATGAGAAAGTTAAGGTGGGTAGAGTATGTGAAGAAATATTTAATTCTTTAGAAGAAACTCACAAAGATACTATTGGGGTCAAGGATGCCTAATTGGAAATCAAAGACAAGATAGTTATATACCTTGTTAATTCTATACTAAAAATTAGAAAAAATGGGAATTAGAATAGGAATGTAAAAAGAGGATGGGAAGAAAAGGAAAGATCGACTGAGTAATATAAAAATATAATCAATATGATGTTTCTTGAACTAGAATTCAAACTAATAAATATTAAGATGACACAAGCTAAGACTTTAGAAAAATAGAGAGAGCATATGTATTTCCATTAAAGATCATCACGAGAGTATTTCTTTTAAAATAACTCATAATAGTTTCTATAAGAGGTTAAAATCATCTAAGATAAAATCCAATATAATCTTACATAAGAATGTAACCCTTATTAAATAAAATGGTTTATGTACAAATTTTATTTTATCTTCTAATTCAGACAAAACATCTGAATCTAAACAAATACAAGTGACCAAAAATGTTGACAAACCCACCCCTTCATCAAGGGTGGATGTGACCACTATTAATAATTCTTATTCCCCAAAATAAGCTCAAATTAAAGGTAAATTTTTCCTAAAATTAACAAGGTTTTAAATCTGGGTAGACTATATATAAAGACCAAAGAACAATGATTATTGACCACTACTAGTTCTATAGAAGGTTTGGACATAAGTCCATTGAACGTTGGAATACTCTATAATTTCTTAAAAATTATAGATGGTATATATCAAGGGAGATCACCTCTAAAATGAAGAGATATCCTACTGAGAATAATTAATGTATATTGAAAAATAAAAATCTATTTAGTAAAAATAGATTTGAATGTCTTGAATATTTACATGGGAATTACAAAAAAAAGTGGTCATATTGGTGATGAATTCTAGTTCATGGGTATTGAGAATGTACTATAGGTTGTCGATGAATGAAGAGAAGATAATATGAAAATTAATCTGTGTAAAAGAGATGAATAAACCTTTGGGTATAATCAAAATATTTTTTTGACCAAAGTATATCTAAAAAGAAGTTTAAGATGGATTATACACTAATGAAGGGATGATTCCATCATGGAATGAAATTCCACATAATGGACCTATATAAATAGCCTATGAATATCATTGTTGAAGGAATAAAGATAAATTAATAAGAAGAATAAATCTAATAGAGAAATAAAAGGACTTTTTTGGTAGAATATATCTAAGTATAAGGTCTTGAAAGGTTTCCTAAATAGGTAAATACAATTACTGGAGAGATGTTATATGTAAAGTGAAAAAATAATTATAAAACTCCTTAAAATTCCCAAAATAGCTACCTAGAAAGAAGGATTTGATGAAAAATACAATAAAAAACCATTGAATCCCCATTTCAAGAGTGATATTGTGAAATATGATCCACTAAAAAATGATAAATTTGAGCATGTTTTTATGAAATGGAAGACGATATAGTTATTAATGTTTTCATTTTCAAATAAAATGGAACAAAAAAATGAGTGAATCTACTTTGTTATCTAATATGAAAAATCCTACTCAATATAAGAAGAAATATTAAAATAATAGTAACATATTTCTTCTCAAATATTCTCATGTTTAGAAAATTAAATGAGGAATTAGCATGAAGAGTTCTCACACCATTGGAGTTGAGAATAAAATTGTTTCTAGGTTGATAAGGAAATATAATCCATGTTTCACTCATTATAAAGAAAATAAATAACTCACCTTATTCCTATATTTTTTTGTAATTTTTATATTTAATTGAAGGTGATGCATATTGGGAGAGAACATGATGAAAGATGTGTCCGATTTACTGGTAGAAGATATATCCAATATTTAAAACATGTGTTGATATCTTGACGCCTCCTTGAAACATTTAAAGTGATATCTGAAGATGCTTAGTGCTCATTTTGAAGAAAATGATCCATGAAAAGGATATGTTAGATAGAATATATTGATGGGGAGTTTAGTAATAAATCTTCAAGAATATCACTATTTCCTGTGAATATGAAATTGTTGTAAAATGAAAATGATGAGGTATAATAATCATTTTCCCATGATTTCTTTGTTTTTTTATCAAATCTAATTTTTATAAGGGATATATATTTTTACACTTGAATAATATTAATGTGTTTTTTAAATGTGAGTGAATTTTTTTATTTGAAAAGTTACTTGATGAACACCTATAATGATAAAACAAAGTCGGTATAACATAATAGATTATTTTATATATAACTTTGAGGTTAATATTAATCAACCTTGTTTTAAACACTGAGTTAGCTCACATATACCTTTTAGTTGATTGTTTTATGACTGATTTTTTTTATTAATGTTATTATAACCTTTTACCAAATGGATTAATTTTAATAAGGGGGATAAAACGAAGTTTTATTCAAGAATAAGATATATGATGAGTATTCCATTCCCCTATTATTGAAACTTTGTATTTATTGGGGAACTACTAAATAAATATTGATAGTAATCCAGGTTCTGTAGTTAAGGATATTAAAATAAAATCCCAAAGGGGATATTGAAAACCCAAATGGATTATTATTATCATATTTGAAGTTATAGAATAAATTTATTTTAAAAATGTTTTAAGAGATGAAGGAAGTTCTTAATGAATGAATAAAATGAAATTTGAGAGTTAAAAATTATAAAAAATTATATACCATTTTAAATACTATTGGAGACTCATTAATATGTTGGTAGTGAAGAAGTTCTTGAGATGATAATGAGTGAGTATCCACACCTCACACATATAATTATTAAAAATATGGAATTATATGAGAATCAATGATAGGTTCTATTGGATGAAGAGACCACTATCTACTACATGATACTTATTAAGTTTGAGAATATGGCTAGATGATTGAGGTTCACTAAGTTGAAAATATATCCTTATGTTACCAACCATAAAATATGTTATAATTAATAGATAATTTCACTTAGATGATGATTTTAGAATACTGATAAGTTTTGAGGTAGTCAACTTTCATTAAAATACTAAAGAAGAGTACTTATATGATACAAGATTCTTTGGGCATTATGATAAATAGATTTCAGAATGGTAAATAAATTCATAAATTCATTTAAGTTGTTTTGAAGTTGTGGAAATTATTTGGAGAAGTATAGAATAGGTTTGATATGGTTTCAGTATCTATATATGAATAAAATGAAAATACGAGTTCAACATATTTTTAAATAGGTGGCTGATGACTCATGTAGGAATCAAATTCCACTATGTGAGATTAATATTATGGAAGGAGAGCTGTGGAATAATAAATTCAGCATATTTGATATTAAATAGGTGTAAACATAGATATATAAGGAGTACAATGGGGTTTCAGAGATCTCATAATAATTATGAGTACACAAATAACATTAAATAGTCACAATGTCAAAACATTTCACCAATATCCTAGTTTCATAAAAATATATTAGATATCACTATAGATTAATTAGTATTTTCTAAAATAATAATGATTCCAAATAAGAAAGAATATGAAATTTTATGTTCTAGAAAATTGAATCCCAAATAATAAATTTAAGAGTAGATCTAAAATTTTAATGAATATGTAAGGGTCAACAAGAGCATACATAATATATTTTTTCAAGGCCTATCCATAAATTAATTAAAGAAAAATTCATTACAAATATACATATGATATTTAGAACATATAGAAGAAACTTGTTTTAAAAATATGATAAAGGTAAAAAACATAGGCATGGGTCCCTCTACCCAAAACATAAGAAGTGCACTAAGGTGGAGAAAAAATTTTCAAAGGGAAAAAACTTTTGTCAATATGTAGGGGTTAATAAGATCATATGTAAGAGTGATTTTCAGTCTAAGTAGAAGAATCAACAGTGGAAAAAGACATACATTGATACATAAGAGTAACATAAAGAAGATATATAAGAGAATATGATATTGGAAAAATGAAAAATTATTTAATATCATCATTATATTTAACACCCTTAAATAAATAAGAAATATTTTGGATGAGATGTATGATTCTTTAGAACTGAATAATTAGTGATGTACAGAAGCTCACAACTATTTTACTTAAAATATCTCATTTATGGTATTCAATTTATTAGATTTTCAATATTATGGTTGATTAAAATGTGGAAATTATGTGTTTTAATTTAAAGGTAAAATATCATTATGATTTTAAGGGCCATTGATTCTATCCAATAATAATGAAGTTGAAAAATTAAAGAAGAAGTATGAGCATTAATGAGGGTTTCCATGTTGTGAAGAGAAGTATCACATCATAAGTGTTTATATATATATATATCTATATATATCTATATAGGCATGTAGTATTAGGAAAGTATATTTTTTGGAAGTTTTGAAGAAGGGAAATCCTAATTATCTTGAAAGATTGAAATATATTTTACTATGTTTGAATAAGAAGATATGCATTTTTATTATACCGTTTGAGACAAAGAAGTCGGATATTTTGAGAAAGTAGGGAGAAAAATGACGTCATTATGTTCAATAATTTAAAAATAAATAAAGAAAAATAATTATGGATAAGATCATGTTTATGTGTTTAAAAGAGTTTTCTATATTCAAATATAGAAATCACACTAATGTGATTATGAGAAGATAAAAAGGTAGAATAAAAATAGAATAAAAACATGGATAAGATACAATATATAAGAGTCTACTACTGAATATCTTGAGAATTAAATAAAAATAATTATGTTAGGAACAAATATTTCATTCTATGATAATATTTTATGAATTGGAGAGAGAGATAATCCAAAAATATAATAAAGAGAGAATATATTATTCACTTAGGAACAAGTTGATTAGAATAATAATAATAATAAGGATAAGTATGTGCAAAGACCCACCCTATGATATCCTTATATCGTAGGATATGTGTTGGAGTCCCAAATTAAGGCAATGTAACCCTACAGGTCAAGGACTACTAGTAGTAGTGTGTCACGATGTGGCATATGGGTGTCACAACATGACACCTCATCCCTTGTCTCACATCAGGTCTTAGAGTGGTTTTGGGCATGATATATAAGCCCCAGTGATCCGCACCCCATTAAAAGGCCTTCTAAGAGGAAGATGGGTAGTGATCCACCTTGGCGGGTAGTGAGCCTTGTTGAATAAAAAAACCTTAAGGGAGTGAACTAAAGTGAACAAAAATTTGAATATAGGGTCTTTTAACAAGAATGTATATCCTAAAATTTGTATCAAAGGGGGGTAGGTTGCCTCAAATTTATAGGGAAAGAAATTAGGTGGATATTGTTCGAGTTCTAAATGAATCCATTGCTACCCTATTGGTCAAGGACTCCAAGTTGCAATGTGTTATGACAAGAAATATGGGTTTTTCACTGTGAAACCTTGTACCTTTTCCCATGTCAAGGCTTTGAGGGGTGTTGGGAATGGTATATAATCCCCAAAGATCCTTTCCCTATCATAGGGCCTTTTTAGAGGGGGATGGGAAGTGAGCCCCACTGAAGAAAAAAACTGTGAGGGAGTGACCCAAAGTGGAAAACATTGTGATTAGAGGGTTATGTAGCCATAATATAGATCCTATAATATGATTTTGAATAAATAAGAGAATAAATGAGATAGGATGAAAGTACTACTGCCTATTCCTGGTCAGTGTTTTGTAGCTCTTGAAGAAGAATAATATTATAGAGGAAGATGACATTGAGTATCCAACTATATACTTGTATTTTCACCCTGATATTGAGTTAAAAATACAATAAGGGTGACATGAATGTTGTTTTATATATTATGTATAGGTAGATAAAGTCCTATTGTTGAGGAAGGAGATCTCACTAGATGACATAGTATAATCTTATAATAGATATGGAACTTTTTCATGAGTTCAGAAGGTGTTTGGTGGATGACTGGAGTGATACAATATAAAAATATCCATAAAAATAAAGAAACTAGAGGGTTTTTAGGAGACAATTACTATCATGAGATATCTTTGGGTCAATATTGATACCTTACCATGGGTAATGGAGAATACCTTATAATCCTTATAAGTGTTGAGTTAGGGAAGATACCTTCCCACACTTTTATAATCACTATATTTGATTAGTGGTAATTTTTGTCTTGGACTAACCCAATTACAGCAAGGATTAGACTTCCACAGTGGGGTCGAACCTTGTAAATATATAGTGTGTTGCTTTCTTGTTTATTTACTGATTTTAATGAGGTGTTGTGTGATAGGTAAGCATTCAAATATATATACATCATAGTCAAGATAGATCCTTAAATATAATTAAGGGATAATTAAAAGAGATTATAATTTAGTAAAAAAATCACAACTGATTCACCTCACTCTCTCAAGTGACTACACAATCTACTAGGAATTTTACAAATATCAATTTAATGACTGAGAGAATTTCATAAATCCTAAATAGAATACTGAATCAAAATTTTGACATCGTAGTTTTTTTGGAGGGGTGCTTCCTATAAGAGGTATAATTTTCATATAATGTATGTCTTTGAACCCCATGACTGATTATTTGTGTGATTTAAAATTAAATTAAAATAAATTAATATTTTTATTTGTTATGTGTATCATTGTAGAGATGACATTTCTTCGTGATGTGACAGTTACATTCCTTAATGGCGATGACATGGAATACATAATTATTTAACCTAATGTTTTTATCATTTCAATGATTTTATGAAGGGATTTTTTCTTCACGAGGATTTTTTAATGGACAGATTTTAATAGGGTGTTTTTATGGTGAATTATGAGATGAGTTTTTGGAAGTTAAATATTTTTCCATCTATATATATTTATTTGGTTAAAATGTAAATACATTCCATCTCTCCTATCTTTTTTCATGGATGGAAGGAATTAAAGAGTTCCTCTATATATCTTTCTATATTCACACAATGGATAGTGAGCTTCGACATTCTTCATGTTATTCAAGGTGGTGACAATAACGATGATCATGGAAGGTGATTTGACCCTTAAGTGATGAATATTCACCATCAACGTAAGAATTTTTATGGTTTAATTCACCTCATTTATGTTGTGTGATTCAATACCCTTCCACTAATGATCAATTCAGTTAAAACTTATACTATGATAAAATGAATAAAAATCATGAAAGGTTTTGAATATGAATAATTACACTGTAATTTATTGTAATTAAATCAAGGGATTATTTTTATAGAAAAACTCTTGAGGTTTTTTAATGGTTGAAAACTATTTTTTTCCTTTGAAAATGGTTTTTGGTGATCAATGGGAAAATTATTTCTTTCAAAATAATTTCTTTTTTAAATAATTTTTTCCATGATAGACTAATTTAAAAGTGAAATGGTTTTTAATAAAAAATAATATCATTTAAATAAATTATTATTTTCATTCTCATGAAATGTGAAATGAATACTTTAATATTTTCCAAAATATATTCATTGCACAACTCTGATTATTTGATATTTTTTTCATGGAAAAAATGTGTTTTAATGGAAATTAGATTAAATAATTGAATAATATTATTTTTCCAGTGTATGGAGAAATTAATATTTTACCTTGATTTTATATCCCCTATGATCATGATAGTTAAGTTTTTTAAATATTTTATTTATAGAATAGGGTATGTGTGGGGATGAATCCTTCACATTTATCATGAATTTTTGTTTCCAAAATTTTCCTTAGATTATTATTCTAAAGTGGTTTATTCCTGGTGATAATTATTTACAATAATAATTATTTTGGATAGAAAATATTATTTGATAAATTATTTATCTGTGAAATAATTTTTTATATAATCACAACCCATTGATAAAATTTCACCCAAAAAATATTAAATTATAATCTTTTCTGATACTCTTATTCCTGGATGAAATTTAATGTGATCCTATCCTTGGGTGGTTGAGTGTTGCTTCATCCAATACCTTCTTGAATATTGTCTCATTATTTGTGATTGAGTCCGGTAGTGATTCTATTATACTACACTAGGACAATGGTAGAATCATGTGTTTGGGGCATGATAGCGATGCTAAAATAGGGTTAGGGAATAGTTCAATTAGTGATTGGACTATGATAGTATGGAAAATGATGGATGGATATAAATATATCTGATGAGGTGTGAGTGAGGATCCTAATGCAACCAACATAGCCAATTGTGGTAGCTCGATTATAATTGGAAGAAACATTGGTGATTTCCTAATGAAATTAAATCAAATGATCTTTCTAACTTTTTAGATTTTTTGTGACCACACACAGTGTCGTCCCAAACTATAAGACATGTATTCTTTAATTTTATGATTATGTATTATCTTTAATTAAAAATGGGATGTAACCCCCATCAATTTCATTATATGAATTGGATATGGAGATGCTAAGGCTACACTTGATTTTAAATTCCACACACTGTATGACTTTATGTCACACATTTTGTATCTCAAAATCATTCACTTTAGCATGTAACAACATATATTTCATGTCACAAAGATGTACCTGAATAATTTGTGTTTTCATTCACACATTCCATTTATAGTGGATTGAACTTCTAAATGATTACATAATATGTAGACCCAATGTTACTGTATGACTTATGCATCATGTATCCCAAGCTAATACTATGTACAATTGGTGATGTGACTTTTCATGAATCCAGAGTACACACCATAAACCTGAGTAGTTCTACATGTCATGTACTTCTAGATACATCATGTATAACACATTAGAATAACTTATTATTAATTTAGTTCATATTAGATTGAATCATGTACCTATTATCCATAACCATTGTTCATATTAGTAGAAAAATTACAAAAGTATATTTCACACATGTTTAGTTGTGGAATTACATGAACAACATTTCTTGGGAGCTTTACATGTCATGTACCACAAAAGACACACCACGTACTGGGATATTTATGGTATTATTTAGGATTTTAAACATGGATGATAGTTTTGGGCATATTTGTAGTCTATTTCTGATATCTTATCATATAGAGAACAACAACTTGAGCATATCATTCATTAAAGACTATTCACATTTTGGATTGGACAACTCAAGGATCTTAGCTCTTATAAAGAGTTGACATGATGTGGGCCAGATTTTTGGAGAATTTATATAGTAGGTATTTCCCTTGTGTTGGGGTATAGTACTCAATGAATAGGGATTTCTGTACTCCCCTAGTGGCATACACATGGTAAGGTGTTTCCCCCCTATGATAGATGTTATTCAAGTATGAACCTGTATGTTGGGGTATGGTCCTCTATCAGTGGATTAATTACACCCCTATATGCCAAGGTGATTTCCTCCATTATTGTAGTAGAAAAATCATCATATACAGATGTTCAGTCATCCATAGGGGATAAGTATTATCTCAGCTGATACAAACATACCTCGATGAGTCACGGTCTCCCACTATAGTTCCAGAAGGGAAGTATAGAAGTTATGGAAGAATAGTATATAGGGAGTCATGAGATTTATGATAGATTTATATATAAATTCTTTTTATATGCTAAACAAACTTCCCAACCTTTGTTCCTTCCTTTTAATTACATCTTATATGTGAACATTTGATTTTAGGTATCAAAATATTAATACTACCCTAAGAATCACCAGTTACTTGTGTGATTGTTATAAAAAACCCACCACATGTGTTTTTATAGTTTTGGGTTGTGTATATTAAAAAATATAGTGAAAAATAATATTTAAAAAATTATACAAAGGGGGAATCATGATGAATTCATGATGATATGGTTTCTGTAAGTGTGTGGATTTGGTTTTATGATGGTCATGAAATTTTGGATTCAAAGGATAAGTTTTAAAAAATCCATAGGAAAAGATGGAATCCTATGAAATAATTATATAGGATTTATAAAGAGTTACTTGAAGTAAAATTTGGAGTAATGGAAGAAATACCATGAAATAATTTTATAGGTCTATGAGTGTTTTATATGATAGAGTTTCTAGATAAGAGATAAAATCTTCAAAGAGAATTATTTAGAGGCAGGATTCCATGAAAGAATTACACTAAGGATAACATTCATTAATGAATTATAGGGATGAATAGTTCTATGAAATAATTATACATAGGAATAATTATATGAAATAATTACATTGGATAAATATGATATGAAATAATTATATGGAGGCCTCATCATTTGTTAAAAATAATTAGATTTTCTTATAACCTTTGAATGGAAACTATCATATAGTCACCATAAATCTTGAACGTAATTATTTTTAAAGTGATTTTATAGGAAGTTAAAAAAATTTAGTATTACATAGAGTGTTTTTATTGGGTTATTTTCCAATAAATAGACCCCTAATCACTTCATTTAAGAGAGAAGAAGTCATTTTTAAAATATTATTTTGAGTAAATCACTTTGTGCAATGTGGGATTCCATGATGAAATTACATGAAAATAATAATAATATAAATAAATTACATGGTAATAAATTACCATGAAGTAAATATGTGGTAAGTAGACTACTATGAATAAATTACATGTAACAATATTCCATGAATAAATTATATAGAAGAGTCTGTCATGAAGAAATTATGTGGAACTATCTTCCATGAATAAATTACATGGTCAAACATGCAAAAATTATTTTTTACACAAATCTGAATTTTGATGGAGTAAATATTACATGGTAAAGGGGAATTCATATCTTTGATTAAATAATAGTTTCACATCACACTAATTTAATCAATAATCTTTTTAGATCTAATTTAAATCATATAAATATTCTTTTGTAGTGGTACTTTCACTTATGTTGAGAGAGCATTAGTATCTCAGTTATCATTGGTTATACACTAGTAGGGATAGTGAGTCTATACCAAACATGTAAACATTAGTGCATAATAGTGGATTTGGTATGTTAGAACACTATCATGTGTATACTCCTTGAACATATCCTATTTCCAGTGAATGAAGTAATATTTCTGTGTATCTTTCATGTTTTATTTTCATTAAATGTTACTATGAGATAAAGTGAGAAGTGAATTATTTCTCATGGTGAAATAATATTAAAAGGGTATTTATTTAAATATTTTATACCCTAATTTAATCTCCTATCAGGGTATTTGTCCTAGTATGGGACCCATAAGTTGTATCAGAGCTAAAGGTTAATATCTGAAGAATTATTCTCCATTGGATGTCATGTAAGTGATGAATCACAAATGTATTATGATATTTTATGGAAAAAAATTCAGCTATGGAAGAATCAGACACAAAACTACTTCCAATCATTTAACATGGATGATTATAAAATTTATATTCATGGAATTTCAGTCGATATAAACATCGTAGCTATATTAGAGAGGGACCATAAAGAGTTTGATGCGTATATAGGAGTAATCAATATATTTGTGGGAGATTAATCCAATTCTATCTACACAATGATGATTTCATGTAACTCCTCATCACCATAAGAGAAAATTTGATTAATATCTTTAAATGTGACATTATGGTATGTTAATCTAAACTAAAATTTTATAGAAAAAGTATAATGATTTGAGGGTACACCCAAATCAATCAATTAAAGCATTTTTTGATTGAGTGAATGAGACTATTTAGGACATGTGTGTACTAGGGGAAACCATTGATGTTTTTAATATTTCAAAGAGAACTTTGATAAGATTTCCAGATCAATTCAATCAAACAATCTCAATGGTTGATGATATGGATATAGAAGAGATCACATTAGATAATCTTTATTACACTCTAGTTTCATATTAAAATGGAACATAAATAATTATGTTATTGAAAAATGGAAGTCTCAAGAAGTGGTATTCAAGGTAATGAAGAATATAGCAGTGGAAGATGATCCTGAATAAAGGAAATTCAATGATGTTATGTAATTAATTTACTCAAATCTAAAAAGGGTAAAAATAAAGATCAGAGGGAAACATACACTCACATTCTAATGGTGTGTAAATGTTGGGCATCACAATACTAAGTTTCCTAAGAAGTTATGATATGATTATGGCGATGATGAAGTACCCATGATAAATTATTTTAATATTGTGAAAGAAATGTAAAGTTCTATATAGAATTTATCCAAAAAGAAGAACTTACTTACAAAAGAGGATTAAAATAGTAACACCCTTAAATTATAAAGAGAATAACATTTTATTCGATAGTATATGAAACACATGACACTAAGCTTAAAAAACCCACAGAATATATTTATTTAAATGTAATCTCTTTGATAGCTTGTGGAAAAAGAAATACCGAGTATAAATGAGCTGTAATATAGTATAACATTATAACCTTTCCATTAAATTGGTGGTATGGATATTACTAACTAAATTATTAAAATAACTTTTATCTATTTATTATAAATAAAATAAGAATCATTTAATTGGAAAAGAACTGTTTTATGAGAAAATGTATTTTTATAAAAAACGATTTAGTCACGCTTTGTGAACCTAATTTAAAATTAATTTTTTCCAATTTTAAAATATTTATTTTAATTTTTTTTAAAATCATCATATGAAAATTATATTTTCGTATTTCTTTTTGGATTTTTTCCAAAAAAGTTTTATTTTTCAATGAATAGTAAAAAAATCTGATTTTGATTGAAGAATATCTTTTCATTTAAATAATTTACAAATTTAATGTTTTGAGAAATACCTCACGGTAACATTGCAGTGTTTTTGGGTGGATTGTGTATGTACATAAAGTAGGTTCCCAGGTCAGTTGTGGAGTTCCATCATGGTTGTTGACACAATATGTTGAAAAATATCCAATATAAAATAATGGATGCTCTAGAGGTGGTATATAAAATTTCATATACCAGGTGGTTCTATTTTCTAGGGTTATACCAAATTTTAGGGTCCAAAATTTGGAGGTTGGAGCAATCATTAGAAAATTTTAATTTCCATTAATGCCTTGTAAAAATTTGTGAAAGGTATGATTTTTGCAAAGATTGGAGTTTCATGAAGGTAAGGATGTTTACAAAGGAATTCAGTGTCATGAAGGCTAGGTTTCAAAAAAGTGTGGAGCATCAAGGATTCACGAAGGTTTGAAGTTAAATCTCCATGAATATGATACGTGGAACATCAAAAATTTACAAATAGTTAACGATGATTTTATGTAACTATGAGAAGCTTCAAGAATGGGAAAATTTCATAGTGCTTTACAAAAGTAGGCAGATTCATGAATGAGATTGGAGAGATTCAAAAAAAGGTGACGATTATGATGGAATCTTTTGTAATGGGATAAAAATTCCTATAAATAGGCATCTACCCCCCCCCCCCCCCCTCAAAAAAATTGAGGAAGCCTTAACAAAAATCCAAAGGCTCTAAATCTGTGAAGGTTATTCACAAAGGTTGTCCTTGTGAAAAAGTTCACGAAGAAAGGAAGTTTGAGTACACTATAAAATAAGACCAAAATTTGTAAGCATCTCAAAAGTATTGAATATTTCTAAGGATATAAAAATCCAACTGAAATTTTGAGCTTCATGATGGCTAATAAAGTTTCTCAATTGTGTTTGATCTTCTCAAAAGGATATTGATTCACAAATGTTGGTTGAGGTTTTTTAATGAGGTGAGATTCATGAACATTGTGGGGTTCATGAAGGCAGTGTTACTTGTGAATTATTGGATAGTTTTTTAGAGGTTGTGTGAGCTTTACGATGGTAGTGAGCATCATGAAAGTGTTGAAAAAGGATTTCCTAGTACAATTTTTGTAAACTTATATTCATCATGTGGAAGAAGGTTGGACTTCAATAGAGAATTTACTTATAATAGAAGACGTATTCATTATTTATATTTATAAGGCCCCATCCTTAAACCTTACTTAATCTTGAGTTATTAAAAGATTACACATTGAGGATCTTTTCAGGTTTAGAGTTTTAGAGAATTAGATCATGAAACTTGCATTACATTCCACATTTAAACAAAGTGGTTACATAAAAGACAATATTCATTCTTCCCATCAACGGGAACATATTTAAAACAAAACATGGATTCTTTCTTGACACATCCTTGACACTATCATCACATCATGTACCCTTCCCTTGACCTGTGAAAAACATTTCAAAAACTTGGGATGAGCATAAAAAGCTCAGTAAGAGTTATAAAAATATGGAAAGGAAACATGAGTTCATATATACATTATAATGAAATCACACTTTACCCATAAAACATAGGCATATCAAATCATGAATAAATCATAGAAAACATAAGACATAAAGGTAACTTGAGGCATTCATAACATTCTTACGTAGGGAGTAACCCTCTTGGTTACGTTTGGAATACCCATCACAGTATATTCCCTAAATCTCTTCGGAGAAACCTTAACGTTTTACTCCTTCGCGTTACCCAATGCATTGGAGAGCTATATCGGGCTCACCCGCCCTTAGTTTATCACGGAACCACCCTTTTTCATAACATTTCCCAAGAACCATAACATAAATGTGTCACATAAAACATGCATAAAGGAAACATAACATTTCCACATTTCAATCACAATATAACATTTTAGTATATTGAAATAATGAATCCATTCAAAAAGAAACCATTTCCAAAACCATTTAAAACATTTAATAAAGATATTTTTGAATCAAAGTGACCCATACCACCTTGAAGCTTAAACTTTTAAACCATTAATATCCATATAAATAAATCCTTAAAACCATTTTGAAAAAATGCATATTAATAAGAACAAATAATTAAAACATTTAAAATGATATATTGGTTAAAGGGGTTTTACCAAAATTAGAGACACTTGAATACAATAATTGAGGAATAAAATTTAGTCAGAACTTTATAATATCATGAGAATAAATGGATTCATGATATAATACTCCAAAGGACAGTATATACACCATATAAGAGTGAATTGGTGCATAACAACAATGAACCCTCAATAGAAATGTCAAATGTGATGAAATCCCTTATAAAGAAGGCATCCTTAAATTAAGGACAAATCAATCTCAAAAATATGTGTGACAAATATAAATACACCCAATATAAGTGGATATTAATTGTAAAACAATAAAAGGTCATTCACACATATTCAATGGATGACATATTCAATGACTACATGTTGAACCCAAAGAAATCGAAATTGGGTTAAAAAGTTCCCTTGACAGCCTAACGACATCACATCAAAATGAGTTGATGAGAGATAAAAAGAGTATCTCATCACTTGGACATAAAATTTACATCAATAAGGATATATGAGAACATATCCCAACATAACAATATGTAAATTAAAAGACCCAACAAAATAATTCTTTTAAAAAGGAGGAGGGTGAAAGGTTCCCTTACCGACTTGGGTATCTTTCAAAACATACACCCCATGAAAGAAGGACAATAGATAATTGATGTAAATACTCATAAATGAAAGTATATTACACAAAGAGTAGAACAATGGGCAGTACATATACCACTCAATGGAATTTGTGGCAAATGTAGCATAAATCTCGCAGGAATAAAAGTGAGATGAAAAATCCCTTACGAGAACTCGGCAGCCTAACGGCGCCACATAAAACTTCCGAATATGGATTGATGAGATCAAATAGGGTATCTTATCACATTAAAATAAAATTTACAGCAACAGGAATATAAAAGAACACCCCCCAACATTACAAAGAGGAGCTTAAAATAAGTGACATAAAGGAGAGTACTTAAAAAGAAAGAGAGGGGTTAGATCTCTTACGAAAGTTCGGCAGCCTAACAACGCCACTCAAAACTTCCAAAATGGATTGATGAGAGAGAATAGGGTCTCTCATCACATGAAAATAAAAATTACAGTAAGTGTAATATAAAATATCATCCCAATAACAAGAAATATGAGCTTTAAAAGGAATGACATAAAAGTGTGTACTTAAAAAGAAAGAGAGGAGTAGGATCCCTTACCTCGGGTCCGACTTGACTCGATCGTTCTTTAATCTCCTGAATAATAAACTTGAGTTAATTTATACTTCCTTAAGAACCTTTTTCAAGTTCATTATTCCTTTTATATCACTTATTACCATGTTATAAACATTATTTAATCATTTAAGTTAATCATGTTTGTTTTGTCGATATTTGGTTCTTAAGTGGAAAGTGGACTTCTTACAATTACATGTTGTTCGTGTGGTCAAAGGTTATTTATATCCAGAATGAAATTCCTGATTTGGATATCATATATATCATATATATCCAGCATATACATGTATTTAAAATATTACATAATCATTTAGAGGTAAGAAGTGAAATGCACCGTTCATGGAGACGGTAAGCCGTACGTACGCATGAACGCTACTTCCATTTCTATTTCATATTTTATAGAATGGAATAATAATTATATAAAGGTATATTATAATTCCAGTATAATATCATATATAATATCATAGTTCCATCCATTATACGTCCCACATATGGTATTTAACGAATCAAATCACTTTGAGGGGGCGGTAGTCCGCACTTCCTTAAATGAAGATATCGCGTTTACCCATAATGGAAACCATAAAGGTATGCCCAAAATGAAAAAAACAGAAGATTAAGGAAAACATAAACATATTATATATCATATATAAAAATATTTACATCATAATGGCCACCTTTGAAGGTGTTAAATGAGTATTGAACAATCATCGTTTCGGGAGGCAGAGTTTCGCCATCCACGGAAACCGTATGTTCATTAACCATTTTATGTAGTTGTGTGAGGGTGTAGCTTGAATAAATCTTATAACAACATCCTAGTATATTGAAGATACTGGTGTTGTTACAAAAGAAGTAAATAAAAAGAGTTTAGGGGGTTGGAGAAGCAAAATAATACAAATGAACATGAGAGAATGAATTACCTTTAAAAGTGTAACTCCTTTTGATTTGAGCCTAAAGGCTTCCTTTGAAAGGATTATGCCTAAAGGGAATCCTCTAGGATTAGGAGAGGGATGTGGAGAGAGTAAATGGTCAGGGGTTGGTTGAGCCAAAGGCTTGAGGAGTGTGTGAAATGAGGTAGAAGTGGGGGCCTTTTATAAGAGGAGAGGAGGGTCACTTTTGGAAGTAAGAAATATTACTTTATTTGAAAATGTTTTTCAGTTTTAAAAGGTCCCACATTGATATTCGTGGATAAGGTGATAAGGGTTAGAAATCCACCCATCCAATAAGTTTTGTACATGTGTAGTTCATATATTTTACATTATCTTTCCATTTTATTTAAATCGTCAAATAATGATGTCATCACTGCATCATTATTATGTCATAAATAATTTAATTTATTTAATGTCTAAAAATAATAAAAAAACTACTATGATGTAGGAAATCGTTTTATCTTTCCAATTACTATTTATAATAAAAAATATGACTTGTATAACCCCATTTACAAATTGTTTTAGTAAAACATATCATGTTTGTGCCATTTTTTACATTAACATTAAATAAAAGGTATTTATGTCATTTTCCAACCAAAGTGGCTCCATGGGGTCCCCAAGTTGACCCATGGCTTGTCTTGGTCGGCCATGACACAACCAATGAGGTTAGGACATGTGTCAAGCTCATCTCATTTTATTAAAGCATTATTTTTACCTTAAACTACACTAATTACCACTAATCGCGATTAAAACTTAATTAGTTACTATTCACCAAAAAATTATTTTTATCCCATTGAACCAAATTTTACTTCTTAATGACAACCATGTATGTCGGATTTTTTAAATTCAAAACACAAAGATGACAAAATTTCATTTAAATGGAAAAATCAGTTTTTATAAGTATCACTTAGTGGTTTCACTATTCATCAAAAATTGAAGTTTTTCAAAAAATTATCAAAAATTCACCCTAATCTATATTTGATATTACGAATTCAAAAATGAATTCTATTTTAAAAAATTCAAAATATATAACTCACATTAATTAATTTAATAATTAATCCCGCTGTCAGAGCAAATAGCGTGTTTTTATGAAACAATAAGTATCAAAAGATTACACTAGTTTAAGTCCGATTTCAAAGTGAAATTAATTCCAACGACCACTATTGGATTTAATGGTAAAAATATTTTCTAATTTAACTTTAAAACCAATTCAAAAGATAATCTAATCATATAAATAAATTAGATTAAAAAGAGATTTTGAATTAAAATACAACATTTTACACTATTCATTAAAAAATGAACTTTATCGGAAAGGTACCAAAAATTTACACAAAGTAAATTTTGATGTCCTAATTCTTAAGAAGAGTTCTATTTGGTCCAATAGAATGTATAAGAGTGAACAAAACTATATTTAATGACGGTTCGCCATCAAAAGGCGATAAGTGAACCTTTAGTGAAAACTAGGGCATATATGCCTAAAATTGAATTCTTTCCGTATTTTAAGCCTCTATCCTTTATCGGATAAATGTAAGAACATTTAAAAACATATATAATCATATTTTAGTTATTTCTATCCATTCCCACCATTACAAAGGCTACATGGTAACTACCATTTAAAATAATATTATTTTATTATTAGAGTGCAACGTAAGATTCCCAAGAAACTCGTTGTTGCGTGTTGGGTACACCATCGAGCATAGCGTCCCCTTTAAAGTCATATTAATATTTTATTCACAAATATGGATAAATATGAAAATGTCATATTCTTTATTTACCTGGGGTGTTACATCCTTCCCCCCTTTTGGGAATTGCTTCCTCGCAATTTTAAAATTGCGCTTGGAAACATCCTTGAAAGTCCCACATCGGAACAAGAGTCGGTAAAACAATCACTTTAAAAGAAAGAAAGATAAGTACAGAGGTCACCCGAGTTAACCCATACTAGGATTCCGAGTATGAAAATATAGACATGGAGGAAAAAACAAAGGGTCATGTTCTGATGGAGAGTGATAGAAAACATGTTTAGGAGAAAGTTAACCACGAGAAAATCACAAAATTGTGATGGGTTAAACGGTGTTGGGTTCCCCAGTAGGAAAAGTTAATAGACAACATTTTTGTTTTAAGTTAATTTTTATTGAGGAATTTATTCATAAGGAAACATAATAACTTATCATGTTGACTTTCAACTTTTACTAGATTCCTTAATCAAACTCATTTTTTTCCAAAAGACGAGTATTTAGGGAGACTTGTTCACATTAAGAGTACTATAATAAACTTCTAGAGAATCACCTAATCCACAAAAGAGAAATATATATATCCCATGTCTTTAGGCTTTAACCAAAACCAAAACCAAAAATGTTCATACAAGGTCAGATAATCCAGAAAAGGATAACCCATTAAAAAGAAAATCCATGCTTAATCTCCAAAATTTGTCCAACAAAAACCAAAGTTCAACGAGGACCATCCGATAAACAATTTTTCCATAAAATTATTCAAAGTAAACCAATATAAGATTGAAACCCAAATATTTGAAGGATCTAGTCGCATAGTCTTCCAAGATAAATCATAACATTTATCTCCAAACAATATCAGTTGCTCCTAAAGTCTCGTATTGAAAAGTAATTAACCTAATCACATATCCTCCATGATAGGTTAATCATTTTCAAAAATAACCCAAAATCAACTTACTCTTAATTAATAAAATCATATAACTAAAAAGAATTGGTCAAACTAACCAGGGACTTCACGTAGTCCAGTAGTAGGCGATAAATACCAGTCGCACTTTGGTTTTGGGTTCGATTCCCGCAGCTTTGTCCGACGCGACGGGTAGTCACACGGTCTGCGTGTTGTCCTTTTTCCAAAACTCTATAATTCTTAAAACATTCCCCAAAATGAGATAAAATCTTTAAAGATGATAATAACATATTTTAACCTCAAGTTTATCTCATTCCTTTCATTTTCCATCATAACATATAATAACCCATAATTACCTCAAAAGTAAGGATCATATAAACCCTAATGGTTACCTTAATAATTATTACCTGAATTTCCACATCGAGTTAGCCATCTCGTACATGATGCATTAGAGAACTCACCAAGGTTGAAGTGGTTGATCATGACTCCTTGATAGTTGGTTTAGAACAACCATGAGATTCCTCATTGAATCCCCCATCTCATCCAGTCTCTTAATCAGAGAACCACAACAGTTTCCTTCAAACCCATTGTCACTTTGGTGCCTGCTAGATCCAGCCATTTACTAAAACCAAAAAGGTCTGTGTGAGTATATCAACAAAACCATCATGTACTAATGAGTAAGATAAACACTAAGATATACTTACTCATTCACTTTATCTAAAACTAGGACTCTTTCTGAAATCCTAACCATTATGGTAATGTCACTTACGCTTAAAGAATACCCTAACCTCTAAAGTTATCTAAACCGACCTTTGATACCAACTATAAGGCCCCAGCCTTAAACCTTACTTAATCTTGAGTTATTACAAGATTACACATTGAGGATCTTTTCAGGTTTAGAGTTTTAGAGAATTAGATCATGAAACTTGCATTACATTCCACATTTAAACAAAGTGGTTACATAAAAGACAGTATTCATTCTTCCCATCAACGGGAACATATTTAAAATAAAACATGGATTCTTTCTTGAAACATCCTTGACACTATCATCACATCATGTACCCTTCCCTTGACCTGTGAAAAACATTTCAAAAACTTGGTATGAGCATAAAAATCTCAGTAAGAGTTATAAAAATATTGAAAGGAAACATGAGTTCATATATACATTATAATGAAATCACACTTTACCCATAAAACATAGGCATATCAAATCATGAATAAATCATAGAAAACATAAGACATAAAGGTAACTTGAGGCATTCATAACATTCTTATGTAGGGAGTAACCCTCTTGGTTACGTTTGGAATACCCATCACAATATATTCCCTAAATATCTTCGGAGAAACCTTAACGTTTCACTCCTTCGTGTTACCCAATGCATTGGAGAGCTATATCGGGCTCACCCACCCTTAGTTTATCACGGAACCAACCGTTTTCATAACAATGCCCAAGAACCATAACATAAATGTGTCACATAAAACATGAATAAAGGAAACATAAAATTTCCACATTTCAATCACAATATAACATTTTAGTATATTGAAATAATGAATCCATTCAAAAAGAAACCATTTCCAAAACCATTTAAAACATTTAATAAAGAGATTTTTGAATCAAAGTGTCCCATACCACCTTGAAGCTTAAAATTTTAAACCATTAATATCCATATAAATAAATCCTTAAAACCATTTTGAAAACATGTATATTAATAAGAACAAATAATTAAAACATTTAAAACGATATTTTGGTTAAAGGGGTTTTACCAAAATTAGAGACACTTGAATACAATAATTGAGGAATAACATTCAGTTTGAACTTTATAATATCATGAGAATAAATGGATTCATGATATAATACTCCAAAGGACAGTATATACACCATATAAGAGTGAATTGGTGCATAACAACAATAAACCCTCAATAGAAATGTCAAATGTGATGAAATCCCTTATAAAGAAGGTATCCTTAAATTAAGGACAAATCAATCTCAAAAATATGTGTGACAAATATAAATACACCCAATATAAGTGGATATTAAGTGTAAAACAATAAAAGGTCATTCACACATATTCAATGTATGACATATTCAATGACTACATGTTGAACCCAAAGAAATCGAAATTGGGTTAAAAAGTTCCCTTGACAGCCTAACGACATCACATCAAAATGAGTTGATGAGAGATAAAAAGAGTATATCATAACTTGGACATAAAATTTACATCAATAAGGATATATGAGAACATATCCCAACATAAAAATATGTAAATTAAAATACACAACAAAAGAAGTATTTTAAAAAGGAGGAGGGTGAAAGGTTCCCTTACCGACTTGGGTATCTTTCAAAACATACACCCCATGAAAGAAGGACAATAGATCATTGATGTAAATACTCATAAATGAAAGTATATTACACAAAGAGTAGAACAATGGGCAGTACATATACCACTCAATGGAATTTGTGGCAAATGTAGCATAAATCTCACGGGAATAAAAGTGAGATGAAAAATCCCTTACGAGAACTCGGCAGCCTAACGGCGCCACATAAAACTTCCGAATATGGATTGATGAGATCAAATAGGGTATCTCATCACATTAAAATAAAATGTACAGCAATAAGAATATAAAATAACATCCCCCAACATTACAAAGAGGTGCTTAAAATAAGTGACATAAAGGAGAGTACTTAAAAAGAAAGAGAGGGGTTTGATCTCTTACGAAAGTTCAGCAGCCTAACGGCGCCACTCAAAACATCCAAAATGGATTGATGAGAGAGAATAGGGTCTCTCATCACATGAACATAAAAATTACAGTAAGTGTAATATAAAATATCATCCCAATAACAAGAAAGATGAGCTTTAAAAGGAATGACATAAAAGTGTGTACTTAAAAAGAAAGAGAGGAGTAGGATCCCTTACCTCGGGTCTGACTTGACTCGATCGTTCTTTAATCTACTGAATAATAAACTTGAGTTAATTTATACTTCCTTAAGAAACTTTTTCAAGTTCATTATTCCTTTTTTATCACTTATTACCATGTTATAAACATTATTTAATCATTTAAGCTAATCATGTTTGTTTTGTCGATATTTGGTTCTTAAGTCGAAAGTGGACTTCTTACAATTACATGTTGTTCGTGTGGTCAAAGGTTCTTTATATCCAGAATGACATTCCTGATTTGGATATCATATATATCATATATATCCAGAATATACATGTATTTATAATATTACATAATCATTTAGAGGTAAGAAATGAAATGCACCGTTCGTGGAGACGGTAAGCCGTACGTACGCATGAACGCTACTTCCATTTCTATTTCGTATTTTATAGAATTGAATAATAATTATATAAAGGTATATCATAATTCCAGTATAATATCATATATAATATCATATTTCCATCCTTTATACATCCCACATATGGTATTTAACGAATCAAATCACTTTGAGGGGGCGGTAGTCCGCACTTCCTTAAATGAAGATATCGCGTTTACCCATAATGGAAACCATAAATGTATGCCCAAAATGAAAAAAAACATAATCTTAAGGAAAAATAAAAATATTATATATCATATATAAAAATAGTGACATCATAATGGCCACCTTTGAAGGTGTTAAATGAGTATTGAACAATCATCGTTTCGGGAGGCAGAATTTCGCCATCCACAAGAAACCGTATGTTCATTAACCATTTGATGTAGTTGTGTGAGAGTGTAGCTCGAATAAATATTATAACAACATCCTAGTATATTTAAGATACTGGTGTTGTTACAAAATAATTAAATAAAAAGAGTTTAGGGGGTTGGAGAAGCAAAATAAAACAAATGAACATGAGAGAAAGAATTACCTTTAAAAGTGTAACTCCTTTTGATTTGAGCCTAAAGGCTTCCTTTGAAAGGATTATACCCAAAGGGAATCCTCTAGGATGAGGAGAGGGATGTGGAGAGAGTAAATGGTCAGGTGTTGGACGATCCAAAGGCTTGAGGAGTGTGTGAAATGAGGTAGAGGTGGGGGCCTTTTATAAGAGGAGAGGAGTGGCACTTTTGGAAGTAAGAAATATTACTTTATTTGAAAATGTGTTTCGGTTTTAAAAGGTCCCACATTGATATAATTCGTGGATAAGGTGATAAGGGTTCGAAATCAACCAATCCAATAAGTTTTGGACATGTTTAGTTCATAGATTTTACATTATCTTTCCATTTTATTTAAATCGTCAAATAATGATGTCATCGCTGCATCATTATTATGTCATAACTAATTTAATTTATTTAATGTCTAAAAATTATAAAAAAACTACTATGTTGTAGGAAATCTTTTTATATTTCCAATTAATATTTATAATCAAAAATATGACTTGTATAACCCCATTTACAAATTGTTTTAGTAAAACATATCATGTTTGTGCCATTTTTTACATTAACATTAAATAAAAGGTATTTATGTCATTTTCCAACAAAAGTGGCTCCATGGGGTCCCCAAGTTAACCCATGGATTTTATTGGTCGGCCATGACACAACCAATGAGGGTAGGACATGTGTCAAGCTCATCTCATTTTATTAAAGCATTATTTTTACCTTAAACTACACTAATTACCACTAATCGCGATTAAAACTTAATAAGTTACTATTCACCAAAAAATTATTTTTATCCCATTGAACCACATTTTACTTCTTAATGACAACCATGTATGTCGTATTTTTGAAATTCAAAACACAAAGATGGCAAAATTTCATTTAAATGGAAAAATAAGTTTTTATAAGTACCACTTAGTGGTTTCACTATTCATCAAAAATTGAAGTTTTTCAGAAAATTACCAAAAATTCACCCAAATCTATATTTGATATTACGAATTCAAAAATGAAGTCTATTTTACAAAATTCAAAATATATAATTCAAATTAATTAATTTAATAATTAATTCCCGCTGTCAGAGCAAATAACGTGTTTTTATGAAACAATAAGTATCAAAAGATTGACACTAGTTTAAGTTCGATTTCAAAGTGAAATTAATTCCAACGACCACTATTGGATTTAATGGTAAAAATATTTTCTAATTTAACTTTAAAACCAATTCAAAATATAATCTAATCATATAAATAAATTAGATTAAACAGAGGTTTTGAATTAAAATACAACATTTTACACTATTCATTAAAAAAATGAACTTTATCGGAAAGGTACCAACAAATTTACACAAAGTAAATTTTGATGTCCCAATTCTTAAGAAGAGTTCTATTTGGTCTAATAGAATGTATAAGAGTGAACAAAACTATATTTAATGATGGTTCTCCATCAAAAGGCGATAAGTGAACCTTTTGTGAAAACTAGGGCATATATGCCTAAAATTGAATTCTTTCCGTATTTTAAGCCTCTATCCTTTATTGGATAAATGTAAAAACATATAAAAACATATATAATCATATTTTAGTTATTTCTATCCATTACCGCCATTACAACTGCTACATGTTAACTACCATTTAAAATAATATTATTTTATTATTAGAGTGCAACGTAAGATTCCCAAGAAACTCGTTGTTGCGTGTTGGGTACACCATCGAGCATAGCGTCCCCTTTAAAGTCATATTAATATTTTATTCACAAATATGGATAAATATGAAAATTTCATATTCTTTATTTACCAGGGGTGTTACAATATTAAAGGACCTACATGTCCATAAACTATGTAAGAATCGTTTATATATTAGTGAGATAAAGAGGATGAAGAAGGTGATCCTTTCCACCAGTAGTGATCTATAGAAGAAAAGATTGAGGGAGTGACCCTTGGGAAGGAGTGGGCTGTTTCTTAACACTATAAAGGTAGTGATCATGAGCATAGAAGTGATCTAGCCTAAACCTAATTTTGTTAGTGAGCCTTAGGGGATTTTGTACATTAGTAAATTGATGTTTTAAGCTCCTTGGACGTAGCCCATTGAGGATGAACCAAGTAAAACCATTGTGTGTCATGCATGATTTATTTTTTGTTCATAAATTTCTACTAGAAAGGGATAGAAGTGTGTTTTGTTTAATGAAGAAACAATATCATAAGGGGTAGTTATTTAAATTTTCCATACCCTAATTCACCACATATCAAGGTATTTAACATTGTTGGGATGACAAATGGTATCAGACTGAATGGTTAATATTAGTGTTTCTATCCCAAGGGTTTAAATAGATATTTTCAATTAGAATGGGATTCTGATCTTTAATGGATTTTTTTTTCAATTATAGAAGAATCATATCCAACACTACTTCTGATATTTAATAATGGATTCCTTTATCGTAGCAATTCATGGAATTTGGGCAAGTATAGACAGTGATGATTTTTCAAAAGCTGACTGAAGGGAATTGGATGCTCACAGAAAATGAATCAATGATTTAGGGGGATCCCTATCCAATGCAATATATATTAAGTGGATGTTGTGTAATTCATGACATGCTATGTGGTAAAAGTTTCTAAATATCTTTGAGGTTAACTCAATAGTCAGAGAAGAAAACTAGTAGGTTCTATCAAACAAGTATGAGGACCTCATAATACACCCAAATTAGTCTTTTGATGTATTATTTGATTGAGTGAATGTTGTCGTGGAATGCATGCTTGGTCTGGGAGAAATTATTGAAGATGTAAAAATTGTTCAGTATATCTTGAGAAGACTTCCACCTTGGTCCAATATGAAAGACTCTATATTGGAATATAAAGATCCAAAAAATTTGAAATTAGATAGATTGCACAATACTCTTATTGCATAAGATATGATAAATTATGATAATTGTTCTATGAGAAAAATGGAAGTCTAAATAAGTGTAATTTAAGGCCATGAAGAATCTCACTATTGAAGATTGATAGGAAGAAGAAGTGACAGATGAAGTTAGGTTATTCCTTTCATAAAATTTATAAAGATTAAAAGGAAATTTCAAAGGGAAAATCCCACTTGCATTATTTATATTTAGAAAGATTATAAATATTTTAGTGAGGTTCCATAGAAAGTTTCAATATATATATTAGGATGAATTTGAAATTCCGCTGAATAAGTCTTCATCCTACGTGAAAGGTAAGAAAATTCTCAAGATAAATTTGTTCTAAAAAAAGAATCTCCTTTCAAAATAAAATGAAATTTTAGTAGAATATGAGGTTTAAGAGATGTAAAAATGAAAAGATCATAGAGAAAATTATATGGTGGTAGTTATATGTTTCCCCCATAAAAAGAGATAAAGTGACAATGATTAAGTAGAAGACAAAGGAAGTGTTAATCTTAATGAAAAACTAGAATCCTCACTTGGAGAGATAGATATTTGGAGAACCAAAATGAAGAAATACAACAAAGTAGTTCATGATGCCAAAATACTTATGTAGCAGTAGAAATAAGAGAATTCTAAGTAGATGGAAGAAATTTAAAAGCTTAATTATTCAATTCTAGAGAACTCATAAATGGTTAGTACGTAAAGATAAAAGTTTAATAATAGAAATGGGTGATATATGGTTTGATTAATATAGAAAAATATCAAGAAAAACTCATTTAAAAGCTTTACGAGGAGGTTGTCATCTTATAAATAAAAGTGAAATGTCGGAAGAAAATATTGACTCCAGAATAGTAGGTCACAATAGAAAAAGAAAAGAAAAGTAGAGTTCAAAGTTCCAGTGAATAAGAAAAAGGAATTTTATGAGAAGAAAAAAATAGATCCAAATGATATAGCTGGTATGCAGCACGATTGAGAATATAAATAAGTAATGGTTGAATTCAGACATGAAGAACCAGGTCTAAGATTAAATATTGATTTGGGTATGAATCTGAACCAGAAGATTCATAAAACTCAAGGGAAAAAATAGTACATTAGTGACATGTAGGGATGCACCCCACATTAGATGTTATTATTAAGGGAAGTTAAGACTCTCAAAAAACATATATTCCATATACATAAGGTACCTATGAGAAAAAGGACAACATAAGAATCCATACAGAGCTTAATATTCAAAGATATCATTTGATGGTCACTTTTTTGGGAGTATAGGATTCAGACACATTGAACGATATTGTTCATCAATAATGTAGAGGAATATGGTCATAAGTAGTATCTCAATATATCATCAAATGAGATGAGAATTAAAAATTGATTTTAATCTTTGAAATATGATGTTGGTCCATCATACTACAAGAAAGATCAATTTTTTCAATCTATACTGTGTATGAAGTCAAAAAAATTGATCAAAAACAAAAGAATTGAGCAGGTTGTGGTTAAGGAGATTTACCTTAAAGCATTGGATCTTCGGGTGTACGGATCCTTGATAGTGGATACAAATCCCATATAAAAGGTAATAAGGATATTCTTACAAGTATAAAATATGACAAAGAAGGTGTTTAGAAATTTATAAATGATCAAGGTTTGAATATTATTTGCTCAAGAAAAGAAAAGTTTGGGGGCTAAGAAATGAGACTTGTTGATGTCTTAGTTATTAAAGGTATCAGTCACAAATTTATTTGTGTTAATTAACTATGTAACTCAGGTCTTACTAAAAAATTTACTAAGAATATGTGTATTATAAAAGGAAGAGATAGTGCAGTTGTTATACATAGAAAAATAACAAAAGGAACTCGCTATATTGTAAGTGGAGAAGATGATATGTTATTTTTATCCAGAGAGGAATAAAAAAGCTATGGAATAAATGATTGTCCATCTATTATAACCATAAATAGAAGATTTATTCAAATGTGATGGAACTCGAGATCTCCCTAAGTTATCATATGATCATACTAATACATTCTATGCTTATTAATAATAGAATATAATCATAAATACATACAAGGAATAAGATAAAAATTCAACCAAAGTGCTTGAATTGGTTCATGTAGATATATATATACCTATCTCACAAAGATCCATTGATGGGAAGTGGTATTAATTTATTTTCATTGATGATTTCAGAAGGATGGAATCAATATTTTTCAATTCCCACAAGTCTGATGTGTTTAATTGCATAAAACAAAACTAGATTCTGATGTGTTAAATTGCATAAAACAACACTAGATGGAATCTGAAAGGATGATTGGATAGAAGATTCTGAAGTTTCATACCAATAATGGTATGAAATTCACAAAACTTAAAGTGGGAAATTATCTCAAGAAACATGAGATAAGGAACCAAGTTTCCATAGTAAGAACTCCTCAATAAAATGGAGTGGTTAAGAGGATAAATCAGATCATCAACATTATGGAAAAATAATGCTTATTGAAAAGGAAATATTAGGGAATTTATGGATGGTAGTAGCCTTGAAATCAGTCTACATATCTAATAGGGATCTGTTGTTTCCAAAGGATGAAATGACTTCATACAAGATGTGGTGTGGAAATAAGCCAACATTGAAATAATTTTTAATCTTTGGAAGTAAGTGTTTTATTATAAATAAAGAAAAACATAATAAATTTGAGTCATGTGAAGATGAGGGGATATTTCATGGATATTCAAGAAAAATAAAAACATATAAATGTTTCAAAAAGTGGCTAGGAAATATAGTTGAAATAAATTATGTTACTATAGTAGATAATGAATAGAAAATACAACAACATAATGAATAGTTCACTAATGAATGTAATGAAGAGGTAAGGGCATCAAGAAGAGTTGAAGTGGAAATGATTATTCAAAAGAAGATATTGATGATGTTCATGAGGAATTAAAATCAATAATTTCCTAAAAACTGAAGAGTAAATAAAAAATTAATAGAAACTATATCATTGGTGATTAGGTAACACTAGTTTAAACATAAATAACAAAGTCATTAGAGTAGGAATCCTTCCTATCGAAGGTAGAGCCTAAATGTTTTGATGAATTAGCTAGATATGATAATTGGTTTCAGGATATGAATGAAAATCATTACCAAATCCAGAATAATAAGACATGGGAGATTGTTTCAAGACCAACAGATAAAAATGTCACTGGTACCAAATGGGTCTTTCATCAAAAGATGAATACAGATAGAATATTGATTAGAAAAAAATTTATTAGTGTGAAAAGGGTACTCTCAGGTAGAGAGTATTGATGTTGATGAAACGCTTTCCCCTATTGTGAGGCTAGAGACAATCAGATTATTATTAGCCTTAGTAGTGAAAAAAAGGTTAAAGTATTTTAGATGGATGTCAAGTTAGGTTTTTTAAATGGTGTTCTATAGGAAAATGTTTATATTGATAATTCGTATAGTTTTATCATTACTGAAGATGAAAATAGAGTTTTTTGGTTGAAGAAGGTTCTATTTGGGTTGAAGAAAGCACTAAGAGAATGGAATTAAAGACTGGATCCGTTTTTGAAGAAGTTGAGTTTTTATCATGATGGAGTTGATTACAATGTATATGTCAATAACAAAAGTAATCAAAGGATTATGGTGTGGGTTTATGTTGATGCAACTTTGTTTTGTGGATTAGATGAAACATAGTGCGAACAGTTCAAAAAATTCATGAAAAGTGAATTCGAAATTTCAATGATTGGTGAAATGGATTTCTCCTTGGTTTAAAAGTGACACAAGGAAATAATGGAAATTTATTTTCAATATAAATATGCCGAGGATGTTTTGAGAATATTTAGAATAAATAATTCTAAGGAGATTAAGACTTAAGTTGCTACCCAAATGAAACTGTCATGGGATGATGAAGGAAATGCGGTTAATGTCACAGAATAAAGGAAAATCATAGGAAATATATTGTACTTGAAAGTGAAAAGACATGATATTGTTTTTTCCACATTCCATGTAGAAAGATATCAAAGAAATAACAAGGAAACCCAATTTATTATAGAGAATATAATAATTTAGTATATCAAGGGAATGATGTATTTTGGTTTTCAATATAGTTTCAAATCTCAATAAGAGTTATTGGGATATACTGATATAGATTGGGCTGGATAAGTAGATAATAGAAATCAATATATGGTTGTGCATTATATCATGAAATATTATGTATTTATTTTCTAAAAAAGAAACAATATTTCATTTAATTGATCACCACATAAGATGATTATATTACAACCACTCAAGATTTCACATAGTTATTGTGGATGAAGCAGAAACTTGATTATATGGGAGGTCTAGTGAAGTCTCTGATCAGAATCTATTGTGATAATCTAGTGAAATAAATCTTAGAAAAATTTAGTCCACCACTCAAGGGAAAATAAAATTTAAAATCAAGAATAATTTTATCAAAGATATTGTGGAGGAAGGTATTGTGATGTTGGAGTATGTGTCTATAAAACTACATGTTGTGTATATTCTAACAAATTCCTTACCCAAATAAGTGTTTGAACATCATAAACTATATCATGAAGTATAATCATCTCACAAAAATGACAAATTGTTGAAGTGGGACCCCCTCCTTGAGGTATTGTGTGTTTTTTCCTAATGTGATGATATGTATTCTTTACTCTATAGAGGACCAAAAAGAAGCGACCTTCGGTTTTTTTGGGAAAGGGGGAGAATTTGTGGCTATAAAAGGGGGATAAAATTTCTTAATCATGACAGGGGGAGAAGATAATAGGGGGAGAAATAAAGAATGGGGTGTTTTAAAATCTAATGATGCTAGAGATGATAGATCAAATGTTATATATCATGGCAGATAAGGTTCTTGATTAATTTAGTTTAGTGGTTCTGAAATGAAGTGACCCATTGATGAAAATTTAATGCTAATATTTTTTCTCACACTGGGCATGGATCATGTGTGCTTAGAGTGTGTGTTGGGTCTATCCTTGATCTCTATATGAATCTAAAGAAGTGAATTTTGTAAGAATATTGAATAAGATTTAATAAGGTATGAATTTATGAATATTTTTCAACGACCCTAGAGGGAGAGATTGTTGAGAAAAATACCTTAAGGTCAAATTATATTGTTATTGGGTTAATTGTGTTTGTTGAAAAATAAGGTTTCCAAGGTAATTTGTGGAGTTCCATCATGGTTGTTGACACAATATGTTGAAAAATATTCAAGAAAAAGGAATGGATGATTTGGAGGCAGTATAAAGAATTGTGTATAGAAGGTGGCTTCATTTCCCGATGTTTTCCTTGTTTTTGGGGTCCAAAATTTGGATGTTGGTTAGATAATCATGAATGTTTGATTTCTATTAATTCCTCATAAAATATTGAATACTCACAATTTTAGTGAATATTGGAGTTTTTTTAAAGGTAATCATATTTTCAAAGGCATTTAGTGTCTCAAAGGATGGGATTCGTAAAGATGTGGAACATAAAAAATGCGTGAAGGGTTGATGGTAAATCTTCACAACTATGAGTAGTGAAGAATCATGAATTTGAGAAGTGTTTACATTAATTATCTATGATTATGAAAATCTTTACAAATGGGAAAATTCCTTGTCACTTCACAAAAATAGGGAGGCTTGAAAATGAGACTGGTGATCTTTTCAAAAAGGTTATGTTGGGGATGAAATATTATGGAATAGTAGGAAATTCCTATAAATAGACCTCTACCCCCATCATAAAATTCAAGAAATACTTAACGAAAATCCAAAGGCTCTGAATCTAGAAAGGTGATTTTCAAAGGTTGTTCTTGTGAAAGAGTTCATGAAAAAGGAAGTTTCCAAAGGCTATAAAATCCAACTAAAATTTGTAAGCATGGAAAAAGTATTTATGTTCAAAAAGGTTATAAAAATCTGAACAAAAGTTGTTATATTTGTGAAGGATAAGTGCGCTTCAAAAATGTATTTGAGATTTCTTAAAGTAGGATGCTTCATGAAGGATGGTCAAGATTTGTGAAAAGGTGATCTACACAAATTTTTTAGAGTTCATGAAGGCAGTATATACTTGTGATTAATTGGTTAGTTTCATGAAGGTTGTGTGAGATTCAAAAAGGCAGTGAGCATTGAGAAAGGTTTGAAAAGGATTTACCTAGTAAAACTATGGTAAATTGATATTTATAAAGTGGATGGAAGTGGAACTTCAATAGATCATATACCTACAATTGAGTATGTATTCATTATTTTTGATGAAGGAACCAACATGGATATGAAATATGTGTGAATCATTTCCAATGTAGGGAGAAAAGGAATAAGAACAAGACAATTCTTTATATCAGAAGTGATTAATAGAAGGAAATATTGATGGATTGAACCATGGGGATAAGTGATATATCCCTAAAAATTATAAATTCAGTGATCCTGGGCATAGAAGTGATCTTTCCCGAACCTTATTTTAGCAATGAGCCATAATGAATTTGTTTCATTAGCACATTGTCATTGTATTCTCATCAGATGTAGCCCAGTGAGAGAGAATCATGTAAAATCACCATTTTTTCTGAATGATTTAATTTATGTTTATACATTTCTACAATAAAGTTAGAGAATATTGTTTTTAAAGACGAAACAATATCTAAAGGGGTAGTTGTTTTAATCAATCATACCCTGATTCATCCTCCTCTCAGGGTATTCAACCTACTAGGGATAATAGTTAAATTATATTTTATATTGGTTTTAAAGTAAAATTAGTTCAATTATATTATAATTTAACTAATTCAGGTCATTGGATTCAATTTTATACTAAATTTTGATATTAAAACCTTCTATACTTATGATAATTTTATCTTTGGAAACCCATGTTTTCATATCATCCATGAGCATAATTTTAAATTGGATTCAGCCAATTATATGAATTAAATATTGGAAAATGGATTCCATATTTGGAATAATAACAATTTATGTTATCAAATAAGCTTAATTTAATTTTTTAACACTATGAACAATAAAAGCAGTAAAAATTAATTACCACAATTATGGTAAAAATTGATTTACCGTGGGATTAAACTAGAAATGTAGAGGTTAAAATGACCTACCAACATGTCCAAACCCCATTTAGTTGAAATATTTAGAAATAATAAACTATAAGGGTATATAATGATTCATTTTGGATAATTTTTTCATAATAAAAATGCAGGTTTAATTGATCCTTTTCAAAAATTCAACATGTATCCTTTCTACCACTTATAAAAAGACACCCATTCATCTCCCCTATTCACACTTATAGAGCCATATTTTTAGGAAAATACCTAACAAAATAATTTCTTTAATACCATCCCAAAATCCTAGCATATTTTTTTTATCAAAACTCCATCCAAGGAAGGATTTTGGTGCAAGCCTAAATAAGTTTTCCAAAGAAGAGGTAAAGTCCTCTTATATCAAATGGGAAATGAAGTCCTCAATCTTGTGTACAATGGACTACCTCCTCAGGAACCGATGTATTTTGTTTTCCATAACCACCTTTAAAGGATGGATGTAATGATTCATTTAAAACACACACACACACAGATATATATATATATATATATATATATATATATATACGATTTTAATTATATTATTATACTTATGTAATTATAAAGTTACATGCCTTTTAAAATACGATAACATCACTCGTGTGTACGGCATATTACAACATCATGAAGCGATGCAATTCATTTTTCACTTACAATTTACCTGAAAAAAAACAAGGATAAATTTAATGAATATATATGATATATATTACATTTTATTTATTATTTAAGATTATCATATCATCCACTTATTTATCCTTTCACTTTCTATGGAATGAAGTCGTCACTCGTGCGTACGTATGTCCAACCATGTCCATGAAGTGATGCGATTCATTTTCCATGTACACCCTTCATTAATGATTCTAAAAATATATATAATTAATTAGTATTATATTTATAACATTAATATAGTTATTTTTATGATGTATATATATCCAATAACCAATAACCAGAACATTAATGATAGAACATACATGAGAAAACAAGGTAATTAACAATAGTGAAATTAATGAAATATTTTTAACAAATGGGTGGTAAAATATTATAATAGGACAATATATGATATTATAAATACTATTATGGTTATTTAATAAATTAATACATTCTTAAAACCATTATATAGGAGTTTAAATCATTTTTATCCTAATAGAAGTGTGAGGTAATAGACTTCTCACTAGTAGAAAAATGGTTTTTAACATCAAAAATTTGACATCGGTTTCTTATAAACCCACATAAAATACATCTTCAGAGACTTTTTGTCATTGGTTTTTTTTAAAAACAATTCCAAAAAGAAAAAAACAGTTTGGGCATTGGTTTTTTTAAAAACCGACGCAAAAAAATTAAAAAAAACATATTTTTGGTGTCAGTTTTTAAAAAAAATGATGAAAATAAATAGATTTCTTTTTATATGTTTCAGATTATTTTCTAAGCTTCAATTTGACTGGTCATAGAGAAAAAAAAAGTTAGGGATTAATATTTATGGATTTCGGAAGTTGTTCTTATCTAAGAGAAGTCTTAAAGAAGTCCAACTTTCAAAGGCCATAACTTTTAATTCGTAACCCTATTTTAGTTCCAAAACTAGTTAAATCTAAGATTAATAAATTCTATAAAAAATTGTAATTTTTTCTAATTTTTTGTGTTATTTTTCATGAAAACCGATGCCAAAAATATTTGTTTAGTTTTTATAATTAGTTTTTTTAAAAACCTTTGTGAAAAGAATTTGTTATTACTATTTAGTATCAATTTATTTAGAAAATTACGCCAAATATATATATATATATATATATATAACTTTTTAGAATCATATTTTAAAAAAATAACATGAAAAATAATTTTTTTCACCTTTTAGCATCAGTTTATTTAAAAACCCATGCGAAAAGACCAATATAAATCCTCTTTTCTGAGAGTTTTAAACAAAACTGATGCCAAAGATTATTTACCAATATGTGGGATATGTATTTAAAATTTTATACAAAGCACATTTATCTTTTTAAAAACCCACCTACATTTTCATAAAATTCTATGGATAGTATTTTCTTTTACTATATATAAATCTCTTTTCTTATTCCTTCATCAATTTCGATATCTTCTATTAAATCAAGTTTTCAACGCTACTTCAATCATTAATTTGAACATGGTATCTATTATAATCATTTATTTTCATTATTATTATTCTACTTCATTTCTAAACAACTAGATTAGCTTTCTTATAAAGAGTATTTATTCTTTTGATCGAGTTAAAAATATAAAATATTCAGATGAGATTTACCAACCATAATGTAAATTTAATAATTAATCACCATTTTCATTATCGCATGAGTTCTACCGTAAATATAAGAGATATGATGATAAAAAACTTATCATTTTGATGTAAGATCCTAAAACCATTGAAATACCTTTGAAATATTATGTTTATTTTATTTCATTTGGTGTATGTGATTTTAATTCATGTTTATCATGTTTTCTTTGAAACGAGTTGTATCAATCGAAACTTTGAGAAGTTAAATTTTCAACGACCATAAATTTTGATTTATAACTCCTTTTTAGCTCCATATATAGTAAAATCAAAGTTTAGGGAATAATCTAAAATATAGAAGAAAAAAATTACCTTTTGGCATCCATGTTTGTAAAAAATGATGCTGAAACTATATCTTTAACTTTTTGGCATTGGTTTTTAAGGAAACCGACGCCAAAAAAGATAGTGATGGGTTTTTTTGGTGTTAGTGTTTTTACAAAACCCACACTAAAAAACAAATGTAATTCATTTTTGGTATCATTTTACAAAACTGATGTCAAAATTCATATTTTTTTGTGTCGGTGGATTCAACATTGGTTAAAAACCAATGTCCAAATTAAAAAAATCGACGTTAAAGACCATTTTCTACTAGTTTCATCCCAATTTGTCCTCACTAAGACATATTGTAATGTTATACACCTAATTTATTTTATATGGTATACGTATTGAATGTTTTTATGTAATATCATCAATAATTCCTAATTCATGGTATTTTTTTATTTTAATTTTATTTATTTCATCTAAGGGTGTTTTATTTAAAAATTAACGAGTGGTAAAGAATTTCATAACTCAATTTCATTTCACTAAGTTATATAAATTATTCAATATCCTTGCAATTATAAGAATATGTGATTAAATAATTATGAATATATTATTTTGTAATTAAATTTTTTTATGTGGATTTATATTTGATGCACATAATATATTTATTTATCGATTCTCACTTCAACATTTGAACATTTCAAAGGGTTTATTTCACAATCGCATTTTAATCAGGATTGTTTATACTTGAATTTCATTTAAAGAAAATTATGTAATCATTCTCAAATAAAACCCTATAATTTATAAATTCTATGGTAATTAATTATGTTTCAAGTAATATTATCATATTCCACTCTTTGGTACTTAAAATTATTGAGAATTTTTTTAAATAAAATACGACATCATTTCTCTTTTTGGTCAAAAATACTTTTTCTTCCAAAGACATGTTTTCTAAAAAACATTTTCAAATTTTTTTTAACATTTTCCAAATGATTTATGATGTAGGGTTTTACCCACTTTTTACTTTAAATTTTTTTTAAATGGAAAATTCATGTCAATTTACAGAAAATTCCTATTTTTATTTTACCAATAATTCAAAAATAATCTGTTTTAACTTATACAACATGTACTAAATTTACTACCATCATTACCAATAAATTTTTCCAAGATTATTTTAAAAGTTTCCAACATTATTTTTAAGGAATATTATTTTCAAAATGTTTTCTGAACTTGTACTTTTAAAAGGTTATTTTCAGAATGAATAGGATATTTTCCTCAAGAATGTTTTTAAAGTTCATTTAATGGATTTTCTATTCTTAAACAAAAACAACCCTTTATTTTCTTTTTAATCAACTGGGGATAATTTGTATTTATAGAATTATTATTCTTTTTATGGATGGTTTATGATCATTTTGAACAAGGAATATTTTGTCATACACTTACTTGATTCATTTTTGTATTCAGCAACTTTCCCTTGAAATATTCACTTTCTTTTGATCATTCGAAATAAAATATCCCATAAATATCCATATTATTTATAATGGATATAATTATTAGATAATATGTATGTCATTTATATATATATATATATATATGATATTTTACTTTAAAAGTTATATGATTGACTAGGAAAATTATTATTAATCTGTATTCTTGCTTGATACAGAAATTTGTTAATAATATATATTGTTTATGAATTAAGTAAATAATTTTATATATGAGGAATTTGTTGGAATTGTACATATAGTTGGGGCTTGGTTATAGATAACACTATGATGCATCAGTTATCTCATGGGATGAATTAATTGGCTATCCTTAGTAAAATGGGTTTATAGTGTATACCTACCCATTAATTTTAAACTATCTTGTGAAAGGTATTGAAAGTAAATGTATCATGATTATAGAGATCCGAACATCCAATAATTAATAATTTTATTCCTAAAGAATTTAGTTATTATTATCCATGACATTTTCATAATGATATTTTATCTGGATGCAGTTTCTTATCAGTTTATGGATTAAATAATATTTTTTCTAGTTATTTACCTTACTATATTGATTATAAATTATCCAATTATTATATTCATGTAATTGATTAATTTTAATGTGTTTTAAATTATTTAACTTATCATATTGATTATTCTCTATTTATTCATGAAAAGTTCTGCATTATGTAACTCTTACTGATCATTTGAGTTCACCCTTATTTTTTTCATTCCTAGGAATCCAAGAAGTGTACTATGAATGATATGAAATGATATATTAGAGGGAATAAAGATATTCTTGGAAAAAATATTATAAATTTTTTATTTAAATGTAATATGGGAGTCATGTATGTATCTAGTTTACGAAGGCTACTAAACTAGTCGGCCTTTTAGGATGAGATTCCAAATATCTTATGCCAATGAAATAAATCTAACATCGGTTCTTAGCTATTGAGATTTTGGTTATTATAGTTGGTATCATAGGATGTTGTGTTGAAACCTTGGGAACTAGATTTATAAAAAATATATTAGATAACATAACACTATGATAGACTTTGAGGATAAATATAGAAAAACATTCTAATGTTCTGGTAATGTAGAGATTACATGGTGTTTCCTAGAGAAAATCTCTACCTAGATACTACAAGTGGATGTGGTTCTGGAACATATGTACATAGGGGTGATAAATTTGAAAATGGAATGTTGATATTTACTTGATCGTTACTTGGTACATGAAAATGTGCCTTACTCCACACCTAGTTTGACACTTTTGAGGGATATACTTTTTATAATTCAAATTTTATTTACAAACCATTATAAAGGATTTGAATATATTATTAGAATGAATAACCTAGGTTAAACCTGAGGTGTGTTAGATTGAAAATAGGGTTCCATTATTTTTAAATCCTATAAATTAATATATGGTTTTACCACTATGATTATTGTTTCTCACACTATGATTTTTTTATTTTAGTCAATGGATAGAACATGAATGAATCATGTTGACATTTAATATGATGGAAAATTTTGTGACTTTGAGAAACCAAGTTGGATGAAAACTAAAGTGAAGGATATCTTGATTATGACTAATCATTAATCCCAAAATATGATAAAGAACCTATACCTTAACAAACTCTTAGACTCATCAAAGAAGAAAATAATGGAGTTTACTAAGATATTGATTGGTGGAGACCATGGATGAAAAAATAATCAATTTTATTCATGTTAGAAATATGGGGAGAGACACCTAGGAAAGTGTCTCAAAAGAATATGATAATAATTTATTTGTGGAATATAAGGGCATAAAACAATGAATTACTAAGAAAAAATGAAGAGTATAATAGAATGAAATAAATTTAATCCAAGGGATATATTTGTAGTTTTTTGTCTTAAATATGAGGAAACTAGGATTTATCAATGTAAATGCACTATTTTAAAGGTTATCTCCTAGACCAAGTAAGGATATATGTTGAAATAATATGATGGAATTATTTATTGGGACTCCAAAATTATATTGTATAATCATTTTTAAAAATGGTAATTTGGTTATAAGAATCACGAAACATCTAAGGATTGTGTTTATTTTGGAAGAACAAATGTCTTAATTGACTTAAGAGTTTTGGATACCATCCTGGGGTTTTGTGTTTAAGACTAATTATAAGTTAAAAGTCTTAAACACCCTTTTTTAAATTTTATGTGATGGAAGTCTACCAAGATTAAGGATATTTTATGAAACATTATATAAAATAAAACCCATTAGTTTAGTAAATGTTTTAGTGGAGAAGTTATTGAAGGATGAATGACCTTACATTTTGTGGCTATAAGTTTCAATGTATTGGTAACCTTTAGGGTTTATATTATCTTGATGTTGAGGTAATTATGGGTTATTAAAATTTTGGAACTGATATGTGTATTTCATGCATATATTTCATGGTATTTTAGTATATTGATTTGTGTATTTAATTGATAAATCTTTCCAATTTTGGAACAGATTGACTTGTTTTTTCTTTTATGGTAGGAAACCATAGATATATGAAAAAGGAATGAAGATGGATGAATTTGGGAGCTAAAAGAAAACTTCATGCCATGAGCTTCGCTCGTGACATGACACTATATTTTTTAGGAAAAAGAAAAGCTAGAAAACTAAAGGAGAACAATTTCACGACATGTAACACAATTTCACATCATGTATTTATCAAAATAAGTTGTCATGCATGATAAGTCATGACACCATTTTTTGTTGTGAGATACCATTACACATTGTGTAACTACATTACACAACGTGAATTTTTTCAAGATGAGTTTTTGGAGGAATTTCACCAAAATTTGTGGCGCTCATGAATTAAAGGATTACACGATGTGTAACTACAGTAAATGTCCTGTAAAAGGATGAGACAAGATTTAAACTTATAGATTCAGCATATCTCTAAATTTTGACCAAATATTTGACAAGGGACCCACCCTGGACAACCTATGGACCAAATATTAATGATCTTAATTAATTCCTAAGCACTAGGGAGGCCTATAAATAAGAGTAGAAGGCTCAACCCAATTGATTCATTCAGAGCAGAAACTGCTGGGATCAAACAATTTTGCTACTATGATGATTAGAATATGAATTTTATTTTTCTACCCCTCATGCTTAAAATTGGGGGGGGGGGGGTAGACCTTGTGCGATGAAATTGTAATGAAGGTGGATTTATTGAATTATGGTATTTTATTTTTAAATACAATTCATTTTTGTGTCTTTTTCTACATCCCTAATTTCTCAATTATCTTCCTCACCTTTTCATTCATGATCATTGCGTGATTGGTGAGAGAGTGATTCTTTTAACATGTTGGACTAGAGAATTATTGACACCATGACCATTGGGTGGATTATCTACAATATTAAAAATGGTTCCTAGTAATAATGTCAACGAATAGCCGAAGTATCATAACCATTGTGAAAAGGGAACTTTGGTGAGTTTGGGGGTTGTCTACCATGACCATTGGATTCTACTTAACTCAGTTCGGACACCATATTTTTCTAATTTAATTATATTATACCCTAATTAATCATAAACCTAGATTTAAAATTTTTGAGCATGTTTTTACATTTTCATTAAAATCCAAATCATTCTTCATCTCTTAAAATCACAATTAGTTTAGGTTTATTTTACTTAATTAGTATTTTCTCTAACCCTATATCTATGGTTTTGACCTTAGACTTACATTTCCAATACTACCCTATTGTTTAGTGTTTTGTCTGTTTCATGTTTATAAATTTCCAAATTTGGTGACTCAGTGGGAATTAACAATTCCAAAAGGGATATTAGTAACATTATGGGAATTATATTAATATACTTTTAGAAAAAGGGAAACCCACATATCGAGTGAAAAAACCATCTCTTTTGGAAAGTTTGTAGGGATTGAACCCACAATCAAAGGGTGATAAGGTTGTTGATCCTACTATTGGCCTACATAATGTTCTGGTTAAAATTTCATTGTTTTTAATTAAATATTTTAAAATATAAATATTAATGTAGAACCGATGGTGTTAACATTGAGGATTGGATATTAATGTATTATATTGGATAACTTGTGCTATCCATAATGGTTTTTAAGAATAGTTTGAGATTAATGGAAAGATTTTACCCACTTTTATGGATCTTATGATCTATTAAATGTGCATTTAAGTTTTTCAGGACTAAAAAATTCTATTTTGGATATTTCTAGAGTAAGAAATGAATGTTAAATTTATTGGGTTATAACCAAAGGATGAAATTGTCCTCATGAAATAGAAAGATATTAAGTAAGTATATTTCCATATATTCTTAGATAGTAATAGAATTACTTAACTATAGGAAAAGTATATTGGAATATTAATTTTATCCTATTACCTTAATATCCAATGAATGAAAATTTATTTTTAAATCATCAAACATTTAGGGTTTTTAGGTCCTTAAATTTCTATTGATCAATCACTTTCTTTTAATTAATGACCTCTGTCACACTCTATAATTATTTATGCTTCTAATCTATGTACATATATTCACTTAAAACCAATGTTATCATTCTTATAAACCTGGATATATGTTTTTTCACATGACCATTGTACTTCCCTTTCTATTTTATTAAGTGGATTATTTATCAACTCTTTTTACTATCTGGGTTATGAATAAAGTAATTTTTAAATATCAAACCCTTGATTTATGAACACAAGATCAAATTGTGAGGAATTAATTTATTTAAGGTGGTGAGAATTTTACACCCCAAAAATCTAAAAAAAATAAAATTTTATTCTATAGTTTATGAGACATGAAACACTAACATTAATGAACCCATAAAATATATTTCTTCAAATTTAATCTCTTCGACAGCTTGTGGAACATGTAACCCTGAGTCTAAATGAATCGTAATATAATATACCATTATAACCTATACCTTAAATTGGAGGGTATGAATATTTTTTTTAAAAATTATGGTTATCTATTTATTAAAATAAAATAATTTTCATTTAAATGAAATATAAATGTTTTCTCAAAAACCATATTTTTCTAAAAATGGTTTCGTCATGATTTGTACACATAATCTAAAATTACTATTTTTAACTTTTAGAAAATTTATTTTATAAATTAAATTAATTTCCAATATAATCATATAAAAATTACTTTAGAGTGATTTTTTTGAATTTTTAGGAATGTTTTATTTTTTGATGGATAATGTAAAAGATTGATTTTTATTGAAAACCCCATTTTAGTGTAGTTAATTTATATAGTTAAATTAGATTTTAAATTGTTTTTAAAGTTAAATTAATTTAATTTTATTAAAATGTAACAAATTTATGTCATTGTGGGGAATTCTATATTGAATTTTTATTTTAAAACCTTTTATACTTATGCGAGTTTTCTCTTTGGGAACCTTCTTTTTTCATCGTGTTCACAGGTATAATTTTTAATTGGATTATACCACTTATATGAAATGAATTTATAAAAATGGATTAAATATTTAGAATAAAAAAATTAATATTATCATACAATTTCAACTTAATTTTTGACTATTATGAATAGTTAAACCTGTAAAAATTAATTAACAAGGTTAAGGTAAAAACTGATTTATTGGGGGGGGTTAAACTAAAAAATATGGGTTTAAATGACCTAAAGACTTATAAAAAACCAATTTTATGGACATAATTTGAGATTATAACCAATAAGGATAAATAATTACCCATTTTAGGATTTTTGTATGATAAAAATGAGGGTGTAATTGATTATTTTAAAAAATTCCATGTGTGTCCTCTCCCCTACATATAAAAGGCCACCCACTCTACTCCCCTATTGGCACATAAAAATCCATTTGGATATTAAAATCCCTAAGAAATAACTTCCATAATCCTCTAAACATATAATATATCCCCTGTTTTTATAATAAATATAACCTAGGAAGGATTTTGGTTCAAACCAAATGATGTTGTTCAAAGAGGAGGCAACGTTCTTAAATGAGAGATTTTATTTTAATTCTTCTTCAACCACCTTAAAATATTATTAAACATTGAATATATAATAAAATAAGTATTTTAAATAAAATAATATATTATTCAGTTAAGCTAATGACATATATCTATATCCTCTTTCATTAAATGAGAAATGAAATCGTCTATAGTTTGTACGACATACTACTGCCTCATGAACCGATGTAATTCATTTTCCATCACTAACTTTCAAGGATAGATATACTGACGGGTTTAAAAATTTTATATGATATTTATGTTATTATTATACATATTTAATTATAATATCACATATAACTTCTTACTTTCTATTCTGTTTAAAATATGATAATGTCGCTCGTGTGTATGGAGGTCAATTGCCCATGAAGTGATGCAATTCATTTTTACTTATGATTTACATGGAAAGTAATAAGGGTTAATTCAATGAATATATGTGATATATATTACATGATATTAATTTTTTAAGATTAATATTTTTTCCAATTTCTTATCCTTTCATCTATTAATGGAATGATATCACTGCTCATGCGTACATTCGACCTACCGTCTCCACGAAGTGATGTGAATCATTTTCCATGTCCAACCTTAAAGAATGATTATAAACATGTATATAATGAGTAAATATTATATTTATGACATTAAAATCATTCTATATATTGTGGATATATATCTTATACCTAATAACCAAAACTCCTATGAAAGAACACGCATGATAAAGCAAGATAATTAAGAACCGAAACAATTAAAATAATGTAATATTATTAATAAATGGGTGGTAAAGTGTTATAAGAGGATCATATATAATACTAAAAATATTAATATGTTTTTAAAATAAATTAATAAAATTATATAAATCCTTATACATGATATAAAATCACGTTCAACCAAAATGAAGTGTGAGGTAAGAGAATTCATCCCAATTTGTCTTCACTAAGTCATATTGTTACTTTATTCATTTAATTTATTTTATATGGTACATACATATCCCTTTTTTCATGTAATTACAAGAATAATTTATAATTAATTGTATTTTAAGTTTTATTTTTAATTATTTCATCAAAGGGTATTTGAATTGAAAATTACCAAGTGGTAAAGAATTTAATAACTCAATTTATTTTTATTGGGTTATATTACATATTTATTATCCTTCACATTATAAGATTATGCGTGTAAATAATTTTGAATATATGATTTAATAATAACACTTGTTTTATGTGGATTTAAATTTGATATAAATAATCTATTCCTTGATTAATTCTCACTTCAATTCTATGATCATTATAAGGGTTTCTTCACAATCTCATTTTAATCATGTCTTCTTATTGTTGAATTTATATTGAAGGAAATTATTTGATCATTTTCTAATAAATCCATTTAATTATATTATCATATAGTTATAAATTATGTTTTCAATTAATAGTACTGTATTACTCTCTGTGGTACTTAAAATGACTGATAAAATGTTTTTAATAAAACATGAAATCATTTCTCTCTTTGGTCAATTTTTTTCCTTCTAAAATAATGTTTTAAAAAAATTTAATTTTTTTAGATTATAAAAATGCTTTATTAATGAAATTTTAATCCATGTTTTACTTTTTACAAAATTGTTTTCAAGGAATATTCATACTATTTTCCAAGAAAGGCTAATTTTTATTTTATAGAAAATGTGATAACAAATATTTTTGAACTTATACAACATGTATATAATTTATAGACTTCATGAACACTTGACATTTAAAATATTATTTTATATATTTCCAATTTTATTTTAAATGAAAATTGTTTTCAAAATATATAGTGAAATTTTATTTTTAAAAGGTGATATTTGAAAATGAAAAGGTTATTTTTATCAGGAATGCTTTTAAAGATATTTTTATGGTATTTATATTCATCAATGAAAAAACAATTTATTTTTCTTATACTCAATTGGGGAAATGTTGTATTGATACCATCATTTTTCTTTCTATGGATGGTTTATGATCATTTTTACTAAGGAATGTTTTGAAATTCACTTTCTTGATTCATTTTTTAGTCATTAAATTTCCCTTGAAATATTCACTTTCATATGATCATTAGAAATTAAATTTACCCTAAAATTCCACATTAATTATCATGTATATACTTATTAATTAAACCATTTATCATTTATACATATGGTAATTTACTTTTAAAGTTATATTATTGATTGGGGTAAAATTATTATTAATTCATATTCCTTACTCAATATAGAAATTTATTTATAAGGAATATTGTTCATGAATTAATTTTATCATTCAATATATGAAAAATGAATTAGAAATAGAGATATGGGTGGGACCTAGTTATATATATCCTCTTGATGTATTGGTAGTCTCATGAGACAAATAATTTGTATATACTTAGTTAAATGAATTTCTATTCAATACCTACCCTTTAGTTTTAAAATTTTGTGTAAAACGTATTGAAAATAGAGGTATCATGATGCCTGAGATCTTGACATAAAATAATTAAGAATTCCCTTTATTAAGAATTCAGTTATTATTATCCATGATATTTTCTAAATTATATTATCTCTCGATGCATTTCATTATCAATTTATTGGTTAAATACCATGTGTTTTTTTTATTTACTTTACCATATTAAATTTTCTTTATCTAATTATGATATTCATGTTATTGATTAAATGAAATGGGCGTTGAGTTATTTACTTTTCAATATTTATTATACCATATTGATTATTATTTATTTATTCATGATAACTTCCTCTTAATGTAACTTTTTTTGAGAATTTGATATCACCCTTATTTTTTCCTCTCCTAGGAATCGAGGAAGTGTACTATGAGTAATATACAAGGATATTCTAGTAAGAATAATGATATTCTCAAAATAAAAATTATGTTATAATTTTTGTATTAAAATATAATATGAGAATCATGTATGTATCTTTTTACCAAGACTAATAAAATATTTGGTTCTTTGGGATGAGATTCCTTTTATATTATGCCAATATAATAAAGTAGATAATAGATCTAGGCTACTGGGGTCAGGGTTGTTACAAAAACTCATAAGGAATAGAATTAGAGGAGATTAAGAATTGAAAATACCTTACTAGAGAAGTTATTATGAATACTATTGACATGCCATGAATATTAGAATAAAATGAAGATGATGATACTGAAGTTGATGGAATATTTGAACTCAAAGTGGAGTTAGTGTCTGAACTTGAGGAGATAGTTATTTTGAGGGCTAAAAAAAGAAATCGAATGAAGTAGAATGAGATTAAAAACTCTTAATATATCATCTAGAATAGGATAAATCTATTCTTAATGATGAAATTGATAAACATAAATCTAAAAATATTAAAATCCTTATGAATGTTATTGATTAAAAAAATCAATATTTAAGATAAGGATCAAATCATTTATTATTTGAGAGGAACAATGAAAGATCTAATAAAACATTTTGAGGAGATTAAAGGATAAAATTTTGATTGATGGTAAATAAAATAAAAGATAAATAGAGAATATTGACTCATATTATGACATTAGGAAGCAAGATAGTATGGGATGTAGATAATATAAAGTAGAAACATTGTGATCAAATAAAAATATTATAATTCATCCTTAAAAATCATTGCTTCAATAACAAGGGAAAATAAGGTGCGAGGAATGATCATAAACAAAAGGTTATTGTCATAGAGAAAAAAAATTGACCACTTTGTGGATAAATATTAATTTATGAATCTCTAAAAACGAAAATACACAATGAAACAAAAATTAAACTGGTGTAGTAGAAAATAAACACAAGAGTACACCATAAATTATATACTATTATTATGTAAAGATGTGAAATTATCAAAATTTGTGTTCCATATCCAAAATGTATTAAAGGGAATAAATTAAATGAAGGAATACAAGAAATTTTCAACATTATAGGTATTATTTAAATTGATATTACTTTTTTTTGTGATGGACATGGACATATGTCCATGTATTTCTCATTAATGACATAGAGAAATGATCCTATGAAGACCCAAAGTGGTTATACATAATAGTTTAAGGAATCATGAAGCGATTTGAAGATGAAAAACAAATTTTACACTTTGAAATTTGAGGTTAATCCATAACATTAATAGGAGGATCATAAATATCAATCATCACCATTTAAGTATGTAAGGAAATGGATTAAAAATAAAAGAGTTGAGAAGGAATTAGTTGTGAAGAATTACCTGAAAGAATAGTTTGATCTTGGGTGTGAATCCTTGATTTAGAATAAACTACCCATAAGATAATAAATAAGGATTTTTTTATAGGAATAAATTAAAAAAATTAAGGTGTCATTATTTTTTTTAATATGAAGGCTTGATGATTATTGGATTTGGGGAACAAAACTTTGAGGTAAATAAATGATGTTTGATAATGTATTAGTTGTTAAATACATTGGTAATAAATTTCTAAGGTTAAGTCAAATTTGTGTCTCGGGTCATGAAAAAAATTTCATGAAAAGGAATTGAACCATAAATGGAAGGGATAGTGTAGTTTTTATATAATGTAAGTGAATTAAGTTGAATGACTACCTTAACAGTGGAGAATAAGATATGTGATTTGTATCTAGAGAAGAATGAAAAATGTTGTGATATAAAAGGCTTGGACATTTGAGAAAAAAATACTTAGAATATCTTGTGAATAATGATTTTTCTCATGATATCACTAGGTTTTTTTGTGATCATACTTGCACATGTGATGTTTTTAGGTAAGGGAATATTATTCAGAAGAGATATAATCCAAAAGATAATAAGTCAATAAGGTTTATAAAATTGGTTCATTTTAATGTATGTGTGATGATATCCCCAAACACTATTAATGAAAAGATATATTATTTATTTTTAATTAATGAATTATTTTTCATTAAATGGTTGTTGGTGATATCTCATAAGTTCAAGGTATTTAATTGTTTCACTCATTATCAGAGAATGGATGAAAACACGCTTGTGTAGAAAATTTTAAAGTTTCAAACTGATGATGGTATATAGCTTAAAAAACAAAGGTGGAGGATTACCTAGAGAAGTTTAGGATAAGGAACCAAGTCTCAGTAGTGATAAATCCCCAAAAAAATGATGTTGTTAAGAGGAGAGACTAGATCAACAATAACATTTCCAGAATATTTCTTATTGGGAAAGATCTACACAATAAGTTCATGTAGGAGATAGTCTTAACGAAAATTTACATTACTAATAGGTTTTTTTATATATAAAATATTATATAAGTCTCCATAATAGTTATTTTATGGAATAAATATTATATTTAAGTACTTTTGAATCTTTTAAAGTAAGAGATTTATTCCTATTGAGGGTAAACACATCATATTTTAATAACATTAAGATAAGAAAAAATTATTATATTTCATCCAAAATTATGTTATAAAAATTCATCATTAAAAAACTTGGAAGGATTTTAAAACTCAAATATGTAATTATAGTTGAAAATAAGAAGAATTTTTAGCAAAATAGTGAGAAAATTATGGAGGATAGTGACTGGGAGTTGAGATACTCATGGGGAGATAAGGGGTTTATATGGATTCTGAAAAAGACATCGATGATAACTAGGATAAATTTATATTATAATATTTATTTAATATTAGAATCATGGATTAAATCATTGAGAAAAACTTCATTGGTTATCATAAAACTCCATTTTAGACAAGGAAAATGAAGTCACTATAAAAAAAATCAATCTTATCTCAATTAAATCCCAAGAAAAGTGGGAAAGTTTCTAAGGATGATAATTAGATCATTGATATTCATGAAGACATTTTCCAAATTTATAATAATGAAGCTTGAGATATGCTTTCAAGGATAGAGGTAAAAAACTCTATTGGGACCAAATGGGTCTTCCATAGCAAGGTTAATGAATATTGAATGATTATTTAGAAAAATTCATGACCTATGTGTGAGGAATACTCCTAGATTGATGTTTATTATATCAATGAAACATTTTATCCTATGGTTAGTTTTGAAAAAATTCAATCATTCATAGATATAATAGTGAAAATGAAGTTAAAAGTTTTCTGTAAGGATATAAAACTAAAATTCTTTAATGGTTTACTTAAATAACAAGTGTACACTGAGAATACATAATATTTTATTGGGTATGAATATTAGAAAAATATTCATAGACTGAAAAAGGAACTTTACAGGCTAATGTAATCACCAAGAGCATGATATTATAAACAATATCTATACTTAAAGAAGTTTGTTTTTTAGAATATAGGGGTTGATCATAATCTATATATACAAAATGAGGGTAATAAATGAATTATGGTGTTTATATATATTGAAAACATAATATTTGGTGGATCAAATGAATCTCAACATAATCAGTTTTGAAAATTCATGAAATAAGAGTTTGAAAAGTTTATTATCAAGGAGTTGAAAATTTCTCTTGTTTTTTTGGCGATACAAGGAAGGCATGGAACATTCATCTCTAAATAAAAATATGACAAGTATGTTTTGAAAATATTTATAATAGAGAATTCCATGGAAATTACAACACTAGTTTCTTCCAAGTTTAAGTTTTCAAGGGATTATAATGGAAAAGAGCTCAAAATTATAGAGTATAGGTAGATCAATAGAAGCCTATTATACTTGAAAATGATATGACATGAAAATAATTTTTACATTTTCTAGGAATTAAGGTACTAATGCAATCCCAAGGAAATAAACTTTCAAGTAGTGAAAAGAATATTATGGTATATTAAAGGCCTGGTGGATTTTTGTATGATTTAGAGTGAAGTATATTTTTAAGAGTTATTGGGATATACATATGTAGATTGTGATGATTTAGTAAATGATATAATGTCTACAATCTGAGGTGAATTCTATTTCAATGATTTTTATTTTTCTTGGCTCATTAAGAAACAAAACTATATTTATTTTCAAACTGAAAAATATGAATATGTAATATACAGTCAAGCATTTAATAAATTGTTATAGATAATGAAAAAATTTAAGTATATTGGAGTTTTGGTGAAATACCCTACAACTATCAAATGTGAAAACTCAAATGTTACTGATCTTAAAAAAAATCCTTTCCATTATTTAATGGAAAAGAACAATGACATCAAATATCACTTTATTAAATAGAAAGATAGACAAGGGTTAGTAAAGTTGGATTATATGATTACTATAACTCAAGTTACAGATATATGAAAAATGATTTACCCCAGGAGATTTTTCAGGATAATTGGCTATCTCTAAATGTTTATTTGACTCCCCATACTTTAATAGTGTGGAATGGGGACCCCCACTCCCTAAGAAATGTATTTGATTCCCTCATGTTATGTAGGAAAAATATGAGAGACAAATGGGTTTATTGAAAAACTGGGAAAGACCAATATTACCATATGATCAAAGGGGGAGAGTCAATATTGAATCAAAGAGATAAATGATGTAGGGGTAGATATTTTATTATGTTTAGAGTGGATTTCAAGAACCAAGTAGTGATCAAGTAGAATAAAATGATTCATTGATGAACTTTTCATGTTACTTCTGTCTCACACAACATTTTTGAATTTTGTGGGATTGGGCTACATGTTATAGGAATATTTTATTACTATATAGAGTTATAGAGGATGAATAGTTTTTTAATTAGAAAATATAGAAGTTTTTATCAAAAATTTCATTAAGAATTTTGATGTATTTTTAACAAATTCAAAGGGGGTATTGTTAGAAAACATCCCCCATGTATGTTTTTTGGATTTTTTTGGTTTTTTTTGATAAATAACATTGAAAAAATTATAGAAAGGGTGAAACTTAATGAATTACTATAGTGATGGTTTATGGAAGTGTTTAGAATTGGTTGTGTGATGTTTGAAAAATCTTAGAATAAAAAGAGAAGTTTAGGTAACAATATGGAGTAAATAAAGAAATCCATTGAAAGAATTATATGAGATTGTGATGTAATTATTCAGAGTCACATATGGAGAAAATGAAAAAATCTCATGAAATAATTACATTGGACAACAAAAGTTTTACATGGTCGATCTTTCAAAAAAAGGAATGAATATTTTGAAGGAATTATGTAGAGGTTTAATTTCATGAATAAAATATATAGAGATATAATTTTGTGAAATAATTACATTGAGGATGAATCCAATGAAAGAAAAATTCAGAGGTAGAATTATATGATAGAATTATGGAGAGAAAAAAATCCCGGAATGAATTAAACATAGGAATAAATATGTGAAATAATAATTCGATGGATGAATTTTATGAAATAATTATATATTGGAAGGATTCCATGAAATAATTATATAGAAGCCTCATAATTTATGAAAAACTAGAGTCGTTTCCCACAATCCACAAAAGGTAAATATTATACAGCCACCATACATCTTGAACATGTAGTATCATTTTTTTGAAATGTGGTTTTATATGAATAGAAAAATATAATATTATACAAAGTGTGTTATTTGGGGCCCTTTTTCTATAAATATATCTATAACTTATTCATTTGAGAGGGAAGAAGGTATTATAGGAATATTACATTGAGTAAATTACTTCATTTGTGAAAATTGGGATTTCATGATGCAATTATATGGAAATAATAATATCAAGAAGGAATTAAATGGAAAGAAAAATACCATGAAGGGTTTACATATTAATTTTACTACCATTAATAAATTACTTAAAATCATCTACTATAAAGTAATTATATAGAATTTTCCTCCCAAAAAGACTATATAGAACAAACTACCCTGAATAAATTACATAGTAAATATTATTTGGTGTATATTTTACATGGAGATGATTTATAAGGACTAAATCTTACATGGTAAAGGGGAATTCATTTATTTGATGAAAAATGAGTTTCACAGTACAAAAATGTTAGTGTGAACCACTTGAGACCTGATTTAAATCATATTATGATTCTTCTAGAGGATATGTGTTATTAACTTCATCTGAGAGAGTAATAGATTCTCATTTGTAATTGGTTTTAAACTAGAGGGAAAGCGAGTCTACTAGTTTGTAAAAAATAGTGCACAATACCGAATTTTGGTACATTTCTACACTTCTTTTCATATTCATCTTCGAAATATCCTAGTTTGGGTGAACTAATATTTTTTTTATATTGGATGTTTTATTTAAATTAAACATTGATGTGAGATATATAGGGAAGTGAATTTTTTTATCACAATGAAAAAAGAACGTCGGGGAATTTATTATAATATTTTACACCCAGATTCATACCCTATATGATATTTTTCCTAGTCTAGGACCAATAATTATACTATTCTTATTGAATCCAAGCTATGATGATTTAGTTATTCCCTTCCCTATGGATGTCTTATCATTAGACCCTTTCTTGTAGAGACCCATATCTTGAAGTACATGGACATTACATTACTTTTGCGGAATACCTAATACATAAAAAATAGACACCAAAGGACGGTAATAGTATAGTGTCTTTGGAAACTTGGAACATAATCTTCTAATCTTGGTGAAAGATCTTAAACATCTCCCATTAAGATCTTACCTTTTTTTTATTACCTAAAACCTTTCTTTATATCCTGGGGAAAAGAAAACATATAAATGGTGAGCTCAAATTCTCAGTAAGGGTAAGGATGGAGAAAATAAAACAAACCATATACATTTGAACTCCAAAACATGAACATAAAGTTTAAACATCAAAATCTTGAGTTGTGAAATAAATCTTGGTAGTACTTAAGGCATAAGTCATAAAGGAACATGAATCATGATAAAATATAATGGTAATAAAACATTTAATTTTGGAAAACTATTAAGCACATGATATGATTTCCACAGTAGCCAAGGCATTGCTACCAAGACTATCTTAGTGGACAAAGTCCCTTTCTGAATCGAGTTCACTCCTCATTCCAGTCCTGTATCACTGAACCGGATTAACTTACCATTCTACCCATGTCTATCTCATGAGATATAAATATTTATCCAATTAATTGTAGGGATATATAGGTCCCACACCTCTCATAATGAAATCATTCTTACTTGTGCCACAAAATAAACATAAATCATTCATCATAACCCAAAGAGTAAAATGTGTTTCATAAACATCATCCCATCATAACATAATCCATATAAAACAAATGGATATCATTTAATCATAAGAAAAATTAAACCATTTAAATCATATAGATATTATACTTGAAACATAAACATATGAAATAATGTCATCTTAGATGAAAAATGGTTTTGATAAAACACTTGTAATAAATTCTTGAGGAAAATATCCTTTCTTATTCAAAATCATTTTCTTTTCACAAAATTCCATAAAATTTTAAAAGAAAAGGATTTTATTGAAAATAGTCATGAAATATTTTAGAGTTAGATTCACGAAAATAAGGTGTTATAAAACCATAAAAATCCACTCATGCCTTATAAGTTAAAAAAACATTCTCCTTGTACTTTTGTCGAAAAAGTCAAAAAGTTCCTCGTATGGTAAACAAAAGAAATATTCCTTTCATAACATGTGGTAAAAGTCAAAAATTGGTAAAAAGGACTTTAAACATACATAAAAACACTTTTAGAAAACATGGACATAGATGATAATAATAACCCCAGTAAATACTTATGAATAAACAATCTCGGATAAGAACGAGATTGGAATAATTATCCCTTACCTTAGGTCCGATATGCTTCGTACGTATCCGAACCTCCTGTATAATGATTTAAATAATGTCAGTGACTTATTTAAGAATAATATTAATTGTTATGATATCATATATGGTTCACTTATGACTTTCTATTACCCGTTATTTTGCAAATTCCATGTTAAAGCAGCATTTTGGGTAAAATCGGTTTATTTATCCTACGTGTTTGGACTTGTTGTTCTTGATATTATTATTACTTATATCATAATTTAATTAATTCCAGAATGTAAATCATGATTTATATATCATATATATTCATTATATATATATATAATAGATAGATAAATGAAATGAAATACACCGTTCATGGATACGGTAGTCTGTACGCACGCATGAACGCTGTTTTCCTTTCCTTATTGACTTGAATGGAATTAATTAAATGAAAAATATATGTACATAAATCCAGTAACATTATTATGTAATATAATTCATGATTAATTATTATATATATACGTTATAATCATACTTTAATGGTTAATCATGGTAAATGAATCTCATCGCGTTCGTGGAGACAGTAGTCCGTACGTACGCACGAGTGATGATATCGTTCCCATAATTATTGAATAGAATTGGAGTGAATGATATAATATGTCAGAATTAGTATGATGTTATAATAACCATATATATATATTCTTTTCACCATTATACCCATCCATGTAAGGTGGTGGTGGAAAAACTAATTACACCATAGTGTGGAGACGGTATTTCGTACGTACGCGCGCGCGGTGATTTTGTTTTCCGTAGGATGGATAAAAGGTGAAATGATTTTGTTTCATATTTATAATAACATATCAATATATTAGTGATACTGATGTTATTACTTTATAATGAAACAACTAAAGAAGAATAAGTTGAATAAGAAAGAAAACTTGAAAGAATCGGTAGAAGAGATTACCTCTTCTTCGACACACCTCTTTTAAGCTTCCACTTAAGGAACTAGAGTTGGTCTTTTGAGGAGACCAGAAACTCTATAATGGTTATATGGAAGTTGAGAAGGGAAATTGGCAGGGTTTGGACGAGCTTGAAGGCTCAAAATTGTGTAAAGAGAAGAGGGAGGAGGTGCCCTTTTATAAGAGAGGAGAGGGGCACCTTAGGAAAAAAACTTGAAATATTATTTTATAATAAAATCATATTCGGTTTATAATGGCTCCAAAGTGAATTATTTCGAAGAGCAAGTGGGGATGGGTCGAAATCCTCTCAACCAATATGTAACACCCCAAGCTTCTACGGTACGCTTCTCTTTGAATAATGTGATAGCGTGTGTTGTACGCAACACCGAGTTCTAACACACCATAACCAATCAAACTAGCTGTTATGAATAGTAATACCTAATTTTTGAAATTATATATTTTTTTAAAATGGACTTCATTTTTGGATTCGGTATATTGAATTTAGCCTAAGGTGAAATTTTGGTACTTTTCGGATAACTTTAATATTTTGATGAATAGTGAAAATTACTAAATTTTAATTAAAAACAACTTTTTTAATCATAATAATTAATAGTGATAAATTATGAATTTGAGTGGTTTTAAAGTATATTTAGAATATATTTTTACTATTTAATACAATTTTGGTCATTGGACATAAATTTACAATTAAACCAGACATAAACAAGTGTCAATCTTTTGATAGTTATTATCTCTTAAAACCACGCGTTTTGTTTTAACAACAGGAATTAATTTTAAATTAATTTCTGCCACTTCTGTGTTTTGAATTTAGAAAAATGGATTCCATATTTGGAATCAGGATTTTCAAATTGTGTAAATGGGTAACTTTTATTTTTAGACATTTTGAATAATTGCTGCGGTAAATATTTTATTTGTCATGGTTAAGGGTAAATCCGGTAAATAAGGGTTAAAAAATAATATTATAATAATAAAAAATTACCCTAAAACGTGTACTAACCTTATTGGTTTATACATTTTCGACCATGGGCATATTTGGGTCGATTTTGGGACCCCATGGTTCCACTTGTAAGTGATAGGGACACTTTATTTTAATTAAGTTAAAATGAATACAAAAATTACATAAGCATATATCTTTTAGAAATTTTTTTTACATAGGGTTATATATGTTGGATTTTCGACTATAAATATTCATTAGGAAGCTAAAAATATTTCCTACATAATGATAGTTTATTTATAATTTTTAGACATTGGATAAGTTAATTTATTTATGACATAATGATGATGCAGTAATTACCATAATAGTGAAAAATTAAAATAATTGATATTATAAATACCCAAATAAATATAATTTGAGACTTTTAATGAATTAAAATAATTTTCTAGGATACTATGACATATTATTATTGATTTAATTAACTTTTTTCGAAGTAATCATTCTGTTATGAGTTTCAAAAAATCAACTATTGAATAGTGTCAAAATTGACATAAAAGAGTTTTTAAAACAAATATTATATTATTAATTGATATTAAATTCCGAAAATTCTATGGTTCGGCCAAGAGACTTATATAATGAAAGGTGTATCATTAATTGACCACTTTGGGGTCTCTCGGATGTATAGTAAGTTTATTAACCATATAATATAAAAATACAAAGAGACATTGTAAAAGTGAAACTAATTAACTTAGAGTTAATACTTAAAGATAAGGTTAATATAAGTACCAAAACCTGTATAAATTATATTGGTTGAGTTGTTTTCGACCCATAACCACCTTAAAATTTAAATAATCAACTTTGGAGCCATTAAAAACCAAATATGAATTTATTATAAATTAATATTTCTAGATTTTCCAAAGGTGCCCCTCACCCCTCTTATAAAAGGGAACTCCTCCTTCTCATTTCTTCACACCTTCAATGCCTTTTGGTTCGGCCAAACTCTTCCCAAATACTCTCTCAACTTCCCTCACTACAACCTGGAGGCATTATTTTGATCAGAACGCCAACCTAAGGAACCCTTTTGATCAAATCAAAAGGAAGAACCCGAAGAAGAGGTAATGTTTTCACCACCCATTTTCAAGTTCCTTTCTTCTTCAACTTCTTCTTCCTTTGTTATTACCATTTTAAAATAATAACTCCAGTATCATATATATACTGTGATGTTATTATAAATATGGTACAACCATATTCAGTATTCTATCCACCCTTTGAATAACATGTCACCGTACGTGCGTACGTACGGCTTACCGTCTCCACGTCGTGGTGTAATTGTTATTCAATATATTATTATTTGGATGGGTATAATAATGATGTGTAACTCATGTAAATAATAAATATAAAATGTTAATGATTCTGTATATATGATATAACATCCATTTATATATTATTTTAATGTCAAATGAATGATATTGTCGCTCGTGCGTACGTACGGACTACCGTCTCCACGAACGCGATGAGATTCATTCTCCATCGTATCCATTCAAGTATAATTATCATTTGATTATTTAAAAATAATGTTTAAGGACTTGATATCATTCTATATATGAATAATATACATCCTATCCATGATAGACATTGCTTACGTAACAAAACATATAAAAGAAAACGAGTAAGTTAACACCCGAAACAATGATAATACTAAGATATTATTAACAAATCAATGTTGAAAGATCATATATGATATCATATGAATGTATATGATTCTTTTATAATTTAATAACAATTATGTCTCTATTATACAGGAGGTTAACCTACCACAACCAAGGAAAAGTACAAGGTAAGGGTTATTTCACAATCTCTTCATTATCCGAGGTTGTTTATACGTAATAATCTACTGGGATCTCTTTATCATCCACATCCATGTTTCTTAAAAATGAATTTCAAAACATTTTTACTATTTACTAGAATATGGGTTAAAGTCATTTATACCCTTATTTTACTTTTTATGAGAGTTTTATAAAGGAATCTTTCCGTCATTTTCCAAACAAGGTGCTTTTTAACCTTTTCGACAAAATTAAGGTAAGAATGTTTTTTTAACTTATACGGCGGGTGCGGCTATTTTCCGCCGTTATAAAATTGTCGAAGCTTCCCTTACAAGATTATAAGAATATTTTAAAAGAATTTTTTTTGTTTTATAGATATATTACTCTTAAATGATTTCAAAATAGAAAGAGATATTTCTCTAAAAAGAGTTTTGATTTCATCTATGCCAACATCCGTTGATGGATTTTACGCTTATTTGAAGTTGATTTATTATGATACAAAACTTCTATATTATATTGAAGGTTTTTTGATATGTTTGACTGTGGATGTGTTATTTTTATACCATTCATGGTTTATGGATGAAGTATTTACATTTCGTATGCTAGTTTTAATACGAATGTTTATGTTATGTTTAAACCTTTTCATATGGTAATGCATTGTACTTAATATGTGACGGGTGGAGCCCGCTATAGCTCCTCGATGCATCGGTAGGTATCATGAGACAAACTAGTGTCTTGGCACAAGGCCTTGGAAAAATTTTATTTGTAGTCTTGGCATGAGGCCTTGGCTATGTGGTTATGATAGTCTGGCATTATGCCTTTCATCATTATGAAAGTGGTCATTGATATTTCATGTGATTATTCGATTAGTAGAATATCCATGTGAATAAGTAAATGGAATGATTACATTTTACTTTTGCCATACTATGTTGATGTTCAAGTTTAAAAGGCTTTTGTTTTAGTTATACATTGCCTTAAATGTTTATTCTTATTTATGAAAGTTTCCGCTATATTGTTATCCTTACTAGGCATTTGAGCTCACCCTTTTTCTATGTTTTATTTTTCCCAGTAAGTGAAGAAGTAAATTATAAATGACCTGCAGGGATATTATGTGGGGATACGAGTGTGGAATATGGAGACAATATGTTGTTGTAGTAGTTTTCACTTTATTATGTAATGTAAGACTTATGAATATATCTAGTGTTTCCAAGGCTACTAAACCAATCGGTCTTTTGAGATTTGATCCTTCTTGTGGTCATGCCAATGTTATGTAATAATGCACCGACTCTAGGTAACTAGGGTCGGGGTGTTACAGTTGGTATCAGAGGAAGTTTAGTACAAACCTTGGAAGCTAGATTTAGATAAACTCTAATTAGAGCACGTTGACCTAAGATGAACTTTGAGGATTAGTATAGAAGAAAATCCTAGAATTTTGGTATTGTAGAGATTTTGTGAGTTTACCGAGCAATACATCCCTGTCTGGATACGAGCAGGTAGAGGCGGCTCTGGCACAGATGTACCTAGGGGTAAAACCCAAAAACACCGCTTTGAGCTAGACTCGAACGGGAACTGGTTCACGAAAACGGGCCTTGCTGCACTCTTGGTTACGACACTACCGGGGGATATTCTTAGGATAACTCTCATTCTCTTTACAAATCATTATTAAGGGTTTATGATTATATACTTCCTCAAAGAAAACATTCTTATGATTATGGATTATATCCATAAATAGTTCAATTTATGTTAAGTGTTTTATAAGTATGGGATTATGTATTTTGATTCATAAACTAATCTAGTTTATGCCATTGTTTAGAAATTGCACCTAGTGGAAGAAATGGAAACTGTATCAATGCATGCACTCCATGTAGGGATTTCCCTCCTACTCAAGATAATTATAGTGGAGCTGGTGGTGCAACTGGTGCCGATCAGCTAATCACCATACTGGGACAACTCACTCAGATTATGAATAATAACCTTACCCGTATGGAGCACCTTGATCCGTAGCATGGAGGATCAATGTTAGATAGATTCATGAGGCAACAACCACCAACGTTCAATGGGAGTAAAAATCCCTTAGTAGCTGAGCAATGGATATTTTCCCTAGAGAAAATATTTCAGGCTTTGGGGAGTAGTGAAAGGAAAAAAGTTATCATGGTAGTTTACCGCCTCACTGGAGATGCTGATAAATGGTGGTCATTGATTCAAAATACGAAGTAAGATGATGAAGTATCAAATATGGAATGGAGGGAGTTCAAATATCTGTTTTTAGAAAAATACTTTCATCGCGACCACCGAGCAGATATGGAAAGGCAATTTCTGAGTCTGAGACAGAAGGAGGATGAGAATGTCGCAAAGTATGAGGCTAACTTTACAAGGTTATCAAGGTATGATGGAGATTATATACGTAAACCAAGAATTAATATTGATCGTTTATTTGATGGGTTAAAACCATTTCTCCGTCGAGCATTAGTCTCACAATCCTTTTCATCGTACGAATACATTGTCTCATGTGCTACCAAGACCGAAAAGGAATTCTCTAAGTCTTATGACTTTAAAGAAAATCAAGAGAATAAGAGACCTGCTGATCAATCTGGGAATGGAAATAAGGGTAAGAAGGGAAAGGTTGAATATCCATCATGTGGTAAATGTGGTAAGAAACACCCCGGTACTTGCTTGAAGGGAACATGTATCTGTTACAAATGTGGTGAAAAAGGCCACCAAGCTCGTGATTGCAAAGGGAAGAAGGAAGCTACCAATGTTCAGTGCTACAATTGCAGGGAGATGGGGCATTATGAAAATGAATGTCCTAAGTGTCAGGAGAACTTACCTCAGAAAAGGCCAAGGGATCAAGGCCAAGCTTATGCTATCACTACTGCTGAGGTAGAAGCTCCGAAAGACGTGGTGGAAGGTAATTTAGTGGTTTCCTCAAGTTTAGAAAATGCATTATTTGATTATGGATCATCGCATTGTTTCATATCTTCCCAGTTTGCTAAGAAAATTAGATATTTCCAATTTGATTTAACAAGGGAGTTGTCAGTTAAAACTCCTAAGGGAAGTATCATTGCAACAAAGTTTTGTGAATCAGTCCCCATTAGAGCACATAAATGTTCTTTATCTGCTGATCTCGTCGTCATACCTATGATTGAGTTTGATATAATCCTTGGTATGGACTGGCTTTCGGAATATGATGCAAAGATTTATTGTAAGAACAAAGAGGTTACGATTCTTGATGATGATGATAAAGAACACCTTATCTTTAGAGCAGAATCTTCACCACCTAATTCTTATTTAGATCCACCCCCAGTAGCTCAACTAAATTCAATTATTGGGGAGGAAGAGAATGAAATAACTGTGGGTGAGGAAAGGAATCTTCAAATAGAGGATGTACCTATTGTGAAAGAATATGTAGATGTATTTCTGGAAGATTTACCTGGACATCCTCCAGAACGAGAAGTTGAGTTTTCCATTGATTTAATTCCTGGATCAAGGCCTATATCAAAGAACCCTTATAGAATGAACACTATAGAATTAGTCGAACTAAAGAAACAACTATAGGAATTAAGTAATAAGGGATTTATTCTCCCTAGTGTTTCTCCATGGGGAGCCCCTGTTCTTTTTGTTAAAAAGAAAGATGGATCTATGAGGTTATATATCGACTACAGGGAGATCAATGCTATAACAATAAAGAACAAGTATCCCCTACCACGCATTGATGATTTATTTGACCAACTTCATGGAGCTCAATACTTTTCAAATATTGACCTTCGATTTGGATACCATCAGTTGTGTGTGAAGAAGGAAGACATTCCAAAGACAACATTTTAAACCAGGTATGGGCATTGCGAGTTTACTGTAATGTCTTTTGGATTGACTAATGAACCCTCTGTATTCATGGATCTGATGAAAAGAGTTTTCAACGAGTATCTCGATGAATTTGTGGTGGTATTTATTGATGATATCTTAGTATACTCAAGAAGCTACGAAGATCATGAAAATCACTTGCGCATTATCTTGAAGACTCTGAGAAGACACGAATTATATGGGAAGTTTAGCAAGTGTGAATTCTGGCTTCAGGAGATTTCTTTTCTTGGCCATATTGTCTCCAAAGATGGAATCTCTGTTGATCCTTCTAAGACCAAGGCAATCCAAGAATGGCCAGCACCTACGAGTATAACTTAGGTACGTAGTTTTATTGGTCTGGCAGGTTATTATTGACGTTTCGTCCAGAATTTTTCCCAATTGGCTAACCCATTAACGAAGCTCACACGTAAAGGGGTTAAATTTGTTTGGACAAAAGAGTGTGAAGAATGTTTCGAAGAACTTAAGAGAAGATTAGTCAATGCTCCTATATTGACTCTACCATCAGGGAATGATGGGTTTGTTATTTATAGGGATGCATCGAAGAAAGGACTTGGTTGTGTCCTTATGCAGAATGATAGGGTTATTGCCTATGCATCACGACAGTTGAAAATTCATGAACAAAACTATCCTACTCATGATCTCGAGTTAGAAGCTGTGATCTTTTCTTTGAAGATATGGAGGCACTACCTCTATGGTGAAAAATGTGAGATTTATACTGATCACAAGAGTTTGAAGTATATTTTCTCACAAAAAGAACTCAACATGAGGCAAAGGATATGGCTTGAATTACTCAAGGATTATGATTGTACGATACACTACCACTCGGGGAAGGAAAAAAAGGTGGCAGATGCTCTGAGCAGAAAAGACCATGGAGTTTTGAACATGATGAGAATTGAAAGGGATCCAATTTTTTATGGATCTAGTAAAGATGGACATGGGAATAACCATGGAAGGAGAAACATCAATTCCTTTTCAAATGGTTGCCAAACCATCTTTACTAGAAAGGATTAAGAGTTCTCAGACTAATGATGGAGAATTTCAAAAGAAGATTAAAGCTGTGAATGATGGGAGATTGAGATATTTTGTGTATGAAGAAGGAATTTTAAAATTTGGGAAGAGACTTTGTGTTCTCGATATACCTGATCTAAAAAGGGAATTGCTAGATGATGCTCATAGTTCCAATTTCTCTATACACCATGGGAGCACCAACATGTATAGAGATTTGAAGGAACATTTTTGGTGGGACAACATGAAGAGGGAGATTGCTGATTTTTTGTCAAGATGTATGGTTTGTTAACAAGTGAAAGCTGGAAGGCAACAGCTTGGAAGAGTCATGCAACCTCTTCCCATACCGGAGTGGAAATGGGACAATATTACGATGGACTTTGTCATGGGACTACCAAAGACTCCTAGAAGGAACGATGAAATATGGGTTATTGTTGATCGTCTTACCAATTTAGCACATTTTCTTGCCATAAGAGAAGATCTACCCCTGGAACGTCTAGCAAGACTATATATTAATGAAGTTGTGAGACTTTATGGAGTACCCCTATCGATTGTTTCTGATCGTGATCCCCATTTTACTTCCAGATTCTGGAAGAGTCTTCAGAAATCCCTAGATACTGAACTTCATTTGAGCACTGCCTACCACCCTCAGACAGACGGACAATCAGAACGGACTATTCAAACCTTAGAAGACATGCTGAGATCTTGTTCACTTGACTTTCAGGGTATATGGGATTAGTATTTACCTTTGGTAGAATTTTACTATAACAATAGCTTCCATTCGAGTATTCAGATGGCACCATATGAAGCGTTATACGGAAAGAGATGTCGCACACCAACCTGTTGGGATGACGTTGGTGAAAGAAAACTTGTAGGTCTAGAACTGGTGGAGGAAACGATAGAAAAGGTGAAGGTAATCCAAAATCCCATCAAAGCAGCTCAAAGTAGGCAGAAGAGCTATGCCGATAATCGAAGGAAGGATTTGGAATTTCAAGTCGGTGATCATGTTTTACTGAAGGTATCTCCATGGAAGGGAGTCATACATTTTGGTAAGAAAGGTAAATTGAGTCCCAGGTACATCAGACCTTTCGAAATTCTAGAACGAATTGGGGCTGTAGCTTACCGATTGGCAATGCCGCCAAGTCTCTCCAAAGTTCACGATGTGTTCCACGTATCTCTGTTGAAGAAATACATGCCTGATCCAACGCATGTACTCACCTATGAGGAATTAGAACTGGAACCCGATCTGTATTATTGCGAAGATCCCATCAGGATTCTTGATACGAAAGAGCAAGTACTGAGAAACCGGACGACACGTCTGGTAAAAGTTTTGTGGAGAAACCATAAGATGGAAGAGGCAACGTGGGAACCCGAGGAACTTATGATGAAGAACCACCTGAGTCTTTTCAGGCAATAATATTCTAGAAATTTCGAGGATGAAATTATTTGAAGGAGGGTAGAATGTAACACCCAAGATTCTATGGTACGCTTCTCTTTGAATAATGTGATAGCGTGTGTTGTACGCAACACCGAGTTCTAACACACCATAACCAATCAAACTAGCCGTTATGAATAGTAATACCTACTTTTTGAAACTATATATATTTTATTTTTTAAAATGGACTTCATTTTTGGATTCGGAATATCAAATTTAGCCTAAGGTGAAATTTTGGTACTTTTCGGATAACTTTAATATTTTGATGAATAGTGAAAATTACTAAATTTTAATTAAAAACAACTTTTTTAATCAAAATAATTAATAGTGATAAATTATGAATTTGAGTGGTTTTAATGTATATTTATAATATATTTTTACCATTTAATACAATGTTGGTCATTGGACATAATTTTACAATTAAACCGGACATAAACAATTGTCAATCTTTTGATAATTATTATCTCTTAAAAACACGCTTTTTGTTTTAACAACGGGAATTAATTTTAACTTAATTTCTGACACTTATGTGTTTTTAATTTAGAAAAATGGATTCTATATTTGGAATCAGGATGTTCAAATTGTGTAAATAGGTAACTTTTATTTTTAGACATTTTGAATAATTACTGCCGTAAATATTTTATTTACCATGGTTAAGGGTAAATCCGGTAAATAAGGGTTAAAAAATAATATTATAATAATAAAAAATTACCCTAAAACGTGTCCTAACATTATTGGTTGATACATGTTCGACCATGGTCATATTTGGGTCGATTTTGGGACCCCATGGTGCCACTTGTAAGTGATAGGGATACTTTATTTTAATTAAGTTAAAATGAATACAAAAATGATATAAGCATATATCTTTTAGAAAACATTTTTTTACATAGGGTTATATATGTTGGATTTTCGACTATAAATATTCATTAGTAATATAAAACGATTTCCTACATAATGATATTTTATTTATAATTTTTAGACATTTAATAATTTAATTTATTAATGACACAATGATGATGGAGTAATTACCATAATAGTGAAAAATTAAAATAATTGATATTATAAATACCCAAATAAATATAATTTGAGACTTTTAATAAATTAAAATAAATTTCTAGGATACTATGACATATTAGGATTTATTTAATTAACGTTTTTCGAAGTAATCATTCTGTTATGAGTTTCAAAAAAATCAACTATTGAATAGTGTCAAAATTGACATAAAAGAGTTTTTAAAAAAAATATTATATTATTAATTGATATTAAATTCCAAAAAATCTATTTTTTTTCCAAGAGACTTATATAATGATAGGTGTATCATTAATGGACCACATGGGGGTCTCTTGGATATATATAGTAAGTTTATTAACCATATAATATAAAAATACAAAGAGACATTGTAAAAGTGAAACTAATTAACTTGGAGTTAATACTTAAAGATAAGGTTAATATAAGTACCCAAACCTGTATAAATTATATTGGTTGAGTTTTTTTCGACCCATACCCACCTTAACATTTAATTAATCAACTTTGGAGCCATTATAAACCGAATATGAATTTATTATAAATTAATATTTCTAGCTTTTCCAAAGGTGCCCCTCACCCCTCTTATAAAAGGGCACTCCTCCTTCTCATTTCTTCACACCATCAAAGCCTTTTGGTTCGGCCAAACTATGCCCAAATACTCCCCCAACTTCCCTAACTACAAACTAGAGGCCTTATTTTGATCATAAATCCAACCTAAGGAGCCCTTTTGATCAAATCAAAAGGAAGAACCTGAAGAAGAGGTAATGTTTTCACCACCCATTTTCAAGTTCCTTTCTTCTTCCACTTATTCTTCCTTTGTTATTACCATTATAAAATAATAACTACAGTATAATATATATACTGTGATGTTATTATAAATATGGTACAACCATATTCAGTATTCTATCCACCCTTTGAATAACATGTCACCATACGTGCGTACGTACGGCTTACCGTCTCCACGTCGTGGTGTAATTGTTATTCAATATATTATTATTTGGATGGGTATAATAATGATGTGTAACTCATGTAAATAATAAATATAACATGTTAATGATTCTGTATATATGATATACCATCCGTTTATATATTATTTTAATATCAAATGAATGATATTGTCGCTCGTGCGTACGTACGGACTACCGTCTCCACGAACGCGATGAGATTCATTCTCCATCATATCCATTCAAGTATAATTATCATTTGATGATTTAAAAATAATGTTTAAGGACTTGATATCATTCTTTATATGAATAATATACAACCTATCTATGACATACATGGATTACGTAACAAAACATATAAAAGAAAACGAATAAGTTAACACCCGAAACAACGATAATACTAAGATATTATTAACAAATCAATATTAAAAGATCATATATGATATCATATGAATGTATATGATTCTTGTATAATTTAATAACAATTATGTCACTATTATACAGGAGGTTAACCTACCCCAACTAAGGAAAAGTACAAGGTAAGGGTTATTTCACAATCTCTTCATTATCCGAGGTTGTTTATACGTAATAATCTACTGGGATCTCTTTATCATCCACATCCATGTTTCTTAAAAATGAATTTAAAAACATTTTTAATATTTACTAGAATATGGTTAAAATTCATTTATACCATTATTTGACTTTTTATAAGAGGTTTATAAAGTAATATTTCCGTCATTTTCCAAACAAGGTGTTTTTTAACCTTTTCGACAAAATTAAGGTAAGAATGTTTTTTAACTTATATGGCAGGTGCGGCTATTTTCCGCCGTTATAAAATCGTCGAAGCTTAACTTACAAGCTTATAAGAATATTTTCAAAGAAAATGTTTTATTTTATAAATATATGAATCTTAAATGATTTCAAAATAGAAATAGATATTTCTCTAAAAAGAGTTTTGATTTCATCTATGTCAACATCCGTTGATGGATTTTACGCTTATTTGAAGTTGATTTATTATGATACAAAACTTCTATATTGTATTGAAGGTTTTGTGATATGTTTCACTATGGATGTGTTATTTTTATACCATTCATGGTTTATGGATGAAGTATTTACATTTCTTATGCTAGTTTTAATACGAATGTTTATGTTATGTTTAAACCTTTTTATATGGGAATGCATTGGACTTAATATGTGATGGGTGGAGCCCGCTATAGCTCCTCGATGCATCAGTAGGTCTCATGAGACAAACTAGTGTCTTGTATCAAGGCCTTGGAAAAATCATATTTTTAGTCTTGGCATGAGGCCTTGGCTATGTGGTTATGATAGTCTGACATTATGCATTCCATCATTATGAAAGTGGTTATTGATATTGCATGTGATTATTCGATTAGTAGAATATCCATGTGAATAAGTAAATGACATTATTTAATTTTAATTTTTCCATACTATGTTGAAGTTCAAGTTTAAAAGGCTTTTGTTTTAGTTATACATTTCCTTAAATGTTTATTCTTATATATGAAAGTTTCCGCTATATTGTTATCCTTACTGGGCATTTGAGCTCACCCCTTTTCTATGTTTTATTTTTCCCAGGAAGTGAAGAAGTAAATTATGAATGACCTGCGGGGATATTATGTGGGGATATGAGTGTGGAATATGGAGACAATATGTTGTTGTAGTAGTTTTTCACTTTATGATGTAATGTAAGACTTATGAATATATCTAGTGTTTCCAAGGCTACTAAACCAATCGGTCTTTTGAGATTTGATCCTTCTTGTGGTCATGCCAATGTTATGTAGTAAGGCACTGACTCTAGGTAACTAGGTTCGGGGCGTTACACAATAGGTTTTAGACAATTTTAGTCTACTATTTTAACCTTATCATTTATATTTGACTCTAAGTTAAATAATTTATCTTTTACCGTGTCTTCTTGTTTTCTTACAATACATGGTTAATAAACTTACTGTAACAAGCCAAACGAACCCCAAGTGGTTCATTATTAATATATATAACCTTATCTAAGTCATTTGGTAGAACTTTAGATTTTTAGGAATATAATAACAATTAATAATATAATATTTGTTTTAAAAACTATTTTATGTCAATTTTGACACTATTTGATAATTGATTTTTGTGAAAATCATAACATCATGATTAGTTATAAAAAAGTTAATTAGATCAATAATAACATGTCATATTAACCTATAAAATTATTGTAATTCATAAAAAGTCTAAAATTACACTTATTTATCTATTTATAATATCAATTATATTAATATTTCATTAAAAAGGTAATTACTGCATCATCATTGTGTCATAAATAAATTAAATTATTTAATTTCTTAAAATTATAAATAAAATACCATTATGTAGAAAATACTTTTATATTTCTAATGAATATTTATAGTCGAATTTATCTTATGTATAGCCCTATATTAAAAATGTTTTAGATATTAAACTTTGATTTTTACTATTTTAACTCTTCTTTAAATAATAAATGTCCTAATCTAATCCAAGTGGACCTAAAGGGTAATATTTTATTCCTAAGGTTGTTTTTGGTCGAATTAAACTTATCCAATATAATTAGTACATGTGTTAGGGCAATAATAATATCATTTTTACCCTTAATTACCCTATTTACTTTTAACCGTGGTAAATAAAAGTAAAAAGTTACTATTTACCAAAAATTATTTTTATCTTATTGAACCACATTTTACCCCTTGATATTAACTGTGTCTCTCAGATTTTTTAAATTCAACTCATAGAAGCGGTAAAATTAAGTTTTATGTACAATTGAAAAAGCTCCTAGGAGGTGGGTAAAAGACGGTGAAAAGTTCAATTAAATTTTTATATATATAAAATTATTATAAAATGACTCCAATGAATTACATTGAACTTATATAGGCATTATGTATCAATTTTGACCTAAAATAAATTTAAATAAAATAAATAATTAATTAAATAAAAAGTCGGTTTTTGAATAGTAACCCAGTGTTTTCATTATTCATCAAAAATTGAAAGTTTTTAGAAAAATACCCAAAATTCACCATAGGCTAATTTTGATATTCTAAATCCAAAAATGAAGTCCATTTTGAATGATAAATTTATAAAATTTTAAAAAGTGGGTATTAAAATTCATAATTGATAGTTCATAATAATATTATAATAATATCTCGTTTCGTGAAACTTGGTATTGCGTACTACACACGCTATCGAGGAAGGTCTTGATTGCCTGTAATGCAAGCCAAGTCAGGGCTACGTGTGGTGAAAGCTCCATTTTGTGTTGTGTATAACATAATCAAAACTTATTTCATTTATACATTAAACAAAATCTATACTAATGTTGCGTAGAATAATTTTCACAAAAAGAACTTGAAATTGTGTGTAACACGAGCCAAGAATAGTGTTGCGTATACTGCAAGCTAATACGGTGTTGTGTATAGTACAAGCTAATCTTGGTGTAGTATATAATATAAGACATCAAAGAAATTAATAAAAATATTTCTCTCAAAATATCGGGGTGTTACATATCCAGTTCTATTGGGATACTTTATGTAATTCCATTTTGTTGTTTTGAGATAACTTGTTGGTTTATATTTACTTTTTCTTTTCAATGAACCCTACTTGGTAAGTTTATACTCACCCATGCACATGCTATGTACCCACACATGTTGAATCTGTAACAATATTTCATAGTTTGTGGATAACATTTGTGTACATAGATCTAGTGGAGTTAGGGTAGTTGTTAAACTATAGATTATGATGGTTCATGGTGGAGATAATTTTAGATAGTGTTTTTTCCTAGAATCCCTAAAGGAAGGATGTTTCATCCCATATATGGATCTAGTTGTACATGATGGATACTATCATTTGCATATGTCTAAAAAATAATCCCTAACCATTGTATTGGGAAGATACAAGGTTCCACCATCCTTAGGTGACACCCCCAGACCCCAAAGGATGGTAATAAATTCCAATGGCTTAAGAAATCATTGGTGGATAATTTGAACTTAGAAAATAAAAAACCTATCAAGAAAATATAGAAACAAAAAACCAATACTATATGATTCTTGGAATATAATTATTACGTCTCAAAATATAATAACCAACTAAAGTATGAGTAAAAATGTAAATTATAAAGACAAACAAAATGATTAAGACTCCAATAAAATACAAGACTTTGGAATAGAGGTGGAACCACTCAAGCTCCAAGACTTGACCAACCCAAAAGATCCATATCTATCCAATCATATAAGATGCAATAATGAAACACCACTAGTGAAATAAAAAACCTTAACCTTTCATGCATCATATAAAATAGTGTCTATAGACACACCCAAGTCCATATGAAGGGTGAGAGTAAACATGCCTAGTAGGAAAACCCAAAGGCTTCCTACACACACCACTAGAACTAGAAAGAAGTTAGCTTAAAAATTATATAAAACAATGTAAAAGATTTCAATGATTTTTTTTCAAATCCATAATTTTAAAAAGAAAATGGGATCAATTCAATTAATTATTTAATTCTACCACTTCACTTAGTTATTCCTTCCATGTTCACACACACACACACGGGAACAATGATAGCCCCTAGGATCACAAGCATTGACTTTTCCCTCCTCTAAGTCATCACATGATGACATATCCCTTTTTCCACCATTTGGAACTGAGAACCATTTCCAGATCAACAAGGCCTCATTAAATTAAAATGAACACACACCAACCATGTATTCCATGTTCCCATTAAAAATTCCCATTTTAACCCAAAACCACCTCTAATTTCACAATACGTTGAAGGCCAATTACATCCACTTTTCCAAATAAAATTATTTTCCACAATTTTAAATGAAAAAAATTTAAAAATAAAATTTTAATTCACATTTACAAAAAACCATATTTTTTTTGATCCATTCACATAAAATAAAACAAAGTTTTTACTTGAAAAACTATCACCATAAACCATTTCTTCAAGGGTTTTTCCTAAGATTTAACAAGGTTTTCTTTGAAAACACTAACTATAAATCACACATTGAAATCATGTTTTAAAAACTAATGACTAATGAATTTTATAATAAAAACCCAATTTTATTATTCTTTGAAAACAAAAATAATTCATTAGAAAATCAAAAGGCTTCCAATTCTATAGATATTATAGATATAGAGAAGACACCTACCTATAATATGTTTGATAGAAAGAATCTTCACATGATCTCACTAGTATAGGATCTTCCTTCCATTTCTATTTTACTTAAAAGTTCCAACACTCAAAGATTCATTGAATATGGAATCTAGATGTTTAAGATCACCGAAAGATCACCTAGAGGAGCACTAGGTTTCATAAGAATGAGAGAAAAAAATAATAGGCTGAAAGGTAACTGAGAATAATAAATTGGATGGAACTAAAATCATTCAGGGCATGAAATTTGATTTTACACCATGAATATTTAAGATTCCACATAATATAAAATTCAAGTCACCTCAACTTAAAATCCCACAAACCATTCAATCCTTGAATTAAATTTGGTGATGTGAATGGCCTTATAAAACACCCTAATAAAACTACGAAGAAAATCATTCATTAGACAAATGAAATTCATGGAATCTGTTCCTATTGTGAATAACCATTCATGACATGAACCAAATACCACAAACATGTTGTATCTTTTGAGCTAGTTTCCTCTCTAAGAAAATAATCAATTCAACTCAATCACTCTAAACATGAAAGAAAAAAAATGTAAAACCAATAATTACCTCAAATTAATGGTGTCATATTACCCCCACCATTTGTTTTTTTTTCAAAACAAAACTAAATATTAAAGGTGTATTTAATAAGATAAATCCATTAATCTAGCATGAATTTATCTCTTTACAAATTCTATTTTTAAATCTGACCATGTGTCTATAACACTCATACCAAGGAAATAGTTATTTCTCACTACTTCTTTCTCTATATATCGATAATTAGAATAGGTTCATGGAAAAAAAATCACATCAGTATTGAAAGTAACATGATCCTATATAATCACATGACTAGGATATATCTGGTAATTCTTTTGTTGAGTAACATGGAAAAAATAATGGAAAATACCATTTTTTGGTGGTAATTCTAATAAATATTCGACATCAATGATATGTTCAAAAATCTAAAAGGGTCAAACATATCTAGGGTAATTTTTCCTTGATGTACCGAATGATTATGAACCAATCAACATGACAGGTTCTGAAATATATGTTTAGCTACGTCAGGAGATAATGAGTGATGAAAAATATATGCATATGATTTCTATTGGATTTTGGATATAAAAATACATTTTTTATCATATGATTTTTTATATAGTCTTTTTTACAAGGATTTGACCAATTAACAAAATTTTTCTCATTTCCTCCCAACAATTGGTACAATTACAAGTTCAACCATAAAATCCCGAAACAGATCCATAGGTATCAGGGAAAAATAAGTTTTATTATAAGAGGAATCCATTAATGGAATATGATCTTCCCATTAGAGACCTAAGTCCATACCAAAAGATATTCCAATGCATGAATCATAAGTTATGACTACTCATATAACTAAGGATGATATTCTATGCCCATGGTCAAATGGGTTCCAAGAACATATTTCAAAGAGATAAAAAAAATGAGAAGTAAATATTGGATATCTATCAGACATTATAGATGCTATTACTCCATGAAACATTAATTTTTACCAAATATCTATCTTTTCAAGATTATATACTATGTTGTACTATCGAATTGGGAGAGAGTGTGATAAATTTTTGAGTTCATACATAATAACCTAAATATTATCATGCTTCTAGAGTGTCTATGGTGGACCAATGACAAAGTCCTTGGTGATCTTACCACATTTTCAAACAAGTATAGGCATAGATCACAACATACTAGCCGGATGTTGATTCTCAATTTTTACCAATTGAAAAGTGATACATCTCAAGAAATAAGATATAATCTATATTCTCATACCAGACCACCAAAAACCAGAATTAATTTCATTTTAAATTTTCTAAGTGACCAGGAAAATAAACCATTTTTAATGGGTATACACCTAGTGGATCATCTTCTAGAAATACTGAGGTACTAAAATTCTGTTATGAAAACAAAAATATAATTTTGTATCCTCTAACCAACCATCCATGGTCTCCACACAATTTTGGTTTGAACTAATAACAATGTATTCAGGATTATATCATTGATCCTCTTTGACTAAATTCATCAAATCAAAATATATATTGATTGGTAAGAAAACTGATTTCTCATTTTGGTATGTATAGTCCCGATGCATTTCAGTAATAATGTTCATCAACCAACATTAGTCACGAGATTTTTTGACCATTTCATCATAAGTCTTCCATATCAATGCATCAACCATTGAATTTTATTTATTGGGTGTATACACCTAGTTGAAGTCAAACATGTAGATACAATCCATCAAAAATAATTTCCTCAAATTTAGGTCTATCTGATAGATGATATATTTGAAGATTTCATGACCACTAAAAATCATAAACTTTTCCCCAAAGAGATAGTGATGCCAGAATAGAGCACTATAACTAAATCTAGGCCATGTGCTTGATAATTGTTTTCATTTTTATCAATATCCTTGATCCATAAGGATCAACATGATCTCCTCACCTAGGAACATAACCACATCGTGATCTAGAAACATCATATTATACCACATAACATTGACTTGGTTATTCTAAAACAAGGATAGGTTCCAAAGTGCGATGATATTTGATTGCCTAAAATTATTTATAAAAATAACCATTCTATTTAAATGGGATACCTTTCCCTATCATAGCATTTATATGAGAGTTAAGTCATGATAGGTCTTAAAAAATCGATGATAATACATTTCTAATATTAGAAATACATGGATCTTAAATAAATTCATGGGTTACTTCCAAGAGATAACTACATTGATTTTACGAGGGTTAACCTATATGACTTATTCAAAAATGACAAGCATAAGGAAACAAACTTCTTTTATCTAGAATATTCAATTATAAATTTTTTCATATTGTTTATGATTGTTTAATGTGATCAATAAAATATACAAGTGCTCCTCATGACCATTCTTGATGAAAAATTCAACCATAATATCATTAAAAATACCATGAAAAAAGAATAAAGATACATGTATATGATTCAGTTCATCATGGCCATGAAAACTGAAAATGTATTCATCAAATAATTGTTTATGGAAACATTTTTAAAATGGTCTTATTGACTATGACATGATTCCTTTAGAATATTATCTTTCTCGACTCTATGTTTGTGACATCACAATCATAGATTATTCTTATAGAACCATTTGGTTATGTTGAATTTATCAAATAGGACACCGATTCAAGGAAGATGATACCAATACTTGATTATTACTTGTTTTAGTTTAAGATAATTGAAACACAATTAGAGAAAATTTTCTTCCTACATGATGAATAGAACCAGAGCTACCAAAGGAGTTGTACTTGGTCTCATGAACCCCTTACACTATAATTATTATAGTTGTACCTTTAACTCTAGAAATTATATTGGATCCGTTATATACCATGTAATTTAATTTTTAATTGTTTTTTTTATAGTAGATCGATATAGAATTTGATTTCCCATTCTGGGGGTATCCTAGAGAAATCATTCAGAAAGACATCCGATTATTTTTCCAATATCATAGGAAGTGTCATATTTCATTTACATATCCAAAACTCATTGCTACTAGGTGACTATAAAAGTTTACATATACTTACATTAATAGTCTTTCAATTCCAATATTCATATCTGAACCCCCTTTGTATAAATGAACTACTCTATCTGGGGATGTGAATGTTCCTTACTGAGCATGGAAATCAATATGATCTTTGAATTACACTAACCAATATATTCCAAATATTTCATAGAAAATATCCATATCTAAGATAGTAAAATCCCAAAGAAATATTATCACATCAATGGTAAGCGTAGAATCTGGGAACATGAATCCTATGTATTCTCGATGAACAAAAAGTACCTTTATTCTCATTAAATAATGAAAAATTTACACATGAAAGCCCATTTTTTAACCACACATGAATCAAGAAATTAATGTATTGCACTAGTATCAAAAAAAAATTAATAAGTGTTGAGTTTATAATACTGGAACCTAGAACTATTAAGGTACCATATTTATCAGTTTAAATAACCTACTCATCTCAATATTACTGTCGATCATTTTCTATAGAATAGTCATTCCTCACTTTCCATGGTGGTGTATAGAAAATCAAGGTGTTCTTAGATTTACCCCGGTTCAAATGATTATGAGGGTGAGAACTATTCTAATGAGATCATCCTAATTGATCATGGGAGACATGTAATTGGTTTGAGCCATCTCTTCCTATAGACTTCTGAAGTCCAATGAAATATTTCTTGAGATGTCTTATTTTTCCATAGTTATGAAAATCTTATTGTAGTTCAGTACAGTTCTTATTCCTTTGCTGAAGAGAGCACAATGAAAGTAACCTAGTACATTATTATGATGTGTTGTATAATAGAATGATCTCATAGACAGATTCTTAGGTAAATTACTTCCCAAGGAATATCTATTCTTTCTATGATTATTCCCTTAACTGGAGTTAACACCCACACTTGGATGGGAAAAAATGTACCCTTCACTAGTATTCCCAATAAGGTCTCTCTATCTCCCACAAATTCCTTATCCACCATCTCTATATAGTCCATAATATAATACATTACCAATTTATAGTGAATATTAGGTCGTAGAACTCCAATGAATATTCACACCTTTAGCCTTTCACTACTTACTGTGTTTGGTGAAAAGTTTACTAGGTGTGTGAAACGGGTAGAAAAACCAGTCCCAAAAATAATTCAATTTTTCAGTCAGAAGAAGTCCATTCTTTTTTTCTAGCTAGAAGGTGTGTGTATAAATATTTTTATTAAACAACTCCTTGAACATCACATAAGTAAGACCCTATTACAACTTCTCTTCAATAGTTAATTCCTACCATTGTAGTTCCAAGTCTTTGAGTATAAACATATTCATATTTACCTTCATCTCAGTTATATTTTCTAAAAAGTTGAATATCCTATTCATCATACCCATCCATAATTCTTTTTTCTCAGGTCTCTAATCTCCCTATAAATTTATTGGATTATTCTATTGGAATTCCAATGAATTATTCATGTGATAAAGTTCCTTATTATGATCCAACTTATCAAAATCTTGTAAATATTGCACAAAAATTTGTACCAAATTTTGGTTCACCTATAGATCAAGTGAAAACATGTTATATACTATGACATCATGTTGGTTTTTCATTCTACTGACCAATGACATTCTCATTCAATAACCATATCAATAAATAATAGTTTGTTATTTTATATCTTTTTACTCATGGTTATATAATTGATGTTATTAAAACCAAAAATAATAATAATATTGTAATACCAAAATCAAATAATCATGTGATAATGTAGTCCTAGTAGGAATCCTCTTTACTAACCCATGACACCCAACACTAATCGGCTAAACCCACAACGATGAGATAACAACATTCTTTAAAGTACTTTATGAAACATTTTATACCTAGATCACCTTGTTAACTTGAAGTTTAATATAAATAGTTCATCTACCTATTTTAATTCAATAAAATTCAAGTTTCAATGCATCCTATTTCTTTTCTACCTTACCCACAAATTAAAAGACTAAACTGATATAATTTGTAACAACCTGACCCTAACAATTGGCTTTAGAAGATTCAAGGTGCTACTGGCCTTAGATAACATCCCTTTGACACCAGTGGATGGTGATAAATAATAAGGTCTTATGAATTAATTGGGGGATTATTTTCCCATAGAACATACAAAAAATAAAAAGAAAAAAACAACAAACTAACACTTTCCAATGTTAGGATAACAATAGAAATAGTAAGGACACAAGTAATAACTAAGACACTAAAGAAATACAAAGATAAAATATTGATATGGAACCACTATATATGTTAAGACTCAAACAACCCAACATATCTATCTCTGGAAAAACATTTTAGCTAAAATAATGACTCTCTATTAGATAAATAGTAATCCTTTCATTTTCCTTCATTATAGAAAATTGTGTCTGCATACACACCAAAGTGCTTATGCAGGGGGAGAGTAATCATACCCAGTAGGAAAACCCCGAGGCATCCCAAACATGATATTTGAACCAGAAATAGGTTTTCTTAATAGTTATTAAAAAATGAGTAAGGTTTTTCAAATAGGTCATCAAATCTTGAGTATATAAAAAGGTAATGGGATTAATTCAAATTTTTATGTTAATTAAACCATTTCACTTGGAATACCCCTGACATGTTCACACACACATACATGATGTCCAAATGATATCCCCAATTCTCTTGATCATTGACTCATACCTTCACCAAATCATCACATGGATATATATCCATTGTTCTATCATTTGGTGAAGAGTTCAAAGTTTATATCAATAAGGACTTTTACAATTCAAATGAACACACACCAACCATGTATACTGACTTCCCATTGCCAAATTTACATTTTTAATAAAATCCATATCCAATTTCACAACATGTTGTAATTATAATTACAATAATTATTTCAAAATAAAATTCATTTCCAATAATTTAAATTAAAATACATGATAAAATACTTTATAACTCACAATTTAAAACAATATATAATAGGGTATTTTTTTATATAAAAACCAAATAGTTTCCATTGAAAAAATAGTCATTATAAACCATTGAAAAGGGGTTGTTATTAGGGTTTCAATAATGTTTTTTTGAAATCCATAACCATACATTACAAGTTGAAGGAATCATTTAAAAATAAAGGACCAAATGAATTTATAATAAAAATTCATACAAATATCTATTAAAAAATCAAAATTATTCACTAGAAAATATAAATATTACTAATTCTCGAGAATTTAGAGATATAGAGAAGCCACCTACCTTGAATAAATTCAATAATAAGAATATAAAAAAACCTCATAGGTTTGGTATCTTCTTTTCATATATATGTTTCGTCTAAGGTCTAACAATAAAATATTAATTGATGGTAATGTTTGGAAGTTGACGATTTCCCAATATCACCTATTGGGGACCTAGGTTTAAGGGGAATAATATAAAACAAAAAGATATTTAAATGGAATTGAGATTAATAAATTTTTTATAATTCATCTAAATCACAAAGTGACAAATGATTTCACACCTCGAATCCTCTAAATGCTACATACACTAAAGTTTCAGTAGCCTCATCTTAAAGTTCCATAAAACTATTCACACTGTGAATAAAATTTCACACTGTTAACAGCCTCAAACATAATCTTGATGAAGCTACCCAAAAATCATTCACAACCTGAATGAAAATTTTAGAATATACCTAGAACCCATTTATTTCATAAATAACCATTATTTATGTGAATCATCTCCCACGCCCATGTTCCATCATCTAAGATACTTTCCTCTCTAATCAACACAAACAATTTAATTCGATCTCTACTAACATGAAATAACTAATGTAAAACAGGGAAATATTTAAAACAAGGGGTGTTACGGTATATATTTCCTCTATTTTTTTCTAATTTTTTCCATGTTCTATTTTACTTATAATTAATGTGTCATGGTCACATTAAACACAATACAATTTTTTATATATATTTCTATTGGTATTGTTCACTTTTATTATATATTAGTGGTAAATTCATGTTGTAGGTTATTAAAGGATAATTCCCCTATGTTTGGTTATGCCTTTTTGGTGTTAGTCTATAACCCTTGTTCATTGGATATGGGCTTGTGGTGGCACACACTACTTTCCTGGGTTATGTCCTGGAGGGTTGGGTCATATTAGAATGGTATCAAAGTTTTTTAAGCCTAGGGATAGATTTGTGCATTTTATTTATTATGAGTACTGTTTTTCGAATTAGGGTAGTGATGCTAAGGGGGTATTTAGTTATAATATCATATTAAGTATATTAACATAGGTTTGGTGGCTGAAAGATCTTTTCTCTAGGAATTTGATAACTTATTAGTTTACCCTAAACTCTATGGAAACATTTATGGTGTATAAATAAGTTATTAAATGAATTATTTAATGAATAATGATGATGTTTCTTATCTTCCCTACATCATATCACCCAGATATTCTATAAGTAAACCATAAGCCCCTCTTGTCGTGTATATGATGCTATCCACAACCAACTAGATATTATACATAGATAGGGCTATGAAATGACCATACTAGTGCTGGAGACGCTCATAGTAGAGTGATAATGAAATAATTTAGAGACCTATTGTGAGGTATCACTATAGAGTTACTAATGTTGAAACAACTAGATATGGATGATTATTTTGGGCATATTTCTTAACTACCTTCAGGTAACCCTAAAATGGCTCGAAGGACTTTATTTTTTATTTATTTTTGATAATCCACCTTTCAAGGGGTGAGGTGGAACCCTTACAAGGACTATAGGCATAATTATTACATGGCTCATAGGCCTTAGAGGAATTCATTACCAATAGGCTTCAAATATTTCATACAACCCAGACTAACTAGAGTTCTAATGATTAGATTCTATAAGGTCGTATGTTGCAGATGATTGAGAGTAGTCGATAACCAATATGGTTGGATGTATAATTCATGTTTTATTAATAAAAACTTATTCATATTGATTTTGGATTAATTCATTTCCCCTTTTAGTATTTTATTTCAAGGGGTTTATGATTCTTTTAGAGCACATAGCCATACCATTAGGGTTGAATATTCCTACTGATGGTGGCCAAACTTTGGGAATGTCTTCTACTTGTGTGGATTTTTCCTCTAGTAAGGAAAATAATTTACAAGATTGAAACTAATAAAATTTAAATTAGAGATCTTAGCAAGTCGAATTGTATAATATGCAATAGAGTGGTTACTAAAAATGGTTATTAAACTTGGGAATGTTATCCTTGATGATATTCTATAGTTTCCTTTATCCAGTATTCAGTTCTCATATCAGATTGTTTCAAAGGACATACCAATATTCCATACTAGTTATTGAATATCCTAGTTTATCTTAAGTAATTTATGTGAAATTAGTGGATCTATCGTAGGAAGGATTTCATTAGGATCTATGCAACCTTCCCAACTAGTGTCTCCTATCCCCAATTCCATATTTTTATATTTTCAATGAATCACTTTATGGCTCAATGAGAACCTCACAAAATTCAAAACAATCCAATAAAAAATTCAAAGAAAAGCACCGGCCAACCACTTCAACCAACACTAAGAATTCAAATTTCAAAAGCATGTTAAAATTAAAGTAGGAAGACTTTTCAAAGCCTTGGGCTGCAAACTGCCTAGAGCTGCACACCCTGACTATCACCTTTCTGAGGCGGTTTGCATCATCGCTGGTGAACTTCTGTCACTGAACCAAAACCAAGATTTTCGCCAACAATCATCCGTCAAGGAGGATCTATAGACCACGTGTAGGAACCACCATCACAAAACAGAAAATTTCACGATAATGAAAACACACTAGAACTCCACCGCTATGAGATTTGGATCACCAGTTAGAACCACCTTCTGGAATCCATAGTCACCGCCACTAATACACCATCATCGCAGCCATATCGGAAGCATCGCCAAGAGAATAGACACCAAACCACCACCCCCACCAGGAATATTAACAGAACGCAGAACCAGAAAGTAGGAAATCATCACTAACCTCACGAAGAGACCCAAACAAAACCAGCAACTAGATGATTTTAGTTGGCCACACAACCAGAAACCCGAAGGCATGATGAGACTAAATCGAAGCCACAAAATAGAAACGAACAACCCAAAAAACTGCAACCAAGAAAGGGGAAACACAAACCATAGAGGCAAAAAAGATATGGAAGATTCAACGACAGAGGTAGTGTCTCCTTGAGATTTAACTTATGTATGGTTGGTAACATCTCTTGTATTTTGTGAATGACACTCTATGAGAATTGTTAAAGGTTTAATTGGGTTATCAAACAATATCCTAATGATGTTTTTCAGAGTAGTGAATTATATTTTTTTATAAAGAGATCAATGTTCTATTGTTGGAGGTCTTCATTGATTCCACACTTGTTTGAAAAAAAAGCGAAAGCATCTTAGGTGTTTGGTAAATTATTTATGACCAACTTAGATAACAACAATAGTATTGAAAACCCTCATTGTTAAATTATTTTGGGTTTTATAAATCAATCCTTTAATCTATCATATTTGAGAAAATGATATAGTAAATCATATATTTTAATCACAAGTTGTAACAACTTCAGTGATCAGAGTGAAAAAATGATATATTTATAACAAATTCTCATAACAAGAGTTTTTTTGCTCAATAGATATTGGTGATATATGACAAGTTAGCCTTCATGGTTGGATTTCATGGAATAGGTGGTATTTATTTATCTAGTTTCATTGATTCTCATTTCTATATAGTTGTTATAAACTATATAAAAAAACATATAGTTTTTGATTATGTGGTATCTGGTATTAATTTTTTTTTTCATGATTGATTTCAATAATATTGGGGAGTACACTAGTTTTTGTCAGAATTAAATGGTAATATATTTCAAATATTCTTCTTGGGTGGTGAAAATTGGATGAAAACTAAGGTTCCCTAGTGGGTAAGGGTCCTTGGTGGTAGTGGGACAATAATGTTTAGTTGATGACTGTTTTATCTACATTGTGAAGGATATTGCTCTGTAAGATATGGTTATAGTTTCTGAAGTTTGGATGGGACTATTATAGGTTCTGGATATGAAAAAGTATTTTTTCATAAATGTTCATGATCATCGACTTCATATTATTCTTAATTTTTTATCTGAAGAGATTTTTGTTGTTGCATGGTGGTTTAAGGAGGTTGACGTTGTGCCTTCGCGTGCTATCCAACCTCCTATGAATGAAAAGACCATAATTACCACAACCTATGTAATTTCAATAGTTAATAAATTTTATACCTTATTAATATTCATGAATTATATTTTATATATTTATATTCATTTTAAGAATATTAACTATTTTTTAAACCAGAATTTTTTATTCTTACAAAATTTGTTTACATTTATATGGTTTTAATTAAAATAATGATTTAAAAATTTTAGAATTTTAATTTCAAAAAATTAAATTAATTTTTTATATCATAAATTTAAAATTATCTTAGTGTTTTTTTGGAAATTTTATGAATAATTTTATTTTCATTTGAATAGTAGTAAATGAAGATTTTTAAAAAAACTGTATTTTATATTCAAGAATTCACATTGAATAATTTTTCTTTCTATTTGGTTTTAAATATAATTAGTTTATTATTATTAAACATAATACAATAAAATTCATTCAAATCATCATTATACTTGAATTTAGTAAAAAAAACAATTTTGATACTAAAAAAATGATTTTTTTTAGAAGACTGTTTTTCATCACCATATGTGTTCTAATTTTAAAATTCATTTCATCCACTAATAAAAATTGAATTAAATTAGATTAAAAAATATTTAAAATCATTATTTAAATTTTTTTTAAATATTTTCACTTTCTTTTTTTGTAATTATGATTAGTAACTTTGGTAAAGAATTTAGTACCCATGGTAAGAGTTAAAACAGGTTAAAAGGGTTAAAACTAAAATGATAAGGGTTGAAATTAACTGAAAACATGTATAAATTTTATTGGATGGAAATATTTAAACCCTATATTATCTATTATTATAATATGGCCCATTTTGGAGCCATTTTTATTGATTACGACATTAATATATTTTAATCTTTTAAAACATTCTATGAGTGTCCTCTCCCCACTTGTAAAAGGAAACCCCTCTTATCTTTTTTACACACATAAAGAGCCTCTTATCTCAAAAAAACTACTGAAATACCATACTTTCATCCATACCCACATCTAATAGAACCTGGTTTAACCATAATAAAATCCAAAACATTATTTACGTATAAACTTAAAGTGGTTGTCTGAAGAAAGGTATAGTTCTTAACCATGCGTTTTCATTTTATTTCTCATTATACCTTCTTAAAATACTTTAAAAAATGTTGAAATAATAAAATATTTATTTTAAATAAAATTAAATGTTATTATATTTATGTTATTACCCTTTCTCATCAACATAAACATCTAAAAAAATAAAAACCTCATTCGTGTGTACCTACGAACTACCACGTTGAGAGATGATGAATTTCATTTATCATCACCGAATCTTATGGATGGTAATAATGATACATTAAAATTAAATAATATTACATATATGATAAAAAAAATTATTCTGTAATGGTAAATAAATATTCTAATTATTTCTTTACCATCTAATGAAAAATAAGGACGCTGCTCATGTGTATGTGCAGATTACCACCTCATAAACCGATGTATTTTATTTTTCATTAACACATAACATGGATTGTATATAAAAGTGTATTCAAGGAAATAATACTATATTTATTATATAAATATAATTTCTTGAAGATAAAATAATACTTACCTTATTTCCTTCATATTCATTGAAAAATAGAAATGTTACTTATACATATGTACCGATTTCTTTCTCCATGTTGTGACACAAATCATTTTTCATAAACATATTACATGGTTGGTTGTAAATGTATTATTAATTTATAAAAAAATTAACTATAAAAATATTAAGAATCTTTAAATTATATAATCCCGATCCACTTGACCATATTAAACCAACCGAAGACATTTTAGACTTTTGAACCAAACACCCTTAAAACACCCATCGTGAACTAAATCAATTAAGTAATTAAGTATAACATGGAAATAATTGAAATAAATTGTATAATAACATTTAAAAATGATATTAATCAAGTAAATAATCAAAATAAGTTTATTATTTAGGAATATAAATAACATATGTGAAAATTTTAACACAAGTTAAGGGGTGCTTTACCTTAAAACCTCATTTTAAATGTTTTAAACATTTATTTTCTAAATATTTTCCTACATACATATATTCATAAAAATAATTTTTATTAATGTATTTATATGTAAATAAATAAATTATAAATTAATTTTATGTCACTTTTTATTTTCTTTCAAAGCTTTTCACATGTAGTTCTTTTACATATTTTATATGGAAAGTTTTGAATTTTTTACAAAATGAAAAAAGATTTTTATATTTTAAAATATAAAGTGTTGAAATATTTTTCGACCACTGAATCTATTATTTTATGTTTGGATTACTTTATATGATTCTATTTTTTCTTCAAAGTAAAACCCCACTTCCCTTTGTTCTAGGTATTTTAGTTTAGAAAATAGAGTTTTAATGGAAAGGGATATATCAATATACAAAAAAACATTTTCTTATGGGTTTAAAAGAATGTTTTCTTTATGTTACTTATTTTAAATGAAATATTCTATGTGTTTGATGCATTTATGGTCCTTTTATATTGTTTATGATGATGGTTTAGCCTAAAATATCTCTCTATTACATTGGGAAATGATTATGTTCCACATAGAATTATATAGGTATTAACCATATAAGTTATTCCATTTGTACGTGTTCTTGTAAGGGTTATAAGAAGATTATATCCTAAGAAACCCACTTGAATTATATTATTTTTTAATAAGTATTTATCTAAATATTTTGATTTCATAAGGTATGTTAATGATATTTTTTTAAAGGAATGATTTTTCAATTTAAGGGTAAAAAGTTTTTTCTAAGAAGATATTTTCTAGTGTTCTCAGTATTTTTTAAAAAACTTCCATGATTATGATTTTTCATGTATTTTTTATTTTAATTTTTTTTATAAAAAATTTTGGGTAATAAATTTGATTTCATGTGTAAGTAAATGATTATTTGGGCTCAAAGTCTATTCTGTTGAAGAAAAATTCTCTTATATAATCTCATGGTTTTAAAATGGACTAATGGGTTTCATTCTTCTACTATTATATCTTTATTACTAAACATTTTATGCTCATACCATGTTTTCAAATGTTTTTCATTGGGTTATAAGGATGAGTAGGAATAATGCTGATGTTAAGTTAAAAATCAAGAAGAATTTTCATAAAAATTAAATGTGTTTCATTTTAAAAGTACTGTATTATATATAAAATGGATACTGAGTGGAATTCAACGCATTTTAATGTATGATTTTATTATGTAAGATTCATGACCTAATTATATTAAAATATAAACTTGAAATCGTAGTAAAGAATGAAATAAAATGAATTCATGGTATAAAACTCAATATTATGGGTTGACTAAGGACTCATTCCTTATCATATTTATCATAACAAGCTTTATATAATTTTATAGGTTAAGATAATATATATAATTACTCTTAATAGATTATAAATTATAGATTTTAGGATATAGGATTTTAATATTACAATATTTCTTCATCAAAACTATGTCTGTTCATAATGTTTTTCCATAGAGGAAACATGAAATATGAAGTAGGATGGAACCAAGATAACAATATCCTTCCAAATTATAAACCTATAATGGTTGTAATCGAAACTTAGCAGTTTTTTATTTTAATGGATCAGTTGATGAATGTTGTAATTGGTAGTGGTATCCATGTGAGAGAGTGACCATGTTCACCATAGAGGAAAATATCCATAATAAAGTATTTCATGAAACAACACCTATAACATTTAAAGGATCATTTGACCTTATGATAGCTAAAGGATGGGTTGAATCCTTGGAGAAGATATTTTAAGGCATGGGTTGTTCAAAGCATCAAAAAATAAATCATTTAACATCCATTTTCAATATGAAACTAATCAATTTTTGTTAATGGTTAAGAATATTAGAAAAGGATAAGATACATATTCCTTATAATGGGAAGAATTTAAGTATATTTTCCTTGATAAGTATTTTCTTAACATTTTCTGACTTATATTGGGAATGAAATTCTTATAATTGAGGTAGAATGAGGGAGATTCTATATCCTCTTATAAAAAAAAGTTCACCCGATTGTCAAGGTATGCACCAAATTGTATCAAACATCTTGATAGTAAAATTAATTAGTTTTACTTAGTATTGAATCCAATATATCAAATGGAATTATCTTTTTATGAATTTAAAAGAAATGATAATATTTTTTAATGTGATGAGAAGGTAGAAATAATGTTTTTTGATAACCATGTTCTTTATGAAAACAAAAATAATAGAGGTATATATGATAGTAAATGTGGAATAATCGATCAAATAAATCCTATGGCATGAAAATCAAGTTTCTATCTTGTGATATGTGTAGTGAAAATAAATTTGATGAATATATTATAAAATCTTGTAAGTTTTTTGAATGTGGTAGGTTTGGTAATTTTTCTCATGACTATAAAGAAAATAATCATAGTAATTTTTAGTAGAGTACTAAAAAGACTAGGGGAAAGATGTTTTAGTTTTAATGAAACAATTCATTATGTGAGTATTTTTCAGAAGATTTGAATTAAATAAACAATTCATCAAAATCACAAGAAGATAGGTGTGGCTAAATTCTTTGTGAATATTTTGGAAGATGTTTGATAATATAGTGATTTGGGGTTAAGTAAAATACTTATATATTCGGATTATGCCAATTTATTATTTAATTCTAGGTCAACACATTCATTTATTTTGGAGGAATTTACTCATTAACTAGAAATTTCACCACATGAAATTATGATATAACTTTTTATAAAAACATTTTGGGAAATTATTAAGGAAAAAATAAATTATAATAATCTTATAGTAATTTTTTCTAGCAATGTTTTAGCTGTAAATTTTATTATCTATCCCCTTGTATAGCTTGTTGTTATTATAGGTATGGATTGAATTTATATTTATAATGATAAGATACATTATAGATCCAAATAAGTTGTTTTAAAAAATTAGTTTCACTTTATATAAAATAATGAACTCAGGAATTAGATAACAAATCAAGAAGTTGATAAATTGATTAAATATTGAAAAGAATGTTTTCTTGCACATCTTGTTGAGAATATGAAGACAATTTAGATTGGCGATGTTCATATTTTAAATGAATTTTTGGATGTGATTATTAAGGAATTTCCTAGTACTATAGTAGATCAAGAGATTGAATTTAATATTTAATCAGATCTCGATTCTAATCTAGTTATCAAAACCTCATTATTTAATGGCTCATGTTGAACTTTTGGAATTGAGAAAGAAGCTACATGAGTTTCTTGATAAAGGATTCATTCATCCTAGAACTTTACCATTGGAAGATCCTTTTTTTGTAAAAAAATAGTTCCAAAAAGCTTGGAATTTATTATATATATTTTAATAACAACACTATTAAGAATAAGTATATGTTTCCAAATATAGACAACTTATTTGATTAGCTCTAGAGAGCTCAGTATTTTTTGAAGGATGATCTCAGGTTTGGGTACCGTTAGTTGAAGGTGAATAAGGATGATTTTAACAAGATAGGTAATGTTAATATAAATAATTTTCATGTCATTTTAAAATTCATTAATTAGATTATATATATATATATTGTTTATAAGAATGTTAAGTAATTTTTCAGTTAAAATGAAACAGTTTTATTTCTAACAAAATTGGGTTTTCATTCATTATATGGATTTATTTAAAAGATATATTTTCAAATTATTGTATTTTAATTTTATTAAATGATATTTATTTTTTAATTTATCATGTCAAAATTATCTTAGGATGTTTTTTGATAATTTTCAGAAATTTATGATTTTTTAATGAATAGTTAATTTTTATTTTTATTGAAAACGAACATTTCATTTCAAGTATTTATAAAGTAAAATTATATTTTGCATTGGTTTTAAAATTTAATTAGTTCCTTTTGATTATAAATAATCTAATTAATGTTTTTATCCATCATTATACCTATATTTGGTATAAAAACATTTATATACCTAAAAATGACTTTTTCCAAAAAACAATATTTCATCTCATTTTGCGGCATTAATTTTAAATTAAATTCTAAAATTATATAAAATGAATCATAAAATATGGATTCAATAATTGGAATAAAGATTTCAATTTTTTTAAATAGTTCCCTTTTTGTCAACATAAAAAGTAACTAAAGTAAATTTTTGTTACCTGAGTGAAGGTAAAATGAGTTAATTAGGGTTAAAACTAAAGTGATAAGGCTTAAAAGTAATTAAAAAACATGAATTTAGTTTATTATATGATTATATTTCATCCAAAATCACCCAAAATTAAAAAATATGTACTTTTCCTTTAATAATTGATTTCAAACCTTATAATATTTTAAGTAATGAAAAATACAAAATTCCACTCTATTGATTTTAAATTTATATTATATATTCACATTGAGATAAAAATAATTTGTGAAGGAATATTAAGAATTATTTTGATCAAAAATATTTTTTATATGGTAATTTATTTCTACTTTTAATGATGAAATAATTACATTAAAAGCATACGCAACACCAACTTATTGCTTATGCAAGTAGCAAAGAAAGAAAATGATTTAAAAAAAATAAAATAAATATTTTTTTTGGAAAGTTAAAGTATATCACAATTTTTAAATAAACATAAAATATTTTATTTTTATTTAGGTTTAATATTCTAAATCCATTACTATGTCGATGTCATTAAAACCAAATTAATTGAATAGTTCTAAAAATGACATTAATAATATTTTATAATAAATAATATTTCATTGAATGATTTAAAATTTATAAAAATATTATTTTTTTCTAATTTAATGATATATGGTTTAAAATATCAATGCTTGAAAATTTATGAGACATTTTTTTTTCATTTTTTAGTAACTTTATTTCACTTAAAGCACAAAAATATGGATATCATTGTAATTACCAAAAGGGTTAATGGGGGTTTAAAACAAAGAGATAAGGGGAAAAAATAATCTAAAATTATCGAAATATTATTTTATGAGAGGATTTATAACCATAATTTTACTATATTCTAATTATAAAAATTTTTATCCACTTGAAAATGAAAAATAATTTATATTAATTTAATAATATAAGAAATTCTAAGAATGTCTCTACTCTAACTTATAAAAGGGAACCACCTATCTTCTCTTACTCCCACCATTTTATAACTCTATATCATCCTATAAATATCCAAATAATTTCTAAACATTACTAACCATGTTCTATAGTTCTTATTTTGTGATTAATACCAACAATATATGGATTAAAGTGTAAAGAAAATAAGGTTGTCCAAAGAAGAGATATAGATTTTAATCAAATGTTTTAGTTTTATTTTATTATCAATCCCTTTAAAATATTCTTAAAATATAATGAAATAATTATATTGGTATATTAAATATAATAAGATATTTTTATATTATTTTAATACCCTATATCAATATCCTTCATCCATCAAATTGGAAATGAATCAATCATTTGTGTGTACAACAGATTAGGGCCTCACAAACTGATGTAATTCATTTTCCATCACAACCTCTTATGGATGTATATAATTATTGATTTGATGTATATATATGATATTAATGAAATAATTACCATTATGGATAGATAGTATATCATCTATTTTCTTAACTTTTATATCCATTGAAAAAGGTTGTTCGTGTGTAAGCGTGGATTGCTACTTCTACGAAGAGATGCGATACATTTTTCATGACCACATCATATAGATGATCTATATAAATTAATTTAAATAAATAATATGATATTTATTATATAGTAATAATTATTTAAAGATAAAATGATTATTACCTTCTTTCTGTCATTGATTTTGAAAAATAGAAATGCTATTTATGCGTATGTACGACCTACCAACTTCATTTTTGTTATGTATCTTATATTTTCTAACACTTTTTTGTGGTTGGTTTTGATTTTATAATTAACATATAAAAAATTTAATTTTTTCATGATTATTATTTTTTAGATGATGGAATAAGGAACACTTTGACCATATTCATCTTACCAAATTCATTTTGGAAATATAAGTGGAATATCATCAAAATAACCAACATGAACTTACTTAATTTAATAATTGTATATAAAATGGTAATAGATAAAATAAATAGAATAAAAAATAAGAAAAATTATATTAAGTAAGTAAATAATTAAAATAATTTTATTATTCGTGAATATAAAGAGAATACAAGATGAGTCAGACTCGAGGGAAGGGACACTTAACCTTATATTCTCATTTTAAATGTTTTTAAATATTTTATTCAAAATATTTTAATTCCATATAAATATTCTTAAAATTATTTAATTGATTTATTTATATGAACAAAAATTAATTATTAATAACATTTTATGTCACTTTTGAATTTATTTTAAAGGTTTTTAAATGGAATCTGTTTATATATTTTATACAGAACGTTTTGAATTTCATTACAAAAGGAAAAAGGAATGTTCTATTTTAACATTTACATAATTAATTTTTTTCCCACCACCACAATTGTAATTTTATGTTTGGATTCATCTATAATCTTTCATTTTTTCTTCATGTAAATACCCTCTTTTCTTTTTTTGTAGGAATTATAGTTTTTATAATTGGTTTTTAAAGGTAAGGGATATATCAATATCCAAGAATGTTTTTCTTATGGGTTCAAAAGTATATTTTTATTAGTTTGATGATTTTAATGAAAGATTTTATGTGATTCATACATTATATGGCCCTTATAAATTATTTATAATTATTTTTGGTACCTATATAGCTCATTATTATGGGTGAGACTGATATAGCTCTTTAATGTTTTGGATAATGATTATGTTCTCTAGAGAATTATATTAGAAATTGACATAATACTTATTATTATTGTAAGGGTACTTGAAAATTTCTATAAATATTATTTCCTAGGGATCCTACATGTTTCTTCTATTCTTACTAATGAGTTTTTATGGAAATAAATTGATTTCAAAAGGTAGTATAGTGATCATTTTTATAAATAAATAGTTACTCCCTTTATGGTAAAAAGGTATGTTTTTACTAAAATTATTTTCATTGGTTTCCATGTTTTCTAAAAAACCCTCATTAATATTAATTTACATTTATATTTTTATGTAGCGTTTTATGAAAAATAGTGGACAGTAAATCTAATTTCTTGTGAAAGTAAATGGCTGCTTGAAATCAAAGTTTATTTTTTTGAAGACAAAACTTTTTTTTATTATCTCATGTTTTTAACATGGACTAACATGTTTTTTTATTCATTTTTTATCCCTTAATGAGATTTTTTTGGCCAAAGAACATTTTTAAATTGTTTTATAGGTTTTAAGTATGAGTAGGAATAAAGAATAATTCAAATTGAAAATTATAAAAATTTATTATGAAAACAAAATGTTTATTATTTTTAAAATATTGTATTGTGGAAAAAATGGATACTAATAAGAAGTGTCTAACTTTAATATATGAGTTTTTTATAAAAGTTTTTATCAAATTATATAAAACTCTAAAACTAAAATGTTTTTTGGGAATGAAATAAATTTAATTCTTGTTTAAAAATGAATTTATGGATTGAATATGGTTCGTGTCCATATAATTTTTTTTCAGAGAAGTGGTTAGACAACTTTAGAGGTTAGGATAATATAAGTACACACAATTAAGATATTATAATTTATTGTTATCATGATATACTATTTTAATATTACCATATTACTTTATCTAAACTATGTATTTTCAGAATGATTTTCCATAGAGAAAACCTAGAAATTGGAGTTGGAAGGAACCAAGAGGATAATATACTTCCAAATTAGTAACCTAGAATTGTTGGAATTGGAACATAGATATTTTTTTTCTATGAGGGGTAAACTGACACAAGGTGTAAATATTAGTGTTATCCGTATGGAAGAGTATCCACATTCACCTTAGAGAAACATGTATTTCTAGAGAATTTCAGGAGATAAATCCCTCCAAAATTCAGTGTATCATTTAACCATGTGATATATAAAGAATGGGTTAAATCATTGGAGAAAATATTCAATCCATGGGTTGTTTAGGTCATCAAAATTTAATAATTTATATTTATTGTTTTGAAGGTTCTTCTACACAATGGTGGTAAATGGTTAAGAATACTAGAGAAAGATAAAAAATTGATTCTATGGAATGAGACACATTTTAGGGTCTTTTCCTTGAGAAGTATTTTATGAACGTTGATCAACTTATAATAGAAAATAAATTCCTAGAATTGAGGAATAAGAAGGAAGATTTAGTATCTTTTTATGGGGAAAACATCAAATAATTATAAAGGTACATAATTAATTTTATTTGGGATATTGATAGTAAGATTAATCAGTTTTAATCAGGATTGAACCAAAGATATCGATGTGAATTGGCATCCCATGAATTTAGAAGTGATGAGAAATTTTTTTAATGTATTGATAATATAGAAATGGAGTTTTCCTATGATAATGTATTCCATGAACTAAAGCATATGAAATGTTCTAGATCGTAAGAAATTGGGAAGCATCCATCAGGAAAATTGGAAGGTAAGAAAATAAAGTTTCCATCTTGTGATAAGTATGGTAAAAAGAAACCTCTAGAATATCTTATAAAATCTTGGAAGTGTTTCCAATGTGGAATGATTTGAAATGTGTCTCATGAATTAATATAAAATAATTATAAAAATATTGAAAATATAATAATAAGATTATTTAATTATAATGATATGGGTAATTATGTGAGTACTTGTCCAAAGATAGGAATGAAGGATAGAAATAATCAAGAGTAGAAAACGAAATGTGCAGTTAAATCCATTGTGAAGAATTTGAAAAATATGTGACCATCCAATGATGTGGTGTAAGGTACATTAATTTTTTATTAATATTATGAGAATGTATTTTTTGATTCTAGGTCTACACACTCTTTCATTTTTGATATAATTTCAGATAAATTATAAATATCACCTCAAGAAATGAATCGATAACTTTTGCTAAAAACATAAATGGGATGTATTAAGGGAAATTATAAGAATATTATAGTTATTATTCATAGAAAAAATTTACCTATAAACCTTATTGTCTTCTCCTTGTAGAGTTTGATGTTATTTTGGATTTGTATTGACTTTATGTTTACTATGGTAAGATATATTATAGAGATAAATAAGTTGTTTTTTAGAATGACTTTAATCTCTTATACAAGAATGAATTCATAACTTTGATAACATATCAAGAATATAAGAAACTATTAAAATATGAAAATAAAAAATATATTCACATATTTTTATGAAGAGGGATAATATTTATATCTGTGATGTCTCTATAGTGAATGAATATCAGGATGTATTTCTGAATGGGATGCTTGGTATTATACGAGATCCAAAAGTTGAGTTTAATATTGAATTATTTCCTAATGCTAATAAAATTTAAAAAACTCTTTATAGAATAGTTAAAGTATAACTTTTGGAATTGGGAAATTAGTTGACGAAGTGTCTTGATAAAGGTTTCATTCATTTTATCACTTCACCATGCGGTGATCCTATTTTATTTGTTAAAAAAGAAAGATGGTTTGATGATACTTTTCATTGATTATAGAGACTTGAATAAAATCAGTGTTAAGAACAAGTATCCATTTACTTATATCAATAATTTATTTAATAATCTACAGTGAGTACTAATGTTTTTGAAGATTGATTACAGGCATGGATACCATCAGTTGAAGATGAAGGAAGAAGATATTTCGATGAAATCATTTCATCTTAGATACATACAAAATGAGATTATACATGTTCCCTATGGGTTGTCCAATAAACTTATTATATTCATGGATATTATAAATATGGTTTCCAATGACTATTTAGATTAGGTTCTATTTGTGTTTATTTATGATTTATTTTTTTATTATAGAATTCATTATTATCATGAAATACAATAAAGTATTATTTTTGAAAACTTTAATTAAAATAAGATATATGGAAATTTAAGTAATTGTGAATTTTGGTTGAAATATATTTCTTTCCTACTGAATATTTTTTCTAAATATGGAATATCTTCTGACCTTGCTTAAACTAAATTTGTTTAATAATGAAAATGACATAAAAATGTCATAGATATTGGTAGTTTTATAAGATTAGTGGGTTACTACCAATATTTTTTTGAAGATTTTTCTCAGTTATCTAGACCACTAACTAAGTTAAATTTAAAATGAGTTAAATTCATATGGATGGAAGAGGGTGGTGACTGTTTCTTATAATTGAAAATAAGATAGATGAATGCTTAATTTTTGGACCTACCCTTGAGAAATGGTGAATTTACCATCTACAAAAATGTTTCATTGAAGGGACTTAGTTATATTCTGATACATAATGATTAGGTAATCACTTATACATCATGTCAATGAAAACCACACAGGTTAAATTATCATACACATGATTTATAATTAACTATTTTTATTTTTTGTTTTAAAATTTTTGGGAATCATTTATAGGGAGTAAAGTGATAAATATATATTGATAATAAAATTTTCAAAGTATATATTTACATAGAAATATTTGAACATGAGTCAGAGAATATGGATAGAACTGATTAAGGATTATAACTACATGAATCATTACCATCCATGAAAATAAACCAATGTAGATGATGATTTGAGTTATAAATATAATATTATATTAGCCATGTTATGTTTGGTGTATAATCCTATAGTTAATGATTTGATTAATTTTGGCCTAGAAATTGTGTGTGATGGAACTTCCTCTGTTTTGTTTTTGGTGTTACAACAATCACGTCTATCAAAAATAATTAAGAAATCTAAAAAATAAGATCATGTTTTAAAGGAAAAGGTTGAATATATTAATAAGGGTAGGTTTCTAGAGATTAATTTCGATCAAGAAGGTTTTATTAGATTTGGAAAGAGATTATGTGTTCCATTGATTCCCAATTGAAGAGAAAATTGTTTAGTTAATATTATAGCTCCCTACTTTATGTTCATCATAGAAGAAATTAGATGTATAGAGACCCTCATGAGTATTACTAGTGTGATGAAATTAAAATAGATATTATTATCTTGACCATGATATATATAGCTTCCCAATAGTTTAAAGTAAAATGGAAGTTACCAAATGGGATTCTTAAAACCTTTTCGATTCTAGAGTGGAAATACAAAAATATATCAAAGGATTTCATGGTTATATTTCTAAATAAATCTCAATGTAATAATCTGATTTGATTTTTTATATATTGAATAACTAAATATGCGCATTTCCTCCCCATTCAATAAACTATTTTTAGACCATAATTATCTAATATAACTCAAACAGATAGTCCAATTACATGGATTTCCTCTCTCTAATATATCTAATTATGATCCCTATTTTACTTATATTTTTAAAAAGTCCATTAGAAGTTATTAAAAAGAGAATTAAATTTTATTATTAATTTTCATCCTCAATCTGGTGGATAGTATGAGTGAATGATTAATTCCTTGGAAGAAATGCTTCGAATTTGTTCAATGGATTAATAGGGAAGCTAGGATAAACATATTTCCTTATATGAATTTTATTATAATAATATTTTTCATTCTGGTGTATAAATGACAATTTTGAGGTATTATATGGAAAGCGGTTTCAGACTCCATATTTTTGGGATAAAGTTGGTTAAATAAAGTTATTAGGAAAATAATTAGTATAAGAACTAGATAAGTAGATGGGGATGATTTTTCAATATATGTGGAAGACATAATGTAGTCATAAAAGTTATTAAAAAAATCATAGGGTAGATTTTTAATTCAATATAGGTGATTATTTTTTCTTAATGGATCTATATGGAAAGTGTTATGCGTTTTGGTAAAATAGGGAAGCTAAGTGCTTGGTTTATTGAAAAATATGAAATACTTGGTGAATTTGGATTGGTTTCTTACCCTTTGGATTTTCCTATGAGTTTATCTTTGGTACTTGATGTATTTTATGATTCATTTCTAAGAAAATATGTTCCATATACATCTTATGTTTTCATCTGAAAACTATTTTAGTTTAAAAAAAACTATTCCTATGAAGAAAAAACTTGTAATATTCTTAACCATAGAGGGTAGGTGTTATGGAATAAGGTTATTCACTTGTTTTAGGTTCTTTTGGAAAACCAATATTATTGAATAAGAAACATGGGAATCAAAAAAATTTATTATGGAAAGATATCCCCACCTATTTAAATAGTGAATAAAATTGTGATGACACAATTTTAGAAAGGGGGAAGGAATTTAACAACCCATATAATGTTAAGATAAATAATTTTCTTGTCTTATAAATATTCATTAATTATATTTTATATATTTATATTCATTATAATAATATTTAGAAAATTTCTTAGTAGAAATGAAAAAATTTTATTTCTAAAAAAATTGTTTTTTTATGTATTAAATAGATTTATTTTTAATATCTATTTAAAAATAATATAATTTTAATTTGAAAAAATTAACTACATTTTTTAATTCATCGTGATAAAATTAGTAAAAAATTATTTTTTCATAATTTTTTGAAAGGTTTTATTTTTCAATGAATAATAAAAAATACAGATTTTTACTAAAAAATATATTTTATTTTCAAGTATTTGTAAATTAAATTCATTTTTTGGATAATTTTTTAAAACATAATCAGTTAATTTTTATTAATGTTTTGGGAATCAATGTTATATTACAATTTGGTATAAAAATATTTTTATACTTGAAAGGCATTTTTATGAAAAACTCGTTTTCATCACATTTTGAGGGTTTAATAATAAATTAAATTATATCAGTTATTTAGATTTAATAATTAAAAATGTTTTTCATTTTTTTAATAAAGAGTTGCAAATTTTGTAAATAGTTCACTTTTTTGGTCAATATGAATAATAACCATAATAATTTTTTTAACTCAGTAAAGGTAAGATGAGTTAAATAGGGTTAAAAATAATGTGATAAGGCTTAAAATTAATTCAATAACTTTCTTTTATTTCATTTGATGAGTCTATTTCTTCCATAGTCATCCAAAATTTAAAACATGACCTTTTTTCTATTTATCTATGATTTTTTACCTTTATAAAATTTCAAGTAAAGAAAAACACAAAAGGTTACTCTCTTCATTTTAAATTTCTCTAATATATTAATATAGTGATAAAAATAAGTTTTCAATTAATATTAAAGGTTATTTTGAGAATAATTAAATTATTTTTTTGACTGAAATTTAATTTTAATTTTGATTGGTAAAATATTTAAGTTAAATGCTTACAAAACACTTACATAGTGCTTATGGAAGCAGTATAAATATCAAGTACATGATTTTAAAAACCATAAAAGTAATATTGTTTGAGTGAGTTAAATGTCACCAATAATTTTCTAGATAAATATAAAATATTGCAGATTCATTAATAGTTTAGATTCAAATTTTATTACTATCTTGATTCCATTAAATTCACACTAAATGAATAGTCATAAAAATGACATTAATGATATTTTATAATAAAAAATTTTTAATAAATGTGTAAAATTTATAAAAATACTATATTTGGAAAATTGAAAGGTATATAGTTTATAATATAAACCTTGGACCATTTATGGGTTATTTTTTCCTTTTACAGTAACTTTATTTACCCATAAATAGTAAAAAATTAACAAGGTTGTAATTGCCAAAAGGGTCAATGAGGGTTAAAACAAATAGATAATAGTAAACACATAATCTAAAATTGTAAAAAAATGTGATATTTTTACCGATATCATCCTAATTGTATCAATTTTTATCCACTAGAACATGAAAATAAATTTATATTAACTTAATACTTTAATAAATTATAAGAATGCCCCTCCCCTCAAATATAAAAGGGAACCTCCTATCCTCTCTTCCTAAAACCATTTTATCATTATATATCATAAAATTTATACCCAAATCACTTTATAATATCCCTCCATATTTTCTAGAGCTATTAGTTTTGGAATAATACTAGTCTTAAATGTATAAAGTTTTAAAGAAAAGGAGGCTGTTAGAAGAAGAGGTATATATTTTAATCGAATATTTTAGCTTTATTTATTCTACATATTTAAAATCTTATTCAAACAAGATGAAATAATAGAAAATTATATTCTATATACCTAGATATTTTTATGTAATGGCATAATCTATATCCATCTCCTTCTTCAATACAATGAGAAATGAATCCATCGTTCATCTGTATGTTGGGAAACCCCTCATGAACCAATGTAATCCATTTACATCAAATCCACTTATGAATATATATAAGGATTTACTTAATGTATATATATGATATTAATGAAGTAATTACCATTATTTAAGGATAATAGATCAATTATTTTCTTACATTTCAATCCATTCAAAAAAGCCTTGTTATTTTAATGCTCATAAATAATTTTTATTTTGTTTCTAATAAGATCAATATTTTATTATAGTATATCAATTTTAAAAGAAATAATTTATAAGTACAAATTTATTGTTTGTTATAGTGATCTACAATAGTGACCCAGGCTTAACATACATGTATATTACATCATTTTAGATTAATATTCCAAACATTACATAAATAATTACTTGAGGACCATAATATTTCAGTGTATTTGGAAACATGGAACAAAATATTCTAACTTTTTGAAATATCTTCAATGTTTCCACCAAATAACTTTCCCTTAATTAATTTTACATTAATCATTTCTTCATAACCTAGGGAAAGGAAACATAAGAAAGGGTGAGATCAGATGCTCTTTAAGGAAAAATAAAGGATATACATAAGCAGCACAATAGAATAAGGATAGTAGAACATGAGAATAATATTTTAGGATCATTCCCTAAATATCAAAGATCACATACATGAGTCATGAAATAAATATTTCCAGTTCACAATACATGAATTATAAGGGTGATAAATATCCATAAATCTGTCATGAACTACAAGCTCATGCCATATTAGTGTGTAAAAATTATAAATATAGAAAACCATTTCATGTGTCCAGGTTAACAACCATGACCATAATCATAGTGGATCAGGACACACCTGTTTCCAATAGTTGATCAGAACGCACCTATTTCAAATAATGTATGAGGATACACCAATTTCCCATTGTGAATCAGGAAACATGTATTTCCCACTATGGATTAGGACACACATGTTTCCCCTTGTGAACTAGGACACACCTAATTCCCATAGTGGATTAGGACACACCGATTTCCCATAGTGTATCAATCCCATCGATTTGTTTCCAATCATTATTTAATGATGTATAAATCTTTACCCAATAAATTTTTGGGAGATATAGGTCTCACCTTTCATATAATAAAATGATACATACATGTTTCACAAGATCATAAACATTAATTATATCATAACCCTTAAAGTGAAATAGGTGTAATAAACATTTCATTATTTCACAACCTATGGAAAAGGGACATGTTTCAAAATCATTTCATCATAGAATAACCCATGAAAAGAAGTGGGTTTCATATGTGTTTTTTTATTGTATAACTTGTGGAAGATAAAAAACTTTCATAAAAACTTTTAATATAAACGTAAACCATGAAAAGAAAGAATAAGAATGGGGTACTTGGATCATATAACCAGTAAATAATAAACTATATCAAAGGATGTACAATTATATGGGGAAATATTCTGAAAGACTACTTGGAACATTTCTAAAGGAAAATAATCTTTCCTTAAAAATCTATTTTTCAAACTTAAAACATTTTGAAAATACATTTCCATGAAAACCCCTTTGAAAAATATACAATATAAGATATTTAAAAACCTCTAAAACATTTATTTAGTAAAATATCCTTTCTTATTTGAAAAAATTATTTTAAAAACATAAAATCTTTTGATACCATTTTCTTTGAATATAACCTTGAAAACTTATACAGAAATTTTGAAAACATTTTATTTTCAAATAACTTTGAAAACATATAATGTAATATTTTAAATCTTTTTTTAAACTTTTTATTTGGAAATAAATTTAAAAAATTATAAGTAATATCTGTAAACATTTTTAAAAAACATGGTTCTTGAAGAACACATATTTCTGACCGAAAAGAGAAATAAAATTCGATTTTCAAAAAAAAAAGTCTTCTTAATTAACTTAAGTACCAAATAACATAAAAGTGGTTCCAATACATGAACATATCAAAAATAAAAAAAATAGAATAAAATTTATCAGGTTTATTGAGATATGGATCATAATATTTCTTTAATGGAATCTTAATCATAAAAAATCTCAATAAATGATGAGATTGTAAAAATAAACTGTTATCGTATTAGTAACTTTGAGTCATAATCCTATGGATATAATAGCATTACTTGAAGAACTAAATATCTTTAAAATAATGGGATTCATGATATAACATTTCAAATGGAATTATATACACATTGTATAAGAATATAGGTGCATAACATGACATATGTCTCAAAGAAGGAAAATTGAGAGAAAATTACTTTACCAATTTGGTAACTTTTTAACCATAAACCCAATAAAAGAGTGATCATAAAATGGATATTTAAATACCAAAAAAATTAATTATATGAATCATATTGTTGGAATCACCTGTTTTGATAATCCCAAATCATGCTTAAACATTGATTATGATGTATTAAACCTTTGCATTAATCTTATTATTCTATGCTTAAATGTATTTTATTCTAAACAGTTCATATTCTTACTCTCATAACCTTACTGTAACAGCTTACAGTAGTATTTACATAAGTTTGGTATTGATAGCCAGAGTTTTATCTTCAAAGTCACAGTTACAGCTAACTGTCACCTTAAGTTACTGTTGCAATAAGTTCACAGTTACAAGGTTACAGTCGAAGACTAATACAAGCTTACAGTTACGAGTCTACTGCTATCTATTGTCAAAGCTCACAGACGAAGGTTACAGTTACAAGACTTCTGCTCAAAGTTTTCTCTGCTCAAGTTCACAGTCGAACAAGCCTACAGTCATAAGTCTACAGTCAAGGTTACAGTTAGACAGCTTCTGTCTACTAAGTCTACAGATGATCGAAGTCTACAGTTGACAAAGGCTACAGCTCTACAAATTTGATGTTACAAGTCTACAGATAGAAAGGCTACAGTTACATGGAGTAAAAGCTACCATTGCAATCCTACAGACAGCAAGCCTTCTGTTGAAATCAGCAGTCAGAAGGAAGTCCACAGTTGGAAGTCCACAGTTGGAAGTCCACAGTTGGAAGTCCACAGTTGGAAGACCAGAGTTGAAGTCAACAGTGACAAACTTTCTCGACCAGTTTATTATTATTATATTTCTACTTTTTCTTTACCAATTTGATTAATACTAATCTAACGGTCATGTCTATCAAGATGAATACATCTAACATTATTTATTGATATTTTCAGACATATCAAGAAATAATACAATGTACGAGGAAGATCGCACGTGCAACTCCAGACTATCTATCTTGTCGGCCTCGGGTGAACAAAAAGGGAATATATGGAGGAGTATAAAAAGAAGAGAGAAGCATTCAAGAACATATATATGAATGGAACAGTTACACTAAGTCTAACATCTACAACTGAGAAGGAGATACGCATATACACAAAAAGAGGAAGAACTCTCGAGCATTCATTCTGAAGAACAAAAGAGTCTCAGTGAACCGACTGAAAGAAGCGTCTCCTAAAAGCCATGCTGTGAAGCACTCAAACTAAAAGAAGCTGATCACTTGAACATCTGGAAGTCTGAAAATCCCGACACTCTGTTTTAGTGTCAACTTACAGAAAAAGGACCAAAGCTTCAAGTCACTCATTCCTACGAGTCCAGAACTGATCTGCCAACACTATAGAGCACTCTAAACCTTCTTCATTCTATCTATTGCTCTACTGTGTTTTAGTTTTCTACATTTTGAGCAGTGTGTGATATCTGCTGTATTAAACACACACACTGACTCCTGTACTTTCACCGGAGGATCTGTAAATCCTCAGCAAATCTTTCTGCACTCCATTTCCCACTGTGGATAGTGGTAGAGGTCTTGTGACCTGGACAGCTTGCTGCTGTTGTTTGTTTTCCCACGAAGAACTGTGGTAGAGGTCTTGTGACCTGGACAGTGTGTTCACTGTTGTTAACCCCGATCTAGGGTGTGGATCATTCTTATATAAAATTTTGAGAGGACTAAGTCTCGGCTTGAGACTGAACCTCTTGGTTAATTTTCTGTGCTTATAGTTATACTCTATATCCATACTATACATATTTATTTCATTTTCTGCTGCTATTACTTTGAAATATAATCTATCTTCAAAGCTACTTTGATAATTAAATTAGCAAGTGTTTATATTTGTTATAAATCAGTAAGTTAGTTTCAAAAGTTAATTTAATCATAAGATTAAGTTAACTGAGAATTAATCAATCTTTGAGAAACTAATTGAACCTTTATAATCTATATAAATTCACTACAGTTTAATTAGCTTTTGAAATTGGGGGATTTTAACAGAAATTGTTTTTAACAGAAATTTTAATTGGAACTCAATTCACCCCCCCTCTTGAGTGTCCACTCCGACCAACATTTGGTATCAGAGGTTGTGTTTAGCTCTGTTATACTTGCTCAAAGTTTTTTTTAACTCTCTGTTTTTAAACTGTGATTGTAGTTTTATCTAAAAGATCTTAAATTTCTGTTAGTTCTAAATTTTATCTCTTTAAAACATTTTCTAGAATTTCCTTATGGATAATAGACTAGAAGGTGCTGCTACTAACAGGCCACCCTTCTTTAATGGTGTGAATTATGCCCAATGGAAGCTCAAAATGAAAATTCATTTGGAAAGTATGGGTTTTGATATTTGGACTGCTATAGAGTCTCAATACAAGATTCCAGAAACTGAAAGAATAACTTGGGATGAACCTACTAAAGTAGCTTACAATAATAATTGTAAGGCTGTGAATGCTCTCTACTGTGCTCTAGGAGATGAGGAATTCAATAGAATTTCTGCATGTAAAACTGCTTTTGAAATCTGGGACACCTTAGCTGTTTCTCATGAAGGAACAACTAATGTCAAGGAAATGCGGTTAAACACTTATACTATCAAATATGATAACTTTAAGATGAAAGCTGATGAACCTATTTCTGATATGTATCTCAGGTTTAATGAGATAGTCAACACAATGAGCTCACTCGGGAAGATTGTTCCAGCAAAGGAGCAAATCATGAGATTATTGAGATGTCTGCCTGACAGATGGAGAGGCACATCCGTTTCAATTAGAGAATCCTGTGACATTGGAACTTTGCCTGTCAAGGAGCTAATTGGTAAGCTGATGATGTACGAAGAAGAGCTAAAGGTGAATAAAGAGGAAGATGAGGAACCAAAACGAAAATCTGTAGCTTTTAAGTCTACTGCATCAAAGAGCAAAGACAAGGAGAAAGTACATATACCAACTGAAAGCTCATCTAGTGAAGACTTAGATTCTGACAGTGATGCCGAGATGGCACAAATAGCAAGGAGATTCAAGAAGTTCTATAGGAAGAAGAAGTTCTTCAGAAAACCAAACTACAAGGGTAAGTATGATAGACAAGGTAAGTGGAAGAAAGATTGGAAGAAAACTGATAAAGAAGAAGATATAGTTTGCTATGAATGTAAAAGGAAAGGACACATCAAAGCTGACTGTCCTAAGTTAAAATTCAAGAAGAAATATGAGTACAAGGACAAGAATTATAAGAAAGCTATGAAGGCCACCTGGAGTGCTTCAGAAGACAGCACAAGTGAATCAGAGTCCAGTGATTCTGAAAGAAATCGTGCTAATATGTGTTTCATGACAAACACATCTGAGGTAACCCTAGACACTCCCACTCTAAACTCTTATTATTCTGAAGGTGAAGCAGAATCTGGTTCTGATTCTGAAAATATGTCTAAAGATGAATTGACTGAATACTGTAATATGCTGGAAGAAACGTGTAATGAACTAAAGGATAAATATAAGTCTTTAAAGAAACAGCATGCTCTTACTGCAAGTGTCAAGTCTGCACTTGATGTAGAAAAAGAGAAAAATGTTCAATTATTAAAGGAGAATACAGAACTGAAACTATCTAATGAACAACTTAGAAAGGACTTAGAAACATTCACAAATGGAAAATATACTCTAACCCAACTGCTAGGAAAGCAAGTTGCACCTAAGTATGCTACTGGATTGGGATACCAACCTGGACAAAGACAGCTTACTAAAACCCGATTTATTTCCAAGTCTGGAAAAAATCCTGCTAGTTCCAGTTTTGGAAATTCATATGCCTCAACTGGTTATTTAAATAGTTGTCGATCAAGTAAAGTATATCTCTCTAAATCTGTTGCATCTATTAATTGTATGGGACCCATAAAACAAATCTGGGTACCTAAATCCTTGATTGCTAACATATCTGGACCCAAGAAAATCTGGGTACCAAAGTCATTTCTTGTCTAATTTGTTTTGTAGGAAATCTGTTTGAAAAGCAATTACAGGAAGGTATGGTACTTAGACAGTGGATGTTCAAGACACATGTCTGGGGACTATTCGTGCTTCAAAAGCTTAATAAAGGTTGATGGAGGATATGTCACTTTTGGTGATAACTCAAAAGGAAAAATCATCGGCCTAGGCCAGATTGGTAACTCTGACTCAGTATTAATTTCCAAAGTTTTATTTGTTGATGGACTTAAGTACAACCTACTTAGCATTTCTCAATTGTGTGATGATGGCTTTAATGTCAAGTTTGAAAACAATTCTTGTGATGTTTATAATTCCAAAAATGCTTTAATATTTTCTGCCTTAAGAAATGAAAATGTTTATGCTGTTGACTTAAACACTTTAGCTAAACATAATGTTACTTGCTTAAATGCTTTTCATAAAGAGTCTTGGCTGTGGCATAGGAGATTAGGACACTGCAACATTCATTCACTTAGAAAACTCTCTAAGAAACACTTAGTTAGAGACTTACCTAAGCTTGAATTCCCAAATGACAAAGTGTGTAATCCCTGTCAGAAGGGAAAACAACACAAAGTTTCTTTTAAACCAAAGAAAGAAGTTTCAACTTCTCAACCACTTGAACTGGTTCACATGGATTTGTTTGGACCATCAAGAATTTCAAGTCTAAATGGGAAGCACTATGTATATGTTCTTGTAGATGACTTTTCTAGATATACTTGGGTATACTTTCTAGCTCACAAAAGTGAAGCCTGCTCTTCCTTTGTTAAATACTCTAAGTCTGTAGAAAATCTTAGTGGACTTAAGATTAAGACCTTGAGGAGTGATCATGGCCGTGAGTTTGAGAATCGAGAATTTGAATCTTACTGCTCACTCAATGGCTATTCTCATAATTTTTCTGCTCCTAGGACACCCCAACAGAATGGTGTAGTGGAAAGAAGAAACAGAACCCTGCAAGAAATTGCTAGAACTATGCTTAATGAATATGACCTGCCAATTTACTTTTGGGCTGAAGCTGTTAATACAGCTTGTTATGTCATTAATAGAGTCTTGATCAGACCAGTTCTTAAGAAAACCCCTTATGAATTGTGGAACAATAGGAAGCCTAAGGTTAATTACTTTAGAGTTTTTGGTTGCAAAGTCTTTATTCTGAATACTAAAGATAATCTTGATAAATTTGCTCCAAAAAGTGATGAAGGAATTTTCCTAGGTTACTCTATGTCTAGTAAAGCCTATAGAGTGTTCAATAAGAAAACCAAATGTGTGGAAGAATCTGTTCACATCAAGTTTGATGAGACTGATCCACATGAGTCTAAAACTTCTCTTGAAGATGTTGAAGAAGACTTATCTGTTCTGGACCTAAATGACAAATCTAAAGAACCTGTAATAAAAACATCCAATTCTGGACTTTTTCCAGAATCTTCCTCTGTGGAACCCGAACCTATAGATGAACCTGAAATCTCTAGTCCAACCTTCACCAAATCAACTAGGATTCTAAAGAATCATCCTTTAGATGCTGTTGCTGGTAATCTTGATAGAGGAACACAAACTAGAGCTTCTCTAAGAAATCAGGTTGAACATCAAGCTTTTCTTTCACAGCTTGAACCCAAAAATGTCAATGATGCTATCAGTGATGAATTCTGGGTAATGGCTATGCAAGAAGAACTAAATCAGTTTGAAAGAAACAAAGTTTGGGAATTAGTGGAAAGACCTAAAGACACTCTTACCATAGGCACTAAATGGGTGTTTAGAAACAAAGTTGATGAGTTTGGTAACATAATCAGAAACAAAGCTAGGCTAGTTGCACAAGGGTATAGTCAGGAAGAAGGAATAGACTATGAGGAGACCTTTGCACCCGTGGCTAGACTAGAGGCCATTAGGATATTACTTGCTTATGCTGCTCATCTGAATTTCAAACTATATCAAATGGATGTTAAAAGTGCTTTTCTAAATGGATATATAATTGAGGATGTATTTGTGGAACAACCTCCTGGTTTTACAAATCCCCATTTTTCTAATCATGTTTTTAAACTATCTAAAGCTTTATATGGTTTAAAGCAAGCTCCAAGAGCTTGGTATGATAGGCTCAGCTCTTTTCTTATTTCAAAAGGATTTACTAAAGGGATAGCTGATCCTACTCTTTTTATTAAATGGATTTCTAAAGATGTATTAATAGTTCAAATTTATGTGGATGATATTATTTTTGGATCTTCAAAAAAGTTCTTTATGTGTTGATTTTTCAAAAATAATGCAAAATGAGTTTGAAATGAGTTTAATGGGAGAACTCAAATTTTTCCTTGGATTTCAGATCTTTCAAAATAAAAATGGTATTATTTTGAACCAAAGTAAATATATTAAAGATCTTCTAAAACGTTTTTCTTTGGATGGCACCAAAGGCAGTGACACACCTATGAGCACCACTTGCAAGTTGGACAGTGATGAAACTGGTGAACCAGTGGATCAAACCAATTACAGAGGTATGATAGGTAGTCTACTGTACCTTACAGCCAGTAGACCTGACATCATGTTCAGTGTATGCATGTGTGCTCGATTTCAAGCCAATCCAAAAGAGTCTCATTTGACTGCTGTTAAAAGGATTTTCAAATATCTAAAACATACTCCCAATTTGGGATTATTTTATCCAAAAGGACAATCATTTGATTTATTAAGTTATTCTGATGCTGATTTTGCTGGCTGCAAGTTAGATAGAAAGAGCACCTCTGGAACATGTCACATTTTAGGCAAGTCACTAGTATCTTGGTGTAGTAAGAAGCAGAATTCTGTTGCATTATCTACTGCCGAAGCTGAGTATATAGCTGCTGGTAGCTGTTGTGCACAAATCTTGTGGATGAAACACACTTTACTAGACTATGGATATCAATTCAAACATGTCTCTATAAGGTGTGACAATACAAGTGCTATTAACATTTCAAAAAATCCAGTATCTCATGCTAGGACAAAACATATTGATGTGAGACATCACTTTCTGAGGGATCATTATCAAAAAGGTGATATCACTCTTGAGTTCATTGGCACTGAACATCAGTTAGCTGATATTTTTACAAAGCCTTTGAATTCTGAGAGATTAAGTTATATCAAACATGAGTTAGGTATGATTAACTATAGCACAGTTGAAACCTCACAGTTGAAACCTCACAGTTGAAACCTCACAGTTGAAACCTCACAGTTGAAACCTCACAGTTGAAACCTCACAGTTAGACCTCACCGGTATACCTCACTGTTACATCTCTCTGTAGGCTGTTTCGCTGTTTAATCTTATTTTATTTTTGCGGGAATTCGAACCGTTTCTTTTCTTTATTCTCTTATTTCTAAATCCCTAAATGATAAAATTGAGAACATCGAACATATCTCAATCCACTCATCTCGACCCTTGCTCTCTCAAGTCCTAAACCCTAAACCTTCAACCGAACCTCGAAACCTCATTCAATTCCAATGGCCAGAACAAAGCGACCCCCGACTGTCAACGAAGATGCACCAATGCCAAAGAGGACTCAAGTCGAATCCAGTGGCACCGGGAACGCCTCGATAAGACCGGTTAATCCACATCTGACTAAGAGAGAAATAGTTGCTGAGAAGGAGCTAAGTGAAGAATGGATTTTATCGAGCAGATCATTAGTGCTGGCAGTGCTTAATGATCAAGGATGGACCGAATGCTTCGCAAACAATAATGGACCATACTACCCGAAGCTGGTGAAGGAGTTCTATGAATATCTACAGTTCGAGGAAGAGGATGATCTGCATAGACTGGTATCCAGAGTAAACGGCAATGAAGTCAGTTTTTCATCTGTTGAATGGGCTGCATGTTTAAGAGTTCCTCATGAGGGTATTTACAACTACTATTCTGGAGCGGCTCCTCCAAACAGTAGAATCTTTGATCATGAGATGGCTCTGGAAGAATTGACAGGCAATGGCACAGTGAGAAAGGTTATTGCTACTGAAATGAATGGAGAGGACAGGCTTCTGTTTAAGTTTATCCAGCATGTGCTGAGTCCCAGAAGAGGAGATTTTGCTACTCTGAAGCATCAGGATATTTACTTAATGTACTTATTAAAACATGGAAGGAAAGTCAACCTTTTTAGGTTGCTGATGGCTCAAATGGAGGACATGATAAAGGCAAGCTCAAAATCATGTGCCTTGTTTCATGCTAAACTCATTTCGGTTATATTGAAAGTGAAAGGTGCAGCTGGAAGTCAGGAAGAGTTGATAGTGGCAAAGAACAGTGTATGTATCTCGAAAGTAATCTGCAAATTCATGAAGATCAGTTGGAATCCCTGGAAGAAATCATGGGTGAATGATGAGGAGAGAATCTATGAGACTTTTAGCCCTTCTACTCATCCCTCTAGACCGAGAGATAGGAGAGATCCAGGCTTAAAGCCTGATGAGCCTGAACCTGTATACTCAGATGATGAACAGACTGCAGTAGTTGGTAACTCTGCAAGAGAGAACACTCCAATTGATGAAGGGAGTGATCCTGATACTACTCACAGTCCTGTCAGGACAGTGACGTTTGGAGCAGCAAGCCCTCCAAAAGAACTACCTAGTAGAGAACCTGTTCTAAGAGACAGTGAGACTGAGACTACAGAAGAAGAAGAAGAAGAATCTCAATATTTTGTCAAGGACACCTCTGATGAGGGTGATACAGTTGAAGCAGAAGAGGCTGGAGCTTTAAATGAAAATCAAGAAACTGTTGGAGAAGAACTTAGTATGATCCCTCTGATAGGGTATACAGACAAGTCAGTGTCTGACCAGGAAGTAGGTGTGGTCTCTACTACTGTTGTCATGGAAGTGATTGATGACCCAACAGAGAAGGAGGCTAACCTCACTGCTAAACCTACAGAGGAAGCAAGTATGGAACCTTCTAGAGCTACAGAAGAGAACTTAGAGTTGCCCAGAGTTGAGCAGATAGTAGAAAGTGCTTAGGAAGGACCTTCAAGTGAGGGGGAGCGTGTTGGTTCAGTCTCTGTACTGTATGATATAGAAGGATGGACCTCAGATCCAGGATACATGGTGTTAGGACTCAATTATGAGGATTCAGATGAGGAAAACCAACCACCAAGAAATCCAGTCATCCTACCTAACAGCTCTCCAGTGTTAGAAACTGAGAAATTGGCCACCAAGGAAGACCTTGAATCCTTAAAGAATGAAATGAAGGAGACCATCAGACAGTCTGTTGCTGAATTGAAAACCAGTCTTTTTGATGAGCTGAAAAATGTAGAACAATCCTTAGAACTATCTCTGGGATGTGTTGTGGGAAGTCCAATAAAAGAAGTGATGGATGAAATGAAAGTGTGCCACACCCAAATTGAAAGCTGGACTGGAGCAGTAGTGGCCCTCAGACAATCAGTTGCTTCTTTAACTGCCCTGAGCAGTTCTCAGACACAAGTGGCCAGTGAGATTCGATACATCAAAGAAGTGGTCAAGCAGTTTGTGGAAGTATTTGAGGCTTTCAAGAAATCAGTAAAAGAACACTTTAGCAATCAGGATGCTGTCATTCAGAAAGTGATTGGAAATCTGACTCAGTCTTTCAAGGAGACAGTGGCATTCTCAGTCAAGTCCCTTCCTTCATCTAGCTCTCCTGTGGACCTTGAGCAGTTTAGAAGCCTGCTCAGAGAAGAGCTTACTCAGGCCCGTGCAAATGACACATCAGATCTACAGATCCTTGCTACTACAAGAGAAGTCAGTGGCTTTGTTCGTGAGCATCTGCAGGCTGCTACTGCTTCTCAGGAGGCCATCAAAAGTAAAGTGGATTATTACTTTGATCGGATTTTCACCAAGCATCAGTTGAACAATCACTTCAAGATCATGCTAGAAACTATGAAGCTGCCTCCTGTAACTCAAGCCTTCAAAGAACAAGTTAGCAAGCTACGAGAGTTGACCCCGGCTTTGGATAAATTCTTGGAAAACAAAGATGACTTCTTATCTGCCAGGGACAGAGGAGGAAACATTATCATGGATTTCAGGAATCTGCTCCTACCTTTTCTTCATGTGGACTGCACACCTGTTATAGTTCCTCCTGCCCTACCAGTCTCCAACCCCAGTGGTTCTTCCATAATGTCTCCTGCTGATGCCCTCAGAAGCCTTAGACCACTGATCCCTCGGCAAGCTACTCACTACCGGCCTTCAGGAGCCTCTGTTGCTGCCCCTCCAGACATTCCTGCTGCCATTCCTCAGCCTGTTGATCCTTCACCTCCTGCTCCATCTTCTTCCTCCAAAGGAAAAGATCCCTTACCTCCAGATGCATAGGATTGAGTCTGTTTATGTTTTTTTTGATAGGGATCATGTATTCACATTTTGGGTCATGTAATGTACTCCTTATTAATGCAATGTTTCTTTTCTCTCATTCTGTCTTTCTTTTTGTTAATCACAAAGGGGGAGAACTAAAGAGAAATAGAAATGGGGAGAAATGGGGAGAAATAGGAAACTCAAAGGGAGAAATGAACCTATACAAAGAGGAGCAATCCTTGCGGATTATACCTAATTTTTGTGCTCATTTTGCTAATACTATGTTTTGCACACTTCTCTCTGATACTTCTATATTTCATACTGACATAATTTGTGATTATCAAAAAGGGGGAGATTGTTGGAATCACCTGTTTTGATAATCCCAAATCATGCTTAAACATTGATTATGATGTATTAAACCTTTGCATTAATCTTATTATTCTATGCTTAAATGTATTTTATTCTAAACAGTTCATATTCTTACTCTCATAACCTTACTGTAACAGCTTACAGTAGTATTTACATAAGTTTGGTATTGATAGCCAGAGTTTTATCTTCAAAGTCACAGTTACAGCTAACTGTCACCTTAAGTTACTGTTGCAATAAGTTCACAGTTACAAGGTTACAGTCGAAGACTAATACAAGCTTACAGTTACGAGTCTACTGCTATCTATTGTCAAAGCTCACAGACGAAGGTTACAGTTACAAGACTTCTGCTCAAAGTTTTCTCTGCTCAAGTTCATAGTCGAACAAGCCTACAGTCATAAGTCTACAGTCAAGGTTACAGTTAGACAACTTCTGTCTACTAAGTCTACAGATGATCGAAGTCTACAGTTGACAAAGGCTACAGCTCTACAAATTTGATGTTACAAGTCTACAGATAGAAAGGCTACAGTTACATGGAGTAAAAGCTACCATTGCAAGCCTACAGACAGCAAGCCTTCTGTTGAAATCAGCAGTCAGAAGGAAGTCCACAGTTGGAAGTCCACAGTTGGAAGTCCACAGTTGGAAGACCAGAGTTGAAGTCAACAGTGACATACTTTCTCGACCAGTTTATTATTATTATATTTCTACTTTTTCTTTACCAATTTGATTAATACTAATCTAACGGTCATGTCTATCAAGATGAATACATCTAACATTATTTATTGATATTTGCAGACATATCAAGAAATAATACAATGTACGAGGAAGATCGCACATGCAACTCCAGACTATCTATCTTGTCGGCCTCGGGTGAACAAAAAGGGAATATATGGAGGAGTATAAAAAGAAGAGAGAAGCATTCAAGAACATATATATGAATGGAACAGTTACACTAAGTCTAACATCTACAACTGAGAAGGAGATACGCATATACACAAAAAGAGGAAGAACTCTCGAGCATTCATTCTGAAGAACAAAAGAGTCTCAGTGAACCGACTGAAAGAAGCGTCTCCTAAAAGCCATGCTGTGAAGCACTCAAACTCAAAGAAGCTGATCACTTGAACATCTGGAAGTCTGAAAATCCCGACACTCTGTTTTAGTGTCAACTTACAGAAAAAGGACCAAAGCTTCAAGTCACTCATTCCTACGAGTCCAGAACTGATCTGCCAACACTATAGAGCACTCTAAACCTTCTTCATTCTATCTATTGCTCTACTGTGTTTTAGTTTTCTACATTTTGAGCAGTGTGTGATATCTGCTGTATTAAACACACACACTGACTCCTGTACTTTCACCGGAGGATCTGTAAATCCTCAGCAAATCTTTCTGCACTCCATTTCCCACTGTGGATAGTGGTAGAGGTCTTGTGACCTGGACAGCTTGCTGCTGTTGTTTGTTTTCCCACGAAGAACTGTGGTAGAGGTCTTGTGACCTGGACAGTGTGTTCACTGTTGTTAACCCCGATCCAGGGTGTGGATCATTCTTATATAAAATTTTGAGAGGACTAAGTCTCGGCTTGAGACTGAACCTCTTGGTTAATTTTCTGTGCTTATAGTTATACTCTATATCCATACTATACATATTTATTTCATTTTCCGCTGCTATTACTTTGAAATATAATCTATCTTCAAAGCTACTTTGATAATTAAATTAGCAAGTCTTTATATTTGTTATAAATCAGTAAGTTAGTTTCAAAAGTTAATTTAATCATAAGATTAAGTTAACTGAGAATTAATCAATCTTTGAGAAACTAATTGAACCTTTATAATCTATATAAATTCACTACAGTTTAATTAGCTTTTGAAATTGGGGGATTTTAACAGAAATTGTTTTTAACAGAAATTTTAATTGGAACTCAATTCACCCCCCCTCTTGAGTGTCCACTCCGACCAACACATATAATATATTCATGGGAATTATATACAACACATAAAATAAATGAGTAATGAATAAGGCATAAATCTCATAGAAATAAAAGTGAGATGAGAAAACCCTTACCTTATGTTTTAAATTTATTCAAACACATTCAAACATCCTATATAATAAATATATGTTTATTATAAATATGACACAAAAACATATTATTATATCTAATACCATATATTATTTTATTATGAATTTATATTACCCTTTTGTTAACAATTCAATGTTAATGCTATATTTCAGGTAATATTCGCTTTGGTTTTCATTATGTTTTTACTTGGTATTCTTGATCCTATTACTTAGACAATGATTCATTTAATTAAATAATGTAAAAAATTATTTAAATATAATATATATTAAATATATAAATATTTATAATAATCAATACAAGATATAAATATGAAATGGATTACACTATTCATGGAGACGGATGGTCATTCGTACACATGAATGTTGTTTTCATATTCTTGTCATATTAAAGGAAAGAAAGTAAATTAATTTTATGTATATATATATATATTATAATTATAGTATAATTATTATTTCATATATATCATATACCTTTACTAAACCCATCCTTAAAACATTCTAGGTAAAGTATGAATGAATCACATAACTTTGAGGAGGCGGTAGTCCACACATCCCTAAACAATGTTATCGTAACCACAAAAAATGGAAATCATGAATGTATGTTTTATGTAATAATTATAGTATAATAAATAAATCATAAATATCATACATATAATATAAAACTGTTGGTTCATCATAATTACCAACCATGAGAGATGTTAAAGGAAAACAAATGACATCGTTTTGTGAGGCGATAGTTCTCCATACATACGAATGGTAAGTTCAATACCAATTTGATGGGAGTGCATGTAGGTGTAGGTTAGACCCTTAGAATGAAAAGATAATAATGAATTGAGGATAATGGGGCTATAATACAAGGATGGAATAAGAATAATTTAGTGGCTGGAGAATTAAAATGAAATAAAAGAGCTTGTGGAAGGATTTTACCTCTTCTTTGGGTAATTCCTTTTGGTTTACAAAAAGGACTAACTTGGTTTTGTTTATGTCCAAAGTGAGTCTTCTAGGTTGATATTAGATAATTTGGGAGATTATTTTGGTTGGGTCCAGATGTGGAAAAGTGTATTGAGAGGTATTAGGAAGTGATGGGGTGAGTTCCCATTTATAGTGGAGGATGTGTGACATTCATCTAAATATAAAATAGTAAACACACTAGAGAGGTATCCCTTACATCATGTTCCCACAATAATTTTCCATTTTATATAAAATAGAGGATTTAGTCTAAATATGGACATAAAATTTATTTTTGACTTGTTTTTATAGAATTATCTCTTATTTTTTCTCTTTAAGTTAATGTTTAACAACTAAGTAAACTCGTTTTTACCTTAATCTCTATAATTAATTGTAATTAATTCCACTAGTATTTTGGATCAAAAACTATTTTGACCTCATTAAAAATTATAAATTATTCAAATTTCAAATATTTAATCCATTTTTCTAAATAATAACCACTGAATTAGTATAAATTAATTTAAAATCAATCACGTAGATGTGTCATGATTAGGGGGTTTTTAAGAGAAAATGTTTATAAGATTGAAATGTTTTTATATCCAATTTAAATGTGAAATTAGTTAAAATGAATGAAATTGGATTAATTTATGTAAAATTTATCTAATTAAATTTTAAAACAAAATTGTAATATAATTTAACTATATAATTAAATTAGATGAAAAATATGTTTGGAATTAAAATTCAGTATTTTTCAATATTCATTAAAAAAATGAAATTTTTTAGAAAAATACCTAAAATTCAACATAATATATAATTCAAATTCTGAATTTAAAAAATTAATTTTATTTTATAGAATGAAATTTCTAAAAGTTTCTAAAATTAATTTTATTATTGATCATAAAATGATATAAAAAGTAGTTCATTTGAGAGAATAATATTTTCAAACAAATAAAGTCTTTATAAAAAAATTAAATGTTTTATTATAAATATTTTTTTTATATAAAACCATTTCAAATAATATTTATAAACTATTTATTACTATTTATATTAAAATTTTTAATTAATTGGTTATAATTATCTCATTTAAAAAATTATAATAATAAAATGTTGTTTCATAGAAACTCATTATTGCATGTAAAGTAATCTAAGTTGATGTTTTATATAGAGAAAACTTATATTGGTCTAGAATATAATGAATGGAATCAAATGAAATTAACTTATTTGAAAAAACGTTCATAAAAACTTGGGGTGTTACATTATACCCCCTTAAAAAGAATTTCTCCCTAAAAAATAATATCGGTCATTAATGGTTTAATACATTAAATTTTTTATTTATACAAACACCCATCGCAAAAATGAATAGTAAAACTTCCTTTAAAAAATGGTAGAAACATAACAGTTACCCAAATTAACTCATAACTAGGTTTCCACATAGGATAACATAGGTAGAAATAGATGATTAGGCATGAAAGAAAATCATAAATAATCATAGATATTTATAAAGATCATGGATCATAAGAAAGTGGGTGATCCAAAGAAATTCAACAATCACAAAACCATAAACTCCAGAAGCATGAAAGAGTAAATTGATATCAAAAAATGATTAGAATAGGAAAACATTTTATTTCAATACCCTTTTTTCCAAAAGTTGAATAATTTTCATGAGATGATATACTTACATGATTTCAGGATAAACTCACCCTTTGTGATTACTTGATCAATTTCCACTTCACCTATTATTATAATAAATGAAGGTGAATTTATCATTAATAAAGCATTATTATATCATGATATCCAAAAATATACTGATAGGTGATTCCATATGTATTTAGCTATGACAACAAAATGGTTAGCACATTTTGTCCAATATTCATAAATCTTTATATGGTGAGATAATACTTTAATATCTAAACCCTCATCTGAAGTTTAACATAAACTATTCTATAAATGGTTAACCTTATAAACTATAAAAATATGGATGTTAAAAAATTTAGAAATGTGGTCACTAAATTTCTTGAAAAAATATTAACATTGATACCCTATATATCATAAAGTAACTCTAATTTTTTATATAACAAACCTGTTAATACCTTTATCATGTATTCTCTAAAAACTTGTTAATAACCTGTATTATCATAAATACTTATTAAAAACATTCATTTTTTCCTTATTCAAAAGTTTATTGGATATATTCCTTAAATCCATTTTTTTTAAACTTCATCAATGATAGAATAAACTACTTTTCAATAAATCCTTAATGAGTTCCAAGTTAATCAGTTCCAAACAATTTACTTATTCATGTCCATTATATCTTTATCAAAACATAATTATCATAACATAAGGAATATATTGGGGGTTATATTTCCTATAATCATGTGTTTTCTATGAACATGACCTTTCCATTAAATCACTTTTATAAGCCTTAAGCATCATTAAACACATCCTTTTAAATACTTAATGAAAAACGTATACTGGAAATACTAACATATTTCTTGATTCGTATAACATAATCTTTAAATTCCAAAACATATACACTTCAATAATCCAAATTTATTCTTAAACCATTACCCAAGCTTCATCATCTTATTCCTTAATACCCATTTCCTAAAATATGATATATTAATCATGTCTTAATGTTCCTCTACCTCAATATAATCATGCTTCTTATCTTTAATGTAAAAAAATAAGGTTATAACATCCCCAACCTTTCACATATAATTTGAGGTCCCATTATCTTCAGTAGTATAACCAATAGTTATACCACCTTCTAGATTCTCTTTATGATATTTCCACCAAGGAAATTGATTTTCACAATACCCATACTTTCCAAATCTATAAAATTCAATTCATAACCGAATTCCTTTAAGTTACCACCATTGAATAAAACCAGAAATCATAGGGTGAGAAACACTAATTTTAGAAAAAAACCACATAATCCTAAAAATTACTTATGGTATGCCTAAATCATGACACCTAATCTAAGACACATTAGGATTTTTCTTAGAGACATACCCATACATATCTTTAGAAATATACCTAGGGATATCCCTAAAGTTTTCACATCTTAATTTCCAAATGTTGACTAAACCATTACTTTGATATCAATTATAGTGACAAAGGATTTACAAAAATGGATATTACATCATTTTAGATGAATATTAATTACATTAAAAAAATTATTGTCTATGGCTATAATAGTTTAGTGTATTTGGAAACTTGGGAAAAAATATTCTAACATGGGGAATGATCATAAATGTTTCCCGTAAATATATTCCCCATTAGTACGTAAACTTAAAACCATTATTTATAAACTCAAGAAAGAAAACATAATAATGGATTATATCATATTCTAAATAAGGGAAAATAAAAGAGAAAATTAAGCCTAAAATGAGAATAATGGTAATATAACATGAGAATAACATTTGAAGATCATACCCTATATATCAAAGATCATATAAACGAGTCACGGAATAATGATTGGAAGTTCATAATATATGAATCATAATGGTGATAAATCATCATAAAGAAATCATGAATCACTAGATCATGTCATATAAGTATTGAACCATCATAAATATAGAAAAAAATTTCATGTTTCAAGGTTAACTAACAAGATCATCAATATAGTGGATTAGGACACACCTGTTTCCCATAGTAGATCAGGATGCACTTGTTTCCCATTATGGATTGGGACACACATGTTTCCCATTATGGATCAAGACACACCCATTTCCCATTATGGATCCAGAAAAACCTATTTCCCATAGTGGATTAATCCCATCGAATTATTTCTTATCATTATCTCATGAGATATAAATGACTAACCAATGAATTGGATGGATATATAGGACCCACAGTCACATAATGAAATCATACATACGTGTGCACACAAGATCTTAAACATTCATCATATCATAACCCATGAAGTTAAATGGGTATCATAAATATTTCATAATTTCATAACCTATGGAAAAGTTAAATGTTTGAAAATCATTTCATTATATAATAACCCATGAAATGAAGTCGATTTCATAAGTGTTTTATTAAGTTATAACTCATGGAAGAGAAATGGGTTTCATAAACAACTTTTCATGTTATCATAAATCCTTCAAATAAAGTATATAAACGGTTTAATTGGATAATATCTCTACAAAATAATAAACTATATAACAGTATGTCATCATATATGAGGAGGGATTTTGAAATATTAGTTGGAACATTTCTAAAGAAAAATAATATTTATTTGAAAATCACTTTTTAAAACATGAAAAATTTTAAAAAAAATTAATTGAAAACCAATTTGAAAAACATATAATGTAATATCTTGAAAAACATCTGAAAACTTTGTATAGGAAAATATCCTTTCTTATTCAACAAAGTAATTTTTAAAATATGAAACCTTTTGAAACCATTTTCTTTGAATATAACCTTGAAAACAAATAAAGGAAGTTTGAAAACAATTTCGTTGAAAATAACTTTGAAAAATTATTACGTAATCATGAAAAAAATTTAGAAACCATTTATTTAAAAATATATTTTATAAATTATCAAGAATATTTTAAAACTTTTTTATAGAACATGGTTTTGGAAGAACACTGATTTCTGAAAGAAAAGAGAAATAAAGTAGGATTTCCAAAAAAAGACTCTTAATTATCATTAGTACAAAAGAGTGAAAAAATGTTACCATTACATGAATATATCACAAATGACCAAAAGATAATAAAATTAATTAGTGTTATTGAGAGTTTTATCAGAATATTTCATCAATGGGAGCATAATCACAAATAATCTAAATAAATGATGAGATTGTAGAAAACAAATGATACCACTTTGAGAAAATTGAATCATAATCATTTGTAAATAATAAATTTACATGAAGATTAAAATATAATTAAAATAATTTTTTCCATGATATAAAATTTCAAAGGGAAGTATATACACCTTGTAAAAGAATATACGTGTATAACATGGAATGTGTCTCAAAGAAGGAAAATTGAGACAAAATTACTTTACCGATAAGGTAAACTTTGAACCATAAACCCCATGAAAGATAGATCATAAAATGGATATTAATATAACCATAAATTTAATGGTATTTATCATATGATATATTCATGGGTACTATATACACCATACAAAATAAATGAGTGGTGAATAAGGAATAAATCTCAAATAAATAAAAATGAGATGGGACAACCCTTCCATTAAGTGATGATTTTCTTCGTACACATTAAAAACTCCTATATAATAAATATAAGTTTATTATAAATATAAAAAATAACCATACTATAATATATAATACCATATATTATTTTATTACGACTTAAAATTACCTATTTATTAACAATTCCTTATTATTGTTACATTTTTGGGTAATATTCGGTCTATTTTTCTTATACGTTTTGACTTTTTATTCATAATCCTATTATATAGATAACGATATACTTATTTCAATAATGTAAAAAAATATTTAAATAAAAAATATATTCAATATAAAAATTTTTATAAAAATTTATATAATATAGAAATATACAATAGATTACACCGTTTATAGAGATGGTAGGGAATGCGTGTAGGTTTCGGGCGAAGCAGAAGCGTGTTGGTGGGTGTACCCAACATTAATTTTATCCCTAACAATGATAAATCTGAGATATGTCATGATAATAAAACATTGGATCTTCGGAATAGAACAAATAATGAAAAAGAAAGAGGGGAGTCCTGGAACCATAAATAGGATCATCATATGTTGGTTATAATTAATTTAATTAATTGACAAGAATAACCTTGATGGAATTATTTCTTCACTAATGTTTCTGACCACAATCTAATGTGATCTGTAGTTGCGTCATATAATCCAAGTGTAGGATCCCTCTAGCGATGATCCACTTGTGCTCCACATATCTCTGGATGTCACCGAAGGGATATCCGGTTGTTAGCGCGGAAGAGCCTTCTCTTGCGATATCCGCCTTTGATCGCCTTGCTCTAGTGGAGGTGGATCTCTCTCTCATAGCTTGAGAGTTTTAATGGTGGAAAAGGAATTCTCTCTGGGCTTGAGAGCTTTTCCAAATCCTTTGTGAACAAATAACACCAAAAAATGGCTAGGCTAATGAGAACTATATAATTTATATTTTTAATTACATAGAATAATAAAATGAATTAATCACCCGATATCATTTATTCATTTCATTTAATTCTTAGGAATACCCCATGTCTAATAATAACAGTTGAATATTATTATTACCTGACATGCGCCTAGTGAATTACACCTAATATTATTTAATTAAATAAATAATATTATTCCTCATAAATTCCCATAAAAAAAATACACGACGTGTATATTTAATATACACGGCATGTACTTTTAATTTTCGATTTTTTTATTTCCTCCACCACATTTATTAAAACTTGAATAATGGCTATTTATTTCTAATATGAACATAACTTCATTACTCACTAATAAATATTATTTCTCCCACAATATATTCTCTCGAATAACTAGTCTCGAAATAAATGTGATCAGGAATCCTTAAATAATTATTAAACCAAAATTGGGAATAATCTTTATTTAATTTATTAAATTAATATTTAACTAAGATACTTGGACACACATAGTGTGTGACCCTCTAGGCCTCTTTCTCAATGGAATTAGGTGGAGCCTTCCTAAAGTCCAAGGTTAGCATCTAGCAACATTCCAAGCCACCCATAGAGAAAGAGGTTAACATGACAATGATGTGTCACCACCTATGAACACTTACTGTGTAATATAATCCCTTTGTCTCAATATCTATAATCAAGAGGGTTTCATGCTAGTTCCATCAACCCATGTGCTCGATTATTATTTCTTTAAATTCTTGGAATTGAACTCTCCCATACCTTACCATGGCCATGGATTTATTTAGGCTAATCAATTCTATCAAAGGTCCTGATATGTCTACTTTCATTATGGAACAGAAGGGAAAAATTGTTTCTCGCATTATCTATTAATGCAGTATTAGTCGTGACGCACCCAATATATCCTACCTTGCTGCGAACAGTGTGTCGTCACGGTTTTTGTCAATACATCTAAGTGCACGAGTTGTAATACCCATTAATAATAATCATAAAGACAAAGGACCAATACACATGTCTGCAGATAGGAACATATAATAACATTATCAAATGAGGATTTCCTACTGGCGGGTATCGTTCTCATAATATCCTCCTGAATATTACCATGGGTGTACACTATGAGAAGGTGCCTCAAAGTTTTATGAGTCCTCACCCCTAATGGCCTGTATTATTTGTGTCCCTAAAATAACATCATTAAACCATAGAACATATATTCAAGAATAGTATTATGGAACTTCTGGGTTCTCATCATTACAGGGATACGCTATGACCCTTTAATACAACAACTATCCTTATGACATTATCACATGCATTGTCACATAGAAGAAAAATCAAGATGTGATAAGTTATTTATTAATGAATAAATTACAAAGTAGTTGGTTCTAGACCACCAAATCCAACAAACTCTCACTTGGACTAGAGACAACTGCTAACAAACTTTAACCCACTAACTCTCACATGATATTCATGCTTCTGCTGAGATAATCCTTTAGTCATGGGGTCTGCCACGTTCTCTTACATGGACACTCTTCTCACTGCAACTTCACCCCTTTGATAGAAATCCCTCAAGAGGTGATACTTCTGAAGTATGTGTTTTGTCCGTTGATATGACCATGGTTCTTTTGCAAGAGTCCCCATTGTAGTATTATTACAATACCATGTTATAGGATATTTACTGCTAGTCACCACATCAAGATCCTGGAAAAAGTTCCAAATCCAAACGGCTTTCTTGGATGCTTCAGAAGCATCTATATATTCGGACTCCGCTGTAGAATCGATGACAACTTGTTGCTTTGAACTCTTCCAGCTCATAGCTCCTCCATTAAGACAAAAAACATATCCAAATTGTGACTTCAAATCATTCTGATCTATCTGAAAGCTAGCATCAGTATACCCTCTGATGACAAGCTCTTTGTCTCCTCCATACACCAGAAACATATCCTTAGTTCTTCTCAGATACTTGAGGATAGTCTTAACAACAGTCCAATTCTGTTCTCTTTGATCTTCTTTATATCTACCTACCATGCTCATTGCATAGGAAACATCAAGCCTGGTGCATAACATGGCATACATGATGGATCCTATAGTAGAATCTTATGTGATCTTACTCATCCTATCTTTCTCTTGTTGTGTCTGAGGACACATTTTCTTATAAAGATATAAGCAATATGGCACTAGAACCAATCCCCTCTTGGATTGTTCCATACTAAATCTTTTTAGTATCTGGTCAATGTATTTACCCTAAATTTTTTCAAGCATCCTCTTGGATCTATCACGAATGATCGTGATCCCTAGAATGTAAGCTAATTCAACCAAGTCCTTCAAGTAGAAACACTTGTTCAACAAGTCCTTAAATGACTGTAAAACTTGTACATCGTTTCCAATAAGCAATATGTCATCAACATATACTAGTAGGATAATGACCGCATTACCATTAAACCTCTTATAAACACATGGCCCACATTCATTCTTAATGAAACCAAATTCTTTTAAGGCTTCATCAAATTGAATGTTCCACGACCTAGATGCTTGCTTTAATCCATAAATGAATTTCTGCAACTTGAAAACCTGTTTAGCTTCACATGGTGTCACAAAACCTTCTGGTTGTGTCATATAGACATTTTACTAAAGGTTCCCATTAAGGAATGCTGTTCTGAAATTCATTTTCCAAATCTTGTAGTCATGGTAAGATTCCATGGAATGTATGATTCTTATGGATCTAAAAATGGAAACTGTAGAGAAGGTTTCATCATAGTCAATTCCTTGACACTGTCCCAATCATTTTGCCACTAGCCTTGCATTATAGGTGCTAACTAGACCTTCCATGTCCACTTTTCTCTTAAATACCCATTTGCATCAAACAAGATTTACATCAACTGGATCATCAACTAGAACCTAGACTTGGTTCTGATATATGGAATCCATCTTAGAATTCATAGATTCTAGACATCTTGCATCTTCTGAGATATCTACTGCTTCCTATTAGTATAGAGGTTCATCATTTTCCAACAATAATGATTCGCCATCCTCGGTGACTAGGAAACCAAATATCTATGGTTCCCTTACCTCTCTTGAGATCCTACACAGTACTTGTGTTTCTGGAACCTCTTCTACGTGGACCTATGGAACTTGTTCCTGTACCACCTCCTGTGTATCTTGAGAATAAACTTTGTTAAATTCAACCTTGCTCCCACTATCATTTTTGAGGATGTTCTCCCTATCAATAAAGACAACTTTTCTGGAGATAATAAATTTCTTGTCTAAAGGGTTATATAGGTAATTTCTTTTAGTTTCCTTGGGATATCCTATAAAGATACACCTCTTGCCCCAGGGTTCTAGGTTGTTGCCTGAGAATGTCTTAACAAATGCATCACATCCCCATACATGTCTGTGTGGCAGAATGAGTTTCTTTCTATTCCATAACTTGGAGGGAATTCCATTTGACGCTTTGGTTGGTACTCAGTTTAATGTGTATATTTCAATTTGTAATGCATATCCCCAAAAGGATAATGGAAGACCTGCATGACTCATCATAAAACTCACTATGTCCAATAAGGTGTGGTTCCTCCTTTCACTAACACCATTCCACTGTGGTGTATAAGGAGGAGTGAGATGAGATAGAATCCCATACTCCTGTAGAAGATCGGTGAACTCTTGGTTCAGATATTCTCCACCTCGATCCGATAGAAGCTTCTTTATCTTCTTACCAAGCTGATTCTCTACTTCATTATTGAATTCCTTAAATTTCTTTAGGGCTTCTAACTTATACCTCATTAAGTAGACATAGCCATATCTACTCAAATCATCAGTAAAAGTAATGAAGTAAGAATATCCACCTCTAGCTCCTACTGGAAATGGTCCACATACATCTGTGTACACCAATCCTAGAAGCTCTGTGGCCCTTTCACCCTATCCACCAAAAGGAGGCTTGGTCATTTTACCATGTAAACAAGTGTGACATATATCAAGTGCATTTAGCTCAATAGAGTCTAAATAGCCATCTTGGCAGAGCTTTGTCACGCGCTTCTTGTTTACATGACCGAGATGGTGATGCTATAACTAGGTGATGTATGAGTCATGTGAGTCTGTTTCATTATTGATTTACAACACTTGGTTTTCATAATTTAATACATACAAACCATTATTTAAATGTGAGATACCATAACATAAATTGTTCTTATAAAAGAGAAAACCCTTATTTCCAAACTTGAAAATAAATCCATCCATATCTGAACAAGATACAGAAATTATGATATTGGTAACACTAGGCACATAATAACATTTATGTAAAACCAAAATCACCCGAATCGACAATTAGAGGTTTTAATCACCAATGGATAATGCAGCTAGCCTCGTCCCGTTGGCAGCTCGAAGATCCGCCACTCCTTTGGAAATCTTTATAAATATTCTTGGTTTCTTCATTTGAATACAATTGTGAGACCCACAAGCTATATCTAAAACCCAATCTGTAGAAATGGAACGATTACACTCGATAAAGAATGCACCTTTAGTGTCCCCATGCTTCTGGGTGAAGTTCTTCTTCCAGTGGCCTTGCTTTCCACATGAAAAACATACTGCCTCCAGTTCCTTACCCTGCCTCTGGATCTTCCCCTTCTTGGAGGTATGACGCTCAGGGGCTTCAGACCGTTTATAAGTCTTTGTCCTCTTTGCCTTGTCCTTCCTTTTTTTATTCACCATAAGGACTATGGGTTTGTCACGACCCATGTCCTTATCTACCTGGTGAATTAAGGTCAGAAGTTATGATAGACTCTTCTCATTATTTCTCATGTTGTAGTTGACAATAAAGCGAGAGAAGGTCTTGGGAACTAATGATAGGATGGGATCTGTACGCAAATCATCCGAGAACTTAAGCCCTAATTTGTCCAAGCATTCAATGTAGCCAATGATATTGAATACATGAGGCCCAGCTGGAACATACTCTCCACAATTATTTGTAAAAAAAGCATTGGAGATCTCATATCTCACCTGTCTTGCCTTCTCTTGATAGAGATCCTTAAGGTGAGACATCATGCTATACGCACCCATGTTTTTAGATTTCTTCAAGAGCTCATTAGGCATAGACGACAACTTGAAACACTAGACATCTGTGGCATCATCAATGTGTTTCATATAGATAGATAGTTCCTCATCACTGACCTCTTTTCTAGGCACAACTAGAATAGGCTCTTCCAGTACATACAATTTCCTCTCATGGCGAAGGATGATGCGTAAACGCCTCTAGAACTCTTGGAAATTTGTGCTGGTGAGAATGATTTGTTTCTCGAGTATGCTTTGAAATGATAGGTTTGATTTCATTTTTCTTTCCGTTTCTACAAATTAAGATGAGAAAAGGTTTACTACTTTATTATGATTAAATTGAGACAAATAAATAAACTAATACTTATTAGTCTCCCATTATTTTATCGAAATCCAATAGCCCTCACCATTGACTTCGGAATATTCTGTTTCCTGAATATTCTAGTGGCTAGGATCCATATTTCCCTTTGCATTACCCTAACTAGGGTTGGTCAAGAAACTTTAAGGGTTTTAGGTAGGCATTCTAACTGCCAACTGGATTAACTCTCAGCTCCTTGATCTGATGAGTGGACTTCCCAACCTTGAAATCCTTTTATTTGGATTTCCTCAACCTTTGCCTCTTGGTCACACAAAGTACTACTCGGGCAGTCAACCCTTGATGTGAACCAAGTCTAGTCAACCCAAAACCTTGAATTATAATTCCCCAATAATTAAAATCACCACAACTAGGGTTGGTCAAGTACTTTGAACTATGGTTCTATTCTAACCATGATTATGGAAGGCTATACTGACTTAATATTTCTTTGAGGGATTTTATCCTTATACGTAAATTTCTAGTTTATTATCTTTTATTACATGATTTTTAATTTTAATTGGGATATACTTAAGTGATTAACCATGTCTAAGATGATATTTTATGCATAAGCCTGTCTTATTTTAGTTTCATCTTGCATGCTTGTTTAATTCATTAATTGTGTGATCGTGACAACACACCCAAAATAAAAAAACCATGAAACTGACATAAATAAAATAAAGATTATTTTCATGAGCTTGTTCTATTGGTTAGTTTATCTAGTTGTTGATAAAATAACCCAAGACCTAGGGGAGAAAAACCTTGAACCTTTCGGGTTTGTGTTTACAGCTTTCCACCTATCCATATTTGTATATCCTTGGATTGGTTTCACCTTGGATCATGACTTGAGCCACCTCCACTAGCTTGGGAGCTCCATCCATTACATATGCATTTATCTAACATGTAGGTGAGGGGTAAAAAGGGGGTTTTACATAAAAGAAACCTTGGGCGCGCATGCCCTACATATTAATGAGGAGAAGGCTCGCAGGCCAATTTTTTTAATTTAAATAAATAAATTAAAAGAAACCATTCCCATAAAAAGGTATTGGTCTAGATCATGATCATCCATATATGAAACGATATTTATGCATAAATAAAACTATCATTCAATTATTTAATCATTCTCGTTTAAGATAAATCACGCTCAAATCAATTAATTATCTTAAGTTGATCAATCCTTTTATCGTAAACCCATTTTATAAATTTCCTTGAGATTCCCATCCATCATGATTATAAAAAAATAAATTCATTTAAAATTATCTTTGTACGTAACATGTACCTTGGAGGAAACCTGGTGAATTCTCGTTCAACTAACTACCCAATGAGTAGAAATGAACATTACAAAGATGTTAAATTAAACACACATATATAAAACACCTATCACGTGTTGTGCCTCATCTTTATGCCTACACTACGGTATATGTATCAAGGGTTTGTATAATATAATAATAAATTTTAATAAATCTAAATAATTTGGATGAGTACACGGCGTGTAGTTTCGACTACATGGTGTGTGCTTTTGTTCACCGTCTATCAGAAGTACACGCCCGGGGACATGGCGTGTAGATGTAATTCAGAAATTTTCAGAGTACACGGAATGTTCAGTGGGACACATGTTGTGTAGTGTCTGTGTTACACGGCTTCCGGCCGGGAAAGCCATGTACGGGGTACACCGTCCAACCCTTACCCGAAGGGACTACACGTCGTGTTCAGTGAACCACATGTCGTGTAATCCGGAAACGGTGTGCCACCTGTTCTTTTTCAACACATGGTGTCATTTATGACATAGGTAGGATCCATTTACATGGCCTAATTTTTTGGATCAGTCCAATACATTGAACTTAGACTACACGACGTGTACTTCTGAATACACACCGTGTATTCTGGTGTTGTACGGATAGGAACATTCGGTACCTCCATATGTGATCCTCTATTTTATTTTAATCAAAATTAAAAGATTTTTTTATGAGGTGAATGAGAAACGAGAGAGGAGGAACAGATCTCGAGATTCAGATGTTAAATAACGATTAACTTGAATTGAAACAACAAAATTATGAAATGCTTAAATCAACAATGAAAAAATAAATAATTATAATCAATGATATGACTGCTCTGATACAACTTTTAGGTTCCGGGTGCAGCGGAAGCGCATTAGAGGGTGTACCCAAATTTAATTTTAGCATTAAAAACGATAAATCCAAGATCCGTCGTGATAATAAAACACCAGATCATTGGAATAGAATGAAAAATTAAGAAGAAATAGTGGAGTCCCAGAACCATAAATAGGATCATCATATGTTGGTTATAATTAATTTAATTAATTGACACGAATTTCCTTGATGAAAATATTTCTTCATTGATCTTTTCGATCACGATCCAATGTGATCCATCATTGAGTCATAGAATACAAGTGTAGGATTACTCTATTATTCATCCACATATGCTCCACGTATCTCTGGACATCACTGAAGTGATCTTCGGGTGATAGCGCAGAAGAGCCTTCGCTTGCGATATCCACATTCGACCGCCTTGATCTGGTGGAGGTGGATCTCTCTCTCATAGCTTGAGAGCGTTCTTGGGGGAAAAAGAATTCTCTCTGGGCTTGATAGCTTTTCCAAATCTATTGTGCACAACCAACACCAAAATATGGCTAGGATAATGAGAAATATATAATTAGAATTTTTAATTACATAGAATAATAAAATGAATTAATCACTCGTTCATTTCATTTAATTCTTCACAATACCCTATGTTTAATAATAACAGTTGACTATTATTATTACCTAACATGTACCTATTGAATTACACATAATATTACTTAATTAAATAAATAATATTATTTCTCTTTAATTCCCAGAAAAAAATACATAGCTTGTATATTTAATATACACAGCATGTACTTTTAATTTTCCATTTTTCTTTATTTCCTCCACCACATTTATTAGACCATGAATAATGGATATTTATTTCTAAAATAAATATTACTGCATTACTCACTAATAAATATTCTTTCACCCACAATATATTCTCTCGAATAACTAGTGTCAAAATAAATGCGACCATACATCCTTAAATAATGATTAAACCACAATTGGGAATAATATATATTTGACTTGTTAAATTAATATTTAACTGTGATACTTGGACACACTTAGTATGTGACCCTCTAGGCCTCTTTCTCGGTGGCATTAGTCAGAGCCTACCTAAAGTTCAAGGTTAGCATCTAGCAACATGCCATGGCACCCATAGAGAAATAGGTTAATTCTGCAATGATGTGTCACCTCCTACGAACGCTTATCATTCAATACAATCCATTTGTCTTGATATCTCTAATTAAGTGGTTTGTATGCTAGTGACATCAACCCATGTGCTCAATTATTCTTTCTTTGAGTTCCTAGAATTGAACTTGCCCATACCTTAACATGGCCATGGATTTATTTAGGCTGTATCAATTCCATCAAAGGGCCTGAGATATCTACTTCTCTTATAGAACATAAGGGAAAAATCCATTCTCACATTATCTATTAATGCAGTATTACTCGTGGCGCACCCAACATATCCTAGCTCACTGCGAATAGTGTGTCGTCATAGTTTTCATCAATAGATGTAAGTGTGTGAGTTTTAATACCCATTAATAATAATATTAAAGCTTAAGGACCAATACACACGTCCACAGATTGGAACATCCAATGACACTATGAAATATGGATTTCCTACTGGCGAGTCTCGCTCTCATAATATCCTCCTGAATATTACAAAGGTCACACACCATGAGAAGGTTCCTCTATGTTTTATGAGTCCTCACCCCTAATGGCATGTATTATTTGTATCGCTCAAATAACATCATCCGGCCATAGAACACATTTTCAAGAATAGTGTTATGGCACTTTCGGGTTCTCATCACAGTAGGGATCCACTATGACCCTTTAATGAAATAGTTATCCTTAGGACATTATCACATGCATTGTCACACAGAAGAACAATAAAGATGTGAAAAGTTATTTTTTAATGAATAAAGTACAAATTAGTTGGTTCTAGGCCACCAACTCCAACAATACGTACAAATGAATGTTGTTTCCATCTTCTTGTCATATTGAAAGAAATAAAGTAAATGAAATATATGTGTATATATGTACATATTATAATTATAGCTGAGTTATTATTTCATAAATATCATATAGTTTTACTAAACCCATCCTCAATACATTCCATTTAAAGTGTGAATGAATCACATCACTTTCGATAGGAGGTAGTCTGCATGTCCACAAATTAAATTATCGTATTTAAAAATGGAAATAATAAAGGTATATTTTATGTAATAATTAAATAATAATAAATATATCATAAATATCATATATATCATATAAAAATAGTATTCCCATCATAATTCCCATCCATGAGAGGTGGTAAAGTAAAAAATGAATGACATCTTTTTGTGAGGCGGTAGTCTGTTGTACACACGATTGATAAGTTCGTCACCCATTTGATGGAAGTGTTTGTAGGTTTATGTAAAAACATTAGAATAAAAAAATATCTATATATTGAGGATAATGAGGTTATTAAATAATAATTTAATAATTCTAAATGTGTGGGTGGATAATGAAAATAAAAAAGTGCTTGTGGAAGGATGTTACCTATTCTTTGGGAAATTCCTTTTAGTTTCTGCCAAAGGACTAACTTGGTGTTATTTATGGCCAAAGGGAAGATTCTAGGTTGAGAGGAAGAAAGTTGGTAGATTATTTAGGAGGGGTTTTGAATATCCAAAGTGTCTTTATAGGTGAGAGTAATTGAGGCGGGTGCGTGACCTTTTATAGTGGAGGAGGAGTGACATTCTTGTAAATATAAAAAGTTAAAAAATATTGTGAGGTATCCCTTACATCATGTATAATGACCCTGTATTTTCATACATTAAAATTACATCACTTTTACGAAATACTTAAAACATTACACAAAAATATTTGCAAATATCATATTAGTTTAGAGCCTTTGGAAACTTAAAAATGTAAATACTAGTACACGAGTGAGCTACATTATCTCTCACTTGGTTCTGTAAGATAATCACTCCTATTAGACATATAATACAAGAATTATGTCTTCATAACATGGGGAAGGACACATAAAATTGGGTGAGATCAGATGCTCATTAAGGGTAAATAAGGGATACATGTAAGCATAAATATGTTCATAGAGGTATGATAACATGATCATGAAAATAAAAGATCACACCTTTCATATCAAAGATGATATGAAAAAATCATGGAATAAATCTTAGAAGTTCATAAGATATGAATCAAAAGGAAATAAAAAAGCTAATACATGAAAGCATAAATAGGAATAATACATGGAATTATAGAAGACACATAAGCATATATAATTATTTCTATAGTAGTCAAGGCATCACTTACAAAGACATTTTAGCAGATAATGTCCTTTACTGAACCTGGTTCACACCCCATTATATCCATGTATTACTGAATGAAGTTCACTCTTCATTCCAACCCTGTAATATTGAACTGATTTCACTCCTCGTTCTAGCCCTATAATACTGAACCAAGTTTATTTGTCTTTCCATCCATGTCCATCTCATGAGATAAAAATCTTTACTAAGTGCATTGGAGGGAGATATAGGTCCCACCCATATCAAAATTAGATCATACTTACATGTTCCATAAATTCATAAACAATCATATGATAACCAATGAAATACAATGGGTTTCATAAAAATGTAATAATTTCATAATATATATAGAAATATAGGTTTCATAATTATTTCATCAAAATTATTACTTGTGAAAAGAAACATGTTTCAAAATATTATTACATTTGGAAGAGAAATGGGTTTTATAATAATCATTCCATCAAAACATAAACCATTTAAGAAATAATATGAATGTAACCATTTGAGATATGTCATATTAGAAGGTAAATAACTTGTAAAGATAATTTACAAACATTTCTTGAGGAAAATGTCATTTTAACTTTGAAAAAGTCACTCTAAAACCAAATAACCATTTGAAAACCATTTTCATGAAAATAAATTTAAAATCATATAAAGGATGCTTTGAAAACCTTCTGGAAAACCTTTTATATTAAATCATATAAATAGATCTTGAAATTGTTTTGGAAACCATTTCCCTTGAAAACATAAAAAATTATCTGGAAAACATTTTGAAAACCATTTCCTTGAAAATACTTTTCAAACTTATAAATAAGGCTTGAAAATCAAATGAAAATAATTTTCCTTGAAAACATATAAAATATTCTTGAAAATGTTTTGAAAATAAATTTCATTAAAAAATTATAAAAGTATCTTGAAAACATTTTGAAAAGAAATATCCTTGAGAACTTATAAATGAATTTAAAAAACATTTTTGAAAACACTTGTCCTTGAAACCTTATAAAATACTCATAAAAACATTTTTAAAAACACTTTACATGAATAATACTTTCAAAATTATGAAAAAATATTGAGAAGTTTTTAAAAAATTCTATGAATATTATTTAAAAAAACATTTTCTATAAAATTAACCTTTTAAAATGGAAAAGTTAGCTTTATAGAAATTATAGTGGGTAAATATTTACATTCCATACAAGGTAAGAAGAACATTACTTTTCCAAAATAAAGAGTTAGAAAGATTTATTGTTTGGAAAGTGAAAAGGAGATTCTATTGAAAAAATTGGTAAATTAAAAAAAGGAAAAAATGACTTTTAATGATTATATGATAATAATATAATATTGTTGGAAACCTGTTTTCGAAAATATGGTTTTTATGGAACACAAATTTATGATCGAAGAGAGGGTGAAGTCATGCTTTCTTAAAAACAATTTCTTAACTATCTTATGCACTAATAAGTAGATAAATGGAACCAATACATTAATAAAAAAATAATAAGTAGAGGATAAGAAAATTAATTATTGTTCTTGAGATATGGATCATAATATTTCATCAAAGGATGCGTAAACATAAACAATATCGAAAAATGATGAGATTGTTTCAATTACCTCTTACCACTTGGTAACTTTGAACCATAATACCCATTTAATAAAATGAAATTAAATGAATCATAAAATATCATGAAAATAATAATATTCATGATATAACATTTAAATGTCAGAATATACACCTCATGGAAAAACATAGGTGCATAACATGGCATGTGTCTCAAAGAAGGTAAATTGAGACAAAATTACTTTATTGATTTGGTAACTTTTGAAACATAAATACACTGAAATTAATATCATAAAATGGATATATAAATAAACATAATTTTATGTATAATAATCATATTATACATCCATTGAAAGTATACACACCACACAAAAGGAATGGGTGGTTAATAAAGCTTATATCTCTTCAAAATAAAAAATGAGATGAAATTCCTTTACCTTTTGTCTTGACTCTCTTCATACTCATACAATGTATATATATATAAAATGTAAGTTTATTATAAATATTTTATATAATTATATTATTATATCCAATACCTTATATGGTTTTATTATGACCATATATTACCTACTTGTTAACAATCCTATGTTTAGGTTTCACAATGGGTAATATTCACTTTGTTTATTTTCATGTGTCATAATTTGTTATATCTTTAGTCCTTATTATTATATCATGATTTAAAGAATATACACCATGATATAAATATCATTTATATTCATTATATTTTTATTATAATAATCTATATAGTATATAATTATTAAATGGAATACACTATTCATGGAGATTGTAAGTCATACGTACGCATGAACGTTGTTTCCGTTTGTATTGTAGTTTTGAAAGAAAGAAAGAAAATAGAATATATAAATATATATAATATCATTAAATAATAAATATTAATTTATATATATCACATAAGTTCACTAAACTCATCCTTAATACATTTCATGTAGTGTGTGAACAAATCACATCGCTTTGATGGGGCGATAGTCCACACTTCCTCAAACAAAATTTTCATATTAACAAAAAAAGGAATGTATAAACATATGAGTTTAAAAAGAATTAATGAAGCATAAATATATTATAAATATAATATATATTATATATAAATATAGTTTCTATCATAATTTCCACCATGATATGCGGTAAAGGAAAAAAACATTCATCATTTTGTGAGGCGGTAGTTCACCGTACACATGAATAGTATGTTCGTTACCCATTAGATGGAGGTTTTTGTAAGTGTAGATCAAAATATTAGCCTAAAAACATCCCAGTATATTGATGATACTTATTTTTATACAATAATGGAATATTAATATTTTAATGTGTGTATAAAGGAAATAAAATAAAAGAACTTGGGGAAGAATGTTACCTCTTATTCAGAAAAATCCTTTTGGTTTTCACCAAAGGGATTCTGTGGATTGATTTATTCCAAAATAGAATATTCTAGAATTAGGTTAAAGATTTTTAAGATTTATTTATCCATATATTGGTCAATTAAAAGTGTCTTGAGTGGTGTGAAGAAGTGGGATGAGAGGTGGCATTTTTATAGTGGGGGAGGAGTGGCACTCCTATAAATTTTCTGAAAGGGAATTCCACCCACAATTTTCACATGGATAGTGGTTCCAATAATAGTAAAATGTAGATAAAAGTGATGATAGGGTATATATATGTCCATTAAATATATTTTGGAAAATATTATTGGTTATTTAGACTGTTAAGTTTAAGGTTTAGTCCTTAGTTAAGCATAATTTTACCTTAATCGATGTAATTAATTTTAATCACTTTGAATTTTATTTTTTGTAAAAAATAAATTTACCTTATTATAAATTTTCAATTATGATGATTAAAAGTATGTAATCCATTTTTCTAAATTCCAATCACATAAGTGGAAAAAATTACTTTTAATTTAATCTCATTGTCATGTCAACAATGGAGGTTTTAAAAGTAAAAACATTCAAAAGTTTATCATGGTTTTATATTCAATTTCAAAGTGAAATTGATTCTAATGACCTAAGTTGGATTTATTTATAAAAACATTATCTAATTAAACTTTGAAACAAATTTAAAATTTTATTTACCCTTATAAATAAATTAGTTCAAAAAGAAATGTTGAACTAAAATCTAGTATTTTTCACTATTCATTAAAAATAAAACTTCACAAAAAGAAACCAAAAATTTAACCCAAATTAATTTTTATGTTTCTATTTCAGTGAATAAGTTTATTTTTAAATATTAAATCTATAAAAGTTCCAAAATTTGTATTTAAAACAGTTTCACCATTAAAAAGCGGTAAAAATACCTTTATAAAAAATATAGATTTTTAAGCATAAAATTGGGGTTATTCTTTTATTATTCCTATCAAATATATTTGATAAATATCAAAAATATTGGTTTAAATGTATAATTTAGATATTAAATTAATCCCACTCACTAATTATAATAAATTTAATTTATTTGAGTAAATAAACTTATAATAACAATAATATTTTCCTTTATATTCAATCAGTTTACATATTCATTTCTAATTAATTCGTAACCTATGAATTCATATTATATTTTTGTAAACCATTTATTTTCATAAATTATTTAATAATATTCATAACTTATAATTTAATATCTAGGTTATATCTTATTATATTAAATGATAACATTTGGATTATTTATTATTGTTCGGTAACACTCAGTATTGCATGTTACAAAAGCCACTATGGAAAGTCAACCTTATGTGTAATGTATGATAATCTCAGTGTTCCATGTAAAGAATTTTAAATATTATTTTGTGTGTGTTGTACCATAACTTGGTGTTTCTTGTAATGCATTCCAGACATAGTGCTTTAATATAAACTATTTTTAATGTTGCATGAAATGAAAAATATCAAAAATATTAAATTAATTCGAAAAAAAATATTTCAAAAAATATCGGGGTGTTAGATCATGTGCCTCCAATAATTTTATTTTTTTCAGAAAATAGGGGATATGTTATAAATATGGACATAAAATAGATTTTTTATATGTGATTAGGGTATTTAACCCCTTAATTTTCTGTTTAACCACAAAGTAAAATCATTTTTACCTTAATCGCTGCAATTAATTTTAATTAATTTCACTAATATTTTTGGTGAAAAACTAAGTTTCTTGAGACCCATTTTTTCCTTGTAAGACTTTTTAATATTTATATATATATTTACAAAGTTATGTGTTGAGACAGTGTGTGATTCTAAGGCCTGGTGTGCTTGAAATTAATTTTATAAAATTATTAAATATATTGTATATTGCGTGCACATGGTTCCTAAAAGAAAATGGGATGAATATTAAACAGACGATTTGATCAGAAATCTGATACAATATTTGAGCCCATAATGAAATTTATACCATTTTAGTGAAATAAAATGTGTTGGCATGGGGCATTCAGACTCTTCTCTCATTAGTGGTATGTTAAGTGAATTAATTAATTATAAAATTAATTAATTAACTCATTTCAGTGCAACTGATAACTCTATAAGAATATCACTAAGTTGATTTCCCCAAGGTTAGCTACATACACCCTAGGATAAATCTAGATCTCTCCATCCCTCCTCCATTAGTGATTCACATCGAACGACTACGGAACATTAGATCGGATCAAATTAGGACGCATCAAACTCAACAACTTCTCCAAATCGTTGGACGATGCATTCTTCATAAAAAAATGACCCATAATCAAGGTATGACTCATCAATTGGTGATTTATGTACATTGATTATATTTATTGAGAGGATCCATTCTTGTTATTGGATATTGCCCATTTTTTGGCTGATTGTTTTCTTCTAAGTATAGAAACTAATTTATTTTCATTTTTTGTATCCTTGGATTCATGTTCTTGATCGATTGGCCAAGAATGCTTGGAATTTTTTTTAAACCTTTGTTTTTATGATTTTATCCCTCTTTACTATGCAATTTTCACTGATTGGACCCTGTGGTCCTGGTTCAACAATCTCCGGGTGGTACTAAGCCCAATCAGACCCCCAAATTTATAGAGGATTGATGAGCAAACATAGATATAGGATATTAAAAATACAAGGATGATCTATTTGATGATCAGAGGGGTTTTAAGATATAAGAGAATGATTGGGGGTACGTAGGGAAACATGCAGAACTCCCATGGGTGAAGGGATTATATTTTCGGCCACTAGAGGGCCTAAAACTGCTGGTCGATGCTAGATATGAAGATTCTGATGAAATGAGGAAAATTGGATAGATCTACCACATGGATCATAGATATGGGTTTCTAAAAAATTACTACACATTGTGTTCAAGAATGAACATGCAATATTTATCCCTTTAGTGGTATCTAGGGTTTTTTAATCCTATAAGGATAACACGATGTGTAAATCTCTAACACACTATATACCACCTTCTATATGTGAGTGAGTAGTGTGACAGATCACACAACCAAGAACATGCTTTGTGGTGTATACATAGACATGGCCAAATAAAATAGGTGATACTCATTTTTGATCGACATGTCTTACTTTTAAGTATACTAACACGAGGTCTAGTACACTGACATGAGGTCGGGTACATAGAAACGGTGAGCAGTACATGGCTCAGTCCCTCTTAGCATGGACATGTCATGTATTCCACCTTCATGGTTTGTAGTACTACATGGTATGGAAAAGTATGTCATCCAGGGATGCGTCAAATCAGTGGAGGAGGACCACACACCATGTAGGTTCCCTTACATGTTGTTTACCACTTGGTTCCTTTTTAAGGAAACATCAATTATCTGTATCTCTTTCATTTGAACTCAGATTTTGTCCTGCGAGTAGTCAATCCTAAGTGTATCTCCATGAATAATGTGATGGATCCCTTTGTTGAGTATTTGAAGATAAGATGTAAAATTTTTCAGGAATGAAACTTACTTAGGAAATACTCAATGATATGACTGAATACGTAGGATCACTAGAGACATTCTGAGTGGCACCCTCATGTGGGGTAGTGCGTGGGTCTTTGATGACTTAGAGTGAATCCCTCCAGCCAGCCGGGGCATGGGTCCTAGAACTTCTGAGTGGAACCCTCCTACAGTATTGGTGCATATTTCCTTGATGGAATAGAGTGTAAACCTCTAGCCAGGCAGGTTATGGGTCCTCAACCTTTGGAGTGGCACCCATATACGGTATCAAGACATGAGTCCTTGATAGTCAATAGTGCACCCTCTAGCTGGGATGGGCATGGTTCCTCCATCACCATAGTGAAACCCTCTTATTGTATAAGGCAATGGGTCCTCTACATAGATATTATGACCCTTGACTGTGTGGAACATTGGCGAGGTGTGGTTGGACAAGGATGATTTCTTCTATGATGAAGTGTGACATACTGGGTATCATTGTTGGACTTTTGGAACTATTGGATACTCTTCCTCTTAGGATGAGTTGTGATATGTATATCCCCTTACTCACTCATTTGGGATTATTCTGACTGATCATATATATAAATATATATCATTTTGTATCCACACCTTGAATTTGGTCACTCTCTTTCCTGGAGAGGCAAAGACACTATGGGTATTCCATGTGCCTTCCATTTTTATCTTCTCATGGTTGTATGAGTCTACTATCCTATTATAGGCGGTGAATACTCTACGAGAAGTGCATCTACTCACCATTTTATCCCCTTATGTTAGGAAAGTCTTAGTTTTACTCACTTTTTTGGTTGAGCTATTCTCTTTCACTATATATTGTCCCATCTAATATGTTTCTCTTCATATTGTATCTCTTACTTCTCCCCCTTCATATTTTTTGGTGTCTTACTGGGTATGTATATACTCACCCCTACATTGGATTTTACCACATGTTTAATGTATTATGTAGATGAAGTATAGGTAGACTATTACTATAGAGGATCTTAGGGATAAAATTTTATTAGACCACATACGGTGGTCATAGCTTGGGATTCCGGAGCTAGGATCTCTTTTAACTCTTTACTTTTCCTTTTTTTAGGTTCAGACCTACTTCTGGTTGGGCAAGTATTCTCCCCCTTTACTTTTCAGTTTACACTATCATACTTTTATACTATCAAGAGGTTCATGCAAGCTTGGTTTATTCTATAGCAGCGTTTCATATTTTACCCTTTCCCTCATCACTTTTTCATCGAGTCGGATGTGTGTGTGCATATAGGTACTCATGTAGATTACTCCCCATGTTAGTTCTTCCTTCGGTGATAATTACCACCCCTGGACTATGGAGGTGGGCTTGGGGTAGTTTCATCTTAATACTCAACTTGTGTTGGGTTGTGAAAAATTGGTATCTGAGAAAGTTCATTCCTTGGGACATTGTTCAGAATATGCACCTTAAGAGTATTTGGATGGGTTTAGGGAAATATTTTCAAAGTTTCTTGCGTTTGGATATCAGGCCAGGGAATCCATTTATGGTGCAGTAAACGATGTATCCATTCACTAAGACCTTGACTACCGGCTTTTTGACTCATCAAGATGAGAAATTTATTGTAGGTTCTAATGATAAATGCATTATATATGATGGACTCTTTGACTATCCTTTTTAATTCAGATCCCCATTGTTATTTATATATATATATGATCATCAATCTGTGGTATATCTTGATAAATTTCAGGATGCCTCCATGATGATAGTCATCTTGGATAGAAGCTCTGGTTCCTGATGATGACATAGTGAGGGTCGACGCTACATTTCAAGGTTTATCTCACAATCCCATTCCTCTATGAGGGAAGGTAGCATCGCCTTCACCTATTGAGAAGAAAATCATCCCAGAAGTGTAGTTTGAGGACTTGATCAGGCATAGTGCACTCCAAGAGTTCTGACATCATAGACCTCTGAGGTTTCACAGTGAGCCAGATCCTCAGGTAGTAGAGGATTGGATAGATTAGGTGGTCTATATCTTTAGTATCATTAGGACCTTGATGGATTAGGTGATTTCACTGGAATCTAACCTATTTAGCATATTAGATAGGCATTTTTTGAGCCTTGTTACGTAAATGCACGACAAGTCGACAGTCTCATGGACTGAATTTCAAACTTTAATCCATGAGGAGTAATACCCATCCTTCATGATCTTAGTACAGATTCATGAGTTACTAGACTTGAATCAGGGAGGGATTATGGTGGATGATTATTCCCCAATTTTCACATAACTTACCCTCTACTCCATTGACATGATCTAGGATGACTACTTTTAATCATAAATGATTTATAAGGGACTCTACAGAGAGATCCAAGCCATCATTGTGACATAGTGAATCTACACACATGTCACGTTGTTGGAGTGAGCACTAGTGACAGAGCGATTAATTTTAGAGGGATGTTAGACATGATGAGATGGTAGTGGGAACTAGAGGGATTAATCATCTACATTAGCTAGAAGACGCTAGACACCAGGATCTCAGCACATGAGGCTTTCTTATGATCAGTTTCAGGCATGTGATCAGAAGAAGACTAGGGGACAAGGGAAACCAATATATGGGTGGTACTTTACTTGTGACGAGTGAGGTCACATGCCATGATATTTTTCGACAATAAATGTTGAGAATCATATGTAGATAGTTGATGGTCTGCCATGACAGAGGCACCGCCATGATCTGGGATCTTCCAGAAAAGGAAAGGGTGGTCCTTATGGAGGTGGAGCAAGAATAGGAGTGAGGGAAGATATGGGTGGTGGATTCCACTATGATATCCTTCCACCACCACCATTAGACGACCCATGCCAGGCTTAGGGAGCTAGGGGTTGGGGCCGCAGGCAGCTACAAGATTTGGAGGTTTGTGATTCTACAGTGCACAAGATGATAAGAGGCATGATATATGTGTTTTATACTCTTGATTAATTATTAATAGATAGAGGGTCCAACCAGTCCTTTATCTCTCTAGTCTTTGTGTGAGATCTAGAGCTCCCAGTTGAGGCACTAACACAACTAATTCATCTTGAAATTCTTACAGAGAATGCTTCTTTTGTATCATTCATCTGTTGGAAGTGAAAACTATTTCTTATTGGATAGAGGTTTATGTGGGACCTTTTGGTCATCATGATGGAACCCTATGAATTCGTCTTCAAAATGGACTGACTATCCATGGTTCCAACCCATATTGACTACCACTATAGACAAGTCTGATGCTTTTGTGCTGTTAAGATGAGATTCTCCTTTTCCGGCGAGAGAGATCTCATGATGAGGAAAGTGGGTTCTATGAGGAGGAGACTACAACCCATCACCCATCAGTTAGTGAGTGTATCCCTAACTGAAAATGTTTCTTCAGACATCTGGATTCTTTTAGTTGTTGAGGATTACATTGAGGTCTTCCCCAAGGACATTCCGAGAATATTTCTAAGGTGGTAGATAGATTTTTTGCATCGACTTGTATCCTAGAATAAATCTTATATATTTTGTGGCATATCAGATGGCCCCTATAGAGCTTCGAGAGCTATGATTACATTTGTAGGACATTCAAGAGAAGGGTTTTATTAGACCTAGTGTATCCCCTTGGGAAGATCCAACATTTTTTTTGAAAAAGGAAGATGGGATCTTGTGGGTTTACATTGATTATCATCGCATGGACCATGCCCCGATAAAGAACAAGAACTCCTTACCATGTATTGATGACCTATTTGACCAATTGTGAGTTGTGAGATGGTTCTAAAAGATAAATCCTGGGTCTGACTACCAACCGTTGAGGGTTCATGAGGTTGATATTACAAATTTGGCATTCTAATGTCACTATGGATACTATGAGTTCTTAGTGATGATATTTGGTGTGAAAAATAATCCAACCATGTTCGTGGATTTGATGAACTAGTTTTTCTAGACATACTTAGTACAATTTTTAGTTTTTTTCATAGAATAAATACTCTTCTACTCTACATCATAAGAGGAGCATGGAAAGCACTTGAGGATGATCCCTGATTTTCTTTGGGAGAAATAACTTTATTGGAAACTCTTGAAGTTCCACTTCTAGATTCATTATATAATAGTTTCTGGGGCATGTAATTTCTAAGAATTTTTTACCCATGGACCCTACAAAGATTAAAATAGTGATTTATTGGGATCCACCCAAGAGTATGTTAGAGGTGAAAAAATTTCTTGGATTGGTGGGTGTACTATAGAAGGTTTTTTGGAAGACTTCTCTAGAATCATAGACACTTTAACCATCCTAACGTGGAGAGGGAATCTATTTATCTTGTATGAGTAGTTCCGGAGGGCCTTTGAAATGTTGTGGCTAAAGATTAAGAGTTATATAGTGTTAATACTATCAATGTATGTCTTGGAGTTCATAGTGAATTGTTATTCCTTAGGATATGGGCTCGATTACGCATTATTGTAGTTGCAGTAATTTATCATATACGAGTTGAAGAAATTGATACCCCAAGAGAAAAACTATGTGACTGATGACCTAGATATGATATTGTTAGTATTCTCCCTATGGATGTAAAGGAACTAACTTTTAAGGGAGTGATTTATGGTTTACTCATACCATCAAGGTCTGAGGTATGTCTTCATGCATAGAGATCTAAACATGAGACAACGACACTAGTTGGAGTTCCTATAAGACTATGACTTCGATATAGTCTATACTTATGTGAAGGGAAAAATTTTATAATATTACATTATCAATTTGTATTAGGATCACATAGTGAAGAAATATTTGGAGTAGTTAGCTTCCCTATAGCTAATCCTGGAGGATCAGGAGGGTATAACATTTCTGCAGGCAATGGTGTTGACTCCTTCACTTCTTGAGCATGTGAGAGAGTCCCAGCTGGGATACATTAACTATGACGTATTACATGATTATATATCCATGTGTGACTCAGTAGATGTATATTATGAAGAATTGAATCATGTTATCTTATTCTAGATGTGAATAGTGGTTCCAATCATGATGCGTGAGGAGGTGGTGGAGAGTTCCACACTTCTCCCCTACCTGTACATCCATGATGTGGGGAAGATGTATAGGGACCTTAATTAACAGTTTTGGTAGTTCAGAATGAGACTAAGTTTAGTTGAGTTCATCTCTCAGTTCCTTACTTGATAGTAGGTGAAAGATGAGCACCAAGTTCTGACAGTTCGGATGCAGCCCCTTGAGATCAAAAAGTGCAATTGGAATGACATATCTATGGACTTTTTCATTGTGATTCCAGAAATAGAAAAGGGACATGATTCCATCTGGGTGATAGTTGAATGAATCATGAATTCAACACACTTCATTTCTACACGGGAGAAGAGTTCAGTTGAAGTTTTGGGGGAAGTTGTACGTATGAGAGATCATTTATCTTCATGGGGTTCCCTCGACGATTATCACCGATCGTGACACATGGTTTATTTTATGATTATGGAGAGGTATACAGGAGGAATTTAGGACCCTAATTAGGATGATTATAGCATTCCACCCCCAATCCAATTGGAATACCAATCCCAATATCCATGTGTTGGAGGATATGTTTTGGGATATTGTGTTAGACTTCGTTCGGAGTGGGTATGATCACATTCCCTTGGTATAATTTTTGTATAACAAATACTACCACTCTACCGTCAACATGAAACCGTTTGAAGCCCTATATGGGAGACCCTATAGGTCACCCTTATTCAAGACAGAGATTGAAGAGTCATCTCTTATGGTCCTAGAGATGGTGGAGGTGAAAATGGAGAAAGTACAGGTCATCTGTGATCAGATGAGGACCATACATAAATCTTATGTAGATCACCATAATAGGGATTTAGAGTTCTATTAGGGATACCTAATTTTCCTTAGAGTATCCTAATGACAAGGAATGCATAGGTTCAGTTGGGGAGGAAAGTTATCCATGAGGTTCATCGTGTTGTTTGAGATCTTGCAGAGGGTTGGTGAGATTTCTTACCACCTCACCCTACCCCCATAGTTGGAATGGGTGCATGAATTCTTCTAAATTTCATAGGTGAGATGATACATGCATGACCACATGCACATCATCAACTAGGGAGAGCTGTACGTTGAGGATGAAGCCACCATTGTGGAGAACCTAGTGGTAATAGAGGATTGACTTGAGTAGACTCTATATTGATAGAACATCCCCTTGGTTTGTGTGTTGTGGATGCACGAGAACATGCAAGAGAGTTCCTAGGAGTGGGAGAGCCAACATCGGACTCAATATCTTGAGTTTTTTTCTTAGTTTTTTCTTTTCATGGATGAAAAAGATTAAAGGATGGAATGATGCAGAGACACAATTTTTACCTTTTAATACATTGATATATATATATATATACATATATATATTCTGAAGATGGGAAGTAAGACTGTGTGAAATTATAAGGACTTATGTGCATGGAATCAATTTTAAAAAAATATTAAATATATTTTATAAATAACGTGGACATTTCTTCAATGAAAACATGATTACTCTTAAATGGAAGCTTATATCATAAATATGAGACCACAATTTAGTCTGAAACATGGTGTTTACCATAGGCATGACATAAGATGTGTCATTGCGAGGTGTTTGGATGTTTCTCTTGATGGAAGAACATTAAGTAAATTCATTATTAAATTAATTAATTAATGCATTTTGGAAAAATGGAAAACTCAATAAGAATATTGAAAAGATAATTTCCCCAATATTAGACACATAAAACCTAGTATAAATCCTGAGATCTTACTCCCTCCTCTTTTGGAAAATCACACTGAATGGTGAAAGAACTCTATATAAGATAAAATCAGGAAGCAACGAACGCAAAAAATTCTCTCTATCATTGGAGGACATGATCTTCATAAAAAAATGATCCATATTCGAGTTAGGACTCTTCAATTTGTTTTTTTGTTCCTTTTGATTAAATTTATTGATCATATCCATCAATGTTCTTGGATATGCGCCAATTGTTGGCTGATTACATGAGCCCAAGTATAGAAACTATTTTATTTTCAATTTATTTTTCTAACCTTGGATTCCAATTATTGATAAATTGGAAAAGAATGATTGGGAAATGTTATTTAAACCTCTGTTTTTGCATTTTTCTCCCCCATATCTTTGTGTTCTTCACAAATTAGACCCCACAATCTTGTTTTTGACAATTATCATGTGGTACCATGCCCAATCAGACCCTTAGTTCCATATAGGACCAAATAAAGAACACATATATGGGATATTAATGGTACAAGGATGACCAATTTGATGATCAAATGAGTTTTAAATGATGAAGGAAGGATCTGGGGAATGCGGTGTGACGTACAGAACTCGCATGGGTGATGAGATTGGATTTTCATCCAATTGAGGGTCAGTAACGATATCATGATTCTAGATCCAAATATTCTAGGATGAATCACGGTGGAATATAAAAAAACGAGGCAAAATGGAATGATCTACCATGTGGATATGGGTTTCTAGGAAAATACCCAACTGCATGCCATGTTCAAGGATGAATCCATGACCTGTATCCCTTCAGTGATGGTAGTTGGGGTTTTGGAATCCTATAAGGATGGAATGATGTGTACATCTCTTACACTCAATGTACCACCTTCTACATGTGAGTGAACATATCATGGATCACATGGCTAGGAACATTCCATGTTCTAGGAACAAAGATATAACCAGATCACATGGGAGGTACCCGGTGTGGATCGACACACTATATAGCAAAGTACACAGACACAAGTTCTGGTACATGGACAAGGGGTCTAGTAAATGGACATGATGAGCATGACACAACTCGATCACATTTATCCTGGACACTCTACACAGTACACCTACATGGTAGGTAATAATACATGGGATTGAGCTATATTCTGACCAAGGACATAGCTAGGCAGTGGAGTGGGACCACACACTGTGTGGGTCCCCTCACATGTCATGTACCCCTTTTTCCTATTTTGAAGAAATTTCAATCGTCTGTATCTCCTTCATTTGAAATCAGATTCTTGGATGTGAGTAGTCTATCTTGAGTGTTTTATCACGTTGAACGTGATGGTTCCCTAAGTTGGGGATTTAGAGATACAATGTGAAATGTTCTAGTTAGAATGCTTACTTAGGAAATTCCCGATGATGATAGTGATCACACAGGATCACTAGAGACCTTCCGAGTGGTGCCCTCCTAAGAGGAAGGATTTGTGACCTTGTTGACTTAGAGTGGAACCCACCATCCAGGCTAGGAATGGGTCTTCGACCTTTAAGTGGAAACCTCCTAAGGTATTAGGGAATGGGTTATCAATGACTCAAAGTGGTACCCTCCAGCCAGTATGGGTAGGTGTCCTTGACCTTTCGAGTGGAACCCCCCAACGGTATCAGAGCATGGGTAATGGATGATATATTTTATCACCCTATATTCGGATTGGGAAAGGGTCCTTGACCACCAGAGTAGAACCCTATAGTTGTACCAGGGCATGAGTCTTATACCTAGATATTGTGCCCCTTGACTGTGTCGCACCATGATGAGGCGTGGTTGGACTTGGATGGTTACTTCTAGGAAGATGTGTGAGATGTTGTGCATCATTGATGGAATTTTGGAAATATTGAATACTCGTCTTCCTAGGATGATTTGTGATATGGATATCCCCTTACTCATGCGTTTTCGATTATTTTGACTGAGAATATATATATATATATATATATATACATATATCTTCTTATGTATCCAAACCTTGGTTTTGGTTACTCTCTACCCAGGAGAGGTGAAGACGTGAGAGGTATGCCACATACTTTCCATTTTTAGCTTCTCAGGTTGGGATGAGTCTACTCTCCTTCTATAGGTGGTGAACAATCAATGGGTAGTTCATCTACTCCTCGTGTTTAGCCCCTTATGTAAACATGAGATTACTTTTACTCTCTTTTTGGTTTGACCTGTTCTCTTTCACTGTAACTTAAGCTATGTATTGTATTTCTCTTCCTATTGCATCTCTTACCACTCACCCTTTAGCTTTTGGGGTGTCTTAAGGGTATGTATATACTCACCCCTACATCTTACCACACATGTCATATCTTATGCAGATGAAAAACAGGTCGAATGTGACTATAGTGGATCTTAGGGATACTGGTTTCTTAGACTTTGTGTGGCAGTCATAGCTTGATATTTAGGAGTTAGTTTGTCTTTTAACTATTCAATTTTCTATTTTATTCTGGTTGGGACATATTTCTGGTTGGGAATGTATTTTTCACCTTTACTATTCAGTTTACATTGTTATACTATTGTAATGCATAGAGGTTCATACATGATTAGTTTACTTTATGGAAGTGTTTAATCTTTTACTCTTTTCATCTACACTTTTTTATAAATTTGGATGTGTGTGTGCATAAAGGTTCTTAGGAAAAGGCCTCCCCAATTTATTTATGCCTTCAATACTTGTCGCCACCTCTGACCTATGGAGGTGGGCTTGAGATAATTACAGCATGAGATACAACTTGGGTCAGGTCATGAAAAATTTGAACTTATTAGAAATTACAAATTATGGATAATAAAAATAAGGAATCCATTTTTCCAAATTCTAATCACAAAAGTGGTAGAAATTAATTTAAAATTAATCCCCAGATGTGTCTTGATAACAAGTTTTTTAATAATTTTTTTTTAAAATTTTAATATGTTTTTATATCCAATTTCAATGTAAAATTAGTTCTAATCACCTAAATTAGATTAATTGATATAAAATTTATCTAATTACACTTTAAAAACAAATTAAAATATAATTTTACTATATAAATGAATTATATGAAAACAAAATTTTGAATTAAAATTTAGTATTTTTCACTATTCATCCAAAATTGACGTTTTTCAAAAAATCCCTAAAATTCCCCCTAAGATAATTTTGAAATTATGAATTAAAAAAATGTTGTTTATTTTTATGAAATGAAATTTCTGAAATTTTATGAAATTAAATTTATTATTGTTCACAGAAGGATATAAAAAGCAGTTCAATTGAGAAAATAGTATTTTCAAACATATAAATAATTTACCGAAAAAATATATATTTTATAATCAATATGTTTTAATTAAATAAAATCATTTTAAATAATATTTATAAAGTGTTTATTAATATTTATATTACTATGTTTAATGACTATGCTATAACTAACTCATTTAAATAATTATAACAATAAAATATTGTTTCATAGAAACTTAGTGTGGCATGCAATACTGGCCAAGTCGGTGCTTCCTATAGTAAAACTTTATATTGGGGTAGTATATAAAAAAATACATCAAAAAAATTTATTTATTATAAAAAAGGATCATATAAACTCAGGGTATTACATCTACCAAAAATTCAAGGGATCTACCATTGTAAGTGATGATCCACTATTAATTAAAAATGATCCACCATAGGGTCTATTGTTCTACTGATGACTATATGTATCGGTGAATTCATCTACTAGTGAATTTTATACAACAATATAAGATACCACCAGAGTTATGCTACTTACAAACTTGTGCTATTTCTATACATATGTTACCACCATAGTTCTACTACCGTTAGAGTTTTACAATCTCTAGAGTTGTGCTTCCACTAGACCAGATCTACTACTGATCAGATCCACCATTATTTCATATGATCTACCATTGATATCTCTATTGTTGAACCATTATTCTATTAGTATTATCTATAATTGTTCTATACTACCATTAGAGAAGAACTACAGTTAGCCTGATACCATTTCTATTCTATTTTTAATTAGAATTTAATTCTTCTAATGAGAAGTTTAAGGAATTAAATGTGGGTAGTATCACATGGATTTATTAATCATTATTCCTAAACCACTCTATGAATTAATTAAAGAAAAAGTTATAGGTTCCAAGATTTTGTGCCTATTATGAAGATCCAAGATATATTAATTTTTATTCGACAATGGATAATTTCAATATTCAGAGATATATGTTTAAAAGATCTCCCTTTTGTGCAAGGTGGATAAAACTAGCTTACATGATGATATGAATGAGAGTGTGAAAGTATGGGAAATATAGAAGAACAAGAACCATCCATAAGTTAAATCAAAATAACTATGTTTAGACTTATTGAAAATTAATATAATAAAAACATAAGACTTTCTAGATTCTATAATACTCTGTTTCACTATAATTTTGGAATAACCTATTTGATCTCCTTTACAAGAAATATTTAGGGACCTCTGAAAAACTGAAGCATCACATATTGAGAATCATCATTTTTTCTTATCTCTTATCATTCTATCTCTCTCTTTTATGCTTTACTTTCAAGAAGTGTGTTTTATTACTCTGTTTATTTTTTCACACTATCTCCTATACTTTAACTTGAGTGTGGAAGAAATACTCTCTCATATTTAAATATATGTATGGATAATGAAATTGTTGAAAAGTTCATACAATACATATAGTTTTTTCTTCAAACATATAACTGTGGAAGAGGATTTGATCATGTATATATTGTGTGCTATTGTTTGTAATTCCTAATATATATTATGGATCTGATTATTGTTATAATAATATTCTTTTGAGTCCTTGATTTCCAAGTTGAGGGAATAAATTCTCGATTTGAGACAGAACCCCTTGTTTTTATTACGATGTTTGACTTAGTTTTTTTTCTATTTCAAATATAAAATTACATTTATTATTTTAATCATTAAATAAAACTTTTCTAAGATATAAAGTCTAAACATATGTTTATATAATCTTTTTATTAAGTAATTTAGTTTCAAAAGTTAAACTGATTCCAAATATTTTTTTAACTAAACCGTAATCCTGTTTTGATAAATTTTATGAAAGATAAAAAATATATAATTCGACTATTTTGATTACCTAGGAATTTTTTTAATTAACTTGGGGGGTTTTTAAAGGATTTTTTTTTAAAAAAAATTTATTGGGAAATAATTTCACCCTCTTTTGAGTTACTCACTCAAACAAATGTTTGGTATCAGTGTTGTTTTTCAAATAACTTTTTGACATTGATTTTGTTTTCTTTTAAATATCTTAAATTTATATTTTTTCTAAATTTAACTCTATATAGATAATAATAGGTAGCAGGGAACTACTAAAAATAATCCTCTTTATTTTAATGGAAAAAACATACTCGTTGGAAAATTAAAATGAATATTCGTATTGAAAGCATGGGCTATCAAATCTAGACTATCATTTATGAAAAATATGAATAACCCTAAACTAAAAGATCTAAATGATGTTATGATACTAAATCCACTTATAATAATAACTATAAATCAATGAATTCCTTATGCTATGCTTTATATTTTTTGTAATTTATTATAATTTCTTTTTTCATAACTGCTTTTGAAATTTGGGATACTTTAGATATTTTTAATGATGCAACATATAATTTCAAATAAATGAACCTAAATAATTATAACATTAAACATTAAACTTTTAATATGAAACTTGGTAAACCCATTTTTGATATATATCTCAAGTTTAATGAGATGATTAATATAATTAAATCACAAGGAAAACCAATTCATCACAAAGATCAAGTGATTTTCCTATTAAGGTGTTAACCAGACATATAGAGTGGAAATTCAGTGTCATTATGAGAGTCATGTGATATGAGAAATATTCTTATTATGTAGATGATAGGAAATTTTATGATTTATTATGAGGAAGTTAATGTAAATAGAGAATAGTAGGAAGAATCAAAGAGTAAAATTGTAGCCTTGAATCTACTTTTTTAATAAAATGGGCAAGATTAAAGTAAACAACTCAAGTGATTGGGAGTAACCTGCTAACATTAATGAAGAAATATCCTAGTTTTCTAGAAGATATAAAGTTTTTTAAATGAGTAATATGTTAGCTAGGAAACATAGTTATAAATTAAAGTATGAAAATAGAGGTAATTGGAGAAAGCATTGGAAAAGGATGATGCTAAAAATGAGATAATCTGTTTTGAATATAAAAGAAGAGGTCATATCAAAGATGAATATACTAAGATAAAATTTAAGAAGAAATATTATGATAATAATAATTAGTATAGGAAAGAAATGAAAGAAACTTGGGGTTCTTTGCGCAATAGTTCTAGTGATTCAAATTCAATCCAAGAGGATGAGCATGATAGAGCCAACATGTGTTTTATAAAAAATTCATCTAAGGTATCTAATGTTTTTCCTACTTATCCAATTAAAATTTCTAATCATTATGATGATAAAAAAGTGATATAAAATATATAATGAGGGAATTTTTTAATAATTTAATATTTTGAAATATACATTTAATTAACTCAAAGATAAATATAATATTTTAAAGAAGCAACACGCCTTGACTGCTAGTTTTAAAACTAATATTTGCATTAAGAAATATAAAAATAAATTATTTCTAAAAGAGAATGAGGATTTAAAATTATATGATAAAAAACTAAATAAATATTTAAAAATATTTACAAATGGATGAAATACATTTACCATGATGATTAGAAAGAAAACAATACCTAAATATACTAATTCTAGTTTTAAAAAATGATAATGTTTGTGCTTTTAATTTTGATTCCTTGTTCTATCAAAATATTTCCTGTATAAGTGGATTTCATAAATAATATTAGATTTGGAATAAGATACTAGGACATTTCAATATTCATTCACTTAGAAATATAACTAAAAAAGGGTTGGTTAAATAACAACAAAAACTAGAATTAAAAAATGATAAAGTTTGTAACATGCATCAAAAAGGGATGCATAACAAAATCTCTTTCAAATCTAAGAAATTAGTTTCAAATTACCAACCCCTAGATTTAGTTAAAACAGACATTTTTATACCTTAGATATTTTATAGATTAAATTGGTGGCACTATGTTTATGTTCATGTAGATTAATTTTCTAGGTATACCTTGGTATTATTTCTAGCTCCCAAATGTGAATCTTGATATTATTTTACCAAGTGTGATAAATCTATAGAAAATATTAGTGGACTTAAAATTAATACCTTAAGAAGTGATCATGGACATGAGTTTGAAAATAAATACATTGAACCATTTTTCTCTCAAAATGGATATAATCATAACTTTTCTTCTTATAATAACCAAAGCATGATGTTGTTGTGGAAAAGAGAAATAGAAAACTTCAAGAAATTCCCCAGACCATGCTCAATGAGTATGAATTACCTATATATTTTTTGGGTAGAAGTTATGAATACAAATTTTTACATAATTAATTAAGTTCTTATAAGACCAATCATAAATAAAACTCTATACATTATGTAATGGTATAAAACCAAAGGTTAATTACATTAGTTTTTTTTGTTGAAAATATTTATTCTTAATATGAAGGATAATCTTGAATAAATTTATACCAAGAGTGATGAAGTAATTTTCCATGGATATTAAACATTAAGAAAATCATATAGGGTTTTTAATAAAATATAAAATAATGTGGAGTAATCCTTCCACATCAAATATTATGAAATAGATCCACATGAGTTTGAGACCGCTTTAAAAATCCTTGAAGATGAGCTGCCTAATATGAATATCAATGCCAAGCTTTCTCAAAGTTCTATGAATCAAGATGAAAAATCATCCAATTCCGAGGAACAAACTGAACCTAAACCAATATAATAAAACTATATTTCTATTCCTATTTTATATAGAACTGTTAGAACTCATATATACGATCCTAAAGATTCTATAGTTGGAGACTTAAATAGTGGAACAAAAACATGAGTTTCTCCAAGATTTTTGGTTGAATATCAATCATTCTTGTCACAAATTGAACCCAAGAATACCAATGATTCAATTAATGATGAATTATGTTTTATGGAAATTTAATAAGAACTTAATCAATTTAAAAGGAATAAATATTGGGAATTAGTATATAGACCTAATGGCACTCTGACTATTGGCACTAAGTGGGTGTTTAGAGACAAAGTTGACAAGTCAGGAACTGTAGTAAAAAAATATAGATTAGTTTCACAAGGATATTTTCAAGAAGAGGGTATTGATTATAAGGAAACCATTTAATCAGTGTCTAGAATTAAATCCATTAGAATACATCATTCCCATGAAGTAAATTTCGATTTTGAACTATATCAGATGGATATAAAGAGTGAATTCTTAAATGGGTATATAGTTGAGGATGTTTTTGTTAAATAACCCCTTGGATTTCAAAATAATAATTTTCTAAATATTTTTTTAAATGAAAAAAAGATTTATATAGTTTAAAACAATCTCCTAGATCTTAGTATCATAGGTTTAACTCTTTTCTAATTTCTAAAGATTTTACAAAAGGCATAGTTGATCCAACTCTTTTTATAAAAAGAATTTCAAAAAATGTTTTAGGAGTTCAAATTTATGTTGATGATATTATTTTTGGATCTTCTAAAAAATCATTATAAACTGATTTTTCAAAAATGTTGGGAATTGAATTTGAAATTAGTTTAATGGAAAAAATTAAATTCTTTCTTGGTTTTCACATTTTTTCAAAATTAAGGTGGAATTATTTTAAATCAAAATCACCATACCTAAGACATTCTAAAACATTTTGGTTTGAATATCACAAAATGCAGTGATAATACCATGATTAGAACATGTAAGTTGGATCTTGATGAAACTATAAATTTGGTAGATAAAAAAAGTTACAGAGGTATGATTATAAAATTTCAATATATAACTAATAGCTGACCAGATATTATATTTAGTGTGTGTATGTGTTCTAATTTTCATAAAAATCCTAATGAATCTTATTTACTTACAATTAAAATAATTTTTAAATAACTCAAATATTAAACTAATTAAGGACATCCCCATCCTAGAGGACCAAAATTTGAATTAGTAAGTTATTCAAATGATGTTTTTGGTGGTTTCATACTAGATAGATAAACAAACTTTGGAAGAATTCATCTTTTAAGAATGTCACTAACATCCTGGTATAGTAAAAATATTTTTTTTCATTATCCACTTATAAAGATAAATACATAATTATAGGATGTTTTTGTGCATATATTTTGTGAAGGAAATACACATTAATTTATTATAGATATCAATCTAGACATGCCCTTATAAATTGTGACAAAAAAATTCCAATAAATATTTCTAAGAAACATTTATCTCTTTATAAGATAAAGCACGTTGATGTAAGATATCTCTTTTTGAGATATTACTTATAGAAAGGCGATGTAACTATTGAATTCATTGTAACTGAACATCAAGTTGCTGATATTTTTAAGAATACATTGAATTATGAGATATTAAAATATATAAAACATAAACTAGGAATGATAAACATTGTTTAATCTTTATCTTTGAATTTACACCATTGAAAGATCCACCGTCGGAAGATCCAGCATTGGGAGATCCACCATTTGTTGATCCAATATAGGGTGATCCACTTTCAGGTGATCCACCATTGGTGATCCACCATTGGTGATCCACCATTGGTGATCCACCATTGCAAGATCCACCATTAGAAATCTATTTGTCGAGACACTTATCATATATGATACTAGTTCTATGGTCTATCTTTATCTTTTAATTCAATTGATTTGTTAATATTTTATTATATTTTAAAATCTGAAATACCTAAATGATAAAATTGAACTTAAATCTAATTTGGGAACACAAAGTCTCTCTTTCATACACCTTATGAACCTGTTGACTTTCATTATCTCCCAACCTTTAACCTTCCTTGATCTACCCCTTAAAATTTAGATTCAGTTAAATGGTGAGAGTAAAGTAACCCTTAGTACTATCTCCTAAAGTATCATGACCTGTGATGAAATCTCCTGGAGAATTGACCCATGCTATAGTTGAATAGAAAATCCTCTACTTCTATTTCAAGTTTTTGTTAGAGATAAATAATTATATGAAAAATTGATGATTTCAATAAATTCATTGGTGATTAATATGATTCAGAACTAGGGATAGTTAGAATAGTTTCCAAGGAATGATCAAAAACTTTATCAAAGGTTGGTTCACAAGTTTTACCAATATGTGGAGTAAAAATTTGGTGAAAATAAATATATAGTTTGAAGTATGATAAATTGAAAATAGGGTCTCTTTTCTTAAAATAAATCATATCTTTGCAAAAATGTACCTCACCGAGGTGTTTTTGATGACTATCAAGGTACTATACCAAGTGATGATGAGTTGTTTCTATTTATGGATGCACTGCTGAAACTAACTGGAAGTAGTATAGTGATAAGAAAAAATACTACACAACTCGATGGTGGGTATAAACTTATGTTTGAATTCATCTATATTATTCTATGTACTAGGAATGGGGATTTTAGCATTATGAGGTATCTAGATATCTATCTTTTATTCCTTATGAAAATATGGGAAAAATTAATTTTTATAAATATCTTATAGTGTATATGATGGAGATGAATAAGAAGTCATCTAAGTCAAACTCTCTGATCTACCCTATGTTGATCTTAGTAATGCGAGAATCCAAGGGATTGGTTAATGAGGATGATGAAATAGAGGTAAAATGTGGTGGTTTCTGTTTGAGAAAATGTTCTGGTAAAATAATGAAAGTCAACTGGAATCCATGGAGGAAGAAAACGGTAGAGGATAATGAAATTATTTAAGAGGGTTTAAATATTGTGGAGTACCCTAAAAGGAATAAGAATTTCTTGGACCTTGGCATAGATCTGAATGGTATTGTGACTTATTCTTATAAATAGGAATTAAAAGAGGAAGTAATAGAGGAAGTAAGTGAAGTTGAAGAGAAATCCTCTATATTTCTTTGGAGAAGGTAGTGATCTAGATATTTATAATTTTTTATCTTATAGATCATAAATTCCACTTGTTTCACTCTCTACTAGAGAGATCATGTTGAGTGAAGGATACGAAGAAGAGACCGAAGTCCTTAGAGAAGAATAAGTTCAAAGTTCTTATGAAACCTCAAGAGAAGGGGTGGAAGTTCCTAATAGTTCTAAGAATGGGAATGATGATATACCTTATGACTCGTAAGTTTATGATGATGTTGATAGTGGTGTTGAAAGGGATCAGTCACATCCATCTCCTATTGTTTTAGTTATAGGTAGGTGTGTATGTTTTGAGAGACCAAGTACTTTTCTTCCTTCTGATTATGATGCATCTATTAGAGGTGAGATGAGATAATCTGCTAAGGGGGAGGAATACCCATTGATTTTTAGCCAAATATCTATTCATGGAGATGGAAGTTTTTCCACAGATGAGGATGGAGCTGCATCCAAGGTGGATCCATATTCCTGTTCAACATTTCTAGGTATTTCTTAACTAGATTCTGTTGTAGAGGATGATTGTAATGATGATCATAGTAGTCCAAAAAAGTTTGGTGGACCTATTATCTTGGTTAATGTAATATAACCTAAGGGATATTAGATTTAAAGAATTTATGAATAAGGGAAGCTACAATCCTTCATCTCTGATGCTCCTTTAGTTGATCTAGTGAATGAATATTATGGAAAATTTATTTTAGATATGTTTTCTTCTCCTATTTTTCACCTTCTATAACATTAGATTATGTGTCTAAAGCTAATTTAAAAGAATTTAGAGTGAGAATGATTTCTAATTTTAGTGAATTTATTAGATCATAGGCTCTTACAATTACTTAAATCAATGAAGCTAAAATGAGAAATATATTTGATCCATTCAATTTCCATATTCTTCCCAGTATGATTTCAAAGATTCAAGAAGTTTAAATTGAGAATATAAGGTTAGATAATGGGATAAAAGCTATGCAATCTATTATAGAGGATATAGGATAGAATGTTTCTACTATACATGCATCTCTTTTAGAGAGGTTAGAGAGCCTACCACCAATTGTTTCCTCTACATACACTTCTCCACCTCCTCCATCGACTGTTTATGCTGATAGGATCAGATCTATAGTCTAAGAGGAGTTTCTTACTATCATGGGTGATCTATTTGCATCTCATATAGAAAATAATTGAAAAATCAGATGATATGGTGAGCATATATATAAATTTCGTTGGGAGTGTTTGAAAAAAATATTAGTGATAGGGAAACTATTAGTAATGAAATCAAATAATACCTATCTCAAGTTTTTACCAAGCATGAGATGAATTCTCATTTTAAATTTCATGCTGAGAACTAATGGATGCCTCCTATGACTAGGTACTTCAAGGAACAATTATATCATCTTAAATTCATGTCCCCTATGGTAATATAGTTTTCAGAAGAGGAGAATATATTATTCAATGTGATAGAGAGAGGTGGTAACATCATCATTGATTTTGTAAACCTGATGAAGCCCTTTTTGTGTATCTAGAAAAAAAGTTTAGGAAACTAAATCCATACCTATGTTATCCATGAACCCTAAATCATCTTCTCCACCCCTGTCTCTTTAGTTTCATCCCTTTAGTATTTCCTTAGCTGAATCTATTAAAAACTTTAGACCATTTTTGATTTGTAATCTTCCTTAGACTATATTTTCACCCCCATCCTCTACCTCAATGCCTCTTATCTCTGGAAAAAGAAAATATCTAGTTGATCCTTTATCAAAAAGAGCTGATATTGATTCTGGATAGTATCGTCTTTTATAGGGATTGTTTTTTCCTTTTATTTATTTTTGGGATGAAATATTTTGATAGATATATTTAATCCAGTTCCTCTTTTAATCTTTTTTTCTTTTAATGTATTTTTTATTCTCTTTTTTATAATCCTAAATGGGGGAGAAATTGGTTTGACTGTCATTTAACTTAAAGGTTTGTAACCTAGATTTATGTTTCTCCTTATATTTAGAAAGGTTAAACTCACAATCTAATATTTGTAATTTGAAATGTTAATAAAACCATTAATTTTCAAAATGATCTATTTATGCATATAGTTTTTTTATGCACGGTTATAAAATTCCTTGATTTCTATCATAAAAAAGATGAAGATTGTGGGAACCTACTTATTTTAATGCTAACCAATCATGATTATTATGTTATCTATAATATTACTATTTTATTATAGTATTTAAATTTGTAATGAAAATTTAGATAAGAATAGATCTACCGTTAACTATGGAGATATACCATTAGTTCAATGGATCTACCAGTGGATGTGATGATATAGAGTTAGTTAAAAATGATCTACCATTGGATTTTATGGTCTACTGGTGACTAGATATACAAGTGAATTCATACATTGGGGAGTTGTTCTACAACTAGATATACTACCTCTATTGTTCAGTTACCACCAGAATTGTGCAACCACCAAACATATACTACCTCAAGTGTTTTTTTACCACCAGAGCTATGCTACCGCCATACCTAATATACCATTGATCATATCCACCATTAGTTAAGATGATCTACTATTGAAATTTGTACCACTAGATCGTGATACTATTACTTATATCTACTATTTCTATATGCTATTGTTAAATATTATCTACCATTAGCATGTTACCATTTCTGTTCTATTTTTTCAATAAAATTTAATTCCTCTATCGACAAGTTTGTGGAATTAAATATGGATTGTCTCATATAGATTTATTAACAATTATTCCTAAAACACTCCATAAATTCATTGAATAAAAATTCATAGGTGAACATATTTAGTTCTTAGTATGGGGATATGGGATATATTTATTATTATTTTTCAATGGATAATTTGAATCTCTATATCTATATATTCACATGATCTCTCTCATGCACATGGGGGATAAAAGTGTCTTACATGCTGATATACATGTGAGTGTGAATGTATGGGAAATACTAAAGAAGAGGAAAATTTCATAAATTGAATCAAAATACTTATGCATGGAGACTTTCTAAACGTCAACACAGCGAAAGAAAAAACTGTTTTCATATTCTATGATACTCTTTTCTCCTAAACTTTTTAAAGAACCCATTTGAGCTCCTTTACAAGACATATTCATGTAATTTTAAATAGATAAAGCATCATATATCATGCAAAAATATATTTTATTATCTCTACTCATTTTCTATCTCTATTTTTGGCTTTAATTTTTAGCAATGTGTTATATTACTCTATTTATTTGAACACACTATATCTAGTGATTTAACCAGAGTGTGCAAGACACAATATCTCATATTTCAATATTTCTATACAAATGGAAACTTGGAAAGTGTTCCTCTATGGAAAATATTATTTTTATTCTAATGTGTAATTTTTAAAGAGGCTTTGATCCTAGAAAACTTGTGTGCTATTAGTTGTGATACCTGATCTTGGTTTTGGATCTGATTATTGTTATATTAATCTTCTTGGAAGTGGGTGATTTCCATGTGGATAGTATTAAGTATCGGCTTGAGGTTTAAACCCTTATTTTTATTCCAATGTGATTTTTAGTTTTTTTTTCTATTTAAAAGTTAAAACTTCATTTTTTATTTTAATATATAATCAAAATTTACTTTTGTGGTTAGTCTTAACCTATGTTTATATAATGTCTTTGATTAAGTAATTTTGTTTCAAAAGTTAAAGTGATTTCTAATATTGTTTTAAAAAAGACCTAATACTACTTTTGTAAATTTCATGAATGATAAAATTATATAATTATACAGTTTTGATTAACTGGTCATTTTCATAATTAACTTGGTGGATTTTTTTTTAAAGTATTTTTAGAATAATTTTTTATTGGGAACTCAATTCAAAACCTATTTGGTTATTAAATCTGACCAACATGGATGATATATATATATAAGTGTATTCACAGAAATAACACGATTTTATTGATATAATCATCATTATGGAAATATGAAATGAAACATACATTATCTCCAGCATGTTCGTTGAAAAATAGAAACACTACTCATCCTAACGTATGACCTATTGTCTCTAGGACTGTAACATAATTAATTTTTCCTAAACATATTTCATGTTTTATTTTAAAATAATAATTATTGCATAAAAATTATAATTATGGTATGATTATTATTCGATATATTATGTAATAATTACTTCTTTTACTATATTCAAGTATGAAAGTCATGTTGGACATATATGCAAAATTTCTTCAAAACATTCAACTTGAACTAAATTGATTAAGTAATTGTATATAACTGGGAAAAAAATAAAATATTTGGGATAATAATTATGAAAATGGTTATTAATAATGTAAATAATTAACATAGGTTTATTATTCTGGAATATAAAGAATATATGTGATGAGTCAGACACTATGTATGGGACTCTTTACCTTAAAAACTTATTTCAAATGTTTTTAAAGATGTATTTTTAAAATATTTTTATTCAATTTCCATATACATAAAATTAATTTAAATATGTATCCATATGGACATAGATGAATTATTAAGGAAATTTTATTTCACTTTTTACTTTTCGTCAAAGGTTTTAAAAAGGAATATTTTTATTTATTTTATATGAAATGGTTTTACATTCTTTACAAAAGTTAAAAGAAATGTTATCTTTTGTTGTTTATAGTGTTAATGGATTTTATCTCCATTACAACCATTATTTTATGGATATATTACTTTATAAAAATCCATGTTATATATAAATAAAATCCGTCTTTCCCTTTATTTTTGGAATTTTATTTTTGAAAATTAGGTTTTAATGTAAAGGGATATTTCAATATCTGAAATTATTTTTCTTATGGGTTTAAATTTTTTTTATGAGTTATACGATTGAGATTCAATATTCTATGTGTTTCATATAGGATAAAATACTTGGTAATTGTTTCTAATGACATGTAATACATTTATATATCTCATGATGATGGGTGAGACCAATATAGCTCATTAAGTTGGGTGAGCCCTATATAGATCTCCAATGCCTTGGGTAATGATTATGTTCTCTGGAGAATTATATTGGAATTTATCCATAATGGTTATTCTAATTCCAAGGGTTATTATAAAGGTTATATGAGGATTACATTTCAATAAAACTACATTAATTATTTCTTCTCCCTAATGAGTTTTGAAATAAATCCCTTGATTTCAAAAGGTAAGCTAATGATCTTTTATTTTAATGAAATAATTATTCCCTTTTAGGGTAAAAAGGTATGTTTGTAAGAAAACATGTTTCATGGGTTCTCATTTTTTTTCTAAGAAACCCCCATGAATATGATTTTACCTTTATGTTTTCTAATGAATTGGTTTATGAAAAAATTTCGATGGTAAAGAAAATTTTAAGTGTATGTAAAATATTATTTGAGCTCAAAGTTTATTATATTAAAGGAAAAATATTTTATGTTATATCATGGTTTTAAAATTTACTAAAAGGTTTGTTTATTTTTTTATTTATGTCATTGAATGGAATTTTTATGATCATAACATATTTTAAAATTCTCTTTAGAGGATTTAAGAATGAACAACAACAAAGAAGATGTCAAGTTGGAAATCATAAAGTTTTTTTAAAAAAATAAATCATGTATTATTTTTAAAGTCTTTTATCATTAAAAAAATTATTACTAAGAGTAATTGTAAAACTTGTAATGTATGGATTTTTTATGTATTTGTTATAACCTAGTTATCTAAAATTCTAAATTTTAAAATATCTTTAGAAATACAAAAAAATGAATTCTTGTTTAAAAATGAAATTATGGATTATATAAGGATTGGGTCCTTATAATGAAATTTTGAAGGCAATATTTTAAACTAGGTTTTAACATTATGAGTTTTTTATTATTTCATTTGGGTTGAAAAATTATCTAGTTGTATTTATAGACTATATGCAAAGTGTTTTCCTTGATTTTTTTGAAAAATTTGTGTTTGTGTTTATTGATGAGATATTGATATATTCTAAAAGTTATGTTGATCATGAAAAACATTTGATATTTGTTTTTTATACCATGAAATAAAATAAGTTATGTGGAAATTTTAGTAAATGTGAATATTGAAAATAAATAAGGAATAACTATTAATCCAACTAAAACTAATGTTGTTGAAGAGTGGTCTCTACATAAAAATTTTCCACAGATTAATTGTTCTCATGCATTGGTGGATGAATATTGATGGTTTTTTTAAAAAAATCTCCATTTCCCAACCTATAAATTATCTTAACTAAAAAATTAGTTAAATTCATTTGGATAAATGAATATGATAATTGTTTCCAAAATTGAAAAAGATATTAGTTAATGATCTAGTTTTGGTCTTACCATCATAAAATACTGACATTTTTACGTACATGGAAGCCTCTTTGGAGGGACTCAGTTGTGTTATAATATTGAATGATCAATTAATTTCTTATGATTCACATTAATAGAAACCTCATGAGCTAAATTATCCTACACCTGACCTTGAATTAGCTTCCATGGTATTTTATTTAAAAATTTAGTGACATCGTTTATATGGAGTCATGTGGGAAACATATAATGATCATAAAAGTTTAAAGTATATATCTACTTATAAAGAGTTCAACATGAGGTAAATAAGATATATGAAACTAATTAAGAATTATGACTCCATAATTTGTTACTATCTAGGAAAATAAAATAGAGTAACTGATGCTTTAAGTTATAAATATAATTTATCATTAACTATTCTATGTTTAGAAGATAATATTTTAGGAAATTATTTGATAAACTTTGGTCTATAAATTGTGAATTCAAGAAATTTAACTATTTTATTTTTGGTGTAAGTGAATTAATATTTATCATAAATAATTAAGAAATATTACCAGGAGGATTTTGTTTTACAGAAAATGCTAGAATATGTCAAGATAGTTTATTTTCCTAAATTTAAATTTGAAAAATAAAGTGTTTTTATATTTTAAAAAAGGATATATATTCTAGTTATTTCATAGTTTAAGAAATAATTTTTGAGTGAATCTCATATCTCTCACTTTTATTTTCATCTAAGAAGCACTATTATATATAGAGACCTTTAAGATCATTTCTAGTGGGATTTAATAAAAAGAGATATTACATACTTTAACCTAAAATGTTTTAATTTTAAATAGGTAGAAGAATAATGAAAATAAATAAAAGGGGAATATTGATCTTTCTCTAGTTCTAGAATTTAAATGGGATAATATATATAAGGATTTCATATTGGGATTTCTAAGATGTCTCGAGGTAATAATAAAACTTTGGTTATTATTGATTTATTGAATAAATATGAAAATTTCCTTACTATTTGAGATGTTATGTATTTGTATAATCTTTATTGGATGCATGTAAAGTAGATATCTAGGTTATATGGATTTAAAATCTCTATAATTTCTGACTATGGATCCCGTTTTAATTTTAATTTTTAGAAAATCCTTCAACATTAATTGGGTAATGAATTAAATTTTAGTACGGGTTTTCATCCTTAGTCCAATGGATAGTTAGAGTGAATTATTTTGAATTTTAAGGATATTATATTTTATTGTTAAATAGACTACCATGGATTTTTGGATCAAAATATTTCATTAATTGAATTTTCTTATAATAACAATTTTCATTCTAGTATATAAATGACACATTTTTGAAGCATTATATTCAATGTAGTGTTGGACTATAGCTTTTTGGGATGAAGTAGGGGAAAGAAAGTTGTTTAGAATAGAATTGGTTGAATAGATGGTTGAGAGAGTGAATGTGATTTAGAAATATATGACAAAAACTCAAAGTGGAAAGAAAAGTTATATTGATAACCGGAAGAAATATCTTTCATTTGAGGTAGGTGTTCATATTTTTATAAATGTATTTCCATGGAAAAGGGTTATATGTTTTGGTAAAAGGGGAATTTGATTCAGTGGTTCATTTGACTATTTAAATCGTTGTAAAGTTTGGATAATTTTTCTACTTAGTGGCCTTTCCTACAATTATATCCCAATTACATGATGTGTTTCATGTTTCATTGGTAAGAAAATATGTATCAGATGCATCTCATGTTTTAAAACCCGAAGTAGTACCATTGGAAAAGAAAAATTCATATAAATAAAAGTATATTCAGATTATTGATCATAAAGAGTTGTTTTTATAGAATAATGTGAATCACTGGTTTAGGGTTTTGTGGAAAATTCATATAATTGAAGAATCAACATGAGATTATGAAAATGCAATGAAGGAGAAATATCCCCACTTGTTTGTGTAATGAATAAAATTAAAAGGATGAAATTTAAAAAATTGGTAAGAATTTAAAAAAAATAAATGTTATTAGTAAATAAATTTAATAAATTATTAATATTCCTTAATAATTTTTATAGTGTTATTCATTATAATAATATTAAGTAATTTTTCAATCAAAAATGAAATAGTTTTATTCTTACTAATTTTTTACATGCGTTATATGGTTTTATTTAAAAGAATTAATTTTAAATTTTTTAATTTTAATTTATAAAAATGAATTTACTTTTTGATATAATCAATTAAAAATTATATTAGTATTTTTTTAGATTTATCTAATTTTTTTATATGTGAATAGTAAACAAAATTGGTTAAAACTATCAATTATTTTCAAGTAACATCATAACATCATTTTTTTGGAATAGATTTAAAATTTCATTAGTTACATTTTATTAAAAATTGTACCATAATTTTTTAAAAAAATATACATTATACTTTAATTTGACATAAAATCAATTTTTATACTTAAAAGTCGTTTTTCTAGAAAATCACATTTTATCATGTCTCGTGTTCTAAATTTAAAATTAATTTCTACCAATTATAAAATTTTTATTAGATAAAATGTAATCCATATTTTGGAATAGTAATTTCTAAATTTTTTAATGTGGAAATTTTCATTTTTTCCATTATGAATAGTATCATTAGTAAAAAATTCTGTTATAACAGTAAGAGTTAAAACCAGTTAGAAGGGTTAAAACTAAAATTATAAGGGTTTAGATGACCAAAAACCAGAATGAAAGACAATTTTATGAAAATATTTAGACCCTATATTATCCATTTTTTTAAATGATAAATTTTAGATCCATTTTTCTTGAGTAATAGAGTAATATATTTTAATCTTTTGAATACATCCAAGTGTGTCATAAACCCAAATTATAAAAGGACATCCCATATCCTATTTTCTATATACATATAGAGCCTATTATATATTCCAATACTTGCCCAAATACCTTCCTAAAATTCTTCCACACGTTCTAGAGGTCTTTTTTATCATGATACCATCTTAGAAAGGCTTTAGGTATAAATCTAAGGAGATTGTTTGAAGAAGAGGTATAGTTCTTAATCGAAAAGTTTCTTTTTATTTCTTCTTGTACATCCTTAAAGTCTTATCCATCCATTTTAATATAATAAAATATTTATATTAAATATATTTTAATTTTATTATATTTATTTTATAAACCTTTTTCATCTACTTAATTATCTAATAAAAAATAAAATAATCGCTCGTGCGTACGTGCAGGCAACTGCCTCATGAGACGATGTATTTAATTTTTCATCACCAACTCTTATGGTCAGTAATAATTATGGATCAAAGTGAAATAATATGATATGTATGATATAAATTTATTTATTTAATGTTAAATAAATATTCTAATTATTTCTGTACCATCTAACAAAAAATAAAAACATTCTTCATATGTATGTGAAGATTATCGTATCGTGAACTGTTGCATTTTATTTTTCATTAACACCTCATATGGATTGTATATAAAATATTATTGAAAAAATTATATTATATTTATTATATAATTAAAATTATTTAAGTAAAAAGGAGTATTTAACCTTTTTCACTCATGTTCATTGAAAATGGAAACATTACTCATGTGTACATATAGACTACCATTTTTATGTTGCAACGTAATTAATTTTTCTTAACCATATTACATGGTTGGTTATAAAAGAATAATTAATTTATAAAAATGATAATTATAACATGATTCGAATTCTATAAATTGAAAAATAATGATCTATTTGACCATAGTTAACCAACCAATGTCATTTTGGACTTATGAACTAAATTTCCTTAAAAAATCCCAAGGGAACTAAATAAATTACGTAATTAAATATAACATGGATATAATTGGAATAAAAGTAATAATAAACTTGAAAATTGATATTAAAAAATTTAATATCTTATAGATGATTAATATTTAGAAAGATAAATAACATACATGACAATTCAAACATGACATAAGGGACACTTTAAATTAAAAGCCCGTGTTAAATGTTTTAAAGATTTATTTTATAAAAATTTCCCTCTTTGTATATATTTTTAAAAATAAATTTTATTGAGGAATTTATGTGGAGATAAATTAATTTTAAATAGAATTTTATTTCTAATTATAATTTATTTTAATGTTTTTTAAAAGTAAATTTTTTACATATTTTAAAGGGAACATTTTGACATTATTTATAACTTGTAAAATGAATTTTCTCTTTTAACATAAATAAAATCGAAATATTTTCCTACCACTCTAAAAAATATTTAATATTTGGATTCCTTTATAATATTAAATTTTTTTCTCCAATGAAAAATAACCTTAACTTTGGTTTGGGTATTTTTTTAAATGAGGTTTCAAACAAAATAGACATATCAATATCAAAAAAAATATGGGTTCAAAATATTTTTTTATTTTGATGATATAAATGGAATATTATATGATTATGATGCATGTTATGGTCCTTATTCATTGTTTATAATGATGGGTGATCCAAATATATCTCTCCAATAAGTTAGTTAATTATTATATTCTCCTAAGAATTATGTAATAATAAACCGTGTGGGATATTTTATTTATAAGGGTTTTTGTAATGGATCTTATACATGTTCATTAAAGATTATTTCCTAATAAAATTTTAAAAAATATATTATTTATAATTAATTTCAGCTAAATTTTTTATTTCATACGGTAAACTAATTATCTTTTGTTTAAAGGAGTGATTATTCCATTCAATGGTAACAAGATATGTTTTTAAGAAAATTTTTTCATGGGTTTTTATGTTTATTAAGAACCCCTCATGATTTTGAATTTTGATTTATGTTTTATTAATTATTTTAAAAAGATGTCATCCTTAAAAATTATTCTATGTGTAAGGAAATAATTTTTGGAGATCATATTTTATTATGTTAAAGATAAAATCTATTTTATAATCCTATGGTTTTGAAATAGACTAACATGTTTCTTTTTATTTTTTATATTCACGTTACTGAGTTTTTTGTTTTAATTCCACATTTAAAACAAAATGAAATCATAGTTTTATAAGGACGATTATGAACAATGATGATATCAATTTTAAAATCATGAATATTTTTCATGAAGAGAAAATGTGTTTTGTTTTAGAATTATTATACTGTGAAAAAATGGATAATGGGTGGCAGTGTACACCTTTTCATTTGTGATTCCATTATATAAGAGTCATTACCTAATTATCTAAAGCTATTAACTTTAAAATGTCTTCAAGCGTAAGGAATTGGCCTTAAACATTACATATTCTAGTGTTTTTGAACTAGAATTCACTTCTTTAAATTCTTAGGATCTTTTCAGTTAAGTGTTTTAGAGAATTAGGAAAAAATATTACATAGAAAACCCATACATTAAAAGTGTATAATTCAAAAAACTATCCATTTATTCCATAAAAAAATTATTTAAAATACAAGATGATTTTGTTTCATGACAAATCTTCACAATTCTCTTCCCAACCTATCATTTTATTTACTCACCCTTAAACCCTATGAAAAAATTAAAAAACCTGGGATGTGAAAAAAAGATCATTGAGAGACATAAAAAGAAGAAAAAAATTATTCTAGTAAAACCCATGATAAACATTTTCTATAAAACATAATTTTTTACCCTAAAAGGGATTTTCATTGTTTTAAAACAATTTATATTTAGATTAGCTTTTGAAATCAATGATTTCCTTGAAAACATATAAGTCAACATAGAAAAGTCAGGTAGGTGACTTGGGAAATCATTTAAATATTTTTATGATATTCACTCTCAAAAATGGAATAACCATAGATTCTACTTCCATCTCTAGAATACCCAATGTATTAGAGAGCTATAATGGGGATCACTCATCATATCTTGAACAATAATAGGGATTAACCTGTCATATCTTCATCTATAATGGGATAGACCAATCCAAAACAATATAGAAGGAATATAAATTAATAAAACTCTTGAAAATTCTTTAAACCCATGTATAAATCACTTTAAGATATCAAAATACTCATTTTCTTAAAAATAACTTTTAAAATCCGAAAACTACACAGATAATAAAGAAACCATTTTCTTTAAAAATAACCAAGGAATAATGAAAAAAAAAAATCACTGAGGCACCATGATGGAGGTAAAATTTACTCATGTTGTACAAGTTAAAAGAACATTCCTTTTTTACTTTTGTAAAAAAATAAAGAGGAACTTTAAAAGAGGGAGTTTAAAAGAAAGTATCTTACCTTGATTCCAACTCAACATGTTCATACTAAATATTCCTAGATAATAAACATATGTTAATTATTTACTTTCTCAAGAACCTTTTTTATGGTTATTATTAATTTTATTTTATTTAATACCAAGTTACTTAATCATTTATGTTTTCCTCCACAATTTGGATGATATTTGTTTCATATGTTCAAAATGGATTCGGTAGGATGAATTTGGTAAAAGGGGTCAGAATTACATCATATATAGAATAATATTAATGAAATAACAATTATCATTTTTACAAAAATTATATATTTAAATCAATCCATTAAATATGTTTATGAAAATTAACTATGGTATAATTATGGAGACGATAGGTCATACATACACATAAGTAACATTTCCATTTTTTAACAATCAATACATAGAGAGGTAAGTATTATTTTATTTTCCAGAATGATAATAATATAATATATATATTATATTAATTCTTTAAATATAATTATATATATATATATCATCATGTGATTTGGTGATGAAAAATGAATCCTATAGATTTGCCGAGGTAGTAGTCCACATGTACACATGGTCGATGTTATCATTTTTTAGTGACTGTATAGGTAAGAAAGAAAATGATATATTATATTTTAAGTATGATAAATATCTCATTAAAATCCTAAAAATTTCTTATACATCACATATATTCATAAACAATATCCTTATTACCATCCATGTAAAGTGTTAGTGAAAAACGAATCACATCACTTCACGAGGTAGTAATCTTCCATACGCACGAATGACGTTATCATATCCCCCAAAGAATGGAAAGTAAGAAGGTATATATGATATTGTAACTCCATAAGTATATATATTTTGAAAATATCATATTATATCAATCCATTATAGTAAATAATGTTAAACTAATGACATAGATTCACGAGGCAGTAGCCTACTATACACACAAATGATGATTTTGTATCCCATTTGAAGGAAGAGGGGATAAATTTAAGTGATTAAATTAACTTAATAAAATCTCATCATATGTAGGATAATTTAGTTATTATTTTAGCATGGTTTAATAATGTTTGAGTGATGTGGAAGAAAAAACCTAAGACGTGCACATAGAAACTATACCTCTTAATAAGAAATCCACATTTCCTTAACACCTTAAGACTACTAAGCCTGGTTTTCTTCATAAAGTTAACCTCAAAAATGTGGTTAAGGATTATAGAAAAGTATTTGGGTAGGTATTGGGAAGAAAAATTGGGTTTTAAGTGTGTAAGATTGAGAATAATATATTCCCTTTTATAAAGAGAGGAGTGCCACTCTTGGAATTATTCAAAATATTTAAATACAATAAGACTATTTGAGGGAAAAATGTTTACAAGTGACCTATAAATTCTTAGGGGATGAAATTTTATACCATGTCATGTCACCTTTATTCTTATTTAAGATTTTTCTTATTTTTATTCAATTTAATAAAATACTAATCCCATAAAATATCAATATTGTCAAATTTTTATACTATTCCTTACATTGACTTTAAGAACATCAAAAAAAATAAGTAAAATTAAAAAACCTATTATATGATAAAAATGTAAAGTTTATATTTACATTTTTTGGATATCATTAATTATACCAAATTTTATAAATTTTTATTTTTTTAATATAATTTATTTTTTTCAAATAATTGAATAATTATTGCTTCTGTAACAGCCCGAGATTTTATGAAAAATATTATTTTTTATTTCACTAATGTCTTGTGTTGTACGCTACACCAAAATGAGCTTGCACAACACGCATCCTGGACTTGCCTTGCATTACACGCAATCACAACCTTCCTCGATAGCGTGTGTGGTACGTAATACTGAGTTTCACGAAACAATGATATGCTATTAAAATATTATTAAAACTAGCCGTTATGAATAGTAATAACCACTTTTTAAATTTTAGAAATTTTAAAATGGACTTCATTTTTGGATTCGGAGTATCGAATTTAGCCTAAGGTGAAATTTTGGTACTTTTCGGATAACTTTCATATTCTGATGAATAGTGAAAATTACTAAATTATAATTAAAAACAACTTTTTTAATCGAAATAATTAATAGTGATAAATCATTAATTTTAGTGGTTTTAAAGTATATTTAGAATATATTTTTACAATTTAATACAATGTTGGTCATTGGATGTAATTTCACATTTAAACTAGACATAAACAAGTGTCAATCTTTTGATAGATATTGTTTCTTAAAAACACGCTATTTGTTTTAACAGCGGGATTTAATTATAAAATTAATTAATGAAACTTTTATGTAATGAATTTGGTAAAATAGACTTCATTTTTGAATTCGGAATTTGAAATATAGCTTGGGATGAAATTTTGGCACTGTTCTGAAAAACATCAAATTTTGATGAATAGTGAAACTACTAAGTGGTAGTTAAAAAACTGAATTTTTCATAAAACTTAATTTTACCTCTTCTGTGAATGGAATTTCAATAATCCGAGAGACACGGTTGATGTCAGTAAGTAAAATGTGGTTCAATGAGATGAAAATAATTTTTTGTGAATAGTAACTTTTTACTTTTTTTTACCGCGGTTAATAGTAAATAGGGTAACTAAGGGTAAATATGATATTAATATTACCCTAACACATGTCCTAATTCTATTGGAAAAGTGTAATTCGACCAAAAACAAACTTAGGAATAAAATATGACCATTTAGGCCCACTTGGATTAGATTAGGACATTTATTATTAATTTATTTAAAGAAGGGTTAAAATAGTTAAAATCAAAGTTTAATAAGTAAATCATTTTTAATATGGGGTCATACATAAGATAAATTCGATTGTAAATATTCATTAGAAATCTAAAAAGATTTCCTACATGATGGTATTTTATTTTTAATTTTTAGACATCAAATAATATAATTTATTTATGACACAAAGATGATGCTGTAATTATATTATTAATGAAATATTGACATAATTGATAATATAAATACAAAAATAAATGTAATTTAAGACTTTTTATGAATTACACTAATTTTCTAGGTTACTATGATATATTAGTGTTGATTTAATCAACTTTGTTTGAACATATAATTCTGTTATGACTTTCACAAAAATCATATATCAAATAGTGTCAAAATTGACACAAAATAGTTTTTAAATCAAATATTATATTATTAATTGTTATTTTATTCCTAAAAATCTAAGGTTCAGCCAAATGACTTAGATAAGGATATATATATTAATAATAAACAATTTGGGGTTCGTTTGGCATGTTATAGTAAGTTTATTAACCATATAGTGAAAGAAAACAAAAAGACACGGTAAAAGTTATATTATTTAACTTAGAGTTAAATCTAATTGATAAGGTTAAAATAATAACCTAAACTTGTCTAAATCCTATTGGTTGATAGGATTTCGACCCTTCCCCACTTTATCTTCGAAATAAGACCCTTTGGAACCATTATAAACCGATTTTGACTTTAATATAAAATAATATTTTGAGATATTCCTAAGGTGCCCCTCTCCTCCCTTATAAAAGGGCACCTCCTCCCCCTCCTCCTCACACCAATTTGAGCACTCAAGCTCGGCCAACCCCTGAAATTTTCTCCTCTACACTTCCCTAGAATAATCCTAGAGGTCCTGGTCTTCTCCAAAGACCAATCTTAGTTCTTTAAGTTGAGGATTCAAAGAGGCGTTCCAAAGAAGAGGAGCTTCGGACACGAACAAAGCAAATCAGACCTAAGGTAAGGGAAATATCACAATCTCATTTTTATCCGAGATTGTTTATTCGTAAGTATTTACTGGGGTGTATTTTATCATCCACATCCATGTTTCATCAATATGTAATATTATTTCCATCCACCTACAATTGTTTAAATCCATTTTTACCCTTCGGTGAGTTTTTAGTAATATGTACGAAAGGAATCTTTTGTCGTTTTACGTACGAGGTACTTTTTGACTTTTCCGACAAAAGTACGAAGAATGTTTTTTTAACTTATATGGCATGAATGGATTTTTAAAACATTAAATCCAAGAAGCTTCCTTTTCAAGTTTTCAAGTTTATTTTTAATCAACTTCTTTTATTTTAAAGTCGTATGACATGTTATGAAAGGAAAAATGTTTTTGAAGAAGAAAGGATATTTTCCTCAAGAATGGAGTTCAAATGTTTTATCAAAATTATTTTCCATATAAGATAATAAAGGTTTATGTTTTTATCCCTATTATTACATTGATTTGATCATGTTGTGATGGAATTATTTTTATGAATTCCTTTATCTTATATGAATTGATTTATGATGTCATGATGTTTCAAGAATCCCATTTTTGTTACATGTGTTATGTGATGATGTATGATTATGTGGCACACATAATAAAGGATTCATTATAAGATGGGTGGGACCTATATCTCCCTCCAATGCATTGGGTAAAGATTTTATATCTCATGAGATAGACAGGGCTGGAACGGTAGGTTATACCGGTTCAGTGAAACAGGACTGAAACGAGGGTTACTCGATTCAGAAAGGGACTTTTTCCACTAAGATAGTCTTGGCAATGAGTCTTGACTAACAAGAAATGATTTTCCATGATTATGTGTGCATGCCACAAAGTTTCAAGTTTTATGTTATGATTATGGGGATCTCATTTTCACTTCTATGATTTATCCCAGGTTATGATATTATGAGCTCTTTTGCAGGTTAAGATTTCCAAAAGCTATGTTCTTATGTATATGATGTGATTGATATTTCTTTTGTTTACCCTTACTGAGAATTTGAGCTCACCCTTTTATGTTTTCTTTTCCCCAGGATATAAAGAAAGGTTTTTAGGTAAAAAAAAGGGAAGATCTTTATGGGACATATTGAAGATCTTTCACCACGATTAGAAGATTATGTTCCGAGTTTCCAAAGACACTAAACTATTACGATCCTTGTGTGTGTGTTTTTGTTATGTACTAAGTATTACGCAAAAGTAATGTAATGTCCATGTACGATAAGCTTAGGGTCTCTACAGCTTCCATGTTGTGAAAGAATTTATGGTAATTATTTATTACCGCAAAATTAAAAATAATTTACGATGATTAAGATATAATTTTTTGATTTTTAAATAATATTTATATTCAATCATATCCTCTGTATAACACCATATTAAAAATACTAAACTTATTAAAAACAAGAGTGTGACATGTTTGATATTTCTTTTAATAAAATACAATAAAAGTAATAATCCTATCCATGTAGACCCAAAGGGACATAAATTTAACCCTTGGATGGTTATTATAGATATATACTCATAAAATAATATTTGGGTAAGTGTTTGGGTGATTTAATGGTATTTATCATTTTATTTATAGCTTAAATTACCCAATTTTCCGTTTACTCTGGTAACAAAAATTTCTAAAGTTACTATTCATATTGAAAAAAATAAAATGGAGATATTTACTATATTTAGACCCACTAATTACAAATATGGAATATATTTTTTGAAATTTAAAACCTAGAAATTTTAGATTTTAATTTAAAATTAAACGAAACAAACACAATGAAAAAGTGTTTTTTTGGAGAATTTCCCTTTTAGAATATAAAATATTTTATACTAAATTCAAGAATATAATCCATTTAAAAAACCATAAATTGATAAGTATAATTAAAAATAATAATTAATTACAATTTAAAACTAATGCAAAGAGTAATTTTTCCTTGCAAATAAAACATAGTTTTCAATAAAAACCAATATTTTTCACTATTCATAAAAAAGTCAATACTTTAAAAAATTTCTCAAAAATGTATTCTAAGATTATTTTGAAATTTTAAATTAAAAAATTAAGTCAATTTTTTTAAAATTAAAAATCTATAATTTTAAAATAATTCTTTTAATTATAAATTTTAATGAAATTAGTTTAATAAAACTATCTCCTTTTTTATTTTAGGAATTACATAACATTTTTTATAAATATAACTATATAATTAAATAATACTAATAAATATGAAAAGAATTTATTATTTCCATATCTTGTTTTTTTCTTTATAACCCCTTTTTGATATTTCATCCTCACAATTTTATTCACCTATTAAACAAATGGTGATACCTTTCCCATATAGAATTTTCACATTCCCATGTTTCTTATTCAATCATATAGTTTCTCCACAAAATCTATAACCTGTTGAATTACTTTATTTTGAAATACCTACTCTCTCTAGTTATGAATATTAATGGGATTATCCTTATAAGAATAGTTCTCTTTAAATTGAACCACTTTAGGGAACAAAACATGAGATGAATTCGGTACACACTTTCATAATACTAAAACATGAAAAATATTGTATGCCTAGGATAAAATCAGAGGCAAGACTACTTGGAAGGAAACTAATTAAACTTTATCTAGGATTTCATATGGTCCAACGAATCTTGGTCTTAACTTTACCTTCTTTCTAAATTTCATAACACTTTTTCATGGAGATATTTTAAGAAAGAAATGGTCCCTTACCTTGAATGAAAGGTCTTTTTTCCTGTTATCCACATAACGTTTCTACATGCTATGAGTTGTACTTATATACTACTGAATCATATTTACTTTCGTGGCCATTTCCTCTACCAGTTCTGGTCCCATCAACCTCCATTAACCTAATTCTTCCCAAAATGATTGAGTTCAACACCTTTTTCCATATAACGTCTCAAAAGGATCCATGTGTATACTGGAATGAAATTTTTTATTATAAGAAAAGTAAACTAAATAAATATGATGATTCTAATGTGCTTTGTAATCCATTAAACAAGAATGAAGCATTAATTATAATGTTTAAAATTTTCATTCTAGTTGTCCATTAGATAGAGGATTAAAGGTTTTACTAAAATTTAGTTCAGTTCCTAACAACTTTATAAGGCATTTCAAGAAATTATAAGTGAAAATGGAACACGATTAGATACAATAGATAAAGGAAATCCATATAATTTGACTATCTATTTAAGATATAATCAAGAATGATGATCTAATGGCTGAGTATCATTAATTGGAAGGAAATGTGAAGATTTACTTAGTTAGTCAACAATACCACAAATTACATTATTACCATAAGAAGTAATATATAGTCCCACAAAAAAAATCCATGGATATATTTTTGAATTTCCACTCTAGAATTGGAAAAGGTTGAATCATCCTATTAGGTAATTTTTATTCTACTTTAACCTATTGAAATGTAAAACATTTCATAATAATGTTAGTGATATCTCTTTTTACTCCATACAAATTTTAATAATCCCCAATATCTATGTATATCTTTGTGTTGGCATGATGAAGGGAAAATAGAGAACTATGAGCTTCACATGACAAATATCTCTTAATCTAGGAATCACAAGTTACACATAGTCTTTTTTCAAACCTGATCACACCTTATTTATCAACATTAAAATCAGGAAAATTAACCTTTTAAACAATTATAACTTTTTTTATAACCCATGATCTTCCTTCCGAGTTTTCTTAATTCTCTCTATTAGTAATGATTTAAGTGATAACTAATAAAATGGAGGAGGTTCCGATATCCAAACCATATAGAACAAAATTCATATTTAATTAACAAAATGGTTGTGTTACAAATGTAACATGGTTAATTTACCAGTATATTTACAACTCAATGAATCAACCACTTTGTTTTATTTTCCAGGATGGAAATTGATTGAGAAATTATAATCCTTTTTCATCTCTAGCCATTTTTGGTGCATCATATTCAAATATTTTTGAGTGAATATATACATAGAAAATTTATTATCATTATATAATTTACACTTTTATCCATATAAATGATTTATTCAAATTTTAAATGAAAAAAACCACAATACCTAATTCCCAATAATTGGTATGATAATTTAACTCAAGATATTTATGTTTCTATAAAGCATAAGAAATTACCTTATCATTATACATTAGAATGCAAGAAAGTCTCTTCAATGAATTATCATTTTAGATGAAAAAAATCACAATTTCATGAGGGTAAGTCAAAAACTAGAAAAATCACCAATATTATTTTTAATTTCTAAAAATATTCATCACATTCATTTGTATAAATAAATTTAACTCCTTTTCATGTTAACTTAGGCTAGATAACTATAAAAGGTTTTCACAAAAGTATTATTAATAGCTACTAATATAAGAAAACCTTAAATCAAAATAACATTTTTAGTTCTTGTTCTTTCTGAAAAAATGGTGGGATCAACTTTTAAACAATATTTATTTACAATGTTCCCATGTAAAGAAAAATTGGGGTTCAAAACCCATTGGGCGTAGGTACTGTAGAAGTACTGTAGCGGTAATGTAGCAGTGGCGGTACTGTACATCGGTAGGCACTATAGCGGCGGCAGGGTACTGTAGCAGCGGCGATACTATGCGGGTACTGTAGCAGGCAGGTTACTATTCACAGAATGGCAATTGGGCCAAAAAATTGGTTATACAGGCTATGTAATGGGCTAGAAGCCCACTGGGCCTTTAGCCTATGTAATGGGTCTCCCTCTACCCAATTAAAAGAGGACTTTGATTGGCTTTAATAATAAAATAATGCTTCATCCCCAACATTCAAAAAAAATCTATTTTATCCAAAAATCAAATTCTATAAATTTACTATATAACTTAATTTCATTAATGGTTTATTGAAAAATCCTTAAAATTATTCCATGATCCCCATAACTATTTGAATATAAAAGATCACCATCAATAAAAACAACAATTAACTAATCCAAAAAACTCATGGAAAACACTATTCAATAGACCCATAAATATAGAGAGGAAATTTTTCAACAAAAAGGGAATAAATAAAAACTCATATCGCTTATATATAGTTAGAAATTTTTTTGGAATATCGGTCTCATATACTTTAAAATGATGGTACCCAACCTAAGATCAGTCTTTTAAAAGTATTTCACTCCCTGGAGTTGATCAAACAAATCAATGAATGAGGAAAGGGATACTTGTTCTTAAATGTTATGTTATTAAATTTCTTATAATCAATGAAAAGTCTCATAGAAACATATTTATTTTTAGAAAATAAAATTGGATAACCCCATGATGAGGTTCTAGGTCGAATAAAACCTTTATCTAGAAACTCATGCAATTGAGTTTTCAAATTCTAAATGTTATACTTGGCCAATTTAATAAGGGGGTTTTGAAATAAGATTAGCATCAAGGACTAAGTCAACATTAAACATAACCCTCCAATTAGGAATAAAAATAAGAAAATCATCAGGAAAAACATCCATATACTAATTCACAACTCACACACTAGCAATTTGAACATTTTTTTTATTTTCAATGACATTTGATAAGTATATTTCACTTCTATTTCTAATCAATCATCTACTTCTTCATAGGTTATTAAAGGTACTGAATCATTGAACAAGGATTTAAAAGATCTGAAATCTATCTTAGAAAGATAAATTTAAATCTAATACATACTAAAAATCATATCAAACTCATATATGGTTATTTCACAATGATTTTCACGAATAACCATTTCACTGATCATAATAGGAGGAGTCTTATATATCTTTGTTTTTTAATATTCCCACCTATTGTTTTCACCAAAATTTATATCATAATTTCATGATACGATATTCTCATAATTATTGAAAATTTCTCAAAAATGAAAGAATTTGATGCCCCAGAATCAAAAAGTATATTATAATAATTCAAATATACAAGTAACACAACTCTCACCAAATCATTTTATGGCCCAATATAAATCGTAGTAGCAGAAAATGATTTTTCAACACCTTTCTATTTCTAATATTTTTGATTTTCCCCCTGAGTGAGTATCTTTGCAAACATATTATCAAAATGACCCAACTCCTTACAATTAATGAATCTTACTGTCACCTTCTTGTTATTTTTATGATCATTTTACCTTCACTCCCAAGACATGTTACCAAAAATTAAACTTTGGTTAAACTTTATATAATTTAAAATACATTATGTAGGGTTATTTTTAAAAATATATATTACAAGATGAGAATTTTATTTTTATAACTCTAAATTTCTTTGATGAAAGCTTCACCAAATAAAATGTTTCTCATATATTTTGAATTATCATGAAGCTAATTCTCTTTGTAAAATTTGTTTGAAATTAGAATAAAACTTATTAATTTTACTATCAATGTCTTGAGTAAAATCTAGTATGTACCTAGATAGTCTAGTAAAATTATCTTCCTATGAAACCAGATAATCATTATATTTTTTCCTCAGTTCTACTAATTGTTTCTCCATTCCAAATTGAACATTTTTAGGAAAATTGTTTTCTAAAGAAAGACTTTTATAATCATCCCACTCCATTGAATCAAGACCATCTTTCTCTCTGTAATTATTAACTAGAGACCACCATCGATCAAGTTCAAAATCAAAATGATTAATGGAAATCGTTACCTTTAGATGTTATGAAAAGACAATGAGTTTAAATATATTCTCCCAGTAATTAACCCATACTTCATATACCTTTAGGTGATATGATCCACTAAATGATGGGGGATGTTGTATCATGAAATTCTCCACTAATGACATATTCCTATGTGGTAGATCCAAATTCACCCTAAAATGGATACTTCCACCATATATATCTCCTTTCAACTGTTCAATCAATAAAATAGATTTTTTTCTATTACAACTGTCATGGGATGCTAATTTGGAAGGATATTTTCTTCTTTATTCCTTCCCACCACAGCTTCCCTATTTTCCTTGTAGAAAACCATATTAAATATAAATACTTTAGAAGAAGAAACATGGTAATCATGAACTTCTACATCATTTCAACTTAACCATAAAGTAAAAATAATTTATGGGAATTTTATTAGAATCATACTAACCCCTAAATTATCTAAACATTCCTTTGATACCAACTATTAGGACATGGACTTAAGCATTAAATATTCTGTCTTTTTTCAACTATACATCACTTTCTTTAAATTATAAGGATATTTTTTGTTTAGATTTTTCAAGAATTAAGAACAACTACTATATATTAAACCCATACATTAGAAGTGGAATCTTCTATAAATTATCAAATTTTTCTATAAAAAAATTCTTTAAAATAAAATATGATTTCTTTTAATGATAAATCTTCACAATTTTATTCTTGACCTCATCTTTTTCTTTACTCTCCCTTAAACCCTATGAAAAACATTTTAAAACATAGGATGAGTATAAAAATCTCAAAAAGGGGAATCACTAGTAGAATAATAACCTATACCAACGGTTTGGAACCGTTGGTATAGGCCTCCAAACCGTTGGTATAGCCTATACCAACGGTTTGGAGAACCGTTGCGAAGTAAGTCATTGGGATAGGTCTATACCAACAGTTTTTCCAAAACCGTTGGTATAGACCTATCCCAATGGTTTTCAAAACCGTTGGTATAAGTAATATGAAAATCTATTCCAACGGTTATCAAACCGTTGGTATATGTATTTCAAAAAAAACATGTGGTGGGATTTGATCCCACAACCCCCCGTTTATAATTAAACGCCTTAACCACTAACCTAACATAACTTTTATAAACATAACTTCATAAATATATATATGTATTATCATAATTATTTAAAATTTAGATTTATATAATGTTCTCGGGTAGTAGACCTGGAAGAAATCAAAGAATCTATCCCAACGGTTCTCAAAACCGTTGGGATAGGTGATAATTTCCAGGGGTGAATGCTGGATTTTGGGCTGAGTTTTCCCAACGGTTCTCCCAAACCGTTGGGAAAGGGGGGGTCTTTCCCAACGGTTTGGGAGAACCATTGGGAAAGGGGCCTCAAAACACCCCTTTCCCAACGGTTTGGGAGAACCGTTGAGAAAGGGTGTATATAAGTGTTGGGAAAGATCCGATTTCCAGTAGTGAATAAAAATATGAAAAATGTTAGTCTAGTTAAAACCATAAACAAAATTTTATTAAAAACAAAATTTTTACCTTAAAAGGGAATAGTCATTCTTTTAAAATTATAAAAATTTATCTTAACTTTTGAAATCAATTATTTCCATGAAAACTCATAAATTCACAAGAAAAAAGTCATGTAGGTTCCTTTGAACATAATTTCAATATCACTCTAATAATATCCCTTAAAAATGTAATTACCATATAGTATACTTCTACCTCGAGAGTACCCAATTCATCAAAGAGCTATAATGGGGGTTTACCATTATATCTTAAACTAGAATGGGGATCAACCCATCATATATTGAGTTATAATTGGGATTAACTCAACATATATTGATCTATAATGAGATAAACCCTTCATAAACAATATACAAGGACCATATCATGAATAAAACCATGGAAAAAATCCCTTTAACTCATGCACAAGACACTTTCAAATATCAAAATACCCATTTTCTTAAAAATTAATTTTAAAATAAAAAAACTTTACACATAACAAAGAAAAACTTTTCTTTGAAAAAAACCAAGGAAACTTTTAAAGGGTATATAAAATAATTGAGGTTTCATGATGAAGGGAAAATCTAATAATTATGTACAAGTTTAAAAACATTCCTTCTTGACTTTTGTTAAAAAAATGAATAAAAACTTTAAAAGGGGGGGTTTAAAATAAAATATCTTACCTAAAGTCTGACTCAACACGTTCATTCCCTATCTTCTGAAAAAATAAACTTATGTTATTTACTTATTTCTTCAAGAACCTTTTGAATTTTATTATTCATTTTATCTAATTTAATACTACAATATTTAATCATTTATGTTCACCTTTATAGGTTTGATGATTTTTGTTTCATAAGTCCAAAATGATTTCAGTAGGTCGAATTTAGTCCAAGAGGATAGCATTCCATCCTCTACAGAATAATATTCATAAAATAATTATCATTTTTATATGTAAATTATAGTGTTAAATTCATCCATTAAATATGGTTATGAAAAATTAATTATGTTAAAATCATGGAGATGGTATTCCATACATATGCATCAGTAATTTTTCCATTTATTAATGATCATTATAGAAATATGGTAAGTATTATTTTATCCTTCCATAATGATCATAATATAACATATATAGTGTTAATTTTTTAAATATACTTATACATATCTTCCATGTGATGAGGTGATGAAAAAAACAAAATCACTTCATAGAGGTGGTATTCCACACGTACGCATGAACAATGTTATAATTTTTTAGTGAGTGGAAAGGTAAGGAAGAAAAAAATATTTTCTTTTAATTATGGTTAATATGTCGTGAATATCATTAAAATTTCATGTATGTCAAATATATTATAAAATTTATCATTATTATGTAAATACCCGACCCCAGCTTCCCAAATTCGTTGCCTTATTTTATTACATTAACATATAAACAAGAAATATGCATCCCTAAGGACCGAGTAGTTTAGTAGTTTTGGAAACAAGATACATAAATAAATTCATCATTATAACTTCTAATGAAATTCAACACATATGTTTTATGGGGAATGTCCAAAACTATAATTTTATCCCTACAGGTCATTCATAATAACTTCTTCATGTCTTGAGAAAATGAAACATAAGAAATTTGTGAGATCAAATGCTCAGTAAGGGTAAGCAATACAATGGAAGATATCAGAAACATAAACACGAGGCATGGTGAATAACTAAAAACACAAGCCTTTAAAAAAATAATCTTGAACATAATATGGTAGGATTAAGAGATAAGTAAATAATGACATAATAAAACATAATCATGGGTATTCTACTAGTTGAATAACCACATGAACTAGAAATAGTAGTTTTATAATGAGGAAATTCATAATGTAGGACATCATAACTATATTGTTAAGGCATCATGCCAAGACCATAAATATCCATTTTGTCAAGGCCTCGTGCCAAGACCATATTTTGTCTCATGAGAACTACCGATGCACCGAGGGGATATAGAGGGAACCACATGAAACTTAATAAGTCCAATTAATTCCTCATATGAGTGGGTATAAACATAAATAACATATATATTCATACTGAAACTAATATATGAAATGTAAATAACATTACCTGAACATTAAGCAAAAACACTAACCATTCAGAGTGAATTGGTGAATGGTTTTAAGAAAGAACATCCATAGTCCAAACATAGTGCAAGATATCATAAAACATTAACACCATTTAAACATAATAATCAACAAGAGTGTTGAAATGGGTGAAAATACTCTTTTAAAATCATTGAGTAATTCGTGTTATAAAAACCCTCTTACTTGGAAAAGAAGAGTTATTTTGAAAAAATATTTGTATAAAAACAAAAGTTATTTGAAGTAGAATTGTCATAATAAAAATAGTGATTTTATGTGAATAATTGTTTTTAAAAAAATATATTATAGTGTGATCTTGAAAATAGGTAATAATTGGGAAATTCCCTTCAATGAAGCTTGTATTTCAGAAAGAATTTTTGAAAATTCCTTATAAAACATGTAACTCCCCATAAAATAAAGAAGGATTATAGTTGGTAAACATATATTGGAAACTCATATATAATTTATTAGGGGTAAATAATAATAAATAATAATTTCATTGAGGCAAGTAGACAATAAAAGTGACACGAATGAAAATAGAGGTTCGGGTGGAAAACCCTCACATTAAGTCTGAAGGTCTTTCTCACTTGATCTTAATGACCTGAATAATGAAATTTAGGTTCATAAATTAATTATTACAAAAGACCCTAAACATTTAATTGATTTATTATAACCTTATTATGTTCATTCATTGCCTTTTAGTGGGTTAAGAGATTCAATTTCATTGTTTGGGAGCATTTTCTTCCTTGGTTTTCATGGTTAGATTACTTGTATTCATATATAGATAAACATGTAGAATGAGAATGGTTGTCTAGAATTGAAGTTACATGTTATTAGTGAACAAACATAATATTAAATAGTTATAAAATTCATTGGGTTATTGGGAGTGAAGATGATTCATTATATAAAACTTTAATGATAATTGTTTGGGTAAATTAGTGGTTTTTGATCATAGTGAACTCATTTTGATTTAGAAATTAATAACATGTGTAGAAAAAGATTCCAGAACCTAAAATATGGTATATAATATGTATTATTGTCTGGTTCAACCATGAAAATGGTTTCATGACAATAATTGAAGACGATAATAGAAATTGAAAACCTGTCGTCCTTGAATGTGATAAATTAACACATCTCTGATAGTGTTTTCATTTTTACTATAAAAGAATGAGAAAGGAGAGATGATGATGAATTATTAAATTATCACAAAAAAATTATACTACATGCAAGATGATATATTTATAATAACATTTTGATGAAAGGAGGAGAGGATATAAAAAAATAAAAGAATAGAATGTAATTCGAAATAAAAAAAATGTTGAGAAATGCCTTATGAAAATCTGATAGCCAAACGACATTGCATAAAATTTAAAAAAATATTTTGATGAGGGAAATAGTTTTCTCTCATAATTAATACATAATATGTAAGGTATGGTGGATATTTAATTACATATCACAACATAATCCAATTGAAAATAAAAAAAATAACATAAAATGAAAGGCTGAAAAAGAGAAGGGTGAAAGATTCCCTTTCCTTTTAGGGTAACTCATAAAATATGAAGGTTGGGACCATGGGGATTGATGTAACTTTTAGAGGTCTAATAGAGAGGTAAAAACAGGAGACCTTCAAGGATTATGAGTTTTTAAGGAAATAAAATGAAGGAATGAGTGGGTATTTATAGGAAATGAGGGGGAGTTTTTTATTAATTTCAAAGCATGTCTCCTTAGTGGTTTTTACAAAACCATGGGATTTCAAAGGGTATTTTCCGTGGTATTAGCCACTTGGGATACGTAATATCATATTTTAATTTAAAAAATTCAGCCATAATTTTATATTAATTATCACTTCATTATGATGTCATTAACCATACAAAAAACTCAAAATTGTATTTTTAATATTCATGAAAAATTCAAGTATTTTAAACAAATCCAAAAAATTCACCCCAACCATTTTTCAAAATTTAGAATTCAAAAATGTAATCCATTTTTTGAAAATAATTTTCTAAATAATTTTTAATTTATTTTTTAAATAAAATCATAATTTATTCCAAAAAAACAACTTTAAAACTATAACTCATTTTATAACTCCTTTAGAAACTAGTAAAGGTCCCATAATTTTATCCTATAACCATAATACAATAAAGTAAAAATTTCTGATTACATTTTAGGAAAATAAATTTCCATTTTAAATTATTAAACTAATCATAAAATTGTTATTAAAATATTTATGACATACAAAAATACCAATACTTATACTATGCTCATTTTTTAACTTATAAGATGTCTCAATTGTATTTATACACTCATGGGTGAAGTTTCTATTTTTTGGCCAATTTACTATTAATTACTATTCATAAGAGTAACATTACTATTCATATTTGTATATTACTATTCATAAGGGTATGTTGTTATTTATCAAAAAAATATTATGTCTTATCAGGCTCTAAATATCCTACTGAACGAAAATGTGTACGTCAGTTTCTCGAAATTCAAATCATAGATATGATAAAATTATTTTTACTAGCTAGGTTTAAAAAATGTGGTTTTTTATAGAAACTTAGTGTTTCATGAATTCAATATTAAATTTATGTATAAAATCTTGGGGTGTTACATTATCCCCTCCTTACAAAAATTTTATCCTCAAAATTACTAGAATGTTACCTCAAAAATAGATTTGGGTAGTTCTTCATCATATGCTCCTTAGGATCCCATGTTGCCTCTCACTACTAGAGATGAAGGTTTTCCCAATGCTTCTGAACCTTTGGCAAATGCTGTAGAACCATTGGTATATCTCATACCAATGGTTCTACAAACCATAGGGAAGTAAGCTGTTGGGAAATCCTTTCCCAACGGTTTACACTGAACCGTTGGGATAGGTTAGAAAAAATGAACCTATCCCAATGGTTGTGCCAAACCGTTGGGATAGATTTTTCCAACAGTTTGGCTTGACCCGTTGGGAAAACCAAGCAGAGGGCTTCTTTCCCAACGGTTTCTAAACCACTGGGAAAGGATTTTTACCAACAGTTTATAGAACCATTGGTAAAAAAATACTCAGAGAGGCTATGACAACAGTTTCAAACTGTTGGCATAGCCTATGCTGGGCAAATTGCACAGTAGCCTGCAATTTTCATAGCAACGGCCCTCTCATTTTTGTGCAATTTGCACAGTAGACAGTCCATTCCCTCTCATTTTCAATCATTTCCAATTATTGTACCTACAATAAACTAACACATACATATAAAATTATTGTACCTGCAATAACCAACTAACACATACATGTAGAGAACAAATTCATACACATTTAACATATAATTCATCCTAGAACTATACACATCTAGAATTAAATCATAATTCATAATGTAATTATAAACATACATAATTCATTTAGAATTCAATTTAAAATTTAGATGACAATTATATGTGGAATCCGGAATTCAATTCATAATTTGATCGGTTTTTCTTATACCATATGTTTTTACTAGAAATGATGTCCATTTTAAATAAAATACATACACCTGGAGTGATACCAGCCACATAATGGCTCGGATTGAGGCGAGGTTATCTTGTACACATCAAAAATGACTCATGGATCATTGTCCTAAAGTATCAACATATTCCGAAAGCGTTTGCTCAGTTTTCCGTATGTCACCTGTTGTTTTCACTTAAAATGAAGTGATTTTTAAATAAAAGAGAGACACTTTGAATGGTGTTAGCCACACTGTTCCTCAGATTGAGGCGGGGTTGACTCGTACATGTCACAAATGACCCATGGATCGTTGTGCTAAAATATCAACACAATCAGAATCCGTTTGGTCTGTTTTCTCTATGTACTTAAAATGTTGTCCATTTTAAACATAAGAGAGACACTTTGGGTAGTCCTGACCACAACACGACTTGGATTGAGGCGTGTTTGACTTGTACATGTAACATATGACCCATGGATAATTGTCGTAAAGTTTCAATAGATTTCGAATGTGTTTGGTCAGTTTTTCGTATGCCAGTTGTTCTTTTCACTTATAATCATGTCCATTTTAAACAAAAGAGACACAATTAGAGTGGTACCAGCCACAACGCATCTTTGATTTAGATGGGGTTGACTCGTACATGTTTCAAATGACCCATGGATCAATTTCCTAAAGTATCAACACAATCCGAATGCGTTTGGTCGGTTTTCTGTATGTCAGTTGATGTTTTCACTTAAAATGATGTCCTTTTGAAACAAAAGACAGAAACTTTGAGTGGTTTCAGCCACAACACATCTTATATTGAGGCGGGGTTGATTCATACATGTCACATATAACACATGGATAGTTGTGATAAAGTATCAATACAATCAGAATCTGTTTGGTCAGTTTTCTGTATGTACTTAAAATGTTGTCCATTTTATACAAAAGAGAGACACTTAGAGTGATCCCATCCACACCATGCCTCGGATTGAGGTAGGGTTGACTCTTACACATCACATATGACCCATGGATTGTTTTCTTAAAGAATAAACACATTTCAAATTCGTTTGTTCAGTTTTTCATATGTCACTTGTTGTTTTCACTTAAAATGATGTCCATTTTATAAAAAAGAGAGACACTATGAATGGTGTCGGCCACACCGCGCCTCGGATTGAGGCGGGGTTGACTCGTACATGTCACATATGACCCATGGATCATTGTGCTAAATTATCAACACAATCATAATCTGTATGGTAAGTTTTCCGTATGCTAGTTGTTGTTTTCACTTAAAATGTTGTCCATTTCAAATTAACCTGAGACACTTTGAGTGGTGTCGGCCACACCGGGCCTTGTATTGAGGCAGTTTTCTATATGCTAGACATTGTTTTCAATTAATAAGCTTACCAAGAAATTCATATAAATCGAGACATACAGAAATTGAATAATCCTAAATAATATTGTATGATCGGAGAAATAAAAAAAAGCATGTGAAATCAAGGAAGGTGGGGGGGGGGCTGTCTGGGGGTCCAGGGAGGAGGGTGGGGGCTGCTCGGGGTCTAGGGAGGAGGGTGGGGGGGCTGTCCGGGGGGCTGTCCGGGGACCAAGGAGGAGGGTGGGGGGCTGTGCGGGGGGCTGTCTGGGGGTGTTCGGGGGGCTGTCCGGGGTCCAAGGAGGAGGGTGGTGGGTTGTCCGGGGGGCTTTCTGAGGGGCTGTCTGGGGGGCTGTCTGGGGTCCGAGGAGGAGGGTGGGGGGGGGGGGCTGTCTAGGGGGTGTCCGGGGGGCTGTCCGGGGATCAAGGAGGATGGTGGGGTGGCTGTCCGGGGGGCTATCCGGGGGGCTTCTAGGGTCCAAGGAAGATGGTGGGGGGTTGTCCTGGGTCCAGGAAGGAGGGGGGCTGTCCAGGGAGTTCCCAAACACACAAAACTCTATAAACATGCTCAAGATACACCAAAACCACTAAAAGACAATAACATCCATGAAAAAAGACAATATATAAAAATAAATCAACTCTAATACTATACTATGGGTCTAGATAAAACCAACAACTAGAATAGATTAAACATAAAATCTCAGTAATATTAGTCAAAAATGTAATGGATCAATTTATCCCACATCACCATCACCATAATAACCATCATCACCACCCTCTTCCTCATCCCCATCATCGTCCTCGCCCTCCTTAGTTCCCTCCTCCTCACCCTCACCCTCCTCCTCGCCCTCACCATCCACCTCGCCCTCCTCCTCTCCCTCCTCTTTCGCATCAGACTCCTCGCCATCATCATCATCAGGCTGAATATCATCTTGACCACCACTAGAACTGCCACATGGTGCACCATATATATAATGTATCGACGACATATATTCATCAAAATCTGGGCTGGCCTCTGGCAGACGTTTTGGACGTAGAACTTGAATAAATTTCATAAATGCACTGTTTGCCCTAGCAGACTATTTTTCCATCTCTGTGGCCCTTTTCTCAGCCTTTTCTTCTTGTACCCTAACTTGCTGCATCTCAGTGGCACTACAACTTGTACCTGAGGAGGTCCAATACCTCGTCGGGGCTATCCTAGGTCGGTAGCGTACTCTGCCAGGATGCTCATCTCCCAACACCTGATGTAAGTGATCAGTTGGCCCAAAATTGTCTGCTTCTTGGGCATCGAGGGCCTCTAAAACAGCCTGTTACAAATATAAATAAATTATTAAGTTACAAAATAGATATTAAAATATAAAATCAATAGATTAAAACATACAATCTGCTGCTGAGTCGCTTCATTAATGTCACTTCCATCCTTTTTCCTACTCGAGCAAAACAGTTTTTCTCGAGGCACACGTCCTTGAACATTCTGTATTTTCCTCTACAATGACATTGAAAACTAAAGTTATATGAAAACTTTAACAAACAATTAAATAATTGAGGAAACAAAAGAAAGTGTAAGTCATAAAGAAAACTTATAAACAATTGCCATACTTGCTTCCTCTCATGATCTGACATTGTAGTACGTCCTAGTGTGTGGAGGTATTTTTTGGAATCAATGTTTTTTTTTATTTTTTTCCATATGATTCGTAAATAAAATTCGATAATTCAAAGGTTAATATTAATTAAAAACATGAAAATTAATATTTAAATACCTCAAATTTAATTCATACATTTAATTGGTTAGTCGTCCAATGAGTAATCATCTGACGATACTGATCTATAGGAAAATAATCCACGACTGGTACAACCTCTAACTCAGTGCCAACTCTAGCACGCCATCCAATATTCAAATCATGCTTGTAGGCTCTCCAAAGCTCGCCTAAATCCTTTAGACATTCCGTTCGTGCACCCTCACCATCAAGAAAATTAAATCGAAGCTGACATCAAAATATTAATTCATATAAATACAAAAATAATTCATGGAATTAAATACAACATATTTTTTTACCCATATCTCTTCCCAAGCTCTATCATTGAACTCATGTGGAAAATTTCTCCACAATAGCGGGCTGACGGGAATGGTGTCGGAGTATTTGGAAAGCGTCGCCAAAAAACTATGACTTTTCTGCCCAGTTTCCTCAACCATTTGGTTGTCTTCATTGTAATCCACCATAACCTGTGTGAAGCAGTTCCACACCGAACGCATGCATGTACGCCCCTCCCCCCGCCTTTTGCCAGTAGATGTATCTTTCATGAAGGAAAAACAAATATTTTATCAAAACATGTTATAATGAAAATAAATATTGCTATAAAAATTAGTTACGTTTCTATAAATATACATGCACCAGTCTGATCACTAAGAGCCGCTGGATCCACAGAAACTAATGGAACACCCTATGGTGGAATAGGAGTCGAAGATGATGGAATATAGAAGCTCGGAGAGATAGAAGTAGAAGGAGAAGAATATGAGACATCTGTATGACCAGATTCTGACTGGGGAGTGAGAATCATCATGGGATATGAAAATGATGGGCCAGAAGATGCAAAATGTGGCAAAAAAAAGGGAGGCCTAAATATCTCATGTGTCCCTAACAACACACTGGGATCAGAATGTGGGAATGATGACATGTCAGTGGGAGGGGCAGGATCTAGTCAGGTATGCAAAACTGCTCGTCCTCCTCTGGTACGAACCCTCCTCGTACCACCGGCCTGAGTACTAGGACCAATACTAGGCTCCTCATCGAATAACCGTCGACGTATAGGTGGATCCTACAAAAATGTTTTCAAACAAATTAATCACCTGACATTATATATTCTTTAAATATATATACTTGAAATAAAGTACTCACTGTAGGTACTAATGGTGGAACACCCATCTTCGCCATTTGACGATTGTTATTCATCATTTTTTTCCTTTGTCTCTCTTCAATTGGTTGCATTTCCTGCTTTTGAAAACAAATATGTAATTAATTAGAAAAAGGAAACTAATGTGTAACCCAAAAAACTAAATATATGAGGGAATAGGGGATTAATTGGTAATTTAGATATCAATTGTTATAAAAGATCTTGAATGGATATAATAAATCCTACAAGTTGTAATGTTCACTAAGTTAGAAATATTGTTTGACTAGGTTTGAATACAGTTCAATTCCAAATTAGAGAACACAATTCAAATAAAACTGCAACCAATAAACATTGAAAATTCACATAACGGTCAAGTAAGCTAAAACATCTTTGTGATCAATACTAAATCAATTTGAATATTACCAGCCTTAACAACCCAACTAGAGGTAAACCAAAATAATTGAGAACATGGATGAATGATTCTATATATTTTCTACCATAACTTCATGTTCATAATAAACTCTGAAAATTGAGCTATTGGAGTCATCAAAAGAAATAAATGAATTGGTTCCAATGGAACTAGGGACAGTGTCAATTCCATCATCACCATCATCAAAAATATGTATTGGAATTACTTCAACTTTGACACCAAATTCAAGTTGAATTTGGTCTTTGACATAAAAAACTTGTTTATCCATTGATGCCAACACATATGGTTCTTTGGTAGAAAGAGTGCGAGTCATATTAATTACTCAAAATCCATAATCATCAATAAATGTGCCATGTCTCTTCATCGAATCAAACCAATGGCATTTCATCATTGTGACTCATCCATGAGAGTAATAATCAAATATTATTATTTTCTTAACGACTCCATAATAACCCACTTTTTTAAATCACGATCTACTATCTAATGAACTAGCATAACAATCTATTGTGGCAGTAACCATAACACCATCATGTTGTGTTCTCATATTCTTTTCTCTTTTAGTGACAATAAATTTGTGCCCATTGATAACAATTGATTTACAGTCACAAACCATAGTATTAGGACCAAAATCCAAATCTCTTATTTCCTCAGAGACAGAGTCAGTAGAAAAAATTCAATACCTGCAATATAAATAAACATTAAACTTAATTAAATATTGATATAATTATTTTAAATAGTAATATTTTTACTTTCAATTTTAACCAAGCAGAAAACTATTTTCTATGCAAAGTCTCTCTCCTTCTCAAAGATAAAGAATGATGCTTCATATTTATCATTGTTTTATGTTACCTGTAGATAAAAAAATATGTATATTTTAATAGATATATATTTAATATATGCATATTCAATTTAGGTACCTGATATAGTCATCAAACAAATCACAGTTGAACAAAACTATGCGATGTGCCATCTCCCGCTCTTCATGGCTTAATGTATTCAATGTATATGATCCAGGAATTCTTCCTGTTTGAGGAAGTGATGGAAAACTGGGTTTAATTTTCTCATACTGTTCTTATTCATTTCCCATTGGTCTTTTCATTCTTGTAGTGGGATTAGACAAATACATTGAGCAGAAATCCATACATTCTTGAGCCAAGTAACCATTCATGATAGAACCTTCGGGATGATTCCTGCTTCATACATAAGAATTTAATGTGTACATATTTATTTCAGTTGGATACATCCAATAAAAAGAAACATGTCCTCCGAGATGTATTTTAGTGGGAATATGGACAGTCAGATGCAGCATGCATGTGAAAAATGGAGGAAATATTTTCTCCAACTCACACAAAATTAATGGGGCATCTGTCAACATTTTTTTCAAGAAAGACTTGGACAGATTCTTAGCAAAGAGATCTATAAACAAATGGTACAACCAAATAACAGTCGCCCTTACTTTATTGGAAAAAATATGACGGATTGTTATTGGAAGCAACTCATGCAGTAGAACATTATAATCATGAGTCTTCAAAGATTTTAGCTTCAACTCTCTTCTGTTGACTCGTTTAGATATGTTTCTTGAATAGACATCAAGAACTCTAATAGTCTCTAATACTTCCAGAAATTGTTTTTTTGTAGGTTTCATCACATAAGAAGCCCATGGATGTTGCCATTTATTTTCACTGATACGCGCAGGATGCAATTTTGGTCTTATGCCCCAATCCACCAAGTCACACCGAGATCGTAAATCATCTTTTATATTCCCCTTGACATTTAGAAGAACTGAAAGAAACATTTCACATATATTCTTTTCAATATGAATCACGTCTAAGAAATGATGTAACAAATTGGTTGAACAGTAAGGAAAATAAAAAAAGATACTCCTCTTCCTCCAATTGTAACAGGTTTCTGTGGAAACATTCTTTCTCTTTCAATATTTCATTTGACCCTTCCCGAATGAAAAACTGAAAATTTTCAATTCATTAAGCACATCATTTCCAGACATATGCTGAGGTGGATCATCAGTCTCTATGGTATTATCAAATCTTCGACGATTCATTCTATATGGATGATCATTTGGCAAGAATCGCCGATGTCCCATAAAACTGAAACTACAGTGATGTTTCAGTCTTCTGGAACATGTATTCTTCATACAAACTAGACATGATAGTTTTCCCTTCGTGCTCCATCTAGACATCATTGCATAAGCTGGAAAATCATTGATCATCCACATAAGCGCAACATCCATCTAAAATATGACTTTCGAATATGCATCGTATGTGTGCACACCCACATCCCAAAGAAGTTTCAACTCTTTTATTAAAGGTTGCATGAATACATCAATATTAATGTCGGGATGAGAAGGATCATATATGAGTATACTGATGAAAGTGAAAGGTTTTTTCATACACAACAATGGGGGAAGATTATAAATGTGTATAAAAATTGTCCATGTGTTGTGCGAAGTAAGCATCTGCCCAAATAGATTAAAACCGTCGCATGAAAGACACAGCCTCACATTACGCACGTCAGCTCCAAAATCAGGATGTCGAGCATCAAATCACTGCCATGAAAATCCATCTGCAGGATGAACCAACTCATCCTTAGTCTTATTTCTCTCGGTATCATGCCATCTCATTTTTATTGATATTTCATCAGACATAAAAAGATTATGGAGTCTGGGGATCAATGGAAAGTTCCACATTACTTTCTGTGGAATGAGGGATGGTGTTCCGTCAGATTTTGATTTCAAACGAGATGTGCCACATTTCATACAATCATTTCATTCAGTGGTTTCCTCCCAGAATAAACTGCAATATTTTGGGCAAGCATGAATTTTTTTTCTTGAAAATCCAAGTTCCTCAACTAATTTCCATGCCATATAGTGGTTTGAGGGAATATCTGCATCATCTAGAAGTAAATCCTTCAAGAGGGTAAGAATGTACTCGATTGCTATATTAGAAATCTCATACATAGTTTTCCCATGAAACAATCGGATTAAAAATTCCAGCTTTTTCATTTTATCGCATTGTCGATATACTGGAGCCGTGGCAGTATCATTCAATTTTTTTACCCTATCAATATCATTATTTTCACTAGATGCATCAGTTGTCCTCATATCGAAGTCTTCTTGAGTCAAAATCCTTTATTTTTCATGATGATGAATAAATGAAAACCGATCATCTAACAAATTCTCCATTCGAGTCCTTTCATTTCGATCATTACCAATTTGAGATTTCATTTTCTCCCCATTGTGATACCACACAAAGTATTTTGCTTGAAAACCATTTTTGATTATGTGGTAGCTGACTTCATCACATCTCAAACAAGGTCTACCAACACAATTTGAACATGGGTAGTGTATGCGACCACTATCTGAAGCATTGTGAAATGCAAAATCTATAAAGCTCTCCAAATTGTTTTGAAAATCACTTGAGATCTGATCGGTTTCATACATCCAACATCTATCCATTCTGTAAAAATAATTTATATAAGTCATTTTTTCATAAACAATTCAATAGGATTAGACTTTAATAGAGAATAAATTTAAGTAAATGATAAAGGAAGAAGTTTCTAGTCGATGTAGTGAACTATTAGAATAATGTAAAGAACAAGTACTCGTAAATTAAATTAATATTTATTCATATTCATTTTCATTAGGTTTATAAGAGGAACATGACTCAGGTCCCATTATGTGTTATAGGCATCCAAAATCATTCACTCATGTTCAATAACTCATTATTGGAACCTCTATGGCCATACCTTTCATTACCCAATTACTTCCCCAAGTCAAGCGCACCCCATGGGTGAATAAATTTTAGGCTTCTACACTAATAGGTTGTTCATGGCTTGTAAAAAGATTTAATTTCATTAAGTGTAGACAAAAACATTTAATTTTAAATTTGAGATTAATAATAAAGTGTGTCCATGATAACAACAATACTGAATTAAACTTGTGTCTTATATAACATTTTTATGGATGTCTACACATGCCAGCATGGGTAGTGAAAAGTACCCCACCATCATAAAAGTGAGTATTGTCCATAAAGGACACATAATAAACAACGTACAATGAGAACCATATTTAATTGACCCTAAAGATATATTAGTATAGTCATCTTGGGGGAAATGGAATATATGATCCTGGTTAATTGATGAATTCAAAAGCTCGTATTCTATATTTTGGACAATATCTAAGGTAAGAAATCATGTGAGGATGGGTTTACATCATTCAATTTCTTACATGCTAGTGAGAATGAAGGATTTAATTAATTACTTGAGTTAACTGATTAAATGAGGGTAGAGGTTTCATAGGCTGTGTAAACATAATGATTAAATAAGGGTAGAGGTTGTATACACTGTCCATGGTGGGGGATTCTCAGCCGATTTAGAAACTAAAATAAATTCCCATCATAGGTATCAATAAGAAACATCAGCATCAAAAGAAACACCAAATAAAAAAGGACTAAAAACATCAAACATTCCAATAATTCACTACTATGCATGGTTTATCCACATGCTTGGAAGAAATTATATGTCTTAATCATGAACCACCTCTACAGCTCCCAGTTTTCACCAATAAACATAAGGTAAATCTCTCAAAATATCTTTAAAAAAACTCATTAATAGGCTCAAAACGTAAATATATTCTTCAACCAACCCTAGAATCTCTTTCACAACACATTCTCACACACCAGTTATCTCATGTGTTACTAAATACCAAACATAGTCACATACTGTACTATAAAAAATTACATTACACAAGCCTTATTGAAATTTTTTTCATTTTAATAAACCACGTTCCTCAAGGAATTTTAAGGAAAACATTCATAAAACTTTGCTAAAAATTAATAAACAGATAAAAATAAATTTCCAAGTAACAATTAATTACAAGATAAAAAAAGCATAAAAACACATACTTAGAAAATCTAGAATCCAACTACAATGAATTTGAGATGCTTCTTCATTGATGGAGGGTTAAAGATTTAATTAATTAAATGGATTGGAATGGATAAAGTCTAGATTAAATCAAAACACAAAAAATGATATACACATCAAAATAAAAACATAAAACTAAAATATGAGAAGATAACAATAAAAAAGGTAAAACTTAAATATTTTATGTGTATGAAGAATAGAATACCCGATTTGAGATGATTCAGATGGAGTTTCATAGGTTTGGATGGGGGAAGTCGTGAGAGGAGCTGAGCCCTACAAAGATTTAGGGTTCTGTCGCGAATGGGGGAGATCAGCAGCCGATTCTATATTTGGGGTAAACATTTCGCAAAAGTTTTTAAAAACCATTGGGAAAGGGGTACCCTTTTCCAACGGTTCTACTAAACCATTGGGAAAGGGTGCCTTGGACAGCCCTTTCCCAATGGTTTCCTAAAACCATTGGGAAAGGGATTCTTTACCAACGGTTTAAGAAAACCGTTGGTAATGAAGCATTGAGAAAACCTGCATTTTCAGTAGTGTCTTCAATTTTAGGATATTTCCAAATTATCTTTACCACTCAAGTCATCTGATTCCTTAACACTTGTTCTTTAGTGTCCCGAATGTGAATAGACTATTCACAGTAAGATAGTTCAGGTTCAATTCTATACCTTCAGAAGTGAGGAAATGTTTTGGGTCTGACATGTATTGTCTCAGCAATTAGACATGGAATGCATTGTGTACTTTAGACAAGCTAGGTGGCATAACCAAATGATATGAAATAGCTCTAATTCTCTCTAAAATTTCAAAAGTTTATATGTACATAGGGCTTAGATTCCCTTTCACCCCAAATCTTATAACACCATTCCATGGAGATACTTTTAAGAAAACATGATCTCCCACTTGAAATTCCAAAACCTTACTTCGGTAATCATCATATATTTTGTGTTTTCTTTTAGATTCTTTGATATGGAATTGAATAGTCTTTACCTTCTAGGTTGTTTCCTCTATAATCTATGGTTCCATAAGCTTCCTTTCTCCAACTTCATCCCAACAAGTTGTTGTATGACATCTCTTTCCATACAATGCTTCATGTGGTGCCATTTGAGTGCTTGAATGGAAACTATTATTGTGTGAAAACTCCAAAAATGGTAAATAATGATCCCACATACCTTGAAAATCAGGTGATCATGATATCAAAATATATTCTAATGTTTGTATTGTCCTTTCTAATTTCCCATCAGTTTGAGGATGATAACCAGTACTCAAAAGAAGCTCAGTGTCCAATTATTTATGAAGAATTTTCCAGAATTTCTATGTAAACTGAGGATCATGATTAGACACTATTGAAATAGGTGCTCCATTAATACTTACAACTTCATTGATATAAAGTTGTGCAAGCTTCTCCAGTGGTAAATCCTCCCTTATAGTGAGGAAATGTGCATATTTTTTAAGTTGATAAAAAATTACCCATATTGCATCATTCTTTCTTGGAATTTTGGGTAATCAAGTGACAAAATCTGGAGTGATGTCATCTATTTTCCATGTAGGAATAGGTAGATCATTCATGACTTCTCTAGGATGTTTTTTTTCAACCTTAACTTGTTGACGTATTAAACATCTTGATACATAATCATAAATTTCCCTCTTCATGTTTTTCCACCAGAAATGTTACTTAAAATATATATAAATTTTGTTGTTACCAGGGTGTATAGAGAAATTTAGATCTATGGGAATCATCCAAAAACTCCCTTTTCAACTCGTGTATAGAGGGAACACATAGCCTCTTCCCAGATTATAGAATTATATCTTCACATATGAAGTCATCCAACTTCCCATCTTTCACAAAATTAATTTTTTTTGAAGGTTCTCATCATCATGCTGAGAGATTTTAACCCTTTATAATAAATATGGTTGGGAAACCAATTGAAAAAATAATAATGTTTCAACTTCTTTGATATTTCCCATGTCCATCCCTATTATATCCATGAATACAAGAACCCTTTCAGTACTCATTTTTTTAAAACTCCATGATTCTTCCATCTCAATGCATCAGCTACCTTATTTTACTTTCCTAGGTTGTATTGTATGGAAAAATTGTAATCCTTGAGTAGTTAGATCCATCTCCTTTTCCTTATGTTGATTTCTTTATGTGAAAAGATATACTTCAGACTTTTGTGACCTGTATATATCTTACAACTTTCACCATAGAGATAGTGTCTCCATATTTTTAAAGAAAATATCACATAAGATAACTCAAGATCATGAGTATAATGGTTTTGTTCATGAATTTTTAACTTAATTGATTCATAGGAAATAAGTCTATCATTCTGTATAAGGACACAACTAAGTATTTTCTTTGATGCATCATTATAGATCACAAACCCATTATTCCCAAATAGTAGAGTTAAGGCCAGTGAATTCACTAATCTCCTCTTCAATTACTCAAAACAATCCTCACATTCTTTTGTCCATATGAACTTAACCCCTTTACCTATAATCATGGTCATTGTGTTGGCTAAACATGTGAAGTTCTAAATAAAATGTTGATAATAACCAAATAAACCAGTGAAACTACGTACCTTAGTTATGTTTATTGGAGTATGATAATATTAAACATCCTTTGTCTTCACAGGATCAAAAAATATTACATATTTAGAGACAATGTGTCAAAGAAAAGAAATTGATTGATGCAAAAATTCACACTTTCTAAATGTCCCATATAATTCATTTCTTCTAAGAGTCTTCAGAATAGAGCACAAGTGATTTTCAGGATCTTAATAGAATTTGGATTATACCATGATATCATCAATAAATACCACCACAATGTCAATAAGATATTCCTTGATAAATATATTCATTAGATCCATGAAAATAGAGGGTACATTAATTATTCCAAAATGCATTACTGTAAATTTGTAATGCCCATACCTGGTTCGAAATGCTATCTTTGGAATGTATTCTTTCCTTCCTAGAAACTGATGATATCTAGATTGAAGGTCAATATTCTAAAAATTTTGGGCTCTATGAAGTTGATCAAATAAATAATCAATTTTAGGTAGGGGATATTTGTTTTTTATTATTATAGAATTGATCTACCTGTAGTCAATGAACAACTTCGTAGATCTATCTTTATTCTTAACGAAAAGAACATGGGCTCCCCATGGAGTGACACTAGGGTGAATAAACCCTTTCTCACTAAATTACTATAGTTGTATCTTCAGTTATACTCATCCCACAGTGTCCATTTTATAAGGAGTCTCTGATATAGGTCTTGAACCAGGAATTAAGTTGATGGAAAACTTAATTTCCCGCTCTATAGGATGTCCAGGTAAATCCTTTGGAAACACATAAACATATTCTTTCACAATAGGTACACCATCTATTTAAACACTCCTTTCCTCACCCATAGATATTTCATTCCATTCATCCCCAATAATTGAATTTAGTTTAGCTACTAGGGGTGGATCTAGATAATAATCAACTGGAGAGGTTTCTTCTCTAAAGATAAGGGATTCAAAACCATTCCCAAAAATCGTAACTTCCCTTTTCTAGTAATATATCTTCCCATAATAACGTGAAAGACAACTCATACCAAGGATTATATCAAAGTCAATAATGAGTATGATGATAAAGTTCTCAAGTAAAGCACATTTAGGTTTCATGAGGGGGACTGATAGACACATCTTTGTTTCAATGATACATCCCCTAAATTTTTTGACTAACAACACCTTTATTAAATAAAATTGGATATTTCTAATTTTTTGGGAAAACTAGGAACACATAAAATAATGCGATAATATAGAATCAAATAAAGTATTGGATAAGTTTGAGGAAATGATTAAACTACCTACCACCATATCGTTAGGAACTTAAACCTCAACAGTTGTAACCGTATAAGCTTGGCCTTTATCCCCTGGCTTTATTTGAGGAATGTTTCCATGATTCTTAGTAAATTTATATGAATAATGTCCAATCTCTTTAAAACTATATAATTTAACATTGGTTGTTTCTTTCTTTCCCCTGCAGTCATGATATTCGTGCCCTTTTTCTACGCACTTGAAACAAACTTTCATTCCCTTTAGCCAAGTGTTGGGGTGTTTCTTCCCACAATATCTATAGGGTGGAAGGTTAACTCTTCCCTTTCTTACCCATTTAATTATTCCCTTTCCCAAAGTTTTTAGAATCCCTCTTCTTCTCTTTTTTTCCTTTAAAGTCATATGAACTAGAAAATTATTTTTCTATCTTGATAACACATGAGACTATACCTTCATATGATGAGAAATTCTAGGAGACTAGTGCCCTTCAGAGGAATGGTTTTAAACCATCAATGAATCAATAAATCTTGATCATTGGATTATGTATTTAGCCTGTAGCATGCCTAGTAAACCTTGTGATGTTAGCTTCATACTTTGCAACATTCTCATCCTTTTTTTCTTCAGATTCAAAAATTGTCTTTCCATATCTACTCATTGTTCATGAGGGAATTATTTTTTAGGGAAATTTCCTTAAAATCTCTCCATTAAATATCTTCTATTTCTTCCTCTGCCTTTGTGTTTTGGATTAAGTACCACCACTAATTAATATCTCCTGATAGACGATAAAATTCTATGACAACCTTGTCTCTTTCGTTACATGCCAATGTAAGAAATATCTTCTCTAGAGAACTTATCCACTTCTCAGCTACAAATGAGTTTGTAGTCCCATTAAATATTAGAGGCTGTTGTCGCATAAAGTGGTCTGTCATATATCCTCAATTTTCTGCATCTGAGTGCTCCATACGTGTAAGGTTAATGTTCATAACTTAAGTATGATGTCCCAATATAGTTATAAGTTGTTCAACACAAGTCATAACACTAGATCCAACATCATTATATTGCATCAGAGGAAAATCACTACATGGGACTTGCACGTTCATATGGTCTTCATTCCTTCCACTATGAGAAATATCTAAATAATGGAATACACTAGATTAGGTTATGAATCGTAATGTATAATCTCAATGTATAAAAAAACTTAGCATGAATAGCTAATCTCATAATCATAAACATGGTTTCTTTGAGGAAATATTTACATTTAAATCCTTCATAATGGATTGTAAAGAAAATGTGAATTATCCCAAGATATCCCCCATGAGTGTCAAACCAGGTGTGCAGTACAGACCGTTTTCATGTACCAAGATACCCTGGGTCAAGCCCAAAACTCATTTTTTGAGTTTTCACTCTTAGGTACATCTGTTCCAAAACCACATCCACTTGTACTATCTATAAAAGGATTTATTTTCCAGAAATATCAACATAATATATTCCTTACCAAAATTTCAGGATGTTCTTGTTTGTCTTATCCTCAAAGACTATATTAGGGTTTTGTTCCCAAATATACGTTTTCTAAATCTAGTTTCCAAGTATTCTTTTAAACTTCCTTTGATACCTACTGTAAAGACCTGACCCTAGTTTCCTAGAGTCGGTGCCTTATTTTATTACATTTGCATATAAACAAGGAATATACATCCCGAAGGACCAAGTAGTTTAGTATATTTGGAAAGAAGATACATACATAAACTAATTATTAAAACTTAGAATGAAATACAACACATAAGGTTTATTAGGAATGTCCACAACTATAATTTTATCCCTACAGGTTATTCATAATAAACTTCTTCAAGTCCTAAGAAAATAAAAAATAAGAAAGGGGTGATATAAGGCCCCAGCCTTAAACCTTACTTAATATTGAGTTATTACAAGATTACACATTGAGGATCTTTTCAGGTTTAGAGTTTTAGAGAATTAGATCATGAAACTTGCATTACATTCCACATTTAAACAAAGTGGTTACATAAAAGACAGTATTCATTCTTCCCATCAACGGAACATATTGAAAATATAACATGGATTGTTTCTTGACACATCCTTGACACTATCATCACATCATGTACCTTTCCCTTGACCTGTGAAAAACATTTCAAAAAACTTGGGATGAGCATAAAAAGCTCATTAAGGGTTATAAAAATATGGAAAGGAAACATGAGTTCATATATACATAAGAATGAAATCATACTTTACCCATAAAACATAGGCACTTTAACATAACTCATCAAACCATGAATAAATCATAGAAATCATAAGACATAAAGGTAACTTGAGGCATTCATAACATTCTTACGTAGGGAGTAACCCTCTTGGTTACGTTTGGAATACCCATCACAGTATATTCCCTAAATCTCTTCGGAGAAACCTTAATGTTTCACTCCTTCGTGTTACCCAATGCATTGGAGAGCTATATCGGGCTCACCCGCCCTTAGTTTATCATGGAACCACCCGTTTTCATAATAATGCCCAAGAACTTCAACATAATCATATCACATAAAACATGCATAAAGGAAACATAACATTCCCACCTTTCAATCACAAGATATCAATACAACACATTGATATAAAAATATTATGAAAACCATTTTCGATACCAAAATAAAATAAAAGTAAAGAATGGTATTTATTTTTCTTTTTTTAAAAAAAGGTATGGCTTGTAGAGGAAGCCGAAACTCAAATAATGGTCACGGCGGCGGAGAAGTCATTGTCTCCGCATACGTACGACAAAAACATTCCCTTTTTTCGTTTAGTAAACGATTCATATAAAAAAGATTCCTTTTGAATAAATGTAAAAGTAATAGGGGTTTATACACCGTATAAAAGAAGGTTGTGTATAAAACAAAATATGCCTCAATGAAAGGAGATTGAGACGAAGTCCCATACAAAGATAATATCCTTGGTTTAAGGATAAATCAATTACATAATTATGTGTGACAAACTAATACATCAAATATATAAGTGGATATTAAGTGTAAAATAATCAAAGGTCATTCACACATATTCAAAGGATGACATATTAAATAACTACATGTTGAACCCAAAGAAATCGAAATTGGGTTAAGAAGTTCCCTTGACAGCCTAACAGCGTCACATCAAAATGAGTTGATGAGAGATAAAAAGTGTATCTCATCACTTGGACATAAAATTTACATTAATAAGGATATATGAGAACATATCCCAACATAAAAATATGTAAATTAAAAGACCCAACAAAATAAGTCTTTTAAAAAAGAGGAGGGTGAAAGGTTCCCTTACCGACTTGGGTATCTTTCAAAACATACACCCCTTGAAATAAGGACAATAAATCATTGATTTAAATACTCATAAAAGAAATTATATTACACAAAGAGTAGAATAATGGGCAGTACATACACCACTCAAAGGAAATTGTGGCAAATGTATTATAAATCTCACAGGAATAAAAGTGAGATGAAAAATCCCTTACGAAAACTCGGCAGCCTAACGGCTCCACATAAAACTTAAAAAAATGGATTGATGAGATCAAATAGGGTATCTAATCATATTAAATTAAAGTTTATAGAAAGAGGAATGTAAAATAACATCCCCCATCATAACAAAGAGGAGCTTAAAAGAAGTGACATAAAAGAGAGTACTTAAAAAGAAAGAGAGAGGTTAGATCTCTTACGAAAATTCGGCAGCCTAACGGCGCAACTCAACACTTCCAAAATGGAATGATGAGAGAGAATAGGGTCTCTCATCATATGAACATAAAAATTAAAGTAATAGTAATATAAAAGAACATCCCAATAACAAGAAAGATGTTCTTTAGAAGGAATGACATAAAAGACTGTACTTTAAAAAGAAAGAGAGGAGTAAGATCCCTTACCTCAGGTCCGACTTGACACGATCGTTCTTTAACGTCCTGAATAATAAACTTGAGTTAATTTATACTTTCTTATGAACCTTCTTAAAGTTCATTATTCCTTTTATATAACATATTTCAATGTTATAAACATTATGTAATCATTTAAGTTAATAATGTTTGTTTTTTCGATATTTGGTTCTTAAGTTGAAAATGGACTGCTTACAATTACATGTTGTTTGTGAGGTCAAAGGTTCATTATATCCAGAGTGGTATTCATGATTTGGATATAATATATATCATATATATCCAGCATATACATGTATTTATAATATTACATAATCATTTAGACGTAAGAAATGAAATGCACCGTTCATGGAGACGATAAGCCGTACGTACGCATGAACGCTACTTTCATTTCTATCTCATACCTTAATGGAAATAAACAATAATGATATACAGGTATATTATAATTCCAGTATAACATCATATATAATAACTTTAAATCCATCTTTTATACGTCCCACGTATGGCATTAACGAATCAAATCACTTTGAGGGGGCGGTAGTCCGCACTTCCTAAAATGAAATTATCGTGTTTACCCACAATGGAAACCATAAAGGTATGAAACAAATGAAAATATAGAAGATTAAGTAAAACATAAACATATTATATATCATATATAAATATATTTCCATCTAAATGGCCACCTTTGAAGGTGTTATATGAGTGTTGAACAATCTTCGTTTCGGGAGGCAGAATTTCGCCGTCCACGGAAACTGTATGTTCTTTAACCATTTGATGTAGTTGTGTGAGAGTTTTGCTCGAATAAATCTTATAACTACATCCTATTATATTTAAGATACTGGTGTTGTTGCAAAAGAAGTAAATAAAAAGAGTTTATGGGGTTGGAGAAGCAAAATAAAACAAATGAACATGAGAGAATGAATTACCTTTAAAAGTGTAACTCCTTTTGATTTGAGCCTAAAGGCTTCCTTTGAAAGGATTATTCCCAAAGGGAATCCTCTAGGATGAGGAGAGGGATGTGGATATAGTAAATGGGCAGGGGATGGCCGAGCCAAAGGCTTGAGGAGGGTGTGAAATGAGGTAGAGGTGGGGGCCTTTTATAAGAGGAGAGGAGGGGCAATTTTGGAAATCATGAAACTATTATTTTATTTTCAAAAGTGTTTCCAACTTCTAAGGTCCCACATTGATATATTTCTAAGATAAGATGATAAGTATTAGAAATATTCCCATCCAATAGTTTTTGGACAAGTGTAGGTCTTATATTTTATATTATCATTTCATTTTATTTAAACTGTTCATTAATGAGGTCATCCTTGCATCATCATGATGTCGTACTTAAATTAATTTATCTAATGTCTAAAAATTATAACAAAAATATCCTGATGTAGGAAAGTTATTTATCTTTACAAAGAGTATTTATAGACAAAAATATGATTAGTATAACCCCTTCTAAAAATTGTTTTAGTAAAACAATTTATATTAGTGTCATTTTCACCTTTATTTAAAAAAAGGCATTAAAGTCATTATCTCACCCAAGAGGCTCCATAGGGTCCCCTAAATCGACCCATGGGTTTCATTGGTCGGCCATGACTCATACCATAGGGGTAGGACAAGTTTCATGGTGTTTTCATATTTTTATAATATCATTTTTACCTAAAATTACACGAATTACCTCTAATCGCGAATAATGAAAAAAAGGTACTATTCACCAAAAATTTATTTTCATCCCATTGAACCACATTTTACATACTAATGACAACCATGTATGTCGTATTTTCAAAATTCAATACACATTAGTGGTAAACTTTCATTTAACTGGAAAATTAGTTTGCTTGATTACCACTTAGTGGTTTCACTATTCATCAAAAATTGAAGTTTTTCAGAAAAATCCCAAAAATTCACCCTAAGCTATATTTGATATTCCGAATTCAAAAATGAAGTCCATTTTGCAAAATTCAAAAAATATAAGTCACATTAATTAATTTAATAATTAATTCCCGCTGTCAGAGCAAATAACGTGTTTTTATAAAATAAGAAGTATCAAAAGATTGACACTAGTTTAAGTCTGATTTCAAAGTGAAATTAATTCCAACGACCAATATTGGATTTATGGTAAAAATATATTCTAATTTCACTTTAAAACCAATTCAAAAGATAATATAATCATATAAATAAATTATATTAAAAAGATGTTTTGAATTAAAATACAACATTTTACACTATTCATTAAAAAAATAAACTTTATCAGAAAGATACCAAAAATTTACACAAAGTAAATTTTGATGCCCCAATTCTTAAGAAGAGTTTTATTTGGTCCAATAGAATGTATAAGAGTGAACAAAACTATATTTAATGATGGTTCTCCATCAAAAGGTGATAAGTGAACCTTTAGTGAAAACTTGGGCATATACGCCTAAAATTGAATTCTTTCCATATTTTAAGCCTTTATCTTTTATTGGATAAATGTAAAAGCATTTAAAAACATATATAATCATATTTTAGTTATTTCTATCCATTCCTGCCAATATAACGGATACATGTTAACTTCCATTTAAAATAATATTATTTTATTATTAGAGTGCAACGTAAGATTTCCAAGAAACTCGTTGTTGCGTGTTGGGTACGCCATCGAGCATAGCATCCCCTTTAAAGTCATATTAATATTTTATTCACAAATATGGATAAATATGAAAATGTCATATTCTTTATTTACCTGGGGTGTTACATCCTTCCCCCCTTTTGGGAATTGCGTCCTCACAATTTTAAAATTGGGCTTGGAAACATCCTTGAAAGTCCCACATCGGAACAAGAGTCGGTAAAACAATCACTTTTAAATAAAGAATGATAAGTACAAAGGTCACCCGAGTTAACCCATAATAGGATTCCGTGTAGGAAAACATGGACATGGAAGAAAAAGAAAAGGGTCATGTTCTGATGGGGAGTGATAGAAAACATGTTTAGGAGAAATTTAACCATGAGAAAATCACAAACTTGTGATGGGTTAAACGGTATTTGATTCCCCAGTAGGAAAAGTTAATAGACAACATTTTTGTTTTAAGTTACTTTTTATTGAGGAATTTATTCATAAGGAAACATAATCACTTATCATGTAGACTTTCAACTTTTATTAGATTCCTTACACAAACTCATATTTTCTCCAAAAAGGCGGGTATTTAGGAAGACTTGTTCACATTAAGAGTACTATAATCAACTTTTAGAGAATCACCTAATCCACAAAAGATAACTATATACTTCCCATGTCTTTAGACTTTAACTAAAACCAAAACCAAAAAGGCTAGTACAAGATCAGATAATCCATAAAAGGATAACCCTTTATAAAAAGGAAATCTATGCTTAATCTCCAAAATTTGTCAAACAAAACCCAAAGTTCAACAAGGACCATTAGATAAAAAATTTGTCCATAAAATTATTCAAAGTAAACCAAACTAAGATTGAAACCCAAATATTTGAAGGATTTAGTCACACAATCTTCCAAGGTACAAATGAACACTTATCTTCAAATAACATCAGTTGCTCCAAAAGTCTCATATTGAAAAGTAATTATCCTAATCACATATCCTCCATGATAGGATAATAATTTCCATAGATAACCCAAAATCAGCTTATTCTAGATTTCATAATATCATCTAACTAAAAATAATTAGTCAAACTAACCAGGGACTTCACGTAGTCCAGTGGTAGGGGATAAATACCAGTCGCACTTTGGTTGTGTGTTCGATTCCCACAGCTTTGTCCGATGCGACGGGTTGTCACATGGTCTTCATGTTGTCCTTTTTCCAAAACTACATAAAATAACCCTAACATGTTTTAACCTCAATCATTTCCTTATACCTTTAATTTTCATCCGAATTTGTTACGATCCCAACATCTTAATTCTTAAAGTCTTATTTCACCACCATAAGATAAAATAAAATGATTCCCAAAATGAATAACATCATACCTTGATCATGGCGTCCACTCGGTTTCATCGTCATCTTTATCACGTAGGTAGAAGTCCCATGCATTACAAAAACATATGATAAAACCAGATTTCTATAAAATAGTCGGACTGAAATTGAGTTGAAACTTTCTATTATTGGTCCTTTTAAAATACCATAAGTATGTGATGTGAGACTATATTTTAAAAGCAAATATAAATAGGTTGCGCAAGGGTCTCCTTCCTCAGCACCATTTCTAAAATCATAATATGCTTCAAATTCTTGTGATAAGGTAAAATATTTGAAAATACCTTGATAATATTTACCTTTCTTGAAAATATGAGAATATTGTGAAAATAGTATTTGTATAAAAACAACCCATGATCCACGATGATAACGAGGTACAGTGGAGGTGTTTGATATCTCAAACAACTGCTTGCAAGTGAGTTGTATGCTAGAAAAAGTTTCACAATCATCTGAAGATGACTTTGTAATAATTATTCCAAGCATGTCATCAGGAAGAGATAGAAATGTCATTTGAGATCCTCCCCCTTCCATTCATAACCGACTTTACTTGACCTGAAAAAAAAGTTATAAAACAAGGATTTAACTGAAATAATAGATATATGGACTAATCATGTGTCTCACAAGAACTCCTAATCCCTAAAGTTGTCTAAACCGACCTTTGATACCAACTATAAGGCCCCAGCCTTAAACCTTACTTAATCTTGAGTTATTACAAGATTACACATTGAGGATCTTTTCAGGTTTAGAGTTTTAGAGAATTAGATCATGAAACTTGCATTACATTCCACATTTAAACAAATTGGTTACATAAAAGACAGTATTCATTCTTCCCATCAACAGAACATATTGAAAATATAACATGGATTCTTTCTTGACACATCCTTGACACTATCATCACATCATGTACCTTTCCCTTGACCTGTGAAAAACATTTCAAAAAACTTGGGATGAGCATAAAAAGCTCAGTAAGGGTTATAAAAATATGGAAAGGAAACATGAGTTCATATATACATAAGAATGAAATCATACTTTACCCATAAAACATAGGCACTTTAACATACCTCATCAAACCATGAATAAATCATAGAAATCATAAGACATAAAGGTAACTTGAGGCATTCATAACATTCTTACGTAGGGAGTAACCCTCTTGGTTATGTTTGGAATACCCATCACAGTATATTCCCTAAATCTCTTCAGGGAAACCTTAATGTTTCACTCCTTCGCGTTACCCAATGCATTAGAGAGCTATATCGGGCTCACCCGCCCTTAGTTTATCACGAAACCACCCGTTTTCATAATAATGCCCAAGAACTTCAACATAATCATATCACATAAAACATGCATAAAGGAAACATAACATTCCCACCTTTCAATCACAAGATATAAATACCACACATTGATATAAAAACATTATGAAAACCATTTTCGATACCAAAATAATAGAAAAGTAAAACATGGTATTTATTTTTCTTTTAAAAAAAGGTATGGCTTCCAGAGGAAGCTGAAACTCAAATAATGGTCCTGGCGGTGGAGAAGTCATTGTCGCCGCATACGTACGACAAAAACATTCCCTTTTGTCATTTAGTAAATTCTTCATATAAAAAATATTCCTTTTGAATAAACGTAAAAGTCAAAGGGGTTTATACACTGTATAAAAGAAGGTTGTGTATAAAACAAAATATGCCTCAATGAAAGGAGATTGAGACGAAGTCCCATACAAAGACGGTATCCTTGGATTAAGGATAAATCAATTACATAATTATGTGTGACAAACGAATACACCAAATATATAAGTGGATATTAAGTGTAAAATAATCAAAGGTCATTCACACATATTCAAAGGATGACATATTCAATAACTACATGTTGAACCCAAAGAAATCGAAATTGGGTTAAGAAGTTCCCTTGACAGCCTAACGGCATCACATCAAAATGAGTTGATGAGAGATAAAAAGTGTATCTAATAACTTGGACATAAAATTTGCATTAATAAGGATATATGAGAACATATCCCAACATAAAAATATGTAAATTAAAAGACCCAACAAAAGAAGTCTTTTAAAAAAGAGGAGGGTGAAAGGTTCCCTTACCGACTTGGGTATCTTTCAAAACATACACCCCTTGAAAGAAGGACAATAAATCATTGATGTAAATACTCATAAACGAAATTATTTTACACAAAGATTAGAATAATGGGCAGTACATACACCACTAAAAGGAAATTGTGGCAAATGTAGCATAAATCTCACGGGAATAAAAGTGAGATGAAAAATCCCTTACGAAAACTCGGCAGCCTAACAGCGCCACATAAAACTTACAAAAATGGATTGATGAGATCAAATAGGGTATCTCATAATATTAACTTAAAGTTTATAGAAAGAGGAATATAAAAGAACATCCCCAACATAACAAATAGGAGCTTAAAATAAGTGACATAAAAGATAGTACTTAAAAAGAAAGAGAGAGGTTAGATCTCTTATGAAAATTCGGCAGCCTAACTGCGCCACTCAAAACTTCCAAAATGGATTGATGAGAGAGAATAGGGTCTCTCATCATATGAACATAAAAATTACAGTAAGATTAATATAAAAGAACATCCCAATAACAAGAAATATGATCTTTAGAAGGAATGACATAAAAGAGTGTACTTTAAAAAGAAAGAGAGGAGTAAGATCCCTTACCTCAGGTCCGACTTGACTCAATCGTTCTTTAACGTCCTGAATAATAAACTTGAGTTAATTTCTAATTTCTTATGAACCTTCTTAAAGTTCATTATTCCTTTTATATCACTTATTTCAATGTTATAAACATTATGTAATCATTTAAGTTAATAATGTTTGTTTTTTCGATATTTGGTTCTTAAGTCGAAAATGGACTTCTTACAATTACATGTTGTTTGTGTGGTCAAAGGTTCATTATATCCAGAATGATATTCATGATTTTGATATCATATATATCATATATATCCAGCATATACATGTATTTATAATATTACATAATCATTTAGAGTTAAGAAATGAAATGCACCGTTCATGGAGACGGTAAGCCGTACGTACGCATGAACGCTACTTTCATTTCTATCTCATACCTTAATGGAAAGAAACAATAATGATATAGAGGTATATTATAATTCCAGTATAAGATCATATATAATAACTTTAAATCCATCCTTTATACTTCCCACATATGGAATTAACGAATCAAATCACTTTGAGGGGGCGGTAGTCCGCACTTCCTAAAATGAAATTATCGTGTTTACCCACAATGGAAACCATAAAGGTATGAAAAAAATGAAAATACAGAATATTAAGTAAAACATAAACATATTATATATCATATATAAATATAGTTTCATATAAATGTCCACCTTTGAAGGTTTTATATGAGTGTTGAACAATCATCGTTTCAGGAGGCATAATTTCGCCATCCACAGAAACTGTATGTTCTTTAACCATTTTTTGTAGTTGTGTGAGAGTTTAGCTCGAATAAATCTTATAAAAACATACTAGTATATTGAAGATACTTTTTTTTGTTACAAAAGAAGAAGAGTTTATGGGGCTGGAGAATCAAAATAAAACAAATGAACATGAGAGAATGAATTACCTTTAAAAGTGTAACTCCTTTTGATTTGAGCCTAAAGACTTACTTTGAAAGGATTATACCCAAAGGGAATCTTCTAGGATGAGGAAAAGGATGTGGAGAGAGTAAATGGGAAGGGGATGGCTGAGCCAAAGGCTTGAGGAGGGTGTGAAATGAGGTAGAGGTGGGGGCCTTTTATAAGAGGAGAGGAGGGGCACTTTTGGAAATCATGAAACTATTATTTTATTTTCAAAAGTGTTTCGAATTTCTAAGGTCCAAAATTGATATATTTCGAAGATAAGATGACAAGGCTTCGAAATATTCTCATCCAATAGTTTTTTGACAAGTGTAGGTCTTAGATTTTATATTATCGTTTCATTTTATTTAAACTGTTCATTATTGAGGTCATCCTTGCATCATCATGATGTCGTACTTAAATTAATTTATTTAATGTCTAAAAATTATAAAAAAATATCTTGATGTAGGAAATCTTTTTTATTTCCAAAGAGTATTTATAGACAAAAATATGATTAGTATTACCCCTTCTAAAAATTGTTTTAGTAAAACAATTTATGTTATTGTCATTTTCACCTTTATTTAAAAAAGGCATTGAAGTCATTATCTCACCCAACAGGCTCCATAGGGTCCCCTAAATCGACCCATGGGTTGTCTTGGTCGGCCATGACTCATCCAATAGGGGTAGGACAAGTTTCATGGTGTTTTCATATTTTTATAATATCATTTTTACCTTAAATTACACTAATTACCTCTAATCGCGATTAATGAAAAAAAGTTACTATTCACCAAAAATTTATTTTCATCCCATTGAACCACATTTTACATAATAATGAAAACCATGTATGTCGGATTTTCAAAATTCAACACACATTAGTGGTAAACATTCATTTAACTGAAAAATCAGTTTGCTTGATTACCACTTAGTGGTTTCACTATTCATCAAAAATTGGAGTTTTTCAGAAAAATCCCAAAAAATCACCCTAAGCTATATTTGATATTCCGAATTCAAAAATGAAGTCCATTTTACAAAATTCAAAACATATAAGTCACATTAATTAATTTAATAATTAATTCCCGCTGTCAGAGCAAATAGCGTGTTTTTATAAAATAAGAAGTATCAAAAGATTGACACTAGTTTAAGTCTGATTTCAAAGTGAAATTAATTCCAACGACCACTATTGGATTTAATGGTAAAAATATATTCTAATTTCACTTTAAAACCAATTCAAAAGATAATCTAATCATATAAATAAATTAGATTAAAAAGAGGTTTTGAATTAAAATACAACATTTTACACTATTCATTAAAAAAATGAACTTTATCAGAAAGATACCAAAAATTTACACAAAGTAAATTTTGATGTCCCAATTCTTAAGAAGAGTTTTATTTGGTCCAATAGAATGTATAAGAGTGAACAAAACTATATTTAATGATGGTTCGCCATCAAAAGGTGATAAGTGAACCTTTAGTGAAAACTAGGGCATATACGCCTAAAATTGAATTCTTTCCGTATTTTAAGCCTTTATCTTTTATTGGATAAATGTAAAAACATTTAAAAACATATATAATCATATTTTAGTTATTTATATCCATTCCCACCAATATAATGGCTACATGTTAACTTCCATTTAAAATAATATTATTTTATTATTAGAGTGCAACGTAAGATTCTCAAGAAACTCGTTGTTGCGTGTTGGGTACGCCATCAAGCATAGAGTCCCCTTTAAAGTCATATTAATATTTTATTCAAAAATATGGATAAATATGAAAATGTCATATTCTTTATTTACCTGGGGTGTTATAGGTGAGCTCAAACACTTTTTAAGGGTATGAAATATAGCAGAAGATATCATAAACATAAACATGAGGCATGGTGAATAACTAAAAAACATGTGCCTTTAAAAAAATAATCTTGAACATAATATGGTAGGATTAAGAGCTGAATAAATAATGACATAATAAAACATAATCATGGGTATTATACTAGTTAAATAACTACATGAACTATTAATACTAGTTTTATAACGAGGTAATTCATAATACAAGACATCATTACCATACCATCAAGGCCTCATGCCAAGACCATAAATATCTATTTTGTCAAGGCCTCATGCCAAGACTGTAGTTTGTCTTATGAGACCTACTAATTCACCAAGGGGATATATCTGGCCCCAATAGACACTTACTAAGTCTAATTAATTTCTCATATGAAACGGGATAATCATAAATAACATATACATACATATAGAAACTAACATATGAAATGTAAATAACTTTCCCCAAACATTAAGCAAAAACACTAACCATTCAGAGTGAGTTGGTGAATGGTAATAAGATAGAACAGCCATAGTCAAAACATAGTGGATGATATCATAAAACATTGACCACATTTAAACATAATAATCAATATGAGTGTTGAAATGGTTGAGAATACTCTTTCAAAATCATCGAGTAATTCTTATTATAAAAACACTTTTTCTTGGAAAAAAGAGTTTGTTTCGAAAAATATCTGTATAAAACTAGAAATGATTTGGGTTATATTTTTCATATTAAAAAAGAGTCATTTTATGATAATAAATTTTGTTAAAAACAGATTATAGAGTGCGCTTGAAAAAAGGTAATAATTGGGAAATTTCATTGAATAGATCTTGTATTTCGGGAAGAATTTTTGAAAGTTCCTTTTAAAACATCTAACTTCCCATAAAATAAAGAAGGATTATGGTTTTTAAACATATATTGAACACTCAAATAGAATTTATTAGGGTTATATAATAATACATACTAATTTCATTGAGGTATGTAGACAATAAAAGTATCCCGAATGAAAATGGAGGTTCCAGGGTGGAAAACCCTTACCTTAAGTGTGAAGGCGTTCTTCACTTGATATTAATGACATGAATAATCAAATTTAGGTTCATAAATTAATGATATAAGAACCTTTTAAACGTTTAATTTATTTATTATAACATTATTAGGTTTATTCATGTATTTTTTATGGGATAAGAGTTTCAATATCATTGTTTGGGAGTGTTTTCTTCATTGGTTTTGATGATTGGATTACTTTTATTCATTTACGGATAAACATGTAGAATTGGAATGGTTATCCAGAATATAAGTTACATGTTATTATTGAACACTCATAATATTAAATAGTTATATAATTTATTTGGTTATTGGGAGTGAATATGAATCATTATATAAAACTTTAATGATAATTGTTTGGGTTAATTGGTGGTTTTTGATCACAACGAACTCATTTTGATTTATAAATTAATAACATGTGTAAAAACGAAGATTCACGAACCTAATATAAGTTATTATATATTTATTATAGTCTGGTTCAACCATAAAAATGGTTTCATGTCCATAATTTAAGGAGATAATAAAAATTGAAAACCCATTGTCCTTAAATGTGATAAATTAACAAATCTCAGATGATTTTTTCATTTTTAGTATAAAAGAATGGGAATGGAGAGATGATGATGAATTATTCCATTATTGAAAAAACATTACAGTATATTTAAGGTACTGGAGTTATCATAATATTTGTAATGAAGTAGGTGAGTAAATAAAAAAATAAATAAAATAAAGGAACTAAAAATAAAAAAAAGAAAAGTTGAGAAATCCCTTATGAAAATTCTGCAGCCTAACAGTGTTGCTTAAAATTTCATAAAATGTTTTGATGATATAAAGAGGGGTCTATAATCATTCATACATAATATTTAAAGAAATGGGTATATGTAATGACATATCCCAACATAATCCTATTGAAATTTAAAATAATAACATAAAATGAAATCAAGAAAAAGAGAAGGGTGGTTGATTCCCTTACCTTGTAGTGTAACTCCTAAAACATGAAGGTTGTTGTAACGCCCCGACCCCAGCTACCCAGAGTCGGTGCATTACTTTGTAACATTGGCATGATCACAAGAAAGATCAAATCTCGAAAGACCGATTGGTTTAGTAGCCTTGGAAACACCAGATATATTCATAAGTTTTACATTACATCATAAAATGAAAAAACTACTACAACAACATAATGTCTCCACAGTCCACACTATTATCCCCTCATAATATCCCTGCAGGTCATTCATAATTTACTTCTTCACTTCCTGGGAAAAATAAAACATAGAAAAGGGGTGAGCTCAAATGCCCAGTAAGGATAACAATATAGCGGAAACTTTCATAAATAAGAATAAACATTTAAGGCAATGCATAACTAAAACAAAAGCCTTTTAAACTTGAATATCAACATAATATGGAAAAAGTAAAATGAAATAATTCCATTTACTCATTCACATGGATATTCTACTAATCGAATAATCACATCTAAAATCACTAACCACTTTCATAATGTTGGAATGCATAATGCCAGACTATCATAACCACATAGCCAAGGCCTCGTGCCAAGACTACAAATAAGATTTTGTCAAGGCCTTGTTCCAAGACACTAGTTTGTCTCATGAGACCTACCGATGCATCGAGGTGCTATAGCGGGCTCCACCCGTCACATATTAAGTCCAATGCATTCCCATATGAAAAGGGTTAAACATAACATAAACATTCGTATTAATACTAGAATACGAAATGTCAATAATTTCACCACAAACTATGAATGGTATAAAATAGCACATCCACAGTCAAACATATCACAAAACCTTCAATACAATATAGAAGTTTTGTATTATAATAAATCAACTTCAAATAAGCATAAAATCCATCAAAGGATGTTGACATAGATGAAATCAAAACACTTTTTAGAGAAATATCTCTTTCTATTTTTGAAATAATTTAAGATCCATATATAACAAAACATTTTCTTGAAAATATTCTTATAAGCTTGTAAGGAAAGCTTTGAAGATTTTATAACGGCGGAAAATAACCTCACCCTCCGTATAAGTTAAAAAAACATTCTTACCTCAATTCTGTCGAAAAGGTTAAAAAGGACCTTGTTTTAAAAACAACGGAAAGATTCCTCTCATAAAAAGTCAAAAAGGGTATAAATGACTTTAACCCATAATCTTGTAAATAATAAAAATGTTTTGAAATACATTTTGAAGAAACATGGATGTGGATGATAACGAGGTCCCAGTAGATAATTATGTATAAACAACCTTGGATAATGAAGAGGTTGTGAAGTAAACCCTTACCTTGTACTTTTCCTTGGTTGGGGTAGGTTAACCTCCTGTATAATGGTTAAATAATTGTTATTAAATTATACAAGAATCATATACATTCATATGATATCATATATGATCTTTTAACATTGCTTTGTTAACAATATATTAGATTTATCGTTGTTTCGGGTGTTAACTTACTCGTTTTCTTATATGTTTTGTTACGTAAGTCATGTTTTTCATGGATAGGTTGTATATTATTCATATCCAGAATGATATCATGTCCTTAAACATTATTTTTAAATCATAAAATGATAATTATACTTGAATGGATACGACGGAGAATGAATCTCATCGCGTTCGTGGAGACGGTAGTCCGTACGTACGCACGAGCGACAATATCATTATTTTGATATTAAAATAATATATAATTGGTTAGTATATCATATATACAGAATAATTATCATGTTATATTTATTATTTACATGAATTACATATCATTATTATACCCATCTAAATAATAATATATTGAATAACAATTACACCACGACGTGGAGACGGTAAGCCGTACGTACGCACGTATGGTGACATGTCATTCAAATGATGGGTAGAATAATGAATATGGTTGTTCCATATTTATAATAACATCACAGTATATAGAAGATACTGGAGTTATAATTTTAGAATTGAAATAATAAACAAAGAGGGAGTGGAAGAAGAAAGAAACATGAAAGAGGGTGATGAAAATGTTACCTCTTTTTCGGGTTCTTCCTTTTGATTTGATCAAAAGGACTCCTTAGGATGGCTTTCTGACTAAAGTAAAGCTTCTAGGATGAAGAGAGAGAAGTTGGGAGAGTATTTGGGCAGAGGTTGGCCTAACCAAAAGGCTTCAAAGTGTAAATAAGGTTGTAGAGGTGGGGGCCTTTTATAAGAGGAGAGGAGGGGCTCTTTTGGAAAGATTGAAATGTTACATTATTATACAATGATTTTCGGATTATAAAGGTCCCAAACTTATATATTTCGTGTATAAGGTGATAAGGGTTATAAATATCTTCATCTAATAGGCTTTGGACAAGTGTATGCTTTGGATTTTTCATTATCTTCTCATTTTATTTAAATCGTTAAATAATGAGGTCATCGCCGCTTCATAATGATGTCTTAAATAATTTAATTTATTTAATGTCTAAAAATTATAAACAAAATACTATGATGTAGGAAATCTTTTTATATTTCTAATGAATATTTATAATCAAAATTTGGACTTGTGTAACCCCACTTAAAAACTGTTTTAGTAAAACAACTCATGTTTGTGTCAATTTAATTTTAAAATTAAATAAATATATATTAATGTCATTTTCCAACTAAAGTGGCTCCATGGGGTCACCAAGTTGACCCATGGGTTGTATTGGTCGTCCATGACTCATCCAATAGGAGTAGCACAAGTGTCATGCTCATCTCATATTATTAAAACATTATTTGTACCTTAAACTACACTAATTACCTCTAATCGCGATTAAGAACTTAAAAGTTACTATTTACCAAAAATTTATTTTAATATTATTGAACCACATTTTACTTCTTAATGACAACCATGTATGTCGGATTTTTGAAAATCAAATCACAGAAGTGGTAATATTTCATTTAAATGAAAAATCAGTTATTTAACTACCACTTAGTGGTTTCACTATTCATCAAAAATTGAAGTTTTTCAGAACAAAGCCAAAATTTCACCCTAAGCTATAATTGATATTCCAAATTCAAAAATGATGTCTATTTTACAAAATTCCAAACATATAATCTGCATTAATTAATTTTATAATTAATTCCCGCTGTTACAAAAATTGGCGTGTTTCTAAGAAACAATTTATATCAAAAGATTGGCAATTGTTTATGTCCGATTTCAATGTTAAATTAATTCTAATGACCACCATTGGATAAAATGGTAAAAATATATTCTAATTATACTTTAAAACCACTAAATAGTATAATTTTTCACTATAAATTATTTTGATTTAAAATATTGTTTGTAAGTATTTTTCACTATTCATAAAAAATTAGAAGTTCTCAGAAAAATACCCAAAATTCAACATAGGATAATTTCGATATTACGAATCCAAGGATGAAGTCTATTTTGATAAATAAAATTTATAAAATTTCAAAAAGTAGGTATTACTATTCACAACGGCTAGTTTAATTAGTTGTGGTGTGTGTTAGAGCTCGAGGTTGCGTACAACACACGCTATTGCATTATTCAAAGGGAAACGTACCGTGGAAGATTGGGGTGTTACATTCTCCCCTCCTTCAAATAATTGCGTCCTCGCAATTTCTAGGGTATTACTGCATAAAAAGACTCGGGTGGTTCTTCATCATAAGTTCCTCAGGTTACCACGTTGCCTCTTCCATTTTATGATTTCTCCACAAAACCTTTACCAGACGAGTCGTCCGGTTTCTCAGCACCTGCTCCCTCACATCAAGAATCTTGACGGGCTCTTCACAATAGGAAAGATCGGGTTCCAGTTCTAATTCCTCATAGGTGAGTACATGCATTGGGTCAGGCATGTATTTCCTCAACAGAGATATGTGGAAAACATCGTGAACTTTGGAGAGATTTGGCGGCATCGCCAAACGATAAGCTACAACCCCAATACGATCTAGAATTTCGAAAGGTCCGATGTATCTGGGACTCAACTTACCCTTCTTACCAAAACGTATAACTCCCTTCCATGGAGATACCTTTAGGAAAACATGATCTCCCACCTGAAATTCCAAAACCTTTCTTCTGTTATTGGCATAGCTCTTCTGCCTACTTTGAGCTGATTTGATGTGGTTTTGGATTACCTTTACCTTTTCCATTGTTTCTTCCACTAGTTCTGGTCCCACAAGTTTTCTTTCACCAACGTCATCCCAACAGGTTGGTGTACGACATCTTTTTCCGTATAACGCTTCATAAGGTGCCATCTGAATGCTTGAATGGAAGCTATTGTTATATGAAAATTCTACCAGTGGTAAGTATTGATCCCACATACCCTGAAAGTCAAGAGAGCATGATCTCAACATGTCTTCTAAGGTTTGAATAGTCCGTTCTGATTGTCCATCTGTTTGAGGGTGATAGGCAGTGCTCAAAAAAGTTCAGTATCCAAGGCCTTTTGAAGACTTTTCCAGAATCGTGAAGTAAAACAAGGATCACGATCAGAAACAATCGATAGGGGTACTCCATGAAGTCTTACAACATCATTGATATATAATCTTGCTAGACGTTCAAGTGGTAGATCCTCCCATATAGCCAGAAAATGTGCTGACTTAGTAAGACGATCAACAATGACCCATATTGCATCATTCCTTCTAGGAGTCTTTGGTAGTCCCATGACAAAGTCCATCGTAATATTATCCCATTTCCACTCAGGTATGGGAAGAGGTTGCAATACTCCACCAGGATGTTGCCTTCTAGCTTTCACTTGTTGACAAACCATACACCTCGACACAAAATCAGCAATCTCCCTCTTCATATTGTCCCACCAAAAATGTTCCTTCAAATCTCTATACATTTTGGTGCTCCCAGGGTGTATATAGAAATTGGAACTATGAGCATCATCCAGCAATACCCTTTTTAGATCAGTTATATCGGGAACACAAATTCTCTTCCTGAATTTCAAAATTCCATCCTTATACACAAAGTCCCTCAATCTTCCATCATTCACATCTTTAATCTTCTTCTGAAATTCTTCATCATTGGTCTGAGAACTCTTAATCCTTTCTAGTAATGATGGTTTGGAAACCATTTGAAAAAGCATTGATGTTTCACCTTCCCTAGTTATTCCCATGTCCATCTTCACTAGATCCAAGAAAATTTGATCCCTTTCAATTCTCATCACATTCAAAACTCCATGGTCCTTTCTACTCAAAGCATCTGCCACCTTGTTTGCCTTCCCCGGGTGGTAATGTATCGTACAATCATAATCCTTGAGTAGTTCAAGCCATCGCCTTTGCCTCCTGTTGAGTTCTTTTTGTGTGAAAATATACTTCAAACTCTTGTGATCAGTATAAATCTCACATTTTTCACCATAGAGGTAATGTCTTCATATCTTTAAAGCAAAGATCACAGCTGCTAACTCAAGATCATGAGTAGGATAGTTTTGCTCATGAATTTTTAGTTGTCGTGATGCATAGGCAATGAACTTATCATTCTGCATAAGGACACAACCAAGTCCTTTCTTCGATGCATCACTATAAATAACAAACCCATCATTACCCGATGGTAGAGTCAATACAGGGGCATTGACTAATCTTCTCTTTATTTCTTCAAAACATTCTTCACACTCTTTTGTCCAGACCAATTTAATCCCTTTACGTGTGAGATTTGTCAATGGGTTAGCCAATCTGGCAAAATTCTGGACGAAACGTCGATAATAACCTGCTAAACCAATAAAACTGCGTACCTCGGTTATACTTGTTGGTGCTGGCCATTCTTGGATTGCCTTGGTTTTAGAAGGATCAACGGAAATTCCATCCTTAGAGACAATATGGCCAAGAAAAGAAATCTCATGAAGCCAGAATTCACACTTTCTAAATTTCCCATATAATTCATGTCTTCTAAGAGTCTTCAGGATAATGCGTAAGTGATTTTCATGATCTTCGTGGCTTTTGGAGTATACCAAGATATCATCAATAAATACCACGACAAAGTCATCAAGATATTCCTTGAAAACTCTATTCATTAGATCCATGAAAAAAAGGGTGCATTAGTCAATCCAAAAGGCATTACTGAAAACTCGTAATGCCCGTACCTTGTTCGAAATGCTGTCTTTGGAACGTCTTCCTTATTCACACACAACTGATGGTATCCAGACCGAAGTTCAATCTTTGAAAAGTATTGAGCTCCATGCAGTTGGTCAAACAAATCATCAATGCGAGGTAGGGGATACTTGTTCTTTATTGTTATAGAATTGATCTCCCTATAGTCAATGCACAACCTCATAGATCCATCTTTCTTCTTAACAAAAAGAACAGGGGCTCCCCAAGGAGAAACACTAGGGAGAATAAATCCCTTATTACTCAATTCATCTAGTTGTTTCTTTAGTTCAACTAATTCCACAATGGCCATTCTATAAGGGGTCTTCGATATGGGCCTTGATCCAGGAATTAAATCGATGGAAAACTCAACTTCTTGTTCTGGAGGATGTCCAGGTAAATCTTCCGGAAACACATCAACATATTCTCTCACAATAGGTACATCCTCTATTTGAATATTCCTTTCCTCACCCTCAGTAATTTCCTTCTCTTACTCCCCAATAATTGAATTTAGTTGAGCTACTGGGGGTAGATCTAGATAAGAATTATGTGGCGACGATTCGGCTCTAAAGATAAGGTGTTCCTTATCATCATCATCAAGAATCGTAACCTCTTTCCTCCTACAATAAATTTTTGCATCATGGCCCGAAATCCAATCCATACCGAGGATTATATCAAATTCAATCATGGGTATGACGATGAGATCAGCAGGTAAAGAACACTTAGGTGTTCTAATGGGAACTAATCGACAAAACTTTGTTGCAACAATACTTCCCTTAGGGGTTTTGACCGACAACTCCCTTGTTAAATCAAATTGGAAATATCTAATTTTCTTATCAAACTGGGAAGATATGAAACAATGCGATGATCCAGAATCAAATAATGCATTTGCTAAACTTGAGGAAACCATTAAATTACCTGCCACCACGTCTTTCGGAGCTTCTACCTCAGCAGTAGTGATAGCATAACCCTGGCTTTGATCCCTTGGCCTTTTCTATGGTAAGTTCTCCTGATGCTTAGGACATTCATTTGCATAATGCCCCATCTCCCTGCAATTGTAGCACCGAACGTTGGTAGCTTCCTTCTTCCCCTTGCAATCTTGAGTTTGGTGGCCTTTTTCACTACACTTGTAACAGACTCCCATTCCCTTCAAGCAAGTACCAGGATGTTTCTTCCCGCATTTACCACAAGATGGATATTCAACCTTTCCCTTCTTCCCTTTATTTCCATTCCCAGATTGATCAGCAGGTCTCTTCTTCTCTTGCTTTGCTTTAAAGTCATAAGACTTAGAGAATTCCTTTTCCGTCTTGATAGCGCACGAGACAATACCTTCGTATGAAGAAAAGGTTTGTGATACTAAAGATCAACGGAGAAATGGTTTCAACCCATCAAAGAAACGATCTGTCTTACTTCTTGGGTTACGTATGTAATCTGCAGCATACCTTGATAACCTTGTAAAGTTAGCCTCATACTTTGCGACATTCTCATCCTCCTTCTGCCTCAGACTCAGAAATTGCCTTTCCATATCCGCTCGATGGTCTCGAGGAAAGTATTTTTCTAAGAACAGCTCTTTGAACTCCTACCATTCCATGTTTGTTAATTCATCATCTTCCTTTGTGTTTTTAATTAGTGACCACCATTGATCGGCATCTCTAGTGAGACGGTAAACTGCCATGATAACTTTTTCCCTTTCACTGCTCCCCAAAGCCTGAAATATTTTCTCTAGGGAATTTATCCATTGCTCTGCTAATAAGGGATTTGTACTCCCATTGAACGTTGGTGGTTGTTGCCTTATGAATAGATCTAACATTGATCCTCCACGCTGTGGATCAGGGTGCTCCATACGGGTAAGGTTATTATTCATAACCTGAGTAAGTTGTCCCAGTATGGTGATTAGCTGATCGGCACCAGTTGCATCACCAACCCCACTATAATTATCTTGAGCAGGAGGGAAATCCCTACATGGAGTGCGTGCATTGATACGGTTTCAATTTCTTCCACTAGGCGCCATTTCAAAACAATGGCATAAACTAGATCAGTTTATGAATCAAAATACATAATCCCATACTTATAAAACACTTAACATAAATTGAACTATTTATGGATATAATCCATAACCATAAAACTATTTTCTTTGAGGAAGTATATACTCATAAACCCTTCATAATGATTTGTAAAGAAAATGAGAGTTATCCTAAGCATATCCCCCGGGAGTGTCGTAACCAAGAGTGCAGCAAGGCTCGTTGTCGTGCACCAGTTCCCGTTCGAGTCTAGCTCAAAGCGGTGTTTTCGGGTTTTACCCCTAGGAACAATTGTGCCAGAGCCGCCTCTACCTGCTCGTATCCAGACAGGGATGTATTTCTCGGAAAACTCACAAAATCTCTACAATACCAAAATTCTAGGAAGTTCTTCTATACTAATCCTCAAAGTTCATCTTAGGTCTATGTGCTCTAATCAGAGTTTATCTAAATCTAGCTTCCAAGGTTTGTACTAAACTTCCTCTGATACCAACTGTAACGCCTCGACCCCAGCTACCCAGAGTCGGTGCATTACTTCGTAACATTGGCATGATCACAAGAAAAATCAAATCTCGAAAGACCGATTGGTTTAGTAGCCTTGGAAACACCAGATATATTCATAAGTTTTACATTACATCATAAAATGAAAAAACTACTACAAAAACATAATGTCTCCACAGTCCACACTATTATCCCCTCATAATATCCCTGCAGGTCATTCATAATTTACTTCTTCACTTCCTAGGAAAAATAAAACATAGAAAAGGGGTGAGCTCAAATGCCCAGTAAGGATAACAATATAGCGGAAACTTTCATAAATAAGAATAAACATTTAAGGCAATGTATAACTAAAACAAAAGCCTTTTAAACTTGAACATCAACATAATATGGAAAAAGTAAAATGAAATAATGCCATTTACTCATTCACATGGATATTCTACTAATCGAATAATCACATGAAAAATCACTAACCACTTTCATAATGTTGGAATGCATAATTCCAGACTATCATAACCACATAGCCAAGGCCTCGTGCCAAGACTACAAATAAGATTTTGTCAAGGCCTTGTGCCAAGACACTAGTTTGTCTCATGAGACCTACCGATGCATCGAGGAGCTATAGCAGGCTCCACCCGTCACATATTAATTCCAATGCATTCCCATATGAAAAGGGTTAAACATAACATAAACATTCGTATTAAAACTAGCATACGAAATGTCAATAATTTCACCATAAAATATGAATGGTATAAAATAGCACATCCACAGTCAAGCATATCACAAAACCTTCAATACAATATAGAAGTTTTGTATTATAATAAATCAACTTCAAATAAGCGTAAAATCCATCAAAGGATGTTGACATAGATGAAATCAAAACACTTTTTAGAGAAATATCTCTTTCTATTTTTGAAATCATTTAAGAGCCATATAAAACAAAACATTTTCTTGAAAATATTCTTATAAGCTTTTAAGGAAAGCTTTGAAGATTTTATAACGGCAGAAAATAACCTCACCCGCCGTATAAGTTAAAAAAAACATTCTTACCTCAATTCTGTCGAAAAGGTTAAAAAGGACCTTGTTTTGAAAAAAAAACGGAAAGATTCCTCTTATAAAAAGTCAAAAAGGGTATAAATGACTTTAACCCATAATATTGTAAATAATAAAAATGTTTTGAAATACATTTTGAAGAAACATGGATGTGGATGATAACGAGGTCCCAGTAGATAATTATGTATAAACAACCTTGGATAATGAAGAGGTTGTGAAGTAAACCCTTACCTTGTACTTTTCCTTGGTTGGGGTAGGTTAACCTCCTGTATAATGGTGAAATAATTGTTATTAAATTATAAAATAATCATATACATTCATATGATATCATATATGATCTTTTAACATTGCTTTGTTAACAATATCTTAGATTTATCGTTGTTTCAGGTGTTAACTTACTCGTTTTCTTATATGTTTTGTTACGTAAGTCATGTTTTTCATGGATATGTTGTATATTATTCATATCCAGAATGATATCATGTCCTTAAACATTATTTTTAAATCATCAAATGATAATTATACTTGAATGGATACGACGGAGAATGAATCTCATCGCGTTCGTGGAGACGGTAGTCCGTACGTACGCACGAGCGACAATATCATTATTTTGATATTAAAATAATATATAATTGGATAGTATATCATATATACAGAATCATTATCATGTTATATTTATTATTTACATGAATTACATATCATTATTATACCCATCTAAATAATAATATATTGAATAACAATTACACCACGACGTGGAGACGGTAAGCCGTACATACGCACGTATGGTGACATGTCATTCAAATGATGGGTAGAATACTGAATATGGTTGTTCCATATTTATAATAACATCACATTATATAGAATATACTGGAGTTATAATTTTATAATTGAAATAATAAACAAAGAGGGAGTGGAAGAAGAAAGAAACATGAAAGAGGGTGATGAAAATGTTACCTCTTCTTCGGGTTCTTCCTTTTGATTTGATCAAAAGGACTCCTTAGGATGGCTTTCTGACTAAAGTAAAGCTTCTAGGATGAAGGGAGAGAAGTTGGGAGAGTATTTGGGTAGAGGTTGGCCGAACCAATAGGCTTGAAAGTGTAAATAAGGTGGGAGAGGTGGGGGCCTTTTATAAGAGGAGAGGAGGGGCTCTTTTGGAAAGATTGAAATGTTACATTATTATACAATGCTTTTCGGATTCTAAAGGTCCCACACTTATATATTTCGTGGATAAGGTGATAAGGGTTCGAAATATCTTCATATAATAGGCTTTGGACAAGTGTAAGCCTTGGATTTTGCATTATCTTCTCATTTTATTTAAATCGTTAAATAATGAGGTCATCGCCGCATCATAATGATGTCATAAATAATTTAATTTATTTAATGTCTAAAAATTATAAAAAAATACTATGATGTAGGAAATATTTTTATATTTCTAATGAATATTTATAATCAAAATTTGGACTTGTGTAACCCCACTTAAAAACTGTTTTAGTAAAACAACTCTTGTTTGTGTCAATTTAATTTTAACATTAAATAAATATATATTAATGTCATTTTCCAACTAAAGTGGATCCATGGGGTCCCCAAGTTGACCCATGGGTTTTCTTGGTCGGCCATGACCCATAAAATAGGAGTAGGACAAGTTTCAAGCTCATCTCATATTATTAAAACATTATTTGTACCTCAAACTACACTAATTACCTCTAATCGCGATTAAGAACTTAAAAGTTACTATTCACCAAAAATTTATTTTAATCTTATTGAACCACATTTTACTTCTTAATGACAACCATGTATGTCGGATTTTTGAAAATAAAATCACAGAAGTGGTAATATTTCATTTAAATTAAAAATCAGTTATTTAACTACCACTTAGTGGTTTCACTATTCATCAAAAATTGAAGTTTTTCAGAACAAAGACAAAATTTCACCCTAAGCTATAATTGATATTCCGAATTCAAAAAATGATGTCTATTTTACAAAATTCCAAACATATAAGTTTCATTAATTAAATTTATAATTAATTCCTACTGTTACAAAAAATGGCGTGTTTCTAAGAAATAATTTATATCAAAAGATTGGCAATTGTTTATGTCCGATTTCAATGTTAAATTAATTCTAATGACCACCATTGGATAAAATGGTAAAAATATATTTTAATTATACTTTAAAACCACTAAATAGTATAATTTTTCACTATAAATTATTTTTATTTAAAAATTTGTTTTTAAGTATTTTTCACTATTCATAAAAAATTAGAAGTTCTCAGAAAAATACCAAAAATTCAACATAGGCTAATTTCGATATTCCGAATCCAAAGATGAAGTCTATTTTGATAAATAAAATTTATAAAATTTCAAAAATTAGGTATTACTATTCACAACGGCTAGTTTAATTAGTTGTGGTGTGTGTTAGAGCTCGAGGTTGCGTACAACACACGCTATTGCATTATTCGAAGGGAAACGTACCGTGGAAGCTTGGGGTGTTACAATTGTGACCTTGGGGGCTTTATTAAACCTTGGGAGGACTATTAGGGAGGTAAAATTACCATATATTTGAGGATTATGAGTTTCTATGCAATGAAAACTAAGGAATGAGTGGGTATTTATTGTAAATGAGAGGGAGTTTTTTATTAATTTCAAATGACACCTCATTAGTGGTTTTTGAAAAACCATGGGCTTGCCCATGGTATTTTCCATTATTATGAGCCACTTGAGAAACATCATATAATATTTTAATTTACACAAGTCTACCAGAATATTATATTAACTACTAAATTATTTTGATTTCATTAAACATATCGAAAACTCAAAACTGTATTTTTACAATTCACGAAAAAATCATGTATTTTAAGAAAAATACCAAAAAATCACCCCAACCATTTTTTGATGTATATAATTAAAAAATTAAATCAATTTTTTTAAAATAATTTTCTAAATAATTTTAATTTAATTTTTAAATAAAATCATAATTTATTCCAAAAAAATATCTTTAAAACTTTAATTTGTTTTATAACACCTTGAGAAATTAATCAAGGTCCCATAAATTTTTACTATATCAATAAGACAATAAAGTATCAATTTATGATTAGATTTTATGAAAATAAATTTCAATTTTAAATTATTAAATTAATCATAAAATTGTAATTGAAATATTTATGCCATATAAAAATATTAATACTTTTACTATGATTATTTTTTCACTTGTAAGATGTGTAAATTGTATTTATACACTCATGGGCGAAGTTTCTATTTTTTGGCTGATTTAATATTCATTAATATTCATAATATCAAAATTAATAATCACTAGGGTATGTTACTATTCATATGGGTATGCTACTATTCCTCAAAAAAATAAGTTTCTATTATCAGACTATAAATATCCTACTGAACGCAACCTTTTATGTCGGTTTCACGAAATTCAAATCACAGAGGTGGTGAAATTATGTTTACTTCCTTGGTTATAACAAAATGGTGTTTTTTAAAGACTTAGTGTTTCATAAATTCAATATTAAATTTATGTACATAATCTTGAGGTGTTACATATTACCTACCACGTAAAGAATTAGTGAAAAAAGAATCACATCTCTTCGCGAGACGGTAGTCCTCTATACACACGAGTGATATTATCGTATTCCACAACGAATGAAAGGTAATAGGTTATAATTAATACAATAACTAAATTAGTATATATGTTTTCTAAATATAAAATATATAATTTAATTCTATAATTTAATCAAGCAATGATAGGCGATAGTGGAAAATGAATGACATCATTTCACGAGGTGGTAGTCTGTCGTACACAATAATGATGATTTCATATCCAATTTTATGGAATAAGAGATGGATTTAAGAGAATATATTAACATAATAACATCTCATTATATGTATTATAATTTATTTTTTATTTTATCTTGGTTTAGTAAGGTTTTATAAATGTGGAAGAAAAAACAAAACTAAGACATGCAGATAAAAACTATAGATCTTCTTTAAAAATATTCATTTACTTAACACCATAAGACTACTAAGGTTGGTATTATGAATAATTAAAGTTCTAAAAATTGTGTTGAGGGGTTATATGAAAGGGTATTGGTAGGTATTGGTCAAACCCAAGGGGTTTTTATATGTGTAGGATTTAGAATAATAGGTTCCCTTCTATAAAATAGCGGAGGGGAACTCATGGAATTTCTCAAAATATTAAAATATAATAAGACTATTCTTGAGACGAATTCTTCCAAATTTATTATAAATTAACATGATATGACATTTTAGACCATATAGTATTCCATTTTATCTTAATTAATATTTTAATTATTTTTATGTAATTTAATAAAGTATTAATCATATAAAATATCATTGTTGCAAAAATTTTACACTATTCATTACATTGACTTTAAAAACATCAAGATAACATTAAAAATCAAAATATATATTTTATAATTTCATAGAAATGTCAATTTATTATATAAAATTATTGTGTCATATTAATTATATCAAATTATATTTATTTTAATATTTTAAATATCGTTTATTTTATTTTTCTAATATGATCATAATTACCGCATCAGCATTGTGAAAGAATGTACAATAATTATTTATTCACTAAAAATTAAAAATAAATTACCATGATGAATATATATATTTTTTCTTTCAAAATTATATTTATAGTCAAACATATACTCTAGATAACACCATATTAAAAATATTAATTTTATTAAAAACAAGAGTGTGACATGTTTGGCATTTATTTTAATAAAATAAACTAAAAGTCATAATCATATCCAACTTTCCAATAATGGTCATTAATTTTACTCTTGGATGATTTTGGTCGAGATAAAATCATAAAATAATATTTGATTATGTTTTTGGGGTCATTTAATAATTCTTATCATTTTATTTGTAACATTAATTACCCGATTTACGCTTTACTTTGGTAACCAAAATTACTAAAGTTACTATTTACGTGGACCAAAAATAAAAGAGGAATACTTAATAAATTTGGACCCACAAATTAAAAATATTGAATATATTTTTAAAAAATTTTAAAATATAAAAAGTTTTTATACTAAATTAATGCATAAAATATATTTAAAAAAATATAATTGGATTATTTTAAAGGAAAAAGAACTAATAGAAATTTAAAAATATTTCAAGGAATTATTTTACTTTTTAAATAAAATTCAGTTTTTGATAAAAATAAAAAAAATTCACCATTTATTGAAAATTCAATATTTTCAAAAAATTATCCAATATTTATTCTAATATTATTTTTACATGATGAATTAAAAAGTGAAATTAATTTTCTAAAATTAAAGTTTTATAGTTTGAAAATTAATATTTTATATATACCCTTATAAAAAATTAGTTTTCTAAAACTATTTGCTTTTTTATTTTAATAATAACTTAACATATTTATAATGAATTTAACTATTTAATTAGAGAATAATTTTAAATATTAAAACAATTTATTCTTTCCATACCTGGGTTGTTACACCTAGATATCAAGAAAATAAATTCTTGATTAATAACTCAAGAATATGGGTTAGATAAGGGCGAATTCATTGTAGTTTTTATTAGGGTTTAAATAATTTTAGAAGTTGGGATAATACAAGAAAATACACTTAATAAATTATAATTTATGTTTTACATGATATACCATTAAAATATTACCAAGTAAATTAATCTACAATATTTCTATTCATAATGGTTTTCCATTGAGGAAATATGGAAGATGAATTTGGAAGACACTAAGTAGACAATATCCTTCCAAATCAGTATCCTATAATGATTGGAATTAGAACATTGTAATTTGTTTCTTTGAAGTACCAATTGTAAAAAACTATAAATAGTGGTGATATCCAGGTGAGATAGAAACCACATTCACCAAAGAATAACATTTCTATAGTAAAAAATTTCAAAAAACAACACCTTCAAACATTTAGTGGATCAGCTGGCCTTGTGATTTTTAATGGATGTGTTAAAGCCTTGGAAAAGATATTTGGAGTCGTGGGTTGTTCAGAACATCAAAAGGTATTTTTTTGAAACTTACCCTTTATATGGTAAATATGATCAATTGTGTTCAATAGTAACAATATTAACTAAAGATAATATATTGATGCTTGTAATGGGATTCATATAAGTATATTTTCCTTGAGAAGTATTTTCCTATAGAGGTTTAAGCTAGAATTGAAAATAAATACTTAGAATTGATGTAGAATGAGGAATATTTAGTATCCATGAATGAATTAAACATCACCGTATTTTAAACATATTCACCAATTTTATCCAGGATGTTGACAATAAAATTATTCTATTTTACTTAAGATTAAAGACAACATATCAATGTAAATTGGCTTCTCATTAATTTAAATGTTAGGAGAAATTTTTTCGATGTTCTCAGAAGGTAGAAATGGAGTTTGGAGATGATCATGTTCTCAATGAAATGAAAAAAAACCAGTCTATATGTTAGAAAATTAGGTATAATACTTCAAAGAAATCAGAAGTTAATAAAAAAACATTCCATTTAGTGGGAAGTGTGGTAAAAATAACCCTAGTGAATATCTTATAAAATGTAGAATGTTTTTATGATGTGATAAGCTTGGACACTTGGATCATGACTATAAATAAAAGGATCACAATGATGATCAAGAGAATAATGAAATATCAGGGGTAATATGTTTTTATTATAATTAAATAGATCATTATGTTAGTACTTATCTAGTTATAGGAATAAGGATGGAATTCATCAGGATATAAAGCAGAATGGGGTGGCTAAAATCATCATGACTACTTTAGAAGATTTTGGACCATTCAGTGTTGTGATTTAAATTACATTACTTTTTTACTTATATTATTCCAATGTATAGTTTTATTTTGGGTCTACACATTATTTCATTTCTCATAAGAATAATTATAAATTGTAAATTTCACCTAAATAATTTATGCTATAACTTTTAGTAAGGACACTTGGATGAATTATTAAGGGAAGGATAAATTATAAGAATCTTCTATTTATTTCCTATGGAAAGGATTCACTTACAAACCTTGTTTTATTGTCCCTTGTAAATTTTGATGTTATTATCATTAGGTATTAACTTTATTTTTATAATGATAAGATATATTTTAGAGATGAAGAATTTTTTTTTTCAAATGAGTTTTAGTTTGTATATAAGAATTAATTCATACCTTTCATAATATATCCTTAAGATAATAAATTAATTAAAATGGAAACAAATGTTATCTTTCCCATCCAATTGATAAGACATATACTTTTGAAATTAGTGATTAACCTGTAGTAAATCAATATTTCGATGTATTTTAAGAAAAATTTAACATTATTGTACCTGATAAGGATATTTAATTTCATATTTAACTAATTCATGATGTTAATCCGATATAAAAATATTATTATCAAATGGATAAAGTATAAATTTTATAATTTTAAAAAATTTACAAGAGTTTCTTGATTAAGGATTCATTCCTCCAATCACTTCACCATGGGGTAGTCCTATTTTTTTAGAAAACATATTGTTCCCTGAGGATTTTCATTGAGAATAGATCTTTTCATAACATCATGGTTAATAATAATTATACATTACCTCATATAGGTGAATTATTTGATTAGATATTGAATGATAATTATTTTTTGAAGGTTGATCTTAGGATCAGGTACCACCAGCTGAAGATGGAGGGGGATGACTTTCTGAAGATGAAAATTTTTATTAGGTATGGGAAATATGTGTATGTGGTTATGCTCATTGGGTTGATAAATTCTCCAACCATATTTATATAACTTATAAATAGATTATTACATGTGTTCTTGTATAAATTTTTGGGTTTTTTGTTGATCAAATCTGGATATATTCTAAAAGTTATGTGGATCATGAGAAACATTTGAGATTTTTTTGAAAAATAAAAAAGAAAAGAAGTTATATGGAAAATTTAGTAAATGTGAATTATGGTTGTGAAATATTTATTTTATTGGAAATATTGTAAATAACTATGAAATAGAAATTGATCCAACTAAAACTTAAGTTACTGAAGAGTGTTCCTGACCTATAAATTTCATAGAGATTCATAGTTTTTATGTTTTTAAATGTTACTACAGACAGTTTTTTGAAAACAATTATTTATTGTCTATTCTACTAACTATGTTAACATATAAAGAAGTTAAATTAATATGGATTAAAAAAGGTGGTGAATGTTTTAGGAATTGAAAATAACATTAGTGAAGGATCTAGTTTTGGAACCCCCATTCTAAAATAGTGATTTTTATCTTCAATAATTCTAATTGAAAGATACATGGTTATGTTCTAATGAAAAATGATAATGTAATCACTTATGCTTCTCATCAATTGAAACCTCATTAGCTAAATTATCTTACACATGAACATGAACTAGACTTTGTGTTTTTTTATTAAAAAATATATGGACATCATTTATATGGAATATATTGTGAAGTATATATTGATCATAAAATTTTGAAGTATATATTAACTTAAACATAGTTTAAAAAGGGGAAGATAAGATGGATTGAACAGATTAATGATTATGAATTCATGATTCATTACCGTCTAATAATATATAACTATCTATATGTTTCTTTAAGTTATAAATATATTGCATCCTTAACCATTCTAAATTTAGAAAATGACCCTTTAGTTGATGATTTGAAAACTGTTGGTCTATAAATTGTATATACAGGAGCTTACTCTACTTTGTTTTAGGTGTCAGTAAAGTCATCATTTTCAAAAATAATTTATAAATCTCATAAAGAGGATTCTTTTTAAAAGAAAAGGTATACTTGTTAATGAAGGATATTTTTCTTTAATTTTACTTTTAAATAGAAGGTTTTTTTTGGGAATTGTAAAAAGGTTGTGTGGTCCATATATTTCCTAGTTTAAGAAATAACTATTGAGTGTATTTCTTTGATCTCTATTTTTTATTCACCTTGGAAGAACTAAGATGTTAGATACCATTAAGAAAATTTAGGTTTTATGTAATGAAATTTTTTTTGTAGAATTTAGAATGGATTTTTTGAATTTTAACAGGTTGAAGAATAATAAAAATAAAAAAGGGGTTTCTTCAACCTTTTCCAGTATTGGAATGGAAATGGGAGAATATATCTATGGATTCCATGGCGTGATTTCCCAGACATCTTGAAGTAATAATGAAATTTGGGTTATTATTGATCAATTGAATAAATCTTCATATTTCTATAATTTTAAATATACTATTTCATTAAATCAATTTTCTATTGAATATATATCAAGGAGATAATCATATTATACATATTTACTATCTATATTTTATATGACCCATATCCTATTTTTACTAATAAATTTATTAAAATCCTTCAAAATTCATTGTGTATTGAGTTAGATTTCAATGGAGCTTTTCATCTCTAATACGATGAGCAGTCATAGTGAAAATTTTAGAATTTAGAGGATATGTTTCGAGCTTGTTCAATGAAATACCAGGGAATTTTGGATCAATATATTTCATTAGTTGACATTTCTTATAACAACAGTTATAATTCTAGTATATAGATGACACATTTTTTATCATTATATGGAAAGCAGTTTAAACTATAGATTTTTGGGATGAAATAAGGGAAATAAATTTTTTAGGACCCGAATTGGTAGAAGAGATGGTTGAGAAAGTGAATGTTATTAAAAAAATATGAAGAAAACATAGAGTAGTCAAAAAAATTATGATAAGAATTGGAGGAAATATTATTCATTTGAAGAAGGAGGTCGTTTTTCCTGAATTTTTTCCTAGTAAAGTGTTATGCGTTTTTGTAAAAAAATTAAAGTTGAGTCAATGGTTCAATGAACCATATGATATCCTTGAAATGTTTGGATTAGTTGACTACCTAGAGGCATTATAACAACATGATTTTTTATGATTTTTTTTAAATAAAATAAAATTATTTGATATATTTAGTTACAAATAACACCATGTCAACTTTTTTTATACACAACATTGGGTTTTCTTGTGTTACACATGACACTAAGTTTTAACAAAATAATGATTTATTATGAATATTATTATTTAAACCAAGTCATTATAGACTGAGAGTTAAAATTATAAATGTGAATATAAATAACTGCTTATTAAATATAAATTATATTGGTTTTATATAATGGAAACATATTTATAAAAAAGTACTTAATTTTTGTTAAGGTCTTTATATTTTTTGAAAATACTATTATCTCAAAAAAAATTATTTATTTTTGTGAACATTTATAAAATTATGTGTTCACAATTCTAAAAAACTAATTAAATAAAATTATATTCATTTTTAAAATTATAATTTCAAAAATATCTTAGGGTGATTTTTTTGTATTTTTTGAAAAGTTTCATTTATTTATGAATATTTGAAAAATACTGAGTTTTAATTGAAAAATGAATTTTTGTTTAAATCGTTAATAAAGATAAATTATATTTTAATTTGATTTAAAATTAAAATCAGTTTAATTTTAAAACCAATAATCCAATTTATTTCATTTGAATTAATTTTTATATTTAATTTTAATATAAAAAGTTATAGTCTTTTGAACAATTTCTCTTTAAAAACTCCCTTTCTAATCGTGTCTACAAGATTAATTTTAAATTAAAAATTTCCACTTATATGAATGTAATTTCTAAAAATGGATTCCAAATTTGATATCATAATAATTTATATTATTTTATAAGTTCAACTATTTTTTTTCCAAAATTAATAGTAAAAACAGCAGAAATTATTTACAACAGTTAAGGTAAAAATGGTTTTATCAAGGGGGTGGGGTAAAAATAAAAAGATAAGGGTTAAAAATAACCAAAAAATGTTTTAAACACCCACTTTATAGAAATTTTTGGACATTATCTATTATAGTCTCAATATTGGTTCTTTATTGGAGAATTGTTACATTGAAAAAAACATGGGTAGAATTATTTATTTCAAAAAATTATATGTGTGCCACTAACTTCACTTATAAAATCCCACACAATATCTTCTCTTATTCACACATTAAAAACATTTTTTCACCCCATACCTAACCAAATAACTTCCCAACCTCCATACTCTCATTATATAAGACTTAGTTTTTACATAAATCCAACCTATGATGGATTTTGGTGCAAACCTAAGCAGGATACCCGAAGAAGAAGTAACATTCATCAATGTGAATTTTTTTATTTATTCCTCCAACAGATTCAATTTTTATTATAAAATGATTATATATTAAACATAGTACATTTCATATAATTATATTTTTTTATATTAAGTTATTTATCTATAACAATCTCCACTTCTATCAAATGGGTTATGAAATCAGCATTCATTTGTACGGAGTACAACCACCACTTGAACCAATGTCATCTGTTTTTTCCATTACTACCTATCAAGGCAGAATATAATGATGGATTTAATATACAAATATATATGATATTCATGATATTATTTTTCTTCAATAATTATTATATCATAGATACCTTTATACTCTTTATGTTGTGAGAATATGATTATGTCGCTCGTGTGTACGAAAGACTACTGCCTCACAAAGAGATGTGTTATCCACCATACAAGTCTAGTTATTTATTTTATGAATAAACTATAGGAACCTCATAGATAATCTAAAACTAAAATTAATAATAAAGAAAAAATAATATCAATGAAAAAACATCCAATGAAATTCAAAATTCAAAAAAAAAATTGACATGTCATTACCTCAAATAGAGATCCATCTCGAGACCTAAACCCTAATTCATAGGTTCCCATCATCCACCTCCACACCCATAGTGCCGACGAGGATACACCAAAACCCCTTTAACATCACCTTATATAACCACAAAAACAAGAAAACTGAAACCACCCAAATGAATGTCCACTAAAAATTACCATTGTCGTCTTAGATAGGCCAACCAACATCGGAGATCAATGGACATCAAGGATAACTGTACATCGACCATGAAATTGAAACATTGTTGTGGGTAAAATATCAGAGCCATAATTTTAGGACCATTATGAACACCATCAGTAAGTTCACACATCCTGGAAAACATAAACCCACATAAACACATCCCAAAACCAACATGAGACCCACCATAATAGACCGAAAAGGAATGGGAGAAATAGAATAGGATGAAAGAGAATATTTGAAATGGGATAGTCTTCCTGTGATTCATGACCTTCGACAGGACTATATGAAAACATTTCCTCATCAAATAAACTTTTCAAAAAAACAATAAAAAAAACTAACATTTTTTATGACGATGGAATACAACACCACCATCAAACGAATAGAAACACACCACTATTAAATAAACCATAAAATAGAAAAGGCCCAAAACCCATTCATTAAGAAAATAGAGACCCCAAGGAACAGGAATACCAGATATAATATCACAGAACTCCCACTCCTGGATCCTGTATTGAATTCTATAAAATTATATTTCATAATTTGATGCTGATAATTGTGAGGCAAATTTTTCTTCTAAACCATAAAAAAATAAAAAGGAATATCTAGATCACTTACATTCTTGATGGAATTTTAGGATTATAGTTTTATATAATTAATACAAACTCTTACATAAACAACTCACATCAAATTGGACTCAAAAACAACTAGTTCATAAAGTTAAACATCATCTCATGCCATATCGAGATTTTCTTATTTCATATTAGGTCATAAACATCACCCTTGTTAAATAATTTATAGACACGTATCATTCAAACTCATTCTTTATAACTTAAGTTAGAGAAAACCTAAGAAAGGTAATCTCAAATGATCAGTAAGGGTAATCATAAGCATTAACAATTGAATGTCATTAATGAGAATAAGAGTGCATAAGGGTGTGATAACAGAATCCAAGTGAAGGAGTTAATCATAAATTAAATCATATCCACCAAAAACAGGATCATCAAATATGAAAACATAGAAAAGTAAATAGTCATCAGGATCAATATTCATGAGCCATGGGATATCAATATTGATCATAAGAAACATTATAAAGTCATAAAAAGAATAAATATAACATGTAATTAATGTGGGACATCATTATAAATTCACTATTAAAAAAACTATTATAGATGGAATAATCATACGGTCACCTTTCAAACCTAATGCATCAAAGGGATAACATGAACCCACCCATTTTTTGTTTTTCATGTAACCACCCATCATTGGTTTATCACAGAACATCCCATCATTGGTTTATCATGGAACCATCCTTAATTGTTTTATTACATAACCACCCATCAAATTTCCAAGCACCATTAAAAAATCATCAGACAGTAAAGCTTTCATTTCATAAAAAACTCATAGGAACAATTAATTACCATATTCACAACTTGATTAACTCATGGAAAAGAAACAGGTTCTATAACAATCTCATTAAAATATTGTTAACCACTAGAAAATAAAAGGGTTTTATAAAAATATCTTTAGAAAAACATTAACCCGTGAAAATTAAATGCGTTTAATTATAATCACTTTTAAGTGTTATTAACCCCTGGAAAATAAATGGGTTCCATAACAATCTCTTCGAAACATGATAAACCCATGGAAAAAATGGGTTCTATACCAATCTATTTGAAACCATATTTATCCATCTAGAAAATAATGAAGATGGTATTAATAAAAAATATAAATTGTGTATGATATGTAAAAAAGGGGGTTTTACATTTATTATTTGAAATACCATTAAAATATCATTAAAATCATTCTTGAGGAAATTAATCTTTAAACATTCAATGTGTCCCATACCACTTTGAAACATTTGAATCATAAAATCCATATATGAATAAAATTAAATTAAACTTGTAATATCATTAGAATAAGGTTATTAATGAAATTCAATTTAAAAATATAAGTATATAAACCTCTTAAATATAAGTATATACACCTCTTAAACTAAATTAGGTTTATAATATAATAAACTGCTCAAAGAATGGAAATTGTGACAAAAATCTATTACCACTTTGGTAACTTTGAAACCATAAAACCAATGAAAGAGAAATACTATAATGGATATCTAATTACAAAAAAATTAATTATAATAATAATAAAATACATTAATGGGAAGTATACACATCAAAAAACAAAAATATGTGGTGAATATGGAATATATATCATAGAAACAAAAGTAAGATGAGAAAAACTTTTACTGCTTGAGTAACTTTTGAATCATGAGATCCATGAATGTTACATCAGTTGAAACTTTTAATATCATAAAATAAATGAAATTAATGATAAAACATGACTAGGGTATCATATAAACCATAAACAATTAATTATATTTATAATAACAAATAAGTTTCAATGGAATGTAAATTGAGAAAAATGCCCTTAAATTTATTCTGACTTGTCATGCTTGTTCTTTATATTAATAAATAATAAACTTAAATTATTTTTTTACTTTCTTGAGAACCATTTTCAAGTTTATTATTATTTTTATTTCAATTATAATCAATTTATATATAACTACTTAATAATTTAATTAAAATTCAAATGTCTTGACCATATTCGTCTTATGTGTCAAAACTGGCATTAGTACATCGACTAAGGTCAATTAGGTCATTATTTAAAGATATGAAGAATAATAATCATGAAATAATAATTATATTTTTAAATTAATTGTTCTTTTAAAACCAATCATGGGAGGTGGTTAAGAAAAATTAACCATCATTACAATCCTGTAGATGGTAGGCTATACATACGCACAAGTAACGTTCCCATTTTTCAAAGATCATTATAGAAAGAAGGTAAGTAAAATTTATCTTTAAAGAATTACAATTATACAATTAATCGCATTTTATTTAATTATTCATTATTTTATATATCATTATTTTTATATGGTGGTGAAAAATAATTATAATCACATATCTTTGAGGAGGCGGTAGTCCACACGTCCACAAATAACGTTATCACTTTTTCTATGTGTAAAAAGATAAGAAATAAAGTGATATATTACATTTTAATAAATATGATAATGTCACGAATATTATATATATTTCATTTATAGAACATATTTTTATTAATCCCATAATTTATACATTCCATGTTTAGTGTGAACGAATCACATCGCTTTAAGGAGGCGATAGTCCACACGTTCAAAAATGATGTTATCATATTCCCACAAAATTGAAAGCATGAAATTATGTGTCACACAATTATTATAGAAGAATAAATACATCATAAATATTATATATATATATATAATATAAAACAATATTTACATCATTATTCCCAACCTTGAAAGGTGGTAATGAAAGGAGGAACAACATTGGTTCGTGAGGTGGTAATCTAACGTAGATATGAACAATGATTGCATATCCCATATTATAGAAGTATGTGAAGTTGTATGTATTAAAATTAAATATATATATATATATATATTAATATATAGAGGATACTTATATTATTATATAATCATGATATAAAAATAATTGATGACTGCATATCCCATTTTATTCCCAATTTTATTCTTCTATGATGAGAAAGATTTTGTTTTTAGTATATTTTTTAGGTTTTTTATGATCCAAAAGTATTGAGAGGTGTGAAAATGGGGTAGAGTGAATGCCCTTTTAAAATGGAGGATGAGTGGAATTCTTGTAAATATAAAAAGGTAAACACTATTGGGAGGTATCCTTTATATAATGTACCTAAAATAATGAAAACAATTATATATAATAGGGTATATTGTCTAAATATTTCCATAAAATGGATTTTTTAAAAGTTTCTAGGTCATTTTCCCCTAATGATTAAATTTTAACAACTAAGTAAACTCATTTTCACTTTAATCTTTGTAATTAATTATAATTTATTTCACTAATATTTTTTTTAGAAAATTAAGATGAACATAATATAAATTATAAATTATTATGATTCCAAATATTAATCCATTTTTATAAATTCCAACCATATAAGTGGAAGAATTTAATTTAAATTTAATCCTGCAGACGAGATGCGAGATTGAAATTTTAAAGTAAAAATGTTCAAAAGTTTGACATGTTTTTATATTCAATTTCATAGTGAAATTGATTCCAATGACCTAAATTGTATTTAATTATTTATAAATAGACTAATTATACCTTAAAATCAATTTAAAATATTATTTAACTGTATAAATTATTTAGTTGAAAAGTCAGTTTTCAATTAAAATTTAGTATTATTCATTATTCTTCATAATATGAAAGTTCTCTGAAAATTCCAAAAATTCACCCAAATTAAAATTTGATACTCTAATTTAAAAAATAATAATTTTATTTTGAAAAATAAAATTTATAAAATAGTCCCCAATTATTTTTAAAACAAGTCTTCTATTAAAAGCTAGTAAAACTACTTTTTAGAAAAAATACAACTTTTTTATACTTAAAATTGGATATATTATTATTTTAAACCTATGAAACTTATTATAATAATTTAAAAACATTTTATTAAATATATAAAATATATAATTAATTAATATCTTTCACTAATAGTTATTAATTCAATTTTTTAAGATAAAACTACATTATATTCATAAAAATTGTTTTTCATAAAAACACATCCATTATATTCAATTAGTATTTATTTTCATTTATAACTAATTAGATACAAAATAACACATTTTTTAACCATTATTAAAACATATTTCATAATTTAATTAATATTATTCATTCTATCCATTCCAATGACTAGGTGATAAATATTATGTGAAATAATAATACTATTAATAAATTATGGTCTCATAAAACTTGGTCTTATGTGTAACAAAAGTCATCAAAGAAACCATATGTTCCATGAAACACAAGATAAAATTAGTGTCCATGTGATGAAAATTAAACATTTTTTATGTAATAAAATCTATTAAATAATTTAAATTAATTGGAAAAAGTCTATTTCTTAAAATATCAGGATGTTAGGTGCTACCTCCCATAAAATGGATTTCACCCTTGAAATTCTTCTTTGTTATCAAAGAATTAACATGTTTATAATTCCATTATTGAAACAAAAATCATCAAAAGGTTTAATAAAAAATCCTCTTAAAAATGGAAATGGGAAATATAAAGATCACAAAAAGTTACACATAACTAGGATTCTATATAAGTATAACATCAAAAGGAATAAAATAAAATCATAAATAATTATAGAAAGTGATTGATATCATTTATCAAATACAAGTGAATGATATATTAAAATATAAAGACCTCAAAATAATCTATGATGATGGAATGGACCATCGGTTCATCAGAATTGAAGTTACTCAAATAATAATTTTATTTCAAGATATTATTCCTAGAGTTGAAGAATTATCTTACCATCAATACCAAGATAAAATTAAAAAAATGAAATATACATAATTTTTTATTACAATTTCGTCCTTTAATAAATTTTAAATCTCATATTTTTATCTGAATGATGAATATTTAAGACGAATGTTTTATTCTTGAAGAAAAAAAACAACTTTTAAAGACAACATAACCATAAAAGTCTTAGTAATGCTATTCCACCTATACTTAGACATTAAATAGAACCAAAATGGTTATAACATAGTAATATAATTCCCAAAGTGAGTGAAACATCATATTATGAATTAATATTAAAAATTAATACCTAATGTTCAAACTACACCATTCAATAAACAACTATCCTTAAAATACTTCAAATAATTCCTCACAAAGTTTAAAACCAAAATATTTAAAGGATTTGATCATATATTTTTTCAAGATAAATAAACCATTATTAATCATATGATATATCATATTTTTTCCAAATAAACTTAATCTTTACCTTTAAATAAAATTTTATACTAACTATGACATCACGTAGGCGAGTGGTAGTGAGAGAAACACTTATTGTCCTTCATTCATGGGTTCCGGCCCAGCCGCCCAGTCAGATATGATGGGTAGTTAACAATAATAAAGGTTGTCTCCCATTTTTGGTTTTATACTGAAAATAAATCCTCCCTAAAAACACTTCTTGTTGATCTTAGGGTCTACAAATACCTCAAAAAAACACCTCCAAAAACTCGTTGATAACCTCAAAAATTTTTTACAACTTAAAAACCAAAAGTGGGGAATATTAAGACTTTTAACATATGATAAACTTTAATATTATAGTCCTATGAAGGTATCTACAATTCTTAAGATAAGATCACATGAAAAAATCATAATCTCCAATGTTATATAAATTTACTTCTAATACCAACTATAACAACCCATATCCCGTACTCTTGGATCATGTGTTGAATTTCATAACATTACATTTTTTGATTTGATACTAATAATTTTGAGCCAAAATTTTCATCTAAACATTTAAAAATCAAAATTAAAACATGGATCACTTATATTCTGTAGGACCATTTAATTTTAGAGTTTTAGATAATTAAAAAACTCATCTATAAATAACTCACATCAACTTAGAATCATAAACAGCCATTTGATAAAGTTGAAGCTCATATCTCGTTATATATATATATATATTCTTATTTCACATTATGTTATGAAAAAAATCCTTGTGAAATAATTTATATAAATAAATAATTCTACATCATTCTTTATAACCCATTGAAGAGGAAACATAAGAAGGGTGATATCAAATTCTTAGTAAGGTTAAACATAAGTATTAAAAATTGAATGTCATCAATGAATCTAAGAGTTCTTAATGGTATGATGAAATAATAAATTTGAATGAGGGAATAATAAATGAAATCCTACCCATAAAATATTGGATCATCAAATATGAAGACATGGAAAAAATAATAATAATTAGGATCAGTAATCACGAGCCAAGTGATATCAATCTCGATCATGAGAAACAAGATACACTAATATAAAGCATAAATAAAAAATGTAAGTTACATTGGAAACCATTTTCAATTAAATATTATAATCACCCTTACAAATGTAATAACCATAATGTCAACTTTCATACCCAATTCATTGGTGGGAAGTCACAGACCCACCCATCGTTGGTTTATCATGTAACCCCATGCCATTGGTTTTTCACAGAACCACCAGTCATTTGTTTATATTGGAACCAACAATCATTTTTTTATTTCATAAACACCCATAAAATATCCAAGTAACAATACATAACCATAACACATGAAATATTTTATTTCATAAAAAAATCATAGTAACAACTAATAACCCCTTTCATAATTTTATTATCCCTTTAAAAAGAAACATGTTCTATAACAATCACTTTAAAAAATGATTAACCCATGGAATAGAAACCGGTTCTATAACAATATATTTATAACATTATAAATCCATGGAAAATAAATGGGTTAAATTAAAATCTCTTTAAAACATGATTAACCTATTGAAAATAAATGGGTTCCATAATAATATATTTGAAACATGATTAACCCATGGAAAAGAAATGAGTTCCATAACAATCTTTTTGAAACAATATTAATCCATCTAGAAAAGAATTAGTACGGTATAAATAAAAAATATACCTAATTTTGGGTAATTAACAACAAGGTTTTTTTGTTGTTATGAATTTAAATACCATTTAAACATCATTAAAAACATTCATGGGGAAAATAATATTTAAGCATTCTAAATTGTTCCATACCACATTGAAATATTTGAATCATAAATTCCATGAAGTAATAACATTAAAAGAAACTTATAATATCATAATAATAAGTATATTCATGATATATAATTTTAAAATAAAATTATATACACATTAGAAATTAATTTAAGTGTATAACAAAACAAACATCTCGAATAAGGAAAATTAAGACAAAAATCTGTTACCACTTTGGTAACATTGAAAATGTAAAATCTCTAAAACTGAGATACTCAAATGGATATATAAAAAAACATTAAGGATAATAATAATAAAATTAATTAATGGGTATTATATACACCACACGATAAAAATAAGTGGTTAATATATAATATATCTCACAAAAATAAGAGTGAGATGAGAAAATCCATTACTACTTGAGTAACTTTTGAATCATGAGTTCCATGAAAGAATAACATCAATTGAAAATTTTAATACCATTAAATAAATTAAATTCATGATATAACATTTCATAAGTTAGTATATACATCATATAAAAGTAACTATGTCCATAATAAAAAATAATTCTCAATGGACTCTAAATTGAGACGAAACCCCTTACATTGAGTTAGACTTATCATGATTGTTATTTATCATAATAAATAATAAAAATAAATTAATCAAGTAATTTATTGATACATTTTTACAAGTTTATTATAAATTTTATTTCACTTATAAAATAGATATATATAATTACTTAATAAATACAGTTTAAGTTGGTTATTTTGACCATATTTGGCTTATGTGCCAAAATTGATATCGGTACGCTGACTAAGATCATTGAGGTCATCATATAAATATAAAAAGAATAATTATCTTGAAATAATAATCAAATTTACAAATAAAGTATTCTTTTAAAACCAATTATGAAATGTCATAATGGAAAATTAACTAATGTTATAATCATCGAGATGGTAGGTCGTACGTATGAATGTGTAATGTTCCCATTTTTTCAATAGTCATTATGGATAGAAAGTAAGTAACATTTATCTTTCCAAAATGACCATTATTTATTAAATAAAATTTTATTTAATTATAATTACTTATATATATAATTATTGTAATGTGGTGGTGAAAAAAAAAAGATGAATTGCATCGGTTTGAGGAGGTAGCAGCCCACATGTCCACAAATGGAATTATCATTATTTCGGAGTGTGAAAATGTAAGAATGAAATTCATATTTTATATTAATAAAAATATAATTATGTAATAAATATCATATATATATAATTTATATCACATATTTTTATTAAAACTATCCTTAATTCATTCCATGTTTAGCATGAACGAATCACTTCGCTTTGAGGAGGTGGTAGTCTACACGCCCACAAACGATGTTATCATATTCCCAAAAAAATAGAAATCATGAAGGTATGTGTTATATAATAATTTAAAAAGAATAAATACATCATAAATATCATATAAATCATATAAAATCATTATTTCCATCACAATATCGAACCTTCAGTGGTGGTAATGGAAGAACGAACAACATCGGTTCGCGAGGTGGTTGTCCTCCGTACTCACAAACGATGATTGTGTATCCCATTTTATGGAAGTATAGGAATTTTTAGGTCATACACATAACATAAAAAAAATATAATTATATTTTGGATACTTTGTTATTATATAATTATGATATAAAAGAGTTTAAGGGGAGGGAAAATATATAAAACAAAAGTAGTCATTGAATAATGTTACATTTTTGGGGAACTAATTTTGGTTTGCACAAAAGGTCATCCTTAGTTGTCTTTATTACAATATTGAGGATTTTATGATGATGGTATGGATTTTAAAAGTTTATTTAGGAAGGTTTTTGATGAGAAAAAAGATTTATAGGTGCGATGAATGGGGGGGAGTGAATGCCCTTTTATAATGGAGGAGGAGTGACATTCTTGTAAATATAAAAAGGAAAACACTATTGGGATGTCTCTCTTATATAATTTTGAAAAAATAATGAAAAATATTATATAAAATAATTTATATGGTATAAATATGGAAATAAAATGGGGTTTTAAAAGTTTCTAGGTCATCTGGCTCCTTAATATTAAAGTCTAACCACTTAGTAAACTCAATTTTTTTACTTTACATTTGTAATTAATTTTACTTTCTTTCACTAATATTTTTGATAAAAAGTAATATGAACTTAAAAAGAATTATAAATTATTATCATTAAAAATATTGAATGAATTTTTTGAAAATTAAATCATATAAGTGAGAGAATTTAATTTAGAATTAATCCTGTAGATGAGACAAGAAATCACATTTTTAATGTAAAAAGGTTCAAAAGCTTGAAATTTTTTATATCAAATTTTAATGTAAAATTTATTTCAATGATATAAATTGGATTTATTGATTATAATTGAAATAATTATACCTTAAAACCAATTTAAAATGTAATTTAAATATATAAATTATATAGATGAAAAGTCAGTTTTCAATTAAAATTCAGTATTATTCACTATTCATCAAAATATGAATGTTCTCGGAAAAATTACAAAAAAATCACCCAAAGAAAATTTTTATATTAATATTTTAAAAAAATAAATTTATTTTTTCTAATAAAATTTTAAAAAGTATAAATATTTACTTTTAAAACAATCTTCCATTAAAAGGTTGTAAAACTCTCTTTTAGAAAAATACATTTTTTATGTTTAAAATTGGATTTAATTTTATATTAATGAAAAAAACTTATTGTATTGATTTAAAAACATTTTGTGGAATATATAACATATAAATTTCATAAATATATTTCTATAATAGTTATTAATTTAACTTATTAAGATAAAATTACATTCTATTCATAAAAATGATATCTTATAAAAACACAACATTTATATTCAGACGGTCTTTATTTTCATTTATAACCAATTCAATACCAAATAATTCATTTTATAAACATTAAAAAAATATATTTTCAAAATATATTTAATTTTATTCATTCCCACTATTCCAACGACCTATTTAATAACTATTATGTGAAGTAATAATATTAATAGTACATTGTTTCCCAATAAAACTCAATCTTGTGTGTAACAAAATCCATCAATGATATTTGATGTTGCGTGAAACAAAATATGAACTTGGTGTTTCATGTGAAGAATGTTAAATTTTTTATTCCATGTAATGTAATCTATGAAAGAATTTAAATTAATTTGAAGGTTAATATTTCTTAAAATATTAGGATGTTACAACTAACACAGGTTGTGGCTCCAAGAACATTGGTGAACTCCCAACCAACACATCCCAAAACACACATTAATTCCACTCATCAGTTCAAAATAGAGCCTAATTCAATAGATCTAGAAGCAAGAGCAGAGGTTAGACCATACAAGAGCCTCAAAAGTGACCACTGACTATAGAGAGAATTGATGAATCTAAAAATGAACATCCCCCAAACCATGGAAAAGGTAAACAAAATCAAACAAAATTACATCCCAAACCATCATAGAGAAATCCTAATAGGACTAAAAATGGGATTTTAAATAGAAGATCATGTCATCAGAGGAGTCGTGGTTCAAAGTCGAATCCCTGAAAGTAGGACTCAAAAACCTAGAGAAAGAATGGGAATCAATGAGAAAAATCACAAGGATAACTGAGGAATGAGTGTGACAGAGGTGTTGAGAATAAAGAATCATCTATGAAGAGGTGAACTAGAAACCCTAGGAGAGGGAAACACAGTGGGAGAGTGACAAGTCTGGGGGAGTGTGGTGTCATCTCCCTGTATGTATTGAAGTGATGTGATTAATTCATACTTTATAAGGAAGGAAATAGGGATGGGTTTAATAAACCTATGTGATATATATGAAATAAAAATTATTCTATAATTATAATATATCATTTACCTTTCTTTTTTATTTAATAAGAAAAATGAAACAACATTCATGCATATATACAGACTACCATCTCCATGAATGGTGTATTTCATTTTCTATCACTAAAAGTTATTTATTACTATAAATACTTATATACTAAATATATATAATATTTATATCATGGTTAATATTATTATGATTTTTAAATTATGATCGAAGTAAGAGGACCCAAAATTACATATCAAAACATATAAAAAACAGTGTGGTTATTACCCGTAACGTAACATTAACATAGAATTCTTAATAAATGAGTAATAAAATGTCATATTAAAATAATATAGGGTATTATATATATAAATACTTTTCTATAATATATGTATAATAAACTTATATTAAACATAAAATAGTTTTTAACATGAAAAATGGAATTCAAGACATAAGGTGAGGAATTTCCATCTCACTTTTTTTACTTCTCTGAGACACATAAAATATTCCCCACCTATTTATTTTATGCGGTGTATATACTATCCATGAATGTATTTTTTTATTATTATACTTAAACTTATGGTTATATACATATCCATTTGAGGATATCTCTTTCATGGGGTTAACAGTTCAAAAGTTACCAAAGCAGTAATAGATTTTTGTCTCAATCTTCCTTCATTGAAACATGTGTTATGCTATACACCTATATTATTTCATGAGGTGTATATACAACCCCTTTTACATTTAATATCCTAAATTTATTTATCCTTAAAATATTTTTTGTTTCATTTTATGTTATTTATTCATCGGTCTTACAATTCAAATTTACCAAAGTTGTAATGATTTTATGTAACAATATCATCATTTATTGAGATTATTTATGATTTTATTTCTGAAGATAAAATATTATGATCCATAAATCAATAAACTCATTAATTTTCTTCTCATATTTTTATTAATAATATTTTCATGTAATAGTTACATTTATCCACTATTTGGAATATTAAATAATTAAGAAAATGTTTTCAAAAAAATTCATCTTAATTTTTACCTTCGGTCAAAAATCAATTTTATTCCAAAACCATGATTTCTATAAAAAATTTAGTATTATCCTATTATTTTTAAAAGAAATTTTTACCCATGTTTGATCTTTTTTACTAAAAATGTTTTAAAAGGAACCATTAAATTGTTCTCTAAAAAATTCTCATTTGGATTTTACTAAAAATTTGAACAAAATATTTGTTTTAACATGTATGACATGAAAAAACTACCCTTATAATGGCCATTATTTTATTTTAATATTATTTTATAAAATTATAATTTTATTTTCAAATAAAATTTTTTGAAAATGTTTTATGTTTTGAAAAGTTTTTTTTTTCAAATCAAAAATATATTTTCCTCAATAAATGTTTTAAATTATCAATCAATATATGTTTCCATATAATATAAAATATATTGATGTTGCCTATGACTTACCTTGGATATGATCCAAGGACAACTTTCTTATTCTTTCTCTAAATGGTTTATGTTTAAGATGGAATGATGTTTATGAAATCCATTTCTCTTCCATGAGTTATACCATAATAATTTTTTTGAAACCTACTTCTCTTTCCACACATTATACTATGATGAATTTATGAAATGATTATGAAATCCATCTCTTTTATATATTTTATGATAAGATGAAATATCTATGAAACCCATTTCATTTAATCAATTATTATATGATAAATGTTTTATGATCTTGTGGAAAACAGGTATATGATTTTCATTATGTGATGGGTGAGACCTATGTCTCACTATAATGCATTATGTAATGGTAAATGATCTATGAGAATATAGGGTACATGGGTGGTCATCCCAAGCCTAAAAAATAGGGTACATGGGTGGTTATCCCAAGCCTGGAATGGCTACACATGTGGTTAACCCAAGCCTACCAATGTTATGAATGCCTTAGTGGGTAGCCTTGACATAAGGTTTTATATACATTTGTGTATGCCAAAAATATATCTTTTATGAAAATTTTATACTCTAATGGATCATGTTATTTTATTCCCTTATGATTCATGTCTTATGAACTTCCATTCATTTGTCTATGACCCAAGATTTTGATCTTTGATATGCAGGGTATGGTTTTCTATTGTGATCCCCAAGTTCTAATACCCTTATTTTCATGTTATGATTACATATCTTCATTGTTTACCCTTTCTATGAATTTTATCTCATGATTTCATATGATATTTATATTAACTTTTCTAGTTATGAAGATCATAGTGGGAGATGATATAATTTACCTATGGACCAGCTGTTTGTGTTTCTATGTTTCCATATACACCAAACTATTACGGTGTTTAGTTGTGTGTCGGTGTAATGTAATGAATATTCATAAATAATTATGTAACATCTATGTATGATAAGATTGGGTCACTAAGTTGTTATCAATGTTATGTCGTAAAAATACAAAGTAACCCAAGATTGGGGTGAATTGTGTCTTTTCAAAAATCTTCCACAATGTTGGCTTTTAACACCATATGTGATTAATATGGATATGAAGTGTTTTACTTATTTAAATATTATAAGCACAAAATGAACATAAATAAAGAAAATAGATTTTTGTAGTGTTTTGGGGCACAAATATCCCCCATTCCACTCCACCAATCACTCTCTCTCTGCAAGCTTGGTGAATTTCACAAGCAATGTCCTCTTACATAAGACCATAATCCACAATTGAGTGCAGGAAGTTGAGACTTTTACAAAAAGGATAAAAATAGATCCTTCTGGTTCTTTAACAAGGAACAGAATATCCACAACTTAGATCGAGTAGCTGATAATCCATAACCGAGTCTGAGTAGTTGAAACTCTAATAAATCAAAAAAGTTTGATTTTTTGATTTGTATTTTTCTTCATAGGTGCAGCAGTAGAAACTAATGGTACATTGATCTTCTTCTTCAAAAATTAAATTCTTCAAGAAGGTATAGTTCTGAATAGATCCTGATTTCAAATGATCTTTAATAATAATAGCAACAAATAGTATCAGTAATCTTACAATTGTACTAGGTATAACATTTATGTCTCTAACGTGTAGTCGCTTCTAAAAATTTGATCGTTTGTTAAAGTAAAAATTATGAGAAGTTATTCACCAAAATGTAATCAAATATAAAAAAATATGGAACTTGAGTATCCTATATCTATAGAAAATACACTTGAAAAATATATAGAGAAGATTGTTTGCTTCGATATTCTAGATCCAACAAAGTATCCTGAAAGATCAAATAAATTCATATTCCAATTGAACATGGGAGTTGTAACATCCCTAAATAACCTGAGAGGTTTTCTCTCATTAATACTATTCTTTGAAACTATTGTAACGATCCTCGAATCATTATTTAATTATTACTTGACTGTTGTAGCAATCTCAAATTTAAAACACGGCTTAAAAAAATTTCATTGAAAAGAAAATTTAGGGTTGATCCACATAGCATAGAGTTCCTTCGCATAGCATAGGGTTCCTTTGGGTACAATAGCGTTCCTTCACATAGCATAGGGTTACATTGTGTAGAATAGGGTTTCTACCAACACATGGTTCCTTAACTGTACTTTCATATTCATGTAATGTAGGGAACAAAAGTAACATAGGAATGATAGTATATATTCTCAACCTTTCCAACATAAAATCCCAAACGTAGCATTGATTAATCATATGATCACTTTCCCCTATGTAGGTTATGAAAAATAATTCCAGACTCCAATGTAGGGTTTCTGATCCATAGGCTTGATGATAATATGAACTTAAGGATTTCAATCCAAACACAAACTACTTAGTGTATCATAGAGTTGATATCATACGCAAGCGTTAATTTTCCAACTTAATTTGGGTATAATGAACCACACAATCATTCACTCAATATATGGTTTGAAATAATGTTTCAATATTAATTCTCATAACTCTAAATTCTTTCAGCCTGGATATAAATACCTAAAAACCTACTCAAGAAATATTCATTAGAAAAAAAACAAGGGTATTTGTAAGCATTAAAATCATCATATATTATAGAGTATTGTTGAGACAATACATGCACACAAATCTCACCCTTTTTGATAATAAAAAAACCATTACATAGTCCAAAATTTAAATAAAATTTTAGATTTGTAGACACACAGAAATAGATATAGAAAAATATAAAGAAAATATTTCCATTTCGTAGTATTATTTCGATAAAGAAAATACATATATGTAAATTTAAAAATAAAATAAAAAATGTTGTGGTCTACTAGTAATGTTTTGATAAAGAAAATAGATACTTGAAAATTGAAAAATAAAATAAAAATGGTGTGGTTAACTATTCTCCCCCATAGATATTCTCCCCCTTTTTGTGATATCAAAAAATGGGTTGAAAGAATATATTATTTAAACCACATATAATATAGCACTGAACTATAAATGAATAGTTTATATAAATTAATATAAGAGAAATAAATTAAAGATTTGTAGTGAAATACTAAACATAATTAATATAAAATAAATCTCAATACTAATAAACTAAATTGAATGTAAAATGAATTCAAATGTTGTGAAAATAGGGTACAATCTATAGACAATGAATTTTTTCTTCAAAATGGGGGGCTATGATCAGAATCGTTTGATGAAGAAGGTGAATTAGGATGATTAATTGCTTGAACAACACCAACAATATCAAAAATCTTCAGCAACACTCTCTAAAATTATTTGTTCAAGACTTCTAGCCACTGTTGAAGTATCTTCTTCTAATTGTGACCAATCTTCATATTCTCTACTAAATTAACATTTATAAACTCATTTATAGCTTCCTCTAACTAATATAACAATGTAAAATTATCCATAACTTGATTAAGCAATAATACCAAAGGGGATTAATTAGAAGTAAGTTGACTAACTAGATGCATTTTATTTTCAAATAGAACACTTAAAAGAGTACTTTCAAACTGATGAGTGTGTAGTCTATCATTGAAATCAGCCAGTACTAAGGTTATTAATTCAAACCTTCTGATCAGGTCTGTTAGTGTCTATTGATAAGAGGTTGATACTTTGTTTCATTCCTTGAGAGATTGAAATTATATCCCTATCATCATCTTTAACTAATAAAAATATGACTTTTTGACAGATTCATCTTTCAAAAAGATGAACTCTATATACATTTTGCTGATAAACTCTTGAAGGTCTCTAACATAAATAATATTTTATTTGAATTTAGTTATATTTATCATTAGAGATTAAAATTCAGATCTTGGCTCTATAGAACATTGTATACCCTCAACCATATTTTTCTTAGTATCCAATTCTTATTGTAGAGACATGTTCTGATAATCCTACACATTCAAAAAATCTTACCAAAGCTTCATCATGAGAGTTAGAATATTTTGGAGATTGAACCCTGAATTGATCAATTTCAACTAAATCTAAACATGGATCACCATTTTCACTTGATACATCTCTTAAGGATGATCCTCCAACAGCTTCAGAATCAAGAATAATGAGAGAAAGATTTTTAGGGTCATGGACTTCTTTCATGTGATGTTCTTGACTATGAACCTCTTGCTCAACTTCTTTAACCACCAGAGAATCCTACTCAATGCCATCGAAATATTCATCCATAGTCTCTAGAATTTCAACTAAAATTCTTCTTCTCTGAATAATAGTTTCTTCTAGCCTATATTTACCTTCTTCATCAAGCCTCTATTTGATAGAACCAACAAAAGGAATCATTCTATACTCCCCCTGATCAGATATCACTGTAATGTCCCGGATTTTTCCATGTTTTATTTTAATATTATATGGGAACTATTTCAAGTCCAGGATCTGAGACGGAGTGCAGTTCTGAGGCCCAGTGATCCCAAAACAAATGCTTGAATTTAATTTAATAATTAAATTACAAATGCGTGGGTTTTTCCTGAAAAAGTTGAATAACTCCCAAATGGGTGCTCGAATTAGAAATATAAGGGTACCGTTGCATTCAGACCAACGATTTTACCTTAGGCGAGGCCTAACTTCAGTCGGCGCAGGTTGGAGGTGAAATCTGTTTTTTTGGATGAAACCGTAATAAAAAAATTCATTGAAATATTTTATTTAAATCATTGACGCAATGAAATATTTTATTTCTTTTAAATTGATATTTCACAGGGAAGTTCTGGGTTACACTTCCCATAACTCTGATTTTCACTAGAGAGCTCTGGAGGAGACCTCTCGACGCAGCGACGATGTCATGACGATTTTCGCCAGCAACGACGATGCGGTGACCAGATCATCACCAACAAATGTCGCAGGTCCAGGTAGGACGTTGATTTTGATCCTTTATTCCCCGTTCTTGATTTCTATGATGAATACGGACTAATCCACGGACAGATTAGCCTTCGGATCGATCGTTCTTGCGGGAGGAGATATTTGTGGGAATCGTGGGATGTGATTCTTGATTTTTTTATCTTGTTTCTCATTCAACCTTCTAACGGTGATGAACCAAGATTGACACAAACATCGATCGAGGTTCTTCCCTCTCGATTGTTGTGTTTTTCTCTCCCGATTTCTACGCGTTCTTCATGAGCGTTCTTCGCGTTCTTCATGGGGTAATAAACAATGGATCGTTGCCCATACTTTTTACGATGCAACGATCCCAAATTGAAGAATCGGCACCACATTGATCTTACGAAGGTGCGAAGATGGTTTTGACAGACGGATCAAAGCGGATTAGAAGATATCTTTCTCCAAACGATTTCCACTAGGGTGACCAGAATCGGATTTCGGAGTCGATCGGAGGCCCAAAAACAAGGTATTTGGCACCACGAGGATGAGGCGATCTAGCACCTTGAGTTTCACGGCAAACGGATGGCTAAATCAAAGTCCGGAGGATCAGTCGAGGCGCATGGAGGAAGACAGTGTTTCTAGAAAAATCTAGACTACCCGCCGTGTAGTATGGGCTACACGTCGTGTGTTCGTCGTCATGATTATATGGAATATAATCCAGGAGTACACGGGCACAAGCATGGTACATGTCCAAGGACATGCTGTGTATACCCCTCCCCGGCCAGACCCAGCTAGATACACGGGATACCCCATGTACTAGTACACGGGCAGGCGACACGGACACGGACAGAGGCCGTGTACGGGCACATGGACAACGTACACGAAGCGAGCCCAGGTTCTCGGACATGGAGTGTGATTCTTCTAAAATCCGTTTAGTTTCTTTCTATCTGACAAGCCAAAGGACACTGGCCGTTTACACGGGCAGTACCCGGGGTCAAGGAACACGGCGTGTACTTTTCTACACGCCGTGTAGTTTGGTTTTGTATGGCTTGAATGAAGGACACAATCAGTTTACACAAGCAGTACCCAGGGTCAAGGAACACAGTGTGTACTTTTCTACACGCCGTGTATCCTTTTTCTTCATGGCTTGATCCACTTGTCTTCTGTGACTTGGACTAGCCTTCTTAGGGTTCGTACCCTTGGTCTTTTCCCTGAAGGTTCTGGTATCATTTCCTTTACACAAGAGTATGATCCCTTTAGCAGAACTCCCTGAATATAGTTTTTGGAATCCCCTCTGTGAGACTTAGTGCCGGATCCTCTATTTATTTCCCGGGACCCTAGGTAGAGTTCTTGGTATCGACGTGACCAACTTTACTCGGGAGCCGATCCTCTGGTTAGCGGATTAGCTCAGACTGAGTTGTCGGAATCACCCCATGACTTGGCTGTGATCTTCATATGAGCATCATGTTCCCAAGGTACTTGTGGAGTGTTTTCTCCCTGAACGAGTACTTCATATATCTCTCTTCAGACCTAAGAGTGTGTTATCTCAGTTGTATGCTTAGTGGAATCTTCAAGCTGGATCTTAGTGGTGGCTTCACGATGGTCGTCTGTGTATGAGTATATTTGGATATTCTTATTATATGTTCCATAGACATATACTATGTAGAGCTGAATGTACCTTTTCTTCATGGTATTTTCCTTTGTTGTATTTCATTTATGGTTTTCGGGGTGTCCTACTAGGTATTGTTATACTCACCCTTGCACGGGCTTTGCCCGCACGTGTCATGTCTTGTGCAGATGAGCGAGCCTTTGATAGGATTCTAGGCGGACCAGGACCGGACAGTGCTTAGTGAGATCAGACAGACCGAGGTGTTTTCCTTCGGTGATGGGTTGCAGTCCCAGTACCTTTCTCTATAGGTTGGACTTTGTTGCAGACTTTCTTTTGGTGGGCTTGTACTTTTGGCCCAGGGTTTTACTTTACTACACTTTACTTCCCTGTCGTACTATGTGGTTGGGTTTTAGTGTATGCATTCATATTTTCTCTTTAGTAGTTTTTACTTTTCAGCTTTGTGGGCTTGGGGATGTGTGTGCATGTGTACAGGTTTATAGGCAATGCCTCCCATGTTAGTAACATGCCTACTTGGTGCTAGTCACCAGCCCCTGGCCTATTGGAGGCGGGCTTGGGGAGTTGCGGCTCAGGCCCCATTGGGACGGGTCGTGACAGAGTGGTATTAGAGGTGGTCGGTTCTACCTTAGGACCGAGAGACTGTGAGTTGGTTTGGGGCGACAGTGTTAAGTGTTTTGAGTTTGGCTCTCAGGCCAGGGACCCCAGTGTTTGTGTGGCGGCCGACGTATCCATACACTAGGACTCTGATAACATTCTTTTCGACTCGGAACATGAAAACACTAGTTAGATGGGGTAAAATAATGGTACATTCATCATATAGGAATGGGTTGTGGTTTCCATGTCCTTCTTGAGTGAGCTCTCCAGATATACTCACTAACTGTGACACATCTTGTTTCTTAAACAGGATGGCTCCACGACCCGCACCTACTAGCATCTAGCAGCTCGATCATGAGGATGAACCCCTCAGGGATGAAGCTTCGATACAGGGACCAGATCCCCCAGTTCTACCACCAGGTGCCATGCTAGTTATCCCGTCACCTATGGGGCAGTGTTTAGCGCCCGCTGTACCAGTGGAGGAGGAGCACAGGCTGAGCGCACTCCACGAGTTTCAGAGACAGTGACCCCTCAGGTTTCGAGGAGAGCCTAACCCTCAGGTAGCAGAGTACTGGCTTGACGCAGTGACCAGAGTCTTCCGTTTGGTCAGGACACCAGTAGACCAGATGGTGATCCTGGCAGTGAGATTTCTACAGGGCTCGGTAGACTGATGGTGGAGTTTGGTCATCCAGACTCACGATGAGGCGACTCTTGCATGGTCGTAGTTTGAACATCTCTTTAGAGAGGAGTTTTCATCAGTTAACCTGAGAGCAGTACGTATATAGGAGCTTCTTCAGCTCTAGCAGGGGACCATGACAGTGGCTGACTATTCGTCAAGGTTTACCGACCTCTCGCGGTACTCGATGGATATGGTCAGAGATCAGTACTTCAGAGCTCAGACTTTTGAGCGGGGCCTGCGCAGAGATATCCGAGCTAGCATCATTCCTATGAGCATTCCTAATTATGCTGGGGTTCTCGAGCAGGCTTTGGTGGTCGAGAGATTCCTGGAGGAGCAGGGACAACCGATAGTTGTTAGTAGTGGGTGAGCTGGAGCAGAGACCTCGGCAGCAGGGAGCCGACGTCAGGGACCCAGGCATGGGAGACGTTTTTAGATGAGATCCCATGATAGGGGATCAGTCATACAAGGTTCATAGTGTGCATCCATCCAGTCTCGGGAGAGGCGATGTTACTCTTGTGACAGAAGGGGACATCTCACTCGAGATTTTCCGACCCACCGTGCTATTGACACGGGAGCAGTGGATGGACCACTAAGGCAGAGGCAACGTGTGGAGCAGGCAGATCCGCGAGGTGGAGGACGTGGAAGAGGAGCTGGAGGTGGTCGACGTTTCGACTCTTTTCCACCACCACCCCCAGGAGGTCCACCCCAAGATCAGGGAGCGGGTGGACAGAGGCATGGGCAGATACAGGCGGCAGAGGCTTATGACCCAGGTACTCCCGGAATGATTAGAGGTACTATCTGTGTCTTTTCTAACTTGGCTTCCGTATTGATAGACACATGTGCTAGTCATTCCTTTCTGGATTCTTATCTTGTTCGAGACATTACGATTCCAGTTAAATCATTGACTTGACCCTTACGCTTAGAAACACCGACTGGAGAAGATTCAGAGATCACACACCTTTTCAGGCAATGTGACCTGACCCTTGGAGGTGAGAGTTTTGGTTGGAACCACTTTTTGGTAGTGTCGATCCCTTACTATGTCATTCATGGTATGGATTGGCTATCCACAGTTCATGCCCAGATTTATTGTTTTAGACGAAGGGTGCGGTGTGTCTGTAGTGATGGAACGAGGTTCTATTTTTTCGGTGAAAGAGAGACCCCTGCAATGCAGGATGGACTCGTGCATAGGAGGGAACAACTGATTTCACATCAGTTGGCTAGCCTAGCCCTTGGTGCGGAAGATGTTACGAGTTTCCAGTTTCCAGCAGTGGTGGCTGAGTACGAGGGCATCTTTCCGGAGGATGTCCCCAGGCTACCTCTCTGCCAGGAGATATATTTCTGCATTGAGTTGCAACCCGGGACGACCCCGATTTCAGCATCATCTTATAGGATGGCTTCTATAGAGCTTCGTGAGCTGAGGATGTAGCTGGACGAATTGAAGAATAAGGGCTTTGTGAGACCCAGTGTTTCACCCTGGGCGGCCCCAGTGCTATTTTCCAAGAAGGCGGACGGGAGCTTGAGGCTACGTGTGGATTACCAGCGCTTGAATCAGGTGACTGTAAAGAACTGGTATCCACTACTGAGGATCGATGACCTCTTCGACCAGTTGAGAGGGGAACTATGGTTCTTGAAGGTTGATCTATGATTAGGCTATCACCAGTTGCGAGTACAGAAGGAGGATATACCGAAGACGGCTTTCAGATGTCTCTACGGTCACTATGAGTACTTGGTGATGCCCTTCGGTGTGACGAATGCCCCGACAGTGTTCATGGAACTCATGAACTGGATCTTTCAGCCCTATCTTGACCGGTTTGTAGTGGTCTTCATCGATGATATACTTGTGTACTCTGTGTCCAAGGAGTAGCATGCAAGACACCTAAGGATGGTTCTGGACACACTCCGAGAGCACCAGTTGTATTGAAAACTCTCGAAGTATCAGTTCTGGTTATAGGAGGTCCACTTTCTGGGGCATGTTATCTCAGTGGATGGTGTAGCAGTGGACCCAGCAAAGGTGGAGGCAGTGCTAGCATGGGAGCCACCCCAGAGCGTGACAGAGGTGCATAGTTTCCTTGGGTTGGCAGGCTACTATTAGAGATTCATCCATGATTTCTCCAGGATTGCAGCACCCATGACATCTTTGACCCGAAAGGGACAACCTTTCGTGTGGACCGAGAGATTCCAGCAGGCTTTCCAGCAGTTGAGACAGAGTCTGATGAGTGCCCCGATCTTGAGATTACCGGAGGAGGGTGTTGAGTACGTAGTGTTCTGCGACGCATCAGGAACCAGGCTTGGTTGTGTCCTGATGCAGAGGCTAGTGGTTATTGCCTATGGCTCACTTCAGTTGAGGCCACATGAGCAGAACTATGCGACCAATGATCTCGAGTTGGCAGCGGTAGTCTTCGCATTGAAGATGTGGCGACACTACTTGATGGGAGAACAGTTTACCGTCTACTCTGATCACAAGAGTCTCAGATATATCTTTTCTCAGAGGGATCTAAATTTAAGACAGAGGCAATGGCTTGAGTTTCTCCAGGATTATGACTTTGAGATCGTTTATACTCTTGGGAAGGGGAATGTGGTGGCAGATGCTCTCAGTAGAAAATCCAGTTCGTAGTTGCTAGATGAGGAGACAAGGCAGTTGGCCCCTTTGTAGTTTTCCTTCATGGAAGGGATTGTAGGAAGCTTTTGGGACTTAGTTACGCTTGAGCACAACGTTTCATCCCTAGACTGATGGTCAGACAGAGCAGACTATCTAGGTCCTAGAAGATATGCTATGAGCTTGCATACTTGACTTCGGTCGTAGCTGGGAGGATCACCTACCACTGGTGTAATTTTCTTATAACAACAGTTATCATTACACTATTGGGATGACACCATTCGAGGCTCTAAAGGGGCGACCTTGAAGGTTTCCACTTTGCTGGACTGACACGGGAGAGTCAGCACTCGTGGGCCCAGTGATGGTGAAAGCTACCATAGAAAAGGTGCAGGTCATCCAGGAGTGGATGAAGACTGCACAGAGTCGACAAAAGTCTTATGCCGACCAGAGGCAGAGGCCCTTAGAGGTCAAGGAGGAAGACCATGTGTTCCTTCGGGTCTCACCTCGACGAGGAATGTGGTGATTTGGCCGAGGCGGCAAGCTATCTCTAAGGTTCGTTGGCCCTTTTCAGATTCTAAGTAGAGTTGGCGAGGTGGCGTATCCCTTGTATCTACCTTCTCAGATGGACCGGGTACACAACGTCTTCCATGTGTCGCAACTACGGATGTACGTGCATGATCCATCACACACCATTGATTGGGGCGAGCTGGACATTGACGATGGAGCGACCTTTGCTGAGTACCCAGTGGAGATCGAGGATCGGCAGGATAAGATCCTTCGTGGACGATCTATTCCCTTGGTGCATGTTTGGTGGCAGCACGAGAATCTCCAGGAGAGCACGTGGGAGCGGGAGGCTCAGATTCGTGTGCAATACCCACACCTTTTTGAGTAGCCCTTGTTTTGGATTTTCAGGGACGTAAAAGCCCTAAGGTGGGTGTGATGTAATGTATCGGATTTTTCCATGTATTATTTTAATATTATATGGGAATTATTTCGAGACCAGGCTTTGAGACGGCATGCAGTTCCGAAGCCCAGTGAGCCCGGAACAAATGTTTGAATTTAATTTAATAATTAAATTACGCGTGCATGGGTTTTTCCAGAAAAAGTGTAATAACTCCCAAACAGGTGCTCGGATCAGAAATCTGAGGGCACCGTTGCGTTCAGAACATTGATTTTACCTCAGGTGAGGCCTAACTTTGGCCGGCGCAGGTTGGAGGTGAAATCTGGTTTTTTGGATGAAACCGTAATAAAATATTTCATTAAAATATTTTATTTAAATATTTGACGCAACAAAATCTTTTATTTCTTTTAAATATAGATTTCACAGGGAAGGTTAGGGTTACACTTTGCATAACTCTGATTTTCTCTGGAGAGCTCTGGAGGAGACCTCTCGATGCAGTGATGACGTCTTGACGATTTCCACCGGCAACGACGACGCGGCGACCAGATCATCGCCAACGAACACCACGGATCCAGGTAGGATGTTGATTTTGATCCTTCATTCCCCGTTCTTGATTTCCACGATGAACAAGAACTAATACACGAACAGATTAGCCCGCATATCATTCATTCTTCTAAGAGGGGATATTTGCGGGAATCGTGGGATGTGATTCTTGATTTTTTATCTTGGTTTTCATTGAACCTTCTAACAGTGATGAACTAAGATCGACACGAACATCGATCAAGGTTCATCCCTCTCGTTTTTTGTGTTTTTCTCTCCCAATTTCTACGCATTCTTCATGATCGTTCTTCACATTCTTCACGGGGAAATTAACAACAGATCATTTCACATCCGTTTTGCGACGCAACGATCCCAAATTGAAGAATTGGCACTGCAGTGATCTTACGGAGGTGTGACGACGGTTTCAGTGGATGGATCGAAGCAGATTAGAAGATATCATTCTTTGAATGATTTCCATTTGGGTGACCAGAATCAGATTTCGGAGCCGATTGGAGGCCCGAAACCCAGCGATTCGGCACCACGAGGACGATTCAATCCAGAACCTTGAGTTTCATGGCAAACGGATGGCTAAATCGATGTCTGAAGGATCAGCCGAGGCATGTGGAGGAAGACGGCATTCTGGAAAAATCCCGACTACACGCCATGTAGTATGGGGAGCACGGCGTGTGTTCGTCGGCGGGATTACATGGCATGTACTTTGGGAGTACACGTGCATGGGCAAGGTGAACGCCCAAGGACACACCATGTATAACCCTCCCCGGCCAGACCCAGCCAGATACAGAGGATACCCTGTGTACTGGTACACGGGCAGGCGACACGGACACGGACAGAGGTCGTGTATGGGCACATGGCCAACGTACACGGAGCGAGCCTAGGTGCTCAGACACGACATGTGATTCTTCTACACTCCACGTAGTTTATTTCTATCTGACAAGCTAAAGGACACGAGCCGTTTACACGAGCAGTACCCTGGGTCAAGGAACACGACGTGTACTTTTTTACACGCTGTGTAGTTTGGTTTTTCATGGCTTGAACGAAGGACACGGGCCATTTACACAGGCAGTACCCGGGGTCAAGGAACACGGCGTGTACTTTTCTACACGCCGTGTAACCTTTTTCTTCATGGTTTGATCCACTTGTCTTCAGTGACTTGGACTTTCCTTCTTAGGGTTCGTACCCTTGGTCTTTTCCCTGAAGGTTATGGTGTCATTTCCTTTACACAGGAGTATAATCCCTTCAAAAGAACTCCCTAAATAGAGTTTTTGGAATCCCCTCTATGAGACTTAGAGTCAGATCCTCTATTAATTTCCTGGGACCCTAGGTAGAGTTCTTGGTATCGACATGACCAACTTTACTCGGGCACCGATCGTATGCTTAGAGTATTTTCTCAGAATGAGTTGTCAGAATCACCCCATGACTTGGCTGTGATCCTCATCTGAGCATCATGTTCCCAAGGTACTTTTGGAGTGTTTTCTCCTGGAACTAGTACTTCGTATCTCTCTCTTCAGACCTAGGAGTGTGTTCTCCCGGTTGTATGCTTAGTGGAATCTTCAATCTGGATCTTAGTGGTGGTTTCGCGATGGCCGTCTGTGTATGAGTATATCTGTATATTCTTGTTATATATTCCATATAAATATACTATGTAGAGCTGACTGTACCTTTTCTTCGTGGTATTTTCCTTTTTTGTATTTCATTTCTGGTTTTCGGGGTGTCCTACTGGGTATTTTTATACTCACCCATGAACGGGCTTTGCCCGCACGTGTCGCGTCTTGTGAAGACAAGCGATCCTTTGACAGGATTCTAGGCAGACCAGGACTGGACAGTGCTCAGTGAGATCAGACAGGCCAAGGTGTGTTCCTTTAGTGACAGGTTTTAGTCCCAGTACCTTTCTCTATAGGTTGGACTTCGTTGCAGAATTTCTTTTGGTGGGCTTGTATTGTTGGACCAGGTTTTTACTTTACTACACTTTACTTCCCTGTCTTACTCTGTGGTTGGGATTTAGTGTATGCATACATCTTTTATCTTTAGTAGTTTTTACTTTTCATCTCTGTGGGCTTGGAGATGTGTGTGCATGTGTAAAGGTTTATAGGAAATTCCTCCCATGTTAGTAGCTTGCCTACTCAGTTCTAGTCACCAGCCCCTGGCCTATTAGAGGCGGGCTTGGGGAGTTGCGGCTCGGGCCCCACTAGGGCGGGTCATGCCAATCACCAACCTTTACTGTTATTTCATTCTTACAGAAAAAAGGCTATTGTAATAATTTCTTCAAAATCTTTACTTATTTACAATCCCAACTTTTAAAACATTTTTGTGATGACATGTTTTTCCAAAAAACATATTGACAATATTTCATGTTCTTTCCAACAAAAAAGAAATTATCCTTCTATAGGGATAAAATCTCATCATGGAAAACTTATGGAAGAAATGGTTATAATAAAATATCATAAACTAACAGAAATTGAACTTTATGTGGTTATAAAACAAAAATATGAAATGCATGTTTGGATAAATAACTTTCTCTAGCTTAGTAGTCCTTGACAAAATTTCATATTTAATAAATTTCATCAAAACTCAGTGATCAGGAATAATATATTTCATCATTACCATTTTGATAGTTCTTGCTCCAAAAAAAAAACATAATGTCCTATAACAAATATTTTTCATTACATATATTACTCAAATTAAAATGGAACTCCCCATCATGGGAAAACACAACAGTTTAGCCATTTCCATAGAAGAAATATAATATTCTGAATAATTAATCTTAGAGATAATAATGTCATCATCGAATCTGAGACTGAACATTTCATTTCTATAAAATTATTTTACTTGAATATAATATACAATCAACGTGCTTAATTCTATAAAAGCATAACTTAGACCATTGTATTTTATGTCTTCATTGAGTGAAAGATTCTTTGAATATAAACAATCGAGATCGATTACCTTACCTTAGAGAACTCTGCAATTAAACAATGAAATATAAGTAAAGGCATCCAACTAAAAATATTCATATCTTCTAGAGGTTATTATATATGAAGGTTTAAAGTTGAATGGATTGAAGGTTTAGGGTTTCGGCTAATGGGAATCGATAGAAGCTTAGTAAACCAAAATAATGTGTCGGAGAGGAGAAAGAGAGATAGAGAAGGTGAACGGTTTTCTCACGTTGATTTAGATTATACTCATTATTTTTTAATTTGAGAATAAAAATAAAAATAAATCAATATGAAATTATTTTTAAAAACAAATTAAAACATAACCAATTTATTTTAAACATATCTAATAAATTTTATTGAAATAAAAACAGAGAGACTCAAAAAAATTAACAAACATTTATTTAAAGTTAAATATTCCTAACTCTCCTTTAATTAAATCAAAACTGTCACTTGGAATTAGTTTAGTAAAAATGTAAACTAATTGATATTTGGTATTAAAAAATTCTAATGATATATCCTTTTAAGGGCATGATCTCTTAGAAAATGATTTATTATATCAACGTGCTTAGTCATAGAAAGAATTATAGGATTTTTTGAAATATTTATAGCACTAGTATTATCACATAAAACCAATATAATATAAAAATTTTGAGCAATGTCCAATTGAGTGTTTTTTATCCACAGTACTTGTGCACAACAACTCCCAGTAGACACATATTATACCTCATCAGTTGATAGGGAAACTGAGTATTGTTTCTTACTAGACCATAATACTAAATATTTTCCTAAAATGTGATAGGTTCCTGAGGTAATTTTTATATAAAATCTACATCCTCCAAAGTTATCATATGAATATGAAATTAAATTAAAATCATAATGTTTTGGGTAAAGAGGATATTGAAAAATAGTTCCTTTTAAATATCTAAAAAATCATTTTATAGAAGTAGAATGGGAATATTATGGATTTGATTGAAATCTAGAACATAAACATAAAAAACATTATGTCTAGTTTGATAGTAGTAAGATATAGTAAACTACCAATCATAACTCTATATATCTTGTTTTCCACGGGTTTCCATCTTCATCCAAACCATGTTTTATATTATTACACTTATGATTTGTATATATCTTGTTGTTTTCAAGTCTAAACTTTTTCAATATACCAATATTATATTTAGTTTGATTTTAAACATTTCCATAATCTTTTTGATAAATTTGAAACCATAAAAAGAAACTTAATTATCCCATCATACTAATTTAAAATTATTTTTTCATTAATTTGGAAAAGTCACTAGAAATCATTTTATTAGTTGAACAAAAAATAACATCATCAACATATATTTGACCTAATAAAATATTAAAACAAATAGTTTTCTTAAAAAGTGTTGGATCTTCCAATCAAATAGTAAATCCATTTTTCAAAAAAAAAGAACTATATCTTTAATACCAAGATCTAGGTGCTCGTTTAAGGCCATAGAGAGCTATAGTAAGTTTTAAAAATAGATTTTGGTTTTTGAGAATTTTCAAAACCAAGATGTTGTTCAACATAAACTTCCTCCATTAAATAAACATTTAAAAAAGAATATTTAACATCCATTTAATATAGTTTAAAATTCATATGAGATGCATAATCAAAAAGGTGTTTAATGGATTCTAATATAGCTACTAGGGAAAAGGTTTCATCCTAATCTACACCTTCTTCATGATTATATCCTTTATATTCTAATCTAGGTTTATTTTGGTTTATTAACCCTTGATCATCCTATTTATTTCTTAAGGCCCACTTAGTTCCTATTACTAGATAATTGGTTGGTCTTTCTACTAGATTCCAAACATCATTTATTTTAAATTGGTTTAGTTTTTCTTGCATTGCAAGAATCCAAGTCTCATCTTCTAAGGCTTCTTTAATAGAATTCAGTTTTAACTGAGATAAAAAGGTAGAAAATTCATCCAGGTTTACTATATTTCTTCTAGTTCTAATTCATGTGTCTAGGTCTTATTTTAGAGTTTCAAAAGGATGATTTTTTAAAGTTATATACTATCTAGTAAAGACACTTTCAGGTTCTTCAGTTTCATGTTGTTTTGAATTGGAATGAATTTTATTAATATCATTTTCAAAATCATTTTTTGGGGTTTCAACTCTCATGTTGTAAAAAAAGTCAGTAAATTCATCATTTTGATCATTCTCTTTAATAAAAGGGTTAGTTTTATCAAACGCCACATAAACTAATTTCTAATTAATCCTTGAATTTTTATTGATAACTCTATAAGATTTAGAGGTAGAAGAATTTCCCAAAAATATTCCTTCATCGACCTTTGGATTGAGCTTACCAATATTATCCTTAGTGTTCAAGATATAATACTTGCATCCAAAAACATTAAAGTACTTTACATTTGGTTTTTTTATTCCAAAGTTCATAGGGTTTCCTATTGTAAATAGGCCTTATTAAAAATCTATTCATGATATAGAAGGTTGTGATTACACCTTCTTCCCAAAAATAGGTAGGTAGACTGTATTCATTCAGCAGAGTTCATTCCATTTCTTGAATATTTATATTTCTCCTTTCAACAATTCCATTTTGTTGAGTTGTTTTTTGTATAGAGAAGGTGGGTTTAACACCTAGATTTGTGAAAAAATAATTAAATTCATGATTCTAAAATTCTATACTATGATCAATTATTAATGAAATTATTTTAAAACCCTTTTCATTTTAAAAAACATTACAAAAAACTTTCAAAAATAGTGAATACTTCACTTTTGAGTTTCAAAAAATTAACCCAATTCAATCTAGAAAAATCATCAACTAAAAAATAGATATATAATTTACCATCCAAATATTCTACTTTTTATGGTCTAATACAATCCATATGAATAAGTTATAGTGGTTTATATTTTAAATTTTTTTTAATATATTTGAAAGAAGATTTGTGTTGTTTTCCAATTTGGCATGCATCATAGAATCTGTCTTTGTCAAAATTAAGAATAGGTAAATCAAAAACTAACTTATTCTTAGATAATTTATGTAAATAATATATATTAGTTTCAAAGTCTCTTATTCCAAATCCATGACTCAATTGCCATAATAGTTAAACAATTCACCTTATTTTTACATAAGGAGTTTAAATCCAAAGTAGAAATATTATCAGTTAGAGGTTCTCTAAATTTAAGAAACTTATCTTTAAAGTTAGGGTAGTAATTTTTAGAAAATTAAACAAAAAAGACATCATCAAAAAGTTGAGAGATACTTATTAGGTTCTTCTTTACCCTTGAACATACAATACTTTGTTTATTGATATAGTCTTTGGTTCTACAACGGTTATAAATCCAATAATTTTTCCTTTGGAATTTTCAAAAAAAAAATTAACTAATCCTCCATCCATTTGATTCAGGGTATGAATTTTTGTTGAGTATCCACTCATATGAATAGAACACCCAATTTCCATATACCATATATATTTTCTGTTTCCATTACTTTTTTCCTACACAATTATTTAAGAAAATGATTGTTTTGGTACCCATATCTTCTTGGGTCCGGAAGTGTTTGTGAGAAATGATCTGGGAACTAATATCTTCTTTATTTTTACATAACTCATTTCGCTAGCTTTATAGATAAATTTGGAAATAAAAGCTCTTTTAATACCACTAATTTTAGGTTTTTTCAAATAACAACTATTAATAACATGAACTTTTGTTCCATAATGATAACATGTATCATTTTTTAAGTTAGGAAAAAAAAATTTATATAATTTTGATTTCTAACACCTGATTCCTATTTATAATATTTACATTTTAATAATATTGTTTCCAATAATTTCATTTAAAATGTTTCCTCCTTTATTAAATAAGAGAGCATCCCCCTTATAAGAATCTACATCATCCTGCATTTCTTTAATCCTGTTCTCATGATCAATGTAGTTTTTTGTAGATGAGTTTAATTTATCAACTAGTTCCTTATATTGTTTTAGTAGAGTGTCCCTTTCAGTTAAAAAAAATTATGAATTTTTTTCAATAACATTTTCTTCTTTATAAGAGAATCATATTTTTCTTCTAATTTAGAATAGTAAGTAGATAATTTTTCATTTTAGAAACTACCAGTATCAGAATTAGAAGAGTAATATGTTTGAACCCTTTCCTCTTCAACCATAAAGCAAATTTTGGATTTGAGATTTCACTGGTCTTTTTTGGAATTGGATTTTGAAGAGCTGTTGGAGTCTTTAGATAGACTCCAACTAGCTTTCATTTCTATTTTTTTAATTTTTTCTCATAATAAAAAATATTCTGATATATCTTTTATGTCCTTTTCATTTCATCTTTAAGTTGAGTAAAATCAGGTCTAATATGAACCAATATATTTTATTCATAACATCAAAATTCTCATGGTTCTTTCTCATATGTCTTGAAATTTTTTTTGAAACCTCTTTTCTTCTTATATAATTCTCTGAATCTCCTTGATAGCTAAGCTAGTTCCATTTTAGAATCTGAGGAATCTGAATTTTTCTATTATTTGACTTATTGCTTTGATTTTCTGCTATAATTTTAAGATGTTACTTTTAGAGAAGTATTTTACTTCTTTAAAATATTTTTTTGATCTTAATATTCAACTTGCATCTCAGCTTCATGCATCATCAGTGACCCAATTAGTTATTTCATTGTTAGATCTTTGACAGGTGATGATTGGTGAATAGTAACTGATATGCCATTCCATTCTGAAGGTAGTACTTTGAGTAATTTCAAATCCTTCTCAGATTGTTTGATGGGTTCTCCTAAGGCTATAATATTATTGAATGTTTATATAATCCTTCCATTCATTTGTGTGATGCTTTCACAATTAATCATTATAAAGGTGTCAAAATTTTGTTTTTCTATATCCTACCTCATCTGTCTAACATTATCTTATCCATAATAAGAAAATTCTATAGTTTTATATATCTCATAGGTAGTTGGAAATTGTGATACATGATTTAATTGATATGGTCCAATACAAAAAATAATAGCATTAATCTCTTTAGAATTGATATCATACTCGGCTTCTGTTTCAATAGTCCATGTTTTTGGTTTCTCAAAAATCTTTAAATGATTAATGATTTTTTAGCAGACATTGAATCCAATACTTTTCATATAAATAATCATTCAAGTTTTCCAGAATCCATAATTTTCACCATTAAAGTATGGAGGACGAGCCATATACATTCCTTCTCCAGAATCAATGATTTACATCTTTGAACAGACCTCATAATTTTATCTTGCTATAGATTTATCCAAAAACTCCCTTTAATACCAATTTATAGGTCATAATAATACAAAGTAATACAAGAGGGTGGTCAATTGTTTCTTTTAAAAAATACTCCATAGTTTTTCCCTTTTGACACCCTCTGTGATTAATATGGATATGTAGTGTTTTACTTCTGTAATGAGTATATGAAACAGATGAACATAAATAAAGAACATAGATTTTTATAGTGTTTTGGGGCACAAAGATCTCCCAGTCCACTCTGCCAATCACCCTCTCTAAGAGCTTAGTGAATTTTACAAGTTAGGTCCTCTTATGATAAGAACATAATCTACAAATGTGTGCAGGAAGTCAAAACCATTACAAAAAAGGATAAAAAAGAGCCTTATGGTTCTTTAACATGGAATCGAATATCCATATCTTAGATAGAGAATCTGATACTCCACCACAAATGAGTCCAAGAAGTTGAAACTCCAATAAATCAAAAGAGTTTGATTTGTTGATTTGGGTTGTTCTTCACAGTTACAGCAGTAGGAACTTAAAGTATATGGATCTTCTTCTTTATAAAGGAAAGTATTTAAGAAATTATAGTTCTGAAGTGATCCTGGTTACAAATTATCTTCAATAATAACAACGACAAATAGAAACAATAATCTTATAGTAGTATGAGGAACAAAATGTATGTCTCTAAATTGTTGTCTCTTATACAAATTCGATCATTCCTCATAGCAACACTTATGAGAAGATATTCACCATAAAGTAATCAAATATAAAAAATATGAAACTTGAATATCATGTATCTTGAAATGATACACTGTAAAAATATATAGAGAATAATGTTTTCTTAGATATTCTAGATCCAATAAAGTAGCCTAAAAGATCATAAAATTCAAATTCCAATTGACTCAGGGAGTCGTAACTTCACTTAAGAACATGAGATATTTTCTTTGATTAATACGGTTCCTTGAAACAATTATAATGATCCTAGAATTGGTCTTTAATTCTTACTTGACCATTGCATCAATCCTAGATTTCTAACATGGCATAAAAGCTTCATCATTGAAAAGAAAACATAGGGATAAGCCACATAACATAGGGTTACATTACGTATCGTAGAGTTCCTCAGTGTAGAATAGGGTTCTTTCATGTACAATAGGTTTAATTCACGTAGAATAGGTTTTCTACCAATGTATGGTTCCTTAACCATACTTTCATCTTCATGTAATACAGGGAACAGAAGTAGCATATGAATGATAATCCATATGCTCAACCTTTTCAACATAAAATCATGAACGTAGCATTGATTAACCATATGTTCACTTTCTCGAATGTAGGGTATGAACAATAATTATAGAATCCAACAAAGGTTTTCTGATCTATATTCTTGATGATTCTTTAAATGTAAGTATGTTGATCTAATCACAAACTGTTTAGCATAGCATAGGGTTGATACCATATTAAAGTTTAAATTCCCAAATGTATTGTAGTGATAATGAACTATACACTCATTAACCAAATGTAGGGTTTGAAATTTTATTTGTAGATAAATTCCTATAATTCTAAATTCCTTTAACCTAGAGATAAATTCAGGAAAACTCACTCAAGAAATTATCATTAGAAAACATACATGGGTATTTGTGAGCATCAAAATCATCATATATTATAGATTATTTTTGATACAATATATTCCCAAAAATTAGAGGATAAGTTTATTTAACCTTTGGAATCTAGGATGATAAAACCTTAGTGAGATCTCTAAGGGAATGTTTGAGGATAATTCTAAGGATGATTCAAAGTATAGGTAAATTTCCTAGAATTTTGGAAAAGGATAGAGTAAGTGGTTTCCATGGAATTACATCTATGTATGGATACTAAAAGTGGATGTGGCTATGGCATAGAGGTACCTAGGGGTAATAATTCTGAAAATGGTTCTTTGAGATAGACTTTATTCTCATTTGGTTCATAAAAATGTGCCTTATTATACACCTGGATTGACAGTCCAGAGGGATACACTTTGGAAAATGAAAAACTATTTAAAAAACATCATGAAGGATTTAAATAGATGATGACTATGGATGAATTATAATAAACCTAATGTGTATTATATTAAAGAAAGTTTCATTATTTAGACATCCTATAGGTAATTTTATTATTATTATTATTATGTGGTTCCCCACTATGATTATTGTTTCTTACACTATGTTTTTTGGTTTTTTTCAATGGATAGAACCTAAAGGAATGTAATTAATGTTGAGTGTGATGGATAATGAAATGATTTACCTCTTGATAATCCAAATGTTATAGGAGATGAAATAAAAAATCTAGTTTCTATTCTTATACAACTCTCTCAATCCCTGAATTATGATGAACTTCCAAATGAGAAAAGGAGGGGACAATGGTCTTTTGATTCCTTCACGAGGAAACATCCAACTTCATTTAGTGGGTCTTATAATTAATTAGGTTCTGAACAATGCATCACAACCACTAAAAATATATTTCCCATTCTCTATTGTTCAGAAAATGAACAAGTCATTTTAGTTGTCTAACAATTGGAAGGTGAAGCAGATCAATAGTGTAATCTTATAAATAATACGAGGCAACATGATGAAATTGAATCCATGGATTGGGATAAGTTTAAGGACTAATTTTTCAATAATTACTTTCCTCATATTCTCCATATGAATATAGAAAAGGAGTTACTTGATATAAAACAAATGTATGATAAATCTATTTGTAACTATGATGAAAATTTTACAAGATATTTGAGGTAGGATTTTGGTATAATCATCCAACCTAAAAGTAAGGTTGATCATTTTTTCAGTGGCTTAAACCAATTATCTGGAAGGAATTTTCCATAAGAGTCTTCACTAGATATAAAGGGATTTTTCAATGTTATATCAAGGTAGAAATAGGGGTTAGAGTTACGTATCAATATTAGAGTTTTTATTAGAAGATAAAAATTGAATTCAAAAGAAAATCTCGAAACTATAGAGAGAAGAAGATGAGATTTACATTATGCTTAATGTGTGGGAAGAAGGATGGAGGAAATTGTCATAAGGGGACAACTAAATGTTTTATGTCTGGAAGGAAGAGGTCATTGATCAGCTAAATTATGATTTTATGGGAATAATTTGTCTAATGATTCAAATTAGGATAAATATCTACAGAATTCACCTCCCACACTCTAGTGTTTAAAAAGATATAAGTTTTGTAATTATGCTAAAAAGTTCCCAAATATGAGGTTTAATGAATGTGATCATTACCAAAAGTCTCCTGAGCTGAGGGATAAGAGGAAATATCATGTGATCACTATTTCTGAAGAGGGGCATGAAAATGACATAGTGAAAGGTATATGTACCATCCACTTTAGAACTGTTGATGTCTTATTTGAATTTGGATCTATACATTATTTTGAATCCAAAAAAATTTATAAGGGTATCAAGATTATAACCAAATTATTAGATATATAATTAGAAATAAAAACCCTTAATGGTATTATGTTGGAATCTCAAGCATATTATTCTTCTTTGATTGAAGTATTTGGGAATGTGCTTCCTATAAATATTTTTATTATTTCACTTGTTCAATTTGATGTCATATTAAGCATATATTATATTTTTCTACACAAATCCCATGTCAATTTTTGAGGAAGGGAATTCACATTTTATATTATAAACATACAAATGATCATATGGAAATGTGATGTTAAGTACAAACTTCCAATAGATATCACATCCATTATATGGTTCCTAATTCCTATTATGAAGGGGTGTTTATCTAATATGGTTGAGGAGAAACTCAAAATATATGATATTTCTATTATTTGGGAATTTTTTGATGTATTTCCAAAATATTTTCCTAGAATGACACCAAAATATGAAGTTTATTTCTCAATATAACACATACCTGGTGCCACACCAAATTGGTTCTTTCAATCAAGTGTGTCACCTTGGTGTTCACCTATTCTTTTTGTAAAAAATAAGATGGATCAATGAAAATCTACATTTATTATCAGGATCTAAACAAGATCAAAATTAAGAACAAGTATCCACTTCCTTAGTATTGATGAATTGTTTGATCAATTGAGTAGAGCTCAATACTTTTCCAGGATTGACCTTTATTCTAGATACCATGAATTCAAGATCAAGAAGGAGGATATACCCAAGATATAACTCCATTCAAGTTATAGAAACTATGAATTTATTTTGATGTCATTAATACATACTAATACCCCCAATATCTTCATGTATTTATTAAATTGAGCATTTAGAAATTACCTTGATCAGTTTTTAGTATTCTTTATAGATGATGTTGTTATCTACCAAATGAGAGAGGAAGTGAATTAATATTTCTTGATAATTTTACAAAATATCCAAAATAAGGAGGATATACCCAAGATATAACTCCATTCAAGTTATAGAAACTATGAATTTATTTTGATGTCATTAATACATACTAATACCCCCAATATCTTCATGTATTTATTAAATTGAGCATTTAGAAATTACCTTGATCAGTTTTTAGTATTCTTTATAGATGATGTTGTTATCTACCAAATGAGAGAGGAAGTGAATTAATATTTCTTGATAATTTTACAAAATATCCAAAATAAGGATATACTATATTAAAAATTTGTAATGTGTAAATTTAAATTCAAAAGTTTCAAATTTTGGGTTATATAATCTCAAGCTGGGTTATATTCGTAGATCCATGATAGAAATACACTATTGAATGTTGTTCTAGATCAACCTTGTTGACTAATATCCCTATTTATCTTGGTTTAGATATATATTATCAATGGTTTTTGTATAATTTATCATGAATATATTGTATTTTGACCAAGTTAACTTGGAAAGGAGACAAGTTTCTCTGGATAGTTGAATGTGAGAAAAATATCAAGGAACTGAGAGAAGATTAGTTATCACACATGTACTTACAATACCCTACTATAAAGAAGGTTTTTTAATATGTAGTGATGCATCCAGGAATGGATTGAGAAGCTATATTATGAATAATTACACATTTATATATTATTCCTCATAAAAACTGAATATTTGTGATCAAAATTACCTAAATAATGATTTGGAGTTAGATGCAGTTTTTTTCATTTGTAGAACCCCATGGAATGTTTGGTGGCACTAATTGGGGGTGTCAATCAGTGGTACACTTGTTTCTATTTTTTTATCAATTTGAATTCAACCACTTTGAATTTTTAAGGTTCTATGTGCAATATGTAATATCTCTCAATATCACTTCATGTATAGTAATACAATTAGAGAGGGAATAACATTATATTTACAAGCTTTAGCAATGAAAGTCATTCACCTTTCCATGTTGGTTAGAAATCCCAAAATGTATTAATCACTAATGAAAAGTTAATGAAATATTCACTATCAATAAAGTAATTAAATTTCTCCCATATCTAGCTAAGAGACATCTCCTTTAGCTCCAACTGATAGACTCCATTTTCTTTCAACTTCAACCAAAAGTCTACTTATTATAGCTTCAATCGAGAGAATCCTTCTACTTCTAGCTTCAACTATAAGACTTCAACTTCTCTTGACATCGACCATAAGAATTCACCTTTATTGAAGGCATGATCCACTATAGGATGATTTTTTGATCTTCTTACATAATCTCACTAGATCACACATTCTCATGCACTTCCTAAAGAAATTTAGGAATGCTGGTATCAAGACATATTTAGGATCTTCAGCATCAACCACTAAGTATTATCTCCATTGGTATCTAAACTCATATTTTTATTCAATACAAGGACGTATCAGGTTTCTCAAAATTAATCTTACACAATGGATGCAGGGCCTTTCAATATTTTCCCCTTTATATATTTAAATTTAGCACAACATTTTTAACAACTTCGTGAACATATTTATACAAAATATTATGGTGCATGGGATCTCAATTAATTTAATTATTTAAATTCTCTAATAAAATTATCATTTAAACATGTCAAGAATAAAAACATTTATTTTCCCTTATTTAAATATGAATACCCATTGGTTTGTGGGTATTATATTTTTTCATTTTTATTTGAAATACCCAAATGAGTTGTTGTTTCCTTCTATATGAATTGTATATCAAATAAATAAAGGGTTTTTTATTTATTTATCTTCTCATATGGATAGGTGAGTTCATACATGAAACTAAAATATTGCATGAATTATTCATAGAGGAAGTGATAAGTCATGGATCACTGTATTCATGAATTATTAATCTTATCAAGGAATTTTTATCATCCACGACTCACCCACTTTTAATGCAGTATATCCATGATCCTAAAAAATACAATGGATATTGGATTAAATCCTCCACACGGTACAAAACAATAACACAAATTATTAAAATACCTGAATTCTCGGGTCCTCGGTTTCTTCATGAAGTAAATACTACAACCCAATATCTACAACTCATTAAAACTACCAAAGGATTAGGATTATCATTCTTATTCATTCACGGTTACCGTAACCTAGGTACTATAGATTTTATATTTAATCACCCAAAGCATTGTGTTTCATTAATCATGTGTTGCAAGACTCCTTTGATCAACGTCTGTATGGGTGCATCTCATTCACACAGCACCATATTTTCAATTTGTTCCTCATGAACTCAAGTATAACTACATGGATTTCCACTCATATTGAATGTCCCAAATTTATTTATCATGAATTCACCTTTTTTGTAAGAACTAATCTTTTTCAGCTGGCTCGAGATCCTTTTTTTTATTCCTGGGAGTGCATGAATATCGAACATAACACAAGCTTAGATATCGGATGAATCACTGGGGTTAAACATGGAATTATTAATGTAGGATATTCTTTGGCTTGAGATAATGATGCTTAGATATTATCACTATGGACAGAACACGGAGGAAGAACCCATGCAAAAAAGTCCTTCAATTGCGGGAGCATGAAGACTATCTCAAAGATTGGTTATACATCACAAATCATCTCAATCAAGTAGAACACATTATTTATTAATATTTTATGTGGATGAATAATGATGTGACTTAGACTTCCTATTTCATTTTATTTTATGGTATGATCCATTAATTATTAATAATTCTATTCCATTATCTTTCTAGAAGTAAGTACCGGGGTCCACTCCAAAAGCCCCACTGGGTCGGACCCATGTAGACTCCCTCTTCCACCTTGTCGCCCCATATGGTGGCACCTCCACTACTACCATATACTCTATGTGGGGTCTTATATGGGTATTATATACATTCATACCCTTCTTCTACCCATGGGATTTCTTGAGATGGTTCCCTTGGTAATGGTAGAACTAATTCCCACACATGCCCTTGATCTATATTGGCATAGGAAGGCTAGTAGGCTAGAACCCTTTTTTATATGGACGATTATTCCTATATATATATATAAGAAGTAAAATAAATTCCAAATCCTTCCTCAATTAAAAGGTAAATCCAACTCAAAAACTTTCCTACAATTACATTTATTTTTCATGAAAACTTCATTATATCCTCATGCATTATAAACAAATTTCATGGTCATCTTCAATTTATTCTTTATCTTGTAGTAAAAAAATCATTTTTGACAAAAGTGTTAAGAATATAAGATCATTTAACTAATCATAATACTTTAAACATGGTGAATTTCTCAAGAGTGACTTCCAATTCCATTAAATGAATATATAACAATTCTATAGGCATCACCACTTCATACTTAGAACACCAAACCCAAATTGACACCTCATTGAAAAACAATTCAAAACTAAGACCAATAATATCACCCTTTATATTTTTTTTCAATATACCTTTACATATTTAAAATTCTATATATGTGATCTAAATTTTATCACCCTTTTACAATCAAATTAAAAGGTTATATAAGGGAATTCTTATCTCAACTTTTCCACAAAACATGATATTATATCTTGTATGAAACTTTATTGATCAGTTCTTAGAGAGGTATAATATCACAAGGATCTCTTAGAAAATATCCTTTTGTTAATCAAATCTACGTCTAAGTGGTATAAGCTAAAAAGAAAGAAAGAAAGATAAAACCAAGGTTTTCAAAGATATCAATTAAATACCATGCATGTGAAATCATGGGGAGAATTTTTCAATTATTTTATAAAGGTATAATCATATTTATAAATAAAATGATAAATCCTACACAAACCACAAAAACACATCAGAAAATTTCAAGTGAAAAAGATATAGCACACCCTTATTCTAATTATTTCATCAACCATGTAATCATCTTAATAAATATGTTTAATAAAATTTATAATTATAGATGAGAGTTTTATTGGAATGCCATAACATCCAGTTTTATAAAGCTATTTTGAAGTTCCAAATTTACTATGTAGTGAAGATTTAACAAATTTCTCTCACAAATTATCTCCCTAAATGTATTAAACCACATTATTCAATTCCCTACATGTTAGTACAAAATAATAGATATATAAAGGAATAAAAAGGGATATTACTTGTTCCTCAATGTGAATAAAAAGGTTGAGATGTTATTCTGAACCATGTTTTTCTACTTTCTCCAGTCCTCATGCTTCCACATCTGATTCTAAAATATTATTTATCCTTTGGTAAAAAAGATATTATCACCCCTACCACTTAATTGTGTGATATAATTATTTTTTTCTTTATCCATCAAATCATATGAATATCCTGATTCAAGATTCATTCTCTTAATGGATTCTTCTTATGTCAGTAATGTGCTTAAAAATCCTCTTTCACTTTGTCCATATTTATTACATCTCTCACACATAACTTCTATAATAAAAGAGTTTTCATTTGTTGACATCCTCTCATGAAATTCATATTCTTCATTTGGACTCATCATTTTTACTTTAGCACTAGATTTTTCATGTACTTATTATAATTTTTTGGATTTCTCTAAATTAGTAGGAAAAATTACCAGAACGTCTTGCGAAATATTGAGAGCTTCATTGGAGTTTCCACATGGATTTACATGAGTTCCTTTATTCACATCTTTCAAATTTCTACCCAATACCAACTATTATATATATTGTGGTATTTTATTCCCATTATTTAATAATACATGTCATTATCCCTTTGATATTAGAGAGGATATCTCATTTTTATTCTTAGTGGAAGTTGGCTTAAAAGTTGTATTATTATTTTCACATACCATGGTTGAATTGTCACTATTATTTTCATATGGTTTTATCTTTTCTTCAATTTTTATCCCCCTATATACAGGCCTCATATTTTTTCATTAATTGACATGGTATGCCAACATTCTAATTCCTTGATCCCAATCTTCTAGAAATACCAAAAATAGCCTACTAGCCTTTTTCTCTTCTTTTGTTGTGTAATATATTTATATTTCACAGATTGTTAACATTACTACTTTTGAGTGGCACCACCACTATTTGGGACACTTCTTGGGGATAATTTATTCATGCTTCTTTTCATATCTACCTTTGATATGGTGGATTTATTTTTATTTTTCACCATCCATACTTTCCTACAGTTTGGTTTAAAACTTATACCAATACTTGAAAAATTACTAGTACGTAAAAAAATTTATGGGTTGTGGGATACATTATTCTTGGAGGATGATTCCCATAGATTAGATGATGATCTCATGTTCTATATGGAATCATGATCCTCAATGAAAAATTGATTGGAATAATATTTTCATTTAATTATTTGGGAAACTCCACATTATGGTGATTCTTGGTATTTTCAATCTCACCTCCAACTCTAAAAACTTCATGTTGATGGAATTATTGTCATCCTCAACAAATATAGTCTTAGTTTCCTAATACTCCACCAACTTCTTCATTTTTTCTTCATTAATTCTTCTCAATTCTTGAAAATAATTTTCAAGATTTATTAACCTGTTATATTTATCCAATAATTGAGATGTTTTGACAATCATGGATACATTGTGAAAATTTTCAAATGCATTGAAGTCTTCTAAAAATGAATTCATAAATAAATAACTCTCATAAACATTTCCTTAAAATTATTTAACTGTTTTAGAAATTATTTCATTGCAAAGAGAAATCTCTTAAATATTTTATTTCACATATTTTTAAAGAGTGGTGGAAATTCCAATCTTTTTATCCAATGCTTCTTCCATAGCATCAGCCTCTTATTAAGGATATAATTTTTCATCTTGAAGTCTCTTTATGACATTAATTTTTTTTACCAACTCCATAGGGGTATTATTAATATGTTATTTGAATACATAATAAAAAACACTAATTGATCCATCATAATCATAGAAAGATAAATATTTGTTAGAAGAATAATAATCAAATGCATTATTTGAACATAAACCATTATGATTACCTTAATATGATAGTATCATTGCCTTTCCTATATGACTCTTCTTCATATTCTGTCCATATCCCTCTTGTAACGACCCAACATTTGACCAAGGTATAGATATTTGGTTTTTTTCTTTGAATATTTTCTTTGAACATTGTTAAGGTTTACCATGGCCCAGGGAAGGCCTGAGAAGTATTCGAGGCTAGATTGGAGCCTAATGGTCTAGAAAATGGGCTGTAAGCTTGGCCTCATGGTTAGTGTAAACTGTGCGGCCTGCTACAGAATGTTACATATCCTTTTAGCATAGTTTACACATGGTTTGGTAGACCATGCACATAAACCATGTGGACTTGCAGAATATGGAAGAGCCTCCATGCATGGTTTTCACACTGTTTGGTAAATAGTGTGAATAGACCATGAGAACACTATTTTGGGGGTAAAATTACCATTTACCCCGACTAAAAATCTAAAAAATTTCTCCCTTTTACTCCTCCCTCCCACAGACAGAACCATGGATCCCCCCTTTAAAGATCAAGAATTCTTCCACCTTGGATTTCTTAATATCTCCTCTGTTCGGTGATCGATTATTGATATGAGATAAGTGATGGATCCCTTGAGTCAATGATAGCCTTGAATTCCCTATTTTACTTTATTAATCTTTCCATATTTTTCATGTTTTGGATGTAGTCTCATTCACCCTATTTTTAGGGTGTTGGACTGAAACTCAAATCACATTCAATTCCCTTCTAATAGGAGGTCAATATCAAGTGATGCTTCATCTACAACCCAAAGGTAGGTGGCCACATAGTTTTCTATTTTACTTTTTTTCATTTGGTATCTAATATTATTGTGTCGTGGGTTGTACTTTGTCTAGCTTCCAATTTGTGTTGGTTCCATCTTTTATAAATGACTCTATAGCCTTGATATTGGTGAATTGGGTTTGGGTTAGGGGTATAGAGATCACCCTCACTCTATATGGACACCCAAGGGGTGTGCTAACCATAATGGACATTTTAATCCAATTTTCCAAAATATAAAATTATGGTTTATATTCCCCATATTGGTTTTAAATTGAATTGATCATTATCTCATGTGTATTTGATTTATACCAAGGTTCCACAATGGTTATTACCACCATTTTAATTAGAATTATCCAAATGGGCATGTGAGTAATTGACATAGACACTTGGGCCTTGATACCTTGACTTGGGATGAGTTTTCCATGTTAGTAAAAATGGATGGTGGGCCTTGTAGGTCGTTGAGGATGAGGGGGCCTAAACCTTATAATTATTTGGATTTAAATTAAATGATTTTAATGGGGGGGGCATGACCTTTCTTTGTAATGTTTTATTATAAGGGTATTGTTTGTTTTAATTAAAATGATGTAAGTTAGTTTTAATTACATTATATAATATGAATGTTTATCCATTTATATGCTTATGGTATAAGATGTAAATGCTTGGATAAGAGGCATTCATACCACATGCTAGCTTATGATATTTATGGGTTGGAGGCATGCCTACCCCACGCCAGTGAAAACCTCTATATATGCATGGATGGGACACATGCTTACCCCATGATAGTTATAATCTCTACATGGGTGGGAGGCATTTTTACCCCATTCCGGCTATGATATACATGTATAGATGAGAGGAATTCTTATCTCATTCTAGTAAAAACCCCTATAAATATAAATACAAATGGATGAGAGGCATGTTTACCTCATTCCAGTGATAACCTACATATATATATATACATATAGTAGATTTTTCAGACTTAGCAGCCATGAGTTAGAGAAGGTAGACTCACCTGGAGTCCTTTGGGACCCTAAGCAGGAGATTATTTATTTATTCATCATTTCTTATTTTACAGCTATTTCCTGTATACTATTTACATACAAGCACTAGCTCAGATTACATGTATACACCTTTGATGTTGGCCAACTAAAATGTTATCTCACACCCGACTCAGGCTTCCCTTGGCACACAAGAAGACTATTTTCCCATAGGTATGGATAGAGGCAAGCAACAATCCTCTGGATATTGAATCTTACTATGTAGTTGGAGCTTAGGAGCAGAGGATTGAACCTAGACTCGGGATACTATGGACCATCTTTTATATTTTGTCCATTTTTTTAATTTTTTATTAGGATGTCTATTACCTATTCTCTAATACCATTTTATACTGAAAGTCCATGCATGAATATCTATATTAGACTTTTCCTATGTGTCTTTTTCTATTTTATTTGGATATTTAGACTTTTTTTTATCTATTTGAGTTGTTGTTGTTCATTTTAATTATCCGATTTTTTATGAATCAGATACTGGTTATTTTTATTACATCCACTATGTACTTGTACATGTGGGTAATGTATCCCTACCATTATACCTTGACACCACCGTTGCTAGTTGGAAGTCCCTAGATTAAGGGGAGACGCGCTATGGGTCATATGGCTAATTGGGTTCGGGGAACGGGTTATGTAGCAGCTGGGTCTGGGACTTCACAAAGTGGTATCAAAGGGGTTTATTTCTTACTTTACTATTTGGAGACAATAGAATATATATTAGGAACACTTGGGACTTGGTCAAAAGCCTTGCTTGGGCATCACATACACACATACGGGGTAAGGGTCATGTTTCTGGAATTATTGTTTCCATGTTTATGACTATTACAGTTGATACGATTTCACCATTGGGTAATTCACATGTTTTTCGATGTTATTAATATTAAGGATATTGGAATTATTATTTCTTTCCTCGACCTGATGAAATGAGGGGTATGTATTAGAACATGCATCATAATAAGCATAATATGAATAGGCCTTGAATTTTTCCATGTCACATTTAGATTTTCAGCAAGTATTTCATGTTGCATATTTTTGTGCCTTGTTATATATATACCGTTGTGATGATATTTCTTATAGGATTAGGATCGATTTATGGTGTGAGTTTAGGGGGTTCCACTCTCTTACACATGAGGTTTATGGGCCCAAATGGATCAAAAAATGGCATTCCAACTAGCTCAACCATTTTAGAAATGGTACAATCCCATAGCTACATGAAATTAAAATGAAAATGACATATAAGTGAGTGAAATCTTTTGTTTAATAAGGTGTATAGGCCCTTATGGTCTGGGAAATGACATATTACTGGATTTAGCCAACTTAAATGACTTATACATTCTAATTAGTATACTTTCAAATGGGGAATGACTTTTAACTTGAGAACAACCACCTTGCACATACATAATGTGGAAAATTGACTTAGATATAGCCTTAGTAGTGGGTAGTGGGTGTTTCTCTGTTATCATGACCTGTTATGGACTGTTCCATCATCTAGTCATGACTTTTGAAGAAGGTAGAGAGACATGTTCATTCTTATAAGAAAGTTTTAGTACTGATCCTAGTTTCTTGAAAGAAATTTTCTAAATTTCTTGTTATAATTATAATAATTTCTTTAGGTATTATAGCATAATGCCTCCACTATGTCCTCGTGACACGCACCCTGAAGGCGGTGACGATCATGTTCCTATAGTGGTGGGCCTTGAGCCATGATTTGTTTTTCCAGTAGAGCCACATGTGGCTCCTCCTCGTATATCTAAGTTGGGAACTGAAGCCAAGTTTCGAGAGGGTTTCTTATGCATGATAAAAAATATGAAAGGCAGGGTGCGACCTGCCCCGAGTATGGTAGAGTTGACTTGCGAGTTTTAGCAGTAACATTATCCAACTTTCTCGGGGGATGATGGACTACTACCTATGGTGTCTTGGATCAAGGTGATCTTATATATTTTCAATCACTTGGAAACACCTATAGGGTAGAGGGTCAAGTTTTCTACCAACATGTTACATGATTAAGACAAGAGGTTGTGGGATTTTATTTCCGAGGCAGGTTAGTATAGAGAGACGGTCTATGCTGATTTTTAGACTGTCTTCTATGATTACTTCTTTCCCCATGCTCTGAAGTTTGATAGAGAAAGATAGTTCAAGAATCAATAGTTGGTTACCATGTCATTGATAGATTACTCATATAATATAACTAAGTTTCATTGTTTCTCTCCTTCTCTAGCTGTTGATGATCTGAAGGCTGATAGGTGATTTAAGGATGGGTTATGTATCGCGGTCTGGTCACAAATCAATGTGTTCAAGCTTAAAACAATGTCTGAGATCATAAACTAGTCCCTAATTATAGATAGAAATATAAGAGATTTCTAGGGTTCAAGAAAATGCAGTTTGGCACCTAAGGCATCTAATGGATCTTCATCTAGGAGAAAATTATGTTTCGAAGAATCTTGAAGTGTTAGTAATGGCCAGACTCCTTTCCCAAATAGTTCCCCTATCTTTCACATATGCAGAGTTCCATGAAATTATAGGAGGTAGTGTACATGGAATCTAGTGGAGTTCATTGTCTGTGGAAGGATGACACATTTCCAATACTTCTGCAAGGCTTTTTCTCCAGTGCCTAGTGAGTAGGGATCTACACCTACTCCTCTATCTGGAGCGGGGTCTGCAGAACCATGATAGAAATTCTTTTTTAATACCACCAGTCAATCAGGACGAGGTGGTGGTTGAGGAATTGGTATCCATACATATGATTCCCAACACTAGTAGAGTGGTCATGCTCAAGGTAGTCAAATAGGGACTCAGGGCCATGGTACATTCCAGTTACATGTAGTCCAAACCATGTTGTAAGAGAATAGTGCCAGACCATATACTGTATGAGGTACTATTATAGTAGCCTCAACTTTAGTTTCTTCTTTGTTTGATACATGCATGTCTCACTCATTCATATCTATGGAAATCACTGAATGTTGGGGACTCAAAGTTGATTTCTATCATGGAATCATGATGCAATATACACCCTTAGGTATCCGTTCCAAGGGTGTTCACCACTTTCAGAACTATCCCCTTGAGTTAGGTGGTTACCTATTCGAATAGAACCTATACTTTGTAAACATGATTGGTTTATATGTAATCATCAGGATGGACTAGTTAGTTCCATACATAGACCATATTGAATGATATCATTATATGGTGACATTTACCTCACCAGAGGGCATTACACGTATGTGTAAGGGAGAATGGGATCTCAGTGAAACGCGAGAAGGACCTTGTAGTAGAGGTTGGGTAGTGTTATCAAATAAGTTACTAGTATTTACCACAATGACCATGGGTTACAACACACTATATTTCCTTTAGTAGTGGAGCATTTGAGAGATATGTTTACTGATGATTTTTATGGTCTACCTTCTTTTGTGATAGGTAGATTTTACTGTTGATCATATGATAGAAGCATCACCAGTGACCATTACTACTGATAGGATAGAACCTAAGGAGCTTCTAGAACTCAAAAATCAGTTGGAGGATCTGGAATAATTTTTATTTATATTCCCCAACACATTTACGCGGGGTTCACTGGTTCTCTTTTCTAAGAAGGAAGACTGTACCCTTAGTATTTCTGTGGATTAATGATAGTTAAAGGAGTTGACTATCAAAAACCAGTATCCAATACCTATAATAGACAAACTCTTTGATAAACTTCGAGAAGCGAAGGTGCTTTCAAAGATATATTTAAGGTCGGTCCATCATCAGGTGCATATAAAGACTTTGTACATACCTCACACAACATTCAAGAGCAGTTATGGTCTATATGAGTACCAAGTTATGTCGTTCAAATTCATAAACACACATGTTGTCTTCATTGCTCTTATACATCAGTTTTTTCACCCATATCTAGATTCTTTTGCATTTTTCTTCATTGAAGATATCTTAGTATATTCTCTCTCCCTAAAAAACCATGAAACCCATCTTGATAACATGTTGAATACACTGAGAGAGAATCTTCTCTATGTTATGCTTAGAAAATGCTACTTCTAGAATGATAAAGTTCACTTCCTGGGTCATACCATCTCAGAATCACAAGTTTTTGTTAACACATAGAAAGTGAGGGTTGTGGTTTCTTTGGACCAGCCTAAGAATGTATTTGATATTCTGAGTTTCTTGGGACTTTCTAGATACTAAAAATGATTCATTTAGTATTTTAATGCCTTACAGCGCTAATTACAGGATTGACAAAGAAGGGTGTGAAATTTGAATTTTTTTTAATCTTGCGAAATATTATTTCATGAATTGAAGAGAATACATAATTTAGCGATGTTAATGATTCCTCAAAAGCAAGGCTGGGATTATAGAATCTAATATGACATGTCATCTATATGACTTGAATCATCTTTTGATGCAGGTTGAATGAGTTGTTGTGTATGTTTCTTGTAATTTGAGGCCTGATGAGTGGAATTACATGACGCATAACCTCGAGCATGCTGTGGTTGTACATGCCTTATATCGTTGGAGATACTACCTCTTGGGAGAGTGTTTTGTAGTGTCTAAATACCAAAAAACCAACTAATACATCTTCACTCATTGGGATATGAATCGTAGGTAGCATAGGTGGGTTGATTACCTAAAATCTTTTGATTTAAAACTTTCCTACACTCATGGGAAAGGTAATTAAATAGTCAATGCTCAGAGATGTCACATCTCTTCTTTGTATTCTTCAAATGTTTGGAATAAATAACCATATGAGGTGATCATTAAATTCTATATGTATTCACTTCATAATGACTCACTTGGATCATTAGAGGTGACCTACACTCTAATTCCTCATAAAAATCCCAAATTCATATTAGGTTCCATTAGGGGGATGAATCAGTGGTACATTCACTTTTAAAAAAACTTTTTTATCATTGAATTCAACCACTTGATCTTTTTAAGGTTCTCAATCAAAATTTTAATATCTCTCAATAACACATTGTGTGCAATAATAAAATATGAGAGGGTATAACATGGTATTGGAAGGGTTCAACAATGAAAGGCCTATGCCATTCCATGTTGGTTATTTTCTCCAATACGGACTCATCACTAAAAAACAAGTGGATACAATATTCACTATCAATGCAGAGATTACAATGCTCCTATATCCAACTGAGAGACTTCAACTCCAGATCCAACTGAAATAATCTATTTACTTTTGGACCCAACAAAGAGGATTCTTACTCTAAATACAATTGAAACACTCCTTATACTTATAACTATAACTAGAAGATGTAAAATACCCCTAGAACTAACCAGAATACTTCACCTTTTTTGAATTCTTCATCCACTATAGGTTGATTTCTTTATCTTCCTCCAAAATCTTTCCAGATCACACTTTCTGTTGTACTTAATCAAGAACATTAGTATTGATGGTCTCAAGAATTCTTCCAGATGTTCAGCTACAACCACTAAGGATCATCTCCATTGGTCCAAAAAATTATCTTATTTCTTCAATAAAAGATTTATCCGACTTCTCAAAATTCTTCTTGCACAATGGATGCAAGGCCTCTCAATATTTTACCACTTTAGATCATTCAAATTCATAACACCTTTATCAACACCCACATATACATATTTATAAAATAATATTTTGGTACTTCAGATCTCAATTAATTGGTTGATTTAAATTCACCATTTAGATCCACAATTAAATGTGTCATGAATAAACACATTTATTTTTCCTTCTTCAAATATGAATACCCATCAGTTTATGGGTGTTATAATTTCTCATTCACCTTTGAAATACCCAAATGATTCAGTATTCACTTCTTCATGAATTTTATATAAAATAAACAAAGGGTTATATATTTATTTATCTTCTCACATGTAAAAATTAATTCACACATGAAACTAAAATATTATATGCGTCATTCAAGGAGTCAGTGATAATTTGTGGCTCAATGTCTGCATGCATTTTAAATCATTATGTGTAAAATTTATCATCTATCGATCACCCGCTATTAATTTAGTATATTCATGCACCTCTAACACCTAAGAGATATCTAGATAAACTCCTCCATATGGTATGGAAAATATGACAGCTCATTAAAATAAATGAAGTATCAGGTACTCTATTTCTTCACATGGTATGTAAATATTGCAGCTCACTATCTGTACCATATTGAAATACCCAAAGGCTCAGGCTTCCAATTATTCTTCATATGTTCTCACCATTATTTAGGTAGTAAATATTTTATATTTAAACATCCAAAGGGTCAGGTTTTGTTCTTCATATGGTGTAGGACTCCTTATCTCAACCTCCATAAGTATGCATCTTATTCACATGGCCTCTTTTTTTCAATTCATTCAACATGTATGAAAGTGAAACTACATGCATATACACTCACATATACCATACCTCATGTATTTATAATGCATTTACCATCAACCAAATAACTTGTCTTCTATAGATATTTATTATCCACTGAAATATGATAATATTCATTATTTATATTATAATATTCATCTTCCTTATTAATCATAAACTCTATTTTTAGCGAATTTTTCACTTTGAACATTACCTCATATTATAGTTGCAATTCCTTCTTAAAATGCACTATTATATGGTACATTTTTGATACCATATAAAACACCCAATTATCTTGATTTTGTTATCATGTTTAATTTTAAGGTTCCTAATTACATTGTGAACAGTTAATACTTATGAACTAATTAATGATTCATATTGGAAGACCACCAAAATGAGCTTTTATGCAACACATTCTGGGCAATGTAAACTGAACATCATTCCAATAAAGAGACTATAGCGGAAAAAATACTAGCCTGGAGATTCTATAAATTTACACTAAGATAGAGGAAATCATGGGGAACATTTAATATAACAGTAAAAAGAGGTAATTAGGATGTTTTAATGGAGTTTCTTGCGGCCCAAGTTGGATATAAAATTCTGCGCTAGATTCCGAGTCCAACAAAAACATCCCACCAATTTAATCATATCTTGAAAACCACAAATTAATTTTGTATGAAATTGTATAGAGATCTAGGAGACATCTGGAAATTCATTTTTTCCTTCAATGGACCACTAAAATTAGACCACCAAGAAGGTCATATATGTGACTTTGTTCAGTGTATGGAAGCTGGCTGCAACTTCAGGTCAAGGGTGGAGAAGTCTTCTCTCCCTTACTATCCACCACCGTAGGACTACCATACTCAAGTGTGATCCTTTGTACTATTTTTAGATCGACCCAAGCCTCTTTAAATTAAAATCTATGGTAGTGGTGGTGGAGTAGTTTATCATCTTTGGTGATTTCTTTCGTTGTAATGTTATGCTTCAATTTTGTTGTCTCAAGTTTGTCTTTCACAAGTAAGTTGTTCTAGTTCATCTTAGTTTCTTAATAAAAGTTCTTATTATCCTCTTATTATGTTATTATTCATATCAAGTTGATACTTTTTGGCTCATTGTGTGAATTTATTCACGCTAAACCTTGTGAAATTAACACACAATGGTGGAGTGATTGTTATTTCCTTGTCTTTTTTACTTCTTCCATTCTTCCCTCAGGAGTCTACTTCCCACTTACATTGAATCCATAGTATCAATAGAAGGATAACCTGCTTATGGGTTGATAAAAGGGTGTGTCAATGGTCTATATTGGAAGTTAATTCTCACTCCATTAATGTCTAATCACTTCTTTTAATTGAGATTTTTTGAAGATCTTTAAACTCCTTCATCCTTGTTGAATTTAAGGCCACACACTTCAAGTGCTAATACGAACCTTTAACTTGGAGTGCTAAAACAATTGATCATTAAAGTGTATAGGTGATTAATATTAAGTTGTGTAGGTATTAAACCAATAAGTTATGATGTTGTTTTATATTTTTAAATGAATCCATCTCAAATATAAGAAATTGAAATATTTGAAAAAGGAATGCATCCAATCCACCACAAGTGATAACCTATGATCCACTAAATCCTTTAAATTCAATTAACTTAGGTCTCTTAGTGTTAAATTAAACTTATCTAAAATCAACCCCAAATTTTTCCACTACATAGCCAAAAATAGTTTGAAGAATGTGCGTGTATGTAGGTTACTTCTTAGGTCTTTGAGGATTTGACAGTCCAAGCTAAAATACAAGTTTCTGTTTAACCCTAAAATCTTGGGTAAATTTCGGAGAGACATAACTTTGGTGACATTGCCGAGGACCCAAGTAAGTCATCTCAAAACCCATTCTATTCTACCCCATTTATTTTATTCTCATCCAAATTCTCTTATCTTTTCCATTTCTCGTTTTTTTTCTTTTGGGGCATGTTCACCTACACCCGTGACCAATCAAACCATCTAGTTAGGGCGGATAGTCCTGGGGTTAGGGAGTCAAATACACCAAGAGAATTATTTAAATTAGATCCTAAATTTCCTAATACTTCAGATTCAAAAATTGAACCCATTTCTATGGATGGGCTTCAAAGAAACTAACTCATAAACCCAGGAAGGAACCAAAATGGAAATCCAAATGAGGCAGCCCCAAACATGGGGAATGCAGTCGATAAAACCGTGAATGACTACCCCAAACCTACTTGGACCAATTCCCCCTCGTGAAATAGACACAATTCATTCAGAATTATAACTATATATTTAAACCCCATGTCCTAAACCACCTTCTCACATTCCATGGAATGGAGTCCCAGATGACCTTATATTCATGTTAAGGAGGTCAATGACATTGTAGAAACCATGTTCCCCCCACATCAACTAAAATCAGATAAGATGAGGATATTTCCTTTTTCTTTAAAGGATCGAGATAAAAATTGGATAAACAATTTGAGATAATCATCCATCAAATCTTGTGACCAATTACAAAGATAATTCTACAAAAAATACTTTCCCTACCACAAAACAATTGCACTTAAAATTAGTATCCGAAACTTTTTTGAAAAAGAGGGAGAGTCATTATATGAAACATGGAAGAGGTTAAAATACACCCTAAACATGGTTACACACCATGGTTTTTCTATTCCTAAACAAGTAAGAATTTTCTATTAAGGGTTGTACGTAGGGAACAAAAAATTCATTAACATGATGTGTAAAGGGACCTTTAAAAAAACCCTAAATTATGCTTACGAGTATCTAGAAGGACTTGATGAACAAAAAAACCTGGGGAAAACACCTTATTATGAAAATCCACAAAGAACTACTGGAATGCATACACTTAGAGAAGAGTAAATACTTAGGGCTAAAATCGCAGCACTCGCTAGGAAGGTTGAAGAGATAGACCTTAGGAAAATCCATGAAATCCAAACTGTAGACCGTGTTTTCACAATTTGTGACAAACATGACCACAAAAGAGGCAACAACACAACCATTCTATCCATCAAGGATGCTCTTCTAGGAGGACCACCTACTAAAGTCAATTCCCTAAACCTCCAAAATCCCTAATATCAAAACACATTCAACCCAAGGTATAATGACCTCCTAGGCTTCCGCTGAAAGGATAACCAACAACCTATCCAACCACAAGGACCAAACCCCCACCCTACACATAATTTCTAAAACCATAACCAATTCCAACCACAACCAGCCTAATACCAACATCCTCTTATCCAATTCAACAACCAATGTATCCTCCTATGATAAAACCACTAGCATAATCCCCTACTCAATCTTTAACTCTTCCAATCCTTGAGAAGTTGTGCAAAAAATGGAGAAAATGAACTCATAAGTCTCATCCCTTAAACATGAACTACAAACCATTAAAACTGGGAAGAAACCCAAGCCTACTTAGGATGTACAATCCTCAACTTTATGGGGAGAATCTAGTTACACAAAAACCTCTCATGATCAACTCAAAGCACTAACTATTTTATGAAGTGGGAAATCCATTGAGAAACCTGAACAAACCATTCCAGAACCATTAAAATCTTCAAAAATGCATGAAAATGATGAAGAAACACCCTCAGATTCTAAAAACCCCAATGATAATGTGAAGGAACTACAACCACCCCAAACAATCAAACTACCTGCTCCCTTCCCTCAACTCATGAGAGGAAAAACTAAACAATAACTGAATGAGATTTTGAGGGAAATCTTCTCTTAGGTTAAGTTGAACATTCCCATTCTAGATGAAATCCAAACCATTCCTGCCTACTTAAAGCATCTTAAATACTTGTACAATTTTAAAAGGAAATTTTCACATAAAAACCAAGACCTTTTGGCTGCTAATGTGAGTACCACCATTCAAGGGACTATTACTCCAATGTTGAAAGAGCCAGGATGTCCATACATCAATGTTGAGTTAGGAGAGAAAAAAGTTGTCAAGGAACTTTGTGATATGAGAGCCAGTGTGAACCTCATTCCTTATGCCATGTATTGTCAGTTAGGGCTCTAAGAAATCCAACTCACATCTTTTACTCTTCAACTTGATGATCGTAGTGTTTGAGTTCCTTAGGGGATCTTAAAGGATGTTTTAGTGAAATTTAATAATATCATTTACCAAGAAGACTTCATTATCCTTGAAAATCACCCAAGATTAGACCCACGGGAGAAAACCCAAATCATCCTTGGACATCCCTTCTTTGAAACAATCAATTCTATTATCCGAGTCCGAAATGGGAACATGACCATCAACTTTGGAAACATGATTCTAGACTTGAACATATACAATGAAAACTCTCAAATTGAAGATGATGAAGAGATATATGAGATTAATTGGATTGGTAGTGTTGATAGTGAACTCAAGGAAAATCAAGGGATTACTTAAGGATGTTTATGTCAAGAAGAGATTGATTTTCTTGGTTTACATGATGGAAATTTGTCTCCTTGGATTGAATATTTTTCAGATATCTCTATTAATGATTTTTTCAAATAACCAATGAAAAATACCATTGGGGAAATAAATAACACTGAGTCCATAACCATTCCTGAAAATAATATGGATAATTTGGTGGATGAAAATTTTGTTCACAAGGAACCAATTCTATTAATAAATCTGGAAAAAAACCGAGTTCAATACAATGTCCCATCTTTCCTTGGAAAGGGATGTCCAGTCTGGCCTCGAATTTAATTTCCTACCTTCATCACTCAAGTATGAATTCTTAGGGTACAATCGAGCCATTCTTATTGTCATTTCTTCTACTATTGAATCAAATTAAGAGAAGATGCTTCCGTTTGTCCTAATAAATCATAATAAAGCAATTGGATGTACCCTTTCTGATATTTATGGGATTAGCCCACTCATTGGATCTCATAAGACTGTTCTTGAATTTTAATCCAATCCATGTTGTCAACCTCATAGGAGACTCAATCCAAATCTTATGGATATGGTAAGGAAATAACTTCTTAAGTTTTTGAAAGCGGGTATCATCTACACCATTGCTGAGAGTGAGGGGGTAAGACCAATTCAAGTTGTCCCAAAGAAATCTGGAATCACTGTAATCACTAATGAGGTTGGTGACCTTCTCCCCATGAGGGTCAGTAGTGGATAGAGATTCTGTATTGACTATAGGAATCTCAACTCTTGTACAAAGAATGACCATTTCCCCTTTCCCTTTATTGATCAAGTCCTCAAGCGAGTGGCAGGTCATAAATTATATTGCCTCCATGATAGATTCTCAGGGTATAATCAAATTTAGGTCTCCTTATAGGATCAAGGAAAAACATCCTTCACTTGTCCATTTGGTACTTTTTCCTTCAAGAACATTCCCTTTGGGTTATGTAATGACCCTGGTACCTTTCAGCAGTGCATGCTGAGAATCTTCTCGGACATGGTGGGGTATTGTTTAGAGGTCTTCATGGATGACTTCTCCATATTTGGTGATACTTTTGAGGGATTCCTTCTAAATGTTGAAAGGGTTTTGTTAAGATACAAGGATAAAAACCTCATCCTAAATTGAAAAAAATGAAATTTCATGGTAAAGGACTTTTTCTAGGCTATATGGTCTTTGGTAGGGGGATTGATGTTGATAAAGCCATGTATTAAATCATTCATCACCATCCATCACCCAAAATTTTCAAGGAAGTGAGGTTTTTCTTAGTACATGCTGGTTTCTATAGAAGGTTAATAAGGAATTTAAACTCTATTTCTCAACCACTTTGTGCTCTATTGGTGAAAGATGATCCATTTTTATGGATAGAAAGTTGTGAGGTATCATTAATTACACCCAAGTTAGCTCTTATCTCTCCACCTATTACATAATCTCCAAATTGGTAACATCCTTTTGATCTCATGTGTGATACGATTGACTTTGTTGTAGCAGTAGTCTGAGGACAACAGTGTGAGAAAAATTTATATGTCATTGCTTATGCAAGAAAATAATTAAATGATGCACAAATAAAATATAGCACCACTAAGAAAGAGTTTCTTGCTGTTGTATTTGCCTTAGATAAATTCAGTTCTTATCTCTAAGGATCACCCATAATTGTCTTCACTGACCATTCACCCCTGAAATACCTTTTCCAAAAACAAGATTCCAAGGCTAGATTGATTAGGTGGGCCCTTCTTCTTCAACAGTTTTATTTAACAATTAAGGATAAAAGGGAATTGAAATTATTTTAGTTGATCATCTCTCTAGAATGAAATTCAATGAAAAATCACATCACCTTTCTGTGTCTGATTTATTTCCTGATGATCCCTCTATTTAGTGAGTGATTTCCCATGGTAAGTCGACATGGCCAACTTCATAGTTACATGAGTCATTCCAAAAATCTTAGGGACTCATTCATGAAGGAAATTCATTTTTGATGATAGGAACTATGTTTTTGATGATCCATAACTCTATAAGTTCTACCCTAACCAATTCATTAGGAGGTGTGTCCTAGATTCTGAACAAGATTCCATCCTTAAATTCTGTCATTATGAGGTATGTGGATGTCACTTTTCCTCTAAAAAATTTATTCTAAGGTTTTTAAGTGTGGTCTCTTCTGGCCCACCCTCTCAAGGGACCCCTACACATTTTTTCAAAGTTTTCATAGGTGTCAACAAGTAGGGTCCATCACAAAATGGAATCAAAAGCCACTCACTCCCATCTTAGTGATTGAAATCTTTGACTGCTGGGGAATCGATTTCATGGGTCCCTTCCCAAACACTAGGGGATATTTGTACATCCTTTTAGCTGTCGATTATGTCTCCAAATGGGTTGAGGCCATTCCAAAAAAATACAATGATAATCAAACTATGATTAGATTTCTCAAAGAAAACATCCTCTCTAGATTTGGAATCCTTAGGTCTATCATTTGCGATTGTGGAACTCATTTTTGCAATCATCAATTATCAGATCTAATGGAAAAGTATGGAATTTTGAACAAAATGTCCACTACTTACCACCCATTAACCCATGGTCAAGCTGAGTTAGCCAATCGATAAATCAAACAAATTATTAAGAAAAATGTTAATCCATCTAGGAAAGATTGTTCAAGAAAACTCTTAGATGCACATTGGGAATATAAAATCACATTTAAAACTATTTTAAGAACGTCCCCATATTGGTTGGTTTATGGTAAAGCATTACATTTTCCAGTGGATATTGAACATAAGGCATTTTGGACAATTAAGAAAATGAATTATGATCTCTCATTTTCTGAAATAAAAAAGAAATTAGATCTCAATTAAGTTGAGGAACATAGGATGGAGGCTTATGAAAATTCAAAGATAAATAAAGATAGAGTTCAAGACTATAAATATTGGAATATCAATGTTAAAAACTTTAAACCGGGAAAATTAGTGCTCTTGTATAGTTCAAAAATTCATTTACACCCAGGAAAGTTAATGTCAATATGGCATGGTCCATTTATAGTGCATCATGTGTACCACCATGGGGAAGTAGAGATATAGGATCCCACAAGTGGTCACATTTTCATAGTCAATGGTCATAAGTTAAAACAATTCATTGAATCATTCAATAAACAATAAATAGAGGTTGAGTTAGTAGATCCAACCTATGAACCGGGAAAAAATTGGTAGATTTAGGATCCATGTCGGGCTAATGATGTTAAAAAAAACACTACACTGGAGGAAACCTATTTTTTCATGTTTCTAATCTTTGTGAATCATCTTTATTTTTCAAATAGGATTAATGAATCATTTTGATATTTTTGTAAAAAGATTACTTAATTAATCATATTTGAATATGATTGTACCTTATACTATTTACCTGTTCTTCTATTATGAGTATGGATGGGTAAAAAAGGGGATCACCCTATTTATCTATGTCACGTGGCGTGATACTTGAGTTATACCTTACCTAGAAATTTAAAAAGAAGAAAAATTATCATTATTTTATTTTATTTTATATGTTTGAAGGTTAAAAAAATACACAAAAATAATAATAATAAATAAAAATACATGTCGTAGGTCATGGGGAAAACCCTGTCACAACTGGATAAGCTGTGAGGACTTGAACCTGGGACTAAAGGGGGACATGGGCATGAACTTACCACTGTCTAACAACTTATAGTGCTTCATTATTCTATAATTTTTTTACATTTACTTTTATTTTACTTTTTTGTTATATAAATATATAAATATATATATTGTTTAGTTTTGTTTGTCTATTTTTTTTCTTTTTTCACTAGGGAACTCTACGAGTGACATGGATATCAAATGACTAAACTGGAGCAGCACAGACTTCAACTTTAACCACCAGGTGACTTCATTCCACAATCATCATTTTCAATTTCCTTTTTGAACTCCCCTTATCTTCCTCTATACCTTATAAATTTTATTTTCTTCAAACAATGGGGACAATATTATTTTATGTTGTGGGGGAGATGATATAAAAAAAATTCTTTTTTTAAAAAAAAATTCTTTTCTGTGAAATTTGTTTTTTGAAAAAAAGGGTGCCTTAATAGAAGGAAACGTTTATTTAACCTAGAACATGATAATACACATTGGACACTTTGAAATTGAATATCAAATAGTTTAACATGCCCATATTCTAATTTTAATCCATGTATAATTTCATGTGCATAGATTATGGAAATTGTGGTTGTCTAATGTGATCTTTCATCGTTTATATTTTCATCCAAATATAAAATTCACAATGCACATCCTTTGGATAGTGGGGTATTAGTTTGAGTTCATGGGGTCCACCAAATAAATATCATAGGTTTGGTGATCATTTGAGTTTTAATATGAGTATTCAATAACAAAACAAAAAAATAAAAAAACAATAAATCTACATGTAGAGAAATGAAATGACCTAATGTGTGGATTTCGACACTTGGGGATCATGATTCTATTGTTATATTTCTAGGAGTTAGTAATTTTATCTCTACTTATAGTAATTTGACTTTTTTTTATTTAATTAAATCAATATTATGCATGGGTATGTGAGATTCACTTGGTTCCTTGAGGTCATTAAGCCTGGGAGTCATCGACAAAGTCTCGGTACATGGGTTGACTCTATTGAGTGCAATCACAATTACCATGGAAAATTTTCAAAAAAAAACAAAATAAAAACAAAATAAAAAAATTGAATAATCATCTTAATGTTGAAATGTGATTCCACCTAGAGCTTCCACCATTTCCCCCTTGAATAAAGATGAACCCCCATGTCTATTGCAATGCACAACACATCATCACGCTTAATTGATATTGGATTAAATATGGAGATGAATTTGAACAAAGGAATGGGATTGGGATTGGGATATTCTTATGAAAATATATTGTATTAAAATATTTTTATGGGTTTCATGATTGTTTGGTATAAGGGTTTTTGGTGATCATTGTGTATTAAAATTTGTTTTGAAAAGGGAATTTGAATTTCATATTGTTGAGATATATTTTTCTCAGGACTAGAAAAAATAAAGTTGGGGGTGTGATTATCCACTAAAATAGGAAAATATTCATTGTTTATATTATAATATTCATGTACCATATTAATCATAAACAAAATTTTTAGTTCATTTTACACTTTGAACATTATTTCAAATTATAGATGTAATTCCCTCTTAAAAATTAACTATTACATGATACATTTTTCAACACCATATAAAATAACCAATGATATTGATTTTATTTTCATATTTAATTCTCATGTTCCTCATTACATTAGGAATAATTAATACTTTTTAACTATTTGATGATTCATATTGTAAGACCACCAAAATGGGCTTTAATGGCAACACATTCTGGGCAATATAAACTGGACATCATCCCAATAAAGAGACTATAGTAGCCATTATACAATCCTAATGATTATAAAAATTTAAATGAATAAATATTAAATCATTTTAAATATTTAATCCAATAATTACAAGAGATAATTTTTATATTTTAATGGAGTTTAATGTGGATGAAGTTGGAGATAAAATTCTAGGCTTGATTATGCGGCCTAGAAAAACATCCAACCAATTTAATCATATCTCGACAACCACAAAATAATTTGGGCTGATATTTTATAGAGAGATAGAAGAAATTTTGAGATTAATTTTTTTTCTCCTATATCCCACTACAATTTTTCAATATAGAAGGTCATCTAGGCACCTCTGTTCAATGGATACAAGCTGGCTGCAACTTCGGGTCAAGGGTGGAAAAGTCTCTTCTCCCTTACTTTCCACCACCCTAGGCGTACTATAATCAATTGGGATCCTTTGTAATTTTGGGATCTTGACACAAGCCTATTGAAAGGCCTATTTAAGGCAGTGGTGGTGGAGGATTGTATCATATTTAGTTCTTTCTTTCCATGTAATGTTATGCTGCAATTTTGTTGTCTCAAGTTTGTCTTTCACATGTAAGTTGTTCTAGTTCATCATAGTTTCTTAAAAAAATTTATTATTCTCCTCTTATTATGTTCTTATTCATATAACATTGATAAATTTGGCTCATGGTGTAAATTTATTCACACAAAACCTTGTGAAATTATCACACAACGGTGGATTGATCTTTATTTCATTGTCTTTTTTTACTTCTTCAATTCTTTCTTCAGGAGTCTCTTTCCCGCTTCTATTGAAACCATAACATAAATGGAGGGCTAAACCACTTATGGGTTGACCCAAGGGAGTAGATAAAAACTATATTGGATGTTATTTCTCACTCCATTAATGTCTAATCACTTATTTTAATTTAGAATTTTGTTTTAATATTTTTAATCTCCTTCGTCCTTATTGAATTTAAGGCCAAACACTTCAACTACTAATATGAACCATTACCTTGGAGTGATCAAAACTTTGATCCTTAATGTTTATAGGTGATTAGTATTAATGTGTTTAGGTATTAAACCAGTAAGTGATTATGTTTTTTAATCTTCTAAAATGAATCCATCTCAAATATAATAAATTGAAATAGTTGAAAAAGGAATTCATCCAATCCACCCCAAGTGATAACTTAGGATCAAATCATTGTATTAAATTAGTTAACTTAGGTATATTAGTGTTCAATTAAACCTATCTAAAATCAAACCCAAATTTTGTCACTTTATAGACAAAAAATGTTTTTAGAATGTACGTGTCTGTAGGTTACATCTTAGGTCTCTAAGGAACCGAAAACTAGAGCTAAAATACAAGTGACCACTTAACCCTAAAATCTTGGGTAAATTTGGGCAAGACCAGCTATCGTGGGATCCTTATGCTCAAGATTAGGGGAGAATGAATGTAAAAAATAACACATTCTTTGGATATTGGTTGAATCATAGGAGTTCAAAGTAGCATTACTAATGCAGAGGAGGCCTTGGTATCCAAGAATGTTGTAACATAATCACCATGTTTTGAATATAGAGGAAGAACCCATGCTACTAATGATGTTGACTATGGGATGGATATGTTCACTAAGATCGATTAGACATAACAAACCATCTCAATTAGGCATAACATGTTATTTTAGAATATTTAAAGTGGATAAAAAGTGAAACACCACAGCCATATCACATTGGTTTCTCCCATGGTATGCGGAACACTTTATTATTCATTTTTATCTTTCATATCACCAAAATCAAGTACCAGGGTATGCTCCCAAACTCCCATTAGCAGCGACCCATGCCAGCTCCATCTTCCATTATGTCAACCCACATGGTAGTTCCATCACTCCTCTTATACACTCCTTATGGGATATCCTATAATCTGTATACTTGATACCACCCCTCTACAACCCACAATCTTTCCAAGGCTAGTTCCCTTGGGCATGGTAAACCCTAGTCCCACATGTTCCCTTTTTCAGGACTGGACTAGGAAGGATATTAGGCTAGACCCCCCCATTTATATTTAGGTTTATTAATATACTTAGAATAAGTAATATATGTATTGGAGAAATTCCAAATAATTCCTTAATTAAAATTTCTCTCTAAATAAAACTTCTTCTTGTAATTGAATTTATTTTTCCTAAAAACTTATTTATATTATCATGAATTATAAACAAATTTCATGACCATATTCAATATATTCTTCATCTCATAGTAAAAAAATCATCTTTTTTACAAGTATTTTTAACTTAATGTTACTTTAACAATCTTTATACTTGTGACATGGATAATTTCTCAAGAATGAAATCTAATACCATTTAATGAATTCTTAAAAATTCTCCAATCATCACCAATTCATACTTATCACTCCAAACACATATTGACACCTAATTGAAAACAAACGAAATATTGTTTCCATGAACATTACTGATATGTAAGAAATATATTTATGGATAAAATTTTGATATATTTACCAATCATAAATTTTTAAAGTATATATTTACTCATAAATAGTTAAATATGTGCCAATGAATATGGTTATATATGATTAAAGATTATGACTTCATAACACATTACAACCCTAGGAAAAAAACATGGTGGATGATGATTTGATTCGAAAAAATCATGTTATCTTATACATGACGAGGACTAAAAACGATCCAATATTTCTATATTTTCAAAGGATGGTAATAGAAATCATGAAGGAAGGGAAAATATTATCCTTATCAATTTAATGTTCAACCATATATCTATGTGAATATTAAAGAGGTGACGAAGGAATATCTAGTGCTACAAAAGAAGGTTTGAAATATTTTTGAGTTTTACCTTGATAATGATGGAATGATAAATTTCAAGAACTATGTATTCATTATTTTCATACCATAATTGATGAAGGAGTTCTTAGAGTAATCTCATTATTCTTTATTATCTACTAAACTAGGATGTGTAAAAATGTATATATATTTTAAAGTGTATTTCTAGCGGGATGACAAGAAGATAGATATATAAGAGTTTGTATCTCAATTCTTGGTATGCCAAAAATTCAAGTCTGAATGAAAAAATTATAAGGGGGTGTTATATCCATTACCCATACTATAATGGAAATCGAAAAACATCACCATGGATTTTTTCATCAGACTCCTCAAAACATCTAAAAGGAATAATTCTTAATGGGTTATAGTCAATAACCTTACTACATCAGCACACTTCATATATATTATATAATAATTCTATCTGGATCATCTTTCCATGATATACCTTAATAAATTGGTATGGATTCATGGAGTACCACATTCTATTTTTTATGATTGGGATCTGAGATTTAACTTAAAGTTTAGGTGAATTCTTCAGCAAGCTCTTGTTATAGAGTTGAGTTTCCACACTATATATTATCCTAAAATAGATGGTTAGTCTAAAATAAAAATTTAAAACATATAGGATATGTTTAGAAATTGTTATTTGTATTTCAAATATTGTTGGGTTCAACACCTTTCTCTAGTTGAGTTTTCTTACAATAATAGCTTTCACTCAAGAATTCAGATAGATCATTATGAAGACCTCAATGGAATAGAATGTAGAGATAAACCATACTAGAATGAGGTTACATAAATAAATATAGTTAGACCCAATATAGATGAAAATGTAATATAAGGTTTGATCCATCCAACAACACATCAGGGCAGCTCAGAGTAGGTAAAAAAGTTATGTTGAAAATAATTGGTGTGATCTAGAATTTCATATTGATGAAAAAGTTTTTCTGTGTATTTCTCTAAGGAAGAAGGTTATAATATTTTGGAATAAAGGGAAACTAATCCATAGTTATATTAGTACCATTGAAATTCCTAATCTTATCAGTATGGTAGCCTATCGATTTCCACTTTCATCGAACCTCTCTCAAGTATAAATAGTGTTCTATGTATCTCTCTTGAGGAAGTACATACATGAGTATTCACAATTACTGAACTAAGTGGTCATACCACTGAAGAAATATATTTCTTTTTAATTATAGATTGTATAGAGAAACTTATATGAAATAATACCACTAACATGTTTAATGTTTTTTGAAAAAAAAACTACTAGTTTGAGGAAGCTACATGAGAAATTGAGGATATGATGTGGCAAATGTATCCTCATTTTTTTATATCAGATTGAAAATTTTTGAGGGAAAATCATTTTAATGAGGGTAGAATATAACACCCTAAGTTCTTATGAATTAATTTTTTGAAAATAAATTAAAATTCATCGATATAATTTGTTACACATAACACCAAGTTAATTTTACTCTACACGTAACACTATATTAACAAGAATTTCACATGATATTGAGTTTTAACAAAACTTTAATATATTATTAATATTATTATTCAAATGTGACTGTTATAAACTAGTAATTAAAATTAGTGATATTAATATTAACTACTAATTATTAAATATCAATTATAATGGATTTATATAAATGAAACATATGATAATAAGTACTTAATTTTTGGTGAATTCACTATATATTTCAAAAATATTATTTTCACCCAAAATGATGTTAATTTCTTTTTTGGAAACATTAATAAAATTATTTTTTCACAATTTTAAAAAATAAATTATATAAAAAAAATTCCTTTTTTAATTATAATATCAAAATTATCTTAGGGTGATTTTTTATTTTTCTAAAATACTTCATTTTTTTATCAATAGTAAATTATATTGAATTGTAATTAAAAACTAGCTTTTGGATTAAATTATTTATAAAGATAAATTATTTTATAAATTAGGTTTAATGTAAAATTAGTAACATAATAAATCCAATAATACAATTTCAGTCATTGGAATCAATTTCATATAGAATTTTGATATAACAACTTTGTAAACATTTGACAATTTTCTCTTTAAAAACTCACTTTCTCATCAAGTTTGCGAGATTAATTTTAAATTAAAATTTTTCTAATTGTTTGATTAGGATTTTGAAAATTTGATTCCATATTTGGAATCAGAATAATTTATATTACCTAACAATATCAACGTAAATTTTTACAAAAATTAATAGTGAAACAGTAAAAATTATTTATCATGATTACGGTAAAAATTGGTTTACTAGGGGGGGTTTAACAAAAAAGATAATGGTTAAAAATAACTCGAATATTTTAAAAAACCCATTTTATGGCCATATTTTTTCCTTATATCTTCTAATAATGAGAATTTTCATTACTGGAGCCTTATGACATGAACAAATATGTAATGAATTCTTTCATTCATAAAATTATAAGTGTGCCACTCACCTCGCTTATATAAGTCCATATCATCTTCTCTCTTCTTCACACCATAAAACCATTTTGGTTTAGCTAATAACTTCCCAAATAACTTTCTTAAACTCTATACTTCCATCCTAAAAGCCTTAGTTTTTATGGAAATAAAACCTAGGAAGGATTTTGGTGCAAACCTAATGAGGATACTCAGAGAAGAGGAAACATTAATCAATTAGTGTTTTTTGTTTTATTAATTCCTCAAATTCATTAAATTTTTATTATACCATGGTTATATAATAACATCATTATATTACGTATAATTATATTTTTTAACGTTAAGGTAATGACCTACATCCATCTCCACTTCTATCAAATGAAATGCAAAATCATCGTTTGTGTGTATAGTGGACCACCACCTCATGAACCGATGTGATTCATTTTTCCCTTACCACCTCTCAAGGTTATAAATAATGATGTATTTATTATTTATATATAATATATATGATATTATTATAATTATATAATTATTATATGATACGTACATTTATACTCTTCATATTGTTGGAAAATGATAATGTTTCTCGTGTGTACGACGGACTACTGCCTCACGAAGTGATGTGACTCATTTACGCTTTACATAAAATAGAAAAAGGATGGATTCAATGAAAATATTTGATATATATAACATTAAAATTTTTATTTAATTATAATATATCATTTAACTTTATTTCATTCAATCCAATAAGAAAATGGAAACAACGTTCATATAGATGTACGACCAATAGTCTCACTGAACTGTGTGTTTCATTTTATATCACTAAATTTTATGTATTAATATAAATAAATATATACTGAATATACATGATATTTATATCATAGAAACAATTATGGAGTTGATGAAATCATTATCAATGTAGGAGGACCAAAAATAAAAAATTAAAACAAATATGAAATACAAGCCGACTGTTACTCAAAATGTAACTTTGACATAGAATTAATAATAAATTGGTAATAAAAGGTAAAATAAAATAATATATTTTGTGATATATATAAATATTATTATTATATATATTTATAATAAAATTATATTTATTATATAGGACTTTTTAACATGTTTTATGGAAGTTAAGACTTATTGTAAGTGATTTCTTTCTCACTTTTTACATTTGTGAGACACATTCCGTATTCGAGAAAAATTTATTTTATGTGGTTAATATAATTAACATGAAGGTATTTTATGATTATTATCATTAAAATTATTTTAATTTACATATCTATTTTATGATCTCTCTTTAATGGGTCTAATGGTTCAAAAGTTACCAAAGCGGTAAGAGATTGTTTTCTCAAATTTTATTCTTTGAGATGCACATTATATTATGCACCTATATTTTTCATAAGGTGTACATACATCCAATTTGATATTAATTATAAATAATTTATTTATCCTCATGATATTTTAAGTTCCATTTTATGTTATTTATTCATGGGGCTTACAATTCAATGTTACCAAAGTGATAATAATTTTGTGTTATAGTCTCATCGTTTATCAGGATTGTTTGTGATTATATATATGATGATAAAATATTATGTTTCATCTCTCAATAAACTCATTATTTTTTCCTCTAGTTTTTCATGATGTTTTAAAAGTAATTTTACCATTTACCACTCTTTTTTAATTAAAATAATTTAAAAAATGTTTTTATGAAAATATGACTTTATTTCTCTGTTCGATCGGAAACCCGTTTTCTTAAAAAACCTTGTCTTCTAAAAATATTTTAAAAAAAGTATTATTATTATCATATTATTTTAAAAATAATGTTTTACCCATGTTTGATTTTTTTTTACATTTTTTTTTGAAATTAATCTTCATTTAGTTTTGCAAACAATTCCCATTTGTATTTTACTGAAAATATGAAAGAAATATTTGTTTTAAAAAGTAAAACATGAATGAAACATACCAGTCATGATTATTATTTGCGACAAATATTCCATTATATTTTTCCTTTTTTATCTTAAAATAAAAATACTTTCAAAAATATTTATGTTTTAAATTTTTTTTCAAATTGCAAATCATATTTTCCTCAAGAAATATTTTAAATGATCGATCAATATCCTTTTATAGAAAATATAAAATCGATTAATGTTACATATTATTTACTGGGGATATGATCCAAGTATTACATTATTATTATTTATCTTAATGTTTTATTTTTATGATGGAATGATGTTTATGAAACCTGTTTCTCTTCCATGAGTTATACCACGATAAATTTTTTATAAAACCCATTTCTTTTTCAAATAGATTTTCTATGTTGAAATATTGAAATGTTTATGAAACCTGTGTAGTTTCCATAGGTTATGATAATATTAACTATCTATGAAACACATTTCATTTCATAAGTTATGATATGAATAAGGTTTTATGATCTTATGGAACTCATGTGTATGATTTTCATTTTGTTATAGGTGGGAACTATATCTCCCTCCAATGAATTGGGTAATGATAAATGTTTTATGAGATCATAGGGTATATAGATGGTTTTACTAATCAGAAACAATAGGATACATGGGTGGCTATCCCATTCCTTAAGTGGTTACAATGGTGGTTAGCCCAAGGATAACATGTTATAAATTTCTTCGTGGGTGTCCTTGACATAAGATTTTTTTTTGATTATGTGTATTCCACAAATATATGTATTATGACAATTTCATTATCTCATGTATCTATTTATTTGATTCAATTATGATTCATGTCTTATGAACTACCAATATTCATTCCATGACTCAATATTAGGATCTTTGATATGTAGTGCAGGACTTTAAAATTCTATAATATTATTATCAAACCATTGTGTTATTATTATTCTTATATATCTCCATTATTGACCCTTACTGATAATTTGGGATCACCCTTTCTTATATATCCTTTTCCCATGTTGTTAAGAAATGTATTACATATGATATGCCTAAAAAGGGTGGTAGTTATGAAGATCATAACGGGAGATTATATAGTTTAATTATGGACCCATTTTTTATGTTTAAAAGCTTATAAAGACACTAAAATGTTATTCTTTTCAAGTATGTGTTTTTATAAGGTAAAGAATATTCATAAAAAATGATGTAATATCTATGTTTGATAATCTTCGGTCACTATAGTCCTTTACTCTATTTTTATTCTAGGTGTATAATGTGTATCATGTTTCATTAGAAAACGAATATGTACTAGATGCACCTTATGTTTTGAGCCCTAAAGTAGAATAGTTGGAAGATAATTTTCTTATGAGTAACTCTTGGAGTTGTTGCCTTAGAATCAACTTTCTCAGTAATTTATTTCATGTTTTCATTGTTAATAATGTTACTTATCGCATCATTATTATTCCTATGCATTAAATTCTCAGGTAATAATATCTTAATATTATATATATATATCACATTGAGAGGTTATGGAAGTTCCCTACTATGATGAGAACCAAGAGGTTCCATGACATCATTCTTGAATATTGTTATGTGGTCAGATGATATTTTCTAACATTCCATACATGATGAAGGCTATCAAGGGTATGAGGCTCATAGATAATTATGAAAACTTCTCATAGTGTTCTACCTTGGTAATATCTATGATAGGGGGTTGTGAGAATAGATGCATCAATAGGAAATCCACATTTTTATGAGTCATTGGTTGTTCCTATTAGCAAACATGGGTATTAGTCCTTATACTCTTAGATTATCATTAGTGGATATCGTGATCATCATGATTTTATATCATGATGAAAAAATGATGAAACATTCTCATGGAATGTTACAATTCATTTGGTACTTCAAAAGTGATCTTACATTAAGGGATAATGCGAGAAAGGATTTATCCCTCTAATCCGTTAATCGAAGTTAATATCTCAAGAACATGGATGGAATGTAATTTTTTAGAGGGATAATGAATATGCTGTCTAGTGGAGAGTTTATTTTCACAAATTTAAATTAAGATAAATTGAGCACATAGGTTAATAACACCAAAATGAAACCTTCTTGATTTGAGATATTGTGATAATGGGAATATATTACATGGTAAGCATTCATAGGAGGTTTGATTTCATTGTGACATAAACATATTTCTAAATAATTTCCTTTCTGTGATAAACATATAATTTATGTTTATTTTTCTAATTATACTAAGAATGATTCCTAGAGGGTCACAACTATGCATATCCTCAATCTCAGTTAAATTAATTTATTGAATTCAACAATATTGAATAAATAATATTTATTCAGGTTGGTTTATTGCCAAGATATAATAACCATTTATTCATAAAATATGTGTGTTAAATAATAAAAATTATTTTTTACATGGTTTGATGAATATAATATTTATTTTATTTATCAATGAATAATGAAATTAAATTTTTTTATTAAATAAATAGTCATTATTCAAGGATCGGTAAATGTCGATGAGTAAAAGAAGAATGAGATTAATAGACTGATAGGAAAAGGTATAAATGATATTTATTTATATTATTAAATTATTTAACTTGTACAAATAATAAATAAAAGTAATTATATTACTATTGGACAAGGATTTATATTATAATTATATAGTTTTAAAGGGGGCTGTGTTTTATTGGAAACCCCTAAACCCTCTATAATAAATATCTAATTATATCACCTTGTATAATTACTCTTGTTGTGCACAATGAAGTGAGAGAGAATATATCAAGCTATAGAGAGAGACCAAGAGATCTAGAATGAACTCTTTATTCATCATATCTCAAGTCCTTCAGAGAACATTAAGAGTTCTTCCTTCTTTAAGAATAATTCTATTATGGTCATCCATGAACAATGAAAGTAATCAGGATCAACTATTCTAGAAATCGATGATTCTGTGATGATGTTCAAAGATTTTGGTACACATGTGTATCACCACTATAGGTATTCTATAATTTTACCCTATAATGAAATTATGATACAATGAGATATTCTAATCTGGATCATAAATGAATAAGTAATTATAAGTCTAGGTAATTCTACATCTTCACATAAATTAATTTTAAATTACCTATGAAAATCTCATATTTGGTTATTGGAAATTTTCTCTAATCAAATAATCTAAATTTTTTGTTGGACATGATGTTTCATCAAGTGAAAAAATGATTATTCAAAAATTATGACTAAGAAACTAATTTAGTCATTCTATAAACATGCTTCCATTGTGCCCAAAACCATTAAGTGGTATCTGAGTGGTGACATGATTAAATAATAATTATTCATTATTATTTGACTATTGGAATACATTTGTGATTTATTTTACTTCAAATGAATTAATTTTAATATCTAAACATCTTCACCACTTAACTTAATAATTCTCGCTAACATAACTAGTAAACGGGTTAACATTAAAAATGAAAACTCATCATGAAAAAACAATCTGGAGGTGCTAAGGGTTTTTACCAAACAAAAGCAAAGTACATATTATGCACTACCCAAAAAAATGTTGTGTATTTTTGTTTATTTTATATATTCCTCTATTGTAACGCCCCGACCCCAGCTACCCAGAGTCGGTGCATTACTTCGTAACATTGGAATGATCACAAAAGATCAAGTCTCGAAAGACTGATTAGTTTAGTAGCCTTGTAAACACTAGATACATTCATAAGTGTTACATTACAACATAAAGTGAAAAACTAATAACAAAGTCTTCATAGTTCACACTCATATCCTCTTCTGACTATCCCTACAGGTCATTCATAAAATACTTCTTCACATCCTGGAAATATTAAAACATTGAAAGGGGTGAGCTTAGATGCTCAGTAAGGATAACAATATCACGGAAGCTTTCATAAATAAACATTAACTTTTAAGGCAATGTATAACTAAAACAAAAGCCTTTTAAACATGAACTTCAACATAATATGGCAAAAGTAAAATGAGATAATTCCATTTACTTATTCACATGGATATTCTACTGGTCGAATAATCACATGCAATATCAATAACCACTTTCATAATGATGGAATGCATAATGTCAGACTATCATAACCACGTATTCAAGGCCTCGTGCCAAGACCACAAATAAGATTTTGTCAAGGCCTCGTGCCAAGACACTAGTTTGTCTCATGAGACCTGCCGATGCATCGAGGAGCTATAGCGGGCTCCACCCGTCACTTATTAAGTCCAATGCATTCCTCATATGAATAGGTTTAAACATATCATAAAACATAACATAATTGTATCACATAAAACATGCATAAAGGAAACATAACATTTCCTCATTTCAATCACAAGATATAAATACAACACATTGATAAAAACACTTTCAAAACCATTTTCAATACCAAAATAAAAGAAAGTTAAAACTTTGTATTTATTTTTCATTAAAAAAAATGATGGCTTGTAGAGGAAGCCAAATCTCAAATAATAGTCACGGCGGCGGAGAAGTCGTTGTCGCCGCATAAGTACGGAAATAAAAACATTCCCTTTTGTCATTTAACAAAATGCTTCGTATAAAAAAGATTCCTTTTGAATAAACGTAAAAGTCAAAGGGGTTTATACACCGTATAAAAGAAAGTTGTGTATAAAACCAAATATGCCTCAATGAAAGGAGATTGAGACGAAGTCCTTAAAAAGACCATTTTTAAAATAAAATATATCTATTATGTGTATTCAATATAGGTACACATAAAGAAAGTAAAAATACAAAATAATACATAATAATATCATGACATAATTTGAAAGTAGGAGATTAACCCAAAGAATGGAAGTTGGGTTAAGAAGTTCCCTTACCTCGTGTCTGACTTGACTCGACCGTTCTTTAACCTCCTGAATAATAAACTAGAGATAATTTCTATTTACTTAAGAACCTTTTTAATGTTCATTATTCCATTTATATCACTTATTACCATGTTATGAACATTATTTAATTATTCAAGTTAATAACGGTCGTTTTGTCGATCTTTGGTACTTGAGTCAAAAATAAACTTCTTATAATTACAAGTTGTTCATGTGGTGAAATATCCATTATATCCAGAATTATATTCATGATGTAGATATCATATATATCATATATATACAGTATATACATTCATTCATAATGTCACGTAACATTTAGGGGTAAGAAATGAAATGCACCGTTCATGGAGACGGTAAGCCGTACGTACGCATGAACGCTACTTTCATTTCTATTTCATATTTAATGGAATTAAATAATAATTATATAAAGGTATAATATAGTTCCAGTATAATATAATGTATAATACCATTTACTCCATCCTTTATACATCCCACATATGGCATTAACGATTCAAATCACTTTGAGGGGGCGGTAGTCCGCACTTCCTAAAATGAAATTATCGCGTTTTACCCATAATGGAAATCATAAAGTATGCCATAAATGAGAAATACAGAAGCATAAGTAAAACAAAAATATATTATAAATCATATATAAAAATAGTGACATCTTAATGGCCACCTTTGAAGGTGTTATATGAGTGTTGAACAATCATCGTTTCGTGAGGCAGAAATTCGCCATCCACAGAAACCGTATGTTCTTTAACCATTAGACGAAGGTGTGTGTAAGTGTAAACCAAGTCCTTATCATAACAACATCCTAGTATATTGTAGATACTGTTTTTGTTACAAAATAAAGGAATGAAAAGAGTTTAGGGGGTTGGAGAAGAAAAATAAAACAAAACAACATTAGAGAAGACATTACCTCAAAATCGGGTAACTCATTTTGACTTGAGGCAAAGGATTCCTTGGGAAGAGTTCTTCCCAAAGTGAGACTTCTATGAGTAATAGGGGGCAGTTGGGAGAGTATTTGGGCAGAGTTTGGCCGAGCCAAATGGCTTGAAGGTGTGAATAAGGTGGGAGAGGTGGGGGCCTTTTATAAGTGGAGAGGAGGGGCTCTTTTGGAAAGTTTGAAATGTTACATTATTATACAATGCTTTTCGGATTATAAAGGTCCCAAACTTATATAATTCGTGGCTAAGTTGATAAGGGTTCTAAATCTCCTCATCCAATAGTCTTTGGACAAGTGTAAGCCTTGGAATTTGCATTATCTTCTCATTTTATTTAAATCGTTGAATAATGAGGTCATCGCTTCATCATAATGATGTCATAAATAATTTAATTTATTTAATGTCTAAAAATTATAAAAAAAATAATATGATGTAGGAAATCGTTTTAGCTTTCTAATGAATATTTATAGTCAAAATTCGGACTTGTGTAACCCCACTTAAAAACTATTTTAGTAAAACAACTCATGTTTGTGTCAATTTAATTTTAACATTAAATAAATATATATTAATGTCATTTTCCAACCAAAGTGGCTCCATGGGGTCCCCAAGTTGACCCATGGGTTGTCTTGGTCGGCCATGACTCATCCAATAGGATTAGTACAAGTGTCAAGCTCATATCATATTATTAAAACATTGTTTTTACCTTAAACTACACTAATTACCTCTAATCGCGATTAAGAACTTAAAAGTTACTATTCACCAAAAAATTATTTTAATCTCATTGAACCAAATTTTACTTCTTAATGACAACCATGTATGTCGGATTTTTGAAAATCAAATCACAGAAGTGTTAATATTTCATTTAAACGAAAAATCAGTTATTTAACTACCACTTAGTGGTTTCACTATTCATCAAAAATTGAAGTTTTTCAGAACAATGCCAAAATTTCACCGTAAGATATAATTGATATTCTGAATTCAAAAATGATGTCTATTTTAAAAAATTCCAAACATATAAGTTGCATTAATTAATTTTATAATTAATTCTTGTTGTCACAACAAATAGCGTGTTTTAAGAAACAATTTATATCAAAAGATTGGCAATTGTTTATGTCCAATTTCAATGTTAAATTAATTCTAATGGCCACCATTGGATAAAATGGTAAAAATATATTCTAATTATACTTTAAAACCACTAAATAGTATAATTTATCACTATAAATTATTTTGATTAAAAAATTTGTTTTTAAGTATTTTTCACTATTCATAAAAAATTAGAAGTTCTCAGAAAAATACCAAAAATTCAACATAGGCTAATTTCGATATTCCGAATCCAAAAATGAAGTCCATTTTGAAATATAAAATTTCTATAATTTTAAAAAGTGGTTATTACTATTCATAACGGCTACTTTGATTAGTCGCGGTGTTTTAGAACTCGAAGTTGCGTACAATGCAAGCTATTACATTATTGAATGAGAAGCGTATCATGGAAGCTCGGGGTGTTACATTCTCCCCTCCTAAAATAAATTGCGTCCTCGCAATTTGAAAATTTTCTTTGAAAATAAAAGGTTGAAAATAGAAAATACCTTTGTGGAAAACCCACATTGGAAATAAGGTTAATAAAATTTAGCCTTAATAAGAGGGAAATGGAAATAAGAAAGTCACCACCAAATTATGATCTCGATAAGGAGAACATTGGTGGAAATTAGAGACATATAATTGGATGAAAAACGTAAATATTTGTAGGGAGTGATTGAGGTCACCAATCACAATCAACTGTCAAATTGAGGGCCTCAAAGCCTTCAATCTATGTTGATTTAAAATATCATCAGTTCAACAAGACATAAGGTATTAGGGTAACACATTTTTTTGTTTTAATATCCCTTTACTAAAGTTTAAGAATTAATGTATGCATTGAATAACAGATAGGTATATATATATTTATGCTTGACAATTAGAGTTTCAACCTTCAACTCACCTTTCACTCAAAAGATAATAGAACCCAAAAATATTATACTTATCCTAATTATATAAGGTTCCAAATGTTAAAACATACCATTTATATTAGTAAAATTATTTTGTAATAACCAGGGACTTCCTGTAGGCTAGTGGTAGGAAATAAAGGCCTGTCGCACTATGGTCGTGGGTTCGATTCCTGCAGCTTTGGCCGACGCATCAGGTTATGCCCCACCCTGCAGGTTGTCCTTTTCCTAAAACTATAGTATTATAATATTCCAAAAATAATCTTCAGAAATGTTTTAACCTTAAACAATACTATCCAAAGATCAACTTAATCAACTCCAACCATTATAGATATCCAAAATACCTCTGTCCAGACTTTCTCTAAAAGGTCTCTTAATTCCAAAATCAATTTATCAGATTCCCCCAAACAAAGTAAAGTTTCTCTTATTGTCACATACTAAAAATATAATTACCTTCATCATATTAAAACCTTACTAAAATCAAAAAGTACTGCAGTACAATCTTTATATATGTCACATTATTCTTATAACCAGAATATAATCCATGAGTCCAAAAGCACCAATACATTATTTATTCTGCTTCAACTGTAGTAACATCATAATATTGTCCTTGATCCCTTGGCCTTTTCTGAGGTAAGTTTCCTTGAATCTTAGGAAATTCATTTGCATAATGCCCCATTTCCCTACAATTGTAGCATTCAACATTGATAGCCTCTTTCTTTCCCTTGCAATCACGAGCCTGGTGACCCTTTTCTCCATATTTATAACAAACTCCCATTCCTTTTAGGCAAGTACCAGGGTGATTCTTCCCACAATTATCACATAATGGAAAACCCTTCTTTCCCTTTTTCCCTTTATTTGTCTCTTGTTCCACCGTTCTCTTCTTCTCTTTCTTTACCTTGTTGTCATAAGACTTAGAGAATTCCTTTTCTGTCTTGATAGCACACGAGACAATATCTTCGTATGATGAGAAAGATTGTGATACTAAAGCTCGACGGAGAAATGGTTTTAACCCATCAACGAAATGATCAATCTTACTCCTTGGGTTACGCATATAATCGGCAGCATGCCTCGCTAACCTTGTAAAGTTAGCCTCATACTTTGCGACATTCTCATCCTCCCTCTGCCTCAGACTCAAAAACTATCTTTCCATATCTGCTCGATGGTCATGTGGATAGTATTTTTCTAAGAAAAGATCTTTGAACTCTCTCCATTCTATATTTGATACTTCTTCATCTTCCTTTGTGTTTTGAATCAATGACCACCATTGATCGGCATCTCCAGTGAGGCGGTAAACTGCCATGACAACCTTCTCCCTTTCACTACTCCCAAAGGCATGGAATATTTTCTCTAAGGAATTTATCCATTGCTCAGCTACTATAGGATTTGTACCCCCATTAAATGTTGGTGGTTGTTGCCTCATGAAGCGATCTAACATTGATCCTCCACGTTGCGGATTAGGGTGCTCCATATGAGTAAGGTTATTATTCATAACCTGAGTGAGTTGTCCCAGTATTGTAATAAGTTGATCAGCACCAGTTGTATCTCCAGATCCACAATAATTATCTTGAGCAGGAGGGCAATCCCTACATGGAGTGCGTGCATTGATACGGTTTCCATTTCTTCCACTAGGCACCATTTCTAAACAATGGCATAAACTAGATCAGTTTATGAATCAAAATACATAATCCCATACTTATAAAACACTTAACATAAATTGAACTATTTATGGATATAATCCATAATCATAAAAATGTTTTCTTTGAGGATGTATATACTCATAAACCCTTCATAATGATTTGTAAAGAAAATGAGAATTATCCTAAGCAAATCCCCTGGGAGTGTCGTAACCAAGAGTGCAGCAAGGCCTGTTGTCGTGCACCAGTTCCCGTTTGAGTCTAGCTCAAAGCGGTGTTTTCGGGTTTTACCCCTAGGAACATCTGTGCCAGAGCCACCTCTACCTGCTCGTATCCAGACAGGGATGTATTGCTCGGAAAACTCAAAACATCTCTACAATACCAAAATTCTAGGAAGTTTTTCTATACTAATCCTCAAAGTCTATCTCCGGGCTATGTGCTCTAATCAGAGTTTATCTAAATCTAGCTTCCAAGGTTAGTACTAAACTACCTCTGATACCAACTGTAATGCCCCGACCCCAGCTACCCAGAGTCGGTGCATTACTTCGTAACATTGGCATGATCACAAAAGATCAAGTCTCGAAAGACCGATTAGTTTAGTAGCCTCGGAAACACTAGATACATTCATAAGTGTTACATTACAACATAAAGTGAAAAACTAATAACAAAGTCTTCATAGTTCACACTCATATCCTCTTCTGACTATCCCTGCAGGTCATTCATAAAATACTTCTTTACATCCTGAAAAATATGAAAACATTGAAAGGGGTGAGCTCAGATGCTCAGTAAGGATAACAATATCGCGGAAGCTTTCATAAATAAACATTAACTTTTAAGACAATGTATAACTAAAACAAAAGCCTTTTAAACATGAACTTCAACATAATATGGCAAAAGTAAAATGAGATAATGTCATTTACTTATTCACATGGATATTCTACTGGTCGAATAATCACATGCAATATCAATAACCACTTTCATAATGATGGAATGCATAATGCCATACTATCATAACCACGTAGTCAAGGCCTCATGCCAAGACCACAAATAAGATTTTGTCAAGGCCTCGTGCCAAGACACTAGTTTTTCTCATGAGACCTGCCAATGCATCGAGGAGCTATAGCGGTCTCCACCCGTCACTTATTAAGTCCAATGCATTCCTCATATGAATAGGTTTAAACATATCATAAACCATAACATAATCGTATCACATAAAACATGCATAAAGGAAACATAACATTTCCTCATTTCAATCACAAGATATAAATACAACACATTGATAAAAACTCTTTCAAAACCATTTTCAATACCAAAATAAAAGAAAGTTAAAACTTTGTATTTATTTTTCATTAAAAAAATGATGGCTTGTAGAGGAAGCCGAATCTCAAATAATGGTCACGGCGGTGGAGAAGTCGTTGTCGCCACATAAGTACGGAAAGAAAAACATTCCCTTTTGTCGTTTAACAAAATTCTTCGTATAAAAAAGATTCCTTTTGAATAAACATAAAAGTCAAAGGGGTTTATACACCGTATAAAAGAAAGTTGTGTATAAAACCAAATATGCCTCAATGAAAGGAAATTGAGACGAAGTCCTTAAAAAGATCATTTTTAAAATAAAATAGATCTATTATTTGTATTCAATATAGGTACACATAAAGAAAGTAAAAATACAAAATAATACATAATAATATCATGACATAATTTGAAAGTAGGAGATTAACCCAAATAATGGAAGTTGGGTTAAGAAGTTCCCTTACCTCGTGTCTGAGTTGACTCGGCCGTTCTTTAACCTCCTGAATAATAAACTAGAGTTAATTTCTATTTACTTAAGAACCTTTTTAATGTTCATTATTCCATTTATATCACTTATTACCATGTTATGAACATTATTTAATTATTTTAGTTAATAACGGTCGTTTTGTCGATCTTTGGTACTTGAGTCAAAAATAAACTTCTTATAATTACAAGTTGTTCATGTGGTGAAATATCCATTATATCCAGAATTATATTCATGATGTAGATATCATATATATCATATATATACAGTATATACATTCATTCATAATTTCACGTAACATTTAGGGGTAAGAAATGAAATGCACCGTTCATGGAGACGGTAAGCCGTACGTACGCATGAACGCTACTTTCATTTCTATTTCATATTTAATGGAATGAAATCATAATTATATAAAGGTATAATATAGTGTATAATACCATTTACTCCTTCCTTTATACATCCCACATATGGCATTAATGATTCAAATCACTTTGAGGGGCGGTAGTCCGCACTTCCTAAAATGAAATTATCGCGTTTTACCCATAATGGAAATCATAAAGTATTCCATAAATGAGAAATACAGAAGCATAAGTAAAACATAAACATATTATAAATCATATATAAAAATAGTGACATCTCAATGGCCACCTTTGAAGGTGTTATATGAGTGTTGAACAATCATCGTTTCGTGAGGCAGAAATTCGCCATCCACAGAAACTGAATGTTCTTTAACCATTAGACGAAGGTGTGTGTAAGTGTAAACCAAATACTTATCATAACAACATCCTAGTATATTGTATATACTGGTGTTGTTACAAAATAAAGTAATGAAAAGAGTTTAGGGGGTTGGAGAAGAAAAATAAAACAAAACAACATTAGAGAAGACATTACCTCAAAATCGGGTAACTCTTTTTGACTTGAGCCAAAGGCTTCCTTGGGAAGATTTCTACCCAAAGTGAGGCCTCTAGGAGTAATAGGGGGAAGTTGGGAGAGTATTTGGGCAGAGTTTGGCTGAGCCAAATGGCTTGAAGGTGTGAATAAGGTGGGAGAGGTGGGGGCCTTTTATAAGTGGAGAGGAGGGGCTCTTTTGGAAAGTTTGAAATGTTACATTATTATACAATGCTTTTCGGATTCTAAAGGTCCCAAACTTATATAATTAGTGGATAAGGTGATAAGGGTTCGAAATCTCCTCATCCAATAGGCTTTGGACAAGTGTAATCCTTGGATTTTGCATTATCTTCTCATTTTATTTAAATCGTTGAATAATGAGGTCATCGCTGCATCATAATGATGTCATAAATAATTTAATTTATTTAATGTCTAAAAATTACAAAAAAACTACTATGATGTAGGAAATCTTTTTATCTTTCTAATGAATATTTATAGTAAAAAGTTGGACTTGTGTAACCCCACTTAAAAATTGTTTTAGTAAAACAACTCATGTTTGTGTCAATTTAATTTTAACATTAAATAAATATATATTAATGTCATTTTCCAACCAAAGTGGCTCCATGGGGTCCCCAAGTTGACCCATGGGTTTTCTTGGTCGGCCATGACTCATCCAATAGGATTAGGACAAGTTTCAAGCTCATATCATATTATTAAAACATTGTTTTTACCTTAAACTACACTAATTACCTCTAATCGCGATTAAGAACTTAAAAGTTACTATTCACCAAAAAATTATTTTAATCTCATTGAACCACATTTTACTTCTTAATGACAAACATGTATGTCAGATTTTTTAAAATCAAATCACAGAAGTGGTTATATTTCATTTAAACGAAAAATCAGTTATTTAACTACCACTTAGTGGTTTCACTATTCATCAAAAATTGACGTTTTTCAGAACAATCCCAAAATTTCACCCTAAGATATAATTGATATTCTGAATTCAAAAATGATGTATATTTTACAAAATTCCAAACATATAATTTTCATTAATTAATTTTATAATTAATTCCCGTTGTCACAACAAATAGCGTGTTTTAAGAAACAATTTATATCAAAAGATTGGCAATTGTTTATGTCCAATTTCAATGTTAAATTAATTCTAATGACCACCATTGGATAAAATGGTAAAAATACATTCTAATTATACTTTAAAACCACTAAATAGTATAATTTATCACTATAAATTATTTTGATTAAAAAAGTTGTTTTTAAGTATTTTTCACTATTCATAAAAAATTAGAAGTTCTCAGAAAAATACGAAAAATTCAACATAGGCTAATTTCGATATTCCGAATCCAAAAATGAAGTCCATTTTGAAATATAAAATTTCTATAATTTTAAAAAGTGGTTATTACTATTCATAACGGCTACTTTGATTAGTCGCGGTGTTTTAGAACTCGAAGTTGCGTACAATGCAAGCTATTACATTATTGAATGAGAAGCGTATCATGGAAGCTCGGGGTGTTACATCTATATTAGATAATATATGTTGAAATCAGATCTAAGATTTGATAAAATTGGATCATCATATAGATCTGGATAAACTATAACACAGTTTAAAGAATTACATGTCATGAGACCACTGTACACAATGTTTATTCTTTATTTTCTAATGAATAAGAATATGGGGTGTCCTTATGTGTCATGTTCCAGATACATGACACATGGAATGACATGAAATGAAAATCCAAGTCCACACACCATGTAATACTGATAACATTATGTGTACGTAAAACTTTTCCATGATAGAAAACATTCTGAGTCCCTAGGTGTGTGATGTAGACACATGCTAAGGATAGTAATTTCTCTGTAACCATGTAAATGTTTTATAGTCAGCTGTAGACAATTTACATAATTTAAGATAGAGATAAAAATCAAATATTTGATTAAACCTATTTACATTTTTTCTCTGTGTCATTTATTTGATAATGCACCCCATGTTATAGGATTAAAAGTTCTATATTGAATTAATTTCTATGTTAAATTCCAAATAAACAAGTTGTATATGGTATTTTAATATATATAACTCCATTCGCATCAAGTGCATAAGAAATTTTTCAAGAAATTTTGATGATTAAAAACTATTTCCTCTAAGTACACTTGTGCACTTCATTAATTTTACATGAAATAAATTTTGTTTATGTTTTTTATTATGGTTTGTTATGGAATCTTGGATGGAATTATGATAAATTGAATTAATTTTATTAATTCATATTTAATTATCTTAATTAATGAATGAATCAAAGTAAAAAATAATTATATTGAAAATGTATTCTTGTTTCATGTGTTGTGGATGATCATGAGGTTAGACCAGCCATTTGTAAGTGTTTAGATTTTTTTTAATTTATTATGATTAAATAAAAATTGATTTCATGTGTTTTATCTCTTTCTCAATATTATGTAAGGTGTTTAATACTCATTATTTATTATATGTAAACCACTTTGATCCAATCCATTAGATACCATGACATACATGTGTGTAGAAACTTATGTAATGATAGATATCCTAGGTGAGAAGAAGCAGTCCAAGTCCAGGACTTGAGGGGAAAATAATAAATTTGATTCATAAAAAATTAGGTAGAATTATATAAAATGAACCAATCCATGATTAATGTTTTTCCCCTAGGTTTGAGGGTTATGTTATCCTCTACTAGATAAACTAACCATTAGAAAATCTCCTGATCATTCCACTTATATTTTATCTCCATCAATTTCATTTTAAATTATTTATATTTATGGATTCTACATAATAACCAAATAAATGAAGTAAAAAACATGAAATATGTAATAAAATATAAAAAAATTATGCATAAATTTTACTAGACATTGGTAATCACTTTAGTAAAATCCACTTAAAATATACATGGAATGTGTTAAAGATAAAACACATGTTACACATAAAGGTAAAAATGCATCAACTAAATTATTAAGGTTGAATATTCTTCCACTAATTAAGTTAGAATAGACATCATTGTTTAAAGTGATTTACCAAACCAAGTTGGCATGATTTCAATTATCATGGAACTTTTAGCTTAATTTTTTGGGTTAAATTAACATGGTTTACATAAAGGGTTGACTACCCATGATGGACTTCATGTAACAAATAGGTAAGTGTTAAGTAAATATTTATTCATGACTTCAAGATTTGGGAGTCCATTCAACAAATCAAGTAACTATGAGTTAATGAATTTGGAAATTTATACCTACCAATAACCCTTCAAATAAATTATCAAGCCCAATTATGGGTTATGATAAGGGGAATATGGATCCCTAACTCCACATTATTTAAGTATAAATATTTTCTAAAACTTATGGTGAGAGATATTAGGTCTTTTAAAAATAGGTGGAGATTAATGAAATTTAATTTTAATATGTTTTTTAATCAAATAATTACTAATCATAATCTCTTAATATTTAGAAATGGAAAATAAAATATTGTAATGCCCTCAACCTTTTTCTCCCTCAAGTGATCAACCCATTTAGATACGTGACCATAGTTGCACCTCCTCGTATGCTAGAGGATGTTGACTATCATCGAGGATTTAAAGAATATAGTTGGGATACTATTCTGTCTGGTAAATAGTTGTATTTAAAGAGGAGAAAATCCTAGTAGAAAAAATAGTAAAAAAGTATGAATAAATAATCAAATAACCAAAGGTGAGAAATGACCGACTGAATAAATCCAAAAATAAAAGAATATTGTAATGAAAAGATGAAATAAACTAAGTGACATGTTAAAGTTTATAAAAATAAAATTTTAATAAAACCAAAATAAAGAATCTAATGACCATGTGGCTAAACCCCACACCAGTTACATCTCTAAGATCTTACCTATCTAGCAAGAAACAATCAACTACAAGATCCTTTACCCTTATCCAAATCTGTATCCATGGTTTTTCTGAGTAATAAATGATGTCCTGAGTAAGGTGTGTATAAAACTCACCAGGTCGAAGAAATTGTGTTTAAAAAATTTACTTTATCAACATAGTGTATGAAATATAGGGATAAAGAGAGTCTTATTTAAATAAATTAATAATTATCATAATGTAAAACCACTGATCCCACAAGCTCTGGGTTGACACCCGTGGTTAGCCAAACCTTCTACAACACTATGTCGGTATCTTGGTCTAAGGGTGAATCCTCATACATAATGATGAATCACCCAAGTTGGTGGATGACCCAACTTCTAAGGATTAATATCTCATAAAATATCATAAAAATGGCCTCTATACTCAAGATAACCATAATATCTCCCTCAAACATAACAGAATCTCACTCTCATTAATCCTTTAAATATGAATCGTATCATCATGAATCTAACATAAATCACATACTCTGACATCAAGAATCAAGTACTTGTGCACCTATCCCTCAGGTGATATGAAAATATACACCATGTCCTCAGGATTGAACATAAATCATGAGTCATATCTTTAAAAATTCAACATGCCATAAAGAATATCTCTCTTAGGCATCAATGAACTCAATGTCACATAAACAAAAAATCTATCCCAACAATTACAATTCCAAAAACATACATTCTAGATATATAATCATAACACCCAATGATCAATTTTTCAAAATATCATTTTTTATACAATTAGATTTCATTCACATAGGTTCCTCATTATCATTACAATTATATCAAACATATTTAAATTAAAATTAAACCATAAGTACATTAACATATCAGCTAACCCAATTTATTTGATATGATTCTACAATAAGTAATCACACAATATACATGTTATTCCATTTAATAATATTAATAAAATAATTAACTAATTTCTATAATTTATTATAGGGATCTAACTTTATGAAGACCATGTAACAACAGGGTCCAAGGATGGAAAACCAATTAATTGGCCACAGGGCTGAGTCTCTATGCCTATGGACCCAAAGAGATACATTTGATGGTATAAACTGAACAATTATAACTTAATTGCTATTATCTAATTTATTTGGTCATTTTCATGTCATGATGGTGTGGTCTCACATATTATAAATATTAGGGATAGTAAATTAGGCCAAAGGAATAATATTTAGACCACCCACCTCAAACTAATGATCAACACAATGATTCAAAACAATAACACAAACAAGTAAGAAGGTACATATGATTGCAAGAAGAAGCATAGATAAAAAAATATCCAGATCAAAATCCCAAGCAACCATAGTCAAGATATTCCATTTCTACGACAGAGAACGAAATAAGAGAAGGGAAAGCCTGAGGAAAAAAACTCACCAGAGATCGATTACATGAATGGGACATCTGGAATGGAATAAGGCTCTCAATAATGACCTAGAAATCACCCAGTCTTGAGAGATGAGAGGATAAATGTGCATGGGAATTAATACAACATATGCATCTTGAATTTAAAACTGCCTATACCATTACTTATGCAACATTTAATTCTTAATTATTATGTATGATGAAATCCATATCACCTAGAGTTATTTTAACCCTACTTGAACATTACATGTCCTGACATATAGATTCATGGTGTGTAATACATTTTACACCATAAACTAGTTCTTTAACTATATTCCTTTAATGTAATTTTCCTAGTGATAATTACACTTCATGTAACACATTTACATGGTGTGTAAATTCCCTACAGATAGCTTTAATCCCATCTTATGAAAAAGTTCCCAAACTACCTATGAATATTTCCAAACTCATGGAAATCCATCCTAGTCCCATCTAACACATTTATACCAAGACACTATTATTTAAAAAAAACATATATCCTCAAAAAAAAGTTCATTTCCCCTAATTAAAGATATTCATATTTGAATGAGACTCAACCACTAGGGTTTAAATACAAAGGAAAACCTGAAGAAAAGACATTTAATTAAGAAACTCAATGAGAGATGTACCTAGAGAAATATTGGATCTTATAACCTCCCCATCAAATAACATCCCATCCCTGAGCTACTCCAAGAATCATTGTGGGGTCATGATGAACAATTATGACAATTGTTCTTGTATATTAGACTCCCTTTACCAGGTCTCCTATAAAACATGCCCATGATTCCACTATAGTTTTACTATATGTATGGTCCTACATTAAATATACTTATCACTTTTTTCTACAATATGTATCAGATTCTATTCAAATGATGCATCTACACCAAGCTCAATGTCATCAACGTCTATCACATGGGAAGGGTTAGGATAATATCTACAAAAATACGAAAAGTGAAACACATCATATATGACACTATACTATTGTGGAAGGGCTGATTATTACACCACTGGTAAGACCCTCTCCACAATTTCAATTGGCCAAAAAAACCTAGGCACTAGATTTTCCTATTTCCATATACCGAATTTTTCCAACCAAGGTGACACCCAAACGAAAACATGATGACCAACCTTGAACTCTATAGGTAATTTCTAATGTTCATCATATTATTTATATCATATTTTGATACTAAAAAACTACTTGCTGATCAATTGAACCACCTTAGTCATCTTTTGAATGAGACTAGTCCCAACAAGCACTACCTCCCCAGCCTCCAACCAATAGAGGAAAATGAAATTACCTTCCACACAAACCCTTAAATTTTTCTATATATATTTATTCATGGTAACTATTATTATATTAAAATCACAAGATTTCCATATATTTATCCCATGAAATACCAAAATACTAAACAAATTCTTGTAACATATCCTATAGAATCTGAATGGTCTTCTAAGATTTGTTATCAGTCTGAGGATAATAGGTTATACTCTGAAGATCCTAAGGTCCAAAATTATTTTGAATACATTTCCAAAAACAATAATTGAAATGAGTATCTCAATAAAAAATAGTTCTCCTCAAAACACCATGCAACCAGACTATCTCAAACCTATAAAGAATACCTATATCATCAATGGTTAAGGTCTCCCTAATAGACAAGAAGTGGTCTACCTTCATCCATTGATCTAGAATCAACCATAAAACATCATACTGGTAAGTTATCCTGGGTAATCCTATCAAAAATTATATAGTTTAATTATCCCATTTACACTCCATAATAGAAAGAGGCCACAAAATCCAAACTGGCCTATTATGATTGAATGTAACCTACTGATAGTTGTACCATCTCGTCAAGTAGCTCACTACCCCGTTCTTTTTTCATGACAACTGCTATTTTCTATGAATATCAGGATGAATATTTCTCAATCCAATATGTACTTCCCATATAGACGCATGAAACTCTCAAATTAGATCCTGACAAAAATTCTTAGTAACCCATACCAATCTAAGAAAAATAAGATAATTTTCACTACTAAGAGGCCATACAACTGGTGGATCAAAACCATATATAATTTCACTTAGATCTAAGCCCTACATATCAAATAATACTCTATTTTGTTCTAGTACAAAACCATAGGTATGAAAAACATAAAATTTAGAGCTAATCATTTATGGGACTCCTAAACTTCTAGAAACATGTATACAAAGAGTGCCATCAACCACAACTCATCACAAGAATCTTGCACTGCCTCTATCTACATATTTTAGCTTAAGGAATTAGAAACAAATTTTCCCTTTCCTGGTGTATAAAGTAAATTGATGTAGAAATATTATAGATACTCATTCCACCTCCTCTAAAAAAGGTTCAAGTATCACTAAGAAAATATATACCAGAGGATATAATGGTCTGTGTACACCCAAAATATCTTTCTTGAATGATTGTGTCTCCAGTACCATAGGGAATATACAACTATAACTAACTCAAGATCACGAGTGGAATAATTTCTATCATTTGTTATCATATTTATAAAGCCATAAGAAACCAAACAGTCCTTGTGTATTATAACTACTTTGAGTCTAACTCTAGATTATTCACAGTATATAGTATATTCCTTACACGACAAAGCTAAAGTGAGGATCAATGTTGAGGTCAGTCTACTCTTCAAAACTATAAAATCTCCCTCATAATAATTTGACCAAATAAACACCACCCCATTCTTTGTCATCCTAGGCATTGATGCTACCATGCATGAGAATTCCTAGAAGAAACACCAATAATAACCTTCTAAAACCAAAAAAATATGAATATTGAAGTCATTATTTGGTTTCTCCCAAGACACCATGACTAAAACCTTCTCTAGGTCCACTGAAACTCCAATCACTAAGATAACATGGCCTAATAAGTGGACTCTATCAATCTAGAAACTGCATTTAGTAAGATTGGCATAGATTCAATGCTCTCTCAATGTACATAGGATGATGTCAAGGTGGTGGTTATTATCTTATCTTGACTAAGAGGTCACTAATATTTCATCAACAAAAACAACCACAAAGAAATCTTGTAAAGGATGAAAGATCAAATTCATCAAGTCCCTGAATACTGTCGGTGTGTTCATGAGACCAAATTACATGACTACGAACTCATAGAATCCATAACTTCTCATAAAAGTAGTATGAAGTATGTATGATAGTATCACCATCAAATGATGATATCCAAATGTCAATTTGATTTGAGAGAAGATATTTAGACCTCTTACCTTATTGAAGATATTTTAAATACATGAAATGGGATACATATTTTGACAATTATCTGGTTCAATATATGATAATACACATATAAGCTCAAAGTCCCAGCAACCTTTTTAGAAGAAAGAACAGGAGAACCCCATGATGATGAAATAGGTCCTATGAATCCCATGAATCCCAAATCTTCCAACTGAAATCTCAACTCATGATGCTCTGTTGGTTCCATCCTATAAGTCGAGATAGAAATTGGATTAGATCATATCACCATATCAATCATGAACTCAATCCCCTACTTGGGCGGTAATCCAAAGAAATATTCATGTAAGACATCTTGAAAATTTTCTACTAATGGAGAAAATGTATCCTATTGAATTACCCCATCATCCAGAATAAGGATTTATATCTAAGTCATGAGAAAATCTAATCTACATTGAATTGGTCATGCATGTCCAGGATAAAGGTCTCCCTCACACAAGTGAGTATAACTATATCCTTCTATATATACAAAGGTAACTCTCATTCGGTAACAGTCAATATGATATTGGTATAGTACTATCCAATACATTCCAATAATTAAATCAAATATTTTTAATTTTCAATGAAATAAGTTCCCAAATGAAAAAATAGATTCTAATTTCAAGAGAACACTCCTTGATACACCAGATCTCCTCTAACTTCACTCTGAGAAGTGTGTCAATGGTCATGACTCGATCCATACTCTCCATATACAAACCCAAAACAATTTAAAAAAGTTCATATAGAAATATGTTTTTATTATCCTTTATTAAATAAAGAGAAAGATAAGGTACATGACACAAGAATCATACCTCTAATTTCAGAAGGTCCTGTATCCAACCCGGATGGCACAAACTGTATATCATGCAGGTACCTTTCCTCTATACCCTAGGGTTATATATAACTCTCATATACTATTCCATTTGAGTTTTACTGTCTATCCAGTATTAGTGTACAAAAACCCATTCCTTGACTTAAATGTCTAGTGGAACATGGGATACTAGTCTGCTGAGGGGTATCTGATCCCCTTTCGGAATTAAGAGTCTAATCTGATCCCCTACCACTACTCATATGTGGAATGTTCCAATACAACTTATGAAGATGACCCAATATACCATATATACAACACTCCACAACAGGGTAAGGATATTATGGGCACATATAACCCAAACCACCACACTGAAATTAATGTACTGAACCATAACCCTTAGGCAGAAGACTACTCCCTTTATTTCACTACATGCTACTTAACTAGTGATAACTATCATAATGTTTCTTCTTTATACAAGAATAAGAGATCACATTTTTTATACTAAAATTGTCTAGACACTACTTGGGGCCTATCTCATATTTCCTTCTATGATGAGAGCTTGATTCATCATGTATGTAAGGCTTATAATGAAAAATATGTTCACTTTTGACCTGATATCATAGCGAAGCCCATCCTAAAAACATCACACCCTAGAAATCACATTAATTGGTAAGGATGAATAAAATCACTATAGGTTGATGAATCATCAAATTTATCCCATCATTAAAAATATCTCTTATGTTTGGTGCATGAACTTTTGAGCCTTCTCATCCCTAAATGTCTTGGGATAGAAGTCGATCGAGAAATTTTCATCAATGTCCTTACAAGATAACTCCACTAACTATCTGTCTTGCTCTAAAATGTACCACTATTTCTTGGAAGGTATATGAAGCATGTATGCAGAAAAAATCACCATCAAATATGAATTTTTTTTAAGTTATTAAAGATAATCTAGACTAACTTGATCCAAAACTTGGTTACCTGGGGGCCTCCCTCCTCAGTAAATATATGAAGACGCTGCAACTAAAACTATATCTTTAACTCATACATCAAAGAAACCATGTAAAAAACCTCCCTTTCAATTTATCACATGACTTTAAGGTAACAATAAAAAATATAAACATCCATTTGATCCTTAGGAGGTACATGAAGCTCCAGTTCAGCTGTATTAGGAGCGTGCTGATTGCCACCCTCCTGATGCTCAATTCAAATATACCAAGGATGCATTTTACCTATAAGAAAAACCAAACCCTAAAAACATTGGATAATGAAAAGGTCAACCTCAATAGGTGAAAAATATAGAAACACCAGATCATGGTCTTTATAAACATTGATTAATAATTAAATTGGCATAACATAATAGTTTCTTTCATTTGTTTTATCAAATATATCTAGGAGTTTCATTTCAAAGTTAATATGGGAAAATATATCACATGCAAAAAATATTTCTTTATCATGAACAATGAATGTCAATATGTATCACTATGTTCCTATCATTATTCATGACTACACATATTGTTACATACTAATTCATAAGTATCAATCTCATGAACCAATAACATTACACGACATGTGAATCTTTCAATGAGAAATAAAATCAAACCACAATAACAAAACACCATGAACAACAATCCCAACCATGGGAACTCAAATTTTCCCAAAAATAGGTGTCAGATACTCCCATGAACAATCTCATTACCCAGTCTTTCACATCCTAGTATCTTTTCTACCTTTACCAAATAGTAAGTCAATAGTAAAGAAACCACTAATGACACCACTTTAGAACATCCCTGACCCGATGCTCCCTCAAGTGACCAATTCGGATTACTACGTGACCTCAAGAACCCCCTCCATATGCTAGAGTTTGATGACTATAAGTGAGGATCTAAAGAATACAGTTGGGAGAATATAACCTTGTGTAAAGTGTTTAAATAAAAGTGGAAAATAATTGTAGAGTAGAAAAAATAGCAGAAACAATATGAATAAATAATCGGACAACAAAAGTTGACAAAGGACCGACTGAATAAATCCAAATAATAAAAGAGTAATGAAATGACAAAATAAAAGAAACTAAATGAAATCCTGATGTTTATACATATTAAATAACAGTCAAATCATAATAAAGGCACTAATTCCGCGGTGTCGAACCCCATTTTGGACTCGTCTCCAAGCTCAAACCCATTAATCAAGCTAAAAAACTACAAGGTCATTTTACCATTTCAAAACCTAGATCCAAGAAATATTTTTTTCTACCAAACTACGACCTAAATAAGGTGTGATAAAAACTCAGTAGTTCTACACCACTATGTCTAAAAAAATCCAGTTTGAGAAACATAGTGCATGAAATATAGTGATAAAGAGAGAATCAATTTAGTTAATTAATATTATGCATAATGTAAACGCACTGATCCCCCAAGATCCAGGTTGACACATGTGGTTATCCAACCATACTTTTATTCTCTATTGGTGTCCCTATCTAAGGGTGTATCCTCCTATATTATTTTGAATCACCAAATTTAGTGTTAGATTCATCTTCTGAGGATGAATTTCTCATAACAAATCATAAAAAATGGCCTCTTCCCCCAGGATTACCATAATCTCACCCTCAAGAATACCAGAATTTTACCATTAGGAAACCTATGACTATGAATCTACCCCTTATGAATCTAACATAACCACATACTCCACCCTCAGAAATCAAGTTCATGTTCACCTAGCCCTTAGGTTGTATAAAAACATGCACCATTCATTCAGGATTCAACATTAATAAAGAGTCATATCCCATGAAAATCAACATTAGACAAAGCATACCACCCTTAAAAATTAGTCACATTAGTGTCACATATGAAAAAAATCTATACTATCAATATCAAAGAAAAAAAAGTGCATTACAGATATATAATCATAAGACACATGATCAATTTATAAAATTATAATTTTTCCATCCTAGTATATTCCACAAAAAATGTTCCCAATTATCATACTAATTATATGAAACCTATTTCATTTATCCTTTAAACCTAAGGTCATTAACATATTAGTTAACCAAATTTAGCATAGGTGATTCTACTTTAAGCAATCACACAATATAATTGTTATGAAAATTAATAAGGATTAAGCCAAAAATTAATAAATTTATATAATTTATTATAGGTCTCTAATTTCAAGAAAACCAAGTCGTATCAAGGTCTAAAGATAGAGTACCTATTGGGTGGTCGTAGGTCATAGTATCCATGCCTATGGACCCCACAAGATCTAATGGGTGGTTTAAACTGAACAATTATAATTTAACATGGATTGTCAAATTTATTTATTCACGTGCACAATGTGACAACATAATTGCACACATTTCAGATACTATGGATAATTAAATCAGGAAAAATGAATAAGTTTTAGACCAACAACCATAAATTGGTGTCCAATGCAATGCTTCCAACTATAACACCAACACGAATAAAGGCATAGATAATTGTAGGAAGAAACTGAGATAAAAAAGATCTAGATAAAAACCCAAAACAATTATGATGAAAAGATTCCACTAATAAGATAAATAATGATGGAAGAGATGGTAAAAAATAATAAAAATTACTCTCTGGATATTGACTTCATTAACAGGACATCTGGAATGAAGGAAGGTTCTCTAAAATCACCTGGAAATCACATAGGCTTGAGAGAGGAGTGGTTTCACTTAGATGTGATCCCTCTATATACTAGCATGTGAATAGCGAATTAGAGAATATAAGCAATCACAATATATACATGTTATGGCAATTCAAAATATTATCCCCACAATTAATCAATTTCTCCAATTTATTAGAGGGATCTAATGTTAAGAAGACCAAGTCTCATCAAGGTCCAAGGCTGGAACACCAATTGGGTGGCCATAGGTCATAGTCTCCATGCCTATGGACCAAAAAAGATCCAATTAATGGTCTAAACTAAACAATTAAAACTTATCAGGGATTATCCAATTTATTTGGTCCTGTGCATGGCATTCCAGCATAATCTCTCACAATGCACAAACAGTGGATAATTAAATTAGGCCGAAGTGATAAGTTTAAGACCACCTAACATAAACTAGTGATCAATGAAATAATTAAAATCAATAATTCCAATGATAAAATAGCTATAGATGATTTCAAAAAGAAACATATATCACAAAATATGTATATCAAAACCCAAAACCACTTCGGTGAAGAGATTCCACGTCTACGATAAACAACAATGGAAGAGAAGGAAATACCTAAGAAAATTAGTGGTGTTAGTGCAATGTGGAATATTATACTACTGAACATGGTATGGTTGATGTTGAGTCACACAAGCCTTTCATTATCCTTTTAATGATATGCATTACACATAACATAATAATTACTAAACCAAGTACTAACTAAAGCATGAAATGGTGTTATCTTCATGTTATAGAGTATAAAGAAACACTCTTTTCACATGTTCATGCATGTAGTTGTGAGGAATTTGTTAAGGATAACTTAAGAAACAAACTACGAACCCTAGGCATGATGTGTATAATAATAGTGTATCCTATGGAAAATGGGATATTATCTATAAAACCATTTAGACAAGAAAGTAATTATCTCAAGAAAGGATATATTTTTGAGATAGAGAAAATACTCTAGGATAATAGTGGGAGAAATAGTTAATTTGATGATGTTGATACTCAAGTTATGTGATTGGCGATGCAGTAATAGAATCCAGATATCCCCATGGAAGAAGTTGTTCATAAAACAAAAGAACTAAATAGAAGCACTATAGAGGCTAGAGAACTTGATAGATATGTTTTTCTAGTAACAAATGATGGTGAATCCTTATTATTTAACAATAATGATCATATATTTTAAAAGGAGGTATTGGAGATAAAAAAATACACAATATTTCAAAATGCCATGAATTTGAGATGGATTCCATGTAACAAAACCATGTTTGGGTTCTGATCGATCTTCCATTCTATGTAAATTCCATTGGGTGTAAATAGGTATTCAAGAGAAAATAGGCATTAAATGAAAACTAGATACCTCTAAAGAAATTTTAGAGGACAAAGGGTTTATAAATAATTATGGAATTGAGTACGTAAAATCCTTTTCTCTAGTTTCCATATTTAAATACATCAAATATTTTCTTACTATATCATCTTACCATGGCTATGAGATTTGGAAAAAGGAATTAAAAACTACATTCCAAAATTTACACATTTAGGAGGATGTATAAATGACACAACCAGAAGGGATTACGACTCAAAAAAATCCAAAAAGGAGAGAAAGTGGTAGAGAACCATTTATGGATAAAAGAAAGAATCCATGTCATTGAATTTTAAGTTTGATGAAGTCATAAAAGAATTTTATTTCATTATGAATAAATATAATCCATGTATTTAAAAGGGGTTTATTGTGAGTGAATTAGTTTTCATAGTAGTATATTATGATGAAATATTACTAATTTCTAATGAGACAACATCCTTATAAGAGTTTTATGCATGGTGGAGAAAGTACTTATCCATAAAATACTTATTTGAAGTACCCTACATACTGTGGATCAGGATCAAGTGTGATAGATCCAAGAGGAATCTTAGACTATGTCAAAGTACAATCATTGACCAGATACTAAATAGGTTTAGTATATAACCATCCAAGAGGGGATTGGATCCAATTTCACATGGTATACATATTTTCTAGAAATGTGTACTCAAAAAAAAGAGGGAAGAGAGAGAATGATTAAGATACTATATTCATTTATTATAGGATATATCATGTATTCCATGTTATGTATGGGGATTGTTGTTGAATATTCTTTGAAAATGGAAGGAAAATATCATGTAGATCCAGGTAACCAACATTGGATTATTGTTAAGGATATACTTAAGTATCTAAAATGAAAAAAAGGAAATGTTCATGATATGTGGAAGGGATTGAGAGATGTTAATCAAGGTTTATACAGATTATAACTTTTAGATAGATCATATAGGACTAAAGTTGTAGTCTGGATATGTATTTTTTCTAAATGAATAATTTGTGAGTAGGAATATTTCTAAGAAGTTAGTTATCACCAATTAAATAGTGGAGTCTGAGTATATTTTGGATTTAAGAAAATCCAAGGAAGAAGTTTGGAAACACATATTTGTATATGTTCTAGATTTGGTGCTTAGAAGTTAATACCCTATCACAATTTATTATGATCAAATTATAGAGGTTTCCCTTTCCAAAGAGGCATTATCACGTCAAAGGAAAAAACAAATACTTATATATTTCATCAATTGAGGTATTTTTCTCAATAAGGTGAATTTTTAGTGAGTAGAGTATCCACATATGAAAACATAGAAAACCCCTCGATGAAGGATTTATCTCAGTAGATTCATGAGTATGATGTGATAGATAGCAGACTGAGAGTTTTTCTCAATTGTCACAAGTGATATCGGGAGTCTACTAGATTTGGTTCCCTAGAACTAACTTCCTTAGTACATGATTATATGTCTTCATTATTAATTAATTTACTTATCACATCACTATTTTTCATCTACATGAAATTTTCATGTGCTAATTTTCAAATAATATATATTTTGACTTGAATTTTCATGACAGTTCTCCGCTATGATGAGAACCAATAAGTTATAGAACATCATTCTTGAATATTTTTCTATATTAAAATGGTATTTTTTGACAGGACATAGGCAATACATGTTATTAGGGTTTAATGGAAGATAATAAATTGAGACACATTTTCATGATGTCCTCCCATGGTTATAACAACCTTTCTCTTTATTTCATATTTAAACATGATAGATTACATAGATTTAACTTATTAAAACTAATAAGATTGAAAGGTCTAGTGTCTTGGGAAATTTGGAACATTAAATAACAACTATAAACATGAAATACAATATATTTATTGAAAACATCTTTTACATGACCACAACATTACTTCGTACTTCACAATGCATGGGATAAATGGAGTACATAAATAAGAAAGGGGTGAACTATAAAGCCCAGTAATGGAATAAACATGGAATAAAATGAGAATAAAATACTTGTTAGACAAGGAATATCAATAAGGAATAAAGGAACATGAATAATAATCCATGATTTAGCATGATAATCATAACATGGGAAATGTGGAAACAACTATAAACACTACTTCATAAACATAAGTCAAAGCTAAACTACCAAGAAATCATGGTAGACAAAAGTTCCATAAAGAAATAAGGTAAAACCCTTTCCCAACATGATGTATCATGATAATAAACATTACCCAAAACATCACAGCACTGTCAGGGGGCACCCTTCATAAACATTTCAATCTCATGCTTAAGTGTGACACATAGATCATATAATATGGCTTCATTCAACACTATAATTTTATTCTACAATCTAGAATTTTCGAATACATACATGTAAGTCCACAATAAATTAGAGTATGTGCATAAAGGTGAATACCCTTGATAGAGAACTGGGTATGGTATTTACTACACCACTATCTTGTTAGGGAAAATTGTGGAGCAATTTCGGCAGCATAACGATGTCATATAGAAATTTGTGAAATGGTGTGATGAGAGAGAAAGGGGTTTACCATAGCATAGACATGAAATGTAAAGTAAGAGGAATATTTAAGAACATATCCCAACATATGAAAAATTAAATTATAATACATAACATAAAAAGGATTCTTGTTAAACGAGATGGGTGGAAAACCTATTATGGAATTTTGGCATAATAACTGGTGGGATTAAAGGATCATAGGGGGGAATTAATGGGATTGAAAGGAAGCACACATAATTTAAGAATAAAATTGAAAGTAATTTAATCATGTAACATCATATCCCAACCTATGAAATTGGAATTTAAGAATCATAATATAAAATAAGTCCTTGAATGGAAATACGAAGAGAGAAATCCCTAATGGGTTTTTTTCATAGTAACAGATTAGGTAAAGAGTCCAAATGGTGGAGGATAAATAATAACACATTAAAATAAAATCACATTCATTGTAATGGTCTTATTATAAATTAAATATACTATAATTATTTGAAATTACTAGAACCAATTTCTAATAAGATGCTTGAATTTGAAAGGAGGAGTGGAAAGTAGGGATCCCTTACTTGGATATGTGACTCCAAAGGCTTGGGAGAGACTTCTTGGGAGCTTGTGGGATCCTTTTTAGGACTATAGGGAGTAATGTTCATAGGGTATTTGAGATTAAAATATTTTTAGTGAAGACAAATTGGATCTTGGGTGGGTTTATATATGAAAGGAGAGGGATTTATTTATTATTTTGTTTTTGGACACTAAACAATAAAATATTCAAAACCACAAACTAGACCATAGTTTTTTCCCATGGTTTTTGTCAATGGGGAGTGTTTTAAATTATTTTATAAGAAAAAGGGTTGAACTTATTAAAATATTTCCCTTTATTTTGTGGACGTGAGTCACACTCTTAATGAAATTATTTTAAAATATTAAAATAAATTATAAGTCCTAGAGGATTCAATAAGGATTTATAAAATAAACTAAAAATTATATTATATAAAAGGAAAAAATATATTTTTATAAATATAACTTTAATAGTATTTATTAAATCACTATTGGGCCATTATGATGTCATAAAACAAACCATATATTTATATGGTATTCAATTTTCAGCGAAAAATTTGACTATCTCAGAAAATTATGACAAAATCACTATTGGATAATGTAAATGTCTTGATTAAAAAAATAATGTTAATTTTATTTAAATAAATTTCTAACATGTGAATTTTCACTTTTAAAATTAAAACCAATGTTTATTGAAAATTGATGGGTTTTGGTAAAACAGTTTTCAAATCTTAATAAAAATTATATTTGACTTCACCGAAATTACATGATCATTTATATTTAAAAAAAATTAATAATAAAATTTTATTAAAATATTATTTATTTCAAAAGTTCATTAATTTCTAAAAATAGATTTCTTAATTAACCAAACATACTATTTATGCTTTAAATTTTTTTCTACAAATTATTTATAATTGGATAAAAATATATTCATTATTTTAAAAAATAATAATTTCCATATTCCTAAATCTTGGGTATTGATACATATCCCTTTATTACACAAAAATATGACTTAATAGTAAGGTTCATGATAGTGGGGCTTTCAAGGGGCCATTCGGTGAACATGGGTTAGTCTGTGACCTCAATGAGCTTGAAATTCTCTCATAAACAGTTTCACTCATTCTTAAGTTGTTGGATCTCAACTTGGGATTGGTTTAGGGAAAATCTAAGAAATTATATCTCCCTTAAAATCTACAATAAATGGGCTTCATAAAGTACAATACTACTAGTTTAGGCCATCACTTCATTTGTTTGTGCCAAATGAATTTGTTAAATTCCCATATTTAAACTTGTCATGTGATCACTTTTCAACGGCTATATTATCAACAACAAAGATACTTAATGGTTATTTAAAATCCAATTGGATATAATAAAATATGTGTATGTGATTTCTAAACCCATATGAAATTTAATTAAATCAAAAAGGGTATTTTATTAATATTAGTTTGTGTCATTAAAAAATTACCACATTAAGAAATTTCACCTTCGAAATTTCTTTTTCCCACAATAAAATATATGAGGAAAACTCTTCTTCATCACCTCCTATAGTTCCCACATTTCTTCATGAAACTTTTGGTTTTTCTAAACCACTTTTATGAGGGAAATTTCCTTATTTCATAAAACTTTTTTCTCTAAGATATAGATATTCACCGGTTTCTCCTCATTAGAAAGTTCCTTATCTAATGGTACCGCCTCTGGATTGAGTACATGTGATGGGTCCGTTATGTAATTTCTGAAGACAGATACATGGAATATATCATGTACTTGAGATAGGTTCGGTGGGTGTTCTAGTCGATAGGCCACTGCTCCGATGCGATCAAGGATCTCAAAAGGAATGATGTACCTTGGACTAAGATTTACATTCTTACCAAATCTCATCACTCTTTTCCATGGAGATATGCGGAGGAAAACCATGTGTCCATCATCAAATGGTAGGTCTCATAGAAGATATTCAATAGATCTCTTTTATTGACTCTGAGAAGCACTGATGTGTTTCTAGTTGGTTTTAACCTTTTCCACTATATCTTCGACCATTTTCAGACCTAGAAATTTTTCGCCTCAACATGATGGTGTTATGCTCCTCTTCCCATAAAGGGCTTTATAAGGTGTCATTTTGATTCTTGGTTGGAAACTGTTGTTGTAAGAGAACTCCTCCAAAAGAAGATGTTGGTCCCATCCACCTTTTAAGTCCACTGAGGAAGCTCTCAACATTTCCTAAAGTATTTGGATAGTCTACTCATATTGGCCACTAGTTTGAGGGTGATAATTTGTTCTAAAATTTAGCTTAGTTATTAGAGCATGCTAGAGACTTTTCTAAAACGTAGAGGTGAATCTTGGATCTCAGTTGGACACAATCAATAGTGGTACTACATGCATCCTTACCACTTCTTAAATGTATATTCATTCAAATTGATCCAATGAAAAATCATCTCAAATCACAATGAAGTGTGTAGTATTTGTAAGATGATCCACAACAACCCAGATAGCGTTGTTTATTTTGGATGTATTGGGAAGTCTGGTGACAAGGTCTATGGTGATATGTTACCATTTCCATGTTGGTATGGGTAATGGTTACATCATCCCCTTAGAATTATGTCTTTCAGCCTTCACTTGCTAACATACCATACGCTTTGATGTATATTCTGCGATCTCCATCTTCATGTTACCCCACCAATAGTGCTCTTAGAGATATTAATACATCATTTTGTTTTCTAGGTGAATAGGGAAAGTTAAAATATGTACATCATACAAATGTTATTTATTTAACCTAGGATTGGATGGAACACATAGTGTTTACCCAAATATCATAATTCCTCCTTCATTACCATTGAAATCTAAGGATTTCCATTTTTTGATAGTTTCCACTTTCTTATGAATTCCCACATCTTTTTTTTATCATCCTTTAACCTTTACAAAAGAAATTGTTGAACAATAATTTGTGAAAGGATTGATGATGTTCCTTTATTATGATTACCATGCCCATATTCTTAAAATCTAAGAAGATCAGATCCTTCTCAATTCTCATCAATAATATAAGTGATGGATCATTTCTACTTAAATTATATGATACCTTGTTCTCTTTCCCATGATGGTGGTAGATTGATATGTCGTAATATTTGCTGAGATCTAACCATCTTCATTGGAACATATTTAGTTATTTCTCTATGAATACATATTTGAGACCTTTTTGATTCTTATATATATCACACTTCTCCTCAAAGAGATAACACATTAATGAAAAGATCACAACTACTAACTCAAGATTTTATGTGGGATAGTTTTGCTCATGAATATTCAACTACCTTGAGGCATATGCAATTAATTTATCATTTGGTCTCAAATTACTCCAAAGAGTGACTTATAATATTTTATAAAAGAACATTTACACAAACTTCAACATGTTAAGAAATACTAATAGAAATTTTCCCTAATAATTTAATATCATTGTAGGTGGGGACTCAATGTTCTTAGAAAACATAAGAGATATAATAATAAGACAAGAATTGAAATACATTGTGACATATAATACTTTGAAGTAGTGTTTACTTCTAATTAATTCATCTTTCTTCATCTTTGCATAGGACTTTCCATACTCCCTTTATCATGGAGATTTTTTATGCTCATCATGATTCTCCACCATTGCAATATATAATTGTCTTGGATAATGTATGAATTCTACACATTTATGAAATAGAACTATATATAATTCCTTAGATGAAACATCATTTCAATCCATCACATTACCATTTTTTTCATGGAAATTGGATACTTTGTGCCCAATCTTTCACACTTAAAGCATCTCTCAGTCCCTTTGGGACATTTCCCCTAGTGCCTCCTTCCACACTTGTTTCATGAAGGAAATTGGGTCTTCTTTCCTTTATCACCACTATCAGATGGACTTTAATAATATATAATATTCATATTCCTTGATTAACATAGGAATTCAACAAAGTGGCAAATTTTAATTGTGATTTTTGATAGCCAGTTTGGCATAATAATGGTATATCCTACTTGAGATCCCATCTGATTGAGAATCTCATTTTGGCAGTCATCACATTGCCCTTAGCATCAGTTGTAGAGCTGATTTCTCCTATTTCGGGCCATTGGTTTGAGTAAAAGGAAAATTAGGGATGGGTATCTTAATATATTAATCATATAAAGGAGAATTCAATGATATTAAAGGGATAACTTATAAATTACATTTATCCCGTTAACTTATGAGTATCTAGGCTTCAATGTATGTTATCCATGATCTACTTCTTAACATATATTCCTATGGTATTTTTTCCAATGTTCTCTTAATAGTGGTTTGTAATGAGTTTATGAATTTTCAAAATAATATCCCTTAGTAGTGTCAAACCAAGTGTTCAATAAGGCCAGTTGTTGTGTACAAGGATACCCCAAGTCAAGCCCAGAACACATTTTCAGGGTTATTACTCCTATGTAAATCTATAATAGAACCACGTCCACTTATATTATAAAAAAGGAATGAATTTTCTTGATAAACCAATTACTTTATACTTACAAAAATTTAGGATGTTTTCTTACACTTAGTATTATCCCTTAGGGTTTTCACAAGTGTGTTCCAATCCTAATCCAAGAAATAACTAAAACTATACTCTAATAAAAACTATAAAAACCCTACTATTTATTTCATATTTAAAAATGAATTATTACATATATTTTCACTTATTATAACTCAAAAGATCTAGATGTCTAGTTTCTTGGGAAATTAAGAACCATAAATAATAACTTAAAATATTAAATACAACATATTTATTGAAAAATTCGTTTACGTGACCACAATATTCCTTCGTACTTAACACTGTATTGAATAACCTACAGAAATACATAAGAAATGGGTGAGATATAAATCCCTTGAGTGAATAAATATGGAATAACATGAGGATAAAAATACATGTTAAACAAGGAATATCAACAAGGCATAAAGAAACATTAATAATAAGGAATGATTTACCATGTCATGACCCGTCCCCCGGGGACCGTGTCATGACTACCCCAAGCCCTCCTTCCATAGGCCATGGGCTAGCGACTAGCACCAAAGGCGTAATTCCCTAAAACTGGGAAGGTATTGCCTTTATAACCTATAAACAGACACACAAAGAGACATGAACATGAGTAAACTATATAACCAAAAGAGTGATGAAAGTAAAAGGGGTCGGAATAAAATCCCAATAGTAAAGGTACAAGTACAACTAAAAATAATTCAACTAAAAAAAAGAAAGAAAAGAATCTATTGCGTCGTCCTCCGAGATTCGTACCTAAATGGTAGGTACAAATAGCTTCCTCTACACTTTTCATCCGTCTGTCTCCTCTATGTACCAACACATCGTATGGTCCACCTTTGGGCACCGTCCAGTCTTGGTACTCTTAGCCTCAGTCAGCGTTGTCCGTCATCTGCATCCAACACAACAAGGTCTGGGAATATCCCGTGCAGGGGTGAGTACAATGATACTCAGTAGGAACCCCGAGACCCTCAAGGTCTCACAAAAATCCACCAAGGATAAACCACAAATTATGAAATCAATAGATAACCCTACTTAGGTATATGTCCATACATATACCTAAGTTATCAAGTAATCCAACTCAATCATGTGGAAAACACAGAAAAACTGACTTAGCTCGAACTAGGATTTTATTCTAGGAGTAGATCAAGTAACATCCCCAGTCACATTGTAAAAACCTCAGATTCTGGAGAACTCCTCCTCTGTTGAGTACAGTGGGACTGTCGCAACACTAAGCACACTTCCCACTAACCTTGGATTGCTGAGGCACTCCTCCTGTCGAGTACTGTGGGTCTGCTGGGTCACCATGGCACTCCCAACAGTGGGTCTTCCACGTCACCAAGTGTGTTCCCCCTCATATCCTGTTGAGGTACTCCTCTTGTCGAGTACCGTGGGTCTGCCATGACACCAATGTGATCCTCACTATGGGTCTTCCGTGACACTATAGCACTCCCCACTGGGCTAGTAGAGTCACTTCGAGTCAAAATGGTCAGCACTTGTCAGGTCTCAGCCAGCTACTTGGTCTTCGTACTAAGCTCGCTCATCTCCGAGAGGATCTTCACTATGAGGTACCGGTCGATAATCCAACTTTCATGAAGTCCCACGAAGAATTATCTCAAAGGACTGCCATTTCATAGGGGTCTCAACACAACAGATGGTGCATCAATCTAATGCTGGGTTTGGGAGTTATTAGTCTTTTAGTCCTGGGGTCCGGATGGATTCGTGCTTGATCCAACCAAACCGTACCTCAACTATACCCAAAACTTCAGTAGGGTATACTCAAAGGGACCATATCACTCCAAGATATCTATCACCATTGACGGTTCATCAAACGAACATTTGGTGCCAAAGATATGGCTGAAGGAGCGTAAATGGGTTGTAGTGGGCCCGGGTCCGGTCCGACCCAGCCAAACCCAACATGGGCTGACCCGGTTCGGGTCGACCTAGCCTGACCCATTGGGTCTGGCCCGGACCATTGGGCGGGTCGTCCCCTTGGGTTCTGCCCAGCCTAGCAGGTCGCAAGTGGTCGTGGAGAGCTGTGAGGGCACGGACCGGCCACGGGTCGGCACGAGGGCAGTTCAGCCCAGAGGGTGCCACATGGGCAGCTCATCCTGGAGGGCACCACGAGGGTGGCTCGACCAGGGGCATAGGGCCAATTCGAGTCGAAGGTCCATGGGGGTTCGGCTCGGGGCGGCTCGGCCTGGAGGCTGGTGTGGTGCGACCGGGGCCGGTTCGACCGGCGAGAGGCACGACCGGGGCCGGTTCAGCAGAGAAGCCAGAGCAGCTGGGGTGGCTAGGCCAGCGGTTGGCGTGGCCAGGGTGGCTCGGCCAGGAGGCCGGGGTGGCCAGGGCGCAGAACTATCGGGGCATGGTGCGGTCGAGGTGCGGCGCGGCTCGGGGCTGGTTCGGCCGGGAGATCGGAGCGGCCGGGGTGGCTTGGCCAGAAAGCCGGAGCACCATGGTGGCGGTGCGGGCCGTGGAGACCGTGGGGGGAAGTGTCGTTTCCTTTATCGCCTTCCTCCATTTCGATGAACACTGCAAATCAACACAAGGGTTACGGAGAGGACGAGTTATGTTAGTTTGGATCGCACTCTCTACATCAGAGTGGTAGCAAGTAGTTCACAAGAACGAAGCACATCAAACCCTCCCACAAGGATTCTTCCCAACCTGCAAAAGAAAAAGAAGGGGTGTACCTAGAAAGTGATAAAAAATAGCATTAAATCCCTACCACATTCGCTTTCTGGAGTTAGATCAAGAAGGTAGTACGGTTGTCGATTCACCGAAGAAGAGGACATCCCACATCGAAAGAAGTCTCAATGAAAAAGGTTGAATGAGGTCAGCATTCTTCATTGGTATAGCGTTCTTTGTTGGGGAGCGTGTTCTTCATCGGAGAATGTGTTCTTCGTTGGAGAGTGTAATCCTACAAGTGTTGGATTTCGTGTCACTTTATCAGCATTTTTCCACTTGGTAATGTCATCCGAAATCCTCCTCCCCATCTCCATATATATAGGAGAGGGGGGAAGGTAGGAAATGATCGTGGAATTTATGATGGCTCATTTATTAGAAACCTTCCTAAATTCCAACAGTGTTGTTACTTAATTTAATAAGGGCCAAACCATTTAATTTAAATCGGTGCATTTCAAATAGGATTAATTAAATTGGCTCAATTAAGTGGTGTGTTGGCATAACTAAGAGGAGGAGGGTTGGCACAATTAATGTGGATGAAGCTCAATAGTCTCCTCCACATTAATGAGGGAGTTGAGGTTTTCTCTCTATTAAAGGGGGGGTTTCAAGGGGGTTTAATCCCGGGTGGTCCCCACCACCATAACCTCTCATGAAGGGAGCTCAAGAGTCTCCCCCACGATGTGTGCTTTATTTTATTTTTTTATTTCCTCAAAAAAACCAAAAACTAACTTCCACTCTCGACCAAATAACGTCAAGTTGAAATTCTCTTTAAGTGAATATTGGCACTACGAGTTCAATGGTGCCCTCAGATTTCAATTCTGAGAACCGGTTCAAAAGTTAGAAAAACCCTGCTCGAATGTTTACTGAACGTACCAGAAATATAATTCAAAAATTTATTCTGGGCACTCCAGGCCTCGGAATCATGCCTCGTCAATTTTTGCGGACTAGTAAAATTACCATATATTAAAAAATTATATGGAAATTCCAAGTCTTTACATTCCCCCCACCTCAGGTCTCTACAACCCCATAATCCACAACTCAACTAGGTAAACAAGTGGGCGTATTGAGCATGCATATGAGCATCCCGCTCCCATGTGCTATCCTGGAGGTTCCTGTGCTGCCAGCAAACGTGCACCAGAGGTATTGACCATCCATGAAGGAACTGCTCCTACGGATCCTCAATCTCTACTGGAACCTCCGTAAAAGCCACCCCATCATCGACATCTAGCTTTCCATGGTCGAGGATGTGGGAAGGGTCGTGAACATATCTCCTCGGCTGGGATTCATGGAAGACTTCGTGCACCCGGTGCAACTGAGGTGGATGAGCTAAGCGGTATGCCACCTTGCCAACACTGCTTAGGACCTGAAAAGGTCCGATAAACCTCGGAGATAACTTTCCTCCTCGGCCAAATATCTATAGAACTCATCGGGGTGAGACCCATAGAAAGACATGGTCACCATCCTCGAACTCCATATGTCTCAGTCTCATGTTGGCATATGACTTATGCCTGCTCTGTGCAGTCTTCATCAACTCCTGGATGATCTGCACCTTCTCTACAGTAGCCTATACCATCTCTGGTCCCACGAGTGATGACTCCCCTAGACCAGTCCGACACAAAGGTGATCTGCAAGGTCGCTCATACATTGCCTTGAAAGGTGTCATCCCAATGGTGGAGTGATAACTGTTGTTGTACGCAAACTCCACCAAAGGCAAGTGATCCTCCAAGCTGCGACCAAACTCGAGGACAGAAGCACGAATCATGTCCTCGAAGGTCGGAATGGTCTTCTCAGTCTAGAAATCTGCCTAATCATGGAAGGCGGTGCTCAAACAAATATGCATCTTGAAAGCCTCCTACAACCCCTTCCATTGCCGGGAAGTAAAATGTGCGTAATGATTGAAAGAGATCGTCGAGGGTACTTCATGTAACCGCACAATCTCTTGCACATAGAGGTGTCTCAAGCTCTCTACTAGACCCTATTCTTTGATTGGTAAGAAGTGGTTCGACATGGTGAGTTGGTCAATGATCACCCAGATAGAGTCATGTCCCCTGAATGTACATGGAAGACCCATCACAAAGTCCATGGATATCCTATCCCGCTTCCACTCGGGGACCTCCAAAGGCTGAACCAAGCCTGCTGGTACCTGATTCTCTGCCATCACTTGTTGATAAGTGAGGCACCGAGAAACAAACTCTACAACTTCTTTCTTCATTTTCGGTCACCAGTGCTGTCGTCAGAGGTCCTGGTACATCTTCTCCACTCCTGGATATACTGCTAGAGGGGATGTGGGGAAATTTATCAACACTTCCTCATAAAGCGAAACTAGTACCATGGTACATCCTATGAAGAGGATGACGTGCTCCCCACCTTCTGAAAATCCATCAGGTGCCTGTCCTGTGGATATCTGAGCACATTGTGTCTCGCAGTCAGCGTCCCCACGTTTTACCTCCCTGACTCGCTGAAGAAGTGGGGGAGTGACTGTAAAATACTGTAGAAAAGTTTATTTGTCTCTATTCACAAAGGATATCTGTAAAGTGGCCAACTGCTCTGTCACCTCACCTAGAAGCTATATACCAGATCTCCTACTGAGTGCATCTACAATAACATTCCCCTTCCTAGGAGTATAAACTATCTCAAAGTCATAGTCCTGGAGGAACTCAAGCTAAATTTTCTGTCTCAAGTTCAGGTCCTTCTGAGAGAAGATATACCAGAGGCTCTTTTGATCAGAGTACACGGTAAAACACTCACCCATCAGACAGTGTCACCACATCTTCAAGGTGGATACTACTACTGCTAACTCTAGGTCTTGGGTAGCGTAGTTCTGCTCATGTTGTCTCAACTTCCAAGAACCATATGAGATCACTGCTCGCTCCTAAATTAGGAAACATCAGAGTTGGTTCCCTGATGCGTCACAGTAGACTACGTACAATAATCCCTCCAATGGAAGCCTCAAGATGGGGGCACTAGTTAGCCTCTGCCTTAGCTCTTATAATATCTGTTGGCATCTCTCTGACCACACAAAGGGTTGCCCCTTATTCATCAAGGTTGAAAGTGGTGATGCAACTTTGAAGAAATCAGGCACAAATCTCTAGTAATATCCATCCAAATCCAAGATACTATGTACCTTCGTCACACTCCTAGGTGGCTCCCAAGCAAGTATTGCCTTAATCTTTGCTGAATATACTGTAACTCCACCCTCTGAGATGACATGTCCCAGAATGTGAACTTCTTGGATCCAAAACTAGATCTTTGAGAGCTTACCATAAAGATGGTTCTCTCGGAGTGTGTCTAGTACTACCTGAAAATGGTAGGCATGCTCCTCCTCAGTAGTTGAGTAGATCAGAATGTGGTTGACGAAGACTACGAAAAAGCAATCAAGGAACGACTGAAAGATCATGTTCATGAGTCACGTGAACACTACTAGAGTGTTGGTCACGCTTAATGGCATAACCAAGAACTCGTAGTAGTCGTACCAGCATCTGAAAGCTGTCTTCTGCACATCCTCATCTCACACTCTGATCTGGTGATAGCCTTATCTGAGGTTTATCTTCGAGAACCATTGTGCTCCCTTCAGCTGATCAAAGAGGTCTTCAATCCTCGGGAGTGGGTACTTGTTCTTCACGGTCACCTGGTTCAGGCACTGATAGTCAACACAAATCCTCAAGATCTCATCCGCCTTCTGGGTGAATAGAATTGGGGCTAACCAAGGAGAAAAAATGGGCCAAATGAATCCCTTCCCTTGAAAGTCCTCTAGCTGTACCCACAGCTCTTGAAGCTCTATGGTAGCCATCCAATACGCTGGTGTAGATATCGGTGCCCTCTCAGGGTACAAGTCAATGTAAAAGTCCATCTATCTGAGAGGAGGTAGACCTAGGACATCAATAGGGAAAACATCCATGTACTGGTCAACCACTACAGGATAATTCAGACTCTCCACATCAACAGCTCTAAGGGTAAGGCTAGCCAACTGATGAGTAATCAGTTACACCCTCCTCTGGGTAAGTCCATCCTACACTACAAAGGCTCCCTTCTCGCTGGTGAAGGTAAAACTAGTCCCGTCTGTGTAGACACACTGCACATTGCACCTAATACAGTCAATTTGTGCATGGACTGTAGATAACTAGTCCATACCCAAGATGGCATCGTAAGGTCTCGACGCCGCTACTAGGAGATCTCAGCCAAAGATCTCGCCTCCTAGAGTAAGATCGCACTGCCGACACCAGTGCGTAACCATCGAATCCATTCCCATATGAGTCTCTAGCCATAAGGATCAAACCAATGGTTCTGTCAGAATCTCTGATCTCTGAATGAGGGAAGTGGCAATAAAAGAATGACTGACACCTGTGTCTATAAAAACTGCAGCTAAGGTGGAGTAGACACAGATCTTACCCCATATCATCTCCGGAGTACCATGATCGTAGGCCTCATCTTTCTAAAGCTGAGCTCTCCCATGTCCACCTGCTCCCTATGGTCGGGTTGGACCTCCTGTTGGTGGCAGAGGTAATATCTCGAATCGTCACCCACCACCAGTTGCACGGCCAACTACTCTTCCACATCCGCCTACTCCCTACGGATCGCCTCAATCAAATCTCTGTCTCTACCTGGGCGGTCCCTCGACTGTCTACTGATCATCTGTATGGTGGGTCGGAAAGTCACGAGTCATGTGACCCTCCCCTCAACATGTGAAACACAACCCGCTCCTGGCATGTCTGTCTCTTCTTCGGGTTCCCTACACAACCGATCCTGAGTCATGCGACCGTCCACCTATAGGTCTGGTCCTCTTAGACCTCTGTGACATCTGTCTACTGCCATCTGCAGAAGACTCCACTACGTGTCGACTGTTAGTGGATCTCACTGATAGAGACTGCTCAGTAAAAAAAATCTCTACCAAGAGGGATCTCTATAACACCCCTGCATGCATGGGGATGCTGAGTGAGATCACCAAATCCATGATATCCCACCTGAGTCCCTGCTAAAAGGTTTGGGCCTTGAATAATGGGTCTCGCACCATATTTGTTGAGTAGCGTGAGAGGTTTGTGAACCTCTCTGATTACTGAGCTACAATCATATTGCCTTGATGCAGATGCAGTAGCTCCATAATGCACACTGTGTGAAGAGTCGCTGGAACAAACTCTGCTCAAAACAGACTCCAAAGTCTTCCTAGAGAAGCATCACCTCGTCATGAACTTGGAGCATCAAGCTCCACCATCTGCCTACTGATGCCTGTAAAAGGCTAGCGGCAAGGATCACCATAAAGTCTACTAGTGTCCCTACCAGTCAGAAAAATCTCACCATAGCCTCCAGCAAATCCTCAGCCGCTTGCGGGTCTGTCTCTCCCCTAAACATGGGTGGCCTCTGGCATTGAAGCTCGTGAAATGTTCTCAAGCGACGTGCACCGTCTGCTTCTGGGGCTGGTGGTATCGGTGCCACAATGGGTAATGGTACTTCTGGTTCCTCCACCGGTTCCTCTACTTGAAGAGGGCCCTGCACCAAGGCCTCATCGCTCGGTGGGCTATCAGTGTGTATAACTCAAGGAACTCTAACGGGCTGTCTATGTGGAGGCATCCTGAAAAGAATCAGGTGTGCCAAAATCAAAAAGTTATACCTGGTGAGCTGACTTAAGAAATCACAAACAAAACTCTTTAAAACACACATGCAATTAGTGTTTTCGTGCACTGAGTAAGAAATCAGAAGTTAGGGTCTGGGTGTATGGATACGTTGACCGCCACACCAACACTGGACTCCCCAAACTAAAAACCACACTCACTACCCTTAAGACTATTGCTTCATAGAAAATAAATATCAGAGTCCTTGTTCTGTGGTAGAACTGAATCCTTTTGATACCAATTTGCTAGGACTCATCCCCTAGGGCCCGTGCCGTGACTACCCCAAGCCCGCCTTCCATAGGCCAAGGGCTGGCGACTAGCACCAAAGGCGTAATTCCCTAAAACTGGGAAGTCATTGCCTTTATAACCAGTAAACACACACACATCAAGATATGAACCCGATTAAAATATATAACCAAAAGAGTGTTGAAAGTAAAAGGGGCTGGAATACAAGCCCAATAGTAAAGGTACAAGTGCAAATGAAGAAAAATAAAGGAAAACAGCTATTGGGTTGTCCTCCAGGATTCCTTCCTGAAGGGTAGGTACAGATAGCCTCCTCGGCACTCTGCATCCATCCGTCTCCTCCACGTACTGACACGCCGTATGGTCCACCTCCAGGCATCATCCAGTCCTGGTACTCTCAGCCTCAGTCAGCATTGTCCGCCGTCTGCATCTAACATAACAAGGTGCGGGCATAGCCCGTGTAGGGGTGAGTATAAAGATACTCAGTAGGGACCCCGAGACCCTCAAAGTCTCACAAAAATCCTCCAAGGATAAACCAAAAATGATGAAATCAATAGATAACCCTACTTAGGTATATGACCATACATATAACTAAGTTATCAAGTAATCCATCTAAATCATGAGGAAAACACAGAAAAACTGACTCACCTCAAACCAAGATTTTATTCTAGGGGTAGTATCAAGTAACATCCTCAGTCACACTATCGAAACCTCGGCTATTGGAAAAATCCTTCTCTGTCGAGTATAGTGGGCCTACCGCAACACTAAGTGTGCTTCCCACTAACCTTTAACTGCTAAGGTACTCCTCCTGTCGAGTATCATGGGTCCACTGCATCACCAAGGTGCTCCCCACCATGGGACTGCTGCGTCACCAAGCGTGTTCCCCCTCGTAGCCTCTTGAGGCACTCCTCCTGTTGAGTATCGTGGGTCTGTCGCGACACCAAGGCGCTCCCTAGTGTTGGTCTTCCACAACACCATGGCGCTCCAAATAGGGCTAGTAGAGTCACTCCGAGTCAAAATAGTCAGCAGTCCTCAGGCCTCAGCCAGCTACTAGGTCTCTGTACTATGCTTTCTCGTCTCTGGCCGGATACACTCCAAGAGCTATTGTTAGATACTCTAACTATCATGAAGTCCCATGAAGAAGTATCTCAAAGGACCTCCACATCATAGGGGTCTCAACGCAACAAACAGCGTGTCAATTGGATTCCCGGTCTGTGAGTTATTACCATTTTAGTCCGGGGGCCCGGTTGGATTCGTGCTCAATCCAACCCAAACATACCTCAACTATACCCAAACCTACATTAGGGTATACTCAAAGTGACCTTCTCAATCCAAGATTTCTAGCACCGCTGACGATTCGTCAAACGACGTATGGTGCCAAAGATATGGCCAAAAGAGTGTAAATGGGTCGTAGTGGGCCTGGGTTCGGACCGACCAGGCCCGACCCCACCAGGCCCGACCCCACCAGGCCCGACCCGACCTGGGCCAACCCGGCCTGACCCGTTGGGTGGGTTGGCCCCTTGTGTTCAGCCCGACCCACTAGGCCTAGCCCATCCGGTCACAAGTAGCCACAGAGAGAAATGAGGGCACGGACCGGCCGCGAGGGCGTGGACAAGTAGCAGGTTGGTGCGAGGGTGGTTTGTCCCGGAGGGCACTGCGTGGGTGGCTTGGCCTAGAGGGAACTACGATGGAGGCTCGGCCTGGGGCGCGGTGCTGGTTCAGCTTAGAGGGTCACTGGGGCGCAGCTCAGGGCGGCTCGACCAAGAGGTTGGGGTGGCACGGCCAGGGCCGGTTCGGCTGGGAGGCCGGAGCGGTCGGCGTGGCTCAGCTGGCGGAGAGCGCTTCCAGGGCGGCTCAGTCGGGAGGGCGGGGTGGTCGGGGGTGGTTTGGCCGGGAGGCCGGGGTGGCTGGGGTGCGGCGCGACCGGGGCGCGACACAGTAGGGGTGCGGCGCAGCTCGGGGCCGGTTGCTCCGGGAGGCCGGAGCAGCCGTGGGGGCTCAACTGGCGGATGGCACAGCCAGGGGGCTCGGTCAGAAGGTCGGAGCTCCGCGGGGGCATCACGGGTCACGGAGTCCACGGGTGGCGGCGCCGTTTCCTTCGTCGCCTTTCTCCATTTTGAAGAACACTGCAAATCAACAAAAGGGGTACAGAGAGGACAGACCATGTTAGTTTGGCCCACACTCACTACATTAGAGTGGTAGAAAGTGGTTCACAATAACAAATCATATCAAACCCTCCTGTAAATATTCTTCCCAACGTGCAAAAGAAAACGAATGGGTGTACTTGGAAAGTGATAAACAAATAAAATTAAACCCCCACCTCTTTCGCTTGCAGGTTTTGGTGAAAGAAGGTACTACGGTCGTCGAATCACCATAGAAGAGGACATCCCACACCGGAAGAAGTCCCAAGGAATATGGTCGAAGGAGGTTGGTGTTCTTCATCGGCAGAGAGTTCTTCATTGGGGAGTGCGTTCTTTGTTGGAGAATGTGTTCTTCATTGAAGAGTGTAATCCTCCAAGTTTTGGGTGTCGTGTCACTTTACCAGCACTTCGTCACTTGGTGAATCCATCCCAAATCCTCCTCCCAAGCTCCATGTATATAGGAAAGGGGGGAATTTAGGTAACGATCATGGAATTTATGATGGTTCATTTATTTGGAACCCTCCTAAATTCCAACAACGTCGTTACTTCATTTAATTAAGGCCAACCCATTTAATTTAAGTTGGTGCAATTCAAATTGGATTAATTAAATTGGCTCAATTAAGTGGGGTGTTGGCATAATTATGAGGAGGAGGGTTGGCACAATGAATGTGGAGGAAGCTCAAGAGGCTCCTCTACATTAATGAGGGAGTTGTGGTTTTCTCCCAATTAAAGGGGGGGGGGGTTCAAGGGGGTTTAATCTCGGGTCGTCCCCACCACCATAACCTCTCAAGGGAGGTTAGGCTCAGGTGGTCCCCACCACCATAACCTCTCATTAGAGGTTAAGGTCTGGTGGTCCCCACCACCAACTTCCACAAGGAGGTTGGTTACAAAAAAACGAAGTGTGCTTTATTTTATTTTATTATTTCCAAAAAAAATCCAAAAACTAACTTCCAATCTCGACCAACTGCCGTCGAGGTGAAAGTATCTTTAAGAGAATATTGGCGTTGTGAGTTCAACGGTGCCCTCAGATTTCAATTCCGAGCACCAATTCAAAAGTTTGAAAAACCCACTCCCACATTTATTGAACGTACCCAAAATAAAGTTCATAAATTCATTCCGGGCACGCCGAGCCTTAGAATCACGCGCCATTAATTTTCGTGAACTCATAAAATTACCGTATGTTAAAACAATTACTTGGAAATTCCAGGTCTTTACATATCATGATAATCCTAACATGGTAAATGTGGAATCAACTTAAAACACTGAAACATAAACATAAGTCAAAGCTAAACCACCAAGACATCATGGTGGAAAAAAGTATTATAAATTAATCAAGTAAACCTTTGTCCTAACATGAAATACCATGATACTAAACATTATCCAATTTATTGAGGTTCTATCAGGGTGCACCCTTTATAAACATTTCAATCTCATGCTTAAGTGTGCCACATAGATCATATAACATGGATTCATTCAACTCCATAATTTTATTACATGATATAGAAATGTGGAATAAATACTGTATGTAAAAAAAATATTATTATGTTCATAAATGTGAATACCCTTTATAGATAAATATGTATGGTACTCACTATACCATTATCTTGGTATGGAAAATCATGGTACAATTTTGGAAGCATAACGATGTTATATAGAAATTCATAAAATGGGTTAATGAGAGATAAAGGGGTCTCAAATAACATATAAATGAAATTTAAATTAGTAGGAATATTTAATAACACATCCCGACATCATAAAAATAAAATTATAAGACATAATATAAAAAGGGATGCTTGATAAAGGAGATGGGTGGAAGATCCCTTACAAAATTTCGACATAGTAACGGGTGGGATTAAAGGATAATTAGGGGGATTAATGGGGATTAATGGAAGATAGTATAATTTAATAATAAATTGGAAAATAAGGGGATCATGTAACAACATATCCCAACATTTAAAAATGTAATTTAACAAGCATAATATAAAAGAAGTTCTTGAATGGGAATGTAAAGAGAGAAATCTCTTACGGAATTTCGGCATAGTAATGAATTAGGTAAAGGGTCAAAATGTGGGAGGATAAATGATCAATCATTAAAATAACATCACATGGACAATAATGGTATTATTACAAGAAATAATTTCAAATATGACGCTTGAATTTGAAAGGAGAGGAAAATGAGGATCCCTTACTTAGATGTGCGACTCCAAAGGCTTGGGAGAGGCTTCATGGGAGCTTTGGGGCGCATTTTGAGGACTATATGGTGTAAGGGCAAAGGTTGGTAGATATTCAAGGAGTTTTAGTGAAGAGAAATTAGAGCTTGGGTAGATTTATGTCTGAAAGGAAGGGGATTTCGTTATTATTTTCATTTTGGACACTACAAGATAAAAATTCAAAACCACAAACCATGCAATGGTATTTCCCATGTACTCTATCAATGGGGATTGTTTTAAATTATTTTATAAGGCAATAGGGCCGAAATTATTAAAATATATCCCTTTCTGATGTGGAGATCAGTTACAGTCTTAAACAAATGGTTTTAAAATCATAAAATATATTATAAGCCTTGGAGGATTCACTAAGGCTTTATAAAATAAATCAAATAAACTCAAAATTACATAATTTTAAAGGGAAAAATATTTTTTTTTGATTATACCTTTAATATTATTTATTACATCACTATTGGGAAATTATGATGTCACAAAACACATCGTATATTTATACAATATTTAATTTTTACCCAAAAATTAGACTATCTCAGAAAATTTTGAAAAATCCACCGTTTGATATTGTCGATGTACTAATTCCAAAAATAATATTCATTTTATCTAAATTATTTTTCCAAATATGTAAATTTTCACTTTTAAAATAAAAACCAATATTTATGGAAAATTGATGGGTTTTGTTAAAAAAGTTTTCAAATATTAATAAAAATCACATTTGACTTAAAAAAATTATATGATCATTTATATTTAACAAAATTAATTTAATAATAATATTTTATTGAAATATTAATTATTTCCAAAATTCATTAATTCCTCAAAAATAGATTTCTTAATTAACCGAAAATACGATCTGTTCTTTAAAAGTTATTTAAAAATAAATAATAATAGGATAAAAATATATTCATTATTTTATAAAAATAATAATGTACATATTACTAATACTAGGGTATTGATACATATACCTTCATTACACCAATACATTCCCTAAGAGTATGGTGCATGATGGTAGGGATTTCATTAGGCTGTTCGGTGAACTTGATTTGGGTTGTGACCTCAATAAGCTTGAACTTCTCCCATAAACAGTTTCGCTCATGCTTAAGTTGTTGGATATCAACTTGGGATTGGTCTAGAGAAAATCCTATAAATTGTATCTCCCTCTAAAGCTCTGATAAATGGGATTCATAGGGTATGATCCTACTGGTTGAGGCCATGACTTCCTTTTTCTGTGGAAAATGGATCTATTAAAATCACATTTTTATACATGTCATGTGATCACTATTCAATGGCTATATTATCAATAGTAAAGATACTTAAAAGACATTTAAAATCAAATTTTAAATAATAAAATAAGTGTATTCTTTTTTATAACCATAGGAAGTTTAATTAAATCCAAAAGGGAGTTTTATTAATAACATTTTTGATCATTACAACCTCCCCCTTTAAGAAATTGTTCATTTAAAAAAAATTATACACTAAAACAGATGAGGGTAACTCTTATTCATCACCTCCTTTTGTTTCCACACTACTTTTTCACACTTGTGGGTTCTCTACAACACTTTGATGAGGGACATTTCCTTATTTAATAGATCTTTTTATATATAATCTAAGATCTTCAACAGATTATATTCATAGGAAATGTCATTCTATAATGGTTCTATAAATGTATTGAGTACATGTGATGGGTCCACTATGTACTTTCTTAAGAGGGATACATGGAATACATCTTGTACTTGAGATAGGTTTGGTGGTAGTGATAGTTGATAGGACATAGCTCAATGTGATCAACGATCTCAAAAGGGTTGATGTATCTTGGACTAATATTTCTCTTCTTCCCAAATCTCACCACCATTTTCAATAGAGATACGTAGAAGATTTCCATTTCTCCAAAATCAAATTCAAGGACCCATTGACGATTGTCAGTATATATCTTTTGTCGACTCTGAGTAACTTTGTTGTACTACTGGATGGCCTTAACCTTCCCCACCCTCTCTTCAACCATTTTCAGACCTAAAAGTTTTCATTCCCCAACTTCTTCCCAACATGCTAGTGTTTTTCACCTCTTTCCATAAATGGATTCCTAAGGATCCATTTGGATTCTTGATTGGAAACTATTTTTGTAAGAGAACTCAACTAAATAAATATTTTGGTATCATATTCCTTTTAATTCCATTTAAAAATCTTCCAACATTCCCTCAAGTGTTTAAATATTATGGTTATATTTTCCATCAATTTGAGGGTGATAAGCTGTACTGAAATTTAGCTTAGTGTTTTGACATTTTGGAGACTTTTTCAAAACAAAGAGGTACATCTTAGAACTCGATCAGACACAATTGATAGTGGTACTCCATTAAACCTTATCACTTATCTGTTGTATATTAGTTCCAACTAACCAATGAGAAATCATCTCAAATCAACATGATGTGTGCAATCTTTGTAAGATGATCCACAACAACCAAAATAGAATTGTATCCTTTGTATGTCATTGGAAGTTTGGTGACAAAGTCCATGGTGATAATTTCCCATTTCCATATTGGTATGGGTAATGGTTTTATCATCCCCTTATACTTTTTCTTTCATCCTTCACTTGGTGACATACAAGGCACTTTGATGTATATTATATGATCTCCTTCTTAATCTTATCCCACCAATAGAACTCTCTGATATCTCGATACATCATTGTGTTTCCTGGGTTAATGAAGAAATTTGATCTAGGTGCGTCATCCAAAAGTTCATTCTTTAACCTTGGATTTTATGGAACACATAGTCTTGAAACAAATCTAATAATTCCTTCTTTATTAACATTGAACTCTAAGGATTTATATTTTTTATAATTTCCACTTTTTTCTGAATTCCCACATCATCTTTTTTAGCATCTATTAACCTTTCCAAAAGAGATTGTAGAGAAATAATTTGTGAATAGATTGATGATGTTCATTTTTTTATGATTTTCATGTCCATCTTCATCAAATATAAAAATATATGATCCTTCTTGATTCTCTTCAATAATAGAATGGATGTGCCCTTTCCACTTAGAGCATCTTTTACATTGTTCTCTTTCCCAGGATCGTAGTGGATTTAGCATTTGTAATCCTTGATGAGATCTAACCATCTTCATTGGTGCATATTTATCTCTTTATGTGTGAATATATATTTGATACTTTTTTGATCCATATATATTTCAAACTTCTCCAAAAAGGGATAATGCCACCATATTTTTAACGCAAATATCACAACTGCTAACTCCAGATCATGTATGGGATAGTTTTCCTCTAAAATTTTCAACTTCCTTGAGTCGTTGGAAATGAATTTTTCATTTTACCTAAAATTCCCCCAAATAGAGACTTACAATATTTTTAAGAAGAACATTTCCACAAAATTCAACATGTGATACAATACTTATAAAAGTTTTCCCTATTGATTTAATATCATTGTAGGTGGGGAATCAATGTTCTTAGAAAACATAAGAGATATACCAATAAGACCTGAATTGAAATAAATTATGACATACACATCATTGAATTAGTGGTTACATGTAATTCATTCATCATTACCCATGTTATAAAAGGAATTTCTATACTCTATTGATCAGGGATATTTTCATGCTCATTATGATTCTCAACCTTTACAATAGTGCATTGTCTTGGATAATTCCTGAATTCTCTACATTTATGACATAAAACTATGTATGATGCCTTATATGGAACTTTGTTTCCATACATTTCATTATTTATTTTTTCATGTAAATTGGCTACTTTGTTCCATGTCTTTCCACACTTCCCAATCACTTTGTGACATTTCCCTTGGTGCCTCATTCCAAACTTGTTGGATAAAGGAAATTGGGTCTTCTTTCCCTTATCACCTTTATCAGATAGACATACATATTATGTAATCTAAATTTTCCATGATACCCTTGGTAATTCAACAAAATTCTAATTTTTAATCATTATTTTTGATAGCCGGTTTGGAATAATCATTATATAACACACTTGAGCTCCCATCTGATTGGGAATCTCATTTTGGCAGTCATCACATTGCCCTTCACATCGGTTCTTAACCCAATTCCTCCTATTTCATTCCATTAGATAGAATAAATGGTAATTTAGGGATGATTATCTTAAAATACTAAAAATATGAAGTGGAATCCAATGACATGAAGGGGATAACTTATAAATTACATTTATCTCCTTAACTTATGAGTTTCTAATATTCATTCTATGTTATCCATGATGTACTTATTAACATATATTCCTATGGTTTTTTTCTTTATCCCCTTAATAATGTATTTTAATGAGTTTATGAATTTACCAAAACATATCCCCTGAGAGTGTGAAACAATGTTCATAGTAAGTCCCATTATCATGTACTTGGTTACCCCGAGTAAAGCCTGCAACACCTTGTCAGAGTTATTACTCCTAAGTACTTCTACACTAGAACCACATACACTTGTAGTATCTAGACATTGATTTATTTTCTTTATTAACCAATTACTCTATACTAACCAAAATTTAGGGATGTTTTCTTATAATTAGTCTTATACCTAATGTTTTCACTAGAGTTTTCAAAACCTAATCCAAAAAATAACTAAACCTATCCTATGATACTAACTATAAAAACCATGATCTTTATTTTATATTTTAACAAGATTTATTATATAGATTTTATCTTATTACAACTCAGAAGATCAAGAGGTATAGTTTCTGAATAAATTATAAACATTACATAATAACTTAAATCATGAAATATAACATCTTTATTAAAAACTTATTTTACATGACCACAACATTCCTCTGTACTAAACACTGCATATGAAAGGGGTGAGATATAAGCCCCGGTAAGGGAATAAACAAGGCATAACATGAGGATAGAAATAAATTTTAGAAAAGTCACATCAACAAGGCATAAAGAAACATGAATAATAAGGCATGATTTATCATTATAATCATAATAAGGGAAATGTGGAAACAACTTAAAACACTACATCATATACAAAATTCCAAGATAAACCGCAATGACATCATGGTGGAAAAATTACCCTAATGGAATATGGTAAACCCCTATTCCAAATTGACGTATCATGATACTAAACATTACCCAATGCGTTAGAGCACTATCAGGGTTCACCCTTCATAAACATTTCACTCTCATGCTTAAGTGTTCCAGATAGATCATATAACATGGATTCATTCAACAACATAATTTTATTCCATGATCTAGAAATGATAAATACATACAGGTAAGACCAAAATAAATAATAATATGTGAATAAAGGTGAATACCCTTGATAGAGAAATGGGTTAGTTATTCAATACACCATTATCTTGGCATGGAGAATCTTGGTGCAATTTTGGCAGCATAACGATGTCAAATAAAAATTCATAAAATGGGTTGATGAGAGATAAAGGGGTCTCCCATCACATATTTAGGAAATATATAGTAATAGTCATATTTTAGAATATATTCCAACATAGTAAAATTAAAATTATAAGACATAACATAAAAGGGATTCTTGACAAATGAGATAGGTGGATGATCCTTTACAGAATTTGGACCAAATAATGGATGGGATTAAAGAATCATAGTGGGGATTAATGTGAGTGAAAGGAATCTCCAATAATTTAATAATCAAATTTAAAGTAAGGGGGTAATATAAAATCATATCCCAATATATGAGCATGTAATTTAAGATGCATAGTATAAAAGAAGTGCTTGAATAGAAATGTGAAGAGAGAAATCCCTTACGGAATTTTGACATAGTAATGGCTTAGGTAAAGGTTACAAATGGGAGAGGATAAATTATACATTATTAAAATAGCATCACATGGATAGTAATGTTATGATTATAAATTAAATTCATTGTAATCAATTGAAATTACAAGAACTAATTTCAAATAAGATGCTTGAATTTGAAAGGAGGAGAGAAAAGTGAGGATACCTTAATTGGATGTGTGACTCCAAAGGCTTGGGAAGGGCTTCTTGGGAGATTGGGTGTAACACCCCAAGCATCCATGGTACGTTTCTCTTTGAGTAATAGAGTAGCATGTGTTGTACGCAACCTCGAGTTCTAACACACCGCGACCAATCAAAGTAGCTGTTATGAATAGAAATACCCACCTTTAGAATTTATATAAATTTTATATTTCAAAATGCACTTCATTTTTGTATTCGTAATATTGAAATTATCCTAAGTTGAATTTTTTGTAATTTTCTGAGAACTTCCAATTTTCTATGAATAGTAAAAAAATACTTAAAAACAACTTTTTAAATAGAAATAATTTATAGTGATAAATTATACTATTGATTGGTTTTAAAGTATAATTAGAATATATTTTTACCAATTAATCCAATGGTGGTCATTAGAATTAATTTCACTTTGAAATTGGACATAAACAATTGTCAATCTTTTGATATATATTGTTTCTTAAAACACACTGTTTGTTGTGACAACGGGAATTAATTATAAAATTAATTAATGAAACTTATATGTTTTAATTTTGTAAAATAGACATCATTTTTGAATTCGGAATATCAAATATAGCTTAGGATGAATTTTTGGTATTTTTCTGAAAAACATCAATTTTTGATGAATAGTGAAACCACTAAGTGGTAGTTAAAAAACTGATTTTTCGTTTAAATAAAATTTTACCACCTCTGTGATTTGAATTTCAAAAATCTGACATAAATCATTCTCATTAGGAAGTAAAATTTGGTTCAATGAGATTAAAATAATTTTTGGTGAATAGTAACTTTTAAGTTCTATTAATCGTGATTAAAGGTAATTAGTGTAATTTAAGGTAAATATAATGATATAATAATATGAAATTATCTTTAAAATTGTCCTACACTTATTGGGTGAGTCATGGACGACCAAGAAAATCCATGGGTCAACTTGGGGGCCCCATGGAGCCACTTGGGTAAGAAAATGATATTAATAACTTTTTATTTAAAGTAAAAATAAAAGTGTCACAAACATGCATTATTCTACTAAAACATTTTTTACAAGGGGTTATACAAATTATCATTTCGACTATAAATAACCATTGGAAATATAAAATTATTTCCTACATCATGATATTTTTTTATAATTTTTATACATTAATTAATTCAAATTTTTTATGACACCATGATGATGCAGCGATTACCTCATTAATTAAAGATTTAAATAAAATGAAAAGATAATGTACAATATAAGAATTACACTTGTAAAAAACCTATTGGATGAATATATTTCGAACCCTTATCACCTTATCCTAGAAATCTATAATTTTGGGACCTTTAAAATCTGAAAATCAATATATAATAAAGTAATATTTCTTGACTTTCCAAAAGTACCCCTCCTCTCCTCTTATAAAAGGCCTGCACCTCTACCACCTTATTCACACCTTCAAGCCATTTGGCTCAGCCAAACTCTACCCAAATACTCTCTAAACTTCCCTATATTACTCCTAGAAGCCTCAATTTGGGCATAAGTCTTCCCAAGGAAGCCTTTGGCTCAAATCAAAATGAGTTACCCGATTTTAAGTTAATGTCTTCTCTTATGTTATTTTGTTTTATTTTGCTTCTCCAACCCCTTAAACTATTTTTATTAATTTATTTTGTAACAAAACCAGTATATTAAATAAACTAGGATGTTTTTATGTGAATAATTTTATTTACACTTACACACACCTTCGTCTAATGGTTAAAGAACATACTGTTTCTGTGGGTGGCGAATTACTGCCTCACGAAATGACGATTGTTCAATCTTATTTTAAGACCTATAATGGTGGACATTAAGATGTAACTATATTTATATATGATATATATTATGTTTATGTTTTCCGTATTCTTCTGTATTTCTCATTTATTTCATACCTTTATGATTTCCATTATGGGTAAACGAGATAATTTCATTTTAGGAAGTGCGGACTACCGCCCCCTCAAAGTGATTTGAATCATTAATGTCATATGTGGGATGTATAAAGGATAGAGTAAATAATATTATATATTATATTATACTGGAATTATAATATACCATTATATAATTATGATTTCAGTCCATTAAATAGGAAATAGAAATGAAATTAGCATTCATGCATACGTACGGCTTACCGTCTCCATGAACGGTGCATTTCATTTCATACATCTAAATGTTTTGTAATATTATAAATGAATATATATACTGGATATATATGATATCTAAATCATGAATATAATTCTGGATATAATGTATATTTTCTCACATTAAAAACTTGTAATTATAATAAGTTTATTTTTGACTCAAGTACCAAAGATTGACAAAACGACCGTTATTAACTTAAATAATTACATAATGTTCATAACATGGTAATAAGTGATATAAAAGGAATAATTAACTTAAAAAATATTCTTAAGAAATTATAAATTAACTCTAGTTTATTATTCAGGAGGTTAAAGAATGATCGAGTCAAATTGGACACGAGGTAAGGGACTTCATCCCAATATCCTTTCATTGAGGCATATTTTGTTTTATACACAACTTTCTTTTATACGGTGTATAAACCCCTTTGAATTTTATGTTTATTCAAAAGGATTTCTTTTATATGAATCATTTTAGTAAACGACAAAAGGGAATGTTTTTTTGTCGTACGTATGCGGCGACAACGAATTCTCTGCCACCGTGACCATTATTTGAGTTTCGGCTTCCTCTAAAATCCATAACAATTTTTAAATGAAAAATAAATACCACATTTTACTTTTATTTTTTTGGTATTGAAAATGGTTTTGATAATATTTTTATTATATCAATGTGTTTTGTTGATATCTTGTGATTGAAATGTGGAAATTTTATGTTTCCTTTATGCATGTTTTATGTGATATGATTATGTTATGGTTTATGATATGGTTAAACCCTTTCATATAAGGAATGCATTGGACTTAATAAGTGATGGTTGGAGCCCGCTACAGCTCCTCGATGCATCGGTAGGTCTCATGAGACAAACTAGGGTCTTGGCACAAGGCCCTGACAAAATCTTATTAGTAGTCTTGGCACAAGGCCATGGCTACGTGGTTATGATAGTCTGGCATTATGCATTCCATCATTATGAAAGTTGTTATTGATATTGCATGTGATTATTCTACTAGTAGAATATCCATGTGAGTAAGTAAATGGAATTATTTCATTTTACTTTTTCCATATTATGCTGAAGTTCAAGTTTAAAAGGATTTTTTTTAGTTATACATTGCCTTAAATGTTTATGTTTATTTATGAAAGTTTCTGCTATATTGTTATCCTTACTGACCATCTGAGCTCACCCCTTTCTATGTTATATTTTTCCCAGGATGTGAAGAAATATTTTATGACTGACTTGAAGGGATAGTCTAAAGGGGATATGAGTGTGGACTATGGGGACTATGTTATTGTAGTTTTTCACTTTATTATGTAATGTAACATTTATGAATGTATCTAGTGTTTCCAAGGCTACTAAACTAATTGGTCTTTCGAGACTTGATCTTTTGTGATCATGATAATGTTACGTAATAATGCACCGACTCTGGGTAACTGGGGTCAGGGCGTTGCAGTTTGTATCAGAGGCAGTTTAGTACTAACATTGGAATCTAGATTTAGGTAAACTCTGATTAGAGAACATAGACCTAAGATAGACTTTGAGGATTAGTATAGAATAACTTCATAGAATTTTGGTATTGTAGAGATTTTGTGAGTTTTCTGGGCAATAAATCCGAGTCTGGATACGAACAGGTAGAGGTGGCTCTGGCACAGATGTACCTAGGGGTAAAACCCAAAAACACTACTTTGAGTTAGACTCGAACGTGAACTGGTGCACGATAACGGGCCTTGCTTCACTCTTGGTTACGACACTCCCAGGTGATATGCATAGGATGATTCTCATTTTCATTATAAATCATTATGAAGGGTTTATGAGTATATACTTCCTCAAAGAAAACATATTTATGATTATGGATTATATCCATAAACTGTTCAATTTATGTTAGGTGTTTTTCAAGTTTGTTATTATGTATTTTGATTCATAAACTAATCTAGTTTATGACATTGTTTAGAAATGGAGCCTAGTGGAAGAAATGGAAATTGTATCAATGAATGCACTCCATTTAGGGATTTCCCTCCTCCTCAAGATGATTATAGTGGAGCTGGTGATACAACTGGTGCTGATCATCTTATCACTATATTGGGACAACTCACTCAGATTATGAATAATAACCTTACTCGTATGGAGTACCCAGATCCGAAATGTGGAGGATCAATGTTAGACCGCTTCATGAGGCAACAACCACAAAAAGTTAATGGGGGTACAAATCCATTAGTAGATGAGCAATGGATAAATTCCCTAGAGAAAATATTTCAAGCTTTAGGGAGTAGTGAAAGGGAAAAAGTTTTCATGGCAGTTTACCGCCTCACTGGAGATGCTGATCAATGGTGGTCATTGATTCAAAATACAAAGGAAGATAAAGAAGTATCATGTATGGAATAGATAGGTTTTAAAGAGATTTTCTTAGAAAAATAATTTCTTCATGACCATCAAGCAGATATTGAAAGACAATTTCTGGGTCTACGGAAAAAGGAGGACGAGAATGTTGCAAAGTATGAGTCTAACTTTACAAGCTTAGCAAGGCATCCTGCAGATTATATATGTAACCCAAGAAGTAAGATTTATCATTTCTTTGATGGGTTAAAACCATTTCTCTGTCGAGATTTAGTATCACAATCCTTCTCATCATACGAAGATATTGTCTCGTGTGTTATCAAGACAGAAAAGGAATTATCTATGTCTTATGAGAATAAAGTAAAGCAAGAGAAGAAGATAACGGTGGAACAAGAGACAGATATAGGGAAAAAGGGAAAGAATTATTTTCCATTATGTGACAATTATGGGAAGAATCACCCCGGTACTTGCCTAAAGGGAATGGGAGTTTGTTACAAAAGTGGAGAAAAAGGTCACCAGGCTCGTAATTGGAAAGGAAAGAAAGAGGCTATCAATTTTGAATGCTATAATTGTAGAGAAATGGTGAATTATGCAAATGAATTCCCTAAGAGTCAGGGAAACTTACCTTAGAAAAGTCCAAGGGATCAAGTCCAATCTTATGCTGTTACTACAGTTGAAGTTGAATAATTAATGTATTGGTGCTTTTGGACTCATGTATTATATTCTGGTTATAAGAATAATGTGATATATATAAGGATTATACTGCAGTACTTTTTTGTCATTAATGTTTTAATATGATGAAGGTAATCATATTTTTAGTATGTTACAATAAGAGAAACATTACTTTGTTTGGGGAATCTGATGTTACAATTGATTTTGGAATTTAGAGACTTTTAAGAGAAAGTCTGGACAGAGGTATTTTGGATAAGTTTAAAGGTTGGAATGGATTAAGTTGATCTTTGGATAGAATTTTTTATGGTTAAAAAATTTCTGAAGATTATTTTTGGAATCTTATAATACTATAGTTTTAGGAAAAGGACAACTTGCAGGTCGGGGGATAACCCATCGCGTTCGACAAAGCTGCAGGAATTAAAACCACAACCATAGTGCGACATTCCTTTATTACCTACAACTAGCCTACAAGAAGTCCCTGTTTATTAAAAAATAGTTTTCCTAATCCAAATGGTATGTGTTAATATTTTGAACCTTGACGATTTGAATAAATATAATATTTTTGAGTTCCATTATTTTTTTGAGTGAAAGCTGAGTTTGTAGTAGAAATTAGTTGAAGGTTGAAACTCTACTTGTAAAGTATATATATATATATATGTATACCTATCTCTTATTCTATGAATAAATTAATTCTTAAACTTTAGGAAATGGATATTAAAACAAAAAATGTGTTATCCTAATACCTTATGTTTTGTTGAACTGATGATATTTTAAATCAACATAGATTGAAGTCTTTGAGGCCCTTAATTTTACACTTGTTTGTGATTGATGACCTCAATCACTCCCTACAAATGTTTAAGTTTTTCCTCCAATTATATGTCTCTAATTTCTACCAATGTTCTCTTAATCGAGATCATAATTTGGTGGTGACTTTGTCATTTCCCTTCCCTCTTATTATGGCTAAATTTTATTAACCGTATCTCCGATGTGGGTTTTCCACAAAGGTATTTACTATTTTCAACCTTTTATTTTTGAAGAACATTTTCAAATTGCGAGGATGCAATTTATTTAAGGAGTGGATAATATAACACCCCAAGCTTCCATGGTACGCATCTCTTTGAGTAATATAGCAGTGTGTGTTGTACGCAACCTCGAGTTCTAACACACCGCGACCAATCAAAGTATCCATTATTAATAGTAATACCCACCTTTTAAAATTATATAAATTTTATATTTCAAAATGGACTTTATTTTTGTATTAGGAATATTGAAATTATCCTAAGTTGAATTTTTTTGTAATTTTCTGAGAACTTCCAATTTTCTATGAATAGTAAAAAAATACTTAAAAAAAACTGTTTCATCAAAATAATTTATAGTGATAAATTATACTATTTAGTGGTTTTAACGTATAATTAGAATATATTTTTACCATTTTATCCAATGGTGGTCATTAGAATTAATTTCACTTTGAAATTAGACATAAACAATTTTCAATCTATTGATATATATTGTTTCTTAAAAACACATTGTTTGTTGTGACAACGGGAATTAATTATAAAATTAATTAATGAAAATTATATGTTTTTAATATTTTAAAATAGACATCATTTTTTAATTCGGAATATCAAATATAGATTAGGGTGAATTTTTGGTATTTTTCTGAAAAATTTCAATTTTTGATGAATAGTGAAACCACTAAGTGGTAGTTAAAAAACTGATTTTTTGTTTAAATAAAATTTTACCACCTCTGTGATTTGAATTTCAAAAATCCAACATACATAATTTTCATTATGAAGTAAAATTTTGTTCAATGGGATTAGAATAATTTTTGGTGAATAGTAACTTTTAAGTTCTATTAATCGCGATTAAAGGTAATTAGTGTAATTTAAGGTAAATATAATGATATAATAATATGAAATTACCTTTACACTTGTCCTACACTTATTGGGTGAGTCATTTCAAACTAATAAAATCCATGGGTAAACTTGGGGGGCCCATGGAGCCACATGGGTAAGAAAATGACATTAATAACTTTTTATTTAAAGTAAAAATAAAAGTGTCACAAACATGCATTATTTTTACTAAAACAATTTTTACAAGGGGTTATACAAGTTATATTTTCAACTATAAATAACCATTGGTAAGATAAACAGATTTCATACATCGTGATATTTTTTTATAATTTTTAGACATTAAATAATTTAAATTTTTTATGACACCATGATGATGCAGCGATTACCTCATTAATTAACAATTTAAATAAAATGAAAAGATAATGTAAAATCTAAGACTTACACTTGTCAAAAACCTATTGGATGAGTATATTTCTAACCCTTATCACCTTATCCTAGAAATATATAATTGTGGGACCTTCAAAATCCGAAACTCAATATATAATAAAGTAACTTTTCTTGACTTTCCAAAAGTGTCCCTCCTCTCCTCTTATAAAAGGCCCCCACCTCTACCACATTATTCACACCTTCAATCCATTTGTCTCGGAAAACCTCTGACCAAATACTCTCTCAAATTCCCTCTCTTACTCCTAGAAGCCTCACTTTGGGCAGAAGTCTTCTGATGGAATCCTTTGGCTCAAATCGAAAAGAGTTACCTGATTTTAAGGTAATGTCTTCACTTATGTTATTTTGTTTTATTTTGCTTCTCCAACCCTTTAAACTCTTTTTATTCCTTTATTTTGAAAAAAAACCAGTATCTTCAATATACTAGGACGTTTTTATGAGAATTATTTGATTTTCACTTACACACACCTTTGTCTAATGGTTAAATAACATATTGTTTCTGTGGGTGGTGAATTACTGCCTCACGAAACAATGATTGTTCAATCTTCTTTTAACACCTCTCATGGTGGCCATTGAGATGTCACTATATTTATATATGATATATAATATGTTTATGTTTTCCTTATTCTTCTATATTTCTCATTTATGGCAAAACTTTATGATTTCCATTATGGGTAAACGCGATAATTTCATTTTAGGAAGTGCGGACTACCGCCCCCTCAAAGTGATTTGAATCGTTAATGACATATTTAGGACATATAAAGGATGGATTAAATGGTATTATATATGATATTATACTGGAATTATAATATACCTTTATATAATTATGATTTCAGTCCATTAAATATGAAATATAAATGAAAGTATCATTCATGCGTACGTATGTCTTACCTTCTCCATGAATGGTGCATTTCATTTCTTACCTCTAAATGTTATGTAATAGTATAAATGCATATATATACTGGATATATATGATATATATGATATCTACATCATGAATATAATTCTGGATATAATGGATATTTTACCACATGAACAACTTGTAATTATAAGAAGTTTATTTTTGACTCAAGTACCAAAGATCGACAAAACGACCATTATTAACTTAAATAATTACATAATGTTCATAACATGGTAATAAGTGATATAAAATGAATAATGAACTTGAAAAAGGTTCTTAAGAAAGTATAAATTAACTCTAGTTTATTATTCATGAGGTTAAAGAAAGATCGAGTCAACTCAGACATGAGGTAAGGGACTTCATCTCAATCTCCTTTCATTGAGACATATTTTGTTTTATACACAAAATTCTTTTATACGGTTTATAAACCCCTTTGACTTTTATGTTTATTCAAAAGGAATCTTTTTTATATGAATAATTTTAGTAAACGTCAAAAGGAAATGTTTTTTTGTCGTACGTATGCGGCGACAATGAATTCTCCGCCACCGTGACCATTATTTGAGTTTCGACTTCCTCTACAAGCCATAACAATTTTTAAATGAAAAATAAATACCATGTTTTACTTTATTTTTTGGTTTTGAAAATGGTTTTGATAATGTTTTTATTATATCAATGAGTCGTATTGATATCTGGTGATTGAAATTTGGAAATGTTATGTTTCCTTTATTCATGTTTTATGTGATACGATTATGTTATGGTTTATGATATGTTTAAACCTTTTCATATAAGGAATGCATTGGACTTAATAAGTGACAGGTGGAGCCCACTATAGCTCTTCAATAAATTGGTAGGTCTCATGAGACAAACTAGTGTCTTGGCAAGAGGCCTTGACAAAATCTTATTAGTAGTCTTGGCATAAGGTCTTGGATACGTGGTTATGATAGTCTGGCATTATGCATTCCATCATTATGAAAGTGGTTATTGATATTTCATGTAATTATTCGACTAGTAGAATATCCATGTGAGTAAGTAAATGGAATTATTTCATTTTACTTTTTCCATATTATGCTGAAGTTAAAGTTTAAAAGGCTTTTCTTTTAGTTATACATTTCCTTAAATGTTTATGTTTTTTTATGAAAGTTTCAGCTATATTGTCATCCTTACTGAGCATCTGAGCTCACCCCTTTCTATGTTTTATTTTTCCCAGGATGTGAAGATATATTTTATGACTGACCTGCAGGGATAGTCTGAAGGGGATATGAGTTTGGACTATGGAGACTATGTTATTGTATTTTTTCACTTTATGATGTATTGTAACATTTATGAATGTATCTAGTGTTTCCAAGGCTACTAAACTAATCGGTCTTTCGAGACTTGATCTTTTGTGATCATGGCAATATTACGTAATAATGCACCGACTCTGGGTAACCGAGGTCGGGGCGTTACATTGGGGGAGCCTGGGGAATTCCCTAGGGAGTAAGGGGAAGAGTTTTTTCAATCTTAAAAGAGTTTTAGTGAAGATAAATTGGAGCTTGGGTGGGTTTATATAGGAATGGGGTTTTCATTATTATTTTGGTTTTGGACACTACATAATATTATATCCATACCACAAACATACCTTGGTTTGTGCCCAAGGTTTCTATCAAAAGGTACTGATTTAAATTATTTTATAAGGGAAATGGCCTAAATTATAAAAATATTTCCCTTTATTATATGAAGTTGAGTCACTCTCTTAAAGAAATGATTTTAAAATCATAAAATATATTATAAGTCTTGGAGGATTCACAAAGGCTTTATAAAATAAATCAAATACACTCAAAATTACATTACTATAAAGGAAAAATTATATTTTTCCTAGTATACTTTTAATAGTATTTATTACATCATTATTGGGCTATTATGATGTCATAAAACATACCAAATATTTATACGGTATTTAACTTTTACCAAAAAATTTGACTATCTCATAAAATTCTGAAAAAATCACTTTTGGATAAGGTTGATGTCCTGATTCCAAAAATAATATTCATTTTATAGAAATAATTTTTTAAATATGTGAATTTTTTCTTTTATAATAAAAACCATCATTTATTGAAAATTGATGGGTTTTGATAAAAGAGTTTCCAAATCTTAATAAAAATTACATTCGACTTCATAAAAATTATATGATAATTTATATTTTAAAAAATTAATTTAATAATGATATATTATTAAAAGATTATTTAATTAAAAAATTCATTAATTCTTCAAAATATATTTACTAATTAGACAAAAATAATATTTGTACAGAAAAAATTATTTACAAATTAACAATAATCTGATAAAAATATATTCATTATTTTATACAAAAAATAACATACATATTCATAATTCTAGTTTCATGATACATATCACTATATTACACCATAATACACCCTAATATTAATGTGTGTGATGTTGGGGCGTTCATAGGGTCATTCGGTGAACATAGTTTGTGTCATGTCGTCGATATACATGAACTTCTCTCAAAAAATGTTTCACTCATGCTTAAGTTGTTGGATCTCAACATCGGATTGGTCTAGGGAAAATCCCATAAATTCTATCTCCCTTGGAAGTTCTGATAAATGGTATTAATTGGGTATGATCTTACTAGTTGAGGTCATCACTTCTTTTGTTTGTGCCAAAATGGATTTGTTAAAATCCCATAATTATACTTGTCATGTGATCACTATTCAATGAACATATTTTTTGCAGCAAATATACTTACCAATAATTTAAAATAAAATTGGATATAATAAAATAAGTGTATATGTTTTTTATAACCATAATACATTTAATAAATTCAAAATGGGAATTTTATTCATAACAATTTGGGTCGTTAAATTTGTAATCTACAAGGTAAGAGGTTACAAGACCATATACATCAATAGGAAGTCCACATTTCAATGTTTCATCTGATGTTCCTCTCAACAGATATGTGTATTTATACTTATAATTTAATATTTTTATTAATAGATATCACGAGACAATTACATTTATGTATTGATGAAAACTATGACAACACAAGCTCGCAGTGAGGTATGATTTGTTGGTTACATCAGAAGTGATATTGCATTAATGGATAATGCGATAAAGGATTTGTCCACTTTTTCCCTTGATGGAAGTCAATATCTCTAGCCCTTCAATGTAATTAAACTGCATATATAAACCTTTCCCATAGTGTTCATTTGGTAATTTCATTTCATTAAAGTCAAATAAAGAGACATCAATCACATAGGTTGATGACACTTGTATGAAGCCTACTTGATTTGAGATATCATGAAAAAGGGATTATATTAAATGGTAAGTGTCTATAAGAGGTTTTATGTCATAATTACATTAAATTACTTTTCTATGGGTTATCCAACATATTTCTAGATGATGACCTTTAACTTTAGGCTGTTATGCCTATTTCCACTAAGAAATAGTCAAAGAGGGTCACACACTATGTGTGTTTATAATCTCACTTAAATTCAAGTATTGAATTTAAAAATTTAGAATAAATAATATTTATTTTGATTTGGTTGATTTCCTTGATTAAATCACAAGTTATTAGAAATAATATCTGAGTAAAAGATGAATATAACATTTGTTATATTTATCTTCAAATAATGTAGTAACATTTATTTATTAAATAAATAGTCATTATTTATGGATTGTTAAATGTTGAATAGGGAAAGAGGAATGAACTTCATGGTTTTATTAGAAATGGTATAAATGATATCTATTTATATTCTCAACTTGTTTCACCTATCAAGTGAATGATAATAATAATATAATTATTATTGGACACTAGATCAACTAAGAATTATAAAGTTGGAAGGGGGCTTGTGTGTGATTGACCAAACCTAAACCAATCATAATAAATATCTAATTTTATAATTTTCTATAATTACTCTTGTTGTTAACAGTGGAGAGAGATGGACTATATCAATCCCCAAAGAGAGATATAGAGTTCTAGAAAATTATCTCTATTCTTCCTATCTTGATCCATGAAAAAAACATAAAGTGTTATTCCTTCTTCAAGAAGAATTATTATGAAGTCTACATGAAGAATGAAAGTGATCAGGATCATCCATTCTAGCACCCATTGATTCTACATTGATGTACATAGATTATGGTTCACATGTGGATCAAATATATAGGGATTCTACACCTAGATCCTATAACAGAATGTTGGTACAGTACGATCTAGTGAACTATATAATAACTATAGAGGTAATTACAAGTTGAGGTAATTCTATGTTTACTCATAAAATATTTATTAATTACATAGGAAGATCATCCTATTTAATTTTTTATATTTTCACGAGTAAATTAATATTTTATTTTGTTAGAAATGACATTTTATTCATGGGTAGAAATTATTATTCATAAGTTAAGACTAAAAATAAAATTTATTCATGTCACTAAGGAACCTCCTCTACACTTTAAACGATCAGGAATAACCTATTTAAATTCCTGACTAAATAAAAAAGGTGTTTCAAAATAAGGTAAATAACTAGGATAATTATTTTTGTGAAAATCATATGTTTTAAGAAGAAACATGGCAATCAAAAAATTATTTGAAAGAAAGTTATCTCAAATTGTTTAGGTAGTGAATAAAATTGAGACGATGAAATTTCCAAAAGGGGAGGAAAAATATAACTACACAAGAAATGTTAATAGAAAATAAATTTCATCAAATATTAATATATATAAATTATATTTTATAGAGATAAATTCACTATAATAATATTAAGTAATTGTTCAAGAAAAATCACTCTTGATGGTGTTTTGGGTTGATTATTTTTGTGGAAAAGGCTTGACATTATTAATAGAGGGTATTTTTGAAAGGGAATGTGATGTTTTCTATGTTTTGGGAGAATTTGGATAAAAAATAGTTGTCCCAAATATACTAAAGGATCACATAGATAATTAAACTGAAAAAGGATCATGTAGAATGAAAATGTCCTAAAGGATCTTAAAAAGCGCATCAGTCCTAAATGATCATGTGTAAAACATATGTTTCAAAGGATCAAATGGAAACACATAAGTACCAATGGAATACATGGAGTGTGTTTTTATGTACAAGGTAAATGTGTGTCATGGTTATTCAAAATCATATTATTGTTATAAATATTGCGATTATGAGAGCTAATGGAGATCAAAATATTGCATGAAGAGAAATGGATCACATTACCCTTGTGAGTATAAAGGGATCATGTGAAGGATTCACATGAAGTATATAAAAGAAGATATGATGGAAATGGTGGATACTTCTAGTCATTTCCAATCATTCCATGAAATTATTTTTATTGGATCTCACGATGGAATCACTCGATGTGCTTGTAGGCAATGTTGCTGACCACCACATGATTATCAATGGATCTCATGATGGATTCATGTGAAACACTTTAATACATTTTCACTAAATGCCAAATGATTTTCAAGGGATCTCATGATGGGGTCAAATGACATGCTTGAACAAAAGATACATGTCATGGAAGTTGATAACAAAAGTTAGAGATAATCATGTGACGCATGTAAGGTAAATGGTGAGTTTTTTGAGGTAATGGAACCCAAGAATAATAATCATTTACTGAGTGAAGGTAGTAGATTTATTCCTATAAGTTACCCTTAAACCATTATCTATAGGTTAATAAGTTTTCTTAAGTGGTTTAATGTTAAGAAAAGTATATCACGTGATGTAATGAGAGTTATGTTCATAGTGTCTTTGTGCATAGGATAACATACCAGAGTCACACGATCCATGTCAGTAGAAATAGGTCTTGCATCGAAGTCACACATTCCATGTAAATAGAACAATTTCATGCAATATACATAATATTAGTGGGTATTTCAAATGGGTTTTGTGAAGGATTATTACACATGGATCGCACAATCCAAAAGGAAAAGTCTCATGCAAAGGTATTTATCTTATCTTTGATAAAACAAGATCAAAAATAAACACACAAGTGTGAATAAACTCAAAATTGATTTTTAAAAGATTATACCATTGGGATTTACTAGATTTTTTACATCAGTACATTAAATTTTTATGCTTCATGGACATAGAATAGTGCTGGTGAACCAAGAAAAAAAATTATTTCCTTTTCATTTTCTAATTTCTATAAATTTTGTTCTATTAGAAGTAGATAGAAGGTATTTTTGTTTAACGATAAAACAAGATAAAAATAGAATTTATTTTAATATGTCATTCCCTAATTCACCCCCATTTGTTATTTAACCAATATGGGATAAAAATTGGTATAAAAGGGATAATATTAAAGTTAGAGTGTCTATTTCGGTAGAATAAATAGTCGTTTTAATCAAAAAAGGATTCTGATCATTGATAGAAATAATTTACAACTATGAAATAATCATATGAAAGACAAATTTTGATCATTAGGTATGGATTTTTTTTATAGTTTCAATGCATGATATTTCAGCTAGTATAGAAAATATAGCATTATCTAAAGAAGAAAATATTGAATTTGAACAAATATAAGGACTTGATAATGCTCCCTAATTAATATATTTATTCATTCTTTGAATAGGTTAATATTGTTGTAAAATACATGTGTGGTCTCAAATAAATTCTCTATAATGTAAATATCATTAATCTCGTCTTAAGGTGACATCCACCATATTTAAATGTGAATGTTTTTGTAATATAGGATAAATAACCAAAGTAGGTGACATTGGATAGCTTACACAATACTCTTCTCTCATATGAGATGAGAAATGATGATAATGAGTCTATAGAAAAAGGTAAGCTGAAAGTGGTGGAAATCTAGGATATTATGAATCTCACTATAGAAGATGGTTACGAAGAATATTTTATGGATGAGGTTATATGATTCCTTTCCTCAAATATACAAAGGGGGGTGGAAATTTTGAATGGAGTCTTTCTATTTTATTATTTTATTGTGGAAAAGTTGCACATATTTTAATGAAGTGTCCTAAGAAGTTTCAATATGATTATAAGGATGATAATGAAACTCCAAAGAATAAGTCATTAGAAAGTGTGAAATGTTGAAAAAATAAAAAACAAAATTTCTTCATAAAGAATAATATACTTTGATAATAAAATAATAGTTCAAAATAATATGAGGTAGGATAGATGGAAGAATTAAAGTATCCTAGAGAAAAAGATATGGTAAAATTTGTATGTAACACCTAGAAAAGTGTAGAAAACAACATTAAATAAGAAGATATCGAAAGAAGATTTGAAATCTAAGTTAAATTAGAAGGATCTATTCCAAAAATACACATTTATATAGAAAAAATAAATAAATCGAATAGAGTGGTCCATGATACCAAACTATATATATGGTATCGTGAAGAGGAGAATTCTATTATAAAGGATGAAATTATGAATCTTAAATATTAAAATCTATAAAACTCTAAGAAATTCATTAAGTTAAATCTCACGGTTAAGGAACATACCATATTTATCAATAGTGTGAATAAAGAAATAAAATTTTGATTAAAATGAATTGAATAACATGAAGAAGAAGTTTTTTTCCTACAAATAAAGGTAAAATAACTTGATAAAATTTTGACTTCTCATATGATATCAAGAGTCTAGGTTTTACAAGAGAAAGGAAAAGGTAAATTAGAGTTCATATGTCCATAAAAATTAGTTAAAGGAATATCAAGAGAATAAAACATAACATCTTAATGACATGGATGGTATGGAGATTTTTTAAAAATAGAAATCGATAATGATTGGTGTCATACCACAAGCACCTACTCTGATGTGCTTTTTTAGTAATTTGGTTGTTTCTTATACTTCCCATTAATAAAAAATTTAACATTTCACTCACCAACACCTACTCTAATGTTGAAGATTGATTTGGGTATGAATTATATTTAGAAGATTTAAATAAATTATGGGACAACCAGAATAGAAACGATGACACATAAGAATAAACATCATGTCAGGTGTTACTGTTTTCAAAAGATGAGAAAATATAAAAATGTATTTTCTATATCCAAAAGGAACTAATGGGTGTAAGAGAAACAATGAGATCCAAACAAAGATCAATGTTGATGGAATTATTTTTATTATCATAGTTTTTGGTGTGAAGGATTCGGGCACATTACTAGATATTACTCATTGACAATGTGGAGGAATGTACTGAAGAAAACCTAAAGTGGTTGTACACAATATCTCAAGAGATAATCTAATGAGATGAGAATAGAAAATTAATATTCATCTATGAAAGATGAATTTATTCCTTCATAGTTTGTGTAAGATCATGAATATCTGTCAACATTAAGTATGAATTCAAAGATATGGATAAAAAATAAAAGAGTTGAGCATGCATTGGTTATAAAAAATTCTTCAAAGCATTAGATCACACTGGAATTTCGATCAGTGATAGTTGATTTGTCTATCATATGATTTACAATAAGTATCTAGTGATTGGAAGCATGCACGAAAAGGATGGTGTCATGATATTAGGAAATAAAAAATACATTAATATTATTGGATCAAGAAAAGTTTGGTTTTTGGGAAAAGACATGGGATGTGAAGATGTTGTGGTTATTTATGGCCACAGTCACAACATGCTATGTTTCAGTCAACTGTGTGACTTATAAAACACTATAAGCTTTACCAACATGATATGTTTCATAAATGGAAAGGGTGGTGGAATTTTTTTAAAGGAAATATAATAAAAGTGTATCACTACCTTATATGTGGAGAAGAATTTATGTGCATTCTCTCCAAAGATGAAGAAAACATGTTATGGCATAAATATCTTGGGCATATTAGTTAACCACATTTGGAATATCTAGTAAAATATGAGATTGTTCGTTGTATCCCTAAGTTATCACATGATTATACTCATATCTGTGGTTCTTTCCAACAAGGGAAGTTTATCAAAATATTTATATATTGAAAGATCAAATTTCCACAATAGTTATTAAACTAGTGAATATTGGTGTTTGTGGAACTGTTTCACCTAGATATTTTGATCAGAAGAGATATTATATCCTTTTCATTTATGATTTCAGCATAATGGCATGGGTTTCATTAATCACCCACAAGTATGGGGGTTCATTTTCAATACACATTATGATATGAAAGTTAAAAATATGATAGGTCAAAAAAAATATAGATGATCTGAACTGGTAATGGAATGGAGTTCATAAAGGCCCAAGTGAATGATTTTCTTAAGAAACAAGGGATAAGGCCCTAAGTTTTTGTATTAAGAAATCCATAGAAAATAGCGTGTTTGAGAGAAGAAATCACATTATAAAAAATAAGGCCAAAATAATTATTATGGAGAAAGAACTTCTAGAGGAGTTTTGAAAATAAGTAGTGTAGACATTAGTCTACAATTTTGATGGTTCCTTATTGTGTCTAATGGATGAGAATAATACAAAAAATATGTTTTTGAAAGAATCCTTCATTGAAATTCTTTTGAGTCATTGAAAGTAAGTGTTCCATTATTTATAATGATATAGACATGATGTTTGAATCCTATGGATATGAAGGGATATTTCTTGGATACTAAGGAAAAAAGAAAACTATATAAATGATTCAATAATTATATGGGAAAATATGGAGTGATAAATTATATTTTGTGGTGTAAATAGAGAATAATATTCAAAAAACCCATAAAGAGTTTTAGGATGATAGCGATGAAGATATGAGTTACTCATGGGGTTGAAAGTACATGAGGAAGATTCAGAATATGCTTTAGATGATGAGAAGGATGGAATTTGACCTGTATATTCCTAGAAACCAAATATCTTATCTAAAGTTGATAGGAGGAACATAAATTGTGATCATAAATCACTAGTGTAGATAGAGATGATGAGGAAACTACATCAATTGTCTTTCCAATAATTGATAGAGAAAAAGTGTTTTGAAAAAGTTTCAAGAGATGAGAATTAGTTTTATATGATGTATGAATAGATTCACCAAATCGAAAGGAATTAGATATGGTAGATTGTGTCAAAGATGATAGAGAATAATGCCATCAGGATAAAATGATTTTTCTATAACAAGATGAATAAATAAGGAACAATAATTTGAAATAAAGAACATATAGTGTACAATATATAGACCCAGATAGAGGGTATCAATGTTGATGAAACATTACCACATGTTTCCAGGATGGAGGCAATTTGATTATTCTTGCCCATAAAATTGAAAAGTAAATTCAATGTTTTCTATATAGATTTAAAGTTAGAGTTTCTTAATGGGGTTTTGGAAGAATAAGTTAATATTTAATAGTTAGATGTCTTTATCATTCATGAATATGAGAAAAACATTTATTGGTTAAATAATGCACTATGTGGGTTGGAATATACATGAAGATCATGTTATTCTCTACTTGATCAACATTTTAAGAAGCTATGTTTATATAGAAGTGTATTTGATTAAAATATCTATTTTAATAATGAGAGTAATCAGAGGATGATGGTGCTGGTATATGTTTGTGGAATAATGTTTGGGGGATTAGATGAAGCATACTGTAAATAGTTCACAAAATTCATGAAATATGAGTTTGAAATGTCAATGATTGGTGACGTAATAATTTATCATAATTTATAGGTAAAATAAGGAATAAGTGACACATTTATTTCTTGATAAAAATATGATCAGGAATTTATTATAAGATTTGGAATGGAAAATTAAAATGTTATAATAAATATGGTTACTACTCAGATGAAATTTTCATGGATTGATGAAGGTAAAGTAATTAATATCATAGATTTTAGATAGATCATTAGAATCCTATTGGACATAATAGTGAAATAAAATGATATTGTTTTTCAACATTCAAGGTGGCATGGCTACAAATTAATCCCATGTAAATCGTCTTAGTTGAGGTAAAAATAATAATTCATTATAAAAAAGGAATAATGGATTTCATTTTACTATAAAATGAAAAATATTGATAATATTTATTTGGTTTTACAGAATAAAATTGGTCCAGTTAAGTATATGATTGAAATTCAACATCAGGTGGTTCATTCTATCTTGGTGTATTATGTATTTCTTGGCAAGGTAATAAATGATTTTTTATTTCGTTAATAACTATAGAAGTTGAACGCATTTTGGATACTCAAGATTCCAAGTAGTTATAGTGGATAAAGACACAACATGAAGATATGGGAATTTAAGTTAAGTATCTGATCAGAATCCATTGTGATACTTCAAATTATATAAATCATAAAAAAATTATTTTCCATTAGTCAAGGATGAAGCACATTGAAAGAAAATATCACTTTATAAAGAAGAAAGTGAAGAATAACCTTTTATTGATGGATTGTGTTCCTACTAAACAATATGTTGAAGACATTATGATGATGGCCTTACTTAAAGACGAATTTGAATGACATGGAATATCTCTTAGATTTTAGTCGAATCCCTACACTTGAATATTGAGGATGTGGGACCCCCTTTTCTCGAGGTATTGTATGTTATTCCACTATGTGCTGATATGTGTTCTTTACAATGTTGTATACCCATAAGAGTGACCTTTTAGTTCATTGACAAAGGAGGATATGTATTGATCAAGAAAGGGGGATAATTTGATAGGGTAGAAGAAAATGAAGGGGGTTAGAAATATAAAGGTGTAAAAGTTGATATAAATACAAAAAAGTGTCATAAAAGGAGTGGAATTTAGGTTTATGATTCTAGCAGTTGACATGTGTAGTTTAAGAAGTGATATCTAGAAGGCTTTGAGAAGGGTTCTAAAGGAATTATTAGGAAAAAATTGATTCCTTGAATAAACATTCTTTCTAATATTATTTCTCACACTGATCTTGAATCATGTTGTCTTAGAGTTTGTTTTTAGTAAGTCCATGATCATTATCTATGGTGGATGAAGAAAAAAATATTTTCATAAGAGTGCTTTATCAAAAAAATGGTTCTTGAAATTTTCTAGTGTTTTTAATAGCCAAACCAGGTTAAATACTCTAAGGGGGTGGGTGAATCAATGTATGAAAAATTTAAAAAACTACCCATTTGGATCATGTTTCATTTTTAAACAAAACACCACTCTCTCCCTTTCTAGTAGAAATATATTAACAAAAATGAAATCATGTATGAGACACAAATATTTTTCTTGGTTCACCTTCACTCAACTATATCCATGGAGTATACAACGATAATTTTCTGATGTACTAGATCCACTAAGGTTCACCGCGAAATCACAAGGTTTGGACTATATCACTTATATGCCTAGGATCACTACCTTTATAATTTTTAGGCCTAGCTCCCTCATTTCCCAACGGTCACTCCCTAACTCTCATTCGATGGCTCACTACTGGTGGAAAGGATCACCTTATTCCCCTTCCTTTTTTGACTATTCTGGAAAGGATCCACCCATAGTTTTTTGGAAAAGTAGGACCCTTCATTATCATTAATAAATTAATACTCAATTATAGGTAGATACTCTATCGAATTTATTCTTTTCAACATACTATTATTTTTTAAAAATTTCATTCAAAGTGTTGTATTTCTTATATGAACTTCCTTGCATTCTCCATGAACTGGTATAAATCCTTTGCAAACTACATTGCACCATATTCCATGAGTGCTCTGTGGTTACTTTCTTCTTCGCATACAACCCCCTACTTCATGAACAATTATTTCCTTATGGTATTACCCTACTACATGTTCACTTTTTCCTTTGTGGGCTACAAATCCCCACAAACACTTTTGCAAAACTGATTCCAGTAAACTACTCCTTCCTTCATGGAATTCATTATAATGAACTTTTTTGAATTCTTCAAATTATCCCCAGAGTAATGATTTTTTCTAATGAAATTTACTCTCCTTAATTATTTGATTAAGGGAATTTATATAGGTAATTATAACCATAAAACCTGCTAATTTAAATTACCCAAAACGGCGATGTAGTATAACCTTCCCCAAGAACTATTCAACATCGTCCACATAGAACCATTCTATTTTGTAGAGGCCAATGTATTTTGAAAACAAATCACCACCTATCAACTGAAAAATACGAGTTTCCCATGAACTATGAGCCTCCTACAAACTACTAACATCCTATTAACTGATTTTTCTGCATGGTCTACATAGCGTGCTTCATGGTCTACATAGGGTTGCTCTGTGTAAATTATTCCTTTGATTATTTTCCTTCTCCATTCTACATACCTTTTTTGTGGTTCGTAAACTATGATTTGAGAAATCCTATATAGAAAAACCTTCCTTTTCCATAAAATAAACTCTTGATTTTGAGGCCCAAAAATTTAAAAAAATGGGAAACTGCGCCAATATAAACATATGCCTCAACAACACCAACCATATTGATTCTGGTCATTTGGTTTTTTGAACAAACATAATATCCATAAAACACCAGGAAAACACCTAGAGGGATTTCTTCCAATATTTTTCAACAAATAAAAATGTGGATATTGTTGGAACAAATCCGTCTCAATTGTGTTTTTGGGTTGAATGTGTTTTTTGAAAAGGTTTTACATCATTGATAAATGTTTTTTTTCAAAGGAGGAATGAAGTTTTTTGTGTTTTGGGAGAACTTGGACAATAAGAAGAGTTGTCATGAATGCCCAAAAGGATCATGTTGAGAAAAAAAGTGAAAAAGGATCACATAGAGATCTTAAGTCGTTAAGGATAACATGAAGATAATATGTCCTGAAGGATCATATAAAGTGAGTAAGCACCAAATTATCATATGGATTTGAATAAGTCATAAGGGATCATATAGAGTGTTATTTTCTAAAAAATTAGGCCATGTATCACAGTCATTCAGAATCAATATACAATTGTAAGTCTCAAAATTAAGGGAGATTGTGGAGATCACATGATCTAATAAAGAATATAAGATCACATGATCCGCATGATTATAAGAGGATCATGCGAAGGAGTAATGAGAAGCACATGAATGAAGACTAGTTGGAAATGATAGAGTCTTATCTTGGTTATTCTAAATCATGTGACCACATGATTTTCATTGGATCTCGTGATGGGATCATGTGATGAAATTGAAGACAATTTCGTTGATCATTTCATGATTGTTAGGGGATCTCATGATGGAGTCACACGACACACTTGAAGATATTATTGTTGAACACTACATTATTATCAAGGGATCTCATGATGGGGTCACATTATACAATTTAAGATAAGAGACATTTTATGGAGGTTAATCACAAATTCTAGAGCTAATCATGAGAAGTGTGTAAGGGTGATGATGTGTTTTTTGAGGCTATAGAACAGATGGATGACCATAATTCATCGATTTATGCTAATATATTTATGACTATAAATACCCCTTAAACCATATTTAATAGGCTAATAAGTTTTATTAAGTGTCTTAATCTGATGAAAAGTATTTCACATGATGTGAATGAAGTTATGTTCTAGGTATCTTTACATATAGGAAGACTTACTCAAGTCACATGTTCTTCATGAGCAGAATAAGGACTTGTTCAAGAGTCATAAGATCCGTGTAAAAAAAATTACATGATTTTTATAATCAGTAGAGGGTTGTGAGAAGGGTTCTTACAAAGGGGTGTTGCACAAGGGTCACACAATCCAAGAAGAAATATTTCGAGAAAAGTTAGTTTTCATCCCTTTGATGAATCACGAGAATAATCACAAACAAAAGTGTGAATCTACTAAAAATAGATCATTAGAATATTCTAAAAGAGGAGAAGTTCATTCACATCAGCAGGGAGAGAGAGAAATAGGATTTCAAATTATAAATGGCACTAAAATAGTATGGATAGTCAGTCCGCTCAAAACCTTATAAAAATAGTTATTTTTAGTGGATTTAGTACATTGAAAAATTTCTTTTCCATACTCCTTGGATATAGAACTCTGAGGGTGAACCAAGTAAAATTTCAATGTCTCATTCATGATTTAATATTCATTTATTCTATGTTATGGTAAGGGGAGATAATAGAGTTTTGTATAATGAAGAAAAAATAACCAAAGTGATAGTCATTTTAATATTTTATACCTTGATTAAACCCTCCTAGTGTATTTAACAAAGTTAGTATAACAATAATTTTTAATTAAAAAAGAAATTGTTTGATCCTTGTAAAATTTTTAAAAAATATTTTATGGTTTTATTTAAAATAATTATTTACTAATTCTATACTATTAATTTAACAAAATTAACATAATTTTTAACATTTTAAGGTCAAAATTATCTAAGAGTTATTTTTTTGGATTTTTATGAAACGTTATTTTTTGATTCAATAGTTTAAAAGAGATATTTTTAAGAAAATTTCCTTCTCTATTCAAGTATTTTTATTATCTCTTTTTAGGATTTATTTTAAAATTCCATTAGTTCCCTTTGAATAAATATAATCCTATAAATTTCATTGGAATCAATATTATACATTAATTTATTAAAAAAATATTTTTTATACTTCCAAAAATTTTTTTCTGGAAAACCAGTTTTCCTTATATTAGAGGTTTTGATTTAAAATTAATTTATACAAGTTATAAAAATTAAATTATATAAAATGGACTCTAAATTTTGAATTATAACATAATTTTTTTAATTATTTCATTTTCAATTTTCGTCATTATGAATAGTAACTTTGGTAAAAAAAATACAATTATCATGGTAAGAGTTAAAAAAATGTTAAAAGGGTTAAAACTAAAATTATAAGGGTTAAAAAACTGCTAGAATTATTAGTTATACTGATGGTTCAAAATTGTCTGTATATTCCATAGTTTCATTTTTATAGCCTATACCAATAGTTCTCCAAGCTATTAGATAATTGGTTGTTGGTATAGGTCTATACCAATGATTTTCTATGAAAAGATGGTATATGGATAATGGAATTTTAGTTTCCCAACAATTTTGATAGAACTATTGGTATACATCTATACCAACGGTTTTATCAAAAATTTTGGTATGGACACCCCCTCATGATTCCACAAGAAACAAAACCCCCACCCTACCCAAAAAACCACCAGAAATCACAAAAGCACCCCACCTTGGTTAATCACCTACAAAAAAACATCACAAGCTAATATAAAAACAATTATAACACAATAAACCAATGAATTCATTCAAACATTAATAAGACACATTCAAAAAATCACATATATTCCTTAATAACTAATCATCAAAAATAAAATGTCATAAGTATTAGTAAAAAATATAAAAGATCAGTATATCCCTCATCACCATCACCATCACCATCACCATCACTATCACCATCGTCACTGTCATCCTCACCGTCATCCTAATCGCCAACCTCATCGCCATCCTCACACTCATCCTCACCATCATCCTCACCATGGTCATAATTTTCATCCTCACCATAATCTTCACCCTCACCCCACCATCACCAACACCATCTCTAGGAACATCATTGTGCCAACCACCATTAGGACCATTGCCTGATGCAAAATATAACATACGCATCTTTAATATATATGAATCAAAATCCATGGAGGTATCTGGTGGATGTGATATACATAAGACTACCATAGATTTCATAAATTCATTTTCGTCACTTAGATTCTATTCAAAATTCAGTATAACCATTTTCTAGGCCTCTTCTTCCTTGGCATAAAACCTTGATGCCCATGAATTTTTTTTACAACTCTATGCTACCAGAACTGGCACCTAGAGTTGTCCAATATCTAGTCAAGATAATACTCTTCCTTGGTCAACAATTTACTCTTAACTAGTTCTAATCTCCCATGAACTGATGAAAATGATCATTTGTCCAAAATTTGTCTGATTCCTTCTCATAAAGGGCCTCCAAATAAAAGTGTAACAAATATAAACAGACTATTTAGTTAAAAAATATATAATAAAAATTGAAATGAACTATATTAAACTTAAAATACTATAGTATGTTGGGGTTTTTACCAAGATTCCAGCTTTATTCTTTCTATATTATCAAAATATCTCAAAGTACATGCCCTTCAATATTGAAAACCTCCCTCCAAAATGACATTGAATATAAAAAACCATAATTGAAAATTATTTATTTTTAATTATTTTCTTAACTAATATCAAATGGATATACTTGAGGACACAATATGATTTTTTATAATGATTGATTACTTTTTTCTAGTATGACATGACTTGGTTAACAAAACAAAATTTACATAATAAATATATAAAATTGAGGATATGATTAAATAATGTTTTTATTAATTAAACTAAAGTGAAATTTAAGCATTCTTGTTTGTAAATATTTTTCCATGAATATAAGGGAAATTTAATTATCAAATAATTGAAATATAATTCCTTTTTTGAAAAAATAAATCATGATTAAATACATGTATAATATGGTAAAATGGAATGGTGAAATGTATGCTAGATGTTTTCCTATTTTTTCTATGTTTATATGATTGAATTTGAAAGGGGTTAAAATATGGAAAGGATTGGTAGATTTTTCATTGATGGATGTTGATGAAAGAATATAGTCAATATTGGTGTTCTTTTTTCTAAAAAGGCATATAAAATAATTTTATTTATTTCATATTTTGTTAAATAATGTAAATTTTTAGTTTACATGAGAGTATGTAAGGTCATATTGGTTTTGATCATTTTGTTTCTATTCTGTTTTACATGGTATAATTTTATGTAGTTCTTTTTAATTCAATTTATTTAAGTTTAGTTCATTTAAATTCAGTTTCGTTTAATTATATTAAATTTCTATTAATTACATACCATTTCAATATGTTTGGATTATTTTTTACATCCTAATTTGGTTTTATTTATTCAAGATCAGATTTAATTATTTTGATTCACTTATAATTGTTTATAAATTTTCATTTCAATTTGATTTATTTTTATCATCCCTCGTATGATTAATTTTTAATATGTTATTTCATATTCATTTAGTTAAGTTATCTTTCATTTGATTTATTCAATTCAATTTTACTTGTTATAGTATGATTTTTTTATTATTTATTCACTTTTTTTGGATTATGATTGGACTAAAAAATTACATTTTTTCTTTTCATTTTGGTTTCACATCTAGTTAGGATGATTCTATTCATCAAATTCTTGTCATTTAAGTTTTTAATTATTAATTTTTTTCATTGTTGATTTAGTTTTGTTTTGGATCGATTGGTTCATGATGCATTAATTTATTTTTGTGCCTTAATTATTTGTTTCTATAGTTTCATATTAATTTAGATCTATTTTTTTTTGGTATAGTTAAGTCATGTATATTTAGTTTGTATTGATTAAAATTATGATAATTAGGTTTTATTTTCACTTTATAACATTGAAATTTTTTGTAATGTTTAGTTAAATTTAATTATTTATTGATGAATTATATTTTTTATTAAGTTTGGGTTGGTTTTTCTAGGCCTATTCAGTTTGATTTAATAAATTCAAATTCTATTTTAGTTTAATTATTTCTGTTTATTTGATTTTTTTGTTTCAGGTCAAATTGTTCCAACTTAGTTATTCTTGGTTTGTTTCTATTTTATTCACTTTGGATAAGTAATTTTATGATTTTTTTGGATTAAATTAGTTCATTAAATTTCAATTTATTTTTTGTATATTTCAATTTAATCATAGATTGCTACATTTAGTGAGGTTTAGTTCCAAAATGTTTACATATTTTTTATTCATTTTTTTAGATTTATTTTGGTTTAGTTTCATTTGGTTCAATATGGTTCATTTCATTTTCATTAAATATGGGTTGGTTTGGTATGTCCGGTCTGGGTTAGTTTCTATCATTTTTATTCGATAGTCATCCATTCACTTAAAATCAGTTTTTAATTTTTTTTATGTTTGGGTAGGGTTCAATTTTATACTTATTGATTTAGTGTCTTCCATATTCAATTAGTTATGTTTAATCTGATTTATGTCTCACTTTTTTCAAGGCCAAATCATATTATGTTTTTTATATTATGTTTTATTTTGGATTATATTAGTTAAAATGATGTCATTTTACTATCACTCTAAAAAAATATAGAGAAGTATGGAAATTCTATAGAAGTGGATAAATCAAAACAGTGTAATATATGTTCTATTTGTTTCGAAAAAATGGTGTCCAAATTACTAACTATTATTATGATATGGAATATTATGAGTCTAAATAAACCCTCTAAAATGATTTATAGAGGGATTTTGTTATAATATATAAGTAGGATATTGTATCTATTATTTAAGATACATCTCTTTACCTTTGTATTTTTTAGAGAGAGGTGATGTTTTTTAGGAGTTGAAAATTTTTTATATTGGGATTAATTTTCTACTAGTTTTTTAATACTTTTCAAATGGGAGAAAACTAAAAATTTGGATAACTTTCATTCAATATATAAAGGGAAAAAACAGGTCTAAATAGATATATTTTATAGTATTTCATTAAATAATTATATTATATATTTATTACAGATTCAAAAGGAGGGATTGTTGCAAATGATGATATAATGGTTTTGATATTATTTTAATTTACAACAAGAATTTATATTTGATACAAAAAATTAAACTAGATATGTTTCATGGGGTATAAATATGTTATGAGTTTTATTTTAATGGTTTATGTTGATACAAAATAATCAAATGAATTTTCATTTTTTTTGTAAATAAGTGTATTTTTTATCCAAAGTCTACATTAGACTAATTTTTATGATACAAAAGTGCATGTGAAAATATTTATACTATGTATTTTGGGAAAAACAATTATAATTATAATATGTAATGGTTGAAGATACATAAGTGTTATTTTATAAGAAAAACATTAAATATGATTTTAATTTTTTAGTTTCGTTGTTGTAGATATTTTTAGTCATAGAATGTTTTAGATACAAATTTATATTTGTAATCATTGGTTATTTGATGTTTAGGTTGAAAAAAATGAGATAAAAGCAACCATAACAAATATCATAAAATCATCTAAATAAGAAATTTCATGACATCCTCACAAACATAACAATATTAATCCTGAAACTTGAGTACACACTAAATACTTTAAATAATAAACTAAAGATTACATGATCATTTATCTAGCCCAATTAGTAATGTAAGGAAATATGGTGAGAACAGAATAAAGTTCAATTCATAAAGAAAAAAAATGTAAATTATAAGAGGAAACCCACTCTCTATTCCCATTGTATCCTAACTAACACATATAAGATAAATACTTGAATAAGAGGTTATATAGGATTCCATAAGAAAATATTATATATAAAATACCATTTTACACTTCCCTACAATAATTATATCTTCAACATATCCCAAACTATATAATTATTCTATATATTTTCTTAAAAAAATTATTATGAATCCATAAAATTTACAATTGAAGAAATTTTATTTCTATAATTTATTTAAATAAAAAAATTATAAAATATTGTCTTAAATGATTCCTCTCATGGTCTAACATTTAGATTTCCCCAATTTGTTGAGTTATTTTGTAGCATCCCTATTTTTTATTTCTTCTTGAAACTTCCTAAAAAAGAATTTTCAATAATACAAAAAATAATTTTTAATGAAAATCATGGTATTTTTTTCCAAAACCTGAAATTTGATTAATTCCTTGAACTTGGTACTCCTGTAATAAGTAATAATTTCCTGATAATATGCTACTAGAAACTCATTAATGATAGGTGTGGCCTTTAAATCCATACCAACTCTTGCACACTAGCCATTATTACTCATACTTATATTCTCTCCAGAGATTATCTAATTCCACAAGTCATGTTATCCTTACAGCCTCACCATTGGGAAAATTATAACAAATTTAGAACAAAAATATTAAATAATATAAATAAAATAATAATTTAACATTAAATCCAATGAATTTTCGTACCCATATTTTCCCCAAACATTACCATTTACTTAATTTGGAAGGTGTCTCCATTAGAGTGTCCTGACAAGAAAGATGTTATAGTATTTGGAAATTGTCCCTATAAAACTCCAATATTCTTTCCATGTTTTTTCAATCAATTTATTGTGTTCATTATACTCAAACATCATCTATGTGAAGGGGTTACACCACACACACATTCATGTATACTCGTGATACCCAGTGAGAGATCCAACTATGAAAGAAAAAAATATATTATATCAATACATCTTATAATGAAAATAAATTATTTTCAAAAAAATTACAAGGGTTATTTAAATATACCCGAGGTAGTCTAATTAGTGGGAAACATTGGATCCCTAGGATCTAAAGGAAAGTCAACCTGTACAAAAAGAGTGGGACCCAATGTCTACTTTGGTGGCTCATAATGTGTCGGAGTATAAGTTGACGCAACATGAACATAGAAACTTGGGGAGAAGGAAGTATAAGGAATAAAATGGAATATAAGTATGTAGAAATGTAAAATATGGAAGGGGATTAAGAGCGATCATCAAATAAGGGAAATATTGGTGAGGAGGATTAGATGAAAATTGTGGTCAAAACATAGGAAGTCTAAATATATCGGGTGCCTCTAATAACACTATTTGATAAGAAGGTATGCTGGATGGTATGTTAGGGGAAGGTACATAGTGAGATCAAGTATGAAAAATGGTGCACGTAGCTCTAGTACACCCCCTCATATCTATTGGATGAGAACTAGTACCACTTGGATCATCAGATAATAATTGTCCCCTAGGTGGTGGAGCTTGATTATAAGTTAAAAAAAATTAATCACATGAAATTATATGTTATTGATATATATATATAATAAAATAATAATAACTAGCAAAAAAGGTGGGACTCCCATCTCTCTAATTCAGCTATTATTGTCTGTCATTATTTTCCTTTATATCTCTTCAATGGTTTTCATTTCCTACATTTTAAAACAAATATAGAATTAATTATAAATCCATAACTAATGTATATTCCAAAACATAATGAATTTGACACTTGACGTAATTAAGAAATACCAATTTTTAAACCAAATAATGTATATGTACTGATATAAAAAATAATTTCATATTTAGTGGAAATAATATTAAAACATAAAAGACATTTCATTGAAAAATCTACACATTTAAATTAACAGGATTATAATGGGTATGATAGAGTTTTCTACTTTTTTCAATATGATCCAATTCTATTTTTGTAACATCATTTGTTTAATTTTGAAAAATTGATTAGGTAATTTGTCTATTTTTTTGGTTTGGGTCATTTGGGTCATAATTATTTTTAGGCCATGTTTCTATTTTTTTAAGGCAAGTCCCTATTTTCATTATTTTTTATTTTTATTTTTATTAGTTTGATATGTTTCAATTAACTTCATCTTTTATTTTTCCAATTTAATTATTTCATTTTAACATGTTCTTTTAGGTTCAAATATGGTTTAATTTAATATTAGGAAATGAAACTCAAATAAAACTGAAACTAGTGTATATTGAAAAAGTACGTGAAGGTCAAGTTAAAGACAAAATATTTGTAATCAATATTAAAAAAATTGATTAGTAAAATCCTTAACAAACAAAGTCTAGATAAACCAAAATAAATTATAACACATATGGATGATTCTATATATTTCCCACTATAACATTAGGTTCATAATAAACTATGAAAATTGAACTATTTGAGTCATCAAATGCAATAAATTGATCAGGGAAAATGGGAGAAGAGATGGTGCCAATTTAATCATCTCCATCATCAAAAATATGTATTGGGATTACTTTAATATTGATATTAAGTTTATGTCACATATGATCTTTCACAAAGAAAACCTATTTTACCATTGATGACAATATATTTGGATCATCAGTAATAAGAGTGCAAGTCATGTAAATAATTAGAAATCTAAAATCATTAATAAATGTTCCATGCCTCGTCATCAAATCAACCCAATTGTATTTCAATATAGTGACTCTACCATTTTAGTAATAATATAATATTGTTATTTTTTCAATAACTCCATGATAAGAAACATTTTCAAACCAAGGATCAATATATGATGAAATGGTATAATAGTCTATTATGGTAGTTACTATAACACCATAATGTTGTGTTCCAATGTTAATTGCTCATTTAGTGATAATAAATTTATAACCATTGTCCATGACTGATTTGCGTTCACAAACAATGAAATTAGGATGAAAGCCAAAGATATTATTTCCTGAGAGACAGATTCATTAGGTAAACTAAATATCCCAAATATAAATGAATATTAAAATTAACTAAATATAAATTTTATTAATTTATTACAGTAATACATCTACCTTCAAATATAAATAATGATGATTTCTATTTATCATTTTATTATGTTACTTTCTCAAAAATAATAACAGTCTAGCAAATATGTACAATTACATGATATTATATAACACATACATTTTGAATTTACTTGATGTAGTCATCAAACAAATAAATATTTTAAAATAAATTATGACGTGCCATATCCTGATCTTCAAGGAAAAATGTGATCAGTGAATATGATTTAGGAATTCCCTCTATTTGGGGAAGTGATGGGAAACTGGGTTCAATTTTCTCATACCACTCTTATTAATTTTTCATTGGTCTTTGGTCTCTCATAGTCACATCATAAAAATACATTGAATATAAATCTATACATTCTTAAGCCAATTAATCATTCATGATAGAACTTTTGGGATGATTCTAGTTCTAGACATAAAACATCAAAGTGTACATATTTCATTTAGATAGATACATCCAATGATAAGAGAAAGGTCCTCCAAGAAGTTTTTCTTTTGTAATATGGATAGTTATATGTAACATGTATGTGAAAAATGATGGAGGAAATATTTCCTTTACCTCACCAAAAATTAATGGTTTCCCTTCCAAAAAAATTTACAAGAAAGACTTAGAAGACTTCTTATAACAAATATCTCTATAAAAATGGAATAAACAAATAAATACCAACCTTACATTACTTGAAAGTGGATGATGGATTGTCCTTAGAATTAAATCATGCATAATGATGTGATAATAATGAGTCTTAAATTATTTCAACTTCAAATCACTTTTATTAACATTTTTGATAAGCTGCTTAAATATCCATTAATAAATTTAATAGCCTCAAGTACTTCTAGAAAATATTTTTTTTCTATAGGTTTCATCAAATATGAAGCAAACAAAATATTTCTCTTATTTTCACTGATTCACACAAGACGCAATTCCGGTCTGATTCCCCAATCCATAAAGTCATGTAGAGATCATAACTCATATTTTTTTCATTACATTGTAATTTAGAAGAATTGAATGAAATATTTCACATATTTTTTTCAATGTACATTATGTATAAGTAATGACATAACAAATTAGTTGTCCAATAAGAAAACTCAAATAAGATACTTGTCTTATTTTAATTATGATTGGTTTCAGTGGATACATTCTTCCTCTATCTAGATTACGTCTGACCCTTCTAGAATAAAAAACTGGCATCTTGAAATTCATTAAGAACATCAGTTCCAGACATATGCTGAGGTGGATTTTATATTTTCAAACATCTGATGATTGTTACTATATGGATAAACCATTGGAAATAATCATTTATGTCCCATAAAAATAAAACTACTATGATATTTAAACCATCTAGATCTTTTATTCTTCCTATAAATAGGGCATTGTAGTTTTCCATTTATTCACCATCCAAACATCATTGCATAAGCAGGAAAATTATTTATCATACACATAAGAACAACCTGAATATAAAATATATCTTTAGAAAATGAATCATATGTGCACACACCCAAATTTGAAAGATGCTTAAACTCTTTTATTAAAGGTTTAATGTATACATCTATATCATTTCTAGGATTAGAAGGTCCTGATATGAGTATACTCTTGAAAGTGATATATTTCTTCATACACATCAATGGAGGAAGGATATGAATCTGAATGAAAACCATTCATGTGATATGTGAAGTAATAATCTTCCTAAATAGATTAAAATAATCAAATCATAGACCCAAACTCACATAATTAATTCCAAATGAAAAATCAAATATCAAGAATCAAATGTCCTCCATGAAAAACTATTTTCATGACGAACGAACTCATTATTATCCTTATTTCTCTCTATATCAATCCATCACATTTATATTGATATTTCATCAGATAAGGAAATATTATGGAGTCTTAGAATCAATTGAAAGTCCCAAATTACTTTTTTTGGAATATGTAAAGACCCGTAATTTCTGTGGAAATTTTTTTCTTAAATACATGGGAATTTTATGAGTCTGTGAAAATTTACGGCGCATGATTCCGAGACCCGGTGTGCCCGGAATCAATTTCTGAAGTTTTGTTCTGGTATGTTTATTAAACATACGAGTGGGTTTTTATAACTTTTGAACTGATGCTCGGAATTAAAATCTAAGGGCACCGTTAAACCCACAGTGCTGGTAATCACTTAAGAAGACTTTCACCTCAACGACAGTTGGTCGAGAATAAAAGTTAGTTTTTGGGTTTCTAGTGAATGAATTAAATAAAAATACAGTTGTGTAAACTTTATTTTTATTATTTGGTTAAAACCTTCATGTGGAGGTTATAGGTGAGGACCACTATATCTTAACCTCCCATGAGAGGTTATGGAGGTGAGGCCCACCCGAGGTCTAAACCTCCTCTTCTTGTTTATTTTAGTGGGGACCACCCGGGGTTAAACCCCCTTTAAACTCCCCTTTAATGTGGAGAAACCCTCCACCTTCCATTAACTGTAGGGGAGCCTCTTCAACTCCCCTAAAACATAATGTGCCAAATCCTTCACATTTCATTAATCCACCCATTTTGAAATTAGTTCCAATAACTAAATAATAGATTAACTTAATCCATTATTTTGGGTTAGAATTTTTTTTTGGTTGGGCTTGGGAGAAAGGAGAGAGCTTAGGGAGAAAAGATCTCGCCAACAAAGAAAGAAGAACGCCGTCGTGGAGTGTCTTCGACTTTCTTCCTAGGAACCCCATTTAATGTGAGATGTCTTCGACTGATCTTCCCTCCTCATCGTCATCAACGAACCAATGCACGAGCTTGGATTGGAAGTGCGTGGCGAACTCAACGAACGGTGACAAAACCATCTTCTTCCTTGCGACTCCATCAACGAAAAACGAACAAAGTTAGGGGTTCAAACTTTGTTTTGTTTCTCATTCTTTGTTTTCTATCGAGGATTATTATTCGAAGCCGCACGCTATCACTCTAACATGGAGGGTGCGAGCCGAATGAACACAGACCAAACCATCTGCCATATTTGTGTAATTTGATGCTAAATGCGACATGAGTTTGGGATGAGCGATTCTCATCAATAATGGTTTCGGAACGAAGGTGACATCCCAGGGAGTGTGCGGATACTTCCAGAACGAGAATCTGGCCACCAGAACTCATATGGTGACCCGCGGAAGGTTCGCTGATGGTCGGAACCGGCGAACGACCCCAGTAGAACGAAGGAAGGGTGGCCAACACTCCAGCTAGCCGCATGGACAACAGAGGCTCAACTACGCCACCGGAGGAGTGGGTCACGGCCGAATGGTTGCGGCGGTGCAACAACGGCCGACACAAGGCCGACAGCGATGAACACCGGCGACACGGCCCGCCGAGTTTCTAAACAAGGCATGGCGCAGTGTGTGCCACGCAGTAGAGAAAAGGGGGCTGCAGCCTTGGTTGTGGTGACGTAGGATGGGCGGCTGGCTCCGCCGGTCACCAGAGGAGGCGGGGCGCAACTGCGCCGCACAGGAGGAGGCTAGCCGCTCGGCCAGCCGGGAGGAGCGTGACCCACCGCATGGGTCCCGTGTGACTCGGACCAGCACCACGTGATGCTAGTTTTGAACTCCCTCTAATGACTAAGTCATTCGGGGATCCAGGGGGCATGGCCTCCTCCCTAGATGTGGCTAGGGTGGACCCCACGGGCGGCCATCGACGGGCCTCACGTGGGTCGGACCCAGCGCAGATCGGGCCGCCCCCGTGGGCCTGGTCGGACCCGCGAACCGGGCCGTACCCACTTACTGGGTCGGATCCGTGGATCGGGTCGGACCCCAGTCTGGACCTGGGTCGGGCCGGGTCGGTCTGACTGGGCCGGAATGGACTCGGACCAGTTTGACCTATTTCCACTCTTCTGCCCATATCTTGAGTTACGGGTATCCGATTAACGAACCGTCTATGGTGACAGAATCCTTGGAAGGATAAGGTTATTTTGGTATAACCCACTCAAGGTTTGGACATAGTTGGGGTATGGCCGGGTTGGATCAAATGTAAATCCAACTAGGCCCTCAGAACAGAAATGCCAATAACTCTCAGACTGGGCGTCTGATTGACGCACCATCTATCTCTTTGGGTTTATTTTGGAAATATGGATCTTTTGGATACATAAACATGGGACTTAATGTAATTTTATTTATAAACACTTGGCTTGAGGAGTGGACCCTTCTGGAACCAAGCATGCTTTGTGTGGAACCCTGTGGATGGCTCCGCACTAACTACTGCTCTTGGATCCTATGTGGGTTTGACAGCACTGATGGCTGTTCCTGGATCCTATACGGGTTCGACGACTATGACTACTATTCCTAGATCATGTGTGGGTTCGACCTCACTAACAACTATTCCTGGATCCTGTGTGGGTTCAACAGCTCTGACTACTGTTCTTGGATCCTGTGTTGGTTTGATAACTATGATTTCAGTACTAGGATCCTACATGGGTTCGACAGAATAGATGATTTAGTGGGGACATCTAATCATCTCAAACTCTCTACAAAATTTGTATATATGTGTGATTTGAGTCAGTAACTCTGTGTTTTCCTCATGATTGAGATGGATCACTTTATAACATAGTTATATGTATGGGCATATACCTAAGTGGGGTTATATGTTTATTTTATTATTTTTGGTTTATACTTTTTGGATTTTGTGAGCTATTGAGGGTCTCGTGGTCCCTACTGAGTATCGTTATACTCACCCCTGCATGGGCTATGCCCGCACCTCGTTGTGTTCGATGCAGACGACAGACAGCGCTGATTGAGGTTGAGAGTATCAGGACTGGATGGTACCTGGAAGTGGAATTTACGAAGTGTTGGTACATAGAGGAGAATGAAATATGTGGATTGATGAGGAGGCTATCTGTAGTGACCCTTCAGGTAGGAACCTTGGAAGATGACCCAATGGCTTTTTTATTTTTTCCTCAGTTGTACGTGTACTTTCTGTTTCTTGTACTTTCCATTTGGGCTTGTATTCTGGCACCTTTTTACTTTATGTACTCACTTTTTGGTTATGCAGTTTACTCATGTTCATATCTTCTGTGTGTGTTTACAGGTTATAAAGGCAATACATTCCTAGTTTTAGGGGATTAAGCCTTTGGTTCTAGTCGCCAGCCCCTGGCCTATAGAAGGCGGGCTTGGGGTAGTCACGACATGGGCCCCGGGGGATGGGTCATGATAAATTAGTATCAGAGCAGTCGGTTCAACTGCAGAACATAGGACTCTGATCTTTTCTATGAAGCAATAGTGTTAAGTGTAATGAGCGTGGTTTTCAGTTTAGGGAGTCCATTGTTGGTGCGGTGGCTGACGTATCCATACGCTAGGACCCTGAATTCTGATTTCAGACTCAGTTCACAAAAACACTAATTGTCTGTGTGTTTCAAGAGTTTTCTTGGTGATATCTTTGATTTAGCTCACTAGGTATAACTTATTGACTGTGGAACTCCTGTTTCTTTTCAGGATGGCCCTATGAAGACAATCATCCAGGGTTCCAGGATTTGTACGAGATGGCAGCCCACCGAGCGACGAGGCATTAGTGCAGGACCCTATCACAGCGGAGGCACCAGTGGTACCACTACCCGTTGGGCCACCGATGCCACCAGCCCAAGTAGCACAAAGTGCACGCTTCTTGAGCGTGTTTCACGAGTACAAATGCCAGAGTCCGCCCAGGTTCAGGGGTGAGATGGTCCTGCAGGCAGTTTAGGATTGACTGGAGGTTGTGGTGAGAGTCTTCCGACTGGTAGGGACACCAGGCGACCTTATGGTGATCCTTGTCGCGAGTCTCCTTCAGGCAGCAGCAAGCAGATGGTGGAGCCTGATGCTCCAGGTGCATGATGAGGCGACACTTCTCTGGGAAGACTTCGAGAGCCTGTTTCAAGCAGATTTTATCCCAGCCACCCTACGTCCAGTGCAGATACAGGAGCTAATTCATCTGTAGTAGGGTAGCATGATGGTGGCACATTACTCAGTGAGGTTCACTGACCTCTCACGCTACTCCACAGATATACTACGGGGCCCATTATTCAGGGTCCAGATCTTTGAGCGGGGGCTCAGGTGAAAGATCAGGGCTTCAATGATCTCCCTCAGCATCCCGAAGCAGGATGGGGTGTAAGAGAAACCCCTCTTAGTGGAGAGTTTCCTTGATGAGTAGTCACCATTAGCGAACCCGCCATCAGGAATCATATAGTGGAGTCTTCTGCAGCAGGTAGAAGACTGATGTCGTAGAGATCCAAGCTAATCAGACCATCCTGTGGACAACCTCAGGAAACGGGTTCGGTTGTGCGAGGCACACGAGACAGAGCCAACCATACGAGGAACATGCATTGTTTCACATGCGGATGGTAGGGTCACATGGCTCATGAATGTATGAACCTCCATTTAGATGATCAGCAGACAGTTGAGGGACCTCCCAGGCAAAGTCAGAGGTTCGATCGAAGTGATCTATGGGGCACAGGAAGACGTGGAAGAGGAGTTTATCATGCAACTGGCGGTGGATGATGTTATGAAGTTTTACCACCACCACCAGTAGGTCCACCCCGACCATAGGGAGTAGGTGGACAGGGGAGATCTCACCTCCAGGAAACTGAGCCATATGATCATGGCGCTCCATAGATGATTTGAGGTATGGTCTCTGTCTACTCCAACTTAGCTGCAGTTCTTATAGACACAAGTTCCAGTCACTCTTTAATTTCCACCACCCTTGTTCGGAGCATAGAGATTCTGACAGAGCTGTTGGCTCGATCCTTATGGCCAGAGACTCCTACGGAGGCAGATTCGATGATTACGCACTGGTACTGGTAGTGTGAGCTTACTCTAGGAGGCAAGAGCTTCGGCTGGGATCTCCTAGTAGCAGCGTCAAGTCCTTACGACATCATCTTGGGTATGGACTGGTTGTCTATAGTCAATGCTCTGATTGGCTGTATTAGTCACAAAGTGTGGTGTGTTTGCACGGATGGGACCAGGTTTACCTTCACTGGCGAGAAGGGAGCCTTTTCAGCACATGAATGACTTACTCGGAGGAGGGTTCAGCCAATCACTCATCAGTTGGCTTGCCTTACCCTTGTAACAGTTGATGTGGAGAGTCTGAGCTATCCGGTAGTGGTGGACCAGTACACGGATGTTTTCCCTGATGATGTCCCAGGTCTACCTCCTCATAGATAGGTGTACATTTACATTTACTTGTACCTTGGGATGGTGGTTCTTGAAGATAGACCTCAGATCAGGCTATCACCAGCTCAGAGTTCAAGATGAGGATGTGCAGAAGACGGCCTTTAGATGTCGGTACGGCCATAATGAGTTCTTGGTTATGCCATTTGGCGTAACCAACACTCCATCAGTGTTCATGGGACTCATGAACAGGATTTTCAAGCCATATCTTGATCACTTTTTCATAATCTTCATCAACGACATTCTGATCTACTCGACTACTGAGGAGGAGCATGCCTGCCATTTGTAGGTAGTACTGGACACACTCCGAGAGCACCAGCTTTATAGTAAGCTCTCGAAGTGCCAGTTTTGGATCCAAGTGGTTAACTTTTGGGTCATGTCATCTCATAGGCCGGATTTGCAGTAGATTTAGTGAATATTGAGGCGGTACTTGCTTCGGAGCCACCCAAGAGTGTGGCAGAGGTGCGGAGTTTTCTGGGTTTGGATGGTTGTTACCGGAGGTTTGTGCCAGATTTCTCCATAGTTGCAGCACCACTATCAGCCTTGACGAAGAAGGGGAAACCCTTTGTGTGGTTAGAGAGATTACAGCAGAGCTTTCAGGAGCTGAGGCAGAGGCTAACTAGTGCCCCCATATTGAGGCTTCCTGAGTAAGGCGTTGGGTACGTAGTCTACTATGATGCATCAGGGACTGGACATGGGTGTGTCTTAATGCAGGAGTGAGCAGTGATCGGTTATGGTTCACGACAGCTGAGACAGAATTAGAAGAACTATGATACCTATGACTTGGAGTTAGTAGTAGTGGTCTTTTCCTTGAAGATGTGGAGTCACTATCTGATTGGTGAACGTTTTACCGTGTACTATGATAACAAGAGTCTCTGGTATATATTCTCTTAGAAGGACCAGAACCTGAGATAGCGGCGATGGCTTGAGTTCCTCTAGGACTATGACTTAGAGATAGTCTATACTCCTAGGAAGGGGAACGTTGTTGTAGATTCACTCAGCAGTAGGTCTGGTATACAGCTTCTAGGCGAGGCGACAGAGCAGCTGGCTTCCTTACAGATATCCTTTGTGGATAGAGATGGAGCAGTCTTCCTTCAGTCTCTTGCAGTCACTCCCCCACTTCTTTAGTGAGTCAGGGAGGCACAACATGGGGATGCTTATTACGAGACACAACGTGATCAGATATCCACAGATCAGGCACCTGATGGATTTTCAGAAGGTGGGGAGCAAATCATCCTCTTCAGAGGACGTACTACGGTGCCAGTGTCACTTTAGGAAGAAGTGTTCAGGGAGTTCCACACATCCCCTCTAGCGGTACATCTAGAAGTGGAGAATATGTACCGAGATCTCCGGCGATAACACTGGTGTCCGAGGATGAAGAAGTCAGTTGCAAAGTTTGTCTCTCGGTGCCTCACTTGTCAGCAAGTGAAGGGAGAGCACCAGGTACTAGTAGGCTTGGTTCAGCCTTTAGATGTCCCAGAGTGGAAGTGGTATGGGATAACCATGGACTTAATGATGGTTCTTCCATGTACATCCAGAAGTCATGACTCGATTTAGGTGATCGTCGACTGACTCACCATGTCGGCCCACTTCCCACAGATCAGAGAGCAGGGTTCAGTAGAGAGCTTGGGACGCCTCTATGTGCAAGAGATTGTGTGGCAACATGGAGTACCTTCTTCTATCGTCTCCAATCGTGACGCATGGTTTACTTACCGACTATGGAAGGGGTTTTATGAGGCTTTAAAGACACAACCTCTTCTGAGCACTGCTTTCCATCCTCAGATGGATGGTCTGACTGAGTGGACCATTCAGACCCTCGAGTACATGCTTCATGCTTGTGTCCTTGACTTCGGTCGCAGTTGGGAGGAACACTTACCTTTGGTGTATTTTTCATACAACAAAATCTATCACCCCACCATAGGGATGGAACCTTTTGAGGCGTTATATGGGTGACCTTGTAGATCACCTTTGTGCGGGACTGACCCTAGGTAGTTAGTACTAGTGGGACCAGAGATGGTACGAGCTACTACGGAGAAGGTGAAAATCATCTAGGAGTGGATGAAGACTGCACAGAGCAGACAGAAGTCATATGCCGACAGGAGACGGAGACCTCTAGAGTTTGAGGATGGAGACCAAGTCTTTCTATGGGTCTCACCTCGATGAGGTTTACGGAGATTTGGCCAAGGCGGCGAGTTATCTCCAAGTTTCATCAGACCCTTTCAAGTCCTCAGCAGAGTTGGCGAGGTGGATTACCGCTTAGCTCTTCCACCTCAGTTGCACTGGGTGGACGACCTCTTCCACATATCCCAGCTGAGGAGATACGTGCATGACCCTTCTCACATCATTGACCAAGGATATATGGATGTCGATGATTGGGTGACTTTTACGGAGGTTCCAGTGGAGTATGAGGATCGACAGGAGCGGGTCCTATGTGGACAGTCGATACCTTTGGTTCATGTTCACTGGAAGCATGGAAACCTCTAGGAGATCACATGGGAGCAGGAGGATCAGAAGCGTGCTCAGTACCCCCCCCCCACTTGTTTCCTTAGTTCATGTTGTAGCTTACGGGGATGTAAAGCCCTGATGTGGGGAGAATGTAAAGACTCGGAATTTCCGTGGAAATTTTTTTCATAAATACATGGGAATTTTATGAGTGAGTAAAAATTTATGGCGCAGGATTCCGAGGCCCGGTGTTCCCGAAATCAATTTCTGAAGTTTTCTTTGGGTATGTTCAATAAACGTACAAGCGGGTTTTTATAACTTTTGAACCGGTGCTCAGAATTGAAATCTGAGGGCACCATTGAACTCGTAGCGCTGATATTATCTTAAGAAGACTTTCACCTCAATGACAATTTGTTGAGAATAAAAGTTAGTTTTAGGGTTTTTAGTGAATGAATTAAAAAAAATAAGGTTGTGTAAACTTTACTTTTATTAGTTGGTTAAAACCTCCATGTGGAGGTTATAGGTGGGGACCACCACACCTTAACATCCCATGAGAGGTTATTGAGGTGTGGCCCACCCGAGGTCTAAACCTCTTCTTCTACTTTATTGTGGTGGGGACCAACTGGGGTTAAACCACCTTGAAACTCCCCTTTAATGGGGAGAAACCCTCCACCTTCCATTAAGTGTAGGGGAGCCTCTTCAACTCCCCTAACACTTAATGTGCCAAATCCTTCACATTTAATTAATCCAACCATTTTTAAATTAGTGCCAAAAATTAAATAATAGATTAACATAATCCATTATTTTGGGTTGGAATTTTTCTTTTGGTGGGGCTTGGGAGAATGGAGAGAGCATAGGGAGAAAATCTCCTGCCAACAAAGAACGAAGAATGCATTCTTCTAATGAAGAACGCCATCATGGGGCATCTTCAACTTTCTTCCTCGGAACCCCCTTCGATGTGGGACGTCGTCGATCGGTCTTCCCTCCTCATCTTCGTCAACGAACTCACGCATGAGCTTGGATTGGAAGTGCATAGCGGACACGATGAATGATGAAAACATTGTATTCTTCCCCGCGACTCCGTCAACGAAAAATGTACAAAGGTAGGGGTTCGAACATTGTTTTGTTTCTCATTCTTCATTTTCTATCAAGGATTATTATTTGAAGCTGCATGCTATCACCGTAACGCAGAGGGTGCGAGCCAAACAAACATGGCCCGACCCCTCCGCCTTCTTTGTGGAATTTGATGCTAAACACAACATGAGTCTGAGATGAGCAATTATCATCAACAATGGTAGTGGAATGAAGGTGACGTACCATGGAGTGTGAGAATACTTCTGGAATGAGAATCGGGCCATCGAAACTCGTCTGGTGACCCGCAGAAGGTTCACCGATGGTTGGAATTGGCGAACTACACCGGTAAAATGAAGGAAAGGCGGCTGCACTCCAGCCAGCTGCGTGGAAAGCGGCAGGGCAACCACGCTGCTGGAGGAGTGGGGTGCGGCCGACTGGCCGCGGTGGTGCAGCGACGGCCGGTGCAAAGACGGCCGCGAAAAAGACCGGCGGCATGGGATGCCAGGTTTCAAGGGAAGGCGCGGCGCAGTGTGTGCCACGTAGTGGAGAAAAGGGGTCCTTGGCCTTACCCACAGCGATGGACGATGGGCGGCCTGCTCTGCCGGTCTCCGGAGGAGGTGTGACGCAACTGTGTCGTGCGGGAGGCGGCTAGCCTCTCGGCCAGCCAGGAGGAGTGGGACCCACCACAAGGGTCCCACGTGACACAAACCGGCGCCACCTGGCATCGGTAGTGAACTCCCCTGAACTGCAAAGACGTTCGATAATTCATGGGGTGCGGCCTCCCCCTTGGACTCAGCTAGGGTGGACCCCATGGGCTGCAAGCCGCGCGCTTCGGGCGGGCTGGACCCAGCGCGTTTCGGGACACCCCCGTGGGCCGGGCCGCCCCCACAGACCGTTTCGGACCCACAGACAGGGTCATACCCACGGACCGGGTTGGACCTGCAGATCGGGTCGGACCCCAGTCTGGACCTAGGTCAGGCCGGGTCGGTCCAACTGGGTCGGACCGGGCCCGGACCCGTTTGACTTATTTCCACTCTTCTGCCCATATCTTGAGCTACGAGCATTTGATTGACAAACCATCTATAGAAAAGTAAACTTTATAAGGAGACGATTCTTTTGGTGTACCTCACTAGAGGTTTGGACATAGTTGGTGTATGGCCGGGTTGGATCGAACGTAAATCTAACCGGGCCCTCAGAATGAAAATGTCAATAACTCTCAGACCGGGCGTCCGATTGACGCACCGTCTTTCACGTTGGGTTTCTTTTGGAAAGATAGATCTTTCGGATTCATCAACTTGGGACTTTGTGGAAGTTGATGTGTAGACACTTGGCTTGAGGGGCGGACCCTCCCGGAATAAAAGCATGCTTTGTGCAGAACCCTATGGCTGGCAGCGCACTGACTACTGTTCCTGGATCCTGTGTGTGTTCGACAGCTCTGACGACTATTTCTGGATCCTCTATGGGTTCGAAAGCTTTGACTACTATTCCTGGATCCTGTGTGGGTTCGACAGCTCTATGGACTATTCCTAGATCATGTGTGGGTTTTACAGCTCTGACTACTATTCCTGGATCCTGTGTGGGTTCGACAACTCTGATTTTTGTACCTGGATCCTACATTGGTTCAACAGAATAGATGATTTAGTGGATACATATGATCATCTCAAACACTTTACAAAATTTGTATACCTGTGTGATCTGAGTTAGTAACTATGTGTTTTCCTCATGATTGAGATGGATTACTTGATAACTTAGGTATATGTATGGGCATATACCTAAGTGGGGTTATCTGTTGATTTCATTCTTTTTGGTTTATCCTAGATGGATTTTGTGAGATCTTGAGGGTCTTGTGGTCCCTAATGAGTTTTTTATACTCACCCCTACATAGGCTATGCCCTCACCTCGTTGTGTTGGATGCAGACGACGGACAACACTGATTGAGGATGAGAGTTTCAGGACTGGACGGTACCCAAAGGTGGAACATACGACAAGTTGGTACAAGGAGTGTTGGAATTGGTAGCCTAGAACCAACTACTTTGTACTTTATTCATTAATAAAAGCCTTATCACATCTTGATTGTTCTTATGCGTGACAATTCATGTGATAATGTCCTATGGATAACTGTTGCATTAAAGGGTCGTAGCATATCTCTGCTATGATGAGAACCCAGAAGTTCCATAACACTGTTTTTTAATATATATTCTATGGCCAAATGATATTATTTTAGGGACACAAATAATACATGCGATTAGGGGTGAGGACTCATAAAACTTTGAGGCACCTTCTCATGGTGTGTTCCATTAGTAATATCCAGGATGATATTATGAGAACGAGAACCTCAAATAGGAAATCCACATTTCATAGTTTCATTGGATGTTCCTATCTGCGGACATGTGTATTGATCCTTAGACTTTAAGATTATTATTAATGGGTATTACAACTCGCACACTTAGATGTATTGACAAAAACTGTGACGACACACTGTTCGCAGCGAGTTAGGATACGTTGGGTGCATCACAAGTAATACTGTATTAATAGATAATGCGAGAAAGGATTTGTCCCTTCGGTTCCATAATAGAAGTAGATATCTCAGACCGTTTGATGGAATTGATATAGCCTAAATAAATCCATGGACTTGTTAATGTATGGGCGATTTCAATTTGAAAACGTCAAAGAAAGAATAATCGAGCACGTGGGTTGATGACACTAGCATGCAACCCGCTTGATTCGAGATATCGTGACAAAGGGATTATATTACACTGTAAGCATTCATATGAGGTGACACATCATTGTGGTGTTAACTTCTTTCTCTATGGGTGCCTTGGCGTGTTGCTAGACGATAACCTTAGACTGTAGGCAGGCTCCGCCTAATGCCACTGAGAAAGAGGCCAAGAGGGTCACACACTAAGTGTGTCCATGTATCTCAGTTAAGTATTAATTTAACAAGTTAAGTAAATATTATTCCTGACTATGGTTTAATAATTATTTAAGGATGCCTCATCGCATTTATTTCGACACTAGTTATTTGAGAGAATATATTGTGGATGAAATAATATTTATTAGCGAGTGATGCAGTTATATTTATTTAATAAATAAATATCCATTACTCAAGGTCTAATAAATGTGGTTGAGGAAATAAAGGAAAGTGTAAAATAAAATTACACGCCGTGTATATTAAATATACACGCCCTGTAGTTTTATGGAAAACGAGTACACGTCGTGTATTAATGATTACATGCCGTGTAGTTTCTCCATTTAGGATTTTAAGGATATAATATTGTTATATTAAGTGATATTTATTATAATCAGCATGGGCGCATGTCATGGAATTAATAATTTGACATGGGTGTTTTCAATAAGAGTTAATGAAATAAATAAAACTCGTAACGCGTTTATTTATTGTCATAACTCTATAACCTCAAACCCGATTATATATATCCTCACAACCCCAACACTTTTACACAAGAAAATCATTGTGCACAACAATTCTGGATAATTATTTCAAGACCAAAAGAACTCCTTCCTCCAAGAACGCTATCAAGACCAAGAGACCAAGGAGATCGAAGGCGGACATCGCAAGCAAAGGTTCTTCCACCCTAGCACCTAGAGATCCCTCCGGTGATGTCCGGAGATACATGGCACACGTGTGGATCGCCGCTATAGGAATCCTACACTTGGATTCTATGACGCAATGATGGATCACATGATTGTGACTGGAGACATCAACAAAGAAATAATTCCACCAAGGTAATTCTTGTAAATTAAATAAATTAATTATAAACAACATTTGATGAATATATCTCTATGGTTCTAGGATTCCCTATTATGTTTTTCGTTCCTCGTTCTATTTTCCTAATATTTGGCATTTTACATCGTGAAGGATCTCTGATTGATCGTATTTTAACATTAAAATTAAAGTTGGGCAAACCCACCAACGCGCTTCCACTGTGCCTGGAACCTACACGGAGGAGACTGACGGACATAGAGTGCTGAGGAGTCTATCTATACCTACCCTTTAGGTAGGAACCTCATAGGATGACTCAGTGGCAGTTTTCCTATTTCATCATTTGTACTTTTACTTTTCATTTCTTGTACTTTCCAGTTGGGATTATATTCTGCCCCTTTTAACTTTTTGTACTCACTTGCTGGTTATGCAGTTTACTCCTATTCATATCTGCTATGTGTGTTTAGAGGTTATAAATGCAATGTCTTCCCAGTTTTAGGGGATTATGCCTTTGGTGCTAGTAGCCATCCCCTAGCCTCTGGATGGTGGGCTTGGTGTAGTCACGACACGTGCCCTGGGGGATGGGTCGTGAGAGAATATGGGACCATTAGAAAAGAAAGAATTTTGTTTTTAGAAAATCCAAGTTTATAAACTAGCTTCCATGTTATATAATGGTTTTAGGGAACATCTACTACCTCTCAAAGTAATTCCTTAAAAAAGTTAAGAATATGATCGATGAAACAATTAGAAATCCCATTCATGGTTTTTCCATTAAATAGTCAGATTAAAAATACCATATTTTTAATTTTACCACATTACTGATATACTGGAGTCATGGTAGCATCATTAAATTTTTTCACTCTTTCAACATCATCAGTTTCATAACATGCATCGTGTGTTCTCGTATCGAAGTATTTTTGGGTCAACATCCATTCTTTCTTCTAATGATGAATAAATGGAAATCGATAATTTAATAAATTCTCCAATAAATTCGTCTCATTCAGATCATGAACAATTTGTGATTTAAAATTATTCATATTGTGATACCACACATAGTACATTGTGTGAAAACCATATTTAGTTATATGGTAGATAACTTCTTTATGAATTAACCAAGGTCTTCAAAAATATTTATGACATGAGAAGCCTATATGAACTCTATTTGAAGCATTGTTAAATGAAAAATATAAATATCCCTCCACCTGGTTTTGGAAATTTCTTGATATCTGATTGATTTCATTCATCCATCTTCTATCTATTCTATAAAAAGAATATTATGTGTCATGTTTTAAAAGTAATGAAATTATATTGAAGTTAAATTGAACATATATTTAAGGAAATTATAATTCTTCACTTCATATGAAACTATAACTGACACACTAGTCTATTTGAGAATCGTAACATAAGAGAAAAAAAATAATTTATATATAACAAAATACGATAAATATAAAACCATGATATTTAATTCCATTATATCAATGAGTAATAAAAATAAATAATACCACATAAATTGTGTTTATAATTGATTTTTTTTATTCTCTTATTCAATTCACTTTTTAAGTGTGTGTGATGATGATTGAATGTGAAATAGAGGTGATAAAATATATGAAAAGTATAAGATAGTGTCCAAATAAAATTAAATGTGTGTGTGATGCAAAGTGTGAGAAGAAATGAGAAAGTGTAAACAATGAGTGTAAAATTGTGATCTAGTAAATGAAGTGATGACACTATGATTGAAATTAATAAAATAATTCTAATAGTGTTGCATTTGAATTGGGTTTCTTGAATATTTTTATAGATATATGTTTTTATTGAAGGATAAATGATCCTTTTCTAAAGTTGGTAGTTTGGGTAGAATATATATAATATATTAAATAATATTATTTGAAAATTTTATTTTGTGAATTATTTTTACTAATATTAATATAGTTTTTTTGGTTTAATACCAGTGATTATAATTAAACATCAATCAAGGAATCATGTAATGATTTCATAAGAGATCCATTTCTATAGTTATAGTAAAATACCTGATGAAGATTGATGAAGAAATATTCCCTAAGGTAATTTTATCAAAGATTCATAACAAAAAAACATAATTATTTGATATTCATAGAGTGGGAGGGGTTGTTTACATATTTAATAGGAAACCCATTCCAATAAAATTTGTTTTTAAGGAATTAGTTTCTTGTTATCTATGATGTAACACATAGAGATGGGTGTATGGTATTTTTTGATACATGAAATTAATAATTTCAATCTTTAAAATAAAACATTGAAATTAATAATTTAACAACCCTCTAACATTTTCACAAAAAAAACAAAGTACTAAAATAAATAATTTCAGAGTTTCCTCATATAAATATCACACAAAATAATTTGTTCATATTATATTTATATATAAGTATATAATAACTAAATTAAAAAAACTGCATCACACACCATCAGATTTAGTATGCAATTCAATAACAAATATATAAAAAAATAATCATAATTCAATGAATCCAGAATTTTAAAAACTATTTTTCATTCCTTCAGACATATAAAATAAATGAAGATGATATTTTTCAGAATACATGAAGTATTTGTAATGTGCCTATTTTATATTCAATAAGATTGTAATTAAAACCTTATGTGATGAGAAATAGTTGTAGATGGGGAATAAAACTGAATCTCACAGTTTAGTGTTTTATACATAAATATAAAATGAAAATTGTTCCGGTAGAAGGTATAACCCATTTCAATGTAACCAATTTGATTTTTAAGAAACTGAGTTAAAATTGAAACCATGGATGGATCACTATGGATGGGGAAGAATATGTAATTTCTTATAAAAAAATGTGGATCGAGTTCAAAAATGAGGAGGTGATTCCCATATTGGTATTTGGGGAAACTCTATACTAATGGTTTTTTGAAATTGTAGGTATAGGGGTATCGATGATAATAGTTTTTTAAAACCATTGGGATAGTCTTTATATCAATAGTATATCCCAACAGTTTTTTCTAAACTGTTGGGATATGACCCCTTATTCCAATGGTTTTTGAAAACCGTTTGTATATGTGTGTGTGTATATACACCCTTTCCAGTAGTTAAATTATTTAAAAAAATTTCCAAATCCAATTTTATGGCCATATTTGGACCCTATATTTTCTCTTCTTTGGAAATGGAAATTTTTGTGCCATTTTTATGGAGTATGTCATTACTATATTTTATACTTTGAAAATATCCCAGTATGTACTCTTGCAAATTTATAAAGCACACCCCTTTCCTCTTTTCTCCACACTTCAAGAGCCTATTATCTCATCCAATACCTACCCAAATACCTTCCTAACATCACTCCCCACATCCATGGGTTTTGTTTTTTATCATAATACCATCCAAGGAAGGATTTATATATAAATGTAAAGAGGTTGTCTTAAGAATAAGTATATTTTTTAACAAAGAACTTTCATTTTATTTTCTTATTATACCGCCTTAAAATTTTCCTCAATTATTATGAAATAAAAATATTAGTATCTTAAATATATTTCAATGTTATTATGTTTATTTTATAACCCTTTTTAATCTACATAACCATCTAATGAAAAATAAAAACATCCTTTATGCATATGAGAATATTATCACCTCACAAGATGATGTATTTAATTTTGCATCACCAACACTTATAGTTGGTCAAAATTGTGGATAAAAAGGAAATAATATGACATATTTGATATAAATTTCATATTTTAATTTAATTAAATTTTCTTACCAATTTCTTTACCGTCTAATAAAAAATAAAACATCGCTCATGGGCATATGCAGGCTACTGCCTCAGGAACCGATGAATTTTATTTTTCATCAACACCTTACAAGGCTTTCATATAAAAGAATACTTAAATAAATAAAATTATAAATATTATATTATTATATTTTTTAAAATCTAAAGTAATACTTACCTTCTTATTCATGTGGTCATTGAAAAATGGACACGTTAGTCATGCGTTCGTACAGACTACAATATCCACATTGAACAAAATTCATTTTTCATAACCATATAAAATGGTTAGTTCTAATCATATAATTAATGTATAAAAATGATAATTATAAAATTCATAATATTCTTTAAATCATATAATCATGATCCATTTGACCATAGTCAACCTATTGAAGTCATTTTGGACTTATGTATCCAACATCCTTAAAACGTCTAATGTAAACTTAACTGATTAAGTAATTAAGTATAACAACGATTTAAGTGAAATTAAAGGATCAATAATATTGAATATTATTATTAACAAATTAAATAATATTAATACATTAATTATTCAAGATGATAAATAACACATGTGACAATTCAGACTCGAGTTAAGGGACACTTTAAAATAAAACCTCATTTTAAATGTTTTAATGATTTATTTTATAATTATTTTTCTCCACATACATATTATGAAATAAAATTTTTATAAATGAATTTTTATGAACAAAAATGAATTATAAATTACATTTTAAATCCTTTTACATTCATTCAAAAAAAATAAAAGGGAATTTTTATATGTATTTTATATGGAATGTTTTGACTTTATTTATAAAATGAAAAAATAATGTTCTATTTTAACATATATGATGTCATTTGACTTATATTATCACCAAAAAAGTTATATAGTGATTTAATTCCTTTATAAGATTCCATTTTTTCTTTAAATTAAAAACCTTCTTCCATTTTTTGTTGGTATTTTATTTTTTGTTTTAGGGAAAAGGCATATATTAATATATGAAAATGATTTACTTATGGGTTCATAACATTATTTTTATTAGTTTGATGATTTAAATGAAATATTATATGTAATTGATTCATTTTTTGGCCCTTCGAAACTATTTATGATGACATGCGAGCCTGATATAGCTATTTAATGCATTGATTAATGATTATGTTCTCTAAAGAATTAAGCTGGAATTAACCATGTCGGTTATTCCATTTTTAAGGGTTTCTAGAATGTTTTTATGAATTTGATGTCCCATGGAACCTATATGAAATTTATATTCTTTATAACATGTTTTTATGACAAAATTTTGGTTTCATAAGGTACGATAATGATCTTTTACGTACTGAATTATTATGCCCCTTAAGGGTTCAAAGGTATGTTTTAAAGGAAATGTTTTCATGGGTTCTCGTTTTTTTAACAAACCCCCATGATTATGATTTTTTCATTTATTTTTTCTTATAATTAATTTTTTTAAAAAAATATTTGGATAATAAATATGATTCTATATCTGTACATAAATGATTATTTTAGATTATAGTATATCATGTTAAATGAAATTTTTTTTATAATATCAGGGTTTTGAAATGGAATATAGAGTTTATTTATAATTTTTATATATATTCCTTACTTTGTTTTTTTTCACCACATTTTTTCATATGTTATTCGTAGGATTAATATGATGAGAATGAAAAATTATGAATCATGAATATTTTTCATAAAAATTAAATATCTTGAAATTTAAAAGTATTGTATTTTAAAAAAAATGGATACATATAGGAAGTGTACACTATTTATTATAAGAGTTCATTATGTAAGAGTTAGGACCTAATTCACTAAAAATATAAAATTTAAAAGGTATTTAGGAATGTATAAAATTGAATTATTTCTTTAAAACAAAAGAGTATGGGATGAATAAGGATCATGTCCTTTTTATAATCCATAATAGATATCTTCAGGTATTAATATGAACTTGTAGATAATCATATGTTTTTTGTGTTATGATTTGTGGGATTTCATTGCTCATTAAAGTTAAGGACCATGATGAAATACCAAATTATTTTCTTGATAATGTTCATTTTTAATGATGATTTTTAAGGATGTGGTTTTATTTGTTCTAAGGATGATTTATGGTTAGAGAGTTCATTGTTATATAATATTTCTAGAAATATGGGAGAGAGGAGATTCCATTTATATAGCTTTGAATGGATAAACTTGTGCATGGATTTTCCGATGTAAAAGAGAGGAATATTTCCCAATGTAGTCGTGTTTTGGGTTTTCTTAGGGCCTAGAGTTAAATTTGGAGAATTATGTACACATGATGGTAGGTTCTATACCATGCAATTCTATTTTATTAGTTTTGATTAAGATATCAAATTTTTTTCAACTCAAGGAACTAAATTTTAAAATGTGGGGAGGGTTTAATGAATATTTGTTTCATAAGTGAGACTATATGTATTTTTTAGTTTCATGGATTTAGTACCTTTATATGGGTAATATGATTAATTTACACTTTTTATTGACCAAAATTTTTTAAATGGTTCTACTAAAAATAGAATTTGGTTTTCTTCCACGGACTGAATTTTGGTGGGATTTAGAGAAAGATTGAATTATTGGGAAATTTTAATATTTATTAAATAAATAAATAATAATCATATTAGTGATAGAATTTCAAATCTCTAAAAATGAGCCCTAAATCAAAAGTCCTAAAGTGAGGTTGGGTCTGAAATGGGGGGGTTTTCATAGGAGAGGTATAATTTACAAAGTATTTCTTTGAACCCTAGGACTAAGTACTTGAATACTATAAAATTAAAAAATATATATATATATATATTATTATTTTTTGTTCATAATGACATGGAGATGACATCTATGGGTGTTGTGGAAGTTTCAATCCATATAGATGATGACGTGGAATGGAGAATTATTGAACCTTAAAAATTTTTCATGTTGAGGATTTTATGAGGGTATTTTTTCTTGATGAATACATTTTAATATAAGGATTTTATTATAGGTTTTTTATATTAAATAATGGGTGTAATTTGTATAAAGTAAACATTGTATCCTTTAAATAAATTTATTTGGTTGGAAAATACAGATATCCATTATCCCATTTCATTTTTTATTGATGGAAAGAATTAAATATTTCCACTATATTTATTTTACTTCACACAATAGATAGATTTATTCAAATATCTTAACATTTTTTGTTGTGGTGGTGAAAAGAATGATCATAGAAAGTGATGTGTTCCTTAGGTGATAACTATTCACCATCAATGTAAGACTTATTATTATTTAATTTACCTCATTTATACTGTGTGATTTAGTCCCCTTCAACACATGATTGAATCAATTAAAAATTCTATGATGATGAATTGAATAAAAAGAACAAAATATTTTAAAAATGAATAAATAAAAAATAATTTATTGTAATTTAATCAAGGGTTTATTTGTGAGTAAAAACTCATGAGATTTTAAAATGGATGAAATTTTTATTTGTTTTTTTTGTTTAAAAATAGTTCAAGGTGGTGATAAAATAAAAATTTATTTATTTTAAAATTATTAATTTTGAAAATAATTTTTTATGATAGGAATCTTCATATGTGAAATGGATTTCAATAGGTAGATTAGAAAAGAATAATATTTAATTAAATTATTTTTTTCTCATGAGTAATGAATCAAATTTTTTTATATTGTCTTAAATATATTAATTACACACATATAAGTTTTTCTAGATTTTTATTTCATATAAAGGATATTATTTTTAATGGAAATTATATTAAATTTTTTAATTATATCATTTTATCAATGAATGAACAAAATAATAGTTTACAACTATTTTATTTTTACTCCAATCCTTAAAGTTAATAATTTAAATATTTTATTTATTTCATTGGAAAATAGTGTGGATGAAGATTTCACATTTGTCATGAATTTTTCTTTTAATATTTACCCCTAGATTATTTTTAAAATATGGTTTGTACTTGGTGATGATTATTTACAATTATAATTATATTTGATAAAAATTATTAATTTGATAAATTATTACTTTGTGGAATAAAACATTATTTGTATAATCATAACCCTTTGAGAAACTTTTCTAATAAAAATTGTAAAGTCTAATCTTATCTCAAACTCACATTCATATATGACCCTAATAATGAGCCTTTCCTTGGGAGGTTTGGTGTTCCTTACTCCACTACCATCTCAAATATTATCTCATTATTAATGTTTTAGTTCGATAGTGATTTAGTGATGAGATAATGGGGAATTAAAGAATGATGGTTTCATGGGTCTGATAATTATGATGTGATAGGTTTTGAGAACGATTCAATGAATGGTTTTATAATGACCAAACAAACATTTACAGATGGATGAAAATATCTACATTGAGGTGTGAGTTATTTTTTTAAGGTAATGGGATCAACCAATAGTAGAGTAAAAACTTGAAATAGAGGCGACAATGCTGATCATATCATTGAATTCAAACAAATAAAGATTATGAATTTCTATATTTTTTGGAACTACATGCCATGTAATCACATACCACACCACATGTATTCCAATATTTAATATTCAATGTTATCTTTATAGAAACACAACATGTAACCCCACAAGTATGTCACAGTGCAACTCAGACACGTAGGATCTAGGGTTACACAAGATTTGGAATATCACATGTCATGATAACCCAAGTCACATGTCCATAATCTATGAATCATTTAATTCAGAATGTAAGTGTGTACACACCATTTAATAAATATTCACACACACATCATGTGTTTTCCATCACATATACCATGTATAATAACTATAGATAATAAACATGTATAGACTGTAGACACATGGTTTTTTGTGTATGGCTTACGTGTTTTGTATACCACGTAAAAAAAAGTATAATTGGTGAGGTGGATCATCATGAATTTAGTGTATAAAAATTTATCCCAAGTGGTTTTACATGTTTAAAAAATCTAATGTCTCCATGTAGCATGTGTATGAAAAAAAATTAGAAATCCTTCAATTTATATCATATCAAATCATCAATATCTTATCTATACACATTGTGCATCCTACTAAGCACGTCGTGTAAGCGGATTTCACATGATTTGATCTACAGAAGTACCTGATCAGCCTTAAACAAGATCCCCATGTTCCATTTTCCCCACATGACACACCATTTAATAAGTTATTTTTTTATTAATTATGATTTCTTGCGAATATGATAAATTTAGCTATTTGAGAAATCCATTCTGAATATCATCTCATTTACAACACAATGAAATGATACCCTCAGTAATTGAATTTTTTTCACATTGTGTTTTTAGAATCATGAGGGTCGTAGATCTAATAGAGAGATGATATGAGGTGGGTAATATATTTGGGAAATAGATGAAGTTGGTACTCCCCTATATATTGAGGCATGGTCCTCCACACATGGGGTTTTGGGAACTCCCTTGGTGATATACACCCGATAAGGCCTTGTCCCCCATATGAAAAAATGGTGTTAGGTAAATTCACCATATATCAGAGAAGGTTCATTCATTAATTGAGTTTTTCATCACTATTTTATCAGGTAATGTACCTCTATCACTAGTGTTTTACTCCCCCATAAGGCAAGTTGTTTTCCACTACAAGGGTCAGGTACTCCCTCAATTGAAACATATAAACATTGTTCAGGCGCAATCCCCCATTATAGTTATAGAAGAAAAACAAAGATTTTATATAAGACTAGTAGATTAGGATTCATAGGATACATGATATATCAATATAGATATTACTTTAAGACACGAGTGTATTTTTCTACCTTTGTGGATACTATTTATTTACAACTTAAAATTTTATTATCAACTTCAGGTGTTGTCAAACTTTTTCTACCCTAGGTATCACTGGTTTATTGTGTGATATGATTCTTATTGAAACTCGGTTATAAAGATGTAATTATTCTCTTTCTTATAATTTTCTTATAATTAGATCTTATTTGGTTCATTTTAGATACCTTGTATGATTCCTTGGACAAGGGTTTGAGATGAATTATTAGTATTCTTACTTTGTGTTGTTGGGACATCCAGTGGGGTATTTTTATACTCACCACTAAAAAGGATTCATGCCTACACTTATTATGTCTATGTATATGTTTCAAATTTTATAGGTAGCACCAAAATATATGGATATAGTGTAGTTAGTGGAGCAGTTATATGGTAGATGATGATGGTTCATAGAGGAGAAATTTGTTGATGGATTCCCTTCTAGGAAGCCCCAAAGAGAGGATGTGTCATCCTAAACCCGGATCAATTTATACCTTGTGGTTTCTATCATCCACATATATATTTAACCTTTTTTATATATCCTCTATGGCATTGTGCATATCATTTATTTCTCCTTATTATATTGTATATTGTTTATATATATACATATTTACCGATGTTGTTAGATTTTATTATATATTACTGATGAATTCATATTTTAGTTTGTTATTGTATAAGGTAACCCATGTTTTTATGACTCTTTTCTGCTAGAAACCAACCCTTGTACAATTATAGGTTGGATTTGGAAAAAAAACTATGCTTATCACTGACCCAGGTGGGGTCCTAGTGGTTCTGGATGTGTCATCACACTTCTAAAGCACCACAATGGAATGGCGTCTTTAAGAAGTTTTATTATAAATTTTGAGCATCTTTAAATAAATGATGACCTAGTGTTGCCATCATTTATCATTTTGGGGATATTATTTGCAAGGATCATCTTTCATACTAATCCTCATTCCATCTAAGGAATTCATAAAGATATTATATAATATTTATACTAAGAGGAATTCAAATTTTTTCTATGTGAATTGAGGGTTTCGAAGAATATGTAAACAATTTATATTAAAAAATAACACAGTGTTAAATTATAAAAACTCATTTTTTTATTCCAAGGAAGTAAAAATATACTATTTTCATAACCCTACCGAACACAATATATTTTTTACTTGACTCTATGTTATCGATGATAATAATCAAATTTCTTGAGGAGTTAGTGAGATTAATAATTTACTTTGATAATTTTAAGTTAAATTTATATTAATGGTTCATAATGTAAGAAAAATGAGTAAATTCTATAATTGGTCATTTAAACTAAACTAACTCACGTTAAAAATGAATATAGAATGTAACATCTTGACCCTAACTAATGGATTGGAAATAGATGAGGGTTTAATAGCCTTAAGTGACATCTCCAAAATAGAAAAGGATATAAATAAATTCTCATGGTTTAATAAATCATTGGTGGGTGATTTTACTTTAATAGAACACATACTTTTCATTAAAATAACCAAACCATAAATTTTACGATGCATGAACATTAACAATACAACTCAAAAATAGTAATAACTGAAAATATAAGTGTGATAATAAATAATAATATATCGAATATTACCAAAAATAAAAATCATATTGATGTAGAATAACCAATTCCACTTCACTCATACCATTTGAAACAAAATATCCAATAAGTAACAAATTAATTGGTAGGATGTCACATTTTTTAAATCGTTTCACACTTTTTTTGAGATTTTTTTTCCAAAATCCTACATTTCGAATTCATAAACCAAAAATATTTTCTATAAATAAATCATCCAACTATTATTTTTAAAATATTAGAAAATAATTTTAGAAAACCAAGAATTCATGTTCTAGACTATGTTGGGAAAAGAGAGAGGCCACCCACCTCGCAACAGATCATAAAGAAAAAGAATAAAAAAGTCGTGATATAGCTAATCAAGAATCGCTTTCCCATTACTTAAATAAATATCAAAAGGAATTATCCAAACATTATTGATCCATTAGATCCAGGGATAACAAACCAGATCTAGGGTTCTGTTTCAAGGGAAATAATAAAATATAGGAAAATAATAAAAACAGTTCTTTTACCTTTTAAATAATTAATTTGACACTTAAAGAATCACTATAATCTATCTCATGATGATAAGGATCAACAAAAAACCACCTAGATAATAACTATAAATCAAGAACCTAGTTCAGAGGATAAGTAATGAGGGTTTTTAAGTGAGAATAATTAATAAAATAAAAATTTTAGGTGTTACTAGTGTCATCTCATGGTTAAAAAAGAAGAGTTTAAAAAACTATGTTCAAACCATGAAAAAAATACTAGACATCACCTTGGTCCACATAATTTTCTAGAATGGTTTGTAATAACATACACAAACTATAAAAAATATATATATCCCACAAAATCACATATCTCATTGTTTTTACCAATTTTTTCAAATCTTTCACCAAATGTGTCCCTACTAATTAACACCCATATTCCTTTTAACAGTTTCCTAGAGAATCTTTATAGTTTTCCCTAACTTTTCTAAGACCGTTTACACTTAAAATTATCCCAATAAATATTGAAACCATCCTAAAACTCTATGAACTCAACCAAAAAATTATATAACTCCAAATTAAATTATAGGAGTGAAAAGTAACTCAAACCATGGTTGCCAAATTCTCCCCAATATAAGGCCTTACGTCCCTAAAAAGATTGATATTGGTAGTGATTTGGTATTGTTCGGGCCATTTATCCAACATCTATTTATTACGTTCCCATGTATGCTCTTGAATTTCATGATGTTTCTATAATACCTGAACCAATATGAAATTTTTTCAATGAAATAAATTATATTTTCTATCCATGATATTAATTGGTACATAACAAAATATAGAATTTAGTATAAGGTCAATATGATCCCATCAAATCACATGGTTAGGATTGGGGTTGTATTTACTTATTTGAGATAATTGAAAGTCACAATGTTCCAAAAAAATCCTTGGTGGAAAATCCTTATAATAATCAAGACCACGAATTCATTCAAGTATCTCAAAAGGTCCAAGATACTGAGGATTCAACCTTTATTTCTTACTCAATTAGTGATTCCCCATCCTTGGACAGACATTGAACAATACATGATCTCTCACCATGACGTATAAAGTTCAATGATGACATTACACATAATATTTATCATGGATTTAGGGTGAAACCATCTATTTAAAAATCATATTAATTTTTTAGTCATTTCATGAATAAAGATAGATCCTAACAGTGTACTTTTACTATTATCTACACAAAAAAGTAGAGTTAGACATGGATGGATATATAGTTCATGCAAAATATCCATTTTTATCATGGTATAATAACTATTTCTATATCAATTATTCAGTATGGGTATGAAATCCTCCCATGATCCATTAAAATCCAAAACCCAAGCTATGTTCATGTATTCCTATGCTTGAATCATTCATTCTGAATGTCAATTTTTTTATAATACATTTTGATCATGGTTAACTAGGTACCCAAATCATGCTGAAAAGATTACCAAAACCAAATGGAAAATTGGGGATATTTTTAATAGATTATCAAAATAGTTATTCCATGTAATTTTTACACTTCCCAAATATAGATATTTAGAAAATTGTCTATAGTATTGGATTCAAAATTATAATGAAGTGGACTAATTTCATGAGTTAGTCTAAAATCACTGATATTGAATTATGATTCTGAATATATTTTTACCCTTGAAAAAGTCTATATAAATTCACTACCATTTTAATTCATGTATAAGTAAATATTACAATATTCCAGTTAGTTTTATATGCTAAAACTTAACCTAATATCATGTGAGTCATTTGGTCCCATAATCAACCACATTTCATTTCATAACAGAGCACCAAAAATTATTTCCCAGAGCCTTGAACATCTATTGGATTCCTGGATGAATTTTTGACGTAGAATGGCAGTAAGAATAAATAAGATATTCTTGATAAGTTAGAGGAACTGTTATATGATCTTGAAAAAGAAACACCAAGTTTGTATCTTTTTTCCATCCATCAATGGTATCCCCACAATCTTGTTTTTATGTAATGGTAAGGCAATAAGGATCAAATATTTGTGAATCCTTGACTTGTGCAACCAAATAAAGTATAAGATACACCATGAATAATTATGTAACTTCTTTGTTATTAGTAAAATCCCATTTCATATTCACAATCATACTCATTAATTTATATTAATCACAAGATTCTTTGGACAGTTGGTTATTTGACCTTTAGCTAATAGCATCATCTATAGAATTTCTATTTCTAGGTTTATAAAGTAAGTTAAATCCAAACATATGGAGTTATTAATCCATCATCTTTGTCTCGGGTTCAAATAAATATGTGAAAATATGTGTTTCAAGATTTTTTGATATGTGAACACGGTGAAAATTTCAAAAAAGTAATAATGACACCATGTTTTGAAAGCATGAAACACCAAAAGAATTTTAAGTCATCGGTCAGATAATAAATTATAGGAACTTGAAACTATTTTGATCCATAAGGTACAAAATGATTGACTTGCATGAGAACACATCCAAGCTGAGTCCCAGAAACATCCCAAAAGACCAAATAGCATATCCTAGGATTTATAAATATAATAATTGGTGATGAAGTGATCCTATACATAATATATATTAATAATTACTAAAAATAACCACTCTAGTGGAATGAGGTGGACATTCTTATGAGTGTTTTGATGGGTGATGTGAGGCATGAGTTTTCATGAATGAAGTGATTATAGCAATTTACTAAGAATAAAAAGTTTTGTATCTAAAATATGTTCAGGGTAAATTTCCAAGAGATGAAAAAATATATCTTATATGATATTACTAATATTAATTTCCCATAATAACCTTCCTAAGTGAACTTATTATATAAAAAATCACATTTATAGATTTTTTCATAAAATTTGTGCTTTAAAAAAGTGATCAACACAATATATAATTTTTTTTGTTTTTTTAGTTTAGTAATATACCAGAATTCCATCCCAAAATTCCACAATTAAGGAGCCTATGTAAATTTTAAAGAATCAATTCATCAATTCAATGAAAACTGATGGTGCATTTTTAAGACCAAATGGAATGAATAGATGTTCATAATAATAGTTGAAACTCTTAAATGATTTCATGGGAATATAAACTTTCTTCACCTAAAGTTCATAATACCTGGACCATATATCCATCATGGATTACCATTTTAATCTTTTAAATTGATAAAATATATCATCAATTAATGTAAAAAATATAACTATTCTTTATCATTATGTAATTCCATTTAAGATAATCAACACAAAGTTGTAACGAACCATTCGATTTCTTTAAAAAATAATTAGAGTAGCATAAAGTTTTATACTTAGTTTTATTAGAACTTTTATTTCCAATTACTCCATGAATACCTTCAATTACCTCAATTAATTTAGTTACATTCAACATAATGTAACTGATATATTATTTGTTCCTATAAAGAATTCAATAAAAATTTCTACTTCCCTTTCAGTAGAAAGACAAGTGAAATTTTTAGAAAATATACCATGATACCAATCCACAATAGTTTGAAATTTATAGTCTCAATTATGTCATTATAAACCAAAGTGGCTACTAAATATTAATAAGAAATAGCTCCCACTATTGGTGATAATGGTCCTACTCTTCTAGAATTCACTTCTCAGTCTCCTTAATTTTTTTACTCCATTAAGAGATTTAAAATTTACTAATTTTGAATGAAAATTGATATTATCATTGAAAGAAAATAACCATTCCATTCCTAGAATTTATTCATAAATATACATTTAAAGCATATAAAAGTACCAAAAAAACTGGGTTCCATTGACAGTTATTGAAAATGATGCACACATAAATCCTCTACACTCTCACTACCCAATAGGTGTTTGAATACTTATAATGTGTGGTATCAAATTGATATACAACCCCATTTGATTAATGAAATGAGAAGAAATAAAATATTGGGATTGACTAGTATTAAATATAAATTTTATAATATTTTAGTTTTGTATAACGGTACCTCATATATTAGAAGGACCTGATTGATCCTACATGGTCATCTTCTTAACACCATAAAAATTCTTACATTATCATTCATTTTAATTTATTTCCTTATATGGTTTCATTATCAATGGGGTTTGGGTATTTCTGTAACAACCATGGATCACTCATTTCTAAGGATGGGAACTATTATGGCATGACCTCAGAGTTGAAGATTAATTTTTTTAGATATATGAGAGGTATTCCCAGCAATAGACATAGTATTTTTGGGTAAATAACATTTAAGATGTCCCATATAATTTCAATTGTGACATTCTTTGGGTGGTTCAATAAATACCTACTTATTATGATATAGTGAACCAAATTGAAAACTTTAGATCTTATTACTAGGGTATGGAAAAATGATAATTGGTCCAGTGGGTTGATTTTGTGATTCTATACCTCTTAAGAAGTGGGAATCCCTCTTCCTCTTATTCCCATAATTTGAGTCCCCACATGTACATATGTAGATGAACGTGCTTCCTCCGGTTGGATTTCAAGTGGTATCGCATTCTTCCACTATGAATCTATTAAACATGTCTATATAGTTAGTAACATAGAGAAAAACTATTTTAGAGTAAATTTATTGGTGCAGTATAAGCTCGAATATACATTCCTTCAAGGACTCACTAGCACTTACTTATGGATCAAAATGAACCATGTTTATAAAATTACTTTCATATTCCATCACCAATTTATTTTCATACTTAATAATGAATAAATATTTAATTATGTCTAATTTCAAACTATAAAAAAATTGTTAAAAATTTATTCATACCACTCTCAGGTAAGACATTTATTGACTTAATCTTGGAATACTAAATCCCACCATTGATATGAAATATCCTCTAACACGCACACTACTTCTTTAACCTTTATATAATCTATGGATACAAGGAAAAAATATTAGGTTCATTATTCTAAGAAACACTTTTACCATTTTAGGTTCCATGTCTCCCAAAAAGATTGGAGAATTATTTTTTCTAAAATGGAAAAGAATGATATACATGTCGTGGTTTTCCATTTAAAATTATTTTATCAATAGTTCAAAATGTTTTGAAAATTATTTGAATTTCTTTTTGGTTCACCAATGGTTCTAGTGAAACCACATTATTTTTGTACACTTCTTTTGGATTACATGGTTGCCTAACTGGATCCATATCTCTACAATAAAAACAAAACTTAGTCACCACTTAAATAATAAACTGAAGGATTTGGATATTCCCAATCATCAAAAATAAGTAATCATTATAAACAATTTCCATGAATCATAAAACATAATATTAGTAATGAAATTTCTGTGGGGAGTCCCACAAATTATACATGAAATACTTCACTAATCTACTAAAGCCATGAAGATAAGATAACAACACTCCTATAGGTGTAAAAAACACCCTTTTATACATGGAAAAGCATGTTAAGTTCAAGTTCAAACTAAAGAGGTTTGATAAGCCTTTTATAATAGATATTTTAATTTTAAAAATTTCTTATCTCCTTGTTACCATCCCAATATAATAGATAGACCAAACAGACACCACTTTTAGCATCCTGACCCTAATCATTGTGTTGGAAAGAACTAAGGTTCCACTAACCTTCGGTGACATCCCTTATACACCAAAGGATAAAAATAAATTCCAAGTTCTTACTAAATCATTGGGGGAATATTTTCCTTTATTATCAAACACACCTTCATGAAAATAATAATAATAATCAAAATAAAAACTACATGAATAATGAACAGTAATAATACAACTAAAAAATACCAATAACCAACAATATCAGAGTAGAAGAGAAAATTAAAAAAAGGAATATTTCCCAAACATAAATACATATTGATATAACAACAATTATGTGGTATCAATCTAACCATCCACAAGATAATATCCAATCTCTATCCACCCTCTTGAGAAAGTAGCATCATGATGGTCAACTAGAGAAATAAGAGACTTTTTCTTTACCTATGCCATGAAGACCAACACCTACATAAATACCAAAGTGCATATAAAGGGGGTGAGTAATCATACACATTAATAAATCAATAAAATAATTCCCAACTCATTCAAATAAAAAAAATAAAAATCTAGATCATTGTAAAATATTTATGTAAAATAGATGAGATAAAAAAACAAAGTAGTTTATTAAATAAATTTAGTTAATTTAAATAGGAAATTAATTAATTAAATTCACAAGGTATACCAATTTCCATTTCTTATAAATATATATAAATTTAACTTGTAGTAGTCCTAATTTTCAAGAAATAACCTATCATACCAGTCATGTTTTCACTTGGCCATGAATCCAAGCTACCCTGATGGAACAAACCCTTTGTTTGGACCCAACAAAGCATATTCCAATGAAATATAAACTTAGGTAATTCAATGTTTATTCCGAGGTCTCAGAACCATTCACTTATTGAAATTAATTAATATTTTAAAACATTTTAGAAAACATCATTTATTCATTAAACTAAAAATAAAATTTAAAACCATGTAATAAAATGAGTTTTCCAAAAAATATTTGAAAATAAAATGTTTCGAATTCTTAAACAAAAATGGTTTTCTAGAAAGTAATAATACAATTTATATTTTTAAAATCATTGAAAATAATTAAAAAAACTAAGCCTTCATGTTCTAAAATAAGTGCTGAAGAGGGATAATCTGCATACCTCAAAAAAATATTGACAAACATGGAGAAATAATACATGATCTAGACAATCTATACACCCTTTATAGTTTCTTTAACAAATCCCAAAAGTAACTACCAAATCTAGAATTATCTATTAGATATGGGAATAAAAACATTTATCTAAGGTTCCATTCCATGTGAAGTGAAAATATCTAGAAAAGGAAGAAGAATGGATCTCTTACCTTTGATTTCCTAGGTCTAATACTGAATTGATCTCCCAAGGATAGGGATTACTAAAAAAGTCCCATAGATGAACCTTTGAAATCTTGAACCTAGGTTAGAGGAGAAATAATGAGATTTTTAAGGTGATAATTGGGATAAAATTCAATTTTTTGAGTGATAATAATATTGTTGAATAGTTAGGCCATATGGTTTAACAAATAGTTCAATAACAACATGAGTGATACTAGAAAACACTTAGGTCAACATAGTTGAAAAGAACCATTTGAAAACCCATGAGACAACTATGAAAACTTCCTCTACCATATAAATTCATATATTACACAATTTTCCACAAGGATTTTTCAAAAAATTTACATACCCAATAACTACCATATTCTATTGAATAGTTTCATATAGAAGTTGAACAATTTCCACTAATTGTTCCTAAATCATGAACCCTAAAAATTCTTCCAAAAAATACCAAACTATCCAAAGACTCTATAAACTCAATACAAACATTTAATAACTTCAAAATATACAATAAAATCTATAATTACTTCAAAATAAGGATATTACATGTAATCCTTGGTAAGATTTATTAGAATATGAAGAGAAATTAATTTCTTATATAAAATAACAACAAATTTACCTTTATAGTGGATAAACCATTTACATATTAGGATTTCACCAAGTGTTCTAATTTTGAGAAATGGTCGGAGAGACGATATCTAATATGGACTCTATATACACTAACTATGTTTAGAACTTGGTGGATGCACTAAAGGGGTGATACCCATAGGGCGTAATTATAACTCCCATAAGAAAAGAAACATGTGACACATTTTCTAAATATAAATATTTATTAATTAAATGAGGGTATACAAAATATAAAGTATTTACTATAAATATATATTCTCATTAATCGAGATGATAATGTCAAATAATATATTTATTTCCATAGTATTTTTTTTATTATTATGAAGTATATAATGTGGCTATCAAAACAAATTTCTATATTTAAAATTTTCCAAAGATATGAATATAACAGAACCTAATGGTTATAAGGACCCAAATAGTGCTACTATGATATAAAAGGTTTGATGAACTATTAATGGGTTAAATAATGATATCTGAGTTGTAATATCGAGTTTGATAATGCAATCAAAGATGTTTTACTCATTAAAAAAATGGATGTGTCATGTTTTTATAATTATATTAGTGTAACATATTGACCGAGTCCTGCTACTCAAATCTAAACTCAAGTTGAGATATAATTATACTTCTCCCTTATCATCATTTCCCAACCACTAAAGGCTCAATTTATAATTATCAGCACCATCATAATCCATTGGAAAAAATATACATTTAGATCACATGACATTTGAATCCCTATGAAATATTAAATATTGGAACCTAGGAATAAAAATTCACTAAAAAGTAATACATAAGTATAACAACACTATATAATATGTTCCATAATGTAAATATCATCCTATACAAAGGACCTAACTACCACTAATTACATTTCCTCAACTTATCTATACTGAATTGCCCCAACACTCCATTAAATATGATAAATAAAAATCTGAAAAAATTGAAAATCAAGAAACATAATTTTCATGGGCACTCATATTCCCCTATAAGGGGGATATAACAAGACCTAGTAAGATTTATCAAAAACTCCCCATTCACCCTAACTATGTGAAACTCAACCAAGATACAAATGTATTTTTTTAATTCATATTCAAAAACAAAGACAATTTATAAAAGTAGTTGAAATAATTTTAATAATCACTAATCTTTATCTAAAACACATAACATTTATAAAATTGAATAATAAATTCAAATATCAAAATTAAACATATTTTAAATAAATCATAGCCAAATTCCAATAAAAACAAATTTACAATACCAATATACACACCGTTAAAACCAAATCCAAGGTAACCTTTATACCATTATTAATATCTAATAATTGGTATCACTAATGCATAGGTGGACTGACTACACTCAAACACCACTTTTTCATTCCTAAAATTCTCCCCAAACCCAAGAGGGAGTTTTCCAAAATCATACCTAATACCTATTCCAAATAGTTCAATAACATCAATCGTGGTAAGACACTCATGTATAAAAAATGGAAATCCATAAAAACATTAAAATCATACAACTCAATGCACACACACAACACTTTAGATCATTAAAATCAATGCATAACCCCAAATAACATCAATTCTGAAACTCAATGCACAACCCCAAATAATATCAACTATGTCACTCAACACAAAAATTGTAAAAATAACACCATCTGAGAAAATAAATTCATATAACAATAAAAATTAATAATTAATACAATAAATTCTATAAAACATCAATAAAAACCCAAATCTAGGAATCCAATTAATCTATCCATCCCAAAAACATTTTTCAAAATTCCCAAATTTCTAAGAAACCAACTATGTTTCAAAAAATACATCAATTTTATTTCCACTAAAGAAACTCACAAAAAAGAACCATCTTTATTCCAATAATAAAATCAAAATTCTAATTGAATAATTTTTAAGCAATAAAATTATTTACTCAAAACACCATAATTCAATCCCATGCAATTTGGCACACAAAATTATGAGTAGAAATCCAACTATACCAATCATGACTATAGAGCCCCAACATTCCACCAAACCTTAGATCTAAACTCTTTATATCCTCATCATGAATCTATAAATAAAATACCCATCATTCGAAAGGATTTCATCATTACCTATAAAAAACCACAAGAAAAATCTTTAGATTCGATGTGAAATAAAAGAGAGGAAGAACAAGGAGTGATAGAACTTTAATATGGTTACAAAACCATCAAATATCTATGTTATATGGGTCCCATGGGAAGGAAACCACTGTAAATCATCCCAAAATATCCCAAGGAACCCCTATCATGATATAGGCATAAAATAAGTTATAAATAAGTGTTATAAGTTTTAAAATATATTTTTAGGGAACTTAATAAAGGATTCATGACTTAAGTGTACAGTCCCAATGATCATGCATTGATTATTAATCTTTCTTTATTTGAGTGTGACATCTCGACTTGGGTTCCACTCATAGGTGCCTCGAACTAGTGTGACACATGGCCTCAAGTATGCCACCCCATGCACTAGAGGCTTCCAACTATTAGCAAGTACCATTGGTGTGTCCATGGGGAGACTGTTCCACCTGCTCAGAGTATTACAGTGGTATAATAAATTGATAAATCATAGAAGCATATCAATAATGGAAAATATAGAGGAAGCATGTGTAAATATCCCAGAACTAAATAATAATCCAAATAATTAGTCTAAATCATCTATAAAATACAATTATTTCATGTCTCTACAAAATATGAAAACATGTATACATGGCAGTAAGAAGTCAATATAGTACCTGATATACAAAGGAAACAAAAAGGGCAAAATCTATCAATGAATCCTAAGCTCTAGCCTGGTCATCTTCTTCCAAGATCCCATCCCAAGTCATAAAATATATCACACATCTGTAAAGGTTTATTCCCATTTTCTACACTTTCAAGCATATATTCTTCATGGGTGCAATCGACAACCCAAATACAGTGTGAGATAAACTTAGTAGGCCTCATCCGATGATGTCTAAAAATATTTAGTTAGTGCATATGATATGGAAGTGTGTAGGTAGTAATGGAATGCATTAAATAAAACTATAAGGGGTAAACATTGGTTCCAGAAGGAAACCAGGTTGATGCTGCCAGATTTTTCCTAATCTGAATATTATCTGAACAAGTAACCAGATGCATACACATTTGTGGACTGTATACATAGTGATGTCTACAAATATATATGTGTCTACTACCACTATATTGGATATGAGGTGTAACTGAGACATCCATAATATGTAGCATGATTATCATAAGTATTAAGGGATTGTATGCCTAGTATCATAGTAGTAATGGTCTTTATTCCCAATATCATAATCATGGGGTCTCCATGCCCATATCAAAAGAGTAGTGGAAATCATTCATAGTATCAAAGTAAGTGTCTCCATGCCCGTATCACATTTATAAAGGGTCTCTATTCTTGTATCACATTATAATAAGGGACACCATTCCCATATACAGGTATATAACTTGTATAAGGGTTATAATTCCCATTACCGAGATTAATGAATTTCATCATTCCCAAACATCAATAGTGATAATTAATCATTGTCTTTAATACGAGAAAATGGTTAATTAATAACTCATTGATATTAAATGATAACAAGGTTGTAACCATTATTTAATCTAATTATGGGACATGTGAATACAACTCACCTATATTCAATACATTTTAAATTTATAAGTGTGTTAGCCATGTTATACCACAATGATTAACCATTTCATAAAATTAATTTTAGCTTATAAGTCATGCCAAAACCATTTAGACAATGGTTTTCTTATTTAGTAATTTAAATCCATATTGGAAATGTGATCAGCACACTGAAAGTGGTGGATACAATCAAAGGGGACCTAATAAGTTCATAAGGTTATCAATTAAGGTAACCATTTAAATGAAGATTAAATTTAGGGGAAACACATGATGAAACTACCATGTAGCATGATGAAACATATTATAAAAAATATCAACCTTGAGGGATAAGAACTAGAACACCTAACTTATGACTATTGAGAAGAACTCATCCATTATTGGCCTTTGTTTTGGTCTAGATAGAGATTAAATGTAAGAATAGTTGAACACCCAGAAAATTGGTCATAAGAGCTTGCACCTAAATAACTTCAACGAGAGAATGAAAAAAAATGGGAAAACTTGAATGAATACCTTACTGGTATGCATCCAATGGGACAAATTAAGGTAAAATCAAAGTCCAGAATGGAATGTTGTCCAAGATCCTGGGTTGAGGGAGGCTTGAGCTCAAAATTTGAGGAAAACCTCCTCTGTGATAGAAAATAGAAAAAAGGAAAAATGGGGGTGAGTTAAAATAGATTTAAGGGGAAAAGGTGAAATCACTCAAAATATATGTTTCACATGGTTTTACTCCATGGTTTTACAAACTTTTCAAACTTCACTATGTAATGGTGGACCTAGAATTGTTTCATGCATAAGGTGTGACTAATCATGCACAAGTTGTGTTACACACCTCTCATAAATGTTTTAGAATCCCCCGCACTGGCATGTGCTTTAGTCTACATGGTTTCCTCAAACTATGTGACCATATGAATCCCTTTGTTCATCCCCAACATAGTTACTCAATTATTGCAGACTGGGTCTCACAGTATCTACTAACCATGAAACCCGGTTTCCTTTTCAAAAAACTGATCCTTTAGGCTCCATAAAAGCCCCAAACACCCTCAAAACTCTGGTGAACATATTATCCATACATATTAGGTTAAAAATAAATAATTAGGATAAAATGTAAATGATATGTACCTCATAGAAAAATCAGTTTCATACAGTCTTCCCCCTAAAGGGAAATCATCTTCGAGTTGTCTTCCATGGGATGAAAAACACAGTCTGAGAATAACCTTGGCCATTAAACACATACATCAGCCTCATGCTCCCAAGTCTCATCATGTACCCAACTATGCTTCCATAGCACTAATACTAAATTGACAGAACATCCTCATAGATCCTTCATGCTTTGATTAATGATTATCATAAGGTACTCCTTAAAAGTAGCATCAACATCTAGTTTAACATCCTTGGGATCAAAATTATGAGAAGGATTTCCGTGATAACAGAAAAACTATGAAACAAGGAAGAATTCATGTATTTCATGGTACCTATGAGGGTATTGAAACTGATAGGCTACTGATCCTAATATTTCCGAGATCTCAAATGACCCAACATAACATGTTGATAGCTTTCCTTTCCTAAATATCTATCTATTCCCAAGTCTTGGTGACACCCATTAGAAAACACGATCCCCTACCTGAAGCTCTAGAGGGTTTTGATGGTGATTAGCATATGATTTATTTCTACACTAAGTAGTAGAAATCTATTTCTTGATAAGATTAACCTGTTCCAAAGTCTCCTGAATGAGATGAGGGCCTAGTGGTAGTAACTCTCTTGCCTCTAACCACCATATGGGTGAAATCCATGACCTATCATATAGATCATCATAAGGATTCATATAAATTTTCTCATGATATATATTATTGTAGGATAACTCAATGATAGGGATATGTTTCTCCTAATAACCACTAAAATCATGGACGCATGCTTTGATCACATCCTCCAACAATTGTATCATCCGTTCTAACTGGCCATCATTCTAAGGGTGAAAATATATGCTCATAAGCACCTATGTACCCATTGATCTCTGTAAAACCTTATAGAACCATGATGTAAAATGAGAATCCATATATGAAATGATAGTACAAGGCTCCCTATGTAAACCTATAATATCCTAGATATACCATCTTCCACACTCATCAATTGAGAAAATCTCCTACATAAAAATGAAGTGAGATACTTTCTTTAGTCGATCCACAACTATCCAAAGCATGTTGATGTGTCAAGGAAACCTCAACACATCGATGATGAAATCCATTGTAACATACTCTCATTTCCATTTAGGGATGGGTAATAGATGTAACAAGCCAATAGTTAACTATTTATCTACCTTAGCCTATTGATAGGTGGAACACCAATTGATAAAACCCGCTATCTAATATTTCATCCATGGACACCAATATCGTTGGTGCATATCACAATACATCTTAGAGATGTCAGGTTGAACTACCCAATGATAAGAATATGACTATCACATATTCCCCTCTCTCATATCTGTGGGAACCTAGATATTACCTTGTATATATAGTATTTCATCATTATCTACAGTCCAATTTAGAGTTTGTTCCTCACTAGAAATACTCTCTAATAGGACCAAGCCTTTAAGATATAAAAACTACATCATATTGACTCTCTGTAGAAGTGAAAAGGTCACTGAAAAAGATGAAAGTATAGAATATCCTTGATGGTGCTTCACCTCTATGTGCATCTCAGAAAATAGATCCATAATCTTTTATTTTCTACTAGCCTCCTAAACTACCTATGTATGAGGTGATTTTAAGCATGATATGTCAGATATAAAATGAATGTAGTAAATAACTTTCCTTAAGAAACTTTTTATATCAAACATGTTCTTTTGGATGGTCCTAGGTAACTACAAAACTCGCCTACTCTGGGTCAATCGAATCTCCAACGTATGGGATAATATGACCAATGAATTAAACTATTCTTATCTAAAAGTGAAATTTATTGAACATAGAATATAGATGGTGATCTCTCAGTGTATTGAAAATGATTTCAAGATTTATGTAATGGTCTCTTAAAGTATGACAATACACTAAGGTTTCATCTACAAAGACCACCATAAAGAAATCCTAATATTGATGGAAAAAGTTATTGATCAAATCCATAAAGATATCAAGCATGGTTGTAAGACCAAAAAACAAAATGAGATGCTGATATAAGCCATACTGACTATGAAAAGTTGTATATGGAATATCTAAAGGTTGGACTCATACCTGATGATATCTTGATATCAGGTTAATATTTGAGAATACCCAAGCTTGTATGAGCTGGTGAAAAAGATCATCTATACAAGGTAAGGTATTCCAGAGTTTTACTATATGTTGATTCAATTTCTGGTAACCCACATATAGCCTGAGGGTTCCATCCACCTTCCTAGAAAAAATGAACGGTGAGGCCTAGAGAGAAGTGTTGGACCATATAAAACATTTGGCCTCTCAATCCTTTTTCTACCTCTAGAGCTCCTAGAAATGAATAATAGAAATATTGTAAGGAGGAATGGATACTAGTGTAGCTCTAGACACTAGATTAATAGTAAATTATACCTCTATCTCAAGAGGTATCCTTGCAAACTCATTAGGGAAAATATCCTGAATTTGATCATTAACAGAAGGGAATTTGATATCATGTAATCTCTAATCATCCATATAAAGGCTATGAATATGGAATTCACTCCACCTAGCCCAATATGATATTTCCCAACACTACCTACTTAGTCATTCAACTCACCCTTTGAATATAAGTGCCACCATTTGGTGATGTAAAAGAGACCCTCTAGTGATCACGATCCACAAAGGCATTACAAGGTACTAACCAATTAATCCCAAGAATGACATAAAAACCCATCATCTCAAGGATGATGAGGTCTCATGAGAAACTATGGATACCTACCTTAAGAGGAAAATACTTACATAGGTGTACACTTTCTGATTTCAAACATAAAGGTCTATCAAGCATCATAATTCCACAGGATTACCTCACATAAATCCCAAGGATTTCCAAAATACCTAAAGAGATAAGAGAGTGTGACTCACCTATATAAAAAATTGAAGACACTATAGTAGAGTATACTAGAATAACACAATTAATAGTAGATTTAAAGGTATATTTTTCCTCTATTATATGTTATACTGAATAAATATGACATGATCCATGACCCTGTGCTACAACTTGACTACTTAGAGTGGTCCGGCTCTGCAGGTGTTGCATATTAGAAGCCTATATATCTCATACATGACCTCATCATCTCCATGTATGACTAGTAGTACTCCAAAAACCTACTTGGTGAGGTGTTTCTAATATTTCTCTTGAAGGTGGAGTTGATAAGAATCCTCCCCCACTCGAAACTGATTGAAAGGTCCTGAAAAACACTGAATATTTTCCAATCTATCATAGCCTCAACACTTGACGGGGTCTCTAGGATATTTTGGATTCTTATGCCTAGGATTATAAAACTTGTAAAAAACTACATAACTATCCAAGGGTGTCTCCTAGTTTTCTATTTTCATGTTCCCATCCTTAAATCATCACTTTCGTCCACTATTCAAACCATTACCCATCCTGGGTTCTTAACCATCCTCGCTCACACAGTCTTCTTATCATAGGTTATTCTTATTGATAAGGTTCTAGTTCACAATATCATATATGGTAGTCAACCAAAAAATTGTCAACCTATAAAGAATAGGATACATCATTCCATCCTAAAATCTATCGTTTTTTCTGGCTCATCAGCATTATATATGGGCACAAAGAGCTCAAGCTTTATAAAACAAATTGAATTGTTCATACCATTAATAGAACCCTCATACAGGTTCATGAACTCCTTTTAATGATATGTCCTTAGGGTATCATGGTAGAAATAGTCAAATAATCTCAACTAGAAATCTCTCCAAGTCAGTTTACAATAATGACCTAACTAATTCAGAATATCCCACCATCATTTGGTGGATCCTGAAAGAACTTAAGTAGAAAGTATCACTTTTCTATCATGAAGTGTCTCTAGATTCATGAATGTAGACATAATCATCTTGAGCCATAGCTCTACATCATTATTTTCACCATCCCATGAAATTATTGGTGTATGCTGCTGATGGAAATCTTAAACCAACTCGTCCATAGAAGGTGTAGAGCGTGGAGTTCCCTGTATCGATTTCCTAAGACATAGTAAATCTTCTCAAAATTAGGAATCACCATCTTTATTGGGATTAGTAAGTATTTCCATAATGGAACTACTGGTGTTATCACTTATATCTAAGGTCACACCACCTCTGAAGCATGGTCATCACCACACTCCATGGGCATGACCAGAGGATGATGTAGTGGCATTACTCTACAAATTCAAAACACATATATTAGATTAAATTATATAACAAAAGAATTCATATATATAGGAATAGATCTGGAACAAAGTATTTCTAAGATAAACACACCCCTCTTCGCACTCATAAAGCTAGGAATGTGTGGTAGAATTGACCAAGATAAACATGAGATATGTTTGTTACTTTCCATTACTAATGTTGGGTCTGAGCGAAGCTCTTTGTAAAAAAATTCAATTTCATATTTCTATTAAATATATCATTGAATAGTTGAACAAGATGGGTAACCACTTCTGATCCATAAGGTCCCATACACCTCATAAACTTATGTTTGGAATCCACTTAATCTATACCAGAACATGTTTTAGTCCATGCGGCCAATGGTCCATGACTCAACATGCCATAGTTGAATTCTAAGGGTGTCTTTTGTATCCTATGCATGAAAAAACTATTTAAGTTATATAAGGAACTCTAAGTAAAAACTATATTTCTCAAACCCCTACATATAACATTATTCAATTAAAATTTATATAAAATAATATACATATAAAAATGTCGTATAATCAAGAAATTCACCTTATAAGGCATGGGATAATGCATCGATTGTGAATTCTAACAGGTGCCTAAAATGATGCATGAGATGGAATACACTCATCTCATTAGGACATGCTAAAATAAAAGCCTCAATCATAGAAATAATAGCATCACAATTCAATTGAATAACATAACTCTTAAATAAAACCAACTATAAAAAGCATAATATAGAAAATATCAATTTCAATATGTAGCAATTTGGATTTTCTCTATACATGGGTTAGCTAATCCCAAGCACATCTCATTAACAATTTCCAAAAAACTTCCTAAAATCTTATCTATTATATCAAAATTGTAAGGTAAGAAAATAATTCTTTGATACAAATTTTTGAAATCCTACCTCAAGAACCACTTTGTGGTTCTTTGAATTGGTGGTCCACATAGCCTCAAGTGCGCCTCCTCGTACACTATAGGGTGACAAATAGAAGTGAGGGCCTAGGGTGTGTCTATATGGATATTGTTCCCTCTAGTCAGAGTAGAATAGTTGTATAATAAATAGATAAATATCAGAATCATATCAATAATATAAAAGATAATGGAAGCATGTACAAAAATCTAAGAACTATGTAATAATCAAAATAATTAATCTGAATCATATACAAAAGATGATGATGGAATATCTCTACAAAACAATGAAAACATGTATACATGGTAGCAATCAGTCAATACAGTACACGATCTTAAAAGTAAACAAAAAGGATAAAGATATATCAAATCACCCCAATCTCTATCTCGTCCATCTACTACCAATATCCTATCATACGTCATGCAAGAAGTCACACATTTGTAAGAGTTCATTTCCCCCGATCTACACCAGAAAGAATATTGTCTACCAGGGTGCCATCTTTGGCCCAAATATGGTGTGAGATAAACTTAGTAATCCACCACCTATGAAATATATAAATATACATCCAGTGCATATAATATGTTACTGCATAGGTAGTAATGGAAAGCAGAAAATAAAACTATAAAGGGAAAGTTTTGGTTACAGAAAGACACCGGGAAGACACTACTTGCTTCAGCCTAAGCTAGAAAATATCAGAACAAGTAACCATACATATAAACATATATGGTCTTTATATGTAGTGACTTCTACAACCATATATGTGGCTAATTCCATTATCCTAGACCTGAGGTGTAACTCAGACATACATATGCTATAGTATGAGTATCACAAGTATCAGGGGATGCCAAGTACTTTATCACAATAGTAAGGGTCACCATTCCCAATATCATAATCAGAGAGTTTCCATTCCCGAATCACAAGAGTAGAGGACACCATGACTAGTATCACAGTAAGGATCACTATGCCCATATCACATTTATAAAGTGTTTCGATGCCCATATAACATTAGAAGAAGGGACTCTATATGCATACATAAGTATATAACATGTAAAAGGGTCATCATGACCATTTACCATAATTAATGATAGTCTCCATTCCAATACATCAATAATGACAGGTATTCATTGGATTTAATCTGATGCAATGGGTAATTTATGACTCATTGATATTCATTGATAACAAGGGATTAGCAATTGTTTAATCTAATTAAGGGAAGTGGGCATACCACTCACCTCTATTCAATACATCTAAAATTTATAAGTGTGTTAGTCACATTATACCATAAAGATTAACAATTTCATAAAATTTATTTCAAATTTGAATTCATTCCAAAAACATTTTGATTATGTTTTGTCCGTTTAGTCATTTATATCCATATTAGAAATGTGTCCAGCACGCTGTAATGGGTGGCCGCAATCGGAGGGGACGTAAGAAGTTCAAAAGGTTCTCAATTAAGGAAACCATTTAAAGGAAGATTTAATTTAGGGGAAACATGTGGCGAAATTGGTGTTTAGAAAAAAATGAACATATTATAAAACATTTCAATGTTGAGGTATAATAACTAGAACTCATACCTTGTTCTTACTGAGTAAAACTCATCTAGTATCAGTTGTTAGTTTGTTCTAGATTGAGAGAAAATAGAAGAATAGATGAACAACATAAAAATGGGCATAAGTGCCTGCACTTAAATAACTCGGTCAAGGGAAAGAAAAACAAAGAAAGGCATAAGATGAATGAATATCTTATCAAAATGCATCCTATGATATGAACAAAGATCAAATCAGAGTCTAGATCATAATTTTATCCAATTTCCCAGGTTGATGGATGCTTAAGCACAAAATGATAGGAATACTTCATGTCCATGGGAAAATAGAACAATGGAGAGGTGAGGTGAGTTAAAGTAGATTTAAGGGGAAAATGTAAAATCACCCAAAGTATATGGGTTGCATGGTTTGGTTGTATAGTTTTCCAAACCATGTACCTTTAACTGTGTCAAGGGGAACCTCTCATGGTTTCACGCCCACAGTTTTACTAACCATGAAAAAACTGTGATTCACACCTCTTCTAAAAGTTACAGAGCCCCCCGCTTGAGAATTCTCCATAAGTATAATAGTTTATTCAAGATGTGTAGCCTATTGAATCCCTCTTTAAATACCTTTCATGGTTATTATAACCATGCAGGCTGGGTCACAAAGTTTCTACTAACCATACAACCAAGTTTTCTTTTCCAAAAATATGAGTCTTCGAGCTATGAACAATCCCTAGACTCCCCTGAAACTCCAATGGTATTATTAGGATTCCTTATTAGGTCCATGATAATGAATTAGAAAAATATTTAAAGGATATATACCATATAGATTAACATAGTTCTTGCATTGATTCCCAACAAAGGCTACACAGATTTATTAGGTCATCGGTGATCATGCATGGACATTAGGAAGCCACTATTTGAAAAATCCAGGGCATGCATGATGTCACTCTGTGGTTCTAGAGACTATGTATTGATCATGAAGCTCCCATTGGATGCCTAAATTATAATTGAAACATATTTCAATCCTTCAAAACAATGCCATGATCTTCCATAAAATTTCCATGTACATCCAAAATATCTCAAAACACCTCCACCAATTATTTAAATTGTTCAAACCTAATTTTTTCCCTTAATTGAAACCTAGGAATTATAATTATATTTTATTAAATCATCTTTTTTCATAAAAATAATAATAAAAAAGAATAACCGTTGAATAATCATTGAAAATTTGAGTATGAAAAATATCCACCTGTCAAGCTTTTTCCCTTGAAAAACTAGTGAACAAATTGATCAATCAAGTCCCCTTTTTGATTGAAGGGAAATCATCAATGACTTCCCACCATTAAGGATTCACATACATTATCAAAAATAATTCCATATATCTACTTACATAGAAAAATTATGCAAGGCAAAATACAACCCCAAAATGATATTCAATCACCATGAACTATCAATCCAAGGAGTACCAATAATTGAAATATGTTATATAAATCCAAGATATGTTCCCAAATCAGGGCATTATCTCAAAACCATATCCTGTACACCATAGTCACTTGATTCCACAAAACTATTTCTCTAAGAACTGAAAAATCATAAAATCCAAAATCCATAATAACCATGGATCCTGACCTACAAATGTTTATAATAATTATCGCATGAAACAAAAGTGCTTATTCATGTTTACCATATCAGGTACTATATATAGAAATAAAATTTATAAAAATGGAAAAGTATTCCTTCCAATCGACCAATCAGTGATTCCCCATCCCAGATCACTAATTATGAGTCAAGGGGCCACATTTCCTCATTCATTCCTCTATATATTCAAGAGGCCTCCAACTAGTGGTGAGGGCCTAAATGAAATTGTGGGGAAAATATGCTCTCAGTATCAGATAACCATCATAGAAATGCGATAATTGTAGAAATATTAAAAAGGGTAAAAAATAGAACATCACACAGTGGAAGAAAAAATAATAATATCATCCATGATATAACAAAATTGCATATAATAACCACTATATTAAGTTAAAAGGGATCCCCATATGTTTCTAATCAATATATTAAATTAATAAAAGAACATAAAAAAGAGGCACTACTATAAAATATCATAGATCATGTCCATGTATCTTGTCTATCTCATCCACCAACACCTACTCAATTGTCTATCATAGGGCTCATTCCCTTCATTGCATACTTCATAATTAAGTCTTCTTGTGCATAGATATGCCTATGCAGGGTTTGAGAATAAACCTAGTAGGACACCACTAAATGTACCTTATCATATTTCCAACATGTATATAATGTTTTATGTTTCAACATAAATAAATAAATAACAAACATACAACACCCACCATGTCATCATGTGAAAATCAGACATCCATGAATCTTTAATTATACCTAATTAAGCTCCATGCTTGAAGGAATTTTCTTCAAAACATCAAAAACACATAAAGTATATAAATCATGCCTTATCTCTCAGTTAATGACTTCATCAAGCACAACGACCCATCCACACACACTCAAAAGTGGTCACATCAAGAACATCGACCCATCCCCGCAAACTCAAGGGTGGTCACATCAAGCACACCGACCAATCCCCACACACTAAAGGAAGGTCACATCAATCCCAATAACTAATCTCAACACACTCAAGGGAGGATACATAAATAAAAATAAATTAAATAATAATAGGAATAACAGGCCTACAAAATAAAGGGAATTAATCACATGAACCCCTATATCATATACTTTACTCAATAGAGCCCAAACAGCTTCCCCAAAGTCATATTTCCCAAATTGAAATCCTTAGAATCACCTATTAACTAATGTAGAATTCCCACATAATCAAAACATAACTTAACACTCCCATTTAAAGGGAAAAACACATATATACGGACTACATGGTCACTTTTACAATTGAGATATTGTTCTCACAAGACTAAAAATGAACCAACATGAAATTAAAGACATAAAACACTATTCAAAATCTATAAAATGGAAGGGATTTCCTACCTTTACTGTAATAAGTATTAATCACTAAGAATTTTTAAAAAAATCAACCCAACATGCCAAATCCATAAAATAAACCCCAAAATCACCTAAATTAGGCTTTATATCAGGAGAAAAAATGATAATGGAAGAAAGAGGAATTTTGGGCATACATGACATCAGAATCAATGAGTTGAACATTCCAAAAATAATGACACTTGAAATTACCAATAGATGATATTGAGGAATAAAAATCACCAAATATGAGCTCCTATATACCATAATCCCATGTGAATGTCGAGAGAGATGAGGGAAAATAAAAATAGGGGTCTTGGGTGAATTTATAATTTTATCATGCTAAAAAACTACCCTAGTGACCATTCATGGTGTGAACATATCCTTAATTCTATGAATGAATACATACAGTAGGTGCTTCAGTTCTTCATAAGATATTCAAGGAGTGAACACCATGTTCATAATGTGAATGATTCCTGCTATAGTATTCTTGTATTAGGCTCAGGTACTTTCCTACAACTGACCCCACTAGTCACTTTGACCCCTAAAATGTTAAAAAATAACCAATATACAATAAATTTATGAAACAAATTATACCATGAAACACCTTGAATTTTGATGGTCATTAAAAAAATCCCCCTCTAAGTACCTCTCATCAATGAGAAACATCTCTGGGGGTGTTGACCGGATAGATTAAAACAATATGTCTACCCATCCCACTATAACTCTCAAGTGTCATCTTTGGTCTATCCATAATTCCATAACAATCAAACAAGAGACACTATATTATGATGTAGTACCTTCTCTCTCCAGTCCACAATTTTCACTAAACACTCCATGAGTGAATCATCTTCCTATAAATCGACATCATTATCATCCACCACATGTGTAGGATACATCCCACACTTCCCAAGCTACAACTCATGAAACACATCATTAAAACCTTAATTTCATAGAGATCATTACAACTAAAAATCTCTCATCCCAATCTATTCCACTATGTCAAACGGACCAACATACCATGTCATTAACTTCTCCTGCTTCCTCAACCATTGATGATCTAACAAGGGAAGTACTAGTTAAAATGAATGATCAACCATGTTAAAATCTTGGGGTTTCTACCTCTAATCAAAATATAATATTTTAATATTCTAATTATTAACCAACTTATGATGAATAAAATTCACTCACATAGTGGTTTCCAACACCAAAGTTAGTCCAAACATAGTTGAATCATCTACCTTTAACACTACCATAAAAGAGGCTTTTATCAGCGATAAAAAAGGCATTTATCAGTGCTAAAAAATCATTTTTAATCAATCTATTGATAAAGGGGGGGTACCCTTTATCAGCACTCCAAAAAGAGATGATAAAGAACCCCTTTATCAGCACTATTAGAAGCACTGATAAAGTCCTCATTTATCAACACTTCAAATAGACCTGATAAAGGAATTCCTTGTCTGGGCATGCTGTTTATATAACAGCACACAAAGAACCTACAAAAAAATAAACAGCCGACCAAAATATTCAAACCAGCAAAAATAACCTTCACAAACCAACAAAAACCTGCTCAAAAATAACCATTCATAGTATATATATAAAAAAGAACCATATGCACGATGGAAATGATGAAAAAACAAGAAATGCACACAAAATTTTTGCAAACAATTCTATATACATTTAATTCACATCATGAATACAAAAATATTCACTCATGGTAGATACCAAAAAATCTTCTATATACATTTTGAACAATTTTTTAAAAAATTACATTAACCAATATCCAACAAACAATTAAAAACATTAATTTTTTCTCTTTTGACATCGGTGGTCCCCTCTAAAAAATGTCCTCCGATGGTAATAGTCTCCGAATAAGTCATCCTAACTCGAGAAAAATGATCCACCTATATAAGAAAACAAATATCATGTTATTAATATAATAAAGAAATAAATTAAACATTAATTTGAAGAATACATTAAAAAATGTCAATTTATGATAAAAATGACACATTCGAAGTCATACTGGTGACACCGTATGTCGTATTGAGGTGGGGCCAATTCCTACAGGTCACAAATGACTAATGGATCATTTTTCTAATGTATCAAAACAATCAGAATTCATTTCCATGTTTTTCAATATATTAGTCGTGTTTTTTACTAAAATACCATTTCAAACTGAAAACATGCAATTTGAGATATACTGATCGCATCGTGAAATGGTTTGATGTGAGACTACTTCATACCTGTCACAAAGGACTTACGAATTTCTATGCTTAATTTGGAATAAAATCAAAGAATGTTTTCTTAGTTTTCAGTGAGTGACACGTTTTGAGTTAAAATGTCAATTTTAAACTGATATCAGACACTTTTAGTCATACCGGTCACACCATTCTTCAGATTGAGGTAGGGTTGATTCATACAAGTCACAACTGGCACATGGATCATTTTCCAAAAATATCAAAACAATCCGAATTCATTTGCTCGATTTTTAGAATGTCAGTTGTGTTTTTTACTTGAATTAATGTCAATTTTAAATAACAAGAAACATTTAGAGTCATACCGATGACACCGTGCACCAGATTGAGGTGTGGTTCGTTCTTTCACAACAAAAATGATTGATGGATCATTTTCCTATAAAGTATCAAATCAATCGAAATGCATTTCCCCAGTTTTTACTATGTCAGTTGTGTTTTCTACAAAAATGTCATTTCAAACCGAAAATATGCAGTTTGAGTCATGTTGGTTGCATCGTGCATCGGTTTTAGATGAGACTAATTCATACACATCACAATGGACTTATGAATCGTTATAATTAATTTGGAAGACAATCGGAGCATGTTTTCTTGGTTTTTAGTGAGTGATAATTTTTGAGTTAAAATGTCAATTATAAATTGATAGCGAACACTTTTAGTCATACCATTCACATCGTTGGACAGATAGAGGTGTGGTTGATTTTTACACATCACAACTGAATCATGGATAATTTTTATAAAGTAAAAAAATTAATCTGAATTCATTTTCTTGGTTTTTAGTATGCCAGTTGTGTTTTTTTACTTGAATTAATGTCAATTTTAAATAACAAGACGTGTTTGGAGACATACTGGTGACACCATGTGTCGAATTGAGGTGTGGTTGATTCATACACATAAAAAATGACTAATGGGTCATTTTCCTAATGTATCAACACTATCAGAATTAATTTCCTCAATTTTTAGAATGTGAGTTGTGTTTTTTTTACTAAAATGTCTTTTCAAAATGAAAACACGCAAGTTGAGTCATACCGATCGCATCGTGTGCCGGTTTGAGGTGAGAATACTTTATACACATCATAAAGGAAATTTTTATCCTTAATTTGGAAGACAATTGAATCATGTTTTCTTGGATTTTAGTGAGTGACACATTTTGAGTTAAATTGAAAATTTTGAACTCATAGCGAACACATATAGTCATACCGGTCACACCGTTTCTCGGATTGAGGTGGGGTTGATTCCTACATGTCACAACTGACTCATGGATCATTTTCCTAAATTAACAAAACAACCTAAATGTGTTTACTTATATTTTAGTATGTCAGTTGTGTTTTTTACCTGAATTAATGTTAATTTTAAATAACAAGACACATTTATAGTCATACTAGTGACTTCATGCGTCAGATTGAGGTGTGGTTGATTCCTACACATCACAAATGAATGATGGATCATTGTAATAAAGTATCAAAACAAACGGAATGAATTTCATCAGTTTTCAGTATATCAGTTGTGTTTTTTTACTAAAATTCCATTTCAAACTAAAAAATTTAATTTGAGTCATACTAGTCGCATCATGAATTGGTTTGACATGAGACTACTTCATACATGTCAAAAAGGAATTCTGAATTTCTTTCCTTAATTTGGAAGACAATCAGAGCATGTTTTATTGTATTTCAATGAGTGACATGTTTTGAGTTAAAATGTCAATTTTAAAAAGATAACGGACAGTTTTAGACTTACCGGTCACATCGTTCTTTGGATTGAGGTGGGGGTTGATTTGTAAACGTAAAAATGACTCATGGATCATTTTCTTAAAGTATCAATACAATATGAATGTTTTTCTCAATTATGAGTATCTCAGTTGTGTTTTTTTAACTTGAATTAATGTCAATTTTAAATAACAAGACACATTTAGAGTCATACCTGTGAAAATGTGCATTAGATTGAGGAGAATCTGATTTTTTATATGTCAAAAATGACTGATGGATCATTGTCCTATAGTATCAAAACAATTTGAATGCATTTTTCCTCAGTTTTTAGTCTGTTTGTTTTGTTTTTTACTAAAATTTCATTTCAAACTAAAAACATGAAATTTGAGTCATTCCAGTCACATCGTGCATCAGTTTGACATGATACTGCTTCATACACATCACAAATGACAGAAAAATTGTTGTCCTTAATTTGGAAGACAATCAGATCATGTTTTCTTAGTTTTCAATGAGTGACACATTTTCAGTTAAAATGTCATTTTAAACCGATATCACACACATTTAGTCATACTAATCACACAGTTCATCAGATTGAGGTGTTGTTGATTCCTACACTGTAGTGACCCGAAGCTTGACGTATGTGGACATTACATTACTTTTGCAGAATACTTGGTACATAACAAAAACACACACACAAGGATCGTAATAGTTTAGTGTCTTTGGAAACTCAGAACGTAATCTTCTAATCGTGGTGAAAGATCTTCAATATCTCCCATAAAGATCTTCCATTTTTTTACCTAAAACCTTTCTTTATATCCTGGGGAAAAGAAAACATAAAAGGGTGAGCTCAAATGCTCACCAAGGGAAAATAAAGGAAATAAAAATCATATCATAACTTTTTGAAAATCATAACCTTTAAAAGAGATCATAATATCTTAACATGGAACAAATCATAGAAGTGAAAATGAGATCCCCATAATCATAACATGAAACTTGAAACTTTGTGGCATGCACACATAATCATGGATAATAATTTCTTGTTAGTCATGACTCATTGCCAAGACTATCTTAGTGGACAAAGTCCCTTTCTGAACCGAGTCACCCTCGTTCCAGTCCTATTTCACTGAACCAGTATAACCTACCGTTCCAGCCATGTCTATCTCATGAGATATAAAATCTTTACCCAATGGATTGGAGGGAGATATAGGTCCCACCCATCTTATAATGAATCATTTCTTATGTGTGCCACATAATCGTAAACCATACATCATAGCGTAACCAATGTAATAAAAATGGGATTCTTAAACTACATGACATCATAAAACAATTCATATAAGATAAAGGAATTCATAAAAATATTTCCATCACAACATAATCAAACCAATGTAATAATTGGGAAAAAAACAGAACCCTTTTATTATCTTATATGGAAAATAATTTTGATAAAATACTTGAACTCCATTCTTGAGGAAAATATCCTTTCTACTTCAATTTTTTTTCCTTTCATAACATGTCGTACGACTTTAAAATAAAAGAAGTTGATTAAAAATAAACTTGAAAACTTGTAAAGGATTTTTCTTGGAAATAAGGTTTTAAAAATCCATTCATGCCGTATAAGTTAAAAAAACATTCTTCGTACTTTTGTCGGAAAAGTCAAAAAGTACCTCGTACGAAAAATGACAAAAGATTCCTTTCATACATATTACTAAAAACTCACCGAAGGGTAAAAATGGATTTAAACAATTGTAGGTGGATGGAAATAATATTACATATTGATGAAACATGGATGTGGATGATAAAATACACCCCAGTAAATACTTACGAATAAACAATCTCGGATAAAAATGAGATTGTGATATTTCCCTTACCTTAGGTCCGATTTGCTTTGTACATGTCTGAAGCTTCTTTATAATGGTTTAAATAATGTTATTGACTTATTCCAGAATCATACATATTGATATGATATCATATATGGTTATATTCTTAGCTTCTTTTTAGTAATATTTCATTGTTACTTGTTACTCGGGTCCTTATTGCCTTTTGTTCTTATGCGTGTTTTTAAGAAACAATATCTATCAAAAGATTGATACTTGATTATGTCTGGTTTAAATGTGAAATTACATTCAATGACCAACATTGTATTAAATTGTAAAAATATATTCTAAATATACTTTAAAACCACTCAAATTAATAATTTATCACTATTAATTATTTCGATTAAAATAAGTTGTTTTCAATTATAATTTAGTAATTTTCACTATTCATCAGAATAGGAAAGTTATCCGAAAAGTACCAAAATTTCACCTTAGGCTAAATTCGATACTCCGAATCCAAAAATGAAGTCCATTTTGAGATCTAAAATTTCTAAAATTTAAAAAGTGGTTATTACTATTCATAACGGCTAGTTTTAGTAATATTTTAATAGCATATCGTTGTTTCGTGAAACTCAGTATTGCGTACTACACACGCTATCGAGGAAGGTTGCGATTGCGTGTAATGCAAGGAAAGTCAAAGATGTGTGTTTTTCAAGCTCCTTTTGGTGTAGCGTACAACACAAGACATTAATAAAATTAAAAAGAATATTTTTCATATAATCTCGGGCTGTTACATTCTACCCCCCTTAAAATGAATTTCGCCCTCGAAATTCGTCGGGGTTATAAATGGTTTACTATTCGAAAGTTTCTTTAATAGAAACCCACATCGTAAAAAAGAATATCAAAACCAATCTTTAAAAACAAAAGTATGAAACGTAACGGTTACCCAAATAAACTAATCACTGGGTTTCCACATAGGTGAAAATATGGATATGGATGAGAAATCTGACCATCATGTTCTGATGGAGAGTGGTAGAGAACATGGCTATGGAAAAGCCAGCAATCACAAAGCCATAAATTTGTGACGATCTAAGGTACCATCTGATTCATCAGATATAAGATCACTAGGACAACATTTTTGGTTTTCAAGATCGTTTCCCTAAAGTTAAAGAATTTGAATTAGAATAAATACTTACTTTATTTTGGTACAATCTCACTGTTGTTCGTGCCTTTAAAAATTTCCACTTCATCTCTTAAATAAATGAAGTTGAATTTGTTATTCGTGAAGTGTTAGCAGATCATGTGATAGAATGATGGGTCATTACATCTGTCTCAAACAAAAGGTTAGCAAAAAATTATATACATAAGTCGATATATAGTGAGATTAATCATATATGGTTCCTAAAATGGACTTATACATCATATGTCATACAGCTTAATATAATAAAACTAGTTTCTACTAAACAGGGACTTTATGTAGGCCAGTGGTAGGCGATAAAGGCCAGTCGCACTTCGGTTGTGGGTTCGCTTTCCACAGCCTTGTCCGACGCGATGGGCTATCGCCCGTCCTGCAGGTTGTCCTTTTTCTAAAACTACATTACTATAACATCCCATCAATAATATCAAAAATCTTCTATCCTTAAACAATACTAACTTATGTCCAACATAATCCATTCTAATCTTTAGGCTTATCCATAATACTGCAGTCCACTCTCATAATATAGTGAAAATGATTACCAGAGATTTAATATTGTCATTGATCCCCATATATAATAAGATATGTCTTGTTGGTCACATTCCAAACATTCAAAGGCCTTAATCATGTATTCTCTTGAATACCCATTGAACCATAGTGAAAACTTGAATGAAGTTAAAAGTTAACACTTTTCACATACCAAAATCCTCAAAATTCTATATACTCAAACCATGATATCACTTAGTCCTTATATTAATCATGAGCTCATGAATACTGTTAAACATTTCATTTTCTCATTTTCCCTTCATTATTCTCATATCATCTTATATCCAAAAATACCTCAATCACTTTGAATACCACATTAGACCAATACATAAATATTCCAATACTTTATGACACAACATTATTTTGGAATCCCATTACATAAACACTTAATCATTCCACCACATCGTTATCATATTCAACATCGCCAATGGTGATCGCATGTGACTTCCCTTTGTCCGTTTCCTTAAGCGGTTGCTCATGTCGATCATCACTAACCCTTGGATTAGGACATTTATTAGCATAATGCCCCATTTCCTTGCACTTGAAGCATTGAAGTGTTGGTGGTGCGTTCTCTGCAGTGTTTGCTTTATTCACATCATTAGAATCCCTTTTTCCATTACTTTGACACTCAGCTGCTCGATAACCTTCTTTTCCACACTTAAAACATTTTCTAGTCCTTTTAAGACAATATCCACCATGATTCTTTCCACACTTTGTGCATAAGGAAACATTCATCTTCTTTTCACCATTATTCTGAGATTTCTCCTTGAACTCCATCTTTCGTTTCTTGTCAAAACTATGAGATGGATATGTAACACCAACTTCCATTTCTACCTTGATAGCACAACGCACAATTTCTTCATAGCTACTAAAGTCTCTTATAGCTAATGCCCTTCGAAGACTTGGTTTTAAGCCACTGAAAAATTGATCAACTTTACTTTCAGGTTGGATGATAATGCCAGATGCATACCTTGCAAGTCTTGTAAAATTTGCTTCGTATATACGAACAGATTCATCATCCTTCTGCTTCAGCTCAAGAAACTCCTTTTCCATCTTTGTTCGAAGCATACGAGGGAAGTACTTACTGAAAAACAAGTTCTTTAACTCGTTCCATTCCATGGACTCAATTTCATCTCTTTGCCTCGTATTCTTGATAAGATTCCACCATTGATCAGCTTCACCTTCCAAACGATATACTGCTAAGATGACTTTATCATGCTCAGAACATTGAAGAACTGAAAATATCTTTTCAGTGGTACTGATCCATTGTTCAGCAACAAGTGGATCAGAAGACCCACTGAAAGAAGGTGGACATTGCCTCATGAAGGACTCAATAGAATATTGTTCCCTTCTCTGCTCATTTGGAAGTCCAGAATGATTCATAGCTTGTGTAAGTATAGCAATAAGATTTTGGACTCCATATCCCATAACATTTGTTTTTTCAGGAGGGAAATCATTGCATTGTCCATTGCATTGATCAACACGGTTCCTTCGGGTTCCAGCCATCGTCTAAAACCCAAAAAGAATAGTGTGAGAGGCAAAAATCATGCTAGGGAAAACAACATAATAAAGGGGGAGTACCTTCAATATCTAACATCTTAGGTTGAATTCTATGATCGTTAGCGTAATTCTAGTACTATAACCTATACGTATACTTAACCTTAGGGACATCCCTAGACATACCTTAGAAATATCTCTAGGGATCTCACTAAAGTTCTCGCATCCTAGTTTCCAAAGGTTGACTAAACCTTTACTCTGATACAAACTGTAGAGACCCGAATCTTGATGTACATGGACATTACATTACTTTTGCGGAATACTTGGTACATAACAAAAACACACACACAAGGATCGTAATAGTTTAGTGTCTTTGGAAACTCGGAACGTAATCTTCTAATCATGTTGAAAGATCTTCAATATCTCCCATAAAGATCTTCCTTTTTTTTACCTAAAACCTTTCTTTATATCCTGGGGAAAAGAAAACATAAAAGGGTGAGCTCAAATGCTCAGCAAGGGAAAATAAAGGAAATAAAAATCATATCATAACTTTTTGAAAATCATAACCTGCAAAAGAGATCATAATATCTTAACATGGAACAAATCATAGAAGTGAAAATGAGATCCCCGTAATCATAACATGAAACTTGAAACTTTGTGGCATGCACACATAATCATGGAAAATCATTTCTTGTTAGTCATGACTCATTTCCAAGTCTATCTTAGTGGACAAAGTCCCTTTCTGAACCGAGTCACCCTCGTTCCAGTCCTGTTTCACTGAACCGGTATAACCTACCGTTCCATCCATGTCTATCTCATGAGATATAAAATATTTACCCAATGCATTGGAGGGAGATATAGGTCCCACCCATCTTATAATGAATCCTTTCTTATGTGTGCCACATAATCATAAACCATACATCATAGCGTAACCCATGTAATAAAAATGGGATTCTTAAACAACATGACATCATAAAACAATTCATATAAGATAAAGGAATTCATAAAAATATTTCCATCACAACATAATCAAACCAATGTAATAATAGGGATAAAAACAGAACCCTTTTATTAACTTAGATGGAAAATAATTTTGATAAAATACTTGAACTCCATTCTTGAGAAAAATATCCTTTCTACTTCAAAAACATTTTTCCTTTCATAACATGTCATACGACTTTAAAATAAAAGAAGTTGATTAAAAATAAACTTGAAAACTTGTAAAGGATGTTTATTGGAAATAAGGTATTAAAAATCCATTCATGCCATATAAGTTAAAAAAAACATTCTTCGTACTTTTGTCGGAAAAGTCAAAAAGTACCTCGTATGAAAAACGACAAAAGATTCCTTTCATACATATTACTAAAAACTCACCGAAGGGTAAAAATGGATTTAAACAATTGTAGGTGGATGGAAATAATATTATATATTGATGAAACATGGTTGTGGATGATAAAATAAACCTCAGTAAATACTTACGAATAAACAATCTCGGATAAAAATGAGATTGTGATATTTCCCTTACCTTAGGTTCGATTTGCTTTGTACGTGTCCGAAGCTCCTGTATAATGGTTTAAATAATGTTATTGACTTATTACAGAATCATACATATTGATATGATATCATATATGGTTATATTCTTAGCTTCTTGTTAGTAATATTTCATTGTTACTTGTTACTCGGGTCCTTATTGCCTTTTGTTCTTATGCGTGTTTTTAAGAAACAATATCTATCAAAAGATTGACACTTGATTATGTCTAGTTTAAATGTGAAATTACATCAATGACCAAAATTGTATTAAATTGTAAAAATATATTCTAAATATACTTTAAAACCACTCAAATTAATAATTTATCACTATTAATTATTTCGATTAAAAAAAGTTGTTTTTAATTATAATTTAGTAATTTTCACTATTCATCATAATATGAAAGTTATCGAAAAAGTACCAAAATTTCACCTTAGGCTAAATTCGATACTCCGAATCCAAAAATGAAGTCCATTTTGAGAGCTAAAATTTCTAAAATTTAAAAAGTGGTTATTACTATTCATAACGGCTAGTTTTAATAATATTTTAATAGCATATCGTTGTTTCGTGAAACTTAGTATTGCGTACTACACACGCTATCGAGGAAGGTTGAGATTGCGTGTAATGCAAGGCAAGTCAAAGATGCATGTTGTGCAAGCTCCTTTTGGTGTAGCGTACAACACAAGACATTAATAAAATTAAAAAGAATATTTTTCATAAAATCTCGGGCTGTTACATACACTTCACAACTGACTCATGGATCATTTTACTAAAGTATCAAAACAATCCAAATGCGTTTTCTCAGTTTTCATTATGTCAGTTGTGTTTTTTACTTGAATTAATGTCAATTTTAAATAATAAGACACATTTGGAGTCATACTGATGACACCATTTGTAGTATTGATGCGTTGTTGATTCTTACACATCAAAAATGGTAGATGGATCATTTTACTAAAGTATCAAAACAATCGGAACTAATTTCATAGGTTTTTAGTATGTCAATTTTGTTTTTTAACTAAAATGTCATTCCCAATCGAAAACATGTAATTTGATTCATACCGATTGCATCGTGCATCAGTTTGATGTGAAACTAATTCATACACATCAAAAAATACTTATGAATTTCTGTCCTTAATTTCGAAGACAATCAAAGTGTGTTTTCTTGGTTTTTTGTGAGTGAAACTTTTTGAGTTAAAATATCAGTTTTAAAATGATAGTGGACACTTTTAGTCATACCGGTCACACCGTTTGTCGGATTGAGGTTGGGTTGATTCCTACACATTAAAACTAACTCATGGATCATTTTACTAAAGTATCAAAATAATCCGAATGTTTTTTCTTAGTTTTCTCTATGTCAGTTGGGTTTTTTTACTGGAAATAATGTCAACTATAAATAACAAGATGCATTTCGAGTCATACTGGTGACATCATGTGTCATATTAAGGTGTAGTTTATTTGTACACATTATACATGACTAATAGATCATTGTCCTAAAGTATCAAAATAGTCAGATTTAATTTTCTTGGTGTTCAATATGTTAGTTGTGTTTTTTTACTGAAATGTCATTTCAAACCAAAAACATGAAATTTGAGTCATACCAGTCACATCGTGCATTAGTTTGATGTGAGACTACTTCATACACGTCACAAAGGACTTAAGAATCACTTTCCTTAATTTGTAAGATAATCAGAGCATGTTTTATTTGTTTTCAATGAGTGACAAATTTTGAACTAAAATATCAATTTTAAACTGATAGCATACCGGTCACAAAGTTCTTTGGATTGAGGTGGGGTTGATTTTGACACATCACAACTGACTCATGGATCAATTTCTTAAAGTATAAAAACAATATGAATGTGTTTGCTTAGTTTTTAGTATGTCAGTTTTCTTTTTTACTTTAATTAATGTCAATTTTAAATAACAAGACACATTTGGAGTCATATCAGTGACACCATGTGTTGGATTGATGTTCGATTGATTCCTAAACATCAAAAAAGACTGATATATCATTTTCCTAAGTTATCAAAAAAATCAGAATACATTTCCTCCGTTTTCAGTATTTCAATTGTGTTTTTTTACTAAAATGTCATTTAAAACTGAAAACATGTAATTTGAGTCATACTGGTTGCATCGTGCGTCGGTATGACATGAGACTTCTTCATACACATCAAAAATAACTTTAGAATCGATTTCCTTAATTTGGAATATAATCGGAGTGTGTTTTATTTTTTTCAGTGAGTGAAATGTTTTGAACTAAAATGTCAATTTTAAACTGATATCGGGCACTTTTAGTCACACTGATCACACCATTCGTCAGATTATGGTGGGGTCGATTCCTACACATCACAACAGACTTGTGGATCATTGTCCTAAATTATTAAAACAATCCAAATGCGTTTTCTCAATTTTCAGTATGTTAGTTGTTTTTTTTTCTACTTGAATTAATGTCAATTTAAAAAAAAGACACATTTAGAGAAATAAAGGTTACACTATGTGTCGGATTTAGGTGAATTTGATTCCTAAACATCAAAAATGACTGATAGATCATTTTCCTAATGTATCAAAACAATTAGAATGTATTTCCTCGGTTTTAAGTATGTGAGTTGTGTTTTTTCACTAAATTAATTTCTTGTTGTTTAGTTTTTTAAAAGAAATTGGTGGTCATCATTTATAGGGTATGTGTGTTTTTCATAGACCACAAAATATAATTAGTATCCATAAGGGTTTTCCCGATCCATTGATTTTGTTGTAAAATCATTGATCAATGTATGGTTGACACAGAATAACATCCTCCTTCTACAGTATATCTTTAGTCATCCTAGTGAAGAACCAACTATAATATATTCAGGACCTCTGAATGAATATATGATAGTCGGTTCATTACCAGGTCGACTGAAGAGTGGAGTAAGCTCCTGTGCCTATTATGCCTTAAGATGTCACAACAAACTCAAGGGTTAGGGAAACCCTTATGGATACTTGTTATCTTTTGTGGTCTATCCACAATACACATACCCTATAAATGAGGAACTCCAATTTCTTTTAAAAACCCAATCAAAATTGAATTCATTTAGTGCACAAACAAGGACCACCATCGACCCTGATTTTTAGTGGGGAATTTTTTCCATTCAAATTACAACATTACCATTAAATAAAGTGAAAGCTAAGGTAGATCTGATTATTAAAGTTGAAATTTTTTGATAAGTTTAACATATTTATTCTATATTTGTGCATTCTTCCATCAGGTATGTTTCCCATTCATTTCTAATCATTTCTATATCATCTTGTGAATATGACTGTTTTCGGAAATCATGGTAGTAGTAAAATAATATAAATACACAAAGTATTAATAATTATTGTAAATAAAATAGAAATTATCTTCGAAAATACCACTACAGGGATGCTAGTTTTTTCATCTAATATGATCACTTTCATAAATTTACAAACATAATAATCACAGACTTTATCGTTAGTTTATTTTGGGCACTGTAGAAACATTAAGAAAAATAAGTAATTTTTTATGTGTTTGGATAGTGAAATATTATTATATATACCCTAATTTGTATCCAGTTGTAGTACTTATCGGGTTTCTAAACCTTTTCCACTGGCATCATTCCATGATGCAAACTATATTCACACACCGCTCTATCATAATATAATCCTCATTAAAAGATAATATAAATTATATAACTAGATGTTTATTTCTAAAATGTTGGATGTAGTGTATTGAAAAATGAAAAACTCCACCATTTTTTGTTGGGTTTTTGGATATCCATGCATTGAATCCCTAAAATAAATATTTGGAGAATCCAAATTGATAGCAATGAGCATCCAATGATGCCTAAGAACACAAAAAAGAATATTTAATAAAAGAAATTAAAATATATTTGATGTGATTAGATTGTATAGTTTTACCCTGTATCATTGGTATTAAGAAGAGTATGTCATCCGTAATTTTTCTGTTAAACGATTTGAGCAGTCCTTCCACTATTTGACCATGTTTCATGGAAGTTATGTATTCTTGTTTTGTAGAGGTGATGTGAGGACTAAAAATTAAAAAATTTTGTTCATGGAGAAATCCCTTCAATTGGTTTTCATATATACACCTGTGAAAAATATTAAATTTATTTAGTCATAATTATCATAGTATATCATCTTTTGGAAAATCAAATCATGAAAACATCCATCATTTAAACATTTAAAACTGAGTTTCCTAACCAATCATAGTCAAGGATTTTAGTTTCACTCTCAACACAAATGAATTCTAGATCTTCCCCTCCATAAATATTTTCTTTAAAATAAATTATGTGATTACCACCATCTTTTAACATCTTATCAACATGAGCCTTAAATGATAATAAATTTGGATATAGAATTAGGGGGTTACGGTGCATTGGGTAGATCATTTTGATCAGTTGGTTGATTCTTGATATGGTTTTGAACCAGTATTTCATTTCACCCTTTGTATATTTGTAATAATTGCATAGATTTATACCTTTCTTCATTAAATGTTTAAGGTTTAGCATTAATATTAAATTGGAAATCAATACCTATTTGTCAACATGTTTTTTTCAAGATGTGACAGTCATGCCCTGAAAGTTCCAAGATATTGTTCGACCATATAAATATATGCATCATCAATTGGAATAGATAGCTCGGCACTCAATTTGAGGTCTACTGTAATTGAAATTCCAACATGATCTATTAGAAGTGGTCTGTTGTGGATCATGTCATTCTGGATATTGAACATTATAGCCCTTACTACAAGGAGATGGGTGGGTGTTGATAGATATAAATCATGGTCATTTTCACCTTGCAGAACATCAATATAATAAAGGTATCAATGTCTACTGTCTATCTAATTCACATTTCATAGAAACAAATATTATAAAATTGACTACCTCAGTTAAGAATTATTTTTTAGGGGAATGGCTTTCCTAAAACTAGTAGGGGTGGGGCGGGATCTTCACATATAGGTTGTTCTTGAGTTGTTTCTTATGTTTGACTCCCCCCCATCAAACTTGGTATCACCACTCTCTTGTATTGTAATTATTCTTGAAACATAGCTAATGTTTCACTCATATTTTTCATTTCTGTAGTTTGATCCTCCTCTTGTTTTTTTCCTCAAAATATTTTCAGGGAGTCACCCAAATCCCGCACCTCTAACACAACCATACTTTTCTGGCTGCTTCAATGCCATTGAAAGCATGTCTGCATCCGGTGTGGGTGTTTTTGATTATTGTGACTATTCTAGATATAAAATATAGGAAAATAAGTAATCATTTGTAATTAATAACGATTTAAATCAAAACAAATTTTTATTATGCCATACTTACACATGTTTGCCACATTTTTTGTCTATTTTCATCTATTAGTTTTCCATCTTTAGTTACACGCACCTCCTTTCATAGCACATGGTGTGGGAAGGAATTGGTTGTTGATTTGGACTCTTCAAGATGCATATAAACAAACTAAAATAATTATTTTTTTTGTTTTATATCACATAAAAGTATTATGTTATATTTAATATACGTAACACATTTTTTTTGTTTCCAGTTGTTTATTTTCAACATTTAGTTGTTGTTTCATAAACAAAAAACTTTCAATCAAAGTGATGAATACATGTACAATTAAAAAATATATTAATAGACATAATGTTCCTAAAAAGACTACTTCGCACGATGGCCAGTAAAATTATCCCATGATACTTGAGTTATGAGGTGTGCAAAAATGAGAGGTGGGTGCGGTTTTATTTCCCTTCAGCATATTTAAGATGATATTTCGTTAAAATTGTGTGAAAACCCCTATGAATCCTTCCAGTAACCCTTAAGACATAGTCATTGTGCAATAAATCTACTATAAATTCACTTTGCAAGAGATGATGAAGTGTAAGTCAATGTTTCATTATTTAATTTTTATTAAAATAAAAAAATGATCTCATAATGTTACTGTAATATCTTCCCACATCAGTATCTTAATCTCAGCCACAACATGGTGCCATGAAGTTACATCAATCGCCATGCATTACTGAGTGATGATTCCAATGTAACTATTGATCATAGCCTTGTTGGGGTTAAGATGTTGGCCCCACTTACTCCATCCAATTTCATATTTTATGCCTTTCTCTTTAAACTTAATGATTTTTTTAATACCTTCAAACTACGATGCTACAAGTTTTTATACGTCACTAGTGTTTCATCACCTTTCATTTCCTTGGATCCACCATCATCAATATGTTCCTCCAGCTTCAAAGGGAAAGAATCAATATGTGAATATGGGTGTTGTACCTCTGCACTGGGAGTAGCAACAGGCTGAGAAACCTCCTGTTCGTCTGCACTGTGAGTAGCAGTAGGTTTAGAAAACTATTGTGTGTAGGGATTGAGAGCATCATCACATGTAGAAGTCCTAATTATAAAAATTGGTTTAACATTTAATTTATATAACATAAAATCAGAAACAAACATATATTAACATAAGGCAATAGGTTGAGAAACCTATTGTTTGGCTGAACTATGATCAACAACAGGTTGAGAAACTTGTTGTTCTTGGGGATTGGGAGCATCATCACTTGTAGAAGTCATTATCTGTAAAAGTGGTATAATATTTAATTTAGATAATAGAGAAGTAGCATTGAATAGATACTAACATAAAGTAACATGATGTATATTAGAGAAAAAATGTAACCTTATTACTGAACTCTCTTTTTGTAAAGGTTGGAGGGATTTGAACCCTCTATCGACTATCCAAAACACATTATTGTAGTCTCCTCTAACATACAAAATTATATATACATAGAGAATATTGTGAAATGATCGCGGCATCCCAATAAAAGGTTCATCCATTGTTTAATTTTCATTTGACTCTTTAGTGGTTTTTCTTGATAATTGAACAATTGACCAGTTTTGGTTTGAAGGATCTGGAACATAAAATACTTGTACTATCTGTGATGCCCTTTTAAAAGGTTCTTATTTATACCCTTCCTTACTGAAATCAACTTTCACAAGCCCCAAATCATCTATTTTAATAACACTTCTATTATCAATCCAGTTGCGTTGAAAAATTGGCACTTGGAATGTCATATAAACCAACTCACATATTTTTGGATGATGCCAAAATATAAAATATTATCATAAATTGGATTTCTTTCCTCGGCACCATAAACATGCATCGCTTCACACATAAGTGTAACTACACTATTATGTCTGGTAATGTCTTCATCATGTTCATTAGTATAGAATGTATAACCATTAATTACATAAGAATTGTAAGATAATACATACACACTTGGTCCTCCAGTTATCCATTGAAGTCATTCTGAAATTGAGTCTAGATTATCATTAGACTTCTTAAAAATATGGTCCTAAAACCATCTTATAAATAGTTTATTATGTTTACTTGATATCCATTTTTCATCCCTTGATGGACTCGAATGCTGAATAATTTATTTGTGGGTTTAAACATATGGGTCAATGTCCAAAATGTTATGTAAAATGTTAATTCAGGCCTGTTCCTGATCCTTAATATTGATTGTAATGACCACCTTTCCAAAAATTCCTTCAACCACAAGTCACCCAGTGTGATGAGCTTTTGTTAGACCAATGCTTTACACACCGAATAGGTATTTAGTACAGAATTCAATGGCTTCCTCAAAAATATATTTCTCTATAATACAACCCTCTGGTCGACTTCTATATTTGACATACCAATTAAAAATATTCATATACTGTTCAATGGGTACATCCATCTATAGTACACAGGACCACACAGTGGAATTTCTCTGACCAAGTGAACCATCAAATGAACCATCATATAAATTAATTTTTGTAGGAAAAACATTTCCAATTCACATAATATGATGACAATTTCTCTCTCCATATTCCGAAATTTCACTGGGTCTATAAAATTTCTACATAAATCATTGAAGAAGAAACAGATATTTGTTAATGTATGATAGACATTCTTGGGAAAAATACAATGTAAACTTTAAAAATTAGATCCTACATCAAAATATGGAATTCATTTGATTTCACACCTTTTATCTTTAAATCGTGAATAGAAACGATGTTCTTGATATTTGATGAATACCCCTCTAGAACCTTTAAATCATTAATGAAGTTGAAAAACCAATATCTCTCCTTCCTTGAAATAGTATAAGTAGTAGGAGGAAGAAATGATGGTTTTCACCCTTCACTATTTCCAATTCTTTTTTTATTCCCATGTCAACTATGTCCAACCTAGCCTTAATTACATTATTTGTTTTATTGGGTGCATTTAGAAACGTGCCAATGACACTATCGCATACATTTTTTCAACATTCCTAAAAATAAGAAAATGTCTGATGTACAGACAATTCCAGTATGGTAATTCCAAAAAAAACTGATTTCTTTTTCCAATTGATTTTTGTATGGTTTTTTGAAAATCATTTACCAAAATCAATTTCCACATCTTTAACTTTCTCAAATAGTTGATCACCTATTAGTTGAGATGATGGTGTATGTTCTTATAAACATCCATCAAATGATGTCATCCAAGATCGGTACTTATGTCATCTGGGTAGAAATTTTTGATGTCCTAGAAACATAGTTTTAAATGAATGTTTCAACCTAATTGATTGTGTACCTTGTTCACAGATTGGACACTTAATAGTTACTTTAATTATATATCTTGAAAAATTTCTATAATTATGAAATTAATTTATCATCCTATACAACATGGTTCTCAATGTGAAATCTTCATTTCTGTAAGAATTGTACATTGTAACACTTAAATCCCACAATAATTTCAAATCCTCGATCAATGGATCAAAATAAACATAAATATCATTACCTAGTTATTTTGGTCCAAATATAAGCATAGATAACATGATGTGTTTTTGTTTTATACATAACCATGGTGGCATGTTATAATTTACCAACATAACTGGCCATGTACTGGGAGTGATTCTTTGAAAACTGAAAGGATTCACTCCATCTATATATAACGCACAGAGGAGGTTTATTGGCTCATTTCCAAAGTCATGATACTCAAGATCAATTCTCTTCCACTAGGAAGAGTTAGCCGGATTCCATAGTTTTCCATATTTCTTTCTTCTGTATGCATGCCATGTCAATTTCTTTTTAGTCTCCTCACTTCCATATAAGAGCCCAAACCATGGAATGATTGGAAAGTACCATGAATATTATATAGGACCAGATTAATATTTATTATATCGAGAAGCACCACACTTTGTGAATTCTCTAAGTGGTTTGTGGTCCATGAGAAATAGTATACAAATATTTGGGCAAGCATGTATTATTTCAGAGATCATACACATCGAGCGTACCATTTTTTGGTTACGTATGTTTGGATCGGGTGCTCATTATCTTTTGGAATCATTTCATTAAAGAGAGAAAGTAATTATATATAACATGTGTCACTCCAACCATTGCATGGTTTCAAATTATACATCTTCAGTATATCTAAAAATGTTGTATATTTAGTGCAATCATCATGGAATGGAATCTTTTAATTACTTTTTAACTGCACAAAATATTTTGGGTAATCATGAAGTTCATCTTCAATTGTCCTTATAATTTCCTTAATATGATCCCCATCATCATGTGAATCTATAATCACATACTCGATATAGTCTTCTTCATTTTCCATGCTTGTAATCATATCAAATAATCCATAAAACGCAATGTTATCCTAGGTACTAGCTACATTCACATTTTACCCATGTTTATTCCAACATTTATAAATTCAATCTATTCCATGATAGATCAAGTGTTCTTCCAAATCCTATAGAAAAACTTTTCTTGAATAAAAACAACATAAACACGAATAAAGGATTTGAGAAGGATCATATTCACGATCTTTCACAAACTTGATGAAATCTTTCACTGCATCTTCATACTCTTTTGTCAAACGATTGAAATCAATCCATTCATCATTCATATCCATCCTATTTGATCTGGTGATATATTTTACAAAAAAAATAAAAAAAACATTGATATAAAAATTATCAATGTTTCGAAAATTTATAGACCTTATTTCTCATTTGAAAAATATTTATAAAATCACAGTTGAAATCCCATTAAAAAACCAACCATTTACACATATTCTGATTAAAAAAATAAACCATTTTTAAAATAAACCAATTAGTTCCAAACATCTATACTCAAAATACCAATTATTTTTTTAAACCTTTTTAATGAAATTTAAAACCAAAAAAGGGTATGCTGAACACATATAATTTTTTAAGAAACATTTCAATACACTCAAATAATTTTAAAAGTGAACCCCTAAGAAAATCTCTAGATTTCATTTTCACTTCCCTCTATCTAGAAAATGCAAATAATTGATGGATGCATTCCTTTTATGTCTCATGAAACCCCCATATCTGTCTTTGATCACTAGTTTTCAGTGTTCCTCCCATCAAACCTATAGACAGGTCAACCCATTTCTAGTGGGTGAACTACTTTTCCGTTGTTCCGAACCCCCCCCCCCCCCCGCCCACTAGATACTCAAAACCATATTAACATTTAAATTTATGATTAGTGATTAACACCATCACACTCACTTGTGAACATAGAAAATTGCTAACTTATTCACATGTATTATTATGAGTAGAGCTTAACGCAATCAAACTCACCCTTTTTGAACCTATAGACTTACTAACCTGTTCACACAACATTTATATATCATGATATATAATATTTCACCCAATGCATTGGTGGGGAATATAGGTACTAACCCTCTCATAATACATAAATTTGTTTTCCACTTTAAAAAAACATTCATTATCTTATAAATAACCCATATCAACTGGAGAAAATAAATTCACAATGAATAAGGGAACCATGTGATCAAGGAACAATGTAATAGTAAACAACACTAATATTAATAGCTACACTAACAAAAAAATCACAAGGGGGATGTAATAAATATAATAATCTAATCCCTTATATAAAACCACCGATCAAGGGAAAAAATGTCGTGGTATACACCCTAGGTATTGGTGTGTGCTGATCCAAAACAAAAATATAACTACATAAACCATTATCTGATAATTGTTTCATCCAACAATAACATGATCCAACCAATTAAACCATACATAAGTCATCATAATAGAACCTTCCAACTAGCCTTGTCTTAAACACAACTTGGTGGACCATAGAAGTGAGTGTAGCAGCTAGGGTAGCATGAATCAAGACCTCCCACCTAGACACCAAAGTTACCATTAACAAACAACCATGGAGGTGAGAAAGAAATCAAGATAATTACCCAAAAAATGTCTAACATCACACCTCCAACACCATCACATATAACATACCCTTTTGACATCATATATCCACTATATAAATAATCAATAACCCATAACTTGTGAAACAAATATAGGGGAAATCATTTAGGGTCACATGATAAAAAAAACCATTTACTTTTTTAAGTGTAAAATGGGTCTTCACATGAAAACTAAATTAGTATTAAGTGTCTCACTCACCTTCTTTAAAGTCTCATCATTTCAATGATTTTGGAAGCACTTGAAAAAATACCTTTTTCTTTCCAAAACATTCTCCAAGTACATGAAAAATTAATTTAAAAAACCAAAAAAGTAATAAGACCAAAATTTACTTTAAAAACATTTAAATGACCTTGTTAACCTTTTAAAATATTATTTTCATGAGAATTAATCTAATTTAAAAATAATACATGAAATTCTTATGAAAATCCCCATATGCCAAGCCTAGATTTTAAGAATGAAATTTATAATTTCACCCAAGAACCTATAAATTACTATAATTTAATTGAAAATAAATTTATAAAGTATACACATCCCATGGATTATAAAATAAATCAAGAGTAAAGAAACACCTACTTTAAATCGAATAATAACCAATACACAACATGTCACCTTCCCTGGAAAACACTCCAGAAACCTAAACCCCTAAATCCTCATGAAACATGAATTTCAGTTCCTGGGATATGAAGAAAACTATTGGAAATAGATAAGTGAATAGGGAAGAAAAGATAAAGGAGAAAGAGTGGGAAGAATTCTGGAAAATGAAAAATAATTGTTTTCTTAAATAATTCATAAAAATAACATAAAAAAACTTAAGAAATCATAGAATATTATAATTCTAATTTTCCAAAATAAATCATATCATAATAATATGTAAATTGTGACTAAAATATCACTACATGGAAAACATTCCTAAGATGATAAATATAATGGAAAATACAAACCTTTTCATAACAACTTTTTAAAACATTGAAGTGAAAATTATATTTATTTTTTAAAATCGATGTATCTTACTATTGAAAACATTATTATAAATGGATGGGTCTTTGAGTTATTACATTGGGTTCAGTGATGTGACCATTTATGGGAGTTGTTTTTATTGATTATCAGTGTCAATATTCAGCTGACAATGAGATATGTTCATTCTTATGTTTTGGTAGTGATGGAATTTCTTGGTGCACATTAAGAGTGGTTCCTAGGTTAACCTAACCCGTAGGTAGAGGTGGTTGGTTTTTGTGTGTACATAAGTGGCTGAGTTGCACTGGTAGATGATAGATACTCATGTAAGGGTATCAGTTAGAGGAGATTAAGAATGAATCAATGATGTCAACCTATAGAGTGGGGCTTTGGTTGTAATGTGAACTTTGTGATGGGAGGTAGTATGTTTTGTCACTTAGTTCATGGGTTGAATCATGTGACAAATCATAATGAAGTTTTATTTGGAAATCTACACGTGGGAATATAAGAAAACATGGTAATATTTCGAAGCCTTTTGAGAAATATATACTATGAATTATTTATTGGATTGAAATGGTATTGAGATGGATGATGGTAGAACCACCAAGTTCTTCTTAGGCCACTTCACAAAATGTATAAACTCTCCATGACAGGATAAAATCATACAGATTCCCCTTATAGTGTGGCCATTATTACCAATACATAAAAAAATCTTCTATATAAATTGAATTATATATATTCCCATTAGAAAGTTCACAAATATTGATATTCCATCTCCCGTAGTGTGATCAAATAGTCACCTTTAAAACATATTGGATCTTAATTCCCATGGGTACCTGTACATAGTGTGAATTACTCCTAGTGAAACCAACCATAGAATTATGTAGATTTATCAAAGTGAATTATAGAGTTAGGATTCTACTTATATATTATATATATAATTTCTATAATTGTTTCCCAAAACCATTCATAACTCTATCAGCCATCTTTATGACATCATATATTCTTTTTTAAGTACCTTAAAAATTGGTACATGAGACCATAATGTATCACTAAAAGGTTCTCCATACTTTTTCATTTCATTTAAAATGTGTCCTGTATAATTTTATATATATGGGGATTATTCTGCATTTGTCATTTTCTAGGAAATCTACTCATGGTGTAACACATATACTCATTCCATGGTATTTTCTGTAACTTCTGAAATTTATCAAATGAACTCCATCCAACTCAACTACATTATCAAAATTCTAGAATTATTATTTTGACCATCTTCATCCCATATTATAGAATAACTTCCAAAAAATATCAAATACTTCTTTTATAATAACTTTCAGAACAACCATATATCATTCTAGACATCTACTTCTGGAACAATATCTAATAACCAATCATGTGTTTATAATAAATCTAACACCAATAATCACCATATGTTGAAAAACTATTATCACTATCCATGATTATAAAACACTATTTTATTAAAAAAAATTAAAACAAATCCATTACCCACATGTTACGAATAAATCCACTACTAACCTATATCTAATAAATCCAATATTAACACTTTTCCAATAAATTCAATACCAACACCAATTCTAAATTAAATCTTGAAATCCCCCTATTAATTATTTGGAACCACTATCATGAATCCAAAACATCACCACATCATGCATCATACTCCATATTTAAGGGACCAATAGATTCATGGATTCAACATGATACCTACTACCCATTTCACAAATAATCCCAATAAAACACTCATCATAAAGGAAAAATATAGAGTCACTTATAAATCCAGGAAGGGAACTTATGAGACTACAATTTTGAGGAAGAAGGTATATCACTAGATTCAAATAGAACTAAAATATCTACCTTATCATTCTCTTATGAACCACTGTTGTTATCTAAAATATTTTTTTGTATCATCTCAAAAGTTCAAGTACTAACATTGGAAAAACAAAATGAACTCAGTACTAAATAATGAAGGGTTGAATGTCCGAAATGTAATAATCTAACAAATCAAGCCACTCCATGTAATAAATTATTTCAAGTTTAGATATACCACTATACCTAGTGAAAATCATTTACTTCCCTCGAAGGAAGATGAAAATTCAATCAATAGGTATATAATTCATCCATGTTTCCCAATCCCTCCATGCCATGGGATATTTTGTCTCTCAGGGCATAGCCACTCATGAATATGGCTGAGTAGCTTTTGTCATGAGGATGAAACTTTTATTTTGAGGGGATAAACCCTAGATCTCCAACCAATTCTTATGTATTTTATAAAAAATTTTCTTCCATGGTGTAATCCCATTTCCTAACATAAAGGAGTCTTTTGAAATCCCCTACAACTCTCTAGAATCAGCTATGGGAGGACCCTTAACAATGGATACTATCTTTTCTAATTAGTCATATGGGTATGATCAGATCTAGGTATCATCCTAGGACTTATCAGTAGTGGGAGTGTTATCTGTTGTAAAATGATCAATATAGGATCATTTGTCTTCCTGTTTAAACATTAGGAAAATTTTGTGTGTCTCAATCTGATTCTTTTCTAAACAAGCACTATTAATCAATATAGGGGTCATATTTTGGATGAAATGTAACTAACATGAAAATTAACCAGATGAATACCCTTCACAAATTAGTTCTAAATCAGTTGGGGAAACCATAACACCCTCCCCCAATGAAATGAGTTAAACCCATCTAGTTTTATTTAAAGATCAATAATTTTCAAGGGTACCATTAGAATAAGTATAAGGGGTGTATAAAAAATAGTCTTGGTAATTGAAATGGTCCATCACATCCTATGATCCCAATGTCAACAAGTTCACCCCACTTATACATTGTAACTATGTATGGAATTGAGCGTCTGAGATTCATTGGTTGTTGATAAACTCATACCCCCTGCATGGGATTCTATCCAGCCCCAAATAATATAAAATGGGCCCATGAACTGATAGTGTCAATTACTGAGCTTATAAATCCTATAAAATAAAATTTCATCGCTAGTATTGGTACTTCGTGATTAATGTACCTCCTACTAGAGAGGCATGGTAGAGGAGAGCCACTAGTGGAGGAGTCTATGGCGAAGCTCGGTTCATAGTAAAGGAGAGCCGCACAGAGAATCTTGGTTCATAGTGGTAGAGGAGTTGGCGATTGAGGAGGAGTAGGAGTCAGGATAGGGGGGATGAGAGGAGGGATGAGAGGAGGTGGTGGTGGCGGTGGAGACAGCGGAAAAAGTAGAGACAGGGGAAGTGGAGATATCGGTGGCAGTAGGGATCAACTTCTATGAGAGCTTGAGGGTGAAAGGAAGGAGGAGAAAGTTAGGGTTAATTTATAAAACCTGGTGACACTTTTATCAGTTCTAGATAAAAAGCATTGATAAAAGTATGTTTTATCAGTGATACAATTGAAAGCGCTTATAAAACATGCCTTTATTAGCACTTTTTTAGCGCTGATAAAAGCCCATCTTTATCAGCACTAAAAAAGCACTGCTAAACGTATGTTTTATCAGCGCTACAATTGAAATCACTGATAAAACATGCCTTTATCAGTGATTTTTTAGCACAAATAAAGGTCAATCTGTATGAGTGCTAAAAAAGAGCTAATAAATGGAAACTTTATCATCAATTTTTAATTAGCATTGATAAATCATATGATTTATTCATAATTATAAAATTATAACCAATATAATTATTACATTTATAATTTTATAAATATATATAATTAATATATTTATTATAATTTAATAATTTAAATCATAATTATATATATATATATTGATGGTGTTTCTGTATAAATTATAATTAAATATTTATATATAATTTTATAATTTAAATTATAATTAGATATATATAAATATAAATTGATATTTTATTATTATTTTTATTTTCATAAGTATTTAAAAATTTATATATATATATATGCCTATTTCTGTGTATATATCCATGAAATACATATATTTATAAATAAATATATTCAGAATGTATTCATAAATATATATTTATCATTTTAAAAAAAATATTTTGTAATTTTATAATTATTTAAACATATTATATATAATTATTTATATAAAATTATAATTATATATAATATATTTAAAAAGTAAAATTTTATATTTAACTGAATATTTATATTTTTAAATATAATAAATACATTTATTGTTTATTTAAATATATTTATCATGATTTTATGTATTTATAAGAAGATAAAGCTTCATATATATAGGAAATGAATGAATACACCAAGTATATATAGTATTATAGTATATATGGACAACATTAGTGTAAACAATGAACAAATATTCCTAAGAAGAACGTACACATCAATTGACACATTCATTTGGAAACATAAATTTATATATATATATATAATAAGTATTTGTATATATATATATTAAAAATTATTTATATATAATATTATAATCATACAGTATAATAAATATATAATAAAAATATAACTAAAACTATTAAACATAATACACAAAAATAAAACATAAACATAATAAACATGTATTTTTTATTTAATGTATACATATAAACATTATCTTTGAATATAATTAAAATATTTTTATATAAATTAATAATATTTTCAATCAAAAACTTTTATCAGAGCTATTATTAGCACTGATAAAGTTGAATTTTTATTAGCACTTTTTGTTAGCACTAATAACGGGGGGACTTTATCAACCCTAATATTCGCACTGATAAATGGTAGATTTATCAGTGTTTTTTTCTAGCACTAATAAAATTCCCCCTTTTATCAACGCTTTTTGATTATCACTAATAAAATCTGAGCACTTCCCTTTCACGTATTTGTGGTAGTGTAACAAACCTAATGAAAGATGAAATGACCTACCATAATGAACCTCAAAGGGTTCCATATGAATCATTGTTTGATAACTATTATTAAACAGAAAATCTATCGAAGACATATATTTATCCCAATATCCACCAAAATCATCCACAACTTTCTTTGGGATGTCATTCCATAAAAATATTATCCCCTATGACTTTATGTCCATATATAGATAATATACTGGTTCACATCATCAGTTGAGACTCCATGGATATATATAAGTCCTTTCATAATCATTATGGGAATCATGTGTATCGATCTAAAACTATTCCCATAGGTACACCATGAAAACACACTCTATTTTGAATATACAAGTTGACCAAATAATATACTGAATGAGTCTATGGAATATGAAAAAATGTGAAACCTTCATTAATCAGTGAACTACCACACAAAATTACCTATGAATCCTCAATGTATGGGGTAATCCTATAATGAATTGTATTATCACTTCATCCCTTCCACACCAAAAATTGAAGGGGTTTAATTAAACTAGTAGTGTGTTGGTTCTCTTCCATTACATTTAGATATTAATGGTATTTAGTGACGAAACACATGAAATCTTCGCACATACCTGACCAAAAAAACACAAAATTATACCTTAACACATCAAGGTGGAATGAGGATTCACTACGCATTTCTATGTATGAGGATCCATTAGTATATATTCCCTCATCACTGTAGGGAAAACACATTTCCATGGACATACAATACATGATATCTATCCAAGGACCAACTAAAGACATGATCATCCTCAATAATCCATTCCCACATCATAAAGTAATCTAAATCAGACATCTGGTTGATCTTGAATCAATGAAAAATAAAGACACAATAGTTAAGGGAGTAGAAAGTACCACTTGTTATTCCATTAAAACATCCATATTCTAGTCCATGAGCTAGGTCACCTTCTTCTACTCCTATTTTTAAGTATAAACTCATAAATATTGGGTATTCATGCTCAATGTATCTACAACTACATTCCACTTCCCCAAGGAGTATGTCATCTGGAATTCGAAATCCTAAGTTACTTAAATAAATATATTTGTTGTAGATTTATTTATTTCTAGGAAGATATATATCACAAGATCTTATGGTTAACATAGATGATAAAACTCTCACCAAATAGATAATGTTACAAAAAATTGAATTCATGAACCATGGATGTGAGTTCCAAATCATGTGTAGGGTAGTTGCACTCAAGGGGTTGTAACTGATGAGACCTATAAGTGACCACATGATCCATCAACAATAGAACTACTCTTGTTTTAACTCATAGAGAATCATAATAAACTGTATAATTAGTCCCTAGGTATGGAAAAATAAAAAATTTAAGTAGGCATAAACCTATTAATTAGCTCTGGGAAATCATCCTTACACTTTCCAGATCACTCGAACATTACCCCCTTTATATTTAGCCTAATAAATGGTGTTTATGAGTGAGATATATCATGATTGAATCATATTAAATACCTAGATAGTCAATGAAAACATATAATATCTAACACATTCCTAGGATAAGACAATGACATCATTTTCTCAAAGTTCTGTTGATCATCTAAAATCTATGTCTCTAAGATCACATGTCCAAAGAAGCAAACCTCACAAATCAAAAAGTTACACTTTGATTAATTTTCATTTAGTTGATGTGTTCAAAGAATACTCAATAAAATATCAATATATGCATCATGTGAACCTTGGTTCCATGATTATATCAAAATTTTGTGAATAAATATCATAAAAAATGAGTGTGGATAGGGGTGAAGGATCTAGTTATGAAGTCCATGAACAGTTCTGGTGCATTTTCATGATGAATGAAAACACAAGGTACTCATACAATTTAAACATGATCCTAAACACCATTTTTAGCATATCCTTCACCCTGAAAAAAAACATTTGAAAACATAATCACATATTGAGAATGGAGAACCATTAGGTGCCCCTTAGAAGGTCAAATAGGTCATCAATCCTAAAAGAATGCATATTATTTCTTCACTACGACATAGTTTAACTTCTAAAATTCCATCATAATCTAAGGAAAAGATATTCCTTCTTAGATACTAAAATTGGTATACCCTATACAGAGGTACTAATATGGATAATAACTTCCACCTTAATATCCTCAAGATTATTTTTAGTCCAATAATCTTTGTCGATTCCATATGAAAAGGGAGAATTGATATGGCTTTGTACCCAAAAAGATATAAATTATGTACATGATCTACCTCTTTGGAATAATTATAAAGAAATATCAAAAAATAAATCTCCGAACTAATCCACCATAGAAGGTAAAATAGATGTAACCACTACCAAGACCACCACAAGAACTAATCTCACTATCTACACTGTAACAGCTCCTACATAGATGAAATATGTTTTTTACCTTCCTTAGAATCCCACTCTCATACGAGAACATATCCCTTTCCTATATGTGTGGTAAAGGAAACCCACCTTCAGTAACATCCAATTTGAGCTCGGAAGTATATCCACTGGTGCATCCAAAAAATGATTTCAAATCTTGATATATCCAAGACTAGAAAATTAAAAAAAAATATTATAGCCTCCAATCACCAAATAACATGGAATAAATTTCTAAATATGATATATACAATTTCTAAGATAAACATCAAGGAAAAATTACAAGGTGGATTTCTATAGGAAACCCCAAATTCGATACAACATGAGTAGAAATGAATGAATGGGAAGCCCTAGTATCAAACAGGTAAAATGAAATCTTCAAAGTGATAAAAACCATTCTTATAACTACCAACGGACCCTCATATCCATCTTTTGAAACTTAGTACAAATATTAAACTCATCATCACTTCGATCTGAATCCTTATCACCACAATCCATGGCTCTCTCATTGGACTGATCATAGAGGCATATAATGTTGTAGATACTGAGATCCTTGGCTAGATCACTGGCCTAATCTCTAAGACATAACATCACTATTAATATAAGGTCCACCTATCTAAGATATTGAGGAATATGTCTTACTATATATTCTTCCCACACCCAACCAGAAGAACCTTGAATAGAATAACTGGAGATTCCCAATTCTAACACACCAATAACAATCCCTTGTATGACTGGTATATGTTCCCGTGATAATGTCAAAATTTTCAATACTAAAAACACACTAGAGGAATCCTACATGGAACTAGACTAGATAAACTTATATACTTCTCTGAAAGCCTATCATCTTCCAATTACATCTCTTCGGATATTATCTTCTCATCATTGGAATAATTCCACACATCTCCACTCTAAATGCCACCACTCATTACACTAAAAGGGGAAGAAACCCTACAATGCTCTACTCGAATAGACACTATTCAATAGTGAAAACCTTCTAGACCAACTAAGAGTAAAAGGTAAAGTAAAACTTTTACACTTTATGCCTCGCCTTAGGAAGTAGACTAATATCAAATTTCCTTTCCTTTTGAGTCTAATTTTTATGCAATAGTTGGGAAAATCTAATTAAATCCTTAAAATAGGTCATATAGGTGGCCACTAATTTCACCCCCTCATAGAGTTCCATGATATACCCTCATGTATTCAACCCCAAATCATCAAACCCCCCACCTCCTAGCGGATTCCAATAGCTTGTAAGCAACTAATTCTACTCGAAGGTCATAAGAAATCTCTCCGAACTTGAAGATCCCCTCCAAAATCCTGATCCAATATTAAATATCATAAAAACCAACTATTCCCTAGAAGGTTAGAGGATTTTATAGTCAAAAGTCAGGGAAAAAATCCAACATCAGATTCCCTCCCAGATAGACACCTCTACCTTCCATTAGTATGATAAAGAAAACATCTTACTAAAGAGGATATACTGCTTGGACCACAAAAAAATCATATAGGTAGTTTTCAACAAAGCACTCTGTGATATTTGAAGGCATTAAATGAACATTACCAACTTTAATATTTCCTCACCCTAGTCCCTCGATGACACTATAGGGTGTTGATGCGGTTTCATTATGTAAAATTCAAAGTAGATAATACCTTTAACAAATCAAATATTAAAATAAAAAAGAAATTAAAAGGAAAACACACACACTGGAAGACACTAGGAAACAATACATAGAGTTACCCTCATCTAACAGGAATAACCCTCTTTGGAATTAACCAAGGCCTAATCCTAGATCCTTGATACATGAAGATTATTAACAAAAATAATAAAGTGAATCATAGGCATGATCTGGTTAAATTAATTATATGTCACTAAGAATTTATTTGGGAAAACAAAAGATACACTTTTTCTGGTATTAAATTGATTTAAATCTATATTAATCACTTGAAACTTGGAGCATGACATGCGTATCTACATTCCTACAAATGATGCATGAATTCACTCACTCTTTCTAGATTTTCTATTTTAAAATCCTATAAACCATAAAACCACAACAACTCCTTAGGATAATATGAATATATAATAACACAACCAATAAAAATCAATCCCACCTTGATAGTAACTTTGAGTTCCACTATAATATTTCTTTCTAAGAACTTTCTTAACTGCCCAACTCGAGTCCTAAATATCCTAACTTCATTCTTTTGAGAAAAAAATAGAAATTAAAAGAAAAGGGGCTCTTATACCACTTTTTTAATTCCTTGGCCCATATCATTAGGTCTGATATGATAGTGCACATGATCCCATTCACACCTACCCATATACAAGAGGCTCCCAACTAGAGGCAAGGGCCTGAATAACATCATGGGGAGATCATGGACTCATTATCAGTTAACCATCAGAGTAATGTAATAAAAATAATAATAATAAATGTAAATAATAAAAGGTCACATAGTAGAAGAGATAAAAAATAAATCATGAATCCTTTAATAAAATAATATAAAAAAACTAGTACATAAAGTCTAAAGTAGATCCCTATATGTGTAAGATAATTTACATAAAAAGAAAGAACAAAAAATTAAATAGAAATAACTATAGAAGATCTTGGATCTTGTTTTGGTCTTCCATCAAGGTCATCCACCAGCACCAACTCAACAGTATATTATAGGTCCATTTACCTTGTCCAAATATTGGACAATGAATTTTATAAGTGCATCAAGATTCTCATACAGGGTGTGAGAATAAATCTAAAAGGACAAAACTAATAATCCTTTAACATAACTGAAATGATTAAATAATGGTGGATTTGTCGATATAATTTAATAAATAATATAAAAACAACATCCACCAATATATAATGCACTTAACAGGATTCAATGAATCCGTAATCATACCTACTTATCCTCCATGCAGTAAGGAATGTCTATTGGAACACATAACATGCATTATCACTCAGGTCATGACCTCATCAAGCACACCAACCCATCCCACACACACTCAAGGGAAGTTGCATAAAGTACACCGACCCATCCCTACACACTCAAAGAAGGTCACATCAAGAACACTAACCCATCCTTGCACACTCATGGGAGGTAACATCAAGAATAATGACAAATACTGGCACACTAAAGGTAGTCCACATCTAGAAGCAGTAAACAAGAAAAAAACATCAAAAGCCAGCACATGCCAGTGAATTCATCATTTGCACCCATAAATAATTTATCCAGGACATACAATCCTCAACTAAGATCAAACTACTTCCCCCATGGTCATATTTCTAAGGTTTACAACCCAAGTCTCACCCATCTAAAGGTTTTAGGAGTAGTGGAAGCATCATTGGAGAATGTTCAAGTCATATTTTTATCATAATTGAGGATTGATCCAATATGTACGTCGAAGAATAATGTCATGAGAAAAAAAATTGAAATAAAAATTAATTGACTTGAGAAAATAGATTCAAACATGATATCATCACATAGTTTTTTATAATTAATTTACACTCTTAAATAATTACCTTGTTGTGAATACGTTCTTTGTAGATTAATTTGACAATGTCTATATGTCATACCATCATTGCATATTAGGAATAAAGTATAGAATCCCTCATGTGGTGATCCACATGTATACAACAAACCTCCAACTGTCACCATAAGAATATTTGAGTGCTTTCATGGATGATCCTAATTCTTGTGTCTTTAATCTTTGATTTCCACAATAATTGCTTCCAAGAATGATTATCCTTGATCTATATAAAATAGAGTGGGGTGGTAGATCAAGATCACTATCAGTTATTGAGATCATTCTTGGAGAGGAACTCTATAGGGCTTGAGAGTATTCTCCTTCTTAATATGAACACCCAATAAAATGGATAGCATTATGGTTGGAAATAATATAATTTGGTTTAAATATTTCTAGATTTAGAGAATAATAATTGCTAATTCACCCTTATAATTTCCTCAATCCCCATGGATTCTCATATATATATATTATATATATTATTATATATTTACATTCACAAAACTTGAAAAGTAATTAAATATTATTTCTTGTATAATTTTTTAGAATTCATTTATATAATATTTAATATATACTATTTCTCACTAAAACAATAAACTAAGTATGCAATTCCTCTTCAATATTTATTAGTTGTTTAATATTTAATTTTTATTTAATAAATAAATATCACTATATTATTCTCCAATAAAAAATTAAATATTTTATTCACTAAATAGAAAATTAATATTTATCAAAAAATCTACTCATAAAATATTCTCTCAAATAACTAGTGAAAAAATATGTGCAATCAGGATAATAATGAGAAATTATTAAACCTCACATGGGAATAATATTGATCCAACATGTTCAATAATAAATAATATTTATCATTTAACTAATATTTTAGATACACTTTGTGTGTGACCCTCTAGGCCTTTTTCTTAGTGGAATTAGGCGGAGTTGTTAAAAGTCTAAGGTTTTTTTCAAGAAACAAACCATGGAACTCGTTGATAAAGAATGTACTATTTTAAGGACATACAACATCCTATAAACTCTTATTGTGTAATATAATCCATTTATCATGATATCTCTAATCAAGCAAGTTGTATTCTGGTGTCATCAACCTATATGATAAAAGTATCATTCCTTTAATTTCTAGAAATGAAATAGCACACAAAACATCATGGCCATAGATTTGTTTATTATATTTCATTACCATTAAAGGGAAAAAAATATCAACTTATGTTAAAGAAAAAGTGGACAAATCCTCTCTCTCATTATTCATTAATGAAATATTACTCATGACACACCCAACGTATCCAACATTACCATGAACATATGTCATCGTGTTTTTCATTAGAACATGAAATTATATGACTAATAATATTTCATAATAATAATATTAATGTCTAAGGATAAATAAACACATCCCTAAGTAGTACCATTTAATGAAACATATAAATATGAATTTCCTTTAGGTAGGTAATGTTCTCATGGTCTTTTACACTGGAAAGTACTATAGTTGTACACCATGAGAAGATTCCTCAACATCCTATGAGTATCCACCCATTATATCCTATATCCATTTTCCCCATAAAATGATAACATCCAGTTATAGAATATATATTTAATAATACATTCATGGTACTTCCAGGTTCTCATCATTACAAGGAACTTCTATGACATTCCACTGTGATAGATACTCTTAAGAAATTATCACATTCTACGTACTTTATAAGAATAACGATCGTGTCATAAGAAGTTTATTAATATTCAAATAAATACATACATTTAATCATAAAGTACACAATATTTGGTTCTAGGAAACTAAATCCAAAAGAATCATGCTTTCCCTAAAGACAACTATTAACAACCATTTATCTACTATCTCTCACATGATAATCATCCTTCTGTTTAGGTAAGGCTTTATTAAAGGGGTCTACCATGTTTTCTTCTTTGGAAAATCTACTCATTAAAACTACACACCTATGAGAAAAAAAATTAAAAGGTGATACTTACAGAGTCTGTGATTTTTCCATTGGTATAACCATGGCTCCTTTGAGAGATCCACCACTACAATATTTTCATTATATAATTAAATGGGGTATTTACTAATAGGTAAAAAATTAATATCTTAGGAAATTATTCATATCCAAAAAATATTATTGAATGCATTGAAGACACTATATGCTAAGAATCCACTTTATAATTGGTTAAAACAAGATTCTTTAAACTCTTCCAACTCATAAATCCTCTATTGAGAATAAAGAAAAATCCTAACTACAACTTTATATCATTCTGGTCTATTTGAATTGTGGAATTAGTATATCCTAGTATTACCAGCTCCCCATATCCTCCATACACCTGTAAAATATCCTTAGTTTTACTCAAATAATTAGGGTTAACCTTAACAGTAGACCACTTTTGTTCGCTTGGATTTGCTTCATAGTTTCATAACATAATCAAGTCATAGGAAACAACAAGACTAATACCAAACATGACATAAATTATTGATTCCATAGCAGACATGTATGGTATTCTACTCATTATCACTCTCTCCTCTTGTTTATGAGAAACATTTTATTTGAAATATGTATACCATATGACATTGAAACTAATCCCCTCTTGGATTTTGTCCATACTAAATTTTTTTAGTATATAGTCAACGTATATATGGTGACATAGTCCAATCATCCTCTTTTAAATATCATGAATGATCTTGATAACTAAAATGTAGGTAACTTAACTTAAGTCCTCCATAGAGAAAGACTTAATTTACAAGTATTTAACAGACTCTACTATCGGTACATCATTTTTAATATGTAATATGTCATTGACATATATTACTAGGATAAAAAACTCACTCCCACTAAACAACATATAAACACATTTATCAGATTCATACATAATGAAACTAAATTATTTTATAGCTTCATCAAATTGAATATTCAATGATGTAGATTCTTGGTTCAATCCATAAATGTATATCTCCAACTTACATATCTTTTTTGGAATTTTCTAGGGTTAAAACCCTTTTTTGTGTCGTATAGATATCTTCTTGATGGTTCCCTCTAAGGAAATCTATTTCAAAAACTATCTTCAAAATTTTATTGTCATGTTAAGATTATATATAAAGTAGAATTATGATAGATTTAAAGGTGATAACTATGGAAAAGGTTTCATAATGGTCAATTACTTCAAACTTTTTAAAACCTTTATCCATTAACCATTATTTTTATGGTATTTAACTTTCCTTCCACATCCAGTTTTCTCTTCAATACCCATTTACGTCCAATGAGATTTATATAAACTGAAAGATCAAAAATAACCCAATTATGGTTATAATACATGGAATTTATCTTATAATTCGTTGCTTCCTTCCATATTTCATCTTATGAGCTATATAATTCCTCTTTTTAGGATATAGAGTCATTATTTTCAACTAATAACAAGTCACCATCATCAGTGACTAGGGAACCATATCTTTCTATTTCCCTTACCTCAATGTTTCTCCAATGTAGTACTTGTGTTTCAAGAACAAATTTATCCATAGGTAACTATGGAATTTGTTCATTTTAAAAACTCTTGTGTATACTTAACATCAACTTCATCAAAGTGAATATTTCTCCCCTTATACTTCATAAGTATGGAGTACCTTTCAAGAAAGGAAACTTTTCATGTGAAAATTACTTTCTTTTCTGAGGGTTTGATAGATTATATACCCTTTTTTCCATAGGATACCCTATAAAGATACACTTAATACCTAAAGGTTTTAGTTTGTGGATCGATATGAACATAAAAAATTCATAACATCCCCATACATGAGTTTGTGACAACAATGATTTCATTCCATACATTAACTCATATGGGATTCTATTTTCACCTTAGTTGGTACTCAATTTAGAATGTGTATAGAAACATGTAATGTATATCCCCAAGAGTATAATGGAATATCTGTATGAATCATCACAGATCATACCATGTTAAGAAAGGTTCATTTACTCCTTTCATTAACATCAATCCCTTTTGGTTAAAAATATGTAGCAATTTGGGATAAAATCCAAAAGAACCTTAGAAATTCCATAAACTCCTGGTTAAGATATTCACCACATTGATCAGATCTAAGATTAATTATATTCTTATCAAGTTAATTCTATTCTTCATTATTTAGTAATTTTAATTTCTAAAATTACTCATACTTATACCTCATCAGGTATACATAACAAAATATACTCAATTCATCATTATTAATTATTATGTAATAATATTTTCCGCATACATCTACTATAAATAGTCAAAAAACATTAATTTGTATTAATCCTAGAACCACTATGCCTCTTTCACCTTTTCCACCAAATTGTGGTTTAGTCATTTTACCTTGTAAACAATAATGGAATATTTTATGTGGGTTTAGCTCAAAAGCGACTAAATAATATCTTGATAAAGATTTTTCAAATACTTCATGTTTACATGACCAAGATGGGGATACTGTAATTGGGTGTTAAATGAGTCATGTGAACATGATTCATGATAAATTTATAATATATATTTTTATAATTTAATTCATAAAGACAATTATTTAGTTGTTCTTTAGCATAATAAATGATTTATTTACAAAAGAGTAATTCATTATCTCCAAATTTAAAAATAAAACATCCATGTAAAGGAAAGAAACATAGATTTTGTTCTTAGTATACTTTAAACAAAATAATAGTTCCTTAAAACTAAAATCATTCTAGTTGGAAATGGAATGTTTTAGTCTCCTATATCCAAAATAGTGATTCCTTCTCCATTGGCTTCTTTAAGATCCACCGCTCCGCTAGAAATCTAATAAAATCTACTTGGTTTTGAAATTTGGATTCAGATTTGAGAAACATAGGCTTTATCTAATACCCAATTTATAGATATATAATGAATGGATTCAATAATTAATTAATCTTTAAATTCCCTTCTCTTTTATGCATAGTTCTTCTTCCATTATCCTTGCTTGTGTTATGAAAAATACAAAACAATTTTTTTTCTTTTCTTACCTTTGGATCTTATTCTACTTAGAAATATAGTGTTTGAGTTATTGATACTTATTATTATTCTTGGACCCCTTTTCCATGTTTTTCCTTTTTTTTATTTAGAAGGACGGTAGGTGTTTCACACCCCATGTCATTATCATCTTGGAAAAAGAGATTATGAACTTTTGAATGATTATTATCACTATTTGTCATGTTTTAATTCATAATAAACCTAGATAATTATTTAGGTTTTAAAGAAAGGATTATATCTATTCATTGAACATTAGGGAATTTAATTCCTAAAATGTTTAATCACTCTATGTATCCAATAATATTGACTACATGAGGCCCAACATGTTCTGAGTCTTCAATATTGAATGTAAATAGTATATTGAACATTCCATATCTCTCTTGTCTTCCATTTTCATGATAGAGATAAAAAATGGTGGGATGTCATTCTATAAACATCTATATCCTCATATTTATTTATAATCTCATTGGACATGGATTATAGCATGAAACATTATACATCCACAGAATCATCTACATTTTTCTCATATAGAGATCATTCTTACTCATGAGCCTCTTATCCATGCATTGTATGAATGGGTCTTTCCAGATCATATATTTTCCTTTCATAGAGTTTAATAACATTAAAATTACTTTTTAATTATTATAAATTAGTTCTTTAGATAAGTTCATCCTTCTCAATTATGGATAATAGTGACATGGCTAAAGTCATGTGTATTTCAATTTCTACAATTATTGAGTTTATAATTTTAGTACTGTATTTTATTTATAAAGTTACATAATGAAAATTAAATTGATTAATCTCCCACGATATTATAAAAACCTAATATACCTCACAATTAGAGTGTAAATATCCTATTTCTTGGATATTTTAGTGTAAAGGATTTATATTCCTATCCTTGTAACCCAGAAGAAGTCATGTCAATCTCTTCAAAGGTATCATTAGTATGTGTAACTTTTTAGCTTATTTAGATCTCAACTCCTTGATATGTTGAGTGGACACCCCAATCATGAAATATTATATTTGTATTTCCTTAACACTTTTCCTATTAGTTTCACTAATTCTTGTAGAGGTGATAAACCCTTAATGAGAACTGGGTTAAGTCTACCAAAAAATCAATACAAAAATTCTTCGATAATTGAAAAAACCCTAATGATGGTTGGTTAAGAACTTTGAACTATGATTAAATTAATACAAAACTAGTGTAAGGATATTATTACTTAATATATATAATTTATGGACTTTAATCTGTATGAAAAAATATCCCATTTTATATTTATTACATGCATAATAATATTAAGTAGATTTACTTAAATGATTAACTATATCCAAGATAATGTTTACATAAACTGTACTTTATTTTAGTTTTATCTATCAAACTTGTGTATTCATTAATTAATGTGATCGTGAAAATATATACATAATGAAATTAACCATGAAACTTTAGGGAAATAAAATAATAAGATTGGTATGATAATGAGTTTTTCTTAATGGTTCATTTATCTAGAAAATATTATACTAACTATCAAACTAGTGGAAAAACACCTTGAATGATGGCGTGGTTCATGGTTTAGTTTTCTACTCATTATCTTATGTATCTCTTAGATTAGTTTCACCTCAACACAAAAATTGAACAACCTCCACTCACTTGGGAGCTTTATCCATTATATAAAATTTTACTCACATGTAGGTGAGTGGATGGGGATTTACAAAAAAGGAAATCTTGGGCACACATACCCTTATATAATGAGAGGAGGGATGATGCACAGTCTATCAATTTAATTTAATAATAAATTAAAGGAAACAAATCACATACAAATCATTGTTCTATCCACATGATCCTTTATATACATTCAATGAAGGACACATTTAATAAACTGTCATTCATTTCAAATCATTCTTAATTAAGATAAATCGAGCTCAAATCAATTAATGATTTTCTTTAATTAACTAATTATTATATATTATTTAAAATTTAAAATTTCTCGAGATTCACATATATAATAATTTTAAATAAATTAAACGATTTATTTAAAATTAACCATGTGAAAAACATATATCTTGGAGGCAACATTGTGTTTACCCATCCAAACTACCCAGAATGTACAATATCCATACACTATTTACTCCGGCATCATGAAGTATACACACCATCTCACATATTTTCATGGTGTGTACTATCAAATGAGTGAACAATAGACACATGTTATTTATATAGCGTGTCCTGTATTAATTCACATTGAGTAATTGTTGTATTATAGCTTATAGAAAAAATGTAGTTCAAAATATTATACAAAAATTAGTTAGATATTAAATATATATATATATATATGTGTGTGTGTATAACCCATAACAATTCATGCACTAGTTAGATAAATGAAATACAAAACACATGTTGTTAATTTTTTAGTTGTATAATAAATTAATTTTAATTTTTATGCAATCATGTAATATACATGGATTGTACTATCCAGCTACACATCATGTATTGTTATTTTCCATCTATCCATAAAATGTGCCTAGGGACTTGCCTTGTTGTCCTTCTATATATATTTATGGAGTACACAACGTTTACTTCGGGTACACATCATATGGTCGATGAGTTACATGATTACCATTCACATGTGACGTGTAAAAACCCATGTTTTTTTGGAGTAATGGACTAATGTCAGGTATACAAGTTACATGTCAGTTAGTCCTGAAAACTGTATGACTTACTATCCCAATGAACACATGGTGTATTAAATACGCACTTTATGTAACAAATGAACATTATCCAAATTAATTCATGATTATTTCGGTTTCATTAAACACAGGTACACATTCTGTACCTATATGATACATATCATGTACTCTTGTTCTAATCCGATAGAATACATGGCACAAATATATGAGTTCTTTGAATGTTTTTCATTAAAAATTAATTGATTTATTGATTATATTAATGACAATGAATAAGAAGAAGATAAGATATCATGATTTGGATTAAAGTATGAATACACTATAATTGAAAAAATAATGATTAATTTATAAATCAATAAATGATCCTTAAATAATTAAAAATTATTCTATGTCCACTCTAATACTAGTTGAAGGTTCTAGGTGTAGCAGAAGAACCGATGGGGGCATTCCTGAAATGGTTTTTTACATAATAAATTATTAATCTGATGTGTACATAAATGAAGAACACCTTACCAATTGAATTTAATAAAATATTAATTTACCTAATAACACTAAAACCAAATGTAGGATCATTACATAATGATTTATAATTAATTTAAGAGGTTAAATAATTACCTTGTGATGAATTATTTCTTCATTGGTGAATTTGAAATTTTTTCTACATCATATCATCATTGAGCCATAAAAATAAAGTTTATATTCCCTCAAGTGGTTATCCACACATGTTCAATGAATCTGTAAGGATCACCATAGTAATTTTTGAGTGCTAGTGCAGAAGATCCTAACACTTTCCTAGTTCATCTCTGATAACCATGAGAGTCACATAAAAGAAGGATTATCCTTGATCTCTCTAGAATATAGAGGGGTGGTGGATGAGGATCAATCTCAATTCATGAGAGTTTTCATGGAGTGGATCTCTCTAAGGCTTGAGAGGATCTCCTTGTTGTTGTGAACACAAAAAAATGACTAGCTTTAAGTTTGGAAATAATTTAATCAGGTTTAAATTATGCAAGGGTTAAATAATAATAATAGCACATGATACATTACTATATCCTTAATCCCTAAACAAATACATGTATATAATAAATATATATATATATATATTGATAGGTACATTACTAGTGAATTAATTAAATATTATTTCTTGAATAAATTGTTTAAAATTCATTCAAATTATATTTGATATATATTATTTATCACCAGAACATTAAAATCAGATCTCCATTCCTCTACTATATTTATCAGGCTTCGAATGAATACCATATATTTTATAAATAAAAATCATTCCTTTATTTTCAAAAAAATAATTAAATATTCTATTCACTAACTTGTAAATAAATATTTTTTAAAAATTCATCTCAAAAAATATTCTACTAAATAACTAGTAAATGAATATACCTAATCAATATAATCATGAATAATTATTAAACCACACAAGAGTACAAAATTTATCAAACATATTAAATAATAAATAATATATTTTTATTTAACTGATTTTCTAGATACATTTAGTGTCTAACCCTCTAGGTCTCTTTCTTAGTGGAATTAGGCAGAGAAACCAGAAGTTTACGATTATCACATCAAAACATACCAAGAAAACCATAGATAAAGAAGTTAATGTGAAAACAAAATAAAACCTTGTATTCATTCTTACTGTGAAATAAAATATCTTAATCATGATATCTCTAATCATGTATGTTTTATACTGGTGTTATCAACCTATGTGATCAATGTCTCAATATTTAACTTTATGGTAATGAACCTTCCCACCAAGCACCTTGGAATTGGATTTATTTTGAATATTTCATTCCCATTAAAGGTCTTGAGTTATTAAATTTTGTTAATGAATAAAAGGGAAAATCATTTATTGAAATATTCATTAATGAAATATTACTCATGATGTACCTAATATATTCTACTTTACCATGAAGATATGTTTTCAAAATTTACATCAGTAAATCAAAGAATGTGGTTAATAATGATTATTAATAATATTTTTAATGCCAATGGATCAATTCATACAACTTTAGATATGAACATCCAAGGAAAAATATATTCTTACTAGAAGGTCATGTTCTCATAATCTCTTGTATTGGAAATTACCAAGGGAGTACGCCATGAGAAGATTTCTGAATTTCCTTTGAGTCTCCACCCTTAATAGCCTATATATGTTTTCCCCTCAAAATATATCATACAACTATAGTACATATACTTAAGAATACTATTGAGACAATTCTGTGTTCTGATCATAACAGTGAATTGATATGAACTTTCCATGGGTAAGTAACTCTTAGAACATTATCACATATTCTATCACACTTAAGAACAATAATGATATGATAATTTGTTTATTAATATTCAACACAATGAATACATGTAATCATAATGTACATAGAATTTATTTTTAGGGAGCCCACTATAAAACCGTTGACCAATGTGGAATTCCTAATTAATCTGAAACATAACTCATCACTCCCCCTCTAAAGGGACAACCACGTCTATATAGACCTTTACTATAAATTTAACACCACATGTAGATTTTTCATAGGGATACACACACTCCCATGTGAAATTTTAAACATACAACTCCAAACAATAGTAGTAAAATGGTAAGGACTTCCTACTTCAAGTGTAACAAATCTCAATCACCAGGAGTGACCACCAGACTTAGTCCCAATAAGAAGAATCCATAAAATCTGACAAAAAATAACCCAAATTAGGGTTTACATCAATATAACCAAATCATAATTGAATAAAATGTAATTTAGGTATTTCAAGATGTTTGAATCATAGATAGGAACCTTTAAGAATTAAAAAGACATGAAACCACATATAGATGAGATAGAGGGAGAAAAAATAGAAAATTGTGACATTTTATGTACCAAAATATCAAGTGAGGGTCAAATAAGTTGAGGGAAAACCATAATAGGGGTCTCAGGAGATGTTACAATTACAAAATTATAAAAATTTTCCTTGGCGACCATTCACCATGTGATTATAACATTCACACCTTGAATGAATGAAAATAGTATGATCTGTATGTTCTAAGAGTGGATTCCCTAGACCCAACATAGAAAATGATTTTTGATCCCCATATTAAATATACAATGAGTTATGAATGAAATAAACTTACCATATTTATGTTTATTTTTCTCCATCTACCATTTATATTGTAATTTCCCTACATTACTTGTCTTATCAAAGGGTCATAGAAATGTCCATGATATAATGGGAACCTATAGATACCATTAAAGTAATATTAAATATATTTCATATGGTCTAGATACATCATTATAACTATAAATATATGACTTCTAACTATCATATGGTGTGTGATCATAAGTATTGAGACTTCTTCTCATCATGTTCATACTAGGTGATCTCTATTAGAAGTGATGATGAGGATTGAATCTCCAATAGGAACACAACTTGTTAAAGGGGTAATTTGTAGTTCCTATCTATGAACACATGTAATGGTCACCTGTATTGAGAATATTATCATTGTATACTATTTTATCATGTATGTTGATGTAAGGGAAAACCATTATATTTATGTCATGGTGAGGTTGCTTGATTTTGGCATTCCATTAGCGGTATGGAATTGGTTGAATAATAAAGATATAATTTTTCACTTCCCAAAGAAAGTGATATATCAGGACTATATGATCATGATAGTAGTACCTTTACTAAATCCATGGCCCTGGTTGAAGAAGGTAAGTCTATCCAATAAGGTCGGAAAATAACAAAGCTCGAACAGATGATGACACAAAGTATGCATTATGCCTTTTGAGATACCATGAGACAAATAGATTATAATACATGATGTGTGTTCATAATAAATGTAATCATTTATATAAATTTTCCTAATATCATTAGGGGATTTGATGGGTTCCTAGAATCCATTCATGGTATTTGAAAATTATTCACTCCTATTGAGATAAAGTCCTATAGGGTCAAACACTATGGATATTCAATATTATGTCCTATTATGACAAATAAGAGTGTATGACATGGTGGGACCCACCACGAGCTCTGAGATATGTCTGAGAATATACAATCATAATAAAATAAATAAATTCATATTATTCAAGTTAATAATAATTTGTATTGAATTTTTTTATTAAATGTATTCATAAGATATTAAGTGAGTATATAGGGGAAATATTATACAAATGAATATTATTTTATTATTCATGGATTGATTAATATTTATAGGAATTATGAGTTGAGTTAATGGATAATTTTTTAACATTTAATATTTTTATTATTTTATAGGTATTTGGTAGAAATATAAATGATTTTTAACACATAGTTAATTGGTAATATCACTTCATTTATGGTTTATTTAGTGGTAATGAATATTTGGTTTCTGGGGAGCCATTTCCAGATATTCAAAACGTTTCTATATAATGTGTAGGAGACTCTAAATTAATTTAATATCCATCCTATGAATTATAAATCCCCTCTATACTCTCTCTATTCCTAGAGTGAGATTCAGTTGTTCTACGAAATCAACCAATGGTCTCTTTCACGGATCCATGGAACGATGTAGTGGAGATCATCAGGACATAAAAGGCTTCATCGAGTCTCCATGATAGCACCCAGAATATGATGAATAATGTTCTCATGGACTTTAGAAGTGAAAGTGGATGATCCATAGGGATCCATCTTTGGTTCATTAATGAAACATTTACATGTGATGAGTGGATGTTGAGAATGACTTCAGATCAAAAAAGGTAATTATTCATTTTATTTGTTCTTAGATATTTCACAAAGGATCCTCAAATTTTGTACTAGGTTGAATTTCACTAAATTTGATGTTGTTAAAAATATTTGATCATGAAAACTTTTAAATCATCCACCAATTTACTTCTATTTTCATCTCGATATATTCAATTGGTTTCAGAGGTAACACGTGAGGATTTAATCCAAAAAAACAAAATTTAGAAAAAACATTTAGAGAACATAACTATAGTCCCATAATTGTAGATGATAATCCAATAAAATATTATATGACCAAGATATGACCATCTAAAGAACAAAAATAAAAACATTATTTTTTTGAATGATTAAATTTGAAGAAGAAAAAACTATTTTAACTCGGGTTGTGTCTATGGTAGCTTTTTTTTCTAACATTCTCAATTTTTGGTCAAAATTTTAATGCCCAGGATATTTATTTATATTCATCGAATAATTGTTTTAAGTTCGGTTTTTATTCTAAAAAAATTTTGAATTCAACAAAAAATAAATCAATAAAAAATCATAAATTCAATAGTGTTTAGAAAATGTAATTAAAAAAAAGGGTCTAAGAGGCATTGTTAGATGACAACATAAATTATAAAAATACAAAAATTTAAAAGAAAGACAAAATAATGGTCAGAGTTTTGTGGAAATTGGCGTAGAGAAAATTAAAAAAAAAGTGGGTTAAGGGGTTTGGGTTTCCTACCAAGGATAGAAAAATAATTAAAACCCAAAAAATGGGGAAATGGATGGTTTTAAGAAGAAGACAAAACAAAATAGAAAAAACATTCTAAAAAATTGGGAGGTAGCAACATTGCCCCTCCCCTAACCTATATCCAACCACACACCACCCTAGAACTTGGCACCATTCGAAAACACCTTGGATAGCACCGTAATCCTCCCATGCCACCTCCCTCCATTGCCTCCCATGGTCTATTTGTTGGTGTGGCCTCAATATAAGCTCATAAATTCCCAATTCTTCTTCATACTTTTTGTTCAAAAAATGGTTAAAATTGATAAATTTTTTAGATAACATTATTTTTGTTATTTAATTAATTATTTTAGCTTATTAAATCTTTAGTTAACTTTGATATTCTAATTTTATTTATGATATTTAATTTTTTTTAATTCACTAACATTACTTTTAGTCTTTTGGTGTAACGCCCCAACCCTAGCAATTTGAAATTGTTCTTCGAAAATAAAAGGTTGAAAATAGAAAATATCTTTGTGGGAAAACCCACATCAGAAATTAGGTTACTAAAATTTAGTCTTAATATGAGGAAAATATCTAGTGGTGTTCTTGTACAAAGTAAAATGTACATATACTAACAAGGTATCGAAAAATAAATTTGGTATAATATGATATAAATTTTTTACAAATATCACATGGAATAAATCTCTCCTAGAATACATATATGATACATAGGAGAATATTAATGTGGTGAGTAGAAATCCATACTCTTCTACAATGGATAAATAACATATTTCATTCTATGTATAAGATATGATATTTCCAATATATTATTTATAGTGGGAAAATATCAGTAATATCTAGGATAACTTCATGGGAAGTAGTCAGAGCTATCAAATTATACTTGAGAAAGAACAAGGAATGTGTTCCTAGTACTTGGAGAGGAGGGGAAACTAGTTATAATGAGACAAAAACTAGTCATCCATTAGATATATGAGATAAAATATTATTGTCAATCTATGGTTATGAGGAAGATAATATCATTCATTACAATTGTATCCATATGTACAAAGGACGAGTGATTTGAGGATTTTGATGAAGTTAAAGAAGTAATGTAAAATATGAAATGATTGGTTATAATTATTGGAGTCACACCTAGTATGTAAGGCTTTGTTAGAATTATTATAATCCTACTATTGGTACTATCCAATATGTCATGTTTTGAATGTGAAAAAAAGGAATGCACTTGGGGATACCATCTTTTGAGGAGAATTACTCAAAGAGGTGAAGTCATAGATTATAGTATTTCTATACAACTAAGATGTGGTAGGACTAACAACTAAATCTATAACTACTAAGAAGAATGATCTTACCATGTGATAGATAACAAGGTTTGTTAACAAGAAGGATATATTGAAAGATAGAGTATTTTAATAGTCATTTCCCTAGAAACAATTTAAACAATGATTTTAGATTACCATATAATGTATATAGTGAGTTATGAAAGATTTATACTTACCATAATAGTGTTGATTTTTTGTGTCAACTATCTATATGGAAATTTACCTAGATTAAATTTCATATCTTAGGGTTATATCAGTTCCCTAGATATAATAAGAACCTAGATATACCATGAGAGTTATATTAAACATATGTCCTACATTCGAGATACATCATTTTTACTAGTCATTGATGATACCTAAATATGAGGTGTTGGGGGAACAGAAACATTGGCAATTATTATCATGAAGTTTTCACTTGGAGATCTTAAGTATATGAGATCATAAGAACTAGCTTACTAATAAAAACACCACATGATAAAAGTTTAATTGGTAGTACGTATATGTGGACATGTGTAATGGTATCCTTTCATGAGATTATTATCAGTGTATAATATTTGATAGTTTACTTTGATGTTAGTAGAAACCCATAAAATTTACATAATGTCATTGTATCTTGCATTTGGTGTATCATTTGTGGTATGACATTGATTGAATAATCAGGAAAGAATTTGTCTCTTCTGAAAGGAAGTGATATCTCGGTCCTAGTTTACCAGAATTATAGTACCATTACTAAATCCCTGGCCATGGTAGAAGAAGGTAAGTCCATATAGTAATGTCAAAAAATAATAAAGTAATAAATGATGATGCGAAGTGTGAATATTTCTTTATGAGATATTATGAGACAAAAATATTATATGATATGACATGTGTTAGTAGGAAATTGTTTCCATTTATATGAATTTTATTTATTTCTTAGAGGCCTTTACGAGTTTCTAGACTCCTCTCTTGGTATTTTAGTAGTCTTCAATTCCATTGATATAAGGCCTTAAAGGGTCACACAATTAGAGTATTTGAACGTATTTCCTATTCTGGTGTATTGTAGTAGAGGACATGGAGGTCCCCAGCATGTGGTCCATTAGATGTCCAAGAGTATACGATCAACAGGAAATAAATTAATTCATATTATTCAAATTTAATATTATTGGTATTGAATTTTTTATTAAATATATTCCAATGATATTATGTGAATACATTTTGATAATATTATATTAAAGAACATTATTTTAATATTCTAGGTTCATTTAATATTTTTTAGAAAGTTGAGTCGAGTTAACAAATCAATTTTTATAACATAATATTCTTATTATATTAATGGTAAGTGATAAAAATATAAATGACTTTTATAATATGCTTACTTGGTCATAACACGTCATTTATGGTTAATTTAGTGGGTAATTAATATTCAGGGAACGGGGAGCCATTTCAGTGTATTCCTCAGTACACTATATAAAGAGGAGTAGGCTCTCGTGTGAGGTACTATCAATCCTATGATTTTGAGGGCCTCTATATGCTATATCCCACTTCATATATAGAGAAGTATGTATTCCATGAAATCGATCAAATATCACCTTTTCTTATTAATGGAACAGTGTAGAAGTGGCCATCAGAACAATGAAGGCTTCATAAACTCTTTGTACTATCACCTAGAATATGAATAATAACATTATTGTAGACTTTATTAGTGTGTGTGCATGACCAAGAGGGATTTAGATTTAGTTCCTTTAAGTAATAGACATCGTAGATGATCATATGTCAAGCTATACTTTAGATATAATGATGTGATTATTCATTTTATTTTTGCTCAAATATTTAACGCGGGATACTCAGATTCTTTATAGGGATATGTTTAACTGGAGTCGATGTAGTTACATCAATATGGTGATGAAAAAAATTGAATTCATAACTCGCATTCTTCTACTTCATTCCCTCGTTACTTTACTATAGTTATTCTCAAGTCATTCACAATATGAACCCTATGTTCACGCTATTAATGAGGCACGATGAAGTATTACAGCTTCAATATTGGTTCCTTTCCTAAAAACTAAACCTCATGCCACTACCAAACCACAAAATAGTTAAAAAAATATAAATACAATTATGAAACAATTAAACCATAACACACCTTTAACTCTCCACCTTAGGAGTAACCATAATCAAACTATATTAAATAAATCTAAGATAATTACCCAAATAATGAATTCAACTCACTACCACATACTATATACCATAGTTCCATGAGTCTATATGAATATTTCTCTTAAATATTATTATCTGTAAAACTCAAAATTCATAATAACTATGGATACTGACTTTTAAATATTTATAATAATTATCCCATGAAACAAAATTTCCTCTGCATATTTTCTATCTATACCACTCTAAATAATATGAAACTTACTGAAAGTAGAATATAATTCTTTTTAATAGACCAATAAACCATTTAACTAATCTGAAAAGTCCATACATACATATTAGTGATGGTTAAACAAATTCAAAAGGGAAATCTAGTGGAATTACGAGTACCAAAAATGTAGATTATATTTTTCAATAATAAAGTTCTAATATTTCCCTTCAAAAACTTGTGAAGGTTCATCACTACTAGACTATTTAATATTTCTTATATATCACCAAATTCGCTACCCCAATACTAAGAGACAGTCCCAACCTAGATTGTCTTAAGAAAATAATCAAGATATCCATATATCGGTGTTGTTGAAAAAAGTCTTCAAACTAATAATTTCCCACACCAACTGTTACCCATTATCCTAAAATCACTACTCACCCTAAAAAATATTATTCCTATTCCACCATATTCACCACAAATACAACTATCTATACCTTAATCATTCACCAAAACATTACAATATTTAGCACAATACCTTATAAAACATCACTAAGCTTTCAATTTAAATTCTAATTTAAATTGAAAGAAACCAATTTTCCTAATTCCACTTGACTATAACATCTCCCTAATCTAACAACCAAATAAAAAACTAATAGTCCATACCTTAATTATATACCAATTGAGAATAATGAAAAATGAAATAGTAAGGGAACTAGAATATTTCCTCCCCAAATCAATGCAGACTACAATTTAGTCATTTTAAATAACTACCCCAAAGTGGCACAAGAAGAAACACTTAATTCCATAATCAATATCTCAGAAACATTTACAACACTATCCACAAACCATATATGGGTGATCACCCACTACTATATACCAACTAACCCATTCGTCTCTCATAGAGTATCTGAACTAATGAAATTTATTGAAAAACATAACCCATCCATATCACATGAATTTAATACAAAAAAAACGATCTAACAAATCTAATGATCCAACCCACTCATTTCTAGAATTACTCACCCTCCATCCAACAATAAAATTATAAACAAGGAATTATATAGAAACAATATCACTATAATAAAAAATCAATAAAATCAATCAGAAAACCATACTCAATAAAAATTACTCTTTAAACAAAAAACCTCATTTTTTTTAAACAACACATTACCCAAAACCATTTTTATTCCCTTATCAAGTTTTTGAAAACATTTCCTAAAACCATAGCTCACAAAATCATAACACCCATTTCAAAAAAAATTATTTTCTATTATTTTAGAAATAATATTATTATAAAAAGAAAACCTAAAAAATTTGAACCTTATATTTTTTTATCTTCCAATTCCATTGGTTCTTAACAAAATCACTAAATTTAAATAATAGAATAATTCAAAAATTCAAAAATTGTATTTAATTGTTTTTTACAAAACCCACTTTTGGAAACCACTTTATCGTAAAATCTACTCAAAAATAAATGTTATCAAAATTTATAAACATTAAAATCCTATTTATAAGAGTTTGTCCCAAACCAATGTTTAAAAATTTTGAATAAAAAAAATTATGTTTTAAAAGGCCTCTTGTTCTCCCAATATATAACATAAAAAAAGTTTTATTTTCTAATTGTTTAATACTATTTGGAAAACTGATAACACCCGGTCATGAAGTAAAATTAATTCTTTCTCCAATAAATTCAAAATTAATTTACCTAAAACTGAAATATTTATTATTATATATGTACTAATTTATTGAATTTTAAATTTTTCAATGCTAGTTCCATTTTATAGAATCCAAGTATGAGAAACTAAGGCTCAATAATTGTGGTCAAGAAATCCTATAGAGAAAATTTATATTGATATGAAAACTACTATCAAATGACCAGTGAATGGACATTACCAATTCTAAAATAGAAAGAACACTTTCATTGCAATGTACTTGTGCCAATTATACCCTTCCCATAATTTTAATAACACAAATATAATGAATATTAAACATCAATGCACTTTTTTGATGAATTTCCCAAAAAAGAAATATCCATTCCTTTTCATAATTTCAATATTCATCTAAAAATTCAACAATAATAATATAAAATCATGTATATTACATTAAATCCATTTTATGGTAATACATGATGCATGTGAAACAAAAAAAATATTAGTGAACTGTGGTTAAGAATCATCAACTATAAAAATCCAAATGAAACATACTCTTTTCGAGTCAACCAACACATCACATTACTAAACTTCACCAGCAACTTAGGTATCACTATAAATATGTTGATCAATTATTTTTTATCTATTAACTCTTGTGTTTTGACACATCCTATATCAACAACTAGTAGACCATAATTTCACTAAAAAGATACCATTTTTAACATCTCGAACTAACTAGGTCCTTAAACATGACCCCAAGCTAAGCCAGAATGCTACCCGACCCTTAATGTTATTCCCAAACTACTGGTGTCCTGATAGATAAATTTCACCACCCACTTAAAATATATGGAAATAGTATTTATATCTAATTTACAGAACATATTAATCTCTATAAAATATTACATAGTGAAACCCAAGAATGAACATTTTTAGAAAAGGTTGAGGTTGAATCCCCCTTTATTGAACAAAAATGAAAGAACCCATTTTAATAAAAGGGTGAAGTGGGAACCCATAAATGGAAAATGTTAAATTCTAATTAATATACATGACCCAAAGTTTCAAATTCATTGAATTATAAAATAATATTAAACATAAAAATAAGAAATAGAAGATGCATCATCCACCCCTCATCGCCAGATAATGTAAAAAAGAAAAAATTCAAATAAGATGTGTTGACCCCTACCAAGGAGTTGTGTTGTGATGGTCAAAAATCATAAAATATCACACCTAAATTCCACACTGAGAAGTGGGGGAGGTCTTGATGATATGTTCCAGCACACATATCCCTCTTTTGAGCTGCCCGTTTGATAATGCTGTAAGGAAATCACCGCAATGACAACCTGATGAAACACAAAAACCAGACTGAAATCACTATGAAAGATATCATTTGTAGAGTACCTATCCATCCATAAAATAGATGATATATAGATAATGTTGGATTAAAAACCCCAATTCATTGAAACCTACAAAAGATACACTATTTTCTAAATGCAATGAAACAAAAACAAGTTCCTGCAAATATCACACCAATCCAATGGACAAAGAGTCCCACCAAGGAGTACATATTCCGACTAAACCATGCCTTCACCAGCCAAGACACCAAATAAATTGAAGAAAAGTCTCAAAAAATCCAAATACACCCGAATCATCATCAATATTCTCCTTCATCCATCAATAATAGCACAACTATTGCAAAGAACTACAAAACCACCGACTGACCAGCACCAGTAGCACCTTTCTGAGCCAGATGAATCCAAAGATCCACCAGGATAACATAGTAAAGAAATATGTCTAACATTAATCTAAAAAAACACACCACCACCAATATTCTTGAAACCACCATTTGAAGGAGACCGAGACACTCTAGGAAAACTATAACCTTCGCATAGAGTAAATACTGAACAAACACTGCTCGACAAACCAGCCACCACCTAAAAATGAAACATTATTGAAAGATCATACACGATGATTCACTCTGGTAGTTCCTATATATAAATCCATATTTGAGGTTGGGGAAGCCCAACCAGACCACTATTCAATCACCAATATGATGCCACTCGCATGACGCCAGATTGATTCTAAGCCCTTCCACAACCTTTAAACCCCACCAGAGAACACAAATATGACAATATCAAAGTAAAGAGGATGATAAGAGTCCACTCGTATAAGAACTTCACAACACAACGACATTTGAACATTACATTATGTCAAGAAGAAATGACGGAAGGGACAAAGTGTGGAGGAGACCATCATAGAAGACTCCAAAACGAGCAGTAGGATATGATTTTATTGAATAATCACCCCCAAAATGACCCTAAATAAAAATAAACCTTCAAAGGATAAGATAAAAAGAGGTAATGGAGGATATTGTAGACTAACATAAAGGAAAATAGAAGAAATCCTAAGGGAGGGAGTTCACATAGATATGAGAATGAGGATCTATCATGAATGAACATGTAAACCAAAGTGATATATAAGTACAAAAAAACCCCTATAAAAACATACCATAATGAAAATACCATCATGCATAAAGAAAATCACCACTATCGATGAAACATCCTCTACCAGTCTTTAATAAAAGTACACAAAATTTTGTTCAATCCAATACAACAAAATCCAAGAAACCTTTATGTTAAGAAAAATCATTTACATGGGAACCACGATTCCCTTATAGGGGGTGAGAACAATACCTAGTAAGACATCCTCAAAACTCCCCATGCACCCCAACCATGTGAAAATCAACCAATCTATAAATTGATTTTATAAATCATACTCAAAATCAGTACCATTTATAAAAGTATTTTAAAGAAATTTAACAATCTATAAGCTGGACCTCAATAATATAACATTTATAAAACAAAATAGTAAATTCATATATCATACTTAAACATAATTTAAATAATTAATATCCTAATATTAAAAAAAATCATTTCTAAAACCAATGCACACACAATTTTTCATAAAACATCCTCAGAGAATACATGATTAATATCAAAATTGGGTTTCAAAAACTCATGATTGGCCTGAATACCCCTAAATACCACCAATCATTAATGATAAGGTCCCCACACTCAAGATTAAGTTTACCAAACTCAAGTTTATGAGCCCACAAAAATAAATCAAAAACATGAACAATAATAACACAATCCAATGAAACTTTATTCAAAACTTTATAAACATATAACCAGTGAAACATAATTCATACACCAAATACCATCAATCATGAAACTCTACATAGAACCCAATATAACATATACCATGAAAATCAATTCATAACCTAAAGTAAAATCAACTATGTAACTTGACACACAAAATTTAACAATAACACCCTCCATGACACTCTATGAATGTAATAATAAAAATTAAGAGTCTATATACTAAAAATTATAACACACCAATAACAAACCAAATCCAAGAAACTACTTAATAAACCCATTCCAAAACACACTTTTCAAAAACCCCTAATTTGTAGCAAACCACCCACCCACCTAGAAATTAACCATTTTTAATTCCACCAAAAAAACTAACATAACCCACTATTTTTTTATTTCAATAGTTAAAACAAAACCATAAAAACTATTTTAAATCCCAAAATAATTCACTTAAACATCAACATTCAAGATCATGGGGGTTCAACACGCAATATTATGAATGAGCACCCACCTGTCTCAATAAAAATACACCAAATCCTAGATCCTTTCTTCTGATTGCCTCCTCAATCATCTAGAAAGAGAATGCCTATCATTTTGAAGGGTTTCACCATAAATCAGTGAAACCCCCAATAAAACCCCTATATAAATATAAATAGAATAAAGTAAATACATGTAGCTTCATAACATCAATTCAACACCCAAACCTTTGAACATCTAAGGGAGAAGATCCCCTGTTGAATTAAAACACTATGAATCGTCCTAAAATATTTCCAGGAACACCCTATTATGTGTTAGGGTTGAAATTGGGTAGAAATAAGGGAATTTGGGTTTTAAGACCTAATTTTAGTGAACTTTTAAAAGGAAACATGTCCTAACTGCATAATTTTAGCAAATATGTGATGATTGTGCATCTATCTCTATCTGAACCATACCCCGAGATATGTGACATAACTATATGTTTTAGGGTAACCATGTGTTGACTCTATATATTCCAAAATTTGATAAGTCTGATATAGAAGAACCAAAAAATAGCAAGAGTTACTATTCATCAACCATAAAACTCCTCCTAGACATCGAAATTCAACCTCCAACCTCTATGAACCCTTAGAAACACTCCCTAAACTTCCAAAACAATTCAAACTTCATTAAAAACACCATATAAATAATTTAAATTGACTAAATCCAATTTTATTTCATTCTCTAGTAATCAATCCTTTAGTATGGGTGATATGTTATGTTTTGTTTTATATGTGGATGCCATTATTTTAATAAAATATATTATCCCAACAATACATTCTATAAAGGTATAATTGGAAAAGGTTTTATTTAAAAAATACATGGGTAAAACAGTCTAGATATTAGTTTTGAAAAACTATAGATATAGATCAAATAAGTTTCTTATCCAACCAAAAAACACATATATTTTTAAAATAATAAATAGGTTTTTCATGATGAATTATAAGAATGGTAGCTGAATGTTATGCTTCCTATGTACACCCAAATAGGGGAGGCAGGTTAATAAGTGTGTCTATAAATTTTCTTTATTTTATTTATATTAACAAAAAAAATTAAAAGGTGGGTTTTATTCACACACACATGCTACAAACAAGTCCTAGGGACTTGACCCCATGACCTGCACCCCATACCCCAACCCCCCAGCCACCCCATCCACCAGTGTGGTGTCATATTTTCTTTAAATTATTAAATTTATCATTATTTTTTTGTGTAATCATAATCAAATTAAAAACATTAAAGAATACGGACACATGATTTTTAATTGGTTCACTTATAAGTGGATACAATAAAGGGGAATATACCAATGATGTGTTTATATACCAATTAAACACTACCCCACTAGAATGTGATGATATATTTATGAAGAACCAACCTCTCATCCAAGGTCCATGGCCTCTTCCTCTCTTCCATGCACTACTTACAACTGTGATACAATGTTATATACAATACTTAGGTTGAACTTGTATGATATCAATAAATATAATAAAAACTAAACAATAAGGGTGTTATGATTATCCTACCAATAATTATATATTTTTACTATAATTTCAAGTACATTAATCTTCCAAGACCAATTTTCAATGTAATATAGATTAATCACATCATACCAATAAATATCAGATATTCAAAAAATATTATTATTGATCTTTTATTTATGGATCTATAATTTTTTCACTATGTTCTTCTCTAGGTGATACTTTATTTTTATGATATTATGTTATTCTATATCCCTAAAAATTTATATTTCAAATTGGGTATTCACATCCTAATAAAAATCTAGAAATTTCCATTTTTAAATTTCAACCATAGTATCAATTCCCAATATATCTTCGTCAGATAAATTTGAATAAGTAGTTATTAGTTTCTCAAATAATAACCCAACAATCATGAAATTTGAATATTAATATTTCTATTTTAATTATATATATTTTATAAATCATGATGTGAATTTGTTCTTCATGGGATGACAAAAGATTTTCTTTATTAACTCGCTCCAACTAACAGATGAGTTATGGTGTGAAACAAGTATTTATGGTGCATGCTTTTTTCTACTGCAAGGCATCCCATAGATTCCAATATCATGTACCTTTAGGATTTTTCAAGGTATGTTGTCAGTTTTTGGTGTTTTCTTCTTTGTATCATAATATTGGTTTCATGGTGCAACACTTTCTTATATAGAACAATTGAGAACTTCTCGAGTCTTCCTCACAACATTGACATTCTCTTTATGGTGTGTACCATTTAATTCTAGAACCATTAAAAAAACTCCACAAAATTATTTTTGGCCTGATCTACTATGTCATAATGTGTAACATGAAACTACAAATAAAATAAAGTAAGAAATAATATTTACTGTGAAAATAAAACATATATAATATGATCGAATTTTTAATATTTTTAAAATCAACTACAGTCAGAGAATGATGCTTAATATCACGACATGAGGTGACATTTTTCAAATATTTCTAGAATCACTTCTATTAATCTCAATATGAATTCTAATAAAATCCACTAACAAAAAAATTTCTCCCATGAAGTCCATACGTATATTCCAGTAGGAAAAAAATATATCCTATAACCCAATGATTACAATAATCTCACCTTTGGATTTTATTCCTCAAATCCATAATAAAAAATACTTATGTTTCATTAGTAAACTTTTTATTCATTCCCCCAACATGTACACTCATTTTTGGCATCACCATTCTATACTTCATAAATTATTATCCCATAAAGTTTTACCATATGGATTTTCATATACACATCCATACTTATTAACCAAAACCTATCCTTATAAATAATTATCCCATGTTGATAATAAATTTAAAAGGGTTATCTAAAATAATTCTGATAATATTCCATTATACTTTATATTTTCACTGTACCAAATCTTTAAGGGATCATTTAATTAATATATAATCTTATATGATTCAATGTTTAATTTCAGAATAAATATAAATAATTTAGTACCAAAACATTAAAAAAAAACTTTTAAATCCTTTTCAATTTTTCAAATTCCCCTTGGATAGTGTCTCCCCCTTTATTTTTGTATCTAATGAAATATATAAACCAGCAATACAATAGATTAAAAATATAATCATTAAATTCAATAGAGATAAGGGAAATCCTCACCTCTTTAGTCTGATTGGATTCATTAAACTCTGAGGTTCAACTTATGGTACTCAAAGACATGTAAACTAATGGTTTTGTGAAGAAATTGATAACCTGATATTGTGTTCTAAAGTTTTTTTCCTTTGTAATACTGATATGAAAATTATATTTTATGAAACTATGCTATATCTCATGGTGATTTATATTGTTGTTATGTACCTGATCCTTTATTAATTCAAAAACTCTTTTTTTTGTTGCACAAAATCAACATTGGTTACTATACCACTTCACCGATATATTCTAATTGTTTCCTCTTAAATATTAATTGTGTATAGTATTCGGTAATAGAAATGTATTGTAATACTATTGTAATCAGAGAAACATAATGTTTTTTCTTATCATGCTAGCCAAAATTATTTAGTCTAATATAAAATTCTCCACTACTTGTGCATTTTCAATCCACATTGTCACCAGCCCAATAAGCCTAAAAATAAGAAAACAAATCTATGTATTCTATATCATTGAACATCAAACCATAATCCATTACACCATTAACATACCATATTATTTTCCTTTACTATCACAATATATACTTCCTTTGGAAACCGTTGAAAATGAGCTTCCAAACACGTTACATATAATATATTCGGCATGGTTATTGTAAGATGAAGTAAACATTTAATGATTCTTCTATACTGAGCCAAGTACACTTATTTATCGTATTCCAGTATTCAATGTTTATTTCTAAATTCAATTGTAGTTAAAATATGTTTTCAACATTTTATTATAAACTTATATTACACATAATTTATATAATTCAGTAGTTAAATGAATGTATTTACTTCAACTTGATAAACATGTAGACTAAGAAAATATAGAAAATCTATAATAATTAATATCCAAAACTTAGAACTCGTAATTTTATGAAAACTTTCAACTAAATTATTCATACCTCCACCAAAGATAATATTAACAACACATACCAATAACATAAACTACTCATATTTAGATATTTACACATAGAAGTCATGATTTACCCACCCACTCTTAAATTTTATCTTTCATAAAAATAATCAATCTTTGAATACCCCTCAAGGGGTTATTTATTTAGTCCATACAAATATTTTCTCAAATTTCACACAATTTAGTCATCATTCCCAATAAAAAAATTAAAAATTTTGTCTAACTAGAGTTACAATATAAAAATTTTCATTAAATAATAAGATTAATAATGTTTTCCTCAAATCCATTTAGAATATGATAAAATTTATTTAGATATCCACTACTAGGTAAAGTTTTCTAGATGAATCCATTATTACTACTGATGAGAATGTGTATTTGAAATCAACACTTTGAACCTAAGCATATACCTTACACAACCACCCTACTTTATTATGGATCACACTTTAATATTCATTAAAGTTGTTCTTGAAAATTGTCTTTGTAATATTTTGATGTTTTTTGTCTATCCACAAGCTCCAACATCTTATTTTTTCAATTTTATCTAACTATTTATTCATGGAATTTATCCATGACTCCTCAATTTCCACTTATTTAGATGTAGGTGGATTAATCTCATATAATAAATCTATACAGTCTATTATTCTTATCCTATGAGTCTATATTGGATTACATTTGTCTCCAATTATATTGATCAGGTTAACTTACAATATTTTCATTCTTAACTGTGTCATTTTTTGACTCTATTTTCACATAAATATTATACTAATTCAATTTCATAATTAACATCATATGGTTGGTTGTAATATTATCCTAAATAAAAAAAACTCCTCTTATTCACATGTTTCATTGGGGATAATATTTTTAGAATTTATGTTGCCTTCATGTTCATCCACCTCCACATAACTGCTCTCAACCATCATGTTGAAAACTTTATTAAAACAATTTTAGGCCTTAATATTTTTTTAGTAACACAAAAACTTTCCGTAATCCTTACATTACTATATTTTCCCTTCTTTCCTACATTATTTTGAATGAATCACGTTCTTCCAAACACACTAAGAAGCTTCTTGGAATGTTTTATTATGCGTCACACTTTATATGGAATCTTATTTACTCTATGACTATGAAATACTATATTTTTATTATATATAGCCACTTAAGCAGCTTATTTTATTTAGTGACATAAGAAAATAATTTCTACTAAAAATTCATTTTCAATGTTTTTTACTATATAATTTATTATTTCTAAAAACTCATTTTAGTTAGGGGTTATCACTAAAAAACAGAATTCTTAATACCAAGATTTTTAAAGTAATTTTCATCCTTATAAATTTCATAGTTTTTTCCATTGTTTGATATTAGAATTTTTATATTTACTTTAGTTTAATTTACTACTCTTCTTTTGAACCTTTTTTGAAATATAAAACTTCCATCTTTGATCATATAAACAAGATATATCCCATATAACTATAATCATTAACAAATAAAATGAAATGTCTATAATTGTAGGTTCCATCCTAACAAATTTAATCACACACATTAGGTTAAACTAGATTCAATAAACATGATTCCATATTATTCTTTGGAGAATATTGATTTTGAACCACATTTCCTCACCCGAAAGCATCACAAATCTTTTCTCGATCTCACTTCAGGTTAGAAATAACCCCTATATCTTGGAACTGGGAACTGTTATACAAACATTTTTTATTAACAAGGATTCGCCTTTGGTTTCAATAACTATCTTATTTATCCACTATTATAAAAAAATTACTCTCTTTTATATATACTCGATATAGATTTATGTCTTTCCTACAACCTTTTATAAGAAAATTCCTAACCATTACTTCAATACTACAACCCTTATAATTTAATTTTACTTCAAAATAAATCTAAATGTTGACGAACACTCATTAAATTATTAAAAATACCCTGAATATGAAGAATATCAGTATCCTTCAATTTGTCACCAGATAATCAGGTATTTTTACAACCTTTAATCCATAAAGATCCATCATTTTAAAGTCACACTATACCATCTACTATACTATTAATATTCATCAACATATTCATAGTACATGTGATATGATTTGAACAATTTATATATTGAATAAATTTTATATTATTCATTACTGATTTCAAGCCAATTTTATCCAAATTTTCCATCTCAATATTCTTTTTTTCCTTCAATGAAATTAAAACGTTATTTTTAGAGATGTTTTTATATCTTATCATTTATTCAAAATAATCTATTAGATCAAAGTACACTTATTTGAGAATATAAAACCTATTTTTCAAAGGAAAATAATTGGAATTTATAAAATAAATTTTCCCCTAATACTCATAATAGGATCTACCTATTCTCTTCCTGAAGTCTATTTCCTTATTCCCAAAGTTCAATAAATTCAAATAGTATCTATAGAATGAATTTATTCTTTATTAAGAAGTGTGTGTGTCAAATCTCATTAGACTACTTTCAATTTCTTATCCACTTTGAAAAAATTCATTTTAACCAAAATAGGATATAATATTTCTATGAAAACCAGAAAATTAACACTTTATTAAGGAAAGAATCTGGTTTATTTTATTTCTCTATAATTATCATGAATTTTAATATCTCAATTATTATTTTTAGGTTCTCAATAGTTGAATTATTTCTAATTTATTATAGTTACTTGTACTCTTTATAATTTTAGACTTGGCCTTCGATGTATCAACATCATATCCAAGACTAGTTTTACCAATACCACTTAATTTTTTATCACTCAATATTTATTTAAATGTTCTCATTTATCGATATTTTCTTTTATTCAAGACATCATTTTAGAATTTTCTAAAATAAATATTCTTATTTTAACAATATATTTTAACATTTAATTTGAGGTTATTTCTTAAGTAAACAAATTCTTCTTCAATAACTTAAATAATTTAAACATTTTCCTTGATAGATTGGTTAAGATTATCAATAATATTATTCTCTTATTCAATATCTAATTTCTAATTCACAATTTCTTTATATTTTAAATGATTCTTCTCACGTTCTTCCAATATTTTTTCCTGAAGAAAAATCACTGCTACAAGTTTATAAGTATAACTAAAATATGCCATCAAGAAACCTCAAATTATTATATACTTATTTTTCTTTATATTAAGGTCATCATGACTCCCTTATAGTTCTATTTTATGGTTAATAATTACCTTTTTGATTATTTTATTCTATTTCAATTATATTCATATCTATAAAATCCTTTATAATATCTTCTAAATCTAATATAAACTCATTTTTAATTTGTTACAATAGTTTTTCATCAACATCTTATTTTTCTTTTCTAATAAATACTTTCCTCTAATACCTTTTGTAACTTGAATTTCAAGAATTAAAATTCCTTTTAAGTGAAACATCATCTTTAGTTTGGTTGAGAATGAAAAAATACTACCTTATTAATCAAACATATTTCAATATCTAGCAGTGATAAATACATCATTTTCGTAATTAAAACACTCTATGGGTAATTTACCCACAAATATTCCCTTTCCCCTATTTAATTCCCTTATAATTAGAGATAAGATGTCATCAATGAGATCAACATCATTTTTATCCTCCTAAAATCGTTACTTCTCAACTTCTTGGAATATTATATATTTAGATGAATATTATAAATATCCCTCAAGATTTAGCCACATTTCACATTCTACTATCTTAATATTTAAGTCATTAAGAATAATTCTATGAGGTTAATTTCTTAAAATACCATGAAATTTGAGTTTTATATTGATTGGAATCATTTGATGATTTTATTTATAATATCATATTCATTGAGCTCATGTATAATTCCTCATATAAAACCAATAACATTCATAATACTATTTAAGAAGTCATCCAAATTTTACTAGTAATCATCTTTAAATCATCAATCATGCTTTTCATAACCTAAAATTTTACTTCATTCACTTTACTATAACCTTTATAGATGTTATAAAGTTCATCCCAAACTCTTTTTATATTGTTAAAATCCATAAAATTAAGAAATATCTAATTAGATAATATTCCTGAAAAATAATCATGTTCATTTCCACCATTATTCAAAAAAATAAATTTACCTTTATCATTTCCCTTCTAGTAGATTTAGTATCTTGAATTATATAAACTAATAAAGAATATAAATAACTTTTAAAAGATCATAGATATGATCTCGTTATATTATTCAATATCTAATAATTTCGCATATCAAAGAGAGTTAATACTTTTGTATTCATAATATCATCTAGGAAAACATCTTTTCATTAGTAGATTCAATAAATAATGTATAGATCTGATACCAATTTTTTTACCATGTGGTCCAATTGTACACCCTAAAAGGGGGGAGGGGTGAATTTCAATGTTTTTTTATTTCCTTTTTTTATTAGATCAATTTGATCTTGTCTTCATGTTAGTTTATAAACCTCAAATCTATCTTGTAATAATAATAATGTCCAAAAATAGTAAAGATCATAAACACGTTATTTTTACTTGGTTTACACATAAAAGGACACATCCAAGGAGCACACATCAATTAAGTTCTATCATGAATATAATCCCCTACTTTACTATTATGTAATTAAAACTTTTGGAAGATCTCAGTTCTCATCGAGGCCTAAAACCACTTCTATTCTTCCACACACTACTTTCAATAGGGATACAAAGTTACAGTCACCCCATAGGTCCATATAAAAATATATAAATCTATATAATAAACACTAATTTATAGAGGTATTCTACATATTCATCCAATATATATATCTATATCTTCAAGGAAATTCAATTAAATTTAATAATCTGATAACGATACTCAGTCTAATTTAAATTAATCGTTCCTTACCTCTCGATATCAGATATTAAAACAACCTCACTTCCAGTTAACTATTTCTATATTTCAAAGTTTTTAAACTTCTTTATTGTCATTTTAGTACATTATGTTTACACAAATATTTTCTTATATATCCAATGGGATTTTGAATTTAAAATAAAAAATTCCAAACATAGAAAACTTCTAGCAACATACTTTTTTAAATTCCCACTATATGATCAAGATATATAAACCTTTCATCCTTCCATACAAGATACTATATACTCTTGATAACTTCATCATGGATTTTTTTCTCCTATTTATAATCTACCATCAGTAGAAAATGTATTTTATAAGTAAGGGTTCTCTTATTATGTCTAAATTAGAGCATAGTAATCCACCACACCTGAGAGGGTTGTTAAACCCATGTCATGAAACTCAGTGAGCACTGAAAAAAATATCCAATAATATACCCAAAAACAATACCTAATTAATCTAAACAAATGCCTAAATCTAATAACATATTTATAAACTAATTACCCATCCATACAATATATTTTACACTTTTTTGTAATGTATCAGACCTAGATTTTCCAGAATAGTGCCCCGAGCCTAGTTGGCCACATTGCCTCAAACACATCTCCCCAAACGCCAGAGGCTACCGACTAGCAGTGAGGGCCTAGGAGTGTTATAGGGGAGACTATTCCCTCATTACCAAAGTGTAGCATAATATAATATAAATAACATGTATGTAACAAAAGTATTAAACCATACAGATGAGAAGTATAGAGCAGAAGACTGATAACTAAACAATACCAGAAGTCATCGTATATACAAAATGATGATACATGCCATATTTCTATAAGAAAAAAACCAAATCATGAATATATGGAAGATGTAAAATACATTCAACAAAGTACCAAAAAGTCTAAAATTATCACAATAGCATCACAATCCTCATCTTGGTTACATGCTCTCTTTCTCCTAAGCAATAATCAACCATTTGTATGAGGGTACTTTCCCTTATCAACACCTAAAAACATATAATCTGAATGGGTCCCAAAAAGTTTCCCAAATAGGGTTTGAGACGAAATCCTATAAGTAAATAACCCAAGCCATGTACCAATATATTAGTGTATATATAAAACATGTATGTAGGAAGTATAAAAATAAGTAAGGAAGTACTCAAAAGTACGAATCCAATAAGTTCTTGTTCTTATTTGATATCCATTTAATTTAATCAATTTCATTTAATTTATAATTGTTGAGACTTGACTCAAATACTAGAGCCCCCCTTGTATGAACATGTATCCAAGGATTCTCAAACAGACCATCTATAAAGTATAAAGGAAATACTAAATCCAAGATTGTGCTTTGGTTTGGAAGAGGTTTCATAGAGTCATTTTGTTCTTTAATGTAATTTAGAACATGATTCATTATTTGAAATTCCTAAGTTGAAATTGAAGTATCACTCGATGTTTAATATCAACCAAAACCCTACATGACTATCCCTAGTGAACCTATTTGGAACTCGGTATCACTCAATGTGTGGTATAACATCCTAGCCAATCATGTATGTCCTTGGTAGTCCACTAAGGGAACCTGATTATCAACCATGGAATATATATCAAATTCCCTTTGATTCCATCAATGTCATTATCATTGGAGTCCTGGTATCACTTGTAATATAATTCAAGCCTTAATGATCCTATCCATGGAATCCTTCATTTGGATCTATATATTACCCATGGAATAAGCCAGGATCAAGCCATTGAGTCTATCTATGGAATTCTAATGTGAATCCATGTATCATCGAAGTTATAAATATCAATATCAAAATAATTCTTCCCATGGAATTTTATTTTTAATCTATGTATCACCCATGGACACTAAGAATTTAACCAATTCAAATTCATTTAATCAATTCATTTAACATTACAAGGTCAAAACCAAGATTAGACAGTTCAATATCACCTAAAAAGGCGACTCAAGCCATTATCCACCCTTATATAGATTGTTATATCAAATAGTCACATGGTAATTTTCTAATAATAATATATTGAATCTTAAAAAGCTATTACATGGCCTAATTGTCATTTAACTCCCATGGGTAAGAAAAAAATATAGATCAATTCATGATTTCTCAAGCATTTACATAGAATGGCCAATGGAAGTGGTCAAACCATCTCTTACCTTTAAAAAAAACTATTCAAAATTTATTTTACAATTCAATTCATAAATCCATTCATCAATTTGATTTATAATCCATTTTATAATGCAATTCACCAATTTAAATAATTATTAAACATCCCTAAGCTAGGGTAAAAGGAAACACCTTAGAGTGTCCTCACCCAAAAGCTATCAAAAGGTTCATTTAATAATTAACACACCCAATAAGTGGTTCTAAATCAAGGTGTATGACCTATAAACATCCATTAATAATCCTATTTAATTGAATAGGTTATTCCTATCAACAATGGGATTCAATTTCATTTAAGTATACACCCATAAATTGGGCGCGCGACACTATGGAATATATAAATATCTCGAATTTAAACTAAGGGAATATGACCACCCACCTTAGGTCCATATTCGATAGCTCATCCAGTATCAGATCCTAATTCTAAACTGATTTAGAGAAAATCAACGAACAGACAAAGAACATAATAATAGGGAAAATCAGAATTCACCCAAATAGCACAACTGATAACTATAAGAATGAACAATGAATAAAAAGGAATCGAGGTATAACCATTATAGATCCAGTAAGACAATCTATGCTTGAATTGGAGATCTAATAAGAGAGTTGCCTCAATTCCTGGTTTAGACACCAAGAATGAGCTCTCAAATGTTAACTTTTATGTGCGCGAGAATCACCTTTGTACCAAATGACCTCATTATCCTTTTTCATAATCATGAAGTAAACCAAGAAACCCTATCTGAAACAATAGTATGATGGATCCCATGAAGTCATACTATCTCACAGATATACAACCACCCAATATCATCTACATTTAAGGTTTCTCTATTTGGCAGAAAATGAGAAACCTTCGTGAGCCTATCAATAAAAACCCATAATACATAATTAAATCAAAGAAAACTTAATAAAATAGACATGAAATACATCATGAAATAATTCTATTTGCACTCGAGAATGGGTAGCTACTGTAAAAGTACAGCTGGTCTCTGGTATTCTACCTTAACCTTCTGATAGGTGGAACACCATATGATGAAACTAGATACATCTCTTTTTATGCCCATCCTTTAGTACTAGTGATATAAATCATGATATATCTTGGTGATGTCGGGGTGCACTTCCCAAGCTGAAGCATCAAAATCTTGTATTATCTTTTTGTTCATGTTTTCTAAAACCCATATGTGCCCATGGATATAGATAATTTCATCCCCTATTATAGTCTAACCAGGAGGAGGGTCCTCAACTACCACACTCTCTCATAGGATTAGGCCCTCAGATTCTAATAACCTCCTCATCCTCACTCTATCATGTAGGGTAGAGGTAACATCTAAATATGATAGAATGGTCTTCCCCTTTCTATCGTGAACCTACAATTGCATCATAGAGAAAAGATCCATGAGCTACCACTTGGTACTAGACTACTGAACTACCTTTATATGATTCCTCCTGCTTAGTGCATCATCCACTACATTACCTTTACAAGGCATGTAGGAAAGCTCGAAGTTGAAATACTCTATGTACTCAACCCAACTTCGCTACGTTAGATTCAGATCACACTATGTAAATATGTACTTGAGTATTTTTGGTCTTTGCAAACCAAAAAATGCTCTCCTAGTAAATAAATGTCTCCAACAACGTAATTCATAAATAACTATAGCTAACTTGGGATAGTTCATCGGGTAGTTCCTCTCAAGTGGTCTCAGTGGTCGAGACCTATATACCATTACTATATCTCCCTATATAAGGACTTCTCCTAGTCTGATACATGATGCATTACAATAAAAACTGGAACTCTTTCTTGGATCTAGAAAAATGTGTATCAACATAGAATTAAACCTCCCTTTCAACTCATAAATGGTATTCTTGTAATAATTACTTCATACATACTTCACACACATAAAACCCAAGATCATCTATGGAGCTGCTAATCATGAGAAGTACTGTATGAAATTCTTGTAGTAACCATATGGCCCTAAGAAACTCCATACCTCAATGAAGTTCTTATGATGCTCCCAGAAAACTATATCTCTCTCCTTCCCTAGGCCTACTGATGATTCTTTCTCTGGGATAATGTGACCCATGAAGTGAATATGATCCATCCAGAAGTGGTACTTTTTGAGCTTAGCATATAAATAATGCTCTCCCCGTGTATTTAATATGATCTTAATATTTTATTCATGGTCATGTTGATCTGTGAGAATAAACCAAGATATCATCCATGAAAACCAACACAAACAAATCAAGATAAGTATGTAACACTTGGTTTATCAGTTTCATGAAGACAATTGGTGCATTCGTGAGGCCAAATGGAATAACCAAACAATACTATAGACCATACATGCTCGGAAAGGCTGTAAAAGGTATTTATGATGGTCTAATAGGTAACTAATGATAATAGGATCTCAAATAAGTATTTGATAAGACCCAAACTTATTGGAACAAGTCAAAGAGAACATTTATCCGAACATAATATATTAGTTCTTAACCATCAGTAGGTTCAATTTATGATAATAGAAACATAGAATGATATTTCTATCTTTCATGTTTTCAAAAAAAAATACTAGAAAACCCCACAAGGAATTAATGGTTCAGATGAAACAATTTTCCTCTAAATCCTCTAATAACCTCTTGAGCTCTTTAACTCTGTCGTAGCCATCATACAAGGACGAATGTATATAGTTGAAACTCCTAGCTATAGATCAATAGAGAACTCCACCTCTCTCATTGGAGGTAACCAAAAAACATTTTCTGAGAAGACATCCCTCAAACGATCAACCACTGGATGGAAATATGCATGGAATGTTCCCTAATCATCTAGATATAAACTTGAAATATGGGTTTTCATCCCTCCCAACCCACGATGTTGTGGTCCAAGTCGGCTTTCCTAGACGTCCTATTCTCCTTTATAAATGAACTCCCCACCATCTGGTGATGTGAAGGTCACTCATCCGGGATATAAATCAATGAAATCATGAGAAACGACCAACCAGTCCATTCTAAGAATGATATCAAAACCGGCCATCTTGAGTACATAGAGGTCCCATATGAAGTGGAACCCACTAATATCAAGGGGGAACTACCTGCACTGATGTACAACCTTCATTATAATCCCTAATGGAGTGTCACATATCAAAATACCATCATAGGTCTGAAGACTGAACCCAAGTCTCTCCACAACGGGCACAAATATAATGCTATATGAATCCCCTATATCAAAGAGTTCAAAAGCTAAAGTGGAGCCTACTATAATAGTACCTATTACAATATAAGTTCTAAGATCCTAATACCGATGGGTCCGTTTCACTACATATATCTGACATGAACTGCAAATCTATGATACAGTCTCATTACCTTAAGAAGATCCACCCTATAATCAGTATAATTTTGGGGTCTGACTACCATAGAAATGACCACTACCCTGGCCTGATAGACTAGTTATATTCTATCTCCTAGACTGATGAGAACATATTAATACTTCTTTTGAATATTGGTTTAGTGTAGACCATCTCTCGCTGGTTTTTGGTGGAAACATTCTAGAGAAGTGTTGTATATGGCCCATCTTACTGAAGGATCGACAATCGACTAGGTCCCTCGTACACTATGGCCTTGTATGTCAAAGCCTACTACAATGGTAGAACATCACCTAGATACCTTAATGTGTACTTTGGATATTGGTATCACCACATGAAATCTCCAAAAAATTCTTCCTACTACTGGTCAATGCAGTACCAGATTGACATGTCCAACCGCCCTGACTCACACCTCCAACCTCTCTCAGGTTACGATTTGCAATAAGCACCCGATTCACCATTCTAGAAACAATAGTTCACTGAAAAATTTCACCTAGGATTAGATTTCATACCTAAGAACATCCTCAATTCCCCTATCTTTCAATAAAACTTCACCCATCAGAATAGGTGTGAAGTACTAGAGCTTAGTAAAATGGGCTGAGTAATCCATAACTAATAGTGCATCCTACTTCAGATGTAAGAACTCATGAGCTTTATCATCCCTCAAAGTTTTAGAATAGAATTATTCAAAGAAGGTAGTTAAAAACTCCCTCTAGGACATCTCCCAATGATGATCAGTCTAATTGATAACATCCCACCACATCTTGGCGGAATAACACAACATATACGTATCAAGATTTAACCTCATCTCTAGAGGTGTCTCTAGATGCTTGTAGAGAGATAGCATGGAATCTATACATGAATCCGCATCATGTAGTCTGAAATCCCTCAAAAATTTGGGTGGATGCATCTATTGGAACTCATTTCAAATCCTCCATAGTCGGGGCAGGTTGCAATTCTCCTTGAACAGTCTACATAAAGCACAAGATCCCCTCACAAAATTGTGCCTCGACACCTAGGTATGGTACAACTAATGGTGCCACAACTGGCACTACTAAAGGACTACTGGTAACCCATGGACCACCACCTCCAGAGTATGGTCATCGCCACCTTCATGGAGTATGACTGGAGGAAATCAGGGTGGCATAGTTTTACAAATGCCAAGATCACGCCTCGAATCATGATTATTTTCAATGTTCACAGTACAAAAGTAAAAATGCAAAATAGGAGAGGTAAAAGTACTCTTGTAAAGGAACACACCCCTCTACCTGCTCTATATGTTTGGTCTGGGTGATGTTCATATCAGTTACAAGAAAGAGAAACCACTAATTTTCCACTACTAAGGTCAGGTTTAGTCAAGTTCTTTGCTATAGTCCATTTCAGTTTCCATTTCATTCTATATTCATTTTACATTTCCGTTTACTTTTTAATTCATATATATTAATTCTCATATTAATTCATTATCAATTCATATTTATCACATTCACATGAAACGATAAGAAATGTTCTGCCAAATTCTGATCCAAGAGGGCCCATACTCCTCAAGGACCAAAGGATGGAATCCAAAAATTTCAAACCATAACACATTTCAAATACCTATCACAAAGAATGTGTATAACTATCACAGTATCTATCAAAACAGTATGAAACAAGTAATGCATCCTAAATGGCATGGAATAATGCATGGAATGTAAAATATAATAGGTTCCTATATGATGGATGAGATGGAATGCCCTCATCTCATTAGGTTGAAACACAATATAACCAAAAATTGTATCAATGGTAACAATGCAATTCAATTGCATCTACCAATGATGGAATCAAATCATCTATAATAGTCCAAATCCAAAAAACATCAATTCAATTCTAGGAGATTTTTATTTGTTTCCTTTATTTGGGTTAGCTACACCTGAGCACACCTCATTACCAAATCCCATTTCCTTTCATCACTTTATATTATCACTAAATAGTATAGAAAACGAAAAAAAAGATCTAATGCTACTTAATAATTTCCTGGACCTCGATTCCACTCAACAGTGACTCGAGCCTGATTGGAAACATGGCCTCAAGCACATCCCCCCAAACCCCATAGGTTTATGACTAGTAGTGAGGGGCTAGGAGCGTCACTGTGGAGACTATTCCCTCATTACCATAGCATATCATTTTGGAATATAAATAACATGTATATAACGAAAGTTGTAAACCATACAGACGATAAGTATACAATGCGAGACAGATAACTAAACAATGCTAGAAGTCATCACATATACAAAATGATGATACATGTCATATGTCTCTAAAAAATAGACAAATCAGGAATAAAAGGTAGATGTATAATACATAAAGCATAGGTAAAAATTCCAAAAGTATCCCAATAGGATCAAAAGCCTCAGATAGGTCTCATGATCTCTTGCTCCTAAGTAGCAGTCAATAACCTGTATTAGGGCACATTCACATATCAACACCTTTAATCGTATAATCTATTTGGGTCCCAAAAAGTGGCACAAATGGGGTGTGATATGAAATCCGAGTAGGCAGCCATCCAAGGTCTGTGGTAATCTATCAGTGAATATATATAACAAGGGTACAGGCAGTATAACAATAAGTGAAGAAGTATTCAAAATTAAACATCCTATAACTTATGGTTCTCATTTAATATCCATTTCATTTAATCAATTTCATTTAATTTATACATATTGAGACATGGTTAAATGCCCAAATTCCCCAATGTAATCACATGTATCCAAAGATGCCAAAACATATTATCCAATATAATGTAAATAACAAATCCAAGCTTTTTCTTTGTCTTAGAAGATGCATCATAAAGTCATTTCATTCTTTTATTCAATTTATAACATGAATCTATCCTTAACATTCCAATGTTGGAATTCATATATCACTCCAGGTGTAATATCAACCAACACCCTTCAATCCCATCTCTATAGAACCTCTCAAGAACACTATATCACTCTAGGTGTGGTATAACGTCCCATCCAATCTAGTCTATCATCTGTGGTCCACTAAGGGAGCCCATGTATCACCCATGGAATATATATCCAATGCCATCTGAGTCTATCTATGGAATTCTCATTGTAATTCATGTACAACACAACATATAAGTAAATCCCCAATGAGTCCATATATGGAATCTTTTATTTTGATTCATGTATCACCCATGTCATAAGAAAGCCTTAAACTATTGAGTACATACATGGCATTCAAATTTGAATCCACATATCACCTAAGTCATAATGGTCAATTGAAAAATGAGGGCGTCCATGGAATTCTAATTTGAATCCATGTATCACCCATGGACATTATGCATTTAACCAATTCAAATTCATTTAATCAATTCATTTAAAATGCCAATGTCAAAGTCAATAGCATCCAATTAATTTTCACTTATAAAGGTAACTCAAGTCAATATCCAACCTTATATGACTTGGTATTTAAAATACTCACATGGGAAGTCTCATTAAATGAATATATTCAAGATTAACAGGATATTACATGGATTAATTTTCATTTAACTCACAAGGGAAATGAAAAAATAAAGATAAATTCATGCTTACTCATGTGTTTACATATCATGGACAAGGGGCATAATCAAACCTTCCCATACATTTATACATACCAATTCATAAGGAATTTAAAAATTAAATTCATAAATCAATTCATCAATTTTATTTATAGTCCATTTCATAATTCAATTAATCATTAGAACTCATTATCAAACATCCCTAGGCAGGGGTAAAAGGGAACACCTAGGAGTTTCCAAGGCCAAAATCGATCAAATGGTCCATTTAATAATTAACACACCTGAGGGGTGGTTATAAATATAGGTTCATGATCTTAAAAATCCATTAATAATCCACATTAATTGAATAGGATATAACTATCAACTCTAGGATTCAATTTTATTTTAGGTAATTCCTGAAAATTGGGCACGTGACATGATGGAATATATAAACAGCTATACATTAAACAAAATAAACAAGACCGCCAACCTTAGGTCTATAATAGATATCTATTCTAGTATCATCTCTGGATTCCACTCCGATTGGGAGAAAATAAAAGAACGAATAAAGAACCTAATAATAAGAAAAATCATCTTGCACCCAAATAGTGAAATTGATATATTGAATAATGAATAATGGCTAAAAGATAATTTAGTTCTTACCATTATAGATCCAATGAGACAAACCGTTCTTGAAGCATAGATAGGATAGGAGAGTTATCACAATTCCAAGTTTATACACAAAGAAGGTGCTCTGAAATGTTAACTTTGTTGTGTGGGAGAAGAAACTCAACTTTAGGTTGAATAATATTTTATTTTAATTCAAAATTATTAAAATTTACAAAATATATGTGGTCACATGGTTTAGTTTCATGGTTTGACAAACCATTCACAAACCGTGAATGTGTACATGTAGTCAAGGGGCATAGTGCATGGTTTGTTCACATGGTTTACTAATCATGTGAAGGCCATGCAAAAAACCATTGTTGATATTAAAGAGCTAGCCTCATGTCATTGTGACCCGAAGCACATGGTTTTTATAAAACCATGCAGGCTGAATATGTTCTCTTCCCATGCCTCGCATGGTTTTTTAAACCATGTCGCTTTCCCTATATGGTTTACTCTAATTGTGTTCCATACCAAAATCACCCAAAAACTCAGGTTCTAGGCTCTAAAACAACCATAGACACATCTCTAACCTCCATGAACTCAAAGGGAATTCACATTATCTTATATTTAATCATTAAAACTAAGAATTGACAAAGTAAAGGAATATATACCACAATGAAGAATCGGGTTCTTACATTTTTCTAACTACTTAATGGATTTGTTATCACTATTAATATATTCCCATCACTAGAAAAGTATTTTTTATATGGTAAGAGTTCCCATATAAATATATATATATATATATATATATATATATATATGATAGTATGGAAACCCCCTCTTATGATTTTGGACTTGGGGTACAACATCCTGATATGACCAGTTAGTGTCATGGCATGACACCAGGCAGACATATGGATGTGATTTTAAACCCATGTAATGAACCTTAGGGGGATTTGGAACTTTTATCCAACGCTTATTTTTTACTAGTGTTACATGATATAAGTATAATAAATGATTATTGTTTTTATAATGAGTTAATAATGGAATTTATTTATAATATTACTTATACTGTAATAATAGGTTATATCTTTTATATTATGTTTATTCACATGTACTGTGTATTTCACATGAGTTTTGAATGATAAAAACCCCTATGTTCTTGGATCTAAGTTGTCCCATGTTAATAATTATCAGGGAATATTATGGGTTTTTTAACATGTTATATATAATATGAGAATGATATTATATGATATATAAATTTTACTCATGCAATAAAAGGTTTTAATTATTTTCTATTCTAACCATAAAATTATATCAAAAGTAATTTCATGAACATGGTCATTGATATACAAAGACATGTATGCTTTATATTAATCCCCATCACCAATGTTTTAAATGGAACCTTTCATTTAAACATTTATACTTTAATATGTTTCATAAAATAACCTTATAGCTGATCTAATATATGGGTAGTTATATATATTGTTGACCATGTAGCATTTTTTTATTAAGAAAGTTGGAATTATCCCTCAAATATGGAATTTATGAAATTTGATCCCTTGATTGATTAAGGGTAAATGAAATGTAGGTTTATTATTTTATATTTTTCATGTGATGTGTAAATTTAATATGATTTTTGACATGTGTTTTATTAATATAAAATTTTCATTCTTCATAGAGAATTGAAAATTTATGAGTTGATATTACCATATTGGAATATTCAATATCTAATAGTTGGACTTAATGAGTTAAATACATGAATTACTTGAGAAAATAATATTGAAGAGATATATCTGGTGGAAAGGTTCTTATGGTGATATGATTTTTTGATTAAGATCATGTCAAATACCATTATAACTTAACTAACAATGATATTTTGTTAGAGGAAACTTTTTCCTTACAATTATGAATTTGGAATTCATTATTATTATCAATACTATAAATATCCATTGGATAATATAGTTAGGATTTATTTCAGTGAAATTGTTTTTTGAAAATGATAAAGTTTATATGATAATCATATCCAGAGTAGTTTTTATGGATTTACAAGTATTATGAAGGTATACATAAATCCAATGAGGATTTATTATAGGTTATATGTTTAAATATGAATGAACCAAATCTATAATGTATGTAATGATATAATTATATCACTTACCATGTTATTATCCATAACATATTCTATAATATCATGATATCATTGGATATATTGAGAATCTTATATAGGATATCATTAAACTTTAGTTATTCAACTTTATTTCATTTATTATCATACCATTTCTAATTGTAATACATCATGTGATAACTCATTAATGATAAATTGATCATTAAATATTTCATTGATCACTTATATAAATAGGATATATGTTATAATTATTATTATTATATATGAAAAACATTGGACAAACAAATGTTTTGAATGTTTAAAATTTCATTATTTAATGAAGTTACACTATAAATGGAAATGTTCCATTATTTATTTAGGGTAGTTGAAAATAATGAAACATGTTGATGATCTCTATAATGTATTTCCATCCTTAACATTATAGGTGTTAAAAAACACCATAAAGAAGTTTACGATATCCTACCTGAGTATTAAATGATTCCATTATTCAATGGATACCTACAGAGGAAATTTCACATTGGAAGTTGATAAAGATTCTCTACCAACTTTATAATTCAATAAATATTGATCATGAATAGGGATTTATTTTTAAATCATCGTATATTTTCTATTCTTATAAATCCTCACATCACCCATTTATTCCTGGTTATTATGGAGTTTCTTATTGTGTTTATTTTCATAGTTGATTCCTATGAAAAGTATCAAGTGAAACCAATTATATCATTACCTAGAACCTCAATGTACATTAAATATTATCTATTGTATGTTATTACAAGTAATTTGAGAAAAATAAATCAAAAAATATCATCAATAAAAATGGTTTAACATCAAGTTTACTTAACAAAACATAAACCCAAAAAATAGTACTAATGATATTAGTGATGAAAAAATGGATTTTTATGTATGAAAAATGTATCTACTTTGAAAGAATTTAAGACTAGGAGTTCGTGAGAAATACCAAGGACAAAATTACTATTAGTAACAAGTTTGTGTTTAGTAATATGTCATATGAGTTTGGTGTAGTTTTTAGAAATAAAAATAAACCATATTTTTATGGTTATAGTCAACAAGTAGAGATTTATGGATAATAAATCATTCTAAAATTTATATAATCAATTTTATTATGACATTTCATACTTATAATCCATTTGGAATTTTAATAATTCTTTAATAGATGTCAAGAGTTCCTTTTTAAATTATTTTTTCTTTTCGATTATTTTGTATAAAACCCCATTGCTTTTAAAAATCATCAATTTCCAAATAATTTATTAAACAATCTATAAATTTATGTATTTTAAAATAGGCTCCTAAATATTGGAATGATAATATAAATTTTTTTATTTTATAAAATGTTTTTAATTAAAGATAAAATGAGGTTACTTTCTTATGAAAAGTTTTTTAAAATTTATTTTATTATATCTTAGATTTGTTAATGTTATTATTTTCAGGCCCATTATAACTTTTTTATGTGAAGGATTTTCATAGTTGATGAAAACTTAATTTTAAATATGTGTAATGAGGTCACTGTTGTTTTTCCTTCTATGTTTTGGTTCCCTAGACCCAAATACTTTATGTACATTGATTACCCTTACATGAATACAATTTGATATAAACATATATATTTTCTTACCATAATAGTGTGGATGCTTCCATGTCCACTATTTTCTTGGTATTCTCATTTGATTATGTGTTGTATTAAATGTTTTCAGTAGTTCCCAGCTATAATGAGAACCTCGTGATAATGTGATAGTAATCTTATTGATATATACCTATATCCAATGGTCTAGATACATCATACTGATGGGTCGCATATGATACATGACTATCATGTGATGGTAGCTCGTAAGAATTTATACTTCTTCTCATGAAGTTCACACTTAGTGTGAGTATATGGGATCATGAAGACTAACCCACCAATTATAACACCCAATGTTTTGGGTGTCATTAGTTTTTTATATATACATACATATGTATTGGTCTCTTGACTTGATATCCTTATCAATGTGTACCATTTGATCAATTACATTGATTTAAGGAAAAATATTATATTGAATTCATGACTAGGTATCTTGTATTGAGTGTGTCATTGGTGGTATAATGTTAGTTGAGTGATGAAGATAGAATTTATCACTTTTGAGTTGAGGAAGATATATCTCATTTCTCTAGGTTGAAAAGGATGATATCACCTTCCTTATATCCATTGATATAGTAAAACAATGTAAACCCATTGGATATGGTCATGAAATATATAAATCATCAAAAGAATGATGGTATAAATGTGTATCCTACTTTATGAGATATCATAAAACAAGTAGATTATATTATATATAATGTGTTCATAGTGGATAGTTGTATCTATAAAATACCCAATCTACATAGAGGGAATAATTGTTTTTTAAACTCTGGTCTTGATTTGTGCGTTGGAATCACTACTATAGAGATAAGGTCCTAGAGGGTTACACACTAGATGTATCCAAAGGTTCCACATATTCAGATGAATATGAGTTTAGGAACAAGTTTCCCCACATGTAGGTTTCAGTGAATATCCATGTGTGAATTATTGAAATTAATTGTTCAATTTTTTTCATGTAATGTTCTAAACTGTTACAAGTGAGCGATAAAATGTTCATGATGGTTATGAAAAGTCTAATTAATTCATATGAGTTCACATAGGTCTAAAATGATGGTAATAATATTCCAAGGACTAAACTGAAATTTTGGAAAGTATAACCTATGTATACAAGTAAACTTTAGACTCAAGAATAGTTCCCTCTGCTATTTGGAAGAATTTTGAGTTCTATCAATTTCTCTCTCAAGTTCTAGAGTAAAAAAACTAATGGAAGAAAAAGGCTAGATCAATCCCATTTTCTTGATTGATTCTATGTTATCGACATGATGGAAGGGACTTTTTAAAGATCATCAATTTCTAGATCTTGCATCGAAGAATCGAAGATCAATGATCTAGGAGACGTGTTACACGTATGGATTATCCTGAGGATGCATGTATTTATTACTTTATGACCTGACACACAAACAAAGAGAGAATAAAATTGATGATTTCAAACGAACCATGTACTTTTTATGGTTTTGTTTGATTTAATTCTTCTTGCTTAAATTCAATTTAATGTGTTTGTTTGATAAATCCAAGAAATTGGTTTTTGGGATTTCGTATTTTTTACATTATATCAAACACATAATTTTAAATTGTTTCTTCATGTTTCGATTATGGCATGAGTTCCTCAATTGGTATTAGAGATAATTTGAAATTATTTAAGTTAAAAAATTAAAATTTTGATTAGAATTTTGTAAGATCCAGAAAACGGGTTTTGAAATAGTCCCAACCCAACTAATAGCACGTCGATCTAAGTTCATACAACTATGTTATGGCCAATTGAAAATTGATGGGTTTTAGGGATATATTTGATGGAAATTAAAATATATATTTTAATATTATACATATATATATGTGTGTGTGTGTGTGTGTGTGTGTGTGTGTGTAGTTATGCTCCTTGAATAGATATTTCCCTATTCATGCATTGAAAGGAGTTTTTGGGAAGGTTAATTTTTCCATTTTTTTTTTCATAAATTTATGAGACAAAATAAAAGTTAAATAAATAAAAAGAAAAATAAAAAACCAAATGGTTATCCACATCCCTTTATTAAGGGACACGGACAAAACCCTTTGGCAACTATTTTTCCACCCCATTGTTTAGGGTTGACCATATGTGTATATATATATATTAATATATATTATAATATATTATACATCTTATATATAAAAATATATTATATATATGAAAATATATTTTGTGTGTGAATATATATATATATATATATATATGGTGCCTAAAATTGGGATGTCTGGCCTTGCCTCATCATGGGCCAGGACAAATTAGTCAAAATCCGGCCTTCCCGACCCATCAAGCTAGTCACAAGACCTAAATTAATATCTAGGGATCTTCAATATGTCCAAACATACCAAAAAAATGATAGGAAGATTCTAGAAATTCTATTTAATTACATTTGATTTAAAAATAATTTTTTGGGTGTCGTGGGATGTATCAATGATTAATTAAAATTAATTGTATGCAATTCAATGCATTAAAAATATCATTGAGTTGAATTTTAGAAAAGATGATTTTTATTGGGATATATAATTGAATGTTGACTGATCATGAGATGAGATCGACCCATGCATGTTTTGATTATTATATATTTATTTTAATTATTTCATTTGAATTTTAAAATGTGATATTCATTTTTATTTTGACGACATATGTATCATCCCTCCCTATATATGTGTATAAAGGTTTTTCATTCCACATTTAAGTGATAAAATATAATTTCATAACTTGAGTTCCCCTCACCCACATGTGAGTATACACTATAAATATCAAAGGATTTAGTGACAAAATGGTTTTAGTCGAGAGCCCGAGTAAACCAAATAAGTGAAGTGCAAGGGAGTTGTGGGCACTGTATTTCAATTTAGGTAACATGTAATGTATTTGACCCTATCCACTAATGAGTAACTAAACATTGTCGGTAAAAAGGCCCCCAGAACACCTCCCCATGCACCGAAGGCTGTCAACTAGTAGTGAGGTTCCATGGTGGTATAGAGGGGAGACTATACCCTCATAATCAGAGTAACACATTAGGGAGATAGAAAATAAATAAAAGAATCACAATAATGAAAAATGAATCAAGAAAAGGTAAATAATCAATACTATGACAATAAATAAGACCGAGGTGGTGTCATATACAAAATGACAAATATTCCATGGATCTATAAAAAAATGCATGCATACAAGGAAGCAGTTAGACAATACATACCTTTATAAAAAAAGAAACCAAAGGATCAAAAAGTCTATCACTAAGAGAATCATAAACTATGGATCGGTCCCATACTACTGAGATCTAATGCTATAATAAATCAAGTGCCCAAGACTATGTACTTTCCCTTATCCCTACCGGCATCCATGATGTCTATTCAGGTACCAAATGAGGACTTGAATAGGGTGTAATATACACTCAGTAGGCCACCAAGAATAATTTGTATGAAAATATAGTCTATGAATTAAAAATTAGTTGTGTGTATATATAAATATAGACATTGTACGAATTTATGTGAAATAATACTCACATCGGGCTCAGACTACTCATGGGATGCCTGACTAACCATACCTTCTTCGACTCATTTCAGTAATGTCTGAACAAGTGACCTGGAAGAGGGTTAGGGTCCAGAATATATAACCATAGTATTTATATATAAGGGAAATGTATAAAGTGGGACAAAAGTTATATCTAATGCATCCAATAAGTGATGATAATAATACATGATCCATGAGGATTCAATTAATCCTTTACCTTAGATGGTCAAGCTAGATTACAACATATAAACTATGCATCCTAACTATTAGGGATGTGGTTTAATTTAAGGGGTTTACTGGAGGAAATATACTAAAAAATTTCTAACAGAGCCCATGAAGTATGTTCATAGTAAATAACTGGCTAAGAATGACTGAGGCCAAATGGAAATAATCTAAGGCGCCTCTTATGCTAAAATATTAGCTAAATCTAAGGTGTGTATCCATAAAATTAAAATATCCGAAAAATAGTCAAGTGAATCATTGGTACTTTAATGAGGAATTCACATATAATAATAAATTGACCAAATTTTGAGGTGGGTATCATTATTAGAAACTGACCCAATGGATTAGGGTGGCATCCTCTAAGTGCTCATGAAAATTTGTAAGGAATACAATGATGGATCAATTATGAAAACACCTATGAAAATTAAAAATTTTATAGTAGAAATAGACACAATATGTTTAATAAAAAAATAGTTGGCTTATAATAACTATTCCAATCCATTGACTTTATATAATTCAAGTCCATGACTTTCCATTCAATAATGACAAAGGATATAGTAGGTGACATACCATTAATCATTTTATTCCAATTTAATTTGTGCCAAGATAAACATTCTTACCCATTTAAAAGGTTCAATTCTTCCACTAAAATTAATTAAATAATTTACAAAGTCAAACCAAACACACCAACATTCCTTTCATTTATCAATATGAAAAGGGTAACATTGTCATATGTATGGAATGCCAAAAAGCGTGGCTTAATTTCGGTTCCTTGGCCTAAAACTACAATAATAGGCACTAATAGGGAGTTTATAATCCAAATTAATCATCTAATTTAAGGAAAATTGATTTTAGAGACTAAGCATTGGTGAAACCAATGCATGGAAGAATGACAAAAATTATAAAATGATGAGACATGAGGGAAAATTCATAGATCGCCTACCTTATTTCATTATAGGAACACTCATACAGTATTGGCCCTTGGTTGGATTGAATCATGAGATTGTTTAAAAATAAACAAATATCATGATAATAGGGCATTTTATCTTGCACCAAAACAGCGTTGAAGATGGATGGATAGACCATGAAAGGAAGAAAGTTTTTTTAATAACATAACTAGTTCACTCCATTGAGAAAAATAGTGTATACATCAGAGTCTAGATGAAAGATATACTTTAAACCAATATTTATGTGTGGGAGAGGTTTGAATAGTGGAAGGGGTGTTGTGCATGAGATATGAGAGGGGAAGTGGGTGATAGAAAATATAAGGTTTCAAGGGAAAATCATAATTCACCCCACTATAATAGGTTACATATTTTTTCCACATGGTTGGCCAAACCATGTTCCAACCCTATAATAGAAACTGTCCAAGACACCCCATCACATAGGTTGGGCATAAAACTAGTCTAACCATACACAACCACTGAATGGAATATATGAAATAAGACCTTATGTTTTTCATGGTCGTGTGTCCAAGGATGCACGATTAGAACAAAATTGTGTCCCAATATAGTTCAATCGACCACCTTTCATGATATTATCAAACTGTGTAAACTGGTATGCATGGTTCAAACTAACCATGAAACCCACCTTTTTTGTCTAAAACTCAGGGATACAGGCTCCGAAAAAGCCCAGGATGCTCCTGAAATATTATTTAATAATTAAAGAACTCTTATTAGGACTAAAAAAATATTTAAAATTGAATCAAAACATTTCATACCTTAGTGAAAAAATGGGTTGTTATAGCCTCCCCCAATTAGGAAATTCATCCTTGAGTTTCCCTTCCAAGGATAATATAGCACCATTTGATACAATCATGCACCACTAGTCATGTACCTTGGCCTATCTCTCCCAAGTATCATCCTATACATGGTATTTTTTCTATATCACTCGTAGTAGAGGAATTGACCTACCTCAGAGAGCCTTCGTGCTCTGTTAAATGTTGTGTATAGGATGCTCCTCAAAGGATGAATCATCCTCCAACTCAACCTCAATAGGATAAAAGATTTTATTTGAGAGTAAATAGTGTTGAGATAGTAGAGAAGAGTGAAATATTTCCTTCATGGCTTTGTATCTCTTAGGGAATGTTATATGATAAGAAACATCTCTGACCCTCTCTAAAACCTCAAAAGGTCAAACAAAACAAGGTGTCATATTTCCTTACCATCTAATCCCTTGACCCCCAAATAATTTCAATACTTACAAGAAGACTCAATCCCCAACATCAAATCTAGATGACATTGATAATGATTGGAATAAGACTTATCTCTAGATTGATATATAGCTATTCACATTCTAAATAGCTGATCCTTCTTCAAAGACTCCTAAAAGAGACAAGGTATAAGTTGAGATACCTACACTACCTACAACTAGTACAGATATGAATAGAACTTCCTACCCTATAAAGCCTTATAAGTATCCATCTAAATAGTAATATGAAATCTTATATTGTAAGATAATTTGGTAAAGCTCTATGTTTCTCCTACGAACCTCTAAAATCTAGGATACATTCCCTAAGAATTTCCTCTAACACATGTATCATATACATGGACTTCCCGTCGGTCTATGGGTAGTATGATGTACTCAAAATTTCCAATGTACCAAATTTTCTATGCAACCCTTTCTATAACCAAGAAGTGAAATGAGTGTCCTCTTCTAAAACAACAATATGTGTAACTCTATGAAGTTAGACAATTTCCTAAACATGGATCCTTCCAATCTCATCCGTAGAAAAGTTCATTGATGGGTAAAAAGTGATATACCTTCATGCGTCTATCAATTATCAAACACACTACATCATTTCCTCGAGGTTATCTTGGTAATCTAGTCAAAATTTCTATGGTAAAATCATCTAATTTCCACTCATAAATGGAAAATAATTATAAAACACCTACAGTTCACTAGTGTTCCACATTTACCTGTTGATAGGTTGAACTCCTAGTGAAAAAACTAGGTATCTCCCTTTTCATTCTAGGACACCGATATTTGTAGTGTAGATCATGACACATCTTTTTATGACTAGGCTATACCTCCCATTTAGAATTGTGAGACTCTTTCATCAATTCCTCCTACATGTATGTAGGAACCTCGACATTTCCATTGATGCATAAGGACTCATCCTCATCAATGATTCAGCTTGGTAGTGAGAACTCCCCTAAAACGCTCTCCATTAGGACTAGGCCCTTAGTATTTGGTAAATTCCTCATCTTCTTTCCTATATATATGTGAAGAGTTAACTAAAAAAGTTATATGGTTATAAATCCCATTATGCTCCTAGAACTCTATCTAGCACTCAAAAAATAGGGAAATCCACTACCACTCACTGCTGGTCTCCTAAACAGCCTGTGACTTAGTCCTTTATCTCAGATAACCCATTACAATATTTCCCATCACAAGTGTAAATGAAAGTTAAAAATTTAAGGATTGCATATATTCAGCCCACATTCTCTTCCTAAGATTCATGTCACACGGCATAAAAATATACATTAGATTTTTATAGTCCATAAACAAAAAAACACTTTGTAATAAATAATTCCTCCAAAACTATAAGATGTGAACTGTATCTACCAGATCAAGATCATGTGTTGAGTAATTACCTTCATGTGGCCTCAACTGAAGAGACCCATACACCATGACTCAATCCTCTAACATAAAAAATACTAGTATTTTGATACTGGATTCATCCTAAAAAACTATGTACCATATACCTGGCTCTGGTAGAATATGTGTTGGCACTAAATTTACTCTCCCTTTTAGCTCTTGGAAGGTTGTTTCATAGAAACTCATGCCAATGAGATGATGTGACCCAATAAGTGAATATTGTCAATCCAAAAGTTAAATTTTGGGATCTTAGTATACATATGGCTCTTTTTCAGTTTATTTAGTATGATCTCAAGATTTGTGGTGTGGTCGTGTCAAGTATGAGAATACACCAAGATGTTATCAACAAATATAACAATCAATGAATCCAAAAAGAGGTGGGAAACCAGATTCATCATATCCATGAAAATGACCGACATAATCATCAAAATGAATGATATAACCATACAATCAAAAATACCATACCTTCTAAGAAATGATTTATGAGTTATTTCAGAAGTTATAACTCATACCTGATGGTATGCCTACCTAAAATCAATCTTTAAGAAAACTATCTCTCCCTAGAGTCAGTCAAAGATGAAATATATATGAGACAATGGATACTAGATCTTAACAATAAGCTAGTTCAACTAACAGTAATCCATGTAAATATTATGGGTATCATTCACCTTCATCATGAAAATGATAGGTGAACCCCAACGTGAAGTATTGGTAAGTATAAATACCTTATGTTCCAAGTCCTATAGCCACTTCTTGAGCTTCTACAACTCAATTATAGCCATATCGTAAGAAAAAATAGATACCAATGCTGCTCCTAGAACTATCTCAATAGTAAACTCTACCTCTCTCTAATAAGGTAATCTAGAAAAATCATTAGGGGTGAAATCCCTAAAATGATATAATATAGGAATAAAATCGATCTTAAGTGTTTTCCATTCATCCATATAGAGGATAGCAATCTAGGTTGTCATACTACCCATCCTACGATTCTCTAGTCCATCTCTACTTTCTCAGACATCCCATTCACCATTGTGAATATAGATATCGCCCTCTGGTGATATAAACAACACCATACAGTGGAAGAAGTCCACATAATCATGATATGGGACTAACAAGTCCATATCAAGAAAAAAATTGAATCCCTTCATCTTGAGGATGAATAGGTTCCACAAGAAAAGATAACTACCTACCTCATGGGGGCATTTCTTTCACTGGTGTACAATATTTAATTGAACTCCTAATGTTTTTTCAACTATCATCACACCATAGAAATAATTAATAGAAATACCATGGATTTCCAAGATAGTCACAAAGGTAAAATAATGTGATGCACCTATTTCAAAAAGGGTAGATACTAAACTAGAGGCTAGTGAGATTGTACCTCTAACAATAGATGGCCTGGAACTCTACTCTGAATATAGAGGGTGCACTACATATATCTGGCCAGATCTGTGGCCCTATGCTATAACCTAACTACCTAGAGTGATTTAACTCATATGAAAATATGTATCCTAATTCTATAATCCATGACCACGTCCACCTCCTCATGATGTACAACTAGTGGTATTATAACTTCCCACCTAATATGAAGCTACTGATCTTACTCCAAATGGTGGAGATGGTGCGGATTCTCTCCCACTAGGAACAGTTAAAAAGTTCTAAAAACCCTCCAATGATAACCCATTATTCCATAATATCTACACTCAATTAGGTCTTTATTTCATTGATTCTTTACGTGACCATATCTTTTACACTGATGGAATATAATAGAACTACTAGTGTAGATACTCTATCTTCTGGTACTCGATCAAGAACCCTCCAGGTGATGTTTCAAATGGATGGTCAAACTAGTACCTTATCATGGAACTAAACTACAATGACATGTGATATCTACATACCTCAAATTTTATTACCAATAAAGTATTGCTTCACAATTCTCGAGATAGTGGTCAAATGAATTTTTTTTACCTAAGACAAGATGGAATATTAGAGCACATCCTCAAAACAGATCACTCTAAAAATATCATCATCAATGAAGGAAGGTGAAAAAGAAGAGAAGCACAATAAAGAAAGAGGAATAGTTCATAACTAACATGGATCCTTATTATAGATACCGAAATTCCCTAGCTCTCCAACTCTCAGCATCTCTAAAAATAAATAGTCATAGAAGGCATCCTAAAAATATCTCTTGAACACATCATGTTGTTATTATAACTGAGTAATAGTTACCCACTAACTCTTATAAGAACCAAGAAGCATATAAGTGGTGAGCTTGACCTTCATATATGGATGCATCTACAGATGCTCAAAGATAGATAACATGGCCTCTGGTGACTTATCAACTTTTTGTGGACCACCATCCCCAGAAAATGTGGGTGGATGCTACTGTTAAAACGGTTACATCACCTCTTCCATAATAGTGGAATGACATAGATCACCTTGATTAGTCAGCATAAACCAGAGGTATCCCTCTTGAAACTGGGTGTTAGCTCCAAATTCAAGTATATGTAGAGGTTTCGTAGGTGGAAATACTGGAAGGTTAGGTCCCACCACTTCATAAACACGACCTTCACTGCCTTCCTGACACACAACCTGAGGATGTCATATTAGAATACATATAGAAATCCAAAATTATAAAGATCTATAATTCCTATGGAAGTTTTTTTTAAATACATGGGAATTTTAAGAGCCCGCAGTTTCTGACGGCGCTTGATTTCGAGGCCCAGTGTGCCTGGAATCAATTTTTGAAGTTTTGTTTAGGTACGTTCATTAAACGTACGAGAAGGTTTTTATAACTTTTGAACCGGTGCCCATAATCGAATTTTGAGGGCACCATTGAACTTGAAGTGCTAGTGATTTCTTAGTGAGACCATCACCGCAGTTTCATTTTGACATGGATGGAAGATAGATTTCAGGGTTTTCAATTAAGTTGAATAAAAATAAAGTGTTAACTTTATTTTTTATTGGTGGTGGTTAAAATCACCAAGTGGTGGTTGGAGGTGGGGGACACCACACCATAACCTCCCATGAAAGGTTATGGTGGTGGGTCCCACCTGCACATAACCTTCCTTGGGAGGATAATTGTGGAGGGGACCACCCGAGCATAACCTCTCCCTTAAATAGTAGGGGTGGGGACCACCCGACCCCTATTAATGGAGGAAGATAAAACCTCCCAACTCTCCCTCATTAATAAGGGAGAGCCTCTTGACTTCCTCCCCAATTAATTTGACACTGCACAGGAATTAATTGGAGGAGCCTACGTAATTGATTTCTTCATTTTGAAATCGTTGTGCCAACCAAATAATAGGCAATCTATTAATTCTATTTGGTGGGAATTTCTTTTGTGAAGAGATGAGGAGAAAAAGCTCCCAATGAAGAAAACTCTCCCAACAAAGAACAATTCTTCCAACAAAGAACGTGAAGAACGCAAAGAATGTTGGAGACGCTCTTCTTCTCCGGCCTTCTTCCTCGGACCCCTTCGACATGGGATGTGATTGTCTACCACGGATCAATGGCCAACCTACCACGACATCAACGAACGATCGCGCGTTAGTCAAAAGGTAGGGGGTTTATTTCGTAAAGATGTTATACTTTTTATTATCCCCTTCATCGGATAGAAAGGGTTTGTTGCAGGCCTGTTAATGATCAACTGCTTATCTCGTTGAGCCAGTTGTTTCTTTTCTAAACGCGGAGGATGCAGGCCAACCTAACATGGCCTGACATCTTTTGTCGTTCTACTTTCTTGTGACATCTGACGGCATGGCGATGAAGCGACAAAGATGAAAGCGGCAACAACGAAGGTCGTGCTACCCACAGCCTCCGAGAATCACGTCGCACCCACGACGCACTGATGCCCCGGACCGAACATCGTCGTGCTACCCGTGGCTTGTCCCGCGCGCTGCCGCACACCCCACGACCCCTTCGACATGCTACCTGACCCAACCATCGCCAGCACAGTGCCCCCCGCGCACGCTGCCCAGCTAGCCCGGCGCCCCCCGACATGCTGCCCGGCCCGCCCGACGCCTCCCGACGCATTGCCAGGGCAGCCCGGTGCCCCCCTTGCATGCGGCCCGGCCAGCTCGGCACTCCCTCGGTGCGCTGACAGCCTGCCCGGCGCCCCGCACCATTGCTGGCAGCCTGCCTGGCACCCCGCGCCCCTGCCGGTGGCCTGCCCAGCACCCCGATGCCCTGCCCAGTGCACCCGCAGCCAGCCGGTGACCAGCCGGCCTGCCCGCACCCCGCACGGCCTGCCTGCTGGACTCCCAGCCACCGACCTGCAGAGTTGACCCACGGCTTCCCCCACGGTGTCACTGGCCGAACCGAACCGGTCTCCCGAGCCGAGTCATTGCGCTGTCTACGTGGCGACTATCAGGCCAAATCGCCCTCGCGGTCCGCTGGGTCGGGCCCAGTGGACCGGGTCAAAACATAGCGGGCTGACCCGCCCAATGGGTTGGGTCAGACCTAATGAGTCTGACAGGGTCGACCCAGACCGGGTCGGCCCAGACTGGGATGGGCCGAGTCGGTCCGACCGAGTCGGCCGGGACTCGGGCCCATTACTGACCCATTGCCTTCTTGGGTCATATCTTTAGCACCGGACGTACGTTTGACGAACCGTTAGTGTCGCTAGTAATCTCATTGAGAAATGGTCCCTTTGAGTATACCCCATGGGAGTTCAGGGTATAGTTGAGATACGGTCAGGTTGGTTCGTATACGAAACTAACCGGGCCCCCGGAACTGAAAGGCTAATAACTCACAGGTCGAGCATCCGATTGACGCACCGTCTATCGCGTTGATACCCCTATGACGTAGATTTCCTTTGAGATACTTCCAAATGATACCTCGTGACACTTGGAGTATCAACCAATAGCTCAAGGAGCAGAACCTCTGATAGACGAGAAGATCGAGTGCAGAGACCTAGTAGATGTAGACCAGAAGACTGCTTGACCGATTCGACATGGATTGATTCGACTGGCCTAGTGGACGGAGCACCCGGTTTGGCGGTAGACCCAGGATGGATGGAGTGCCTGGTTTGGCAGCAGACTCGTGGTACTCGATAGGAGGAGTACCTCTGTAGGCTATAGGGGGAGCACCCGGTTTGGCGGTAGATCCACAGTGGATGGAGTGCCCGGTTTGGCAGCAGACCCGCGGTACTCGATAGGAGGAGTCCCACAATAGTCTAAGGTTAGTGAGTAGTGCCTCAGAGTCATGGCAGGGCCACTATACTCGATAGAGGAGGAGTTCTCCAGCACTGGTGGTTTCGTTAATGAAAATCCTAGTTTGAGATGAGTCAATGACCATTGTTTTTTCCTCATGATTGAGATGGGTTACTTGATAACTTTGGTATATGTATGGGCATATACCTAAGTAACGGTTATCCATTGAAATCATACTTTGTGGTTTATCCTTATTGGATTTAGTGAGACCTTGAGGGTCTCGGGGTATCTACTGAGTATCGTTATACTCACCCCTGCACAAGCTATGCCCGCACCTCATTGTGTTGGATACAGACAACGGACAACTTTGACGGAGGCTGAGAGCACCAGGATTGGACGGTACCCAGAGGAGGACCTTACGACGTATCGGTACACAGTGGAGTCTGAAAGACGTGGAGTGTTGAGGAGGCCATATGTACCTACCCTTCAGGTAGGAACCCCGGAGGATGATCCAGGAGCTGTTTTCACCTTCCATCTTTTTGTCCCTTTTTAGTTGTACTTGCTTTCAGTTGTATTTTTACTTTATAGTTGGGCTTGTATTATGGACCCCTTTACTTTTAGTTCACTTGTTATAAAGCTTTTACTTAGTGTTTTCTTCAGCTTGTACTCTGGTTGTGTGTGTTTATGATTTATAAAGGCAATGCCTTCCTAGTTTTAGAGATTTACACCTTTGGTGCTAGTCGTCAGCCCCTGGACTATGGAAGGCGGGCTTGGTGTAGTCACGATGTGGGCCCCGATGGATGGGTCATGACAAAAATACACTCATTAGATAATATTTAACTCAATAAATTTGAAAATACAAGAATGGGATATGTTCAGTATTTCCTATACAGGAGTCACACCCCTCTGCTTGTTTATAAATATAGTTTAGGGCATAGTATAAGACTGAGATTGATCACTAGAGACACTACCTATGGCATGATATTAAGGTCAAGTCTGGTCCAAGTTCTTTTTTTTATATTAGGGTTTATAATGTACAGTGTTTCAATTGAATGTAATAGAGGAAAACACCATTTAAGTTTCAATTGGAGTAACTATTTTAAGGAAACATGTCTAAATTAGGATTTATAAATTATTGGATGTATATTATAGATTAGTTAAATGAATTACCATTCCAAATTTATAGATGTAAATTCTTTAAAAATTATAGTTGTAAATTTATGTAACTATATCTGAAACATTAATTTAAATTATAGAATATAACAGGTAAATATAAGATAATTCAACTATATAAATCATCATTCCATATTTATAGAGGTACAGTCACTCTATAAATTTCAAATTACATTCATGTAATCAAATTCAACTTACATTTTAGTTTATCCATCCTCAGTTACATAACTAAAACATGGGATAATTTATTATTTAAGGTGAAATCATCAAGGTATATAAGAAAACTCCAATTAGGTTGATTTTAACACTTTAATAAACAATTATTTAATCCCTTTTACTCCAAAACTTTTAGTTTCATAATAGTTATACCACTTAAGGAATATAAAACAAGAATCATATAGTAATATAATGAAACCTACATGGAATGACATAATGCATGACATATGAATCCTCTACAGTGAGTATAACATACATGAATGATGCTTCATTTCCATATTGTCCATGGATAAAATAAAATTCACATCAACAATAATAAATATCCCAGAACATGTGCATCACCCAATTTTGAAATCAATACAACCATAATAGGCATAATCCATAACATAAAATCCCATCCAAGGAAAATTTGGTTGTTCCCCGATGTACAGGTTATTTACACCCAGGTTGAGGCTCATTATCAAATCCGAATACATCCTTGTTTCATATCAAAAAGGCCAAATATTAATATAAATAAAAAATAAACCACATTAATACCAATTTTTAATGTCATAAAGCTAGTTTACTATTGAGTAACCTAACCTGATTGGTCACAAGGCCTCAAGCATGCCTCCCCATACACCAAAGGCTGCATACTAGTATTTAGGTCTCATGGTGGTACAATTTGGAGAATGTACCCTCATTATCAGAGTAATATAGTGGTTATATAAAGAACAAATAATGGAAGATTAATAATGAAAAACATAGAGGAATAAGGTAAATCATCCAAATAACAATAATTAACCAGCCCAAGGTGGCATTGTATACAAAATTATGATTATTTCATGGGCCTATAAAAAGGAATACATACATGGAAGCAAGAATACAACAGATACATGTAAGAAAATAGACCAAAATACCAAAAAGGATATGACCGATAACATTAGGATCCATGGATAGATCCTATGCTCCCAAGATCCCACACTGTAATCAATCAAGTGTCCAAGAATAGGAACATTCCCTTATCCCTACTTGCATCCTTGAAGTCTGTAGATACCAAACGGTAGCCCGAACCGGTTGTGAGATATACTCAAAAGGCCACCACCAATGACACATATTAAAATCCAGTCTCTAAATATAAAATAAGATGTGTGCAAATATAAAAATGTTTATTGGAATAATATGTGTGAAATAATACTCACATCAGGCACAAAATCCTCATGGGATAACCAATCGACCATACATATTCCAAATCATGATGTTAATTTCTAAAAAATTGACCTTCAAGATGCTCAGGGTCCATTAGATATGAACATAGTATCCAAATTGAATACACGTGTATAAATTGGGACACATTATGTAACAAAGGCATCCATTCAATAATAATAATAATACAGGATCCATGAAGAATCAAGGAATCCTTTACCATAGAAGTCTAAGAAATATTACAACCAATAAACCACGTATCCTAGATATAAGGGACTAAGAGTAATACAAGAGGATCAATCAAGGAATTACATCGGAAAAGTGTCTAACCAAGTTCATGGAGCATGTCCACAGTAAATCCCAGGCTAAGAATAATTGGGGCCTAAACAAAGAATCTAAGGAAGCTTCAGTCCTAAGACATTATTTGAATCCAATGAGTATACCTAAGGAATTATAATATATGGAAAAAATATTCAAATGAATCACCGATACTATGAAAAGTTATTTTTGTATAATAATAAATTAGAAAAACCATGATGGGTGTCTCCTATCAAAACCGACCCAATTAATTAAGGCGATGTCCTCTGAGTTCTAAAATAATTCTCTCATGAATCCAATGTTAGCTCAGATCTGACTGCACCTATAATAATAAAAATGTCCATAGTAGTAATAAGAACCTTATATTTAATAAAATAATTTGGGCAATGTAATATAAATGACAACTCATCCACTTTATATAATTTAAGTCCACACCTTTTCATTATATAGAGAAAAAGTCTATAGAATGTGTCACACCATTAATCATTTGATTAAAATTTAATAAGAGACAAGATAAACATTCTTAACTGTTTAAAAGGGTAAATGTTTTTTCTTAGATAAATTAAATCATTGAGGAAGATGAAGCAAACACACCCAGGAGCATTTCAGTTATTAATATGAAAAGGGGAACATCTGAATATGTATGGATCCCCCAATGGGATTTCTCAAGTTGAGGTACTTAGCCTCCAAATATAAAAAGAGGTTCTAATTGGGCGTTAATATTCCAATTTGAACAACTAATTTGAGGGAAATTGATTTTAGAGGCAAAGCAAGGGTGAAAATGGCATGTAACATAATAGAGACTGTTATAAAATGATGATTCTTGAAAGAAAAGCCATATACCACCCACCTTATGGTGTTAGAGAATCACTCGCCCAATATTCTCCCTTATTGTGACTTGAATAAAAATAAAATAAAAAAAATAGATAAATTCACTAAAAATAGAGAAAATTAGATCACACCAAAATATGGACAAATAGGGTGAGATAAACCATGAAAGGAAGGAAGTGGAATGAATCACTGAGTGGAATCCAATGAGATAAATGATGGATTGATTAGTGTATGGATAGTGGAGATACTTTAAATACTTAATTTAGTTATGGAAGGATCATCAATATTAGAAGTGGTGTTGTGTGTGATAAAGGATATTGGAAGAGGGTGAGAAAAATTATAATGGATTCGGTGAAAAATAAATAAATTCACCCCACTTTAAGAGGTCACATGGTTTGGTTGTGTGGTTGGAAAAACCATGCACTAATCATGCAAGTGGCACTATCAACGACATCCCCTTGCATAGGCTAGGTGAATGGTTAGACTAACCATGGAAAACCTGGCCAAATATCCTATGAAACAAGACATGTAGTTTTTTCATTGTTACGTAGCCTTGGCAATACAATTATAACAAACCGTACATCCCCTGAATCTCACTGGATCACCCTTCATGGTTCAATCAAATAATGCGAGCTAGGTGGTGTGGTTTATAATAATCTTGTGGCCCACATATTTCCTCCAAAACTCTAGGATTTGGGCTCCAAAAAATCCCATGATTCTCCCAAAACCTTCCTTAATCATTTAATCATTCATATTAAGACAAAACCAAATAATTAAACTTGAATTAAAAGGTTACATACCTTAGAGAAAAAATGAGGTGATACATATCGACTCAAGGAATTAACTTAAGTTCTATGTTAATCCATTATTAACTAAATGGATTGATCAATAATTAATGGATTATTATGATGTTGTTATTTATTTATTTTATAATATACGTGTTTTCTTATTTTTTGAATGTGTATTTATTAGGTTAAATCACATAGTGTAATAGTGAACACGAATTTATAGATAAAATGATTGTGTTACTTGAGTATTTTTTCATTAAATTCATTGTTATATTGGGATTTTCATCAAATATTACAAAAAATATTAAATAGAAAATGATTCCATACATCGAGATAAATTAACAAATCCCTTAAATCTAATTATAAGTCATTAAAAACCTTCCATCACATGAATTTGGATACAATTGATTATTTAAGGTACTCATGAGCCAATGTTGAGGGCTCCTCCTACCACTAAGGTGTAATTAAGAGAGAGATGGGTCAACTTAACTAATGTTATAAGTAATGATGTATCCATAAAAAGTATGTTTCAACTTTAGAGGAAAAGTATTGTGTAATGAAAATTAATCCTTTACAGAAGATGAGACCCCACTCAATAGATCAAGGAGTTGTGAGTTAATATAGTTGGCTTGTCAAAATCCTACTCCAAACTCTCAGAGTAGACATGATTCAATAGATTGGTATATGAAGAGTGGTTTAAATATCATTGCCACTACAATACTCAAGTGAATGGGTATTCATAATCTAGTAGCTTTGGGAAATTAGGATTTGATAAATTAATGGAGAAATTTAAAATTATTAATTTGAAAATTTCCATTGGTAACCATCATAATGTTCTAATATTATAAGTTCATCTATTTTAGATAAAATGGAAACCACCATTAATTCAATTTCACCATGATCCATATTTGATAAAAAAATATATTCACCATCCATAACTTCTATTATTATTATAGTATCTTGTACATAGTAATGCACCATGAATGAAATATTTATGTAATAAAATACACACAACCTACTGAGCCTCCTCAAAGAACACGAAATAATTATATAGATAAATAGAAGAATAATTTGAATCATGCACTAGATTTTTAGTTCTTTATGTTGTCATCAATATCCAAGAGTTATAGAAAATGAATGAGGACAAATATGATTTCCAAATAATAACTTTTCTCCAATATTTATACTGGTAGAGAGTACAATAAGAATAATATAAGATATCAAGTGCATTGTATAGATGTAGTCTAGTAGAAAGTAATTAGGAAGGACCTCATGTACTAATGATGATCATGTACATTAAGAGACAGAAGTCCCATGGGTTCAAACTGAACCAATAAATAGAAAATGACCTCATTCCTATATCTTTACTAGATAGCTTCTTAGATTTCATAATTAATTATAAAACTAATTACATGAATAAGTAACTATATGATTTATTGGATTTGGTCTTCTAAATGGATAAGGATATGAAGAATTACAACTGTTAATTCCTAATGGTTAACAATAATAATAAATTAATGGGAAAGGTGTGAAAGGCTATGTCCCATTAAAACACAGTAATGAACCACCCTTTCATGGAGCAAAAAATACAATGGGAGAGAAATTTATAGAAGTAAGTCTACTCTTCATGTGACATGAAAGGCCACATGAAGGATAATTTCACAACTAGGATGAAGATCCAAGGTGATGCTTCTACTTAAAGTATTATTTCCATTGAATGAAATCTATCTATATATACAAGTTGGGTATTTCATTCTACATGTAGATATAAATTCATATTCTAATATAGGTACTAAGTAGAGTCAATACAGTTAAAAAAGGTGAAGTATATCTATGAGAATAAAATGATGCGAGACTAGAAGTATTATTAATAGGATACAATCATCTAACATTTCCTTGTAGAATGGTTCTTGTACTAAATAATTGTTTCTATTTACCATATTTTACAAGAAACATAATCTCATTGTAGAGTTTATACATTATTAGATTTTATATCATGTTTGGGAATAAATGTTGTCTTATAGTTAAGGATGACAGATATAATTTTATGGAACATATTAAAAATGGATTATATATACTTGAACTTGAAAATAATGTTTTTTAAATTGATGAAAAATCTAGTGAGAATGACTCATATATTACCTATATATGGAACTACAGGCTAGGTCATGTAAATGGAAAGCATTTAAGAAAGTTACACAAAGTAGGGTTTCTAGAATATATTAAGTTTAATCCCTTGGATGTATTTCACACTTGGTTATAATGTAAAATGATCAAAGAACCTTTCATAAGAAAAGGAGAAAGTGTCAAATAACCATTAGAATTGGTTTATATAGATGATTGTGGTCCATTTATAGTAGAGGAAAACGGTTTTTTACTTAATTCATTAATTTACCAATTCCAATAGTAGATATGGATATATCTAAATAATGAGGTATATGATATATTCCTTTAGCATGTTTAAGAAATATCATAATGAAGTTTAGAATTAACATGGTAGGAAGATTAAATGGAGCAAGGGATATATTCCCAAAATACCCCCTTATATACATTAGTGGAAGAATGTTAGTGAAAGTAGGAATTGAACCCCTATTGACATGGTCTGCTTGATGATGAGTCATTTAACTCTTGATTTATTCTTTTGGGGATATTGGAGTTATATTGTGATTTATAAACTAAAAAAGTACCAACTAAAATGGAATATGGGATTCCATATGATTATTAATATAGAAGTTAGCATAGTCTACCACACAAACATTAATGCTCCAAATGCACAAGAGTTGGTATGGGAACAGACTCCATAAGATATAGCGAGAGAGGATGATGTTACCAATACACAATAACTATATAGGTATACTAGATCAGTTAGATAACCATAGAGATATGGTTTTCTTATCAACGAGCTATGTGAAAAATTATTTCTAGAGAATAACGAACCTCTAACCTATAGAGAAGAAGTAGAAGGAAAAATATACTTGCAAATGTAAAGAATCAATGCATTTTGAAATTTAGTCCATGTTCCAAAAATCATGTTTGGATCTTGGTAGATCCACCAATTGATGTAAAAACCTATTGGTTGTAAATGGGTTTTTAGGAAAATGTTGGACATGGATAGTAAGGAGATCGCCTAAAGCATTTCTAGTAGTGGAGGGTTTCGAGCAACATCAAGGCAACGACTATGATGATACTTTATCTTCAGTATCAATGCTAAAATCCATAAAAATATTACATACAATAGAATCCTTCTATGATTATGAAATTTTTAAAACGGATGTCAAAACTAATTTTCTAAAGTGTAAGTCAGTTATAGATGTCTATATGTCAAAAACCCCAAGTGTTCATTATGTAAAATAGTTCCAATAAAGTCTAAAAATTGTAAATATCCACTTATGGATTAATGGAGGCATCATGATCATAGAATATTCATTTTGGTGATTCTATAATATAATTTTGTTTTGACATGAATTAAAGAAGGTTATGTGTCTATAAGATTGTTAGAGGGACCGCCATCATTTTCTTGGTAATATATTTTAATGACATATTGTTAATGGTAAATGAATTTAATCTCTTATAATCTTAGATTTATTATTTAAATGAATATTTCTCCATGAAATTATTAGGTGGAGCATCCAATATTCTAGGGATCAAGATCTTTGGAGGTACTCATAGGATTCTTGTGATAAATAAATATACATATATTGATAAGGTACTCAAAAGGTATAGAGTAAAATAATCAAAGAAAGGATTTTTTCTAGTTTCACATGGCATTAATCTCTCCAAGGTGATGTATCATAAAAAAATAGGGGATTGAAAGAATGAGTAGAATCCCTTATAGTTAACTGGTGGGATATATATTGTATGTCATATTATATATTACGTTTGATATTACCCATTATTTAAGCAGAGTGGGTGATGTGGCTTTATTTTGGTACCAATTTTGGCACATAATATCATTAATTTAATTATATATTTTTTGTTAAAATAATGTTCTAATTGATTAATTTATAGTCATTGTTAATTTAATGTATAAATAATAAACCACTCAATTATATGTTTAATTATATATTTTTATTATTTGACTTTATTATTTAATTTTAAAGAAGTTTTTCAAATAATAAATTAGAAGATTTTGTGTATAATTTAGTTTTCTATTTATTATGATTTAATTTAACTTATTTTTTATAATAAATTAATCAAATAAAATATATTATTTATTTTATATTCTTTAAATAAATTAATAGCTAGTTATATTTAATTTCAACTTAGCAATTTTATAATAATTTTTATTTACTTATTTTTTTAATTAATTAACTATTCAATTTTTTTAATATATTCTATTCTTTTGAAAAAACAATTAGTTCCTATTTATTTTTAAAAAATTATATTTTTATTAATATATTTTATTTTCTCTTTTCAGTGTCTCTAATAACAATTAAAACTAATAAAGTTTTCAGTTTTATTCCAATCTCTCATTTTAATGTCTTTTCGTTTGAAATTATTATTTGGAGTGTTAATTTAATTTTGTTTAATTTTTATATGAAAACTCCATCTATGTAAGGTAAAATTAATTCACATTTATTTAGAATACTTTTGGTTAGTCTATGTAAGAAAATTTATGCCCACAAAAGTGAATTCAAATTAGAGTTGAGAAATAAAAAAAGTATCCTCTTCCAATATGTAGTGCATAAGATATTTTTAAAGTCATATGCAAGTGAAATACTCACATAAATGACCATGAGTCCGCTATGAGTAAGATAACTCTATATATAGAAAATTATAATTTCAAATGATGCTTTCCTAGAAATTTTATAACCCACTTTTAATACCGAAGAAGGCTCTAATCATGGAGAATGATGAATTCGACAAACCAATGTTTGGGTTCATTCACTGATTTAGATCTTAGATTCAATGAGGGGTAGTGATTTCATTGTTTTCTCAAGTCGATTTGAAGAGGAAATGATATTTGGATGATCTTGTTGAAGAACTAATCTTACAGGAGGAGTTCTGAAGACAGAAACACAATTGGGAACAGATCTGATCTCGACCTTGGGGGATTTCATTGGCCTAGGATGAGGGTTCGTCAAAGACACCGAATCTTGAAGAACACCTAGGGATTCCCCCGTGATTTTTCCAAATTTGCGATAAAGGAGACACATCCTGAGCATGAATGGTCCTCAATGTTGAGACCCGGGTTTCCAAATATTTGATGGAAACATTTAAAGCAAAGCCAATGTTTTTCCATTGAAGAATCCAATTGAAACTAATATTTGTGGTAATTGGGAAATTTTCGTATAAATCCCATCGACTTTGAAACCTTCTTTATGGAAACATGTCTCGATGGTGGCGACACTACCACGGATCTGAAAAGGGATGCATTAGGTTTTATTAGTGATAATTAGAAAGCACTGATAAATGGGGGGTCATTATCAATGCAAGCTAAAAAACGTTGACAAATCTACCCTTTATTAGCGTTAAAGAAAGCACGGATAAATTTTTTTAATAAAAAATATTTTTAATTTATAAAAAAATTTATATTTATAATCATAAATAAAGTCTATTTTTATACATTAAATAAAAACCCCATGTTTTTAAATAATATTTTTTTAATAGTTCAAATATATATATATATATATATATTGTTTTTAAAAAATATTTATAATATTATAGTTAAATAAATATATATGTAGGGGCAGCCACATGAACTAACTATTTGTTTCAATATGGGGATGTAGTGTCACGTTTTCTTTATTCCCTCATTTTACTTTTATATTTTCCTAAAAAATTTGGAGTCATTGGTCTTTTCCCATGGTTGAGCCTTCTGAGTATAAAGAAATAAAAATATATTTAAATAAATATATGTTTCTAATGAGTTTGGTCCATAAATATATTAAAGTAAGAGTATAATTGAAATACATATATGTTATGTTTTCATCATGAATGTTCATTTATTCATTACACCCTTATTATTATTCATGTTGTCCATATATGTGTAATGACTTGTATTTTATCTATATTTTACTTGTTAAATGATTCATTCATGTTATACCCATGAATCTATCATGTTCTCGAAATTACTTAAAAAATTAAATATATATATTTAAATAATAAATATATTTATTATATTTATAATTATAATATTAAAATTATATATAAAGAACTTTTAAATATATTAATTTTTAATTATAATTATAACTATTAATTATAAAACTACAATGAATATATTTATTTATAGTTATAATTATGAATATATATGTGTGTGTGTGTGTAAATAATTATAAAATTATAATAAATAAATTTATTATACTTAAGAGTTATAAATATATCTAATTTGACAAATATATTTATAAATATATATAAATATTTATAAATAAATACAAATATTTATAAATAAATTCAAATAGTTATAATTATAATTCTAAATAAAAATAGATATATTTATTCATTCAAAATGGTGAAGACCATGGGTTTTAGCCCATGGTCTCCAAATTTTATTAAAAAAGAAAAGTAATAGACCAGGAACCACAAAGGGGTACATCAAATAACCCCAATCAAAAAATTGTCCACAATAGACCCCACAAAATGAGAACCAGTTTTCCCAAAAATAAAAATGGCTCAAAGTCTGACAAAATCAACTCTAATACCATCCGAAATCTTTACTGAACAGGCTACCACATCCTAGAAATCTTGAAAATCATGCTTCATCCCAATCCACATATTCAACGTAGCCCATGCTCAGATCAGACCTCCATCAACATGGAAATGCCTGCATCCCATGGTCTTCATTGCCACCCACTCCAAGTCCATACCCATCTTGAACTTCAAATAATCAACATCATGAACTCGTCAATGCCCAGATCGACATCAGCATCCGGCATCTTGAAGATGAAGGGGCCAACAAATCATCACCGTCTTGCAATGTCCCATCACCAGAAGACCCCCAAATCCCACACCACTATCCACCCATTTATACTCGGTGCATCCTGAAGACACATGCAAGGTCCACCTGAGCTGCACCATGACTCCCATCAGTTGCGAATCTCCCTCCACCGGCTCGAAACTCCTTCATACAGTGGAGTAGAAACCCAAAACATCCTGAGAGCAACGGAGCATACCCTCCCCCAGAGCGCTATCCGATTTGGCTCGAATCTTCCTAAGCACCACTATCCACCGAGCATGTCCCCAAGAGGCATCAGATCCAAGACCACTGCCCCTAGGATCTCACACCCAACACATGCCTCCTCCGCGCTTCACCCTCAACGTGATCTTGAGCAGTGAAGCCTCCTGTTGTGCCATCTTCACGAAAAATCTAAACAATAAAACCATGGACTTACTTGAGATCTTGAATTCTACCTGCCTTAGCCCCTTGACAACCATCTTCTTCCTCTTGTCCACACTCTTGGTTACCCACTTCTTGACTCGAGGTTTCCTCTTACTGTTGCAGCTCGCTTCATCAGCAAGCTCGTACACCATCTAGGGTGCAAGATCAAACTCATTTGTTACTTGAGAGACCTCTTGGTCACTAGGGAAATCCCCATCAGTATCCTTACAAAGAATCACATAATCATATTTGTCTGGATGGTTTTTGGCACCAAACGTTTCGAACAAATCAAAATGCCATACAATTTTGAGATTGCAGTTGCTAGGGAAATTGCCATGAGAGAGACTCTCTCCATAATATAGAGATGAGCTCTTCAACTTCCAATATGATAGATATATTTAAATAATTATAAAAATATAATAAATATATGAATTATATATATTTATATACAAATATTTATAAATAAATACAAATAGTTAAAATTATAATTGTATGTAATTACAGATATAGTTAAATAATTATAAAATTATAATTAATATATTAATTATACTTATTTATAAAATTATAAATATATTTGTTATAATTTTATAATTAGATATATATATATATATATATAATTATATATATAATCATAACTATAAATAATTATATATTTATTATAATTTTAAATAACTAATAAATATATATTTTTTAATAATTAAAATTTTAAATAACTATATATTTATTTAAATAATAATTAAATTATAAAAAATATATTTATTATTCATATAATGTTATAAATATATATAAATAAATATATATATTTAAAAATATATACAAATATTTATAAATAAATACAAATATTTATAATTATAATTATAAATAAATATTGATATATTTAAATAATTATAAATTTAAAATAATTATAATAATTATATATATTTAAAACATTATTAATATTATAAATATATTTTGTATAATTTTATAATTATATATATATATATAATTATAAATAAATATATATTCATTTAAAAAATTATAAAATTATAAGAAATATATTTATTATATGTATATTCTTATAAATATAATAATTATTTTTGATATAATTTTATAATTATTTTAATTAATAAATATATTAATTTATTTACTAAATTAAACAAATTATAAAATTATATCAAATATATTTATTATATTTATAATTTTATAAATATATTAATTATATATATTTATAAGATTATAAATAAAATATATATACTTGTTATAATCTTATTATTATTTAAATATATATATATATATAATTATAATTATAACTATAAATAAATATATTTATTTATTTATTTAAATATTTTATAATTATAAAAATATATATTTATTATATTAATAATATTATAAATATATATAATTAATATATTAATTATATATATTTATAAGATTATATATATAATAAATATATTTTTATAATTATTTAAATAAATATTTATTTATTTATAATTATAACTATAAATAAATGTATAAATATATATATTTAAATAATTATAATATTATAACAAATATATTTATAATATTAAAAATTTTATAAACATATATAATTAATATATTAATTATATATATATTTATAAGATCATACATATAATAAATATATATATTGTAATTTTAAAATTATTTAAATAAATATATAGTTATTTGTTTATTTAAATAATTATAAAATTTTAAAAAATATATTTATGACATTAATAATCTTATAAATATATATAATTAATATATTGATTAAATAAATTTATTAGATTATGCATACAATAAATATATTTGTTATAATATTATAATTATTTAAATAAATAAATATTTATTTATAATTATAAATGTAAATATATATTTATTTATTTAAATTATTATTAAATTATAACAAATATATTTATTCTATTAATAATTTTATAAATATATATAATTAATATATTTATTATAATTTTATAATTATAAATTAATATATATTATTTTATAATATTTATAAATATATACAATTATACAATTATATATTTTATATATATAAATAAAAATCAATTTATATTTTTTTAAAATATGTATATATATATAATTATATAAATCTATTTATTATATATATATGAATATAAATAAAAGATAATTTATTTATTATTATAGTTCTAAATAAAAATTTATATTTATTATATATATAATTTTATAAATATATATTGCAATATAAACAAATTATTAACATTATATCTTTATCAACACTTTTTTAGCGCTGATAAAGGCATATTTTATGAGTGCTTTCTACTATAGCACTGATAAAACAAACCTTTATGTGTTATTTTTAATTAGCGTTGATAAAAGCTTCACCCTATTTTATAAATGAACCCTAACAGTCCCATCCTTTCTTCATAAACCTCAAGATCACGCAGAAGTTGACCCCTGCGTTGCCGACCCCTCCGCTACCCCGACCCTCCTTCACCTCCACCGACCCCTCCCCCACTCTAAACTCTCCTCTGTTGCGGACACTCCTCCATTGTGAACCCACCTCTACCGTGAATGCTCCTCCGCTGCGAAACCTCCTCTACCACGCACCCACCTCTACTGTGTGAGGAACCTCGCCTTCACTGCAGACCCTCCTCCATCAAGAACCCACCTCCATTGTGCGCCGAACCCCACCACCACCGCGGAACCTCCTCTTCCACGAACCCACCTCAGTTGCGCACCAAACACCACCTCCGCAGGGAACCTTCCTCCACCATGAACCCACATCCGTTGCGAATCCCTCCTTGGCCTCCGTCGTTGACGACCCCTCCTCAACTATGAACCCTCATCCCCCGCGAACACTCCTCCACTAAGAACCCACCTCCACCACCAACACTCCTCTACCGCAGACCCTCCTCTACCACACACCCACCTTCGCTCTGTGCTGAACCCCACCTCCACTACGGACCCTCCTCAACCGCGAACCCACCTCCACTGTGCGCTGAATCCCACCTCCACTGTGAACCCTTCTTCATCGCGAACCCACATCCGTAGTTAATCCCTCTGCAGCCTCTACTACCACCACCACCACCACCTACACCAACTCCACCACTGTCAGTCCCTAGTGTGGCCGTGGGTATGCCATTTTCCCACATTATTATGAATTCCTAATATATCATTATATTTTGGTTCAACTGATTTCATGGAATCAATGGATTATAATTCAATAGATGGATCCCTATCCTTAATATACAGATAGATTTTGGAATTTTAATGGATCATTGGCTATGATGTTTAGAATTTTTTGAATGAGGTGATGGAGATGACACTCAAATTGTGGGGAGTTGTGTGTTGGTTGTAGGGGTGTGACCCTCATGCCAAAAAGGTTGTAGGTGTTTGGAACTATCCATTCAGGTAAATGTCTAAATTCTATAGTAAATTTCCATGGGGAATTAGTTATGGTGGATGATCAAGCTGAGTGTCGACTACGGTCTTGTATTGATTGTGTCAGAGGTGCATCGGTGGTGTGGTAGGGTACGACTATGGTTTTGATTCAGTAGAGGATGTAATGGTTGAATCTTTTCAGGGTTCATGTATGGACTCTAGTGGTCATGTTTTATTTTTTTTGGAATGCCTCTTGGAATGGGGGCATTGTGATTAGGTGAGATGGCGAGGGACTGAAAATTAGAGATGAGATTTTTTTGGGATGATTTAGCCAAAGTTAGTTTGACTGGGGTTAGTACATAATGTTGGTTTGGAAGGTTTCAAGATATATTTTGTGTGTCATTTTTGGAATGAAAGGAGTGTTTTTTTACTGGGATTTTAAGGAAAAGTAGCTATGTTATTTTTTCATGGAAGGACGGTGGGTATGCATCCACTTCGGTGGATTTTTTAGGACGAGGATGGGTTTTGACAATGATTGGAATTATTAGATATGTTATGGAATGGTTAGTTGGAAACCATGGAAGGTGAATTTTAGAAGCATGAGTCCAAGGTTCTTTAATTATTTTTAACAGGTGGAGGTAATAATAATAGGAAGTTAATAGTTATAAGATAAGTCTTATTATAGGTAAAAACATAACTATGATAGGTTATTGGTTAATAACAAAATTCAATGTTTTGTTTAGATATATCCAAGAAGAACCATCTTGGTATTTCAATTTTGATAATGGGCATTGTCTTGGATTTTGGATGGTTGAGTTCCTTGAGTTGTATATTGTGCCTTAGATGTGTTTCAAACATTTATAAAAGGAACAAGGCCATTTTAGATTCCTAGTAGCTATCGTAGGTCAAGTTATTTGTATGTATGACCACCCAGAATTCATGTGGATGAGAATTATTATGATGGGTAGGTTTAAATAAATAGTTTTCACTAGAACTATAAATTTATGATGTTGAATTTTCATTTACTTGATGGGTCATATTTTTAATTGAGACTCGGAATGAGAATATGACATTTGGAATTCCTCAAAATGTTGTTTTGAGATAAGGAATGAGGATCAAGAGGTAGATTGGGTGTTTGGATAATTGTTGGTATATTCATGTTAAGTTTCAATAATTTTGAAGTTTTCTAGAAATGTGGCATGGTTTGGTGTGAATGGTTTAGGAGGAACCATGTGAAACGTAGATTCTCAGGAGGGTTTTAATTAATTTTTAACTATGAATGGTTGTTTGACATGGTTACCACATGGTTGAGGATAGAATTTGTGGGGATAAAGGGGGACTATATGGGGATGAGGAGGGTCTAAAACCAGGAGCACAACCTTTGAACAATTTTAGAAAAATTGTATAGTCAGTCAAATCACCCAACAGATTAGCCGTCATGAATTTTTACATACAATCACTCTTAACTTCTCAATAAATGATACAAGCTCTTTTTCCCATAATCAATGATGTATGATCACCCTATTAATGCATAATTACAGATTAAATTTTGATACCCAATATAATTTTGTTTCAATCACCCAGGACTCCACTATGTCATCTTTATGACTTCTACATTGATATGGAATTCCAAATTATGTATATATATTTTTATCACATAGTGATTATTATTCAATTTAACAATAATATTTTAATTTCCTTGGAATATAATTCACATTAATATGTTATAATAGTTTCCCACTATAAAGAGGACATAGATATTACATAAAGATATTCTTATATCAATATATCATATAGTATAGATAAATATATCTTACATGACATATATTATGGTTAACTATCAAGTGATAGAGTCTCATATGAAATTTATACATCTTATCATGAAGTACACTTTTGGTAATCTATAAGAATAATAGCCTCAAGGAAAGACCCACAAATAGAAATTCCACATGTTTTATGTGTCATTAGATATTACCATATGCAAAAATGTTTATTTTCACTAAAACTAGATTTTTTTTGGTTTGTCTTGAAACTTTATATTTTATAAAATGTTGGTTATTTTTGATTCATGTATCTTTTATATATTTCCTCTCTTGGGATTTATGTCTTAGTGAAAATGCCTAAGTTCCTCTTTTAAAATGATTCATGTGTTTTTAAATGTTTCTTAAAAAATTATATGTGTTCGACATACCCTTTTTTGGTTTTAAATAGATTCAAAATGATTTCAACACTTTTTATAGACTTAGTTTACATGCCAACTATTTTTCAACTCACCCGATTGGATTTCATAAAGGGATGTGAATGTTTTGTAAGTGTATTTAATATTGGTTTAATTTTAAAAAGGGTTGTGTGTAGTTTTAAATGAATATTTGTAAAATATAATGGGTTTTTGTTCAATTCAAATGATTAACACAATTAGGTCATGAAGTTTTCCTAAACACTTTAAAAAAGGAATAGTGGTTTTGGGAAAGAGTGATTTGAATTGATTGGTATATTTAAAAAACTGTGTGATGTTTTAAAGAGGATTTTGTGTAAATGGTTTGTTTTTTATGAGATTTAAAATTTTATTTAAAAATAGTTTTCAAATGAAATATGAAATGTAGTTCTTCCATAATATTTTAAGTTTATATTTTTATAGAATTAGACAAACCAATACATTATATAGATAAGACAAGTAGATTGATAATAAAAACATGGAAAAGGGCATGTCACAATCACTATCCAGCCCATAGGATATCCATCATGACCTCACTCCCACAAAAGTTGAATTAATGTTTAACACCATTTCAACTCCTGAACCTACATTTCATCCAACATCACCTACATTGTGTAAATTAGGGCCCCTAGTTTCATATGTCTATATAACCATTTTCCCTTATAGGGATGTGATTGATTATTAATATGAAATGATTTTTATTATTTATGGATGTGAAAATGGTCTCTTTATTGTGATTTTAAAGAACTGTAAAATTCAAGGGAAATTTTTTCTAAATTTTCTTTGGGATTTTACAAGAACGCAGTTTCTGACGGCGCCTGATTCCGAGGCCCGGTGTGCCCGGAATCAATTTCCGAAGTTTAGCTCGGGTACGTTCAGTGAACGAACGAGCGGGTTTTTCTATCTTTTGAACCGGTACTCAGAATTAAAATCCGAGGACACCGATGAACTCGCAGCGCCGGTATTTTCTTAAGAGGACTTTTACTGTATGTGCGTTTTCTTGGGAGAAGAAGTTAAATTTTGGGGTTTAAGGAAGAAATAAATAAAATTGTGAACAATTTTCTTTTTGTTAACCAAAGGAGTTAAATTCTACCATGGGAAGTTGTTGGTGGGACCCACAACCACCCAACTTCCCATGTGTTGATATGTGGGAGGTGGGGCCCACACGAGACCCTAACCCCCCTTGACCTCCCATAACTCACTTTCCTCTTAATTTTTGTAAAACCACTTTAACTTGTGTAACTCTCCCATCTCTCCTCTTTAATTTTGCCAAAACACATATTAAATTAATTGATTAAAACTCTTCAATTAATTTAACTAAGTGTTTGAATTTTTTTTTAAAAGTTTGAATGCATGGAAAAATAATAAAATAAGGAGTGGCCTTATTTTATTTTAGGTTTTTTGTTGTGTGAGAGAATTTGGGAGAGAGCTCTTCCCTCTTTTGAAGAACATCATCTCCAATCCTTTTTCTTCCTCTTCTGCGAAAAGGAAGGAGACGCCGGCCGTGGAGACTGATGCCAACAACAACATTATCCTTCTTCTTCTGACGTTGACCGAAGCGATACCTTTCTTCTGCGACACCCGACTACCCCGACATTCGACTACCACAACGTTCGACTTCTGCAACTTGACGACGTGCGACGTCAATTTCGAGGTAGGGGAATTTTATTTGGTGTTCTCTTATCTTTTGAGAAAAGAACGATGAGCGCGGACCAACCATTTCCAGGTTGATCCACGGATCATTAGTTCATGCGGGTTGATGTTGAGGATTATTGTTTTTGCTGTGAAATATTTCTTTGTCGTACGTCGACTTCTATTTGATGGCCGCTTGCTATCATTATAACGGGAGGTGGTCGGACCGCACGAACATGGCTGACCCTCCTACCCCCTTGCTGTTTGAATTTGTTGCGGCACGTGAAAGGCGGTGCGGTGCCGTTTCACCACGCGGAAATTATGAGGAAGGGCTAAGAAGCGCGGCGCCGTCGCGTCGCGCAGATAAAGTTGAACAAGCCACGACGCCGTTGCGCCGTGCCAGAAAACCATGAAGAGGCCGCAGTTTGATTATTTGATCATTGAGCGCAGATTGACAGGTGATGAAAAATGAGGCCGCAAGGTAATTTTGAGGCCTCCGCAGTGAAGTTCGGGTCCTGGTAGGGCTTTTGGCGAAGACGACGTGAATTTCCGACCACCAGAACTCGTACGGTGGTCCGCAGAGCAAACCGCCGGCACGGCGGCACCGGCTGCGGAAGGCGGCGGCTCCCGGCGCGCCGCCATGGAGAACCGCAGTGGCTGAAGCCACGGCGGCGGGCCGGCCGTACCGCGACCGCGTGGGACTGGCAAAGTCGGGATGCGGCCACCCGGCCGCGTCCGTTGGCGAGAGGCGGCCCCCACGCTGGGTTACAGACCATTCAAGGGGGGGCGGCGCACCGCACGGCCGTTACGGCTGAGCCGCCTGGCGACCGGGCTGCGCCTGCACTGGCTGGGCCGGGTCGCGCCAAGGCCGGGCCGGGCCGCCCCGGCCGGGTTGGACCCGTGGGGGGGGGGGGGTGGGCCGGGTCGGTCCGGGCACAGACCCCCCTTTTCGGACCTCTTCGGTCTTTTTCCCATATCTTGGGCTACGTATCTCCGATCGATGTGCTGTCAGTTGCGATGCGACCCTTGGATCGAGATGGTCGTTTCGGTCTATTTCACTCAAGGTTTCGGAATACTTTGGGTTCGGCCGGGTTGGTTCGTACACGAAACCAACCGGGCCCTCAGAGCGGAAACGCTCGTAACTTGAGCTCCGGACGTCCGATTGACATGTCGTCAACTTTGATGTATTCTTGTAAGTGAGACGGATCTTTTGGATTACTCCGCTCGAGGTTTAGATGTCGTCGGATTGCGGTCGGGTTAGTTCGCTCATGAAACCAACCGGGCCCCTAGAACGAAAAAGCCAATGACTCACAGACTGGGCGTTCGATTGACGCGTCGTCTGTCTCGTTGTTTTCCTATTGATGAGATGGAACTTTTGGCATACTTCTCTTGAGTTTTGGATGCAGTTGGATAGTGGCCGGGTTGGATTTCACCCGAAATCCAACCGAGCCCCTAGAACGGAAAAGCTGATAACTTTCAGACTGGACGTCCGTTTGATGAACCGTCAGCGGCGTGGGTGATCACATGGAGAAATGGTCCCTATGAGTTTACCCTAAGAGATTTCATAGTACAGTAGATATACGGCCAGATTGGATCGCACACGAAACAAACTGGGCCCCGGGGATGAAAAGGCTAGTAACTCACAGACCGGACGTCCAATTGACGCGCCGTCTGTTGCGTTGAGACCCCTATGACGAGGCGGTCCTTTGAGATACTTATTCGTGGGACTTTGAGATACTTGGAGTATCAACCTGTAGCTCGTGGATCGGACACTCCCAGAGACGAGCGTGCGGAGTACGGAGACCGTGTAGCCGACTGAGACATGACGACTATTTGACCGACTCGACTTGGAGTGAGTCTACTAGCCCAGTGGACAGAGAACTACTTTGTTTGGGTGCAGACCCATGGAGGACGGAGCACTACCTGTGTGATAGTACAGACCCACGGTACTCGTCCGGAGAGTACCTCTGCAGGCTATTAGGGGGGATTCACTACTGTGTTTGGGTGGCAGACCCCGGTGGGAAGCACTACTGTGTTTGGGTGACTGGCCCATGTTACTCGACCAGAGGAGTACCTCAACAGTCTTAGGTTAGTGAGCAGTACCTCGGAGTCGTGACAGGACCACTATACACTCCAGAGACGGGGCTCTTCAGTAGTTACGGTTTCGATAATGAAAATCCTGGATTGAGCTGAGTCTTTGACCTTTGTGTTTACCTCTTGATTGAGATGGGTAACTTGATAACTTAGGTATATGTATGGGCATATAACTGGGTAGTGGTTATCCGTTGATTTCATAATCTTTGTGTTTCCTCATGATTGAGATGGGTTACTTGATACCTTAGGTATATGTATGGGCATATACCTAAGTAGAGGTTATCTGTTGAGATCTTCTTTGTGGTTATCCTTGTTGGTTTTAGTGAGACCTTGAGGGTATCGGGGTCCCTACTGAGTATCGTTATACTCACCCCTGCACGGGCAATGCCCGCACCTCATTGTGTTGGTTGCAGACGATGGGCAGTGCTGACGGAGGTCGAGTGTTCGAGGACTGGATGGTACCCGAAGGTGGACTACATGACAAGTCAGTACCCGGAGGTGGACTACACGACGAGTTAGTATCCAGAGGTGGACTTCACGGCGAGACGACGCTCGGAGGAGTTTTAAGGGCGAGAGCGTTGTGGAGGCTATCTGTACCTACCCTTCAGGTAGGATCTACGGTGGACGATCCAGGAGTTGCGCCATCTGTACCTACCCTTCAGGTAGGATTCGAGGAGGAAAACCCAGGAGCCGCTTCTGTTCTTCCAGCTGTTGTCTTTTTCTGTTGTACTTTGTTCAGTTGTAGTTGAACTTTCATTTGGGTTTGTATTCTGGCCCATTTACCTTTCAACACTTCTCTTTGTACTTAGTGTTTTACTTCCGCTTGTACTCTGTGGTGTTTTGTTTACTTTTATAAAGGAAATGCCTTCTTAGTTATCGGTATTTACTCCTTGGTGCTAGTCGCCAGCCCCTGGCCTATGGAAGGCGGGCTTGGGGTAGTCACGGCATGGGCCCCGAGGATGGGTCGTGACAAATTGGTATCATAGGAGTCGGTTCTACCACAGAACTTATATCTCTGATATTTTCTTTCTGTGAAGCAATAGTGTTAAGGGTACCGAGTGTGGTCTTCAGTTTAGGGAGTCCAGAGTTGGTGCGGGCGGCCGACATATCCATACACCAGGACCCTGACAACTAATTTCTGACTTTGTACACGAAAACACTGATTGCGTGTGTGTTTGCATAAGTTTTTAAAAGACATCTCAAACCAGGTCAGCTTACCAGGTATAATCATTTGACCATGTCACGTTGTTTCTTTCAGGATGCCTTTTTACAGACGACCGGCTAGAGCCTAGAGGGATGTGCATACTGACAGCCTGCTGAGCGATGAGGCTTCAGTATAGGGCCCTCTTGTAGTTGAGGCACCAGCGGTACTACCATACGTTGGGCCACCAATGCCACCAGCCTCAGCAGTAGGCGATGCACGCCACTTGAGCGTGCTGCACGAGTTCCAGCGCCAGAGGCCACCCAGGTTCCGGGGAGAGATGGACCCGCAGGTGGCTGAGGATTGGCTGGAGGCTGTGGTGAGAGTCTTCAGGCTTGTGGGGACTCCTGCAGACTTCATGGTGATCTTTGATTCTAGCCTTCTACAGGAAGCAGCATGCAGGTGGTGGAGCCACTTGTTCTAGTTTTGTAACGGGATGACCTTCACATGGGAAGACTTTGAGGCCTTCTTCAGGGTGGAGTTTGTACCAGTTGCTCTACACCCCGAACGTGTTCAGGAGCTGCTGCCTTTGACGCAGAATTTTCGATCAGTATCCGAGTCATCTGTGGGCAGTAGACAGATGATTCATAGGTCCAAGAGGACCAGAGCCAGCCATACGAGGAGCAATAAGTGTTATGAATACGGCGGGAAGGGTCACCTGGCACGTGACTGTCCGACTCCTCGTACAGTTGATCCGCAGGCTTTGGAGGAGCCACCAAGGCAGAAGCAGCGGCGGGTGCTTGAGCAACAGCCGAGTAGTGGACAAGGCAGTAGAGCTCCGGGATTAGGTGGACAGGAGCGGAACTAGTGGATACGTCCCTTGTACTTCTAGTTCCATTTTTTTGTTGTTGTTGTTCTTGTGTCTTTGTACTATGAGCTGCAATAATAAAAAGACACTTATCTTTATGATGTTTTCTTTTATGTCCTTTTGTTTGGTTGATACTGAGTGGTCTCAGTTAAAACTGTTGACTTGACCCTCACTTTCGAGATTTCTACTGGAGGAGATCCAGTGACCTCACACTGATGCCGACAGTGTGACTCGACCCATGGAGGTGGGAGTGACAGTTGGATCTCTTGGTAGTTATGTCGAGGCCTTACGACGTCATCCATGGCATGAATGCATCATTCATGTCAGGATTGACTGTATTATGCAATGGGTGTGGTTCATCCAGGGGATGAGACAGAGTTTCTCTTTTCAGCAAAGAAGAAATTTTAGCAGCTCTTTCAGATCGTAGGGAAAGAAGGTGCAGATCATCCAGGGGCGGATGAAGACTACATAGTGCAGTAAGAAACAGGAAACGGGTGCCAGTCTTAGAGACCCGGGCATGTTAAATGTTTCAAGAAGAGGATGTTTTAAGGAGAGATGAGTATGTGAAGCAGCAGACGTGGAGGCAGATCTAGGAGAGCATAATGAGGTGGTGTACATTTTATCATGCTACAACCACCCGCCTTAGTTGTCCCCGCCAGGCTCAGGGAGATGGAGGTCGGAGGAAGAGTGCGGCTGCATGCGGTCAACGAGTGTGACCCAATGGATCTAAAAATAATTCAAGGGACAGTCTATATCCACTACTAGCTGCCGTAGTAACAGACGTCGATATGAATCATTCCTTGCTTCCAAGAATCTTTTCCCAGACCTAGAGTTTCTGGTAAGCCGTAGACTTGACCCTCACGTCTGGAGATACCTCGGGAGAAGACTCGATAATCACACTTACGCCGACGGTGTGGTCAGACCCTCGAGGCGATATTTTCAGTTGGAATCTCTTGGTGGCAGCGTTGAGGCCTTACGACGTTGGTTTGAGTATGGACTGGTCAATTATAGTTCATACACAAATTGACGATATTAGTAAAAAAGGATGTGGTTTAACTACGACATCAGAATGGGTTTTCCTTGGTCGGCGAAAAAGGAAACCCTAGGCAGCACATGGTAACTCATGCACAGGAGGGTGCGACCGATCACTCTTGAGTCAGTCAAACTTACCCTCATGGCAGCAGTCGTTTTGAGTCCAATTCTAAACAGGAATTGGAGACCTCTGGAGTTTGAGGATGATGATCACGTCCTTATATGGGTCTCACCTCGATGAGGTTTACGGAGATTTGGCCAAGGTGGCAAGTTATCTACGAGGTTCAGAGGACCTTCTTAGGTCCTCAGCTGGGTAGGAGGGGTGGTTTACCACTTGACCCATCCACCTCAGTTGCACCAGGTGCACGACGACTTCCACGTATCTCAACTGAGGAGATACGTGCGTGATCCTTCACATATCATCGACCATGGGGAGCTGGACGATGGCGATGGGGTGTCTTTCACGGAGGTTCCAGTGGGGATCGAGGATCGACAGGGGCGGATCCTACGAGGATGGTCGATTCCTCAGGTGCGCTTTCACTGGCAGTATGGGAACCTCCAAGTGAGCACATGAGAGTGGCAGGCTCATATGCGTGCTCAGTACCGTTTTTGTATCCCTAGTCTGTGTTAAAGCTTTACGAGGATGTAAAGCCCTGAGGTGGGAGTAATGTAAAGACTCGTAAAATTCAAGGGAAATTTTTTCTAAATTTTCTTTGGGATTTTACAAGAACGCATTTTCTGACGGCGCCTGATTCCGAGGCCCGGTGTGCCCAGAATCAATTTCCGAAGTTTAGCTCGGGTACGTTCAGTGAACGAATGAGCGGGTTTTTCTATCTTTTGAACCAGTACTCGGAATTGAAATCTGAGGACACCGATGAACTCGCAGCGCTTGTATTTTCTTAAGAGGACTTTTACCGTAGGTGCGTTTTCTTGGGAGAAGAAGTTAAATTTTGTGGTTTAAGGAAGAAATAAATAAAATTGTGAACAATTTTATTTTTGTTAACCAAGGGAGTTAAATTCTACCATGGGAAGTTGTTGGTGGGACCCACAACCACCCAAATTCCCATGTATGGATATGTGGGAGGTGGGGCCCACACGAGACCCTAACCCCCCTTGACCTCCCATAACTCACTTCCCTCTTAATTTTTGTAACTCCACGTTAACTTGTGTAACTCTCCCCTCTCTCCTATTTTATTTTTTCAAAACACATCTTAAATTAATTGATTAAACCTCTTCAATTAATTTAACTAAGTGTTTGAATTTTTTTTAAAATGTTTGAATGCATGGAAAAATAATAAAATAAGGAGAGGCCTTATTTTATTTTAGGAGTTTTGTTGTGTGAGAGAATTTGGGAGAGAGCTCTTCCCTCTTTTGAAGAACATCATCTCCAATCCTTTTTCTTCCTCTTCCGCGACAAGGAAGGAGACGCCGACCGTGGAGACCGATGCCAACAGCAACGTTCTCCTTCTTCTTCCGACATTGACGGAAGCGATACCTTTATTCCGCGACAACCGACTATCCCAACATTCGACTACCACGACGTTCAACTTCCGCGACTCGACAACGTGTGACGTCAATTTCGAGGTAGGGGAATTTTATTTGATGTTCTCTTATCTTTTGAGAAAAGAACGACGAGCGCGGACCAACCATTTCCAGGTTGATCCGTGGATCGTTCGCTCATGTGGGTTGATGTTGAGGATTATTATTTTTGATGTGAAATATTTCTTTGTCGTACGTCGACTTCTATTTGATGGCTGCTTGCAATCATTATAACGGGAGGAGGTCGGACCGCACGAACACGGCCGACCCTCCTCCCCCCTTGTTGTTTGAATTTGTTGCGGCCCGTGAAAGGCGGCGCGGTGTCGTTACACCATGCAGAAATTATGAGGAAAGGACTAAGAAGCGTGGAGTCGTCGTGCCGCGCCGATAAAGTTGAACAAGCCACGACGCCGTCGCGCCGTGCCGGAAAACCACGAAGAGGCCGCAGTTTTATTATTTAATCGTTGAGCGCAGATTGACGGGCGATGACAAAAGAGGCCTCAAGGTAATTTTGAGGCCTCTGCAGTGAAGGTCGGGTCCCGGGAGGGCTTTTGGCGAAGACGGCGTGAATTTCCGACCACCGGAACTCATCCGGTGGTCCGCAGAGCAAACCCCCGGCGCGCCCCGCCGGCATGGCGGTGGCGGAGGTGGCAGCGCCCGGCGCGCCGCCGGGGAGAACCGCCGCGACTGAAGCCGCGGTGGCGGGGCGGCCGTCCCGCGACTGGGCGGGACCGGCGAAGTCGGGACGAGGCCACCCGGCCGCGTCCGTTGGAAAGAGGCGTCCCCCACGCGGGGCCGCGGACCATTCAAGGGGGGGGGGGGGGGCGCCCCCCTAGCGCACCGCTCGGCCGTTACGGCCGAGCCGCCTGGCGACCGGGCCGCGCCCGCGCCGGCCGGGACGGGTCGCGCCCAGGCCGGGCCGGGCCACCCCGGTCGGGCCGGGCCGTGCCAGCTGGGTCGGCCCCGGAACCGGTTCGGGCCGACCCACGGGGGTGGGGCCAGGTCGGTCCGGGCCCAGACCCCCCGTTTTCGGACCTCTTCGGTCTTTTACCCATATCATGGGCTGCTGACCTCCGACCGATGTACCGTCAGTTGCGATGCGACCCTTGGATCGAGACAGTCGTTTCGGTCTATTTCAGTCAAGGTTTTGGAATACTTTGGGTTCAGCCGGGTTGGTTCGTACACGAAACCAACTGGGCCCTTGGAGCAGAAACGCTCGTAACTTCAGCTCCGGACGTCCGATTGACGTGCCGTCAACTTTGATGGATTCCTCTAACTGATACGGATCTTTTGGCTTACTACGCTCATGGTTTGGATGTCGTCGGAGTGCGGTCGGGTTGGTTCGCTCACGAAACCAACCAGGACCCTGGAATGAAAAAGCCAATGACTCACAGACCGGGCGTTCGATTGACGTGCTGTCTGTCTCATTGTTTTCCTCTTGATGAGATGGAACTTTTGGCATACTTAGCTTGAGTTTTGGATGCAGTTGGATAATGTCTGGGTTGGATTGCACCCGAAATCCTACCGGGCCCCTGGAACGGAAAAGCTGATAACTTTCAGACTGGACGTCCGTTTGACGAACCTTCATCGGCGTGGGTGATCACGTGGAGAAACGGTCCCTATGAGTTTACCCTATGAGAGTTCGGGGTACAGTTGAGATACGGCCGGATTGGTTCGCACACGAAACCAACCGGGCCCCAGGGTCGAAAAGGCTAGTAACTCAAAGACCGGACATCCGATTGACGCGCCGTCTATTGCGTTGAGACCCCTATGACGAGGCGGTCCTTTGAGATACTTCTTCGTGGGACTTTGAGATACTTTAAGTATCGACCTGTAGCTCGTGCAACAGACCCTCCCACAGACGAGCGTGCGGAGTATAGAGACCTTGTAGCCGACTGAGACCTGACGACTGTTTGACCGACTCGACTTGGAGTGAGTCGACTAGCCCAGTGGACAGAGTACTACTTTATTTGGGTGCAGACCCATGGCGGACGGAGCACTACCTGTGTGACAGTGCAGACACATGGTACTCATCCGGAGAGTACCTCTGCAGACTATTAGGGGGGATGCACTACTGTGTTTGGGTGGCAGACCCCGGTGGGAAGCACTACTGTGTTTGGGTGGCTGGCCCACGGTACTCGATAGGAGGAGTACCTCAGCAGTCTTAGGTTAGTGAGCAGTACCTTGGAGTCGTGACAGGACCACTGTACACTCCAGAGACGGGGCTCTTCAGCAGTTACGGTTTCGATAATAAAAATCCTAGTTTGGGCTGAGTCTTTGACCTTTGTGTTTACCTCTTGATTGAGATGGGTCACTTGATAACTTAGGTATATGTATGGGCATATACCTGGGTAGTGGTTATCCATTGATTTCATAATCTTTGTGTTTCCTCATGATTGAGATGGGTTACTTGATACCTTAGGTATATGGATGGGCATATACGTAAGTAGAGTTTATCTGTTGAGATCTTCTTTGTGGTTATCCTTGTTGGTTTTAGTGAGACCTTGAGGGTCTAGGGGTCCCTACTGAGTATCTTTATACTCACCCCTGCACGGTCTACGCTCGCACCTCGTTGTGTTGGTTGCAGACGACGGGCAGTGCCGACAGAGGTCGAGTGTTCGAGGACTGGATGGTACCCGGAGGTGGACTACACGACGAGTCAGTACCCGGAGGTGGACTACACGACGAGTCAGTATCCGGAGGTGGACTTCACGGTGAGACGACACTCGGAGGAGGTTGACGAGCGAGAGCGTTGTGGAGGCTACCTGTACCTACCCTTCAGGTAGGATCCGTAGTGGACGATCCAGGAGCTGCGCCATTTGTACCTACCCTTCAAGTAGGATTCGAGGAGTACGACCCAGGATCTGCTTCCGTTCTTCCAGCTATTGTCTTTTTCTTTTGAACTTTGTTCAGTTGTAGTTGTAATTTCATTTGGGTTTGTATTCTGGCCCATTTACCTTTCAACACTTCTCTTTGTACTTAGTGTTTTACTTCCCCTTGTACTCTGTGGTGTTTTTTTACTTTTATAAAGGCAATTCCTTCCCAGTTATCGTGATTTACGCCTTTGGTGCTAGTCGCCAGCCCCTGGCCTATGGAAGGCGGGCTTGGGGTAGTCACGACACGGGCCCCGAGGATGGGTCGTGACAGTGATGGTGTTAGATTTTACATGTGACTTACTAATTATATTATATTTATCCATGTGATGATAATTGACTTATTATTTCTCACTTGAACATTTTTTGGATGCATGAGAACCCTTTGAATTAATAAATAGGTCCAGATGTATGCCACACTAGTTATCTCTTGAACTGGCTATTTTCCCCTAGTTATATGGTTGGATTAGTCTATAGGATTGTCCCTAATGTGTAATTTTTTGATAATTAATGGTTATACGTTCTATATAAATGATAATGATGAATACATTACCATGAAAAATAGTGGAGTTACAGTTGTGGCTGAAGCGATGCATGTTTTTTCTACTAAGGAAAAAACTCCAATTTATGTGAATATATCATACTTTGGTATAATAATAAAACAATGGGAGTTGGATTATAAAACATTCCAAGTGTTGATTTTTTAATTCAAGAGGGTTGATAATAGGATTTTTGTTAATGTACTTCAATTGGGATTCATGAAAGTTTATTTTAGTAAGGAAGGGTACAAAGACAAACCATTTATAATGGCATCACAAAAAGTATAAGTATTTTTTGTTCAAGATCCAGAAAAATGAAATTTTTCAATTTTTCTGTGATTGACCAAAACCACAGAAGGGTTATATGAAAATTAAACTGAGGATGATACTTTTATTAGGATGTCACAATCATTTTGTAGAGGTAGCAATGTATATGGTGTTTTGTATTCCCAGTGAGACCACAATGAAGGGATTTAGATAGTCAATAGAGGGGTCAAATCCCTTTAGCCTTTAAAAAAAGAGATTTCAATAGTAAAGAAGAGGCTTGGATGAGGTTAGGTGAGGAGATAATAACAAAACAAAAGAACTTGAAAAGAAATTTAATGAAAACATAAGAGTATTTTACCTCTAGAGATTCTTCTCCTTGAGAACCTCCTTAAGGAAATTGGATTTGGTATTTTTTTGATATCAAAGGCTCCTGGAAATGAGGAAGAGTATTGGAAATCGTATTTGGAAGAATTTTCACAAGCTTAAAATCTTGGATGGTGTGATGAGAAGAGGTGGTGAGGGGTTTTATTTATAAGGGAGGATAGGGGTGTTTCTTCATTATTTTCTACATTATTTTATTATTTTTGGCCAAATATTATCAATAGTTTGAACCTTATCACTAAATATGTTAAATAATGAAGTAAAGTTCAAGATCATGGGATTATATCATTCATATATCATCTATGAATCAATAATTCATGTATTTGTAAAATACCTTAAATTGCTGAATTTCATTATTCCCTAAAAATTCAATTATTTTATAAAAATCACAAAAATTCACCCTAACCATTTTTTGATGTGTGGAATTCATAAAATGAAATCAATTTTAATAAAATAAATTTCTAAATATGGGAATTTTTATTTTTAATTAAAATCATCCTTTATTCGAAAAATAACTGACTTTAATATTATAATTGAATTTACAACACTTGAAAAATTAATTAATGTATTATTAAATTATATTTTAATAATAAGACAACAAAATATTAATTTATGAATACATTTTTTGAAAATAAATTTTATTTTAAATAATTATATTAATTATAAATTTGTAAATAGATATTTATGTTTTTTAAAAATATCAACACTTAATTTATCATTTTTAAAATATTTATATACTTATACAATGATATAAGTTTTATCATATTTTCATTTATAATATTCTTAAATTTTATTTTTACTTTCATAACTAAGGTTACTATTCTATTGGCCATATTATTATTCCTAATGGCCATGTTACTATTCCAAGGTTTAACTTACTATTTCATCGGTTTATATTCCTTTATCACTACTGGAAAACTAACCTATACCAACGGTTTGGAACCGTTGGTATAGGCCTCTAAATCGTTGGTATAGCCTATACCAATGGTTTGGAGAACCGTAGGCAAGTAAGCCGTTGGGATAGGTCTATACCAACAGTTGTTGGAAAACCGTTGGTATAGACCTATACCAACGGTTTTGAAAAACATTGGTATATGTAATATGAAAATCTATACCAACAGTTCCATAAAACTGTTGGTATATGTATTTCCAAAAAAAACAATTCGCTAGGATTTGATACTAGGACCTCCAGTTTATCCTTGAACGACCTAACCACTAACCTAACATGACTTTTGTGAACATAATTTCATTAATATATATATGTATTATCATAATTATTTTTAATTTTTATTTATAGAATGTTCTGGTTAAGAGGATCTGATAAAAAATCAAAGGACCTATACCAATGGTTGTCAAAACCGTTGGTATAGGTCATTGGATTGTAGAGAGTGATGTTGATATATTGGGGACTTTTCCCAATGGTTTTCCAAAACTTTTGGGAAATCCTACCCTTTCCCAACGGTTTGGCCAAACCGTTGGGAAAAGTGGCCACAAATTTGACCTTTCCCAATGGTTTGGCCAAACCGTTGGGAAAAGTGGCCACAAAGTGGACTTTTCCCAACAGTTTGGCCAAACCATTGGGAAAGCCTACCCTTTCCCAATGGTTTTGGAAAACCGTTGGGAAAAGTGTCCACAAAGTGGGATTTCCCAATAGTTTGGCCAAACCGTTGGGAAAGGGGGTATAGAAGTGTTGGGACAGGTCACATTTCCAGTAGTGTATTTCAATTAATGTTACTTATTTCATTATTCATTTATAATAATTTTGTTTTTATTGGTATATCCATGCTATGTATGTATTTTATACTATATAAAATATTTATAATTATAGAAACAATTAAATTTATAAAATTTTAGGTCATTACAATCACGACCACTTGTGTATTTTATTTTATTTGTTTAACTTACGTATGTGATCATCCTAGTGGTTGACCATCTTGTATGACTTTATGTTATCATTTTATTCATTATAGTATATTTTATTTATTTATTCATTCTACGTACTCTAATAGTTATTTGTATGTCAGGAGGAGTTTTGGAGATTTATTTTTGTAGACTCTAATATAGGGGGTATAGTCTTCCCATTGTACTACCCTATACCCCACTAATAGTTAGAATATTTTGGTATCTACAGAGCCATTATTAAGGCCTGGTGGTTCTCTAGTTCAGGGCACCAGTTACATGGCCTCCATGATGGGATTTTATATAGTTCTTATGTGAAAAACATTGATTACATTTTGTTGTTTTTATAAATTTTTTTGGACAATGTAACTACTTGGAGTCTACTCGAGGTACATGTCAAGACACCCATTTCCGATCTATACAGTGTTCCTCCTTTGTGAGATAGTATGTAGGCCTGATGCATTTATCTATAAAATACTCAGAATACACCATCTTGTATCTTGGTATCAAAATACTGAGTTTGTGTCATGATGTTATAAAACATGTGACATTTATTGATGAACAAATACCCTAGGGATACACTACATGATACACATGATGTGTTCGCCAAAGGATTTCATGCTCTGTATTTATGAATTAAAGACCAAGATCATTGGAACCTTGATTCTTTATCATAAAACCACCACCATAGTCATTACCAGTCGTTTCACCCTAGGTTCCTCCCATTCTTGACACCCCTGGGGTGTCCATCACACCATCATTAAAGCTTTATGAGGGCTCATATGTGAAATATTCCCTTAAATTGGTCAAAATCCTAGTACACATTTTTTTAACTTACTACGATCCTCTATCCTCTCTCAATCTCTTCCAAAACTTTCATCCCCAAATGAATCATCAAAACCATCATTAATTGTCCTTTCATTTTTTTTAATAGAGAATAAAGAAAAAAAACTATGGTAAGTGAAGAGATTTACTACCAAAAAACAATTTTGTGATAATGTTTATTATATGTGGGGGAATTAAAGAAATGTATTTATTTAAGAACCCTTGAAGGAATTACTATTGGATTTTATCCTAGAGAATCGTTCAAAAAAATCAAAAGAAATAAAATCATGGAAACCTTACTCTGTAAGGTTTGAGAAATTAATTATCCAAATTTAATTTAATTATTTTTATAATGAATATAATTATTATGAAACTAATTACAAATATTAGATTTATAGTATTTACATCACTAGATTTTGGGGCTAATACTTATAAACATGAATTCACAAATATTTTATGTATGAAAATTTAATGCTTATGACACAAAAGATAATAAGTAATATCAAACAAAAACAAATATTTTTCTCAAAATATTTGAATATTTTATTTTTCAAATCCATGTCCTAATTAATCATGTGAGAAATTATTCTTTTGGGATTAATTAATATAAATATATATAAGTAATAGATAAAAATAAAAGGATAGAAGGCCATCACTTTTTTGATGAATAGTGACTGCTTCATCATTTTTGTCAATATATTTGATTATTATCATCAGGATTGTGAAAAATATATTGAATAGTTATTCATTATGTGAAGGGATGAATTATCTAAGTTTTTTTCAATTATTTCCAGGGAAAAAATAGAGGTTTGATATTTTTATCCGGATTTCCCATGATGGGAGATAATTAGGTAGAAATATTCTTAATTTTCATTAGAGAATTAGATGTAGGGATTAATATCTCTAAAATGATTATCCAGAAATCCACAATAGACTAATATTATGATTTACTCTCATAAATTCATGTCAAATCACCCTTAAAAAATATCATCTACTATGAGACTTTAATTGTCTAGGTCAATTACACCAGAACATTCCAAAGCGGCATCACTATTCCATAATAAGAATAACAATGTTATACTTGGATAGTTTGGTTTTGAAAAGTGAACAAGAAAAAATTATTTATTAATAATATTGTATATTTTTCAAAGTCCTATTATAAAAAAACAAACTAACTCGCTTTTCAACATCCTATTTAAATATTATTCTAAAAATACAAATGCATTATTATAAATATTTGGGTAGATACATGATATCCCATCATGGATGAAGAAAATAAAAAATAAGTGAACCATGAAAAATACCAAAAATTAAATGATTATATAGATCCATCAATTCAATTTGTGAAATAGATAATTACTTAGTCTTTAATCCAAGCATATATCTTGAATATCAGGCTCGTGGTGATGAAATTCATTAAAAATAGCATGTATACTAGTAGAAAACCAATAAGGCTCTCAAACAAGAATTTCTCAAAACAATCATGACCTAGTCAAAAATTAAATTGAGAACCACACCTGAAACCCTCCTCTAGTAGGATTTATTATGGAAACTAACACCATTATCATAAGAAAACAATTAATGGGAGGCATTAACCATTAATTTAAATGTGGTTAACAAACTATAAATATAAAAAATTATCCCAAAATTAAATAAGAAACATTTAAAAATAAACAATGTATGTATGAGTATGTCAACTAGAAACAATATTTTAACACTATAAAAAAATTCAAGGATAAAAGTAAAAAGTGACTCCACCTTCTTTTTAGGGTTATCACATGCCCTAACTAATAGTGATGCGCACCACACGTAACATGATTCTAAAATTCAAAAAAAATAAATTGAAAATAACGAAGTGAATATAAAAGTATATTTAGTATATTCCTCTTTCAAAATAACCTAATTAACTTTATTAAGAATAGTAAAGGCTCGTTTAGTTTTATTTATCAAAAAAAGAAAATTAACAAAGAAGAATATATAATAATTACATTTATAAAAAAAATATGGATATTATACTAGAATCCAATGATCTTGATGTCAATTCTCGAACATCAAATATAGAATAATTCTCTTTGGAAACCAGAATATATCTATGGAATCATTGTATTTGAATTGAGAAGTCTCACACCAATCCATACACCTAACTGTCATGGGTGAAATTCATACCACACTACAAAAATAGAAATAAGAAAATAATAACAATAAATCAGACACAAAACTGAAGGAATTAATATCTTCATGAACAATCCATATTCCTAAGGAAAAACTTGTAACATAAACATAAGAGATAAAAATAGAAAACACACATTAAGTTACAGGTTCCCAATAGAAGATGCACTGCTCAATATAATTACAATTAGTCTTTAAAGTCACTTCAAAGAAAAACATAATTCCAGATTAACACAGTATCATGTGACCTTAAATTACCAGTAACCATACCCATTTATTTATATATGAAATTCATAAAATAAAACTATATACATATGTTCCAAATTCTTCTGATAATTTTATATGAATACTAATTAATTAATACCAATTCTATTTATTTCTTAAACGCGATGACTATACAAATCCATTGGGTGAATAGTTCATGTGTCCTCAAGACATCACCCCACGCCACTTCTAGAATATTTTGTTTCTTCCACTGAACTCTTGGTGAAAATTTTTAATTGATTGTTGTTTTAATACCTTCATCTAGAATTTCTCCATCTAAAAAATATATATTCTTCTTGAGTTATTTTTTGTAAAAAATCCATATACTTCTTTAGAACTCTTTCATAGGATTCGCTAAGTTCTTGGAAAATTACCAAAATAATATTTTATATTTTTTTGTCCATTATTTCATTGGATCCATGATCTTCCAACTAGTAATACATTTAACACTGAGTCAGATCACCACAATAATTATTACCAAACTATATTATCATTTAACAAGTCCACCAGATTCAAACAGTCACTATACATCAATAACACTTACACCCCATATTCCCAAATATTCTAGATAAATTGATACTTCAATTGAATATATTCCATATATTATTGAAACATCAGATAATTTGGTAAAATAATCTCACTATAGATTCCATAATATCATGTTCCAACCCTCATCATTCTTCTATGATCATTAAAAGGCACTTTTTTCCGACCAAGTCTTTTCATGATCACATAAAAATAATTTTCTCAACTTTTATGGTTAACAGTGAAACAACATGTTTTAATTAAAAAATCCATCTCATGTTATTTCCTTTAAGTTTAAACATGTATTTTGAGGTTCTCTACCTTATTATTGAATATTCACCAAGGTCTACATCTTACAACCACTATAATGTATCATCAATTTCAAAACATATTACAATATCTATAAAGCCTTTATGAATTACAGATTCCATTTAATATTATCTTAGGTTTCATTTAATGGTTTCTTTTTGAATATAAATATTATACCTAATAATTATGTGATATAAGGAATCATAAAATCCATGAAAGTTATCAATATTCCCATATGTGATGCATGTGGAATATTCACCATCAACCTAGTCTCGTCATCTAATTTTTCTGCCTTGTCCTTGGATGACTTGATGTGTAAAGATAGAGTGTGCCCACATGATTAGAATATCATGTTATATATCTTTCCTACTCCTTTTAGATATATGATTCCTAATAAAGGAATAAATTTATTTACCCAGATTCTCTTCTCATCCTCATCTATAATATCCATTTTTTAGTACCATAATTATTCATCAGGAATTTTTTAGAAGAATCGATCATAAAAAAACTATAATTTCCATAACATGTGTAAATTATAATATATCATCAAGGTAATGAAAAAATTTATGGAAACCCAATCATCAAATAACATCAAGTATCAAAAATTATTCGCTTCACACGTGAAAAAAAATAGTCATCTATGAAGGAAACAAACTTACGGTTCAACTATATTAAAACCTAAATAATCCTATACAAATATCACTTGATTCTAAATATAATATACACATTTTAAATTCATATGAAATATTACATCTATAATATGTTGATGTCTTCCTCTAAATTCTCTTGATGGATGGTTGTCTTGAAAAAAATGTTCCTATAATAGATCAAACATGCCTACCATATAATCACTATCTAAAGAATCATGTTATTTACAACTGAAGAAAATATTAATATAAAATAGAATCATTATAATTATTGATATACCTTCCCATATAGTCATGAGTTTTTTCATTTCTAACCAAGCTATTCTTTATTTAGATGATATTCCCACATGTTCTGCATTAATTATTTCAAAGTAATATTCTCCCTTCGTTCTCATTTATATAAAAATCAATGGATTCCAATTCTTAATTCATTTTCAACACCCAATAATAAATTTATCTTAGGATCCTCACTAATTATAGGAATTTGGGATATTAAACATTGGTATTTGGTATAAAGAGAACTCTAGATTTAAATATTTTTACAACCCTTATAAACATGGTAGATCGCATGAACTCCTAATATTAAACTCAATTCAGACCCCAAGTTTCTAAAAAACATAACATGGGTTCCTTACTCCATGAACATTATAGTACATCTGGGTTTATAATCTCTTGAAAGTGATTATTATAGTTCATTATTGAATATTCCCATACCACTCAGACTTTAATGTTCTATGAAAATCCGGGATCCTCCTGCCTTCCAATCATAACAACCTCGGTTTGTGTGGGTTATTTTCTCCCAAATCCATATTCATCATGGTTTAAAAACATATATAATATCTTATAATTTAATATAGAAATTTATACATTAATAAAAATTCACTTATTGTGATCCTTGATCTAAAATCCAATTCTTTCATCACCACAACCAATAAAGAATCATAGAAGGGATATAACTTCCAATATAAACTTTTTTTTGTCCTTACTAAGGAAATATGTGAAAATTCCAAAAACATTAAAGTGGGGTGTTTTGAATATCCTTTCAATAAATAATTATATATGATTTTTTTTCTTATTGATTTATAAGGACTCTAATTTAAATGATATGAAAAATAATCCATTACTTCACTAAAAGCACTATGGGGGCTATTATGAAACACCATGATCCTAGATCTCTCATCCAAATTATGATTCATCCATTCCATTAAACCATTAAACTCTAGTGTCATGGGAATTTAATTCCCCATATTGATACTATTCATCTAATAGAACTTCCCAAATAGTTTACTTTTACTCATACCCCTATACGTGTTGAATCATCAATAAAGATGATGTATTATTGTATTCTCCTATGAGATTGAACCATCGTTCTCCCTTATACATCCATATATATCAACTCATTCTTATTATTATTAGTGTCATGTTAAATGACCAAAACTATTCCTTCCACTATAGACAAAAAATAATTTATTTATACTTCTTTCACTCTACATGATCTAATCTCAACCAACCTCTAAATACTAATGTTTATAATCCTTTAACAAAAATTTTTCCAATGAGGTCATTCCACAACATTATCATTCCAAATATTATCTCTCTTTCATAAATTTCACCTTTTGAATGACCAAATAGGTATAATGTTTCATTAAAAACTATGTATGCCACCACCTTGGAGCCTTGTGTGATTGTACACACATCATTAATAATGTTATATAGAAACTAGCATTATATATCTAAAATATTGAAATTCAAATCATCCAAAATCCAAAAAAATCATAATCCATATTTATTTAGAATGTATTTTCTCTTCATTTGGAAATTACCATTACCTTTTCTGGTGATCAAAAGGTCTCACCATCTATAAGATGTATCTTGTAGAAAAAATTGAAAACATAAGTTTGTATGCACACTTTCTTAAACATTTTCTGTAAAGATGACCTAGAGTCAAGGATCTTCGACTCTAATGAACTTTAATAAATATTATAAAAGTTATATATTCTTCACCTATATATTTTATAGATGTAGTGAAATAATTATTTACACATTTTAAAAATATATCACGATTGTGTTTCATTGAATTCACATTCTTTTTGTAGTTCTAATAAGCAGAATAAATTGTGCCATCTAATTTCATTAGAATTATTTCATTTTTTCCTCTCTCTTCATAGAACATTAGATTATAATTTAAGTGTAAAATCCTCTAAATTCCATGATAAAAAATGACCATGTAAAACATGACACTTCCTTATTTCAAATCAAATCATTTATAAGCTCTTTAATTTCCTTGGGATTATTTCATTTTTTGTCTTCCCCCTTCATCTCACTTTAGATTAACCTTTAAGTGAAACATACACTACATTCCAAGTTAAAAAATTATCATGTAGCACCTAAGACTTCCTTCTTTTAAATCTCTTCATTCAGAATCAGATCCCATGTCTCATCAAACACTAATAAATTCTTATAATTTGAGTTAACCATCGTTGTAACCATATTATGCCTTGATTTAGTAAGTGATGGTAAAATTAACAATACCCACTCTAATATAGATAAATTTATTTGAAAATAATATAAAAAAGAAATATTATACTAAATTTATTCACATGATCACCCAATAAACCTTTGTCTTGCATTTTCATTAAGATAAGTCACTATATCAAAAACACATTCTTAGTTCTTGAAGGATTCTTAAACATTTAGTAAACATGGAGAAATTAAATTGTGGTATTAACCTCATGGAAATATAAGTCTATATTCTAGACCAAAACATAATGATCACACCTATCACTTTATAGCATGGCCATTCAAATTCTTCTATTTTCATTTAATTGAGCTTGACCATAGGAAATAAAATATTGATATCTTTCTAGAAAAGGTATACCACCCATATATTTTTAAAGAATATGATATCTTCCTTGTTGAACCAATTTAGATTAATATTTATCTCTTGGAATATTTTCCTTCCAAATTATAAAACTACTACTAAAAATAAAATCATAATTTATAGGAAACGATCACTTGCTAACATGCTCTGATATCATTTGTTACCTTAGAAACCAACTTTCCAAAAGTTTCTTATAAAACCTAAAATCAAAAAAAAAAGATTATTTGGAAACTATATAACTTGAAAACTCTGCTAAATTGATGTATCCAAATAGAGAATCCTCATACACTATCAATTCATAGAACAATTACATGAAAAACTCACATCACACCACTAAAACAAAAATATGCAAAATAGAAGAATAACTCATACACAGAAAAGAAAAAAATTTATATGATTAAAAAATCAATACTATATGGGAATCAATGAAAATTTAATTGATGATTAAATTATATAAAACATTCACTAGGTTATATTTTCCCCTAAACAAGTGCACTACTTTGGAGAAACCTTTCTAGACCTTACAATCATTCCAATACACAAGTTAAATATTTATTAACACAATATCGACCAGTATAAAGGTATAATTGACACCACAAATCTATTTATAGATTATATTTACCACATATATCTATTTAAATCAGTTCTATGACCTTATATTCTTTTATGATAACTACCACTCGATGAAAGACATGTGATATTTTTTACAAAACGCACTGACTCCACCCCTCCTTTCAATGATAAATTCTTGCATCTAGAACGCATCCACCAACATCACTTATTGAATTTTATTCTATTACATATTATTCATTAGTATTGTAAAAACACTAAATCTAGTTCTAAAACATTCATTCCATATCCTCTATTTCAATAAATTTAGTAATAAACTAAAAAAAGTTTTCAAAGTGATCTTAATGATTTCATCTAGTTATCAATCTCTATTTCCACTTCGCAAAAAAAATATTACCTCAAAATACAAATAATTCTAAAAAAACTAATTCAAACCTAAATAATTACATGACAAAATAATGTGGATTATATAGCTCTGGTAATAGTAAGTACATATAGATATGACTGTGATGAAAATTATATAAACATTGGTTATACCCTATCCCTCTTCTACTTCAACCTTAGGGAATACTGCATTCCCCAAAACACGTCATTATCAGTAAATATCAAACCCCATGGTAAAAAAACATTAAAATAATGTTTTCACATTTGAAAAATATAATATCAACCTAAAAGAATTCAGTTTCATGCTAAAATAGTATAAATTTAGAATTAAAAAACAACAACACTATTTCTAATCATAATATATCAAACAAAACAAATTCAGTATTTACCATTATCTTACATTGTGTATAAACCCAACCGAACCTTATAAGAAAATTAGTTTCCACTGTTTCATATAAATAGCATCATTCCTCCACAAAATCCATTATAGTTTCACTCTTGAAATATCTCACAATAAAATTTATTACCACAAGAGTTAAAATCATCATTATTCAATATCATATAATATAAATCAATGAATATATATTTTTCAATTATAAATTTTATCCTTGATATTTTAAATAAAAATAACTATCATTGAAATTATCTCTTCATTTCAGGTAATATAATTTAACATTCATAATTATATTTTTCTACTTTCCATCAGAAATATCCATTATTAAACATCACATCACTTTATTTTATCAATTCAATAAAAACACATAAATTTAATGATAGAATTCTCTACCTTAGTGATTTTTAAAAAATAAAATCTTTATAGGTAAAAAATGAAACCGATGATTAATGTACTTCCTAATATGCTACTATAAATATTTCATTACAACACAAGTTTTTTTCTTTCATCATAGTGTTACAACAAATTTTTATATTTAAAATCCCAGGAACATATAGGAATAGAAATTTAGAACATTACATATAAAGTATAAATACACGCCATAAAATTTAAAAATTGTATAAAAGGACAATAAACACAAGTAAATAAAAAAATAATAAGTGGAAATTATGTTTCATTAAGAGACATTTGAACTATAAATAGTGAAAACAATCATGTAAATAAACTATTAAAACGACATTGATATTTTATAAATGAAATATAAATAACTTTTAAAGGAAAATAAGTGAATAATGAAATGTTTAAATTAAATTTATTTATATGATGTATTATCATTGTAAATAATTCTTACAAGAAATTAAATAAGAAAACATATGTTTCAAATTTCCATGAAATAATTATTTAATCAATGTAATATAATGTAAGTAAAAGTATAAATTTTTATTAAATGATGTTTCACACTATCTAATAAAATAGTAATCTTTGTACTAAAAATTATTATAAATAACCAAATTTTAAAATTTATTTTATAAAAATGGATTTTATTTATATAATCTTCACTTCAAAATTTTCAAATGGGGTGTTTTTATATTTTCTTAAATATTAAAATATGGAGGTGAATAGTGAAATAAAATATATTGTATTTTGTGATTTGTAAATGATTAATTACTTCATAGATTATTTAATCAATAATTAGATCATAATAAAGTCAATATATTACTATACTGAGTCATATAAATCAATATTATCTATCATATTAAGACATAATAATAAATTAAACATGATTTTATTATAAAAAACATCTCTTGAACTCTTTTATACAACATCTCAACACCGTATATACCCTCACAACATTAAAATATTAATTTGAAAATTTTCTAATGAACTCCCACCCTAATAAATCATATCCATATTTTTTATTCATTGTCCATCCAAAAAATCATTCTTTATGGCCATGTTATATATCAAAGGTGGACTTACAAAAGAAGAGATAAGTTATCTCAACCAAACACTTTTGAGTTTTATTCTTCTTATACCCACTCTAAATTACTTTTACAAATAATTATATAAATAAATTAGTATCAATGATATATGCAAGTTTTATTATATTAACAGAATAACTATCATCCTACTCCATCTCACTTATTCAAAAATGAAAACATCACCCATACTTTTGTTTGTTAACCGCCTTGATAGATGAAGTATTTCATTTTTCATAACAACATAAATGGATGGTTTAAATATTTTATTCATTTATAATTATGGTATAAATGAATAAATTAAAACATATTTTATATTTTTTTAATGATATAATAAATATTCCATTAATAATATTAAAAATAAACTATAATCATCAACATGAAAGACTGAAATAATGTTGTTTTTAAACAACTATTAATTCCATGATGGATGGTGAAAATAAAAAAAATGTTGATAAATATGAATTAAAAAATTATGTTATATTATGATTCATATTTTTTTTAATTGGTAAATATTCATAATATTAAATAAAAAAATTTTGTTCAGCATGAACAATGAAAAATCCTAAATGATTGTACCATTATACAAAAATATATATACTAAATAGACATTTATTATACTATAAATATTTTATATATTTGGAAATATTTAAACTTATTGAATAAAATTAACTCTATATAAATTAATTTATTGACATTTTTAATCCATTTGAAAAATACCACATACCATTACCATTATACATAAGAGATATTGAAAGTGTTGTTTGAATAATCACAAATATCCAATGTATAAAACTAGTATAATAAGTGAATGAAATATGATGATAAATGGGTTATAATATATGAAATAAGTATTAATGAGGCTATGAATTATGGAATTAAAATGTTTTATTCAAAAATGTATGGGGTTAGAAGAGTTTCCAAGAAAGTGAAGAATTGATGTTAGGGTTTCTAATTGTCTCCCACTTTCAATTGCAAACCAATTGATATAATATCATTGGTGGTTTCACTTAATATATTTAAATTCTTATAGTTCAATGGTATTATCATCCTTTTGATCAATTAGTTATTATATATTACCCATTCCCTCACATTAAACCCATATCTCATGTTATTAGAATTCCAATGTAAGGTTTTCTCTTCTGAATCCCCATTCTATACAAGTAATATTTCCCTATTTTATTTATTCTCTTTTATAACTCATCCCCAAAAATAATGAAAGTATAAAATAATTATTTTTTGATGTATTATTATGATGTTTCCTGTCTTTGTTTAATCTATATCTCACACTCCTTGTGATTGTGTTATATATCACTCTCTATTAAATATTAGAGACTTAACTATTTTTTTATATCCTTATTCTTTATCTCATTGATAAATTCTATAAATTTATAATTATTTATATTTTTTATGTATTATTCACATTATAATATACCCTTTACTCTATATGTTGAAATCTAACTATATTTTGTAACCTTTATTAAAGGTTCATTATATAGAAAGTTTTTTTATTTATTTTACTAGGGATATATTATCAATTTATATGTCAATTATTTCAATTATTATAATTATTGAATGTGTATCCACATTTATATAAGAGGTTACCTAGAGAACAAAATCTATTTTATTGTTTATCAATTTATTCTATTCTTATGATGAATGAAATAAACATATTATGAGATAGGTGGTGGATAAAATCATATATCCCCTCAATGAATCAGTATTCCACCTGAGGCAAACACTTTTATGTTTTATTGTATGACAAATAATTTATGTGTAATTTATTATCCTATACCTTGATAGTATGGCTATGATGTCTTAAAATATGAATATAATCAATATTAGTTTAATTTTTTATATCCATGCATTTATTTATTTCAATTTTTATATCATTCATTGATATATTAAGCTAATATTATATATTATATAACTATATCTTATTATTTACTCCTTCTATGTTGTATTTATTATTTATGTTCTGATAAAATCTTCATTACACCATCCCTTAATTATAATCTATGATCACCATTATTTATTATTTCATTTTTTCCATGGAATAAGTAAATATTACTAGGAGTGGTATATAGTATTGTAAATATAGATAAATAATGTTTCATGTGCTATAATGATGTTTCCCTTAAGATATAATAATATTAAATGTATCTGGTCTCTAAAGAATACTAAACACCGAATCTCAATTAATATGATCTATGTATTCTATATTATTGTATTAAATAATAAATTAATCAAGGTTATTAAGTTAAAGGATATAATATTTGGTATTATATAACGTTTATTAGAATCCCTTGGAACTAGATTTAGTGAACATAGTTAAGGAATAGAAACCTATAACTGACACATAGAAAATTATGGAAAACAATCCAGAAAAGATGTAATACTATATATTAATTTTTTATAAATCTATATAAATTATATACTATGAAATATAATTCAATGTATTATTCATGATATAAGTAACTTTTTTTGTTTTCTAAAATGGTGTCTAGTGGAAGGACAGGGAATCATTTCAACACTCGTAAAAAGTTTTAGGATTTCCATATTTATCAATCGAATGGATCAAATTTTATATCTAAACAAGATATAAATATGTTTGGGTAGTTAAAATAGGTTATAAAAAATAAAATTTATTGTATGGAATGAGATATTTCTCCTTAAAATGGAGCATCAATGATGTATTGTTTTATATGGAAACAAGCCCTAACATTCAGTGGAAAAAAATCCATAAGTGGTTGAGAAATGGATAAATTAATTATAGAGTATATTCCTCACTTTGGGATATACTTAAATAGCTAATTTTTCCAAGTCTATGGATCATATCATGGGAGATGCTAATCAATGTGGATAACTATTTGAAAACACAAATAATTAAGAAGAGATGTGCTAGTATGGAATGAAAAGACATTAAAGTAATATTACCTCAAATATATCTCCCTCAAGAGAAAATACCTAACATCAAAATGCAATTATTGAATTTAAGAAAAAAAATATGAAAATATATTATTGAGTATTATTTTATCTTTATATTTATGGAAAAACTACAATAGATTATATACAAAATCTTGAAAGAAAATTTGACCAATTATTTTATTCACTAAATTCAAGCCTTGAAAAGGGATTATTTTACCACATATTTTCATCAAACAATAACATTATTATATGTGTTATAATTATTGAGAAATAGTTCCCCAAGTAATATATTTTCACATGAAAAAAAGATAAAAATATAATGATTGATAAATGAAATTTTAAAGCAATAAAATAGGAAAGGTGGAATTTATAACATGTAATTATTATGGAATCAAATGATCCAAAGATTTTTTAATGGTGTTGAGATTTTATTTCATGTTTTGTGACCAATTCCATCGGTCTCATGAGTGTAAGGGTAAGAGAGAAGCCACTAATTCCTAATGATTCAATTGTATGTAGAAATATAATTGTTATAATGAACCCCTGGAGTGTAATGAGAATTAAGCACAATAGAGGAAGAGGGAAAAATTATAGTTTTATGAAATTAATATGGTTGAATTTTAACCACAAACATATGTGATATTAATTAATTTTATCCTGATCTAAATTTTTTATAATATATTATTTTATACCACATCTACACACTAAGAGAAGGAATTTTTTCATGGATTCATTTTAAAAATTTTATCCCAAATGAATGAAATATAATATCCCCAAGGTTTTCTATCAATGTGGTTACATGATATGCCTAAAAAAATAACATATATTCTCTTTTTTTAGAGAATAATTAAAATGGGGATTTGAAACTCTTGAATAAAATTTAAATGAAAATAAAATAAACAAATTAAAATAAATTATAAGTTAATATTTTTAAATAAAAATATATTTTGATTGAAAAGGAGTGTGAAATATGATTTAAGATAGAAATAGTTGATAAGATACATCCATTTAAACACTATATTCTTACTTTCCCAAAAAAAATATTTCCTATTTTAATTTAAAAATGCTCACTAAAAGACCTCCATGTAAAAACATAATTCAGATTGAACATAATACCAAGACCTCAATTTGACTTTTTTTCATTATATAGAAGTGATTCAACTACATGAAAAACTATAAGAAGTTAATCCCAATTAAAATCAATGTGTAAAAGGAGATATCACATCTAATAAATATAAATATATAAATCAATTATTTACAATATGGATTATAAAAAATTCAAAACATACTAGAATAATGTTTATTCAATAATGTAAACAACCATCTACATTCGTGAAAATAGTATCAAGGGAAATATCAAAATGATTACAATATAACCCAAAGAATCAGAGAGAAATGTTCCTTGGGTCTTAACTACCCACATCCCCAATTGGCTTTATCCGTACATGGATAAATTATACCTATCATATTATTCTTTTATGATTGCTGCTCAAATTTATAGACTATAAAAAAAATTATTGATATATCCCTCCTATGCATTGATAACCCACCAGTTAATTATATTTCTTCTTACTATGGCCTCTTTATATCTTTAAAAAATGGATGGAAAGATATCTCGATATTTTTGATAGTCTCACTTAACTCTTATTGAAGATTCATGTGCAAGAATCATTTTTCCATGGCTAATTCAAGGTGATAGCAACAGATTCCAGCATAAGTTCACATTAGTTATTCAAATGTGTGAAAAGGTTTTATTCTCCTTTTATTTTTCTTATCCTCTATATCCTCATCATATTCCATTAATTGAAATATAATGGATTATATGTAGAGTAATATGGAATATATTATCATGATATCCAGGATGTTTCTTCCTATTTTATTGATATTTTAAAAAGTGTTGCTCCATGAATGTATTTGTAGCTCAATCATAAGTGTTTTTAGAAACCCTATTATACATTCATTTTATAAGAATTATAATATCTTATGAGATAGAAAAATTAAAAACAACCATAGAAAATTTCTTGTGTGGGGAAAAGTTATATAAGAAAAAAAATTATATTTTAAAAATTATTATGAGATTTAAGAGAGTGCTATAAAACATGTATAAAGTCTTACTATATGATCAAAAGTAATATGAAAAGAGACTTATTATGTAAAAAATTATAATAAGAATAAAATTCTTTTAGAATCCCATAAAATTGTCTTATGTAGCATAAATAAAAGTATAAATAGGCCCAAACCTATCTAGAATTTCTTATTTTCAATTTAAAAATGAAATTCTTCCAAACAATCAAATAAAAACATAGATTGTTCAATTCTTTTAGAGAATGATTAAAAATACTCAAGAACCATGAATTTTTAATTATTCAAAATTAAATTCAAAATTCACTAAAAATAGAAAAATGAAAAAATTCACTAAAAATATAAAAATTATGGAGATTAACGTTTAAATTTAAATAAAAAGTGATGAAAATTTAAATTATATCAATATCCTCAAAATTTAGGTTTGGAATTATCAAAAAGTAAGAAGAAAAGATCAAAGTAAATTCAAAAAAATACCTTGAGAGATGCAAAATTCAACAAATAAGGAAACAAATTATCATTCCTCTTTAATATACTTTATTTAATTAATTATTATGTTTATTCCTTATAATCTCACTTTATTTATCTTTCCATTCACAAAAAATACTTTACTCACCAAGATTTTCCCTCTTCACAAAAGTATTTTAATTTAGTTAAGAATTATGTTTCTCATTAAAATAAATAAACGGTCAATATAGGCTACCTGAGTACCTAATTATGCACCTAAATGATTCAAGGAATTATTTTAATCATGGGTACTTTAAAGGGATTTTCATAAGTTAACGGGTGGAAGGATTTATATGTCAAAAATATTTGTGGAATAATAAATATGTTTGTATTTTTTTTAAGAAAAAATAATTGATTATAGTTTAAACTCAAAAAATGAATTCTCAATACTCCTAGTTTAAAAATGAATTAGTACCAAGAATCTTGAACACTTCAGGGATAGTACACAATTTTCATTATTTCAGTTGTAATAATTTTTCCACTCAACAGCCTTAAGCATATTTGTGGTTCTATTTTTGAAGTTATAAAATCCTTAACGATTTTTTTGAAGGAATAGAGGGTTTTTTAAAATTTCAAATATTTTTTTTCTCTTCATACCTTATTTTTTATGATTACACTTCTTCTAAGGTTCCCATTTTTCAATATCTATTTTCACTCAATAGATTCATTTCATCATTTTTTTCTAGATTTTTTCTATGAAAAACTTCATCAATATTATATTAAAATGTCATTTTATAATTTTATTTCCCCCCCATATAAATGAAAAATGAAACATAAAACAAAAAGGTAACAACCCCACATAGTTTAGTTCAACTATATTATGGAATTTTTTCTTCTAGAGCAGGATTGGTTAGGGAATACAGGCTTGTAATGTGGTTTTCTAAAATGATTTTCAAGGATTTAAAAGGGGTCACAAGGATAAAATGTAAAGGTAGGGCCTTAATAAAAAAATTATTGAAAAGGGGTGACTTTAAAATCAATGAAGTTCTTCAATCATCTTAACATAAGTATATTAAAAATTAAATATTTTACAGAAACAAATAAAATTATTATTTTAAAAAGAAATATTTGGTTCTCTCTAGAAATGATTTGAATATGAAGAATAAGTAAAAATGGTTTATATTCTTCATAGGTAGGTGTTTTCAAATTTTGGATAGTGATTTTGGACATGGGATTGAAAATTTTATAGTACATTTCATTAATTTCTAACAATATATAATATTAAACAAGATTCATTTAATCATAAATTTTAATTTAGCTCTACGAGAAAACAATTTTACTCGTTTTTGGGGTTAAAAATTTACAGAGGTAATCAATTTGAGTTCAAAAGTATCATAAAAATACCAAAACGAATGAAAATAAAAAAATGGAAATAAAAACAACATTTTGATGAAAAATGAAAACATAAAACAAAAAACATATTTTAAAAAGAAGATACATAAAACATATTATAAAAATGGATTTTCCTCCCACATACACTTATCTTTTGAAATACCCCCATTGTGAAATATTTTTATGAAATGAGAATAATAAATTATCAACATATTAAAAACAAGTATAAATAAAGTACTGAACGTGGTATTTAGTTTTACTCAACTTCATGAAGGTGGAACTCCTCCCCTTAAGGCCTTTGAGAAATCTCTTTGAAAATCCTTAATATTTACCATTCACTATTAATGGTATTTAATTGTCTAGTTCTTTAAAAAGGATAGAAATGAATGGATAAATTTGGATAATAGTGAATGTTCTAGACCATTTAGAAAACAAATTTCCTTAAAATGGTTCGAGAGTTTTTTTTCATCCTCTTTGGGCTCTTTGTTAATGAGTATTCCATCATGAAATTATTTGTTATTATGTTTCCATAGCTTATATATTTCATTGTAATTATTTATTATCACTTATAACTCATATAAGAAGAATTTTATTTCTTTTCTAGTAGAAAACATATTCATGTTATAAGATTTGATTTCCCAAATCGATTTCTATTATAACTCTATAGGATGGTGAAAATATTTTCCCTGCAACATTATGAATTATTAAATTCTCATATCAGGTTTAAAGGAAGTCTTGAAAACCTAAAGAGAATTATATGATCATAAACTCTAATATATTCAATTTAGGTAGAAAGTTTTATCCAAATTTTTTTTGGTTTCTCTATTTCATAACACATTAATACTATTTGTTTGAGTATTATAGAGTGTAGAAACCCAATAATGAACTCCATGTAATATCAAGAGATATTCTAATGTCCTATTAAAAAAATTACATTTTTTATTAGTGATTATAAACTTTGGTAAACACAATTTTGGAAACATATTTCATTATATAAACTAATAAATAACTTTGTCATCATTATCTATACTAGGAATAACCTTTATACACTTTGAAATAGGATCCAAAATAATTAAGATGTAATTTTATATAATATAATTATTAAATGGTCTGATAAATTTTATACCCCAAACATCAAACACATCAAAAATTACAATTTTTCATTAAATCATTTAATTCCTTATAGAAATATTAGTTAGAAACTAATAGTTTTTATAAGATTTACAATATTCCAAAGAATTATTGAAAAAGTTGGACCAATATAAAAAAGCTTCAATCACTTTTAGAGCAATATTATGGGGTCCAAAGTGAGCTTCACAACTTAAAATATGGTAAAAATTTAATATTGATTGAAGTTTAGAATCTGAAATACATCTCTTAATTATTCGATTATTTCCAAAAAGGCCACACATATGGAAAATGAAACATAATTAAAATCCCCATATTATTTTTTTGTAGTTGTCTAGAGCTTAATGAAAATTATTACATGCATATTCTATCATATAATACTTATTTTATAACATTTGCTTCAAAACTACCAAAAGAGATAAATTAGATACACCATTCATCAAATCAATGGGTAAGCCCCATTTTAGTGGCTGTAAAATGGGTAGGGATAAATTCTTTTGATTAAACTCCCTGGGGAATTATTTACAACACTCATCATATTAAAAATTACTCCTTTTAAAAAAATTTAATAACATTCCTGAACTCGAACTCTCGGATTTGGTGTTAAAATCATAAACATTACATTTATGGATTTGATATCGATAAAGGTGACCCAATTTTATCTATCTGAAACATAAAACATAAAAATGAAGCATTGGATCACTTACACACCTAAAGACCTTTTAGGTTTAGAGTTTTAGAGAATTAGGAAAAACTCTTACATAAATAGAACCCATGAATTTAGGGGATTAATTTTTCTATAATACCCAACTTTTCATATTCTATAATAATTCTTCAACATATCCCACAAACTTCATCACTTTATAATCCTTACTAGACACAAATAATTTAATTATCATTCTTTATAATATAGGAAATATGAAACATAAGAATGGAAAGATCAAATTCTTAGTAAGGTTAAAGGTAATCATTAACAATTGAATGTCATCAGTGATCATAAGAAGAGAATAAGGGTATGATGACATAATCAATGTGCATGAACATAACATACGAAAACTCAAACCTAACAATACATGGATAATTAATAATGAAAGATGGAATAAAAATTTAAAAAATAAAAAATTTATATAATCTGATAATCATGATCCATGTGATATCAATCTTGATAAAAGGAATAATTAAAACCCATAGTAAGCATAAAGAAATTATGTTGGTATCATGGTAAATTATCTTCATAAAAACATAAAAATAATCTTTAAAGAAACATTATAAATAGAACAACCATACAGTTTACTACCATATTCAATGCATTGGAGCTCTGTTTGCGCGTACCCATTATATAATCTATATTGGGCTCACACGATGCTATTTGGTTGCACCCAAAATATAAGTTATGTCGGTCTTCTCCATGAGATATTATGGAGCTCAAACTCTCATATAAATAATATAAAATAACCAAAAGATGAATAAAATACATATAAATTTCATCTTATCCTAAAAACATAAAAACATACATTATTCCATTCATAAATTTCATAAATTATGGAAAATAAATGGGTTCTATGAAAATCTATTTGGAACTTTATTAACCCATGAAAAGAAATAGGTTTTATAACAATCTATTTGAAACAACCACAACACATCAAGAAAAATAATGAGGATGGATTCATTCCAAAATATCCCTATTGAATCATATGGAACAACAAGGGTTTTTTGATTTTATGAATGTAAACACCGTTAAAATTTTATTTAAGGATTCTTGAGGTAATAACCTTTTCTCTTTGAAAATCAAATTTAAAAACTTAAAAATCACAAAATATTTAGAAATCCATTTATTTGAAAATAAACTTGGAAACATTTAAAGGAATATTCAATTAAAATAATCGCCATGACTGAGGGGAATCCATTCATTTTTTAAATGTTAAAAATAAACATTCTCTTCTAAACATTTTGTAAAAGGGAGTAAAAAGTAACCCATTTTGAAAACATTAAGAAATTTCATTTAAAAAAAATAAATTAAGGTGAAATCCCATGTAAAATATAATTATGAAATAATTTATACTTATAAAATAACATATTTAATAAATTTTAGAAAACATTGAAATATAATAGAATGGTTTTCGATCTGGAAAAGATAAGAGATCTGTTTCAATTGAAAATGACATTCTTGACATTTCTTTAAAAAATATGGGAGGAAATGGAAATTAAACATGTAAAACTAATTCATAACTATATGATAATAATATTGATAAGGTTTAATAAAATAATAGAATATTATTTCTACCAAATGAATTAGGAACATAAACAAATATTGCAATCAGAGGAGATTGTAACATAGAGTCATTTCCACTTTGTTAAAATTTCACTTGTAATCCCCATAAAAGAATAAATTAAAGTGAAACTTTAAATATCATGAATATAAATAGATTCATGATATAACATATCAAATTGTAATTATATACACCATGTAAAATAAAATGGTGGTGAATATTTAATATGACTCATGAAATTAAATGTGCGATGAGAAATAATTATAATGATAATAATATTTAAGTGAGAGTTAATCAATGAATCAATTATGTGTATCATATTTAAATATGAATAAAATAACTATAAATAACACTTTATATAATAAAAATTAATTACACACATAATATTAAAATATCAAATATAATAAATAAGTAATATAACCTAGTGAAAAGAAATTGAGTTATGAAATTCATTACTTCTTGGTAAAATTCAAGTCAAATCCCCTTGGATGAAATAATTAAAATTGAATCTTAAAATATCGTGAAGTATGAAGGATCCATGATATTATTGGTAAAACGGGTATTATATACACCATATAAAAAATAGGTGCATTATATTAAAATATGTCTTAATGAAGGAAAATTGAGATAAAGTTTCTTACCTCGAGTCCAGACATTCCATGTATGTTATTTACCTCATGTATCATAAGATTTAATCAACTATTTGATTTCTTTAGAAAATTTTCAAGGTGTTATAAATTATGCTTAAATAATTTATTTTTTTTAATTTCAAATATATATTTAAATATTTAATCAGTTAGGTCCATGTCGTGTGTTTTAAGTTCCTTTGGTTTATTGTTTCAAAACGACTTCGGTGTGTTGACCCCTGTCAAAGTGGTTATTGTTTTAATATCTCTAGAATAATAAATAATGAATATTTATCATATTTATACATATATTATACTTTTAAAACCAATTATGAAATATTTTTATGAAGAATGAACAACATTACAATCATGGAGACGATAGGCCATACATATTTATAAGTAACGTTATCATTTTTCAAGGATCATTATAGAAAGAAGTTATGTATTATTTTATCTATCTAGAATGGCCATAATGTTATAAATATAATAATATTTTTAAAAATATACTTATATATATCATCAATGTGATGTAGTGATGAAAAGAATGAACGCATAGCTTCATGGATGTGGTAGTCCACACGTGCGCACGAATGATGTGATCATTTCTCAGTGAATGGAAAGCTAAAACGTAAATGATATATAATATTTTAAGAATTATAAATATGTAATTAATATCATTATTATGGAATATATATCACATATATTCATTAACTTTATCTATAATACCTTCTATGAAAAGTGTTAGTGAAAAATGAATAACATCGCTTTGCGGGGCAGTAGTCCACTTAACACTCATGCGACATTATCGTAACCCACATAGAATGGAAAGTAAGAAGGGATGTCTAATTTCATAATTTAAAAAGTATAATTATGTTTAAAATTATATATATATATAATTTAAATCCATAATTACAAAAACCTATTAGGGCGATAATGAAAATGAATTACATCAGTTCGTGATGTGGTAGTCCTCCATACATAAGAATGATGGTTTTGTTTCCAATTTTATGGAATAAGAAATTAATTTATATTATTAAATTAAAATAATAAGTCATATGTGAGATAATTATGTTATTATATCATCATAATTAAATAATATTTGAAATATGTGGAGGAATAAATTAAATAAAAATTCTTGGTTAATAATGATACTTCTTCTTCAGAAAGACTCCTTTGGTTAACACCAAAATCCTTAATAGGATAGATTTATGATAAAATCAGGGGCTCTACATCATGGTTGTAACACCTAGATGTTTTTATTAAATATTTTCTTTAAATAATTTTTATACTTTAGTAGCTTGTGTTTCACGCAATTGTGAGTTTAAATGAACTACAAGACACCCTTAGTATAAAATTATTGTTATATCCTAGCTATTAGTTTAGTGAGAATAAGTATAAATAACTTATGAAAATGCATTGTGAATTCATTTGATATCAATTATTTATGAAAAATATAAATAAATTTGATTTTTGTATTATTGAGTGAATTACTTTTGTTAACGAAATTAATTATATAGAAATATGTTATATAATTAATAAAATATTTTTTATATACATCCAATGGATATTTTAGTCATAGGATATGAATAAACCCTATTTGATGTATAAAACTTATTTTTTCATGTAATTTTACACCTTTGAATGGAGAACCCCTTTAAAATTAATATTTTGACACTTTAATAATTTTTATATGACAAAATAATCCTTTTATTTTGAATCGGGATATAAAAATTTACTTTTGGATGAATTTATGATATTTTTCTAATAACTTTAAAGTTCTGAGGAATAGTAATATATGGTTAAATTATAATGTTGAATGGTTTTAAATTATAAATAGAATATATTTTTATCATTAAATATTATTTATTTCATTATAATTATTTTTACATTGAATTAATATGTAAAAACATTTCAATCTTTTATAGCGTTTTGACTTTTAAAAACTTATTCTATCATTTCGACAACAGGACTGATTTTAAATTAATTATTGCAATTTTTTTTGAAAATTTTAAAAATGAACATCTTATTTGAAATCCTTTGGTCCAAATTATGTTAATAGGATACTTATATTTTTGGGCATTATGAATAGTAACTTTGTTAATTATTTTTATTACCACGGTTGAAGGTAAATCGGGTAATTAGAGGTAAAAATAATGTTATAAAATTACTTTAACACCTTTCAAAATCCTATTTTAGGACAAAATTAGACCCTTATCATCTATGTTTCTAAATATAATCACTTAATTCTCACTTTCCCATTAATATTACATTAATTTTATTGAAATAAATGAATGTGATAAAATGTCACACTTTCTTTTTATAGAAGTATATTAATTTTAATATATGGATAACTAAGAGACAATATCGACTATAGATAGTCTATGTAAAGAGAAAATAATTTATTACATCATATAAATTTATTTATAATTTTTATAAATTAAATAATTACCATTAAGGATGACACAATGGTGACGCTTAAATTATTTTATTAATAGAAATATCAAATAAATGATTTTAAGAATATTTAAAGAAATATAATTTGAATTAATTAAGGTTCTTTGTGAATTTGATAGGTTATTATGAAATTTTTAGATTATATTCAATTTTTTGGTTCTAAGTTATCATTTGTGTATTTTTTTTAAAAATAATCAAAGAAACGAATAGTGTCAAAATAGAAACTATTGACATTTTATAAAAATAACATTTTATTAAATTATCTAAAAATCATAAACATATTTAAAAAAAAATAAAAAGTGATAATTATAAGGTCTAAAATTTCAGAACATATCCATTTATGGTCAATTAACACCATATAAGTAAATATTTATAACCATTAAATATTTAGAATTTTATTACCACAATTAAAATTAAACACATTAAAAAGGATAAATAAAAATTATAAGGTTTGAAATAAAAGAAAAACATGTCTAATGTTTATTGGTTGAGATGATTTCGACACATCCTTATCTTATCTTTGAAATAACCAACTTTGGAACCATTTTAATTTAGAAATTAATTTATATTATTATAGTTTTGGTATTTCCAATGGTGCCCCTCCCCTCTCTTATAAAAGGGAACATCGCCTTCTCTTTTAATCACACATCTAAAGAACCTTTTCTAGGCCAACCCAAGCCCATTTCATATCCCAACTTTTATCACTTAATCTTAGAGGCCACACTTTGTGTATAAATACATCCTAAGGAGGAATTTTTTGCAAATCAAAAGGAGATACTCAAAAAAGAGGTAATTATTTTATCACCTCTTTCAAAAATATTTTCTTCTTCTTATTCTTATTATGTTGTTCCATAATAAAGTAATAAATAAAATATATTATACATGATTATATGTTACTATATTAATGGTACAAAATTATAACTCCATTTCTCCATCCAATTAATAACAATATCACCAAGCGTGTGTACGTACAGCTTATCATCTCCACGTTGTGGTGTAATCTGTTATTCAAAAATAATTTATTTGGATTAGTATAATGATAGGTATAATGTATGAAAATAATGAATATAACATGATTATTATTCTTAATAATTAATATACCATCCACATTCATACCATTTAACCATCAAACGGAATGATATCATTGCTCATGTGTACGTACAACCTCCCATCTCCACGACGCAATGAGTCTCATTATCCACATTAACAATTCAAGAATGATTATAAAATTTATATGATGATTAAAAAAATAATTATGAACTTAATTTCATTCTGTACCTGAATAAAATACATCCTAAGAAAAATAAACATGACTTACATAATAAAACAGGAATGGGAAACTGTAGCAGTTAACACCCGAAATAATGGAAATATTGAAACATTATTAACAAAATGATATAATAGGATAATATATAATATAATTTACATGAATATGGTTGTGTTATAATTTAATAAAATGTTTTAACCATTATACAAGATGTTCGGATACATACAATGAATATTGGAACTAAGGTCATGGATAATTTTGCAATCTCATTATTATCTGATATTATTTATTCATAAGTGTTTTTTGGGTATATTTATCATTCACGTACATGTTTCCAAAATATATAATATTATTTATATTACTATACTATTTTTTAAAGACAATTTTACCCAATATTTAATTTTTATTAAATTTTATGGAAGGAATCTTTCCATCATTTTCGATACGCGGTACTTTATGACTTTTACAGCAAGAGTACGAGAAGAATGTTTTTCTAAATTATATGTCATGAATAGATTTTTACATATTCATAATTAATTATTTCCATAAATCTTCCTCTACAATATTTTAAGATTATTTTTAACAAAAAACCTTTCTTCTAAAATTGCACGGCATTTTGAGAAAAGAAAGCATTTTTTAAGAAGAATGCAAATTTTCCTCAATAATAAAATTCTAGTGTTTCATAAAAATTATTTTTCATATAAGATTAAATGGGGTTATTCTTATATCCATTTTAATACTTTTATTTTATTGTTTATATAATGGAATTATTATTTTTAAATTCATTTATTTTATATGGATTATGATGGATTTATGTTTAAGAAACCCATTTTATTTCATGGGTTATGCTATGATGAATGATTCATGTTTTTTGGCACATGTAAGAATGATTTTATTATAAGATGGGTATGACCTATATCTCCCTCCAATGAATTGGGAAAAGATTTATATCTTAGGAGATAGACATGACTGGAACAGAAAGTAAATCTGGTTTAGTAATACAGAGCTGGAGCAGTAAGTAAACCTGGTTCAGAAATGGACTTTGTCTTCTATTATGGTCTTTACTATAAGCCTAGGATAATATGGAAATGATTTTTTATGATTATGTGCATGAAAAAAAACTCCATGTCTTATGTTATTAATTTTTGGATTATGTCCATTAATTCTTATTAACTTTTATCCCATGACATGATATCACGATATTTCATATGCATGATTATATTTTAAAATGTTATGTTCATATGTATTCTGATTATGATATGATTGTTATATCCCTTGTATACCCTTACGGATCATTTGATCTCACCATTACATGTGTTTTCTTTCCCTAGGTAATGATGAAGGGTATTAAGTAAGTAATGTCATAAAGGTGTCTAGTTATGAAGAAATAAGTGGGATATAATGTAGATGTTTTATGAATCAGTTGTTTATGTTTCCCAGTTTCAAAAGACATTATACGTATATAGTCCTACCATGGATTTATAATATATTGTAATTAATATAGATTAATTTTTAATAAATATCCATGTATATAAAGTGTGGGTCATTATAATTGGTATTAGAGGAAATTATTAGTTAACCTTTAGAAACCAAGATGAGAAATCCATAGTAAGAACCCTAAGAATATATCTAAATATAGGTTACAATTATAGTGTTTTAGAAATGACCATGAATAAACTAGGATAAAACCTAATGTGTCCTAAATTGAAATTTTATTCTTGATTATGTGGTTTTCCCTTTATGATTAGTGTTTATCACACTGTGATTCTTGGTTTTAGTAATGGTTGGAACCCAAAGGAACCGAATTAATACTGAATGTGACGTGAAATTAAATGATTGTCCCCCTGAGAAACCAAATGTTATCAGAGCTGGAATGAAAAATATTATAGCTATGATCACACAACTTTCTCAAGCTATGAATCATGCAGGACTTCTACACAAGCAAAGGAGGGAGCAACATTATGTTGATTCCTTCATGATTCAGCACCCACCTTCATTCAAAAGGTCTTCTGATCTATTAGTGGGTAAACAATGGATCAATACCACTAAAAAGATATTTTTAGTTCTACAATGTTCAAAACATGATAAATTCATCTTAGAAATCTATCGTTTGGAAGTTGAAGATGATATATGGTGGAATCTTATCAAAAATACAAGGCAAAGAGTTAAAATTGACTACATGGAATGGGATGAAATAAAGAACCTATTTTTCAATAGGTAATTTCCTCTTATTATTCGAACAAAGATATAAAATGCTTTCCTTGAACTTAGGAAAAATTATGATGAATCTGTTGGTACCTAGAAAGAAAATTTTACAAGACTTTCAAGGTGTGAATTTGGAATTATTATCCAACCTAGGAATAAAATTCATCAATTCTTTAGTGTCTTTAAGACAAGTACTCAAAGGGAATTACACATAAGGGACTTTAATAGCTATGAGGAAATAATTCGATGTTCACTCAAGGTTAATATAGAGATTGGAGTAACCCATCAGTCCTAAAGATTTGATAAGAAGAGAAAAATGGAATTCAAATTAAAATATAAAGACCACACTGATAAAAATATGAGTTTTCCCTTATTCTCAACATGTGGAAAAAAACATGGATGAAATTTTAATAAAAGGGACTAGTGAATGTTTTAAGTGTGGAAAAGAAGGTCACCAGGAAGTTGAATACTGAATTGTTATGAAAAAGATGTCTAAATATGCGAACAAAGAAAAGGCTACATAGAATGCACCTCGTACACTTTAATGCTACAAGTGCCAGGAATTGGGTAATTATAATAATCAATTTCCTAATCCAAGGGTTATTGAAGATGATTGATTTTAATAAACTCTTAAGGCCAAATACAAAGTAATTTCACATGCAATCACTATCGGCGATGTGGATTACGATAATGATGTGGTGAAAAGTACACTTACCATCCACTCTAAAGTAGAAAATGTTTTATTTGATTTTGGATCCACACACACTTTTATTTATGAATAATTTTCTATGGGTATTGTCATATTACCTCAAGAATTATATGTTGAGTTAGCTGTGATGACTCCTAATGGCACAACGGTCACATCAAAAGTTTATAATTCTTCTCTAGTTGAAGTTTTTAGAAAAGTGCTTCCTTCAAATCTTGTGATCCTTCCTATAGTGTAATTTGATGTGATTCTTAGTATTGATTGGATTTCTTTATATGGATGCCATATCAATTTCCAAGTAAGGGAATTCAAATTTCATATTCCATATCAATATATAATCACCTATCGATACAAGGATGAATATAACCTTCTAATGGAAATTTATTCCATCTTATGGGTTTTTATTCTTGTATATGAAAGTTATTTATCTCAAATGGTTGGGAAAAAACTCACAATTAAGAATACACCCATTGTAAGAGAGTTTGATGATGTCTTTCTAGAGGAATTTATAGGTCTTCCACCAAATCGTGAATTTGATTTTTCAATAAAACTCATATAGGGTGCTACGTCTATTTCAAAGAAAACTTATAGAATAGACCCAATTGAGTTGTAGGAATTAAAGAAGAAACTCCAAGAGAATCTTTATAAAGGATTCATATGCCCTAGTGTGTCACCTTTGGGAGCACCTGTTTTCCTGTTAATAATAATGATCAATCAATGAGACTCTGCATTGATTATCGAGAACACAACAAGGTTACTATCAAGAACAAATACTATCTTCCCCGCATTTATGACTTATTCAACCAACTATACAGAGCTCAATACTTTTCCAAGATTGATCTTAATTCAAGATATATTTAATTAAGGGTCAAAAAAGAGGATATTCCAAATATGGAATTTTGAAAAAGTTATAGACAATTTGAATTTATAGTGATGACTTTCGGTCTTACTGATTCCCCTGCAATCTTCAAGGATCAAATGAATAGAGTCTTTAGAGACTATCTTGATCATTTTTGGTAGTATTTATAAACAATATTCTTATTTATTTGAAGATCAAGGAAGAACATGAATACCACTTGAGAATTGTACTAAAGACCCTGAGAAAAGATAATCTTTATGAAAAATTTACCAAGTGTGGATTTTGCCTTCAGAAAATTTCATTTCTGGGTCACATATCTCAAGAGATGTGATATCTATGGATCCATCAAAAGAATAAGTTGTTCAAAGTTGTCTGAGACCAAAAATGGTAACTGAGATATGAAGTTTTCTTGGTTTGGCCGGATATTATCGATGTTTTGTGAAATATTTTTCTCGATTATCTAATCCAAACTCCAAGTTGACTCAAAAATAAGTTAATTTTTTATGGACAGAAGAATGTAAATTTAATTTCAAATATCTAAAAATAAGCATAGACAATGCACCTGTACTAACACTGCCTTGTAGTGGAGAAAGGTTTTTGATCTACAGTGATGCATCCAAGAAGAGGTCGGGATGTGTTCTCATTCAAAATGATATGGTGACAGCTTATTCCTCATGGCAGTTAAAAATCTATAAGTAAAATTACCCAACTCATGATTTATATTTAGCTGTGGTAATCTTTTCATTAAATATATAGACTCATTATCTTTATGGTGAAAGGTGTGGTATTTATACTTATTATAAAAGTTTAAGGTATATTTTCACACAAAAGAAGATGAATATGCACCAAATAAGATGGTTGGAGTTGATTAAACATTACGACCACTCAATACATTACCACCCATGGAAAGAGAACAAGGTCGTCGATTCTTTGATTCGATAAGACCATGCTAGCCTATCCATGATGAGGGTCACAAAAGATCCAATTTTTATGGATTTGCAAAGGATGGATCTTGAAATTTTAAAGGAAGGGGGGAATCTTATTTTTCTCAAATGAATTTTCAACTATATATACAAGTGAATATTAAGGAGACATAGAAGAAAGATGTAGAAATACAAAATAAGGTGAGAAATGTTCCTAAATTCAACCTTTATTGTGATGAAATAATAAGGTTCAGGAATCGGGTTTGTATTCCTCGCATACTAGAATTAAAGGAGTTATTGGATGATGCTTATAGTTCTTTATAAATTATTCCCATTGGAAGAAAGAAGATGTATAGGGACCTAAAAGAGTATTTCTGGTGGGATGGCATGAAAAAAGATGTCTCCAAATATGTATCTATATGATTGGTTTTTCCTTAGGTTAAGGATGAGAGATAGAAGTATAAGGGGATGTTACAACCATTACACATAAAGGAATTGAAACGAGAAAACATCACTATAAACTTTGTCTTCGGACTTCCCAAAACAACCAAAGGTAATAATGCTATCTGGGTTATAGTATAAAATCTTATGAAATCGGAACACTTCATTTTTATTAGAGAGGACTGATATCTTGATCATCCTGCTAGGTTATATGTAAAGGAAGGGGTAAAATTTCATGGAGTATCACTTTCCATTATATCTGATTGGGATCCATGGTTTACCTCAATGTTCTCATGAAGTCTTCAACATGATCTTGATATAGAGTTAAGTTTCAACACTATATATCATCCTCAGACAGACGGTCATCCTAATAGGACAATTCAAACAATCAAAAACATGTTGAGAGCTTGCTCGTTGAATTTCAAAGGTGGTTAGGATCAACACCAACCATTGGTGGAATCTTATTACAAAAATATATTTAACTACAGTATTAAGATGGCTCCCTATGAACCACACTATAGAAATAAGTGAATAACTCTAACTTGTTGGGGTGAATTAGGGTAAAGAAATCTATTAGGACCTGATAATTTTGATGAAATGTCAGATTGGGTTAGATCTATTCAACAACACATAACATCGGCTCAGAGTTGACAAAAAAGTTATGCTGACAACCAAAGAAAATACATAGAGTTTTAAGTGGGTGATAAGGTGTTTCTATGAATACATCCCAGGAATAGAGTAATGAGATTTGGAAAGAATAAAAATATAATCCCTATGTAGATTAGTCCTTTAGATATTATGGATTCTGTTGGGAAGGTAGCTCATAGATTGGCGCTTCCATAAAATCTCTCACAAGTTCATTATGTGTCGATGTATCAATCCTGAGAAAGTACATACCTGATACTTAACATGCACTAACTCTAGAAGTCATACCACTGGAGCATGACCTTTCTTATGAAGAACACCTGATAGAGATTCTAGATCATAGATAAAAAGTTCTACGAAACAAGACCACTCACTTGGATAAATTTTTATGGAGGAACCACAAATTTGAAGAAGCTACATGGGAAGTTGAGAATATGATGAGCAATATGTATCCTCATCGATTTTTTTTCTAAGTGATGAATTTCAAGGGAGAAATTCTGTTTAAGGGGGGTAAAATGTAACACTCGGAAGTTTTTAGGAAATATTATCTTTAAATAATTTTTATTCTTCAATATCTTAAGCTCCACATTGTCATGAGTTTAAACATACTATGAGATTCCCTTAGTATAAATTTACCATAATAGACTATCCATTATGTTAGCAGTAATAAGTAAAACTAACTTACTAAAATGCATTGTGAATTCATTAGCTATCAATTATTTATGAAAAATATAAATCAATTAGATATTTGTATTATTGAGTGAATTAATTTTGGTAATGAAATTAATGATATATATATATTATACTTAATAAAATATTTTTTATATTCACCCTATGTATTTTTTTGTCATAGGGTATGAATAAACCCAATTTCATGTATAAAAATCAATTTTTTAAAGGGTGATTTTATGCCTTTGAATGGAGAATGCCTTTATAATTAAGATTTTGACTAATTAATAATTTTTATATGAAATCATAAACATATTTTTTTGAAGCAAAATATAAAAAAATTACTTTTGATGAATTTATGATATTTTTATGATAAATATCAAGTTCCGATGAATAGTAATTATACATTAAATTTTAAGAAAAAACAACTTTTTTCATTGAAATAATTTATATGGTTAAATTATAATATTTAATGAGTTTAAAGTATAAATAGAATATATTTTTATCCTTAAATATAATTTCTATCGTTTTCATTAATTTTACAATGAATTCATATGTAAAAACATTTCAATCTTTTGCAATGTTTTAGCTTTTAAAAACATGTTCTCTCATTCTCACAACAGGAGTGATTTTAAATTAATTATAGAAAATTCAATGATTTGAATTTTTAAAAATGGAATCTATATTTGGAATCAGTAATTAAAAATTATGTTAATTGGCTACTTTTATGTTTGGGCATTATGAATATTTACTTTGGTAATTATTTTTATTTCCAGGGTTGAAGGTAAATCGTGTAATTAAAAGTAAAAATAATTTTTTAAAAATAACTTAACACCTATAAAAATCATATTTCATGACTATATTAAACCCTTATAAACAATGTTACTAAATGGAATCACTTCATGGCTAGTTTCCCTGGAATATGACATTAATTTTGTTAAAATCTAGGAATGTGACAAAATGTCACACTTTTATTCAATATAAGTATATTAAAATTAATATATGGATAACCAGGAGATAATATAGACTATAGATAGTATTTGAAAATCTAAAATAATTACCTAAATCGTAAAAATTTATTTATAATTTATAAATTAAATGATTACCATTAAGGATGACACAATAATGGCGCAGAAATTATTTTATTAAAAGAAATATCAAATAAATGATTTTAAATATATTAAAAGAAATTTAATTTTAATTAATTAAGGTTCTCAATGAATTTTAAAGGTTATTATTACATTTTTGTAGTATATTAAATGTTTTTGTTTGAAGTTATCTTTTGTGTGGATTTTTTAAAAAAAATCAAAGAAATGAATAGTGTGAAATTATACACTATTGATATTTTATAAAACATAACATTTATTAAATTATTTAAAAATCATAAAAATATTTAAAAATTATAGAATTATAATTATAAGGTCTAAAATGTCATAAAATATCTATTTATGGTCAATTGACACCATATAAGTAAATATTTATAACCATTAAATATTTAGATTGTTATTACAACAATTAAAATTAACTAGATTAAGAAAGGTTAAAAAAATTATAAGGTTTAAAATAAAAAAATAGGCATAAAGTTTATTGATTGAGAGGATTTTGACCCATAATCGTCTTATCTTAGAAATAATCTACATTGAAGACATTTTAATTTAAAAATTAATTTATATTATTTTAATTGTTTTGGTTTTTCCAAAGGTGTCTCTCCCCTCTCTTATAAAAGGGCACCTCTCCTTATATTTTAATCGCACATCTAAAGCCATTTTTTCTTCCAAACCCTACCCATTTCCTATCCAAAAATCCCTCAATTCATCCTATAGGCCACATTTTGGGAATAAATCCATCCTGAGGAGGCCTTTTGTGCAAATCAAAAGAAGATACTCGAAAAAGAGAATATTATTTTATCTCCTGTTTCAAAATAATTTTCTTCTTATAATTCCTCTTATATTGTTTTTCCATACTAAAGTAATAAATATAGTTTCTTATATGTACTTATATGTTATTATAGTTATGGTACAACCTTATACCTCCTTTTATCCATCCTACGAATAACAATATCACCATGTGTGTGTACGTACGACTTACCGTCTCCACGTTGTGGTGTAATATTTTATTCAAAAATACTTTAATTGGATTAGTATAATGATGGGTATAATGGATTTAAATTATGAATATAACATTATTATTATTATTTATAATTAATATACCATCCATTTCCATACCATTTAACTATCAAAGGGAATGATATCATCGCTCGTGCGTACGTACGACCTACATTCTCTACGACATGGTGGGATTCGTTCTCCACGTTAACAATTCAAGAATGATTATAAAATTTATCTAATGAGTAAAAATAATAATTATGAACTTAATTTCATTCTGGAAATGAATAAAGTACATCTTAAGTGTAATAAACATGACTTAAATGGTAAAACAGGAATGAACAAATGAAGCAATTAACACATGAAATAATGGAAATATTGAGACACTATTAACAAAATGATATAATAGGATCATATATGATATAATTAATATGAATATGTTTATGGTATTATTTAATTACATACCTTAAACATTATATAGGAGGTTTGGATACATACAAAGGATATCGGACCTAAGGTAATGGATAATTTTGCAAACTCACTATTATCTAAGATTGTTTATTCGTAAGTATTTATTATGGTATATTTGTCATTCACATCCATGTTTCCTAAATATATAATATTATTTATATTATTATAATATTTTTAAAATTTAATTTTACCCATTGGAAAATTTTAATTAAACATTATGATAGGAATCTTTCTTTTGTTTTCCATACGAGGTACTTTTTGAATTTTCTGGAAAGAGTATGAGAAGAATGTTATTTTTAACTTATACAGCATTACAAATTTTTACATATTCATGATACCTTATTTACATGAATCATACTTAATATGATTTTATGTTTATTTCCAAATAAATACTTTTCTTTTAAAATTGAACAACGTTTTGAGAAAAGAAAGTGTTTTTGAAAAAGAAAAAAAATTCCTCGAGAATTAAATTAAAATGTTTTTACAAAATTATTTTCCCTCTAAGATGAAATAGGTTTATGTTTATATATATATTTTTACATTGATTTTATTGTGTTTGTTATGGAATTATTTTTATGAAATCCATTTATTTTATATGTGTTTTGATAGAATTATTTTTAAGAAAGCCATTTTATTTCATGGGTTGTGCAATGATGAATGATTTATGTGTTTGTGGCAGATATAAGAATGGTTTCATTATGATAAGGGTGAGACCTATATCTCCCTAAAATACATTGGGAAAATATTTATATATCATGATATATACATGAGTGGAATGAAAATTAAATCTGGTTTACTAATATAGGGTTTGAATGGAAAGTAAACCTGGTTCAGTAATGGACTTTGTTCTCTCTAATGGTCTGGGCTATAAACCATGGCTAGCATGGAAATGATTTTATATGCGCATATATATTCCAAAAAAACTTCATGAATTATGTTATTAATTTTGGGATTATTTCCATTAATTCTTTTTAACTTTTATCCCATGAAATGATATCATGATATTTCGTATACAGGACAAGATTTTAAAATGTTATGTTCTTATGTCTTATGATTATTATATGATTGATATTTCCCATGTATACTCTTACTGAGAATTTGAGCTCACCCTTTAAAATGTTTCTTTTCCCCTGGCCTTGAAGATGGGTATTATGTAAGCTATGTAATAAAGGATTCTAGTTAGAAAAAAATAAGTGGGAGATAATGTATATTTTTTTGAACAAATTATTTATCTTTCCTAGTTTCTAAAGACATTATAATTGTACTGTCCTTTCAGGGATTTATTATATGTTGTAATGAATGTACTTCAATTTTTAAGTAATATCAATGTATATAAATTATGGGTCATTATAATGGGGAGGTAATTGAGGAAGTTATTTTTAAGGGCTTGGAATATCAAAAGGGATTTTATAGTGTGAAGAGGAGAGGAAAGGGGATAATTTTATAATTGGTGGAGAGGACACACTTGAAATGTTTGAAAAGATAAAAGTGTACCCACATTTCTCACACACCACAAGTCTACAAAATCGAACATACTCAAGAAATGGATGAGATAAATATTAAAAAAACAATATTTTCCCAAAAACCCAAAAATTTCAAACTAAGTTAAATTGTATATTCTGAATTAAAAAATTATGTAAATTTAATTTAAAAAATTCAATTAAAACTCTAAATATTAATTATAATATTTTCCTATAAAAATCAATAAAAATCATTTTTATTAAAAAATATTATGATGAATAAAATGAAATTACTAAAAACTGATTGATTATTTTTTTAGAATTTATCAACAAATTTATATTGATTATAATATATATATATATATATATTTCACAAATTATTTAATACCATTCATACCCACCAATTTAATGACTAGGATATAATTTTCATATTTAAAATAATATTATTTCATAGTTCTTTTAATATCAGTGTTGTGAGTCTTGTATGCTATCGAGCACAATTTAATTTTTTTAAATATCATGGTGCTACAATTTGTATTAAGTAAAATTCATCTTTTTAAAATCTTTTCCCAATATCTTAAAAAATACTGCATTTATGATAAATGATCTCACACCTCTCACTATTTTTTGGGTATGGTAGTGAATAAATGATCACATCCTATAATGGGTCCACTTGAATTTTATATCTAGAAATTGTATTGAAAAACACAATTATTCTATCTACCGTGAAATAACATTTTTCATAATTGAGAAAATGGTTTTTTAAGAATCAATGATTTATGAACAATGAATAAACCTTAAAAATAACTTTCAAACGATATAAAATAAACTATAAAGTCATCCATGAAAATGTGGCTTTAAATTAATTCAGAAACAAAAAGCCATCATATATCTATAAAAGTTCCTTATGTAATTACAAAAATCAATGACCATTCTGAATTAGAAAATGTACAAAAATTACATGTCAAATTTTTTTTACTTGATCTTCAGGTTTTATGTGAACTTGAAAGTAAAAAAAGGAACCATATCAAGAAAATAGTAGTGAGTCTATTTTATTAACCTTTAAAGAACTTGATCAAGAAATATGAGTGGAAACGGAATTTAATATTTTCAAAATTGACCTTTCAATATTCAATTCATATTCCCCATTTTCTATGAAACCTACAGGGAACTACCTTACCAAATTTATTCTTTCAAATTGTGAAAACATTATTTTTAGAAACAAAATGGAAAGGACAAACCCATTCACTATAATAAATGATAAAAAGGATACCAATAACCAAAAATATCGTAACATCTTTTTTTACTACCTCTAGGATTATTTCATTCACTCACCATTAGAATTTTCTAGTGGGTTTGGAATTTTCTTCTAATAGAATTTTTGGATAGAAAATTTAAGGAAAAATTAATTTTAAATAATTTAATGCACGTATTAATGATTTATTATGTAATCTAAGGATATATAATTTTTTCTCCTTTAATTTTGATATCCATTCTATAATTATTATAGGGAATTTCTAATTTTCACTTAAAAATTCATACTTGATATTTTTAGAAATTTTTTCAGTTCAAGATCAAAGGGGATATTTTCAATGTTTAAAGATGGTTTATGGGAATCATAAACTTTAATTTAAACTGATAATTAATTTTTAAAATTAGAACATTTTAGATTCTATAATAGTATTTTCAATTTTAAAGAACTCAACAGTTATTTCATAAAAAAATTAATATTCACTCTAAGAAAAAAACAATCAGATTCAATGGTTTTTAATGCTATAGTATTTTCATTTCCAAAAGAAGAGAATTCATAAATTCTAGGAACTTCACATGAAACAGTTTCAACATTAAAACATTCTTTTTTCCTTCTATTTCACTCTCATGTACAGAATTTTTCATTTTAAAACAAGTATCATTTCTAGGTTTAGAAATTGATGGCACATGCCTTGTGAAATTGGAAAACAACTCCATGGAGAATAAAGGAATTGATTTAACTTGAGATGATTTATGTTCTTCTATAGGGTGTTTTATGGACTAAAAAATATTAAACAGAACTATTTATCCTCCAAATTCAAGTGAAAAAGTTCCTCTATAAATATTTATGATTTAAATAGAAGTTTTCAAAAAAAATACCCTTGTAAGAATAATTTTATTTATACTAAACCTATCATTATCTGCATCCAAAACGTAGAAATTAGTATAAAAGATCATGTTTCCTACCTAAACCAAACAATTATCTATAACTCAAACAGATTAGGTTACTATTTTGTCAGAAAATTGACCTGAATACTCCTTACATTTTAAAACATAATTAAATAAATCACCCTAAAAATCATCCTCATAGATGGGTTATTCCTAGGGTAAGAGAGTGGTGGGTTGGGAATCTCTTCATTATTTCAAACAATATTTTTAGAGACATAATAACAAATCATTTTTATCTAATCATTCTTGCTTCTATCAAGAACTACCTCTTATTTTGAAATAATTTTTTCTATAAAATAGATTTTTAATTTTCAATAGGGTCAAAATTGTTTGATCCTTTATTAATAGATACTATTTTAATTATAAAAGGAGTGGACTTATTTTCAATATATTTAGTTTATTAAAAAATTTAAAATTCTTAGTTTGGGAGTTTTAAAACATTCTTCCTATCTTATTATCTATATAACACATATTTTGTTTCTTTTATCATTGGTTTTTTCATGAGGATGTGATGGAAAACCTCCTATGATATAATTTCTTATTTAATCAACATCAGTAACCCGTTTTCCCATTTTTTTTCATTAATGTACTCATATTGATTTGTTTCTCTCTCACAGTTTACTCAAGGGTATTTTTATACATTTTAAGGGGTTTTATAGGTCTAAAATTTCTTCAAATTTTATTATTATCTTACTCATTGATCAATCATAGTTTTTTATTTCATGATTAGCCTTAGAAAAATTTGTATGGATCTTTAGGATATATAATTATATATTGGGACAACTTATTTCATCCTAGGTAAAAAATTTGGTTGGATTGAAAATTTCATTATTGGATTGGTTGAAAAAGGATTTATAGGGAAGAAAACATTGAAATTTACAAAAGTTTATTTCAATTGTGGATAGTGATCACTAAAATTTACATTTGAAGTACAAATTCTATAATGAACATGTAGTTAAAATAATTTTTCTACTTTGGGGATGGATAGTGAAGTGTTAGATAACATGAATGACCTAACCATAATGAAAATATTACTATATTTAATCATAATCATAATATTTTTTAAGTGGTATTGGGTACTTCATGGATATATTTTGTAGGTATAAGGCCTCTTATTCCATTTTTCTATGAATTTTTAGAAATATTTTCAAAACAATCCTGATAAGTATCAAGGGTTTTGTCAATTAAATATCCTTCTATTGTAGAATCTATCGTACTCATATGAGTAATAAAAATAATATCATCAAAATATTATATAAAAAGTTTTTCACTGATTCTATGGAAGGGGAAAGTAAACAAAATCCTCTTGCATATTTCTTAGTATTCATGTAAATTATCTCCTTGAGTTTTCTTAATCTCAGAAATTTATTATATAATTATAACTATTCTGAATGTAGGGAATATTTTCTCAAAAAATATTATATAATTAAATAGAATATCTAATAATTTTTTATTGAGAATAAAAAACCCTTCTTTGGAATCATGTTCTATTGAAAATTGAAAATACATAGGTTTCATTTGTTCACCATTAGTTTCTGATGGATACATGTTAGCACAAAGGTAAAAAAATTATAGAAGGTTCTTATAGATCCTAAAATAAATGTCCGTTAAATTTTGGAAGGTTATGATTATATAAAGTCTTCATTCTGAATCCATATGGTTCATCTTGGTATTACGTGTGGTTTTGTTTATTTTATTCTTAAGATGAGGAAAAATATTTGAGTTATTTTTTGTCATCCAATTTGATTTTTGGTTAAAAATTATTTTTTAGAGTGTGTTGTTTGATTCATGGATTGATGTTATAGAAATTATAATATATCAATATCTAGATAGATATGTCATATCAATTTATGGTTCTAAAGGCAATAATTAAGGATTTATATTTCTATACATACAAAAAAATAAATCAACTTGGGAAACCTCCTCAATAATGCAAAAAGTTTAATAGAGTTATATTTTCATGTATCTCTTTTGAATTTTTTATTTACAATAAATGAAATATAGTCACCCTTTGGATTTTTATTGAAGAAGATGGGGTTTATGAGTCAAAATTGCCAGTTTAATTATATTTTAGAAAAGAATTAAAAAATGTGATTTTGAAAAGTTTTAAAATAAATAAAAGTGAAACTAATTAACTTATAACAAATATAAGTTATTATTTTGAATGAAAAAGTTTTTTTTGGTTGAAAAGGAATGAGAAATCATATTTAATAGAGAACCGGTGGACAAGTATCGACCCTTTAGAAATACCCTTATTATTTTTCTAAAAAATATCACCAAATTTAATTTCTCAATTCTCAAGAAAATACCATTGATTTAACAACTAATTATTCTTCATCATCATACAAAGACTTTAGTATGATTTTTATTCCTCATTTAAAATTGATTTAACTACATGAAGACCTCTGAGATATTAAAAATAATTCATATAAATATTCTCAAAGTAAATTTCTCAAATAATAAATTTAATTAGTGAAATTAATTATATTTCTTGATAGATTATAAAACTATTCAAAACTAATTATAATAATGTGTATTTATGTAGGAAACCAATCATTTTTATTCAAGAAAATAGTTTCTAGAAAAAATTACAAAAGACTAAAATGAAATTTAATGTCTCGCAAGGGAATAATTCTCATGTATCCACATCCCATAGACACCTTAGAGTATGGATTGGCATGGCTAAATCATCTTATGTCACTTTTTCTTCTTCCCTTACTGCTTGACTACCAGAAATATAGTTTTACTATTTATGTAACTCTCATGTGAATTATAAAATTTCAACATATTCTCTTTCTTCCAAACATGGATAATTTTTATCATTTTCAAAATAAAGGTAAAAATTAGTTAATGGTATTCATAACCTCACTTCTCACAAGGGTATGCTTAATTCATATATAGTAGTCTTTACACAAATGTTTTTGGGTGGAAATTTCAATGATAGAGGGTTCCAAAGCATGTTCACTTAAGTTATTCATGTGAGAGAAAATATTTCATTCTTCTTTAGCTTTTACCATAATGTATATATTCTTTTTATCCATTTAAATTACATCACATGTTCAATATGTTTATTTCATAGAAATATATTATTAGGATAGATTGGATGTTTCTTTCTACACCTCTAAAATTTCACAAAATATTGATCCACATAGGATATTGTATCTTGGATGTAATAATTTTATATAAGCTAAGAAAAATTTCATTTTATAGGACAAAAAAATTATTACATGATTAAAAAGGTCATATGATTCTTTTGGAAATTTCTCACAGGGGTTTAAAGTCATATGAGAACCAAATTCATATGGGAACGTTTCTTAAATGACTGAATGATGTCTTAGAAAGGAGGGGGAAAGTATTAAATTTTGACTAAAGTTATACAGGAAGAGTATTATGATCTAGTAAAGTATTTTGAGATTAAAATTATTGTTGAATAATTTAAAAAAGTCTTATGTAGAATAAATAAAAGTATTACTGGCCCCATAAATATCCAAAATTTCCTATTTCCAAGTTCAGAATAATTATTTTTTTCAAAGATAAAATAAAAAATTTCTTGTACAATTATTTTAGAGAATGATTAAAAAAACTTAATAACCATGAATTTTTATATTTACCCAATTAAATCCAAAATTAACCAAAAATTAAAAACATTATATAGTTATTTTAAAAATGTAAAAATGGTGGGGAATAAATCATTTAAATTCAAAGAAAGAGTGATGAAAATATTAGCTCCCTTACATACACTTTTATATATTTCAACTTTATTAAGAATATTGAATCATCCATAAATGAATTAAATAATGATTTATAAGGTTAAACTATAATTGTATATATTATTACAACAAATATATAAAGGGTTCCCTTTATAAAAGTCCATATAGGATGTTAGTTATAAACCTGGTTTTTATATTAATGGTTTCCATTGATATATTTCATTGCATGGATTGACTTTAAAAGTGTAATAAAAGAATTAATACTAAGAAAATAAGGGTATAATTTGTGATTCTAGTAAAGAAATCACTATTTTAGAGGAGATACTTCATTTCCTATGTATTTCTATAACAACCTATAGTATACCATCTTAATAAAAACGTTTGAGATGTAAAATTACATACACAATCAATTAAAATAAATACATCTTAGTAATAGAGAATGTATCTGTTGTGAAATATTGTTCCAATGTCATTATTGAGGAATTGTGAAGATATATAATTTTTTATGGTGTCAAATTATCTATATATATCATCTCGGATACAATGCCCGTATCTTAGACACCATATAAAATGGATCCGCTTGAATGGGTGGAAATAAAGAAGAAACTATTACATATGTGGGATAAAGGATTTATATTTCCTAGTGTCACACATAGGAAATCTCCTATTCAGTCTGTAAAGAAGAAATATAATCCTATGAGGCTATGAATTGTCTATATAGATATGGTTAAACCTCATGATTTTATGAAATATATTTTTCAAATACATTTAAATTCATTTACATCTTGTGTTACATGCAACAATGAGTTTTAACGAAGTGTAACAAACTATTAAAATTATTGTTTAAAAAAATGAAACTATTACCTAGTCGTTAAACTTTATGGAATGAATAGAAATAAAAAAATTATATATTAATTATAATTTGTTTATATAAATAAAATATATTTATAGAAAAAGTACTTAATTTTTGGTAAAGTACTTATATGTTTTAAAAATAATATTTTCTCAAGAATAATGTTTTTGTGAAAAAATATTAAGTTGTTTTTTCAATATTTTAGAAAATATATTTTAAAAAATAAACTCCATCATTAAAATATAAATGTAAATTTTTTTAGGTTTAATTTCTTTTATTCTTCATAAATATTTAATAGTTTGATGAATAGCGAGAAATACTGGTTTTTTTATTGAAAATCCCATTTTCATTTAAAGAATTTATCAGGTTAGTTTTGTTTTAAAATAATTTTAAAAGTAAAATTAGTTCAATTATATATTTATTATTCCAATTTAGTTCAATATAATAACTTTCATTGTAACACCCCAAGATTCCACGGTACGTTTCCCTTTGAATAATTCAATGACCTGCATTGTACGCAACTTTGAGATTCTAACACACCACAACCAATCAAACTAGCTATTATGAATAGTAATACCTACTTTTTAAAATTTTAAAAATTTTATCTCTCAAAATGGACTTCATTTTTGGATTTGGAGTTTCGAATTTAGCCTAAGGTGAAATTTCATTTTATCTTTTCCATATTATGTTGAAGTTCAAGTTTAAAAGGCTTTTGTTTTAGTTATTAATTTCTTTAAGTGTTTGTGCTTATCTATGAATGCTTATGCTATATTGTTATCCTTACTGAGAATCTGAGCTCACCCCTTTCAATGTTTTATTTCCCCATGATGTGAAGAAGTAATTTATGAATGACCTGTAGGGATATTATGAGGGGATATGAAGACAAGATGTTTTTGTAGTTTTTTTACCTTATAATGTAATGTAAGACTTATGAATATATCTATTGTTTCCAAGAATTATAAACTAATCGGTCTTTCAAGACTTGATCCTTTATGATCATGCCAATGTTATGTAATAATGCACTGACTCTGGGTATCTAGGGTCAGGGAGTTACAGTTGGTATCAGAGGAAGTTTAGTACAAACCTTGGAAACTAGATTTAGATAAACTCTGATTAGAGAACGTAGACCTAAAATGAACTTTGAGGATTAGTATAGAAGAACTTCCTAGAATTTTGGTATTGTAGAGATTTTGTGAGTTTTCCGATCAATACATCCCTATCTGGATACGAGCAGTTAGAGGCGGATCTGGCACAGATGTACCTAGGGGTAAAACCCGAAAACACCGCTTTGAGCTAGACTCGAATGGGAACTGGTGCACGACAAGGGGCCTTGTTGCACTCTTGGTTACGACACTCCCAGAGGATATGCTTAGGATAATTTACATTTTCTTTACTAACCGATTTGAAGTATTAAATACATAAGATGAGAGTAAATGACCTTGGTTAATCCTAATGTGTTTCAAATTGAGAATATGGTGACATGTTAAACTCTAAATGATTTTATGACTACTGTTACTCACACAATGATTTCTAGTTTTAGTCAATGGATGGATTCCAAGGAAGTCATAGTGACTTTGAGAATGATGTACAAGGTGGGAACGGTGGTGGAAATGAGAAACAAAATGGAATGTTGATAGGCGTAAAATATATCGTCTTTATGTCAAATCAATTTTCCAAAAATATGATCAACAATATATATATTAACAAATTCTCGGACTCAACAAAGAAGAGAAAGGTGGTGAATGATAAGATCTCAAGCAGTGGAGACCATGGAGAAAGGAATCCTCAATTTCCATCATGCAGGAAATGTGGAAGGAGACACCCAGGAAAGTGTCTCAATAGGACAAATAAATGCTTTACGTGCGGGAAGGAAGGACATAAAGTGAATAATTGCTGAAGAAAAATAAAGAGTACTATGGAAGAAGATAAAAATGCTCCCAAGAGTCCATTTACAGTAATTTGCCGTAAATTTAGGGGGCATGGACATTAACCGAGTGAATTCCCTATTCTATAGGATATTTTCTTGGAAAAATAAGAAGCTAAGTGGAAATAAATGGTTGGAGAAATGTTTAAAAAGTATTAGTGCACCTTGTTGATGGGTTTACTTTGGAATAATTTTCTCTTGTATTTGTAACCCTACAGTTTTCCATGTGATAATGATATTTTATGAAGAATTATCTTTTCTCTTATGGATAAATTTATAAATAACAATTTGGTTTTATATGATCATTGGGTTTGAGGCAATTACAAGTTATTATAATTTGGGATGAAAATGCAAGGTATGAGATAACATTTGTGGTTAAATTATGTTATGGTTATTTTGAGGAATTTATCTCATTTTGATAATGTTATAAAATATAGTTTTTGAAAAGGGACAACATGCAGACCGTGTGACAACCCGTCACGTCGGACAAAGCTGTGGGAATCGAACCCACAACCAAAGTGCGATTGGGATTTATCGACTACCACTGGACTACGTGAAGTCCCTGGTTAGTGTGACTATTATTTTTAGTTAAATTATTTTATTGATCATTAATAATTTGATTTGGGATCTTATGTCTTATCAAATGAATACCCTTAGTATAGGAAAATGATTTGGTAATTAAGTGATAAATGTTATTTTGGAAGTTGTTCACTTTGTTGTATGGAAAATAGAATAGTATGGGATTTCATTTGAGGAGTAATGGTGGATTTTTAATTTATGTTTTTATTGTAGATTTATAGTGATTTGGGTTGTTTATGGAAATGATTAGGTTAATTACTTTTAAGTATGTGACTTTAAGAGTAATTAATGTCATTTGGAGATACAATTTAACATGGAAGACTACATTCTTATAAGTTTTGAGTTTCAATATTAGTTTGGATTATATTGAAGGATTTTAAGGACAATTGATTATTGAATGGTATTTATTTATCTTTGGGGTATTGATGGTTTAATTTTAGAAATTACGAGTAGTGTTTTTTTATCTAATGGAATATCTGTTTGGGGGGGTCATCATATATTATACTAACCATTTTGGTTTTGATTAATCTCTAAAGACAAGGTAAATATATAGTTTATCCTAAGTGGATCATGTATTTCTATAGAAGTTTATTCTAGCTCTTCCATTGTGACCAAGTCTTCTTGAATACTCATTGTTCAAAAAAAATGAGGTAGTGGTAAAAAGTTATTAAAGAATGAAACTCTACTTAAAAAGTAAGTATATCTCTTTATGTTGTTAGTCAATATCATAAATTAATTCCTCGTCCTTATGTAATGTAACTTAAAACAAAAAAATGTTGTCCGTTTACTTTTCCTACTGGGAGACTAAGGACCGTTTGTCCCAACACAAGTTTGTGATTTTCTTATTGTTAACTTTCTCCTGATCATGTTTTCTGTCCCTCTCTATCAGAACTGACCACTTAGTTTATCGTCCATATCCATGTTTTCCTACATAGAATCCTAATATGGGTTATCTTGGGTGACCTTTATATCTATCTTCCTTTCTTTTGAAGTGATAGTTTTATTGCCTCTTTTTCCGATGTGGGACATTCCATGATATTCTCAAGCCCAATTTTAAAAAATCGCGAGGACGCAATTTATTGAAGGAGGGGAGAATGTAACACCCCAATCTTCCACGGTACGTTTCCCTTTGAATAATGCAATGACATGCATTGTACGCAACTTCAAGATTCTAACACACCACAACCAATCAAACTAGCCATTATGAATAGTAATACATGCTTTTTAAAATTTTAGAAATTTTATCTCTCAAAATGGACTTCATTTTTGGATTTGGAGTATCGAATTTAGCCTAAGCTGAAATTTTGGTACTTTTCGGATAACTTTAATATTTTGATGAATAGTGAAAATTACTAAATTTTAGTTAAAAACAACTTTTTTAATAAAAATAATTAATAGTGATAAATTATGAATTTGAGTGGTTTTAATGTATAATTATAATATATTTTTACCTTTTTATCCAATTTTTTTCATTAGAATTAATTTCACTTTGAAATTGGAAATAAACAATTGTCAATCTTTTGATATATATTATTTCTTAAAAACACGCTATTTGTTGTGACAGCGGGAATCAATTATAAAATTAATTAATGAAACTTATATGTTTGGAATTTTTTAAAATAGATATTATTTTTGAATTCGGAATATCAATTATAGATTAGGGTGAAATTTTGGCATTGTTCTGAAAAACTTTAATTTTCTATGAATAGTGAAACCACTAAGTGGAAGTTAAAAAACTAAATTTTTCATAAAACTTAATTTTACTGCTTCTGTGAGTGGAATTTCAAAAATCCAAGAGACACGGTTAATATCAAGGAGTAAAATGTGGTTCAATGTGATGAAAATAATATTTGGTGAATAGTAACTTTTACTTTTATTTACCACGGTTAAAAGGAAATAGGGTAATTAAGGGTAAAAATGATATTAATATTACCCTAACACGTGTCCTAATTCTATTGGACAAGTGTATCTCGACCAAAAACAACCTTAGTAATAAAATATTATCATTTAGGTCCACTTGGATTAGATTAGGACATTTATTATTATTTAATTCAAAGAAGAGTTAAAAGAGTTAAAATCAAAGTTTATTTACTAACAAATTTTTAATATAGGGTTACACATTAGATAAATTAGATTATAAATATTAATTAGAAATATAAAAAATTTCCTAGATAATGATATTTTATTTATAATTTTTAGACATTAAATATTTTAATTTATTTATGACATAATGATGATGTAGTAATTACCATAATAGTAAAAAATTAAAATAATTGATATTATAAATGCCCAAATAAATATAATTGGAGACTTTTATTGCATTACACTAATTTTATAGGTTAATATGACATATTATAATTGATTTAAATGACTTTTTTCGAAGTAATCATTCTGATATGAGTTTCACAAAAATCAATTAGCGAATAGTGTCAAAATTGACATAAAAGTGTTTTTAAAACAAATATTATATTATTAATTGATATTAAATTCCTAAAAATCTACGGTTCATCCGATAGACTTATATCATGATAGGTGTATCATTAATGGACCACTTGGGGGACTCTTGGATGTATATAGTATGTTTATTAACCATATAATATAAAAATACAAAGAGACATTGTTAAAGTGAAACTAATTAACTAAGAGTTAATACTTAAAGATAAGGTTAATATAATGACCCAAACCTGTCTAAATTATATTGGTTGAGTGGTTTTAGACATGTCCCGACCTTAAACTTTAAATAATCCACTTTGGAGCCATTATAAACCGAATATGAATTTATTATAAAATAATATTTCTAGCCTTTCCAAAGGTGCCCCTCACCCCTCTTATAAAAGGGCACTCCTCCTTCTCATTAATTCACACCTTCAAAGCCTTTTGGTTCAGCCAACCCCCACCCAAATACTTTCTCAACTTCCATCACTAAAACCTAGAGGCCTTTTTTTGATCATAAATCCATCCTAAGGAGCCCTTTTGATCAAATCAAAAGGAGGAACCCGAAGAAGAGGTAATTTTTTCACCACCCTTTTTTAAATTCATTTCTTCTTCAACTTCTTCTTTATTTGTTATTCCCATTATAAAATAATGAATCCATTATCTCCTATATACTATAATATTATTATAAATATGGTAAAACCATATAAATTATTCTATCTATCCTTTGAATGACATGTCACCATACGTGCGTACGTACGTCTTACCGTCTCCACGTCGTGGTGTAATTGTCATTCAATAATTTATTATTTGGATGGGTATAATAATGATGTGTGATTCATGTAAATAATAAATATAACATGATAATTATTCTGTCTATATGATATACCATCCAATTATATATTATCTTAACATCAAAAGAATGATATTGTCACTCGTGCGTACGCACGGACTACCGTCTCCACGAAAGCGATGAGATTCATTCTCCATCGTATCCATTCAAGTATAATTATCATTTGATGATTTAAAAATAATTTTTATGGACTTGATATAATTATTTATATGAATAAGATACAACCTATCCATAACAAACACATCTTACATAACAAAGAACATAAAGGAAAATGAGTAAGTTAACACCTGAAATGACGATAATACTAAGATATTCCTAACAAATTAATGTTAAAAGATCATATATGATATTATATTAATGTAAATGATTATTGTATAATTCACTAACAATTATTTCACCATTATACATGAGGTTAACCTACCGTCTACGAAGGATAAAGTACAAATTAAGGGGTTTCTTATCTCACTTTTAATTCCGTGAGATTTCCATTGTTCACCACTTATTTATTGCATGTGGTGTGTGTACTGCCCATCATTGTATTAATTATGAAATATACTTTAATTTATGGATATTTACATCAATATTGTATTATCCTTCTTTCACGGGTGCATGTTTCATAAGTTACCAAATTGATAAGGGAATTTGAAATTTCAATTCCCACTTATTCGACTTGACGCATACTTCATTGATTATTTTACTCCAAGATTATGTGTGGAATCACTATTAATTTGATTATGTCATAATTTCCACTACCCTTTCTGTGGATATAATTTTTACACACATAATCACTCCATTGATAAATTCTCAAGTCATCAGTATGAACTTGATAAGAGTAATTTTTACTCAATCTTGATTTTTTTGAGATAAACATCCAATTCATTGGTGTTGTTTTTACAAGAATATGTGTGAATGCCCTTTTATTGTATTACACTGAATATCCAATAATATTTAGTGTATTTATATTTGTCACACATAACTATGTCGTTGATTTATCCTTAACCTAAGGATACGGCCTTTATGGGAGATTTCATCTCAATTTACATTCCATTGAGACTTCTTTGTTGTTATACACCAAATCACTTTTATGTGGTGTATATAATGTAATTTGAAATAGTATATCATGAATCCCTTTATTCTCATGATATTACAATGTTTTGATTACCTCAATTATTTTTATTCATGTGTCTCTCTTTTGGTTTGAAACTCTAACTAAAATACCATTTTTAAATGTTTTAAAGACTTATTCTTCTAAATCTTGCTCATTAATGTCCATGTTTTAAAAAATGGTTTTAAGGATTTATTTATATGGATATTAAAGTTTTAAAATTAAAACTCCTTTTAAAATTTACAAAGTGGAATGGGACACTTTGATTCAAAAATCTATTTTTAAACGGCTTCTTGACAAATAGTGTGACTTTTAAATGATTTCAAGAAAAAGGGGGATATTTCTCTCAAATAGTTTGGAAGATTATTTTCATCTATGTCAATATCCTTCATTATTCTAGTTTGAGGTTAATATGATACAATACAATCTCTCATATTGTATCGAATGAGTTATGGTTAACTGTGGATGTGCTATTTTTATACCATTCATAGTTTGTGATTAAAGTATTGACATTTCGTATGCTAGTTTTAATACGAATGTTTATGTTATATTTCAAACTTTTCATATGAGGAATGCATTGGACTTAGTAAGTGACGGGTGGAGCCCGCTATAGCTCCTCGATGCATCAGTAGGTCTCATGAGACAAACTAGTGTCTTGGCAAAAGGCCTTGACAAAATCTTATTTGTAGTCTTGGCACGAGGCCTTGGCTATGTGGTTATGATAGTCTGGCATTATGCATTCAATCATTATGAAAGTGGTTATTGATATTTCATGTGATTGTTCGACTAGTAGAATATCCATGTGAATAATTAAATGGAATTATTTCATTTTATCTTTGCCATATTATGCTGAAGTTCAAGTTTAAAAGGATTTTGTTTTAGTTATTAATTGCTTTAAGTGTTTATGCTTATTTATGAAATCTTATGCTATATTGTTATCCTTACTGAGCATCTGATCTCACCCCTTTCAATGTTTTATTTTCCCAAGATGTGAAGAAGAAATTTATGTTTGACCTGCAGGGATAGTATGAGGGGATATGAAGACAAGATGTTTTTGTAGTTTTTTTACCTTATAATGTAATGTAAGACTTATGAATATATCTAGTGTTTCCAAGACTACTAAACTAATCGGTCTTTCGAGACTTGATCCTTTGTGGTCATGACAATGTTATGTAATAATGCACCAACTCTGGGTATCTAGAGTTGGGGCGTTACATTCATGTTTAATTTTTAAATAAAAACTTTATAAAACTTTTGAACATTTTCACTATGGAAAACTACTTTTTCGTCATGTATGCTGGTTAATTTTTAAATTAAATTATTCCACTAATCTGAATAGAATTAGGAAAAATGGATTAAATATTTTTAATAAACACTATTTATATAATATAATAAATCAAACATAATTTTTGGTCAAAATGAAGAGCAAAAATAAAAAAAATTAATTACTGTAGTTAATGTTAAAACGTGTTTACCAGGGGATAAACTAAAAAGACAAAGATTAACTTTTCCAATACCCATTTTATGGTTTTATCTAGACCAAATAACCTATAATATTATGTAATGTCACATTTTTGGTATTTTTTCATGTGAAAAATGTGGGTACATTTTATTTTTTTCAACAATTTTATGTGTGTCCACTAACCCACTTATAAAAGGCCACCACCTATCCTATCATATATAAACTTAAAATTCATTTTTTATATCCACTAATACCCATATATATATATTCCTTTAATAAATCTCCACATCCAATATTAATTTTTGAGATCATATATCCAATCTTGGAAGGATCTAGGTTAAACCTCAAGAGGTTGTTCGAAGAAGATGTAAAGTTTTCGACTATGTGTTTTTGTTTTACTTATTCTTATAACACCTTCAAATATTTGTAAATTATGATTATATAATGAAAACATTATCTCCCATGTAATTTATGTTATTATTTTAATGGAATAACCTAAATTCATCCCCTCTTCCTCCAAATGGTAAATGAAACACTCGATCATGTGTACATCAGACTACCACCTCACGAACTGATGTTATTCATTTTTCATCACCACCTCTCAAAGATAGATATAATGATGGATTTAAGGATTATATATTATATTTTTGATATTATTATACCTATTAAATTATAAAATCACATATACCTTCTGACCTCTCAACCCGTTTGAAGACAATAACATCACTCATGTATATGGAAGACTACCATCTTGTGAACCGATGTTATGTGTTTTTCATTTCTATTTTACTTGGATTATAATAAGGATAGATTAAATGAATAAATATAATATATTTAATATATTTATAATCTTTAAATTACTATATCACATACACATTCTTACTTTCCATTCCGTGGTGGATATGATAATGTCATTCGTGAGTATGGTGGACTGCCGCCTTCTGAAGTGATGTGATTAATTTTTCACTAATACTTTGCATGGAAGGTAATTAAGGTAAATTTTATTAATATATTAAATATATAAAAAAATATTTAGTAAAGGTAATATATTATTTACCTTTCTTTCAATTCATCTATCAAGAAAATGGAAACAACGTTCATGCATACGTACGGTCTATTGTCCCCATGAATGATGTATTTCATTTTATATCTATAAATTTTACAGATTACTCTAAATAAATATATACTGAATATATATGATATTTATATAATTGTTAAAATTATTTATATTATTTAACCATGATCAAATTAATATGACTATAAATAAAAAATCGAAACATATTTGAAAAACAAAGCAGTTATTGCTTGAAACGTGATTTTAACTTAGAATTATCAATAAAAGGGTAATAAAAAGTCATAAGTAAATAATATATGGTACTAAATATATATGTATGGTTATTTAATTTCTGTATAGTAAATTTAAATTTTTTATACATGAGGTTTGAATGTGTATGAAGGAAGTCGATACATAAGGTAAGGGGATTTTCATCACACCTTGATATCTATTAGATACATGCCATATTCCCCACTTTTTTCTTCTACGTAATGTATATACTACCCATGAATGTCTTTTATATTTATAATAATTTAAATTATTTTTATTTATGTATCCATTTTAGTATCTCTCTTCCATGGGGTTTATGGTTTAAAAGATACCAAAGCGGTAAGGGATTTTGTATCAATTTTTCTTCTTTGAGACGTACCTTATATTATGAAACTACCTTATTTTATGAGGTTTATATACAGAATAATTAAAATTTAATATCATTAAATAATTTATTATAATTTTATTTTAAGTTTAATTTGATTTTATTCATTTATGGGGCTTTTGATCCAAATCTTCTAATGTGGTAAGAATCACATGATAAGAACTCATTGTTTACCAAGATTTTTTATGTTTTTTTCTTTATATGATGAAATATTATGATCTATCTCTGAATAAAGACATTATTTTTATTTTACAATGGTTATTTTTTTAGAATAAATCATTTCCCTTTATTTTACTATCTTCATGTACTAATGATTCTAAAATAATTTTTTTTATAAAAAACAGACTTTATTTATATCTCCAGTCGAAGACACTTTTTTCATCGGTATTTGTTTTATCTATAAAAAAAATAATTTTTTTTAATTTTCCTCTAGTACTGATAAAATTAATTTTTACACATTTCTAATTTTTTATGAAAAAAGTAAAATTAATCTTTATTTCATTTTAAAAACAAGGATCGTTAGTCTTTTACTAAGGATGTAAAATGATTCTTTGTTTTAATGTGTATGGTATTTCCCATCATCATGAACACTCATTGTTTTAAATAATACATTATAAGTTTCAAGGTTTATTATTAAATTGAAATTTTTTTGAAAATATTTTATTGGTTTTTATTTTAAAAATTTTTATTTTTAAAAGAATAGTTATTTTCCTTGATAAACGTTCTGAGTGAATTTACTTTCAAAATCATTTTCCATATAATATGAAATAATTTGAAGTTACTTAGAATTATTAGGGGTGTAATCCAATGATACCATATTTATTATTTCTATAGATATTTTATATTTTTGATGAAAATATTTTTCTAAAACTTATTTCTCCTCCATGGGTTATGCCATGATAAAATATTTATAGAAATTGTTCATCTTCCATGGGATATAAAATATTAAATACTTATGAAACCTACCTCTTTTCCCCAGGTTAAGATAAAATGATTATGAAACCTAATTTTTACGTTGGTTATTTTATGGTTAATTGTTTATGAAACCCATTTCATTTCATGTATTTTCACGTGATGAATGGTTTATGATATTATGGAACCCATTTATATGTTTTTCATTATGTGATTGGGGGACATATATCTTCCTTTAATTAATTGGGTAATGATAAATGTTAATCAAGATAAAATGGTATATGGGTGGCTATCCCAAGTCTAAAATAGGGTACACAGGTGGATATCCAAATCCTGAAAGAGGGTACAGGGAGGTTAACCCAATCCTGAAGTAGGTACATCGATGGTTATCCCAAGCCTAACATGTTACAAATGTCTTCGGAGATATCCTTGACATAATATTTTCTATACGTATGTGTATGACAAAAATCTATATATAATTCCAATTTTATTTTCTTATAGATCATTTTATTTGATTTCCTTATGATTCATGTCTTATAAACAACAAATATTTATTCCATGACTCGAGAATCTGATCTTTGATATAAAAGGTGTGGTTTTAATATGTTTTGATCATGTTCTCAAACCCTTATGCTCACATTATGTTTACATATTTCCCTTGTTTACCCTAACTAGGAATATTATGTCACCTTTTATTATGATTATTTCCCCAATTTATGATGATAGGTATTATTTTTGAAATGTCTAATAAGGGTTCTATTTATGTGAAAATAAGTGGGAGATTATGTAGAACTCTTATAAACCATTTGTTTATGTTCTAATGTTTCTAAAGGCATTATACCTTTATAATTATTAGGTTTGATTTTGTGTAATTCATTGAATATTCATCTAGAAAGTTGTAATATCAACATAATAAAGTCATGGGATGCTATATTCAGTATCACAGGATAGGTTTAGTTAACCTTTATAAACAATGATGATCAAACTTTAGTTATTTACCTTGGGATATATCAAAAGATATGTCTAAGGAAAATTATTATTACATAAAAATATCCAAGAATATTTGATAAGGATATTGCGAGTGGTTTCCAAGAAATCTCATCCTTCTCTGGATAATACAAGTGGATGTGGTTCTAACCCAAATATACCTTCGAATAATAATTGTAAAAAAGTTGCATCAATATTTAATTGAGAATTACCTAGAACATGACAATGGGCCTTACTATGAAATTGGTCTAAAAATACTAAGCAATAGAGTTGTAGAATTCACATACTTTTTATGAAACATCATGAAGTATCTGAATAATGACCTAGGTTAAACATAAGGTGTCATAGATTGAATAGAAAGTTTCATGATTTAGTTAACCTATAAATGATTTTTCATCATTATGTGGTTTCCCACTATGATTATTATAGATCAAACTATTTTTTTATTTTAGTCAATAGAGGGAACCATATGGAACTAAGTTAATGTTTAATGTTGTAGATAATGTGTTGATGATAAACCAAATGGGTTGAGGACTGGGGTAAAGTATATTATGATTATTTCTATTCATTTATCATGAAATGTTATTGAAAACTTTCACCTCAACCAACTCTTGAACTCACCAAAGAATATAATGTTGGAGGTCACTAAGATCTTTACTGGTGGACACCATATGAGAAAGTTGATTCATTTTTTAAATGTCTAAGAGAAATGGGAAGATGTTTTGAGTATGTAAAATAAGGACACAAAGAAAGAAATTTACAATAAAAAATGAAAGTATTTTTAAGAAAAATTGATGAGAATAATGGTTTCCATAATGTATTATTATTTGTTGAATGTTTTAATTGTGAAAGGTATGAGTATTAGGAAAATATATGTGCTAGGGGGAAAGCAGAAGAATATAATCAACAAGGTGGTATGAGTTGTGGTTATACTACTAATTATGAAGAGACCATGAATGAAATATGAAAGGTATGCGATGATAAAAAAAAGTATTATTTATGTTAAACATAAGAATCATGATAAAATTTTGTTCAGTGAATATTAATAAAGTAATCATATTTTATATTGTAGGAAATAGGTATTAAGTTATAACATGATGAATCCTAGTTAATGGTTTTAAAAATAAAATTGAATGTTTGAATTTTTTATGTATGGGAACTCAGGAATTATAAAATATATAAGGATTTTTCTATAGAAGTTTTTTATTTAGTATTTTCATTAATATGTGGAATGGTATTGAAAACCTAGAAAGTTATTTAATGGAAAAGTGGAATTTTATGGAAAACATTTTCTTAGGGGAAGATAACACTCAATATGTTCCTCATGTTGATGAAAATGGTATTTAGTTTTGATAAAGAGATTATTGAAATAGATAAAGTAAATTGGATAATACTTTTGACCTGATAACTGATTAATCATTTATTGAAAATGATATTATGTTATCATTGATTGAATTTAGATAATTTTTTATTTAAGGAATATATTCAATAATTTTTGTTTTATTTAAGGAATGAGGAATAATGTATGAGGAATATGTTTTCAGAAGAAGTGCTTCAGCCGCGTCTAATTTTCCAAGAACCTAAACCGAAACGATCCTCTATATTGGGGCTTCCTCTTCTTTTGTTATATAGAGTTTTTTGTGTTGGTTTTTAATGTATTTTATTTTCTTATGGATGTATAGTGATTATGTATTGGGTTCCTTTGGTCATGAATTTCGAGTGAGTTATTCTTAAGTTTTTCTTAGAGATCATTGTATTCATAAAATGTGCCTAATTTTTCTTAGGTGGTGTCGACTCACTGAGTGACTATTTGTTTGTGTTTTTATGATACCAACGTTTTATTTTTTTAATAATGAAACCTATTTATATTTTAATGATATAAATGAGTGTTTTTTAAATATATGTTTATAAAATAGGTAAAATGTTTTCTAAGTGGTTTATTTGGAACTGTACAAAGACAGATCCCATTTTTATTGTATTCTAAAATCTCATTAAAAATATTTATACTTAGTGAATCCTTTATAAGTTTGGATACATGTTTGAGCATTACCACTAATATCCCATAGATTAATACCATTTTTAGATTGTGTACATCTCATTAGATTTTTTAATGAGTTCACTTCTTCCTTCATTAATGTCTTCCAAGGATGTCTTATAAATCTAATAGCCACTTGAATGTTTTTCCTTTCCAAAATAATTTAATTTATTCCTAGAATAGTCAATTAATTTTTAAATTCTAGTAAACCATGTTGATAACCTTTCTGATTACATGATCTCATAGGTGGGTGTGGTGAATATGGATATAATTGTAAACATATGTATTGAATTTTGTTTTTATCTTCTAGGGTTGAAAATTCTACAGTTGGGTTTTTTTTAAAGTGATATATAGCAACGTTTTAAACCCCTGCTATATATGCCTAATGGTTGTTTAGTATTGGTTAAAACCACAACCATTTAAGGTAAATATTTTTTACCATTTTTTGTTTTAGAAGTTGTTTTCCATGAGAAAAAATGGTGAGGATATAATGGCGGTTCAAACCACTACTATATCCTTTCCATTTTTTGGCAGGTGAAACCGTCATTAAAACCAAAAACGCCACTAAAAAACATTCGGTGACAATTCCCTGAAGCTGCTGCTAAATTTATAGAACTAACATGAGTTGGATGATGATGCCAATTTTAGCAGTGATTTTTGGAAACCATCGTAGAACCATTTAGAAGCGATTTAAACTACCACAAACTCAAAAAGAAAAAGTAGCTGCTACCACTCAATTTTTTTGTATTGTCCAATGCATGATTTGGAATTAGTTATAGTACCCCCTGTATAGCCTTGCCCACCCCCTGGACACCCCCTCCCCCTGTGGACTACCCCCACCCCTAGGGATAGCCCGCCCACCCCCCTGGACACCATGTACCCCCCTGGACAGCTCAGCCACCCCCGCTACCCCCTAGACACCCCACCCACCCCCTGGACACCTCATACACCCTAGACAACCCCCACCCCCTGGAAAGCCCCCCCACCCCCTGGACCCCTCGACCCCCCTGGACAGCCTCGCCACCCCCGTAGACAGCCCTCCCACCCCCTAGACAGCCCGTGCCCCCCTCGACACCTTCCACCCTTGTTGACAGCCCGCCCACCCGACCCCCGGACACCCGCCCACCACCCCCCGGACACCCCCGCCCCCCCCGGATGCCCCCACCCACTAGAAATACCCCCCACCCCCTTAACACCCCCTACCCCACTGGACAGTGCCACTACCCCATTTGACAGCCCGACCACCCCCCATAGACAGCCTGCCCACCCCCCCTAGACAGCCCGCCCACCCCCCTGGACACCCCAGACCCCCTGGACAGCCCCACCACCCCCATGGGTAGCCCGACCACCCCCCTGGACACCCAGTACCCCCCCCCCCCCCCCGAACAGCCCCACCCACCCCCTGGACACCCCGCTCAACTCCGTGGACAACCCCCCCCCCCCCCCCCACCCCTGGACTCCCCCTACCCCCCTAGACAGCCTGACCACCACCATGGATAGCCCGCCCACCTAGAAACCCTAACCCCCCTAGATATCCCCCCACCCCCTGGACACCTCCAACCCCCGGGAAGGCCCCACCACCCCCTGGACACCCTGCACCCCCCTTGGACAGCCATTCCACTCCCATTATCCTCATCCTACTCCTAATCTTGATCTCCCTGAAAAAGTTAAAGTATAAAACTCATGTACTCCCAACAAGACCCTTAAGGATTATGTATTCCTTGATCCACTTCGAATATCTTACTAGGAAATCCTTGAATATAGGCATTATAAATTCTGTATCTTATTTTCTTATATACATTGTATTTTGTTGTATTTCTTAATATGATTCTCATATAGAGTAATGTGTCAGTTATTCTTTTATTTAAAGTAAACAATTTTCATTTACCTAAATATTTTTTTGATTGAACTCCAATATTATTGAATTGCTTTGAAATGACTTATTGCAATTTTTTACAGAATGGATAGAAGTTGGATGTACGAAACTGATCAGATTTCGACCGATTTTCAAAATAGTTTGAATAGATTTCTAGATTTTTCATTTGACAAGGATTCAGATAGTGTTTGCATACACTGCCCATGTTCTAATTGTGTTGGAAGACCTTTGTTGAGTCATGAAGCAGTTAGCTATCATATAACCAAATATGGTTTCCAATCAAACTATTATGTGTGGTATCACAATGGAGAGAAAATGTAATCTCAAAATATTGATGATCCAAATGATAGGACTGAATTGGAGAGTTTGATATATGATCAATTTCCATTTATTCGGTATCATGAGAAGGAAAGGATGTCCAGCCAACAAGACTCTGATACAAGCACACATGAAGCGTCCAATGAAAATGATGATGTTAATAGGGTGAAAAAATTTAATGATGCTACGATGACTCCAATATATCAGCAATGTGGTAAAATGAAAAATTTAGAATTTTTAATCCGATTGTTTCATGGGAAAACTGTGTATGGGATATCAAATACTGTAATTGATTACATTCTTACCTTCTTGAAGTAATTTCTTCTAGATGATTCAGATATTCCCTCAAACCATTATATGGCATGGAATTTAGTTAATGAACTTGGATTCTCAAAAAAAATCATGCTTGCCCGAATGATTGCAACTTATTTTGGGAGAAAACTGCCGAAAGAAATGATTGTATCAAATGTGGAACCTCTCGATAGAAGCCAAAAGATGATGGAACACTATATCGTGTGCCACAAAAATTAATGTGGCACTTTACATTGATCCCCAGATTACAGAACCTTTTCATGTCTGATTAAATATCAGTAAAAATGTGATGGCATGACACCGAGAGAAAAAAGAATAATGAAGAGTTGGTTCACCCTGCAGATGGATTTTCATGGAAGATATTTGATGCTTGATATCCTGAATTTGCAGCCTACGTGCGTAATGTGAGACTGGGTCTTTAAAGTGATGGTTTTAATCCATTTGGGCAAATTCTTACTTCGCACAGCACATGGCCTGTTTTCATACACATTTATAACCTCCCCCATGGTTGTGTATGAAAAATCCTTACACTTTCTTGAGTATACTAATATCTATCCCTTCTAATCATGGAAATGATATAGATGTATACATGCAACCTTTAATAAAAGAGTTGAAACTTGTTTGGGATGTGGGTGTGACCACATACAATGCTTGTTCTAAAGACATATTTCAGATGTGTGCTGCGCTTATGTGGGCAATCAATGATTTTCCTGTTTATGCAATGATGTATGGATGGAGCACAAAAGGAAAATTTTCATGTTCTATTTATATGAATAATACTCAATCGAGAATACTTAAATATCTTCATAGTTTTAATTTTATGGGACATCGACGATTCTTGCCAATGAACCATCCATATAGAAACAATCGTCAAATATTTGACAACACCATGGAGACTGACGATCAACCTCAACGTATGTCTGGAACTGATGTGCTTAATGAATTGAAAGATTTCAGCTATTCATTTGGGAAGGGTGTAATGAAATCTAGAAAGAGGAAAAATGTTTCCAATGATACCTCTTACAATTGGAACAAGAAGAGTATATTCATCGAGTTGTCGTATTGGTCAACCAACTTGTTACATCATTGCTTAGACATAATGCATATTGAAAACAATATATGTGAAATATTGATTTCGATTCTTCTAAATGTCAAGAGGAAGACAAAAGATGATTTATGATCTTGGCGTGACTTGGTAGATTGGGGGATCAAACCAGAATTGCATCCTATCTGTATGAGTGAAAATAAATGGCAAGTTCCATGTGCTTCTTATGTGATGACATGTGCTGAAAAAAATCAATTTCTAGAATTGCTAGAGACTATTAATGTTCCTGATGGATATTCAAGCAATATATCAAAATGGGTTAACAGAAAAAAGTTGAAGCTAAAATATTTGAAGACTCATGATTATCACATCCTTTTGCATGAGTTGATTCCAATAGCAATCTGTCATCTCTTGTCCAATAATTTTAGAGTCTCAGTTATTCGGTTGTGCTATTTGTTTAGAGATCTTTGTGCTAAGAGTTTGTCCAAATCCTTCTTGCAAAAACTGTTGGTAGAGACCCCATTAATTTTGTGTGAGTTAGATAAAATATTCCCTCCATCATTTTTTACATGCATTTTTCATCTAACTATCCATATTCCGAACAAAATACTTCTTGGAGGACTCGTTGCTTTCTGTTGGATGTATCCAACTAAAAGAAACATGTTTTCATTGAAATCATATGTTCGGAACAGGAATTTTTCAGAAGGTTATATTTTGAATGGTTACTTGGCTCAAGAATGTATGGATTTGTACTCAATGTATTTTTATGATCTTACTACGAGAATAAACAGACCAATGAGAAATGAAGTAGAACAGTATGGGAAAATTGAACCCAATTTTCCATCACTTCCTCAGATAAGAGGAATTCTTAGATCATATACATTGACGTTATTAAGCCTTGAAGAGCAAGAGATGGCACATCACATAGTGTTGTTCAATTTTGATTTGTTCGATGAGTATATAAAGTAAGTAAATTGTAAATTTATCTCTTATCTTATCTCTTGTAATTTTAAATATTTGTTAAACTATTATTATTTATATCTATAGGGAACATAAAGAATTGATATATAGAAAGCATCATTCTTTATCTTTGAGAAAGAAATAGACTTTTCAAAGCAAAGGGTTTTCTGATTGGTTGAAATTGAAGGTAAAAATATTTCTGTAATAACTAAATAAAAATAATATTTAATTAAGTTTACTATTTGTTTATATTTCAGGTATCAAGTTTGCCTACAGACTCTGTTTTTGAGGAAATAAGAGCTTTGGATTTTGGTCCTAATACCGTGGTTTGTGCTTGTAAATCACTTGTGATCAATGGATACAAATTTATTATCACGAAACGAGCAAGAAACATGAGAACACAACATGATGGTGTTATGCTAACTACCATAACAGACTTTTATGCTAGTTCATTGGATAATATACCTCTTTATGAAAATGTATCTTATTATGGAGTCATGGAGAAAATAATAATTTAGGATTATTACTCACATGGTCGAGTCATAATGATGAAATGTCAATGGTTTGATTCAATGATGAGGAAAGTCACCTTTATTGATGATTGTGGATTTCGAGTTATTGAAATGACTCGCACACTTGCCACCAATGAACTATATGTATTGGCATCAATGGTGAAACAAGTTTTTTATGTCAAAGATCATCGTCATCCTAAATTCGTTGTAATTATTGAAGTAAATCCCAAACATGTTTTTGATGATGGTGATGATGAAGTTGACACTATCCCTACTGAAATTGGAAGCAATCTGTTTATTACTTATGATGACTCCAATAGCTCAATTGTCAGAGTTGATTGTGAACCCGAAGTTGTGGTGGGAAATATATAAAATCATATAGTCATGTTCTCACCTACATCATTCAGAGTGTGTTTCCTAGTACTTACCTTCAAACCACCATAAATATTATGTTTCTTTATGTTTTTTTTATCATAATTGTTTTTTTATATTTTGTTTTTTGGATTACACATTAGTTATCTATTTCTAATTACTTCTATATTTGATTTCATTGCAGGAAATGACACCCATTGAAGAGAGGCAGTGGAAAAAGATGACAAAAAATAATAGTCTCATGACACAGATGGGAATTCCTCCACTCATCCCTATTTTGAGTATTTTATTTCAAATATATATATTTCAATAACTTATAATATCATGTGTTTTCTTTTGTGTTAAACTTTTTTTCAGGATCCACCCCCTAGATGAAAGATATCTGATGAGGAGCTTGATATTTCTCTCAGTACAGAGGCTGGTGGTAGGAGTGGGGGTGGTGTTAGAGTTAGACGACCATCTGGTGGTCCCGGTACTGAGGTCGGTGGTACGAGGGCTTGTGGTGAGAGAGTTATACAATCTACTGGACATACCTAATTGGAATATTCCCCTACCACAGACGTATCTTCTACACCCCATTTTGATCCTGGTGTGACTTTAGGGACACACGAGATATTTAGGCCTCCAATTCTTACACTACCAGTTGTCCAGACGTCTGTGCCATCATCTTTTTCTTCTGGTTCATTATCATTGGGCTATTATATTCCACCTTATTATACTCCTACTCCGACATAGTATGTGGCTGAGGAGCATACACTGAGGGACACTCCACCTATACAGAATATTCCTTCAACTTCTGCACATCCAGTGACACCCATTGATCCGACTACCACAGGTATATTTATATAACTCTAAAAAAAATTATACCAAAATTTATTTTAAATATAACTTATACTGATATTTTTTTTCTTTAATAACATATTCATCTACTGATAGGAGGTGGGGGAGGGGGATTACTTGCTTGTGTGTAGTATGGAACCGCCAGACATAGTTGATGGTTGAATACAATGATGATGGACATATTATTGATAAATCTGGGAAGGAATGTCGGGGTTTTTTGGGGACACTAGCCAAAAACTCTGAAATCATTCTGTTCGTACCTCTCTCTTAGAGACATATACCACACGAGGTCAAGGATAATGTGTGGGAAAAATATGGGAAAAAATCTACTGGATTTAATGTAGTATTTTTTTGTATTTATATGAATTAATCTATTGGGTGTTATCTTCGGTATAACTTCCCTGATGGCAAAGGTGCACGACCAGTGCGTTTAAAGGAGATATGAGAGCTTTAGAGAGATTATAAGCATGAGCTGTATGTTGGCTGGTGGGATAGAGTGGGAACGGTGTTTGAGACATTACCTATCATGGATGAGTGCCCTATAGAGCAATATCGCCAAATGATTACCCATTCGGCAACCTCCAAATTTTAGGTATTAATCCCATTTGAGGCATTTAAATCACAGTTTTCATATTTTTCATTAATATTATCTAATTATTATTAAACATTATTTAGGAATATTTTGAAAAAAAAACATTGATTCAAAGCAATACCTCCACACTTTGGGGCGCACAACTATGTCAGATCACGAGAGGCAGCTAGTACGATATAGTTGTTTATAATTTTTCTCTAGGACTTGCCCTTTTTATTGTTTCATACTAAAATTATGTGACTTATTGAATATTGAATATATGATTATACTTGAACTTTATATTGTTTCAATGACATTAAAGAAGCACAAATTGAATATTGAAGGACGTAACCCTCGAGCAAAATTGTTTTGCTCGAGTAGAAGGAAAAAAGATGGAACTGCGGTTAATGAACCAACACAAGAAAAGATTGTAAGTTTTAATTTGTTTATTTAAAATTTTAATATCTATTTTGAAATTTAATAAACTATTAATATTTTTAACAGGATGATTTAGAGGCCCTTGATTCCCAAGATCCTGACAATTTAGGGCCACGCGATCATTTATATCAGGTTTTTGGAGATGAGCACTTTGGTCGAGTATGTTTCCGACCTGGTAAGAATATAGTCTCGAAGAGGTATTGGTCCTCTCCAGGTATCCATTCTAGTACCACCAAGTTGGAACAAGTCAGGATCATGAAATACAGTCTGATAAAAGGGTCACATAGTTGGAAGTACAAGTTCAAAGGAGGGACAAAGAATTTATGAAACTGATGAAAGCTTTATCTTCCTCACTTCCACCAAAGGCCATCATGGCTTGTCAGACATTTATGTCATCGATGGGTGAATTATCCAATGCACTAGGCGGTATTTCTAGTGCAGGTAGAGATGATGACGTTCCTCGTGATGACGAGGATGCTGAAGAGGATGAGGGAGAGGATGAGGATGAGGACGAGGGAAAGGATGGGGATGAGGGTGAGGATGGGGTCGAGGGCGATGATGGGGCCGACGATGTGCATGGGGACGATGATGAGGACAGAGATGGCGGCGAGGATGAGTCCGATGATGAAAGTGGTGATGGTGATGGTGATCAGGGGTAGATTGATCCATTACATTTTTGAATTCTGTATAACTCTTTATTTTTGAACCTGGTTTTTCACTCTGGTATGGATAATTTTGAATTCAATATAACTCTTTATTTTTGACCAAATATTGAATCCTAATGATGTTATAAATTTTTGGAGGTGAGTGATGCTATATGAGATTTTATGCATTATTGTGAGGGGTTTCTTTCCCTTTAATTGATTGGTTCATAAAACATAAGTTGGTGCGGCATATTTTATGTAACTGGAATTGGTAAAGTAAAATTTTGGTCTCAGATTTCCGAGTTGGTTATTTGGATGGTATTCTCTATCAAAAGTGGGTATATCTCTGTTGACTATGGGTGTATTTTCTAATTAACTAGTGTATTTATTAAACTGACCATGCAATACACATTTCCCACAATACGGAATCACCACAAAAATCATAGATAGACACTACACACCACAAGACACCCATGGGAGACACCCCTTGAGGTAGAGTCCCTCTCGTAGCATCTTTAATTTAAGAATGCTTTAAATTGAATTTAGATTTTTTCTTAATTCTGATTAATTATATTGAATTGAATATCTTGAATAAGTTTTCTTTAATATAATTGTATCATTTGATAAATAAATCCATGTTTTTATAATAAAACCCCTCCAACTGAGGTGTGCTGTCTACGAAAACTCACAGTGATAGTTTAGGGTGTGATAATTTGACTATCAATCAGTAGTTTCAACTACCTTGTACCACTTTTAAAAACAATGAATATAAAATATATATCTTTGTCATACCACAATCCCTAATCAAGAGTCTATTTTTTATAATATAAGATCAGTTTCTATAATGTGAAGGACAACTACATAGGATTTATTTAGAATCCTGGCCAGAAGATGTTGCCCCGCAGATGTCGCTGGACCGGGCAAACATGTCGCGGGCATGCTACGGTTACACCGTGGTCAAGCCGCGGTCACGTTGCGGTCACGCCGCGGTCACACAGCGGTCACCCCGCGGTCACGCCGCGGTCACCCACGGTCACGCCGCGGTCACGCCGCGGTCACGCCGCGGTCACGCCGCGGTCACGCCGCGGTCACGCCGCGGTCACGCCGCGGTCACGCCGCGGTCACGCCGCGGTCACGCCGCGGTCACGCCGCGGTCACGCCGCGGTCACGCCGCGGTCACGCCGCGGTCACGCCGCGGTCACGCCGCGGTCACGCCGCGGTCACGCCGCGGTCACGCCGCGGTCACGCCTTGGTCACGCCGCGGTCACGCCGCGGTCACGCCGCAGTCACGCCGCGGTCACGCCGCTGTCACGCCGCGGTCACGCCACGGCCCTGCTCCAGGACGACACCCTGCGGCGGTTCGTAGTCCTGTTAGAATTTGATGTATGATACCTAGATGTAGTTTTAGATACATAACCCACCCTCCTCTCTGGACCCCGGACATCCCCCCACCCTCCTCCCTGGACCCCGAACAGCCCCCCGGACAGCCCCCCCACCCTCCTCCCTGGACCCCAGACAGCCCCCCACCATCCTCCCTAGACCCCAGACAGCCCCCCGGACAGCCCCGCCCCCAACCCTCCTCCCTAGACCCCAGATCCCAATCTAATCTCTCTTCAAGATTCACCCTACTTCCTAACGGAAAATAGGGTTTTAGAGCTTCAGAAGAAGATGAGAGAAGAGTGCAAACCCTAATCGAAAAGAGGAAGCAAGGAGAGGATTAGACTCACACAGATCTTCAATCCACACTTGATGGCACTCAAAACACCCAAGTGATGTGTATGAGTCAACCCCGCCTCAATCTGAGGTGTGTTGTGGCTTGCACCACTCAAAGTGTCTCACTTTTCTTTGAAATGGACTACATTTTAAGTGAAAACAACAACTAACATACGGAAAACCGACCAAACGCATTCAAATTCTATTGATACTTTAGGAAAAGGATCCATGGTCCATTTCTGACATGTACGAGTCAACCCCACCTCAATATGAGGAACGGTGTGGCCGATACCACTCAAAGTGTCTTTCATTTGTTTAAAATGGATACGCTTTTAAGTAAAAACAACTGGCATACGGAAAATTGACCAAACACATTCGGATTGTGTTTCTATTTTAGGAAAATGATCCACGGGTCATTTGTGATGTGTATGAGTCAACCCTGCCTCAATCTGAGGCGCGGTGTGGCCGGCACCACTCAAAGTGTCTCTATTTTGTTTCAAAAGGACATCATTTTAAGTGAATACAACAACTGACATACGGAAATCCAACCAAAGGCATTCTAATTCTGTTGAAACATTAGGAAAAATATCCATGGGTCATATGTGACATGTAAGACTCAACCCTGCCTCAATCTGAGGCACGGTGTGGCCGGTATCACTCGAAGTGTGTCACTTTTATTTGAAATGGATAGGATTTTAAGTGAAAACAACAACTGGAAAATGTAAAACCAACCAACCACATTCATATTCTATTGATACTTTAGTAAAAATATCCATGGGTCATATGTGATGTGTACAAGTCAATCCCTCCTCAATCTGAGGGCCGGTGTGCCCGACACCACTCAAAATGTCTCACTTTTTTCTGAAATGGACAAGATTTTAAGTGAAAACAACAACTGGCATATGGAAAACTGACCAAAAGAATTCAGATTGTATTGATACTGCAAAACAACAATCCATGGGTCATTTTTTATGTGTATGAGTCAACCTCACCTCAATTTGAGGCACGGTGTGGCCGACACCACTCAAATTGTCTCACTTTTCTTTGAAATGGACAACATTTTAAGTGAAAACAACAACGGACATTAAAAAAACAGACCAAACACATTACGATTCTATTGATACTTTAGTAAAAGGATCCATTGGTCATATGTGATGTGTATGAGTCAACCCATCCTCAATCCGAGGTATGGTGTGGCCGGCATCACTCAAAATGTCTCACTTTTATTTGAAATGGACAGAATTTTAAATGAAAACAACAACTAGAATACAGAAAACCTGCCAAACACATTCGGATTTTGTTGTAACTTTAGGAAAAAAATCCATGGGTCATATGTGACGTGTATGAGTCAACCCCGTTTCAATCTGAGAGCTGGTGTGGCCGGAACCACTCAAAATGTCTCACTTTTCTTTGAAATCGATAGGGGTTTAAGTGAAAACAAAAGCTGGCATATGAAAAACTGACAAAATGCTTTCAGGTTGTGTTTATACTGAAAACAAATGATCCATGGGTCATTTTTGACGTGTACGAGTTAATCTCGCCTCAATATGAGGCCCATTGTGGCTGACACCACTCAATGTGTCTCACTTTTCTTTGAAATGGACAACATTTTAAGTGATAACAACTGGCATACAAAAAACCGACCAAACTCATTTTGATTCTATTTATACATTATTAAAAGGATCCATGGGTCATTTGTGATGTGTACGAGTCAAAATTTTCTCAATCTGAGGCACGGTGTGGCTGGTACCACTCAAAGTGTCTTTCTTTTGTTTAAAATGGATACGCTTTTAAGTAAAAACAACTAGCAAACAGAAAACTGAACAAATGCATTTGGATTGTGTTGATAATTTAGGAAAATTATCATGGGTCGTTTGTGATGTGTAAAAGTTATTCCCGCCTCAATCCAAGGCGCGGTGTGGCCGGCACCACTCAAAGTGTCTCTCTTTTGTTTCAAAAGGACATCATTTTAAGTGTATACAACAACTGACGTATGTAAAACTGACCAAAGGCATTTGGATTCAGTTGAAACTTTAGAAAAACGATCCATGGGTCATATATAAAGTTTTTGAGTCAACCCCACCTCAATATGAGGGCCGGTGTGGCCAGCACCACTCAATGTTTTTCTCTTTTATTTGAAATGGATAAGATTTTAAGTGAAAACAACAACTCACATACTTAAAACTGAACAAACGTATTTGGATTGTGTTGATATTTTAGGACAATGATCCATGGGTAATTTTTGACGTGTACAAGTCAACTCTATCTCAATCCAAGGCATGGTGTGGCCGGCACCACTTAAAGTGTCTCTCTTTTGTTTCAAAAGGACATCATTTTAAGTGAATACAATAACTGACATACGGAAAACCAACCAAAGGCATTCAAATTCTATTTAAACTTTAGGAAAAAGATCCATGGGTCATATGTGATGTGTACGAGTCAACCCCACCTCAATCTGAGGCACGGTGTGGCTGGTATCACTCGAAGTGTCTCACTTTTATTTGAAATGGACAAGATTTTAAGTGAAAACAACAACTGGCATACAGAAAAATGACAAAACGCATTTGGATTCTATTGAAAATTTAGAAAAACGATTCATGGGTCATATGAGATGTGTACGAGTTAACCTCTCCTCAATCTGAGGCACGATGTGTCCGGTACCACTCAAAGTGTCTTTCTTTTGTTTAAAATGGATACGCTTTTAAGTAAAAACAACCGACAAACGGAAAACTGACCAAACGCATTCGGATTGTGTTGATACTTTAGAAAAATGATCCATGTAACATTTCTGACATGTACGAGTCAACCCCACCTCAATATGAGGTGTAGTGTGGCCGACACCACTCAAAGTGTCTCTCTTTTGTTTCCAAAGGATATCATTTTAAGTGAATACAACAACTGACATACGGAAAACTGACCAAAGGCTTTCATATTCTATTGAAACTTTAGTAAAATTATTCATGGGTCATATGTGACATGTAAGAGTCCACCCTGCCTTAATCCGAGGGCTGGTGTGGCTGGAACCACTCAAAGTGTTTCTCTTTTGTTTGAAATGGACAATATTTTAAGTTAAAACAACAACTGGCATACTTAAAACTGACCAAACGCATTCGACTTGTGTTGATATTTTAGTAAAACGATACATGGGTCATTTTGGATGTGTAAGAGTCAACCCCTCCTCAATCTGAGGTGCAGTGTGGCCGACACCACTCAAAATGTCTCTCTTTTGTTTAAAATGGATATCATTTTAAGTGAAAACTACAACTCACATATGGAAAACTAAACAAATTCATTAGTATTCTATTGAAACCATAGGAAAATGATCCATGGGTCATTTATGATGTGTACGAGTCAACCCTTCCTCAATATGAGGCGTGGTGTGGCCGAAACCACTCAAAGTGTCTCACTTTTTATTGAAATGGACTACATTTTTAGTGAAAACAATAACTGACATACGAAAAATGGATTAACGCATTCGGATTCTATTGATACTTTATAAAAAGGATCCATGGGTCATTTTTGACCTGTAAGAGTCAACCCCGCCTCAATTCGAGGCATGGTGTGTCCGGTACCACTCAAAGTGTCTTTCTTTTGTTTAAAATTGATACGCTTTTAAGTAAAAACAACCGACATATGGAAAATTGAAAAAACACATTCGGATTGTGTTGATACTTTAGGAAAACGATCCATGGGTCATTTTTGACATGTACGAGTCAACCCCGCCTCAATCCAAGGCACGGTGTGGCTGGAACCACTCAAAGTGTCTCTCTTTTTTTTCAAAAGGACATCATTTTAAGTGAATACAACAACTGAAATTTACACTCATCAATGATAGTTGCAAACTCTTTTTCATGAGTTGGGTTGTTTCACTAATGGGGTCATAAGTGATGAGACTCCTAATAAAATACCTTTTCACAATATATTATAAAAAATACAAGTTCAATGAAAAATTCATCACAAGTCTTTACATACCCAAATCTTGGATCAGAAAAAATGGGATTTGAGCCAATTTCAAACTTGTATTCAATTCTAATAAGTATTCCTCAGACTATTCTGCCTATTAGAATTTGATGGCGAGGTGGGGGCTGTGCTGGTTGGGGGGGGGGTTGTGCAGGGGTGAGGTGAATTACTACTAGAAGAGTGGTTGTCATATGAAGATTGAAATGGGTGTAAATAATGTTTGAGTTATTGAAACTGTTATTAACTCTACTGGATGATTGTAGTCATATGAAGATTGAAATAGGGAATTGTAGTACATGACATGGTTGGAAGAGTTTTATTGTTTTATGTGTTTTTTTTCTATTTTAGGTGTTTTTATGATGTTTTAAGTCTATATGTGGTTTTTGTGATATTTGTTATGCAGGTGTATACTGGAGGGGATACTGGAGAGCTGTTGTGCAGCTGTTCTGGAAAAACAAAATACCAACGGTTTTAAACTGTTGGTATAATAGTTCTGGAAAAACACAATACCAATGGTTTTAAACCATTGGTATACTTTGAGAGAAATTTAAAAACTATACCAATGGTTTTAAAACCGTTGGTATAGTGTTTAGTATTCAATATATTCCAAAGTTTTCTTGAAACCATTGGTAAAAATTTTACACAAACATATACCAACGGTTAGCCTAAAACCGTTTGTATATCAATATATATAGTGGGCTATACCAACGGTTTAGATCAAACCGTTGGTATAGGTATTTCCTCATGGCTTACTACCCTACAGTTTGGAAAACCGTTAGTATAGGATATACCAACGGTTTTCTAGCCTATACCAATGGTTTAAAACCGTTGGTATAAACTTATTATCCAGTAGTGATCATTTCACTTAACTCATGAGACTTTATCACTTTACCCAATGCATTAGAGCTTTGTTTAATTCGTCGTGCACCTGTCACCTCATTTTAAGTCCAATACATTCCTCATATGTCTTAGCAAGATCTCATCTAAGTAGTGCTCATACTACATGGAAATATTACATTCTTAATCCATTATCATTTTCATACATTCACTCACTTTAATTAAATTATTTATTCAGTTAAAAAGAACTAGATTTGTTAGTTCCAGATTTAACAATGACGTGCAAGAACTAAAACATCATACCCTTACATATGTACTAAGAACTAGTTCACATAAAATTATGGGTTATCATATGAAATAACAACACTTGAATTAAACTCTTAAGAACGTGACCTTTTTCTAAAACCATGTTTACATGCTTTGACATTGGGATACTCATTTAATCAAAGAAAAGTGAAAAGGTTAAATCCTAAATTATAAATGATCCAAATCATTTCTTGTGAAAATTGGGAAAATAAAAAGTGTGGGTTATTTCATAGAGAAATGTTCATGTATAAAATAAAAAAAATAAACATATGTACTCATGCATGAATGTATATTTGTACTTGAATGTGAAAAATATCATACCCCTTGCTTGAGAAATAAAGTTGAAATACAAGTATGTATTTATATGTATTTTAAAATCATGGAAAAATCTTATATATATACTTATATATGTACAAAAGGTGTCTATTTGAAATCTTTCATAACCCTAATAAGACTAAATAGATTCTTACAATAGTTATTTTCCTCATAATCATGTTTTAAACCAAAAAGGATTGGTTTTATGGAAACTCAGACGTTACAAAAATTATATTTATATATATATGTATAAATATATATATAGTTTTACACATAACTACACAAACATGAGTTATACTTAAGGGCGCACTAAAACGTGATGGACTAGAACCCTTGCATGTTGTTTCATGTACCGAAAAGAAAACAATTCTTGAAAAAAAAGATCACTTATCAAAGTTCATAAACCTGGAATAATTTTTATGAAGAAACCATATAATATTTAGAAATTTCAAAATAAGTTAGGAAAAACTTATATAATCTGTTAAACATTGAAATGGTCAAGAAATAATTTTCATTTTGGAAGCACAAACTCCTTTAATGTGTAATATACTCAAAATATGTTTTGATAATCCACATGAATATGGTTTATAATAAACTGAATATATTTATATATATAGAGATGGAGAGAGATATCCATATATATGTAATAATATAGGAGTATTACAAAAAGAAAACATATAAAAAATGTATCCCTTTCCTGACTTTAGAAGTGAACAAAGGGAGGGCAGTGGATATTTTCACATCAAGGGGAAGAAAGCCAGTAATTACAGGTGAAAAATACCGGGTTTTATAGGCGTATACATATATTTTATATATATAATGTCTCATAAATAAAATATAAACAAAGGCTTAAAATTGACAGAGATAAAACAAACCCAACATGCTTCTTAAAGAGAGAACTCAAAAACAATCAGTGATTAAAATACATTTACATATATATATAAAGTTTGTGGAAAAATTGAGTGGAAAGATTGGGTTTGTAAAAATTAAAATAAAATAAAAAGGGAAAGGATAGGGGTAGAAGTCAAGGTCTATCCAAAGATAAGGGTGGGGGAATCTCGAGGAAGAAGAAAAGAAGAAGAAGATGATGAAGGAGGAGAAATAGTGGGCGACCTACTGGTTGGTGCGAGGTAGAATAAGACAACGTAGAGAAGAAATCTAGAGATGAGATGAACAGTTCAGATTGATCGATCTTTGATCGGATGGCTAGGATGAGTCTGTGGCTTTTAAAAATTTAAGGATGGCTGAGATTATATCTTTAATTAGATCGGATGGATGAGGTAAGGTGCGGGATTTAAAACCGATTGAACCATCCTGATTAGATCTTATATTGATCAAACAGTCCATAAAAAATGTGGTGGTACTCCGCGGTTGCTGAGGGTCGAACGCGAGAATGGGATTGAAGGCCTAGATTGCACGTGACGTGATCCAATGGCCCAAATTTGATCCTAGGCAATTTTTAGCCATCCCAAATCAAAATGAAACTCATTTCACCACCCCTTTATAAGGCTGAAGCTCCCAAGAACAACTCAGAAATCTCCCTCCCCCTCCCCAGTGCCGCCTCGCACCAGATTCTTTGTGGGCGCGCTATGTGCCCACCCATGTAGTCGTGTCACCCCACACAGTGGTCTGTTGCCTAGATCTTCCGTGCACTCCAGGTGCGCGACACGCCCGGGGGCTGGCCTCTGTTGAGGTCGAAGGCCAGGCTCAGCTGCTAGTGCGTGCTGCCTCCTTTGGAACAGCTAGAGGGCTGGCCTATTGGGTTAATATTTTTTATTAACCCACTTTTCAAAATAACTATCTAAGAAAATTACACATAAATTATCTATATAATATCTTTACCTTTATAAAAAAAATTTATTCTTAACTTTGGAAGTTTAAAATACACAAATAAAACTATATAACTTTTAATTAATAAAATTATTCATAAAAATGTTTTCAAATTGAAAAAAAAAATACATATTTTTATTTGGATTAAAGTAGACATATGTACCAAAACGTTACGATTTCAAATATCATGTTTCTGAAAGGTAAGCTCAATTAAATGTGTTCAATGATAGGACCTTAAATCACTCAATCACTTAGAAATTTTCAATGTGATTTTATACTTAGAAAAATCATTACTTATTAATTTCAAATAGAAATATTTATAATTGTCATACATTAGATTAATTTATAAAACTAGAATGTCTATCATATTTGAAACATTAAAGAAAAGTTCTTGAAATATGTTTTGAAATCATAAAATATAAAGAAGAGTTAATGACTTTAACGTATATTTGAAATACTTCGAAACTTTCAATATTCTTAAATACTTAAACTAGAATACCCAATGGCTATAATTATAGCCGTTGTAAATTCAACGGTCACCTAAATGGAAATGGTCGAATTTGGGTTTTATAAAAAAACGATTAGGGTATTCCAACTTCAAACACAGAGACACAGAAGATGGTTCTCTTCATCCCTCTAATGCTCAGTACGATTGATGCAGTTCTGGTTATAACGTTCTTAGTCATGGCAGATCCGAAGGAAGTGCACTACTTTCTTGGTATGTTCGTGGTGCTTTGGGGTCCATTGGTTATTGTGATTGGCATACTTGTAGGAAATTTTGGTTAGCCATAGTCCTTAGGCCGTGTTTCCATGTATTTTCTTCTATTGTTTTAAATGAATAAAAAAATTTGTGTTTATTTTTCAGGCATTGTTTAGATAAAAACAAGAATAAGCCTAGTGTAATAATTAAAACTATTATTATTACACGAAATAATTTCGAGGTATCGCAAGTATATTAATACACTATATAAATATTTATGCATATTGGATAACTTGTTCTAACCTTTTTTATGATGATAACTAGAGATATAATGAATAATTTATCATTATATTGTGGAGCTTGTGATATTTTAGTGCTTTAATAATAACATATACATCTTTATTTCTTGGATTAAGAGATGAAGTGGAAATTGATTTAAGTACAACCAAAGGATAAAATTGTCCTTATTATATAAATGAAATATAAGACCTGGGTGTATTGGTCCCTTTTAAATTCTTGATTATATTGGGACAGTATCATATTGATTGTAACTTCCATCAAACCTCTCTTAACTCTATGATGTATTCCATATATCTCTCATAAGGAAATACATACCTGGTCCTTTACATATACTGAACTTAGAAGTCGTACCACTAGAGAATGATATTTATTATAAGGAAAAATTGATTGGGATTCTCTATTATGCAGATAAAGTTCTATGAAACTAGACCACTCACATGGTCAATGTTTCCTAATGAAACCACCAGCTTGAGGAAGCTACATGGGAACCAGAGGATGTAATAAGATAAAAGTATCCTCATCTGTTTATACCAAAGTGGAAAATTCTGAGAGAAAAATTCACTTTAATGGATTATAATCCAACATACCTACATTTTATGAGATATTTTTTCCTAAAATAAATTTAATTTATTTGATATCTTTTGTTACAGGCAACACCGAGTTTTAATGAAATGCGAAAAACTATAAATATAATAATTTAAATATTATCTCTTTTACCTAGCCCTTAAACTTAGTGGAATTAAAATAAATAACCAAATTTTAAATATTAAGTATAATAGTTTTATATAAATAAAACATATTGATAAAAATTTACTTAATTTTTTGTAATGTATATATATGTTTCGAAAAATCTATTTTATCAAAAAAATGTTTTTATGAACCTACAATAAAAGTAATTTTAAAAAAAATAGAAAAAATATTTTAAAAAATAAAATTCATTCTTGAATTCCAAATTTCAAATTTATCATAGGATGAATTTTTTGATTTTTTTGAAAAATATTTAATTGCCAATGAATTGTGAAAATACAAGTTTTTATTAAAAATTAACTTTTAATTTAAAGAATTTATAAGGTTGATTTTGTTTTAAAATTGGTTTAAAAGTAAAATTTATTCACTTTTGTATTTATTAATCCAATTTATTCCATTGGAAGCAATTTTATATTGAATTATGATATAAAAACATTTAAAACTTTTGAACATTTTCTCTTTGAAAAATTGTTTTCTTGTCATGTATGTGGGTTTAATTTAAAATAAAAATTTTCCAAAAATGTGAATGGAATTTAGAAAAATGGATTATATATTTTTAATAATAATAATTTATATTATATAATAAGTTCAACATAATATTTGGTCAAATGAATAGTAAAATTAAAAAAAAAATATTTACAGTGGTTAAGGATAAAATGGGTTTACCAAGGGGTTAAACTAAAAAGATACCATATAAAATGACCAAGAATCTTTTCCAACACACACTTTCTAATCATATTTAGACCTTTTCGCCTCTATGGTCAAATAATGGACAATTTTGGAATTTTTTGGCATGTGAAAAATGTGGGTACACTTTATTCTTTTAAATAATTCTATGTGTGTCTTCTCCAAAACTTATAAAAGGCCACCCCCTCCCCTATCCTCTTCACACTCCCAAAAACATTTTTTTATCCAAGACCTACCAAAATATATTATTTTTATCCCTATTCACATATTATACTCATTTTTGAGATAATAAATCCAATCTTGGAAGGATTTAGGTTAAACCTAAATAGGTTTTCAGGAAAAAAAGGTAAAGCTTTAAACTATGTGTTTTTGTTATACTACAACTTATAACTCATAAAAATATTATTAAATTATGTTGATATAATAAAACCAATATCTCCCATATAATTATATATTATTATTTTAATGTAATAACCCAAATCCATATCCTCTTCTACCAAAAGGGAAAATAAATAGTCGATTGTGAATATGGTGGACTACCACCTTATGAATCGATTTTATTCATTTTATATCTCCAACTCTCAGGGATTCATATAATGATGGGTTTAATAATTGTTAATTCAAAATTTATTTTTTAATTTTCCATTCCTTTTTTTTGGAAATAAAAAAACTCTTTCTTAAATATTCAATATCAATCCATTTTATTATCAAAGTACTTTTACAATGTTTTTATAGAAAACATATATTCTTTACTATACTTTTAAATAGTTTTGATGTTTTTAAAAAAAATTAAATTTACCATTAAAATTATCATAATCAGACAGGAAGTGAGAATAATTAGATTGACTAAAAATGATAAAAATCGCATTCATATCCAGACATTTCATCATAATCATATGTATAAGTAAATCCATCAGATTGACTTCTATTTTAATACTGAATATAAAAAATTGTTTTAGCATATTGTAAGATTTTACTTTTAACACTATAATTTTATATTTTCAAAATGATTATGTGAATTCTATTACAATAAATTAGAAAATAAAACAATGTCATGTCTTCTATTATGATATGATTGTTGGAGTTTCAGGTTTCCAGCTCCTCTCAAATATCTCGGAGAAAATATGACTGTTGGAAATCAAGATGACCATCGGAAGGCTTGCCTATAAATACCATGTCATTTGAAGATTTCACAACACATGGATAAAGACACATGTAGAGACACTCTGGTGATTTTACTACTATGTGAGAGCTCTTAAGTCTATAATAAGTGAATGTATTGTTCCTTGTTCTTGTAACTCTTTAGTGTTTGTTTTTATTTGTTTAATTCTGATTATTGTAACTATGATCGAGGGATTTTGAGGACATAAATGCAGAGGTTATGATAAAAAATATTGATTGAGATATTATGGGGATATAAATATAGAATCCAATCATCGTATTGAGAGCTTTAAGGGATGACAAGAAAGATAAAATCTGATCATCATATCAAGGGATTTTAGGGACAGCAAGACAGACCGATCTTCATATAGAGGTCTTACCCTGGTAAGGGTAAGAAGCCATTTCTTGTAAGTATGAAACAAGGGACCTTTATCATAGGTTATTTTATACCCTTATCTTTGGGTTAAAATAATTTTATTCATTTATTTGTTTTATTACAAATATTTTATTTTCATTACAACTGTAATAGAAAGTGAATTATTTTTATATTCATCTTTTCTTTTTTTATTATTTTTATCATAATATATTTAATTACGATCCAAACATTTTACACTATATTAAATTTTTAATTCATTATAAATTTGAATATGATTCGATATGCTTTATTATAGGATCATTATTTTTTATCACTCTGATTTATCATAACCATTGTGATTATGATTCATACTACGCTTACTCTGATTAAATTGTTTTCTTCTGTGAGTAAGATTAAATTATAATTACTTCCTATGGAATAAATATTTGAATCTATTTGATTACAATATATTATATAATCTGAATCAAGGTCCATTTCTGATTATAGTTTAAATACTAAATAGTTTTTGTGAATTCTACTTGTTTAATATTGTTAAGAAAAGTTTCTTTTAAGGTTAAAACAAAAGTTTTTAAACTTACAGTTCACCCCCCCCCCCCCTCTTGTATTTAGCCATATGCATATACATTTATATCCTAAAATATTTATATATTATATTTATGATATGATTATACCTCTATATTTATAACATCACATCTAACATCTTACCTTTCAACCCACCGGAAAACAATAATGTTGCTCGTGTGTACGGCGGACTACCGCCTTTCGAACCAATGTGATGTTTTTTTAATTTATTTTTTACATGGATTGTAATAAGAATATATTAAATGAAAATATATGATATTTTTATAATAATTATATATATATGTAATCTTGATGTCACATATTCTTTCTTATTTTCGAATCTATTGGGGATACGATAACATCGTTCGTCTATATGGTAGATTATCACCTCGTGAAGCGATGTGATTCATTTTTGAATAACTATTTTAATGGAAGCTAATTTGGATAAATTTAATTAATATATGTTATATATATAATATATAATACATATTTTATAAAGTTAATATATTATTTACCTTTATTTCATTTCATCCATCGAGAAAATGGAAACATCATTCATAAGTTCATACAGCCTACCATCTTCAGGAGTGGTGCATTTGATTTTCTATCTCTAATATTTATGGATTACTATAAATAAAATATAATGAATAAATTTGATATTTATATCATGGTTAAAATTTTGGATATTATGTAAGAAATGTCAAACTGAAAATAAAAAAATAAAACATACATGAAAAACAAAGTAGTTATTTCCCGAAACGCGATTTTAACTTGGAATTGTTAATAAATGGGAAATAAAATGTCATAAGTAAAACATATATAGTAGGATATATATTTTTATGGTAATTTAATATATTAATAATAAAATCATATTCATTATATAGGATCCTCTAACGTGAATTAATAAATTCAAGACTTAAGGTAATGGATTTTTAATATAACTTTTATATCTATGAGATACATGCCATATTCACCACATGTTTCTTATATATTTTTAATATACTACTCATGAATGTATTTTATATTTGTTATCATTAAAATTATTCGTATTCCAATATCTATTTTATTATCTCTCTTTCATAGAGTCTACGGTTCAAAATATACTATAGTGCTAAGGGATTTTTTGTAAGGGTTGGTGTCCTGAGAACCAACTGTTTTGTACTTTGATTACATGAATGTTCACTTATTATATATTGTTCATTGTTCTGCATAACTATAATATAATAATGTCTCGGAATAATTGTTGCATTGATAAGGTCATTCCAGATCCCCACTATGATGAGAACCTTGAAATGCTAAAACAATATTCTTAAATAAAGTTCTACGGTTGGATGACATACTATGATAGGAAAAATAGTATATAGACCGTCATGTGTGAGTACACATAAGAAGATGAGACTCTCTCTCATGGAGTTCTCACTTGGTAATCTCCAAGATGGGAGATTATGAGAACAGACCCTCTAATAGCAATTTTGAATGTCTTGGTGTCATCAGACATTGCTATCTACGAGTGTGTGTAATGTTCCTTAGACTAGAAGATTATCATTAACTCATGTCATGACTCGCGCACTTAGATTTACTGACGAAAACCATCACGCAGACAGTTGGCAGGAATTAGGGTACGTTGGGTGCGTCATGAGTGACATGTTGTTAATGGATAAGTCAAGGAAGGATTTTTCCCTTCCATTTATGGAAGCTGATATCTCGGCCCTTTGCTTGAAATAGAACTGTCACATTAAATTCCATGGCCATGGTGTGAACAACAAGTTTATTTTAGGTAGTCAAAGAACGACGGATCAAGAATATAGGTTTATGACACTTCCATGAAACCTGCTTGATGAGATATTGAGACAAAGGGATTAAATTACACAGTAAGTGTTCGTATGAGGTGATACGTCAATGTGTCGTCAGCTTCTTTCTCTTGGGTGCCTTGACCCGTTGCTAGACAGTAATCTTGGACATTAGGCAAGCTTGCCTAATACCAACGAGAAACAGGCCTAAAGGGTCACACACTAAGTGTATTCAAGTATCTCAAGTAGGATAAAGATTATTCTCGTACGTGGTTTAATAATTATTCAAGGAATCCTAAATCGTTTTAATGATGGAGGAAGAAGGAAATGAAAAACAAGATATACACGCCATGTATTAAAGATTACACGTCGTGTAGTTTTTCATGGAAAACAAGTACACGCCGTGTATTAATAATTACACACTGGGTAGTTTTCTTTATGGAAAGGAAATGAATAAATGAAAACAAGATATACACGCCGTGTACATTGAATTTACATGCCGTGTAGTTTTCAATGAAAAACAAGTAAACACCGTGTATTTATTAATACATGCCATGTAGTTTTTACAGTCAGGATTTTGAGGATATAATATTGTTTTAAATGATATTTATTATAATCAGAATGGGAGCATGTCAAGGAATTAATTATTCAACATGGGGGTTTTAAATAAGAGTCAATGAAATAAATCAAATGCGTAACGTGTTTATTTATTGTCATAACTCTACAACCTCAAACATAATTATAAATATCCTCACAACCCCAACTTTTTCCTACCCCGTGTGTGAGACACAACAATTCTGGATAATTCTTTCAAGGCCGAAAGAACCTCTTCCTCCAAGAACGCTCTCAAGACTGAGAGAGATCCTCTTCCATTGGATCAAGACGATCTAAGGCGGACAACTCAAGCAAAGGCTTCTCCACACTAGCACTAGGAGAATCCTTTGGCGACGTCCAGAGATACGAGGTACACGTGTGGATCACCGCTAGAGGGAGTCTACACTTGTCTTCTACGACACAACGACGGATCACATCGACAACATGATCAAGAACATCAATTAAGAAAGAACACCCAAAATGTAATTATTTATAATTAATTAAATTAATTATAATCAACCTGTAATGATCCTTGTTTGTGGTTCCAGGACAAACCTTCTTCTTTGACTTTTTCTGTGATTCGATTCATGGAGACTGGCGTTTATCATCGTATTGATCCCGGATTGATCATTACTAATGACAAAAAGCCAAGTGGGAATATCCACCCACATGCTTCCACTACACCCAGAACCTTTAAATGGTATCAGAGTGAGGTTACAACGTTGATTATAATTATTTAATTTTCATTGATAATTTACGCATTTATATTTGATTCAATTCGAAATAAATCATTCTATAAATCTAAATAAATGAGATCTGTTCTTCCTCCTTCGTTTCTCGATTCATATCACAGAAAGAACCTTTTAATTTTAATTTTTATTAAATTAAAAATGAGGAACTCATCCGTAGGAGCCGCTCTTTCTGTCTGTACAACATGGGATTACACGGTGTGTACTTAAAACTACACGTTGTGTACTTAGGTCCAACGAACTAGCACTGGTCCGCCAAACCACACCGTGTGAATTGATTTTGCCTAAGTTTTAATCATGCTGTGTTGACCATAATTGAATAGTGTGTGGAAACCAGATTACACGGCGTGTATGTTGGAGAAACACACAGTGTAGTCCGTTCCGGCCAAGGTGAAACCGTGTACAAAGATAAGCTGTGTACCGTGTACATGGGATCTCCAGACCGGTTACCACGTAACAAGGAAGTACACACCATGTATGATTCATCTACACGTCGTGTACTCCAAAATTTTCAAAGTACAGAAAACACACCAAAGCCCTGGCGTGTACTTTGGATAAAGGGTGAAAAGTAAAATACATGCCGTGTAATTATAAACTAAACGCCGTGTACTTTCCAAAAATGGAATTTCACCAGGTTTCCTCTAATTTACAAAGACCCATACAAGGAATATGGATTAGGAGAATCTCAAGGAAATTCAGAAAGGAATTTAAGATAAAGAATTGATTAATTATAAGATCATAATTAATTGAATTCGAGCATGTCTTATCTTAAATAAAAGAACGATTAAAAGAATTTGAATTCTAAATATGCGTAAATGTCATGAGCTAGACCAAATACCCTTTGTATGTGTATGGTTTCATTTAAATTTATTTAATTTAAATTTGTTGGCCTACGATCCTTCTTCTAATAAAATGTAGGGCATGCGTTCCCATGTTTTCTTTAATGTAAACCCATGTAATGGAGGATCTCCCAAGCCAGAGGAGACGGTTCAAATCCTGAAGTCGAGGTGAACCCGACGCAAGAAGATACAAAGGTGGACAGGTGGGAGCTACAAAACACAAACCAACAGGTTCAAGGTGTTTTCCCTAGGTCAGGGTTAGCTTATCAAAACTACTAGATAAGCTAACCAATAGAAGCTCATGATCATTCCATCTTATTTTATTTCTATCTGATTGCATGGTTTATTTATTATGTATGTGTTGTCGTGATCACATAATTAATAAAATGAATAATCATGCAAAGATGGAATAAAATAAAAACCGGACTATGCGTAAACATTATCATAACATGGTTAATCACTTAAGCAAGCATCACTTAATATTAACAAGCATGTGATAATGCAAAACTACGCATAAAGACTAAAATCACTCAATATCATATTAAGTCAGACCATGTCTCCCGTTACCTGATTAAGGGAAAGACTCAATAAAACTATGTGTTTGACCAACCCTTGTTGGGACACTTACTTTTATAAAGGAAGACCTTATGAAAGGTTTCAGGTTGAATTAACCATATTAAATCAAGAGAAGTATCCCTTGCTAGACTTGATGTAATTTTAGAGGTAAGAGTTGAGGAAATCCAAGTCAGGATTTCAGGATTGGGGAGTCCACTCAACAGATCAAGGAACTGTAAGCTCACAGTTGGCAAAGACCTGCCTACCAAAATACCTTCAAATAGCTTGACCAACCATTTTTGAGGTTATGGGAAGGGAAATATAGATCCTTGCCACTAGAATGTCAAAGCAACTAGAAATTCTGAGTTCAATGGTGAGGGCCATTGGGACTTGATAAAATAGTGGGAGAATTAATTAATTTATATCATTATTTCTCATAAATTGTAATCAAGAAAGTACTAATAAATCTTCTCTTTTAAATTGTAGAATCAAGATTACAAACTCATCAACCACATTTTCTCTACGATCAATACTGGATAAAGACAATATCCTCACTGGTAGTAACTTTCAAGAATGGTTTGGGCACCTTCGGGTTATCCTACACCATGAACAAAAGTTTTACGTGCTGGAGTCCTCACTTCCTGATTCTCCTACCCTAGGGGCAAGTGATGAAGATTTCCTGGTCTATGATCAACATTTGAACGATGCTCTCGACATTCAATGTTTGATGCTATCATCGATGTCTAGTGAGCTCATGAAGTCTCATGAAGACATGGATGCCTATAGCATGCTCGAGCACCTCCGTGGTCTATACCAGGAGAGAGAAAGATAGGAAAGGTTTGAGATCTCCAAGGATCTATTTCAGAGAAATCTTGGAGAGGGTTCCCCAGCTGGGCCTCATATAGTCAATATCATTGGCTACATTGAGCGCTTAGAGGTTCTAGGATTTAAACTCTCCGAAGAACTGGGCACCGATCTCATTCTTGCATCACTCCCCCATAGCTTCTCGAACTTTGTTGTTAATTTCAACATGAACAAAATTGAGAAGTCTCTATCTGATCTTATTATCCATATTCGCCATGTAGATAATGACATGAAGCGTGAAAAGCCTTCTGTCCTTACGGTGAATAAAAGGAAAGGGAAGGTGAAGAGATTTAAGCCCAAAGATTCTTCAAGGCCTTCCAAGAAAAGGAAGATCAAAGGGGAGGCAAAGACACAGGATGTTGTTTGTTTTTCATGTGGCAAGAAGGGCCACTGGAAGAAAAACTGCACCCAGCCAAGGAAGCAAGGTGAAGCTTCAGGTGCTTTTGTTATTGAATTCAATCTATCTATTTATACTAATTGGGTATTAGATACTTCTTGTGGTGCTCACATATATATCCAAATATAGGAACCAAGTAGATTCAAAAAGATTGATCGAGGTGATGTGGATCTACGAGCAACCAACGGAGCCAGACTCGCTGCTGTAGCTTTAGGAGACTACCACCTCACATTGCCTACTGGGATGGTCTTGGTTTTTAATGGTTGTTATTATGTTCCATCTGTTACTAAAAACATTATTTCAGTATCTATATTAGATACTGATGGATTCATATTCAAGTTTGGAAATGAATGTTGCTACTTTTATAAAGATAGCATTGGTTTTGGTAGGGCACATTTATATAAAGGCCTTTATGTGTTAGACTACACAAACCAAGTAATGGAAATCGATAACAAAGTTAATTCACATGACTCATACCACACCCAAATTTGGCATCACCGGCTAGGTCATGTCAATGAGAAACATTTGACAAAATTACATCAAGATTGGTATTTAGATTCTTTTGAACTAAAACCACTTGGTGTATGTCATGCGTGTCTACAAGACAAAATGACCAAAGCCCTATTTAGTGGGAAAGGTGAAAGAGCTAAAGAGCTTCTAGAATTAGTTCACACAGATGTGTGTGGACCATTTACAGTTGAAGCAAGGGGTGGGTTCTCGTACTTCATAACTTTTACTGATGATTTTAGTAGATATGGATATATCTACATAATGAGGAATAAGTCAGATTCTTTTGATCGGTTCAAAGAATACAAGAATGAAGTTGAGAACCAGCTTGGTAAGAAGATTAAGAAACTCCGATCAGACAGATGAGGAGAATATCTTAATCAGGACTTCATTGATTTCTTACGGGAGTTTGGGATTCTATCTCAACTCACTCCTCCTTACACACCACAATGGAATGGTGTAAGCGAAAGGAGGAACTTCACCCTGTTGGACATGGTGAGATAATTGATGAGTCATGTGAGTCTTCCATTATCCTTTTAGGGAGATTAATTACAAAAAACAGCGCACATACTAAACCAAGTACCAACTAAATCGATAAATGGTATTCCATATGAGTTATGGAGTGGATGCAAATCCATGTTATCGAATTTACATGTGTGGGGTAGCAAAGCATTTGTTAAGGACTCTTCAGGTAACAAACTTGCACCTCAAGGCACAAAGTGTATCTTTATAGGATATCCCAAGGAAACAAGGGGATATTACTTATACAACCCCTCAGAAAAAAGGTTACAGTGGCAAGACATGTCATATTCCCTGAGAGGGAGCACATCTCCAAAAGAGATAGTGGGAGTGAGATAGACTTTGATGAAGTAGAGGCTCAATATACACATGAGTTGGTACAAGAACAGATTCCACGAAGCCCCGTAGAAGAAAAATCTGTTCCAGAGACACAAGAACTATGTAGGAGCACGAGAGAGGTGAGAGAACCAGAACGATATGGTTTTCTTGTCACCGAGGATGGTGACTCATTATTGGTTGACAATGATGATCCTCTTACCTAAAAGGAAGCAGTTGAAGGCACAGACGTTGGCAAGTGGCAAGAAGCCATGAATTCTGAAATGGATTCCATGTACCAAAACCAAGTCTGGATTTTGGTAGATCCTCCAGTTGATGTAAAGCCTATTGGTAATAAATGGGTATTCAAGAAGAAACTGGACATGGAGGGGAAAGTCAGCACCTACAAGGCACGACTGGTTGCAAAAGGTTTTAGACAGCGTCAAGGAATTGACTATGATGAAACCTTTTCACCGGTTGCGATGCTGAAATCCATCAAAATCCTATTGTACATTGCTGCTTACCATGACTATGAAATTTGGAAAATTGATGTCAAAACATCTTTTCTTAACGGGAACCTCTAGGAAGATTTCTACATGACATAACCTGAAGGGTTTGTGACTCCAAAGGATGCCAACAAGATATGGAATTTGCAGAAATCCATTTATGGATTAAATCAAGAATTAAGATCATGGAACATTCGTTTTGATGAAGCTGTAAGGGAATTTGTCTTTGTTAAGAATGAATGTGAGCCTTGTGTCTACAAGAGGTTTAGTGGGAGTGCAGTCATTTTCCTAATAGTATATGTTGATGACATATTACTAATTGGAAACGAAGTACCTGTCTTACAGTCAGTTAAGGCATGGTTGCATAAATTCTTCTCCATGAAAGACTTGGGCGAGGCAACATATATTCTTGGGATCAAGATCCATCGTGATAGATCCAAGAGAATGTTGGGCCTGAGTCAAAGTACATACATTGACAAGATACTGAAGAGATTCAGTATGGAAGAATACAAGAGGGGATTGTTGCTAGTGTCACATGGTATTCATCTTTCCATGAAAATGTTTCCTCAGACACATGAGGAAATAAAGAGAATGGTAATGATCCCTTATGCATCCGTGATTGGGTCAGTCATGTATGTTATGCTATGTATGAGGATAGATGTTGATTAAGCATTAAGTGTAGTAGGCAGATATCAAGCTGATCCAGGAGACCGCCATTGGACGGCAGTCAAGACTATCCTTAAGTATCTGAGGCATACTAAGGATATGTTCCTAGTTTATGGAGGAGATGAGGAACTAGTCATCATAGGACATGTAGATGCTAGTTTCCAAACTGATCAAGATGACATGAAGTCGTAGACTGGATACATCTTCAGTTTGAATGGAGGTGCAATGAGCTGGAAGAGCTCAAAGAAAAGTGTGGTGGAAGATTCTACAGCAGAGACCGAGTATATTGCAACTTCTGAGGTAGCTAAAGAAGCAGTATGGATGCGAAGGTTCATCCAAGAGCTGGATGTAGTACCGAGCAGTAAATATCCTATCACACTCTATTGTGATAATACTGCAGTGGTGTCACTTGAAAAAGAGTCAAGGTCACATCAGCGGACAAAGCACATACTTTGGAAGTATCATATCTTGAGGGATTTTTCTCATAGAGGTGAAGTTGCAGTGAGCAGTATTTCCACGAAAGACAACGTGGCGGACCCATTGACTAAAGCCTTGACTCAGCAGAAACATGATCATCATGTGAGGTCTAGTGGACTAAAAGTCGTAGGCAGTTGGCTCTAGTACAAGTAGGAGTTTGTAAGGGTTGGTGTCCTGAGAACCAACTGTTTTGTACTTTGATTACATGAATGTTCACTTATTATATATTGTTCATTGTTCTACATAACTATAATATAATAATGTCCCAGAATAATTGTTGCATTGATAAGGTCATGGAAGATCCCCGCTATGATGAGAACCTTGAAATGCTATAACAATATTCTTAAATAAAGTTCTACAATTGGATGACATACTATGATAGGACACATAGTATACAGACTGTCATGTGTGAGTACTCATAAGAAGACGAGACTCTCTCTCATGGAGTTCGCACTTGGTAATCTCCAAGATGGGAGATTATGAGAACATACCCACCAATAGAAATTTTGCATGTCTTTGTGTCATCGGACATTGCTATCTACGAGCATGTCTAATGGTCCTTAGACTGAAATATTATCATTAACTCATGTCATGACTCGCGCACTTAGATTTACTGACGAAAACCGTCACGCAGACAGTTGGCGGGAAGTAGGGTACATTGGGTGCGTCATGAGTGACATGTTGTTAATGGATAAGTCGAGAAGGATTTGTCCCTTCCATTTATGGAAGTTGATATCTCGGCCCTTTGATTGAAATAGAACTGTCATATTAAATTCCATGGACATGGTGTGAACGATAAGTTTATTTCAGGTAGTCAAAGAATGATAGATCATGCATATAGGTTTATGACACTGCCATGAAACCTGCTTGATGAGATATCAAGACAAAGGGATTAAATTACATAGTAAGCATTCGTATGAGGTGATACTTCAATGCATCATCAACTTCTTTCTCTTGGGTTCCTTGACCCGTTTCTAGACAGTAATCTTGGAATTTAGGCAAGCTCGCCTAATGCCAACGAGAAATAGGCCTAGAGGGTCACACACTAAGTGTATTCAAGTATCTCAAGTAGAATAAATATTATTCACGTACGTGGTTTAATAATTATTCAAGGAAACCTAAATCTTTTTAATGATGGAGGAAGAAGTAAATGAAAAAAAAGATATACACGCTGTGTATTAAAGATTACACGTCGTTTAGTCTTTCATGGAAAACAAGTACACGCCGTGTATTAATAATTACACACCGTGTAGTTTTCTTTATGGAAAGGAAATGAATAAATGAAAACAAGATATAAACTATGTGTACATTGAATGTACATTCCGTGTAGTTTTCAATGAAAAACAAGCACACGTCGTGTATTTATTAATACACGCCGTGTAGTTTTTCCAGTCGGGATTTTGAGGATATAATATTGTTTTAAATGATATTTATTATAATCAGCGTGGGTGCATGTCAAGGAATTAATTATTCAACATTAGGGTTTTAAATAAGAGAAAATGAAATAAATAAAACGCCTAACGTGTTTATTTATTGTCATAACTCTACAACCTCAAACCTGATTATAAATATCCTCACAACCCCAACTATTCTCCTACCCAGTGTGTGAGACACAACAATTCTGGAGAATTCTTTCAAGGCCGAAAGAACCTCTTCCTCCAAGTACACTCTCAAGACTGAGAGAGATCCTCTTCCATCGGATCAAGATGATCTAAGATGGACAACACAAGCAAAGGCTTCTCCACGCTAGCACCGGGAGAGTCCTTTGGAAATGTCCAGAGATACGAGGTACACGTGTGGATCACCGCTAGAGGGAGTCTACACTTGGCTTCTGTGACACAACGATGGATCACATTGACAACGTGATCAAGAACATCAACGAAGAAAGAAAACCCAAAAGGTATTTCTTTATAATTAATTAAATTAATTATAATCAACCTGTAACGATCCTTGTTTGTGGTTCCAGGACAAACCTTCTTATTTGTCTTTTTCTGTGATTCGATCCGTGGAGACTGGCATTTATTGTCGTATTGATCCAGGATTGATCATTTATAATGACAAAAATCTAAGTGGGAACATCCACCCACGCACTTCCACTGCGCCCGGAACCTTCATTTTTGTCTCAATTTTTCTTCTTTGGGACAAACATTGTGTTATGCACCTACCTCTATTGATGAGGAGTGTATAAAACCCCTTTGAAAATTAATATCATGAATTTATTTAGTCTCATGAAATTTTATGTTTTATTTAATATTATTTCTTAATCGGGCTTATGGTTCAAATTTACTAAGGTGGTAAGTGTTTCATGATATAATCTCATCATTTATTAGCATTATTTATGTTTCTACTTATTATGATGAAGTATTATTATCAATATCTCAAGAAAGTCGTGAATTTTTTTCTTCTATGGTTATTTATTTAGAATACATGGTTTACCTTCATTTTACTCTCATTGTGTACTCATGATTCCAAATAAATATTTATAAAGAAAACTAACTTTATTTCTCTCTTCAGTCGAAAATATTTTTTATTCCATATCCATATTTTCTAAAAATGTTTCCAAAAATATTTAAATGTTCCTCTAGAAATTTTTAAACTCATTTTTACTATTTTATTAAATTTTACAAAATATTTTAAAATAAATATTCATATCATTTCTAAAACAAGGAATCTTTAGATTTTATCTAAAATATGAAATGAGTCTTTGTTTTAACATGAATTGAATTTACCACCATCATGACTGCTCAATATTTTAAAGGTTAATTTATAATATTCAAATTTTATTTTCAAAGAAAATGATTTCCATAATGTTTTTTGAATTTTTAGTTTTAAAATATTAATTGTCAAAAAAAGTTTATTTTCCTCAAAAAATATTCCATGTGATTTTACTTTCAAAAACATTTTATATATAATATTACATACTTTTTTGTTACTTTAGATTTACTAGTGATGTGATCCAATGATACCATATTTATAAATTATCTACATTATTTTTATTTATGATGATAATATTTTAATAAAACCAATTATTATTCTATAAGTTATACAGTGATAAGCATTTTATGAATTTTCTTCCTCTTAAACAGGTTAAAATATGATAAAATGCTTATAAAACCCACTTATTTTCCATGGGTTATGATAAAATAAGGAAATAATTATGAAACCTGTTTCTTTTTAACTTGTTATACTATGATGAAATTTTTATGAAACCTAATTATTTTCATGGATTCTGATATGATGAATTTTTTAAGCTCTTATGGCACATTAATGTATTATTTTCATTATGAGATTGGTGGGACCTATATATCCCTCTAATACTTTGGGGAATGATAAATATTATACAATCTCAAAGGGTACATGGTTGGTTATCCCAAGACCAAAACTGGGTACAGTGGTGGTTATCCTAAACCCAAAAGTGGGTACATAGGAGGTTATCATAATCCCAAAGTAGGTACAAAGGTGGTTATCCCAAGACTAACATGTTATAAATATCTTGGTGGATATTATTGACAAAAGATTTATTATACTTATGTGTATAACATAAATATATGTCTTATGCCAATGTTATATGCTCATGGATCATCTTATTTAATTTTCTTATGATTAATGTCTTTTGAAATGCCAATATTTATGCCATGACTCAATATTTTGATCTTTTATATGAAGGATATGGTATTCATATATAATGATCTTGTTAGCATACCCTTATTCTCATGTTATGTTTACGTATTTCCCTTGTTTACCCTTATTGAGCATCTCAGATCACCCTTTCTTAGGTTTATTTTTCCCAGGTTATGATAATAGGTATTATATTTGATATTTCTAAGAAGGTTTCTAGTTATGAGGAATTAGGTGGAAGATAATGTAGAACTAGTATGAACTAGTTTTTTATGTTTCTAAGATTCCAAAGGCGCTATACTGTTATGATCCTTAGGCATAGGTTTGTCTAATATAATGAATATTCATCTAAAAATATGTAATATCTATGTATTAAAATCTTGGGTCATTATATTAATCAAGGCCAATGAAATTAAGTGTAATTATCTATTTCCTTCTATGGATGATCAATTTGATAAACATCAAGAAGCCCCATAATTTATAATGATTAAAATTCATTATGGTTATCATCCGTTAAATGTTAAGAAGGATAATATACTAAAAACGACCCTACATAAAATGGATGGGAATTATTACATCATTTTAATGTCTTTTGGATTAACAAATTCACCCAATGTGTTTATGGATATAATGAATAGTGTATTCATAGATTATCTTGATAAATTTTTTATTATATTTTTAAATGATACATAGATATGTTCTGACTATTTTAAAGAAAATAAGAAAGATTTATGGATTTCTCTTAAGATTATCAGATATAATGAGTAATATAGGAAAGTTTTTATGTGTAAATTCTCGCATCAACAAGTTTGTTTTATTGATCTCATTTTCTCCATGTATGGTATATCTATTGACTATTCAAAGAATAAGGTGTTCAATGAATACTCTACATCTATAAATATAAAAAATATATAATTTCCTTGGCCTCATAAATGTCTATAGATAATATTTTCAAGCATTACTAGATTAAAAAACCCATTAACAATGTTGATATTAAAAGTTCTCAAAATCCCAAAGTCAAAGGAAGAATAATAATCTTGCAAAGAACTAAAGATGGAATTAATTAGAGAACAGGTATTGACCATTAAATTTTATAAAGAATGATTTTTTAAAAATATTAATGGATTAAATAAAGGAATAGTGTGTTTTTTTTATAATGCATCCACAAAGGCATGCATCTGGTGTACTTTTCTGGAGTGTTCCATGTCCTTTTATGGGTTGTAGCCCCACAATGTATTTTCATTTCATTCTATATATATAGGGGAATTAATCCTCTACCACCATGGTTGATGATGTCGATCGTCCTTCCATGGATTCCTACTTGGAGTTTGTTTCCTAGTCCGAGTCTCCATCATATATCTAAGAAATTTTCATGAATATAATTCTTGAAACCATATTTTAGTGAAAACTAATTAATTATATTGGTTTCTGTCTTGATAGGGAATCTACTCGTGGTTTGGGTATGATGGGTACATTCAGTAGGATTGTTATTTGTGTGGATGTTGGGAACGTCAGGAATCTGTAAAATTCATTCTCCTTAAATGTTTAGGGTATCTAATTCATGAGGTTTCTTAGGTATAAAACCCTAGTCACCACATATCTATTATAGATAAACTTATGTGAGGGGTCTAAGGAATCCAAGGCTCATTTCCATGTGAAACCAATACTTGTCAGATAGGGAAATAAATGTTTATTATGTGTTTTTTGAGGAATATATAACTTTCCTAGAAAGAAAAATTATGATAATTTCATAAGGCTTACAAGGATCATCACATAAGGTTAGGATTTTGATGCATCCAGAGGGATTATAAATTTAAATCCAAGTGTGGGTGTGACATATATTTAGATTCTTGTGAGAGCTATTCCAAATTTTATCATTGTTTATAGGAAGTCACAGATTTAAATTCTAGTGGGGAAATTTCATATATATTCCTGTCATGTACTATAAAAAGATAGTTATATAACATGGTGATGCTAAGATCCAATGGGAACCTCGGGTTTAGATGGGTAAAAGTTACTCTATATACCTAAAAGTTCTAGGGTTACTTCCCCTTAAGGGTAAAGTGCATTAGTGGTAATATAGGATATTAGGATTGAACCTCTAGGAGGAATTCTATATACCAAATTAAGATATGGGGATCAAATCCCATGTAGTATGATGGAATAGTTTAAGGTCGTGTGAAAGAATCGGTCCATGTAGTTAAACATCGAGGATGATTGTATCGTGAAAGGAGAGACAGCAAGGGGTGGTGTGGGAATTATTCTTAGAATATTCTCAGTTTCTTTCAAGGATAAGTGGGGGTATGATTTTGGATTACATTTATAAGTTTCCCAAGTTCTACTAAGGAGTATTTATGGTATGATTAGGGATACGCATGGAAGCTGCCCGGGTGCTACAGGGGAACATCGATGATTTGATTGTATCTTACATATGGAAGCTACCTAGGTACTTTTGGGGAGTAGTTATGGTGTAGGTATTTTCATAAAATCATCCTAGGATCTATTGGGGAGCAGCAATGGTGTGTAGGAGTCTCATAAGTGTGTTTCCAAGGTGATGTTGACTAGTAGCGATCATGTGAAGGCTTATACATAGAATCTTCCAAATGGATTGGGGTATTGTCTCACACCTACCAAAAGGGGAATCTTGTATAGGTTAAATTATTAATCTTTCACTTATTACAAAAGTCATCAAATGTTATTTTCATAGGGTAAGGACACTATACAAGTTGAAACCCAAAATTTCCTCAACCAAGACTAAAAATCTCATCGTTCAACTCTCCATTTTTCATGGTTTTGAGGGATGATATTGAATGGAAAGGGAATGAGGACAGAGAGAGTAGGTCGGAATTGATCCTATGTGGGGGTGCAATGGTACAACATGTAGAGTATAAACAATAGATGCCAAGGTAGAAGACCTGGGTGAAATATTACATGCAAAAAAGTTTTTGAGTGATGCTCAACTTTCTTGGAAGTGTGTTCAGTGAAATGAGGGATCCATATGGATATGGATAACACTTTTTTGTGAAAATTTGAAGTTTCATGAAAATTAATATTTCATGATGTTTTTTGAACTTATTAAAATATTTTTATTCATGGATAGAAGTGTCACGAAACATCCTCAAACACTCACATATACATGGAATGGCTCGCATAAAAGAATTCATAAATGTTTAGTATATGGGAGAAATAAGTTACATGAATTCATGAAACTATTTAGAGTTTCTTGAATTAAAATTATGGTGTTGTAGCTCGATTCCTCATTTCTAAAATGACGACTTGGGGGTATTTATAGCCTCCAGGTTCATTAGAGGAAAAGTTTCGTATAGGGTCACTATATTTTTGAAATTATGAGTTTCTAGGTGATACATTATAGGAAGGATTCCCATATTAACAAAAGTATGTGTTTTGAGGTGATACATTGTGCAAAGGATTAATGAATTCATGAAATTTTTAGTTTCATAGTTATTAAATTTCCATTCATGAAACTTTTAATGTTCCCAAAATTCTATACTTTTTTCTAGAATTACCTCTCTAGACCATTTTTGAAATTCAAACTTTGAACAGTCATAAATTTTTATCTTTATGACTATTTGAGATCTAAAACTACTCAAATGGAAGCCTAAGAAAAAAACTATGCTCTTATATTAGAGGTTTTATCATTTGTTCCATTATTGGATGTATTATTCCATGCCAATAGTGAAAAGGGAAAAAATAAATTAGATATTTCATGTGTCAAGGAAATTAATTTTCCATGAAAAAAATTATTCAACTCCTGATCTTTAGTTACAAGATGTAATATTTTCATTTTTTATATGAAGATAATATCTTAATCAAGAATATTGTGATATATATATTTCACAAGAGTTTGAAATATATATTGACATAGAAATAGATCAAAAAAAGATAATATAAATGGCTGAAAAAACTATTGGACTATGACCATAAAATACACTACCACCTTGGCAAGACAAATAAGGTGTAGGATAAATTATTTCATAAGGATAATTTAATTATTTCTATAATGAGTATAGAAAATGATCTAATACTCATGGATTTAATAAAAATGGGAATGAAAATTGTTAGGGATGGGAAATCTTCAATATTTTCCCATGAAACTACCCAATCATATATTATAAATATGATACAAATATATTAGCAAGATCATAATGATTTTCAAATGAGTTTTGAAGCCATAAAATATATAAGACTAAAAGACTTATACTATAAATATAGTGTTTTAAAAATTGGAAATTAAATATGTTTATCATTGATACTTGATTTGAAGAGGGGATTACTTATTGAAGTTCACAGGTCAAATTTATTGATACTCACTAGTATAAAAAAGATACTCAAATATTTAAGATAATATTTTTGGTTGAGAAATATGAAGAATAAACTTTCTAATGAAGTATCGAAATGCATGGTGTGAAAATAAGTAAAGTTTAAGAGACAAATTTCAAAGGGTTTCGTGAAATATTTCCTTATACCATTGTGGAAATGGGATGATATATAAATGGGTTTTGTTAAGGGATTTGTAAAGACCCGTAAATTTCAAGGAAATTTTTTTTTCTTAATTTTCTTTGGAATTTTACAAGAACGCAGTTTCTGACGGCACCTGATTCCGAGGCCCGGTGTGCCCGGAATCATTTTCTGAAGTTTGGCTCGGGTACGTTCAGTGAACGGACGAGTGGGTTTTTCTAACTTTTGAACCGGTGCCCGGAATCGAATTCTGAGGGCACCGATGAAATCGCAGCGCCGGTATTCGCTTAGAAACGCCTCTTCCGGAGTTGCGTTTGCTCGAGTGTGGTTTTTAATTTTCGGGCTTAAAGTTAAGAAATAAAATAATTTTGCTACAACTTTATTTTATTTCACTTAAGCCACTTGGAAGCCACTTGAAGCCACTTAAAGGCGGCTTGAACTGTGTTGAACTGGATAGGATGCTATCCAGAAATATCCTACCCCCTTGGTAGGATATTTGTGAGGTGGGGCCCGCACGAGCCCCGCCGTTTCTTTCCGCAAAGAAACGCACCCGTGAAAACCCGTCTTAATGAAAGTCAACCAACGCGTTTTCTAAATTCTTAACAGGCCATTTAATTGGGCTGTTTCTTTCGTAAATTAAATGGGCTGTTTCTTTCGTGAATTAAACGGGTCATTTCTTTCGTTGAATTAATTCAACGAATTGATGGATCGTTTCTTAACCAGTTTTTCAAATTCGTTGGCGTAATAATAAAATAAGGCCAACGCTTAACCTCTGGTTATTTGCGCTTGAGAAGATTTGAGAGAACCCTCGTAACTTCTTCTCCCTCGCGAAGAACATGAAGAACGCGAAGAACGCGAAGAACGCCGATCCCGGAAATCGACGACGCCTTCGCCCGAGACGTTCTTCCGATCTCCGATCTCCGATCACCGACCATTCGAGGTGAGTGCTTTCGGATTTCCGCTCAAGGTTCTTTTCTTTTTGGTTTTAAACACAGATTTAATTAATTAATTTAAATCTATTGTTCTTGGTTCGTTGAGTTCGCCGACTCAACGCCGGTTTCCGCGATGACGCGACGCCTCCCCGCGACGACGCGATGGTCGATCTCTTCTGCGACGATCTCTTCCGCGAAGAATGCCCGCGCACGACGATCATCAAGGTAGGGATTTATTTTGGAAAATTACCCCCCTTTTTAATTTTTTTTCGTGAACGTTCTTTGAAAATTAAAAGGCCGGTTTCCATTGAACAATTTTATTTTAATTAAAATTGTCGGTTCATGTGTTGAACAATTTATCCCGGTTGATTATTTCTAACGCGGAGGGTGCGGGCCAAACGAACACGGTCCGACGACCCTCCGCCATTCTTTGTTTTGTGCGGATTTGACGGTCGACGACGGAACATGCCGCAGCGGATGTCTGACGATCCCGCAGTAAAGAACGGATCCCGGGAGGAGCAACGGCGCAGATGGGAAGGAAAACGGACCACCGGAGCGACGCCGGCGGCCCGCGGAAGTTGCCGGCGCGGCGGCGCCGGCGGCCGGAGGCGGCGGCGCCCCGGCGCGCCGCCAGACGAATCCGTCACGGCTGAAGCCGCGGCGGCGGCGGCCAACAGACCCGCGGCGCCCGGGTCCGGTTCGTCCAGGCGGACGCGGCTCAGCGCGTCCGCGGTTCGCCAGCGCGGCCCGCACGCGGGCCGCGGTTCTTCCTCAAGCCGCGGGTCAGCGCCCGCGGCTTCCACCCGCGCGGCTCGGCCAAGCCGAGCTGGCCGAGCCGGCCGAGCCGGGCCGGGCTGGGCCAGCCGGGTCGGACCCGGGTCGGGTCGCCCGGTTCGGGCCGACCCAGGGGGGTCGGCCCGGGCCCGTACCCCCTATCTTCGGACGTTTTCGTTCAAACGCCCGTATCTTGAGCTTCGTGCCTCCAAACGACTCGCCGTCAGCGGCAACGCGATCCTTGGATCGAGACGGTCGTTTTGGTATATTGCACTCAAGGTTTCGGAATACTTTGAGTTCGGCCGGGTTGGTTCTTACACGAGACCAACCGGGCCCTCGGAGCGGAAACGCTCATATCTTGAGCTACGGACGTCCGATTGACGTGCCGTCAGCTTTGTTGATTTCCTCTAAGTGAGACGGATCTTTTGGCATACTCCGCCCGAGGTTTGGACGCAGGTGGAGTGCGGTCGGGTTGGTTTTGCCTTAAAAACCAACCGGGCCCCTGGGACGAAAATGCCAATATCTCTCAGACCGGGCGTCCGATTGACGCGCCGTCTGCGACGTTGAGTTCCTGTTGACGATACGAAACTTTTGGATACATCAACTTCGGACTTCGTGTCAGTTGATGTATCAACCTCTAGGCTCGTGGAGCGGACCCTCCCGAACGAGCTTGCTGTGTGCGGGAACCCTATTGCTGGCTGCGACTACTACTTCGACAGCGACGACCGTGCAGAGATCCTCAGTGGACTGCGGCGACGACTGTGCAGAGATCCTCCGTGGACTCCGACGACGACCGTGCAGAGATCCTCAGTGGACTGCGGTGACGACTGTGCAGAGATACTCAGCGGACTGCGACGACTACTGCACTCAGCGATCCTACGTGGATCAGTGCTTCAGGTCCTGCGTGGGCCCGGTCCTGTGTGGGCCCGATCCTATGTCGGTCCGATCCTGCATGGGTCAGCGCTCAGCGGTTCTGTGTGAGCCAGCGCCTACAGGTCCTGCGTGGGCCCGGTCCTGTGTGGGCCCGATCCTGTGTGGGTCATCTCTCAGCGGTTCTGTGTGAGCCAACTCCTACAGGTCCTGCGTGGGCCCGATCCTGTGTGGGTCACTGCAAGGTTAGTACCTATCGATCCTTCGTGGGTCCGACGACTTAGATGGTTCAATGATCATCTTTATCGTCATCCGAAGAAGTATACCTGTGTGAGCTGAATCTTGTGTTACTCTCCTTTGTGGATTGTGTTGAGCTATCCTGTGTGGATTTACTGTTTACTCTCCTTTGTGGATTGTGTTGTTCTATCCTGTGTGGGTGTACGTTTTGTTTTCCTGTGTCGACTGGGTTGTGCTTGGGCTCGGACGTTGGAGCCGAACGGGGAATTGCAGACTTAGGTATATGTATGGGCATATACCTAAGCCATGTCAGATGTTACTTCGTGATTGTACCTCTTCTTCGTGATTTATCCTTTGTGGATTTCGGGAGACCTTCGGGGGTCTCGGGGTCCCTACTGAGTAACTTATACTCACCCCTGCACGGGCTTTGCCCGCACTACATTGTGTTGGTTGCAGACGACGGACAGCGCTGACCGGGGTGGAGGCGTGCGGAGCAGGACAGTACTTGGAGGTGGACCACTGGGCGGGACGTACTCGGAGCGGTTAGGCGGACCCGAGGAGCAGAGGAGGCTATCTGTACCCACCCTTCAGGTGGGACTTCCGGAGGACGGCTCGACGCTGCAGTTTTCCCTTTTCAGTTGCTGTTTTTCCTTTCAGTTGTACTTTACAGTTGGGCTTGTATTTCCAGCCCCTTTTACTTTCAGCACAGCTTGTACAGTTTTACTTAGTGTTTACTTTTCCGCTTGCTTACTCTGTGGTGCTTGTTTGCTTTTCAAAGGCAATGCCTTCCCTTTTTGTTGGGATTTACACCTTGGTGCTAGTCGCTAGCCCCTGGCTTATGGAAGGAGGGCTTGGGGTAGTCACGGCACGAGCCCCGAGGACGGGTCGTGACAAATTGGTATCAGAGGAGGTCGGTTCTACCGCAGACTCTGATCTTTCTTCTATGTAAAGCAATAGTGTTTAGCGTATTGAGTGTGGTTATCAGTCCAGGGAGTCCAGTGTTGGTGCGGCGGCCGACGTATCCATACACCAGGACCCTGACTTCTGATTCCCGACTTAATGCATGAAAACATTGATTGCGTGTGTGTTTCAAGTTTTCTTTGTGATTACTTGTGTCAGCTCACCAGGTATACTGTTCTGACCGTGGCATACTTGTTTCCTTTTCAGGATGGCACGACGACAGCAGCCAGCTAGGGTTCCCAGAGTAGGGCGCGACGACAGCCCGCCGAGCGACGAGGCCTCGGTACAGGGCCCGTTGACAGCAGAGGCACCGGCGGTACCTTTACCCGCCGAGCCCCCGATGCTTCCAGCACTGACAGCTGACGACGCACGACGCCTTGGAGCTCTGCACGAGTTCCAGCACCAGCGACCACCCAGGTTTCGTGGGGAGTCGGACCCCCAGGCAGCCGAGGACTGGCTGGAGGCGGTCGTCTGAGTTTTCAGGCTAGTGAGGACACCAGCAGACCTCATGGTGATCCTCGCGGCGAGCCTACTACACGCAGCAGCCGGACGCTGGTGGAGCCTGATGCTCCAGGTACACGATGAGGCCACCCTCATCTGGACGGACTTAGAGAGCCTCTTCCGCTCAGAGTTCGTCCCGGCCACCCTCCGAGCGGTGCGCATCCAGGAGCTTCTTCAGCTGCGGTAGGGCAACTTGACGGTCGCTCAGTACGCGGCGAGGTTCACCGACCTTTCTCGGTACTCGACAGACATGGTACGGGACCCCTTCTTCCAGGCCCGGACCTTCGAGCAGGGATTGAGACACGAGATCAGGGCATCGCTGATCTCCCTCAGCATCCCAACCCAGGCAGGAGTACTGGAGTGAGCCCTCCTGATCGAGAGCTTCCTGGCTGAGTCCACAGCGAGACCTACCGCAGGGCGGCAGATAGCGGAGTCTTCGGCAGCTGGTAGCCGGCGGAAGACTCAGGGTTCCAGGCGGACTAGACCTTCCGGCAGGCGACCTCGGGACACTGGCTCAGCAGTGCAGGGCACCCAGTCCAGATCTAGTCTTCCGAGAGTCAGGCAGTGCTACGAGTGCGGCGGGCAGGGCCACATGGCTCGTGACTGCCCGACCCGTCATACTGAGGGTCAGAAGACGGTGGAGGGGCCACCCAGGTAGAGGCAGAGGGTCGACCGTGGAGATCCACAGGGAGGAGGCGGACGAGGCAGAGGAGCTGGCCGAGCAGCAGGTGGTGGGCGATGCTTTGAGGCTCTGCCACCACCACCACCAGGAGGCCCGCCCCGACCACAGGGAGCTGGCGGGCAGAGACAGGCTCAGCTCCAGGCAGCGGAGGCCTACGACCACGGCGTGCCAGAGATGATTCGAGGTACGATCTGTGTCTATTCCACCCTTGCTGCAGTTCTGATAGGCACAGGAGCGAGTCACTCTTTCATATCCACTGCCCTTGTTCGGAGCTCGGAGATTCCGACGGAGGCGTTGGCTCGATCCTTACGGCTAGAGACTCCTACGGGAGCAGACTCGACGATTACGCACTGGTGCCGGCAGTGTGAGCTTACTCTAGGAGGCGAGAGCTTCGGCTGGGATCTTCTTGTAGCAGCGTCGAGGCCTTACGACGTCATCTTGGGCATGGATTGGTTATCTACGGTCCATGCTCAGATTGACTGCATTAGGCGCAAGGTGCGATGTGTGCGCACCGACGGGAGCAGGTTCACCTTCACCGGCGAGAAGGGAGCCTTAGCAGCACAGGATGGACTCACACAGAGGAGAGGTCAGCCCATCACCCATCAGTTGGATAGCCTCATCCTGGGAGCAGTTGACGTGTGGAGTCCCAGTTTTCCTGCAGTGGTGGATCAGTACGCGGACGTCTTTCCCGACGACGTTCCAGGACTACCTCCTCACAGAGAGGTAGACTTTTATATTGACCTGTAGCCCGGGACAGCCCCGATATCCACTCCAGCATATCGGATGGCCCCCACTGAGCTTCGAGAGCTGCGGGTACAGTTGGAGGACTTGCAGGGCAAGGGGTTCATCCGACCCAGTGTTTCGCCCTGGGCTTCCCCGATTTTGTTCGCCAAGAAGGCGGACGGGAGCTTGCGACTGTGTGTCAATTATCGTCACCTGAATCAGGTGACAGTGAGGAACAAGTATCCGCTACCTAGGATTGATGACCTCTTCGACCAGCTCAAGGGAGCACGGTGGTTCTCGAAGATAGACCTCAGGTCAGGCTATCATCAGCTCAGAGTTCAAGACGAGGATGTGCAGAAGACGGCCTTCAGGTGTCGGTATGGCCACTATGAGTTCTTGGTTATGCCTTTCGGCGTAACCAACGCTCCAGCAGTGTTCATGAGCCTCATGAATAGGATCTTCCAGCCATACCTCGATCGATTTGTCGTGGTCTTCATCGACGACATTTTGGTGTACTCGACGACGGAGGAGGAGCACGCCTACCACCTGCGTGTTGTGCTAGACACACTCCGAGAGCACCGGCCTTATGGCAAGCTCTCGAAGTGTCAGTTCTGGTTACGTGAGGTCCACTTCTTGGGGCACGTCATTTCTGAGGTGGGAGTTGCAGTGGATCCCGCGAAGATCGAGGCAGTGCTAGCTTGGGAGCCACCCAAGAGCGTGACAGAGGTGCGGAGTTTCTTGGGCCTAGCCGGATACTATCGGAGATTTGTGCCGGACTTCTCCAGAGTTGCAGCCCCACTCTCAGATTTGACGAAGAAGGGGAAACCCTTCGTGTGGTCAGACAGATGTCAGTAGAGCTTCCAGGAGCTGAGACAGAGGTTGACCAGCGCACCTATCTTGAGGTTGCCTGAGGAGGGAGTGGGATACGTAGTCTACTGCGATGCATCAGGGACCGGACTCGGGTGTGTCCTGATGCAGGAACGGGCCGTGATTGCCTACGGATCACGTCATTTGAGGCCTCATGAGCAGAACTACGCTACCCATGACTTGGAGTTGGCATCAGTAGTCTTTGACCTGAAAACATGGCGATACTATCTGATGGGCGAGCGCTTCACAGTCTTTTCTGACCACCAGAGTCTCAGGTACATCTTCTCTCAGAAGGACCTGAACCTGAGACAGCGGCGATGGCTCGAGTTCCTCCAGGACTATGACTTTGAGATAGTCTATACTCCTGGGAAGGGGAACGTGGTGGCTGATGCCCTCAGCAGGAGGACGGGCATCCAGCTACTTGAGGAGGCGACAGAGCAGCTAGCCGCTTTGCAGATATCCTTCGTGGATAGAGACGGAGCAGCCTTCCTTCAGTCTCTCACAGTCTCTCCTCCACTTCTTCAGCAGGTCAGAGAGGCACATCGTGGGGACGTCGACTGTGAGACTCGGCGTGCACAGATATCCTCGGGACAGGCACCTGATGGTTTCTCCCTTGGATCAGAGCACGATGTCCTTTTCATAGGACGTACCTTGGTACCAGTCGCTTTACGAGAGGAGGTGCTGAGAGAGTATCACACTTCTCCTTTGGCGGTACATCCTGGAGTGGCAAAGATGTACCAGGATCTCAGACGACAGTACTGGTGGCCGGGCATGAAGAAGGCTGTGGCAGAGTTCGTTTCACGGTGCCTCACCTGCCAGCAGGTGAAGGCAGAGCATCAGGTACCAGCAGGTTTGGTACAGCCCTTGGAGGTCCCGGAGTGGAAGTGGGACGGGATATCTATGGACTTCGTGACTGGACTTCCACGCACTTCCAGAGGTCACGATTCCATTTGGGTGATTGTTGACTGACTCACCAAGTCGGCACACTTCTTACCCATCCGAGAGCAGGGCTCAGTGGAGAGCTTGGGGCGTCTCTACGTTCAGGAGATTGTACGACTTCACGGTGTGCCATCGACTATCGTCTCCGATCGGGACGCTCGTTTTACTTCCCGGCTTTGGAAGGGGTTGCAGGAGGCGTTCGGGACGCGACTACGTCTGAGCACCGCCTTTCACCCTCAGACGGATGGTCAGACGGAGAGGACCATTCAGACCCTCGAGGACATGCTCCGTGCATGTCTCCTCGACTTTGGTCGCAGCTGGGAGGACCACCTACCCTTGGTAGAGATTGCGTACAACAATAGCTACCACTCCACCATCGGGATGGCACCCTACGAGGCATTGTACGGCAGGCCTTGCAGATCTCCTTTGTGCTGGACAGACCCTGGAGAGTCAGCACTTGTGGGAACAAAGATGGTCCGGGCCACGACAGAGAAGGTCCAGGTCATCCAGGAGCGGATGAGGATAGCACAGAGCCGGCAGAATTCATATGCTGACAGGAGGCGGAGGCCACTAGAGTTCGAGGATGGCGACCACGTCTTCTTGCGGGTCTCACCTCGACGTGGTTTGAGGAGATTTGGCTGAGGCGGCAAGTTGTCTCCACGCTTCATCGGGCCTTTCCAGGTCCTCAGCAGGATTGGCGAGGTGGCTTATCGCCTGGCTATGCCACCTCAGCTGCACCGGGTGCACGACGTCTTCCACGTATCCCAGCTGAGGAGATACGGGCACGACCCGACACACATCATTGACTATGGGGAGCTAGACGTGGATGATGGAGCGACTTTTACGGAGGTCCCAGTGGAGATAGAGGATCGACAGGAGCGGGTCCTATGTGGGTGATCGATTCCTCTTGTGCGCATCAGATGGCAGCACGGGAACCTCCAGGAGAGCACTTGGGAGCGGGAGGCTCATATGCGTGCTCAGTACCCACATTTGTTTCCCTAGTTTTTGATGTATCTTTACGGGGACGTAAAGTCCTGAGGTGGGAGTAATGTAAAGACCCTTAAATTTCAAGGAAATTTTTTTTTCTTAATTTTCTTTGGAATTTTACAAGAACGCAGTTTCTGACGGCACCTGATTCCGAGGCCCGGTGTGCCCGGAATCATTTTCTGAAGTTTGTCTCGGGTACGTTCAGTGAACGAACGAGCGGGTTTTTCTAACTTTTGAACCGGTGCCCAGAATCAAATTCTGAGGGCACCAATGAAATCACAGCTCCGGTATTCGCTTAGAAACGCCTCTTCCGGAGTTGCGTTTGCTCGAGTGTGGTTTTTAATTTTCGGGCTTAAAGTTAAGAAATAAAATAATTTTGCTACAACTTTATTTTATTTCACTTAAGCCACTTGAAGCCACTTAAAGGCGGCTTGAACTGTGTTGAACTGGATAGGATGCTATCCAGAAATATCCTACCCCCTTGGTAGGATATTTGTGAGGTGGGGCCCGCACGAGCCCCGCCGTTTCTTTCCGCAAAGAAACGCACCCGTGAAAACCCGTCTTAATGAAAGTCAACCGACGCGTTTTCTAAATTCTTAACAGGCCATTTAATTGGGCTGTTTCTTTCGTAAATTAAATGGGCTGTTTCTTTCGTGAATTAAACGGGTCGTTTCTTTCGTTGAATTAATTCAACGAATTGATGGATTGTTTCTTAACCAGTTTTTCAAATTCGTTGGCGTAATAATAAAATAAGGCCAACGCTTAACCTCTGGTTATTTGCGCTTGAAAAGATTTGAGAGAACCCTCGTAACTTCTTCTCCCTCTCGAAGAACGCGAAGAACGCGAAGAACGCGAAGAACTCCGAACCCGGAAATCGACGACGCCTTCACCCGAGACGTTCTTCCGATCTCCGATCTCCGATCACCGACCATTCGAGGTGAGTGCTTTCGGATTTCCGCTCAAGGTTCTTTTCTTTTTGGTTTTAAACACAGATTTAATTAATTAATTTAAATCTGTTGTTCTTGGTTTGTTGAGTTCGCCGACTCAACGCCGGTTTCCGCGACGACGCGACGCCTCCCCGCGACGACGCGACGGTCGATCTCTTCCGCGACGATCTCTTCCGCGAAGAACGCCTGCGCATGACGATCATCAAGGTAGGGATTTATTTTGGAAAATTACCCCCCTTTTTAATTTTTTTTCGTGAATGTTCTTTAAAAATTAAAAGGCCGGTTTCCATTGAACAATTTTATTTTAATTAAAATTATCGGTTCATGTGTTGAACAATTTCTCCCGGTTGATTATTTCTAACGCGGAGGGTGCGGGCCAAACGAACACGGCCCGACGACCCTCCGCCATTCTTTGTTTTGTGCGGATTTGACGGTCGACGACTGAACATGCCGCAGCGGACGTTTGACGATCCCGCAGTAAAGAACGGATCCCGGGAGGAGCAACGGCGCAGATGGGAAGGAAAAAGGACAACCGGAGCGACGCCAGCGGCCCGCGGAAGTTGCCGGCGGCGCGGGTCACCGGCGCGGCGGCGCCCCGGCGCGCCGCCGGACGAATCCGCCGCGGCTGAAGCCGCGGCGGCAGCGGCCAACAGACCCGTGGCGCGCGGGTCCGGTTTGTCCAAGTGGACGCGGCTCAGCGCGTCCGCGGTTCGCCAGCGCGGCCCGCACGCGGGCCGCGGTTCTTCCTCAAGCCGCGGGTCAGCGCCCGCGGCTTCCACCCACGCGGCTCGGGCCAGCCGGGTCGGACCCGGGTCGGGTCGACCCAGTTCGGGCCGACCCAGGGGGGGTCGGGCCGGGTCGGCCCGGGCCCGTACCCCCCATCTTCGGACGTTTTCGTTCAAACGCCCGTATCTTGAGCTTCGTGCCTCCAAACGACTTGCCGTCAGCGGCAACGCGATCCTTGGATCGAGACGGTCGTTTCGTTATATCGCACTCAAGGTTTCGGAATACTTTGAGTTCGGCCAGGTTGGTTCGTACATGAGACCAACCGGGCCCTCGGAGCGGAAACGCTCATATCTTGAGCTACGGACGTCCGATTTACGTGCCGTCAGCTTTGTTGATTTCCTCTAAGTGAGAAGGATCTTTTGGCATACTCCGCCCGAGGTTTGGACGCAGGTGGAGTGCGGTCGGGTTGATTTTGCCTTAAAAATCAACCGGGCCCCTGGGACGAAAATGCCAATATCTCTCAGACCGGGCGTCCGATTGACGCGCCGTCTGTGACGTTGAGTTTCTGTTGACGATACGTAACTTTTGGATACATCAACTTCGGACTTCGTGTCAGTTGATGTATCAGCCTCTCGGCTCGTGGAGCGGACCCTCCCGAACGAGCTTGCTGTGTGCGGGAACCCTAGTGCTGGCTGCGACTGCTACTTCGACAGCGACGACCGTGCAGAGATCCTCAGTGGACTGCGGCGACGACTGTGCAGAGATCCTCCGTGGACTCTGACGACGACCGTGCAGAGATCCTTAGTGGACTGCGGCGACGACTGTGCAGAGATCCTCAGCGGACTGCGACGACTACTGCACTCAGCGATCCTACGTGGATCAGTGCTTCAGGTCCTGCGTGGGCCCGGTCCTGTGTGGGCCCGATCCTGTGTGGGTCCGATCCTGCGTGGGTCAGCGCTCAGCGGTTCTGTGTGAGCCAGCGCCTACAGGTCCTGCGTGGGCCCGGTCCTGTGTGGGCCCAATCCTGTGTGGGTCATCTCTCAGCGGTTTTGTGTGAGCCAACTCCTACAGGTCCTGCGTGGGCCCGATCCTGTGTGGGTCACTGCAAGGTTAGTACCTATCGATCCTTCGTGGGTCCGACGACTTAGATGGTTCAATGATCATCTTTATCGTCATCCGAAGAAGTATACCTGTGTGAGCTGAATCTTGTGTTACTCTCCTTTGTGGATTGTGTTAAGCTATCCTGTGTGGATTTACTATTTACTCTCCTTTGTGGATTGTGTTGTTCTATCCTGTGTGGGTGTACGTTTTGTTTTCCTGTGTGGACTGGGTTGTGCTTGGGCTCGGACGTTGGAGCCGAACGGGGAATTGCAGACTTAGGTATATGTATGGGCATATACCTAAGCCGTGTCAGATGTTACTTCGTGATTGTACCTCTTCTTCGTGATTTATCCTTTGTGGATTTCGGGAGACCTTCGGGGGTCTCGGGGTCCCTACTGAGTAGCTTATACTCACCCCTGCACGGGCTTTGCCCGCACTACGTTGTGTTGGTTGCAGACGACGGACAACGCTGACCGGGGTGGAGGCGTGCGGAGCAGGACAGTACCTGGAGGTGGACCACTGGGCGGGACATACTCGGAGCGGTTAGGCGGAGCCGAGGAGCAGAGGAGGCTATCTGTACCCACCCTTCAGGTGGGACTTCCGGAGGATGGCTGGACGCTGCAGTTTTCCCTTTTCAGTTGCTGTTTTTCCTTTCAGTTGTACTTTACAGTTGGGCTTGTATTTCCGGCCCCTTTTACTTTCAGCACACCTTGTACAGTTTTACTTAGTGTTTACTTTTCCTCTTTCTTACTCTGTTGTGCTTGTTTTCTTTTCAAAGGCAATGCCTTCTCTTTTTGTTGGGATTTACGCCTTGGTGGTAGTCTCCAGCCTCTGGCCTATGGAAGGCGGGCTTGGGGTAGTCACGGCACGAGCCCCGAGGATGGGTCGTGACAGGATTTATAATAAATCTAAGAGGAATGATACAATATGGGTTTTCATGGGTCTTCTTAAAATTTTTATAAATTTACAAGTTATTTATCGGGATATTCCCATTTAGGATCTTGAACTGAATTATATAAATGATGTTGTAAAGCATAATGGATAATTTCAATAAATTTTATTTAATCATGAAAAATGTTTCACATTAAAATTTTAGGTGAGTATTTAGAAGGCTCTAAACACTAAGATACATCTACACACGGCCTACCACCCATTAACTAAAGGTAATTTTTAATGTATAATCTAGTCATTATAGGAAAGGTTGAGGTCATGTTCACTCTAATTCCAAGGAACATGAGACATGTATATATCATTAGTATAATATGCCAACATAAGTTTTTTCCATTGGAAAATTTATATATCACCATATGAAAATTTGTATAGAAAAATATATCATAATTTAAAAATATTGGATAAATTTGGGGAATTAAAGTTAGATGGTTCAGAACTCTTCATGGCAAAAACTAATAAATTATGAGTTATAAAAAAAACATATAACGATGGATAAAAGAAGTAATAACATCTATTTTGATAATTAGAGGAAATAATTGGAATTTAAATTAGTATATCTTGTATTCATGAAGGTATCTCCATGGAAGGGAGTTATATAATTTGAATAAAAGAGGAATCTAAATCAAATGTAAATTGGAAATTTTAATATTTTAAAAATAAAAAGAGCTATGGATTATCATTTTGTTATTCTACCCACCCTATTTAAAGTTGATTATGTCTTCTATGTTTCCATGTTAAGGAAGTACATGCTTGAACAAACACAAATACTCATCATCGGATAAATTTTTTTCAATAATGAATTTTCTGATGACAGTTTACTCATCAAAATTATTTGTATTATTGAACAAAATTTGTGTAATCTAATAACTAGTCTCGTTAATATACTTTGTGGGAGTCAAAAATTAGATTAAACAATATGGGAGTAAAAAGTAGATGCGATGTAGATTAACATACATTTATTATTGTATTGATATGTAACCCAAATTTAGAGGATAAAAGTAATCCAGGGGAGGGTGTATGAATCAACAATTTAATTTATATATTTTAGTAAAATAAAATTTCTTTACCACCATCAGAGTATTATAACACAACTACATAGTTACAATCACTATAATGACTACGAATAGTAATTTAGAACATTGTTTATGATGTGAAAATAAACTCTGTTAATTTTAAAATAATAAAATTATATTATAAACACTTGTAAATATCAAAATTCAATGTTGAGATTCTAGGGAATTGTTATCCCCAACAACCATCACAAATGCAATTAATTGTGTAAAAAAGAAAAAAATAATAAGAAAAATTATTGGTAGCCAAAAAATGAAATGTAAATAAACTTGAGATGAATTTTTTTGAATTAATAATTACAAAAATAAGTGGTAGTTTCAAGATTAACAGAACTATATAATAATTCGAATACAAATCATGAAATAGTAACCTAAGAATTTGAATAGTAGCTGGATCATTTGAGTAGTAAAAATAACCTATAAAGTAAATATAGAATAAAAATTATTTATAATATTAACATAAATAAAATATATAATTATAAGTTCTCACATACCATAAAATAATTACTAAATCAATGTATCATAAAGTAATTAAAAGTGAAAATTATTAAAAAATAATGCATTACAATATTCGTTAAATTGATAATTTTTATAGGAGAATTACATGTTAAGATTACCTATTTTAGAAATTTATTCTATAAAAATTTTAAGAAATTATGTAATCAGAAGATAAATTTTTTTAAGGATGATGTTTTCATAATTTTCATAAATATTTAAATTGATGGTCAATAGTGAAATTTTTTACAATAAATAATTTTTCATTATAAGTTCAATACAAGATTAATTACATCCTATATGATTTATGAAAATATTTTCTAGAAATTACATACATATATTTCTATAACAATTCACTTAAATCAATGATATTCATAATCATGAGAAAAAATAATGAATTAATCTTTATTTTTTCAAAAGAACCCTTTTCCTCTTATAAATACATCCCATGACCACCCAACTTCTCCTCGGTGGTTAAGATTACAAGGTTTACAATGTTATATTAAATTCTACCCTAAAAATATCCTATATATTTTTTGGTTTTCACCTACTTCAAAAAATTCAATTCTATAAATCCTTAGTAGAATATCAATGTAATGCTTATAATGGAAGAGATCAAGTATCCCAACCTAAATCTTTTTAGTTTTCTTTTTTTATACCTCTAACAACTATATTTTACACATAAATATATAATGACATTAGTACCATAATCATACTAAATTGTTGTTATAATTGTGTAATATCCATTATCCTACACCTTCCCATTTATTCAAAAAATTTAAATATCCCCTTTATTAGGGTAGATTCACCACCTCTAGTGAAAATATATTTTATTTTTTCATTATAGCATACATAGATATATTTAATATTTTATTCATGTAGGATTATTTTTTAAATTAATAAATTAATAAATTTATGAAATTATTTTATGATAAAATATATATGCGATTAATAAAATTTTAAATAAATAATCTTGGTTGGTATAAAAACTACAAGGATATTGCTTTTAAATAATAGTTTTCAACTTCAAGGTTGGTTATAATAATTTTTTGTGGTTAAATACGATCATATAATTGATATTTTGTAATAATTCATAATTTTAATTGGTAAATAATTTTAAAATTTAAATAAATGAATTAAATTCATGATAGATAGTAAAACAACCAAAATGAACATACCATTGTATGATGAAATTTATACTCAAGAAATCGTGCTTATGATTGAGACCTTTTGGATATTTTTAGATATTTCAACTTCTAAAATAGAATAAACTCCATATAAATAAATTTTTAGATATTTTGTAACCCGTTTAGGAGGTCCATTTACTATTAAAAATATACTAAAGCGATATAGGAACAATATACTGAAAAACCCCAAACAATGGACATTCATAAACTAGTCCAGTAAATGAAGAAAATATTATAATATATGCAATAACAATTAATAAGGTTCTAGATTATTAAATTAGAAATGTAATTGACCCATTCTAGATGCTAAAAGAGTGTCCATGTCATTCAAGACTCTAGGTAAGGGTTCATAATTTTCTCTTTTTTCAATTACAATATTCTTGTCATAATATTTTCCAAAAAACCTCTTTATATAATTTTATGCTTATAATTACATAGTAATATCTTCTTAGTTATATATATTAATGAGATATTACTCATTCCCTCTCATCAAACCCATTTTTTAATCTGTTATAATGTAAATGTAAGGGTTTCTCTTTCAAATATGAAATATATAAATCTAATATTTTTTTAATTTTATGTATTCTCCTCTATGATTTATCACCAATATATTAAAGGAATTCCTTAATAATTTTAAAATACATTTTAGAATTATTATTATTTTTTTCTCTTCATCTTTGTTAAATAGGTTACTCAAACTCCTTTTTTATGATTATGTTTTATATCAGTCTCTATAACCCATTACTGACATATCTTTTTCATTCTATGTTCTTGTTATTTACTATATTTGATATAAAGACCCTATATTTCTTAACCTATACTGAAGGGTGTTTATTAATAATGTAATTATATATATTTCACTAGGTAAATATTGAAAATCCTTATTCCTATTATTATAATTCCCATAATTACTTATAATAAAACCCTGATTATATTAGTAGTTCCTTATGAAACATTATGAATTGTATTAGTTAATTATTTATTATTTTTATAAGATGGAAGAATTGTACTTATCAAGTTATTAATGGTCCCAAAAATTTTATACCTCCTCAAAGAATAGGAAATAATCATGAGACAAACAAGAAAGGGTTTTTTTTTCAAGTTCACCCATTTAGGTTTAATGACTTGGTTAAGGCCTTCAAAGTATGGTTAGGATTTCTAAAATTATGCATTAAATATCTATAAGATTGTTTAAATCTATCCTTATGAAAATTTATTTCTTTTTTTATGCCATACTAGATATATTTTTCTATTTTTGATAGTTTTATATCATTATTTTATTATTTATTCCTACCATGATATGTATTTATTAGAAAAGTTATGATAGTTATCACTATACTCAACCCCTTACTGAGCATATGTGATCCCCCATTTTTTTTTTCCTATTTTTTCTATGAAACCATGAAGATTACTATGAATTATATATGGTTATGAAAAAGGAGGAATAATAATATTTCATGTATTTTAATTATTATTCCCTCTTAAGGTAGTAAGGATTTATGTATTTATCCTCCTAAGACTGTTAAACTTTATATCCACTATAACACGATATATCTATTCTATACTATTATAAACAACTACCATCAATTATGGGTTACTAGAGTTAGGGTTTTCACACTTGAAAATTAACAAACTCATGATAATCCTGTAAGAACCAATAACACTATACATCCTTATAAAATCATTTATTAAACTCTTCCAAAACAAACCACCAGAACGTCCCTAAATTCATCAAGAAAAAATAAAAAATAATAACAAAGGAAATAATAATGAAAGACACTTTGGATCACAAAGAATTAATCACATGAATTCTGGTATTAAGAAACATCCAAGGATTAAATCATTAGTAAAACTAATTCTTAAGATTCCAAGGGTTTAAAAAAGGGCCAAGAAACAAGCTAATGGATGGGGATGAAGAAATTAATAAAATGATTTTGGATGACCATGCCATGGTGAGATGAATGAGTGATGAAAACATATTAGAGTTTGGTAAACCATAATAAGGAATACTTTACCTTGAAATGAAAATGTCCATCATTAATCACTAACTATTTTTATACCTTCAAAATACCTTTTTGATATACAAAAATATAACAACTTAAGATATGATCACGGTAATTCATCCTTCCCTTCAATTGTTAAAAAAATAATGACATAGTAACTATCAATAAATCCATATTCTTTAAAAAAAATTACTATGACATCACCATGACATAATTTTCTTCGGACAATGAAAAAATCCAATATGGAAACTAAAATGTTTACATTTATATATTATATGGTATTTATGGATCTCACTTAGAAAAAACCAAAACCTCTAAAATATGGACCGATTCAGTGTTATAAATAAATCATAGCCTAAAATCCCACTAAAATGGAAATATTCAACCTGAAATAACCAACCTAAAAAATATCGAACTACTATGACCATATAACTACCATGAACATCATAAAACCACCAGGATATATTAAATACACCTCCATATAATTGTCTCCTTTAGATTTCAAAAACTATTTTATTCTCTTATGAGAAATATACAAACTCTCTTTTACCACCTAATAATATTAAAATCCATATAGTGGAGGTCTATAAATATTCATTCCTATTTTAATATCCCCATAATATATGTAGATTTTGTGAATAATAGAGTATTCGAAGATATGGTTTGTCTCAATTTATTCTGAGTTCCTCTTAAGGATCAAGATTAAAATTAGATTAAAATACAACCTTTAGAATCAATTTATACTTGTGATATACATGTGTAAAAATAAATTTTGAAATTCATCAAACCATTAAATAATATAAAAATTATTTACTGATATCATTTATTTTTATCAAAAAATTGAATATCTATGCATAAATTAGGGGAAAATACTAAAAGGTTCCTTTGAAAAATTCCACAACATTTAATTCCTCTTTGTTTAGAATTGTACAATTTTTTATAATGATTTAGTATTAGATATATACTTTGTATTATATGTAATATTATATGGAAGGAAAATTATAAATAAGTTGTAGAAAATACACCATTTACTGGTTAACAAGTTTTCATGGGCTTCTAGTGGGTTTCAGAAATGGATACTCAAATGGGTAGAAGGAACATTGTTGATGGAATATGGATGTTGTGAGCCCAATTGGATTCCATTGATATAAATATTAATTTTATAAATACTAATAAGCCTTTATATAGTAAATACATTGAATCCATGACATGAAATGAATTTGAGGAAACCAAAACAATGTGTAATTTCCCAGGGAAGAATCCGTATATTAAAGCCATTTTTATTCTATATGATAAAAATATTTATCACTTTTAGAACCCTTATAATAAAAACTAGAAATATAGTTCTTAATATTTTGGGATATTTCATCTAATAGGATGAGGTATATTAAAATTTTACGTTAAACCATGATTCTTGTTATATCATTTATTCCAAAGATAATTCTAACAACAACGACAACAATAGTTTTAGAAACCACCTAGAACTCAAAATCAATAATAATAACCTCATCCTTAAATTAATGAAATGTCATAAAAAAATTAAATCATATAAGGTATGATTTAAGAGAAAAGAATAAAAAATTAATAGTCTAGAAGTATAATTTAGAGACCTATAATACTAGATGGATACACAAACCTCTTGTTATATTTCAAATCATTGTTAAACATAAAACCATCTTTTAAGAAAATACTATAATTATAATTCATAACGTAAATATATATGACTTCTTGATTAATAATGATGGGGATGAGGACGATTATGATACTGAATATATATAAGAATATGATGTGTACATTCCACTAAATTTTTTGGAAGAATATTTTATTGTATATATCACTAGAGGTAACCTTCCATTCAAATATTAAATAATACACGAGGTATATGAAGAAAAAAAGAGAAAAAAACAAATAAGATCCTTTCACACCAATTCCATCCCATGAATTATTTAAAATGGAAGGACTAAATAACCTACCAATTAAATTAACAAAACCTATAGTCTGTAACATATCATATGATATTAGATAATATAGATTTAAACATACACCTAATAATTTAGGGGCTAGGTAATATCAAAGTTTAGATATATTACATATGTAATTAGGAAATGCTATTATTAAATTAATAGATGTAAAATGTTAGTCATAAAATAAGTTAACAATCAAACTATTTGATTTTTTTATGATGTAATCCACTACATGGTGGGTTTTGAACTTACATATAACATTATAATCAAAAAAATAAAGGATGAACAAAATAGTAATGTAACATTAGAATTTTTTTTTGAAAATTAAATGATTTAAGTTTCCTTAATGGAAGAAAAAATTCTAATGGTATACCATAAAAGGAATAAAATAAAAATAAAAAACTCAATTGAATGGAATCAAAACTTTGTTCAAAAAGAAGTGAAGTTATAATAAGTAAATTAAGGGGAAGAATTGATATTTAAGACGTTAATTCCGAACATAAATGATAAATTTAAATACCCTATGGTTTTTGTGTTGGAAAAATATCTATGATGAGATCATTGATAGATGTGATTGATTGTCCAATTAAATAAAGAATAAAAATATCATGACTATCTAGATTGATGAAGACATACTGAGTTATATGAAGGGGTTCCATTAAAAAGATATACTTTATAAATAAATATTAAATATATGCGACCATTCTAATGAAAAATAAGTCTGCCAAGATAGTGATATAAAATAAGTTATCTATGAGAAGTAACCTGATGTTCACATTTTTGCTTTATAGTATATGAAAATACACAAACTAATTCATATATATAAATACATATCATGTATCCTCACAAACTATTGTGTACCTATATACATACATCTATTTATATCAAAATTAATATATGTGTATATTAAAATATTTAAATGTAAATAAATAAATGAGTTTCAATATATATATATATAGGTACTAAAATTTTTATAATAATAAAAACATAAAAAAAATGAAGTAAGCCTCTATTTATATGGAAAGTATGATTTTAAAGAACTAAACCATAACTGGTTCAAATTAACCTAACCGTCCTTTGGTGTATATATCATGTTTTGAATTTTCATTTTCAGTACATTTCATTATTGTTTTATCAAGTAAAAAAACTCAAAAACATAGTATGAAAACAAGATACCATATACTATGATGACTTAGAGGATCACTCAAAATTGAAAAGTATAAATTTTGAGTCCCTAGAAATAATTTCTTCCAAGAGACTTATCTTTTTATTAAATATTACTATTAAAATATTTTAAATTTTTTTAAATAATGATAAAAATTGAAATGTGCGTAAAAATATTTTAGATGTGTTCAACATTGATTGATTAGTCTTTACTAGAAAACCAAACCATTGAGGGTTCTAGAAATTTCCTAAGAAAATGTGTAGAATTTATCATTTTCATTATATGTAAAATAAATAACATTTCAGGTGTTTTGTTTTTTTATTATAACAAATAAAAAATAAAAAATGGATGAATTTGGCCAATTAGGTTGGGTATCTAACTAAAAACTAACCCAACCCAATATTGATTCCCATCCAAGGGTTCTACTAAAATTCCATCCATTCTAATTTAAATATATTATACTCATTATGTATGTATATATTTTTTGTGTATGTGTATGTGTTATATTTTGATAATAATAAAACGAAGATAATTTTTAAGATAATAATATTAATAAAAAATAGATTCATAAATACTCTTCCACTATAATCCATGTATGGAGTTTAAAAAGTATCTACACATCATATTGTTATTCATTTCAGATCTAAGCATTATTCAAACCAAAAACACCACACACTTCCTCCCATTATACTTCTGTATTCTTAAATTTTTTCCACATCCAAATATTACAGTTATAAGATGATTAAATTTAGAAAAATCCATTTTGAGACTAATTAATTACTTTAAAACCCCTGCTTTTAATTATTTACAAAATATTTTAATATTTTAATTAGATAAAAAAAATTAGGTGAAAATAGTGACACGTAGATAGAGATAAAATGCGTGAATTGTGATCTTGGGTATATATGAATTTGATAAAATATATATTGACTCTGATGGAATTTTCAGGCCCACATCGTGTTTTGAATATTTGAAAGCACAAAAAATGTACTTTTTAGTTATTATTTTATGCTTAAAAAATTCCCATCTATAACATAAAATATATAAAGTAGTGGATTTAATAATGTTTTCATGCCATGTTTTCTAAATAAATTGTGATATAAAACTTGAAAAGTATCTAGAGTGTATGAATCGAAAAAATTCAAAGCTATATTCCCTATAGATAATGATAATAGGCCTTGTTTTATTATTTATAAAAATTATTTTCTTCATTATTATTTTATTTTTATGGAAATTTCTAATTATGAATGGTGGACTATGGGTGAGAAAAACCCAATCACAACAATATTTAGGGATTCAAAACCATAGTGTCTTTAATATGTAGTGGTTGATGATAATTATTTAAATGATGCAATGTTTGAGAGACACCCAATACTTGAATATATTAGTGGGGTACTTTCCCTACACTTGTAAATTACTGTCAAGGACTAAGAACCTTACCACTAAACCCAAGGCCAGTTCATCAACAATAAGATATAACCCAATACCTCTTTTTGTGTATTTGTAGATGATTTTTGAATAGATGATGTTTATTAGAACCTGATCAGAGAATCGCCAAAAACATATTTCAATAGTATAATCAAGCTCTTATGCTCAGTCGTTATTTAGAGTTTGGGGTTTTTATTTGATATAACTTCAATCCTTGAGTAGACACATCTTCTAAAACTATTTGAAGTATAACCTCTATATATCTGATCTCTTCCTCAATATTGTAGTGATGTTTGAGTTTAACAGAATAAAATAAATAGTATATCTTAGTGCTCTAGATCTACCTAACCATTTCTATATTAATAATAGGAAATTTTCACTCACCATGAGTGAGTTTGACCAGGGGTATGATTTCTACCCTTATTCTTATTCCCTTCATCTATTGTTTATCTTTCATGAATTATTCATCCTGATTTGACATTTTTGTGGTGGGAGCTTAAATTTCATGAGTTCAAGTATGTTTTTACCTCACAAAAGATCAAAATAATCTATCTTGGTATTGGAAGCCTTATTAACATCTATCTCAAAAACTTTCTCTTTCTAATCTACAAGGATAATTGAGTAGCTACTACTAGTGATTTGGGTATTTTAACTTACCGACACAAGAGATCCTACCTTGATCTCCCCTATTTTGTAAATTTTTATTTCCACTCCCTTATAATTCCACATCATGGTATCTTGAATGATTCATTATTTACCTTTTAATAGTCACAACACATGGGTATTTTAAACATATTTTCACCCCATAATTATCCTAATGTACCCCGATAGATGGAATGGGACATGGTTTATCATATGAATATGGTTTTGAAGTAGGTAAACTTCTAAATTATCATAAGGTATCCTTGGGTGGTGTTTTAGGAGGAGGTATATTCTGAAATTTTATATTTTTAAAATTATTTAGTTACTCCACAACCCGAAGAAAAAATCACCTTCATATTCCATGACATCAGCATCTACCATATCACAACCACCTTTGAAGTATTCTTATCTTTATTTTTCAAGGTAAATATCCCTTATCTATCATCCATACATGATTTTAGGGAAACACAACTGGTCTAGTTGATGTTGATTTATATCTATCTCACATGCTGGATTTATTAGTAGTACATCCACCTATCTGAATCCCAGAAAAATCAAGAACCTTTAGTCTGACTGAGCATATCATAAGACCACATGGTATAGTTATTCTAAATGTTCCATCAGCTATAAGGAACCTTAGATACTACTTATTATAATATTCCAAAACCTCTCATACAATATACATATGATATCCCAACCTCTAGTCATCCTAGTGATTTTTTGCATACTCAATACTTGAGGTGGTAGAGGGTGTTTCTTTGGATACCTCATAGTAATTGAAATATTATAAATGACTCTAAAAATAATTTCAATATATATTGATGATGAATTGTTATTTTCTTTTGGTTAGGTAATAATTAATTAATAAATTATTTTTGACATTTAAAATATTGAGACACTTTACCCCATATAAGGGTTTCTAAAACCTTATTTCTCTCATATTCTTATTTCTTTAATTTAAAATCTTTTTTCGTTATTTCTATTTATATACAATAATAATTTTTTTTACCCAAGCGAGTGAAATATATTCTGAACTTATAACATAGTTATATATAAATTAATTGTACTAATTTATTTTTATTTTTATATTTTTTTATACATTCTATTTATTTACATTTATTTACATTTATATTTTCAAATTTCCAAATATAATTCTAAAATTTACACACCCAACCAACTCTTGTTATTATTTCTAGATAAAAATATTTCATATATATTTGTCTATGTGTGCAAATTTTCCTCATGAACCTATAAATTTTATTTATAATCATTTCATAATTTTCCACATAGAAAAATAAAATAGATATTATAGATTCCATATTTTTTAAAAACATTAGTACCACTATATTTTCTTTTGTCCCACCAAACATTGTTGTCCTCAAAATCTATATTTGATCCATAAAAAATATTTTATATTGAAACATGTGTTTCATACTCAAATCCTTTAATACTCCTTTATAAAAAAAATAAATGAGTGATTTTTTATTGTGAGGAGAAATAAAAACCATTCTATTATGTTGTTCATTGAGATAACAACAAAAATTATGTTTTAGAGACAATTTTAGTCAACAAAATTACTTATTTTGTACCAAATATATAAAAAAATAAACATAACATTATATTGAATATCAGTGGGGAGTAACCATTTTCTAAGTGTATTCATAATGATCATTCTAAAAATAAATCTATTATATAATAAAATTTATTTTATTTAAGCTTAGGAAAAATATTATAAAAAAACATAAGAAAAAATGGTCATAATTTTCAGGCTAATTTAGGGGCTTGTTAGAAGTTTTCATTTTCAATAAATTATGAAAATAATTATATGAGAAACCAACTCATTTCAAAAACATAGTTTTATAAAATTAACCTACCATCCCAAAAACCTCAAAATTTATCAAAAAATTAATATTGAATTATTTATTTCAAATATAAAATGAATTAAAAAGTCAATAAAATTCAGGCCTATAGAAACATTTTTGACCAATTCTATTTTAGAAAAAACTCCAATGAAATATCAAGGGTGATATCTACCAATGAGAAATGGGGAGTATTAAGAAAAATAATCTCAATAAAATAATTTTTGTGTAAATAAATTTGAAAATATAAAAAATTTAACACGCCAAGCTTCCATGGTACACTTCTCTCTAAATAATACAATAGTGTGTGTTGTACGCAACTTCGAGTTCTAACACACCACAACCAATCAAACTTGCCGTTATGAATAGTAAAACCCACTTTAAGAAATTTTATAAATTTTATCTTTTAAAATGGACTTAATTTTTGGATTCTAAATATCGAAATTAGCTTATGGTGAATTTTTGTTATTTTCTAAAAACTTTCAATTTTTGATGAATAGTGAAAATCACTAAGTTATTGTTTTAAACCGAATTTTTATTCAAAAAATTATATATTTTATTTAAATTTGTTTTAGGTAAAAATAGATACATAATACCTATATAAGTTCAATATAATTCATTAGAGTCAGTTTATAATAATTTTAGATATATAAAAATTTTATTGAACTTTTTACCGTCTTTTACCCACCTCCTATGAGCATTTCCAAATTTACAAAAAACTTAATTTTACCACTTTTGTGATTTGAATTTAAAAAATCCATGAAACAGGGTTGATATTAGTAATTAAAATGTGTTTTGATGTGATGAAAATTGTTTTTTGTGAATAGTAACTTTTTACTTTTATTTACCACGGTTAAAAGTAAATAGGGTAATTAATGGTAAAAATGATATTATTATTACCCCAACATGTGTCCTAATTCTATTAGATAAGTGTAATTCGACCAAAAACAACCTTATGAATAAAATATGATCCTTTAGGTCCACTTGGATTAGATTAGGACATTTATTATTATTTAATTCAAAGAAGAGTTAAAAGTGTTAAATTCAAAGTTTAATAACTAATCCATTTTTGATATAGGGTTAAAAAATGATAAATTCGAATATAAATAATAATTAGAAATATAAAAATATTTCCTATATAATGGTATTTTATTTATATTTTTTAGACATCAAATAATCTAATTTATTTATGAGACAATGATGATGTTGTAATTACATAATTAATGAAATATTAAAATAATTGATATTATAAATATCCAAATAAATGTAATTTGTGACTTTTTATGAATTAAACTAACTATAAAGGTTAATATGACATGTTAGGGTGGGTTAGATGAATTTTTTTTGAAGTAATAATGCTGTTATGAATTTAGAAAAAACAAAATACCAAATAGTGTCAAAATTGACATAAAGGGGTTTTAAAACAAATATTATATTATTAATCAATATTCTATTCCTAAAAATCTAAGTTTCGGACAAAATACCTATATAATGATAGGTGTATAATTAATGAACCACTTCGGGTTATCTTGGAAGTATATAGTATGTTTATTAACCATATAATATAAAAATACAAAGAGACATGGTAAATGTAAAACTATTTGACTAATAGTTAAATCTAAAATATAAAGTTAATATAGTGACCCAAACCAGTCTAAAACCTATTGGTTGATTGGTTTTAGACCCATACCCACCTTATAATTTAAATAATTCATTTTTGAGCCATTATAAACTGAAAATGATTTTATTATAAAATAATATTTCCAGTTTTTCCTAAGGTTCCCCTAACCCCTCTTATAAAAGGCCACTTACCCTTCTCTCTAATTCAAACCTTCAAAGCCATTTGGCTCAGCCAACCCATACCCAAATACCATCTCAAATGTCCTCCCTTCATCCTAGGGGAATTCCTTTAGTCATAAAGCCAATTTAAGGATCCCTTTTGATAAAATCAAAAGGAAGAACACAAAGAAGTGCTAAATATTTCATCACCTCTTTCAAGTTCCTTTCTTCTTCCACTTCCTCTTTCTTTGTTGTTTACATTATAAAATAAAAAATACAGTATATTCTATATAATTTGATGTTATTATAAATATGGTACAACTATATTTATTATTCTATCCATCCTTTGAATGATATGTCACCATACGTTTATAAGTACGGCTTATCATCTCCACGTCATGGTGTAATTGTTATTCAATATATTATTATTTGGATGGGTATAATAATGATGTGTAATTGATGTAAATAATAAATATAACATTATAATGATTCTTTATATATGATATATCATCCAATTATATATTATTTTAATATCCATAGAATGATATTGTCGCTCGTGCGTACGTACGGATTATCATCTCCACGAATGTGATGAGATTCATTCCCATTGTATCCATTAAAAACTAATTTTAATTAGATGATTAAAAATTGTAACATCCCAGGTAAATAAAGAATATGAAATTTTCATATTTATTAATATTTTTGAATAAAATTATAATATTACTTTAAATGAAATTCTATATTCGATGGCGTACCCAATACGCAACAATGAGTTACTTTGAAATCTTGCGTTGCACACTAATAATATAATAATATTATTTTAAATGGTAGTTAACACCTAGACATTGTAATGGAGGGAATGAATAGAACTAACTAAAAAATGATATTATATTTTTGTTAAATATTTTTACATTTATCCAATAAATGTTAGAGGCTTAAAATGAAAATTAATCCAATTTTATGCATAAATATTCTAATATTCTTTAAAAGGTCGATTAACCGCCTTTTGAAGGAGAACACTTTTTAAAACTACTTTTTTCAATTTTATATGTTATATTTGAAAAAATAAAATCCTTATTTATAATCGGGACATCAAAATTTACTTTGTATAATTTTTTGTTATTTTTCCGATAAAGTTCATTTTTAAATGAATAGTGAAAATGGTGTATTTTAATTCAATACCACCTTTTAATCTAATTTATTTATATGGTTATATTATATGTTTAATTGGGTTTAAAGTGTATTTAAAATATATTTTTACCATTTAATCAAATGGTAGTCATTGTAATTAATTTTACATTGAAATTGGATATAAACAAGTGTCAATCTTTTGGTAGATATTGTTTCTTAAAATCACGCTATTTGTTTTGACAGTGGAAATTAATTATAAAATTAATTAATGAAACTTAAATGTTTTGAATTTGGTAAAATGGAAATAATTTTTTAATTTGTAATATCAAATTTAATTTGGATAAATGTTTGGTATTTTTCTGAAAAATGTTCATTTTTATTGAATAGTGAAAAATACTGCATTTTACTTCAAAACTGCTTTTTCATCTAATCTAATTATATAGTTAGATTTTCATTTTAATTGGTTTTAAAGTTTAATTGAATTATTTTTTTATCACTTAATACAATTTTGTCCATTTTAAGTAATTTCACTTTTCAATTGGATGCAAAAAAAGTCAATCATTTGAAAAATTTTACTTCTTAAAAACTCGTCTTTGGTTGTGACAACAGGAATTGTTTTTAAATTAATTTCTGCAATTTCTGTGTTTGGAATTTGTTAAAATGGATTCAATATTTAGAATCATAATGTAAAAATTATGTAATTATGACTCTTTTATTTTTGGACATTATGAATAGTAATGATGGAAATTATCTTTAATTGCCATGAATAATTAGTAATCTGGTAGTTAAGGGTAATAAAATAATATTATAATAATATAAAATGACCCCAAAATGTGTCCAAATACTCTTGGTTGTGTCATGTTTTACCATGGGATGCCTTGTTCCAACTTAGGGACCCCATGGAATCACTTTTGTGTGATAGTGACCTTTTATCATATTATATTTAAAGAAAGGAAAATATAACCAAACTATGTAACAGCTAAGTAAAACAATTTTAATTTTTTATACAAAAATGATATCTTAGACCGTAAATATTAATTTTAAATATAAAAATATTTAATACATCATGGTATTTGTTTTATAATTTTTATACATTAAATAAATTTATTTATTTATGACACCATGATGATGCAGTGATTACCTCATTAATGAATGATTTAAATAAAATTAAAAGTTAAGGTAAACTCTAAGACTTAAATTTGTCTAAAACATATTGTATGGGTTTATTTTGAACCCTTATCACCTTATCCTTGAAATATATCATTGTCAGACCTTTAAAATCTGATAACCATTTTATAATAAAGTAACATTTCAAGACTTTCCAAAAGTGACCCTCCTCCCTCTTATAAAAGGCCCCCACCTCTACCCCCTTAACCACACCTCTCAAGCCCTTGGCTCATACAAAATCTACTCATATTATCTCTCCACATCCCTCTATCACTTTTAGAATCCTCACTTTGGGCACTAGTCTTTCCAAGGAAGCCTTTGGCTCAAATCAAAAAGATTTACCCGATTTAGAGGTAATGTCTTCTCTTGAGTTTCTTTCTTTTATTTTCCTTCTTCACTCACCACTATCTTATTATTATTTGATACCATAATAACACCAGTATCCTCAATATACTAGGATGTTTTTATGATAAGTATTCTACCTACACTTACACACACCTCCGTCTAATGGTTAAAGAACATACTGTTTCTGTGGGTGGTGAATTACTGCCTCACGAAACAATGATTGTTCAATATTATTTTAACACCTTTCATGGTAGAAATTATGATGGAACAATATTTATATATGATATATATTATATTTATGTCTTCTCTATGATTCTGTATTTTATATTTAAAACATACCTTTATGCTTTTAATGTTGTGCAAATGCGATAATTTCATATGAGAAAGTGTGGACTACCGCCCCCTCAAGTGATGTGACTCATTCATGCCAAACATGGAATTTATAAAGAATGTAATTAATCAACTCACATAATTAACTAATAATTATAACATGATAAAGGAAATTTCATGTTGTCTAAAACATGGAACTATAAATGACTCTTTTGTTCAAGAGTTTTTTATTTTATGAAAAAAATGGAAACTGAGTAGAAGTGTCTACTTTGTAATCTTTTGAGATGTAATAGTTATGTCCTAATTCTCTAAAACTCTAAACCTGAAAATATCCTCAATGTGAATTATTAATTTAATTTAAGATTATGTAATGTTATAAGGTCGGGTCCTTATAGTTGGTATCAGAGGTTGTTTTAGATAACTTTATAGGTTAGGGTATTCTTTAAGCACAAGCGACATTACCATAATGGTTAGGATTTTAGAAAGAGTCATAGTTATTTTTATAAATTGAATGAGTTTAGGATAACATGAATAAGTATATCTTAGTATTTACCCTCCTCATAAGATATTATATGATGATTTTACTGATATTCTCACACTGACCTTTTTGGTTTTAGTGAATGGATGGATCTGTCATGCACCAAAGTAACAGTGGATGTGAAGGAAACTGTGACCGTTTTCTGAACGAGCAACTGAATGATATGGGAGATGCAATGAGAACTCTTGTGGTTATTCTCAACCAACTATCTGGAGTCATAATTGACCACCTAAACTTTAGTTATTTCTATAAGGCATCATATATGCGAGAAAAAAATCCCTACAGAAGTTCAGGTAATAATCATAAAGGTAAGAATTTTCAAAAACCTATGTGTCAAAGATTTGGAAATAAACACATAGGAAAATGTTTCAAAGGGACAAAAAGATGCTATAGATGTGGAAATGAAGTTTATAAAGCAAGAACCTACCATGGAAAAAGGAAGTATCTAGTTGACTCTAGGAAAGGTAAAGAAGTTCTTTCTAAAGGATCAATTGAATGTTTTAAATGTGGTGTGCATGGTCATTATGCAAACAAATGTCCTACGAAGAAGTTTTGGGAATGGGATCACCAAGATCGTGAAAATATTTGTTTACCAATACCTAATGCCATTCCAATTAAGGATGAAGAAACTGACAATGATAAATGAAATGTATGGATTATTTCTTAATATATGCTTTCCTATTATAGAAATCTTAGGATATGATTCATGACTTTTTTTGTAGGAAAGAAGTATTTCAGAATAAGTTGTAAAGGAATGGTTAATGGATCATGAATAAGGTTGAATGAGTAAGAATACAACATATAAGGGATTCAAGAGTTATGGTAGATTTTAGGATGGTGAAATTCTTAAAAGTATTAATGCTCTTTTAAATATAAGATTACATTAGAAGACTTTTTATAGTATATGTAACCCTGATGTTTGATATATGAAAATTGTATTCAAGTAATAATTATCTTTTCTTTTGTGGATATAGTTATAAAGAACCATTTTGGTTTATATGATCCTTGAATTTGAGGTAATTATTGGTTAATACATTTTGGGATGAAAAATGAAAGTTATAAGATAACCTTTGTGGTTAAAATATACTATGGTTATTTTTGATGAATTTATCTCTTTTTTATAATGTTATAAAATTATAGAGTTTTATAAAAGGGTCAACACGCAGATCGTGTGACAACCCATCATATCGGACGAAGCTGCGGGAATCGAACCCATAACCAAAGTGTGACTGGTATTTATCACCTACCACTGGACTACGTGAAGTCCCTGGTTAGTATGACTAATTATTTTTAGTTATATGATCTTATGAATTAGGAATAAGTTGATTTTGGGTTATCTATGGAAATTATTAACCTATCATGGATGATATGTGATTAGGTTAATTACTTTCCAGTATGAGACTTTAAGAGTAACTGACGTTTTTTGAAGATAAATGTTAATATTTACCTTGGAAGACTATGTGATTAAATCCTTCAGAGATTTGGGTTTCAATCTTAGTTTTTATTACGTTGAATAATTTTATGGATAACTGTTTATTTAATCATCTTTCTTGAACCTTGGGTTCTTTTTGTTGAATTTTGGAGACTAAGAGTAGTATTTATTTTTATAAAGGATTGTCCTTTTGGGAATTATCTGATCTTGGACTAACAATATTGGTTTTGGTTAAGGTCTAAAGACATAGAAAATATATAGTTCATCTTTTGCGGATTAGGTGATTCTCAAGACGTTGATTATATCACTCTTAATGTGAACAAGTCATAGTGAATACTCATCGTTTGGAGAAAATATGAGATTGTGTTAGAAATGAAGTAAAAGATGAAATTCTATATGACAAGTAAGTATGTTTCCTTATATTTTAGTTAATCCCTTAAATAAATTCCTCAATGAAAATTAACTTAAAACAAAAATGTTGTTTGTTAACTTTTCCTACTGGGGAATCAAATACCGTTTAACCCATAACAAGTTTGTGATTTTCTGGTGGTTAACTTTCTCCTAAACATGTTTTCTATCACTCTCCATCAGAACTTGACCCTTTTTTTCTCTTCCATATCCATGTTTTCATGGAATCCTAGTATCTGTTGTCTCGGGTGACCTTTTTACTTTTCTTTCTTTCTTTTAAAGTGATAGTTTATTTTACTCCTTTTCCGATGTGGGGATTTCAATGAAGTTTATGAGCCCAATTTTAAAATTGCGAGGATGCAATTACCAAAAGGGGGAAGGATGTAACATCCCAGGTAAATAAAGAATTTCAAATTTTCATATTTATTAATATTTTTGAATAAAATGTTAATATTACCTTAAAGGGAATGCTATGTTCGATGGCGTACCCAATATGCAACAACGAGTTTCTTTGAAATCTTACGTTGCACACTAATAATATAATATTATTATATTAAATGGTAGTTAAAGCCTAGTCGTTGGAATGGAGGGAAAGAACAGAACTAACTAAAAAACTATTATATATGTTTGTTAAATATTTTTACATTTATCCAATAAATTTTAGAGGCTTAAAATGTGAATGAATCTAATTTTAAACATAAATATTCTAATATTCTATAAAAGGTTGATTAACTACCTTTTGATGGTGAAACCGTTTTAGAAATACTTTTTTTCAACTTTATATGTTATATTTTAAAATATAAAATCTTTCTTTAGAATCGGGACATCAAAATTTACTTTCTGTAAATTTTTGTTATTTTTCCGATAAAGTTCATTTTTTAATGAATAGTGAAAATGATGTATTTTAATTCGAAATCTCTTTTTAAAATAATTTATTTATATGGTTATATTATCTTTTAAATTGGGTTTAAAGTTTATTTTAAATATATTTTTACCATTTAATCCAATGGTGGTCATTGGAATTAATTTCACTTTGAAATTAGACATAAACAAGTGTCAATGTTTTGATAGATATTATTTCTTAAAAACACGCTATTTGTTTTGACAGTGAAAATTAATTATAAAATTAATTAATGCAGCTTCTATGTTTTTAATTTGCTAAAATTTAAATCATTTTTAAATTTTTAATATCAAATTTACTTTGGATAAATTTTTGGTATTTTTTTGACAAATGTTCATTTTTAATGAGTAGTGAAAAATACTGCATTTTACTTCAAAACTGATTTTTCATATAATTTAATTATATAGTTAGATTGTCCTTTTAATTGGTTTTAAAGTGTAATTTAATTATGTTTTTATCACTTAATACAATTTTTTTCATTGTAAGTAATTTCACTTTTCAATTGGATGTAAAAAAAGTCAATCTTTTGATAAATTTTACTTCTTAAAAACCCATCTTTGGTTGTGACAATGAGAATTATTTTTAAATTAATCATTTCAATTTATATGTTTGTAATTTGGTAAAATGGATTCCATATTTGTAATCATAAGGTTCAAATTATGTAATTAAGAATCTTTTGTTTTTTGACATTATGAATAGTAACGATGGTAATTATCTTTAATTATCGTGATTAATTAGTAGTCCGGTAGTTAAGGGTAAACAAATAATATCATAACAATATAAAATGACCCCAAAATGTTTCAAAATCCTCTTGGTTGTGTCATGTCCGACCATGGGATTCCTTGTGCCAACTTAGGGACCCCATGGAATAACTTTTGTATGATAGTGACCTTTTATCATATTATTTTTAAAGAAAGGAAAATATAACCAAACTATGTAACACCTAAGTAAAATAATTTTAATTTTGTTTAGATAAAGGATATCTTAGACTGTAAATATTCACTGTAAATATAAAAATATTTCCTACATCATGGTATTTTTTTTATAATTTTTATACATTAAATAAATAATTTTATTTATGACACAATGATGATGCAGTGATAACCTCATTAATGAACTATTTAAATAAAATGAAAAGAGAAGGTAAAATATAAGATTTAAATTTTTCTAAAACCTATTTTATGGGTGTATTTTTAACCCTTATCACCTTATCCTCTAAATATATCATTGTGGGACCTTTAAAATCCTATAACCATTTTATAATAAAGTAACATTTCAAGACTTTCCAAAAGTGTCCTTCCTCCCTCTTATAAAAGGCCCCCACCTCGACCCCCATACCCACACCTATCAAGCCCTTGGATTGTCCAAAATCTACACATATTATCTCTCCAAATACCTCTCTCACTCCTAGAAGCCTCACTTTGGGCATTAGTCTTTCCAAGGAATCCTTTTCCTCAAATCAAAAAGAGTTACCTGATTTAGAGGTAATGTCTTCTCTCGAGTTTCTTTCTTTTATTTTCCTTCTTCACTCACCAATATCTTCTTATTATTTTATCCCATAATAACACCAGTATCCTAAATATACTAGGATGTTTTTATGATAAGGATTCTACCTACACTTACACACACCTCCATCTAATGGTTAAAGAACATATTGTTTCTGTGGATGGTGAATTACTGCCTCACGAAACGATGATTGTTCAATCTTCTTTTAACTCCTTTCATGGTGGCCATTATGATGAAACTATATTTATATATGATATATATTATATTTATATCCTCTCTATGCTTCTGTATTTTATATTTAAAACATAAATTTATGCTTTGCATGTTGTGCAAATGTGATAATTTCATATGAGGAAGTATGGACTATCGCCCCCTCAAGTGATGTGACTCCTTCATGCAAAACATGAAATTTATAAATAATGTAATTAATGAACTTATGTTACCTATAAAACATATATATATATACTGTAATAATAATATACCTATGTCTAATTTAGTTTTAAAGTCCATTAATATGACAAAAAATGAAAGTAGTGTTCATGCGTACGTACGGCTTACCGTCTCCATGAACAGTACATTTCATTTCTCATATCAAAACATTATGGAATAATATTAAATAAATATATACAGGATATATAAGATATTTAAATCATGAAAAAAATTCCAGAGATGATGTACTTATAACTACATGGACAATTCTCTTCAAACAAGTTCATTGTTGACTCATGTACCGAACATCAACAAAACGTCTGATATGAACTCACATAATTAACTAATTATTATAACATGATAATATGTTATATAAATTGAATAGTAAACTTTAAATTAAGTCCTTAAGAAATTATAAATTGACCAAAGTTTATTATTCAGGAATATAAAGAAACGAACAAGACAAGTCAGACTTGAGGTAAGGGGATTTCTTATCTCACTTTTAATTCTGTGAGATTTCCATTGTTCTCCAGTTATTTATTTCATGTGGTGTATTTTTTACTTCCATTTGATATATATTATCATTATTCTATTTATATTCAAGGTATTATGTGATTCATTTGGTTCTTTTATCTTTTGGTCATATGACTCGAATTATTACAACGAGGTAAGGGGTTTTTATCTCACTATTTATTCCCATGAGATTCATGCTATATTTGTCACTATCTCCTTTGAGTGGTGTATGTACTACCCATTATTATAATATTTGTGTAATATAATTTAATTTATGGGTATTTACATCAACATTGTATAGTCCTTCTTTCATGGGGCGTACGTTTCGAAAGTTACCCAAATCGGTAAGGGAACCTTTCACCCTCCGCTTTTTAAAAGACTTCCTTTTTGTTAGATCTTTTAATTTACAAATTCTTAATGTTGGGATATGTTCATATATATCCTTATTGCTGTAAATTTTATGTCCAAGTGATGAGATACCCTTTTATCTCTTATAAACTCATTTTCTGAATTTTAAAGTGATGTTGTTAGGCTGTCGAATTTCTGTAAGCGAACTTCTTAACCCAATTTCAATTCTTTGGGTTAAACCTCTACTTCTTGATTATGTAGTACTATGAATATGTGTGGATGAACTCTGATTGTTTTACACTTAATATCCACTTATATTGTGTGTATTTATATTTTTCACACATAATTATGTAATTGATTTATCCTTAATCTATGGATACCGTCTTTGAACGGGACTTCGTCTCAATATCCTTTCATTAAGGCATCTTTTTATTTCTACATGACTTTATTTTATACGGGGTATAAATCCCTTTTGAATTTTCATTTCATTGAAAGTGAATCTTTTCTCTACAAAGCGTTTTACTAAATGACAAAAAGGAATGTTTCTTTTTTACGTAAGTGGTGACAACGACCTTTTCCACCGCCGCGAGTATTATTTGATTTATGGATTCATTAACAAGTCGTAATGTTTTCAAAAGAAAAACAAATACCATATACTCTTTTTACGTATTTTGGTATTGAAAATGGTTTTTTAATGGATTTATTATTTCAATATCAAAAAAAAATTATATTTTTATTGCAATGTGGGAACGTTATCTTTCCTTTATGCTTAAGTTATGTGTTATGATTATTGTTATGGTTCTTGGCCATTATTACGTGTACAGGTGGTTCCTTGATAAACCTAGGGCAGGTGAGCCTGAGATAGCTCTACAATACATTGTGTAACGTGATGGAGGTAAATGTTAATGTTTATACTAAGAGATTTAGGGAATATTTTGTGATGGGTATTCCAAATGTGACTCTCTATGTAGTTGTGATAGCTACAATGTAAGTATGTTATGTATGCCTCAAGTTACCTTTATGTCTTATGATTTCTATGTGTATTTCACAAATCTTATGATTTCATGAGGAATGTTAAATTGATTATGTTTTATGAGTAAAGTATGATTTCATTTATTCTTATGTATACATGGACTAATGTTTTCTTTCCATATTTTTATATCCCTTACTGATCTTTTTATGTTCATCCCAAGTTTTTGAAATATTTTTCACAGGTCATAAAGTGGAATAGGGTCATCGATGGGATCAAGGAAATGTCATCTTCTCTAAAACATGGAACTAGAAATGACTCTTTTGTTCAAGATTTTTTTATTTTATGAAAAAAATTGAAACTGAGTAGAAGTGTCTACTTTTCAATCTTTTGAGATATAATAGTTATGTCCTAATTCTCAAAAACTCTAAACATGAAAAGATCCTCAATGTGAATTATTCATTTAATTCAAGATTATGTAATGTTATAAGGTTGGGTCCTTGTAAAAATAATGTTTAAATAATTAATATCATTCTGAATACAAATAAGATACATCATATCCATAACAAACATTACTTACGTAACAAAGCATATAAAGGAAAATGGGTCAATTAACACCCAAAAAGATGACAATTCTAAGATATTATTAACAAAGAAATATTAAAATATCATATATGATATCGTATTAATGTATATGATTCTTGTATAATTTAATAAAAATTATTTCACCATTATACATGAGGTTAACCTACCCTCGACCAAGTAAAAGTACAAGGTAATGGTTAATTTCACAATCTCTTTATTATCCGAGATTGTTTTTATGTAAGTATCTACTGGGAACTCTTTATCATCTACATCCATGTTTCTTAAAAATGTATTCCAAAACATTTTTACTATTTACCAGACTACGGGTTAAAGTCATTTATACCCTTGTTTGACTTTTTATAAAATGGTTTGAAAGGAATCTTTCCGTCGTTTTCCAAATAAGGTACTTTTTGTCCTTTTCGAAAAATTTAAGGTAAGAATGTTTTCTTAACTTATACGGCAGTTGCAACTATTTTCTGTCGTTATAACATCATCGAAGCTTCCCTTACAACTTTATATTAATATTTTCAAAATAAATGTTTTCTTAAATGATTTCAAAAGAGAAAGAGATATTTATCTAAAAAAAGTTTTTGATTTCATCTATGTCAACATCCATTGATGGATTTTAAGCTTATTTAAAGTCGATTTATTCTGATACAAAACTTCCATATTGTATTGAAGGTTTTGTGATATTTTTGACTATGGATGTGTTATTTTTAGACCATTCATGGTTTATGGATAAAGTATTGAGATTTGGTTTCAAGATCGATGATCGTCAACGACCCGCGGAAGACAACGTCGCGGAGGTCGGGCGTCGCGGTAACGTTCGTCAATTCCTTTGACAAAGAGGTACGTCCGAAGAGGTACGTCATTGGTGAATCTTCGTAAGCCGACAAAGGAAGTCCGAGGAGGAAGCGGCGTTCCCTTCGTTGACACGGAAGGCGTCGTCGATCTTCGGAAACAACTGGCTACGAAGAAGAGAGGAGTCGCGTTCTTCATCGGAGCTCGAAGGTTCTTCGCGTTCTTCGTCAAAGTTGAAGAAGAAGAAGGAGCTCCCAAAATCCTCTCAAGAAGGCTAGAGAAACCTAACCAAATAAAATAATCTAGAGTCTTATTTTATTCACACACTTAACAAACTGAATTTCAAAGGTTTGAAATTCAAAATAAAAAAAATAACTCCAAATTAAATAACAAATTTGTCATGTCATTTAAAGAGGGGTTAAAGGGAGTTTTTAAAAGAGAAGATGAAAAGTTGGGGTTCGTGTGGGCCCCACCACACTTAATCCTCCCAAGGGAGGTTAAGTGGATGTGGGTCCCACCTTTAACTCCCTTTGGGAGAAGTTAACCAACAAAATAAAAAAAAGCGTTTCCACATTTTTTTTATTTAACTTCTTATAATTTCTCCCAAAACTAACTTTCGTCTCGCATAAAACGCAACCTCGGAAAAGGTCCCCTTAAGAGAATATCGGCGCTGCGAGTTCATCGGTGCCCTTGGAATTTGATTCCGGGCACCTGTTCAAAAGTTAGAAATTCCCGCTCCTTCGTTCACTGAACGTACCTGAGCCAAACTTCGGAAATTGATTCCAGGCACTCCGGGCCTCGGAATCAGGTGCCATCAGAAACCGCGCTCTTGTAAAATTACAAAGAAAATTAAGAAAAAATTTCCCTTGAATTTTACGGGTCGTTACATTACTCCCACCTCAGGGCTTTACGTCCCCGTAAAGATACATCAAAAACTAGGGAAACAAATGAGGGTACTGAGCACGCATCTGAGCCTCCCGCTCCCATGTTCTCTCCTGGAGGTTCCCGTGCTGCCATTTGATGCGCACAAGAGGAATCTATCGCCCACATAGGACCCACTCCTTTCGATCCTCTATCTCCACCGGGACCTCCGTAAAAGTCTCCCCATCGTCAACGTCAAGCTCGCCATGGTCAATGATGTGCATCGGGTCGTGCGCGTACCTCCTCAGCTGAGATACGTGGAAGACGTCGTGCACCCGGTGCAACTGAGGTGGTAGAGACAGGCGATAAGCCACCTCACCAATTCTGCTGAGGACCTGGAAGGGTCCGATGAAGCGCAGAGATAACTTGCCGCCTCGGCCAAATCTCTGAATCCCACGTCGAGGTGAGACCCGCAAGAAGACGTGGTCGCCATCCTCGAGCTCCAGTGGCCTCCGCCTCCTGTCAGCGTATGACTTCTGCTGGCTCTGAGCTGTCCTCATCCGCTTCTGGATGACCTGGACCTTCTCTGTCGTGGCCTGGACCATCTCTAGTCCAACAAGTGCTGACTCCCCAGGGTCTGTCCAGCACAAAGGATATCTACAAGTTCGGCCGTACAATGCCTCGTACGGTGTCATCCCGATGGTGGAGTGGTAGCTTTTGTTGTACGCAAACTCCGCCAAGGGTATGTGGTCCTCCCAGCTACGACCAAAGTCGAGGACACATGCGCGGAGCATGTCCTCGAGAGTCTGGATGGTCCTCTCCGTCTGACCATCCGTCTAAGGGTGAAAAGCTGTGCTCAGACGTAGCTGCGTCCCAAACGCCTCCTGTAACCCCTTCCAAAGCCGGGAAGTAAAGCGAGTATCTTGATTGGAGATGATATATGATGGCACGCCGTAGAGCCGCACAATCTCCTGAACGTAGAGACGTCCCAAGCTCTCCACTGATCCCTGCTCTCTGATGGGTAAGAAGTGTGCCGACTTGGTGAGTCAGTCAACAATCACCCAGATAGAGTCGTGACCTCTAGAAGTGCGTGGAATTCCAGTCACGAAGTCCATAGATATGTCGTCCCACTTCCACTCCGGGACCACTAAGGGTTGTACCAAGCCTGCTGGTACCTGATGCTCTGCCTTCACCTGCTGGCAGGTGAGGCATCGAGAAACGAACTCTACTACAGCCTTCTTCATGCCTGGCCACCAGTGCTGTCGTCTGAGGTCCTGGTACATCTTCGCCACTCCAGGATGTACCGCCAAAGGAGAAGTGTGAAACTCTCTCAGCACCTCCTCTCGCAAAGCGACTGGTACCATGGTACGTCCTCTGAAAAGGATGTCGTGCTCTGATCCAAGGGAGAAACCATCAGGTGCCTGTCCGAGGATATTTGTACACGCCGTGTCTCACAGTCAGCGTCCTCACACTGTGCCTCTCTGACCCGCTGCAGTAGTGGAGGGGTGACTATGAGAGACTGGAGGAAGGCTGCTCCATCTCTATCCACGAAGGATATCTGTAAAGAGGCTAGCTGCTCTGACGCCTCCTCAAGTAGCTGAATGCCCGTCCTCCTGCTGAGGGCATCGGCTACCACATTCCCCTTCCCAGGAGTATAGACTATCTCAAAGTCATAGTCCTGGAGGAACTCGAGCCATCGCCGCTGTCTCAGGTTTAGGTCCTTCTGCGAGAAGATATACCTGAGACTCTGATGATCGGAAAAGACTGTAAAGCGCTCGCCCATCAGGTAGTGTCGCCGTGTCTTCAGAGCGAAGACCACTGCTGCTAACTCCAGGTCATGGGTAGCGTAGTTCTGCTCATGTGGTCTCAACTGACGTGATCCATAGGCGATCATTGCCCGCTCCTACATCAGAACACATCCGAGTCCGGTCCCTGATGCATCGCAGTAAACTACGTACCCTACTCCCTCCTCAGGCAACCTCAAGATAGGTGTGCTGGTCAATCTCTGTCTCAGCTCCTGGAAGCTATGCTGACATCTGTCTGACCACACGAAGGGTTTCCCCTTCTTCGTCAAAGCTGTGAGTGGTGCCTCAACTCTAGAGAAGTCTGGAACGAATCTCCGATAGTAACCAGCTAGTCCCAAGAAACTCCGAACCTCAGTCACGCTCCTGGGTGGCTCCCATGCTAACACAGCCTCGATCTTCGCAGGATCCACTGCAACTCCCGCCTCAGAGATGACGTGTCCCAAGAAGTGGACCTCACGTATCCAGAACTGGCACTTCGAGATCTTACCATAAAGCTGGTGCTCTCGGAGTGTGTCTAGTACAACTCGCAAGTTATAGGCATGCTCCTCCTTAGTCGTAGAGTAAATCAGAATTTCGTCGATGAAGACTATGACAAATCGATCGAGGTATGGCTGAAAGATCATGTTCATGAGGACCATGAACACTGCTGGAGCATTGGTTACGCCGAAAGGCATAACCAAGAACTCATAATGGCCATACCGACATCTGAAGGCCATCTTCTGCACGTCCTCGTCTCTGACTCTGAGCTGATGATAGCCTGACCTGAGGTCTATCTTCGAGAACCACCGTGCTCCCTTGAGCTGATCAAAGAGGTCATCAATCCTTGGTAGCGGATACTTGTTCCTCACTGTCACCTGATTCAGGCGACGATAGTTAACACAAAGTCACAGGCTCCCGTCCGCCTTCTTGGCAAACAATATCGGGGAAGCCCAGGGTGAAACACTGGGTCGGATGAACCCCTTGCCCCGCAAGTCCTCCAACTGTACCCGTAGCTCTCAAAGCTCGGCGGGGGCCATCCGATATGCTGGAGTGGATATCAGGGTTGTCCCGGGGTACAAGTCAATATAAAAGTCTACATCTCTGCGAGGAGGTAGCCCTGGAACGTCGTCTGGAAAAACGTCCGCAAACTGATCCACCACTGCAGGAAAACCAGGACTCTGCACGTCAACTGCTCCAAGGATGAGGCTAGCCAACTGATGAGTGATGGGCTGTCCTCTCCTCTGCGGAAGTCCATCCTGTGCTGCAAAGGCTCCCTTCTCGCCGGTGAAGGTGAACCTGCTCCCGTCGATGCGTACACATCGTAACTTGCGCCTAAAACAGTCAATCTGCGCTTGGACCGTAGATAGCCAATCCATGCCCAAGATGACGTCGTAAGGCCTCGACGCTGCTACAAGAAGATCCCAGCCGAAGATCTCGCCTCCTAGAGTAAGCTCACACTGCCGGCACCAGTGCGTAATCATCGAGTCTGCTCCCGTAGGAGTCTCTAGCCGTAAGGATCGAGCAAACGGCTCTGTCGGAATCTCTGAGCTCCGAACAAGGGCAGTGGCTATGAAAGAGTGACTCGCTCCTATGTCTATAAGAACTGCATCAAGGGTGGAATAGACACAGATAGTACCTCGAATCATCTCGGGTGCGTCGTGGTCGTAGGCCTCTGCTGCCTGGAGTTGTTCCTGTCTCTACCCGCCAGCTCCCTGTGGTCGGGGTGGACCTCCTGGTGGTGGTGGTGGCAGAGCCTCAAAGCGTCGCCCACCACCTGCTGCTCGGCCAGCTCCTCTGCCTCATCCGCCTCCTCCCTGCGGATCGCCACGGTCGACCATCTGCCTCTGCCTCGGTGGTCCCTCAACCGTCTGCTGCTCCTCGGCACGGCGGGTCGGGCAGTCACGAGCCATGTGGCCCTGCCCGCCGCACGAGTAGCACTGTCTGCCTCTCGAAAGACTGGCTCCTCGCTGTGTGCCCCGCACTGCTGAGCCAGTGTCCTAAGGTCGTCTGCCCGAAGGTATGGTCTGCCTGAACCCCTGAGTCATCCATCGACAGCCTGCTGCAGATGACTCTGCCACGTGCCGCCCTGCGGTGGGACTCGGTGCTGGTCTAGACTCAGCAAGGAATCTCTCGATCAAAAGGGCCCGCTCCAGTACTCCTGTCTGAGTCGGTATGCTGAGGGAGATCAGCGATGCCCTGATCTCGTGTCTCAAACCCTGCTCGAAGGTCCGGGCCCGGAAGAATGGGTCCCGTACCATGTCAGTCGAGTAGCGCGAGAGATCGGTAAATCTCGCCGAGTACTGAGCGACCGTCATGCTGCCCTGCCGCAGCTGAAGAAGCTCCTGGATACGCACCGCACGAAGGGTGGATGGGACGAACTCTGAGCGGAAGAGGCTCTCAAAGTCTGTCCAAAGTAGAGATGCCTCATCGTGCACCTGGAGCATCAAGCTCCACCATCGTCCTGCTGCTGCGTGTAGTAGGCTCGCAGCGAGGATCACCATGAGGTCTACTGGTGTCCTCACTAGCCTAAACACACGTACCACTGCCTCCAGCCAGTCCTCGGCTGCCTGGGGATCCGTCTCCCCGCGAAACCTGGGTGGTTGCTGGTGTTGAAACTCATGCAGTGCGCTGAGGCGACGTGCATCGTCAGCGGCTGGTGCTGGAAGTATCGGTGGCTCGAAGGGTAGAGCTACCGCTGGTGCCACCACTAACAAAGGGCCCTGCACCGAGGCCTCGTCGCTCGGTGGGCTGTCGTCACACTCGACTCTCGGAACCCTAGCTGGTTGTCGTCGTGGGGCCATCCTGAAAAGAAAATAGGTGCGCCACGGTCAGAACAGTATACCTGGTGAGCTGATATAAAGTAATCACAAAGAAAACTTTGAAACACACACGCAATCAATGTTTTCGTGGATTAATTCAGAAATCAGAAGTCAGGGTCCTGGTGTACGGATACGTCGGCTGCCGCACCAACACTGGACTCCCTGGACTGAGAACCACACTCAATACGCTAAACCTTATTGCTTCACAAAGAAAAGGTCAGATTTCGCGGTAGAACCGAACACCTCTAATACTAATTTTTCACGACCCGCCCTCGGGGTCCGTGCTGTGACTACCCCAAGCCCGCCTTCCATAGGCCAGGGGCTGGCGACTAGCACCAAGGCGTAAATCCCAGTAAAAAGGGAAGGCATTGCCTTTGTAAAGTAAACAAACACCACAGAGTAAGCAAGTGGAAAGTAAACACTAAGTAAAAATAGAGTACAACTGAAAGTGCGGAAAAGTAAATGGGCCAGTATACAAACCCAAACTGAAAGTAAAGTACAACTCAAAAGGGGAAAACAGCAACTGTAAGTAAAAGCCGATACACCGAGCTGTCCACTGGAGATTCCACCTGAAGGGTGGATACAGATAGCTCCACTGCTCCACGGGTCCCACCGTCCGCTCCGAGTACGTCCCGTCCAGTGGTCCACCTCCAGGTACCGTCCTGCTCTGCAAGCCTCAGCCAAGATCAACGTTGTCTGTCGTCTGCAACCAACACAACGTAGTGCGGGCATAGCCCGTGCAAGGGTGAGTATAAGATACTCAGTAGGGACCCCGAGACCCCTGAAGGTCTCCCAAAATCCACAAAGGATAAACCACAAGGAAGATACAAACATGAAGTAACAACCGACACTGCTTAGGTATATGCCCATACATATACCTAAGTCATCAATCCCAATACGCTCCAACCTCCGAGCCCAAGTACAACTCAGTCCACACAGGAAAGTAAATGTATTCCACACAGGAAAGCAAAAGAAATCCACACAGGATAGCACAACACAATCCACACAGGATAGAAATAGGATTCAACTCACACAGGTATACTTCTTCGAAAGAAGATAAAGATGGTCTCTAATCCATCTAAGTCGTCAGACCCACGAAGGATCGATAGGTAACTAACCCCCGCAAAGACCCACACAGGATCGGGCCCACACAGGACCTGTAGGCGCTGGTTCACACAGGACCGCTGAGCGCAAAGACCCACACAAGATCTGGCCAACACAGGACCTGTAGCACTGATCCACGTAGGATCGTTGAGTGCTGTAGTCGTCGTCGAATCCACACAGGATTTCTGTACTGTCGTCGTCGCAGTCACAGTAGCAGTAGCAGTAGCAGTAGTAGTCACAGTTGCAGCCAGCACTAGGGTTCCCGCACACAACAAGCTCGTTCAGGAGGGTCCGCTCCATGAGCCGAGAGTCTGATACATCAACTGTCACAAATTCCATAGTTGATGTATCCAAAAGTTTCGTATCGTCAACAGGAACTCAACGCAACAGACGGCGCGTCGATCGGACGCCCGGTCTGAGGGTTATTGGCTTTTTCGTTCCAGGGCCCGGTTGGTTTTTAAGGATAAACCAACCCGACCGTACTCCACCTGTGTCCAAACCTTGGGCGGAGTATGCCAAAAGATCCGTCTCACTAAGAGGCACACAACAAAGCTGACGGCACGTCAATCAGACGTCCGTAGCTCAAGATATGAGTGTTTCTGTTCCGAGGACCCGGTTGGTTTCGTGTACGAACCAACCCGGCCGAACTCAAAGTATTCTGAAACTTTGAGTACGATATACCTAATCGACCGTCTCGAACCAAGGATCGCATCGCCGCTGACGGTTCATCGATCCGAGGTCAGTAGCTCATGTTATGACCAAAATACCGAAAACGATTCGAAAATGGGGGGTCCGGGTCCGGGCCGACCCGGCCCGACCCCCCCCCCCCCCCCCCCCCTGGGTCGGCCCGATCCGGGTCGGTCCGACCCGGCCCGGCCGGCGGCGCGGCCTGGCGCCGCTCAGTGCCACGCGCGGGGGGCATGGCCCCCGCTTTCCAGCTGGCGGCGCGGCTGATGCCGCGCCTTTGTAGGAAACCGGCCCCCCTCGTGGGGGCCTGCCTTGAGGAAAAACGGGGGGCGCTGCCCCCCTTTGTGTAACCGCGGCCCCCCCTTTATGGGGGGCCGGTTTTGGCCAGCCGGAGGAATTTATTCCCCCGGTCTTTCTCCCTTCCGGCCGGCCCGACATGGCCGGCCGGTCCCCTTTCCGGCTTCCGACACCGGCGGCCCGGCGAGCCGCCGGTCTTCTCGTTCTGCTGCGGCCCGGAACCGGCCGCGGCCTTCGTCGTCCGGCGCGGTGCGACGGCATCGCGCCCCACCACCGCGCCTTTGATTTCCTTCGACGCGGCGCGACGGCGTCGCGTTCTTGATGATCCTTCCACGGCGCGGCGCGACGACACCACGCAATACAACCGTGCGAATTCCCGCGTGGTGCGACGGCACCACGCCATCTCGTTCATCCACAAGAAAATAATAATAATCACGAACAAAGGAGGGGGATTCAGCCGTGTTTGCACGGTCCGACCCCCCTCTCATTAGATGATAACTCTTAAATAATCATCCACAAGACTATCATGCTAGAACCAAGAACGAGAGTAAATAAATAATCAACAACAACCCCTACCTTGGTTTCAAGATCGATGATCGTCAACGACCCGCGGAAGACAACGTCGCGGAGGTCGGGCGTCGCGGTAACGTTCGTCAATTCCGTTGACGAAGAGGTACGTCTGAAGAGGTACGTCGTTGGTGAATCTTCGTAAGCTGACGAAGGAAGTCTGAGGAGGAAGCGGTGTTCCCTTCATTGACACGGAAGGCGTCGTCGATCTTCGGAAACAACCAGCTACGAAGAAGAGAGGAGCGGCGTTCTTCGTCGGAGCTCGAAGGTTCTTTGCGTTCTTCGTCAAAGTTGAAGAAGAAGAAGGAGCTCCCAAAATCCTCTCAATAAGTCAAGAGAAATCTAACGAAATAAAATAAGCTAGAGTCTTATTTTATTCACACACTTAACAAACTGAATTTCAAAGGTTTGAAATTCAAAATAAAAAAAATAACTCCAAATTAAATAACAAAGTTGTCATGTCATTTAAAGAGGGGTTAAAGGGAGTTTTTAAAAGAGAAGATGAAAAGTTGGGGTTCGTGTGGGCCCCACCACACTTAATCCTCCCAAGGGAGGTTAAGTGGATGTGGGTCCCACCTTTAACTCCCTTTGGGAGAAGTTAACCAACAAAATAAGAAAAAAGTGTTTCCACATTTTTTTTATTTAACTTCTTATAATTTCTCCCAAAACTAACTTTCATCTCGCATAAAACGCAACCTCGGAAAAGGTCCCCTTAAGCGAATATCGGCGCTGCGATTTCATCGGTGCCCTCGGAATTTGATTCCGGGCACCGGTTCAACAGTTAGAAATTCCCGCTCGTTCGTTCACTGAACGTACCCGAGCCAAACTTCGGAAATTGATTCCGGGCACTCCGGGCCTCGGAATCAGGTGCCGTCAGAAACCGCGCTCTTGTAAAATTCCAAAGAAAATTAAGAAAAAATTTCCCTTGAATTTTACGGGTCATTACATTTGGATTAATGCATTATGATTCATAAACTAATATAGTGCTTGCCATTATTTAGAAATGGAACCTAATGGAAGGGATGGAAACCATATCAATGCTCGCACTCTATGTAGGTATTTACCTCCTACTCATGATAATTATAGTGGAGCTGGTGAAGAAACTGGTGCTGATCAGCTAATCACCATACTAGGAAAACTCACTCAGGTTATGAATAATAACCTTACCTGTATGGAGCACCCAGATCCACAGCATGTACGATCAATGTTAGATCGCTTCATGAGGAAACAAACACCATCATTAAATGGGGGTACAAATACACTAGTATCTTAGCAATGGATAAATTCCTTAGAGAAAATATTTCATGCCTTGGGGAGTAGCGAAAGGGAAAAAGTTGTCATGGTAGTTTACCGCCTCATTGGAGATGCTGATCAATGGTGGTCATTGATTCAAAACACAAAGGGAGATGATGAAGAATCAAATATGCAATGGAGGGATTTTAAAGAAATTTTCTTAGAAAAATACTTTCCTCATGACCATCGAGCAGATATAGAAAGACAATTTCTGAGTCTGAGGAAAAAGTAGGATGAGAATGTCACAAAGTATGAATCTAACTTTACAAGGTCAGAAAGGCATGCTGTAGATTATATAACTAACCCAAGAAGTAAGATTGATCATTTATTCGATGGGTTAAAACCATTTCTCCGTCTCACAATCCTTCACGTCATACGAATATATTGTCTCATGTGCTATCAAGACAGAAAAAGAATTCTCTAAGTCATATGAATTTAAAGAAAAGCAAGAGAAGAAGTGATCGGTTGAACACTCTGAAAATGGAAATAAGGGGAATAAGGGAAAATTTGAATATCCATGCTGTAGTAAATGTTGGAAGAAACACCCTGGTACTTTCTTGAAGGGAATGGGTGTCTGTTACAAGTGTTTTGAAAACGGCCACCAAGCTCATGATTGCAAGTAGAAGAAAGAGTTTGTCGATGTCGAATGCTACAATTGTAGACAAAGGGGGCATTATGAGAATGAATTTCCTAAGCATCAGGGTAAATTACCTCAGAAAAGGATAAGGGATCAAGTCTAAGCTTATTCTATCACTACTACTGAGGTTGAAGCTTTGAAAGATGTAGTGGCAGGTAATTTAATGGTTTCCTCAAGTTTAGCCAATGATTTATTTGATTTTGAATCATAACATTGTTTCATATATTCCCAGTTTTCTATGAAAATTAGATATTTCCAATTTTATTTAACAAGGGAGTTGTCTGTCAAAACTCCTAGTGGAATTATCATTGCAACAAAGTTTTGTGAATCAGTCCTCATTAGGGCATATAACTTTTCATTATCTCCTGATCTCATCATCATACCCATGATTGAATTTGATATAATCCTCAGTATGGATCGACTTTTGGACCATGATGAAAAAATTTATTGTAAGAAGAATGAGGTTACTGTTTTTTATGACGATGATAAAGAACACCTTATCATTAGAGAAGAATCATCACCACCTAATTCTTATCTAGATCCACCCCCAGTAGCACAACTAAATTCAATTATTGGGGAGGAAGATAATGAAATAATTGTGGTTGAGGAAAGTAATGTTCAAATAGAGGATGTGCCTATTGTGAAATAATATGTCGATGTGTTTCTATAGGATTTACTAGGACATCCTCCAGAACGAGAAATTGAGTTTTCCATTGATTTAATTCCTAGTTCAAGGCTTATATCGAAGACCCCTTATAGAATGGCCACTGTGGAATTATTAGAACTAAAGAAACAACTAAAGGAATTAAGTAATAAAGGATTTATTCTCCCTAGTGTTTCTCCAGGGGGATCCCATATCCTTTTTGTTAAGAAGAAAGATGGATCTATGAGGTTGTGCACTGACTACAGAGAGATCAATGCTATAAACATAAAGAACAAGTATCACATACCTCACATTGATGATTTATTTGACCAAATTTATGGAGCTCAATACTTTTCAAAGATTGAACTTCGATCTGGATATCATCAGTTGTGTGTGAAGAAGGAAGATATTCCGAAAATAGCATTTCGAAACAGGTACGGGCATTACAAGTTTACATTAATGTATTTTGGATTGACTAATGATCCCTCTGTCTTTATGGATCAAATGAATAGAGTTTTCATGGAATATATTGAGGACTTTGTAGGGGTATTTATTGAAGATATCTTGGTATACTCCAAAAGATAAGAAGATCATTAAAATCACTTGCGCATTATCCTAAAGACTCTTAGAATACATGAATTATATGGGAAGTTTAGCAAGCGTGAATTCTGGATTCAGGAGATTTCTTTTCTTGGCCATATTGTCTCTAAGGATGGAATCTCCGTTGATACTTCTAAGACAAAACCAATCTAAGAATGGCCATCACCAATGAGTATAACCGAGGTATGCAGTTTTATTGGTTTAGTAGGTTATTATAGACGTTTCATCCAGAATTTTTCCTAGTTGGATAACCCATTAACAAAGATTGCATGAAAAGGGGTTAAATTTGTTTGTACAAAAGAGTGTGAATAATGTTTTGAAGAAGTGAAGAAAATATTAGTCAATGCTTCTATACTGACTCTACCATCAGGGAATGATGGGTTTGTTATTTATAGTAATGCTTCAAAGAAAGGACGTGGCTGTGTCCATATGCAGAATGATAGAGTTATTGCCTATGCATCATGACAGCTAATAATTCATGAGCAAAACTATCCTACTCATGATCTTGAGTTAGCAGTTGTCATCTTTTCTTTGAAGATATGGAGAAATTATCTCTATGGTGAAAAATTTAAGATATATATCGATCACAAGAGTTTGTAGTATATTTTCCCACACAAGGAAATCAATATGAGGCAAAGGAGATGGCTTGAACAACTCACGGATTATGATTGCATGATACACTACCACCCAGGAAAGGAAAATAAGGTGGCAGATGCTTTGATCAGAAAATATCATGGAGTTCTGAACAAGATGAGAGTTGAAAAGGATCCTATATACATGGATCTAGTAAAGATGGATATGGGAATCACCATGGAAGGTGAAACATCAATACTTTTTCAAATGGTTTCCAAACCATATTTGTTAGAAAGGAGAAAAATTTCTCAAGCTATTGATGAGGAGTTTCAAAAGAAGATTAAAGCTTTGAATAGCGGGAGATTGAGTGACTTCGTATATGAAGATTGAAATTTGAAATTTGGGAAGATAATTTGTGTTCCCCATATACCTCATCTAAAAAGAGAATTGTTGGATGATGCTCATAGTTCCAATTTCTCTACACACCCTGGTAGAACCAAAATGTATAGATATTTTAAGGAACATTTTTTTTGGGACAACATGAAGAGGGAGATTGCTAATTTTGTGTCAAGATGTATGGTTTTTCAACAAGTGAAAGCTGGAAGGAAACAGCCTGCAGGAGTCTTGAAACCTCTTCCTATACATGAGTGGAAATGGGATAATATTACGATGGACTTTGTCATGGGACTACCAAACAATCCTATAAGGAATGATGCAATATGGGTCATTATTGATCGTCTTACCAAGTCGGCACATTTTCTTGCTATAAGAGAAGATTTATCACTTGATCATTTAGAAAGACTATATATTAATGAAGTTTTAAGACTTTATGGAGTACCACTATCGATTGTTTCTAATCATGATCCCCATTTTACATCAAGATTCTAGAAAAGTCATCAGAAATCCATGGATACTGAACTTCGTTTGAGCACTGCCTACCACCCTCAAATTGATGGACAATCAGAACGGACTATTCAAACCTTAGAAGACATGTTGAGATCATTCTCACTTGACTTTCAAGGTATGTGGGATCAATATTTACCTATGGTAGAATTTTACTATAAAAATAGCTTCCATTCAAGTATTCAGATGGAACCATATGAAGTGTTATATGAAAAGAGATGTCGCACACCAACCTGTTGGGATGATGTTGGTCAAAGAAAACTCGTAGGCCAAGAACTTGTGGAGGAAATGGTGGAAAAGATGAAGGTAATCCAAAACCACATCAAAGCAGCTCAAAGTAGGAAGAAGAGCCATGCCGATAACCAAAGGAAGGATTTGGAATTTCAGGTAGGAGATCATGTTTTCTTGAAGGTATCTCCATGGAAGGGTGTTATATGTTTTGATAAGAAGGGAAAATTAAGTCCCAGGTACATTGGATATTTCAAAATTCTAGAACAAATTGGGGTGGTAGATTACCGTTTGGAAATCCCTCCAAGTCTCTCCAAAGTTCATGATGTGTTTCACATATCAGTATTGAGAAAATACATGCCCGACCCAACGCATGTACTCACCTATGGGGAATTAGAACTGGAAATGGATTTGTCTTATTGCGAAGTGTCTGTAAAGGTTCTTGATACAAGAGAACAAGTGATGAGAAACCGTACGACTCATCCAGTAAAAGTTCTATGGAGAAACCATAAGATGGAATAGGCAATGTGAGATCCCGAGGAACTTATCTTGAAGAACCACCCGAGTCATTTTATGCTGTAATATTCTAGAAACTTAGAGGAAGACATTATTTGAAGTAGGGGAGAATGTAACACCCTAAGCTTCCATGGTACACTTCTCTTTGAATAATATAATAGCGTGTGTTGTACGCAACTTTGAGTTCTAACACACCACAACTAATCAAACAAGCCATTATGAATAGTAAAACCCACTTTTTGAAATTTTATAAATTTTATCTTTCAAAATGGACTTCATTTTTGGATTCGGAATATCAAAATTATCTTAGGGTGAATTTTTGGTACTTTTCTGAAAACTTTCAATTTTTGATTAATAGTGAAAAACACTGAGTTATAGTTTAAAACCGAATTTTTATTTAAATAATTGTTTATTTTATTTAAATTTCTTTAGTTAAAAATAGATACATAATACCTAAGAAGAGAGTTAAATAGGAACATTATGGAGTCCGCAGCGTCGCACCTCTCGAACCCGACGAATGAGAAAAACCCTAACCATCGAGTCAGATCCTTTACAGATGTGGTTGCTGGAAGATCCGTGGATGATATTCCTCAAAAGGTTGAGGCTCCCGGACTCAAAATCTCGCCCATGTTATATCGGCATAGAGGGAAAGACGCGATTTCATTCTCAGAAGATGAGGTAAAATCTCTTGCAGAAGGTTTGCGCTTTACTCTAGTTGGCAAATTCATGAATCGCAAGCCTTCTCTGAAATACCTTCATTCTATGCTTGAATCTATGGGATTTTCGGGTTTCAATTTAGGACTCCTAAACTCTTCTCACATAATCTTTAGATTCCGGACTGAAGCTGAGTATTATAGGTTATGGGTCCGTAGATCTTGGTTCTTTGGTGGATGTTTTATGAAAGTTTTAAAATGGGAACCAGAGTTTGATCCGCACATTGAATCCCCAGTCGTGCAAATCTGGGTGGGATTTCCCAAACTATCATTGTACCTCTTTAATCAAAATGCTTTCTTTCCTATTGCTAATCTTATTGGTAATCCTTTGAGACTAGATTATGCCACAAAGTCGCTTTCTAGGCCTTCTATTGCTAGAATTTGCGTCAAAGTGGATGTTTCAAAACACTTACCTTCACATGTTTGGATTCAGAGTGGTAAGCTTGGTTTCTCTCAGGAGATTTTATATGAGAGATTGCCTGACTATTGCCATAGTTGTCTCAGACTTTGTCATCCCTCTATATACTTTAGCAAAAAATAGGACTGTCATAAGGTTAAGAAACCCACCTGGGTTGAAAAAGGTCATAAGGATGGTACCTCCCAAGTTGAACAAAAAGTTTGCACAAGTAGATTGGATCTTATACACAATTCTGAAAATCAACTTTCAGATTTTACTGATGCAGTTATTGAAAATGTGATTACCCCCTCTAAGATTGAACCTAATGGAACCCAGCACTCTAGTGATTCTAAGAAGACCGAACCTCAGATTTCCCTCCCCCTTCAAGAACAAAATTATACCACTGTACCAAATGAAAACTCAGAGGAAGAGGATCATGATGCCTTAGATTCCAATGTTGAGGAAGTTGACAAGTCAGTCCAGATGGAAGAATCCTACTTAAATAATATGGCCAAAAAAGGAAAAAAACCTATGGTTGATGAGGATGGGTACATCAATCCACATCCAAGAAAAACTAGAAGATTTAAAGACTACTCAAACATAGAATGTATCATTGTTACCAGATCAGTGAACATCTCTAAAGCTGAGTATGTAGAAATCTCCCAGGAGATGTCTCAAGTAGAGACTCCCAAATCAGAACCTACTAATGATCCTCAGGAAATGCCTCAGGTATCAGTTTCCAGTACTGTTCTGTACTACTTCTCGCCGCTTTTTGATGAACACGATATTCAGTAATGGATCAAGCATATGGATAGAAAACAGGAGATTGCTCATCAAGAGCTTCAGGAAGGTAAGATTTCAACTAAACATTATCTTTATATTAAAAGATCCATCTCCACTGAAAAATCAAAGATGAACAGCAAATCAACTTGAAGCTGGCCTGGATGTTGCTCATGTCTTGATTATCCCTGATTTAGAGATTTAAGTCCCTTTTTCCAGATTTATTGATTTGTTTTTTTTCAAAGTCATGATCAGTATGAGGATTTGTTTTTTTTATGTCCTAGACTACTGTATTCTATGTTTATTAGTTGATCTGGATCCTGAGTCTTTTGGTTTTCTGCCTCCTCCTATAAAGGTCAGCTCTTTTTCTTGATCTGGATGAAATGGTTTGGATTTTTTGATTCTGCCCAATTATTTGCTCTTTCTTGGAACTGTTCTGATCTGGTCAGTGGAATTCTGAATGGGTATGAGATGAGATGGATATTGGTTTTTCTCTCATTTTAAATTAGTTTTCAGTCTTTTCTGCCGTACTTCTTTTTTCAACATCTGATCTTCCAGAACCTACTCTGAAACAGAACTGGATTTTTGGAATTCTGCTCTGTTTTTAGTTGGTTTCTTCTGTTCTTCCATGACTCCAGGAATGCTTGTTGGATATCAATACTGCTCTGTCTGTTTCAATCAGTGCAGGTGGTCTGCAATTATCAGTCTGGTAAGCAGCCTACCTAATTTATTGGATGGAGCTCTCTCATTATGAACCAGCCTTGAAGTATTGAGCAGACTGCCCTTGAAGTGAAGATCCTTGCTGTATGATCCGAGATGGAAGATCCCTATGCATTTTGAAGGAGCTAATATGGGTTGAAAACCTTCCTAATTTGTGTTGTCTTATGCTTGATTTGGCCGGAATGCTCAAGTTCTATTTTGGATTTTTGCTGCTGGTCTTTCCCTGCACCTGTATGGTTACAGACTTGCTGAGATGATGTGTTGATTGAATCATATATGCTTGGACAAGCGCTGATCCTGCACTGGATTTTGAAGTTTCAGAATGCTGATGATATGGTGGGGATGATTATTCAGATCTTCTTCTGAAATCTTTTGATGATTTTTACCCGGCTTATAAAGTTGTATCTTTGTTGGTCTCTTCTAGGTTAAATATGGTGTATGCATTTTACACCTCTGGATTTACTTGTAACCTTTTTATTTAATAAATTTATTTTGGCATGGATTGGGTAACCAATCCATGTTGCCTCTTTGAAAAAAAAATAGATACATAATACCTAGGTAATTTCAATGTAATTCATTGGAGTTAGTTTATTATAATTTTATATATATAAAAAATTTATCGAACTTTTTACCGCCTTTTACCCACCTCGTAGGAGCATTTGCAAATTTACATAAAACGTAATTTTACGACTTCTGTGAGTTGAATTTCAAAAATCCAAGATACACAGTTGATATCAGTAAGTAAAATTTGGTTCAATAAGATTAAAATAATTTTTTGGTGTATAGTAACTTTTTACTTTTATTTACCACAGTTAAAAGTAAATAGGGTAATTAAGGGTAAAAATGATATTATTATTACTCTAACACGTGTCCTAATTCTATTGGATAAGTTTAATTCTACCAAAAACAACCATAGGAATAAAGTATGATCCTTTAGGTCCACTTGGATTATATTAGGAAATTTATTATTATTTAATTCAAAGAAGAGTTAAAAGTGTTAAATTCAAAGTTTAATAACTAAACCATTTTTAATATAGGGTTACACATATGATAAATTTGATTATAAATATTAATTAGGAAGATAAAAATATTTCATACATAATGGTATTTTATTTATATTTTTTATATATCAAATAATTTAATTTATTTATGACACAATGATGATGCAGTAATTACCTAATTAATGAAATATTAAAATAATTGATATTAGAAATATCTAAATAAATGTAATTTGAGACTTTTTATGAATTCCACTAAATTTCTAGGTTAATATGACATGTTAGTGTTGGTTAGATGAATTTTTTTCTAAGTAATAATGTTTTAATGAATTTAGAAAAAACAAAATACCAAATAGTGTCAAAATTGACATAAAGGAGATTTTAAAAAAAATATTATATTATTAATTGATATTCTATTTGTAAAAATCTAAGGATTGGAAAAAAGACTTATATAATGATATTTGTATCATTAATGAACCACTTTAGGTTCTCTTGGAAGTATATAGTAAGTTTATTAACCATATAATATAAAAATACAAAGAGACATGGTAAATGTCAAACTATTTAACTAAGAGTTAAATCTAAAAGATAAAGTTAATATAGTGACCCAAACCTATCTAAAACCTATTGGTTGAGTAGTTTTTGACCCATAACCACCTTATTATTTATATAATTCATTTTTGATCAATTATAAACCGAAAATTATTTTATTAGAAAATAATATTTCTAGCTTTTCCTAAGGTGCCCCTCACGCCTCTTATAAAAGGTAACTTCCACTTCTATCTAATTCATACCTTAAAAGCCATTTTCTCGGCCAAACCCTGCCCAAATACCCTCTCAACTGTCCTACCTTTATCCTATAGGCCTTACTTTAGTCAGAAAGCCAACCTAAGGATCCCTTTTGATCAAATCAAAAGGAAGAACCCGAAGAAGAGGTAAATATTTCATCACCTATTTCAAGTTCATTTCTTCTTCCACTTCCTCTTTCTTTGTTGTTTCCATTATAAAATAATAACTTTATTATCTTCTATATACTTTGATGTTATTATAAATATGGTACAACCATATTCATTATTCTATCCATACTTTGAATGACATGTCACTATACGTGCGTACGTATGGATTACCATCTCCACGTCGTGGTGTAATTGTTATTCAATAAATTATTATTTGGATGGGTATAATAATGAAGTTTAATTGATGTAAATAATAAATATAACAAGATAATGATTCTGTATATATGATATAACATCTAATTATATATTATTTTAATATCAAAAGAATGATATTGTTGTCCGTGCGTTTGTACGGATTACCGTCTCCACGAACGCGATGGGATTCATTCCCCGTTGTATCCATTAATGAATAATTTTCATTAGATGATTAAAAATAAAGTTTAAAGACTTAATATCATTCTGAATATGAATAAGATACATCCTGTCCATAATAAACATTACTTAAGTAATGAAGAATATAAAGGAAAATGAATCAGTTGACACCTGAAACGACGATAATATTAAGATATTATTAACAAAGCAATATTAAAAGATCATATATGATATCATATTAATGTATATGATTCTTTTATAATTTAATAACATTTATTTCACCATTATAAATGAGTTTAACCTACCCTTGACCAAGGAAAAGTACAAGGTAAGGGTTAATTTCACAATCTCTTTATTATCTGAGGTTGTTTTTATGTAAGTATCAACTGGGACCTCTTTATCATCCACATCCATGTTTCTTAAAAATGCATTCCTAGAAATTTTTACTATTTACTAGACTATGAATTAAATTAATTTATATCCTTGTTAGACTTTTTATAAAATGGTTTGAAAGGAATATTTTCATCATTTTCCAAACAAGGTACTTTTTGACCTTTTCGACAAATTTAAGGTAAGAATGTTTTTTAACTTATACGGCGAGTGCTGCTATTTTTAATCGTTATAACATCGTTGAAGCTTCCCTTAAAATCTTATAAGAATATTTTCAAAATAAATGTTTCCTTAAATGTTTTCAAAATAGAAAGATATATTTCTCTAAAAAAGGTTTTGATTTGATCTATGTCAACATCCTTTGATGGATTTTAAGCTTATTTGAAGTCGATTTTTTATGATACAAAACGTCCATATTATATTGAAGGTTTTGTGATATGTTTGACTATGGATGTGTTATTTTTATACCATTCATGGTTTATGGATAAAGTATTGACATTTCGTTTTCTATTTTTAATACGAATGTTTATGTTATGTTTAAACCTTTTCATATGAGGAATGAATTGGAATTAGTAAGTGACGGGTGGAGCCAGATATAGCTCCTCAATGCATCGGTATGTCTCATTAGACATACTAGTGTCTTGGCACAAGGCCATGAAAAAATATTATTTGTATTCTTGGCACAAGTCCTTGACTATGTGGTTATGAAGTCTGGCATTATGCATTCCATCATTATAAAATTGGCAATTGATATTGTATGTGATTATTCAACCAGTAGAATATCCATGTGAGTAAGTAAATGGCATTATTTTGATTTATATTTCCCATATTATGATGAAATTTATGTTTAAAAGGCTTTTGTTTTAGTTTTATACATTGCCTTAAATGTTTATGCTTATTTATGAAAGTTTACGCTATATTGATATCCTTACTCAGCATTTGAACTCACCCCATTCTTTGTTTTATTATTTCCAGGATGTGAAGAAGTATATTATGACTGACCTGTAGGGATATTCTATGGGATATCAGTGTTGTCTATGGAAGCAATTTTGTTGTAGTTTTCCATTTTATGATGTAATGTAAACCTTATGAATGCATCTAATAGTTTCAAGGCTACTAAACTAATTGTTCTTTTGAGACTTGATCTTTTGTGATAATGCCAATGATATTTAATAATTCACCGACTCTGGGCTTATGGGGTCTGGGCGTTACAATAAATATACAATAAAAAGATTATATGGTTAATGTTGTCTTAAAATAATGAAGGTTTACTATGCTTTTATGCATATTAAGGGTAATTAAGAAATGGATTAATATTTCTTTGGGGAAGCTTAAATAGTTATTATAGGTATTGTAAAAGGTGTATGTGTTAGATAATTTTATTATACTCAATTAATGTTACATTTATATCTGGTTTTCAATTAAAATATGGTCAATTTTACCCATGAACTTTTTATTTGATTATTATCAAATGAAATTCAAAACAATTGATTTAATTTTCAGTTTTAATGAAAGAAATCAATACATTTGAATAATGTGGAGTGGAATAGAAATAAATTATTAAAAAATTAAAATGATTAAATGAATTCCATGTATTGTAATAGTAACTAATTGTGTATAGATAAGATCACTAAACAAAACTTGAGGAAACTATACATAAATGACAAGACTTATATGATATACCATACAGGTAGTGAGAAATAGGTGGGGTTACTCGCCTAAAAATTTAGTGATTGATGTTTGATGGTTACACTACAAACCACTTGGGTTATAATAGTATTTTGTGTACCACTTACTGATATTTTCACACATGGATAAGGGTAATGGTTTGGTGATGTATCGCAAAGGAAATTATAAAAAATGATCCTTGGATGACTATACAATATTTCAATATACACAAATTGTGCATTTAAAATGTTATATAAATATATTCATTGGTTTGTATGACCATAATGACAATAATAGGTCTTATATACTTCTTTATTACTCTACATCAAGTATTAGTTTTTCCTTTGTATAATTTTTATTTTTATTTTTATTTTATTTTCACTTTCACCCCCATTTTTATTCCTCATTCTCTTCTACCCATAGTATGGAGTGAGTCTATGATTATATTGATTATTAATCCCATTAACATGATATAATATTAAGATACATATAGGGGTTATTAAATCTTTACACATTTAACACCGTGATTTTTATTCCTCACTTAACATTTTTTTATATATTTTCAATTTAAATTATATTTCACTCTTTCTAAAACCCATGTTTCCTAATTAGATGGAAAATTTCTACTTAGTAAGGATAAAAATAATATTTTTTAACATATAATACTGTTTCGAAATTACGGTGTAATTATATTAAATTTTTCATGTAAAATATATTTAAAAAATTATCATGTGTTTATTATCGAATAAGAGATTAATATATATTGTAGTTAAAATAAAATTTTATTTATAAAATGGAAAATTATATATTTGATCCCATATGGTTGTAAAAATATTCAATTCTTCATAAAGAAACTTTAAACACATTTTAATTTTAATTTTTGTAATACCGTGATGGTTTCATGTTCCTATCAAATATGTTTTACTAAAGAAATTCCACATGTTATAACTAAAAATTAATCCATTGAAAAAAATAATTGATTAAAACATTACTTAATAAAATTATTAAAGTCATATCAATTTGTATTTGACCAAACATTTCACAAGATACCTAGTTAATTGTATTTTTGGGGAAACAAAAGTTCTAAATTACCACACCTTATAATGGGTCTTAGAATCACTACTAAGAAGTGAAAAACATATATTAAGTTTATAATAATTAAAAGTTTTAGAGTTTTAATTTTACTATATTTTAAAAAAATTATAAAATAAAATTTAGTTATAAAAAATATATTTTCTACATATATATAATGTTCAACATACAGTTTATAAATGAACACTTGTGTTTTTCTAAATTTAGTCAAATTCATTACAAAAATCTTCAAAAATATATTCTCTCATAAAATAATTTTACAATTTTCTATTAAACAAGGGATATAATGGTTTTTTCATTAAAAAAATAATCTATTAATGAATAAAAATTCCTTGATTTTCACTTTGAGTTGAGAAAAAATATTATCTGTTCTGATGTTACTGTACTAAATTTCAATGAAAATAGTTTCTACAATAAGGTCGTGAGATATATATATATATATATATATATGGATTTTAATTTGTAAAATAATGGATCAATAATAATATTTCTCTCCTTTCTATTTCATATAATCCTTTCTTATTTATTCCTTTATTTATTTGGATTTTATTTGGTAAAAATAATAATGTTTCCACCATCCTATTTGAAATTATGATAGTGAAAAAATTTACATATAGTAAGGAATTTATTTTAAACTTTTTATTACTTAATATAAAGAATATTATGTTGATCACATTTTTATTACACATAGTCTATCAAAAAACCTTTGTATTTTTACTTATTATAAGGGTGTATTTTAGTGATTAATGGTCAATTTGATAACATGTTTGGTAAAAATATATAAATAGTAATCCTTTTATATTGTTTTTTATAATATGTAACTAAAGAATGGACAAAATATATAATGTAATTTTTATCCTTCCCATATTTATAATATTCTCATTTTTTCAATACTCATTGGGAGTTGTGATATTAAAAAATTCTAGCAATTCAGTCAAAAATATTAAATCCTAGTAAGTATTGTTTATATTTATTAGGAAGATTATATATCTTTTTTATTTTAATTTTCATTAATTAGTTGTTATGATATCATATTTTCATTTTTTTTATTCCCTTTGTTTTTTAAATAATATTTTTATTAAACTATATTATTTTTAAAAAAGATATATTTATATGTAATCAATTCAATATACTGACAAATTTAAAAAACTTTTTAAATATAATAGGTATAATTTATTATTTTATAATTAAATAGGGTACAACATTTAATTTAAAATAAATTATTTATATTTTGTATGTTAATAATTAATAAATAAGTTTTATGATTGAAATTTTACTATTTTTTATGTTTTTATATGGGTGAATACACATAAAATATGGGTTTAGTATTTAAATTTAATGTTGAAGTCTATTTTTTCTAAGATGATAAAAGTCTCATTTCAAAATATTTTATGTATTTATTTTTAAAAAAATCGAAACATGTGTTCTGATAGTAATAATGTATATAGATGTTTATATTTTATTTATAGTATAATGATAAAAAACTCTCTTATTATATAGTTAATACCATTCTTGAAAAAAATATTTATGGGGAGATGTAATAGATTAACCATGAATATTTCTAGAAATAAGTATGATTTTTGTTCTCCGGTTTTTTAAAAATATTTCATTGACATAAATATTTCATATTAGTTTATAATACGACATTTTAGGTTTTTTACTAGTGTGTAAATATATTATTTTATAAAAAAATTGCATAAATTAATAGAAATTATATTTTAATTATCATTTATCTCATTGTTTTTTATAAAATCTATAATGTCCTCAATTGTTAAATAATTCAACATTGTTCATTCAATTATATATTTTATTACAATGCAATGACACTATTATGATTTTTAATAGAATTTGAATAAACATGGAAAAGGTAATTTATATATATATTTAACATATCATTCATCACACATAATTCATTGAATTTCCTTGTAAAATTTGATATTTACTTTTATATTGAAATTAGTTTCCATCATGATCTATGTAAAAACAAGTTTCTTCTATTTTTGAAAAAAATATGATTCACATAAACTTATATTATTTCAATGTATTTAACAAGGTAACCACCTATAAAACCTTGATATTTTAAAAGAAGTCTATATTCGATAATGTACCTGACACACATCACCAATATTTAGCACCCATAAAATATTATTATTTATTTATTATTTTTATAAAAAATTCATTCATTTGGAAGGTTTGAAAAATATTAGCTGAATTATAAAATATATATATATAAAAGATTTATAATCAATATAAATGTATTGATTAATTCTTAGGAAAGAAGACTCAATTTTTAGTAAGGTCATTTTATTATTTCTACCAAATCCTTTCTATTCAATTTCTAAAATCTTCTTTAAGGTTTAGCGGTAACCGTACATTCCAAAATTCATAAACAGTAGACCCCGTACTTCATAATATTTTATGCATTAAAAATATATTTCCTTTAAAAATGATTTTTATAAATTCATAGGAAAAATATTATAATTTATTTTTGAAAATTTTAGAAATTTTATTTTATAAAAAGGATATAATTTTTTAAATTACCATACTAAATTTTTTTAGTTTTAAATTTTAGTGTTTTCTTGAAATATTAGTTTTTTACTAAATAGTGAAAAAATAATGATTTTATAAAAAATTGTCATCTCCATTCAAGTATTTAAAATATCTCATTCAAATTTGAATTGGTTTTAAAATTTAATTAACAAATTTTGATTAAAAAAAATCCAATTAATTTCTCTTTAAATGTAGTTATTCTTAATTTTTCTTATAAAAACCTTGTATACTTGAAAATGCATTTTTATGGAAAATCGATTTTTGTCACATATTGTAGGTATATTTTAAAATTTATATATGCCACTTGTTGGGATTGAATTTGAAAAAAATTATAATTTTTTTGGAATCATCATGTCCAAATTTATTAAATAGTTCAATTTTATGTTCATTCATAATGAAAGGTAACCATGTTAAAAATGTAGTCACAACGATAAGGGTAAAATGGGTAAAAAAGGTTAAATATATGAAACAAGGCTTAAAATCATCTAAAAATATTCAATTAATCTATTTTAGGAGTCTAATTCGACCATACCCATCTAATATCATAACATTTATCATTTTTGTTCCATTTTACATGATAGATACCTTTATATTATTTTAAGTGAATAATAAATAAAATATGTCACTCTCTTTGTTTTAATAACTCTAATATTTTTTCATGGGATAAAATTTGGTTATGAGTGGTAAAATATAGTTATATGAAATAATAATTAATTTTTTTATCACGTTTAATTATTTATAATTTTTAATGATGATATAATTACATTAAAGTAGTGCGCAACTTTGATATAGTGCTTGTGCAAGTTATAAAAAAAATCAAGTAAATGACTTTAAGAATACTAAAAAAAATTTAAAAAAAATAGTAGTTTTATTGTGTTCAAATAATTTTATAAATAAATATAATGTGTTATTGAAGTTTTAAAATTTTATATTTGAAAAAAATACTATCATTTTATTTTTTGTAGTAAATAATTTGAATCATTCTGAAATTAACTTTAATTGTATTTTATACTAAATAATATATTATTAAATGATTTTATATTCATAAAAATATAATATTTCTCTAATTTAATGGTATTTGGTCTATAATATCAACTATTGTCCATTTATGAGTAACTTATCCTTATAAAGTGACTTTATTTATGCCTAATGAGCAAAAAACATTGTTATTGCAGTAATCGCTATATGGGTTAACATGATGTTAAAACAAATATATAAGGGGTAAAACATCACTTAAACTTGTCTAAAATATATTATATGTCATTATTTTTAATTATCTCAATATTATATTCTAAATATATTATTTTTTCCACTTTAACAATAAAATTAATTTATATTAATTTAATACTTTAAGTAATTCCAAGACTGTCCCTCTCAACAATTATAAAAGTAAATAATTTATCATATTTTCCTCAGACTAATTGAGAAATTTAGATTAAAAATCTAGGAAAAAACACTAATTAAATTCATTATTTACATTTTTTTGTTGATTTTATTCTTTAAATATCATCCATGGTCTCCTTAAGGAGATATACAATGAATGTTCTTCAAATAAGAGGCAATTGCCTTAACCGCGAATTTTCATTTTAATTATTATTCAACCACATTTGATTCCACACAAAACATTTAAATATAATAAAATAATTTCATAAAATAAACATATATGTAATTATGTTAATTTAATAACCTTATTATTCTACTTTTTCGGTCAAATGGGGATTGAAAACATCATTTATGTGTACGTTTAGACTACCACCTCCATGAAGTGATGTGTTTTATTTTCAATCACATCATCTCATGGATATTTATAATTATGAAAGTAATTTATATATATGTTATATTTAATAAATAATTATAATTTTTTAAAGATAATATATCTTCTATTTTCATACACTTCAATCTATTATAAAATTACAATCTTTTTCATACATATGTGTGGATTACCCCCTCCATGAAGTGATAAGATTCATTTTTCATGTTCTCCTTTTGTGGAATTATCTAAAATTATATTTAATGTGTAAAAATGATAACTAAGTTAGAATTATAATTCTATATATTATTTAATAGTGACCCATATGACCACTATCAACCTACCAAATTCATTTTGAGATGATGAACTGAACATCCTCAAAACACAAGACATGAACTTAAAAGATTAAGTAATTAAAAATGAAAATGAAATAAAATAAAAAAAAATAGTTTAATGATAAATTAGTAAATGTGTAAAAAAATTAAAGAGTAAAAAATTAATATATTATTACTATATAGTAGTTAAAGGTCATGCATATCATGTCTGGCCACAAGATAAGGGGATTATTAACTCAATTTACATTGTATTTATACATGTTTTTTTTGGTTTTACAATTTTTATATATAATAACTTCATTAATTAACTTCTAACTTCAATGTTATGATCTTATTAAGAATTATTCCTATCAATATTATTTCTTTGAGAAAAGTCTTGTATTATACACCTACTTACTTTTATAATGTTTATATGCTCCCTATCGAGATATTATATCATAAATGACTCTTTTAATATGATATTTAAATTCCCTTCAAATCTATATCTTTATTGAGATGTTAATTAAAATGTTATAAAGGTTAAATGAGTTTTCATGGTCTCAATTTCAATTCCTGGAGATATAATTCATGTTATGAACCATGATTTATTTTATATGGTTTTCTTAATACTCCAAGAATGTGTTTAACATATTATTTCATGGAAACTATAGTTTTTAGATAATCATTTTATATTACTTCTTTCAATGGATTTTTAATTCAAGAATTACCCAAGTTGCAAGGATTCCTTATCTCAAACTTCCTTCTTTGAGAAATGTTTTGATTGATGAACCTATATTAATTTGTATAATGTATGTACTGACTCATGATATATAATATCATGACTCTTTTTATAGTCATTGTATTTTGAGTTCCATCTTTTTTTCATTATTTTAAATGGCTTTTGATTTTAAAAGGACATAAAAGGTCTTTCTACAAAAATGATTCATTAATGGTTTTAAATACTTTTAACAAAACTCTTCAAGAATCTTATATATCTTATTTTAAGAAATTTAATTTCTAATAAAATAATTTCATGAATTTATGTTCCTTTATCTTTGACCTTATTTAAAATTCTTTAAAAAGTAAATTTATAAATTTTTTCCGTACAGATCACTTTTTAAACACATTAAAAAATATTGAAATGAATGATTAATTTTATCATTTATGGTTTGAATGTAATTTTAAGGCATCATGACCTTTATTTTATAAAAATATTCCATAATAAAATTCATTTTTTACTTTCAAATAAAATAATTTTCTCAATTTTTTGTGATTTTTTATTTTTTAAGGGTATTGAAATAAGAGGTTAATTTCTCCATTTTTCAATGAAATGTATTATATGTTTTTTTAAAGGTATTTTAATCTATGTACACAACCTTTAATGATTCATATACTTCACTGAAATATGATCTTATAATAATATTCATATTATTACTTTGGATTATATTACAGAAGATATTATCATAAAAAAATGTTTCTTTTCTAGTATTAAATTGTGTTATAAAGGAATGAATGTTATTTTAAAATGTTTTATAATGAAAATGAAGTATTTCAATTTTTTTATTTACGTATGGTACTCGAAAATTATTTATGGTGAATGGTGATCCAGATATATTTCATGATGATGGGTCATCTCGTTACAACATATTTGATGGGTGAGTCTGATATAACTCTTTAATGCATTGGGTAATGTTCGTTTTCCTTAAAGTCATGAAAGAGGAAGTTAACCAGGGGGTTTTCTCCTATAGATTTAACTGGGATTTAGTTATTTATAATGAGATAACATGGGTGATGAAGGTAATGTTCCAAGATAAAAAAACCATATTCTTGATATGATTTTTAATGGTTCCTTTGATCAAGAGTAATATCACATGGATCATGAATATTGTTTCTTATGAAACTTTCATTTCTTAAATATGTATTCCATGTATAATTTTTAACGATCCATTTTTATATTAGTATGAATTCCATTATCTAATGCTCGTAAACTTTTAATATGTTATCATAACCATATGCTTATCTTGTTCTCTCTAATGATATTTAGTTGTTAATGTTTATGTTTACCCATATTGAGAATTTTATATCACCATTATTATGCTTCATTTACCTATGTTATAAATAATTATGTTAATTAAGGTATGTCTAGAAGGTTTTCATATGGGTGATGATAAAGACATAATATAGAATAAGAAAAGACGGGTATAGTGGAAAAAATTATCACTTAAAGACATGGGTATTCTTACATAGTAGTTTGTCCTAATTCTCTAATAAATCTAAAAATAAAAGTATTAGGGTAGGTAATTGATCCAATATTTTTTGATGTTTTTTTCGTATGTATTAAATTGGATCATGTTTATCAATATAAAATACAGAAATATAAAGATTGTGTTTTTAGAAATAGATATGGGAGTGCAGGTTTGTGGCTGTTATAGTTGGTATCAAAAGAGGGTTTAGATAACTTAGAATATTAGGATGTATTCATGTGAGGATAAATGAAGATTTAGGAATAAAATAATGGGTTTATAATTTTAAGGTTTATCCAAATTTGATATTCATAAATACCCCTTTTATGTATTAAGTGATGGGATTTTAAGGTGATTTATGGTATTTTATGAGATGTTTTATTGGGTTGAGGTATATGTAACCTTTAGGTTTAATGTGAATGATTCTTTTATAAGTATTCCAATACAATTTTGGGTATGTAATTTTAAAGTTATGAGATAACAAATGAGGTTAAAACATTATTTAATGTTGAGGATATTGATGTTAATTAAGATATAGGGTTAATTATTTATGAAATAATCTTAGTTGAAACATGGGAGTTATTGTTGAAATTTTAGAGTAAAATATATTATTTATTTTATGATTGTTTATTAATTTTTTTTATTATCTTATATTGTGATACCCATTTCATTTTTTCAATATCTAAACAAACGATGAATAAATTTATATTATTTTTATAGAACATGAGACTCATTAGAAGTATATTATTGTGATTCAGATATAAAAATCCATCATGACTATTAATTTCATGGAAAAAAGAGATTTTATAGAAGTGTAAATTTATCAAATCATAGCTAAAAGATGAGATTGTGCTTAAAAATGGAAATAAATCAGGTATGTATATTTTCTTTTGTTCTCTATCCAGATGGTAAAATAATCCTTCAAATCTAGGAAAAGGATCTTGAAATAAAAATATTATCACATTTAAATCATTTTGGATGAAATGATGGACTTATTTATCTCTTATCAATTCATTATTTTTTCATCATTAACTTTGTCATGATCACATTCTCTATCACTCCCCATCATTATTTGGATGTTATTTTTTCATCTATATCTATATTTTCACACTTAAGTAATGTTATCCTATTTAGAAACTCATTGTGTTATATTCCATGTGACCTTCCTATTTCTATTTTATTCATTTTAAAAGAGTGTTTTACTACCCCTTTTTATGTTTTATTTTTTAAAAAAATTAAAAAAAAAATTAAAAAAGTTTTTCCTTTCATGATCATATGTTTTATCTTCTACTCCTTGGAATTGATGTTAAAGAATTAGTTTAACCCATTTTTATGAGACACAAGATATAATTAAGAGGAATAAATTTATTTTAGTGGGTATAATATTGTAATTAAATATTATAAAAATGAAAATATTTTATTGTTAATAAGATACTAAACATTATACTTTAACACCCGTGATAATTTATTTTTTAAATATGTAAGGACCTACGTTTTTTCAGACTGCAGTTTTGAGCAGAAATGTAAAGTTTTGTTATTGGATGCACATGAGGGGTAAAATTGTATTTTTCCCTTACCATTTTATCTGAGATAATGTTTTAACAACTCTGTTGGTCCCGAAATAGGGTTTTTACCCTAGGACAAGAGTTTGGTGGAAGTCTGAGCTGTTTAAATTTTAGCAGAATAATTAATATTTAATATTATTAGATTAAATATTAATTTATTCATGAAGGTTCATTTGGAAATAACTTTTAAATAGAGTATAAAATTGAGATTTTATCTATGATTTTGAGTCCATAATGGGTATTTTAGCCTAGGCGAGGCATAAACTCGAGTCGGTCACTAGGGCCATCTTGGACCCCGTTTTCTTTTCTTTCCTTTTATTCTTTTATTTCCTTTTCTTCTTTTCTTTCCTTTTCTTCTTTTCTTTCTCTTCTCTTCCTTCCTCATACTTCCTACCCAAACTCCTTGTGTTTATCCTCCTTCACCATGACCTAAAGGAGAAAATGATGATTTATAAAGGGGGAGAGAAGGAATGGAATATTGCAACCATTGTGAAGATCTCGACACGTAGAGTTGGTGTATGGCTTCCATGGACGGTGAAAACAACTAAAACTTTGCTAGTTTACACAAAAAAGGTAGAACCACTTACGTTTTCTCTATATATACCCTTTAAATTGTTTGTTTCATGTTTTATAGCCATATATTTCTTTATATTTTCCTCTTGAGGCCTGATCTGCTATTTCATGGGTGAAAACGGGTGTTTTGGGGGATCTAAGGGATCTCTCGTCGGGAAACCCAAGTTACACAACATGTGTTCCGAACGACCATGTCGTATATTCTTCCTATTCGGGGAAGAATAATTTTTCTTAATTACACATCGTGTACTCTGAGTACACTTTGTGTGGTGTCACATACCCATGTGTCCAACCGTGTAAGAAAGAACATGGGTTTTTAGTTTTTAAATAGTACATGTCATGTACTTTAAAGTACACATCATGTACTTTTACATAGGCAAACCCTATGTTGTTCTGGCCATGTATAAGTAAACATATAGAGGAAGGGATAAGAGTAAACGTCGTGTACTCTAAAGTACATGCCATGTACTTCTTCCATCTTGGTTTTTTGGGGTATTTTGTACCCTCGAACTCAGAATTGGGCGTGTGAATAGTCCATTCTGGGTGTTTTCCATGTAGATCACAATGGTGTAATTCTTTTGATATTTAGAGGTCATATAAATTGTGTTTGGGGGGTTTTACCTAAATGGAGAGGTTCTTCCATTGGTTATCATGTTTAGTTGTCACGTGAGAGTGAGACTTGGTGTGGATGATAGGTTGGGTGTTCAGACCAAACTAATTGAGGCCTTTGATCTGAGATGAGATGTGAGCTATCTCCCATGAACTATTCTTTTGAGGATGTTTCCCTAGTGAGGCGTTCCCTAATGGCCAACGAGGTTATGAGACCGGATGCTTCCAAGGATCCCCTGAGGGGTGCCTTAACTTATGTACGGACATAGGGAGTCCCTTGTAGGATCTCTCTCATGTTTTCCTTCAAGAGGATCATTGTTGTAGGATGCCTCTGTTGTTCTCCATTCGAGGATCTCGTCTAGGATTAATCCCTTTCTTTTTTCTAGTAATACTGTATAGGATTCCTTAGCTAGTGTTTACCTAGGATCCCAAGTATGATGCCTCCTCTGTGTTTGACTTGAGGGACCCAGCGGGTGCCCATGGTTTGACCGACCCTGAGCTGTTACATCGGGTTTGGGTAGAGATGGTTTTTGGGTGTCAACTTGAACCTTTGCGAAACTTGAAATCCCATGGGGATCTGGATATAGTGTTGGGTTGGGAATTATGGACACCCTCACTTGTTTGTTTATATCTAACTTGGTTTTGCTGATGCGGTAGTGTTTATGAGAGGTCATTCTTGGTTGGTGTATGTTGAGACTAACTTGAGTTGTATTTCTTGTTCGTTGGGATGCTCGAATGCACTCTCCTGGGATCCATCTTCTGAGCCATGTTATTTCTGATATTTTACTGGTACCTAGAGGAATTATGTGCGACTTAGCTATTGATCCTGGATATATATATATATATATTTATATATTGTGATATATATTTTGTTGGTATATCCAAAGGTGCTTCCAAGTATCCGGCTGTTGAGCCATACTTGTTTACTTTTATGCCTTGAGTGATACTGGGACTCTCGTGGTAGGAATGCCTTCGACAGACTCAGGGGAGGAATGATATGCCTATGGGAAAGGATTCGATATGCCTGCGGTAAAGGATCATATATTCTAGTAGGAAAGGATCGGATATGCCTATGGGCAAGGATCAAATATACCTGCAGGAAAGGTTCTGATATACCTGTGGGTGAGTTTGTTCTATGAATGAGGGCGGGGTTTTTTCTATGCCTACAGGAAAGGTTTTTCGAGTCTCGATTGGATTCATGGGCATATGATCAGTGTTTTCTAACCAGTGACCATTTACAGGATTAATCCACACTATACGGTATCCTAGTTTGTGATTGGAGGTGAGTACATGCGAACCTAGGTGTAGGATGAGCATCCCCTAGTCGTGACGTAGATTTCTCAGATAAGTAATTCGGGCATTGGCCGAAGTAGGTATATTTTGATGCTATTACGGACCCATAGATCAAATTAATGATATACGGCTTGAGTTCCATGACGTTCAGCTCAATTCCCTTACACATGATGTCCAGGCGATCGGGTTTATGAACCAAAGGATTGACTACTAATGTGGTGTCATGACCAGACCCTACCCGGGATCGAGCCGCAACTACCCCAAGCCTGCCTCCATAGGCCAGGTGCTGGCGACAAGTGTCGAATGCTAAACAACATGGGGAAGCCTTTTCCTGAGTACCTGTACACACACACGCAGCCCAATCAATGCAGAAGTGTAGAGTAAAAGGAAAAGTAAAGTATTAACTGCTATAAATAAACCACAAAGTGCATAGATCTCTAAACAGTACAAAGCAAGTGCTGAAGGTAAACTGACAAGAAAATGGAAAAATATGCACCCAACCAGAAAAGTGCCAAAACCCGACAACAGGTAAACAAATGTAAAACAGCTCGGAGAGTCCCACACCTGGAACCCGACAATGACCACAGTACGCGGTCCAAGCTCCCGAACTCCTAAGCTCCACTGAAGTCACGACCAACCAGTCTGTCGTCTGCAAGGGCACACCAAGTGCAGGCATAGCCCAAGCAGGATTGCGTATAAAAATACTCAGTCGGATGCCTCAAAGGCTCGACAGATCAAAAAAGGAGGTACTGAAGAGGTGAACAGTAGATCGAACGGGGAAAAGTAAAAGAGTATAACCAAGAGTGCAGTAAAGAGTACAGTATAGTATCATCTCAACCCAACCAAAGAAAGGAAGTAGACTCGTCCAAACACAAGGAGCTAGAAATGGCGAGAAGATGAAACTTCTCGTCAAGTCTTTTCTATCTATAGTAGGAGAGTAGACTCATCCAACCATGAGAAGCTGGACATGGAAAGCACGTGGCATACCCTGCGCGTCTTCGCCTCTCCTGGAAGAAGAGTAACCAAACCAAAGGAGTGGGTACTGGAACAAGGTATGTACATATCCATATGCTCAATCAAGAAACTTGAACAAGATCGCAGGGGGATCTCTATCCTGTAGCTCAGCCCAAGACTAGTGAGTAGCCAACAGTCCCAGAATTAAACACCATTTGATGCCCAGTATTCGTACGTCTGCCCCGAACTGCAAGTCAAGGGGATCAAATAACCGCACCTCGACATTATCCTCTATGGGCGGCACTGACTCGCCCGCAAGGTTTTAGGTCGCGTCACAAGGATGTGTCTTAGTGGGGAAAGAGCCCCCCGTACTTGAGAGTTCTGTGGGAAGTCAAAACACACCTCGTCACTGTCACACAATTGAGAGGTCTTATCAAAGTCGACGGGTTCCCACTGCCTAGCCCCGCGAAAGGTTAATCCGTTGGAGGGAGACCTGGAACCACTCTGGCCATCCCTGCTGGATGGTACCCCACTGCCCATCCCTGCTAGATGGTACACCACTGGCCATCCTTGCTGGATGGTACACCACTGGTAACCGGAACACTTAGTGGGAAACACGTCACGATAGATCATAGAAGGAAGATATGATATTGATGCATAGTTAGGGAGTCTACGCTCAGGGCTCACTAGGGGCTCCTTACCCTACTGGAAACAACCTCCTGGGTAGAGGATCGGGGCCCACATAATGTGTTTTTCACCTCTATACCCAGAGAACTCTACCAGGGTACACGAAGGGACGTGAGGATCTCCTCAGGCATCTCAGGGCGATCATGATCCAATCCGTTGAGCCACTATCGAAGCGGACTGAGACAACTCACTCCAGAAAGTGGGAAAACACCCACACTATACGAACGCACATATCTTAAATGATGTTGTAGTCCGGTGAAAGGGACCCAACACTGAAAACCCCCTCAGCTGAATGAACAGGGGAACCAAAACAACTCTGCCAGTCAAACCCTTGAGAATAGAACCAGGGGAACCCACTCAACCCTACTGGTTGAAACCATCAAGTACAGGAGGACCATCTACTTCACGAGAGGTCAAAGGTATCTAGAGAAGAACACAGTGCACACATTGGGGCCCACACGATGTGTCGCCCAAACACATCTCCAAACCAATCGCACAAACATCTTCAGGTAAAAACTACAACATGAACCTCCAAGAATTATCGTATACTCCCAGAGTATGGCACATTACCAGCCCAAGGCTATCGTGCACACAACACTCAACTTCAACGTGAAGGGCGAAAACAAAATTTCACCAACCTGCTTCCTCCACGGCCCTAGCATGGCCAACCACATCTCTTTAAACACTATCTTCACTCTCAAAGGAGTGAACACAATCACATGCTAAGGGTTCACTATAAACAATGCAGGAAGAACCACCACTGGCACACCTTTCATGCTTCCCCATTTAAAAGAGATCTCAAAGGATACTCTACACATCCAAACAGATATTACCGTTGTAATCCTCGCAGAAAAACATGCAAAAACAAATAGTTACTCACCTCCAATAAACATCCAATGTAAAAGTCGTTCAACAATGCTTTATTCCCAAACGGCGTCCCGTGGTCCCAAGTCATGGCCCCAAAAACAATCGGGCGCATCGCACCATTTCCATCTCCTCAGGAAGACACCTCAAATTGACTGCTCACTTGAGTGCAATGGATATCTAGAGAAAAAGATGCATTTCGCCGAGGCCCGGTGTGCCCGGAATCATTTTCCGAAGTTTGGCTCGGGTATGTTCAGTGAACGAACGAGCGGGTTTTTTTAACATTTGAACTGGTGCTCGGAATCGAATTCTGAGGGCACCGATGGAATCGCAGCACCGGTATTTTCTTAGAAACGCCTTTTCCGGAGTTGCGTTTGCTCGAGTGTGGTTTTTAATTTTTGGGCTTTAACTTAAGAAATAAAATAAAATTTGTGCAAGACTTTATTTTATATCACTTAAATCCACTTAAATACACTTAAGCTAAGTTAAGCAGATAGGGTGGAACCCAAAATATCCTACCCACTTGGTAGGATATTTGTTAGGTGGGGCCCACACGAGCCCCACCGTTTCTTCCCTCCTAAGTAACACACCCACAACCCCCCCTCTTTAATGAAAGTCAACCGTGCATTTTTTTGGTTAAGAAACGCCCCATTAAATTGGGCAGTTAAACTGTTACAATTAATTCATCTAATTAATGGTTCGTTTCTTAACTTTGAATTTCAAAATGTTGGCATGGGAATAAAATAAAACCAACACTTGTTTTTCTTGAGGTTGCTTGTGGGGAGGATTTGGGGAAAGCTATAAAGCTTGAAGATCTTTATCCTCCTTCGCGAAGAACGCGAAGAACACGAAGAACGCCAGCCTCCGACGAAAAGCGACGAAGAACACCGAACCCTCGGAGATCGACGGCGCGACGCCGTGTAGCGCAACGACGACAATCCTCCTTCCACGACGTTCCTTCCCCGCGACAATCTTCGATCAACAACCGATTGAGGTAGGGGATAGCGGTTCTTTTAATTCCATTGTGAATTATATCCACAACATGGGTTTAGTTGGTGCAATTAAATCTGTGTGTTTTTAATCCTTGGAGTTTGACTACGCGACGCTGTGTACCACGACGACAGCGATGCCCCTTCTGCGACGCGACGATCCTCTTCTTCCGCGACGGTCAATTCCAGGACGAACTCACGTTCGACGACAACATTGAGGTTGGGGTTTTTGTTCATTTTAATCTATGTGATTATATCAGCGGTTTGTTTAAATATTTTTCAGAAGACTTTTAAAACCGCTAACATGGTCGGTGCGGACCAAAGAACAAGTCCGAACCCACTGTCCCTTCGTTCTTGGTGTACGGAATGGCGGGAGACGATGAAGCAAGCTGCATGGATGTTGTGAGGACCTCGCAGTATAGAACCGGTCCTGAGAGGGCCGTCGGCGAAGACGGCAGGCGAATCCGACCACCGGAGCTCGTCCGGTGGTCCGCGGAGCAACACGCTGGCGCGCCTCACCGGCACGGCAGCGCCGGCGGCAGAAGGCGGCGGCGCCCGGCGCACCGCCGCGGCTGAAGCCGTGGAGGCGGGTCGACGGTCCCGCGATCGCACGGGACCGGAGAAGGCGGGACGCGGCAGGTTGCTGCGTCCGTTGGCAAGAGACGACCCCCCACGTGGGGTCGCGGATCATTCAAGGGGGCGGCGCCCCCCTTGCGCACCACTCGACCGTTATGGCCGAGCCGCCTGGTGACGGGGCCTTGCCCGCACCGGCTGGGCTGGGCCGCGCCCAGGCCAGGCCGGACTGCACCCAGGCCGGGCCGGGCCGACCCAGGGGGTCTCGGGCCGGGTCGGTCCGGGCCCGAAACTCCCACCTCCGGACCCCTTTCGGTCTTTTGCCCATATCTTGGGCTACAGACCTCCAATAGACACATCGTCAGTTGCGATTCGATCCTTGGACTGAGACGGGCGTTTCGGTATATCGCACTCAAGGTTTCAGAATACATTGGGTTCGGCAGGGTTGGTTCATACACGAAACCAACCGGGCCCTCGGAGCGGAAACACTTATAACTTGAGCTCCGGACGTCTGATTGACGTGTCGTAGACTTTGATGGATTCTTCTAAGTGAGACGGATCTTTTGGCTTACTCCGCCCGAGGTTTGGACGCAGGTGGAGTACGGTCGGGTTGGTTTTGACTTAAAAACCAACTGGGCCCCTGGGACGAAAAGGCCAATAACTCTCAGACCGGGTGTCCGATTGACGCGCCGTCTGCGATGTTGAGTTCCTGTTGACGAAGCGGAACTTTTGGATACATCAACTCTGGACTATATGTCAGTTGATGTATCAGCCTCTCGGCTCGTGGAGCGGACCCTCCCGAATGAGCTTGCTGTGTGCGGGAACCCTAGAGCTGGCTATGACTGCGACGACGACGACGATTGTACATAGATCCTCAGTGGACTCGACGGCGACGACTACATCACTCAGCGATCCTACGTGGATCAGTGCTATAGATCCTTTCTGGGTCTGATCCTGTGTGGGTCATCGCTCAGCGGTCCTATGTGGGCCAGCACCTACAGATCCTGTGTGGGTCTTTGCGGGGGTTAGTTACCTATCGATTCGGTGTGGGTCAGATCCTTTGTGGGTCATTGCGGGGGTTAGTTACCTATCGATCCTTTGTGGGTCAGATCCTTTGTGAGTCATTGCGGGGGTTAGTACCTATCGATCCTTTGTGGGTCTGACGGCTTAGATGAATCAGTTGCTATATCTGATCATCTCTATCGTCATACGAAGAAGTATACCTGTGTGAGCTGAATCTTGACTTGTTTTCCTATGTGGAATGTGTTGTGATATCCTTTGTGGACGTGATCTAGCTTGGGCTCGGATTTTGGAGCCGAACTGGAATTGATGACTTAGGTATATGTATGGGCAAATACCTAAGTAGTGTCAGATGTTACTTCGTGATTGTATCTTTCCTTTGTGGATTATCCTTTTTGGATTATGGGAGACCTTTAGGGGTCTCGGGGTCCCTACTGAGTAGCTTATACTCACCCCTGCATGGGCTATGCCCGCACAACGTTGTGTTGGTTGCAGACGACGGACATCACTGATCGTGGTTGAGGCTTGCGGAGCAGGACAGTACCTGGAGGTGGACCACTGGGCGGTACGTACTCGGAGCGATCAGCTGGACCTGAGGAGCTGTGGAGGCTATCTGTACTCACCCTTCAGGTGGGACTTCCAGTGGACGGCTCGACATTGAGGCTTCACTTTTCAGTTGTTGTTTTTCCTTTTCCAGTTGTACTTTACTTTCAGTTTGGGTTTGTATACTGGCCCACTTACTTTTCCGCACTTACTGTTGTACTCAGTTTTTACTTAGTGTTTACTTTTACTGCTTGCTTGCTCTGTGGTGTTTGTTTACTTTACAAAGGCAATGCCTTCCCTTTTTACCGGGAATTACGCCTTGGTTCTAGTTGCCAACCCCTGACCTAAGGAAGGTGGGATTGGGGTAGTCACAGCACGGGCCCCGAGGACGGGTCGTGAAAAATTGGTATCAGAGGAGTTCGGTTCTACCGCAGAACTTTGGAATCTGATCTTTTTCTATGTGAAGCAATAGTGTTAAGCGTATTGGGTGTGGTTATCAGTCCAGGGGGTCCAGTGTTGGTGCGGTGGCCGATGTATCAGTAAACCAGGACCCTGACTTCTGATTTCCGACTTAATGCACGAAAACATTGATTGCATGTGTGTTTCGAGTTTTCCTTGTGATTACTTTGTGTCAGCTCACCATGTATATTGTTGGACCGTGGCGCACCTGTTTATTTTCAGGATGGCCCCATGACGGAAACCAGCTAGGGTTCTGAGAGTTGTGCGTGACAACAGCCCACCGAGCGACGAGGCCTGGGTACAGGGCCCTTTGACAGCTGAGGCACCGGCGGTACATCTACCCGCCAAGCCACCAATGCTTCTAGCCCCAGCCGTTGACGATGCACGTCGCCTTAGTGCACTGCACGAGTTTCAGTGCCAATGACCACCCAGGTTCCATGGGGAGATGGACCCCCAGGCAGCCGAGGACTGGCTGGAGGCAATGGTACGAGTTTTCATGTTAGTGAGGACACCAGCAGACCTCATGGTGATCCTCGCTGTGAGCATACTGCACGCGGCAGCAGGCAGGTGGTGGAGATTGATGCTCTAGGTGCACGATGAGTCATCTCTTCTCTGGATGGACCTTGAGAGCCTCTTTCGCTCGGATTTCGTCCCAGCCACCCTCTGTGCGGTGAGAATCCAGGAGCTTCTTCAGCTGTGGCAGGGCAGCTTGACGGTTGCCCAGTACTCGGCGAGATTTACCGATCTCTCGTGCTACTAGACAGACATGGTACGGGACCCATTCTTCTAGGCCCAGACCATTGAGTAGGGATTGAGGCATGAGATCAGGGCATCACTGATCTCCCTCAGCATTCCGACCCAGGCAGGAGTACTGGAGCGAGCCCTTTTGATCGAGATCTTTCTTGTTGAGCCTTCTTCAGCAGCGAGACCTACCGTCGGGTGGCAGGTAGCAGAGTCTTCTGTAGCAGGCAGTCGACAGATGACTCATGGGTCCAGACAGACCAGAACCTCAGGCAGACGACCTCAGGACACTGGCTCAGCAGTGCGGGGCACACAGCGCGGAGTCAGTCTTTCGAGAGGCAGGCAGTGCTACACATGCGGCGGGCAGGGCCACATGGCTCGTGACTGCCCAACCCGCCGTGCCGAGGAACAGCAGACGGTTGAGGGGCCACCCAGGCAGTGGCAGAGGGTCGACCGTGGTGGTCCACCAGGAGAATGCGGACGAGGCAGAGGAGCTGTCCGAGCAGCAGGTGGTGGGCGACGCTTTGAGGCTCTACCACCTCCACCACCAGGAGGTCCACCCCGACCACAGGGAGCTGGCGGGCAGAGATAGGCACAGCTCCAGACAGCGGAGTCCTACGACTACAGCGCGCCCGAGATGATTCGAGGTACTATCTGTGTCTATTACACCCTTGCTGCAGTTCTTATAGACACAAGAGCGAGTCACTCTTTCATAGTCGCTGCCCTTATTTGGAGCTCGGAGATTCCGACAGAGCCGTTGGCTCGATCCTTACGGCTAGAGACTCCTACGGGAGCAGACTCGACGATTACGCACTGGTGACGGTAGTGTGAGATTACTCTAGGAGGCGAGAGATTTGGCTGGGATCTTCATGTAGTGGCATCGAGGCCTTACGACGTCATCTTGGGCATGGATTGGTTATCTACAGTCCATGCTCATATCGACTGTATTAGGAGCAAGGTGTGATGTTTACTCACCGACGGGAGCAGGTTCACCTTCACCGGCGAGAAGGGAACCTTCGCAGCACAGGATGGACTTCCGCAGAGGAGAGGACAACCCATCACTCATCAGTTGGCTAGCCTCATCCTAGGAGTAGTTGACGTGCGGAGTCCTAGTTTTCCTACAGTGGTGGATCAGTATGCGGACGTCTTTCCTGACAACGTTCCAGGACTACCTCCTCGTAGAGAGTTAGACTTTTATATTGATATGTACCCCGGGACAGCCCCGATATCCACTCCAGCATATCGGATGGCCCCTGTTGGGCTTCGAGAGCTATGGGTACAGTTGGAGGACTTGCAGGGCAAGGGTTTCATCCGACCCAGTGTTTCACCCTGGGCTTCCCTGATATTGTTCGCCAAGAAGGTGGACGGGAGCTTGCGAATTTGTGTCGACTATCATCGCCTGAACCAGGTGACAGTGAGGAACAAGTATCCGCTACCGAGGATTGATGACCTCTTCGATTAGCTCAAGGGAGAACGGTGGTTCTCAAAGATAGACCTCAGGTCAGGCTATCATCGGCTCAGATTTTGGGACGAGGACGTGCAGAAGACGGCCTTCAGATGTCGGTATGGCCACTATGAGTTCTTGGTTATGCCTTTTGGCATGACCAACGCTCCGGAAGTGTTCATGGTCCTCATGAATAGGATCTTTCAGCAATACCTCGATCAATTTATCGTGGTCTTCATCGATGACATTTTGATATACTCGACGACTGAGGAGGATCACGCCTACCACTTGTGGGTTGTACTATACACACTCTGAGAGCACCAGATTTATGGAAAACACTCGAAGTGTCAGTTCTGGATACGTGAGGTCCACTTCTTGGGGCATGTAATCTCTGAGGCGGGAGTTGCAGTGGATCCTGCGAAGATTGAGGCAGTGCTATCTTGGGAGCCACCCAGGAGCGCGACGGAGGTGCGGAGTTTCTTGGGACTAGCTGGATACTATCAGAGATTTGTTCCAGACTTCTCCAGAGTTACGGCACCACTCTCAGCTTTTACGAATAAGGTGAAACCCTTTGTGTGGTCAGACAGTTGTCAGCAGAGCATCCAGGGGCTGAGACAAAGATTGACCAGTGCATCTATCTTGAAGCTTCCGGAGGAGGGAGTAGGGTACGTAGTCTACTACGATGCATCAGGGACCAGACTCAGATGTGTCCTGATGCAGGATCGGGCATTGATCGCCTATAGATCACGTCAGTTGAGGCCGCATGAGAAGAACTACGCTACCCATGACCTGTAGTTAGCAGCAGTGGTCTTCGCTCTGAAGACATGGCGGCACTACCTGATGGGCGAGCGCTTTACAGTCTATTCTGACCATCAGAGTCTCAGGTACATCTTCTCTCAGAAGGACTTGAACTTGAGATAGTGGCAATGGCTCGAGTTCTTCCAGGACTATGACTTTGAGATAGTCTATACTCCTGGGAAGGGGAACGTAGTATCCTATGCTCTCAGTAGGAAGACGGGCATTCAGCTACTTGAGGAGGCGACAGAGCAGCTAGCCACTTTACAGACATCCTTTGTGGATAGAGATGGAGCAGCCTTCCTTCAGTCACTCACAGTCACTCCTCCACTACTGCAACGGGTTAGAGAGGCACAGTGTGGGGACGCTGACTGTGAGACATGGCGTGCACAGATATCCTCAAGACAAGAACCTGATGGTTTCTCCTTTGGAGCAGAGCACGACATCCTTTTCAAGGGATGTACCTTGGTACCAGTTGCTTTACAGGAGGAGGTGCTGAGGGAGTTTCATACTTCCCCATTAGCAGTACATCCTGGAGTGGTGAAGATATACCAGGACCTCAGACGACAGCATTGGTGGTCGGGCATGAAGAAGGTTGTGGCTGAGTTCATTTCTCGATACCTCACCTGCCAGCAGGTGAAGACAGAGCATCAGGTACCAGTAGGATTGGTATAACCCTTGGAGGTCTCGGAGTGGAAGTGGGACGGGATATCTATGGACTTCGTGACTAGACTTCCACGCACTTCCAGAGGTCATGAATCTATTCGGGTGATTGTCGACCGACTCACCAAGTCGGCTCACTTCTTACCCATCAGAGAGCAAGGCTCAGTGGAGAGTTTGGGATGTCTCTACATTCAGGAGATTGAATGGCTTCAGGGTGTTTCATCATCTATCGTCTCCGATCGAGATGCTTACTTTACTTCCCGGCTTTGGAAGGGGTTGCAGGAGGCATTCGGGATGCAGCTACGTCTGAGCACCGCCTTTCACCCTCAGACGGATGGTCAGACGGAGAGGACCATTTAGACTCTCGAGGACATGCTCTGTGCATGTTTCCTAGACTTTGTTCGTAGCTGGGAGGACCACCTACCCTTGGTAGAGTTTGCATACAACAAAAACTACCACTCCACCATTGGGATGACACCATACGAGGCGTTTTACGGCCGACCTTGTAGATCTCCTTTGTGCTGGACAGCCCCTGGGGAGTCAGCACTTGTGGGACCGAAGATAGTCCAGGCCACAACATAGAAGGTCCAGATCATCCAGGAGCGGATGAGGACTACTCAGAGCCGGCAGAAGTCCCATGCTGACAGGAGGTGGAGGCCACTAGAGTTCGAGGATGGCGACCACGTCTTCTTGCGTGTCTCACCTCGACATAGATTACGAAGATTTGGCCAAGGCAGCAAGTTGTCTCCACGCTTCATCGGACCATTACAGGTCCTCATCAGCATTGGAAAGGTGGCTTATCGCCTGGATCTACCACCTCAGTTTCATCGGGTGCACGACATCTTCCATATATCTCAGCTGACGAGATATGTGCACGACCCGATGCATATCTTTGACTATGGGGAGGTGGACATTGATGATGGGACAACGTTTGCGGAGGTCCCGGTGGAGATCAAGGATCAACAGGAGCGGGTCCTATGTGGACGGTCGATTCCTCTAGTGTGCATCAGATGGCAACTTGGGAACCTCCAGGAGAGCACTTGGGAGCGGGAGGCTCAGATGCGTGCTCAGTACCCACATTTATTTCCCTAGTTTATGATGTATCTCTACGGGGACGTAAAGCCCTGGGGTGGGAGTGATGTAAAGACCTGTAAAATTCAAGGAAATTTTTTTCTTAATTTTTTTTGGAATTTTACAAGAACATAGTTTCTGACGGCACCTGATTCCGAGGCCCGGTGTGCCCAGAATCATTTTCTGAAGTTTGGCTTGGGTGTGTTCAGTGAACGAACGAGCGGGGTTTTCTAACTTTTGAACCGGTGCTCGGAATAGAATTCCAAGGGCACCTATGGAATTGAAGCGCCGGTATTTGATTAGAAACTCCTTTTCTGGAGTTGCGTTTTCTCGGGTGTGGTTTTTAATTTTTGGGATTTAAGTTAAGAAATAAAATAAAAGTGGTGAAACATTTTATTTTATTTCACTTAAAGACACTTAAAGCCACTTAAGCTAAGTTAAGCGGATAGGTTGGAACCCAAAATATCCTACCCACTTGGTAGGATATTTGTGAGATGGGGCCCGTATGAGCCCCACCATTTCTTCCATACTAAGTAACGCACCCGCAACCCCCCCCCCCTCTTTAATGAAAGTCAACCGTGCATTTTTCGGGTTAAGAAACACCCCATTAAATTGGGCAGTTAAACTGTTACAATTAATTCATCGAATTAATGGTTCGTTTCTTAACTTTAAATTTCAAATTGTTGGCATGGGAATAAAATAAGACCAACACTTGTTTTTCTTGAGGTTTCTTGTTGGGAGGATTTGGGGAAAGCTCTAAAGCTTGAAGATCTTCATCCTCCTTCATGAAGAACTTGAAGAACGTGAAGAATGCCGGCCTCCGACGAAGGATGATGAAGAACACCGAACCCTCGGAGATCGACGGCGCGACGTCGTGTACCGCGACGCAGACGATCCTCCTTCCGCGACATTCCTTCCCCACGATAATCTTCGATCAACAACCGATTGAGGTAGGGGATTGAGGTTCTTTTAATTACTTTGTGAATTATATACTTAACATGGGTTTAGTTGGTGCAATTAAATCTGTGTGTTTTTAATCCTTGGAGTTTGACTACGCGACGCCGTGTACCACGACGACAGCGACGCCCCTTCCGCGACGCGACGATCCTCTTCTTCCAAGACGGTAAATTCCGCGACGAATTCACGTTCTACGACAACGTTGAGGTAGGGTTTTTTTCATTTTAATCTATGTGATTATATCCGCGGTTTGTTTAAATATTTTTCGAAAGACTTTTAAAACTGCTAACACGGTGCGTGTGGACCAACAAACAAGTCTGAACCCACCGTACCTTCCTTCTTGGTGTGCGGAACGGCGGGCGATGGTGAAGTAGGCCGCACGGACATTGTGAGGACCTCATAGTAGAGAATCAGTCCCGGGAGGGCCGTCGGCGAAGACAGTAGGCGAATCCGACCACCGGAGCTCGTCCGGTGGTCCGCGGAGCAACCCGCCGGCGGCAGAAGGCGGCGACGCCCGGCGTGCAGCCAAAGAGAACCGCCGCGGCTGAAGCCGCGGCGGCGGGCCGGCGGTCTTGTGACCCAGCGGGACCGGAGAAGTCGGGACGCGGCAGCCTGCCGCGTCCGTTGGCAAGAGGTGGCCCCCCACGCGGGGTCGTGGATCATTCAAGGGGGCGGCGCCCCCCTTGCGCACCGCTCGGCCGTTACGGCCGAGCCGCCTAGCAACCGGGCCACGCCCAGGCCAGGCCAGGCCGTGCCCAGGCCGGGCCGGGCTGGGCTACACCCAAGCGGGCCGGACCTGACCCGGGTCGGGTTGACCCGGGGGGTCTCGGGCCGGGTCGGTCCGGCCCGAAACCCCCACCTCCGGACCCCTTTCGGTCTTTTGCTCATATCCTGGGCTACGGACCTCTGATCGATGCACCATCAGTTGCGATGAGATCCTTCGATAGAGACGGTCATTTCAGTATATCTCACTTAAGGTTTCGAAATACTTTGTGTGCGGCAAGGTTGGTTCGTACACGAAACCAACCGGGCCCTCGGAGCGGAAACGCTTATAACTTGATCTCCGGACGTCCGATTGACGTGCCGTCGACTTTGATGGATTCCTATAAGTGAGAATGATCTTTTGTCTTACTCCGCCCGAGGTTTGGATGCAGGTGGAGTACGGTCGGGTTGGTTTTGACTTAAAAACCAACCGGGCCCCTCGGACGAAAAAGCCAATAACTCTCAGACCAGGCGTCCGATTGACGCGCCGTCTGCGACGTTCAGTTCCTGTTGACGATGCGGAACTTTTGGATACATCAACTCTAGACTATGTGTCGGTTGATGTATCAACCTCTCGGCTCGTGGAGTGGACCCTCTCGAACGAGCTTGCTATGTGCGGGAACCCTAGAGCTGGCTGCGACTGTGACGACGACGACGACGACTGTACAGAGATCCTCAGTGGACTCGATGGCGACGACTACAGCACTCAGCGATCCTACGTGGATCAGTGCTACAGATCCTTTGTGGGTCTGATCCTGTGTGGTTCAGCGCTCAGCGGTCCTGTGTGGGCCAGCGCCTACAGATCCTGTGTGGGTCTGATCCTGTGTGGGTCTTTGTGTGGGTTAGTTACCTATCGATCCTGTGTGGGTCAAATACTTTTTGGGTCATTGCGGGGGTTAGTTACCTATCGATCATTTGTGGGTCAGATCCTTTGTGGGTCATTGAGGGGGTTAGTACCTATCGATCCTTTGTGGGTCTGATGGCTTAGATGAATCAGTGGATATATATGATCATCTCTATTGTCATACGAAGAAGTATACCTGTGTGAGCTGAATCTTGACTTGTTTTCCTATGTGGATTATGTTGTGCTATCTTCTGTGGACGTGATCGAACTTGGGCTCAGATGTTGGAGCCGAACTAGAATTGATGACTTAGGTATATGTATGGGCATATACCTAAGTAGTGTCGGATGTTACTTCGTGATTGTATCTTTCCATTGTGGATTATCCTTTGTGGATTATGGGAGACCTTTGGGGGTCTCGGGGTCCCTACTGAGTAGCTTATACTCACCCCTGCACGAGCTATGCCCGCACTACATTGTGTTGGTTGCAGACGACAGACAGCGCTGATCGTGGTTGAGGCCTGCGGAGCAGGATGGTACCTAGAGGTGGACCACTGGGCGGGACGTACTCGGAGTGGTCGGCTGGACCTGAGGAGCTGTGGAGGCTATCTGTACTCACCCTTCAGGTGGGACTTCCAGTGGACGGCTCGACGCTGTGGATTTACTTTTCAGTTGCTGTTTTTCCTTTTCCAGTTGTACTTTACTTTCAGTTTGGGTTTTTATACTGGCCCACTTACTTTTCCGCACTTACTGTTGTACTCAGTTTTTACTTAGTGTTTACTTCTACTGCTTTCTTGCTCTGTGGTGTTTGTTTACTTTACAAAGGAAATGTCTTCCCTTTTTACCAGGAATTACGCCTTGGTGCTAGTCGCCATCCCCTAGACTATGGAAGGCAGGCTTGGGGTAGTCACAGAACGAGCCCCAAGGAAGGGTCGTGATAGTGGGACCTGTATCTCGGTCCCGAAGCGCAATGAACGGATCTCACCATTGCGATGCTCTCAAAAAAGTACATAAGATTGAATAATCACTTGTCCAAAATGGACACCCGGTGATAAAGATTGAAATCACCGCCAACTCCCAAAACACGCCTCATGGGGCCTGCACCACCGTGCAGAATTAAGGTGAGCAAATTGCGCAATTTCAATGCCCTAGGAAAAACACCCAAAAATGACGGCTTGCACGCCCCGAATGGACGTCCGATGAAAAAAAAATTTAAACGCTGCTCGCAGTTTAAAAGTCCGGCCGTGGGGCCTATGCCTCAACTCTGGCTTCAACGCCTGAAAGCCCCTTGTCAATCATCTTCTTGATGCCGGGGACACAACGCCGCTGACGGCACTCAAAACGGACTTCAGATTTTCCCGTGCCGTCCAAAACAAGAACTCGCAAAAAAATGCCAAACTACTTAACGGGTGTGTCGCGCCATCAAGTCCCTCATCTCGGGAATTAAAAATCCCCAAGATTATCTCAAAAAGATCATCTCAATTTGAGGATTGTGTCGCCATAGATGGCACGTGAATCCAACACCCAGCCATAATTTTATGTGCGATTTAGTATTTAACAGGACCGATCGGGTGGGTCGGTCCGGTTCGGCCGGCCCACCAGATGCCTAAACCGGCCCCCAGTTCACCGGACGGGACGGCCCATCTCGCCCGGACCGGCTTATGCCGGTCCGGCTTCTCCAACACAGACCCGTGTTCTGCGGGTCCTCTGCGCGTCTCGGGATCGTCGTGACCCCAGTCTCCCCCTCCGACCGGCCGACAGTCGGCCGGTCCTTGCGCTCGACCGCATGAACCCCTGGTCCCCACTGTGCCTCTGCGCTCGCCCAGCCGCCTGACCCCAGCCACCTCTGCCCTGAGGAGCCTGCTCGCCCGGCCGACGCCCTCCCTGTAGTCGCCTGCTTCGCTAGACCGCGAGCCCCGGATGCCTCCGCTGAAGACAGGCTGCGCCGCCACCGCCGACTCAGACTGCCGACTTGGACCATCACCGCAACCTCGGACCGCTGCCGCCCAGAATGCCGGATCCTCGCCGGAAGACATTCATCACACCTCGAAACTTCGCCGGATGATTGCAATCACCTCGGGACTCAGATTTCAATTCTGAAAAGTGCGTCGAATAGCTCAGAAAAAATACTGCACATTTATGGGCTTCGTTTGACGATCAAACGACAATTCAACTCATAATTAAACTCGAAAGAGGGGTTCAGAAATTAAAAAGCAAAATGAAATCTCCTACTTGTAGGGGCATAGCCCGGAGCTTCGCCACGCGTGCCGTTACCGCACCCGCCGCTCGATGTCACCTTGATCGGAGGAGGGAGGTGGAGGAGGATTGGTGAGGGGATCTCCTTGGTTGGGCCTTTCCGCAAGGAGATTCAAAAAAATGGAGAAGGGGTGGGGGTGATTGTGCTTAAATAAAGAATTAAATAACTTTTAATTAATCCTTTAATCAACCACGTAAAGACCCACGTCCGAAACTCCTGACGGGGTCAAGATTAATCCTCCCCTAGGGTAAACACCACCTCCCGAGTAGAACGGCGGTCTCAGAATTTTAATCCGAGCCTCCATTCTAAAGTTATAAAATTTAGCGTCCGAAGCCGCTAAATTATGAAAACACCCCTAGTGGCATTTTTCACAGAAGGTTCGCGCCCGCCAAAGTTACACCCCTTCTAGGGTAAACGGCAAGCTCCGGACTCAACGGTGTCCTTAGTTTTTCAATCTGAGCTACCATTTAAGATACAGCTGAGTTTATCCATTAAACGAATAAATTAATTATTATTTTTATTTGTTTAACGTTTCATTAACGGGCGAGGGGTCCCAACGTCCTGCGCTGACATACTTTATGTCGTTCCTAGGGTAATAACCCAATTTAGGACCCATCCGAGCACTCATATTTTTTAGGAGTTTTCCCATTTATTTGGCGTGCCCAGTGTGAACGCACTGAAAATTTAATTCCGACCACACCGGGGCTCGGAATCGCACGCCGTTTGAAGAAGCTTCTCTGGAATAACATCAAGAATATTCCAAATTATTTTATAGAAAAAACCGGGTTCTTACATCATTCCCTCCTTCAAGATTTTTGTCCATGAAAATCAAAACCAAGGAATAACTTAGGGTACTAAGCACACACTTGGCTCTACCGTACCCAGAAGAACTCTTGCACAGTCCTGCGCCACCACACACAGACCAAAGGATTTGATCTGTTCACGCAAGTTCTCCCCTTGCTGATGACGTGCATAAAAGCATGCACACTTCTTAGGTGAGCCACATGGGAGACGTCGTGCTCCCACTCCCGTCCTTGGGGTTAGGTCAAGGTGGTAGGGAACCTCTCCATCCCTCTGCACGGTCTCAAACAGCCCGAAGGCTCTCTGGGGTAGCTCACCCCCCCCCCCGACCGACCCCCTACATCGCACGATGCGACTGGAATCTCTGTTTGGACCTAGGACAAGGCCCAGTGATTCCCTCCTTCAGAATATTCATATGGTGAAACACCCAAGGATATCCGGTCACGCAATATTTCACAGTCGATGTCCCACGACCCAGACTCTCTTACATGCTCAGAGAGCGAAGGAGTCGATACCATCGACTAAAGAAAAGGTTCCACGTCTTCTACTCTACTGACATAGGGTTACACCGACGCCCCGCGTCACCCTGGTAACACCTCAAGCAAGGAGCAGGGACAAAATAATTTCACACACAGAGTCTAACAATTCTACTGCAATAAGGTAGAAGAGCCATAGGGCGTACCTCTTTCCACCTCATGCTCTGCAGGATCGTAGACATCCAAAGCTCACGGTTGTCTGCGGTCCCAACTGTCAGCTCCCAGAGCCTGATGCAGAATGCCTGTTGGTGATGGGAAGACCTTGTATGGTCATCCTACACTTCCAGCTCCTCCCACTCCTCTACAAGCACCACCTATTTGGGTGCTACTCCGATCACGACGCTACCTCTATCATGGTGGTGCACCTGCTGCCTGCCCGATATTCTCAGCATGCCTGGTCGGGCAGTCTCATGCCAAGTGACCTCAGCCATCGCAAGCATAGCAATAATGCTCTTGGGGATTCACTGGTGCCCTCCGGTGCCACTATGGTGTATGAACATGCCCTTGAATCCGGTTATCAGAAAGTCACATGCGTTGAGGTTCTGTCTGCCGACGCCCGCTAGCTGCGACAGACGTCTCGGCTCTGTCGAGCCTGCTTCCACTACTAACTTTAGAGTGTCACAGGAAGCTCTTTGTCACCAACGCCTAATCTAGAACCCTGGCATAATTGGGAATGCACAAGGGTACTATGATGGCACGAATCTCTATACGGAGACCCTACTCGAACTTCCACGCTCGGAAGCTTTCGTCATGGACCAAGTCCGGGTAAAAGTGTGCACGGTCTGCGAAACTAGTTGCATACTTGGTCGTCGTCATCCCTCCCTACTGAAACTGTAGGTTCCCCTGGTTCTGAACAGAGCATAAGCAGGAGGGGTAAAACTCCTCATGAAACAACAGCTGAATGTCGTCCCACGAAAGCGACAAATCGTCAAGTAACTGAGTCACCAGACTCCACCAACGCCTAGCTGCTCCGTGGAAAAAGGCTGGCTTCCAAAGCCACCCTCTGATCTGTCGGTGTCTGCACAAGCCTGAAGAGGCAAACCACTGTCCCTAGCCAAACCTCTGAGGCCTGAGGGTCTGGCTCACCACTAAACCTCAGCGGTCTTTGACACTGGAACTCACGAAGCGCGCTCAACCTGCGCTCAAGCTCAGTCTGCTCTGCTAAAGCTGTCTACTGCTCACCAGGTGGGGGTGCTGCTACCGGCCCACCTGAATAAAGGGACTCACATGATGGGTCTTGGAATGGGGCCTCTTAGCTCACAGGGTCATCATCACGAACCAAAGCTGGTATCCTGGCTGGTTGTCTTTACGGAGACATCATGAATGTTATCAAGGAGTTCCATGGTCAGATGAGCATATATGTATATAACAGTAACAACAATGGGTAGATGACTCAAGATGGACAGTCAAAGACTCAATCCTATGTGATTCACAAACCAATTTTCCCTGCAACAAGTGTCTCAGCATGCCGAGTCGACAAGTGGGTTATCAGGGTCCTGAATAATGGATACATCGGCCGCCGCACCATCACTGGACTCCCTGGCCTGAGAGCCGCTCTCGAGACACATTAACACTATTTCCCTAAATCCCAACCAATTCCTTTTTAAGGGTTTCCGAACAATGTCCCAAGGAACGAACCATCTCTGATACCGCTTTTTCACGACCCAACCCTACCCGGGATCAAACCGCAACTACCCCAAGCCCGCCTCCATATGCCAGGGGATGGCGAAAAGCGCTGAAGGCTAAACAACTCAAGGAGGCCTTTTCCTGAGTACCTGTACACACACACGCAGCCCACTCAATGCAGAAGTGCAGAGAAAAAGGAAAAGAAAAGTACTAACTGCTATAAATAAACCACAAAGTGCATCGACCTCTAAACAGTACAAAGCAAGTGCTGAAGGTAAACAGACAAGAAAAGGGAAAAACAAGCGCCCAACCAGAAAAGTGTCACAACCCGGCAATAGGTAAACAAAAGTAAAATAGCTGGGAGAGTCCCACTCCTGGAACACAACTACGACCACCGTACATGGTCCAAGATTCGGAACTCCTAAGCTCCACTGAAGTCACGACCAACCTGTCCATCGTCTGCAAGGGCACACCAAGTGCGGCCAAAGCCCAGGTAGGGGTGAGTATAAAAATAATCAGTAGGATTCCCTGAAGGCTCGACAGAGTAACAAAGGACGTACGGAAGAGGTGATAAGTAGATTGAATAGGGAAAAGTAAAAGAGTACAACTGATAGTACAGTAAAGAGTATAGTAGAGTATCAGCTCAACCCAATAAGGGAAAGAAAGTAGACTCATCTAAACACAAGAATATAGAAATGGAGAGAAGATGAAACTTCTCATTGAGTCTTTGTTATCTATAGTAGGAGAGTAGACTCATCCAATCACGATAAGATATACACAAAAAGAACGTGGCATACCCTGCGCGACTTCACCTCTCCTGGAAGGAGAGTAACCAAACCCAAGGAGTGGGTACTGGAACAAGGTATATACATATCCATATGCTCAATCAAGAAACCCAAACAAGATCGCAAGGGGATCTCCATCCCGTAGCTCAGCCCAAGACAAGTTAGTAGCCAACAGTCCCAGAAGTAAACACCATCGATGCCTAGTATCCATACATCTACCCCGAACTGCAAGTCAAGGGGCTCAAATCGCCGCACCTCGACACTATCCGCTTTAGGCGGCACTGACTCACCCGCACGGTTTTAGGTCACGTCACAAGGACGCGTCTCGGTGGGGAAAGTGCCCCTTGTAATTGAGAGTTCAGGGGGAAGTCAAACCACACCTCGTCACTATCACACAGTCAAGAGGTCTTCTCAAAGTCGACAGGTTACCGCTTCCCAACCCCGCGAAAGGGTAATCTGCTGGAGGGAGACCCAGAACCACTCGGGCCATCCCTGCTAGATGGTACCCCACTGGACATCCCTACTAGATGGTACACCACTGGCCATCCCTGTTGTATGGTACACCACTGGTAACTGGAACACGTAGTGGGAAACACGTCATGATAGATTGCGGAAGGAAGATATGATCTCGATACACAGCTATGTAGTTTGTGCCCATCGCTCACTGGGGGCTCCTTACCCTACTAGAAACAACCTCCTAGGTAGAGGATTGGGGCCCGCGTAATTTGTTGGTCACCCCTATACCCAAATAACTCTACTAGGGTAAATGAAGGGACATGAGGATCTCCTCGGGCCTCTCAGGGTGATCATGCTCCAATCCACTGAGTCACTGTCGAAGCGGATCAAGACAACTCACTCCATAAAGTGGGAAAACACCCACACTATACGAACACAAGTAGTCGTAAACGATTTTGCAGTCTGGTGAAATGGACCCAACACTGAAAACATCCTCAGCTGAAAGAACTAGGGAACCAAAACAACACTACCAGTCAAACCATCAAGATCAGAACCAGGGGAACCCACTCAACCCTGCTAGTTGAAACCATCGAGAACAGGAGGACCCTCAATGTCACGAGAGTTCAAAGGTATGTATAGAAGAACAAGGCGCACACATTGGGGCCCACACGACATGTGGCCCAAAATCATCTCCAAACCAAGAACACAAATGTTATCAGGTAAAAACTACAAAATTTACCTCCAGGAATTCTCGTATACTCTCAAAGTATGCCACATTTCCAGCCCAAGGATATCATGTACACGGAACTCAACGTCAACGCGAAGGGCGAAAACACAATTTCACCAACCTGCTTCCTCCATGACCCTAGCATGGCCAACCACATCTCTTTAAACACTAAATTCGCTCTCATAGGAGTGAACGCGATCACATTCCAAGGGTTCCCTACAAACACTTCAGGAAGAACCACCACCGGTACACCTTTCATGCTTCCCCATTTAAAATAGATCTCTAAAGAAACTCTGCACATCCAAACGGATCATACCGTTGTAATCCTCGTGAAAAAACATGCGAGAACAACTATTTAATCGCCTCCGACTGACATCCAACGTAAAAGTCGTTCAACACTGCTTTACGCCCGAACGATGTCCCATGGTCCCAAGCCTCGGCCACAAAAAAATTCGGGCGCATCGCACCATTGTGATCTCCTCGGGAAGACATGTCAAATTGACTGCTCACTTGAGTGCAACTGATATCCGGAGAAAAACATTCATTTCACCATACCGCACACGAGGGGTGCTTTGTGGGACCCACATCTCGTACCCTAAGTGCAACAAACAGATCATGCCATTGTGATCCTCTCGAAAAAGTACACAAGATTGACTAATCACTTGTCCAAAACGGACACCCGGTGATAAAGATGGAAATCACCGCCAACTCCCAAAACGGGCCTCATGGGGCCCGCACCACCATGCAGAATTATAGCGTTCGGATTGTACCATTGCAATGCCCATGGAAAAATACCCAAAAAAGACTACCTGCACGCCCTGAACGGATGTCCAATGAAAATGTTGCTAAACGCTGCTCGCAGCTTAAAAGATGGGCCATGGGGCCCAACCCTCAACTTCGGCTTCAATGCCTGAAAACCCCTTGGCAATCTTCGTCTTGACACCAGGGACACAACGCCACTGACGGTGTTCAAAATGGACTTCAGATGTTCCAGTGTCGTCAAAAACCAGAACTCTTGGAAAAACACCAAACTACTTAATGGGTATGTCGCGACATCAAGTACCTCATCTCGGGAATTAAAAATCATCGAGACCATCTCAAAATGTTCGTCTTGGTCTGAGGATCACGTCGCCATAGATGGCACGCGAATCTGACACCCGGTCAGAATTTTATGTTCGATTTAGTATTTAACGGACCGATCGGGTGGGCCGGGCCGACTCGGTCGGCCCACCAGATGCCTGAATTGGCCTGCGGTTCACCGCGTGGGCTGGCCCATCTCACCCAGACCGACTTAAGCTGGTCCGGCTTCTCCAACACAGACCCGCGTTCTGCGGGTCCTCTGCACGTCCCCGGGTCGTCGTGACCCCAGTCTCCCCCACCGACCGACCGACCGATGGCCGGTCCTCGCGCTCGACCGCGCGCGCCCACGGTCCCCCCTGTGCCTTTACGCTTGCCCGGCCGCCTGACCCCGACTGCCTCCACCCTAGGTAGCCTATTCGCCTGGCCGGTGCCCTCCCTGCAGTCGCCTGCTCCGCTCGACCGCGAGCCCCAGCGCCTCCACTGAAGACCGGCCACGCCGCTGCAGCCGACTCTGACCGCCGCCGCTACCTCGGACCGCCACCGCCCAGAAGGCTGGATCCTCACCAGAAAAAACCCATCACACCCCGAAACTTTGTTGGATGATTGCAATCGCCTCGGGATTCAGATTTTAATTCCAAAAAGTGCGTCGGATAGCTCAAAGAAATTACTACGCATTTATGGGCTTCGTTTGAAGATCAGACGGCAATTCGACACATAATTAAACTCGAAAGAGGGGTTCAGAAATTGAAACACAAAACAGAAACTCTTACTTGAAGAGGCGTAGCCCGGAGCTTCTCCGCACGTGCCGCTACCACGCCTGCCGCTCGATTCCGCCTTGATCGGAGGAGGGAGGTGGAGGAGGATTGGTGAGGGGCTCTCCTTGGTTGGGCCTTTCCACTAGGAGATGTAAAAAAAATGGAGAAGGGGTGGGGGTGATTCTGCTTAAATAAAGAATTAAATAACTTTTAATTAGTCCTTTAATCGACCACATAAAGACCCACGTCCGAAACTCCCGACGGGGTAAAGATTAAGCCTCCCATAGGGTAAACACCACCTCCCAAGCACAACGGCGGTCTCGGAATTTTAATCCGAGTCTCCATTCAAAAGTTATAAAATTTAGCGTCTGAAGCCGCTAAATTACGAAAACGCCCCTGGTGGCATTTTTCACAGAAGTTCTACGCCCGCGAAAGTTACACCCCTTCTAGGGTAAACAACATGCTTCAGTGTAACGCCCCGACCCTAATTACCTAGAGTCGGTGCATTATTACATAACATTGGCATGATCATGAGAAAGATCAAGTCTCGAAAGACCGATTAGTTTAGTAGCCTTGGAATAACTAGATACATCCATAAATTTTTACATTACATCATAAAAAAACATCTTGTCTTCATATCCCCTCATACTATCCCTGCAGGTCATTCATAAATTACTTCTTCATAATCCTGGGAAAAATAAAACATTGAAAGGGGTGAGCTCGGATGCTCAGTAAGGATAACATTATAGCAGAAGCTTTCATAAATAAGCATAAACACTTAAGGCAATGTATAACTAAAACAAAAGCCTTTTAAAATTGAACTTCAACATAGTATGGCAAAAGTAAAATGAAATAATGCCATTTACTTACTCACATGGATATTCTACTAGTCGAATGATCACATGCAATATCAATAACCACTTTCATAATGATGGAATGCATAATGCCAGACTATCATAACCACATAGCCAAGGCCTCGTGCCAAGACTACAAATAAGATTTTGCCAAGGCCTTGTGCCAAGACACTAGTTTGTCTCATGAGACCTACCGATGCATCGAGGAGCTATAGCGGGCTCCACCCGTCACTTATTAAGTCCAATGCATTCCCATATGAAAAGGTTTAAACATAACGTAAACATTCGTATTAAACTAGCATACGAAATGTCAATACTTTCACCACAAACCATGAATGGTATAAAAATAGCACATCCACAGTCAAACATAATTCATTCGATACAATATGGAAGATTGTATTGTATCACATTAACCTCAATCAATAATAATGAAGGATGTTGACATAGATGAAAATAATCATCAAAACTATTTGAGAGAAATATCCCCCTTTTCTTGAAAACATTTAAAAGTCACACTATTTGTCAAGAAGCCATTTAAAAGTATATTTTTGAATCAAAGTGTCCCATACCACTTTGAAACTTTTAAAAGGAGTTTTAATTTTAAAACTTTAATGTCCATATAAATAAATCCTTAAAACCATTTTTAAAATATGGACATTAATGATCATGATTTAGAAGAATAATTCTTTAAAACATTTTAAAATGGTATTTTGGTTAGAGTTTCTAACCAAAAGAGAGACACTTGAATACAAATAATTGAGGTAATCAAAACATTGTAATATCATGAGAATAAAGGAATTCATGATATACTATGTCAAAGTACATTATATACACCACATAAAAGTGATTTGGTGTATATCATCAAAGAAGTCTCAATAGAATGTAAATTGAGATGAAATCTCTCATAAAGGTTGTATCCTTAGGTTAAGGATAAATCAACGACATAATTATGTGTGACAAATATAAATACACTAAATATGATTGGATATTCAGTGTAAATCAATCAAAGGATATTCACACATATTCTTGTAAAAACAATACCAACGAATTGGATGTTTAACTCAACAAATGGAGAATGAGTTAAAATTACTCTTATCAAATTCATATCAATGAATTGAGAATTATCAATGGAGTGATTATGTGTATCAAAATTATATCCATAGGAAGGGAGTGGAAATTATGACATAATCAAATGAATAGTGATTCCACACATAATCTTGGGGTAATATAATCAATGAAATATGTGTAAAGCCAAATGAGTGGAAATTGAAATCTCAAATTCCCTTATCGATTAGGTAACTTACGAAACATACACCCATGAAAGAAGTATCATACCATGATGATGTAAATGCCCATAAATTAAAGTATATTACACAATGAATACGATCATGGGCAGTACACATACACCACATGCAATAATTAAGTGGTGATCAATGGAATTCTCACGGAATTAAAAGTGAGATAAGAAAACCCTTACTTTGTACTTTTTCCTTGGTCGATGGTAGGTTTACCTCCTGTATAATGGTGAAATAATTGTTATTGAATAATACAAGAATCATTTACTTTAATATGATATCATATATGATCTTTTAACACTGATTTGTTAATAATATCTTAGTATTAACGCCGTTTCGGGTGTTAACTTACTCATTTTCTTTTATATGTTTTGTTACATAAGTCATGTTTGTTGTATCTTATTCATATCCAGAATGATATCAAGTCCTTAAACATCATTTTTAAATCATTAAATGATAATTATACTTGAATGGATACGATGGATAATGAATCTCATCGCGTTCGTGGAGACGGTAGTCCGTACGTACGCACGAACGCTACTTCCATTTAATTTTTTAAAAAGAATCGAATCCAAATGATACATAGGTATATTACTATTCCAGTATAATATAATATTTTATATATGTTACTTAAGTTCATTAACACCATCCTTTATACGTTCCATGTGTGGTATGAACGAGTCATATCATTTTAAGGGGGCGGTAGTCCGCACTTCCTCAAATGAAATTATCGTATGTATATACGACATGAAACGAATAATGGTATGAAATAAAATGGAATTACAGAAGCTTATATATAAAATATATATCATTAATATCATATTTAATTACAGTGCCATCATAATGGCCACCATGAGAGGCGGTAAGATGTTTTTGAACAATCATCGTTTCGTGAGGCGTTAGTTTGCCATCCACAGAAACATTATGTTCATCATCCATTAGATGGAGTTGTGTGTATGTGTAGTTTGAATACTTCTTATAAAAACATCCTAGTATATTGAGGATACTGGTGTTGTTACAAAAGAAGGGAAATAAAAAGAGTTTGGGGGTTGAAGAAGCAAAATAAATGAAAATAATTTAAGAGAAATCGTTACCTTTAATTTAGGTAACTCACTTTGGTTGGAACCAAAGGACTTGTTGAAATGCTTTCTGCCTAAGGGGAAGCTTCAAGGAGGAGGAGAGGGATGTGGGGAGCTTAGTTGGGCAGAGTTTGGACGAGCCAAGTGGCTTGAGAGGTGTGAGGAAATGAGAAGGAGGAGTGCCCTTTTATAAGAGGGGTGAGGGCCACCTTTGGAAAAGCTAGAAATATTAATTTATAATAAATTCATATTCGGTTTCCAATGGCTCCAAAGTTGATTATTCAAAGGATAAGGTGGGGATAGGTCGAAAACCACTCAACCAATAGAATTTAGACAGGTTTGGGTACTTATATTAACCTTATCTTTAAGTATTAACTCTAAGTTAATTAGTTTCACTTTTACAATGTCTCTTTGTATTTTTATATAATATGGTTAATAAACTTACTATATACATCCAAGCGACCCACAAGTGGTCCATTAATGATGAACCTATCCTGATATAAGTCTTTTAGCCGAACCTTATATTTTTAGGAATTTAATATCAATTAATAATATAATATTTGTTTTAAGAACTCTTTTATGTCAATTTTGACACTATTCAATAGTTGATTTTTGTGAAACTCATAACAGGTTGATTACTTCGAACAAAGTCAATTAAATCAATCCTAATATATCATATTATCCTAGAAAATTAGTTTAATTCATTAAAAGTTTCATATTATATTTTTTTGGGTATTTATAATATCAATTATTTTAATTTTTCACTATTATAGTAATTACTGCATCATCATTGTGTCATAAATAAAATAAATTATTTAATGTCTAAAAATTATAAATAAAATATCATTATGTAGGAAATCTTTTTAGATTTCTAATGAATATTTATAATCTAAAATCCAACATATATAACCCTATGTAAAAATTGTTGTTCTAAAAGATGTAAGCTTATGCCATTTTTATTTTTATTTTAACTTTATTAATATAAAGTGTCCCTACCACATACAAGTGGCTCCAAGGGGTCCCCAAATTGACCCAAGGATGCTCATGGTCGGGTATGTGTCCACCAATAAGGTTAGGACACGTTTTAGGGTAATTTTGTATTATTATAATATTATTTTTTTTAACCCTTATTTACCGGATTTACCCTTAACCATGGTAAATAAAATATTTACTGCAGTAATTATTCAAAATGTCTAAAAATAAAAGTTACCTATTTACACAATTTGAACATCCTGATTCCAAATATGGAATCCATTTTTCTAAATTCAAAACACAGAAGTGGCAGAAATTAATTTAAAATTAATTCCCGCTGTCAAAACAAAAAGCGTGTTTTTAAGAGATAATAACTATCAAAAGATTGACACTTGTTTATATTCGGTTTAATTGTAAAATTATGTCTAATGACCAACATTATATTAAATTGTAAAAATATATTCTAAATATACTTTAAAACCACTCAAATTCATAATTTATCACTATTAATTATTTTGATTAAAAAAGTTGTTTTTAATTAAAATTTAGTAATTTTCACTATTCATCAAAATATGAAAGTTATCTGAAAAGTACCAAAATTTCACCTTAGGCTAAATTCGATATTCCGAATCCAAAAATGAAGTCCATTTTGAAATATAAAATATATATAATTTCTAAAAGTAGGTATTACTATTCATAACGGCTAGTTTGATTGGTTGTGGTGTGTTAAAATCTCGAAGTTGCGTACAATGCACGTCATTGCATTATTCGAAAGGAAACATACCGAGGAAGCTTGGGGTGTTACATTCAGACTCAACGGTGCTCTCGGTTTTCCAATTAGAGCTACCATTTAAGAGACACTTGAGTTTAACCATTAAACGAAAAAATTAATTATTTTATTTATCGGTTTAACGTTCCGTTAATGGGCGAGGGGTCCCAACGTCCCACGCCGACATACTTTATGTCGTTTCTAGGGTAAAAACCAAATTTCAGACCCATCCTTGCACTCAAATTTCTGAACCAGATTACTGTTTAAGATTTTTCCCATTTATTTGGTGTGCCCAGTGTGAACGCACTGAAATTTTTATTCTGGCCACACTGGGGCTCGGAATCGCACGACGTCTAAGGCGCTACTCTGGAATAACATCAAGAATATTCCAAAGTCTTTTATAGGAAAAACCGGTTCTTACATGTGGTTTCTTTTTTATTGATTCACATACTCATGAATATTCATATTTATGTACATATGATAGGTATGGTACTATACATGTATACATATATAAATATGGAAATCCATGGTGGAGCTTCCCCGGTTGATAGGGATTGCAGAGCATGGGTTTGAATGTGGTTTCACATTTGGTTTACTTAATTTTTTTGTGTTCCAGCTAGGCTGAGCACGTTGCAATTGCATACAGTTTTAGCAGCACAGTTATAGGTTTCTTATCAGGGTGGCCTACTGAGATTATTTCTCACCCATGCACATACACCTCTGTGTACGTGTAGACATTATGTTGGATTTTTTGGTTGATAATGATTTTCATGGTGGATAGGGTTGAGCCCAGTGTTTCATGATCAAGCGGGGTGGATCGAGTGGTTCTACGGATCGGGCTGCTGTAGTTCGAAAATGTCTGGAGATCAGGTATATGGGTTGGCTCGGAGTTAGTAATTGTACCCTATACTTTTACTTTCAGTATCTTTTGTACTTGTATTTGTATGTTTGTCCTAGTGGGTGACCAGTGTTGTATTTTATTTCATAGTTGTTTAGGATTTTACAACATTTTACTATTATATCTTGTTCTATTTCATTTTTTATTTCTTCCTCACTCTGTTTAGTTTATGTAGTGTATGATACATAGTTATTTATGTTTTTTTCTTAATTTTTATGAGGGTGTAGTCTCCCCACTATGACCCTTTAGGCCCTCGCTTCTAGTCGGGAGCCTTTGGCATATGAGAAGGCGTGCTTGAGCCCTTTTTCCAAACTGGTTCGGAGCACTAGTTTAATGGCTTACGGGTCAGGATGTTACAAAGTGGTATCAAAGGAGTTTTATTTTCCTCATCATTACTATTTGGGACATATTAAATAGGAGTATTAAGAATGTTTCAGAACTTTTGATGGATATTGGACGGGTGTGTCGAGAACACTTGTTCGGGTAGGAAGACTCGGTTGCCTGTGTATGGGATAGTTGTTCAGATTTTGTGATGTTATAGTTGTATATGAATTTTGCCTTAAATAATGCACATGTTTTGTTTATGTTTGGATTAACTATGGATATATGGCTCTTGGCCATCAGTAAGAGGCCATAGATGACTTTTTGACTCTTGACTGGAAAAGGCTAAAGGCGTCTCAAGCATCATACTAGGTACATTGGATTCACAGCATATAGTCATGCTAGTGTGTGTTTTTACGGATGACTGAGTCCTTTTCGATTGCTTAAAAATACTTATTATTCTAATTTCAAGTTATTTGGATCTATGTTGAGGAATTTTTTTGTGAGTTTTATGACTCGGTTCTCATGAACCACCTATATAGTGACCCTAGTTATCAATATGGAAGGTGATGACTTTCTGTTTAACTCCTTGTTGGGTGTTTCTTCTCAGGTCAATAGTTATCTAGTATAATTTTTGAGTATGATTTTGATCTATACCAAGGCTTCTATTATGGACTAGACCTCATTAGAGTATTTTTGTATATGGATACCTGATGAGTTTCAGTTCAGTTTCTATTCCGTGTTGGTTGTGACCTCCAAGGAGTAGTTTGTTCCTAGGATGCTCGGAGAGGATTAGGGCCCTCATAGGTTGTGTTCTCAGTATGACCATTTTAGGTCATTGTGATCTAACTTGATTTTTATAGGTTTTAATCTTTTAGGATAGGTGGTTAGACCTTGTGACCCGGTTGTGAGGGTTTTCTATTGGGATAGGTTGAAGACCTAGAGACCCTTGGTTTTGACTCAAACCCTTGTAGGTTGATGTATGTTCTATTCTAGAGCAACCTATGTAAGGGAGGTTGGCCCATGTTTTCAAATTCCTTTTGGTAGTGAGATTAGTTTACATTCGTTTTATGATGGAGTCACATTAGGTGATTGGTTTTTTGTTATATTCATGTTGATCTCATCATCTTTTGATTAAGGCACATCGGGTGCTTGTTTTTCAAGACTAGCTTCGATGGGAAGAACTATTTGGGAGCTTGGATTTATTAACTAGTATTTTCAATTTTTCTAATGTATTCAGGGCGTGGGTAGACTCTAGCTACAGGAACGATGCCATATGTATGGGTCGTGTGATAAAGATGCACATCGGCTGCGTGTGGTATCATTTGAATCTAAATCAGTGAGTGGTTGGGTACGAGCCAAGGACTGATGTTTTAGGTCTTTCCATTGGCATGGATCCCAGATGTTGTGTGTAAATGTACCTCCATGGTAGATGAGACATCATGGAATAAATCAGGTACAGTAAGATGGTTGACCCATGGCTGAATCCTGGCCAGGTTTGGATAGGATGGTTAGCATGGCCCGGAGGGAGCTGGATGCTTCTTTTATAGAATCTAAGTGTACTACTCTTTGAGATGACCATGTGCTATCTTGATTCATCTTGAGTATGATGAGAGAGTTTCAGTCCTACACCGAGAACTTTTTTATTTCTTAATGTTCTTCCCTGTTGAGGTGGGAACCTGTTGTGGTTACTCTCAAAGAGCGGTGTAAGGTAATCCATATGGTGGGGAGTGCACCTTTGGCCGTTTGAGGGTGGGTTTCCTACTTTTGGTTAAACTTAGGTGTTTTTTGTGAGCTTTTGAGCACATAGTTTTCTTTTAACACGATGATAGGGGTAAACCTGTGGTGGGGAGTACCAGATCAGTCATAGTTAAATGTCTTCTGTGTAGAAGGTAGTTGTTAACGCTATAAGGTTGGTATTTGGACAGCCCAAATAGCTTGGTTGTGTAGATTATCAGGATAGGATCATGGATGTTGGTCCTTTCACTAGGATTCTTAGGGATGAAAAGGTTTATGGTGGGGATTTTGTAGGGACCTGTGTTTTTCTAGACTGTAGTTTTGAGAGGAAATTTGAAGTTTCACTATTGAATTCTAGTGAGGGATAAAATGGTATTTTTTTCAAACAATTGTTCTCGGATAATTTTTCTGACAACTCCGTTGGTCTTGGAATAGCGTGTTTACCCTAGGACAAGAGTTTGGTGGAAATATGAGTAGTTTGAATTTTTGCGGAATAATTAATATTTAATATTATTAAATTAAATATTAACTTATTCACGTATGTTTGTTTTGAAATAAATTTTAAATACAACACTGTATTGATATTTTTTCTACGTTGTTGATTCCAGAATGGTGTGTTTAGCCTAGGCAAGGCATAAACTCGAGTAGGGCACTAGGGCCGGCCTCGGCCCCTTTTTTCTTTCTTTTTCTTCTTTTCTTTCTTTTCTCTTCCTTCCTCCTCCTTCATTTACACGATCCTTATTATTATTCTCATTCATTGTGAACTAAGTGAGGAAATGGAGATTTAGAAAGAGGGATATGAGGAATGGAAGATTGGTTCCATTTTGAAACTCTCGACACATAGAGTCGACATATGGCATCCGTGGACAGTAAAAACAACTAAAGCTTTGGTGGTTTCCGCCCAAAGGTAATATTGTTTATTTTTTCACCATATATATTATTTAAATTGGGTTTTTCATATTTTTATATCCATTTATTTCTTCCTTGTAGCCTCTTGAGGCCCGATCTTCTGTTTCGGGAGCTAAAAGGGGTGTTTCAGGCGATACGAGGGATTTCTCGTTGGGAAACCAAGGGTACAGGGTGTGTGTTCCAAAGGAACACTCTGTGAATTCTTCCCATTTAGGAAATAATAATTTTCATTAAGTACACATCATGTGGTGGCACATGGACATGTGTCCATACATTTAAGAAAGAACATGGGTTTTTGGTTTTTAAATAGTACACACTGTGTAATTTAAAGTACATGGTGTGTACTTTTACACAGGAAGACCCTATGTTGTTCTATCCATGTATACGTAGACATCCAGGGGAAGGGATAACAATACACACTATGTAATATAAAGTAAACACCATGTACTTTTTCCAACTTAGTGGTTTGGGGTATTTTGTGCCCTAAAACTCAGAATTTAGCGTGTGAGTAGTCCATTCTGAGCATTTTTTCCACATGGATTACAATGGTGGAATCATCTTGACATTTAAAGTTCATCTATATTGTGTTTTAGTGGTTTTTATCTAAATGGATAGGTTCTTCCACCAGTTATCGAGTTCAACTGTCACATGAGAGTGAGACTTGGCGTGGATGAGAGATTGGGTGTTCAGACCAACCTAGTTGAGACCTTTGATCTGAGATGAGCTATGAGCTATCTCCCATGACCTATTCTTTTGAGGATGTTTCCCTGGTGAGATGTTCCCTTTTGGCCTTTGAGGTCATGAGACCGGATGGTTCCAAGGATCCCCTGAGGGATGAATTTACTTATGTGATGGCCTAAAGAGTCCCTTGTAGGATCTCTCTCCTATTTTCCTTTTAGAGGATCCCTATTAAAGGATGCCTCTATTGTTCTTCATTTGATGATACCATGTAGGAATCCTCCATTTATTTTTGATATGGATCTTGTGTAGGATGCCTTCGCTTGTGTTTACCTAGAGGATCCCGAGTAGGATACATCCTCAGTGTTTGACTTGAGGGAACCAGTGGGTGCCTGTGGTTTGACCGACCCTGAGCTGTTACATCGGGTTTGGGTAGATATAGTCTTCGGGTGTCACCTATAACCCGTGCCAAACTTGAAATCCCATGGTGTTGTGAATGTAGTGTTGGGTTGGGCGTTCGGGCCACCCTCACTTGTTTGCTTATATCTTACATGGTTTTGTTGATGTAGTAGTGTTTACCAAAGGTTCTACTTGGTTGGTGGTTGTTGAGCCTAACGCGAGGCGTATTTATTGTTTGTTGGGATGCCCAGACGTACTCTACTACGATCGGGCTTCTGAGCCATGTTATTTCTGATATTTTACTGGTATCTTGAGAAATTACATGGGACTTGGCTATTGATTTTGGATATATATATATATATATATATATATATTGTGATATATATTTTGTTGGGATATCTAGATGTTCTTCCTCGAATCCATCTGTTGAGCCTCACATGTTGACATTTACGCATTGATTGATACCTGGATTCTCGTGGCAGGAATGCCTTTGACAAACTCAAGGGAGGAATATTATTCCTGTGGTCAAGGATCAAATATTCTTGTGGCCAAGGATCAGATATGCCTATGGGAAAGGATCAGATATGCCTCTGGGCAAGGATCAGATATGCCTGCGGGAAAGGTTCCGACATGACTATGAGTTAGGTTGTGTTATTCCTAAGGGTGAGGTTTTTTCTTTGCCTATGGGTAAGGTTTTATGAGTCTCAATTGAATGCATGGTCATATGCTCAGGGTTTTCTGACTAGTGACCTTTTACAGAATTGACTGTCTGTATATGATATCCTTCTTTATAGGATTGACTGTCATTATATGGTACCCTATGTTGTGATTGGAGGTGAGTACGTGTGAACCCAGGTATAGGATGAACATCCTGCTATGGTGACATGGCTTACTCAGATATAAAATTCTCATGTTAGTTGAAGCAGTTATATGTCGATGGGATTACAAACCCATAGATCGACTTAATGATATACAGATTGAGTGGCACGACATCCTGCTCAATACCCTTTCATAGGATGTCCATGAAATTGGGTTCATGGACCCAAGGATCAACTACTAATTAGGTTTCTAGTAGATTGATTCAAATACTCATGAATATTCATATTTATGTATATATGTATAGGTATGGGACTATATGTTTATACGGATATAAATATGGACATCCATTGTGGAACTTTCCCAGTTGATAGGGATTACCGACACTGGGTTTGACTATGGTTTCACGTTTGGTTTACTTTATTTTGTTATGTTCCATCTAGGTTGATCACATTTTTCTTTCATACACTTTTAGTAGCACATTTATAAGTTTCTTGTCGAGGTGGACTACTAATATTATTTATCACCCCTGCACATACACCTCGGTGTACTTGTAGACCATATGTATGCTTTTAATGTTGATCATGAGCTGTATGGTGGATAGGGATGAAGCCTAGTGTTGCATCATCAAGTGGAGCTACTCGAGTGGTTCTACTGATCAGGTTGCTACAATTCGACAGTGCCTGGAGATTGATACATGGGTTTTCTCGGAGTTAGTTGTTGAGCCATGTACTATTACTTTCAGTATATTTTGTACTTGTATCTATATGGTCATCCCAGTGGGTGAACAGTGTTATATTTTATTACATATTTGTCTGGGATTTTACAGCATTTTACTATTACAGCTTGTTCTATTTTAGTTGTTTATTACTTCTGCACTCTGTTTACTTTCCACTGTGTATGATACTTAGTTATTTATGTTGTTTTCTTACTTTGGTATGAGGGAATACTCTCCCCGCTATCACACCTTATTCCCTTGCTCCTAGTTGGTATCCTCTAGCATATAGGGAGGTGCGCTTGAGGCCTTGTGTCGAACTGGCTCGAAGCACCAGTTTAGTGGCTTCTAGGTCGGGACGTTACAAAATACAACCATTATAGATTAACCGTTGAATCGGTGGATACCAATTGATGTAAAATAATAATAATATATATATATATATATTATTTATATATATAAATTTCCTACTCAATAAAAATGTATATATTAATTCTTATGAAATAAGGAATCAATTTTTAGTGAATTTATTTTATGCTTAAAAATACATTTTCTTTAAAAATGATTTCTATTGATTCTTGGGAGAAAATGTTATAATTAAATTCATCCACTTTTTTAAAATATATATATAATTAAAAGTGTATAATTTTTTAAATTTGAATATCAAAATTATCTTTGGGTGGTTTTTTGATATTTTTCTCAAAGATTAATTTTTCAGTGAATAGTGAAAAAATACATATTTTATAGAAAACTCTCATTTCTTTTCAAATTTTTAAAAATTACTATTTTGTTATGAGCTGGTTTTAAAAATTAATTAGTTTATTTTTATTAAATATAATACAATTAATATCATTATAAATTATATTTTTCTTAATTTTGGTGTAAAAACATTTTTATACTTAAAAATTCATTTTTTGGGAAACCTATTTTTATCACATTTTATGAGTTTATTTTAAATTTAATTTATTCCAATTATATAGATTCAATTTGATAAAATTATTTATTTATTTTTAATCAAATTTTTCATATTTTTTAAAAAGTTTACCTTTATTTCATGTCATAATTAATACTAACCTTGAAAAAAATGTTGTCACCAAAGTATGGGAAAAATGAGTCAAAGAAGGTTAAAACTATGAAATAAGGAAACCATACACTTTAAATTAACATATTTTACGAGTTTTATTCTATAATAACATCTAATAATTTTTTATCTAACATTTTGGTCTCATTTTCTCTTGATAAAGATCTTTATATTATTTTAGGAAGAGAAAAAATACAAGATTTTTCTCTTTATTTTAATAACTATAATAACTTTTCATATGGATTAAAGGAGGTTATGTTCGGTTATAAATGATTTTTTTTAATGATTAATTTTTTATCATTGCAATATTTTTAAGCTTTTATTGATGATATAATTTCCTAAAATTCTTACGTAATACTAACACAATGTTTTTTCTAGTAGAAGAAAATGAGAGTAAGTAATTTTAAAAGTAATACAATTAAGATTATATGGGTGAGTTATGGTGTTACAAGAACTTTTTAGATAAATATAATATATTAATGATTTTTTATAATTTTATATTATAACTACATTACTCTCTTGGTATTTTTCTAAAGTCAGTTAAGTGAATAGTTTTGAAAATGACTTTAATGGTATTTTATTTTAAATAATATTTTTATTGAAAGACTTGATATACATAAAAATATTATAATTGGAAACTTTAATGGGATATGGTTTTTAATATCAAACATTTTCCATTTATGGGTCACTTTTCCTTATATAGGTTCATCCATTACCACTAAAGAGTAAAAAAACAATGTTATTGCAGTAATTGTTAAAAGGGTTAATTAGATGTTAAAACTAAGATATAGGGGTTAAAACATCACCTAAAGTTGTCTAGATTGTTTTGAATGAGATTATTTTGAATTATATAAATACACTTTTTTAAAAATATAAATTTTTTCCACTTCAACATGATAATTGATATATATTAACTTAATACTTTATGTAATTCCAAGAGTACCCCTCTACTCTCTTTTAAATGAAACCACCTCCTCTATTTAACTCACACTTATTAAGACAATTATCTCAAACAACCCATAAAAAACCAGTTCTAAACTTCCTTAGTTACATTATATTGCTTTTTTTATTCTTATAATATGATCCCCATGGTCCTTGTAGAGAGATCAAAAGGAGGATCATCAAAGAGGAGGTAATTTCCTTAACGGTGCGTTTTCATTCTACTTCTTATTATAACTCCTTAAATTCTATCCTAAACATTTAAATATAAAAAAAATATGTATCTAAAATATACTTTTATGTTATTATGTTAATGTAATAACCTTTTTCTCTCATTTTCTATCAAATAGGGAATGAAAACATCATTCGTGTGTATGAGTGGAATACCACCTCTACGAAGCGATGTGTTTCATTTTCCATCATGAAATCTAATGGATGTTTATAATGATTTTTTTATTGTATATATATTATATTAATGACATAATTGTCATTATATAAAGATACTATATCCTAAATTTTTATACTCGTCCATATGTTGAAAAATGATATTGTTGTTTGTGCGTACGTGTGGATTACCACCTCCACAAAGTGATGTGATTCATTTTTCTGGTGCACCTTTAATGGATGGTTATAAAATTTTATTCAATATATAAAATTATAATTACTTAATTATTTTAATTCTATATATTATGAAACAATGGCCCCCTTCAACCACGATCAACCTACCAAAGTCATTTTGCAATTATGAACGAAACGTCCTCAAAACACTCAATGTGAACTTTAATGATTAATTAATTAAAAAAGTAATTGAATTAAATTAAATTAATGGTTTACTGATAATGTAATAAACAAATAAAGGGTTATTATTTATGTAAACAATAAATATAAGTTTATTATATAGGAGTTAAAGGACATACTTAGGAATTTAGACTTGAGGTAAGGGGTTTCTTGAATCAAATTACATTCATTAAGTTATAATTCTACTTCATTGACCTTGTTATGGCAAGATTATATGTGAAATGGCCTATTATTTTATTATTTTTTATTTAAACTTTTTTTCTAAGGTGTTAAAATTATTACACAAAAACACTCCATTGAATAAATTCTAAAATCAATGATACGAACTTTTTAAGTATTATTTTTCACAATATTATTTCATTGAGACATGTCTTGTATTAAGAACCTACTTTATTTTATAATGTTTATTTTATTCCTATTAATATATTATGTCATGAATTAATATTTTACCATGATATTTAAATTTATTTTGAATTTTTCTCTTTCATGAGATATTCATTCAAATGTTTAAAATGTTTCAAGGCTTTTCATGGTCTCAATTTCAATTATTTGAAATATAATTCATGTTATGAACCATGATTTATTTTATATGGTGTAATTTATACCCCATGAATTTTTTTTAATATATTTTTTCATTTAATATATGGTTTTTACATATTCATTCTATATTCCTCCATTCAATGGTTTTTTATTCAATCATTACTAGAGTTTCAAGGGTTTCATGTTTTAAACTTTGTTCTTTGTGACATGTTTTGATTGATACACCTATATTCATTTATATGGTGTATTTAATTTTTCATGATATAAAATATTAAGAATATTTTTATATTAATTGAATTTTATGTTTTTACTTATGTCTTTTCTTTCAAAGTTTCATTTCCTTTAAAAGATTGTAAATGACTTTTCCTTTTAAAAAATTTCTTTAAATGTTTTAAAGTATTTTAACCAAACTTGTACTTTATATTATTTATCTTATTTTAATAATGTTCTTTTATAGACATAAATTATTTAATGATTTTTTTCCAATATTCTTGATCCTCATTCTAATTGTTTTGATAGGAAAGTTCATAAAACTTTCTATATACGCCCCTTTTAAATATCTCTATAATAGTTTGAAAATAATGTTTATTTTTAACATTTATAAGAGGAACTGAATTTTATTTCATCATGAAATTTATTTATTTTAATATTTTACTTAAAATTTATGTGGTTATATTTATATAAAATCATTTTCTTAAAAAAATTAATATTTTTCTCAAGGTACAAAAAAATGGTATTTTCCATTCTTTTCGAAGAAATGTTATAAATTTTATTTTAAAGTTATTTTCATCTATTTCAACATCCATTGATGATTCATCTACTTAAATGGATATGATATTATGATAACAACTATCTAATTTCTATGGATGTCTTATGATGATTGTTTTAAATAGATTATCATGAAACCTATATCTTTTTCATGGGTAAAAAAAGTTATAAAGGAATACATGTTTTTATTAAAATATTGATAATGAAAAGGAAAGATTATATTTTTTATATTCATGTATGGTTTATGGAAATTATATATGTCAATGGGTGAGCCTTATATTGCTCATGGAGGTGAGTGATCCCAATATAACTTACACGACTGGTGATCTAGATATAGCTCTCCAATGCATTAGGTAATGTTCCTTATCTTTGATGGCATGAAGGAGGGCGTTAAGCAATGTGGTTTCTCTTATAGATTTATTTGGGAACTAGTTATTTCTAATGAGTGAAAATGGGTGATAAAGATAATTTTCTAAGATACAAACAAATTTACTTTATGTGTGATATGATTTTTTAATGGTTCCTTTGATCAAGATTGACATAACATGGATCATGATTATTCATTCTTATTAATTTTTCATTTTTTAATGTTGTATGGCATGTCTCATGTTTAATGACTGATTTTTGTGGGTATTAATTCTCTTTTTTAATTCTCATATACTTTAAATATGTTCTCTCACACTTACGTTGTAGCACCCCCAGTTTTAAATAAGTAACCCTTCATTTATGAAATTGAAGTATATAAAGTGTTTGGGTAAAGTTTGGGATGGTTTTGAAGAATATTAGAACGTTTTTTTGGGATTTTATATAGCTTCATGGTCTGAGCATAGTTTTTGGAAACCGTGAAACTCTTACAGGAGACTGTGTACAATGAGGTAGGGGCTAAGGGGAATGTGCCCGGGCTGGCACATGATTTTTCGAAACTGTAAGACCACCAAGCAGAAACTATGTAAAGTGGGATAGGGGTATTTTTCATGGATGGTGTGCGGTTCCTCTAACTATGTGGTTCAACCATGTGAGGTCCTCCTTGAGGTAGAGGCAAGTGCATGGTTAGCTCATGATTTTTATTAACTATACGACTACCCATGCATGGTTTAATTACAAGACCCTAAAAATGTGTATCTAGGTCAGAATAATGTTTTAACCCCTATTTTTTCATCCAAATCATCCCTAACTTGATATTCCTTCCTCCAAAAGTCTTTAGGGTCTTCCCCCATCGAAACTAAAGTGATTTGGAGGCATTTCTTGATGCGTTGAAGCTTGGATCCCTTGTAAAGTCATCATTTATGGTAGTTTTTTATGTTTTTTCTTAGATATACTTTCTTCCATCTCTCGATTTATTATTTATAGTCCACTATGTACAGATTTAATGTTTTTTATTCTAATCATGGTTAGTTTTGGGATTTTTTATGTTTGGGGAAGAGATATAAGATGGGTTTTTGGAGATTCAACCCAGTTTTGTATTAATTTTCATCTCATTCTTCGTTTTATCCAAAATTACTAAGGTAGGTGGCTTCACTCTTAGATTCTATTATTATAACCAGAAATATTAATATCAAATTTATTGGTTTGTGTGAAATTTATTGTGAATTTTTTTTGAAATAATCGATGGAAACCCTCTTTTATGGTTTAAGGAATTTTACAAATTCAGTGTTTTGGGGGAAAGTAAAAATTGTAACTTCATTTTCAAATGATGATTTTAAAATGGTTATTTGGTTTCAATGCATGGAAAAGTGTTTTAAATAATTTTTTGGATTTATTGGAGTGGTTTTTTTAAATGGTTTTAAATAAAATATTGGTTTTATTGAAATGGATTTTTGGAAAAGTGTTTTCAATAAAAGGTTGGTTTTATTGAAATAGTTTATTATTATGGTTTTCAATAAAATTTTGGTTTATTTAAATGATTTTATTGTTTTGGAAAATATGGATCAGTATGTGGTTTTATTAAATGGTTGAGCATGTCTGGAAGGGGATGGATATTGGTTGTGAAGTACCACCATCACGAGAATGGGTTATGGACGTGAAGTTCCACCATAAATGGTAACATGAAGCTTGTGTGGTTATGTTGTTGTGTGTGTATGGTTGTGTGATATGGAATGGGTAATTCCAAATTAAATGATGAAATGGTTGGAATGACTTGTTTTGTTTCTTTCCTTAGAACTTGGTGTTGTTTTGAGACAACTATTTTATAATGGAAATTTCTTAGGAAACTATTTCCAATTGTTTTATATAAATTGTTTTATATAAAAGTGATAACATGTTCTATCCAAGTGGTGTGAGTAGTGAATTAATTTACAGAAATCCTGTTGAGTTTCATCACTCACCCCTTCTTTGGAACTTTGGAGATGTTGTAGATATTGTTTATTAGGAAACAGGAAAAGATAAAGTAACACACTTATTTATTGGTGCATCATGATGCATGGGGTGCTTGTGGAGTTAGAACCTGGATCATGTTGGATATTGGGAGTTATGTGGGTTTTCATTGAGTTTTGTTAATTTTTGTTCACTGTTTACTTTGATGATACCTTTTTTCCCTATGATAATCTACTATAGTTTGGTTTTGATATCAATGGTTTTAATTTGAGTTTTTTTTCATTGTTATCATGCATCATGTAGTGGTTATTTGCTTATGGTATATTTTATTGGTTTGTTTTATTTTCAAAGAGAAAATAATCTCCCATTTTCTAACTAATACCTTGGAAATTATTTCCATCCTTTGGCATCTTGGTGATGTCTCTTAAGGCCAAGTAGAAATTCCACCTTGACTCAATCCATTGATGTAAGAACCTAGACATTCTTTTTAGGTATGTTTTTCCTTTTCTGGTCGCTTTTGGGAAAAAGAGGAGAATCTGGAAATTTTCTAAGTACACGCCATGTACTTTATAAGTACATTTCGTGTACTTTGATGCTGCTCAAGGTCGTGTGCTGGCTGTGTCATGGCCACACACATGGCCATGTCGGGGTGACATGGAGGCCGCCTTAAGCGGAGTACGGAAAATCTTAGTACACACCATGTACTCCAAAATTACACTTCATGTACTTTCTTTTTTTTCGTTAAACGGATAGGGGTCACGTCTTAACCCCAAAAACGTCTTCTTCTCCAACTTCTTCGACTGACAATGAGGGTACAGCTGCAGATCTTCTCTGAGACGTCTATCTGTCACCGGTTATCTGAATAGAACGTCGTCGGTTGCAATAGAATCGTATCGGTGAGTTCTTGGTTCTTCTTTGGACATGTTTCCTGATTCTTTATCTTATGAAAATTATAAAAGTTTGAACATTTTAGACGTTTTTTTTCAGATATTCTATGTTCTAGGCCAATTCACAGGCTGAGGTTCAAGTATATCGATCTCCTAGGATTGAGGTGGGTGGTTTTTTTCCTTACGTTGAATGTCTTTGAGTTTTTTTGCAAAAGTGTTGGATTCCCATGTTTCAGGTATCTCAAGTTGGGGTTTTGATCCTACATTTTTTATTATGTGCCTTAGATTTCTTGTATGCTTGAGGTCATTAGATGAATAGTGATTTCTTGTTAGTAAGTTTGAGGATCACCCAATGGGTGTTTCCCTTGTTTTGGCTGTTTATCGTCGTTTGGATTAGGCTGCCTTTGAGGCAGACCTTGTTGCATTGATTGCCTACCTTGATATAATTGATTGCATGTATTGACTACTGTTTATATGCTTTTGATGTAGTATATCTATTAGCCAACTAGTTTGTTGAACTTACTTAGGGCTGCTGACAGTCGATTACGCACGACTGGATTGCTCAGGGCTGGGTGAACCTGACGCGGTAGACTAAAGAGGGAATTGACAATTAAGGGATTCCCTAGAGAGTCTGTTATAAATTAGTATCGTTCCCAGGACCTATGGGAATTGGACTTTGTGCTTCCTCAGAGTGTCCTTAGTTACATATCAAGACTACAGGGGGAATTAGACGTAAGTGCTTCCTTAGAGATTATATACCTATCATTGCAAGACCGCAGGGGTATTGATGGTGAGATCTTCCCAGAGTTTTTGTTACTTTGTATGATTACTTGACTAGAGGGGTTTGCTAGTATGAGCCACCTAGATAGTCAGTGTGAATATTGTCTGGTTGGTTGTGATGAGTCCACCAAGCCAAATAACAAGCTTGGGTTTTGTACTTCTTGTTGTTTAGGTAGTCTGCTAACATACCTGTTGTGTTACTTGCTATGCCTTGGGAATATAGAGTTGTTTGATTGATTTCTTGGTTTATAATTAAATGATTGAATTAAATTAATAAATAATGTGAATGGAGATTTGTAGGATTGTTTACTTTAGGGTACTCATGTTTCTCTACTTCATTTATTTCCATTACTTTTGTAATATTTCTCTCTAATAGTAGGGCACAGATCTTGTGGTGGTTGCCTATTGGGATTAGTCTCACACCCTGTTTGAGTCCTCCTTTTCGTCACAAACAGGTTATATGGTTGCAGGTGTGGATAGGGATTGTGGCCATTCTACTTTAGGTACATGATTGCTGGTTGGAGCTGGAGAGCATAGGAACGAGCTTAGGCTTCCGATGCTGCTGGAGTTGTTGTTTACTTTTAGTACTTTGTTTCTCAATTGTATTTTAGCACGTTGTTGTGTTTGCTACTTTCCTTTGATACTTTTACATGATGAATCATTATCATCATTACATTATATTCATTTCTTTCGGTGTTTAGTTTCTGTTATTGTATGTTGTTTACTGATTCTGCTATTGACTGTTATTTTCTTTCCCTTGTATACTTTACCAAATGAGGGAATAGTTTCCCCAATGTCTCACCAAGGCCCTCGCTGCTAGTCGGCAACCTCTGGTGTTTGGGGAAATGCACTTGGGGTTATGTGGCGAACCGGGTATGGGGCACCAGTTGAGTGTCTCCAGATTCGGGTCGTTACAAAGTGGTATTAAAGGAGTTCTTTTCTTTTCTATTGACTTACTATTTAGCAACATTAGACAGGGATAAGAAGGAATATGTAAATGGTAAATAGCTATGCCCGGGAGTTCTAGAACCCGTGTACAGGGACAAAGCCAAATTGCCTCGAATATTGCAGTTTTTGAGTTTTTCAAATGTTACAGTTTACTTGATTTCACCATTGGGTGGTGCACTTGTTTTGTGTTGTTACTGTTTATATGATTGTGGTTCTATTTTGTTGCAACCCGAGGAGATGAGGGTATTCTATCTCATGCATCATATAGGCACTTGTTATAAAATCACATGTCATGCATATTTCCATGCCATCTAAATTGCATTAGAAATTGCATGCTGTTGTGATAGAATTTGTGATAGACTATGCATACTGTTGTGATAGCTGATGTGATAGAATGCATACTATGCTGATAGGGTATCGTTTGTTTAGAGCTTCTTTATCATGGACTCCAAACCTTGGTCATAGAGGTGTTATGGGCCCTCAAGGATCAGAATTTGGTGGATCGTGAGTTTGTTATACTGTTTACTTGTTATATACATTGTATAAGATATCAATCTTCGATTCGTGGGGAGTATGGGCCCTCATGGATCAGAATTTGTCACCTTAACTTTTGTTTTCTGTGTTTTATAGGATTTAGAGTAGTTTCTGAGCTACTTCCCGGAAAAACCCAGAATACACGGAATGTATTTTATTCATACACACCGTGTAGTCTTTTAACTGTGTCACTGACTGTGTGAGCAGAAACACGGGGTTCTGAAAAATCTTGTAGGAACACGCCGTGTACTAGTTAGCACGTTGTGTAGTCTGAAATAGGTACCCCAGCCATGTCACGAACAACTTGGGTCGTGTTATCTTTTCGCATGCATTTCATGTCTAAATCTTACACACTGTGTAGTCTGATATAGGTACTCGGCTGTGTCACGAACAACACGGGTTGGTCTTACCCTTCCTAGTACACGTCGTGTCCGTCTGGAACACACCATGTAGTGTCGGTCGTGTGTCAGGCCATCTTGCTAACAACAATGGCTAGGTAAGGCATGTCTAGTACAAGTTGTGTCTCCCTTAAACATGCTATGTAGTTTTGTCTTAGAAGAACCGTGTGGCTTGACCGTGTAGAAGGACTCGGGCAGGGAAGAGGATTCAAGTACATGTCATGTGTTAGTACAACACGTCGTGTATTTGGGGTGTTACACAACCAGTTGAGGTAGAAGTACACGCCCATGTGATGAACTAAGGGAACATGCCGTGTAGGGAAGGAACACGCCGTGTAGTCATGTTTTTCATAACTTGAATACCTTATTTTCCTTGTTCCTTCTTGATCCTTCAGTTTTTCTGTCTTTGTTAATCCTAAATCTGAGGTGTGATTTTGACCTTTCAGAGCCATGGCACCAAGACGTCCTCCCATTGCACATCAGGAACCAGTTAGTGACCGTACACCTGATACGGCAGATCAGGGACTACTAGTAGTTCCACCTATCGTTCCGGATATGGCACCTACAGTGATTCCATACACTGGTGTTGACGCTCAGTTCAGAGAGGGTTTCATGAGATTCATGCAGACCTTCCAGGGAGCTCAGCGTCATGTGCCATCTATGGCAGAGTTGATGCCGGTTTTCAACAGCAGCATCCTCCCATGTTCATAGGGGAAGGAGGACCACAGGATGCAGAGTCATGGATAGAATCCATGTTATCCATCTTCGAGAACCTGGAGACACCTCCCGAGAGGAGAGTGAAGCTTGCAACTTATATGCTGCGAGATTCCACCAAGAGGATGTGGTTTCGCAGGCAGGGCGCCAACAGGCTATGGATTAGGACGAGTTTCAGTGTACGTTCTACGACTACTTATACCTGGCGATGCTGAGGGATGATAGATCCAGAGAGTTCATGAACCTGCAGCAGGGTAATCTCACAATTATGGAGTATTCCTCTCACTTCACAGAGTTACGGAGTTTCACTCCTGTTCTGGGGAATGATGATCTGTTTTTTGTGAGGAAGTTTGAGGAAGGCCTCAGACCATACATCAGATCATAGGTAAATGTCTTTCATTTGACTTCTAATACTATGATAGTCAACCAGGTGCTTATCACAAAGAGAAATTTGAGGGAGACTAGAGCCGTGGACTAGGGCGGTTCAGCATACAGGGCTGATTCCTTTCAGATAGATAGAAGGAAGCGCCACTGAGCGTCTACACGAGGTGACCTGAAGAAGCAAGGTATTTCTTATGTTAGATGAGATCTTCCTTCTAGAAACCAAGTGGTGTGCTATTAGTGTGGAAAAAATTGGGCATAAGAAGCCTCTGTTCCCAAGATACCCAGTGGAGTGCCGATCTTGCGGCAAGATGGGTCATCTGCAGACTGGGGGCTGGAGTTCTTCAGGTCGTTCAGGCTAGGGTAGAGGCCATGGACACAGTGGTCAGGCTCAGGGAGGGCCAGCTTAGGGATCTTAGGCTACTACACAGTGTCGCGGTGTAGGCCAGACTTTTGCGGTAGAGCAGATTCATCAGGATCAGGATCCTGGACCTTCTACAGTACGAGGTACGATTTTAGTAGCCTCAGTTTTATCCTATGCACTTTTTGATATGGGAGCTTCTCATAGATTCATTTCTGTGCATACTATGTAAATCCTTAGACTTACTATTTATACTTCTGAGGATATAATGACACTAGACACTCCCTTGGGAACTAGAACTGCTAGCGTACATCAGTGCTTAGACTGCCCCCTTGAGGTTGGTGGGTGTCTTTTTTCATAGAATATCTATGTTTTAGAGATGACAAGCTATGATGTCATTCTCAGGATGGACAGGTTAGTTCCCTTCTAGGCCTTTGTTGATTTCTATCATCATAGGGTGAGTTTCACATCACCAGAGGGCGGATATTTTCTTCACAAGGGATAATGGGATGTCCAGGCGAGCAGAGCTGGACCAGATCATCATGGGTTGGGCGGTGTTATGGCCAAGATTGCTAGCTTATATCTGGATGACCAGGGGACTTCTCAGATAGATTTTCCTCTAGTGGTTTATCGCTTTCCAGATGTCTTTCCGGAATACTTTTCAGGTCTTCCTCTGGAGTGTGAGGTAGACTTTCCTATTGAGCTTGTTCCAGGAGTTGCACCGGTGTCCATTCCTCCTTATAGGATGGCTACACCTGAGTTGCAAGAGCTAAAGAAGTAGTTGGAGGAGTTTCAGGAAAAGGGTTTCATCTGACCCAATACTTCTCCTTGGGGTTCACCTATCATGTTTGCAAAGAAGGCAGACAACACCCTTAGGCTTTGTGTGGATTATTGGAAGCTAAACCAGTTTACGGTCAAGAACCAATGTCCATTACCATGGATAGATGATATCTTTCATAAGATTCGAGGAGCCAGAGTGTTCTCGAAGATCGAATTGAGATCCGGCTACCATCAGTTGCATGTTAGACCATCTGATATACCTCTTACAGCCTTCCGGAGTAGGTATGGTCTGTATGAGTATTTGGTTATGCCGTTCAGTCTCACGAACACGCCAATAGTTTTCATGGTACTGATGAATAGAGTTTCTAACCTTACTTGCACTCTTTCATGGTGGTTTTCGTGGACGATATCTTGGTGTACTCTCACACTCGACACAACCATTCTACTCATCTTGAGATTGTTTTGAATACACTGAGGGAGCATCAGTTATATGATAAGCTCTCAAAGTGCCACTTTTGGATGGACGAGATTCACTTCCTGGGTCATGTCATCTCAGAGACAGGAGTATCGGTAGACCCAGAGAAGGTGAGAGCAGTAGTTACCTGGGATCAACCGAAGAATTCTTCTAGGTATGAAGTTTTTTAGGGTTGTCTAGTTACTACAGGCAGTTTATACAGGACTTATCACACTTAGCAGTGCCATTGACGGGCTTGAATAATAAGGGGGTGAAGTATGTTTGGTCACAAGCCTGTGATTCAACCTTTCAAGAGCTGAAGGGGAGATTGACCTCAGCACCGATTCTAGTTTTGTTAGAGTCGGGAAAGAGTTATGCAGTTTTCTATGATGTATCTGGAATCGGTCTTGGATCAGTGCTTATGCAGGAGAATCGTGTTGTTGCATATGAATCTCGACAGTTGAGGCCACATGAGAGGAACTATCTTATGCATGACCTAGGGTTGGCTACAGTTGTTCATACTTTGCGTTGTTGGAGACATTATCTTTAGGGAGATCATTTTGAGGTATATAGTGACCACAAGAGCCTCAAGTATATCTTCACGCAGCGTGACTTGAATCTGAGACAGCAGAGGTGGGTTGAGTAACTATAGTCTTTCAATTTCGAGATTGCTTATATGCCTGGTAATGGCAACGCTGTGGCAGACACACTGAGCAGGAGGACACAGATATAGGCAGTTCAAGAGGCCGGCAGTGAGTGACAGCTTATGGATCTATTCTCTGAAATGCATTTTGAGGTGCATGAAAAACAGGGTTAGACTTTTCTTTCTTCTGTAGTTGTTACCTCTACCCTTGTTGACCAAGTTCGAATGAGGTAGCTATCAGATTCTGAAGGCCTAGTCCTACCGGAAAGCATGTCAGGAGGGGACCCTCTTCCCGGATGGACCCTAGGTGAGGGTGAGATCTTGCGTTTCCAGGGACGCATATGGGTGACAACAGATATACGCAAGGAGATGATGTGAAGACTTTCATTCCTTGGTTTAGGTAGTTCATCCTGGAATCACCAAGATGTATCATGATCTACACCGCCAGTATTGGTGGCCAGGAATGAAGAGAGATGTTTCTGGTTTTGTCATGAGGTGTTCCACCTATTAGCAGGTGAAGGCAGAGCACCCGCGACCAACAGAGCTTTTTTAGCAGCTACCCATTCCCGATTGGAAGTGGGATGATGTCATGATAGACTTTGTGATAGGGTTACCGAGATTTCCTCGAGGGAATGACATGGTATCGGTAGTCATTGAAAGTCTCACGAAGGTTTCTCACTTCTTTCCGATTAAGGAGACCTTCAGTGTTGATGATCTTGGACGGTTGTACATCTGTGAGATTGTATGCTTGCATGGGGTTCTGAGTACTATCATTTCAGATAGGGATGCCCACTTCACATTGCATTTATGGCAAGGGCTACAAATGGATTTGGGTATACAGGTACTTATGAGTACAGCTTATCATCCCCAGACAAATGGTCAGCCAGATCTCACGATTCAGGTGCTAGAGGACATGCTACGAGCATGTGTCCTTGATTTTGGAGGTTCTTGGGAGAGACATATACCTCTAGTGGAGTTTTCCTACAATAACAGTTTTCAAGAAACTATTTAGATGGAACCTTATGAGGCTTTGTACAATAGGCCATGTCGATCACCCTTGTGTTGGTTGGAGGCAGGAGAGGCAACTATGTTGGGACCTCGTCTTGTTCAGGAGACCACAGAACAGGTGGAGTTGATTAGGAAGAGGATGGCTACTGCACAGTCTCGACATAAATCATATGCTGATCAGTGGAGATGACCATTGGAGTTCAAGGTCGGAGATCAAGTTTTCCTACGTGTTACCCTGAGGTTGGGACACAAGAGGATCAGAAGATAGGGTAATCTTTCACCAAGATAAGTCGGGTCGTTTGAGGTTCTGGAAAGAGTCGGGCTGGTTGCTTATAGGTTTCCGTTACCTTAGAGGTACTAGGCTATGCACGACGTCTTCCATGTTTCTCAGCTTCAATGCTATTTCTCAGAATCATCTCATGTTTTTCAACCTGATGAGGTTGAGCTGGAGTAGGATTCATCGTTCTAGGAGCATCCTATCAGGATTTTTGATCATAGTGAAAAGGTACTTCGTGGCTGGTCTGTTCCGCTGGTATGGGTGGTATGGTAGCACGACCCTGTACAGGACGAGACTTGGGAGAGGGAGTGATATGCAATCTTAGTGGCCAGATTTGTTCAAGGTTTCTTCATCACCACCTTGTTAGGGAAATTTGGGATGAATTTCTTTAAGGGGGGAAGCTTGTAAGAACCCGGACCTTCTTTTCAGGTATGTTTTTCCTTTTATAGATGTTTTTGGGAAAAAGAGGAGAATCTAGAAATTTTCTAAGTACACACTGTGTACTTTGTTGCTGCTCGAGGCTGTGTGTTGGCCGTGTCATGGCCACACACACGACCATGTAGGGGTGACATGGAGGATGGCTTAAGCAGAGTACGGAAAATCTTAGTACACACCATGTACTCCAAAAGTACATGCTTTGAACTTTCTTTTTTTCGTTAAACAGACCGGGGTCACGTCTTAACCCAAAAAACGTCTTCTTCTCCAGCTTCTTCGGCCGAGAGTGAGGGTACGGCCGCAGATCTTCTCCGAGTCGCCGATCCGTCACTAGTTATCTGAATCGAACACCGTCAGTTGCAATAGAATCGCAGTAGTGAGTTCTTGGTTCTTATTTGGCCATGTTTCCTAATTATTTCTCTTGTGAGAGTTCTCATAGGTTGAACATTTTAGAAATTTTTGTAGATCTGATTCATTCTAGGCTGATTCACGGGTCGAGGTTCAAGTATATCGATCTCCTAGGATCGAGGTATGTGGTTTTTTGCCATAGGTTGAAGTTCATTGAGTTTTTGTGCAAAAGTGTTGGATTCCCATGTTTCAGGTATCTTAGGTTAGGGTTTTGATCTTGCATTTTTTATTGTTTTCCTTATATTGCTTGTATGCTTGAGGTCATCAGATGAATAGTGTTTTCTTGTTAGCATGTTTTAGGATCACCCCATGGGTGTTTCCCTTGTTTTGGTTGTTTATCGCCATTTGTCTTAGGCTGCCTGTGAGGCAGACCTTGTTGCATTGATTTCCTGCCTTTATATAATTGATTGCATATATTTCCTACTGTTTATATGCTTTTGATGTAGTGTAGCTATTCTCCAAGTAGTTTTTTGAACTTACTTAGGGCTTCTAATAGTGGATTACGCATGACTAGATTGCTCAGGGCTGGGTGAACCTAGTGTGGTAGACTAAAGAGGGAATTGACGATTAAGGGTTTCCCTAGAGTGTCTGTTATAAATTAGTATCGTTAACAGGACCTATGGGAATTGGACTTTGTGCTTCCTCAGAGTGTCCTTAGTTACGTATCGAGACTATATGGGGAATTATACGTATGTTCTTCCCCATAGAGTCTATACCTATCGTTGCAAGACCGCAGGGGGGAATTGACGGTGAGAGCTTCCCAGAGTGTATGTTACTTTGTATGATTACTTGACTATAGGGGTTTTCCAATATGATCTACCGAGAGAGTCAGTGTGAATATTGTCTTGTTGGTTGTGACGAGTCCACCAAGCCAAAGAACAAGCTTGTGTTTTGTATTTCCTGTTGTTTATGTAGTCTGTTGAGATACTTATTGTGTTACTTGTTATGCATTGGGAATATAGAGTTGTTTGCTTGATTTATTGGTTGATAATTAAATTATTGAATTAAATTAATAAATAATGTGAATGGATATTTGTAGGACTGTTTACTTTAGGGTACTCCTGTTTCTCTGCTGCATTTATTTCCATTACTTTTTCTATATTGTTCTCTGACAGTAGGACATAGATCTTGTGGTGGTTTCCTACTAGGATTAGTCTCACACCCTGTTTGGGTCCTGCTTTTTTGGCCCAAAAAGCTTATATAGTTGCAGGTGTGGATAGGGATTGTGGACCTTCTAATTCATGTACATGATTGCTGGTTGGAGCTGGAGAGCATAGGATCGAGCTTAGGCTTGCGATACTGCTGGAGTTGCTATTTACTTTTAGTACTTTGTTTCTCAGTTAAATTTCATAATGTTTTTGTGTTTGCTTCTTTCCTTAGATTCTTGTACCTGTTGCATCATTATCATCATTAATATATATTCATTTCTTCCACTATTTAGTTTCAGTTATTGTATGTTGTTTACTGCTTCCGATATTGACTGTTATTTTCGTTCCCTTGTATACTTTACCAAATGAGGGAATAGTTTCCCCAATGACTCACCAAGGCACTCACTGCTAGTCGGAAGCCTCTGGCATTTGGGGAAATGCGCTTGAGGTCATTTGGCGAACCGGGTACGGGGCACCAGTTGAGTGGTTCCGGATTCGGGTCGTTACAATTGAGGAGGGGTGGTATGTTACATATTCTTATATTGTGATCTCTGTTGTTATTAAATTGTTAATGTGTAAGTTTAAACTTACTGAGTGTTTAATCTCAACCATAATATGTTTCATTTCCCGAAGTTATTAATTACAATTTTAAGTAAGATATGTCAATAAGGGTTTCATGTGGGTGATTATTAATGCTTAATATGGAAGAATAAATGTTGGGTACTGTGAAACAACAATCGCTTAAGGACATGGGTATTTTTATGTAATAGTTTTTCTGAATTCTATAAAACACTAAACCTCAAAGGTACTTGGGTATGTAAGTAATTCAATTTTTCTATTTGATGTTGTATGTTTTTTATTGCTAAAATTGGATCATGTTTATAAGCTTCAAATAAAAAGGTAAATATTATATTTTTAGAATCAGATTTGAGAATGTGAGTCTAAGGTATGTATAGCATCCATTGACTTGAAACAGAGTACCACATGTCTTCAATTATGCCTATCCATATTCTAGAGGATACAGATTAGCGGTGAAAGTTTATAACCTATATTCATAGACTACACAATCATTACTTTAATGTGAGATAACATATATGTAACGGAATGATATTATAATTTAGCATGAACGTAAAAATTTATAGCTAATAACCTACACAAAATAACAGAAAAAATTTATAAAAATATAAAAAATCGTGTTTTCATCATACAACATAAAAAAATAAAGGACCAGTATCTCCCAGAGGGCTGACCAATATAGATTATGAGAAAAGAAAAATAGTGGAGAAGATATCACAACCTATGAGTCCCTCATTTAACTAGTATCCCAAAATAAATCAAGATACTCCTTCCAAATACCATGAACAACCTTTGACATTGATGCCCAAAATAAGGTTTAAACATGCACCGTGATTCTCATCCATGGTGTTAGTGTACAAATCAATTTTGTACCATTAACATTGATCTTATAAATACCATAATATGTGTGTATATATATATGAAAAATAAAATAGTAACACATAATCAATCACTTCAAGTTATCATCGGATAACTAATACCCCACTATAGATTACCCCACCTACATCATCCAATTCAAATACTAGGTCCATCATGGTCACTTCTCAAAGGAAGTGCATTAAGGGAAAGGAAAAAAATCCCCAAACTCGGGTTTATATGATGCCTATTGGGGGAATGGAAAAACACCCACACACCCATGTATATAATAATTAAATCATATAAAAGGTGAAATTCCACCACACTTGTGAATATATGAATCATATCAAAGGAAAGGATAAAAATCACCCAAAATCAAGCATTTGGGAAGCCCGTTAGGGGGGGGGGAAGATAGATCTATACCATAGCGCATAACATAAATAGGGATCCTATCACACATTGATGAGTCACACAACATCCAAGGATGAAAACAATCTCAATGGTGTAATGTCTACATTATGATACCAATGGCCCCATACCAATCCTCATCCAAAACTACCTCATCATCCTCAATATAATATATATGAGACACATCAAGGAAATTCCTAACATAATGAGACTCATGTAGCAGAGTAAAAAGGGATCATATCACTATACACGCGATCCTATAAGACTATGGGAAGAATTTTTATCTTGGAATTATATCTCTACATCCAGATACCTATGTATGAAGGATATAACCTCACAACAGTATCTCTACAAAAAGGTCAATGTATTCAATATACAGTTCATGGTAGTAATTTACTATCACATATCACTTAACTTGTCACATATCCATGCCTCGAACACCGCTAGTGGATATACCAAAAATAATATAATATTTTATACCCTTATAATACACACTTTACTAAACCATATCAATAATATTATAGCTAAATCATACCTCAGATGGTCTCATCCCCTAAAGACTACCCAAAATCTACCATTACCAATACATTTTCCAGACCTATGCAACTAAAAATATGGTTCCCTAATCTAGTAATACACATACCCATTCCATAATATGAACTTACATAATTCTTCATAAAAATAATTTATAACACCCAAATATTTTACAAGAATACTATATTTGATAACGTACTTGGCATGCAACACCGAGCATTAATAATCATGAAAAATTATTATTTAAATATAAGTGATATGAACTTGTAATTGAATTGGTGGATATGAATAGGAGTAACCAAATTAGTAAATATATATATTTATATATAAAGGTCCTACTTAATAAAAATATATTGATAAATTCTTAGGATATAAGTAGACAATTTTTAGTAATGTCATTTTATGCTTCAAAAATATGTTTTCTTCAAAAATGGTTTTTATTTATTTTTGTGATTGAATATTATAATTAAATTATAAAACTATTAAAAATGATATCAATTTTAAATTATCATGTCTAAATTATCTTCAGATGATATTTTTTGGGATGTTTATGAAAAATTTTATTTTTTGTTGTATAGTGAAAATACAGATGATTAAAATACTGCCCCTTATATGATATTATTATAAAGTAATCATGAATTAATAAGTTATGAACCATTTTTATCAATATAATATATTTTAAAATAGTTAGATAATTTTTTTAAAATCATTATTTTTAATCTTGGAACTCATTCTTGACTTTTATGAGCATCAATTATATTTTATTAAAATTAAAACGTATTTTTGGGTATTTTCATTAAAGGATATAATTAGAAGGTGCCATTTGATTTTATCTTGATATAAAATTATAAAAAAAATTATTTTTATTTAACCAAAAAATAATTTAAATTAACATATTACTTGATTTCAAATTGAAATGACATTTTTTATTAAATCGGGTATTTTCTTAAAAACTATTTTTAATGCATATTGCATACTTAAAATAAATGTAATTTATAAAACCTATTGATTATAATTTTTATAAAATTCATTCCATAATTATAATAATCATGTTCAATAATGGTTAACAATTCAACATTATTTCTTTTATAATTAATAGTAACCATGGTAAATATTTGTCACCTTAGTAATGGTAAGTCGGGAAATTTTATTGAAAAGATGAGATAAGGATTTTAAAATCCATCTAAAACCATACTTACGTATATTTTAAGATTTTATTTCTACAACCCCATTCATATATTCATAAATATGTAATTTTAGTTCCATTTTTCTTTGATAATGACCATTATAGTATTTTAAGTAAAGAAAAATTCCAAAATATCATTCTCTTGCTTTTAACTCCTCTTATATCTTTACATAGAGATAATAAGATGTTATGAATTAATAGAAAAGTTTATTTTAAACTTAGTTAATTTATTTTTAATATTTTTAATTATTTTTAATTTTCATTGATTTTATAATTACCTCAATTTCTTTAACAACACTGACACAGTGCTTGTGCAAGCAAATAGAAAAATCAAAGTATGTCATTTTAAAAGGGATGAAAGTAATATTTTTTGAATGAATTATGTTGTCACAAGAATTTTATGGTTAATAATAGAGTATTATTGGTGGTAAAATATTTCATAATCAAATTAAATACTGGTATTGATGTCATTATAGTCAAAATATGTGAATAGTTCTTAAAATGATATTAATTGTATTTTATGTTAAATAATATATTATTAAAAGATTTAAAAATCATAAAAAACGTGAAATAGAAAAGGGGGGATGTCATATGTTCTAAAATTTCATACCTTGACCATTTTTTATCCAATTTTTACCTTATAAGTAAATTTATAATTCTTCGGTATTGAAAACGTTATTACCACAGTTAAGGTTAAAATTGGTTGATGAAGGGGTTAAACCCAATGATAAGTTATAAAATTAACATATAAACCTAACCAAATTATATGGGAAGAAATTAATTAAAGCTTACCTTATTTTAACTTTGAAATATTTTCCATTTTGTTCCACCTATACAAGAAATATAATTTATTATAGTTAAACCATTTAAGAAGTTTAATGTGTGTCATTTCATTTACTATAAAAGGACATCACCTATCCTCTATTTTTCACACCACCTTGTTCCACTTATCTCAAAAAATAATATGAAAAAACCAATTATTACCTTCCAAATAGTAATTATATAGGTTTTTTTCTTCTTAAAATACTATTTCTAGGGTCAATATAGAAATATCCAAAGGAGGTTCTTCAAAGAGAAGGTAATCATCTGAACCGAGTGTTTTCATTTTAATTCTTCTTATACCCATTAAATTATATATTAAACATTAATATAATAACTTAAATATATCCCATGTTCTAATATTTTATTATATTGATATAATAACATTAATCATCTTCTTTTCCATCCATGGGGAATAAAAACATCATACATGCATATTTGTGGACTATCACCCCCACGATGTGATGTGTTTTTTTCATAAAAATCTCTCAGGGATATTTTTAATGATTTAATTAATCTATATATACTATATTTATGACATATTTATCATATTTTAAATATATTAAATCATTTATTTTCTTAACCTTCCATCTATTGGAAAATCGTAATGTCATTCATGTGTACATGTGGATTACCACCTCTATGAAGCGATGTGATCCATTATTTAATTACTCCTTTTATGGATGTGTCTAAAATTGAATTTAATATATAAAATTTATAATTATTTAATTTTTATTTTTATATATATTATGTTACCATGATCTATTTGACCACATTCATCATACCAAATTCATTTTGAAATTATGAACTGAACGTCCTCAAAACATCCAACGTGGACTTAACTGATTATGTAATTAAATGTGTTATTAAAATTAATCAAATAAATATTTTAAGGATAAGGAAATAAACCCGATAAATTTTTACAAACAATTAAATAATTAACATAAGTTTTTTATACCAGATTTAAAGGACATATATAGCATGTCTAGACTCAAGGTTAGAGGTTTCTTAACTAAATTTCCATTCATTGGGTTATATTTCTACTTCATTGAATATGTTATACCAAAATTATGGTTGAAAATACCTATGATTGTATTATTTTATATTTCCAATCTTTTGTATGGATTTACAATCGTTAGACATAATCACTTCAATGATTAAATTCTATCATCAATGATATGATCTTTGTAAGGATAATTTTTTCCAATATTGTTTCTCTAAGACAAGTAATGTAGTATAAATATACTTCCACTTATAAGAAGTATATACTACCTATTGAGATATTATATATTTATTGAATCTTTCAAAATAACCTTTTATGTTATTTTGAAGTTATCACTTTTATTATATATTGATTCAAATGTTATAAAAGTTATAAGGGTATTCATGGTCCTAGTGTAAATTCTTTGTAAAAAATTCATGTTATACACTAGGATTTTTTTTATATGTTGTACTTGATATGTAATAGTCCATACCTTATTGTCTCATTACTTTACTAGTTTTTGAGTCAAAGTTGTTTGAAGAAGGTTCTCTGAGGGTTCTATAGAGTATGGATATGTAATTATGCTACAATATGTTGTTAACAACATTAATAAGTATTCATGGTGTTAATGGTTGTTCACAGCTTGGAGGTTGGTTATTCCTGACATGAAGTTTTATTTGGGAGTTTAGTGCTTAATGAACTAACAATAGGAAGAATATTTTCATGATGTGAATACATTACTTGAAAATTAGTGTATGTTCATTGGGTTTGGAGTTTGAGGGATTCATGGATGGAATATGTTTCATGGATTAAATTAGAGGGCCTCATGAAAATTCATGATGTGAATCTAGGTTTCATGTTGTGAATTTAATGAGGTCTATCTTGTCTAAAAATTATGATACTTAACTAAATTATGTTATCCCTTAGGGTTTTGGGGAAAACACTATGAAATTTTGGGACAGTTTCCAACCCTCCCTTCTTAAAAATGATCCTTGTATTTTAGAGGCTCATCTTGAGAAATCTTTGGTGAGTAGATCCCCATTTCTCCCTCATTTTATCAGGTTCCTCTCAAGGAGTTCATAGCAGTGGAGTTTTTTTGGTTCATTAAGTGTTTGTGATGCATTTTTTATGAACCCTTTGTGTGTTTCAGGTTGATGTGAGGTTTCCAGTCTTCCATTTGTTTCACCTTTTCCCTATGGTGCACATCAATTCAAAAATCTTATTTGAGTTTGGGGGTCCTCGTTCTCTTACTATTTATGTTAATGTATACGAAATTCATGATTTTATATTCCATTTGGTAGATATTAAGGGTTGTATTAATTATGATAATGAATTGTAATAACTAAAATTGATGGGAATAGGGAGAAATTTCACATTTTATTTCTTTTTTTGTTATTACAAATGAGATTATACATTCTTGTTTCCATTACTGAAATTCACTAATATTAATATCCTTTCATGCACAATAGTTATAATGGTTTTTAAACCCTTTTTTGTGTTTTTTATTTATATCACACTGAATGAAATGGATAATCTCTTATATCTGGATAATTAATTGTTTTCCCCTAGAAATATTAAATTTGTGTGAGAATTTCCATGCTAAATAATAAAGTAATGTAATGTAACCCCTTGAACATAAATTGTGTAATCTAGTTTATGGTGGTGTGTGTGGTTTTTATTATTGTTTTTTCTTGTGATATGGTAGTGATGTGTGGTAGTGGTGATGTGAAATGGTTTTTATGTCCAGTGGTTGTGTTTTTAATGGTTATAATGTGATTAGGTGTTGATGTGTGGTTGTTATATTGTGAGGTGGTTGTGATGTGAAGTAGTGGTGATATGTGGTTGTTATGATGTTTAGTGGTGATGTTGTTCAATGTTTGTGAGGTTTGGTGGTTGATTTTTGTGTTATTATATTGAGATATCTTGGATGATGTGATTTAAGGGAGATGGTTGACGTTAAGGGACAATATTTTTTATAGTGTGGTTGTGTTAGCTTCCCAGTAAACCACGGAATAAATTTTAATGTTGTAAAAAAAATGACATGGTTCGGTAGATGAAAGAGAATGGGTTGGAAATGAGGTGTGATAACTAGCCTAAAATAAATTAATAATTAATTAAAGGGTTATGTAAATGTGAATAAATTTATTAATAAGTGGGAGTTAGTGGAAACTCATTAAAATCAGGAAAATGGTAGAACTTGAAATTGGAAGTGGAATTTTGTGGTTGTGTATGGTGTTTGTGTGATGTAATTAATTTAGTGTTGGTGGAGGTTGTGATAGATGACATGTGGGGAAATAGTGGTTTTGTGGTTTATGCTAGTTTGGTTAATGTGAACCCATAGGTTGGGTATTGTGTTTAATCTATCTATCATGTATTTTATGTTATTTCTAAATGATCCCCACCCAAGTTGGATAAGATTACCAATGCCCATTTTTTTGGGTTTTGGGTAATTTATTTAACATCCAGGTTAGTGGTGATAAAAATGGTTCTATAACCACTCTTCCCCACTCTTCCATCGGTAGTAGTGATGATATGGGTTGGTGTTGGAAATTAACCAATGATGATACAAGTTTGTGTTCAAGATTACTCAGTGGTGATGATGATGTGATATATGTTGGGGTCATGTGTGGTGGGGGAGTGACATTGATTTACTTCATATTCATGGTGCCCTATATCCATAGTTATGTGATGTGGTTGTGATGTGATGAAATGAGGATGTGATAAAATTATGACATATTCTATCACCAGATGCTAGACCTTGTGAGGATGGGATTGGAAGGAAAGCATCCTGACCCACATAAGATATGATTGGATACGTGATGTGATATATATGGAAGGGAAGAGGGAATATGACATTTTATATTTAGGTGCGAGAGTGTAAGATCAGTGGGGAATCAGTTACAGGGTATATTTTCTTTCTGTTCTTGATATTATATTAATATATTTCATGTCTGATTTATTGAGTGTGCCATGGAAAGGTTGGGATTGGTTAGTTAACCTATTTAGGCGCATGATGGTTCTTTTGTTTCTTTAATGGAACATCGGTACTCTCTTTTCACATGTACAGTAGATACCTTAGGTATAATCCTAATAATTATTCATACTATGATCACCCTACATATATAAACATTTTTTCAAGATTTCGAGAGGACTTCGGGGACCAAGATAGACAATAATATAATGGGTTTTGGAACTTTTTTGAGTTGTTTCCGTAATATTTTCTTTTGGTATTTAGTTGGAGACTTTAATTTGTATTTGTTGGCATTTTTCATCAATTGAAAGAGAATTTGGGTTTATACTTATATTATGTGATGGATTTTCTCAGTGGTTTATTATGATTTCCCCCAATCCTATATTATATAGAGGGTAATACCTACCATATGATATATTTTATACCCTTTGTGCTAATCACCATCTCGGGGCCTACTGGAGGTTGGAATTAGGAGTCATTATCTCTATTCCTTCATTGTCAGTTGGAGAGGGGTACTTATGGAGGGAGGGGTCATGATTGACTAGTATCGAAGGTTGGATGAGAGATAGGATGGAGTTTGGAAAAGGTACTATGAGGATTACATGGGTTGGTAGGGAAACAATGTTAGCTGATCTTAGTGTGTGATATCGGTCATAGAGATCGGATAAAAATGGGATTATGGGTCCACCCATGATCTAATTCAGTGACTCTAAGATTATTTAATATCCAAGTGAGGTGAAACATTTTATATGGTAGAGAACTAGAAGAGTTACATTCATCATGCTTTATTGAATTTGTGTCTGAATTGGGTTATTTTAGGAAATTAAAAAGTATTAATTAAATAAACATTGACAAAGTCCAATACTACCATGATCAAGTTTTCTCCTTTATTTTCAGAAATATATCCTTATTTTCATCCCTGAGTAACTCAGGTCGTAGAGTTTTAGTAGGAAGATCCATTTGATCATAGGATGATCAACCCAATAGAGAAAAATATGCCAAGTAATAGGGTCTTGTGTGCCTCTTAGTTATAGATTTTAGGAAAGTGTGAGCAGAGCATCTTAGATATGTAGACAGAGTGATGGTTGGAGGGGTATAAGATTTCCTTCGGTTTGATTCAAGCTAGGGATGAGTTTTGGGTATAGTTTGTAGTTATTAAAATGAGAGGATCTTAGGATCAAGTTCCTGAACTTCATTCACTTTTCTATTAATTTTTTTTTCAAATTATGAGTCTAGATCATGACATATATAGGAGATGTTGCACCTAGTGATCATGGGTGTAGTCACCCCTTTTAGGATCTATACATTCCTACAGGTATAGAAGAAGGTGGTGGTTATCCAGTGGATGATCTATCTAGAAGGTGAGCCCTGAGAGAGTGTCAAGCAGGGTATCTTAAGAAGAAGGTATTCAAGTAGTAAGTTGTAGACATTTATGTTGTTAGGATTCCAACCTAAGAGGACTAACTATGGAAGATCATTTCATATCCTTCTGGGAATGTTAGTTTCTGAAAACTATCCAAGGGATTTCTATTTTTTTATATGTACTTGGGGTACATTTTCACCACTATGATTAGTCTCTAGAAACATAGATAGGCTAGTTTCATATGGTATGTCATTCCCCTTTTCAGCTACATCTGCAATTTCCTATGAAGTAATTTCAGTAGTAGGGACCACCAAAACTTGTTCAATAGCTAAGGGAATGTGGATTTGGAATAGGGTATCCTCCAAATGGTCCCCATAATCAAGGAACTATACTAGAACATATTCAGAGAGCATAACATAAGAGAGGAAAATCATTTGGGCATGGTTAAATTCATGTTATTGAGGTGGAAGCACCAGCAGATCTAGAGGTTGTTTAAGGTGTGATCAATTTATCATCTACCATTTTTTGTACCCTATTTGATTCAGGTGCCTCTCAATCCTTTATTTATATTAATTTGGTTCATACCCTTGGACTATATGTGTATAGGCTTTCTGTTCCCTTGATTTTATCTATGTCAGATTCAAGTCACGTTATATTGTTTCATGTGTGTTAGGGATGTAGGCTAGTAATGTTAGGGTACCAGTTAGTGGGAGATTTCTTTTTTTGATATATACAGCCATACGATGTTATCCTTGACATGAATTATTTGTAATATATTTTGGTTTTCATAAAAAAATCTAAGAGTATTTTTCCATTTTATAATATGGAGATTTAGTTAGTGGTGTCTATTGGTGAGGTAGTTTATCAGATTCGTTACAAGCAAGTGGATCCTCTTTTGTCATAGTTAGCAGAGCTATTAGTGGAACATCTAGTAGAGGATATCCCAAAGATATTAAATATTTCATGGAAATTTATCTAGATGTTGTTATGAAATTACTCTCTTTACACTATGTCAATTATGGGATAGATCTACAATCGGGTGCATTTCCTATTTTGATGTATCTTAATTGAATTTCTCCAATAGAGCTACAAGAATTTAGGATACAGGTTGATGATCAGATGAAATGGGGTTTCATCAAACCCATTGTATCTCCTTGGGGTCCTCTAATATTATTCACCAAGAAGATGGTATTCTTAGGTTGTCCACATACTACTAAAAACTGAATCAGGTGATAGTCAAGACTTGTTACCCCAACCCAAAAATTGAAAATATGTCTACCCAAATAAATGGATCCATTTATTTTTTGAATATTGGTTTGTGATCTGATAACACAAAATAAGGTTTCAAAAAGAGGATATCTAGAAGACTACCTTCAGGTGTAGATATGGACACTACGAGTTCATGGTCATTCAATTTGGTGTCATGAATGCACCAGTTGTGTCTATGAGGATCATGAAATCCATATTCTATGTGTTCCTAAAATAGCTCATTATCATTTTAACTAAATATATACTGATCTTCTCAAAGTCATCAGAGGAGTATGCCAATAATCTCAAATATTTCTTAAAGGTAATTTGGCACCCCAATATATATGGAACGTTTTCCAAGTGTAAGTTTTGGATGTGAGATATGCATTACCTTTTGTATTTGGTGTCTCAATAGGGTGCATTCTTGGACCCATCGAAGGTCGAGGCTATTGTTTCTATAATGACCTATAATTTTATCAATGTAATTTACCCACTTATTATACAATTGTGTCATACCTAGTAATGTAATATTATATAAAGTATGTTCACCACATGATAGAACCAACAACATTTTTTGAAATAATTTTATCATTACATTTATAGAATAAAGAAGGCTGTAAAAATTAAAGATATTATAAATGTTATAAAATAGAAATTATGTTAACTAAAATAAGAAAATTTGGATCTTCTAGATCCACTTGAATTATTAAACTTATGAAAAATACTGTAGAAGTGAAAAAAAGATAATAAAATATTAATCTTGAAAATGAAAATATAGACAACCTTGAGAGAAAAAAGAAGCGAATTAAGAGAGAATTAAATATGAAGTATTTATAGGAAGTACCTAACCCATATGAAGGTTAAAAATATGACCATTTCAACATAATCCTCACTTATAGAAGAAAATCCTCACTTATAGATGTGTAAAGTAATATTTTGGTATCTTAATGAATGAAAATATGAGTGTTTGTATTTTTGAAAACCATATATATTGTATCTTTATTTTTATAAAAAAATATAATAATTTAATAAAAGTCCTATTTTAATAAAATGGTATTATAAATTTATATTATAATGTATTAAAATTATTTTATAATTTTATGATACCATAAAAAAATTTCAAAGGGATTGAAAATTGATCATAATATTAAAATTGGTATTTTTTCCAAATAAGTAATAATTTAATTCAAAAATTACATTTCTTATATCTAGAAAATTATTTTCATAAAATGGATTTTTTTATCTAAAACATACATTTTAAAAATGGTTAGGGTGAATTTTTAGTATTTTTCTAAAATAGTTTAATTTTAGTGAATAGTGAAATACAGTAAAACACGTCATTTAACATTATAAGTTAAATAGATGACAAATTGAATAATGGATGATAGAAGCACCTATTAGTTTGAAATCACATGGAAAATTTACTATGTATATTCATAATAATAAATATTATTTTTATTATTTATCCAAAATAGTAAACTAATGAATATAATATTCAAAAAACGCCACTCTCCACCCCTTATAAATACAACCCCTCACCTATCCTTCTTCTCACAACTTTTAAGCATTGGAGCTTAGAAAATTTTACCCAATTCACTTCCCAATACTCTACCAAACGTCCCCATGATATTGTCATCCCCAAAATAACAATTCCAAGTTCCTTAAGGAGTTTTTCAAGGAGACAACATTCAAGAGGTAATATTCTCAAACTACCACTTTTAAATCCCTTTATTATTATACCTTATCATCACATCCCTCATCCAAAATGGAATAATAACTCCAGTTCCATATATATAATATAATTTTATAGTGTTAATGGAATATACACCATCCCTATTACTCATTTTCCTCATTATATCAGTCCACCGCCTCCATGGATGATGTGTTTTCATTTTCCATTACCACCTTCATGCCAGGTTTAAATTCACATTTAATGAATTAAAATGACAAAAATATTTATATTACATATTTTTTAACATTCTATAATGAATATATAGACATAATATTAAATAAAATTAAACTCTTTCATGAGGGTCAATAATATTTCCAAAATTAACTAACCATATAACATTGTTGTTTTTACTAAATGATTCATCCATATATTATAATACTTTTGAATTTTTGGGGTGATTTAAATTTTTTTAAGGACATGAATATCATTTTATTTCAATTTTCAAGTTTTAGTCCCATTTGAAATGAATATCCATAATTATCCACAAGTGAGCTAACCCTAGAACCATAAAATTAATTCCCTCAAAACAGTGAAATTAAACCTTATATCTCATTGAAATGGTTTTAAATGAAAAAAATATAATTATATAAGATAATATATATATATATATATAAGGTTTTTTATTATATAATTAATGAAGTTAATTTGGTTTTTTAGGATTTTAAGTACATGTGTGAAATTTTTATGAAATATAAGTTAAGAGATCTCTCTGAACCACCCTATTTTCTTTAGATAACAATTTTTTTCACTTTACCTTATTTTATCTCTATTTTTTCTTATTTAATTATTATATATTCTACATATATGTCATGTAAATACCCTAACATTCCATGTAAATTTTTTTAAAATTATTTGGGATTATTACGAGACCGTGAAATCTGACGGCACGTGATTTTGAGGCCCGGAGTGCCCGGAATGATCCGTTGAAAAAGTGTTAATCTTAAAATAGCATGCGTGAGTAGTTTCCCTAAAAAAGTGGAATAACTTTTAAATAGGGGCCCAGATCAGAAATCTGAGGGCATTGTTGCATTCATGACGGTGATTTTACCCTAGGTACGACTGAAGTTTAGTCGGCGTAGGCCTCTGGTGAGAAAACCTGAAAATGGCATAACCGTAAATAAAATAATTAAATAAAATTATTTTATTTTTCAAATGCTTATAACTCATGAACAGTGACTCAGATTAAAAATACAATACCACCATTGAACTCATGATGGTATGCCTATCTTAGGTAGATACTAACATTGGTCGGCACGGGCCAACAGTGGAAGTTAGTTTTTGGACGCAAATAAAATAATTAACAATTATTTTATTATTAAATTATATAACTCCTAAAAGGTAACTCAGATTAGAAATCTGAGAGTACTGTTGAGCTCTTGAGGGTGTGTTTCCCTTAGGAAGATCATAACCTCGACCGGCGTGGTTCGAGAGTGAATGTTAATAATTTTTTATCTTTTTTTAAAGGTACGTTCAGTAAATGCACGAGCGGGGGTTTCTATCTTTCAAACCAGTGCTCGGAATTAAAATATGAGAGCACCATTGAATCTTTTGCGCTGGGATTCTCTTAAGGGAGGCTTAAATTTGACCACAGTAGGTCAGGTGAAAAAGTTAGCTTTTGCGACTTTTAAAGAATTGATAAAATAACAAAAGTGTTATTTTATTTTTATCCTACCACCTCTTGAACGATGGTAGCGGGGACCACAAAGGTGGTCAGACTTTTAATATGGGATATTAATTGTCTAGTAACACTTTGGTTATGTAACCACCCCTCGTATAATTAATGTGGCACATTAATTACATCAATTAATGAATCTCATTAAATCCCCAGTGTGTTACTCACCCTTTCCACCTCTATTTAAATGGGGCTCGGGGCAGATTTTTTGACACGGCTTCACTAAGAGAGGAACCTCTAGAGAAGTGACATGACGCCTTCCACCGACGGAGATGGAAGCTCATGCGGCTATGAACCGGGAGTGATGAACGCTAGTGGCTTCATCAAAGCGCGGATTCTCCTCCCACCATCACGACGACTCCAATGATTCTCGAGGTATGGGTTGTTTATTAATATAAGAAATTACCTTGATTCAATTCCTCCTTCTTGAATTTATGGGATGTTTTTTCGAGAGATTTGAACGGGGTTTATCATTATTTTATTATGATGTATAAATTACTCCCACTGGTTATAAAGATAACGTGGAGGGCGTAGGCCAAATGAACAAGGCTCGGACCCTCCACTGCTTGATTTTCATTGTGTTCTTCAGAGGTCAGTTGTTCCAACATGACGGAACTTTGAAACCGAGAGGCGTGAAACAATGGCGGCATCCCAGGAGGACTGTAGGCACATCCTTAAGGAAGAAAATACCATTATATCTCACTCAGTGGCCCGTAGAAGATTCGTCGGTTGGCACCGGCGTGGTGACACCGGCAACCGGTGTCGATGATGGAGGCGGCGGCCCATGCTCACCGGCCACGGAAGAGGGCGGTGCCACAGGAAGCCATGACGAACCCGAAGGGGTAGCTGGAAACTGGTCGGCCGTGTTGGTGAGGCGGCGCGCCGTCGCACGCCGCGTTGAAGGAGCCACGACATCGAAGTTGCGACAGGAGGGGGAACTATGCCCCGCGTTTCCCGTAGACCATGTGGTGGTGCCACGTGGTGACACTAATTGAAGAGCTTAAAAGATCTTCTTGAGTTGTTCAAGAGCTGGTGGACACCCGGGTGGCAAGCCGCGCCAGTGCACCGGGCCATGTCGCCCAGCGGGCCGCACCCAGCCGGCAGGCCGCACCCAACCGGTGGGCCGTACCCAGCCGGTGGACCGGACTGGACCAGAATGGTTTGGGCTGGGCCAGGTCAGACCCAGACCATTTTAGGTCGACCCTAACCAGTTCGAGTCGGCCCAGGCCTGGTCGGACTGGGTCCGACGAGACCCATACCCCTCTTGGGCTCTGTTACGCTCAGAGGGCTGTAATTTGTGAACTAGAAATCCGTTTGAAGAATCGTCTACGGAATCTGGATCCTTGGAGAGAGATAGTCCTTTTAAGATACTCCATGAGAGTTTTGGAGAATTTTGGAGTACATCCAGGTTGGATTGACTCTGAATCCAACAGGGCCCTCAGCACTAAAATGTCAATAAATTATAGAAGGGGCATCCGATTGACGCGTCGTCTGTTGCATTGGAACCCTTATGACGTGATGGATCATCAGGTTACTTCTTCATGGAACTTTGTGTCGATTAAAATAAGACTGATGTCTTTAGAAATGGTTCTCCCAGAATCAAGCATACTATGAGTGGGAATCCAGTGGTTGGTAGTGAGGTGAAGGTTGGAGACAGATCATACGGAGGTTAGTACCGAGTGATCCTGTGTGTATCAACAGTATGCGACCCGACAAGGACCAGCCTTAGAATGGCCCATCAAGGATCAGCGACATACCAATCCTGTGTGGTTTAGATCTTGTGTGGGTCAGCGCTCATCGATCCTATGTGGGTCAACACATACCAATTCTATGTGGGTCAGATCCTGTGTGGGTCTTTTGGGGGTTAGTACATATTCACTGTAGGCAGGACAGATCCTATGTGGGTCTTGCAGGGGTTAGTACCTATCGACTCCAGGTGGGTCGAATCCTGTGTTGGTCTTGAGGGGGTTAGTACCTACCAATCCTGTGTGGGTGAGACTCTGTAGGGTCAGCAGTAGTGCCTCTCGAAAGAATAAGATGATCTAGCTTCTCATCTAATAATATGTACTTTTGTGCTTTACATATACCTTGTTTGAGCTATGTCTATTGCTTTGTGCTTTTTGATTGAGATCATGCTTTGTGGTTTTCCTTTGTGGAATTAAGAGAGACCTTTGGGGGACTCAGGGTCCCTACTGGGTATTGTTATACTCACCCCTGCACGGGCTTCACCTGCACTATGTTGTATCTTACGCAGACGATGAGCAGCTTGGCTGAGACTTGAGGGGGCCAGGACTAGGCAGTATACAAAAGAGATTGGATGACATGGAGAGCAGTGGAGATGAGCTATACCTACCCTTCAGGTAGGATCCTCGGTGGATGATTCTAGTAGCTGTTTTTGTATTTTTCAGTTGTAGTTGTACCTTTCAGTTGGGCTTGTATTTCGACCCCTTTACATTTAGTACACACCTTTACTATTGCAATTTTACTTCATGGTTGCATATTGTTGTGTTCTTGGGTTGTGTGTTGATACAAGTTTAAAGGTAATTCCTTCCCGTTTTAGGGATACACATTTCCAGTGCTAGTCGCCAACCCTTGGCCTATGGAAGGCAGACTTGGGGTAGTCACAGCATGGGCCTCGGGGTACAGGTCGTGACATGTCACCCACAAATATACATAGTTTAAATCACCATTATTTTAAAGGGATTCACATGTTTTAAATGTTCCTTTTTTGATTTCATTTGTTAAGAAAACTCAATTAAAGGGAAATTCTCTATCTCTTACCCTATTTCAACTACCACTCCATAAAATTTTGTAAACCATTCTTAGTATATAATTTTTTCCATTTAATTATGGAAAATTCTTTTTAATTAATTTCTAGTTTTATGGAAATTAATATTCTCTTTCCTTTTTTAAAGACTTTTTACCCTTTTCCTTAAAACATTACTTAAGAGGTACATTTCCAAAGACACTTATAGTGTATTTTTTCACTTATTCACTTCAATTGGACATTATTATTCATGAACCATTATTATTTTTCATCTATTAATGTCTAAGAATGTGTTAATCCTAGATTTTATGAAAACCATTATGATATGACTTTTAGTTATGTTATAAGATAAGATTATGAAACCCATTTCATTCCCTAGGTAATATTTATATTTATGCCCTAGGTATGATTCCTTATGTGGTTTACATATGCATGTATCAATTATGATGGGTGCACCCAAATAGAAATCCTGTGTATTTTGTAGTTCTTATGTTTCATGAGACGATATGTGTGGGATTATGTCATAAACCTAATCCACGATTGGACTTTTTTCACCATGTGATGTTGTCTTTTTAGTTAGCCTTGAATTATGATTATGTCATGTTTTATATGGTTGTCACATTCTTATGTTTACATGATATTATCATTCTATTTTCTATGTGTTATTCTCCTATATGATTATTCATGAGCCTTATTTTTCATGATATCATGTTATTCCTTTGGAATCATATGTTAAACTTAATTATCATGTTTATTCTCTTATTAGACTTTATTGCTCACCCATTTTGTTTATGTATTCCTCAAGATGTCCTATATAGTTTCAGGATCTCAAAGAGATTTATGTGGTCATTATGTAGATTAAAATAAAGTAGTTTAATTTTGGTTTCATGTCGTTGTTTTATGTACCTACTCTCCAAAAGAAGCTAGGAATCTTGATCCCTCATTTGCATTTATTAGATATTTATGTTAAAATCATGTAATAATATGTGTACAAGGCTTGGGTTTTTATAGTTTATTAGGAAACACCCAATAACATGAAAAGGTACAAAGTTTCATTGGTCTTGAAGGATGTTATCAAAAGTTCATATTCAATTTATCTTCGATAGTGGCCCTGCAAACAGTGTAAACCAAGAACGAACAAGCCTTTGTTTAAACTAATCAGTGTCAAGTAGTGTTTCGTTATCTAGAAGATAATTTTACCAGTACTTTGGTTTACTAAGGACGGTGTGATGATTAAGGTTTTTTATAACGCATCTCATCTGGGATTGGGATGAATCTTCAGTACTAAAAAATAGTCCTTTAATAGCATTGGAATTTATCAGTGCTAGAAAAAACACTGATAAAGGACACCTTTATTAGTATTAAAGCAAGTGCTGATAAAACCATTATTAGCAGTTTATTATTAGCACTCATAATAGGTACCCTTTATGAGTGATTTATTTTTAGCACCCATAAAGGGGTCCTTTATTATCACTTTTTTAGAACTAATAAAGGTCAGAATAAAATGAAATAATTAAATAAAAAATAAAAATGAGTACATTAAAAACAATATTAAAATTTTAATTAGTTAAATAATTATTGATAAAAATGAATAAATTGATTGTACTATATAGAAATTATAAATGTTTATAAATTGTATATATTAAATATATAAATATATGTAAAATGAAAATTAAATAAATAAAAATTAAAAATAAGAAAATTGAGAAAAATATGAAATATTTTATTAAATAGAAAATTATTGATAATGTTAATAAATATTATATAGTAAATATATTGATATGTATGAATGTATATAAATATAATTTAAATAATAAAAAATATTTATTCTTTACATTAAATATAAATATATTTAGTGAATGATGGTTTGTAATTAAAAATTAATATGAATTAAAAATACTAAATAATTGCATCGAGTAATGGACATAATTGAATGTCGTTTGATTTTTAAATTTAACATAGGCCAAACATGTGTTATATGGATTTCACATTTACATAATTAACTCATTTTTGTATAAAACACACACAAATATATTTTTGGGAATTTAATCAATTTCTATTATTTATTTTATAAATATTTATTTTGTGATGTTTTAATATTTTCGACATGTATTCATCTTTATTTCAATATATATCCATATTTAGTTAATAATTTATATTTTATTAATAAAACTTATCCATTTTTTCAATATTGTTAAAGTGTACTCGTTTTTAATTATTCAATTTCACTAATTTTTAACAATCATGCACTTAAGATTAAATATTCATTAACATTGTGAAAAAATATATTTGTAAATAAATATTTATAAATAAATATATTTATAAATGTATATTTACTATTTTTATACATACATATATTTATAATGATAAAAAAATAAATATTATTTTTAAAAAAAGTATTTAGTATTATTATAAATAAATAATTATATATATATATATATATATTTAAATTATTATAAAATTATAATAAATTTATTCAAATAATGAATATATTTATTATATTTATATTTATATATATTTTTTAAATATGTATATATAATTGTATAAATATATATTATGATATAAATATTAATTTTTAAAAATGTATTTATATAATTATAAGTAAATAATTATATATTTAAAATAATTATAATAAATATATTTAAATAAATAATATATATACTAAATTAATATTTATATATATTTATTAAATATATATAATTATATAGATATATTTTAAAAAATTATTTATAATTGTAATTATAATTGTAATTATAAATATTTTATAAGTGATTAAGTAATAAGCGCTGATAAAAGTAATATTTATCAGCGCTTCTTTAGTAGTGATAAAGAGAGTGCTTTATCATTGGTTTTTTGGAAGCACTGATAAACATGTCCATAACTATTAAATAACTCTAACGAGTCACAAACTCATCGCAATATCTGAATCTTTTCATGGAATCCAGCCTCTTCCAGCTCTCCTCCTCAGTGAATTGAAGCATGAATCAGGGCTTGAATTAAGGCTCAAACAATTTCAAGTCTCAAATCGAAGGCTAAAACGATTTAGGGGTTGAATGAATCCAAGGCTCGAACGTTTTCTAGATTTTTGATATCTCTACTTTTTCTAGGATGATCCAAATCTTTAATCCAAGGTATCTTATTTTCTATTCCCCTCCTAACTCGTTGATTGCTTATTTGGAAATATCTATTTGAGTTTTTTTATCATCACATTTTCTTTATCATAGTTATATACCTGTTCTTAAGAACGTTTATTATAGATGTTTGGTTGAAATAATATAGGTTTATCATAGCTTCCACTCCCCTATCCCCACTGCTTCCTAATTCTGTGCAACCCGCCCACCCAAATTCCACTGACTCCTACTTCATGAGATCACCAAACCCTTAAATTTCTCCTAATTTTAAAATATAAGAAATATCATATGCATTGTTCCCTCCTTCTAATCAAGGGACCACCACCATCCTTCTACATATAGACGACACCAAACAAGAAAATCTATTCTAGTTAGACTCAAACATAAGGTTTAGAGAATGAAAGCCATGTGAATTCCCACCTCACCTAGAAATTATCAATATAATGATATATATATATATATAGTGGTAAATTTATAATATAATTATATTTACATACACACAAAGACTCACACACAATTTTATAAATACATTTATATTTATGTGTGACGATATATATATATATGTGTGTGTGTGTGTGTGTATAATATATATATATATATATATATATATTCATTTATAATTTTGTATTAAATGGATTTAACACATTACATATATAAATATGTTAAATATTTATATGTATAAATTTGAAAAAATAAAAATATATAAAACATAAATATTTATATTTATATTATATATTATATATTTATATATTATACACACACATATATATGTAGAAACACACACATGTATATTTTAAAAATACAAATATATATATATATATATATATATATATATATTATAGATATATATTATAAAAATAAATTATGCAAATATATATTTTATATGAATACAAATATATATTACACTATACAAATATATATTATAAAAATATATTATGCCAATAAATTATGCAAATAGACTAATAAATATATTATACAATTATATTATAAAGATATATATTATACAAATATGTTATATGAATATATTACATAAATGTATATTTATACAATTAAAAAATAAAAATTTGTTATATATTTATTTATATTATATTTATATGTAAATAAATATATATTATATATTATATATTTATATATTATACAAATATTTTATACAAATATATATATATTATACAAAAACAAAAACATGTTATACTATAAAAATATATAAAATAAAAATATATATAATACAAATAAATAAATATATTACATAAAAAATAAAATATATATATATTATACAATACAAAAATATATACAATAAAAATATATATTACACTAGTATATTATACAAATATATTATAAAAATATATTTCAATAGATTTTATTCAATGGTTTAAATTCATCATCCAATTTTACTTATGATGATTCATCTCACTTAGAAACTATTTTTGTAAGAGTGGATCATCTCCCTTTTAACTTAAAACCTCTATATCTTCCATCATTACTGTTATTTATTTCACTGTGAGTAAAAATTTATTCTATGTTCCCAAAATAACTATAGAACCCATAATGGTCATGAAAAATGAAATTTTATTATAAATCCTACTCTTCATCTCCTTGAAAATAATTCTTGTTTTCAACCTGTCTAGACATAATTCTTGAATCAATTTATCAACTAAGAATTTTGAGATGTTTAAAACCATTATTGTTATTAGGTATATTCTTTTCCTAAAATTATTTTTTTCATTTCTTATCGATTTATAATTGAAATTATAATTTTTTGATATTTTCAAATATTTGATATACCATTAATATTAAATGAAATAATTCCTTTTGTTGTTATATATCTTGTTAAAAAAATAGAATATAGGTTATCAAATTCTGTATATGTTGTAATAAATTTTATAAATTATTTTTTTGGTATTCATAATTTTATGTATACAAGTATTGGTTCCACCCATAGGAGTATTTTATTACCATCCATGTATATGAGATAACTCTTTATTTATTAAAATTTTTTATCAATACATTTCTATATCTTCTAGTATATCGAATGATAGTTTATTATTTTTTTATCATATTTGGGGTTCTTATTACTCACTAATTACCTATATTATATTTTAATTTGATTATGACATTTTAGAAATACTTGTTGGATCATTTTAATATAGGTAGGACTAGTCTTTATTAGATGATTCAATGTATTAGAAGTTTTATTTCTCCTAAAAATATTGAATTCATTAAGGCCCTAAAGATTCATATATCATAAATGTCCCAACTGAGACCCATTGAATCACAAACAAGAATGTTTATTCCCCCCAAATCTAACCTTTAATAGGCCTCGAGGTAATAACTAGTGACCATGGTGTAATTTTCACAAATGGGAGGCATTACCCCATTTAAAGAACACAATGCAGTATAATTTCCATCCTCATCAGCTTCATCTCCTAAATTATTATTATTGTAGTTTGTTTCTTGAGACTCATCCCCCATCTCTATTATATTTCTTGTACTAATCTGAGCATTATTCATCCTATGGATGACAATGGATTAGATTATTTCATTAAACATGGGTTCATGTCAACAAGATATAGAGGAGGTGTGTAAAACAAAAAAAAATGTTTGGGAGATGAGATGATGAGGATTATAGTTGTCTATAACTTTCACTATTCAATGAATTCAGAGGATAACACCTACCATAGTGGAGTATTTATTTTATTATATTAAATTACTTATTTTCTTTGAAGCAAACTAAAATTATTTGAAATAATCAAATGTTGGGTTTTCATTATTATAATTATCAATAACTTTCTCATTTGATAATGAACATATTGTGTGTATTTATTTATTTATTAAAAAAATTAATATTTTATTAACCAAATTGGATGAATATGAATCAAAAATGGCTTCACACCAATCATTTTACAAAAGAGTATAAATATAGAGTTAAAGAGCTCATTAAGTTTTTAATAGAGTGTGCATATGACCCTTCTCAAATACTTTTTGCATGTTTACATCTTTATTATTCAAGAAAATTTATTTCGGAATAGTTTGAAGAAAATTTAATCTATCCCAGAATAGATCAGAGCTATAAATGTCGGACTACATGTGGGTAAAACAAAAAGTGCACACTGATTGGGAAGATATTGTGGTTTATGGAATATTTGATATGAATACTATTGTAAACAATGATGGAGGTCACATAGAAGAAATGAAAATTTAAATTGAAGATAACCTTCATGGTTTCCCAATGTTTTTTGAGAAGTTAATTAGTTTTTATAAGAGACCATTGTATACCATTTATACTAAATACACAACATTGTTACCGGTATTGAAGTTATATAATTTGAAAGAAGGCAGTGGATGGAGTGACACAAGATTTACAAAACTACTTGGTCTTCTGAATGATATGATACCAGAATAAAAAGAACTGCCATGTCGAACATATGACTCCAAAAGAATGTGATTCTAAATGGACATGATCTCAAAAAAATGCATGTATGTTCAAATGATTGCATATTTTTTTAAGGACTATGAATCACTCATAAAATTCCGTAAGTGTCGTGTGGATTGATACAAGGAAAATAAATCAAGTCCTTTGAATTTTGTATGGTACTTTCATATCATTCCAAGGTTTTGAAGACTATATAGATGTCAGGAAATTGTGAGATAATTGACATGGAATACAGATACAAGAATTAATGATGGATTCCTTATGGGAAAAGGGATTTCTGGAAAAGATGTTGTTATAGTTACCATAACAGAGCAGGAGCAGGAACACCATTCCATTTTACATAATATTGAAGATATTGATCCATACATTTAATCCCATAAATAAATTATTAGATATTTGAATCCATCAAGGGATGAAGTATGAATATCAAATACACATAATCAATAGTTTATAGGATGGTTCCAATATCAAATTTATTTGGAGTTATTTGAAAATATGATTTCAATTGTCGAATGACTTCAATGGAAAGCTAGTGGAACGAATGAAAATATTGTATCTTAAACTGATTTTTTAATCAATGGTTATACATTCTATAGAAAAGAACATGATGAATGGAGTTCGGTGAAAAATATTGATGTTATTCTTATGATAGATGCGATTCTCATATCTCGTTCCACGGATAGAAATCCAATTTATGAAAATATGTCATATTTTGGCATTATCGATAAGATATATGATTTGTATTATACAACATTTCAGTGTGGAAGGGGAAAAAGATGAGTTGTTCATAATGGAATAACAAGTATTGGAAGTATTATTTTTTCAGATCTAAAAAATAAGAATTGGTTGATTGTCCTACTATAGAATAAAAAAAATGTTGGGTCAGATAAAAATTCAATCAAGGAGGACACTTTTATTGGGAGATCACAATCATTTCATATTGGTCCAAATATTGACAATGTCTTTTATATTAAATGGGACCACAAATAGGGAGTTTTTATTCTTTATTGAGGAACCAAACCCCTAAAACATATAAAAAAGAAATATAGTTCAATGAGAAGGTAAAAGTGTTCTTTAATATACCATTCTTTTCTCATAATATTATATGTTCTCTACTGCATTAACATAATCTAAATTAAATTATTAACTAATCATATACACAATGTCTTTTTAATATGATGATGTTACCAATCCATTATAAGAACAAACTATAATGAAGGAAACCCTTTGGGAAGATATAAAGGTAACATTATGATATAATTTCTCTATTGTAACGAAAAATTATATACAGGAATATTGATTTAATTTTCATTATTCCTTGTAGAGTTCCTTTAATTTTTAATATTTATATCCATCTTTCATTCCTTTCTACACCAAAACTTCCATAAACTTCTTCTCCCTCAACACCTTTTCACCCCTACAGTGTTGCAAATCTCACTTTCCAATAAGTTCCATCCACTACCTTTGTAGGAAGATAAATAATGATACCTATACTCAATCATAGGGGTAATATTGATGTTTTTATAGTAAAATCATTGTCCATAGAATTAATTTATTGTTTCATATTTATGTTTAAATTATTATTTTTAGTATTACTTTTAGAAGAATTTTTTTTCTTATATAGGTGGATTCTTTTGTTCGATTTGGGGCAGTATGTCTATCTTTAATATCTTTATACACCAAAACTTCCAATGACTTCTTCTCCCTCGAAAACATTTCAAACCTACAGTGTTGGAATTTTTCACTTTTCTTCAAGTTCCCTCAATTTCTCAATCATAGAGGTAACATTGATGTTTCCAAAATAAAACCATTGTCCATAGAATTAATGCATTGTATTATATTTATGTTTAATTCATTTATTTTTTGTATTAATCATAAAATAATCAGTTTCTTATACAGGTGGATTCTTTGGTTCGAGTTGGGGAGGTTTGTTCGAAGTTTCTCATGATCATGAGAGATTGGACTTTGAACCTGTAAGTACCTGGTTTTTCTCTCAGGTATGAATCCTTTAAATTTTAGTCTAAATGATTACTTTGGATCAAGTAAGTATGTCTATCATGTTAACAAAGGTCCTAGGGGTGTCTGGGAAATGTTTAGATCCCAAAACGCATATTTTTTGGAAAACTGGACATATTTCATGGTTGGTGCATGATTAGTGCACGGTTTGGCTAACCATACAGATTGAAATTTCTAGACAGAACCATTTTGCATGGTTTGAGAATTTTCATGTGGCCTAACCATGCAATGTTCCCCTTCTACCCAAAAAAACTTACAAGTTTTTCACAAGGTTTTTCAAACTGTACGGACAAACCATGCACAGGCTAAGTTTCTAGGTAAATTTTCAATTTTTTCCTTAATGACCTATTAATCCTCCTTCCTCCTAGTACAAGAACCAGAAGAATTAACCCATTTTTATCTCAATTTGAAGCTCTTTGAAAATATAAAATTAGGATCAAGAGATCTCCATCATCTGGAAACCGATCGATCTTTCTTTCATCACATTGGATGGGTAACGATAAGTACTCAAGTCCATTTGAGTCATTCTTCTTATCTTTTTGTCTCGACCTAGTTATCATGGTTTGAGAATTTTTCACCTTTTATTAGATCTAATCTAGTATAAGGCCAATAAATGGTTGATACCAAAGGAGTAGAGTCATAAAATCCTAAGGTGGGTGGTCTATAACTCTTCCCTAAAGTTAATTGATTTTGTATTTGTCATGTGGGGCCCACCAACTTCATCGGGTGTCGTTCACTGAATTTATATGCCATGATTATACTTGTTAGAACCATATGGATATTCTCTTTCCATATATGTGATTCATTTTTGGTGCTTATGACTATAACTTCATCCCTTCTATGTAAAATTTTGTGCCATAATTTGGTTTTTAGTATTTGACATGTTTGAGCCACCGTTCAGGTGTGACTTTTCATGACCCTTATAAGGGTAATATTTTCTATATTAAATGGGTTGATTTATTTGGTTATTGTAATAATGGAAAGCACCGTGCCTACTCACCTCTTAACCAATCTAAGGTAAGTGCTTCAATTGATAATGAAATGTGAAATATGAATTAGAAAGTATACTAATTAGATGACTAGGCCTTAAATGTAAATGAATAGTAGGTTTCATATCTGTAGCACCCTTTACCACATTAATGGAAGGTATAAGAATGAACCTTCAATATGTAATATGCCCTAAATGGATTAAAATAGTTGCATGATACTTGTCCTTGTCACATTAATGAAAGGAAAGGATTGAACCAAATGACTTGATAAAAAGTTTGCATGCTACCTGACCTTATCAAACTAATGAAAGGCAAGGATTGAACCGAAAGATATATTACCAGACTTCATAATTAAATAGGAATGGTCTAACTCAAGATCACCTTGGATTCTGATTAGAGAATTCCATGAGCACTTGGGAACCCCATTCCAATTCAAGGATACGGCTTGCATAGATTGATACCCACCTAAATCCCCATCCTTATCTATTCTTGGATTCCCGGTATGAAATCATATGATCCCTTCATATTATCATAGGATGCCTCAGTTACACTCCCTAGATCCAGCATTGACAAGTAGGTTCCATGTTTTTTTCCCATAGGGCCCTGTCTCTTCTTAGCCCCATTTTTCCTTGGACGATCACCTTGGATTTAGTAGGCACCTTATTGTGGAATGCCTTTAAACATGATCCTTAGATTACACTCTTACCCCATGCTAGGCTTCAGTTATTATTGAGTTTGTGAAACTTGAGGTCTAATCCACCTTATTTATTACCTTGGGTCTTCACTATTAAATATCATTGATCATGGTTGCCTTGTACATCTTGTAACCTTCAATATTTATACTATCATGAGGTAATTTTTGTTTTGTTTATGCCTCAAAAGAACAATAAATATAAAATTTGTAATAACTTAATTAAATGAACTAGTTACATGTTCAGACACCACTTGAGGGATAAAGCAAGTAACTGGGTAGTTAGTTGCATTGTACTGCTTTACATTGTATATGCATGCCTACACACTATTACATTTCCATTACACAGGCTGAATGTTATATAAAATGTTAGTGAGGCCAACTGAGATTTATTTCATGCCCTCTTGAGGCGTTTTTTGGTACCTAGAGTAGATTACATGGTTGTGGGTGTTGATAAAGGGAAGCAGATTCCTTCAAACAATTGATTTCTTTTTATTTAGTATGCAGCTTCATAGTAAAGGATCGGGTTGGAACTCGGGATGCTTAGGACAGTCATTTATTTCCTTTATACTATGTGTAAAATATTATTCATGTGGTTTGTATCCATGTTTTCCAACTTTCTAGTACACAAAATATCATCATCTGTAGTTGAATGTTATTACAGTTGTTTCAATTATTACTACTCTTGTCTCTAATTCTTGGTTGTGCCTTCTGTTTACTTATATATCTTCCACTATTTACCTATTTTTACTTTTACCTATTGTGCTAAACTTTGTTAATGAGGGAATAGTCTCCCCACAGACACACCCTAGGTCCTTTCTATTAGTCGGAATCCTTTGACATTCTAGAAGATGCACTTGAGGCCATGTGGCCCACTGGGCTCACGGAACCCTCTAAGTGGTATCTAGGTCCGGAACATCACAAAGTAGTATTATAGGAGGTTTCTTTTCTTGATTTACTATTTAGAGGCAATGGATTGGAGATTCAGAATGCTTGGGACTTGGTTCTAAGTCGTTCTTGGGCATCGTGAACCCATGTTTTGGGTAAAGAACAAGTTTTCTAAAATCATATTGTTGTTCTGATTTTGCCTATTACAGTTGATATTATTTAACCCTTGGGTGATGCACATGTATTATGGTGTTCTTGATTATTACTCTGATTGATGATTTTCAGGTCATCCTTGGCCCAATCATACGAGGGGGAGGATCATTTTTACATGAATCATTATAGGCACCTATAATTCACATGTCATTCATATTGTCATGTCATATAGGTATATTTCACTACTTTTCATTAACTGATATGCATGTGATTGATGAGTGATGTTGTGATAGTTAGCTTATTCTTATATTACTCTTGGCTACAATTGAGTGATTTCCTATATCAATTCATGATGTGTACGATCCCTCATGGGTTGGGATGAGTAATTTACCGATTCTATCCATTATGATATAAATAAAGGGGTGTCATTTCTAGTGATAGGTTTAAGGGAACTAAGTCGTCGGAAATTAATATCCATTATAAAGTGAATCATGAATTCTAAAATGAAATGGTTGCACATCTATATCCCACCTTGTCATGTTTACGAAATGTAGAGTGAACTTGGTAATTAATTGTTAAATGAAATGAAACTTATACTTGAGCACTTACTGATACTTGTCCATCTAAGCAGGTAGTTGGGGTAGTATGCCTTAGGTAGTGAATTTTATTACATTCCTATTCCACTACTGATTCTTTCTTTCTTCATAAGATTGTTATGAAGTGTGTGTTTGGAAATTATAGATCAATTCCACCACGACGTCCTCATGTTGTACACCAGGAGGGTGGTGATGACCATGCTCTAAATATGGTGGGCCCTGAGCCACAAGTCTGACCTCTAGGAGTTCCACTTGAGGCACCAAATGTTATACCTAATATGGGAACTAATTCCCAAGTTTGTGATAGTTTCCTACTTCTGATGCAGTCCAAGCATGGTGATCCACGACTTGCACCTACGATGGTTAAACTGACTCGTGAGTTCAAGCAACAACATCCTCCTACTTTTTTAGGGGATGGTGATCTGTAGGCTGTTGAGTCTTGGCTAAAATCCACTCTATCTATTTTTCAGCATCTGAAGATGCCTCCATAGCAAAGGGTCAATATTGACACATACATGATCTGGGACTCAGCAAAGCATTGGTGGGATGTGATTACCAAGGTCGGTCGTCATCAGGGTATGTTATAGGTTGATTTTTATACTACCTTATATAATCAGTTCTTTCCTGAGACACTGAGAACTAACATAACCATAGAGTTCAAGCATCTTGAGCAGGGTTTTATATCAGTTATAGAGTATACAACGTGTTTCACATAGTTACAGTGAATTTCACCTCTTCTAGCTAGTGTTGATATTTCACGTGCTAGATGTTTTGAGGATGTTCTCCAGTACACCATCCATATATAGGTCAATGCCTTTTACCTGCCTACTTTTTCTACAATTGTAAATTTGTCTCTTATCACTGAGTGCATCCTGAGTGACGACAATAGTATTGGGTTTAAAGGATCGGTGTCGTGTCAAGCTAGTAGTTCTTCCAGTGGCAAGAAATGTTCTCTCGAGGTTTCTCGTTAAGGTAGTGATAACCAGAGTGCTCGTTTCGATAGCTATTTGGTGTTTCATAAGTGTGGATGAAGGGGGAATTAAAAGACTTAGTATGATATAGACCCACTGAAGTATCGGGATTGTGGATATATGGGGAATCTACATCATTTCTATAGGACATTTCCACCAGCTTCGAGTGGAAAATGATCCAACCTTGCTCCAACTTTAGGAGAGAGTTCTTTTACACTGCATCAAGCAGGAATTTGAAATAGCACAGGTAGGTCTGGCCAAGGAGGAGGTCGTGGCCGTGGTAGCTAGACCCCTATTCACCATCAGTTCCAACAGTGTAGTTATGATCATGGTATTCCATCTATTGCATAGTCTTGTGGATCAGGACAACTTCATGTACTACAGCTGATACCCGAGGATCAGGCTGCAGGACCATCTATAGTATGAGGTACTATTCTAGTTGCCTCAACTATAGTATCTGCTTTATTTGAAACAGGTTATTCGATCTATTTTATCTCTGTATCTATTGTGGAAATCCCCATACTAGAGATACATTATCACTGTAGTGTAATGACCCTAGATACACTACTAGGGGTACAAACATAGGGCATATGATTGTGTAAGGAATGTCACCTTGAGGTAGGTAGTACCCTTTCTTATGGAACCTCTTTGTTCTTGTGATGATGGGATTATATGTCATTCTTGGGATGGATTGGTTGGTTTACTATCATGCTTTTATAGACTTCTATCATCGTAGGATATATTTTACATCACCAGAGGGTAGCAGTTACCTACATAAGGGTGATTGGTATGTCTAGGCTGGTAGAGCCAGAATAGAGCAACATGGGATAGGTTGAGTGACTAACCAGATTAAAAATATCTTCATGTATAATGAGGGTTTACATAAAGATGATTTCCCTCCAATAGTGGATCATTTCATAGATGTATTTCCCATTGATTTTTTAGCTTACCTCTTGAGATATAGGTAGAGTTTATAATCAATCTTGTTCCAGGGGCAGCTCCAGTGTCGATTCCTTCTTACAAGATGGCACCTATAGAGATTCATGAGCTAAAGAGGTAGTTATATGATTTAGAGGATAAACGTTTTATATAACCTAAAACATCCTACTGGGGTTTTCCCATGCTTTTTTCCAAGAAAGAGGATGGAACATTATGTATATGTGTGGATTATATAAATTTGAACTAGCTTATAGTCAAGAACTAGTAACCATTGCCTCAAAAAGATGTTATCTTTTTCAATCTCTGAGGATAAAAGGACTTCTCCAAGATCGACTTGAGATCATGTTATCATTAGGTATGAGTCAGACCATCAAACATACCTTGTACAATTTTCTATAGGTTGTTTGATCTATATGAGTATCTTGTTATGCCATTTGGTTTACAAACTCACCCACAATTTTCATGGATTTTATGAATAGGGTATTCCTGTCCAATTTGGAATCTTTTATTGTGGTCTTTATGGAAGACATCTTAGTGTATTCTCACACTCGTACAGACCATCCCAAAAATCTTGCGATCATTATGAGTACACTAAGAGCGCTCCAGCTTTATGAAAAGATTGATAAGTGACACTTCTGAATCAACAATGTTCATTTATTGGGTCATGTTATCTCAGAATCAAGAGTATATTTTGAACCTGAAAAGATTAGTCTTGTAGTTTCCTGGGAGAATCCCAAGAATGTGTTTGATATACGGAGTTTCTTGGGGATGGATGGATATTAAAATCCTTTAATACAAGACTTATCACATATTGATTCACCTATTATTGGTTTTACAAATAAGGGTGTCAAGTTAACTCGGTAAGAAGCATGTTATAAATCCGTTTAGGAGCTGAAAGGGAGGATTGTATTGACACCTATTCTAATTCTTCCTGAGTAGAGTATAGGTTATATTGTCTTCTGTGCTGCATTAATAATTGTCCTAGCAGCAAAACTGATACAGGAAGATAAAGACTTTGTGTGTGGATTTCGGTAGTGAGGCCTCATGAGAGAAATTACCCAATGCACAGCCTTGAGCTTGAAATATTTGTCAATTCCTTACATTGCTAGAGACATTATCTCATGGGTGAGTACTTTGTGGTGTACATGAACCACAAGAGCTCCAAATATGTCTTTTATCAGCATGACTTGAACCTCATATAGTGAATAAGGGTTTAATATCTAATTTTTTTTTTTATTTTGAGCTTGCCTATATGCCTGGGAAAGGCAATGTGGTTGCAGATGCACTAAGTCAGAAAACTTAAGAACAAGCTGTAGAGGTAGCCAGTGATGAATGGAAGTTAATGTCCCTCTTTTCTAAGATATATCTGAAGTTTCATGATATTCATGAGAAGTCTAACCTCTCATCCTTGATAGTTACCTCTTACCTTCTTAAGAAGGTGAAGAGTAGATAGTTTTAAGATCTTGAACGCTTGGTTATTCATGAGAGTATATTAGAAGATAATCCACCTCTAGAATGTTATGTGGATAGAGACAACATCCTACGTCTACATGGATGTTTCTGGGTTCCTACATATATGAGAGAGGAGTTGATGAATGAGTCCCACACTTATTAGTGGGTAGTTCATCTAGGAATCTCCAAGATGTATCAAGATATGTGATGCCAGTATTGGTGGTCTTGGATGAAACGTCGGATAGAAGGATTTATCACTAGGTGTTCCACATATCAGTAGGTGAAGGCAGAGCACCGGAGACCTACAGGCTTCCTATAGCCACTTCCAGTCCTAGAATGGAAATGGGAGGGTGTTTCTATGGATTTCATAGTCATCTTACCTAGGTCGTCAAGGGGTAGTGAAGCTATTTGAGTATTCATTAACCTAATAAAAAAATCATACAACTTAATTCCTATTTAAGAGAATTTCTTAGTTGATGAGCTGGGAAGACTGTATGCCTATGAGATCATACGACTACATGGGGTTCCACGCACTATCATTTTAGATAGGGATGGTTGATTCACATCATGGTTATGGCAGGGATTACCGAAGGAAATGGGAACACAGGTGCTTCTAAGAACAACTTTTCACCCTCATACTGATGGACAATGGGAACGGAAAATATAGGTTCTAGAGGATATGCTCCATGCACGTGTCCTTGGTTTTAGTGGTTCTTGAGAGAATCATATCCCTATCACCGAGTTCGCCTATAATAATAGCTTTTAGGAGAAAATTCAGATGGATCCTTTTGAGGCCTTATATGGTAGGCCTTGTTGTTCACCCTTATGATATCTAAAGGTAGGTGAGGTAGCCCTACAAGGTCCTCGTCTCATTCAGAAAACTTCATAGCAAGTTCAGCTGATCAGAAAGTGTATGGCTACAACTCAGTACAAACATAAATCTTATGTTGATCACCATCGATGACCTCTTGAGTTAGAGGTCAAGGATCGTGTTTTCCTTCGATTATCGCCCAGGATAGGGAATATATAGTTTTGAAAGTTGGTAAATTTATTGCCTCATTTTGTAGGGTCATTTCAGATTCTAGAGAGAGATAGGTCGGTAGCCTATTGGTTGATTTTACCTCAAAGGTATCATTCCAAGCACAATGTCTTTAATGTTTCTCAGCTTCTCCAATATCATGTCGACCTGTCTCATACTTTTGGTCCTGAAGAAGTTGAGTAAGATATTGATTCTACCTTCGAGGAGTATCTAGTACGCATTGTTGACCATAGCACAAAGGTTTTTCAATGTCATTCTATTCCTTTAGTGTGGGTTTTGTGGCAGCAAGCCTACCTATAGTAAAAAACTTGGGAGTGGGAGGCTAACGTACGTGGCCAGTGGTAGGAGTTGTTCTAAGACAATGTTTATCCACCATTAGAAGGTGAACTTTGGGATGAGTTATTTTACAGTTGGAAGACTTTAAGAACCTAGTTTTTCATTTAGGTATAGATACTTTAAATTTCTATCTAAATCTATACTTTGGACTAAATAAGGATGCATATCGTCTTAGAAAAGGTCCCAAGGGTGTTCGGGGCAATTTTGGAGCCTAGGACCCATCTTTTTAGGAAAACTGGACATGTCACATGGTTAGCGCACGGTTGGCGCATGGCTTGGATAACCGTGTAGATTAAAATTTCAGGAAAAAACCATTTCACATGGTTTGGGCATAATTTTTCAACCTAACAATGCAATGTGCCCCTTCTACCCCAAAAATCTCACATGGTTTGTTCATGTTTTTTCAAACTATGTGGACAAACCGTGCATAGGATAATTCTATGGGTAAATTTATAGCTTTTTCTTTAATAATATATAAATCTTCCTTATTCCTCCTAATAGGAGAACCAACAAGATTAGCCCCCTTTTCTATTAATTTGGAGCTTTTTTAAGACCTAAACATGGGATCAAGAGATCTCCATCAACCAAAAACTGATCGAGCTTTCTTTCTTCACGTTGGATGCACAACAGTAAGTAATCAAGTCTATTTGATTTGTTCTTCCTCTCTTCTGATCTCGACCTAGTTATCCTGGTTTTAGAATTTTTCAACTTTTCTTAGATCTATTCTAATTTGATACGAATCAAGGGTTGATATCGGAGGAGGAGATTTGTATAAGCCTAAGGTGGGTGTTGTATAACGCATCCCTAAAGGTTGTTGACTTTGTATTTGTAGTGTGGGGACCACTGATTTCATTGGGTGTCATTCATTGAATTTATATGCCACACTTATACTTTTTAGAACCATATGGATATGCACATTCGATATATATGATCAATTGTTGGTGGTTATGACCACAAATCCATCCCTTCCATGTTGAAGGTTATGCCATAATTAGGTTTTTATTATTTGACATGTTTGAACCACCGTTCGGGCCTGACTTTTCTTGACCTATCTATGGGTAAGATTTTCTATATTAAATGGATCAATTTATATTTTGATTTGAATAATGGAAAGTACCATGCATGATAACCTCTTGACCCGTCTAAGGTAAGTGATTCAATTGATAATGAAATGTGAAATGAAAATTGGCTAATATACTATCTATATGACTTGGCCTTAAATATAAATGAATAGTTGGTTTTATATCCATAGCACCCCTTACCACATTAATAGAAGGTATGAGAATGAACATTGAATATGGAATATTCCTTAAATGGACTAAAATGGTTGCACGCTACTTGTCCTTATCACACTAATGAAAGGAAAGGCTTGAACCAAATGACTTGATAAAAAGGTTTCATACTACTTGAAATTATCACACTAATGAAAGGAAAGGATTGAACAGAAGGAGATATTAAATGACTTCATAATTAAATAGGAATGACTTGACTCGAGCTCACCTTCGATTCTGATCGGATAATTCCATGAGCACTCGGGAACCCCATTCCAATTCAAGGATACATGTAACACACCAAGGTTTTAAAAATATTTTAATATTGAATTCATGAAACACTAAGTACATAAGGAACACCACTTTGTTATAACCTAGCCAGTAAAAAGAAATTTTCTACTTATGGTGTTGAATTTAAAAAACTGACATGCATGGTTGTGTTCGGTAAGATATTTTGAGTTCGATAAGACAAACTTAGTTTTTGGTGAATAGTAACATACCCTTATGAATACTAATTTGAATTGTAATATGACCCTTATGAATAGTATATCATATTATTATTTTATTGTCTTGATTTTATAAGATAATGTGATCGTGATTAATTTTTCAAGGTGATATAATACAAATTATAGTTTTAAAATTTTTATTTTTCGAATAAATTGTGATTTTATTTAAAAATTAAATTAATTATGTTTAGAAAATTATTTTCAAAAACTAGAGTTTATTTTTTAATTCTACATGTCAAAAAATGGTTAGGGTAAATTTTTGGTATTTTTATGAAATACTAGAATTTTTGTGAATAGTAAAATTCAATAATTTATGAAATATGCTAAATAAATGAATTTCTGCATCATGCTTGATTCATGGATGATGTAAATGACCACTATTTAGAACTAACATGAACTTATTACAATTTTTGGCCACAAGAATCAACCCTATTATTTGTTTTTGGCAAAATAATAAAATAATGATTAAAATAATGGGAAAACCCTCCTCTCCTCCCCCCCCCTCACTCTCTCTTATCTTTACTCCTCTAAAACCTTTTGACTTATCTAAATTCTAATAAAATACCCTCCAAAGATCCTCCCTCACTTCTATAATCCCTTGGTCTCATAAAAATACAAAAACCTCTACCCTGAAGAGGCTCTCAAGGAAGATAACTTCACAAGGTAAATTCCTCTCCTCATTTCTTATATTTTGAGTTCCTTTATTTTATTTTTCTTTCCTCGCCTATACTAATCCAGATGTTATAAAAACTCCAATAACTTACATGTACTATAATATTGTTATGATAATGGAATAATTCATCATCATCTCCCCTTTCCTATTCTTGCGACTTATCTAAATTCACTCCAAATAACCAAATGAATTTTATAACTATGAAATCATATGGATGTTCAATAATCACATATAACATAAATTATGGACAACCATTCTCGTTCTACATGTTTATCCATACATGAATATAATTAAACAAATCATGAAAACCAAGGAAGAAAACACTTCTAAATAATGAAATTGAATCTATTAACCCATCAAAAGGCCATGAATAAACCTAATAAGGTTATAATAAATCAATTAATTTTAGAAGAGGTTCTAAAATCATTAATTTATGAACCTAAATTTTATTATTCAGGTTATTAAGATCATTTTATGGACACCTTCGGACTTAAGGTAAGGGTTTTCTACCAGAACCTCCATTTTCATTCGGGTTACTCATTGTCTTTCTTAATCCCAAATAAATTTTCATTTATTATTATGTAATCATCATATATTTTATGTGAATATTATATATATGTGTACCAACAATAATCCTTTTTTATGGAGAGATACATGTTTTAAAAGTATCTTTCAAAAATTATTTCCAAAATACAAGCCTGATTTAAAGAAATTTCCCAAATTCTTACCTATTTTTAAGGGAACTATATAATATATTTTTAGAAATCATTATGTTTATAAAATCAATCATTTTATTATGATAAAACTATATTATTTCTCTTCTTGTTTTATACAAATATTTTTCCAAAATAACTCTTCTTTTCAAAGTAAAAGAGTATTTATCTCAAGAATTACTCGATGATTTTATAAGAGTATCTTCATCTGTTTCAACAGACTTGTTGATTAATATGTATTATTGGGATTAATATTTTATGATATTATCTAAAATATTTAATTGAGTGTTTTATGATTAGTTTTACTATCGAAGTTCTATCTTAAAACCATTCACTAATTTACTCCAAATGGTTTGTGTTTATGCTAGATGTTCAAGGAAAGTTATCTACATTTCATATGTTAGTTTCAATATGAATGTATATGTTGTTTATTTTTATCCCAGTTCATATGAGGAATTACTTGGACTTAGTAAGTTATGGGTGGGTCCCACTATATCCCCTCGATGCATCGGTAGGTCTCATTAGACAAACTAAGGTATTGGCACAAGGCCTTGAAAAAATGATTATTTATGGTCTTGGCATGAGGCCTTTATAGTAAGGTTATAATGTCTAGGATTATGCATTCCCTCATTACGAAACTTTTAATATAAAGTTCATGAGGTTATTTTACCATTAGATACCAATGATTATGCTTTATTACGGAATTATTTATTCAACTCTTATTCCTGCCATAATGTGTTCAAGTTTATTTTTAAAGGCATGTGTTTTTAGTTTTTCACCATGCCTAATGTTTATGTTTATGATATCTTACATTGTGTTTCTTACCCTTACTGATCATTTTATATCACCCCTTTCTTATGTTTCATTTTCATACGACATGAATAGGTATATTATGAATGACATGCAGGGATAAACTACGAGATATGGATGTTTTAAAAAGAATTTATATGTTGTATTTTGTTTCAAGTTGTAATGTTGAACTTATGTATGTATCTTGTTTCCAAATATACTAAACTACTTAGTCCTTTAGGATGAATATTCCTAATTTATATGCCAATGTAAAAAAATAAGGCATCAGCTCTGGGAAACTAGGGCCGAGTCCTTACAGTTGGTATCAAAATAAGTTTAGTATAAAACTTGGGAACTAGATTTAGAAAATGTATATTAGAGAAAAAACTCTAAGATAGTATTTAAGGATAAGTATACAATAATATCCTATAATTTTGGTAAGGAATAGGCAATATGGATATTTCTGGGAAATACATCTCTTTCTGGATACTACAGGTGGATGTGGTTCTGGTATAAATGTACCTAGGAGTAAAAACTCCAATAAGAAGTTTAGGGCCTGGCATGGGGTAACCTGGTACAAGATAATGGGTCTTACTACACACCTAGTTTAAAATTCCTGGGGTATATACTTAGAATAATTCACATTTTTTTTACAGGCCATTATGAAGGATTTAAATGTGAATTTTTCCTCAAAGAAACAATGTATATGGTTATGGGATTATCCATTCATGGGATTTCAAATTATGTTAAGTATTTTTATAAGTTAAGATAGTACATTATGATTCATAATATAATCTAGTGTATACCATTATTTAGAAATGGTTCCTAGTGGAAGGAATAGAAACCACATTAATGTGCATATCCCATGTAGGGATTTTTCTCCTATGCAAGATAATGATATTGGCTTCGGAGCTTTGAATGGTGCGGAGCAACTTATAACTATTCTGGGATATCTTACTTAGGTTATGAAAAATAAACTTACCTATATGGAGAATCTGGATCCACAATGTGGAGGAGCTATGTTAGATCACTTTATGCGACAACAGCCTCCCTAATTAAATGGGACTAAAATACCATTGGTAGTGCAGTAGTGTATAAGTTCACTAGAAAATATATTTCTTTCTTTGGGATGTAAAAAAAGAGAGAATATTTTCATGGAAATTTATCAACTATCAGGAGATGAGGATCAGTAGTGGTCTTTAATCCAAAACACAAAGGATGAGAAAGAAATAGAATAAATGGAATGGATGGATTTTAAGGAAATGTTCTTAGAAAAATACTTCCCTCATGAAAAGAGAGTAGATATTTAAATTAAGTTTCTAAATCTGAGGTAAAAATAGGATGAGAATTTTGTACAGTGTGAAGCTAACTTCACAAGGTTATCAAGACATGTCTCAGACTACATATGTAATCCAAGGAGTAATATCGATCGATTCATTGATGTTTTAAAACCATTCCTCTGAAGGGATCTAGTCTCCCAAAGTTTCCCACCATATGAAGATATAGTCTCAAGTGATATCAATACGGAAAAGGAATTATCTAAGTATTATGATTTTAAGGGAAATAAAGAGAAGAATAGGGCTGTTGAAAACTCTGTAAAAGGAAATAAGGAAACGGGAAAGAAGGGAAGAGTTGACCATCCACCCTGTGATAATTATGGGAAGATACACCCTCGTACTTTCATGAAGGGTATGGGTGTCTGTTACAGGTGTAGAAGGACACCTATCCTAGGATTGTAAGGGGAAGAAATAAGCTACCAATGTTCGATGCTACAATTTAAAGGATAGGGGACATTATGAAAATGATTGTCCAAGGCATCAAGGAAACATTCCCTAAAGGCCAAGGGAGCAAGGTCAAGCTTATGCAGTCACAACTACATAGTTTGAAGTTCTTAATGATGTGGTGGAGGGTACTTTAATAATTTCCTCAAATTTAACCAATTCTTTATTTGATTTCGAATCATCACATTCTTTTATATCTTCCTAGTTTTCCAAGAAAATTAGACATGTTCAATTTGATTTAATAAAGGAGTTGTCACTCAAAACTCCTAGGGGATGTATCATGGCAACAAATATTTGTCAATCAGTCCTCTTCATGACACATAAATGTACTTTAGTTTCTAACCTTATCATCATACACATGATTGACTTGGATATATTCCTTTATATGAGTTGGATTTTACAATATGATGTGAAGATCTATTGCAAGAAGAGGGATATAACACCCGAATGTTTTTATGAAATATTTTCATTAAATAATATTTATTCATCAGTAGTTTTATATGCACATAATCATGAGTTTAAATGAACTGAGAAATGAACTTAATATAAAATTACCATTATATTCAAGCCATTAGGTTGTCAGTAATAATTATAACTATCTTATGAAAATGCATTATGAATTCATTTGTTATTAATTATTTATGAAAAATATATATCATTAGATAATTGTATTTTTGAGTGAATTACTTTTGGTAATTAAGTTAATTAGATATATATGTGTTATATTTTTAATAAAATATTTTTTATATTCATCTAATAGATATTTTATTCATAGGGTATGAAAAAAACCCTATTTTATGTATAAGAACCTATTTTTTTAAAAGGTTAATTTTACACCCTTAAAAGGCAAACCCATTTTAAATTAATATTTTTACATATTAATAATTTATATATAAAAAAATAAACATGTTATATTTAATTGGGATATAAAAATTTACTTTCGAAAAATTTCTGATATTTTTCTGATAACTTTCATGTTTTGATGAATAGTAAAAATACGCTAAATTTTAATTAAAAACAACTTTTTTCATCGATATAATTTATAGGTTTAATTATAATATTTAATTGTTTTAAAGTATAAATAGAATATATTTTTACTATTTAATATAATTTCTGTCATTAGCATTAATTTTACACTGAATTTATAGGTAAAAACATTTCAATCTTTTGTATTGTTTAATCTTTAAAAACTCATTTTCTCATTTCAACAACAGGATTAATTTTAAATTATTTACTACAACTTCTATGTTTTGAATTCTGAAAAATTAATTCCATATTTGGAATTAGTAGATCCAAATTATGCTAATAGTATTTTTTGGGCATTATGAATAGTAACTTTGATAATTATTTTATTACCATGGTTAATGGTAAATCGGGTAACTAAGGGTAAAAATAATATTATAAAATTACCTTAACACCTTTAAAAATCCTATTGTATTACTAAATTAGACCCTTATCATATTTTTTGCGAAATTTTATCAATTTATGGCCACTTACCTATGAATATGACTGAATGTAATAAAAACTAATGAAGGTGACAAAATGTCACAATTTCATTTTATATAAGTATATTAATTTTAATATATGGGTGACTAGAAAATAATATCGACTATAGATATTATTTGGAAATCTAAAAAATTACCTACATCATAGAAATTTATTTATAATTTTTAGATATTAAATAATTATCGTTAATGATGACACAATAGTGATGTAAAAATTATTTTATTAGTTGAAATATCAAATAAATGGTTTTAAAAATATTAAAATAAATATCATATGAAATAATTAAAGTTCTCCACAAATTTTCTATGAGACTATGAAATTTTAGGAGTTTATTAAATATTTTGTTTCGAATTTATCTTCTGTGTGAATTTTATTTAAAGTCAAATAAATTAATAGTGTCAAAATTGACACTATTGACATTTTATAAACATAACATTTTATTAAATTATTTAAAAAGAATAAAAATATTAAAAAATTAAAAATTTATAATTATAAGGTCTAACTTTTCATAAAATAACCATTTATGGTCAATTAACATCACATAATTAAATATTTATAACCATTAAAAATTTAGAATGTTATTACCATAATTAAAATTAAATAGAATAAATAACTATTAATTAAAATGATAATGCTTAAATTGACATAAAACTTGTCTAAAATTTATTGTTTTACGATATTATAACCCTATATCATCTCATATTCATAATTGGGATATTTTGGAGGATTTTAAGTGGGGTTTATTTTTATTATAAATTAATATTTTTGAGGTTTCCAAAAGTGCCCCTCACCTCAATTATAAAAGGGAACCTCCTCCCTCACCTATTAACTTCATTTTGAGCATTAAATCTCATCTAATACCTACCCTTTTTCCTTTTCAACTTCCCTATTTTTATTCTAGAGGTTATGGTCTTCTTCAAAGGCCAACTCTAGTGCCCTAAGAGGAAATTTAAAGGAGGCACGTCGAGGAAGAGGTAATCTCCTCTACCGATTCTTTCAAAATTATTTCTTTTTTTACTTCCTCTTATTTTTTATTTCATTATAAAGTAATAACATCAGTATCACTCATATAATGATATTTTATTATAAATATGAAACAAAATTATTTCACCTTCTATCCATCCTACCAAAAATGAAATCACCACACGTGCGTATGTACGGCTTACTGTCTCCATGATGTGGTGTAATCTGTTTTTCACCACCACCTTACTTGGATGGTTATAATTGTGGAAATAAAAAATATTTATCATTATTATAATATGATACTATTTTTTAGATATTATACACCAATCACTTCAATATCATTCAACAATTATGGGAATGATATCGTCACTCGTGCGTATGTACGACTTACCGTCTCCACGGTGCGATGTGATTCGTTCTACATAATATTAATTAAAACCTTATTATATAAATGAATTTAATGAATAAATATGATATATATTATACTAATACCATCCTGTAAATAATATAACTATAACATAAAATATGAATAATAACTTATCCGACAAAACATGCATAAGAACATAAAGCTGTTAACACCCAAAAAATGAGTAACAATGAAATGTTACTAACTAATGGATGAAAATATGATAATAAATTTTATCATAAAAATTGTTATGATTACAGAATAAATCGGTAACATTATTTAAATCATTATACAAGAGTTTTGGATACATATTAAGCACATTGGAAATGAGGTAAGGGATAAATATTCAAATCTCGTTTTTTATCTGAGATTGTTTATTCGTAAGTATTTACTGGGGTATAATTATTATCCCCATCCATGTTTCCTAAATATTTATTTAAAATATTCTTTATATCCTTCAATAATTTTTAAAATTCAATTTTACCCTTTGGTAGATTTTTACTAAATGGTAGGAATGAAATCTTTTTTCGTTTTCGGTATGAGGTACTTTTTGACTGAAATGGAAAGTAAAGATTCATATCTCATAAGATAGATATAAATGAAACGGAAAGTAAATCAGGATCAGTAATATATTGTTGGAATGAGTAGTGAACTCGGTTCAGTAATGGACTTTTTCCGCAATGATGGTCTTGGAAATAACCCTTGAATAATATGAAATGATTTTCTATGCTTATGTGTGTATGAGACAAAATTTCATGTCTTATGTTTTGACTATTGGGTTTACATTTCTCTTTTATTATTTATCCCATGACATGATATTTTGATCTTTTATAGGCAGGATATGATTTTCAAATGTTATTCTCTTATGAATACAATATGATTGATATTTCTTTTTTTACCCTTATTGAGCATTTGAGATCACCTTTTTATATGTTTATTTTCCCCAGGTCATGAATAATGGTATTAAGTACGATATGACAAAACTAATTCTAGTTATTATGAAATAAATGGGATATAATGTAGATATTTTATAAACCAGTTGTTCATGTTTCTCAGTTTTCAAAGACACTATTCCTATATAGTCTTGTCATGGTTTCGTTATATGTTGTAATGAATATACTTCAATTCTGATGTAATATCAATGTATGTAAATTATGGGTCTCTATAGTTGGTATCATAGGAAAGGTATAGTTAACCCATGAAAACAAGGATGAGAAATCCAAAGTAATAACCCTAAGGATGTGTCTAAGTATAGGATACAATCCTAGTGTTATCTAAATGACCATAAATAACCTAGGATAAAACCTAAAGTGTCATAAATCAAAATTTTATTCTTGATTATGTGGTTTTAATATTATGATTAATTTTTCTAACACTATGCTTCTTGGTTATAGTCAATGGATGGAACCTGAAGAAACCACATTAATGGTGAATGCGATGGTAAATTCAATGATTTTACCCCTAAAAACCGAATGTCATGGGATTTGGAATGAAAAATATTGTAACCAATCTCACATAACTTTATCAAGCTATAAATAATGTCAGAATTCTAAACGAGCAAAGGAGGGAGCAACATTCTGTTGAATCTTTCATGAGGCCACATCCACCTTCATTCATAGGGTCTTCTGATCCACTAGTGGTTGAACAATGAATCAATACCTCTAAAAAGATATTTTTTGTTCTAAAATTATTTGAACATGATAAATACATCTTAGTAGTATATTTTTTGGAAGGTGAATCTGATAAATGGTGGAATCTTATCATGAATATAAAGCAAATAGATGAAATTGAGTCCAAGGAATGGGACGAGTTCAAGAACTTAATTTTCAACAAGTACTATCCTCGTATTCTTTGAAAAAATATGGAGAATGAGCTCGTTGAACTTATGAAAAAGGTTGATGAATTTGTTGGAACCTATGAATAAAATTTTACAAGACTTGAAAGGTATGCTTCTGGATTTATTATCCAACCAGATAGTAAGACTGATCAACCCTTTAGTGGCTTAAAACCAACCCTCTAAAGGGCGTTAGACATAAGGGACTTCAATAGCCATGAGGAAATTGTTTTATATGCTCTAAAGTATGAGATAGAGATTGGTGTAACCCATTAGTCATATGGGTTTGATAAGAAGAGTAAAATGGAATTCAAAGGAAAATCTAAAGACCATACTGAAAAGAAGATGATTTTTCCCTTATGCTCAAAGTGTGGAAATAAACATGTAGGTAATTGTATTAAAGGTAATAATAAAAGTTTTAAGGGTGTAAAAGGAGGTCATTGGGAAATTGAATGCCGAAGTGATGGGAAAAATATTTCTAATGATGCTAACAAAGAAAAGGCTACACAGAATGCACCTCCCACACATCAATGTTTCAAGTGAAAGTAAATGGGCCATTATTCAAATAAATTCCCTAATACAAGGTTTATTGATCATGATAAATATCAAAAAACTCTTAAGGACAAAGACAAAATAAATTCACATGCAATTACTATCGGTGACATGGAGTACGATAATGAAGTGGTGAAAGGAAAACTTGTCATCCACTCTAATGTAGTAAAAGTTTTATTTTATTATGGATCCAATCACTCTTTTATTTCTGAAGAATTTTCTATGGGTATTGTTTTATTACCTCAATAATTAGATGTTGAGTTATATGTGACAACTCCTAATAGCAAAACAGTCTCATCAAAAGTTTATAACTCTTATCTGATTTAAGTTTGTGGGAAATTTCTTAATAAAAATCTTGTGATCCTTCCTGTTGTGTAATTTGATGTGATTCTTGGAAAGGATTGGATTTATTTATTTGAAGCTCATATCAATTTCCAAATAATTGAAGTCACATTTCGTATTCAAAATAAACCTATGATCATCTATCAATGCAAGGATGAATATAACCTTCCTGTAGAAATTTCTTTCATCTTATGGGTCTTAATTAAAATAAATGAAGGTAATTTATCTCAAATGGTTGGGGAGAAACTCACGATTAAGAATACACCCATTGTATGGGAGTTTGAATAAGTATTTCTGAAGGAATTTCCAGGTCTTCCACCAAATCGTGAAGTTGAGTTTTCAATAGAACTCAAACCGGGTGTTATGCCTATTTTAGAGACACCTTATAGAATGTCCCCAATTAAATTCTATGAATTGAAAATGAAACTTCAATATAATATTGATAAGGGATTCATATGCCCTAGTGCATCACCCTAGGGAGCACCTATTCTATTTATTTATAATAAATATGAATCAATGAGACTCTGCATTGATTATCGAGAACTTAAAAAGATCACTATCAAGAACAAATATCATCTCCCATGCATTGATGAAATATTTGACATACTACGTGGAGCTCAATAATTTTCCAAGATTGATCTTTATTCAGGATATCATCAATTAAGGGTCAAAAAAGAATATATACCAAAGATGTAATTCTATACAAGGTATTAATACTATGAATTTATAGTGATTCCTTTTGGTCTTACTAATTCCCCTGAAATCTTCATTGGTCTAATGAATAGAGTCTTTAGAGACTATCTTGATCAGTTTGTGGTAGTCTTTATAGATGATATTCTTGTCGATTTGAAGTGAAAGGAAGAACATAAAGATCACTTGAGAATTGTACTTAAGACCCTAATAAATGAGAATCTTTATTCCAAATTTACCATGTGGGAATTTTGGATTCAAAAAGTTTTATTTTTGGGTCACATAATCTCAAGAGAGGGGATATCTATGGATCCATCAAAAATAGAGGTTATTGAAAGATGATCGAGATAAAAAACAGTAACTGAGATCCAAGATTTTCTTGGTTTGGTTGGATATTATCAAAGTTTTTGGAAATATTTTTCATCATTATCTAATCCAATCACCAAGTTGACTTGGAAAGGAGTTAAGTTTGTTTGGACAGAGGAATGTGAAGAGAACTTCAAAGAGAAAAAAAAAGAAGGTTAGCCAGTGCACCTGTGCTCAAACTACCTTGTAGGTTTGTGATCTATAGTGATGCATACAAGAAGAGGTTGGGGTGTGTTCTCATGAAAAATGATATGGTGATAGCTTATGTCTCACAACAGTTGAAATCCATGAGTAAAATTACCCAACTCATGATTTGGAGTAACCTACGGTAATCTTTACATTAAAAATATGGAGGCATTATTTTTATGGTGAAAGGTGTGGTATTTATAATTATCATAAAAGTTTTAAGTATATTTTTACACAAAAGGAGCTGAATATGCGCCAAAGAAGATGGTTGGAGTTGATTAAATATTACTAATACTCAATACATTCACACCCGGGGAAAGAGAACAAGGTGGCAGATGCTTTGAGTCGAAAATACCACGCTAGATTATCCATGATGAGGATCACAAAATATCCAATATTTATGGATATTCAAGCGATGGATATTGAAATTTTAATGGAAGGGGAGAAATCATATATTTATCAAATAAATTTTCAATCATCTATACAATTGAAGATTAAAGAGGCTTAGAAGGAAGATGTAGAGTTACAAAATAAGGTGAAAAATGTTCCTGAATTCAACCTTGATTGTGATGAAATAATAAGGTTCAGAAACCAGGTTTGTATTCCTCACATAATAGAATTAAAGAAGGAGCTATTGGATGAGGCTCATAGTTCTTCATTATCTATTCACCTTGGAAGAAAAAAGATGTACAGGGACCTAAAAGAGTACTTCTGGAGGGATAGAATGAAAATAGATGTTGTTGAATATGTCTCTTGATGTTTGGTTTGTCAGTAAGATAAGGTTGAAAGAAAAAATTCTAAGGGGATGTTACAACCATTACCCATACCAAAATAAAAATGGGAAAAAATCATTATGGAATTTGTTATCGAACTTCAAAAAACATCCAAATGAAATAAAGCAATATGGGTTGCAGTTGATAGTCTTACGAAGTCAGTACACTTCATTTCTATTAGATAGGATTTCTATCTTGATCAGCTTTACAGGATATATTTAAAGTAAGTTTTGAGATTTCATAGAGTAACACTTTCCATTATATCAGATTGGGATCTGAGGTTTAGCTCAAAGTTCTGGTGAAGTCTTCAACATCCTCTAGATACATAGTTAATTTTATGCACTACATATCATCCTCAGATAAAAAATCAGCCTCAGAAGTCATATCAAACTCTCGAAGACATGTTTAGATCTTGCTCTATGTATTTGAAAGGTGGTTGGGATCAACACCTACCATTAATGATGTTTTATTACAATAAAAGATTTCACTCTAGTATTCATATGTCTCTATGTGAATCCCTCTATGGAACGAAGTTTAGAACTCCAACCTCATGGGATGAAGTTGGGGAAAAATCTATTATGACCTGATCTTGTTGATGAAATGATATAAAAGGTCAAATCTATTCAGCAACACATAAGAACAGCTCAGAATTGACAAAAAAGTTATGTTGACACCTGAATAAAGGACCTAGAGTTTGAAGTGCATGATAAGGTGTTCTGATGAATATATCCCTGCATGAGAGTAGTGAGATTTGGAAAGAAGGGCAAGCTAAGCCCTAGTTATATCTATCCTTTTGAAATACTAGATCGTGTTGGCAAGGTAGCTTACTGATTAGGGATACTACTAAAACTCTCTCAAGTTCATGATGTGTTCCATGTATCTCTCCTGAGAAATGATATTCTCAATCCTTCACATGTATTAAGATCAGAATTCATACCACTGGAGCAATATCTTTCTTATTAAGAACACCCTATAGAGATTCTCGATCGTAGCGAAAAAGTTATACGAAACAAAACCACTCACTTAGTTAAAGTTTTATGGAAGAACCACCAAATACTGATATTTCATTGTAAAGTAATAACATTAGTATCACTCAAATACTGATATTTTATTATAAATATAAAAAAACTCTATTTCACCTTCTATCCACCCTACAAAAAACAAAATCACCACGCGTGCGTACGTACGGCTTACCGTCACCACACTGTGGTGTAATCTGTTTTTCACCACCACCTTACTTGGATTGGAATAATGGTGGAAATAAAAACTATATATTATTATTATAACATGATAATAATTTTTATATACTATACATTATCCACTTTAATACCATTCAATAATTATGGTAATGATATCGTTGCTCGTGTGTACGTACGGATTACCGCCTCCACAGTGCGATGTGATTCATTCTACATATTTTTCATTAAACCATGGTTATATAAATGAATTGAATAAATAAATATGATATATACTATACTAATACCATGTTTTAAATGATGAAACTATAACCTAAAAAGAGGAATAATAACTTATCCGAAAAAATATGCATAAGAACATAAAGTAGTTAATACCCGAATAACGAGTAACAATGAAATGTTACTAACAAACAGATGAAAATATGATCATAAATGTTATCATAAAAATTATTATGATTCTAGAATAAATTATTAACATTATTTAAATCATTATATATGAGGTTCTTATACATACGAAGCTTATCAGACCTAAGGTAAGGGATAACTTTCCAAATCTCATTTTTTATTCGAGATTGTTTATTCATAAGTATTTATTGGAGTATAATAATCATTCACATCCATGTTTCCTAAATATATATTTCAAAATATTGTTTATATCCTTCAATAATTGTTTAAAGTCAATTTTACCCATTGGTAAATTTTTACTAAATGGTATGAATTGAATCTTTTTTCGTTTTCAGTCCAGGGTACTTCTTGAATTTTTTGGAAAAAGTACAAGAAGAATGTTTTTTAACTTTTATGGCATTAAAAGATTTTTATACTTTAATAATGATTTATTTCCTTGAAGCTTAAACTATAATATTACAATTTTATTTCCATATAAAAAAATTTCTTCTAAAATTTTATGGTATTTTGAGGAAGGAAAACGTTTTTGAAGAAGAAATGATATTTTCCTCGAGAATGAAGCTCAAGTATTTCATCAAATTTATTTTATATCTAAGATTACATAAGTGTATGATTCTATACCTATTATTAATTTGATTTTATGGTGTAAATTATGGAGTTATGTTTTTATAAACTCCATTTATGGATTATGTTATGATGGAATGATGTTTAAGAAACCCATTTTATTTCATGGGTTATGCTATAGTGAATGTTTTTATGTTTTTGTGGCACACGTAAGAATGGTTTCATTATGAAATGGTTGGAACCTATGTCTCCCTAAAATGAATTGGGTAAATATTTATATCTAATGAGATAAACATTACTAAAATGGCAAGTAAATATGGTTCAGTAATATAGGTCTGGAACGAGTAGTGAACTCGGTTCAGTAATGGACTTTTCCCGCTATGATGGTCTTGGAAATTAGACTTTACTAGTATGAAATGATTTTATATTATTGTGTGTGTATGCAAAAAAAATCATGTATTATTTTATGACTATTGGTTTTAAATTGATCTTTTATGATTTATCCCATGAAATGAAATTGTGATCTTTTATATGCAGGATAAGATTTTCAAATGTTATGTTCTTATGAATATGATATGATTGATATTTACTTTGTTTAAACTTAATGAGCATTGAGATCACCCTTTTAAATGTTTCTTTTCCACAAGTCATGAAGAAGGGTATTAAGTATGATACTCCAAAAAGGAGTCTAGTTATGATGAAATAAATGGGAGACAATGTAGATGTTTTATGAATGAGATGTTTATGTTTCTGAATTTCTAAAGACATTATACCTATATGGTTATTTCATGGTTTTTTCATATTTTGTAATGAATATACTTAAATTATGAAGTAATATCAATGTATGTAAAGTATAGTCACTATAAGGGAAGTTACAATTTTTTAGAACGGTGTTGAATCAATTATCTTTGAAGAAAAAACCTCGCCAACTGACTCCTATCTAGATACACCCCCGTTAGCTCTACTAAATTGAATTATTAGGGAGGAAGGGAATGCAATATATATGGGTGAGGAAATGAATGATCAAATACAGGACATACCTATTGTGCAAGAATGTTTTTATTTGTTTCCATAGAATTTACCTGGACATCCTCTAGTGCAGGAAGTTGAGTTCTCTATTTATTTAATTCTTGGTTCAAGGCCTATATCAAAGAATCAAAATAGAATAGACCCAGTGGAATTAGTGTAACTGAAGAAAAAACTAGATGTGTTGATTAGTAAGGGTTTTATTCACCCTAGTGTTTCTCTATGGGGTGATCTTATTTTTTCGTTAAGAAAAAATATGGATCTATAAGGTTGTGCAGTGACTAGAGGGAGATCAATGCTATTACAATAAAGAACAAGTATCCTCTTCCTCGCATTGATGATTTATTTGATAAAATTCATGGAGCCCAATGTTTTTTGAAGATTGACCTTCCATATGGATATCATCAGTTATGTGTGAGGAAGGAAGATATTCCATAGACATCATTTCAAACCAAGTATGGGAATTACGAGTTTGCAGTAATTCCTTTTGGAATGAATAATGTGCAATATATTTTCATGGATATAATGAATAGGTATTTAAAGGAATATCTCGATGACTTTGTTGTGGTATTTATTGATGATTTCTTGGTATACTCCAATAATATTCTAAGATCACGAAAACCACTTGCACAATATTTTTAAGACTCTTAAAAGAAATGAATTATATGGGAAGTTTATAAAGTGTGAATTTTGGATTCAATCAGTTTTTTTGGGCCATTTATCTCTAAGTAAGGAATATATATTAATATTGCAAAGATAAAGGCTATTTAATAATTTCCCACACCAACAAACATAACCGGGGTAGGTAGTTTTATTGGTTTAGAAAGTTATTATCGGTGTTTCATTCAGAACTTTTCCCAATTAGCCAACCCTTTAACCAAGCTTACTCATAAAGGGGTTAAGTTCATATGGACAAAATAAAGTGAGGAATGTTTCAAATAATTAAATAGAAGATTATTGAATTCTCCAATCCTAACTCTATCATTGGGTAATGATGGGTTTGTGATCTACAGTGATGCATCAAAGAAAGGACCTGGTTGTGTCCTTTTTCAAAATGATAGAGTTATTGCCTATGCATCAAGGTAGTTAAAAATTCATGAACAAAAATATCCTACTCATGATCTTGAGTTAGTAGCTATAATATTTTCTCTAAATATATGGAGATATTATCTCTATGGATAAAGATGTGAGATATATATGGATCATTAGAGCTAGAAATATATCTTCTCATAGAAAGAAATAAACATGAGGAAAAGGTGATGGCTCTAACTACTCAAGGATTTTGATTGTTCCATACACTACCACCTAGGAAAGAAAAATAATGTAGCTAATGCATTGAGAAGGAATGATCATGGAGTTTTAAACAAAATTAGGACTGAAAGGGATAATGTATTCATGGATCTAGTAAGGATGGACACGGGAATTATCAATGAAGGTGAAACGTCGTTACTTTTTAAATTGGTTGCCCAAAAATATTTATTTAAAATAATTAAAAGTTCTCTGCATGATGATAATAATTTTTAAAAGAAAATTAATGTTGGGAATGATAGGAAGTTTCAGGACATCGTATATGAAGATGGAATTCTGAAATTTGTGAAGAGGCTTTGTGTTCCAACAATACCCGAGCTAAAAAGGTAGTTATCAGATGATTACCATAGTCTGAATTTATCTATACATCCTGATAGCACTAAGACTTATAGAGATTTGAAAGAACATGTATGGTGGGATAACATGAAGAGGGAAATAGCGGATTATGTATCAAGATGTTTAGTATGTCAATAAGTGAAGGTTGAATGACAATATCCTAGAGGATTCATACAACCTCTACCTATTTTTACATGTAAATGGGATGACATCACCCTAGAATTTGTAACTAGATTACCCAAAAATCTAAGAAAGAATGATGCATTGTGGGTAATTGTGGATTTACTTATGACATCTATGCTTGTCCTCGCTGTAAGGGAGGATTTTCCACTAGAAAGGATTGCACGAATCTATATAAATGAAGTTTTAAGACTTCATGGAGCACCTCTTTAAATAGTGTCTAATCACGATCCTTGATTTACATCAAAATTCTGTAAAATTATTCAGAAATATTTGGATACTGATCTTCATTTAAGTACTGACTATCATCCTCAAACTGATGGGAAATCAGAAAGGAAGATCCAAACTTTAGATGATATATTGAGATCATGCTTGATGGACTTTCAAGGTATGTGGGATCAATATTTACCCTTGGTGGAGTCTTCCTACAATAATAGTTTCCATTCCAGTATTCAAATGGCACCATATAAATCATTGTATGGAAAGAGATGTCGTACACCAACATGTTGGGATGAAGTTGGTGAAAAGAAGTCGGCGGGCCCAGAGCTTGTGGAGGAAACAACAACAAAGGTAAATACTATTCAAGAACATATCAAATCAGATCAATGAATAAAAAAAATATGCTGATAATTGAAGGAAGGATTTGGAATTTCAAGTGGGATATCAAGTTTTCTTAAAATTATCTCTATAGAAGGGTGTTATAAGATTTGGGAAGAAAGGGAAACTAAGCCCAAGGTACATGGAACTTTTGAAATTCTAGAGAGAATTGCAGCTATTTCATATAGTTTGTCTCTATCTTATATCTTGTCTAAAGTACACCATGTGTTCCATCTCTCAATGTTGAGAAAGTACATGTCAAAACCAATGAATATCCTCACTTTTGAAGGTACGGAATTGGAACCTGACTTATCTTACTGTGAAGAAACTATTCGGATTATGGACACAAAAGAATAGGTGTTGAGGAATTGGACGATTCTACTAGTAAATATACTTGGGAAAAATCATAAAATCGAAGAGGCAACATGGGAGTGAGAGGAGCTTATGATGAAGAACTACCCAAATCTTTTTGTGAGGTAACATTCTGGTAATTTTGAGGACGATATTTTTATAAAGGGGTAGAATGTAACACCACAGGGTTTTATAAATAAATTAAATATTTAATTTATGAAACTCTAAGTCAATACAAAACACCACTTTTTTATAACCTAACTAGTAAACAGAAATTTTCCACCTCTTGTTTTGAATTTCAAAAAACTCGCAAACAAGGTTGCGTTAAATAAGTTATTTAGAGTCCGATAATACAGACTTAATTTTTGGTGGATAGTAACATACCCTTATGAATAGTAAAATTAATAGCAATATCACCCTTATGAATAGAAAATCATATTGTTATTTTATTTTCTTAAGGTTATAAGATAATGAGATCCTGGTTAATTTTTCAAGGTGATATAATACAAATTATAGTTTTAAAATTTTTATTTTTTGAATAAATTATGATTTTATTTAAAAATTAAATGCATCATATTTAGAAAATTCTTTTCAAAAAATGGTGTTTATTTTTTAATTCTACACATCAAAAAATGGTGAGGTTTCATTTTTTATATTTTTCTAAAATACAAGGATTTTTGGTGAATAGTGAAATTCGATAATTTACGAAATATGCTAAATAAATGAATTTCTGCATCATGATTGAGTTCTGAATGATGTAAATAACCATTGTTTTGAAATCACATGAACTTATTATTATTTTTGGTCACAACAAAAAAACACTATTGGTTGTCTTTGGAAAAATAATAAAATAATGATTAAAATAATTTGAAAGCCCTCATCTCCTCCACCATAAAACCCCCCTCATTCCCTCTTCTCTTCACTCCTCTTAGGCCTTTTCCTTGTCTAAATTCTACTCAAATAACCTCCAAAGATCCTAACTCGCATTCTAAAGCCCTTGGTCTTATAAAAATACCAAAATCTCTACCCTAAAGAGGCTCTCAAGGAAGAAAACTTCAAGAGGTAAATTACTCTTCTCATTTCTTTTATTTCAAGTTCCTTTCTTTTCTTTTTCTTTCCTCACCTATCCTCATCCATATGTTATGATAACTCCAATACCTTAAATGTAATGTAATTTTGAAATGATAATGGAATAATTTATCATCATCTCTCTTTTCCCCTTCATGTATACTAGAAATGAAAACACCATTCGAGATTTGTTAATTTATCACATTAAAAGATAACGGGTTTTCAATTTATATTAACGTCTTCAATTATGGTCATGAAAAAAATTTTATGATTGAACCATATTATTATATAGGTAATATATCCTATGTGAGGTTCTTTAATATTTTTTTACAAATATTATTAATTTATAGAACAAAATGAGTTCATTATGATAAAAAAATTCCAAATAACCCAAACAATTATCATTAAAGTTTTATATAATGATTCTTATTCACTCAAAATAACCAAATGAATTTTATAACTATGTAATATTATTTATGTTCACTGATCACATATAAATTCAATTTTTTACAACCATTCTCATTCTACATATTTATCTGTACATGAATATAAGTAAACCAATCATGAAAACCAAGGAAGTAAACGCTCCCAAATAACAAAATTGAATCTCTTATCAAATAAAAAGGACATGAATGAACCTAATAAGGTTATAATAAATAAATTAAATGTAGAGGAGTTCATGTAATCATTAATTTATGAACCTAAATTTGATTATTCATGTCATTTAGATCAAGTGAGGGACATCTTCAAACTTAAGGTAAGGGTTTTCTACCCAAACCTCCATTTTCATTCGGGTTAATATTTGTCTTTCTTAATCTCAAATAAATTATTATTTATTCTTATGTACTCATCATATATTATGTTTTAATGTTCTATATATTTGTACCAACCAGAATCCTATTTTCTTTTATGGATAGATACATGTTTTAAGAGGATCTTTCAAACATTCTTCTCAAAATACAAGCCTGGTTCAAGGGAATTTCTCAAATTATTACCTATTTTCAAGGGCACTATATAATATTTTTTTAGAAAACATTATGTTTATAAAATAAATAATTTTATTAATAGAAATATATATTATTTCACTTCTGGTTTATACAATGATTTTTCCAAAAGAACTATTCTTTTCAAAGTAAAAGAATATTTATCTCAAGAATTACTCGATGATTTTATAACAGTATCTTAATCTATTTTGAAACTCTTGTTAATTATTATGTATTATTGGGATTAATATTTTTTTATATCATCTAACATATTTAATTTAGTGGTTTATTATTAGTTTTAATATGGATTTTCTATCTTAAAACCATTCAAAAATTTAATTATAATGGTTAGTGTTTATGCTTGATGTTCGGGGAAAGTTAACTACATTTCATATGTTAGATTTAATATTAATGTATATGTTGTTTATGTTTATCCCCATTCATATGAGGATTTTATTGGACTTAGTAATTGATGGGTGGGGCCTTCTATATCCACTTGATACATCGGTAGGTCTCATTAGACAAACTACGGTCTTGGAATAAGGCCTTAACAAAATGATTATTTATGGTCTTTGTATGAGGCCTTGATGGTATGGTAATGATGTCTGGGATTATGCATTCCCACATTATGAAATTAGTAATTGAAAGTTCATGAGGTTATTTTATTAGTATAATACCCGTGATTTTGCTTTATTATGGAATTATTTATTCATCTCTTATTCCCGCCATAATGTGTTCAAGTTTATTTATAAAGGCATGTGTTTTTAGTTATTCACCATGCCTAATGTTTATGTTTATGATATATTCCAATTTTTTTATTACCCTTACTGATAATTTTAACTCACCACTTTTATATGTTTCCTTTTCCTAGGACATGAAGAGGTATATTATGAATGACATGCAGGGATAACTTGGGAGATATGGATATTTTAAAAGAAATTTTTTATGTTGTATTTTGTTTGAAGATGTAATGTTGAACTTATGTATGTATCTTATGTCCAAATATACTAAACTACTTGGTCCTTTGGGATTCATATTTCTGATATATATTCCAATGTAATAAAATAAGGCACCATCTTTAGGCAACTGGTGTCAGGTCCTTACAATACGGCTTGCATAGGTTGATACCTACCTAGATCTCGATCCCTGTTTGTTCTTGGATTCCCAATATGACACCGTAGGATCCCTTTATATTATCACATAATGCCTAAGATACACTCCTTGGATCCAACATTCACAATTAGGTACCATGGTTATAGCCCATAGGGACTTTTCTCTTCTTATCCCCATTTTACCTTGGATGATCACATTTGATTCAGTAGGCACCATATTGTGGAATGACTTGAAACATCCTCCTTGGATTAAAATCTTACCCCATGCCAAGATGTAGTTATTACTGATTTGGAAACCCATGAGGTCTACGTCACCTTGGTTATTACCTTGGGTCTTCACTATTAAATATCACTAATCAAGTTTTCCTTGTACATCTTGGATCCTTTACTATTTATACTAACATGAGGTGATGTTAGTTTCGGTTATGCCTCACAATACAAATCATTATAAAATTGGTGATTACTTAATTAAATGAACTGGTTACATGTTCAGACACCAGCTGAGTGTAGAAGTAGGGTCTTTGGTATTTAGTTACATTATAAAAATTTACATTGTATATGCATGGTTTCACACTATTACATTTCCATTACATGGGCCATATGTTATAGACACTATTGGTGGTGGCCGACATAGATTTATCTCACACCCTCTCTGAGCATTGTTTGGCACCCGTAGTAGATTACATGGTTGCAGGTGTTGAAAAATGGAATCATATGAATTCAAACACTTGATTTCTTGTTGTTTAGTATGGAGCTTGATAGCAGAAGACCGTGTTGGAACTCAGGATGCTTGGGATGGTCTTTGATTTCATTTATTCTTTGTGGAACACGTTATGCCTATTTTTTCTATCCATGTTTTCCAAATTTCTAATACATGACATATCATATTTTGTTGTTGAATTTTATTACAGTTGTTTCAGTTATTACTAATTTTGTATCTACTTCCCCATTGTACCTTCTGTTTACTTATATATCTTCCACTATTTACCTACATTTACTTTCATCCACTATGATACACTTTGGTAACGAGGGAATAGTCACACCACAGACACACCCTAGGCCCTTGCAGCTAGTCAGCAAAATCTAGTGTTCAGGGAGATACGCTTGAGCCCATACGGCCTACCAGGCTCAGGGCACCCACTAAGTGGAATCCGGGTCTAGCATGTCACAGAACATACTACTAAGATAATTACAATAAGGAAATTCATCAAGAATACATAAAACCATCAGGAAAAAGGTGAATTTATACTACTTATTTCATTTATTTTATCATCATTTTGTCTACTATTTTAAAGTTAATTTCCTTATAATTTTTATCTAATACTTATTTTGTTTTTTTCACAGATATTTTTTGAAGTCGTATTTAGCTTTCAACTATCTACAACAAGCCACAAGGAAAATAAAATGTTCATTTTTTCCAATGTTACCACACTTTCTATTTCCTTTCTTTTTTGAACCACCAATAGTGTATATTGAATCATTTTCTATATCCAAAAAACCTTTCTCTTTGAAATATATAAGAGTAGAGGAAGCTAATGTTCCAATTTTGGTGACTCCTCAAGGTATAATGGGAACATGAGATTCCTCTACTCTTATGGATTTCAAGAGTGAGAAAGGTTTTTTAGTTAAGAATGTCAAATCAATATTCAGTTTTGGTAGTTTGAAAGACAAAGGCAATAGAATTCGTGGTAAAATTGGTTGTTAGAATTTTTTTTGAGTCTTTTGGTCATATAGGAGTCATCCCCACCTTGACCTGACACATGGTGTGACCAGTATGACTCCAAGTTCTAATTTCTATTTAAAATTGACATTAATTTTAGAAAAAAGGACAAATGACATACTCAAAACTTATAAAATATTTTTATATTGTTTTTATTTGTGAATATAATGATCCATAATTGATTTTTAATGTGTAGGAATTAACTACACCTCAATCCAATACATGAACTGCCTAGTATGACTCAAAGTGTCTGTTATCAATTTAAAATCTATAATTTATTTCAAAAAGTGTCACTCATTGAAAATAAATAAAACACACTCAGATTATCTTGATAATTTAGGGGATAAATTCATAAATCATTTTTGGTGTATATGAATATGTCTCACATCAAACTGATATATAATGTGATAAGTATGAGTCAAAGTGCATGTTTCCATTTTAAAATGAAATTTTAGTAAAAGAGATAAGTGATGTACTCAAAAATAATAAAACACATTGAGATTATTTTTATAATCTAGGAAAATAATCAATAATTTATTTTGGACTTGTATTAATCATATAAACATCAATATGACTCACAGTGTGACCAGTATGACTCCAAGTCCATATTTTTATTTAAAATTGACATCGGTTTTAGTAAAAAGGACAACTGGCCTACTCAAAATCGAGAAAAAAAATTGGATTGTTTTGAAACATTATTTAAATGATTCATAGGTCATTTTTTATATTTAGGGATCATTCACACCTCAATATGATACGCGATGTTCCCAGTATGACTCAAAGTGTTCGTTATCAGTTTAAAATTGACATTTTAGTTCAAAAACATTTCTCACTAAAAACAAAGTAAACACACTCACATTTCCTTGATAATTTAGAAAATCTACTAATAAATAATTTTTGGAATGTAGTAATTATTCTCACATCAAACCAATACACGATGTAATCGGTAAGAGTCAAAGTGCATGTTTCTAGTTTAAAATGACACTATATTAAAAAGGATAAGTGACATACTCAAAGCTAAGAAAACTCATTCAAGTTGTTTTTATAATTTAGGAAATTGATATATAATACATTTTCATTATATAGGAAACAACCTCACCTCATTATGTCCCACGATGTGACTGGTATAACTCTAAGTGTGTCTTTTTATTTAAAATTGACATCAATTTTAGTAAAAATAAAAACTGACCTAATAAAAATTGATCAAACAAATTCTGATTGTTTTAAAATTTATGAAAAAAAATCCATATGTCATTTTTTACTTGTAGGAATCATTATCACCTCAATCTGATACATGATATTTCCGGTATGACTCAAAGTGTCTGTTATCAGTATAAAATATAATTTTTTGTTCAAAAAGTTTCACTCACTAAAAATTGATAAAACACGCTCTATTTTAATTTATAAATTAGTAAAATGATTCATAAGTCATTTTAAACATTTATGAATCATCCTCATGTCAAACTGATACATGATGTTATCGGTATGAGTTAAAGTGCATGTTTCCAATTTAAAATGACATTAGAGTAAAAAAGATAAGTGTCATACTCAAAACTGAGAAAAAGCATTTGGATTATTTTAATACTTTAGGAAAATTATCCATAATTTATTTTATACATTTAATAATCATACTCACCTCAATCTAATGCACTGTGTCACTGGTATGACTCCAAGTGTATCTTTTTATTTAAAATTGACCACAGTTTTTGTAAAAAGGACACATGGCCCACTCAAAACATAGAAATAACATTTTAATTGTTTTTATACTTTATAAAAATGATCCACAATTCATTATAGACATGTATTAATCATCCTAACCTCAGTATAATACATGATGTGACCGGTATGACTCAAAGTGTCTGTTACTAGTTTAAAGTCGACATTTTAGTTCAAAAAGTGCCGCTCACTGAAAATAAAGAAAACACACTTTTATTTTATTAATAATTTTATAAAATAAGTCATAAGTCACTTACTACATGTTGTAATTAGTCTCAAATAAATCGGACACATGATGTGTTTGGTATGAGTCAAAGTATATGTTTCCAGTTTAAAATAACATTTTAGTAAAAAAGAAAATTAATGCACCCAAAACCAAGAAAACATATTAAGATAATTTTGATACTTTATTAAATTGATACATAAGTCATTTGAGACATGTAGGAATAATATTCACCACAATCTGATGCATGATGTGATTGATATGACTCCGTGTGCGTCTTTTTATTTAAAAATGACATAAATTTTAGTAAAAAGGAAAATTGACAAACTCAAAACCAAGAAAAAAAAATTTATTATTTTTACACTTTAAGAAAATGATGCATAAGTCATTTTTGACATGTAGGAATTAGCTTCATCTCAATCGGATACATTATGAGCTCATTATAACTCAATGTTTCTGTTATCAGTTTAAAATCGACATTTTAGTTCAAAATGGTCACTCATTGAAAACTGAGAAAACGCACTCATATTTTCTTTATAATTTAGGAAAAAAAATTAATAAGCCATTTTTGATGTTTAGGAATCAATATCACATAAAACTAACACATGATATTATAAGTATGAGTCAAAGTTCATATTTCCAATTTAAATTGACATTTTAGTAAAAAAGACAAATGACATACACAAAACTGAGAAAACACATTTGGATTGTTTTGATACTTCATAAAAATGATCTATAAGCATTTTTATATGTTTAGGAATCAGAAACACCTCAATCTGATTCATGGTGTGATTGGTATGAAACTAAGTGCATCTTTTGAATATATAAGTGTCAATTTAGTTTAAAATGTGTATCACATCACCAAAACTGAGAAAATGAGCCTAGATTGTTTTCTCATAATTATATATTCTTTTACTTAATTTATTTACTTGATATTTTTATCTTATACGTATTTATATTACACCGATCAGGTTTGGGGGAACAAACAATTGAAAACCTACTCAAATGTGCATGGGGAGTCCTGAAACCGAGACCTCCCAAACACCACCACAGGACGCAATCACTAGGTTGTGCCCATAGGGATTTTTATTATTAATTTTCATAGAGATGATGTAAATACCCATAAATGTCACGACCCGCCCTCGGGGTCCGTGCCGTGACTACCCCAAGCCCGCCTTCCATAGGCCAGGGGCTGGCAACTAGCACCAAGGTGTAAATCCCGATAAAAAGGGAAGGCATTGCCTTTGAAAAGTAAACAAACACCACAGAGTAAGAAAGCGGAAAGTAAACACTAAACAAAAGCAGGGTACAACTGAAAGTGCGGAAAAGTAAATGGGCCAGAATACAAACCCAAACTGAAAGTAAAGTACAACTCGAAAGGGAAAACAGCAACTGAAAAGTAAAAGCCGCTACTCCGAGCTGTCCACTGGAAATCCCACCTGAAGGATGGGTACAGATAGCTCCTCTGCTCCACGGGTCCCACCGTCCGCTCCGAGCACGTCCCGCCCAGTGGTCCACCTCCGGGTACCGTCCCGCTCTGCAAGCCTCAACTAAGGTCAACGCTGTCCGTCGTCTGCAACCAACACAACGTAGTGCGGGCAAAGCCCGTGCAGGGGTGAGTATAAGCTACTTAGTAGGGACCCCGAGACCCCTGAAGGTCTCTCAAATCCACAAAGAAAGGTATAATCACGAAGTAACAACCGACACTGCTTAGGTATATGCCCATACATATACCTAAGTCATCAATTCAAATACGCTCCAACCTCCGAGCCCAAGTACAACTCAGTCCACACAGGAAAGTAAACGTATTCCACACAGGAAAGCAAAACGTAATCCACACAGGATTGCACAACACAATCCACACAGGAAAGCAACAGGATTCAGCTCACACAGGTATACTTCTTCAAAGAACGATAAAGATGATCATTGATCCATCTAAGTCGTCGGACCCACGAAGGATCGATAGGTAACTAACCCCCGCAAAGACCCACACAGGATCGGGCCCACACAGGACCTGTAGGCGCTGGTTCACACAGGACCGCTGAGCGCAAGGACCCACACAGGATCGGACCCACACAGGATCGGGCCCACACAGGACCTGTAGCACTGATCCACGTAGGATCGCTGAGTGCTGTAGTCGTCGTCGTCGAATCCACACAGGATCTCTGTACTGTCGTCGTCGCAGTCACAGTAGCAGTAGTAGCAGTAGCAGTCACAGTAACAGTCGCAGCCAGCACTAGGGTTCCTGCACACAGCAAGCTCGTTCGGAGAGTCCGCTCCACGAGCCGAGAGGCTGATACATCAACTGTCACAAAGTCCTGAGTTGATGTATCCAAAAGTTCCGTATCGTCAATAGGAACTCAACGCAACAGACGGCGCGTCGATCGGACGCCCGGTCTGAGAGTTATTGGCATTTTCGTCTCCGGGGCCCGGTTGGTTTTTAAGGAAAAACCAACCCGACCGTACTCCACCTGCGTCCAAACCTCGGGCGGAGTATGCCAAAATATCCGTCTCACTAAGAGGAACACAACACGGCTGACGGCACGTCAATCGGACGTCCGTAGCTCAAGATATGAGCGTTTCCGCTCCGAAGGCCCGGTTGGTTTCGTGAACGAACCAACCCGGACGAACTCAAAGTAATTCGAAACCTTGAGTGCGATATAACGAAACTACCGTCTCGATCCAAGGATCGTGTTGCCGCAGACGGTTCGTCAATCGGAGGTCCGATGCTCAAGTTATGGCGCAAAGACCGAAACTGGTTCGAAACGGGGGGGGGGGGTCCGGGTCCGGGCCGACCCGGCCCGACCCCCCCTGGGTCGGCCCGGCCGGCCGGCCGGCCGGCGGTGCGGCGGCGCGGCGGCCGCGGCGGCCCGGCGCCACTCGGTGGCTGCACGCGGGGGGCTAAGCCCCCGCTTCCTGGGAAGGGCGGCGGCGGCTACATGCCGCGCCCCCCCTTTTTTTTTAAACCCCCCCCCCCCACGTGGGGGGCCTGTTTGTGCGGAACCGGGGGGCCGGCTGCCCCCCCCCCCCTCAAGAAAACGCTCCCCCCTCATAAAGAGGGGGGGTTTTATGTGATGGCCGGGGGATTAATTCCCCCGGTTTAATGCCATCCGTCCGGCCAGCTGGCCGGCCGGTTTTCTCCAAGAGGACCGGAAATTCTGGTCCCGCCTTCGGCTTCCGACGCCGGCGACCCGGCCGCCGGTCTTCTCTTCCGCCGCGGCCCGGAACCGGTCGCGGTTTTCGTCATCCGGCGCGGTGCGACGGCACCGCGCCCCTCCGCCGCACCTTGATTTCTTCAACGCGGCGCGACGGCGTCGTGTTCTTGATGTTTCTTCCATGGCGCGGCGCGACGGCGTCGCGCAATAAGGATTGAGCGAATATCCGCGTGGTGCGACGGCACCACGCCACCTTGATTCATCCACCCGCAAGCAATTCAACAAGAACGATGGAGGGGGGTTCGGTCGTGTTCGTGCGGTCCGGCCCCCTCACGTTAAAAATAATAACTCAATTTAAAATATTCAAATTCCTCACGTTAGTCATGCGAACCATGAGCAAGAATAGAATAATTAAACAATAAATAACAACCCCTACCTTGGGTATAAGTTCGAGGATATGCCAACGTCCGCGGAAGTCGACGTCGCGGAGATCGGGCGTCGCGGTCGTCGTTCGTCAATTCCGTTGACGAAGAGATGCGTCCGATGTGATACGTCGTTGGCGAAACCTCTTATGTCGATGAAGGGAATCCGAGGAGGAAGCGGCGTTCCCTCTCGTTGACACGGAAGACGAAGAAGAGCGGAGCGGCGTTCTTCTTCGGAGCTTGAGCGTTCTTCGTCAAGATGAGCGTTCTTCGTCAAGATGAGCGTTCTTCGTCAAGATGAAGAAGATGGAGGAGGAGCTCTCAAAATGAAATCCACACAAGTTGGCTAACAAAATAAAATAAGGTCCCCCCTTATTTTATTTACCAAGCCTAGGAATTCAAAACATCAAATTCAAAAACATAACACTTAATTAATTAACATGTCATGTGTAATTAATTAGATGTTAAGTTTACAAACATTAAGAGGGAGATAGGGGAGTTTAAGGGGGAAGTTGAGAGGTTTAGGTTCGTGTGGGTCCCACCACACTTAATCCTCTCAAGGGAGGTTAAGTGGGTGTGGGTCCCACCCCTAACTCCTTTTGAGAGGAGTTAACCTACAAAAGTGAAATAAAAAGAATCCACATTTTTTTATTCAACTTTTTATAAATCTCCCAAAAACTAACTTTCAACCCGCAACAAACGCAACTTCCGAAAGGGTCTCTTTAAGCGAATATCGGCGCTGCGAGTTCATCGATGCTCTCGGATTTCAATTCCGAGCACCGGATCAAAAGTTAGGAAATCCCGCTCGTTCGTTCACTGAACGTACCCGAGCCAAACTTCGGAAATTAATTCCGGGCACTCCGGGCCTCGGAATCAGGTGCCGTTAGAGACCGCGCTCTTGTAAAATTCTAAAGAAAATTAAGAAAAAATTTCCCTTGAATTTTACGGGTCTTTACATTACTCCCACCTCAGGGCTTTACGTCCCCGTAAAGATACATCAAAAACTAGGGAAACAAAAGAGGGTACTGAGCACGCATCTGAGCCTCCCGCTCCCATGTGCTCTCCTGGAGATTCCCGTGCTGCCATCTGATGCGCACAAGAGGAATCGATCGTCCACGCAGGACCCGCTCCTGTCGATCCTCTATCTCCACCGGGACCTCCGTAAAAGTCTCCCCATCATCAACGTCAAGCTCCCCATGGTCAATGATGTGTGTCGGGTCGTGCACGTATCTCCTCAGCTGAGACACGTGGAAGACGTCGTGCACCCGGTGCAACTGAGGTGGTAGAGCCAGGCGATAAGCCACCTCACCAATCCTGCTGAGAATCTGGAAGGGTCCGATGAAGCGCGGAGATAACTTTCCGCCTCGGCCAAATCTCCGAATACCACGTCGAGGTGAGACCCGCAAGAAGACGTGGTCGCCATCCTCGAACTCCAGTGGCCTCCGCCTCCTGTCGGCATATGACTTCTGCCGGCTCTGAGCTGTCCTCATCCGCTCCTGGATGACCTGGACCTTCTCTGTCGTGGCCTGGACCATCTCTGGTCCCACCAGTGCTGACTCTCTGGGGTGTGTCCAGCACAAAGGAGATCTACAAGGCCGGCCGTACAACGCCTCGTACGGTGCCATCCCGATGGTGGAGTGGTAGCTGTTGTTGTACGCAAACTCCACCAAGGGTAGGTGGTCCTCCCAGCTACGACCAAAGTCGAGGACACATGCGCGGAGCATGTCCTCGAGTGTCTGAATGGTCCTCTCCGTCTGACCATCCGTCTGAGGATGAAAGGCTGTGCTCAGACGTAGCTGCGTCCCGAACGCCTCCTGTAACCCCTTCCAAATCCGGGAAGTAAAGCGAGCATCTCGATCGGAGACGATAGATGATGGCACGCCGTGGAGCCGCACAATCTCCTGAACGTAGAGACGTCCCAAGCTCTCCACTGAGCCCTGCTCTCTGATGGGTAAGAAGTGTGCCGACTTGGTGAGTCGGTCAACAATCACCCAGATGGAGTCGTGACCTCTGGAAGTGTGTGGAAGTCCAGTCACGAAATCCATAGATATGTCGTCCCACTTCCACTCCGGAACCTCCAAGGGCTGTACCAAGCCTGCTGGTACCTGATGCTCTGCCTTCACCTGCTGGCAGGTAAGGCATCGAGAAACGAACTCTGCTACAGCCTTCCTCATGCCCGGCCACCAGTGCTGTCGTCTGAGGTCATGGTACATCTTCGCCACTCCAAGATGTACCGCCAAAGGAGAAGCGTGAAACTCTCTCAGCACTTCCTCTCGCAAAGCTACTGGTACCATGGTACGTCCTCTGAAAAGGATGTCGTGCTCTGCTCCAAAGGAGAAACCATCAGGTGCCTGTCCCGAGGATATCTGAGCACGCCGTGTCTCACAGTCAGCGTCCTCACGCTGTGCCTCCCTGACTCGCTGCAGTAGTGGAGGGGTGACTGTGAGAGACTGGAGGAAGGATGCTCCATCTCTATCCACGAAGGATATCTGCAAAGAGGCTAGCTGCTCTGTCGCCTCTTCAAGTAGCTGAATGCCCGTCCTCCTGCTGAGGGCATCGGCTACTACGTTCCCCTTCCCAGGAGTGTAGACTATCTCAAAGTCATAGTCCTGGGGAAACTCGAGCCATCACCGCTGTCTCAGGTTCAGGTCCTTCTGCGAAAAGATATACCTGAGGCTCTGATGATCGGAAAAGACTGTAAAGCGCTCGCCCATAAGATAGTGTCGCCATGTCTTCAGAGCGAAGACCACTGCTGCTAGCTCCAGGTCATGGGTAGCGTAGTTCTGCTCATGCGGCCTCAACTGACGTGATCCATAGGCGATCACGGCCCGCTCCTGCATCAAAACATATCTGAGTCCGGTCCCTGATGCATCGCTGTAGACTACGTACCCTACTCCCTCCTCAGGCAACCTCAAGATAGGTGCGCTAGTCAATCTCTGTCTCAGCTCCTGGAAGCTCTGCTGACATCTGTCTGACCACACGAAGGGTTTCCCCTTCTTCGTCAAAGCTGTTAGTGATGCCGCAACTCTAGAGAAGTCTGGCACGAATCTCCGATAGTATCCAGCTAGTCCCAAGAAACTCTGAACCTCAGTCACGCTCCTGGGTGGCTCCCATGCTAACACAGCCTCAATCTTCGCGGGATCCACTGCAACTCCCGCCTCAGAGATAACGTGTCCCAAGAAGTGGACCTCACGTATCCAGAACTGGCACTTCGAGAGCTTACCATAAATCTGGTGCTCTCGGAGTGTGTTTAGTACAACTCGCAAGTGATAGGCGTGCTCCTCCTCTGTCGTAGAGTAAATCAGAATGTCGTCGATGAAGACCACGACAAACCGATCGAGGTATGGCTGAAAGATCATGTTCATGAGAGCCAAGAACACTGCTGGAGCATTGGTTACACCGAAAGGAATAACCAAGAACTCATAGTGGCCATACCGACATCTGAAGGCCGTCTTCTGCACATCCTCGTCTCTGACTCTGAGCTGATGATAGCCTGACCTGAGGTCTATCTTCGAGAACCACCGTGCTCCCTTGAGCTGATCAAAGAGGTCATCAATCCTCGGCAGCGGATACTTGTTCCTCACTGTCACCTGGTTCAGGCGACGATAGTCAACACAAAGTCGCAAGCTCTCGTCCGCCTTCTTGGCGAACAATATCGGGGAAGCCCAGGGTGAAACACTGGGTCGGATGAACCCCTTGCCCTGCAAGTCCTCCAACTGTACACGTATCTCTCGAAGCTCGGCGGGGGCCATCCGATATGCTGGAGTGGATATCGGGGCTGTCCCGGGGTACAAGTCAATATAAAAGTCTACCTCTCTGCGAGGAGGTAGCCCTGGAACATCGTCGGGAAAAACGTCCGCAAACTGATCCACCACTGCAGGAAAACCAGGACTCCGCACGTCAACTGCTCCAAGGATAAGGCTAGCCAACTGATCAGTAATTGGCTATCCTCTCCTCCGCGGAAGTCCATCCTGTGCTGCTAAGGCTCCCTTCTCGCCGGTGAAGGTGAACCTGCTCCCGTCGGTGCGTACACATCGCACCTTGCGCCTAAAACAGTCAATCTGTGCATGGACCGTAGATAGCCAATCCATGCCCAAGATGACGTCGTAAGGCCTCGACGCTGCTACTAAAAGATCCCAGCCGAAGCTCTCGCCTCCTAGAGTAAGCTCACACTGCCGGCACCAGTCCGTAATCATCGAGTCTGCTCCCGTAGGAGTCTCTAGCCGTAAGGATCGAGCCAACGGCTCTGTCGGAATCTCCGAGCTCCGAACAAGGGCAGCGGCAATGAAAGAGTGACTCGCTCCTGTGTCTAAAAGAACTGCAGCAAGGGTGGAATAGACACAGATAGTACCTAGAATCATCTCGGGTGCGCCGTGGTCGTAGGCCTCTGCTGCCTGGAGCTGTGCCTGTCGCTGCCCGCCAGCTCCCTGTGGTCGGGGTGGACCTCCTGGTGGTAGTGGTGGTAGAGCCTCAAAGCGTCGGCCACCACCGGCTGCTCGTCCAGCTCCTCTGCCTCATCCGCCTCCTCCCTGCGGACCGCCACAGTCGACCCTCTGCCTCTGCCTCGGTGGTCCATCAACTGTCTGCTGCTCCTCGGCACGACGGGTCGGGCAGTCACGAGCCATGTGGCCCTGCCCGCCGCACGAGTAGCATTGTCTGCCTCTCGTAAGACTGGCTCCGCGCTGTGTGCCCCGCACTGCTGAGCCAGTGCCCTGAGATCGTCTGCCCGAGGGTCTGGTCTGTCTGGACCCCTGAGTCATCCGTCGACTACCTGCTGCAGATGACTCTGTCACGTGCCGCCCTGCGGTGGGTCTCTGTGCTGGTGTAGACTCAGCAAGGAAGCTCTCGATCAGAAGGGCCCGCTCCAGTACTCCTGTCTGAGTCGGTATGCTGAGGGAGATCAGCGATGCCCTGATCTCGTGTCTCAAACCCTACTCGAAGGTCCGAGCCCGGAAGAATGGGTCCCGTACCATGTCGGTCGAGTAGCGCGAGAGATCAGTAAATCTCGCCGAGTACTGTGCGACCGTCATGCTGCCCTGCCGCAGCTGTAGAATCTCTTGGATACGCACCGCACGAAGGGTGGCTGGGACGAACTCCGAGCGGAAGAGGCTCTCAAAGTCTGTCCAAAGAAGAGATGCCTCATCGTGCACCTGGAGCATCAGGCTCCACTATCATCCTGCTGCTGCGTCTAGTAGGCTCGCAGCGAGGATCACCATGAGGTCTGCTGGTGTCCTCACTAACCTAAACACTCGTACTACTACCTCCAGCCAGTCCTCTGCTGCCTGGGGATCCGTCTCCCCGTGAAACCTGGGCGGTCGCTGGCGCTGAAACTCATGCAGTGCGCTGAGGCAACGTGTATCGTCAGCGACTGCTGCTGGAAGCATCGGGGGCTCGGCGGGTAAAGCTACCGCCGGTGCCACTACTGGAAAGGGCCCTGCACCGAGGCCTCGTCGCTCGGTGGGCTGTTGTCTCGATCGACTCTCGGAACCCTAGATGGCTGCCGTCGTGGGGCCATCCTGAAAAGGAAACAGGTGCGCCACGGTCAGAACAGTATACCTGGTGAGCTGATATAAGTAATCACAAAGAAAACTTTGAAACACACACGCAATCAATGTTTTCGTGCATTAAGTCGGAAATCAGAAGTCAGGGTCCTGGTGTACGGATACGTCGGCCGCCGCACCAACACTGGACTCCCTGGACTGATAACCACACTCAATACGCTAAACATTATTGCTTCACATAGAAAGATCAGAGTTCGCGGTAGAACCGAACTCCTCTGATACCAATTTGTCACGACCCGCCCTCGGGGTCCGTGCCGTGACTACCTCAAGCCCGCCTTCCATAGGCCAGGGGCTGGCGACTAGCACCAAGGCGTAAATCCCGATAAAAAGGGAAGGAATTGCCTTTGAAAAGTAAACAAACACCACAGAGTAAGCAAGCGGAAAGTAAACACTAAACAAAAGCAGGGTACAACTGAAAGTGCAGAAAAGTAAATGGGCCAGAATACAAACCCAAACTGAAAGTAAAGTACAACTCGAAAGGGAAAACAGCAACTGAAAAGTAAAAGCCGCTACTCCGAGCTGTCCACTGGAAATCCCACCTGAAGGATGGGTACAGATAGCTCCTCTGCTCCACGGGTCCCACCGTCCGCTCTGAGCACATCCCGCCCAGTGGTCCACCTCCGGGTACCGTCCCGCTCTGCAAGCCTCAGCTAAGGTCAACGCTGTCCGTCGTCTGCAACCAACACAACGTAGTGCGGGCAAAGCCCGTGCAGGGGTGAGTATAAGCTACTCAGTAGGGACCCCGAGACCCCTGAAGGTCTCTCAAATCCACAAAGAAAGGTATAATCACGAAGTAACAACCGACACTGCTTAGGTATATGCCCATACATATACCTAAGTCATCAATTCAAATACGCTCCAACCTCCGAGCCCAAGTACAACTCAGTCCACACAGGAAAGTAAACGTATTCCACACAGGAAAGCAAAACGTAATCCACAAAGGATTGCACAACACAATCCACACAGGAAAGCAACAGGATTCAGCTCACACAGGTATACTTCTTCAAAGGACGATAAAGATGATCACTGATCCATCTAAGTCGTCGGACCCACGAAGGATCGATAGGTAACTAACCCCCGCAAAGACCCACACAGGATCGGGCCCACACAGGACCTGTAGGCGCTGGTTCACACAGGACCGCTGAGCGCAAGGACCCACACAGGATCGGACCCACACAGGATCGGGCCCACACAGGACCTGTAGCACTGATCCACGTAGGATCGCTGAGTGATGTAGTCGTCGTCGTCGAATCCACACAGGATCTCTGTACTGTCGTCGTCGCAGTCACAGTAGCAGTAGTAGCAGTAGCAGTCACAGTAACAGTCGCAGCCAGCACTAGGGTTCCTGCACACAGCAAGCTCGTTCGGAGAGTCCGCTCCACGAGCCGAGAGGCTGATACATCAACTGTCACAAAGTCCTGAGTTGATGTATCCAAAAGTTCCGTATCGTCAATAGGAACTCAACGCAACAGACGGCGCGTCGATCGGACGCCCGGTCTGAGAGTTATTGGCATTTTCGTCTCCGGGGCCCGGTTGGTTTTTAAGGCAAAACCAACCCGACCGTACTCCACCTGCGTCCAAACCTCGGGCGGAGTATGCCAAAAGATCTGTATCACTAAGAGGAACACAACACGGCTGACGGCACGTCAATCGGACGTCCGTAGCTCAAGATATGAGCGTTTCCGCTCCGAAGGCCCGGTTGGTTTCGTGAACGAACCAACCCGGCCGAACTCAAAGTAATTCGAAACCTTGAGTGCGATATACCGAAACGACCGTCTCGATCCAAGGATCGCTTTGCCGCAGACGGTTCGTCAATCGGAGGTCCGAGGCTCAAGTTATGGCCCAAAGACCGAAACTGGTTCGAAACGGGGGGGGGGGGGTCCGGGTCCGGGCCGACCCGGGCCGACCCCCCCTGGGTCGGCCCGGCCGCCTGGCCGGCCGGCGGTGCGGCGGCGCGGCGGCCCGGCGCCGCTCGGTGGCTGCACGCGGGGGGATAAGCCCCCGCTTCCTGGGAAGGGCGGCGGCGGCTACATGCCGCGCCCCCCCTTTTTTTTTTAAACCCCCCCCCCACGTGGGGGGCCTGTTTGTGCGGAACCGGGGGGCCGACTGCCCCCCCCCCCTCAAGAAAACGCTCCCCCCTCATAAAGAGGGGGGGTTTTATGTGATGGCCGGGGGATTAATTCCCCCGGTTTAATGCCATCCGGCCGGCCAGCTGGCCGACCGGTTTTCTCCAACGGGACCGGAAATTCCGGTCCCGCCTTCGGCTTCCGACGCCGGCAACCCGGCCGCCGGTCTTCTCTTCCGCCGTGGCCCGGAACCGGTCGCGGTTTTCGTCATCCGGCGCGGTGCGACGGCACCGCGCCCCTCTGCCGCACCTTGATTTCTTCAACGCGGCGCGACGGCGTCGCGTTCTTGATGTTTCTTCCATGGCGCGGCGCGACGGCGTCGCGCAATAAGGATTGGGCGAATATCCGCGTGGTGCGACGGCACCACGCCACCTTGATTCATCCACCCGCAAGCAATTCAACAAGAACGATGGAGGGGGGTTCGGCCGTGTTCGTGTGGTCCGGCCCCCTCACGTTAAAAATAATAACTCAATTTAAAATATTCAAATTCCTCACGTTAGTCATGCGAACCATGAGCAAGAATAGAATAATTAAACAATAAATAACAACCCCTACCTTGGGTATAAGTTCGAGGATTTGCCAACGTCCGCGGAAGTCGACGTCGCGGAGATCGGGCATCGCGGTCGTCGTTTGTCAATTCCGTTGACGAAGAGATGCGTCCGATGTGATACGTCGTTGGCGAAACCTCTTATGTCGACGAAGGGAATCCGAGGAGGAAGCGGCGTTCCCTCTCGTTGACACGGAAGACGAAGAAGAGCGGAGCGGCGTTCTTCTTCGGAGCTTGAGCGTTCTTCGTCAAGATGAGCGTTCTTCGTCAAGATGAGCGTTCTTCGTCAAGATGAAGAAGATGGAGGAGGAGCTCTCAAAATGAAATCCACACAAGTTGGCTAACAAAATAAAATAAGGTCCCCCCTTATTTTATTTACCAAGCCTAGGAATTCAAAACATCAAATTCAAAAACATAACACTTAATTAATTAACATGTCATGTGTAATTAATTAGATGTTAAGTTTACAAACATTAAGAGGGAGAGAGGGGAGTTTAAGGGGGAAGTTGAGAGGTTTAGGTTCGTGTGGGTCCCACCACACTTAATCCTCTCAAGGGAGGTTAAGTGGGTGTGGGTCCCACCCCTAACTCCTTTTTAGAGGAGTTAACCTACAAAAGTGAAATAAAAAGAATCCACATTTTTTTATTCAACTTTTTATAAATCTCCCAAAAACTAACTTTCAACCCGCAACAAACGCAACTTCCGAAAGGGTCTCTTTAAGCGAATATCGGCGCTGCGAGTTCATCGGTGCTCTCGGATTTCAATTCCGAGCACCGGATCAAAAGTTAGGAAATCCCGCTCGTTTGTTCACTGAACGTACCCGAGCCAAACTTCGGAAATTGATTCCGGGCACTCCGGGCCTCGGAATCAGGTGCCGTCAGAAACCGCGCTCTTGTAAAATTCTAAAGAAAATTAAGAAAAAATTTCCCTTGAATTTTACGGGTCTTTACAATAAATTTCAAGGAAATTTTTTTCTTACATTCTTTGGAATTTTACGAGTCTGTAGTTTCTAACGGAACCTGATTCTGAGGCCCGGTGTGCCCGGAATCAATTTCTGAAGTTTTTTAAGAATAAATTAACACGCATAAGCAGTTTTCCTGGAAAAGTGGAATAACTCATAAATGATAACTAGATCAGAAATCTGAGAGCACCATTGCACTCATGATGGCGGGTTTACCCTAGGCGCGACTTAAGTTTAGTCGGTGCGGGCCTCCTATGAGAAATTCCAAAAATGGTATAACCGTAAATAAAATATTTAAATAAAATATTTTATTTTTCAAATTATTATAACTCAAAAACGGTAGCTCGTATTGAAAATATGAGACCACCGTTGAACTCGTGAGGGTATGATTTATCTAAGCATATACTAAATTTGGTCGGCGCGGGCCATCAGAAAAAGTTAGTTTTTGGCCGCAAATAAAATAATTAAGTGACAATTATTTTATTGTAAAATTCATAACTTCTAAACGGTAACTCGGATTGAAAATCTGAGAGTACCATTGGGTTCGTTGGGGTGTGTTTCACCTAGGCATAGATTAACCTCGACCTTAGTGGGTCGAGGGTGACTGATAATAATTTTTATGAAGATTTGTTCGGGTACGTTCTGTAGACATACGAGCGGGATTTTATATCTTTTGAATCGGTGCTCAGAATTGAAATCTGAGGGCACCGATGAACTCGCAGTGCAAGTATTCTCTTAAGGGGGCCTTTACTGTAGTTGCGTTTGGTCGGGAGGAGAAGTTAATTTTTGGGATTTCATCTTAAAATAAATAAAAATTATGTGTTACATAATTTTTGTTAAGGGTGTGGTTATCTTCTCCAAAGAGGAGTTGGAGGTGGGGCCCACACCTCACATAACCTCCCATGAGAGGATAATGTGTGGTGGGGCCCACACGAGCACCTAACCCTTCAACTCCCCTTTAAACTCTCTTGAAACCCTCCATTGATGTGGTTAAACCCTCCACACTCCACCTCCCCTTTTAAATTTTAAAAACTCTCCACCTCCTTCTCTCTCTCACAAATTTTCCAACACCTTTAATTAATTAATTGAACTCCACAATTAATTAATTAATTTAAGTGTTTGAATTTTGAACGCTTTAAGCCATCCTTTTATATAGGTGGTGTTATTTTATTTTTAGTTTGGTTGGCCTTTTTGACTTTGGGTTGGCATAATTGTTGGAGAGCCTTGGAGATTAGGAAGTGTTCTTCCCACGAAGAAGGACATACTCCCCCGATGAAGAACACAAGGCCCTCGAGCGTCTTCTTCTTTTCTCTTCCTCCGCGTCAAGGGAGAAGACGCCGCCCGCGAGAAACATCGCCAACAACTAGAGACTTTTTCCTCCGACATTGATAGAATGATATTCGTCTTACGCGATGTCGTCTTCTGCGACGGCCAACCTCTGTGACGCTCTTCTTCCACGGCTCGTCGACGTGCAACATTCTTCAAATTGAGGTAAGGGTTTTGTACGATTTTAAATGAATTAAATTATACCCTCGTTCTTGATGTATGCTTTGGTTCTCTCTAGGCCATTTGTTATCGACTAACGTAGAGGGCGTGGGCCGAACAAACACGGCCCGATGACCCTTCGTTTATTCTAGATTTTTTTGGTGACAGAGGTGGTGTTGGAAGGGGAGATGGCGACCAAAGTTGGCGGAGACTAGAGGCGGCGGCAACCAGAGGCAGCGGCGGTCATGCGCCAGCCGCGTAAAGAGACCGGCCGGCCAATCCGGCTGGTCCACTGGGAACCGCAGCACCCGTAGGTTCCGCATGGTAGAGGGAACTGTGGCCTGCAACCGTGGGCTGCTTGTTCTATGAACTGGCCGGCTACGGCCAGCCGTGCAGAAGATTGCGGCGCCGCGCTGCGGAGAAGACCGTGGCCCGCTGTGCGGGTCGCTTGCTACACAAACCGGTCGGCAGTATCCAGCCGGGCCGGAGGACCGTGGTTCCCTCTTGGAACCCTCTTGGTGCCGCGTGTGGAGGAACCACAACCCGCAACCGCGGGCCACTAGCACCGGACAAACCGGCTGGCTTCGGCCGGCCGGGCAGCAAGGAGGGGCGGTGCCGCTCGGCGCCGTCGGGCGAGTCGAACCAGCCCGCGACCCAGGCCGGGTCCGTGGGGGGTCGCGCCCCACCGGGCTGGGCCCCTGGGTAGGCCGCGCTCCACTGGGCCAGGCCTACCCCCAGCCGGGTCGGACCCGCCAAACCGGGTCGAGCTGACCCACCAGCCCACTGGGCCTGACGGGCAGGGCCCATTTCGCTTAAATGCGAATATCGTCTAGACAGCGCGTCCGATTCACGCGTCGTCTAAGGCACTGGTATCCTCACGACGAGGCAGTATTTTTGAGACACTCTAAGTGATTTTTGTACAACTTTGGTAAACTTTTGGGTTTGGAACGAGCGTAATTCCGACCGGGCCCCTGGAACGGAAATGCTAATAACTCTCAGACCGAGTGTCCGATTGACGCGCCGTCTGTCATGTTGGGTTCCTTATGATGAGACAGAACTATGAGATACATAAACTCAGGACTTTGTGATAGTTGATGTATCGACACTTGGCTCGAGGAGCAGACCCTCCCAGAATCGAGTGTGTTGTGTGCGGGAACCCTAGAGTTGGCTGCGACTACGACGACTACTGTACTGGGATCCTCTCTGGGTTCTACAGTGATGACTTCTGTACTAGGATCATCCGTGGGTTCGGCAGTGATGACTTCTCTACTGGGATCCTCCGTGGGTTCGTAAGTGATGACTTCTGTACTAGGATCCTCCGTTGGTTCGACAGCGATGACTTCTGTACTAGGATCCTCAATGGGTTTGGTAGTGATGACTTCTATACTAGGATCCTCCGTGGGTTCGGCAGTCATGACTTCTGTACTAGGATCCTCTGTGGGTTCGACAGTGATAACTTCTGTACTAGGATCCTCCGTGGGTTCGACAGCGATGACTTTTGTTCTAGGATCCTATGTGGGTTTGACATAGGAGATGATTCAGAGGCTACATTTATTCATCTCTACCCCTCTTCGTGAGTTGTATACCTATGTGAGCTGAGTCTTGAATTTCAATCATTATCATCGATGTGATTGACTTTACTTCCTGTGTGGACAGAGTTGTGCTTGGGCTTGTGAGTTGGAGTTGGATTGTGACTGGTAACTTAGGTATATGTATGGGCATATACCTAAGTAGGGTTGGTTTTTACTTTATGATTGTAACTATCTTCTTTTGATTATCCTTAGTGGATATTGTGAGACCACGCAGGTCTTGGGGTCCATACTGAGTATCGTTATACTCACCCCTACACGGGTTATGCCCGCACCTCGTTGTGTTGGATTTAGATGACGGGCAGTGCTGACGGAGGCCAAGAGATCCATGACCGGACGGTACCCAGAGGTGGACCTTGCAACGAGTAGGCACACGGTGGAGACTGACGGACGTGGGTGCTGAGGTAGCCATATGTACCTACCCTTCAGGTAGGAATCCCTAGAGGACGATCCAGGAGTTGTTCTTTACTTTCAGCTATTTGTCGCTTTAATTGTACTTTTTGTTCAGTTGGGTTTGTATACTGGCCCATTTACATTCCAGCACAATGTTTGTATTCAGTTTTTACTTAGTGTTTACTTCTTGTTGCGTACTCTATTGTGTTTGTTTACTTTCATAAAGGCAATGCCTTCCCAGCTTTGGGATTTACACCTTTGGTGCCAGTCACCAGCCCCTAGCCTATGGAAGGTGGGCTTGGGGTAGTCACAGCACGGGCCCTGAGGATGGTTCGTGATAGATAATTCCTAAATACAAACAAGAAATGGTTTGATGTGTAAGAATCAAACACAACTCAATCAGATACACAATGTTTCGGGTATGACTCAAAGTTTTGTTCAAAATTTACACTTTCTGTTAATTTATTTCTTTATATTATTACTAATATAAGAATTTTTTTCTTATACAGGTTTTTTATTTTTCTTGAGCATAGCTAGTTTGTTCAGAAATTGCATGAGTCAGGGTCAATATAAAAATACAAAAGAACATTGATGTTTTTGAATGTTTGTAATAATTTATACTTATTTAATTGTATAAATCAATGTCTCAAATGTCTATAATATAGTTTTTTTTCTTGTATTTCTATTGTAAATTTCATTTCAGTTAAATTATGTATTGGTACTTTATTTTATTGATATCTGGTGGTGTTTCTAGTGCTACGGTGTTCTGTTACATCACATTGTACTAATGATGTGGTGTTCTATTACAGCACATTTCACAAGTGATACAGTGTGCTATTATAGCAAAGTGACATATGCTCCTTTATCAGTGCTTTTAAAAGCACTAATAAATGGGTCCTTTATTGGTGATTTTATAAATGTTGATAAAGGTAACATTTATAAGTGCTCCTATAAGAACTGAAAAAGGTCCCCTTTATCAGTGCTAAATAAAAAACACTGATGAATTACCCCTTTATCAGTGCATTTTTTAGCATGGATAATGGACCCCATTATTAGATCTTTTTTATTTCTAATAAAATACTAGGGATTTTAATCTCTATCTAGTATTCATTGCTTCTATAATGCTAAGAAAGGAAATTTTTATCTTTGTTAAAGGACTCTTTTGCAGTAGTGCATGAGGCATAATATGAAGGTAATATATTATGGCTCTAGAAAGTTACATACCCATGACCATAACTATTCCACCTATGATTGGGAGTTAGAGGTGGTTGTGTTTTCGCATAATTTTAGGTAGTATTAATTCATTAGTGAATGCTCTGTGTTTTTCATAGACCACAAAATCTTGAAATTTGTCTTCTCTCATCAGGATATAAATTTATGCTAGTTCAAGTGGATGGAGTTTCCATAGGATTAGGATTTGGAGATATCCTACATCCTAGTAATGTGGAATATTGTTTCTTATACATTAATTTATAAGTCCCAAGGAGATTTGGTTTGAGAATATACTGATGTTTTGAGTGGCATGGAGCATATTTCAGTGATTCATCTTGATGTAGAGGAAAACAATGACCACATATGTCTTTATCAAATGACCATGGAGTTTTCCCTAATACAGTAGGTGGATGAGTCTCATTGGATATACTTGGAGGTGAAGGTTATGTGAGATCACATTGTTCATGGTGATGCTCTATAAGGAAGGTCAAAGCATGATTTTTTTCCTAGGGGACATTGTTAGTTCCATTGGAAATGCATAAGAGAGTTCTCAATGAGTTTTATAAATCACCTTTAATAGTGTATCCTAGTGAGACTAAGATGTTTCATGGCTTGAGGAGGAATTTTTTGCGGAAAGGGATTTAATAGTTGGTGGTAGAGTTTGTGGGAAAGTGTCTAGTGTTTTAGTAGGTGAAAGTAGAACACGGTGTTCTTGTATGTTTTCTATATCCCTTAGATGTCCCTGTGTGGAAATGGGAGGAAAAATAAATAGATTTGGTCATAAATTTAACCTAGTATCAAGGTGGATTTGATAAAATGGGGGTGATTGTGGACCGACTAATGAACTTGTATCATTTCCTAAATATACATGAATTCAGTTCCATGAATGTTTTGGTGAGGCGGTGTGTCGATGATGTGGTTAGGACTCATGAGGTAATAAGGACCAATATCTATAATTGAGATCCTTATTTTACCTTGCGGGTTTTGAGGGGACTATATCATGCCTTTGACTCTCAGTTGTTCCATATAAATTCTTTCTAACCTCATAAAAATGGGTGGATAGAGAAGACCATCCAGATACTATAGGATATGTTGCAATCTTCTATCTTAGACATTATAAGATCCTGGGAAAAGCACACACCTTTGGATGAGTTCTCCTATAAAAATATATAACACTCCTTATAGAGAACCATACTTTTCATATATATATATTACAACTTATTATATTAATATTCATTGCATAACATAACAATATATTCCAAAATAATATAGGTCTAGTAACTTTGGAAACTTAGATATATAAAAAAACTAGTTTGAAAGTGAACAAAATCATCTCCCACTAAGTTCTTCATAATTATCACCCTTATTAGACATATCATACTTAAAACCTCTCTTTATAATCCAAGGAATGAAAATATAAGAAAAGGTGGGATTAAATACTCAAAAAGGGTAAACGAGGTAGATGTCAATGATTTTATAAGAATAACATGAGAATAAGGGTAGGAGAACATGAGATTAACCTTTGAAAACCATACCATGTATATCAAATATCATAATATTGAATCATGGAATAAATTTTGGTAGTTAATAATACATAAATCATAAAGGAATCACAGAACATGAACCACTAGAGAATAACATCAGTATAAGACTTAGATATTTTTAATACATATAAGCCGAGAAAATGATTTTCAAAGTATTATAGATTCATTTTCAAAACCATCATAGTGGAATGGTTTCACTTCACAAACCACATTAGTAGTCAAGGTTCACTCCCAGGACTATCATAGTGGATAAAGTCTCTTACTGAACTCATTCTAATCCACATTTCAGCGTTCAATATCTCATGAGATATCAATCATTAAACAATGCATTAGAGGGATATCTAATTTCAGACCCACCCATCTCAGAATGGAAATTATACATATGTGTGCGACAAGATCACAAAACATTCATCATATCATAACCGATTAAAGGAAATGGGTTTTAAAAATATTTCATCATAGTATAACTCATGCAAAAGAAACGGGTATAATAAGCATTTGATCAATTCATTATAACATAAAAAATTGAAAAGGTACAAATTTCAAAAACATATTATCATTGTAATAATAAATCGTATAGAAAAATAATAAAGATAATATCATTGGTCTATATACCTATTAAAAATTAGGAACCATCAAAGGATATCATCATATATGGAAAATTATTTTAAAATATCACTTGGAAAAGTTCCTGAGGAAAATATCCTTTTAACTTTGAAATCACTTATTTAAAGAAAAAAATTACAAAATATCACCAAAATCCTTCTCTTTTAAAATAAATATGGAATCTTATGAATGAATATTTAAATCATTAAGCAGTCAATATAGTGATAAATTCTATTCATGAAATGTAAGTTAAAAGAAATCATTATTTTCATAACATTATAAATAGTCAAAAAGTACCTCATTTGAAAAATGAAAAGAATATTCTTGTTAAACCATTTTATAAAAATTTCAACATGTGTAAAAATGAATTTAAACCATCATATAAAAATATTAAAAATGTCATTTGAAACATTTTTATAAATCATGGATATGGAAGAAATTGATTTTAAACTGGAGAGAGATATAGAGTTGGTTTTCCTTAAAAAACTATTTCCATATATTGATTACATAATGAGAGGAAAATGAAAGGAAAAATTTATTCACTAGAAATAACCAAATTATAAGATAATTCAAGATTTTTTTGAGAGATATATTATAATATTTCATCATCAAAACTTAATCATAAACAATCTTGATAAATAATGATATTGTAACATAATACCCTTAACACTATGGTAACATTTATATCGTAAGTTCCATGAAATAAATAAACTTATATGGATATGTATATACAATAATTTTTATCACAAAATATATTCATTTTTAGTATATACACCACATAAAATAAAAAATTGGTGAATATGTCATGTATCCCATGGAAATAAAAGTGATATGAAAATCCCTTACCTCATGTATAATTTTCTTTATAGGTGTTCAAAACCCCCTATAGAATAAATATATATTTATTATAAATGTTTTTAAAAACCGTACCCATATATTTCAAACCATATATAATTTATTTATAACCTTTTATCACGTATTTATTAACAATTCTTTATTAAAATCAATGTTCTCGGTAATAACTACTTCGTTTTTCATGTATGTTCTAATTTGGTAGTTTTGGTCCTTGTAATTTGATCATGGTTCCATAATCTATAGAATTTAAATCATGAGATAAATATTATATATAATCATTATTTATTTATTTATAGTAATACATAAAATTTAGAGGTTGAAAAATGAATTACATCATTCAAGGAGATGGTAGGTCATACATACACTTGAGCGTTGTATCCATTTTTTCGACGGATAGAAAAAAAGAAAGGTAAATAATAATTAACATTACTATAATAATTTTTATATCATATATATATATATCATATATATTAATTTAATTTATCATTATTATCATATATATAAAAATAAAATGAAAAACATATCACATCACTTTGTGGAGGCAGTAAACACTACATACGTGCGAGCGATGTTATCATTTTAAAATGGATTGAAAGGTAATAAGGAAGATATTATATTAAAATTACAAAAGTATAATTATTTCATAAATATAATATATATATATATACATTAAATTTTTCATTATATCCATTCATGAGAAGCGGTGATTTGAAACAAATTACATCTGTTTGTGAGGAGGTAGTCTACCATACACACGATCAATGATTCCATTTACCTTTTCATGGAAGAGGTTATGGATATATGTTATTAAATTAACATAATAACACATCAGTATATTAAATATACCTATGTTATAATTTCATCATATTTGAATAATATTTCAATAATTTTTAAGGAGAAATAAAATAAAAACACTTGGTTTAGAACGACGTCTCTTCTACAGACAACCTCTTTTGGTTTTCACCAAAATCCTACCTAGGAGGGTTTTATAATAAAAACAAGGACGAAAACTCATGGTGATTCAAGTTATTAAAGGGTTTGGGTTGCTCTCGGATAAACCAAAAGACTCATGAAGTGTATAGAGGATAGGATATGATATGTCCTTTTATAAGTGGGAGAGGGGACTCACTTTGAAATTTCCTAAAAGAATAAAAAATGACAAAATAATTCACAATAAAAATGATTCAAATAGCCATATATTCAAATGTGGTATGAGATAAGTTCAAAATATTTCCAAACAATAGGATTTAGAGAAATTTAATTGAAATTTTTTTGGAGTTGGTCTTGAGAACCAACTTGTGTGTACTTTATGATAACCTGTATTCATAGTTTGAAATATTAATAAACTCATTATCACATCATGATCCTTATTATGCATAACATAGTATGTGATAATTTCCTAAGATTATTTGTTGTACTATAAGGTTGTACCAATTCTCAACTATGATTAGAACCCAAAAGTGTCATGATATTATTTTTAAATATCGGTTTTATTGTTGGATGAAATCATTTGTGGGATAAAAATGACATAGGCTATTAGGGGAGGAGACTCATTGGACATTAAGGAACCTTCTCATGATGAACTCCATTAATAATATCCATTGTAGGATATTATGAGAATGATACCCACCAATAGGAAAACCACATTTATATGTTTCATTGGATTTTAATATTTTTGGATGTGTGGATTGATCCTTAGACTTTAATATTATTATTAAAGAGTATTATAAGTTGTGTACTTTGATGTGTGGGTAAAAACCATTACAATGTATGTTCATTCTAAGTTAATATACTTTGAGTGCATCATGAGTAATATTTCATTAATGAATAATAAAAGAAATTATTTTTCCCTTCAATTCTATAATGAAAGTTGGAATCTCATTCCATTTGATGGAAATTATATAGCATAAATAAATCTATGGACTTGGTGTTCTATAGGCAGGTCATATTTTCATAAATTCAAAGAAAGATACATCGATCACATAGGTTGATGGCACTATCATGCAACCACCTTGATTAGAGCTATTGTTATAAAGGGATTATATTGCATAGTGAGAATCCTTATGAGGTATTATGTCATTGCAACATTAACTTCTTTCTCTATGGGGGCCTTGGTGTATTTATAGATGATAACTTTGGACTCTATGCTGATTCACATAATGCCACTAAGAAAGAGTTCTATAGGGTCACACACAAACTGTTTCAAGAATATCAATTAAATAATATATTATTTATTATTATTTAACAAGTTGAATAAATATTATTCCTACATGTGGTTTAATAATTATTCATGTTTCTTGATCATGAATATTATGTCACCAGTTATTTGAGATAATATAATGTGAGTAGAATATTTAACAAATATTTACATGTTATTTAGTGAATATAATATCTATTTATTTATTGGTGAATAATTCAGTGATATTTATTTATTAAATAAATATTCATTTTTCAAGTCCTGATAAATATTATTGAGGAATGAGAGACCGATTTTAATGGACTAGTGAGAAATAATATATATTAAATATTATTTGATTAAATAATATTTAATTTTAATTTATGAGTTTAGCACATTTCAAGAAATATAATTATTATTATTATTATTCACATGGAATTCTGAAAGGATTAAATAAAAAATAAAGGGAAGTTGGGAAATTATTTATTTATATCCCTAGAAGTATATAAACTCAATTATATTAATTTCAAGATATCCAATTAATTTATTTGGATATACATAATGAAATATGGGGAATACTCTCAAAGCCCTATAGAGATTCCTTCTCTAACAACTCTCCCAATAATGGAGAGTGATCTTCCTCCATCTTCAACTCTTGAGTTAAGAGATATCAAAGAAAATCCTTTAGAATTGATTCTTAATGTGATCAAAGATGAAGGACACAAGTGATAGGATCATTCGTGCTAGCACCAAAAGAATCATATGACGACGTTTAAAGATTTGTGGAACACATGTAGATCACCACTAGAGGGAATCTATTATTGATTCTTAAAATGTAACGGTTTTATGTCGTAGATGCATTGTCAGATCTATCAATGAAGAAACAATTTATGAAAATGAAATTCTTTAATTTCTTAAATCAATTATAAATAATATGTGATGATCCTGCAATTTGGTTCTATGATTTTATTCATTGTCTCTATTCTTTGATTCAATACCATTGATCAGGCCATTTATCATCATATAAATATCATATTTATCATTAATCTTGATAAAAATAAAATTTGGGCACCACCCATCATGTGTTTCCACTATTCCTAGAACATACAAGTGGTATCATAGGGGTTCACATAATTATTTATAATTATTTAAATATCGTTGATTGATTTACACATAAGTAATCAGTTTTTAATTCTCATTTAATCATTATTAAATCTGAATTTATAGATCTACTTCTTCCTATTAATTTCTCATAAAATAATTAAATTGATGAATTTTATGAATAAAATAAATTTGAAGATCATATTAGGAGGTTCCAAGGAATCTGGTCAGATAACACAAGAGTTCACACCGTCTAACCCGGAGGGACATGTCATGTACTAGTGTTCAAGGCAGTGAGAATTAATTCAGAATTATTTCAAGTCGTGTGAATTTATTAAACATGGTGAATTTAATTATAGACCGCATATTTATTGGACCATACTGATGCATGGTTATCCATAGTACATGTCGTGTAACTACAATGCATGGCGTGTAGTCCTTGAATCACAAATGGGCCATATATCATCATACACAGACTAACTAACTGGTGACCATGTAACTCAGAGACCATGTGTTATGTATTCCATGTACACATTGTGTACTCCAATATTTTTCATGGCATTGTTTACATTCCTAGACCCTAAGCATGTGCCTCGGATAGAAAGTTTGAATAGTATATGTTGTGTAAATTTCTTGTACATGTTGTGTACGTAAACCGAATTATGAAAAATTAAAGATTAATTTCTTATATTGTGTAAACCTTATTAAAAAAATCATGTATTCATTAAGTTGATAGGACATACTATATGATGTGTTTATATATACATATTCCTAATTAATTTTTGGTTAATTTTTTGATCTATATTTCATGTATAAGTCATATTAAAGTGATTACTCTGTGTATTGAAGTATTACACGCTACATTAAAAAAAAGGAATCATTTAAACCATGTTATCATTAAGTTTATAGTATACATCATGATATTACGTGATAAATAATGTACTCAACATGTCACAAGAGTAAATAGTATATGAGTGTAATACGCATTGGGTATTTCGGATAGGTACTCACTATATTGTCTCAAAGGTACATTTTTTATTTTAAATAGTTAATTTTATTTTAAAAAATATATTAAATTTGTTTATAATTATGGTAGATGATAATCTCAAGAAAATTTAGATAAGAATTAAGATAAAATAATTTATTAATTAAAAAAGATAATTAATTAATTTGAGCAATATTTATCTTAAATAAGAATGATTAAGAATTGAATGCTAATTTTATGAATGCATAATTCATTACTTGTAAGTGGATGATCATGAGCCTAGACCAGACCATTGTATATGATTGGTTTCATTTAATTTATTATTAAATTAAATTATTGGTCTTCATTCCATATCTCCTCTTATTATGTAAAGTAATGTGTGCCCATGGTTTCTTTTATGTAAACCCCTTCCCCTCCCCAATGTGTGAGTAAAAGAATATGTAATAGATATTTATCACAATCTAGCGGAGGTGGTTCAAGTTTGGAGTTACGGAGAAACCAATCCAATAGATATACATAGGTGAATATGTGGAAATCTATAACATGATCAATAAATGGATCAAGGTGTTTTCCCCTAGGTCTATAGCCATTTTATCATCCACTGGATAAACTAACCATTAGTAAAATATAATGATCATAACACTTTATTATTTTATTTCTATCAATTCCATGGTTATTTCATTTTTGATGTTTTTATGTGATCATATGAATTAATGAATTAACTATCATGCAATATACAACTAAAATAAATTTTCTTATTCACAAATGTCATCTAATACATGGATAATCACTTAAGTATATCCACTTAACATTTACCAAAATGTAATGAAGATAATAATTGGGGGTTGATGCATAAAATATAAAATTGAACTATTATAAATATTAAGTAAGTATATCATTAAACTACTTCAGTTTAATTATACCATGGTTCAAAGTGCTTGACCATAAAAAGTTGGGGTGCTTTTAATTATCAGGTAATTCTAACATGAAGTTTTGGGTTGTCTTAACCTAGTTCACATCAAGAGTTGACTGCCAAAGATATAAATTATGTAACTGAGAGGAAAGTGTTAATTAAATCCATTTTAAGGATTTCCTAATTGGGAAGAGCATTCAATAGACCAAGGATCTCTGATGATTTGTGCATGCATCTCACATTTTTCACACTACCCAAGACCTTATCTAGTTTTATTATTAATAATAACATGGGCAATAATGAGAAGAATATTTTATAACTTTTTACATTGATTCTCCAAGTGGATAAGGGCATGAGGCATTAAAAAACTACAGTCCTTATAGTGAATAAGAAAAGTAAGAACAAGGTGAAGGGGCCCAAGACTCATAATAATTCCAAACCTCTAGAGCCTCGTCCTTATAAGAAGAGGAAGATCTATATGCAGGGAAAGGAAAAAAGAGGAAGTATATTTTTCTTGTGGCAAGCAGGGCCACTAGAAGAGGAACTACACCTAGAATAAAGGAGAAGCTAAAGGTGTTTTCCTTATCGATTGTAATCTTTCAATATATACACATTTGGTATTTGATACATCTTTTGGTTCTCACATATGTATCCAAATTTTGGAACCAAGTAGATTCTGAAATATTTCTTGAGGAGAGGTGGATTTGTGAGCATGAAATGGTGTGAGTATTGTTTCTTTATCCATTAGTGACTACCATATTTAATTGAAAATTTTATTGATATTGGTTTTAAGGGATTGTTGTTATGTATCAACTATTATCAAGAACATAATTTTTGTATCGTGCTTAGATGAAGATGGTTTTATTTTTAGATTTGGGAATAAAATATGTTTATTTTATAAATAAAACATATGTTATGATATGAAACATTTAAATAACTTTATTTATGTGTTAAATTATGAAATCCAAGAATTAGAAATAGATAATTATTCATATTCACATGACTCATATAACACCTAGCTATGGCATCACCATCTTGGTCATGTATACAAGAAGAATTTCACAAAGCTATGTCAATATGGTTATTTAAACTCTTATAAACTAAAACCACTTGAAAGATGTCATGATTATTTATAAGGAAAAATTACCAAACTACCATTAATTTTATAGGGTGGAAGGGTCATAGAGCTTATACAATTGGTACACACTAATGTGTATGGACCATTTCTAGTAGAAGCTAGATGTGGTTATTCTTACTTTATAACTTTTACTAATGACTTGAGTAGATATGGTTATGTCTACTTGATGAGGTATAAGTCTTAGTCCTTTTAGAAATTTAAAGGATTAAACAATGAAGTAGAGCATAAACTTGGAGAGAAGATAAAGAAGCTTTGATTGGATCGATCTAGTGAATAACATAACATAGAGTTTATCAACTTTTTATGGGAGTTTGGGATTCAATCTCAACTCACTCAAACTTACTCACCATATTTTAATAGATTTATCTAAAGGATGAACTCTAATTTATTATAAATGGAAAGTTCGATAACAATTCATACAAATATTCCATTATACTTTTGAGGATACACATTACAAAATATGACATATACACTAAACTGAGTACCAATAAAATAAGAAGATAGAAATCCCTTTGAGTTATGGAGTGGAAAGAAACATGTTTTTTCACATACACATGTATGGGGTTGTGAGGTATTTGTTAAGGCCTTATCAAAAAAAACTATCACCCTAGGGCACAAGGTTTATCTTTATAGGGAATATTAAGGAAACAAATGGATACTACTTATACAACACCTCAATCAAGAAATTGATTATATCACCATACAAGTAATATTTATTGAGAGAGATCACATCCTCAAAATGGATTGTGGGAGAAAGATTAACTTTGAGGAATTTGATTCTTAAGATACACAAGAATTGGTATATGAAGAGATTCTATAGGTCCCTATGGAAGAAGTAGTTTAAGAAAAAAAGTACTAAATAAGAGAACTAAAGAGGTAAGAGCACCAAAAAGGTAATTTTTTTCAGTCACCGAAGATGGTGACTTATTATTGGTTGAAAATGATGATCCTCTATCCTATAAATATGAATTAGAGATATAAAAAGATAAAATATGGTAAGAATTCATGTATTTTGAAATGGATTACATGTATCAGAACCATGTTTGGGTTCTAGTTGATGCACTAGTTGATATAAAACCCAAAGAATAAAAATGGGTATTCAAGAGAAAACTAGACATATAAGGTAAATTAAATACCTATAAAGCAATTATAGTGGTGAAAGGTTTTAAACAGCATAAAGGAATTTACTATTATGATACTTTTTCACCAGTTTCCATATTTAAATCCATCAGAATTCTATAACTATAGTATCTTACCATGAATATGTAATTTATAAAATGGATTCCAAAACTTTATTCCTTAATGGGAACCTTCAAAAAGATGTCTATATAATAGAACCATAAGGTTTTGTGACCATAGGTGATTCCAAAAGGATTTTAAATTTCTAGAGATACATTTATGGATTGAATTAAGAATCCAGGTCATTGAACATTCAATGACTCTATAAAAGAATTTGGTTTCATTAATAACAAATGTGATCCATGTGTTTATAATAGTTTTCTTGGAAATGAAATAATTTTCCTACTAATATATGATTATGAAATATTACTTATTGAAAATGAATTACCAGTCTTACAGTCTATTAAGGAATGGTTGAATAAGTGTTTCTTTATGAAGGACATAGGTGAAGCAACCAAAATTCTAGGAATCAAGAAAATTTGTGATAAGTTAAAGAGGCTTCTTGGACTAAGTTAAAGTACATACATTGAAAATATACTAAAGATATTTAGAATAAAACAATCCAATAGTGTATTTATTCTAGTGTCACATGATATGGGTCTTTCTCAGAAAATGTGTCCTCAAAAACAACAGAAGAAGGAGATAATGAGTAAGATCACATATGCTTCATTGGTAGGATCAATCATTTATTCCATTTTATGTAATAGACTTTATGTTTCCTATGCATTGATCATGATAGGAAGATATCAACAATATCGAGGATAATAGAATAGGTCTTCTATTAAGGATATCCTCAACAATATGATAATAACTAGGGATTTGTTCCTAGTGTATGGAGGAGTTGACAAGCAAGTCAATAGGGGTTATACTAATTCTAGTTTTCAAATAGATCATAATGATATGAAGTCATGGTTAGGATATGTTTTCTATCACAACAGAGGAGTTGTGATCAGGAAGAGTTCAAAGAAGCCAGTCTTCACTGATTCTACGGTGGAGTCTGAGTATATAGAGGATTATGATGCATCCAAGGAATCCATTTGGATATGAAACATTTTCTAGGATTTTGATGTGGTACCTAGAAATAAAGACACTATCACATTTTATTATGATAATACTATAGTATTGGCTCTCACAAAAGATCCAAGGTCACACTAATGGAAAAATCACATACTCTGGATGTATCACTTCTTGGTGAATTTTTATCAAAGGGGTGAAGTTTCAGTAAGAAGATTTATTATAGAAGAAAATCTAGTAGACACCATAACTAAATGCCTATCTCATCAGAAGCATGATTATCAAGTGATATCTAGTATACTAAATGTTGTTAGTATTTGGATCTAGTTAAAGTGGGTGTCTATTGAAGATGGTTCCATAGAACCAACTTTTATGTAATTTATGATAACACATATTTATAGTTTTGAATATTAATAAATTCCTTATCACATCATGATTATTATTCTACATAGCAAAGTATGTGATAATATCCTAAGAGTAGTTGCCGTACTAAAAGGTCATAACAGTTCTCCACTATGTAAGAACCTATAAGTTCCATGACAGTATTCTTAAATATATGTTATGTATCCAGATAAAATCATTTTACAAAAACAAATAATATAGTCTATTAGGGTTGTAGACTCATAGGACTTTGAGGAACCATATCATGGTATACACACTTGGTAATATTTAGTGTAGGATATTATGATAATGAGAGCCGCTAGTAGTAAATCCACATTTATATGTTTCATTAGATGTTCCTATTAGAATATGTTTGTATTGATCCTTAGAATTTAAGATTATTATTAATGAGTGTTATAAGTTATGTAATTTTATGTGTTGATAAAAACTATGATAACATATGTTTGAAGTGTGGTAGGATATGTTGGGTGAATCATGAGTAATATTGCACGAATGTATAATGCGACAAAGGATTTTTCCATTCACTTTTTTAATGGAAGTTGATATATCATTACCTTTGAAGTAAATGATATACCCTAAATAAATAAATGTCCATGGTTTTTTATAGGAAATTTTGATTTCTATAAATTAAATGAAAGAGACATTGATCACATAGGTTGATGGCACCAACAGGAAACCTTATTTATTAGAGATCTAATGATAATGGGATTATATTAGATATTGAGCATCTATATGAGGTATTATTTCATTAAGGCATTAACTTCTTTCTCTATGAGTTCCTTTGCATGTTTATAGATTCTAACCTTGGACTTTAGGCTATTTATCCTAATTCCACTGAGAAAGAGGCCTAGAGTTTCACACACTAAGTGTGTCTAGAATCTCAGTTACATAATTTATTATTATTTATTATTTAACAAGTTGAGTAAATATTATCCCCACACATGGTATAATAATTATTCATGTTTTCTTGAACACATATATTCTATCACCCGTTATTCAAGAGAATATAATTTTATCAGAATATTTAATAAGTATTTATTAGTTATTTAGTAAATATAATATTTATTTATTTATTGGTGAATAATGCAGAGATATTTATATATTAAATAAATAGTCCTTATTCAAGGAATGATAAATATAATTTTCATAATTGGAAAATGATTTTAATGGTTTGGTAGTAAATAATATATATTAAATTTTATTTTATTAAATAATATTTAATTTTAATTCATGAGTTTGGCACATGTCAAGAAATAATACTATTATTATTATTATGGACATGGGGTTCTTCAGGGGTAAATAAATAATAGATGGAACTTGTGAAATTATTTATTTATAACCCTATTAATATATAAGCCCAATTATATTATTTTTCAATAGACCTGATTCATTTCTTTGGTTGTGCACAACAAAATCCAGAGAATCCTCTTGAATCCCTAGAGAGCTTACTTCTCGAATAATGCTCCCAATAATGGAGAGCAATCTTCGTCCACCTTACACTCATGATTCAAGAGAGTTCAAAGAGAATCCCTTGGAAGTGATTATTTGGGTGACCAAAGGTGAATGATAAAAGTGATATGATCTTTTGTTATATCACCCCAATATTCTTACTATGATGTTTGGAGATTTATAGAACATGTGTGGATCACCACTACAGGGAATATTTTCTTAATTCTTGCATCGTAATGAACATCTGATGTAGATCCGTTTTCAGATACATAAATGAAGAAATAACTTTTCACAACATAATTATTTAATTTATTAAATTAATTTTAAATAATAAGTGAAGTTCATGTTCTTTGATTCCAGCATTTTATCCATTGTCTATATGCTTTGATTCAATTATATTGAACACAACGTATATCATCATGTAAATATTAGATTGATCATGAATCATCACAAAAAAAAATTACAAAAACAATCACATGCTTTCCCTACACCTAAAACCTACAAATTCACCCTTGTCTTTTGATTTACCCCCCCCCCCCACCCATGTAATCCCATTTTATCCTTAACTACAACAATTATTTTTTACAATTTTTACTATTCATTGTGATCAAAAATCAAGAAGAACTTATTAATTAATATTAAGTATGATAATTATAAATATAGAATCCATTTTATCAAATTAAATTCACATATGTGGTGGAATTTAATTTTAAATTAAACTCATAGATGTGATGAAAAAGCGTTTTTCCAGAGAAAAAGTTTTCATAAGTATAAAATGTTTTTATATAAAAATTGAACATAAAATCAATTCCAATGAATTAAATTAGATTTATCATAATAATATTTAACTAATTTTACTTTTAAAACTATTTTAAATCAAAATAAAAATAAACAAATTTGTAAAGTGAAGTGATAGTTTTTATTAAAAATCAGTATTTTTTACTATTCATCGAAATATTATTATTTTCATAAAATTTTAAAAATTCAACGTAAGATAATTTTTAAATTTAAATTTAACATGTTAGGTTCATTATTTTGGATACTTTTCTAGTAATGGAAAAAATTAATTTTAAAATAAATTTACAAAAAGTGATGAAACTCCCTTTTAGAAAAAATATTTTTTTAAGTATAAAACTAAATTTATTCTTATTCCATGTATAGTAAAATTTTAGATGAATGATAAAATAATTGATTGAATGTATAATATATTAATTTAATTAAAATTATTCACTGGTAGAGACTAGTTTAATTTATTAATATAAAAAAAACATTTTTCACATTAAAATAGTTTTTCAGAGAATATTTCTTTTACTTTTGAATGATTTTTTTATTTTCATTCATAATTAATTTATAACCAGTTAATTTATTTTATATATGTGTAAACCATATAATTTTCATAATTTAGTTAATAATACTTATACCATCCAATTTAATGGTTAGTAGATAACTATCATATAAAATAATGATATTTTAATATTATATCATGATTCATTTAAACTCAGTGTTTCATGTAATGCAATATATCAAGGAAATTAAGCTCATTTAAAGAAATATATTTTAAAAATATCAGGTTGTTATAATCTACCCCCATTAAAAATAATTTATCATTTTAATTTTCAACACTCTGATATAAAAAACTAAGGATGATTTTGTATCATCGTATCCATAGGTTACAATATAGCATCATCAAATTAGAGTTTTACCCACAAAACATTGACTAGGTGAGTGGTCTTTTTTCATAACACTTTCTCTATATGATCTAGAATCTTCACCAGTTGTTCCTCATAAGAGGGATCTTGCTTCATTGGTTTGACCTCTAAGTTCAATATATGGGAAGTATCAAGTATGTACTTCCTCATGAGAGATACATGGAACACATTATGAAATTGAGAGAGGTTTGGTGGAAGCACTAAGTGATAAACTATCATCCCTACCTAGTCAAGAATATAAAAAGAGACAATATACCTAAGGGTTATCTTTCATTTCTTCCTGAATCTCATGACCTTATTCCATGGACAAATTTGTAGAAACACTTTATCACTAACTTCAAACTCCAAATCTCATCGATGATTATCAGTATAAAAATTTTATCAACTCTAAGATGCATTAATGTGATATTGAATGGATCTAACTTTATCTATCATTTAATTAGATAGCTCAATTCCCAATACCTTTATTTCTCCAAATTCATTCTATAATTTTGGAGCACTATACTTATATTGATAGAGGTATTCATAAGGACCCATATGAATAATTCAGTGAAAGTTATTATTATAAGAAAACTCAAATAGTGATACTTGTTAATCCCAACTACCTTTCAATTCCATAGAATAGAATCCTAGATTATCCTATATGGTTAGAATGGTTCTCTCAGAATGACCATCTATTAGAGGATGATACAAAGTGTTTAAACTTAACTCTGTATCCATAACCTATTGAAGAATTTTCCAGAACTTTGAGGTAAACCTCTAATTCCATTCAGATGCAATACAATGTGGTACTCCATGAAACCTTACCACTTCCTTAATATAAATTATATCATGATTATCACAATATAATTATTATTTTATGGTAATGAAGTATGCTGAAATTATAAAGAGATCAACTTAAACACAAAAACATTATATCCATTAGATGTTTTGGGAAGTCTAATGAAAAAATCCATACTTGTGTTTTCCCATTTCAATTATGGTATGGTTAATGGTTATAATATATCCTTAGACTTTTTTATCTCATCATTATCATTTTTACATACCTAGCATCGAGATACAAAATCTAAAATATCTCTCTTCATGTCATCCCATAAGAAATACTCTTTGAGATATCAATATATCTTTATACATACATGATAAATAGAGAATGAAGAACTATGAGCCTCCTCAAATAGCTCCTTCTTCAAATTTGGTATGGGTGGAATGAAAAAATAGTTCCTGAACCTTATCATTCCATCACAATCAAGGTTGGACTCAATAATATTTTTTACCATATTTTATAGTTCCACATCTTCCTTCATCACCTCTTTAATTCTCACATTCATAGATGGTTGAGCACCCATTACAGCGAGATAATATTTATTCCCATACTTCAAGATTTCTAGGTCCATACATTGAAAATATTGAAATAATGGATCTTTTTTAATTCTCATAATGGATAATCTATCATGGTCCTTTCAAATCAGATCACTTGACACCTTGTTCACTTTCCCATGTGGTAATGTATTGAGTAGTCATAATCTTTAATCATCTCCAATAATCTTCTTTGGCATATATTCATCTATTTTTGAGTGAATATATACCTTAATATTTTATTATTAGTATATATATCACATATTTCTCCATAAAGATAATTCCTCAATATCTATAGCACAAAAATTACTACATCTAACTCCAAAATAGTATTTGGGTAGTTTTTCTCATGATACTTCAATTTTCATGGGGCATAATCTATCACCACATCATTATATAGGTTAAATCATCCCACTACCTTATTCAATTCATCACTATATATTAAAAACTATTCTCCACTATAGGGGGTTTTAATTATAGATACACAAACTAACATTCTCTTCAGTTCCTTGAAATTTTACTCACTTTCATATATCCAAAGAAACATGGCTTCATTCCATGTTAACTTGGTGATTGGATTATATAGTCATGAGAAATTCTCCACAAACCATCAATAATATCCATACAAACTAAAAAACATTGATCAAAGTCACAGTGGTTGGTTTGGACTAATGTTCAATAACTTTCCATCTTGATGTATCCACTGATATACCCTTTCTTGAGATTATATTACCTAAAAAATGAAAAAAAAATTAGCTAAAATTCACTCTATTTAAATTTTTCATATACCTCATCCTTTATTAGGTTCTTCAGTAAAATCCCCAACTAATCTTTATTATCTTCCTTACTCACATAATATCATCTACAAAGACTACCATAAAAAAATCAAGCTAATCTCTAAAGACTTTATTCATTAAATCCATAAAGATAGTATGGGGTTTTGTAAGACCAAATGACATCACTATATATTCATAGTGTCTATACCTTCTACAAAATGTTGTCTTGGGTATATCCTCATTATTGACCCCCAATTGATGATATCTATAATGAAATTCAATATTATAAAAGTATTGAGATCAGTATGGAAATCAAAAAAGTCATTAATATGGGGTAGAGGACACTATTTCTTGATTTTGATCTTTTTCAGTTCCTGATAATCAATTTTGAATTACATTGATCCATCTTTCTTATTAACAAAAATAGAAGGTGAACCCCCAAGGTGACACACTTGGCTGAATAAATCCCATTTCAAGATTCTCCTAGGTTTTCTTCTTTAATTACTAAAACACATTCAGGATAATTCTATATAGAGACTTTTAAATAGTTGTATCACTAGGTATGAGTTCTATTGAGAACTAAGCATCATGATTTAGTGGAGTAATTGGTAACTCTTCTATAAAGACATAAAAAAACTCCCACACAATATTAATATCATTGATGTTGAGTTTCTCCCCACCACATGATACAAATACCCATTTTGAAAAGGAATCAAGATCCATAAAATGGATAAAATTTCCATTGGAATTTCATATTTATTATCACACTAATAGATGATCATAGGTTGGTTCAGAATATAACACATGACTTCCCTTTCTCAACAATTTATATGTTATTTTTAGGGAGAAATACAATCCATGCCTAAGATAGCATCAAATTCAACCAAAGTGAGAATAAAACGATTTTCAAGAAGCAAATTCCAACAAAATTCAACCATATTAGAGTCACATACTTCATATGAGGTTTTCATGCCATTAGGTTTTCTCACACCTAATTCAATATCTAAATGTTGAGGATAATAATAAATATTCCAAGGTAATTTTCATTATATAATAGAATTCATATAAGATACTTCAATATTTGAGCCTGACTATCACCATCCCAACTTTAAATCTCTGTATTCATTCTCTAACTAAAACCAAAATGGTTGGCATGACCATCCGTCATCCTTGATTTTAGTGATCAACCATCAAAAATAATTCATTGTATATCTACATCATAACACATTATTTTAAATCTATGAATCCTTTGGTTTTACCTAATTAATTAATGATCATCATCTATTCAAATATTTCATGATGGTTCATGAAGAGTCTGTGAATTTTAAAAAAATATATCCCTTGGGAGTGTCAAACCATGTGAGTATCAAGGCCTATTTCTATTCCAAGACATTTTCTTATAATTTTACTTTTCCCTAGGTTTATAACTAAATTTTTTCATCCTAGTTTCAAAATTTTAAATTAACCATTCCATGATTCCCAATATCATGACCCATACTTTTCATAGATAGATATTATATCTTATTAGATGAATATTAATTACATAACATAGCGATCCTTTCCAGAATCATATAGGTCTAGTAAATTTGGAAACATGGATATATAAACAACCGGTTCATAATTGAACTACATAATATCCTACTAAGTTCTTCATAAATAGAATTTGTCTTACAAATATCATACTTAATACATTTTTCATAACCTATAGAAAGGAAACTTGATAAATGGTGAGATTGTATGCTCATTAAGGGTAAAATGGAGATATCAATGATCACATAAACATAATATGATAATAAGGGTATTAGAACATGATCTTGACATTTAAAAACCATACCCTTCATATCAAAGAACAAAATATTAAGTCATGCCATAAATCATGGTAGTTTATAAAACATGAATCATAAATTAATCATAGAACATAAACCATTATATCATATCATTAGCATAAGACTTGTATTTTTAGAATAAAAATACGTATAAAAAAATATTTCTTTAGTAGTCCAATATAATTTCCATGACCATCATAGTGGACTACGTTCACTCCCCAAATCATCATAGTAGTCAAGGTTCACTATCAAGAATATCATAGTGGAAAATCCCCTTACTAAACTGGGTTCATTCCCCATTCCAACCCTATTTATCTCATGAGAAATGAATCATGAACCAATGAATTGAAGGGATATATAATTCTGATCCCACCTATAACATAATGAAAATCATACAGATTTGTGCCATGAGATCATAAAACATTCATCATATCAAAATATATGAAAATAAATGTGTTTCATAAACATTTAATCATATCATATCATATAAAAAATAAATGGGTTTTATAATAATTTTATCAACTCATCATAACATAACCCACAAAAAGGTATAGGTATCATAAAAATATTATCATCATAATAATAAACCATACAAAGAAATAATAAGTATGATATTATTGGAACACAACCCTAGTAAAAATTAGGAAGCATCAAAGTATTTCATCTTATAAGAAAAATTCTTTTAAAATATCACTTCGAACATTTATTTAAGAAAATACCCTTTTCACTTTGAAATCACTTATTTTAAACTAAAAATTTAAAAAAAAATCAAAATAAATTTATTTTAAAATAAACTTTAAAACCTATAAGGTAATATATAAATATTTTATTGGTAATTATGGTGGTAAATTCCTTTTGTTCCATATAAGTTAAAATAAAACATTCCTTTCACAACATTATAAAAATTCAAAAATTACCTCATTCAAAAAATGAAAAGAATATTCCTTTTAAAAAAAATTGTAAAAATTAAAACATGGGTAAAATTAAATTCAAGCCATCATATAATAATGTTAAGATTATTCTTGAAAACATTTTTAGAAAACATGGATATTTAAGAAAAATATTTTTGATCGAAGAGGGAAATAGATTCAGTTTTCCATAAAAATATTCTTCCATCATCCATTGAATTTAAAGAGATGAAAATGAAATTAAAACATTTATTATCAAGAAATAACTATATTATAATAAATTTCAGTAGTTTATTAAGAAATATATCAAAATATTTCATCATTGAAAACTTAATCATAAACAATCCCAATAAATAATGAGACTATAACATAAAACCCTTACCACTTTAATAAATTTTGAATTGTAATCTTTTTAAATAAGTAACCATATATGGATATGTATATCCCATAATTTTACCTTAAAATAAATTCATGGGAACTATATATACCATATAAAAGAAAAAAGTGGTGAATATGGCATGTGACCCATGAATATAAAAGTGAGACGAAAATCCCTTACCTTGGGTCTAATTGTTTTGTATGTCTTCGAACCTCATATAAAATAAAAATAGATCTATTATAAATATATTAAAAATCAAAAAACATATATAAATATATATCATACCATATATTACTTTCTTACAACCTTTTATCACCCATTTATTAATAGTTTCTTATTAAAATCATTATCTCGGGTAATAACAGTTTTGTTTTTCATGTATGTTTTGGTTTGGTAGTTTCATTCCTTGTACTTTGATCTTGATTACATAACCTCTAGAATGTTAATAATGATATTAATTTAATACATATTAAATATATATGTATTTAAATTAAACCATAAAATTTAGAGATAGAAAAATAAATTACACCATTCATGGAGATGGTAGGTCCTACATACGCATGAACATTGCTTCCATTTTTCGACGGATGGCATAAAAAATAGTAAATAAATATTCACCTTTATAGAATAATTTTTACATAATAGATATAATATTTATTTATTAAATATATCTTTATTATCATCTATTTCAAAATAAAACAATAAACATATCACATCACTTTGTGGAGGCGATAGTCAACAAGTACGCAGAGCAGCGTTATCATTTTCCAACGGATTGTAAGTAAGAAGGTAGATGTAATATTATAATTTAATAAATAGAATTAATTAATAAAATTATATATATACATTAAATACATAATTATATCCATTTGTGAGAGGAAGTGATGGAAAATGAATTATATTGGTTTGCGAGGAGGTCATCTATCATACACATGATCGACGATTTCATTTCCCATTTGATGAAAAAGGAGACGAATATAGGTTATTCAGTTTATATAATAACAACTCATTATATGGAAGATATTTTCATTATTATTTCATCATAGTTAATGAATATTTTAAGGATGTGGTATAATAAATAAAACAAAAACAATCGGTTAAGAACGATATATCTTCTTTGGAAAACCTCTTTAGTTTTGCACCCAAAGCCTTCCTTGGAGGGTTTTATAATAAAAAAAGGACTCCGGGTCATGGATAGTGAGGTAAGGAAGGTATTAATTTAGGTATTTTCTGAACCAAATTCACTTTATGTGTGGAGATTATAGGATAAGATATTTCATTTTATTAGTGGGGGAGGGGACTCACTTGGAAATTTCCTAAAAGAATATAAAAGCATAAGGTAATTCTCAAGAAAAATGGTTCAAATGGACATATATTCTATGTTTGGATAGGATAATGTCACAATATTGAAATAAAATAATATTTATAAAATTTTAAATGAAAAAATGACCCTTATTTTTTGGTTTAACCCCAATGGTAAACTTATTTGAACCTTAACCATGGTAATTAATTTTTACTATTTTTACTATTCATTATGATAAAAAATTAAGATGAAATTATTAAATAATATTAAATATTATGATTCAAAATATGGAATCCATTTTTCCAAATTCAATTCACATAGGTGCCAGAATTTAATTTAAAATTACACTCACTAACGTGCAAAAAAAGGTTTTCCAAAGAAAACATTTTCATAAGTATAAAACAATTTATACCAAAATTGAATATAAAATTGATTCCAATTAACTAAATTGGATTTATAATAATATAATTGAAGTAATTTTACTATTAAATTATTTTTAAAATAAAATTAAACTTTGTAAAGATTCAAACAAAATGACAATTTTTAATAAAAATCTATATTTTTCAGCATACATCAAAAAATTAATCTTTACAAAAAATTATAAAAAAATAAATGTAAGTTAATATTAACATATAGATTTCAGAAATGAATTTAATTTTTTAAAATAAATTTTCTAAAAGTGGAAAAAAATAATTTAAATTAATTCTCAAAACATGAAGAAACCATTTTTTAGAATAAAAAATACATTTTTTAAGAAAAAACTAGATTTAGCCATATCTCATTCATATAAACATATTAAATTAATAATAAAAAACTAAATAAATAATATATATATATATATATGTTCAATTAAAATCATTTACCAATAGTTAGTAATTTAATTTATTAAGATGAAAACACATTTCGCGCATAAAAAAATTGTTTCAGAAAATATTTATTTTACTAAATATGATTTTTTTTATTATACTTTATAACCAATTTATAACCATTGAATTTATTTTATACATTTTTAAACAGTAAAATTTTCATAACTTACTTAATAATATTCATACCAGCTTATTTAATGGCTAGGTAATGACTTTTATACTAAATAATAATATGTTAATAGTATATCAAGGTTCCTTTAAACTCAATGTTTCGTGTAACATAAGATATCAAAGAAATTAAATTTATTTTAAAAAAATATTTCATAAAATATCAGGATGTTACATTCATCCATTAACATGGACATATTTGAGGTGTTGTATGGATATCGTTTTGTTATTCGTTGTGTTGGGAGGTGGTTGGGGAACCAGTGTTTCTTAGTTCTGATTTGGTGTAGAGAATGGTTGAGAAGATCTAGATAGTCTAAGAGAGGATGAAGATTGAACATGGCCATCAAAAGTCCTATGTTGATTGTAGGGGGGTCCCCTAGATTTTGATGTTGGATACTATGTGTTCTTAAGGGTTTCCCCTCAATGGTGGTGGTAGAGGTTTGGCAGGGTCAGTAAGATTACTCCCTAGTTCATCCAATCTTTTTAAGTGTTAGAGAATATTGGCATAGTGGAATATTAGTTGGTGCTTCCACCATAGTTGGAAATGATTTAGTACATCTTACACTTGTCTCAGATACATCAGCATCTTCATAATGACTCCCACATCATTGACTGGGAAGAGATGGATATTAAAGATGATGTTATGTCCATGGAGTAATTGAAAAGAATAAAATATCATCAAGAGAAAGTATTGGGTGGATAAACCATCCGCTTGTTTCATGTGTTGTGGAGGCATGGTGACCAGGAGAAGAGTACTTGGTAGTGTGATATGCATATGTGTGCCCAGTACCTGGAGATTTTATTCATTTTTTCTTGTTTTTTTTCTTAATTATGTGACATTTGAACCCTTTAAATTTATGATATATGCTTTTTTCGCTTGCTGATGGTGTGTGTTATGGTTGTAAGTATAGGAAGAAGGGAAAACCCCTCCCTAATCAAGATGAGTTATATTTATGAAATGTTTTAAAACTATTTTTTCATGACTTTACCCACCAGATCCCACCTAGATGGTATATAGATCATCCACAACTACCCAAATCCCACCTCCATAAGTAAGGGGCAGGCAGAAAGTGTCGAAAGGAATAAATAATATGAGAGGCCTTTTCCTAATTTACTTATATGTACACACCCAACCATCTACATACTTATGTATATATGAATAAATATAAAATAAGTAAACTCTAGAGTAAAAATCATGAATCTAACAACCTCTAACTAATACAAGAGTATTACAGTGTAATATAAAAAAGTAAAGGGGGAAAGTACACACCTGATCTAAAATATTTCCCAATCAAACAAAAATAGGAAAAGTAAATTATGAGAAATCCCCTCTATGGATATCTAACCCTCGATCACCGTACATGGTCAAATAAATCAAGTTATCCCTATGGTCCTATATAATAATCGTCAACCAATATTTTATCTTTATAAGTCACAACACATGTGGGAAAATCCCATGCATGTGTGAGTATAGAAATACCCAGTAGGATGCCCTGAAAACTGAAGGGGGAGTTGTAGGAGACATGATATAAGTAAATAAATCAAACCATAGTAAGATAGAAAATAGAAACCAATCAATAGGGTTATATTATCATAAAAGAAACCCAGATGAGAGAGAAAGAGGATGTTCATCTCACAGATCAGGCCATAAAAATATTCTTCCCTTAGTTCTAATATTTTCATCAATGTTGCCTAGCATCTTATGCATATGTCCAAAGAAATATCCATGTATAGCCAAAAATTTCCAATCTATCACATAGTCAAGGGGACATAATCTATAGGTTGAGTATTTTTGTCTTGATACAATAGGAGGGTGTCACTCAACATATAGAGGGCCCATTCTATGACTCCACAAGATGGTGCCACTCTAATGGTTGATAGAGGACCCATTCTCTCACACCAATAGATAGTGCCACTTAGATGGTTTATAGAGGAATAATAATATGACACCATAGGAGGGTTACACTCATATGGTTAAGGAATCATACCCTAACTCTGTAGAAGGTTTATACATAGATGGTAGAGTACCCTTTCCCTAACTCCATAGAAGGGTTCCACTCTAATGGTAGATAGAGGAACTATTCCCTAACACTAAAGGAGGGTGCCCCTCTGATTGTCGAGAACCCATGACCTAACTTCGTAGGAGGGTTCCACTCTGAGAGAAGAGGACCCACGCCTAAACACCACATGAGGGTGACACTCTGATGGTAGAGGATGCATTTTGTAACACTGTAGTAGCGTATCACCTTGTGGATAGATAGAGGACCCATGACCTTTCCCAATTGAAGGGTGCCATTATAATATCTCTGATAATCCTAGTTGATCTCTACTATCATCAAGTGTCATTTAAAGAAGAATCATTCCCATAACATCACAAATCATATCTTAAAATACACTATAAAGGCCTCTATCACATTCTAAATGAAAAATCACTAAGGATACAATACTCATGGACCAAAATTCAAGTCCAAAGGAAGCAGATACAATAGGTAGATGTTTCCTCAAATGGAAGTAAATGGTGTGTTGGGGACCCACCTGATGTGTGGTCCCACTCTACTACATGGTCATTTCCTTAAAATCACATATCCCACTAGCCATGTAGTATTAAATGGAATATAAGTATACTATACGGTATGTATAGTCCACTTGAGGTAGATCCATGTTCTTCTAGACATTCCCATGTCCTTCGGGGTGTATTTTTATTCACTGGTCGTGTGCTCGGTCGTGACAGTGTACATGTACTCCCATAGTACATGCTGGATCACCAGCATCAACTCCCATGGTATGTGGGGGTCCCAAGTGTAATTTGATATTTTATTCACCGGGAAACACTATATTTGGGATTTAGGGATCTTTATGTCGTGTGTTCTTTAGACTACACGGTGTGTAGATGGGTTTTTTTAGTATTATAGATCTGCTCTACATGCCTTAATTCTGGATTCTCTACCAAAAAACACATCATTGTACTTCCCATAATCATTGGTAATCACCTATATCATTTTTTCCCTCTAGTGGCCGAAAATCAGAGTTCCAATTCCCTATTCGATACCTGCATGCACCATCACGTATCTAGTCATTTTCCATTACCTCACCAGATTCCTGATCCACAGTGGAATCCCCATCATCGAATAATCTATCAAAACCATGTGAATCCTCTATGAATCTGGGGGTTCGATAGTGATTGAACTTGATCAGAAATTTCAAACTATGGCCCTATAGACCAATGTAAAATAATATGAATAATGATTGGGGGAAAACACAAGAACAAAGGTATAATAGTATTTTTACAAGAGTTCTTATCCAAAAAATTACATTGGGGATAGCTAGGGTGATAAAACATGGCATAATAACAATAAATAATTGAATAATATAATTAATATGATGTGTGGGCTCATGCAAAGGACGAATTCGAACACAGATCAAAGAATAACAGCATGATCATGCTCAATAATTTAATCAAAAGGGAAGAAACCAAAAATGATGAGTCCTACCACAATTCGGATTAATCTTTGTTCAATAATGTTACTTCCAATGAAGGAGAAGATTCATTTTATTTTACGTGCCTCAATTCTCTTGGATCTTGAATATCATCAATGTCTAATCTCAATCTTCCAACAAAGAATGGTGGATTCCTCCTATCAACGGTCCTAGGGTTATGCTACTAACCCTTTATATTTTCCATAATAGGATATTTATATTTTGAATTAGGTTTTTATATATTGAGTAAATTAATTAAATATTTTTATTAATTAATTTACTTAGTGTACCACCAACAATCTCCTTATCCAAATGTCCCACACCGACAAATTTTACGTCATGCCTAGGGTAAACCTCATACTCCATATTCAAAAATGGTCTCATATTTCAAATTCAGGACTCTATTCATGAGATATTATATTATTTATGAAAACCATTCACACATCATATAAAATATTTTTAATAGTTTTATAAAATTAATTTTTAACACATTGGGCCTTAGAATCATACATTGTCTCGGAACATTGATCCAAAAATATTACTTGATATATTTTAAAGTATTACAAGAAAAAAATAGGGTCTATACATTATTCCCTTCTTCAATATTTTCATCCTCAAAAATAAACAAAAATATAGGGATATTGAGCCCACTTCTTTCTCTACCACTCTCAAGAGCTATCCTACACTCTCAATTTTCCACAGCATAAGAACCAAGGGAATGGTCCATCCATACAGGATCCTCTTCTTCTGATCCTCAATCACCACCAAGTGCCCCAAAATAGTGGCTCAATCCTTGATGTTAATCTCCCCCAACCAATAATGTGTGTGAAATCATGCATATACCTCCTTAGTTGTGACACATAGAAGACGTCATGAACCCATTACAACTATGGGGGTAAGGTACGGTGGTAGGAAACCCTACCAACCCTCTATAAGATCTTGAATAGACCGGTAAAACCCAGAGATAGCATGCCTCTCTAGACAAATATTTTCAATCCTCATCCAGTTAAGACTATCAAAAAAGCATGGTCTCACTTCCCAAAGTCCAAGGGCCTACAACATCGATCTGTATAAGATTTTTTCTAGCTCTGAGTTGTCCTCATCTGCTCGTGGATCACCTAGACCTTCTCCATCATCATTGAGACCATATCTAACCCAAAAAGAGATGTCTCACCAATCTCATTCTAGTATAAGGGTGACCTGTTGGGTCTCCCATACATTTCCTCAAAAGGTTCCATGATGAAAGTATAGTTTTAGCTATTATTATAATCAAAATCTACCAAGGGTAAATGATCCTCCTAGCCCTGACAAAAGTCTAACACACAGGCCCTCAACATATCTTTCAGCACCTAGATAGTGTGCTCAGTATGGACATCTAACTAGTGGTGAAAGGATATCCTCATCCTCATATGGTTCTTTAATGCCTTTTATAGACCTCCCTACAATAGTGGAATAAACCATGCATCACGGTTGGAGTTAATCATCGATGTTAGCCCATTAAGGTGGGTGACCATCCCCTTATACATATTCCCCAAACTCTCAACTGAACTCTAATCCCTAATAGAAAGGAAGTGTGCTGACTATATATGTCGGTAAACTATAACCCATATATAATCATGGTCTATCTCTATCCAATTAATCTCTACCACAAATCCCATGGATATGTTGTCCCATTTCCAATCTATAATCTCAAGAATCTATAAAAAATTGATACTTGGTGCTCAACCTTTGCCTGCTGACATGTGAGGCACCAAAAGACAAAATCGGCCATGTTCTTCCTCAAGTCATCCCACCAAAACTGTTGTTGAAAGTCTCTATAAATATTCCCTACATTGGGATGTACAACCAAAGGAGATGTGTGAAACTCTCACATCACATCCTCTAGTATCAGGACTCATACCACTGTTTGTCCCTAGAAAATGATGACATGATTCCATACATTAGAAAATCCATTTAGAGAATCTCTTGAGGATATCTAGTCATGTGATACCTCACAGTCAATGCCTCCCAACTAGGCCTCTCTCACACACTTGATAAGTGGAGGATCCAACACCATCAATTGAAAAAAAGATGCACCCTCTTTTTCAATCAGGTTTAGCTTCAAGGAATCTAACTTCTTTGATTCCTCATACACCAAATGAGCTTGGTACTTTCTTGTAAGGGAATATCCCACCAAATTGACCTTCCTAAGAGTATAGACTATCTAAAAGTCATAGTCCTCCCAGAACTCCAAACAACTTCTCTATGTCAAGATCAGGTGTCTCTGCGTGAATACATACATGATACTCTAATGGTCTGAGTAAACAACAATGTGCACTCTCAGAAGATAGTGCCTCCAAATCCTCAGAGAAAAGACTACCACTACCAATTCCAGGCCACAACTCATGTAATTTTTCTCATGGAGTCTCAACTACCTCAACCCATATGTGATCACTACTTGCCTATACATCAACACACAACTGAGCCAAACTTTAAAGGAATCACAATACACTAAGTACTACAAACCCTCCTATGGTAGTCTCAAAACAATAACAATCATTTTCCTCAACCAAAACTCCTCAGATGATATCTAGAACTACCTAATCTATATAAACAAATTCCATTTCCATGTTAGGGTGTTAAAATAGGCTGTAATCCTAGAGAAATTGGCCAAAAACATATTGTAGTACCCCTAATAGATAAAAAAACTATGCACCTCTGACATTCTCTTGGATGTATCTGATGAATATCATATTTTCACCTATTTTATTCTATAATTCAATGTTTTTAAACCCCCCATAGTGTTATTTAAGGGGAAATTATCACATATTTTGGTTTTGGTGTTATTTTGAGCAGAAATGAAAAAATGGATTAATTCTGGAATTTTATCTACTTTGAAATGATTCTGTATTTCAGGATGAAGCTAAAATAAAAATCTTGCTGCGAGCGAATCAAAGAAGTGAAAAGCAGCACGATAATGGATTTTTATAGGATGAAACAAATCTGGAATACCGGATCCAAAATTTTACACGATGTGTACCACAAGTACACATCATGACCTATTCAAATAGAATTTTTCATGCTATGAACTATGCCTACATGTCGTGCGTCTCGAATACATGGCATGTAGTGAGTCAAAGTTCACAACTGAGATTCATGCAAGATATTTGTAGAGATTTAGAAGATGTGGAGGGGTATATGATGTGAACCCCCATTACATGTTGTGTACCAGTCTATGCATAGAAATAAACGAATTTGACATGGATTTTATGGAGAGAAATTTGAATCTTAAGTACACATCATGATGATGGATGCATGAAACTTAAAGTGACATTGAAATAGTTCCACAGGATTTTAGCTACAAATATAGCCCTCATCCACCCTTCCAAAGCATTCTAGGAATTACAGGGGAGCTTAGACTAGAGGGAGTCATGCTTGTGGAGTTCTTCTCAAGATTAGGAGTATTCCAAGATCCAATAAAATCCATAAAGGTCTAAACTTCAAGTGTTTATGGGTGGCAATGATCTGAAGGCACTAACCTTTTGAGTTTGTATTTTCATTGTAAATTATTTTCTTTTAAAATATCCTGGAACTTGTTTTCAGGAATTAAGGAGCTCACTTTCTCTCATGTTTTCAATTTATTCTAAATTATTCTAGATTTCTTATCATCTGATGAATTTAAAGTGGTTTCCCTCATGGTTTAAATTTCTTTGGCAAGGTCTCACCTTTGATCATGATGAGTTCAATCTGTTTTGGTTTCTCAGAGGTCTTCGGGTAATCAGAACACTTTCATAAGAATATCGGCACCCATGTTTGAGGTTTCAATATGGTATCTAGATAATTTACGTGTATACTTTGAGGTATAAAGGTATAAATTGGATGATTTAATTGAAATACATTCATAAACAATGATAAAGGGAGTGTCCAATGATTAACATTCTCCACCACTTCTATCTTTAGCTTGTTCTTTCCAGCTCGGTTTTCTTTGGAATTCTAATTAATAAAATAGATTTATTGTTTCATTTTCATTTGTATAACTTAGTTTACATAATTTTAAATTCTCCAAATCTATATTAGTAAGTTATTTTTATATTACTGACAATAGGAAAACATTTCGTGTGAGTGTCCTCCTTGAGAATGGCCCTAGGTTGCGCCGCTATGGTATAGTATTAGGGAAAAAATTAACTGAAGAGGGTAAAGTGACAGAAATCCCCACCATCATTATAACAAGAAATAAATACATTGATATTCACTAGATCCGTAGTAAATACATTCTTATAGATAACATTCCTCGTAAATTTAACATCATGGATCCAGAATTAGCACTTTAAGAGCTTACCATAAAGCTAGTGCTCCTAAAGCAAGTCTAGGACAATCTTCAAGTGCTATGCATGTTAGTCCTTTGATATAGAGTATATGAGTATGTCTTCAATGAATATAATAATGAATCTTTCCATTCTTGGATGAAAGATATGGTTCATAGAATCCAAAAACATATTAGGAGAATTCTTTACACCAAAAGGCATCACTAGGAACTCATAGTGTTCGTAGAGATGTTGGAATATCAGCCTTATGAAAACTCAATTGGTGGTAACCAAACCTGAGATCGATGTTCAAAAACGATCTCATACATTTCAAATGATCAAAGAGTTCTTAAATCCTTGTAAATGGGTACTTGTTCTTTATAATGGCCTAGTTTGGGAAAAGATAATCTACAAAAAGCTGCAATCTCTCATCCACCTTTTTCAAGAAAACACCAGAGATTCCCATTGGGGACACACTAGGTCTAATAAAACCCTTCTTTCAAAGGTCCTCCAACTGTAACCCTATATATTGAAGCTCTTCCAGGGCCATCTGATATTCCATAGAAGATATCAGAGTGTTCTCATGGTGAATTTCGAAGAAAAAATCCATCTCCCTCTTTAGAGGTAGTCCTGGAATGTCCATGGGAAAGACATCCATAAAAATCCTCTATGACTAAAGGAATCCATATGCTAACATATCCCACTGCTCTAAGTGATAAAATCTCCCAATAATGAGTGATGGTTTACAGCCACCTACTCATAAAACCTCCTCATCTCTCCATGAGATCTCTCTTTCCCACAAATGATAATCTCATCCCATTAGTTAGAAGGCATATGACTCATATTTAGTGGTAGTCAATCTGGGGTCAGACCATCGAAAACCAGTCTATACCTAATATGATTCCATATGGTCTCATTATGATTACCAAAATTTACTTTGAGAAAATCTCTCCACCAATCGATATCTCTAATTTTTTGAATATAAAAGATATCTAAGAAGAAGTCCCTATAGAAACCTCAAAGAAAATTTGTTGGGATAATGTCTCAACTAGGATATCCAACTCTTGCACTAAGAATAAAGAGATGAAATAATAACTCAAAACTGTGTTTACTAAAACTAAAGAAAGAGTAGAATAAATATATATCATACCTCTAATAATCTCATGAGTTTTTAGGTCATATACTCGCATTGAATGCAGCTACCCATGACCCTGACTGCCAGCTCCTTGAGCCTGGAGTGGTCCTCCTAGTGGTGGTAGTAGAAGTAGCTCATAACATCATCCACCACCCAGATCACCTCCCTTGGATCCCCACCGTCTCCTCTTCCAGCTCCACCTCATAAGGGGTTACCGTTTCTTCACCTGGGCGATCCATTATCATGGAAATTTCTATGTCATGGAGTTCTATCCACTATTTTATTTCCCTCCTCAACATATTGGGTTGGTAAATCATATGTCATGTGACCTCTCCTCTCACATGCATAACACCACCCCTCTTTGGGCTATCATGTTCCTCTCTATAGTCCTTATGTTGCATGATCATTTGCTCAATTCTGATCATGGGAAGATATCATACACTTAGATCTTATTGAATTTTTTCCAATAGATGATACAAAATACTTGAGCCTACAACGTACACTACTAGCTTCAGATTTTTGGTGTCCCTCTGACAGGAATATCTCAGTCACTAGCATTTTCACCAACACTCTAGCATAAGTGGGAATGCACAGGGTTCCTCACTAGAATAGGTATCTATGTGAATACCCTACTCAAACTTATGCTCATATAAGTATCCATCTTGAATCATGTCATATGAATAATGCCCAAGGTTAGTAAAACATTCATCATACTCAGCAACTGTCATCCATCCTTACTGAATCCCTAAAAGAGACTAACTATTATCAAAGTGAAAGAATGAGGGGTAGTGCTCCTTATGAAATAGTAGTTGGAAGTCAATTAATAAGGGTGTTGACTCATCATTCATTTGCGTGACAAGATTCCATAAGAAACCATCTACTCTATGGAAAAGGATAGCTTCTAGCACAACCAATTGATCAGATGATGTTCAGATAAGCATGAAAACATGGATCAAATACTCTAACCAATCCTCTGCTACTTGGGAATCTAGCTCACAGCAGAACCACAATGGCCTCTAATGAAGGAACTTGCAGATTTTTCTAAGCCTACATGCATCCTCAGTATGGTCTGGTGGAAAAATATATTGTTCAAAAGGTGAGTTTGTCGCTACCTATCCTCCTAGAGGAAATATCTCTCATGAAGGACCCTGATCTGAGGCCTCATCACTCATCGGATCATCCTGACGATCCTAAATTGGTAACCTGGTTGGGTGTCTTTATGGAGGTATCCTAAAAAAATTAAATCAAGATATACCATGGTTAGATGAGAATATATATATATATATATATATATATATATATATGGGGAACTGACTCAAGAAGGATAGTCAAAGAATAAATCATATATGATTCATGTACCAATATTCCTTGTATCCAATATCTCAGTATGTCGAGTCGACAACCACATGGTCAGAGTCCTGATGTATGGATATGTAGGTTGTCTCACCAACATTGGGTTCCCTGGCCTAAAATATATACTCAAGACACATTAAACTATTTCCCTAAATCCCAACCAAATCCTCATAAGGGGAAACTCTAAACACAGTCCTAGGGAATAAACCACCTATGATACCAATCTATCAAAATTTAACCCATCATAGACCACTTGGCTGGTGGAGAGTCGAGTCACAACTACCAAAATCCCACCTCTATAGGTCAAGGGCTAGTGAAAAACATATAAATTCATAACTAATATGGGAGACCTTTTCCTAATGTACCTATAAGAATTCACCCAACCATATTTTTGAAAACATTTAGAGGAATAAATGAAAAATAAAGTAATATCTAGAGTAACAATCATGCATGTAACAACCTCCAGGGAATTCAAGAGTACGGCAGTGTAATCAAAAAAAAGTAAAAAGGGAAAATACATGCCCAATAAGAAAGATGTCCCAACCTAAAAAAATAGAAAATTAAATTTTGAGAGACCACATATTTAGATCTCTAATCCCTGTCCATGGTATGTGGTCAAATGGGTATCCCTAAGATCCTATGTAATCACCATCGACCTATCTGTCATCTGCATAAGACACAACACATGCTGTAAAATCCCATGTAGGGATGAGTATATACATACCCAGTAGGGCACCCTGATAGATGAAAGGGGAGCAGTATGAGACATGATAGAGGTAAAAAACTCAACCCATAGTAATAGGGAAAAAGGAAACCAATCAATATGAATATATTCTCATAAAATAAACACATACAAGATAGAAATTGGATCTTCATCACACATCACATCCCATGAAAATATTCTTTTATTAGTTCCAAGAGGTCCATAAAGGATGCCCAATATCTCATGGGTTTATTTGATGAAATATCCATTTCTAGACACACCTCGCCATTATTCCACATAGTTGATGGGACATAATAACTAGTTAGAGGACCCATGACCGATTACAACTAGAGGGTTCTACTTGATCGATAGAGGACTCATTCCCTTTATCCGTAGGAGGATTCCAATTGGGTGGTCGATAGAGAAACCATGCCCTAACATCACAGGAGGTTTCCACTCAAATGGTTAATAGATTACCCATGCCCTGACACCGTAGGAGGGTGCCACTAAAATGGTTGAGGACTTGTACTTTGACTTCGTAGTATGGTGTTGCTCAGATGGTAGAGGACCCTTTCCCTGACTCCATAGGAGAGTGTCACTCTAATGGTAGATAGAGGACCCGTGCTGAGACACCACAGGAGGGTACCAATCTGATGGTCGAGGACCCATGCCCTGACTCCATAGGAGGGTCCCACACTTATTATAGAGGAATTATTACCTCACATTATAGAAGGGTTCCACTCTAATGGAATAGGACCCAAGCCCTGACAGAGAAGGATGGTTCTACTCTATAGATAGATAGATGACCCATTCCCTATCCTAGTAGGAGGATAACACTCCAATCTCTTGGATAATCCTTTACGATCACTTCCATTTTCAAGAATTTCCAAAAGAAGTGTCACAACTAGAACATCTTTCATTGTATCACAAAATCCACTATGAAGTACACCATTTAATTTTATATAGAAAAACACTCAGGAAAGGGAACTTACTAGCCAAAATCTAATGTATAACAAAGGAGATGTGAGGGGTAGAAGTTTCCTGAAAAGTATGTACACCATGTATAGGGGACCCACAAGGCATGTGGTACCACTCTGCTTTATGGACATCTCCTAACCATTACACAGCTCACTAATCATGTTGTACTACACAGAATATAAGGGTACTAAATGGAATTTATTGGCCATCTCAGGTCGAGTCATCTTATCCTATCCATTCTTGTGTCCTTCAGGTCGTGTCTGTGTACACTAGTCATGTATTAGGCCATGCATGTGTCCTTTTACTCCTAGAGGGCACACCAAGTCACCAGGAATGAGTCATAGAGTGTTTGGGGGTCCCACATGGTTTTTTATATTTAACTCAACTAGAAATCCTTACCCCCATAGACATGGGTCCACACACATTGTCTTCTTCATATTACATGGCATGTAGTTAGGTTTTCCACAGAATTATAGACATGCTCCATGCATCTTAAATCCATCTTATCCAACACAAATCCTTCCATTTAACTACCCATATCAGTGTTAATCACCTCCATAAGTCCCGTTTCAGACCTACAGTGGCCTAAAATTAGAATTCCAATTCCCTATTTGATACCCTCACATGTCGTCACATCTCTGACCATTTCCTGTTACCTAAATGGATTCTAGATCCATGGTGGAATCACCGAATTTCTGTAATCTAACTAAATCCATCCCTTAATTCTCAATCTATTTTTCACTTTTTAATCCACTATGAATTTGGGGTTTTGATCATGCTTGAACCCTCCCAGTAATGTCAAACCATGGCACTATAAGCTAACTATGAAGAAAATGAAGAATGATTGGGTAAAAAGCACCATAAAAAGGTGAAACAATTTTTGTCCAAGATTTATTGGCCAAAAATGGATAGGGGATAGTCAGGGTGAGAAAACATGGCTCAATAAGAGTAAACAGTTGAATGAGAAATTTAATCTGATATGTCGGCACATGAAATGGATAAATTTGAACACAGATCAATAAATAATAGTATGATCATGATCAATCATTTGATCATAATACTGGAAACCAAAAATGGTGAGTCTTACTTTGATTAGGATCAATCATTGGTGAAGAAAAGTACTTGTAATGAACAATAAGATATGATGAGTTTTTTGAGCCTTGATTCACTTAGATCTCGAAGCTCTTCGTCGTCTTATTTTAATCCTCCAATGAAGAATGGTGGATTCTTCCTCTCAAAAATCCAAGTGTTATGTGGATAACAATATAAATTTACCACAACTTTCTATTTATATAGTGACTTATATTTTTAAACATTAAATGAATTAATCAAATATTTTAATTAATTAATTCACTTAACGTACCAACAATGGTCACCTTATCCAAACATCCTGAACTGACCAATTCAATGTCTCTCCTAAGGTAAACCCCGCACTCCAAATTTAACCATGGTATTATATTTATGATTTGAGACTCTATTTAGGATATATTCTATTATTTCTGAAAAACTATTCACACAAGATATATAACATATTTAATATTTTTATAAAATTAATTCCAGGCACAATGGGCATCATAATCACACATCATCTCAATGTCTGGCTCTAAAAATATTCCTTGATATTTTTCAAAGACTTACAAGAAAAAAAATAGATTCTCTACACATGTGGGAAATTCAATTACACCTAAAGTAGATAATATCATGATATAGAGGGTGGGATTACTTTATTTATGTTCTTGGGTCAGTGCCATGTGATGGTTTATGTGGTTGTTTTCTTGGGTTATTCAGAGGTTAAATGGTTGTGAAAGTGGTAACATGGGACAAAGGTAGGTTATGGTTGAATTGAGGTAGTGTGGTGTTGTGCCTGGATAAGTATGGGAATCTGGTTGTGTGGGGTGTTTTGGGGATTTTTTGTCTTGGATTGGTATGTTTGTTTGGTCGTACAATTTGAGGTATAATGGGATCCCTGAGTGGTATCTCATGGTATGTTTTTTGGACTCTTCCATTTTCCTTTTGGTTTGTTTTTGACTCTTAAAGACAAGAATCATTTGAGAGGCATATAATGTAACATTTTAATCCTTTCTACCTTGTCAATTTATCTTTTTTGAAGTAAAAGTTCTTCATAAGAGGCCCAAGGAGGGTTCAATGGGGTTTGGAGCCACAATTATACTACAGTAGGTTGTTCATGATGTGAAAAGGTATTCATTGTGTGAGAGGTTTTTTAGGACTTGGTGGTTGGGGATTCAATACATCAAGTTTTGTATGTGAGTTTTTTGCTTAATGAATTCATGATATGGAGGAATTATTCAAGATGTGAATAATCACCTTGAAAATCTATGGATGATTGTTAGGTTAGAGTTTGTGGGAATCATAGCCTTAATTTGTTTCATGTTTTTAATTAGAATTACTAATAGAAAATTGAGATGTAAATATGGGTTCCACACCATGAAATTTCCAATGTACAATCTGTCTATAAATTTCAAGGCTCACTAGAATTATTTTATCCATCTCGGTTCTTGGAAATACCCTAACTAATTTTGGGAAAACATCTAGAACTCCCTTATCAGATCTAATCCTTTCCTTAAGAAATTTTATATTTTGAAATCCACTATGATTAAATCCCATTTTTTCCTATCATTTTATTTGGTTATTCTATAGGATTTCAAATCAGCAATGTTGTTCTGGTTCAAGGAGTGTTTGGGTTTAGTTTTTATGATACCTTAGTGTGGATCAATCTTATATGAGGTTTCCAACTATGTTTTTGGTCATCCAATTGTTTCTCCTTCTCCTTTTAGTGTAAAAAAATTATGAAATCTTCATTTATGAAGGTTATCATTTTTCTCTCCCAATTTATGTGCATGTGTATGAATTGTTTTCTTTTTCCTTACATTTGGTAGATAGTAAGGGTTAGATTACTAAAGATAATGAATAGTATTAACTAAAATTGATGGGAATAGGAAGAATTAAATTATTTACTACTTTTTATATTATTTCCAATGATATTACACATTATTTTTTCTATTACTAAAATTCATGTCTATTAGGATCCTTGTTTTTGTTGTAGTTGATATGGTTCTAAGACCATTGTTGTGTGATTTCTTGATATGGCCTTAAATTAAATCGTTAATCACTCATATCTGGATAATGAATTGGTTTATAATGTAAATATAGATTTTTTCTAGAATACCCATGCTAAATAATGAAGGAAATTAATGTAATTTCTTCAACATAAATCATAAAAGGTATAGTATGGTGGTGTGTGTGCGTGTTCTTGTTGTGTTGCCTTTTTCAATAGCGATGATGTGTAGTGGTGGTGATGTGTAGTGATTTTTATGTGTCATGGTTTTTTTGTGGTGGTTGTGATGTGCAGTGTTTGTGATTTGTAGTGGTTGTGTTGTATGGTGGTTTTGATTTTTGGTGTTGATAATGTATGGTGGTTGTGATATGCAGTGGTTTTTTCATGGGGCGGTTGTGATATGTGGTGGTTGACAGGTGTGGTTGTTGTGGTGGGATGTCTTAGTTAATGTGTTGTTGTAGTGATGGTCAATGTGATGTGGATGAGCTATTTTGTATTGTGGTTATGTCAGTTTTGTGGTTATCCATGGAATAAATTGTAATAATGTAAGTGAAATGGCATGGGTTGGTATATGAATAAAAATGGGATGGAATTGATGTGTGATAATTAGACAAAATGAATTTAATTAATAATCAAAGGGATGTGTAAATGTGAATGAATGGATTAATAAATGGGAGTAAATAGAAACTCATTCAAATCCAAAAAAATGGAACCTATAATTGGAAGTGGAATTGTGTGGTTATGTGTGGTTGTTGTGTGGTGTAATTCATTTAGTGGTAATAATAGTTGTGATGTATGTTGTTTGGTCCAATTGTGGTATTGTGGTGCATGATATTGCAATTAAATTGAACCCATATGTTGGGTATAGTGTGATATCTATCTATAATTTATTTTATGTTATTTATATACATTTCCCACCCAAGTTGGATAACCTTACCAACCCCAAAAAGTTTTGCGTTTCAGATTTTTTTTCCTAACATCCAGGTTGGTGATGTTATGAATGGTAGGATACCCCCTATTCCCTACTTTCCTTTGATAGTAGTGATCATACGGGTTGGTTTTGGAGATTACCCAGTGATGATATGGTTTGGGGTTGGCAATTATCCAGTGGAGATGAATATGCGACATGTGGTGGGGTTCATTCATGGTTGTAGGAGGGAATGAGGTTGAATTTCTTCTTGTTCATGACACCCGACTACCCCAGTTGTATGATGTGGTTGTGATCTGATGTGATGAGTATGTAATGTGATGATGGTTGATTCTATCACTGAATTATAGACCTTTTGAGGTTGGGTTATGTATTGATGCATCCCAACCCGCATCAAAGATGAATGTATATGTGATGTGATATGTATCCAAGGAATGGAAGCATAGGATAATTGACATTGGGTTATGGGAGCAGAAAATCAATAGGGAATAGGGTTCAAGTAACCTTTTCATTATGTTATTGATATTATGTTACTATATTAGATTCATTATTTTTTGAGCATGCCATAGTGAGGTAGGGATTGGATAGTTGACCTGTTTAGGTGCATGTTAGTTAGGCTATTTTTTCACTAGTTCATTAGTATCCTCTTTTCACATGTTCACTAGTGGCCTGGGGAAGGATCCTATAGATTATACATGTTATACTCACCTTACATGTATAAAATATTTTTTAGGTTTCTATTAGGACTTAAGGGACTAAGTTGGGAATTACGAGCTTGGGTTTTGGAGATGTTGTTAAGTCTCTTCCATATGTTTGTCTTTTCGTATTTAATTATAAATTTTGTTTTTTATTTGTTGAAATTAATCATTCATTGTTAAATGGTTTGGGTTTATAGTTATACTATATGTTAGAGTTACTTGGTGTTTGATTATCCTCTCTCATAATCCAACATTATATAAGGGTTAATTCCTTCCATATGAAATATTTTATACCCACAATTCCAATTGCCAACCAGGGTCCTATTGGAAATGAGACTCGAGGGTTATTATCTCTCTTCTTTCTTTGTCATCCTAGGAGGGGTACCTCTAGAGGTAAGGTGAAATGGAATACTTACCCATGAATTATTTTTAACATATTCTTTTTGGGAAATTAATTTTTTTATAGAATCATGTTATGTTCCTCCATTCAATGGAATCATTATTCAAGAATTACTTGGCTTCTAAGGGGTTCTCATCTCAAACATCCTTCTTTAATACATGATTTGATTGATGAACCTATATTCATTTATATGGTTAATATACTGAATATTGATAAAAATATCATGACTCTTTTTATACTCATGAAATTTTATGTTTCTTCTTATGTTCTTACATTCAAATGGGTTTTGGTTTTATAAGGATATAAATAGTTTCTCTTTAAATATATTTCTTAAAAGATTATAAATATGTTTAACAAAACTCTTCATCCAGGTTATTTATCTAATTTTGATAATGTTCTTTTCTGAACATAAATGATTTCATAAATATATTTTCCAGGATCTTTAAACTTATTTAAATGGTTTTAAAAGGAAATTTTATAAAAAAAATTGTATTGGTCTCTTTTGACTCTCCTTACAAAAGTTTAAATAATATTTTTACTTTGAACATTTATGAGATGAAAAATTTTCCCCTCTATGATGATAGTTCATTTCTTTGAAGTTTACTTTATAACTTTCCAGGTTTATTTTTTAAGAAATATTTTTTTTAATATTCTAGTAATTTTTAGTTAATATTTTATCAAATGAAAATTATATTTTCCCATGTTTTCAAAGAAATGTTCAAATGATATTTTAAATTTATTTTCATCTATATCAAAATTACTTTAATGGTTTTGATACTTAACTAGGGATGTGATATTATGATACCATTCACTTCCTTTCTCTAAATTTTTTATGATGATTTTTTAAAGTGATTACTTAGAAACCCAGTTCTTTTTCATAGATAAATCATGCTATGACATTTTTGATGAAATTAAAGCATCCATGTAATTTTTTTCATGAGATGATACTTAGAAATTAATAATAAAAGTAATATTGTGGATTAAAATCATATCCTTAAGGGACTTTGTTTTATTTGGGATGGTTGAGTCCATTATATCCCTCCAATGCATTAGGTAATGAGAAAGAGTTAACTGGATGAAAGTTACTCCTAAGAGATGATGGAGTTATTTTACACCAAATAGATGACAAAGTTAATTAATATTAAGTTACTCATAAGTGATGATAGAGTTAACCAATTATAGGTTACTCCTAAGAGATGTGGGAATTATCAAGTTAGGTGATTCCATGAGGAATTTTCGATATTACACGATACTTATACAGTATTCTAATTATTTTTATGAGTCCTAATGGATCCTTTTAACAAGTATTGTTTTCTCATATCTCGTGATTATTTACTTAGTTGAATCTTTTCTTATGTGAAATTTTAATAACATGACTCATGATTTACAATCCATTCTTTATAGGTATGAATTCTATTATGTTATGCTTGTGTACTTTGATTATGACATCATACCCTTATTCCCATTTTATTATTACTGATGATATTCAAATTTTAATGCACATGTCTACCCTTACTAAGCATTTTAGCCCACACTTTTTAAGTTTTCCATTTCCCCAAGTTATGATGAATGATGTTAAATAAATTATATCTAGAAAAGTTTAATATGTGAATAATTTTATGGGATATATCTAAGAATTAATGTGGAATAATAAAAGTATGGTATTAATGGCGTGTGATTCTGAGGCCCGGTGTGCCCGGAATAAATTTCTGAACTTTTATTCAGGTACGTTTAGTAAACATGCGAATGGGATTTCTAACTTTTGAACCGGTGCTCAGAATTGAAATATGAGGGCGCCGTTGAACTCGTAGCACCGGTATTCACTTAAGGAGACCATCACCTGAACTACAGTTGGTCGAGAGTGAAAGATAGAATTTGGGATTTTTGTGAAGGAATAAAATAAAATAAAATGGAGAAACATTTTATTTTTATTTTATTTTAAAACTACCCCTGTGGATATTTCACAGGTGTGGACCACCTAAACTAAAACCTCCCATGAGAGGTTATGGAGGTCGGGACCATCGATCCAAACCTCCCAAGAGAGTTTATGTTGGTGGGGACCACCCAAGGCTTAAAACCCCTTGAACCTCTTGAGCTCCCCCACTTAATTATGCCTACTCTCCCCATTAATTAATTAATCCAACCCATCAATTAATTAATTAATCTATTTTCTAATTATGCCAACAAAATAATAGATCACATAATCTATTATTTTCAGATTCCTCTTCATTTTGGTGGAATTGGGAGGAAGGAGCCTTGGGAGAAAACTCTCCAACGAAGAACGCCAATGAAGAATGCTGACTTCGACTCCGACTTCTTCTATGGGACATTCATTGACGAGGAACATCTTAAATTTCAACGAACTATCAATCAAGGAAACGCCGACATCACTGATGTCCCTCTATTCCCAACAACATCATCTCCTTCCTCGCGGACAATATTAAACGAATCAAACGAACGAGTTAGGGGTTGTTATTGAATTCATGAAATTCCTCATTCTTGAAAATCAAGGTGAACGTGGATCAACCTAAACGAGATGATCCACGATTCATATGAAATTTTAAAGTTTTATGATTCTTCATTCTTGTTCTTGTTTAGCCACTTGCTACTGCTCTAACGCGGAGGGTGCGGGCCAAAAAAACATGGATCTACCCCTCCGTCGATCTTCTTCAATGGTGTATCCTTCACGATGAATGTAGGCGACTTTGGTGACGGTGACCGGTGCTGGTGGTTAGCACTGGTGGAACTCAAGAACTGTCGATAAAGTCACGGCATCCCACTGCCATGTGGCCGCTGCGCCCTGTAGTGCCCTGTGGCATTCGCTGCCATATCTCCCCCGTGGCCTCACCGTTCCGCCTGGGCCGAGCCGCCCCACGGCATCCGTGGTCCCCGCCCTCTCGGTCGAGCTGCCTCGTGGCCTCGTCTTGCCACCCCGACCGAGTCGCACTGCGGCCTCGCCGCGGTGCCCCGGCCGAGCCACCCCGCAGCATTCGAGGCCTCCGCCCTCTCGGCCAAGCCACCCCACCTGAGCCACCCTACGGCCCCGCACCCTCGTGACACACCCTGCGACCGAGCCACCTGTTCGAGCCACCCCGCGGCCACGCGCCCTCGCGGCACCCCACACGGCCGAGCCGCCCAGCGGCCTCACGCCCTCACAGCACCCCCTGCGGTTGATCCGCCATGTGGCCACACGCCCTCACTGCACCCCCCGGTAGAGCCGCCCCGTGCCCTCAGGGAACCCCACATGGCCGATCCACCCCGTGCCCTCGCGCCCCCCCCCCCCACGGTTGTGTCGTCCTGCGCCCTCGCAGCACCCCCGCGACCGAGCCATCCTGTGCCCTCGCGGCCCTCCATGACCCCTCGCGGCCTACCGGGCCAGACTGTAATGACCCAAAATTTTGAATAAATCTTGTTTCCTAATTTTATGTGTTGTTTCATTTTATTTTTATACTCAACAAAAATGTTTCATTAGATAACATGAGTATAATTAAAATGAGACAGTTGGTTTTTGACTGGTATATGACCATTGGTCAATATGACCGCTGGAAACTAAACGTTTTGATTATTGTCTCTAAATACAAGTAATCTTGGTTAATTATTATAGAAAGAATATTTGATGGCCTCACCCAGTAGTCTTGGACCGATCGAAGCCCATCTAACAGAACTTGGGAAGGAGGTAGCACCATTGGGCTTTGATCTAGACCAAACCCAAGCTGAACTTCATCGTGTGAAGCTAGAACAGAATCTCCTTTGCGAGAAGTTCAAACTGATAGAAATTACTACTCGTGTGATGTTGGTCGAGCCTCCCTCAGATTCTCTCACCTTAGCACACCTTACACTTAGGTCCTATGCTGGTGCGATAAGGGGCTATGTAAGGAGACCATAACTGCCTTATGTAATCCTTTGTTTTAAATAAAAATTGGGATTTCTTCTTATAATGAAGTTTATGAATTTTCAAGTGTCCGGATAAATATAGTATGCATATTTTTGATGAATTTTAGAAAAATGATATTTTAAAAATGTTTATGTAAACCTTAAATAATTAAAAATGTGTAATGATATTCAAAAAATGGTCTTCTACAATTATGTTCAGTAAGAAATTTAGAGTCTAATAAGATCAACTTGATTTTTGATGAATAGTAAATTATGAATAGTGATTTTATGCTTAGGATTAGTAATGTGACCAAATGGATTAGTAATCTCACTTAAAAGAAAGTATTAATATAATCTAGGCACCTTGATTAAGTAATGTGATTCAATAAAATGGTTAAATAATGGTTTCATACATTATTATTCAAGTATTAGTTTTTTCAGGTGAATAGTGTTTTTTAATTAAAAATTAAATTAAAAATATTTAGAAAATTATTTTTATAAAATGGATTTCATTTTTGAACTCAGAGCATCGATATTATGTTAAGGTAATTTTTGGGGTTTTTTATAAAAAAATGAATTTTCGGTGAATAGTGTTTTTATTTAAAAATTAAATTAAAAATATTTAGAAAATTATTTTTATAAAATGGAGTTCATATTTGTAATCAGAGCGTCGATATTTGGTTAAGGTGAAATTTTGGGTTTTTTTCTGAGAAAGATGAATTTTCAGTGAATAGTAAAAAAAGCAGTTTTAGGGTTTCAGTATGTTTAATGACATCATAACTGTGTCATGGTGATGTCATGAGATATTTTAAGGGTTGGCCGACCAAAGGTGATGAATTATTGTATGGGGGCCCCATGTGGCCTAACTCCATGGGAAATACCATGGGAGAGCACATGGTTTTGAGAAAACCACTTTTGAGGTGTTCCTTGGCCATTAATGCCTTGTCCCCTCACTTTCCCTATAAATACCAAGCCATTATCTCGTCCTTTAGACTCCAAAATCATTATCAACTAATTTCTGGTCTCCTTACCTCCCAAGGAGTCCTCCCAAGGTTCCCCCAAGCCCTCAAGGTCCCAACCTTTGAGTTTTAAGAGTTACGTTTTAAGGTAAGGGATCCGACCTCTCTCTTTCTTTTCAAGTAATTTCTTTTATGTCATTTCTTTTATGCTCCATGTTCTTATGTTAAAGGATGTTATTTTATATTCCACTTACTTCCCTTTTCATTTTCATATAATTAGAGATCCCCCTCTTACTCTCATTATTTTGTTTTATGAATGTTTAAGTGGCGTCGTTAGTCTGTCGAAATTTTTGTAACGGATTCTTTCTCCCTTCTCATTTTTCAAGATCTATTATCATGTAAAGTCTTTCAAGTTACTTTTTATTATGTTAGTGTATGATCCCCATATTTATCATACTGATATTTTATGATCATATTATGAGAGACCCCATTTGATCTCTTCAATTCAGTATTTTTAAGTTTTAAGTGGCGCCATTAGGCTGTCGAATTTTTAAGTGGTTCTTTCACCCTTCTCGTTTTCAAGTTCTACTTTCATGTCAAGTCTTTCAAGTTCCTTTTTATTTTTTTGGGGTATGATCTATATATTTATCATACTGATATTTTATGATCATATGATGAGAGACCCCATTTGATCTCTTCAATTCAGTATTTTGAAGTTTTAAGTGGCGTTGTTAGGCTGCTGAATTTTTAAGTGGTTCTTTCACCTTTCTCCTTTTTCAATGTTCTAATTCCATGTCAAGTCTTGAAAGTTAATTTTTATTATGTTTGGGTATGATCTATATATCTATCATACTGATCTTTTATGTTCATATAATGAGAGACCCTATTTGATCTCATCAATTCATTTTTGGTTGAAGTTTATGTGACGTCGTTAGGCTGCCGAATTTTCATAAGAGAAATCTTATTTTTGTCTTCCTTTCATGTTCTTCAATTCATATGGTATATTTTAAAATTTCATTACCATGTTCTTAAATCCCTTATATTCTGTCCCTCTACTGTTTTATGGGTCATTTATGAATGTTTGACACATGTCCCCTCTCTTTTCAATGTTTTCTAAAACCCAGTAACATAGCCGTTATGCTGTAGAATTTTCGTCTCAAAATGTCTCTCTCTTTTTCTAAAGTTATTTTACTTTATTAAGTGAATAATCAAAGCTCTCTATTCTATATGGGTATTCACATATATACCAAAATGTTCTATTTTAAATTCTGGGAATTACCTACATGAAACTCTCTTTCCCTTTTCGTGGGTTTAAAGTAACATAAAGATCATGTCTTTAAAGCATTTTTTAAAATGTTATGATTATGAAATGAAACCCATTTCTTTTATGCTATATGGGTTGTTTATGAAATGATTGATGATGATATATATGGCTCACATGATAATAAATACATTTCAATGGTGCGCCCAGATAGCGCTCCAATGCATTGGGTAAAGACTTAATCTATAGAGATGACTTTTTAGACTGATACCTTGGTGAATAACCTTGGTAGTTTTTAATGACACCTTGGGGATGGACCTTGGTGAAACGAAATGATTGTCAACATTAAATTTTGTAGCCACATATTCAAGTTATGAAAAATGTTATTTTTATTATGATATATCTCTTTATTTCTTTCTCATGCCTTGAAGTTCTTTTCATGACATTGTTGATGTATCCCAAGTTCACATGTTAAATGTTTCCCCTTGTTTCCCTTACTGGGCCTTCTGCTCACCCTTTCTTTTGATGTATGTCCCCAGGTTATGAGATGTAGTAATGAACCTAGTATGAACATGAGGAGAAGCCTTTCAAGTGTTTAATAAGAATGTTTTATGTTTTCATGTTTTAAGTTCCTGGTTTCCAAGACACTAAACCTTAAAGATCCTCAGTTTTGTGTAATGTAATGAAAGATTATGTTATAAAAAGATGGGATGCTATACAGACCCAGCAGGCTGGGCTGGGTCAACCCGAACTGGTTCGACCCAGACCGGGTCGGTCCGGGTCGGTCCGACCGAGTCAGACTAGACCCAGACTAGATATGACCCTATACTTTACTTGGGCCATAAATTTGGCACCGGACGTCTACTTGAAAAACCGTCAACAGCACTGGAAATATTAGAGCGAGACGGTTCCTTTGAGTATACCCCACTGGAGATTTAGATTAATATGGGGTATGGTTGGGTTGGATCGAGCACAAATCCAATTGGGCCCCTGGAAATAAAAGGCTAATAACTCACAGACCGAGCGTCTGATTGATGCCCCGTCTATTGCATTGAGACCCCTATAATGTGGTAGTCCTGTGGGATACTTCTTCATGGGAATTCGTGGTAGTTAGAGTATCAACCAGTGGCTTGTGTAGAGGACCCTCCTGGAGACAAGCGAACATAGTGTGGGAACCTAGTAGCTGGCTGTGATGTGAGAAATGAAGAGTGATCCTGTGTGGGTCAGCACCGAGTGATCCTGTGTGGGTCAGCACCTAGAAATCATATGTGGGTCAGCACCTAGAGATACTATGTGGGTCACCACCTAGTGATCCTCTGTGGTTCAGCACCTAACGATCCTGTTTGAGTCAGCACCGAGTAATCCTGTGTGGGTCAGCACTGAGCGATCCTATGTGGGTCTGCCTCTTAACAGAGTAAGATGATTCAGTAGTTACATCTAATCATATCTACTAATTTATCTAAGTTATATCTGGTATGAGATGATTTAGTACTTGTGTGGTACTTTTCCTTCATGGTAATACCTTGGCGGTATTCTTATGTGTGGTGTACCTGTGTGGCACTTGCCTTTGTGGTATTCCTTCCTTTGTGGAACAGTTCAGCTTTGGGATTTGGAGTTGGACTCCGTCTTTTGATCATGATTGAGTTGGGTTTACTTGATAACTTAGGTATATGTATGGGAATATACCTAAGTAGGGTTATCAGCTTTTTTCATCCTTTGTGGTTAATTCTTTGTGGATTTAGTGAGACCTTGAGGGTCTCGGGGTCCCTACTGAGTATCATTATACTCACCCCTTCACGGGCTATGCCTGCACCTCGTTGTGTTTGATGTAGACGACGGATAGCTCTAACTGAGGATGAGGGTAACAGGACTAGACGGTGCCCAGAGGAGGACTATACGGCGTATCGGTACGCGGAGGAGAAAGGAGGATATGGAGTGTTGAGGAGGCGATCTGTACCTAACCTTCAGGTAGGAACCTCGAAGGACGACCCAATAGCTGTCTTTCTCTTTCTTTAGTTGTATTGTATTTCAGTTGTACTTGTACTTTCCAGTTGGGCTTGTATTCTGGCCCCTTTTTCTTACTGCTCTCACTATGTTTACTGTTAGTTTACTTGAGTTAGTATCTTGTTGTGTGCTTGGTTGCATGTTCTTATAGGATATAAAATAAATTCCTTCCCAGTTACAGGGAATACGCCTCTGGTGATAGTCACCAGCACCTGGAATATGGAAGGTGGGGTTGGTGTAGTCACAGCATGGGCCCCGGGGGATGGGTCATGAAAAATTGGTATCAGAGGATTCGGTTCTACTGTATAACATAGGACTCTGATATTTTTAAAGGCAATAGTGTTAAGTGTAGTGAGTGTGGTTATCAGTTTAGGGAATCCAGGGTTGGAGTGGCGGCCGACGTATCCATACACCAGGTGTCTGACTTCTGATTTCTAACTTAGTGCATGAAAACACTGATTGCGTGTGTGTTTTCAAGAGTTTTCTTTGTGATCTCTTGATTCCGCTCACCAGGTATAAATTATTGACCGTGGGTCACCTGTTTCTTTTTAATATGCCTCCACAAAGACAGCCATCCAGGGTTCTGAGATTAGTACACATTGATAGCCCACAGAGAGATGAGGCCTCGGTGTAGGGTCCTTTTCCAGTAGAGGCACTAGTGAAGGCATCAGCGGTACCTTTACCCATTGGTCCACTGATGCCACCAGCCCCAGCAGCAGACAGTGCACACCGCTTGAGTGTGTTTCACGAGTTCTAGTGCCAGAGGCCACCTAGGTTCAGGGGAGAGATAGACCCACAGGCGGTTGAGGATTGGATGGAGGCTGTAGTGATAGTTTTTTGACTAGTAGTGACACCCGCTGATATCACTGTGATCCTTGCTGCCATCCTTCTATAAGAAGCAGTAGGCGGATGATGGAGCTTGATGCTCCAAGTTCATGATGAGGTGACGCTTCTCTGGGCAGACTTCATGAGCCTTTTTCAGGAAGAGTTTGTCCAAGCGACTCTTCGCATAGTATGCATATAGGAGCTCCTTAATCTACATTAGGGCAGCATGACTATAGCTCAGTACTTAATGAGGTTTACTGACCTCTCACGCTACTCCACAGATATGGTGTGGGACCCATTCTTCAGGGCCTGGACCATCGATCAGAGGCTCATGTGAGAGATTAGGGCTTCGATTATTTCTCTTGACATCCCGATACAGGAGGGGGTGTTAGAGAGATCCCTCTTAGTGGAGATTTTCCTTGCTAAGCAGTCACCAGTAGTGAGACCCACCACCAGTCATCACGTAGCAGAGTCTTCAACAGTTGGAAGCAGACAGATGTCGCAGAGGTCCAAGAGGACCAGACCAACGGGTGGACGACCGCAAGATTCGGAGTCGGTTGTGTGGGGCACCCGAGGCAGATCCAGTCATGTCAGGAGCGAGCAGTGTTACGCATGCGGAGGGTAGGGTCACATGGATCGTGACTGTCCAACTCGTCGTACGGATGATCAGTAGACGGTTGAAGGACCACCCAGGCAGAGACAAAGGTTCGATCGAGGTGGAATATAGGGAGCAGGAGGACGTGGAAAAGGAGCTGGTCATGCAGCTGGTAGTGGGCGATGATTCGAGATGTTACCTCCACCACCACTAGGAGGTCCACCCCGACCATAGGGAGCAGGTGGACAGGGTCGATCTCAGCTTCAGGCAGCTGAGGTCTATGATCATGTAACTCTGGAGAATATATGAGGTACGATCTTTGTCTATTCCACCCTATTTTTAGTACTTATAGAAATCGGTGCCAGTCATTCTTTTATTTACATTGCCCTCGTTCGGAGATCAAAGATTTTGATGGAGCCGTTGGCTCGATCCTTATGGATAGAGACTTCTACGGGAGAGGATTCGATGACTACAAACTAGTGTTGGCAGTGCAAGCTTACTCTAGGAGGCGAGAGCTTTGGTTGGGATCTCCTAGTAGCAGCGTCGAGGCCTTAAGACATCATCTAGGGTATGGACTGGTTATCTACAGTTCATGCTCAGATTGACTATATTAGGCACAAAGTGCGATGTGTCTACACATATGGGACTAGTTATACCATCATCGGTGAAAAGGGAGCCTTTGCTGCATAAGATGGACTTACCTGGAGGATATTTCAGCCGATCACTCATCAGTTGGATAGCCTTACCCTCAGAGAGATTGATGTGTAGAGTCCAAGTTATCCTTTAGTGGTGGACCAGTATGTGGATGTCTTTCCTAGTGATGTTCTAGGTCAACCTCTTCGAAGATAAGTGGACTTTTACATTGATTTGTACCTCGGGACAACACCTATATCTATACCAGCATATCGGATGGTTGTCGTGGAGATTCGTGAGCTACGGGTACAGCAAGAGGACTTTCAGGGTAAGGGGTTCATCCAGCCCAGTGCTTCTCCCTGGGCAGCCCCAATTTTGTTCGCTAAGAAGGCGGATGGGAGCTTGAGAATTTGTGTCGACTATCGGCGCCTGAACCAGGTGACCGTGAAGAACAAGTACCCACTCCTGAGGATTGAAGACCTCTTTGATCATCTAAAGGGAGAAAGGTGGTTCTCGAAGATAGATCTCAGATCAGGCTATAACCAGCTCATAGTACAAGATGAGGATGTGTATAAGACAAATTTCAGATGTCGGTATGGCCATTACGAGTTCTTGGTTATTCCATTAAGCATGACCAACACTCCAGCAGTGTTCATGGGACTCATGAACAGGATCTTTCATCCGTACCATGATCGCTTTGTAGTAGTATTCATCGATGACATTTTGATCTACTCGACTACTGAGGAGGATCATTCTTATCATTTGCGGGTAGTACTAGACGCACTCCGAGAGAACTAGCTTTATGGTAAGCTCTCGAAGTGCCAGTTCTGGATGTGAGGTTCATCTTCTGGGACATGTCATATCGGAGTCTGGAGTTGCAGTGGATCCAGCGAAGATTGAGGTGGTACTTTCTTGGGATCCACCCAAGAGTGTGATGGAGGTACGGATTTTCCTGGGTTTGGCTAGATAATACATGATATTTGTGCCAGATTTCTCTAGAGTTGCAGCACCACTATCAGTGTTGAAGAATAAGGGGAAACCCTTCATGTTGTCAGAGAGATACCAACAGAGTTTTCAGGAGTTGAGGCAGAGGCTGACTAGTGCCCCCATCTTGAGGCTTCCATAGGAGGTCATAGGGTATGCAGTATACTGCGATGCATCAGGGACAGGGCTTGGATGTGTCCCAATGCAGGAGCGAGCAGTGATCGCATATAGTTCTCGACAGCTGAGACAACATGATCAGAACTACACTACCCATGACCCGGAGTTAGCAGTAGTGGTCTTCGCCTTGAAGATGTGGCAACACTATCTGATGGGTGAACACTTTACAGTATACTCTGATCACAAGAGTCTCATGTATATCTTCTATCAGAAGGACCTGAACCTGAGATAGCGATGTTGGCTTGAGTTCCTCCAGGACTATGACTTCGAGATAGTCTAAACTCCTGGAAAGGGGAATGTTATAGTAGATTCACTTAGTATGAGATCTGGTATACAGCTTCTAGGTGAGGATACAGAGTAGCTGGCCGCTTTGCAGATATCCTTTGTGGATTGGGATGGAGGTATTTTCTTTAGTCTCTTACAGTCACTCCCCCACTTATTCAGCAAGTTAGGGAGGCGATGTGTGGGGACACTGACTGCGAGACTCGACGTGCTCAGATATCCACAGTACAGGCACCTGATGGATTTTATGAAGGTGGGGAGAACGTCATCTTTTTTAGAGGATGTATCATGGTACCAGTGTTTCTACAGGAGGAAGTATTGAGGGAGTTCCACACTTCCCATCTAGGGGTACATCTAGGAGTGGTAAAGATGTATCAGGATCTCTGACTACAGCACTGGTGGCTGGGAATGAAGAAAGCAGTTGTAGATTTTGTCTCTCGGTGCCTCACTTGTCAGCAAGTGAAGGTGGAGCATTAGGTACTAGCAGGCTTGGTTCAGACTTTAGAGGTCCCATAGTGGAAGTGGTATGGGATATCCATGGACTTTGTGATAGGAATTCCACATACCTTTAGGGATAATGACTTGATTTGTGTGATCGTCGACCGGCTCATAAAGTCATACCACTTTCTATAGATTAGAGAGTAGGGTTCAGAAGAGAGCTTGAGACACCTCTATGTGCAGGAGATTCTGTGGCTACATGGAGTGCCCTCGATGATTTTCTCCGGTCGTGATTCACATTTTACTTCCCAGCTATGGAAGGGGTTATAGGAGCCTTTCGGGATGTAGCATTGTTTGAGCACTGCCTTCCATCCTTAGACAGATGGCCAGACTGAGCAGACCATTCAGACCTTCAAGGATATGCTACATGATGCATCCATGACTTCGGGGGCCCGGTGGGATTCGTTCTCGATCCAACCCGACCATACCCCATCTTAATCCAAATCTTCAGTGGGTTATAATCAAAGAAACAAGGTAGGGGTTGTTATTGAGTTCATAAAATCCTCATTCTTGAAAAGCATGGAGAATGTGGATCAACCTAAACGAGTTGATCCACAATTCGTACTAAATTGTAAAGTTTGACAATTCTTCATTCTTGTTGTTGTTGAGATGCTTGCTACCACTCTAACGCGGAGGTTCCGGGCCAAACAAACATGGCTCGACCCCTCCATTTTTCTTCTTGAATGGTGTATCCTTTGCAATGAAAGAAGGAGACTTTGGTGATTCCAACCGGTGCCATTGGTTGGCACCGGTGGAACTTGAGAACCATTGATGAAGGCACAACATCCCGCCGCCCCACGACCTTTGTGCCCCGCGGCGCCCCATGGCATCCACCGCCATCGCCACCCTACTTCCTCGCCACGCTTCCCCGTGGCCTCCGCCAACCCGGTCGATATGCCCCGTGGCCTCGCACACCTATGGAACCCCCCACGATCGAGCCGCCTGGCCGAGCTGCCCCGCGCCCTCTCTCCCTCACAGCACCCCCTATGGCAGAGCTGCCCTGCTGAGTAGCCCAGCGGCCTCGCGCCCTCATGGGACCCCCTACGGCCGAGCTGCCCAGGCTGAGCCGCCCCGCGGCCACATTCCCTTGTGGCACCCCCTGCGGATGAACCACCCCATGCCCTCATAGTACCCCTCGCAGTCGATCCACCCCGCACCCTCACGGCACCTCCCCACGGCCAAGCCACCCCGCGCCCTCGCGACACCCCCGCAGCTGAGCCGCCCCTTGCCCTCGCGGCCACCCGTGACCCTCCACAGCTCCTCATAGCCTATCGAGCTAGACCAAGTGGGCCGGGCCACACAATGTGTCGTGTCGACCCAAACTGGGTGGACCTGGGCTGGGTCGGGTCGGGTCAGTCCCACCGAGTCGGACCGGACTCGGACCAGATATGACCTTATACTTTACTTGGGACATAACTTTGGCACCAGACATCCGTTTGACGAACCATCAACAGTGCTGGAAATCTTGGAGCGAGAATGTTCCTTTGAGTATACCCCACTAGAGATTTGAATTAGGATGGGGTACGGTCAGGTTGGATCGAGTACGAATACCACTGGGCCCCCAAAAATAAAAGGCTAATAACTCACAGTTCGGGCGTCCGATTGATGCACAGTCTATTGTGTTGAGACCCCTATGACGTGGCAGTCCTTTGGGATTATTTTTCATGGCACTTTGTGGCATTTGGGGTATCGACCAGTGTATTATGGAGAAGACCCTCCCGGAGACAAGTGATCATGGTGCGGGAACCTAGTAGCTGTCTATGATGTGAAGAATGAAGAGTGATCCTGTGTGGGTCAGCACTGAGCGATCTTGTGTGGGTTAGCACCTAGAGATCCTATGTGGGTCAGCACATAGCAATCCTATTTGGGTTAGTACCTAGCAATCCTATGTGGGTCAGCACCTAGCGATCCTATTTGGGTCAGCACCTAGCGATCATGTGTGGGTCAGCCTCTTAACAGAGTATGATGATTCAGTAGTTACATCTAATCATCTCTACTACTATATCTAAGTTATACCCAGTATGAGCTGAGATAGTACATGTGTGGTACTTTTCCCTCATGGGTATACCTTGGTGGTATTCTTCTGTGTGTCATACCTATATGGTACTTTCCTGTGTAGTATTCCTTCCTTTGTGGAACAGTTGAGCTTTGGGCTTTGGAGTTGGACTCCATGTTTTCTTCGTGATTGAGATGGGTTTACTTGATAACTTAAGTATATGTATGGGCATATACCTAAGTAGGTTTATCAGTTTTTTTCATCCTTTTTGGTTTATCCTTTGTGGATTTAGTGAGACCTTGAGGGTCTCGGGGGCCCTACTAAGTATCGTTATACTCACCCCTGCACGGAATATGCCTGCACCTTGTTCTGTTTGGTATAGTCGATGGAGAATGCTAACTAAGGATGAGGGTACCAAGAATGGATGATGCTTGGATGTAGACCATACGGCGTATAGGTACGCAGAGGATACAGGAGGATGTGGAGTACTAAGGAGGTGATTTGTACCTACCCTTCAGGTAGGAACCTCGGAGGACAACCCAGTAGTTGTCTTTCTATTTCTTCAGTTGTATTGTATTTAAGTTGTACTTGTACTTTACAGTTGGGCTTGTATTCTAGACCCTTTTACTTACTGCACTCACTCTGTTTACAGTTAGTTTACTTGAGTTTGTATCTTTCTGTGTGCTTGGTTGCGTGTCCTTACAGGATATAAAGGAAATTCCTTCCCAGTTATAGGGAATACACCTTCGGTGCTAGTCGTCATCCCCTGGCCTATGGAAGGCGGACTTGGGGTAGTCACGACATGGGCCCCAGGGGACGGGATGTGACAGGTTATAACCCACTAATGCATTGGGTAATGATACAAAGTTAAATGGATGGAAGTTGCTCATAAGTGATTACTGAGTTATTTACTCCTAGGAGAAGACAAAGTTAACTGAGTATAAGTTACTCTAAAGATATTACAGATTTTAACAGTAATAGGTCACTCTTAATAGATATGGTAATTATCCAGTTAGGCTATTCCATGATGAGTGTTTGATTTTCCAAGATAAAAATATAGTATTCTAGTGATTTTACAAGTTATAATTTAACATTTTTTAAAGGATTTTTTTTGTGTGGATTGTGATTACTGAATAATATTAATATAGTCTTATGTTATATATTTATTCAATGTATAATGATTTATGATCTATGTTTTATGTTTATGGATTCTCTTATGTTTTGTTCATGTACTTTGATTATGTCTTTATTCCCTTACGCTCATTTTATGCTCACAGATAAAATTCAATTTTTAATGCTTATGTTTATAATTACTGAGAATTTTAGCTCAAACTTCTTGTGTTTTCTATTAAAATGGGTTATGAAGATTGATTTTAATTGAATTTTTTCTATAAAGGTTTCATGTGTGAATAATTTTATGGGAGGTGTAAAGAATTAATGTGGAATAACTAAAGATGGGTATAGTGGTAAAATTATCACTTAAATATAGGGCATTGTTATGTAAGAGTTTTCTCTGATTATCTAAAAATATAAACCTAAAATAACCTAGGGTATATATTTGATTCAATATTTAGATTTTATTTCTTATGTTTTGTATGGATAAAATTGGTTCAATTTTATTGGCATGAAATCCATATATGTAATTATTATGTTTTTAACATGTGAGTCGGGGTGTGGGTTTCAAGGTTGTTATATCACTAGCATCCAAAATAAAACCATAATTTTTATGAAGTCATTTTATCCCATTACCATAATTTTCCATATACTAATACCAAAATTATTTAAGTGTATACCGTACATGATCTACCAATAGGCCACATCTACAATAGATTTCCGCATCGAATACTCTGATAAAGTCATATAAAAAAGTCATTGTGGTTTGTGCTTAATGTTATTCTCTCTCTATCTATCTCTATATCTATCATAATTTTTTTCTTAATCCAATGGTATTATATGACTATCACCATTTTTTCATCCAAGATTTTCCAAAACCCATGGTCATACCATAACCCTTTACAGACTATTCCCAAGTTAAACATGGATCACCATTTGAGGACTCTCCATTTGGATAATCTTTTTCCCATAGAACAGAGCCACATCCCAATGCATGTAAAACCCATAACACTAGTAAAGAGACTTAGGGGTCCTCCAAGAATAACTAGGATCCATTCCCCTTGGAGAATTAGTCTTCAAGAATCTCTCTAGATCCTGATTTATATGGAAATTTCACATTCTATAACCATAAGGATATATCCTTTCCTTTTAAATCTAAATGTATACTCTTAGTCCCTATCTAGTCATACCTTACTTGAATGCTTAGAAAATATATAAAAGAACATAATATACACATATTGTTAAATTTTAAAGAGGAAACATACCATGATATCATAGTCACTATCCTTAATATATTATTATACATTCCTCTTTCAAGCCTATATATATCCCCATCAAGCTTGAAAGATATAATAATCCCTTGATGTCAAAAACCTCAAGAAAATATTTTCCAATGAAAAATGGTAACGATGTCATACTATGAGAAATCCACATCCCTCAAAGTAGAATTCAACGATAAGTTTTTACCCCCTTTAGTGTCTTCTAAGTACTTCGCCAATAATCCCCTTAATTTGAAGGTACATCTGTATGCTCTAATGGAATCTTCCTCAAATACCAAGATTGGAATATGAAAATTTTTAGGAAGAATAATTGAGTGAAGTCAAAAGGAAAAATAAAGTAATTACCTACCTATGTAATGGTGAATCAACTCTATTTTAACCAAAAAATCATGGGGAAGCAATGAGATTAAAAATTTATAACTATATAGAGAGGGTACACCAAAATTCCCTCTATTAATAAGTTTTTTGATGAAATGAAAGGGGACAGACCCTAAAAATATAAGTCTTACCCTACAAAAAAATGCATCAATCATATACTAGGTATCCATTTGGTTTAATATGGGTACCATTTCCCCTCTATCCACTTAGTTAGGCTCCACTATATGGCTAGTGGGAATCTAGGGTCACTATCTTCTAAATAATCACAATATTCTTGGTCAACTAGTACAGGGTTCTAGGTGGATTCTAGAAACATATTTCAGTAGTAATACCACCTCAATTGGCCCCTATTATCCACTAACACACAAATCCCTTAATACCATATTGAATCATACTTAAATAAACACTTAATGGATCTTGAACCAAATCCATTTAATGAAATTTCATCTCCCAAGACTCACAATGCATATAACTAAAATATATTTTAGCATCCCCTACCAGTATCTATACAAGATCTTATAATTGTAACACACAAGACTCTATTAACTTGGATTTGATGGATATTTATTACATGTAAATAGAATTTATATGATTATTTATAAAGGATCTAGTGATTTGAATTACATTGGGAATAATATATAAACATAATCATTACATATACATTACAAAAACATATAATATATAATATTTAAAAAATTATATAATAAATCCTCATTTTTTATCATGTTATATATAAAATATATAAAAAAATATTCTTATATATATCCTATGTAAATTTAAAAAAAAATTGTTGATCTATTATTCTTAATATGGGATAATTTGTAATTCTCCTGGTATTGGACCACTCAGTAGAGCCCGGATTGGAGTACAACATAACCTTAGGTGTGCCTCCACATGCTCCTAAGGTTAATGACTAGTAGTGAAAGTATATGTGGAGATAGTGTAGGGACTATACCCTTTGGTGATGATGATTATAATAACAAATACAAATCAAAACATAAGAAATTAAAATACCACTCAACAACAAGAGAAATATACATATTATTTTACAATAATATTTATAATCTCATAACAATAATAATAAAATGTAATTATGATTTATTATATACTGATCACATATATAAAGGTACAAAACAACCAAAGAGAACCACTATCAAACACTATGGAAACATCTGGACCATCTACAAAGAAACTCCAACTAGCACAGTAACCAATGATTCTACCATATCCAATACATTTCATATGTTGATGCATTTTTTATATTTCTACCAAGAACAATAAAGTTTTCATGTGTCTCGGAGGGCTCATACAGGGTGTTCGTATGTTCTAAATTTTATACAATTAATAGTTTCCCTAACATATATCAAAATTATATACTTGTGAATGGAAAATTCTATAACAACACTCAATACATATCATTAAACATGATCCACTATTACCTCACATTCCTAGAGTGAGACTTTACCTGCCATGGTTGGTTCTAGAGTGAAATCATATATCCATGGTTTTTCATACCAAATGTTCCCTCAGCGATACAACCAAACCCATACCACCTGGAATCACATACTGACATAGACATTAATCCATTATAAGTCATCTTGATGAACCAAAGACACGTCCATAGTCTATGTCACAAGGAAACGACCTTAAAAAAATTTACCAAAATATTAATCAATAAACCAATGAACCCAAGATAAAATAATAACTATGCATCCATTTCTAGACATTCGTACATAATATAATCAGTAATACTCAAGTTCCCATCTAATGGTCTCAACTACCACCAATCATTCCCTTCGATGATTTCCCACTCCTCCAAACTGATGGTCAACATAATACCCTAATTCTATTTAATATATGGAGGACACCACCCACAATGAGTGGAAAAAACCTCATAAGTCATTCTCTATTTGAAAAAAAACCAACAACCCTGTTTCCAATCCAAAGTGAGCAGAATCACCAACATCCTAGGTCAGGCCATTGGAAAACATTTATTACCACTTATGAACCATATCACCCTCTCTTAGAGTGGTCAACATCTCCAATTTTCATAATGGATACACCCAACACATTATTATGGAACCACGTCAGTTGTCTCATTAAAATAACAACACCAACAATAGGTTTCATTATATCTAAACATCCATGAAACCACATATCACACATTATATTCCTTACTAGATATAAAACCATTATTTATCATATTATACTACTTTTGGCATCCCATTATAATTTCATAAACCTCACACACTTTAGTTTATTTCAGGCTATATTCCACCCAACCCCCACCTATTTATTACACATGAATATCACATGTATAATTCAATAAAAACCTAGTCACCACCAACCAAGAGTTAGTAGGACTCCACTCATTATTAATCTTTATATGATCAAACTCTAATTTGATGATTTTGAAATTTTTTACAAAACTCCTATTTTTGGTCACCATCAATAGAAATAAAGGAAATAATCAGAATCCCAGAAAATAGACACTTTAAAACTATTAGACTTGCGCACGACTAAACCATGCTTATAATAGTGTAAAAATCTAGTGAGAAATTAAAGATATCTCCCACTCAGGGACTAATAATAGTAATTAAGGGAGTTTGGGTGTCCTGTTACTATTATCCAAAACACCCCCACTATTTACCTTTGAATTGTCTATTTATTAATTAAGTAAATATAATTTTTTAACCATATATGGAGGTTCATATTCTAATGATCATTCCCATGATGTAAATGTTTTTTCTTAAAACAACTCTCATGGAATGAACCCCCCCCCCCCCACCCTTATGGTATTACAGGCCACCATCAAAGCCTCACTGTGAAGGGTTGTATCATGACATGTCCCTACCTTTCACGACCCCCTCCCACCAAAGATGCCCCTCCTGAGCTAGAAATGGTGAAAGGGAGATAATGACCCCCAAGTCTCGCCTCCAGTAGGCCCCGGGGTGGTGACTAGCACCAAGGGTATGTGTTTTCACAAATATGGGTGGCATTACCCTTTTTATTATTTAAGATTGGGAAATAGGACAATTCAACCACCAAAAAGAAAAAGAACAAGTGTATAGAAAGAAACCCAAACCAATCCCACATTCATGTTTAAATAGTTCTGAAATAAGGTACAAGTACAAGAAAGCTCAAAAAGTACAATACCAAAAGAAACAAGAGTATAGCAAACTGCAAAAAATCCAATTGTCCTAACTAGTAGGGTCCCGCATGGCCCTGGTAGTCCTCCTGGAAACCTGAAAGTAAACGTAGGGTGAGTATACAAGTATACTCAGTAGGGAAACCTAAAGCTCCTGTGCACAAGTTGGGGAGACATCCTAATGTCCCATGAGAACAACAGAAGAAACCAAAACCTAACAAGGAATTATATCCACCCAACCTCACCAGCCACGCACACCAAAAACACAAACAACAGGTGGTAGTAGTATATAAGATCAAGAGTATTGGGTACCCCACATCATTTCCCACTAGTTAGATGCTCTTCCTAACAGCGACCGTCCTGACGCTACCAGACTCTTTCCGCTTGCACACACCTAGGACTCAAGAACCACACATCCCGCCTGCACACACTTGGGCCTCACAACCACGTATCTCACCAGCACACACCTAGGCCTCACAACCACGTATCCCACCCGCACACACCTGGGCCTCATCCTGAAGGTTCTTGGGAAATAGTAAAACCTGCCTGAAGAGTCTTGGGCTAAAACCACCCCAATCGAAACCTACCCGAAGAGTCTTGGGTGTAAGTTTGCCTCAAGCCATCACAGCCTAGGGAATAAGGAGCAGGAAGGAGCTAGTAACTAAGGGGAAAACACCCTCTCCCATGAAATGGGAGTGTTCAGCACTAAGTTCTCAACATGGGTGGGGTGCGATAAAACAAAAAGATACAGATATATATATATATATATACCAAACACTCATCCCAACCTATGGCTTCTAATCAGAGAACTGATCACGTGCCTCAGCACTGCTACTACGAAGCATGCATACAACAAACAACCCCAACACCATTTAGGTTTTCATGTCTCAACAGAATCATTTTATTAGTTCCTTAACTACTAGGAAACTATCCACAACCAACCACATCGATCATTCGTAAAACATATCCATTACATCCACAAATCAAGTTATAAAAACACAAGCAATACAACCAAGTCCTTCTTATTAACCAACCAACCCATTGATTATTATTCTCGTTCCATTACCATGCCCCACCATTTATTAACTCTTCCACTTTTTTTTTATTATTCACATCCCATATTTTGTTCACATTCAAGCCCATCCCTGCAGCCCCACTGCCAACCACCATAACCACAACCACACCATACATCATCATCTTTTGATACCGTTCATCGCAGCCCCGCTGCCCATCACTAACAAAGCATTCACACCAACCCACAACCAAGCCAACCGTAGCCCCGTTTCTCACCCAATCCACAACAACCCACAAAAACACCACCCCCCCCCCTTCACATAAATTAACCCCAACAGCACCCACATGTTTATTATTTCAGTTTAGTTCAACCGGGGTGATCACACAAGGGTTCCAGATTTTCATTTAATCAGCCAACTTTACGTGATTAACCAAATTCCACATTCAATAAAGTCTCATTCACAAAAATGGTCTAGAAAGATAGGGTAATATTTAATTGTGCAAGAAAAGGCCCCCAACGATCGTGATTTTCAGTAGGCATAAGCCTATTTAATTCACAACATAATATCACAGGATATAAAAATAATGTAACAGCATTCACAAACTTCCCATCCCTGTTATATAAACCATTTATTATCTTTATTAAACTGGTTCAAATGTGTTTCACATAAACAAGAGGAAACCCACCCCACATGATGCACAATTTAGAGAGACGAAGGTGAGACCCCTACCTCAACAAGTTCTGATAACAACGCTCCACCCGGATCAACTTTAGAAGATGTCCGTCGGCGTCCGTCGCTTCTGGAAAAACCCGAAAAAACCTCCTCGGGTGGAATCTGGGAAGGAAAGGTCAAAGGAAAGACAACAGATCCTATCTCAGAAGTTCTGCCTCGTCGTTACGATCTCATGTTCGTTGACAGATTGTAAATCGGAGCTCAGACGAAGAAGTTATGGAAGAAAAAGAGCCTTCGAGTCTCTTGGGAGAGCTCTGCTCAGAGGAATGTGGAGGAGAGGGGTGAGTTGAAAAGGAGGAGAGGACCCCTCCTTTTATAGGAGTGAAAATAAAAAGTACATGGCATGTAATTTATGGTACACGGCGTGTACTTGGCCATTTCACACGGTCACCACGCGGCTTTCAACACGGCCTTCAACGCGGAACGCGGCTGTTGACTGGTTAACACACGGTTTAAGGGTAACGCGTACGCGGGGAGGGACTACACGGTGTGTAGTTTGGAGTACACAGCATGTACTCATTTATTTCACATGGCAAGGACACAGCTCCAACATGGCACACGACCATTGACTGGTCAACACACAGTTTGAGGGTAACGCGTATGCGGGTAGGGACTACACAGCGTGTAGTATTGGATACAGAGTGTGTACTCATTTATTTCACACGGCAAGGACATGGCCTTCAACACGGGGTATACCCGGTGAGGGGGTACATGGCGTGTACTCACACTACACGGCGTGTAGTTTCAAAATTCTGAAAAGTGTGGGAAAAGTCCATTTTACCCTCCAGAACACTTCATGACCTTCTTTTTGACAAAGGAATGGGCTGGAGAGGTCCGGGCCATTACACTACCATACATGGAGGGATGAACCCATGAAAAACCTTCATGGATTATCCCTCATCTATGGTACCATGATCATGGTGTGATCACCCCCATCATATAATGATGTCTAGAAACCAAAAAGTCTTATCCAAAATTCATATTTTCACCCCTTCATTACACCTCATCCCTTGTCCATGGTGCGAAGTCTTTTTCACACCATAGCTCCATGTATCACGACATGAATTCTTTCTACTCGATAATTTAATCCCTTAAAGAACTACTAACCCTATGACTCATTCACCATCCTGAGTTTTCACCCTTAACTCTACTTCAAGATAAAAATTCAAGAGTTTAATATTAGTTCTAACCAAAATCGTTATTATAAATATTTGAGGCCTAAAAATCATCCCACCATACAATATATCATCCCTGATCTATACCACTTATCAAAAAAACACTTATAAAAAACTATATGCCTCTATCATGATATTCTCCAAACATTAGGACAACACTAGACACATTTTTATCTACCCTACACAACTATACTACCCTAGCTACCCAATTCAAATGATTGTTCCCTTTTTTGTAGGTACTCCTCACTCTTGGAATCAACTACCTAGTCATATTAAAACAAAGTTTTCCATTATATTTATGGTTTAATATTTTCCATCTTCTTAGAACACACATGTTCCATTCATCACACGATCTATTCCATATCATAACTGAGGCCCATAATTACCCTCCATCACTCCCAATGCCTATAAGTATCCCATATAACTACTGATTCCCATAACTATCATGCATAACTCTATATTACCATAACCATCCTAAGTCACTATTGATGACTATAACCATCATGTATCACTCCCGATCACCATTATGTTAGATGATATAAATTCATCCCTCAATAATCATATGACTCACTTGATAGTCATATTTTAAAAATTTCCTAGTTAATCAATTGATCATATATACACCTCAGGCACAAATATCCAATATTTAAATCCAAATTCCATTTTCCTATTCTCATAAAGTAACTTTGACTATTTTTAACTATCTATCCTATTTAAAATATGTTAGCTCAAATAAATGAAGTTGGTATTAAGACTAATTGTTTTATGCATATCCTCATAGTGAAATGGTACTCATTGTTGAATACTTACCTTTTAATTGGGTATCTCACACATATCCACCTTCCAAATATTCATATAAATATTAGATACATGATCCTAGTCCCATTTCTAGTCCTATCTCAGATCCATAATTCTGACCTAGTTTGTAACTCTCAACTGCTCGTGAGGTCCTTCAACAAAATCTTTTTAAATTTCCAATGTGGATGCATGCACAAAACTATTTCTAAAGCTAATCACATTATCCCTGAAATTTTTTTTGTATAAACTAAAAAAATAAATAGTTATATAATCTTTGGTGGGTGCAATCACCTAGTCGCTTCTATGACTGCCTGATTAAGTCACTATGAATCCCAGGTTCTGGCTACATGAAGCTCCACTACCTATCTCACCTAACCTTATTGCCTGGATTGGTGTAGTATAATAATCAAGAATCCACTCTGTTATAATCACCAAGTTGACCACCTTTGAAAATAAGTTTAACCAAAAGTCATTTTCCAATAGCTATATTGCAATTCATAACCCATCCTCAAAATGTCTCACTAAGGTGATCTCGTATCCCACTCTCATTGACACAAATCTTAAAAAACCTATAATTTCCTAGAATAATTAATAAGTGAGGTGTATCATTTATGTATATGTATATACTCACTATCTCAGTCTTCCATAAGTGTCTTATGATGGAATTTCTTAGAAAACATGGCCTCAATGTCCTTCCATGTCAAACACTCATATATGCCTTATTATACTAGTATGTCCTGACAGTTTTCCTTTTTTCCTCCAAGAATGTATATTTATAACTTCAACCTACATGTTTTGGAATCTCAATATAATCAAATATCATCTAAATGGACTCAATATAGTATTTCACCACCCATGGTCTACCCTCTCTGTAGAGAAAAGGAGGATGTTGTGATGGTAACTCCCATATCAGATATGATATGAATGGATCAACTTCATGTGAACCTTGTTCAATACTCTATATAACTCACTCTAATATCTCCTTAACTATTCATTTAAGGAATTCCCTAGCTCTTTTTCCCATTGTGGTTGTCCTACTTATCACATAGCCCCTACCTATGACTCATGATAACCTCCTACCCTAGGGGACTCATCTTGTTCATTCCCTTGTTACAATTTGTATCCAACCTCCTCATACTCTAGTAAAGGATTTCATGGTTATATCATACTGAAAATACAAACACCCTATTCAAAAAACGATATAATATTCCAATTATTTCAAATAGGAAATGGTTTAATAGGAATAACAACCCATGAACACTTAAACTACCCTACCACACCCATATCATAAATTATCTGGCCCCAAAGCCACACCTAACCATGAAAGAAGTAGGCACTACATTCATGATACCCAAGTAGGACCTATATAATCATAATACCAAGAGTCAAATACCTTTTATAGCAGAGCAGAATTCAACCAATAGACCATGTAGGAAAACATTTTTTAACATATATTTCAAACTTCAAATAGCTCAATGCTTCCATTCATTTAGGTTGTAAACAAAAATCAGAAGTAAGAAACATATATCTTGTGGAACCTACATGCCTAACATGATTAATTAGTAATTTATCTTCCCACTCGTAGTTAATATTTCAAAAAAAAATATAAAATATAATTTAATCCTTCGCAATAAACTCAACTGTAACCATGAAAATTAGAAGAAAAAACAATCATAATTTACCATGAAACATAGACTTTATCCTGTATGTTTGATTTCAAGACACATAGTATGACCTAAAACCATTTTCCAATAGATTAAATGATCTTTATTCTTCCACTACCTAAAATAAAAATAGTCACAATTTCCACTTGTAATGGCCCAACCTTAACACCACTTGGTGATACTACTTCAGAACCACTCTTCTTTGATAGCTATTTAGAATGCCCCTCTATCAGTGGCCACTCGATAGTGCCCAGACCAACATCACTATATGAACTTAGAAACACCATACCATACACCAAATTCTACTTACTAGCAGTGAAGGTCTATGGGTTAAAAATTGGTATACTATAGTATCAGGTGATAATAATAATAATAATAATATTATTATTATTATTATTATTACATGGTATGATCAATTAAAATACAATCCAAATATGCATATAATACTTCATAGATATCCAAAATGTCATAAAAATCATATTAAAGTAATAAATACCACTTGTGGAATGATCACATAAATACATGTAATAAATATCCAAAAAGAACCCATAAACGATAGAAAGCAACCACCCAACTCATCTGGAAAAACATTCCAACTAGTTTATGCACCACTAGTGCTCCCATGTCCACAAGGTTTCAAGATTTTAAACCATTTCCCTTACCTATACTAATAAATATAATGTATTCACACATCCCAAAGGGTTCGTTCATGGTGTAACTATGAACTCAGTAGGCCACCAACAAAAGTGTATATATCATACGCCCATTTTTTTATATGAGTGTATAGAAAATTTAATAAGAATGCCCAACCTATATTATACAATATTTTATAATCATTATTAACCAAACCCAAATGGGGCTTTACCCACCTCAACTAGTTCCAAAGTGAAAGGATACCTCAATAGTCTTTTATAAAGAAATTTCCCTCAGCATTAAAACAAAATATATAACATAGATATTCACATGAAAACATTTCCATTAAACTATATTGAGCTGTCTCAACACCCTAAAATCATGTTCACAATTTATACCACAAGTCTCATGGCCATCCAAGTCCATTTACCAACCACTGGATCAACAGACTGATGAACCCAAGGCAAATAGATAACCATAGTTCCATTTATGTCCTATCAAAACCAACATAAATGATGATCCTCAATCCCATATCTAGTGTCATCAACTACCACCAATAGTGTCCTCATATGGTGTAAACCTCTGCCAAATTGATGGAAAACTTCATCCATGGTACTGCTTGATCTATGGAGGTTAACACTCAAAACGAGAAGACTAAACCACCTCATGGTCCCTTATCTATGTGTACATGACCCTAATGACCCTATAAACCACACACTGTTAGTATAATTTACATCTTCCAAGGATAATCCCAAATATAATCTCCATTTCCACCCACAAACTCCGCCTAATCTATTTTCCATTGACAAACATCACCAACTATCGCATAGGATACACCCAACACATTCTAACAAAACCACATCACTCATCACAAACAACATCAACAATCGACATCATCAATATCAATTATAAATGTGAATATATACCAAGTATGACATGCCTTACCAGGTCTAGACACATTATTTATCATATAATACTATGGTAGATATCCCCTTGGAATGACATAAATCTCTCATTGTTCCATTTTTTCACACACTAGCTAACCAACCCATTCCTATTTATGCACATAAATAAAACATGTATTGTTTTGGAAAAAATTAGGCACCATATACCATGAGTTATTATGAATCCACTCATTAATAATCTTTATCTCATCCAGATATAACCAAATGATTTATAAAAATATAATAAAACCCATACTTTGGGTAACCAGTAATAGAAATAGATATAGCAATGATAAATTCAAAAAATAGATGCTTATATACTATTACCTTTATCTATTGATACACCCTACATCCAATAGTGGAAATATCTGGGGGAAATGAGAGATATCTCTCACTTATTAATGAAGATCGAGTGGAAACAAGGGGTTCAACATCCCATTACTACTGGACAAAACTCTCACTCACTATTTTCAGTTTATTTATAATTTCAATATAGTTTTTTTAAACCTCACATCATAGGTCACAGTATGAAACTCAGGATCACTATGTGAATCCCCCCTCACCAAACACCTCTCATGGAATGACCCCCCCCCCCCCACTTCATGGTGCTACAGACCTCCATTAAAGACTTAACCCTATAGCCTAGGGTTATTTTTTACTACAGCATTGAATTAAATGGAAGGATAACCCCACACACAACCTCCATAGAATTTCCCTCATCTAACAACCCCTTATTGTGGAGCTACCACCCCTATCATGGTGTGATATCTTGAAATTAAATGGACTTAACTATAAATTCGGTTTTTAATCTTTCACGTAACATCACCCATTAGCTATAGATAAAATCTTGTGTTGCACTACAATTTCATGGGTCTCAACATGAATTATTCATACTATATAATTATAGCTTCTTGACCCTATCCAATCCTCTGGATTATTATTCAGCCTAAATCGTGTCCTCCTACACCACTACGGTGTCCAAATTCAGGGGTTTGATCCTAGTTTCATCCCAAATCAATATTATAAATAGCTAGTTCCTTATAACATCCCCACTATATGTTAGATCATCCTGAATCAATCTATTATTCTTATTAACCAAATCATACAAAAAACTAAGCATGTCACTCCCCATATTCTTGAAACACTGAGATGACACCAAATGGATCAATCCCTTCCCCAAACACCCAAACTACCCCAACTAACTAATTCAAATGACATACCCCCTTCTATGGGTACTCTCCACCATATGAATCACCTATCCAAAAAAATCCTAAAAAAAAATACCCATCATATTCAGGGTTCCATACCAACCATCATCTTAGAACATAATTTTTTCAACCATCACACATTCTATTCTTCATCATACCTAATTCCCATAATCATCATGCATCACTCCCAATGCACATAATCATCTCACTTCACTCTTGATTCTCGTGATAATCCTACATAACCCCTATTGAATATAAGAATGCAGTATAACTCGTGATTCCCATAATAATCCCCCATCACTCCTGATTTAAAAAACTATCCCACATCACTCTTTATTCCCACAACCATCTTGCATCACTCTTATTTCCCACTATGGTGCCTAATGTCAGCACGTCTCACAATTTTCATTTATATCACTCAATTATCACAAATTAACCGCTCCTTAGTTAATCCATTCAACATATACAAACCTCATTCAATTGTATCAATATTAAGAAAACCAAAAGACAGAGTTTCATGTTTACAGAATACCTATAACTATCACCATCTCTCTGACCTTATCTAAATATGTCATCTCCACTAAATGCATATGTATTGAATATTTATTTCCATATGGTTTTCATCACTATAGAGATATATGCAACTCCGTATACTACCCTAACCACATTTTTTCTAACACATTTCCACATCCCATGTTTGTAGATGAATCCCAACTACCAACTCCTGGTCCCACTCTTGGACCTATCTCAGATCCATGAGTCTTACCCAGTCCAAGAAACAATGATGCTTCTTAGGTTTTCTAAAAACACATTTTCAAATTCCCCATATGGATTCATGAATACTAGGATCAAATATTCTTTGTCTATCCACACTAGGAACACATTGATGATAATAAAATCCATGGTGGTATACTTAAACCTCTACTCTTATTATATGATTGAGTCTCCTCGTGACAATGCTTTCGGATACTCGAAGATCAATTTTAGGTCTCACATGGCCCTATAATATTACATGGCATTGTCACATCCTCTATTATCCACTCTTTTATAACCTTTTGGTTTACCACCTCTTAGAATGAGTTTAACCTAATGATATTTACTTTCACCTTATAGTATTCCATATCACATCATCAAACTACCTCAAAATATTGATCTTGTTTCCAACTACCATTTCTAAAAATCATATAAAATATATAAACCTCATTTTATAATAAATAATTATGGTCTCCCCCCAATTATAAGTGCACAAAATCACGATCTATGTATTACCTCATTGTATTTGGAAATAATTTCTTGAAATACATGGACTCAATTTCCTTCTACATCAAACCCTTATGTTTTCATACCTTTACATATATGTCCCACCATTGTTTCATTGGTCTTATAATAGTTTATATAGATATATTTACCCTTAAACTTAGTGGTATATCAATATATTCAAATATATTTTGGATTAACTCAATCCAGTATTCTACATCCAGTGGCTTACCCTCTCCCTAGAAAAAAGGAGTATCCTATGACTAGAACACCCATGTTAGAAATTCCATGGGTGGATAAAATCCTATTGTTCAATAGAAAATACTCTATATATCCCTCGCCAATATCACCATTAACATCACATCTAACCACTACCAAAACTCCTCAGTCCATTGTGTTTATCCTTCATGCCCCATCACCGCCTTTCCATGACAATAATCTCTAATCATGCCACAACTCCCTATTTCACAGCATGATTTTTGCCTACTATAGATTATTAACCCCTCAATTATATCCAACCCCAGGGCTCATCCCTCATACTACACAGTGACCATATACACCAAAACTAGTTCTAAATTCATGGGAAAGATCATAGTTCTGACCTGAATCACTTTTATGAACACTTGGGGCCTTGCATAATATATTAAATAAGTAACAAATATCATGACTAGTATATTCATAATATGGTAATATTGAATAATAAATTTATATCTATAATGAAATCATGTGTAGAACATAATTAATTATTTATAATTGATAAAATATTGAATGTATAATATAATAATGTATTATCATATTTATAGAAATCATAAAAATATCATCAAGGCCTTATGAGAATACCTTATACATGAATGGTAAAGATACTCTCATTACCCCTTCATAGCTGTATGATGAGACATATAAGTGTAATAAGGGGATATAAAATTTTATGACCTAAATAAAACTTATTATTTCTAATTCATTCAATAAAATGATAAAATTTCAAAGACAATAAATATATAACATTTAATATTGAATGACGTATAAATAAATAACATAAAATTCAATTATGATTAAATTATAAAGTTAGTTTTTATAAAATAAATGAATATATGAATGTTAATATTTATCACAAATATATATATATATATACCTTTCAATTAAAATGGGATATATAGGGTATTCATGGTATATAATATAAGATAAAAGAAATGCTTATGATGACTTTTTTAAAAATTGTTTCATGAATGGATTTTAAATGTATTCAATTGAATGTTACACTTTAAAAGATGTAATGATAGTCACAAATCCAAAATAGGCCTTAGTAGTGAATTAACATAACATGATGTCTTTCTTTGTAAATCTATAGAGATTTATTGGGAACTCACATACCACAAATTACTCTTTCAAAAAAAACCTTAATGTCCCAATTGAGAAAGATACAATGATTTTGATGAAAATTTACAATTCTAATGGATGAAGTGTGATGAAATTTTGGGGGATACTAATAATTATATTAAATACAACTAAAATTACTATAAAAACATAATTTATAGACAATTGATTATTGACATAGATTTTTTAAAGGAATTAAAGTCAAAAAAGAGAGAGTGTGAGAGAGATATTGAGGGGGGGACACTTACCTTGCTTAGAGATTATGAAGTGACTTATAAATATCCATCAAAGACTTGTATAATTTTATAAATTAGATTAAGAAATATAATAGAATTTTAGTGAAAAAATAGGAGTAAATTTGAAATTGAAGTGATAATAATTTCTTAAGGAATATGTTATTTATAAAAAAAACAATAGGGTTTTCATTGAATAAAAAAGTGAATAACTATGTATTTCAATTGACGACTATTAATATGATGATTCATGTAAATTTGAATAATTATGATACTTAATTAATCATAACTTTATTTTATTACATTATTCATTATATTTTTTAATACTTTAAGGGCATACTACTATATACCATATTTATCTTATATAAGTATTCACTTCTATAACATAAAACTTATAAAAATTTCTAAAAATTTACCCTTAGCTAATTTTGAGAACATAAATAGATATACGGATTCCAATAGTTAAAAATGAGCCTTAATGCTTTCTATATTTAATTAATAAATAAAAATTCTATGTTGCCTCAAATTTCCATGTTTTGAGTAGATGATTTATTTATATTTAAGATGATTAAAAATATTATTCCTTTATTATATATATGTTAATATTTTATTATTATATATATATAAATAAATAAATTATTATTATTATTAGGAATTATTAATGGTTATATATTGGTTATTTGAAATGTTCAAATAATTGTAATGGTCATAAAATAGTCAAATTCGAATATTTAAGTCCCAATTACTAGATTCAATTAGTGATGTTTTCCCTTTTATCTATAATATAAATTTACCCTATTCTATACTTGAAAATTAAGCATTTCGCCCTCTTAGTTTCTATAACGTGTTTATCATATGGTGTATATTATTTTTCCTAATACTCAAGTATCTTTTGGTCTTAATATTTTTTTTAATAATATGGCCCAAGAATGTTATTTATTATTATAGTTTCACGCATATTATTTTACACTTTATTTTTATTAATATCTACCTGAGTCAATGTAACTCTTCAATTTGTATTGTATTACAATGAATAAATAAAATTATTTTTTTATGGTTATTGTGTTGGATGTGTATTATTTATTTATTTCATAATATAATTATCTATTCTTACATTTGACCCCCATTAGGTTATTTCATCCTTGAAATATATTTCATATACAAATCCATGAAAAAAAATTCTTCATATATACATCATTAACTTTCAAGATCCCCAATCGCTTGCTCTATTTTTTGATTCCCAAAAACAGATTTATTACCTATTCATCTTGTTTCATATTACATGATTTATTATGTGTAGGATATAAAATGAGTCTTTATATAAAAATTTGGACTCTAAATTAACATAATCATCACTATGTACATGTGTTGGTCTTTCTAAAGTGTTGTATCAATAGTGAAACATTGAATATATCTTATACCTTAGATAGGTAAGGTTCTATAACTAATCGATATATAAAAAATCAAATAAAATAAAATATATAAAAAGGCCCATTTTACCTTTTTATTATCTCCCCTTCATTTTTAAATTATATCACTCCCTTTTATGTTGATATCTTTATAAAGACAGGGTCATCAACATGAAATTACATGTCCTTTGTTCGGTTATCATCCCAAATTTTCCTACTACATTGAAATATCTTGATGTGTTTATAGATTTTTCATACCTTCTTAGTTTTCTCATAATTTTTGTTATCGAATGGGTTCCTTTTACTAGATTTTAAATTTTATTATGCCATTAGATGTTAGTTCAATAAGGTTATATTATATTTTAATAGAGTGAGATCTTATATAATTTTAATTTTTTGATATAGATCAATAGGGAGGTGTTTTTTTGTGTTACTTGGGAGTTTAAATGGAGTAACTAAACATAAAAAGGATGAGTAAAAAAGAAATGTAGTTTTAGTTTTAATTATTTATCAAATGAAGAATTTTGGTATACCATATTCATATCCACTAGAGGATTTGTGGTAGAACCATGAGAGTTCACTTGTTTAGGTGGTAGATTTTTTTTATAATCCTTTTAATCAATAACACAATTGTAGTCCATCATAAACATTGTGATTTTAAAATGAGTTTGGCAAGGGTCACTAGAATTTTGAATAAATGAATTAACCTCATATATATGTGAGTTTTTTAAGAGTTATTTCCATTTTAAAACATTAATTTCCATATCCCCCTTCTATTAAGAAAATCCATAGAGTTTCTCTTCTACTATTTACCTCTTTTATACATATTTTTATCCATGTTTACACTTCTCATTAAATGATGAATTAGATAAATATTGATTTTTATTTTCTATCTCATTGAGGAAAAGGTAAATCACTAACTAATTGTTGGTTTTAATTTCAATTAAATGAATAATTTTATAAAATACTAATTTTTTCATTTTATAGGATTTATAATATCTTGTTATTCGGATGGTTTATGAACTGATCATTAATGAGTAGATTCATTTTGGATAATGGTATTCTATCCCTAATATATTTCACAATATATAACATATTATTTATGTGGTGTGGTATGATATTCATAGAGGTCACGCACTAGAGACCCAAATAGGATTCTGGAGGTTTAGATTTCTATGAGAGAGAGAGTAAAATAAATTACAACATTAATAAATTATCTATTTATGGGAGTTTTATTTTTGGTCTATTAGATGACCATATAACCTACGGATTAATAGGATAGAAATTTATAAGGGGTTTCAAATTATTTTAGGACATGAAATGAATTATTATGGACCATAATTTGACTCTTGTGAGTTATATACAAAATTTGAGGTAAATAATGAGTGAGGAATTTTGTGACTAGATGAGAAAATATATCAAGGATTAGATGGTCAGTTACCTATTAATTTTTTTTATAATATTATATTTAGATCATTGAAATAGTTTTGATGTCTTAAAGGACTTTTGCGTATCTAAGAGATGATCCTTCCACATTATGATGAGTGAAAGGATGATTGGTCTTTAAGAATATTATAATAATATATTCTATGGTTTGAATGTGATAGATTTTATCTTAGTTCATTGAAATTATTTTATTGGGATATATGATCCATGTGATATAATATCTTATAGATGAGGGCAAGGAGGTTGGTTTGTGTGATTCCATGTTATTACAGTTGTTTACCCTAGCTGTATTATTTTGATGTGGTATATATGTTATAATGATTGTCCTTGAAGGATTCTATATATTACTAATCTTCCTATGATTTGGATTCACTTATTATGAGTTCTTCTATGTTATGTGTAGACATCGAAACATCCTCAGAGATTAAAATTTTAGGCATCTCTCAATGATCCAGACACATTTCAAAAAGTCTTACAACATTACAACATAAACATATTCCTTCTAAATGTTTTGTATATGTTTTTCCTCTCCTATTATTGTATACATGTTGAGATGACTAGGGGTCAAAACATGTATCATTATACCCCATGGTGTGGATATTAATTATCGAGGGATTGCCTATAATATTCTATTCCAATTATTCTAATGCATAACCAAGAGGATATCTATTTTACAACATGATCTGTAATATTCCTAAATGGTTGGCTACGTGAATCCCTTCCCATTATTATGAAGAATGTTTCTACCATAGTGGTTAGAATTGAGTATATTATAAAATCATGATTTTTATTTCAATGAGATGTGATTTTAACTGTGTACTTATTAAAAATGGATAAAAATTATAAGTTTGAGAATCTCGGTGTCATGGTAAGAACACAATGGATTGGAAAGTTTATTTAAATTTTGTGTGTTACTGTAATGAATACTATATCATCCATGTAATAACATATGTTATAGAATATCATATAGGACTTTTCTTGGTTTCTTACTAAGTTTTGTACTGTTACTTGGAACTCACACCTTGGTGGTGAGAAAAAATTACTATTTGAGTGTCATATGAGGAAAAGGTCCTAGTGAAAAGGGGTTGAGAAATATTAGCATAATTTGGAGCTGGAAAAAATTCATCTGTTAGGTAACAATCATTTTATTATAAATTCTCCATTATAATTTTGTTATTTTTTATTTAATTTTTTTATGAATAGACCTATAAATTATGTAAATACCCCAACATTAGTATCCCATAGATTGTGTTTAATTTATTATATTGGCATAATAAACAAGAAATATTATCCTAAAGGACCTATTGGTTTAGTAGTCTTGATAAACTAGATACATTATTGAAATTCACATTACATTTTTAAACATCAAAAATAGAAATAATTTTATTTGGGAATGCCTTTATTCTCCTTAGTGTATCCTTATAAATAAAATACAAAACACTTATTCGTATCCTAGGTAAAATAAAAAAAATAAGGAATAGGTGAGATCAGATTATCAGTAGGGGTAAGTGTATAGTGGATGATATGAATAAATAAGGCATAATCAATGTGGCAAGGTAAATAAATAAAACACATCTCAGTTGACTGAAAATTATTTTTTATTATTATGCAAACACTTTTGAGGAAAAAGTGAGAAACCATACATGACTTCACCATTTCACCACTTCACCACTACACCACTTCCCCACTTCCCCACTTAAAACAATACGAGCCATCACAAAAAACAACATTCAAGCACAATGGATGGACAATACAATAAAGCATTAAAACTAAAAAACCTTCATAGTTGGAGCCAAAATTATCAAAAGAAGGCCAAGGTACCATGAACTAAGAAACATGAACATCAGAAGAACTAGACAAACCATAGAACCGGTCTCCTCACGCGCCCACCGGTGCGACTGTCGACACCAGCCCAAATCCACAAACCCACCAGCGAACTCTAGTCAGAGTTTTCCCAACCCTCCAACAATGTGAGATGACACAAAGGACATCCAAAAAGGGTGACAAAGAAACCAAAACGAGGAAGACCAGGCCGTCTGGATGCCACACCCTACTCCAAAAACATCGTAGCACAACCATGAGCCAGTCGACACTCTGCATACCAAAATCAATTCAACCACACCAAAAACCATCATGAGCAGAGGATCCACAACCAGAAAATGTGGGTCCTTAAGCCAAAACACTGCTACCACAATACCAATGATGCCACCAAACCAGAACCAGAACAACCTTCAATAGCAGGACCTGCAGAGCAGCACACCCAACCACCGACGACAAACCACCAAAACAGAAGAATCAATTTTTCAGACCACATCATCCAAATCATCCATGGATCCTTGGAAAGTAGAAAATTGCATAGAACACCACAGAAACAGTATCTCAAAAATAGAAACACTCGCCACCAAACACATAAAATCCATACCGAAGCAAAAATCAAGAAACAAAAACGCATCACCGAATGGTAGCCACCCAAAGGAAAATGGTTTCGTCACAAGACAGATCTGTATCTCATTGCCACCTTCATGCCTACACTCAAATACCACCATAACCTCCCACCACAACCAAATCCAATGTAAAAAAGGGCTGAAACCATCAAACCGCAGCAGCTGGAACTCACCCACCGGACATTCACCGCACTGTCATGTGAAACCCAAGCCAGATCAGAGGCTTGAGCAAGAAGACGAGCCAAAAATCGGTGATAATCACCTAATAGATAATCCCACAAAGCCGCACAACACCTCCGTTGAATGAGGAATCACACACCACGATCACGTCGAGCATAAAACCTCATCCAATACTCAAACTAGTTTAAGACCTACCAATGAATCAATGGGATATAGCAGGGCCCGCCCATCACTTAATAAGTCCAATGTATTCCTCATATGAAAGGGTTTAATCATAATAAACATAAACGTAAAAAATATTACTAATTACCCTAATCAATAAATATAATCATAAACCATCCAAAGTGATATGAATGGTAAAAAACAAGAACATACCCAATCGAACTGATCATAAACCATCTGAAGAAATAGATAGGATAGTATCATTAAAACACATCCCTGGTTAATCATAATTATAATAATGGTTATCAGTTTTTATGAATATAAATTCAATAAACAGATCATTAAAAACATTTTTGAGTAAAATATCTTTTTCACTTTGAAATTCATTTTTAAGAAGAATCTACGCAAATACAAAGAAAAAAATTTATTTGAAAATAACCATGTAAACTTATAAAATACCCTTAAATTCATTAATCCATACTGGAAGTGGGAAAATTGGTTCATTCCATATAATTTAAAAAATATTTCTTTAATATTTTTTTTCTAAAAAGTCAGAAAGTACCTCGTTTGTAAAACGACAAAAAGATTCCTCTAAAATCATTTTTTAAAAATTAAAACATGGATAAAAATGATTTTAAATAACTATAGTAGAATATTAAAAAACTATCTGAAAACAATTTTATAAAACATGTACATTGAATAAAAATATTTCCTAGCAGAGACTTAAATATAAACAATCTCAAATAACGATGAGATTGTGAAATAAAACCTTACCACTTGGGTTTCTTTTCAATCATAATACCTCGGAAATAAATAAATTAAAATGAAACTTTAAATACTAGGAATACAAATATATTCATGATATAATATATCAAAGGGGTGGTATATACATCAAAAAATATAAATTAGTGGTGAGTATATCATATGTCTCACATATGTAAAAGTGATATGAGAAACACTTAACTCAGATTCGACTTCCTAACAATTTTTTTTAACCCCCTATTTAATAGTTATAAACATGTTATTAATTTATACAAAAATAATATTTATATTTATATTATCATATATGATCCTCTTATATTATCTTATCACTCCTTTTTTAATAATATTTACTTATTACCCTTGTTTTGGGTGTTAACTACTTCATTTTCCATGAATTCTTTGGTTTGACAGTCTTGGTCTTTTTACTTTGATAAAAGTTCCATAATTTCCAAAATGCTAATAATGATATAAATAAAATATATATTCATTATAAATGTATGTAAATTAATCCATTAAAGTTAGATTTAGAAAATTTTATTGCACCATTCATGGAGATGGTAAGCTGTACGTACGTATGAACGTTGTTTCCATTTTGACGGATGGAATGAAAGAAAGGTGAATATAAATTAATATTTATAACATTATATTTATGCCATAAATATAATATATAATCATTATTTCTGTATTTATAACCATCTGAGTAAATTTTGGATGAAAAAGGAATTACACCACTTCGTGGAGATGGTAAGTCGTACATACACATGAGCAGTGTTTTTTATTTTGATAGAATGGAGAAGAGATAGAAAATTAATTTCCCATGAAAAATATAAAATATTATTATTTTGATGACACTAAAGTTATTAATTCATAATTTTTATATCACATTAAGAGTAAGTAGAAAACGAAATAAAATTGAAAGATTTAGTAAAGACGATAACCTTTTCTTAAAGAATCCTCCTTTGGATCTCCTCTTAGGGACTCTAGGTTTGGTATTTTTGAAGAAAAGGACCTACATAACATGTATAATTATGTTATAAATATAAATGGTTATGGTTATTTTCATATAAATCGGTTAATGTGGTGTGAATATGTGAGGGAGTTGGGGCACTTTTATAATTGAGGTGAGGGCCACTTTTAGAATTTCTCAAAAGATTAAATTATATTAAATAAATTTATCATTAAAATGAATCCAAACGGAATGAGATTAAAATATAATATGGGATAGGTTTTTAATCCCATATACCAATATTATTTAGACAGCTTTTTATGTAATTTCATACCTTAACATTTTGATTAACCCCTTGGTAATTATTTTTGACCTTAACCATAATAACCACTATTTTAATCATAAAGGGTTAATGATGCTACTATAAACAAAAAAATCCTCATAAATAGACCATTTATGATTTTTTTAACTATTTTACATTCACATGAAAGAAAATAATATTTTTATGAATTTTAAATCAATTAATAAAATATTATTTGGATAAATTATTGTTAATGTCAATTTTGACACTATTCAATTAATTTGACTTCAAAGACATAAATAAAATAGGTAAATTAGAATATCATACCTTAAAAACTATATAATATTTCATATATATCTATAGAAAAATTTACACATTAACTAATTCAAATTATATAAAAATTAATATTTTTAGAATAATTTATTTTATATTTCTGTAAATTAATTAAATATTGTATTAGCAATGCACAAGCATTTTAGGTAATTATATAATTTATAAAAATTAAAAATAAATTCATATAAGGAAAATTATATCATTAAAATAAAAATAAAAATTTATTTTCATTCATATCTTTCTTTTTACCTATGGGGATACATAGAAGATACTAAAAACAAAGAGAGTGACATTTAGTAACTATCTTAAATTAAAATAATATAAAAGTCATTTTCATGAAAGATCATCCATTAAATAACTAAAATTAAAGACTAAGGTAAAAAAGTGTATAATAATATTAATTAAATATTTTTTGTAGAAGTTTATGTCGTAGTTATACCCTTATCTTTTTGTTTTAACCTCCCTTCAAATCTTTTGAAAATTACCGCAGTATTAAAATTTTCTACTATATAAGGGTCAATAATGTTACTATAAAATTCCAAAAGACTAATAAATGGACTATGGTATATGTAATTAACCATATATAATTAATTTTTCATAATTTACTGTTTTTATTATTTTTTAATCATTTAATAAAATATTATTTACTATAAAATATTCATAATATCAATTTTTAGAATTATTCATTTCTTCAACTTTAACATTATCAATACAAAACTTAGAAATAGAACCAAATATATTATTATATCCCTAACATTACAAGTCCTAAAAAAATTTGATATCATTAATTATCTCAAATTATATTTATTTTAATACTTTTAATATCATTTATTTTATTTTCTTCAATAATTGAATAATTATTACATCAGTGTTGTGTAATATTTAAGGTAATAATTTATTCACTAAAAAATTTAAAAAAATTATAAAGAAAAATATAAATCTTTTATATTTCATAATAACAACTATAGTTGAACATAGCCTCTGGATAACCTCATATTAAAAATGTTATAGTTATTAAAAATATTAGTGTGTCATCTTTTACATTTTTTTAAATATAATATTATGAATATAATAATCACTTTCAAATGGAAAAAAGTCCATATATTCAATAAATGAATAATTATGGACCAAATTTTTTCAACCAAATTTTTTTTTGCAAGGGTTAGTGTCATTTTATAGTTATATTATTTTTAACCTTAATTACCTGATATACCTATAACTATGGTAACAAAAAATACCAATGTTACTATTCATATTGACTAAAAATAAAAGGGGTATATTTAATATATTTTAATCTCATGATTCCAAAATATGGAATCTATTTTTAAAAAAAAATCAATACAAAAAATTTGAAGAATTTAATTTAAAATTAAACCTGAAAACGCAATGAAAAATAGTTTTTTTTAAATACCCTTTCAAGTATAAAAGGTTTTTATACTAAATTAATGTATAAGATTAATTTAAAATAGAAAAATTATATTAAAAGGAACTAATTAATTTTTAAAACTAATACAAAATATAATTTTACTTAGTAAATTCTTTAAAACAAAACATAGTTTTCAAAGAAAATCAGTATGTTCACTATTCATTGAAAATCCAACCTTTTCAAAAAAAAAATCTCAAAAAATCATCCCAAGATAATTTTGACATTATGAATCCAAAAATGAAATAATTTCTCTAAAATTTATAGAAATTAATTATAATATTCTTATAAAAATCAAGAAACCCCATTTTTGAAGAAAACACATTTTTGAAGAATAAAATTACTTTACTAAAAATCAACTACATATTCAAAAAGCATTAATTAATACATTTTAACTATTTGGGTCCTATATATATCATAATTTTATTAATAAAATTTATACCTACCAATTTATTGGCCAACTTATAATATTAATATTTAAATAATGATATTTTTTGATTTGTTTAATCTTGGTGTTTCTATTGAACATAGTGTTCTTTTGAAATATTGGGGTGTTACATTCTATCATTAAATAAATTGCATCCTAGAAATTTTAACTTCTGATTGGTAATAATTAGTTTGTAATTTGAAAATAATTTTTCATAAATCTCACATTGTAAAAAGGGTGAATAAAACTTCCTCTTAAAAAATAGGGAAAGGGAAAAGAGAATCTCCCCACAAAACTATGATTCTGAATATGAGAGAATTAATAGGAAGTGAAGATATAGACATGGAAGAAAATTATTTTCTTGTGATCATTGATCATAAGAAATTTAATGATCTTGATAAATATAACAATAACAATATCATAAACCACATATGTTGAAAATATCATCAATTCATCCAAAAATTGAAGGTTATAGTATAACATTTTTCTTTCAAGATTATTTTTCTTAGAGTTGAGGAATTACTTTACCACATATATGAGGAACATAAAGAAATATACTTACTTTAAAGTATAGTTTCATCCTTTAATAAATTTCCACCACAAACTCATAATTTTCTCCAAATGATGAATAAGATGAATATTTCAAGCCTAATGCACAAAGATCAGCTTTTAGTAGATCATATAATCCACAAAAGGATAAAAATACACTCCTCTTATATTTAGCTATAAATTAAAACCAAAATGGTTGTAAAAAGTTATCAAATATAGATAAATACATTAATTTATAAAACATCAACAATAATAACCATGTTTCATTTTAATCAAATCCTTAAGTTGTTAATCATAATAATCCTCCAAGATATGTCAAACCAAATTCATGACCCAAAAATTTAGAAAAAAAATCACTATAGTTAAAAAATTCAATATACATATTATTAGATATATTACTTAAATATAAAAATGATATAAACATGCATGCTTACAAGAATTAACTTTCTCCTTATTCCTTAAATAAAATACATATTATTAGATATATTACTTAAATATAAAAATGATATGAACTCCATCAATGATAACATAAAACACTTTGTCAACAAATCATTAATTGGTTTCAATATATTTAGTATTATCCAATTTACATTATCCATATCAATCATCTCTTTATCCCAACATCATTATCTCAACCTCAGGAACATATTAAGTATTATCCTCCCGCAATCATGTGTTTTCCAAGAGGGTTATCTTATCACTAAGTCGCTTTTCTTGGTTATCAGTTCTATTCAATATATACAAAAAAATCCTTTAATAAATGGTACTATATTACAATCCTTATACATTTAACAATTCTTATAATGATATTTTCATTAATAAAATACTTTTACATCATATTTCACGGATCCAAATGCACAACCACAATAATCAATCTAGCTTGACAATATTAATAGAATGATCTTGACCTTAATCCCTTAGCTTATTCTGAGGTATATTCCATTGACTCTTAGGGAATTCATTTATATGATGCATCATAACCTTATAGTGGAAGCATTGCACATTGGAATATTCTTTTTCCCCTTTAATTCATGAGAAAGGTGGCCATTCTTCCCAAAAATGAACACAACTCCTTTTCCCTTAAAGCATGTACCAAGGTGTTTTCTTCCAAAAGTATTACATGTTGGAAAATTTATATTTCCATTATTCCATTTATCTATTTTCTTTCTATCATCCTCTTCTTCTCTTTCTTCCCTTCTATTCCATAATACTTATAGAATTGTTTCTCTATCTTTAGAGTACATGATATTATGTCCTCATATAATGAGAATGTTTGGAAGACTATTTACCTTCAAAATATTTTCTTAATCCCGTCAAGGAAATTATAATTCATACTCTTTGGATTAATTTCGATGATACAATTTATATTACTTCTAATATATGCCATTTCTAAAAAATTTCATATACTAGATTATATTATGAATCAAAATTTATAATTTTAAAACTAGAAAAACACCTAACATAAATTGAAAATTTATGTATAACAAATATCAAAATCATAAGCTTTATTTCTTTGGGAATATTCTCAAAATTCCATTATAGGGTATCATTTACTTGGCCTATGTTTTTCTAAATCTAGTTCCCAAGGTTTCTACTAAAATTCCTTAGATACCAATTTTAAATACACCAAATTAATTAGCCTAGATGCAGTGGTTACATTTTTACATTAGAATAAGATATAAGTAATGGTGTCCTAAAGGAACTAATAGTTTAGCAGTCTTAGTAAACTAGAAACATACATGTAATTCTCATTAAATTTTAAAACATCAAAAACACAATGATTTTTCTTTTACAATTCCTTTATTGCCCTTATTGTATCCATACATATCAAACAAAAACCACTTCTTCATATCCTGGGGTAAATAAAACATAAGTAAGGGGTGGGTTTAGGTGATCGGTAAGGGTAATAATATAGTGTATGTTATTAATAAATAAGTCATAATCAATAGTTCAAAGTAAATAACTGAAACACAAGTCATTTAATCAACAACTTGAGCACAATATGGCAGGAACAAATGATGATCAAATAATTCCATAATAATAAGATCTAAAACATATCCATGGATATCATAACTGATTGGATAATCACATGGAAATCAATAAATAATCTCACAATGATGTAATGAATAATGTTATGCATCATAAACATACAATAAATGATTCTCCTAAAACACCAAACATAAACAGGTAAGACCTTATCCAATACCCAAACTAGTTTGTCTCATTATACCTACGAATGCATCGAAGGGCTATATAAGGCATCACCCATCACTTACTAAGTCCAGTGAATTATTCATATGATATGGGTGAAGCATAATCTACATAAACATACAAAATTTTAACAATTACCCCAATCAATAAACATAATCATAAACCATCTAGAGTAATATGACTGATATCAAACTGGAACATCCAAAATTGAACTGATCATAAACCATACAAATAAATAAATAAGATGGTATAATTAAAACATATCCTTCATGAAGAATAATTATAATAATGGTTATTAATATTTATGAATAGAAATTCCATAATGATACTATTAAAAATATTTTTTAAGAAAACATATTTTCAAATTGAAATTCATTAAAAAAAGAAGTTATGAGAATACGAAGGAAAAATTTTTATTTGAAAATAACCATGAAAAATTATAAAGTAAACTTAAAGTAATTAATTATTCATGATGGAGGGAAAATACATTCATTATTTATAAGTTAAAAAAACATTCCTTTAATATTTTTTTCAAAAAGTTACAAAGCACCTCGTTTGGAAAATGAAAAAAAAAAGATTCATTTCAATCCGATTTGTAAAAATTAAAACATGGATAAAAATAATTTTAAATACTCGTAGAAAAATATTAAAAACCTTTTTGAAAACATTTTTATAAAACAAGGACATATAAGATAAATATTCTCCAACAGATACTTAAACATAAACAACCCTAAATAATGATGAGACTGTGAAATAAACTCTTACCACTTGGGTTTCCTTTGAATTGTAATCCCCACGAAAGAAATAAATTCAAACAAAACTTTAAATAACATTAATAAAAAATATATTTATTATATAATATATCAAATGGGTAGTATATACACCACATAATAGAAATAAGTGGTGAATATGGCATATGTCTCAAAGAAGTAAAAGTGAGACGAGAAATCCTTACCTCAGGTTTGATGTCCTTCAAATTTGTTCAAACCTCTTATTTAATGGTTTCAAACTTATTATTAATTTATAAAAAAACATATTAATATTTATAATATCATATATTATCCTCTTATATCAACTTTTCACCAGGTTTTTAATAATATTTTGTTATTACACTGGTTTAGGGTGTTAACTGCTTCATTTTTTCATATATGCTTTGTCTTGGTAGTTTTAGTCTTTATAATTTGATAAAAGTTACATAATATGCATAATTTTAATAATGATAAAAATATAATATATATTCATTATACATGTATTTAAATTAATCCATTAAATATAGATATAGAAAATGTATTACACTGTTCATGGAGACGGTAAGTCGTATGTACGTATGAACGATGTTTCCATTTTTCGATGGATGGAATGAAATAATGTCCAATAGTAATTAATATTTTTTAAATTTATTTCATAAATATAATATATACTCATTATTTCCATCTTTATAACCATTTGAGTAAAGTATTTATGGAAAGTGAATTGCATCGCTACGTAGAGATGGTAAGCCGTACGTACGCAAGAGCGATATTTTTGATTTTTTTAGGATAGAGAAGAGATTGAAAATAGTTGTCCCATAAAAATAATAAAATATTAGTATATTTATTATAATAGGGTTATTAATTTATAATTTTTAAAACATGTTAAGAGTAATTATAATAATAAATAAAATTGAAAGAGTCACTAAAGATGATTACCTTCTCTTGAAGAATCCTCCTTTGGATCTCCTCTTAGGTACACTAGGGTTGGTCTTTTTAGAATAAAAGGACCTCCAAAACATGGTTAATGAGGTTAGAAAGATGAATGGGTAGGTTTTTGTCGAGCTAGAAGGATCAATGTGGTGTGAATAATTGAGAGAGGAGGATCCCTTTTATAATTGAGGTGAGGGGCACTTTTGGAATTTCTGAAAAGATTAAATTATAATAAATTCATTTGTCATTAAAAATGGATCCAAATGGAAATTTATTTGAATATAATAAATTATCTGGTTTTAATACCATCATTAAATATAATTTATACAACTATTGGTGTAATTTGTATCTTTATCGTTTTAATTAACCCCTTAGTAATTATTTTCAACCTTAACTGTATTAACCACTATTTTAATCATAAAGGCCTAATGGCATTACTATAAATAGAAAAATGACCCATAAATAGACCATTTATAATTTTTTAACTATATTCCATTCACATGGATGAAAATAATATTTTTATTGATTTTAAATTGTCTAATAAAATATTATTTAAATAAATTATTATTAATCTCAATTTTGATGTTATTCATTTAATTTGACTTCAGATGCATCAATAAAAAGGTAAAATTAGAATATAATTATTTCAAACCTCTATAATATTTCATATATATCTATAAAATTCATTGCACACATTAATATTTTCAAATTATATCAAAATTAATATTTTTAAAATCAGTTATTTTATTTTTTTGTAAATTAAATAAATATTGTATTAGTATTGCACAAAAAATTGAGGTAAATATATAATTTATAAAAAATAAAAATAAATTTATATAATTAAATTTATTTCTTTAATATAAAAATGGATATTTAGTTTCATTCATATCTTGATTTTTTCCTTATGTGGACACATATAAGATATTAAAAACAAATTGAAATTTTATAACTATCTTTGATTCAAATAATATATAAGTCATTTTCATGTAAAAGTGTCCAATAAATAAATAAAATTAATGTATAAGTTCATATGAGTCTAATACTATTTATAAAATAATTTTTTTACAAGTTTAGGTTATGGTTATAACCTTGTCTTTTTGTTTTAACATCCTGTTAACACTTTTGACAATTGTCGTACTATTAAAATTTTCAACTATATAAGGGTCAATAATGTTACTATAGAATGAAAAAAGACCCATAAATAGAATATGGTAGATTTAATTAACCATAAATTATTAATTTGGAGTAATTTAATATTTTTTTATTTTTTATTCATTTGATAAAATATTATTTACTATAAAATATTCATAATGTCAATTTTTAAAACTATTCATTACTTTAACTATAATAATATCAAGATAACACATATAAATTGAACCAAATATTTTATTATATCCTTTACATGTCAAGGTAATATATAAAATTCATTTATCTCATTAATTATCTCAAATTATATTTATATTAATATTTTTATTATCATTTCTTTTATTTTTCCAATAATTGAATAATTATTACATCAGCATTGTATACACATTCAAGGTAATTATTTCTTCACTAAAAATTTAAAAAAATTACCATGATGACGATAAAAAATTTATATTTCATAATAATAGTCATAATTGAACATATCCTCTAGATAACCCCATATTAAAAATGTTAAAGTTATTAAAAATAAGAGTATGATATCTTTTACCATTCTTTAAATAAAATATTATAAACATCATAATCACTTAAAAATGGTTAAAAAAGAATATATATTTTAACATTTAATAAATATGGATGAAATTTAATCATCCCAAAAAACTATAATAAGTTTTATGATCATTTTATAGCCCCTACCATATTATTTCTAGCCTTAATTACCTTATTTACCCTTTACCGTGGTGACAAAAATTATCAAGGGTACTATTTATATTGACCAAAAATAAAAGTGGTATATTTACTAAATTTATAACTCCTGATTAAAAATATGGAATCCATTTTTTAAAAATTCAAGACACAAAATCTATAGAATTTAATGTAAAATTAAACTGGAAAAATGCAACAAAAAACAGTTTTTCATAAAAATTCCATTTTTAAGTATAAAGTGTTTTTATACTATATTCATGTATAAAAATAAATTAAAAGACCAAAATTAGATTAAAATAAAAAAATAAAAAATAAAAAAATCCAAAATAGGATCTGACTTTGTAAATTATTTAAAATAAAATACAATTTTCATTAAAAATCAGTATTTTTCATTATTCGTTAAAAATTAAAACTTTTCAGAAAATTATCAAAAATTCATCATAAGATAATTCCGAAATGATGAATCCAAAAATAAAATAAATTTTCTAAAATTTATATAAATTAATAATAATATTCTTATAAAAACATAAAAACCCATTTTTGAGGAAAACATATTTTTGAAGAATAAAATTACTTTACTTAAATTCAATTACTTATTCACAAAGAATGAATTGATAATTTTTTACTGAGTAGGTCCTATATATATTTCATAATTTTGTTAATATAATTTATTCCCACCAATTTAATGATTAGGTTATAATGTTCATGTTTTAATCATAATATTTTTGGGTTTATTTAATATCAGTATTTCTATTAAACATAATGTTCTTTTGAAATATAGGGGTGTTACAAACTATTACTCATCCTTTGTGGAAATATTAAATGAAATTTTTATCACATATTTTTCATGGTATTGCTGATTTATATGATTGAATTTTAATTGTGATTTCATAACTGTAATCTGATAACATGATTATAGTTCTCTAATTATCTACTATTATTTATGGTTATGATATGGTTATGTATATCAGAGGCATTATAAATTTATATTGAAGTCCTTATTTTGGTTTTTTTGTGATAGGTTTATGGAGATAGATTGGTCAAAAAGTAAGATAAAGACTGTTTTTATGCCTAAATAGTATTTATAGAGAATATATTCATGTTATCTAGGAGTGAAATTTTGATTATGAGACATGATTATCATAATTTTTTAAATTTTAAAATACCAATTTTTGTGGGTTATGAAGTTATTGATTTAATTTTGTACTGATGTTATAAGAGTGAATCTATAATATCCTGGACCTAGTGTTTCATCAAGTGACCAAACAAGATTAGCTACATGACCTCAAGAGCACCTCCCCATATACCATAGGCTTCCGAATATGGATGAGGGTGTAAGGAACATAGTGGGGAGACTATACCATCTTGAATAATGTATAAATAAAATGGAAAATAATAATAGAGTAGCATAAATTGAATTAAACATAATCAATAACATGAATCCATAGAAGAATAAAGAACAACTCCAATAACTCAATAATAATAGAATCATGTAATGACAAGCTGGAATGTAACTAAATGACATAGTAAAATTCAAAAAAATATAAGACTGTGTGTACTCAAATAAAGACTCCAAGATCCTAATCCCAAACCCCATGTTGATCCCATATCTAATATCTAACCCATTAATAAATAAATAGTCAGCAACAGGGTCCCTTTCCCTTATCCAAACCTACATCTATGAAATTATTTAGGGTACCAAACAGTGGACCTTCTAAGGTGTGAGTAAAACTCAGTAGTTCCACACCATCATGTATAAAAAAATCCAATCTTATATATATAGTTCATTCAATAAAGTGATAAACATGGTAATAATTTAATCAATTAATACTACACAAGAAATAAATCCACTAACCCTTGAGCTCCGGTTTAACACCAAGGGTCAGCCCTAACCTACTTTGACATGAAGTTAATGATCTTTGAGCATGTCACAAAACCATACCAACCATTTACATAACCCTCAAAGGGTATATACCACAATTCATCATAGGAGAACCAATCAGATACCTATAATCATTACAGCAAAATTGGGCCAAGCCCTACTACCATGACTCGACCCAATGGGGCTCGAGCCACGACTCCCCAAACTCACCTCCAATTGACAGGGTTTGGAAACTAGCATCGAGTAGGATATCACACACATGGTAGGAAATATCCTAATATACTTGTATGCATGCACCCACATACACCTCCATTCAATAGTGCAAAGATATATAAAAATTTAAAACTAAAATGCATGCATACATCTATCCTAAACCATAGTACAATAGAAGTATAAAATGGGAGAAATAAACTCCCACAAAAAGAAAACTAAAAAATAATCCATCCTTCTCTGAAGGAGTGGGTCTCTATTAAAATACACACTTGTAATCTCCACGATATTCTCTGGTAAAAACCATGGTTAGTCTAGCTAATACACTTTATCTGCTTCGGGTCCTACTAGGACTCCATAGAAGGACTTGTGGTCTGCACAAGACACAAAACATGTGGGAGAAGATTTTGCAGGGGTGAGTATAAGAATACTCAGTAGGCACCCCAAAACCCAAAAAAAAGGGAACAACTGTAAGGCAATAGTCAACTCAACCCATCCATAGGGAACCCAATTAAGAGAGAAACTCCATCTCAAACCATTCTTGGCTATACTTGACTAGTCTTCTCAACACCCCTAGCATGTCAACGAAATAACACATACCATAGAGACTCCTAGAACATACCTATATATGATCCCAAGTATCATGTTCCCAACCATATAATATCCATGGTAACCAACTCTAGGTATCAACTCAACGCTCGCAACTGTCTAATAAGGTACCAAACTCATAGAGAGCAACAGGTTCCTACTCGAGGCCTGAAGGTAGAATCTGACCTCAAAGTACACACACCAAGAGCCTAACGATACCTGATGGCATGTATAATGATAAGGACAAGCATCAACAACTCAAATTCTATAAAAAAACCTCTCCATCCTACATAGAACTTAACTGAGATATGTCACTCTATCATGAAAGTGAACTATCAGCACAACCCAGCCAACCCTCGTGGTACCTATCTGTGAGGGTACGCTTGACAGAAAGCAGCATGGAAGAAGTCACCAAGTTACTAAACCAAATAAAACTCCTCAAGTGGGGGATTTCACCTAGGTTCCACTGGGGGACACTGCAAACCATATCTAGAACAAAGTACAAAAAATGATTGCCTAGTATATTATTAATACCCCTGTAGAGTTATTCATGCTGGTTCCAAGAACTCTTCCTAGGGAAAATATCATGGTAGATTTTAAAAGGAAGAAATAAATCTCGATACATAGATAGAGGTTCTACGACCAGGTCTCACTGAGGGATCTATTCCCAACTAGAACAACATCTTGGGTAGAGGATCAATTCCCAGGTAAATATTGGTAAAAGTGATTCCAAGAATCCTACTAGGGAAACATGAAAGGATGTGAGGATTTCCTCGGGCCTCTCGAGGCTACACATGCTTCAAATCCACTGTCTCTATTTTCTAAAAATATTGAGAAAACTCACTCTGTAAAGTGGAAAACATCCCTATTTCACATACACAAATCAATTGAAGAGGGGTTACAATCGAGTGAAGAGGACATGATACTGAAACCCTCAAAGTGAAAGGACCAGAAGGATCCACTCAATCCTGTGAGTCAAGGAATCGCTAACCCATAAAACCCATAACAAAATGCCTACACATCGCATCTCCTAGGACCAAACAATGCTCACTATCGCATTCTATGTGGAAAACTACTCAGGATAGGCTTTTCACGAGTAGGAATTCGAGATCCAAATGAGGAGATACGGGAGGCAGAATATCCTAAAAGAGTACACAGTGTGCATTGGGGTACACAGGGCATGTGATCCCACCTAAGCACCCAGTTGTGTATCCTTTGTACATGGTTTTCCAACCCATTTAGGAGTATAGGGTGTGTGAAGGAATTAAATGCCATGTCCCACTTCACTTAGCCCTTAGTCGTGTTTCTCCTTCACACAGCCCAGCCATCTCTGTCCCTTACATGCCATGCATCACATACTACATGGCATGTTCAGGTTATATGGCCACCTGGCCATGTGGTTTACCTATGCCTGTGTACCGAACCCTATGTCCATTTACTTTGGTTGTTTTCTTTTCCACGATCATGTATTGCTACATAGCTACACTGGATGTTTCCCCCGGCCACACGATGAGGGTCCCTAATTGGATTTTATCCCCCTAATACATAATTTGTAGACCCTAAAACTCCATCTTCCCTAAATGGGAAGAACATGTGGTGTGTAGGACTAGTTTACATTCCATGTAGATGGGAAACTCTATCAGAAATTCCCTCCAAATAGCCCAAAACACCCCCATTCATCCCGAAACACTCAGATCGACCCCCGAGGAATTCCTAGAAAGAATATAAGGGCTCTAAAACCATATAATGATGCGGAAAAATGAGGATCAAGAACAAAATAAAAAAATTCCTACCTATCATGTGAAACATCGAATCTTTAGGTGTAGAATGATGTTTGTGAAGCACTAATTCTTGATCTAGTGATGATTGGCATAAAAAAAGGATCTGGTGGCACCTCCATGCCTTGGTTTTTCTATCAGTCAAAAGGATAGGAAGAGGGGGAGTGGGTTTCATCTCCTTCTACATGTTTTAAAAAGGTAGAATGGGGTGAGGGATATTTGGTTTAATTTTTATTAAAACAATATTTACTTAACACCTCGTCCCGACACACCTCCGACCCTACACCAGGCGTCGACAAAGTTTATGTCACCCCTAGGGTAAACACAATGTTCTGAACCCAACCACAGACTCAGAAATACAATCTGAGACTCCTCTTTGGATTTATTCATATCTCAATTGAAACTTCACATGGGTGATAAAATATATTTAATATTTTTCATATCACTTTGTCGAGGATCACTGGCCCTCAGATTCCTACAAAAAATCAATGTCAGGCTTTAGAAATATTCTTAAAAATATTCCAAAGTCTTATATGTAAAAACTTAGGTTTCTACATCCTCCCCAACATAAGTATTTTTATCCCTAAAAAGCAAAATACAAGGAACATGGGAAAGGTATTAAGCTCTCAACTGGGACTCCCATGCCAGTGAGCTCATGAGAGGTTATTGTGCTGTAAAAAACATGCACCAAGAAGAACCAAAACACTGAAAGGCAACCAAAAATTCCACCAAGTGTTCTCATGGTTCCTAAAATCACATACTCTGGGGAACCTTAAAGTGAAACCACACACCTTTCATCCCGCACTAGGTCAATATCATGTAATAAGCGGCATTTATTCCCTTGGTTGTGATAGGTGGAAAACCCCAAACTCCAACCACATAACTACTAGAGGGCCTATAAACATGGAACCTCACTAACCCATGCCAGAAATGAAAGAGAGGGTTTGTGAACCTCAAATATAGCTTGTCATCCCAATTAACACTTTGAACCCTCGATGAAGTGAGATCCAACCGAACACAAGATCTCATTGTCGAACACCCAGGGACACCTTCTTTAGTCAACAACTACCCCAAATGATCCCCAAAAGACCTCAAATATCTATAAGTTTTCTGTTATAACACCAACATGACACTAATGGAAATAGACCACCTCCGCACCTCAACTCTTCATGTGATTGGTGCTACATAAAACCTCATAATCTTAAAACACTCCCCACCTTAAGTAAAATCCATCAAGAATGCATCCATGGGATATCTCATCACATGAGACCTCAGAAGAAACCTCAACACCTCAATACAATATCTTCGTCACATGTATAAAAAATAGGGTTTCCCAAGTGTACACACTGGGTCTTACAAGCCCTTATGAAACTACTAAAAACATAAAAAACCGACCATGAACTCATAGGTTGAATGAAATCATCCACCAAACTGTGATATTATCCAAATTGGGTGGCACTGACTCACCCTAATGGTTTTATATTGAACCTCAAGGTCATGTCTTAGTGGGGGAAATCATATATTACATGCGAATTTGAAGATAGTATGAACCACACCACAACCTCCTCAAGTGTCCCATGTACAATTTTTCGAAGAGAACATGGGGGTACTAACTAAAAAAAAATCCAACCAAGATTCTCACACTTGTTCTTATCAGGCCCTATGACTACCAACCACCCTCACGCAAATGATCCAAACACACAAGTATAATAAACTCATCCACCACACCTCGATACTTTCCAATTTGGGCGGCACTAAATCACTTGCACAATTTTCATCGCATCACAAAAATGTGTCTCAGTGGGCGAAGGATCCCTATTACTTGTATATTCTAATATACAATGAAAAACACCAACATAGGTCTCCACTAACATCATGTGTCTTCCTAAAAACACAAGAAAGAAATAGAAAGGAATTAGTACCACCCAACAGTGTCTAACAATCATAATATAGAAAGTAGAAAAGAAACAGACCAAACCTCTATTCATCTATAGCCTTTGGGTCAACACCCTCTAGAACATGCAATCACCCAAGTCCCTTTCCACCAACACTATGAGTCTGGCCTAGACCACCTGGGGGTGGTGGTACTGGTAATGGATCAAAGCGCCAAGCACCTCCTGACACTCTGGCTTTGACGTCTCATTTGTTGCTCAATGAGACTCATTAAAACTGTTACCACTTCCAAGATGGTCTGTCAATCAACTCACCCTTAGAATCATGGTGGGTTATACAATATCTCACAACATGTCCCTACCCATCACATGTGTAGAAGAACCTCTATCACTACTGACTAGAACCTCGACGCATCTCCTGAGTCAAGGCATGGGAATACCTATGAAAATGATGGTTCCTTCTGCATTTCACAGTTGATAATTGCGGGTCCTACTTGACCTGGACTGTAGATGAACTCTTTGTTTGAAGCTTGAGGTATGTGTGGGACCCCAACACATCGGCTTACAAGAAAAACAGAGCCATCCATGGATCAGTCTTACAAGTTGCATCCACCTAAACCGTCAGAGGTGGGTTTAATAACTGCTTGATGAGTGGTGGCTCCACCAGCTATACAATCAGAGAAGAACCTACCTCATCACCAGGCCCCTATAAGGTGACCTCATCACTCATTATGTCCTACTCAAAACCCGTTTGTGGAAACCTAAAAGGATGTCATCGTGTAAACATCCTAAAACAAATTCAATATGCACCATGGTCAAATAGTATATCTCTGGAGCTAACACAAAAAAGATAGGAAAAACCCAAAACCCAGTCCTATAATATGCATGTACCTTTATTTCCCTATGACTAGTTTCAAAATGTATTGAGTCAAAAGGAATGTTATCAAAGTTCTAGTGAATGGATATGCCATCCACCCACACCAACACTAGAGGCCCTGGCCTAAAAGCTAAACTGAAAACATCTTAACACTATCACTATGAAACCAAAATCAATCTCATGATAGTGGTCCCAAAGTGAAACTCGCTCTGATACCACTCTATCATGACCCGACCCAATGGGGCACGAGCCGTGAGCCCCAAATCCCACCTCCAATAGACCAGGGGCTGGCGACTAGTATCGTGTAGGCTATCACACACATGGGAGGCCTTAGCCTAAGATACCTATACTCATGCACCCACATATACCTCCATGTAACAGTGAAGATATATATAAAAACTGAAAACTAAAATGCATTTATACAAATATCCCAAACTATAGTACAACAAAAGTTAAAAAAAAGTGAAAAATACATGCCCAGCAAAATAAAGTTTTAAAATCACCCAACCTACTTTGAAGGTGGGAATCACTGTCAAAAAAATCACTGGAAAGCTCCACGGTACGCTTTGGTAAAAACACTGGTCAGTCCATATACTATGTTTTGCCTACTCCAGGTCCTACTGGGACTCTGTCGAAGGACATATGGTCTGCAAAAGTTATAACATGTTCTGGAAAAGCCTGTGCAGTTGTGATTATAAGAATACTCTGTAGGCACCCTAAAACCAAACCAAAAATAAGATACTATAAGGTAATAGTAAACTTGACCCAGCCATAGGGAACTCAATTGAGATAGAAACTCCATCTTGAACCATCCTCGGTTCTACTTGACTAGTCAACTCGACACCCCTGGAATGTCAAAAAAATTAAACATACCACAGGGACCCCCAGAACATACCCAGATATACTCCCAAGTCTCATGGTCCCGACTATAGACTACCCACAATAACCAAATCGAGGTCTCAATGCAATGCTCGTAGTATTCTAATGAGGTATCGACCTCATAGATAGCAACAGGTTCCTAATCAAGGCCTGAAAGTAGAATTCTGCCTTGGGGTACACACACCAAGATCCTAGTCATCCATAATGGCACACAGAATGAGAGGGGACAAGAATTGACGACTTTTATTCAATGAGACAACCACTCCATATATATGGAAGTTAATCAAGAGATGTCACTCTATCGAGAAAATGAACTAGCGACACAACCCGACCAACCCTTATGGTACCTAGCCATGAGGGCATGATTGATGGACAACACCACGGAAGAATTCACCCAGTTAATAAACTAACTCCAACTCCTCTGGTGGGGGATCCCACCCAGGGTCTGCTTGGGGAAACTACAAACCCCAGCTAGAACAACATACACAAACAGGTCTCCTAGTAGAGGATCAATCCCTGTGTATATTTGGTCACATTGATTCCAAGAACTATGCATTGGGAAAACATCACAGTAGATCACAGAGGGAAGACATGGATCTCGATACACAGATAGATGGTATGTTCCCATGATCATTGGGCTCTGTCCCCTACTAGAACAACATCCTTGGTAGAGGATCGATACTCGGGTAAATATTGGTCACACAAATTCTAATATCCCTACCAGGGAAACATGAAAGGATGTGAGAATCACACCGAGCCTCTCAGGGTAACACATGATCCAAATATTCTAAGTCTTTTGATGGAGAGGACTGAGAAAAATCACTCCAAAAGTGGGAAAACCCCATGTTTCATGTACACAAAGAAACTGAAGAGGGTTCACAATCCAATGAATAGGATGTGATAACAAAACACTCAAAGAGAAATGACTAGGGGGACTCACTCAACCCTGCTGATCAAGGTGTCGCTAACCCAAAAACCCCACACAAAAATGCCTACACATCATATCTCCTAGTCCCAAACCATGTAAACCATCACGTTCTATGAAGAAAAATACTTGGGATAGGCTACTCATGAGCCTGAATCTGAGCTCCAAAGGAGGATATAGGGGGAAGCATAAAATATCAAGAAGATCCTCAAGGAGTACACGACGTACAATGGGGAACACACGATATGTGAGACCACCCGAGCACTTGGCCATGTATCCTTTCTACATGTTTTTCCAACCCATGTAGGAGTAAACATTGTGTAAAGAAATTATGTGATGTGTCCCACTTCACCTAGACCCTAGCTGTGTTTCTCTTTCACACAGATTGGCTAGTCATGACCCTTACACACCATGATCCCCATACTACATGGTATGTTTGGGTTATACGTCCACCTGGACATGTGGTTTACTCATGCCCATGTACCAAACCCTATTTTTGTGTACTTTGGTCATGTTCTTTTACATGGTTGGGTACTATTACACGGTTTCCCTGATCATTTCCCCTAGCCACATGACGAGGGTCTCTACAAGGTATGTAGCCCCTGGTATATGGCGTTTAGACCCTAAAACTTCATCATCCCTGAATATAAATAATACACAACATGTAGCATTAGTTTATACACCATGTAGATAGTAAAATCCATAGTAAATTGCCTGAAAACAACTTGGATCACCCCCATTCCCCCAAAACACTCAAATCGACCCTCAAGGGGTCCCTAAAAAGAATCTAAGGGCTCTAAAACCATATAACGATGCATAAAAAAGAAGATCATGACCAAAGAGAAAAAACATGTACCTAATAGGTGAAACATTGAATATTCAAATGAAGAATGATGCATGATAAGTTCTTATTATTGATTTGGCGATGATCGGCATCAAAAACAGGATCCGGCGACCCCTCCTCTCCTTAGTTCATCTTTCGGTTGAAGAGAGAGGAAGAGGGGGAGAGGGATTCATCTCCTCCTCTGTGCACACCAAAGGAGAATGGGGAGAGGTATATTTTTTAAATTTCTATTAAAACAATATCCACTTAACACCCAATCCTGACTCGCCTCTGACCCAACACCCAGCACTGACAAAGTTAATGTCATGCCTAGGGTAAATGTGGTATTTTGAACCTAACAACGGTCACATAAATTGGATATGAGACTCCACTCAGGATTTATTAATGTTTCAAGAGAAATTGTTCATGGGTGATAAAATATATTTAACATTTTTAATATCATTTCTCTGATGCTCACCAATCCTCATATTCCTACACTGACTCAGTGCCTAGCATCGGAAATATTCTTATAAATATCCCAAAGTTTGATAGGGAAAAACTCGAGTCACTACACCTATAATAATTTTATCAACATTGGGACAAGCCCAATAATAATTACATCATAATAAGCCAAAGACCTATAAGCATCATTGTATAACCAGGACAAGCCCACTAAGAATTTTAACACAAATAGGCCAAGCCCTATAACATTACAGCATAACTGATCCCAAGCATAACACATATTATCACAATCCATTATGGTCAAATCATAAAATTACAATTTATCTTTCCATTCACAACACATATGGTTAGGATCTCAATTATCATCATTATTACATCAAATCTCATTCCAATTATTGTTTAAAACCCCAAGGTCATTAGCATACAAATTAACCAAATTTTAGTTTATATGATCCCATATCAAGAAAATACACCAATTTCATAAGTTATGTTAATTCATAATATTAATATAATGATTATACAATTTCCAAAACATCATAGGGTGTAATTATCAATCTAACCAAGTGAAGAATGGTCAAAGGTCGGCACACCTATTGGGTGGTCGTATGTCTATGTCTCGACATTAAAGGATCCAATGTGAGGTTTATACATGTGAAACTCATAAATAGAGGATAAAACAATTATTTAAGTCACTTTCATGGTGTGATGAAATGATTTCACATATTTTGCATACTAGAATAAATTGAAATAAAAAATAGGGATAAGTTATAGACCACCCACCTCAGAAATGAAGAAGATTCATACAAACTCTTAGTGTCCAAGATAACGTCTAGATCATTCTCAATTCTCTTCAAACTCTAGAATTATAAAACCAAGATTTTATGGATCGAGTCACCATGGATTGATCCCTAGAAGGTGGGGATTAAATCCAATGATAAAGGATGTCCAAAATACTTTGAAAATATCTCTAGGATGCCTAGTTGTTGAGATGAAATGTTTGAATCAAAAGGAGTTTAGTAGGGATAGGGTATATTTATAAACAAGATGTTAAAAATAAAACTAGGCTGTTGTCTTCTTGGTGCATGCTACAGAACCTCTTGACACGGGGTATGAAATGGCGTATCCTAAGGGACCACACCAAGACTCCCTTACTCGAAACATGTCTCACATCCATGAAAAAGTCCACAAAACAAATCTTGTTAACCTAGGGATAGACCATGATGCAACTGAGGACACCATGCCACAGACATTCCCTTTTCAAGGTAGGAGTTTTTTCGTAGCCTACATCCATGATATAGGGGTATCGGATTTAGAATAACTGGCCAAATCTAACAATAAGACCCTTACTCCACAGCCACTACCACCACGTCGTAGTGCTCAATCACCAAGGTAAGGACTATGTCACAAAACAAATACATGGTGTAGCTATTCCATGACTAGAAGTAGCCTAGAAAATCATCTCTTAGGACCCTACACTATATCCTTAAGATCCATGTTGCAGGCACCCACACTAAAGTGTATCCTAGAGCTCTACTCCATAGTCGACTCTATAGCTGAGTATTTTTTAAATCCCCTCCTTCTACATCATTCATCAGATTTACTCATACCAAAAAAGGCTTAAAAATAAGGTTATATTCAAAAAAAATAGGCTCAAATATGTTTATAGAAACTTTAAAAATGGATTCACCTAGAAAAATATGGAATCTGACAACCTCCACACCATATAAAGAATCATCCTCGAGATGATCCAAGTATCACTATAGGGTAACCGTGAAAAACTCTATCCACTGTGTCTTTATATCTGACCCCTTATCCCATGTATCATCTTGTAAATTCCCACACTGACACTTCACTCAAAATAGAGGTATGATCTTACCCTAGATATGCTTCTCACTATGGTCTATAATATGAATCTGATGTTCCTCAAAGGATGCATCAACATCTACCTCAGCGTCTTCTATGTATATCACATGAAAGGGGTCAAAATAATATCTCCAAATCCATGACATGTGAAACACATCATTCTTGGTTTTGTATTGTTTTGGAATAGATAAATAGTGTTCCACTGAAATAACCCTTTCCACAATCCCAAACAGCCCAAAAAACCTAGTCACTAAATTCCCCTGTTTCTAAATACGGTGTTTCCCCAGCCTAGGTGATACCTGAAGGAAAATAGGATGACCAATCTCAAACTCTATAGGCCATATATGATGGTCAGCATATGATTTTTTTCAATTATTCATGGTCACCAACTACATTCAAATCAACTGAACCTACTCAAATGTCACTTATAGAAGAATAGGTCCAATAAGTGTTGACTTTCCTACCTTTATCTAGAAAATAGGTGAACAATAATTAATTCTATAAAAATCCTTAAAATAATCCATTTGGATCGATATATAGAAGTTTTTATTATAATATAACTCCACAAGTGTTATATGCTACACCCAAGAACCGCCAAAATCCAAGACACGGGCTCATAACATATCCTCTATAATCTGAATTTTCTTCTTGATTATTCATTGAACTCAGAAGAACCTGTGATCCCAAAGCCTTATGGAGACTCTTCCAGAACTGAGATGTGAAATGAGGGTCTCAATCAAAAATCGATAATCCTTGGAACACTATGAAGTCAAAATATTTTTCATACATAGAGACTACCCAGATCATCAATGGTGAAGGTATCCCTAATAGTAAAAAAGTTGTATACTTTTATCAGTTGATTCTCGATCACCCATGCAGAATCAATCCTTTGGGGTGTCTAAGGTAATCCTATCACAAATTCTATAGTGACATCATATCACTTCCATTAGATAATGGGTAGGGGCTACAATATCCCAATAAGCCTATGATTCTTGGATTTCACCTAATAATAGGTGATGAATCTCACCAAGAAGACCACTATCACATTTTTCATCCTTTTCCACCATTATTACCTATGGAGATCATGATACATATTTTTCATACCTGGATGCACCAACCATTTTGAATAATGAAACACTCTCATTAGCTCCTCATGAAAACCCAAAGGAACTCATACTCCACATTAGAAAAAAAAGAATTCAACTCTTCTATGGGACCATCCTAATAGTGGTACCCCACTATAAAATTTATCCCTAATAACTATGCCCTTTGGATTATCTAACTACTCTTTCTTAATTCAGTCTAAAAGCATGGGAATAACAGATGTTAAAGTTTGAGCTATCTATCTCTAGGACTCCTGAATATCGAGATGCATTTCTGTAAAGTGTGACACCATCCACCACTCATCACAATAATCCCACACTACCTCAGTCTAAATATTATAGCTTAACGAATCAGCAATAACATTCCCCTTGCTCGATGTGTAAGCCAAATCGAAGTCAAAATACTACATTTACTCAACCCGACTCTTTTGATTAAGGTTCATGTATCGTTGGGAAAAGATTTAATTGTGGCTCTTTTAGTCTAACAATACCACAATACTCTCACCAAATAGATAGTTTCTCTAATATATTAGGGTGTGTACAACTATAGGTTACTCTGGATCATTTTTAGTGTAGTTCTTCTCATGTGGTCTCAGTTGTCTGGATCCATAAGCAACAACTCGATCTTACTGCATCAAAACTGATATAATTCCAACTCTGGATGAATCACAATACATGGTATAAACCTTTACTGTAAAAGGAAATTTTAGGATCGATACTAAGGTTATCTTACTCATTATCTCTTGGAAATATTTCTTACAAGCATCAAACTAAACAAACTTCACACCTTTATTGGTCATCCTGGACATCGATGTCACCAAACAGGAGAAGTCATAGATAAAATGTCGATAATAGCTAGATAAATCCAGAAAAATATCACTATTAAATACATTATTGGGTCACTCCAAAGACACAATAGCTATAACTTTCTATGGGTACACTACCACTCTAGCCTCCGAGATTACATGACCTAAGAAGTGAACTCGATAAATATTAAAGTTTCATTTTAATAGATTGGCATAAATCTGATGTTATCTCAGTATAATCAGGATGATTTTAAGATGTTTGAATGATCATATATTAACTAGGAGTACACTAAGATGTATTCAACAAAAACTACAACAAAATGATCTAATAACATATGTAATATTTGATCATCAAGACCGTGAATACCACCAGTGATTTTGTTATACTGAATGGCATCACTAAAAATACATACAAGTCATACCTACTTCTAAAAGTAGTTCTAGGTACGTGGATGGTCCCACTATCAATTGATAGTACCCTGACATCAATTCATTCATGGATAACACCTCTTAGCGGATCGAAGAGATCACCGATACACAGAATGAGATACTGATTCCTGACTTTCATCTAGTTCAATCTATGATAATCTACACAGAAGAAGAAAGTCTCATCAGCATTATTATGGGAGAACTCTATGGAGAAGTACTAGCTTGTATAAATCTTTGGATTTCAGGTCTTCTGACATAACTTTCAACTTGTGAATCTTTTCTAGTTCCATTTTTTAATATAGGATAAAAATTGGTTCAACTCCCGACACCAACTCAATTGTGAACTCAATCCCCCCTTTGGGTGGTAATATAGAAAATTATTTAAAAAAATACAACCAAAAAATGGTTCAAAGCTGGAGGAAAATAATCCTTCTATATTTTACCATCATTTAGAACAATTATTTCTATCTAATCTATGAGACAATCCAATCTGTAATGAATTGGTCCTACACAACCAGCCTGAAGATTCCACTCTCCCTAATGGATTTAGCTCCCTCATTCTAGAGATAGAAAGGTAACTCTACTCTGATAATATTTGATATAAACCTAGTACAGAGCTATCTAATCCATAACAAGAATCAAATCTAAGTCTACCATTTTCAATACAAACAACACCCAAGCAAAATAGTGGTCACTAGTTTCTAGAGAACATGCCTTGCAGTGTTTGATATCATTTGACCAAACTCCCAACGGTGTGTCGATATTCATAACACCATCCAAAAATTTCATAACCAAACCTAAAAAGTTCGTAAAGATAGTATATAAAGAGGAATATAATTCTATTTTATCAAAGAAAAAGTAAAAAAAGGGTAGATGATACAAGAATCATACCTCTGATGGTAGAAGGTCATTTGTCCAAACTAGCTAGAGTATATTTCATAGCGTGTAGCTAACTTTCCCCTCTTCTGAAGGATCTAATCTAACTACCATGTATTTTTTCCTCAAGATGGTATTGTTTATCCTTTTTTCAGGTCCCACATACCCTACCTCAGCCTAAACATCCAATAGAATTCCAACTACCTGTCTGTTGAGTGCTAGTTGACTCCCTCCCTCTCTCAAGTGCCTTTCCTAATCCCCTTCCTCTCTTTTTCTATTGTGGGCCTATAAAACCCCACTAAAGATAACCCAACCTTCCAAAAGAACAACAATCCATAGTAGAGTAAGTACACTAAGAGAACTTGTGACCAACCTTTCCACACTAAAATCACTATAATGAACAACAATTTTGAGATGAATATCCACTTCCCTAGCTTCTATGCCCACTATTTCACTAATAGTAACTTTCATAGAGGTTCTTAATGCTTCCAAATGAAGATCTCCTAGATTTCTCTACTAAAACAGTCTGGACACCACTCAATACCTCTTTAAGGTTCCCTTAAATTATAAGATCTTGATTCATCACATATTTATAGCTTCTTAAATAGAATAAATTCACCTACAACCTAACCTCATAATGAATTACATCAAAAAAACTCCTCAACCTAGTGACGTCATTAACTTCCTAGAATGGATCAAAGCATTACATGTTTGTGAATCATATAGTATAGTCCATCACTAACATTTCCTCCTTTTTCAATTTTACAAAATCATGATCCTTCTCATCCCTCAAAGTCTCTGGATAGAAGTTTCCTGGAAACTTTTCTTTGAAATCATTTTAAGATAACTCCTCGTACTACCCTATTTTCTATAGGATGTCCCACTAACTATTAGAAAATCCTCAAAGAATATAAGCATAAAGTTTCTAATTCCTATCAATGGGTGACTCAAGGTTCTTGAATATAATATATACTGAATCAATCTATAACTCAGTGGCCTGGGGGCCTACCTCCTAAGTGAACATAGGTGGATTTTGTAGCTGGAACTCCCTCATCATCTCAGACATCGTAGGTGTGATGTGAACAATCTCCCTCTCCATGGATTTCATGAACCTTAGGAATTTATCATGAAGCTGGCCTTCCATCAAATTATCTAGAGCTTTAGGAAGTTTCAGATTAGCTATGTTAGGATTTTATTTATTACCAATCTATTGATGCTCAACATGAAGATGAAACTAAGTCATTTTCTCTACAAAGAACAATGCACTCATAAAAACATAATAACTCAATAAGATCAGCATCAATAGGTGATAAAAACAGAGAACCTCTAGCTCGAGGTTCCTCTATACTTAGATTAACAAGAGAATTGGCATAAAATAATAGTTTTCTTTCATTTCATTTTTTTATATCACAATGGATTTCATTTCACAGTTCATATGGGCAAGTATGTCACATGCGGTAAATATGCTTCTATCATGAATAATTCATGTCAAAATATATCTCTGTGTGTCTATCATGATTCATACATACTCATCTCATTTCATACCAAGTCACATGTAAAAATATCAATAACAATATCATCACACAACAAGTGAATCATCAAAGATGAAATAACATCAAAACTGTTACAATCAAACAACATGAACAAAAATCCCATCATTGGACACTTGGATTTTACCCCATATATAGGTTAGATACTCCCATGAAAAAGATCATTAACAAGTCCTAAAAAATACTAGTCTCATTTATACCTTTCCCAAATAGTAAATCAATATAAAATAAACCTTCTCCTCTGATTCCACTTTGTAAAATCCCATACTCAGTGCTCCCTTGGATGACCATGTTGGGTTGGCTATGTGACCTCAGGCATGCCTCCTCGTATGCCAGAGGTTTCTAAATAGTAGTGAGGGTGTAATGGATATAGTGGGGAGACTATATCCTTTAGAATAGAGTATAAATATAGTAGAAAATAATAATATAGTATCAAAAATAGTGGAAAAATAATCAGCATCATGCATCCATAGTAGAATAAAGAAATACTCCAACAAATCAATAATAATTGAATCATGTAATGGCAGGATGAAATTTAACTAAATAACATACTAAAATTCAAACAAATACAAGACTATATAAACCCAAATAAATAATTAAACATCCTAATCTAGAACCCCATGTCGATCACATCTCCAAGATTCATCCTATCATATAATCAACAAGAAACAATAGGCTCCCTTTCTCTTTTCCAAACCTGCATCCATTAAATCAATTTGGGAACCAAATAGTGGACCATCCAAGATTTGAGTATAAATTAGTAGGTCAACACCACCATGTATAAATAAATATAATCTCAGATATATAGTTCATGCAATAAATTGATAAACAGGGTGTTAATTTAATTAGTTAATATTGTACATGAAATAAATCCACTAACCCTCGATCATTGGGTTGACACCTAGGGTCATCCCCAACCTACTTTGGCACCAAGACAATTATCTATAAGCATGTCATGGAACCTTACGAACCATTTCCATAACCCTCCCAAGGTATGGACCATAAATCATCATAAGAGAACCAAGAAAATCCCTATGAGTATTATGTCATAATCATGCTAATATCTATAAGTATTTAATCATAATCGGTCTAGGCCCTATTATAAATATAGAATAATCGGGTCAATCTCTATAAGAATCATAGTATAAATCCTCCATGCCCCGTAAGAATTTTAGCATAACTGGGCCAATTTCTATAAGCACTATAGCATAATTGGGCCAAACTATATAAGAATCATAGCATAACCGGACCATGACCTATAACCATTTTAACATAATTGGTCCATTCCCTATAAGCATTACAGCATAACTGAGCACAATCATAACACATTTCATCACAATCCATTATGGTCAAATCATCAAATTACCATTTATCTATCCATTCACAATCTATAAGGTTTGGATCCCAATTATCATCATAATTACCTCAAATCTCATTCCAATTATTGTTTAAACCCCCAAGGTCATTAAAATTCCAATTAACAAAATTTTATTTTGTATGATCCATTATCAAGTAAACACATCAATTTCACATGTTATTCTGATTCATAATGTTAATCCAACAAGCAGCAAAGTTCCAAAACATCATAGGGAGTAATGTTAAATATAACCGAGTTAAACAAGGTCTGAGGTTGGCCCACCTATTGGATGGCCACATGCCCTGGTCTCAAAATCAAAGTACCCAACAAGATCCAATGGGAGGTCTATACATGTGTAACTCATCAATAGAGGATAAACCAATTATTTAGTTCATGCACACAGAATTTCAATGATATTTCACATATTTCATATACTATAATGAATTTAAATAGATAAATAGGGATAAGTTCTAGGCTACCCACCACAAAAATGAAGTAGATGCAGACAAAATCCTAATTTCCAAGATAGAGTTTTCCTCCTTCTCCCTTACCTTTAAAATCTAGGCTTTGGATACCAATATTGGAAGGATCATATCACCATATGTTGATCCCTAGAAGGTGGGTCTTTAATCCCATGAAAAGGAGGTCCAAATTCCTTTAAAAACCTCTCTAAGTCCCCTAGTTGTTAAGAGGAAAATACTAGATGAAAAATAGGTCATAAGGGCTTGGGGGTATTTATGGAAAGGTTGTTAAAAAGAAGACCATGACATGATGCCCTTAGGTCATGCCATAGAACCACCTAACACAGGGTCTGCTGTGGTGTATCTCAAGGGACCAAGTCATATACACCCTTGGTCAAAGTGTGTTTGAGATCCATACCAAGGTCTATGGTATATATCCTCTTTACCCGGGGATAGAAAATAGCACAATAGAAGAAATGATGTGTAAACCATGACCTTGATATGGTAGGATTTTCACCGCATCCTACCTCCACATCGTAGGGTATTTTATTTGGAAGAACTAACCAAATCCAACCTTGAGAGCCTAATGTTATAGTCACCACCACCACTTTGTAGTGCCCAATCCCCAATGCAAGGACTATTCCACAACAAAACTATATAGAGTAGTTATTCCATAATTGGTTGTAACCTTGAAAATCCTCTTCCAAAAACCTATGTAACATCCTTTATCTCTATGCCATAGTGACCCACACTATGGTGTAACCCATAGCTCCACACCGTAGTCTACTCTGCAGCTAAGGATTTTTCAACTCCACTCCTCGTGCTTCCTTCATCCGGATAACTCACACCGAACAAGGCTTTACAACAAGGTTCTGACTAAAAAGAATGGGATTAATGTGGTGTAAGAACCCAGTTTTTTTACTCAGGTATGGACCCTTTAATTTTCAGTATAAATATTTACTTCGGACCTTATATGGATACCTAATGAGTTAGAAAAGGTTATAAGGGTGTCTGGGGATTTTTTGGAGCTCAGAACACCTCTTTCTTGCAAATAGGCCAAGTCACATGGTTTGTGCATGGTTAGCGCATGGTTTGACTAACTGTGAAGATTATGTTTTTCCAGACAGATCCACCTTGCACATTTGGTGCATGGTCATGCGGCCAAACCGTGCAAAGTTCCCTTTTTCCTAGGTACTCATGCATGGTTTGCGCACGGTTATACCAAATCGTGTGGAGGGTATTTTTTGGATAGAACTATCTCGCATTGTTTTTTGAAAACTTTGCAGAAAAACCACACAGGCTAATTTTATGGGTAAATTTCCATTTTTTCCCTTAATTATCTTTTAAGCCCCCTCTATCTTCTCAAATTCAAGATTATGTGGGATTTATCTCTATAGCTCGAAAATTGGAGCATTTTGAAGAACTAATAATTGGATGAACAGATCTCCTTCATCTGAAAATCGATCGATCTTTTGTTCATAAGGTTGGATGTACAGCGGTAAGTACTCAAATCTGTTTAAGTCATTCTCCTTCCCTTTTTCCCTCAACCTAGTTATCATGGTTTGATAATTTTTTACCTTTTCTTAGATATACTCTGATCTGAACAAATCAAGGGCCAATTTCATATGATAAGAGTCATACAACCCTTAGGTGGGTGGTCTATAACTCATCCCTAAAGTTCATTGATTTTGGATTTATTGTGTGGGGCCCACCAATTACATCAGTTATCATTTATTGAAATTATATTCCATGGTTATAATCATTAGATCATGTGGATATGATCTTTCCATATGTGTGATTAATTTTTGGTGGTTTGACCACAACTCCATCCCTTCCATGTTGAATGTTATTCCATATTTTGGTTTTCAGTGTTTTGACACATTTGATTCACTATTAGAGTGTTACATCGCTTGAACTCTCTAAGGGTAATATTTCTATATTAAATGGAATGTTTATGTTTTGAATTGAATAATGGATATCACCATGTATTCTTACCACTTAACCCTCCTAAGTTAAGTTCTTCAATTGATAATTAAATGTGAAATAGAAATTGGAAAGTATATTGAGTTTATGACTTGACCATATTGAATGTGAATGAATAGTTGGTTACATATCCGTAGAACCCCTTACCACATTAATAGAAGGTAGAGGAATGTACCTTGAATATGGAATATTCCTTAAATGATTAATTGTTTTCATGCTACTTGGCCTTGTCACACAAATGAAAGGAAAGGCTGGAACCAAATGACTTGATTTAACGGTTGCATGATACTTGACATTATCACACTAATGAAAGGAAAGGCTTGAACAGATTGAATTATTATAATACTTAACTATTAAATAGTAATGGTTTGACTTGATCTAGCCTTGGATTCTAATGGGAGGATACCAAGAGCACTCGGGAACCCCATTCTGATTCAAGGATACGACTTTCTTATATTGAGACCCACCTAGAACTTGATCCTTGTCAAACCTTTGGATGCCCGGTATGATACCATAGGATCCTTCATGTAGTAATATAGGATATATTCGATACACAACTTGGATCCAAGATGCCTTGGATACACTCCTTGGGTCCATAATTAACAAGTAGGTTCCATGGTTAAAGCCCATTGGGCCCAGTCCTTTATTAGCCTCATTTTACCTTAGATGCACTCCCTAGACTTGGTAGGTGCCTCATTGTGGAATGCCTTGGAATATTCTCCTTATATTACTCTCTTACCCCTTAGCTAGACTCAGATACTATTGAGTTAGCGGAACTTAAGGCTTATGTTTCCTTGGTTATATCATGGAAATTTTACTATTAATAACAAGTGACTCATTTATAAATTGGTAACAATCAAGTAAATAACTAGTTACATGTTCAGACACTAGCCAGGGGTTGAAGTAGCTACTTGGTTATTTAGTTAGATTGTACTACTTTACTTTATATATACATGTATTCACATTGTTATATTTACATTGCATAGGTCAGATGTTATAGACACCACTGGTGATGGCCCACTGAGATTTATCTCACACCCTCCCCAGGCATCGTTTGGTACCCGGAGTAGATTACATGGTTGCAAGTGTTGACAAAGGAAAGCATATGACTTAAAACACTTGATTGTTTGTTGTTTAGTATAGATATTGATAGTAGAGGGATGAGTTGGAACTTAGGATTATTTGGATAGACTTTTATTTCCTTCATGATTTGTGGAATATGTTATGCATGTTGTCTTGTATCCATGTTTTCCAGCTTTCTAGTACATGCTATATCATCATCTGTTGTTAAATGTTATGTCACGACCCGCCCTCGGGGTCTGTGCCGTGACTACCCCAAGCCCGCCTTCCATAGGTCAGGGGCTAGCGACTAGCACCAAGGCATAAATCCCAGTAAAAAGGGAAGGCATTGCCTTTGTAAAGTAAACAAACACCACAGAGTAAGCAAGCGGAAAGTAAACACTAAGTAAAAACAGAGTACAACTGAAAGTGCGGAAAAGTAAATGGGCCAGTATACAAACCCAAACTGAAAGTAAAGTACAACTCGAAAAGGGAAAACAGCAACTGTAAGGTAAAAGCTGTTACACCGAGCTGTCCACTGGAAATCCCACCTGAAGGGTTGGTACAGATAGCTCCACTGCTCCTCGGGTCCCGTCGTCCGCTCCGAACACGTCCCGCCCAGTGGTCCACCTCCAGGTACCGTCCTGCTCTACAATCCTCAGTCAAGATCAACGTTGTCCGTCGTCTGCAACCAACACAACGTAGTGCGGGCATAGCCCGTGCAGGGGTGACTATAAGCTACTCAGTAGGGACCCCGAGACCCCTGAAGGTCTCCCAAAATCCACAAAGGATAAACCACAAGGAAGATACAAACACGAAGTAACAACCAACACTGCTTAGGTATATGCCCATACATATACCTAAGTCATCAATTCCAATACGCTCCAACCTCCGAGCCCGAGTACAACTCAGTCCACACAGGAAAGTATATGTATTCCACACAGGAAAGCAAAACGAAATCCACACAGGATAGCACATCACAATCCACACAGGAAAGTAACAGGATTCAGCTCACACAGGTATACTTCTTCGAAAGATGATAAAGATGATCTCTGATCCATCTAAGTCATCGGACCCATGAAGGATCGATAGGTAACTAACCCCCGCAAAGACCCACACAGGATCGGACCCACACAGGACCTGTAGGCGCTGGTTCACACAGGACCGCTGAGCGCAAAGACCCACACAGGATCAGGCCCACACAGGACCTGTAGCACTGATCCACGTAGGATCGCTGAGTGATGTAGTCGTCGTCGAATCCACACAGGATCTTTGTACTGTCGTCGTCGCAGTCACAGTAGCAGTAGCAGTAGCAGTAGTAGTCACAGTCGCAGCCAGCACTAGGGTTCCCGCACACAGCAAGCTCGTTCAGGAGGGTCCGCTCCACGAGCCAAGAGGCTGATACATCAACTGTCACAAAGTCCAGAGTTGATGTATCCAAAAGTTCCATAACGTCAACAGGAACTCAACGCAACTGACGGCGCGTCGATCGGACGCCCGGTCTGAGAGTTATTGGCTTTTTCGTCCCAGGGGCCCGGTTGGTTTTTAAGGCTAAACCAACCCGACCGTACTCCACCTGCATCCAAACCTCGGGTGGAGTATGCCAAAAGATCTGTCTCACTAAGAGGAACACAACAAAGCTGACGGCACGTCAATCGGACGTCCGTAGCTCAAGATATGAGCGTTTCCGCTCCGAGGACCCGGTTGGTTTCGTGTACGAACCAACCCGGCTGAACTCAAAGTATTCCGAAACTTTGAGTGCAATATACCGAATCGACCGTCTCGAACCAAGGATCACATCGCCACTTACGGTTCGTCGATCGGAGGTCCGTAGCTCAAGTTATGGCCAAAAGACCGAAAACGATTCGAAAACGGGGGGTCCGGGTCCGGGCCGACCCGGCCCGACCCCCCCCCCCCCCCCCTCCCCCGGGTCGGCCCGAACCGGGTCGACCCGACCCGGGTCCGACCCGGCCCGGCCGGCGGCGGCGCGGTGGCGCGGTCCGGCGCGGCCCGGCCGGCGGCGGTGCGGCCTGGCGCCGCACGGGTGCAGCGCGCGGGGGGCAAGGCCCCCGCCTCCTCTCTGGCGGCGTGGTTGAAGCCGCGCCTTTGAGAAAAATCGGCCCCCCACGTGGGGGCCTGCTCTTGAGAAAACGGGGGGGCGCTGCCCCCCCCTTTGTGTAACTGCGGCCCCCCCTTTATGGGGGGCCGGTTTTGGCCAGCCGGGGGAATTTATTCCCCCGGTCTTTCTCCCTTCCGGCCGGCCCGACATGGCCGGCCGGTCCTTCCTCAACGGGACCGGCAAGGCCGGTCCCCTTTCCGGCTTCTGACACCGGTGGCCCGGCGAGCCGCCGGTCTTCTCGTTCCGCCGCGGCCCGGAACCAGCCGCGGCCTTCGTCGTCCGGCGCGGTGCGACGGCATCGCGCCCCTCCACCGCGCCTTTGATTTCCTTCGACGCGGCGCGACGGCGTCACGTTCTTGATGATCCTTCCACGGCGCGGCGCGACGGCGCCGCGCAATACAACCGTGCGAATTTCCGCGTGGTGCGACGGCACCACGCCATCTCGTTCATCCACAAGAAAATAATAATAATCACGAACAAAGGAGGGAGATTCGGCCGTGTTTGCGCGGTCCGACCCCCCTCTCGTTAGATGATAACTCTTAAATAATCATCCACAAGACTATCATGCTAGAACCAAGAACGAGAGTAAATAAATAATCAACAACAACCCCTACCTTGGTTTCAAGATCGATGATCATCAACGACCCTCGGAAGACAACGTCGCGGAGGTCGGGCGTTGCGGTAATCGTTCGTCAAATCCGTTGACAAAGAGGTACGTCCGAAGAGGTACGTCGTTGGCGAATCTTCATAAGCCGACAAAGTAAGTCCGAGGAGGAAGCGGTGTTCCCTTTCGTTGACACGGAAGGCGTCGTCGATCTTCGGAAACAACCGGCTACGAAGAAGAGAGGAGCGGCGTTCTTCGTCGGAGCTCGAAGGTTCTTCGCGTTCTTCGTCAAAGTTGAAGAAGAAGAAGGAGTTCCCAAAATCCTCTCAAGAAGGCTAGAGAAATCTAACCAAATAAAATAATCTAGAGTCTTATTTTATTCACACACTTAACAAATTGAATTTCAAAGGTTTGAAATTCAAATAAAAATAACTCCAAATTAAATAACAAAGTTGTCATGTCATTTGAAGAGGGGTTAAAGGGAGTTTTTAAAAGAGAAGATGAAAAGTTGGGGTTCGTGTGGGCCCCACCACACTTAATCCTCCCAAGGGAGGTTAAGTGGATGTGGGTCCCACCTTTAACTCCCTTTGAGAGAAGTTAACCAACAAAATAAAAAAAATGTTTCCACATTTTTTTTATTTAACTTCTTATAATTTCTCCCAAAACTAACTTTCGTCTCGCATAAAACGCAACCTCGAAAAAGGTCCCCTTAAGTGAATATCGACGCTGCGAGTTCATCAGTGCCCTCAGAATTTGATTCCAGGCACCGGTTCAAAAGTTAGAAATTCCCGCTCATTCGTTCACTGAACGTACCCGAGCCAAACTTCGGAAATTGATTCCGGGCACTCCGGGTCTCGGAATCAGGTGCCGTCAAAAACCGCGCTCTTGTAAAATTCCAAAGAAAATTAAGAAAAAATTTCCCTTTAATTTTACGAGTCTTTACATGTTATTCCAGTCATTTTAGTTATTATTAAAGTTGTCTCTATTTTCCATTGTACATTATATATATATATATATATATATATTTCTTCCACTATTTACCAATGTTTAATTTCAACTGTTGCACTACACTTTGGTGATGAGGGCATAAACTCCACGTAGACACACTCTAGATCCTCACTACTAGTCAAAAGCCTTTGGCGTTTGGGGAGATGCGCTTGAGGACATTTTTTCCACCATACTCAGGTCACCCTAAGGTGGCATCTAGATCTAGGACGTCACATGTAGTGTATAAAAACATTAAAAAAGTATTAACCTAGAAAAATTAAGGATCTTACAGCATAAGTATAAGCATCATACTCAACACATAAGTTCACATGAATTTTTTTTATTATAAAATATTTTTTTTAGAAAAATTCTTAGATAACTAAAAAATAAATAACAAAATTAGGTGATTCTTTTAGAATAACATATTATTGGTTTAAAAATTAACTAAACTAGATGTAATTGTTTTATTAGTGTTTATTTCTTTGATTACACCTTTTGGTTTGAAATTATATATGTGAAGTGTATTATAAATCTTTAGTTAATAGTGTGTGTGCATGTGATGAATTTGTTGTATATGAGAATCACATAATGGGTAGTTTAGTAATTTAATGTCTTTTGTTTGGATTGGAAACCTAGAGTGGGAAAATTAGGAATGTGGATTTTCTTGTAAATGTATGGGAATGAATGCACAGATAATTACTTTATGATTAAGGGGGTTAAAATACATGAGATGTATGGGTAGTTGATTTAGGTGTTCAAGACAAGTAATGGTTACATATAAATAATGAAGATGTGAGTTCAATTGGGAAGTAGGGTAATATGAAAGTGCATGATTACTTTTTTTTGAGTTTGATTTGGATCTTAAGTATGATTGATTTCTTAACAAATGGGGTCTTTATTTTCTAGTTCTATCTTTCCATTTAAGAAATAAATAATGGGTTATCGTATTTTTTTGAGGTGAATAAAATGATATTAAATGAGTTTGAATGTGTTACTATGTGTTTAGTTATTCTATAATTTTTATAAGAGTTATCTTTTAATGGATTATGACTTACGTAAATTTTCAAAGTAATGAAAATTTTATTTCAATTATATTATGGGTTTTTTATTAAACATTGTAAATTTTTATGATTGTAGGATCACCACATAATGATTATATGATACATGTCTTTTTTTACAAATTAATGAATACATGATATCAGTTTTTGGATTATCATGTGAAGGAAATTGGGATTGCTTCAAGGGGGTACCCATACTGATTTACCATTTATTATGACCATGCTATGAGAAATTGAGGATATTGAAAAAGGATCAAATAACGAGAAGTATTTATAAATTTATTATTTAATTATTTTCAATATAAGTATTACCTAGTCTTTGTGTGTGACATGAGATCTCAAGATATTGAAAATAGGATTACAAGTATTTAGTTCATGTATGAATAGATTTTTAATCTTTTAGAGTTACAAGTTATGTTTTTTGTGTCTAAACATGAATGTGTGACTTATGAATATGGGGAAACTATAGAAAAAATAAGGAAAGGTAAGGGAGTGGTATGGATATATTTTTACTATATCTATTATGAAACATTTTACTAAGAAACATTACACTATGGGAAGTTTCAAGAGTTCATAGAAATCCAAAATCTTACGAGGTTAATGATAGAGTATTATACTAAATTTGAGAGGGTGATTTATTATAAAGAATACTTGAATGGAAATGATTTTTTGGAAGCTTATTATTTCAAGAATGGTCTTAGTGGTCCTCTCTCAGTATGTGTTGTGACTTATTTCCTTAACACTTACTCAAATATGGTTAAACATGTGATAGCCATGATAATAGAGGTATCATTACCTCTTGAAGAGATTTGGATTATATTGATAATTTGGAAGGAGTGGAGACTATGTAATGATATCTAGGGTAATGGTGTCACTTCTAGTTATAAGGGATGTTTTATACCTCCCTTTCCCAAAAGGAAGTGGCATGAAAAGTATTTATAATGAGTAATAGTAGGGAATATGTTATATTAATGTATGATTATACTGAATGAACTTCTCATACATGGTTTTATAGGAAATATATGAAGGTAATTTAGGAATTCATAGAAGAAACCAATTAGTCTATAGAACTCTTCAAAATTGTCATTGTACAATAGAAAAAGGAGGTCCTGATATTTTAAGGTATGACTTGAATTCTTATATTAACCTGGGGGATCTAAAAGTGGATTAACTAATGATTAATAGTTTTTTCTATGATATTTTTATAATTTGTATCCATGGAACTATAGATTATGATAGTAGAAGAATTATGAGAGGGTATTCATGATGATGTATGTCCCAAAATGTTGGATAGTGGTAGCGTATAAGACCAAAGTGGATTTCAACACTTGATAAAGGCCCATTGGTTAGGTTTTCTAGGCTACATTGAGAGTGATTCATTGGTGGTTATTTTTTAGAAATGTTGTAATCCGATAATTATAACATAATTTGGATGATTATATGTGGAATCATATGATGGTGAGAACCATATTAATTTCTTAATAGTTGGTCCATTATTTTTATGTGATATTGAAGTGAGTGTTGATAGTGATATTTTTGGAAAATATATATAACTACAGATTGAGGTTTTAATTTCAATTCTCAGATGAAAGAGGTTGAATTGATCTAATAAGTGATAAAATACTATATTTTTTTCTTTTTGTGGCACTAAGGCTTGGTTAACATGTATATTAATTGATGGGGTATCCAATACGATGGAAAATTCATATAACACTCAGGAACTAAGTCATAATTTTCTAAATAGAGTCTCAAGTAGGAGATAATGTAATGGTTATTGATGATCAATAGATTCTTGAGTACAACTTAGAAACAATGGTTTAATTTAATAGAATAAATACATTAATTGTTGATGTTTAAAATCAATGAATGGGTGCTTCTACCAATGTCATAGTGATTAATAAAACATTTTTTAAGGATCTATGGAAAGATTCCACCATAATATTTTCACTTGTTGGGATTTTAGAGGGATTTAGTGCAGGGGTATATTGACTAATGTATCCATTATTGGTGATTAGTTTTGGTGATGTGAATTTAGATTCATATGATTCATTTGATGAGTGACCAATATTTTTTATGGTTTAATATAGGAGATTCATTAAGGAAAGATAGTTTATTTAGTTTCATTATGGATAATTCAATTTAGTTTTTTAGAGTATCATTACCATAGATTGTGGCTTATGCAGTGGATTCTTTTATTAATGCTAAACAGAAAGCACTAATAAAAGGGTTATCTTTATTAGTGCTAGCTAAAAGCACTGATAAAGGTAACTTTTATCAATGCTAAAAAAGTACTGAAAAAGGAGTACCCTTTATCATCACTTTTTTTAGCGCTGATAAAGGTTGATCTTGATGAGCAATATTCTTAATGTTGATAAAAACTCTTAATAAAAAATATTATTAATATATAGAAAATTATCATACTTATATTCAAAAAATAATGTTTATTTATATATATTAATTAAAAAATGCATGTATATAATTAATATAAATATGATATATTAATATATATTTTTTAATAAGTGAAATATATATATATATGGTTTTAAAAAAAGGTATTTATAAAATTATAAATATATATATACATATATTTAAATAATTATAAAATTATAATAAATATATTTAAATAAATATATATTTATTTGAATAATTATAAAATTATAATGAATATATTTAAATAATAAATATATTAATTATATTTATAATTATATATATTTATATATTAATAAATATATATATAATTATATAAATATATTTATATTTATATAAAAAAATTATAAATATATTTATAAATAATTAGAATTATAAATATATACATATACATATATATATTTAAATAATTATAAAATTATAATAAATATATTTAAATAATATATATTTATTATATTTATAAATAAATTTATTTATTTATTAATAAATATATATAATTATATATATAATTATATCAATATATTCATAATTATATACAAATATTTATAAATATATGTATATTTATTTATTTATTTATTTATATTTATATTTAAATAAGATTTATATTACAATAAGTATATTTTTTAAGTAATATATAAATATGGTTTATATAACTTTTAATAAAAAATGAATCTTATTTTAATAATTGTATACATATAAAATTATCAAATTTATAGTAGTAAAAATGTTTAATAGTTTATTTATATACATTAATTAAAAAATGTGTATATAATTAAAATAAATATAATACGTTGACGTTTTATTTAAACAAATATATAATATATAAATGAATATATTTATTTAAATATATATTTATATTGATATTAAATAATTTGAAATATATGTACATGTATAACTGCATATGTGTGTGTGTGTGTGTCTATACATGTGTATGTATATGTGTGTGTAGATGTGTATGTGTACATATGTATGTTTTTAATTCACGTAAATGTTATGAATTCACTTTTTAATATTTTTTAATTTAATTAATTTGATTTATTTATTTATTATTATATATTCATTAATAATGCTAAAAATACTTTTAATCATTTTTTAATATTTATTTTTACATATATTTATTTACTGTACATTTAATATTTTCAATATGTTTTTAATTTATATGAATAATATTTATTCATTTATATTTATTAAGTTTTAACATTTAAAATATGTTTGAAATTTATATAATTAATCTATTAAGTGATTTTTTAAATAATTTTGTAATTTAATTATTTAATTATAAAATTATAAATATATATAATTTTCAAAAAAGTGATTTATGAAATTATAAATAAATATATATATATATATTTAAATAAAAATAAAATTATAATAAATATATTTATTACAAGCATTGATGGTATTATTTCTCTCTCTTTGTTAAAAGTGTAGGTTGTAAATATGGATCTCTAAGTGGAATCTGATCCTAAGTTTAGGGAGCCTTTGCTTGGGGGTTTTTCCATCAATCAAGTCTTGCCTAGGGATAAGCCTCTTAATGATACCATGCCCCAGGATGATACAACAGAACATGATATGATTGCTACTGATAAAGAATGTCTTTTATTGTTGTTGAAAACAATCAGTGTTAAAGATCAATCTATCAACTCAAAGAGTGAGAAGGATGACCCATCAGACGCAGATGATTAAGGCAAAACTTGGCAAGCTCCAAAACAATAGAGGAGAGGTAGACACCCAAAGGGCTAGAGCAGCTCACATGGAAGCGGTGGTGGACCTAAAAAATGATGATTATATAGGTTTATGTGTTATTAAGGTGGGGACATCTGTATCAATTTTATTTTACATCTCTATCACTTCTCTTGTATGTACTCTTTATTTTTAATAAATTTTTCAGGGCCATGGATTTTAATCCATGGGTCAATTCGTTCCTAGTATAATTAGAAATATGTGTGTGTGTGTGTGTGTGTGTGTGTGTGTGTGTATGTATGCATGTATGTATGTATATAATTATAAAATAACAATAAATATATTTAAATAATAAATATATTTATTATAATTTTATAAATATATAAATTTATATATTAATAAATATATATATAATTATTTAAATATATTTATAATTATTTATAAATATTTATAAATATATTCATTTATAATTATAATTATAAATAAAAATTTATTTATTTATTTAAATAATTATAAAATTATATTAAATATATTTATTATATTTTTAATTTTATAAAAATATATAATTATATAAATATATTTTTAAATATGTAAAAAAATTATAAATATATAGAAATATTTTTAAATATATTTATTTATTATTATAATTAAATTAATTAATATATTGTTAAAATTATATCTTTATCAGTGTTTTTTAGAAATCTTTGACAAAAGCCTAACGTGGTCTTATAAAAACCCCTTACATAGTCTTCTCTATCACATGCCTTTAAGCTCTCGTGGAACCAGACTGCTTCTGCCGCTCTCATTGAACCCTACTGTTGTCCGTGCTTGACTTTCTCGGCAAATCGATCATCTCCAAATCCGAGGTATATATAGATTTATTTTGTTAGCACCTCCGACTGCACTTAGTTCTTCAATTGTTGCATCTCACACTTCTTCATGTCTTCTTCAAGATCAAAGTCTTGATTTGATCCTCCTTGTTTTTTGTTTTGGGTAAGAGACTTCACGATTCACCTTGTTCTCGGTTGATTCTCTTCTTGTTTGACCAAACCATCCCTATGTGGAATACCGGAATTCCTATGGGTATTTCATCCCCACCACAACATCCTAAAACCACTAATGTTGTGAGGCCCTATAAAACAAGGTAAAACAAAAGAAAAATAGACGGAAACAAAACAAAATATAGATCTAAGACCATCTCAAACCAATGGTACTTTAGCATGAAAACGCTAAAATGGTGCATGTATTTTCCTCCAACCATGTTCCATTTCTTGATTTATTTTGAAGTGGTGGTAAAAGTGTAGTGCCAAATATGGAATTTCACTATAGTAGTGTGATCTACTTTTTAATTTTTTTTTTCTTTTTTTCTACTCAATTTAGTTCAAATTTGAATTTATTTTTGTAATATAAAAATTATCATGAAAAAATTGATGCACCTGTTGGAGATCATTTCACTATATCTATTCTATTTTTGAACAAATTATACTACATTTTGGAACTATGGGTTGGATATGGTCTAAGCCTTCTAAATAGAAATAGGTGGGACCCTCTCCTAAAAGATATTGTGCATTGGGAAAAAATCCCAGAAATCATATATAATGACCTTTCTTGATAAAAATAAATAACATAATTAAGTAAACATAATTAAAAAATATATATATTTGATAAAAAATTGATTCATCCAAAATAATTTTATGTTTTCCCCAAATAGAAACCTTTCTCATAAATATTATTTCATTCTTCTCTTTCAAATAATCTATGAATGATGCTTAATAATTTAGAAATGAAATTTCATAGGTTTTTGTTCATGATTCCATCTTAAAAGATGTTTTATTAAAAAATATTGAGAAACAAACATCCCCATCTCATTTCATTTTCTTCTCTAGGATCTAATAATCTTTCTTAGCATGTTATTATACACCCCTATAACTTTCCTATTTTTAGAATTTTATTCTACAACCTTTATATATATTATATATTTATTACATGTTTTATTTTTATGAAGAAAAAAAACTTCAACGCAAAAAATATCATTTTAAATTATGTAATAATACTTTACTAATAAAACCATTGATCCATACTTGGATACATAAAAGTTTATCTTTTAATAAATGTTTTGGAGTGAATACAATGATTTCTAATGTATTGAAAATTGTTATGTTATGTAGTTGTTATTCAAAGTAGTGAAATTCAAAATAAATTTTTATGTTGAAATAAATGGACTATATTTATGTCTATATAAATTTTCATGAATCGTATAATATGGATTCCTACTTAACTCATTTTACTATAAATATCAAATTCTTTCTGCGTGTTATTTTTACATGAAACTGTTATGTATTCTTTAGAAGTACACATTTAAAAATTTTGAACATCATATGAATATATTTTATAATAAATAATTTCGATGTATTATTCTTTATTGAAATTTAAAATTATGAAATTATTGTTTATTAATGATAGAATATTTAATATATAATAAAAAATTATTAACTAATAATAAGTGATCATAAACTACTAGTCAATTTTATGTAGATGATTGCCCATAGGGAGGAACATTGAATACTAAAACTCAAATATTCCTAAAAATTATGTTGGCTAGGATGATTTCTTGAAACAATATTATCTATTTAATCCATATTTAATATATTTCATTCATTTTACATATATTAATTTTTTATTTAAAATAATAACAAATTTATTGCAGTTGGAGTGGTACCTTAGTGGTAAACCCCATAAACCTATGTCGAAAAACTAGGGTTCAAGTCCTAACAATCCCCTAGGGGGATAAATGATTTAGTTGATGACACATGTGTTGATATAGGTGGTCATGATTCATGCATGACACGGGTAAGCAGTGACATGGGCATGATGTAGACAAGGGGTGAAAACTCATGGACATGCTAAAGCAAGTAGGGCCTTTGGTCCATAAAAATCAAAGGGGGCTTTGGGCCATCCAATATTGGGCCTATGGGACTTTAATATATGAATAAATAGGGACATATGGGTAGGTTATCCCTAGGTAGGAGATGACCTTCCCTTCCAACCTATCTATGTGTGGTGTGTGTGTATTTGGATATAATTTTACCCCTCAGTAACAAATATATGTAATAAAAAATTCATTCATTCCCAAATAATGTTTTACAGGTCTTTGATGAACCTTCTGGGGTATAACTCAATAAAAATACTATTGATTTGAATTATGAAAATTTATACAACATTGACATAGTCAACTCTAATGAATGGATAATATATCAATGAAAAATACTTTTCATCGAAAATTTTGACCATGTTTTAAAAAATATTATAGTGATATAGATATGACAATGATAATTTTACTAGTGTTAAGAATACCAAACTCCATTGTTTATAACATGCCCATATATAATTTATAGTAATATCATCAATAATTTCATAGGAAAATTTCATTTCATCAAGTTCCTTCTATGCACTCTTATTTTAAAAATTGGATTAGTGCATTTTTAAGAAAACTATCAACTTATAACATTTAATCCAAAGTAAAATCATGATATTACTATCACAATTTCATTATCAATAATAAACATAATTTAATCTATATGAAAAATAGAATTAAATTAATATAATTATTCATATTTATGGAAACCAAAGGAGGTATGTAAAACCACATACCATAAATGATGAATCCAATAAATTGTTATGCATATTATATTGTTTAATGGGTGAGATAATCTTCTAAAGGGGGTTTTCTACTATTAAAAGATTTAAATATTGGTTCAAAATGGAAAGGGATTGTTTTTAAAAATAGTGAGTTATTTTTATATAGCTTTTTTGAACATTAATTTAGTGTTTGATTTTTGAACAAATTTTTTTTAATGGGTAAACATTTTGTTAAAAAGTGTTTTTAAATAAAGGGTATCATGTTTTTTAGCATTGAAAATTATTTTTAAAAGCTAATGAAAATTTTACCAATGATTTATTAGGATAATATTCATTAGTTCATATAATTTAAATGTTATTTTAAGGGTAAATGATTGGTATTAAAGTTAATAAATTGGATTTCTATGACGTTTCAGAATTAGGATGATACTTTTCATTTCAATGATGATATAAATAAAGGGTCTTTAGATTTTCACATTGACTTTAAAATGTAGTTTTGTTATTTGATATTAGAGTGAATAGATTCATAGGTTTTATTTATAATGTGCTATGATCTATAAGTAATGTCTGATCCATATAAACTAAAATTCTATTATTTTATTCAAAAACAATATTTTATTATGTAGTATATAGTACATTAAGTTCATGGTGAATAAAATGATTCCCAAAATAATCATCAACTATTCCACTTCTAAACTCAATATCATTATCTATCTAGATCATCTATAATGATAAATTACAATCCTTCTCTACATTTCTTCTAAATATTTTAAACATATTTATGTCCTATAATTTATGTCTCACAAATAAAATAGATTTAATTAATGTAAATTTATCAATAATTGAAAAAATATAATTCTATCCAATTTTTGAATACTTCCTCATAGTCCCAAAATTATATAAATAAATGATTTAAATTATTGGATAGATTGTATCTCTAAATTATTATATGAATAGTTAACAATTTTTACCTTTAGGCATGTTTAGAACATCATATTCCTTTCTCATTTTAGTATTTCCAGGTCACAGACATTTTCTCCTTAAGTGATCATACTTGTATTTTTTTGATAACATGATCAAACTATATATTCCATAATGGATTTTTATGTTAAGATGTAAGTTGAATGAATTTGTTACATCACCCAATTGAATTAGATTTTCACTTTGGTCACACACCACTAATAAAAATACATCTATAAAATTAAGGATTGATTTGTTTTTTATATGATGTATTAAACTAGAAAAAGGAAACAATGTATTACTTTGTTATCATCCAAGAAAACCATCGAGTCCAACCAAACCTAAGGAACATAAAAAATTATAGGGAGGTGGTAATTTATCACTAATAAGGGGTGATAAATAAGTGATAAACTTTTTATTTTACAATTAATCTTAAGAAATTAACATCTATTATTGATTAAATTATTGATCCGATCACTTACTAATTCCCTTTTTATTTTCAAACACTCCTTAAAATATATTTCAAAAAGTTGAGTGGTATCTATATTTATCAATGGAAAGGGATGAGTGGTATATATATTAATAAATGAATATATGTGTAAGGAAAAAGGTTGGTATCTATATTTATATGATCATATTAACTTTTAGAGACCTCCTAGATACACAAAATATCACCTCCTACATAATATAGATTTATAATAACACCATGGAAAGGGCATGCCACTATCTCCATCCAATTCATAAGATATCCATCATGACCCTAATCCCACAACCTTTGCCTCATAGAAATATATGTTATATTGAAATTCAATCCTCAGACCAAAATCCTTTTAATTTTTGTAGAGTAATTGAAGGATTTCTTTGAATGTTGAAATTGTAATGGTTGTCTCACCATGAGTGTGTGTAAGGCCATCCAGTTGAACATTCTCATAGTCACACCAGTCAAGGATCCCCTTGTAGGTATTAGACTATTGATGATGCTTTTTTCAACATTAGATTGAAAACTAAGAAAATTTGTTTGGTGTTTCCCCAACTCTCCATCCTGGAAACATTTATATTTAAGGATACAAATGTCATCCTCATCAGCTTCGTATCCCAAACAATTATTATTTCATTTTTTTCCTAAGACTTATATCCCATCTCTTCTAGACATTGACCTATGTTTCTTGAACTACCCTAAGTAGTATTCATCTCAAAACCAGGTATTGGGGATCATTGTGGATTAATTCATAGGATAACACCTAAAAAAATTGGAGTAATTATTTTATTAAATTCAATTACCCATTTCTTTAAAATCATGCTGAAATTATTTAAAACGTTAAAATGTTGGGTTCCCCTTATTTAAAAGGCTCATTTTTTATATATTTATTTATTTTGTTAAATATTAATATTACAGAATCAAATAGGATGGATATGAATCAGAAATGGATGGATGTTAATCATATGACAAAATATTATGAAGATGGGGTGAAAGAGTTCATAAAGTTTTCAAAAGATCGTGTATATGACCCTTCTCAAATCCTTTGTCCATGTTTATGCAGTTTTTATTCAAGACTAATTAGTTCATAGGATCACATGATCCTTAGCCCGGTTGGTAAGGACTCCGTAAGTGCATCCAAGCGACCAGGGATCAAATCCAGGCGGAGGCAGAATTTCTGGGTACTGTAGCAGCACTGTAGCAGGTACTGTAGCAGTACTGTAGCAGGTATTGTAGCGGGAACTATGTAGTACTGTAGCAGGTACTATAGTGGGAACTGTAGCAGGCACTGTTTGGCACTGTAGTAGCCGGAAATATGCCCCCGTTTGGGCCTTCGGGACACCGATTTGGTCTCTGAGTCCTTTAAGGCCTTCAGGCCACCCAGGCCTTCGGGTCAGTAAGGCCTTAGGGCCACCTCAAGGCCTTCGGGCCACCTTTAGTGCAGATGCAAACCAGGGAACCTATAAGGAACCATCTCTACAAGGAGGATGATGAAGGAGATTTCACCACAGCAGAGCTAAACAGATTGCAAGAATGAGAGGGTATGGCACCTGCCATTGGGAAAATTCTGTGCATGCACAGGAATGCCTAGCCTAATAGCAATTCGAAGGTGGAGAGATGATTTCACAATGAAGATACTGGGGAGGAGCAGTTCCAAGTACTTAGTTTGGGTTGTATGTAATGTTTGAAGCCTACAGGCAATGAATTCCTCTAAGGCCTACGGGCCAGGTAATAATTACGCCTACGGGCCTTGTAAGGGTTCCACCTCATCCCTTGAAATGTGGATTATCAAAAATCAATAAAAAATGAAGGCCCTCGGGCCATTGGAGGAATTAGTTCATAGGAGTTGGAAGAACACTTGATCTATCATAGAATAGATCAAAGTTATAAATATTTTACTAAACACAGTGAAAAAGTTATACATATACTTTAGGATCTATCAAAATATAGACTTGGTTTTGGTACATGGAATCCATTTCATAATTCATGGATTCTAGCTACTTGGAAAAATCTATTCTACTTATTGCTTTATTATAGGTTAAAGGATCATTATTATCAACTAATAATGAGTCACCATACCCAATGACTAGAAAACCATAACATTATATTTCTCTAACCTCTCATATACTCCTATGCAGTACTTGTGTATCTGAAATAGTTTCATATTCCATGGGGATTTATGGAATCTATTCATGTACCAACTCTTGTCTACCTTGAGCTTAAAATCCATTGAAGTCTATCTCGCTCCCACTATCTCTTTTAGTGATGTGATCTCTCTCAAGTAATATGGAATGTATTTCCAATATTAATTTTTTTATGAGGTGTCATATAATTAATTTCCCATTGTTTCCTTAGGGTATCTTATAAAGGTACACTTTGTGCCTCAGGGTGCAATTTTGTTACCTAAAGAGTCCTTAACAAACACCTCGCTTCCCCACACATGTAAATTTGATAACATGGTTTTTATTACACTCCAAAATTCATATAGAATACCATTTATTGATTTAGTTGTTAATTGGTTTAGTATATGTGTTTTTTTTACAATGTGTATCCCTAAAAGGATAACAGAAGAATCGTATAAATCGTCATTAATCTCACCATGTCCAACAAGGTGTGGTACCTCCTCCTACTTACACCATTCCACTGAGGTTTTTAAGGAGGAGTGACTTGGGATAGGATCCCAAACTCCTATAAGTAATCAATGAATACTTGATTAAGATATTCTCCACTGTGTTCTAAGCAGAGTCTCTTAATATGCCTACCAAGATAGTTCTTAACTTCAATCTTGTATTCCTTGAATTTATCAAAACAATATAATGTTTACTTCATCAAGTAGACATATTCACATCTAATAAAAACATTAGTAAAAGTTATGAAGCATGAGTACCCACCCCAAGCCAGTTGGTTACATGACCTCAAGTGTGTCTCCCCATATGCCATAGGTTGCTGAATAGTAGCGAGGGTCAAATATACTACATGGGGAGACTATAAACTCTTTATCAAAGCAGCACAAAAGAAGAAATAAATAATAATAATCAAATGATATAACCAATAACTAGACAAACCTAGTATCACTTGATGACCAAAATAGGAATACAACATCCATAACTAAACAGTATATATTTCATGCCAAGTAAGTGTCAAGTGTCAAAATGAAAACCCAAAATAAAGAAAATGAAAACTCTACCAAGTGGGTCCTAACACCAAGTTCAGTTCCCTCATCCATGCTCCCTCCCAACTCATCCATCTAACATTGGTATCTTGGGCTTATCCTATCCTGTAAACATGATGTCTATTCGGGTATCGATCAGGAAGCCCAGGTATGGTGAGATTACAACTTAGTGGTCCACCACCAAAGGCGTCTAAAACAATATTCAGTTAATAATAGTGTATACAGGTGTATAAAGAATAAATTACAATTCATAAGGTAAATAGTTATCACATTTGATTATTCTATAATTAACCACATAAATTTCCCTAAGTTCATGATGACACTCAAACCACCAACACTAGCTTAGTCTTGTGTCATATTCTAAACCATATCAAATAGGGATTCACAATTCATTATCACATGGTCTTTCATTATAAATTTAATTTCAATTCATATCATGGATAATTCGAACCATAGTCCAATGCCAACATTTTGGGCCTAAAATGCCATGGTTAGGACCCCATGAGTATTTGAAGCATCAGTCTATGCCCCACAACATTTTTATCAAACAATAAAACAAGTGGTATTTTGAAGCATCAGTTTTTGTCCTGCACTCATTATCAATCAATCACACAAGTGGGCTTCTAAAGAACCAATCTGTGTCCCACACTCATTATCACATGCATGAATTTGGGCCCATAATGTCATGTCTATCACCTTGTGCATATTTTAAGCATCAGTCTGTGTCCCACAATAATTATCACATGCATGCATTTGGGCCTAGAACGCCATGTCTAGAACCCCATGGGTATTTGAATCATTATTTTGTGTCCCACACTCATTTATCAATCAATCACAATATATCAAATATTCCACATTTATCAAGGTCAATCAACATTAACCTACTTATCAAAATTTCACAACCTGGTATACCATTTCAATTTTAAATTCAATCATAACTCTTTACTTTAATCGCATGGAATAATATAAAAAATTCATCATTAAACCATTTATTAACGTTAATTCACATAACCCATTAACCCTTGAAGGTTAATCCAACCATCCATTCATTCCCATTATTAATAAATTTAATAACTCAACAATTAACCGATCATATAATCCCATTTTATTGACCAAATATACAATTATAATATCCCATCATTTCCATAATCACATCATTAATTTAATTATCTAACCAATTAATTAATCCAATTTAACTAATTTATAATTATCCTAAATTCAACCCATTTTATTATCACATGGAAATTCAATTTAATCTAATTAAAGTCCAGATGAAATTTCCCAATCATGGAATTTTCAATTACACAAATACATAAACATAATTAAAATTAGGAATATGGGATTTTTAATTTAGACCACCTACCTCAAGATCATTGATGGATGCTCGCCAATGGAAATCCCCAAATTGAAGCGAAATTTTCAATTTCACAATGAAGAATGAGATCTAGATCCAAAACTTAGATACAAAATTGAATAGATTAGGATCTATCAAAACCTAGATCAATATATATCACCAATGGAAAAAAAGAATCCCTTTGAAAGATGAGATAAAGATAGGAGAGAGGGAGGAAACTAATTGGGATGAGATCTCTTACTGGGAGAGGTGTAGATCTATTGAAATGGATATTAGATTCACCAATACTAGAGTTCATAAGACCTTGAAATATTTTTGGTAGCCTCCAAAAATTAGATAAATGAGTTAGATTAAATTCTGGGTGGTTAGGAATATTAGATAGTGGTTTAAGAATTTTTTTAATTAATTTTCATGGGTTTAATCTTCTGCGTGTATGATTTCCTATACGGGGTGCACAGTTTTCCATAACTATGTGCCTAACCATGTGCCTCCTTCCAAGGGGGTGCATAGTTACTAATAGAAGGGTGAACATTTTAAAAAACAATGCACAAATCATAAGAATCCTCTCTATTTGGGTTAGCACAGTCTACTGGCATGGGCGCACGGTTTGGGAAAATCGTGCCCCAACCATGCACTACCCCTCTTCCTTCAAATATTCGCCAATTTCACCCCAAAACTCCCATAAGTAAAACCTAAAAAAGATACACTAAAACAAGGGTCAAAGAGTAACTAAAAACAAGATCTAGACATCACAAGAAAAGGTTTGGATCTTATAATCACCCCACCTTATAACAGCTCATCCTTAAGCTATACTTCCAAGCATATCTAAGATTCTAAGGTAAAAAGATCATGCCACTAAATCTGCATATCCACTTCTCTCTCTCAAGTTTCCTCCTAAACATGGCCATGTTTCTATAACACATGAACTATTTCCATGGCCTTTCCCTACAAAATTTTCTCACTGCCATCCAACACACATATCGGACACTCCACAAAGGATGCAGCAGTCTCAAGCTCAACATCTTTCACAATGATCACATGAAAAGGGTTAGGGTGATACTGCTAAAGTTATGACACATGAAAAACATAATGCATAACACTATACCTCAGTGGAAGATACAATTAGTATTCCATCGGTCCAATTCTCTCCACAATCTAAAAAGTTCCAACAAACCAGTGTGCCAACTTTCCATGTCTCCAAATCCTATGGTGACCCAATATAGGCGATAGACAAAGGAATACATGATCACCCTCTATAAACTCTAGAATTTTTCAATGTCTATCAGAATTGTAATTTGTTATACTCTAAGCGATAGCCATATGCTTATGAATTAACAGAACCTACTCCAACATATTCTACACAAGATTTGGCCCCAATAACTCTAACTCACCTGCCTCCATCCATCATAGAGGTGATCTTCATGGCCTATCATAAAGAGAATAATATGGTCCCATATGAATATTTTTCTCATAATTATCATTATAGGAAAAATCCAAAAGTGCTAGGTAATTATTCCAAGACCCACCAAAGTCTAGAATACACACTCGTAGCATATCATCAAGCACCTAAATAGTACGATCCGACTACCCATCTTTTTGTGGGTGGAATTTCATACTCAATAAAACCTATGTACCAAGAACCTTATACAAGCCCTTCTAGAAGTGAAAATTAAAATGAGAGTCATTGTATAAAAATATACTCTATGGAACCCTATGCAGATGGACTATCTCTTGAATGTACAATTCTCCTAACTAATCCAATAATAAAGTCTCCCATATAGGCAAGAAATGTGCTAGTTTTGTCAAATGGTCCACAACCACAAAAATAGAGTAATTATTATGAGGCATCCTCGGGAGACCCACCATAAATTCCATGGTAACATCATCCCACTTCCATTCTAGAATGAGAAATGGCTATAGTAAACCACCAGTTCATTAATTCTCATCCTTTACCTATTGAAATGTCTAGCATTATGTCACGAACCCTGAAATCTTCTTTTCCATGCTTGGCCACCAATACTTTCGACATAGTTCATGGTACATTTTTGGTAAAACGTAGATGCACCACCCACTTTAAGGCATGAAATCCACACATCATCTCCTCCTTCATACTTGTAGGCACAAAAACCTAATTCCTAACATAAATGATCTCATCTTCATTTATTGTCCAGTCAGAAGGTGTCTCCCCGCCTTCAAGGATTTTCCCCAAGTCCAAACATTACAAATACTCATACTACCTCTCCCTGATTGAGCTCAGAAGTGTGGGATCCACTAAAACTGATATGAGATTCATCTACTATCGGGCCTTCAAAGCCACAGCATGCAACTCAACCAGTAAATCCATCATCTTCCACTTGAAACTAGACTCTTGAACTACTTGAGTTTGAGTTTTTTTCCTTCTTAGAGTATCAGAAAGACTATTTCATTTTTTGGGAACATATTTTAGCTCAAAATAAAATTACTTCATATACTCAACACATCTCTGCTTTCGGAGATTCAAATCTCATTGAGAAAATATATAACTTAATATCATGTGATTAGTATACATAGTAAACTTTTCTCCCAATAGATAATGTTGCCAACACTTGAAAGCATAAACCAATGAAGCTAATTCAAGGTCATGCATAGGGTAAGTCTATTCATGTGGCCTCAAATTCCATGACCCATACTCCACAACTCAATCCCCTTGCATCAACATTTCTCCATGATCGATCCCAGATGCATCACAGAACAATGTATACTCCTCCCCTGGATCAGGTAGGATCAAGATCGATGCAGTAGTCAAATGCTTCTTCAACTCCTGGAAAGCGTTCTCACATACTCCAGACCATTCAAACTTAACTCTATTATTAGTAAATCTTAAAAGTGGTTCTTTCAAGTGGGAAAAGTTCTGGATGAACCTCCTATAATATCCTATTAAACCCATAAAGGTATGGATATCAATAACATTCTTGGGTTACTCCCAAGAAACAACTGCTTAGACCTTCTATGGGTTCACTAACACACCTTCTTCTTAGATGATGTTACCTAAGAAATGTACCTAATCAATCCAAAATTTTCACTTACATTTCTTGGAATATAGTTGATGCTCTCTCAATATACTCAGGATGATGTCAAGATATTGGGCATGATCGTCATGAGTCATGGAGTACACCAAGATGTGATCCACAAAACAACCAAAAACTGATCTAGGTATAGATGGAAGATTTGATTCATCAAGGCCATAAACACTACTAGTGCATTTTTCATCCCGAACAGCATCATGATAAACTCATATAGGCCATATCTATTTTTGAAAGTAGTCTGAGGTATATCAGAAGGTTTTCCTCTCAACTGATGATACCCTAATATTAATTCGATCTTATAGAAACTATAATTTACTCTCAACTATTCAAATAGATCATCAATATGAAAAAGAGGATATCGGTTCTTCAAATTCATTTGGTTCAACTTTTGATAATCAATAAATAAGCGCAAAGTTCTGTCAGCCTTCTTAGAAAACAAGACTGGAGAACCTCAAGGTGACGTACTCGGACAAATAAAACCCTTATCCATAAACTCTTACATCTGATTCATGAGCTATTTAATCTCTTTAGTGCCATTCTATATGGTGGAATAGAAATTGGATCAGACCCCGGCATGAGATCAATCATAAACTTCACATCTCTCTCTGGTTTTATACCTAATAATTCCTTAGGAAAAACATCCTGAAACATTTCCACTACATGTGTAAAGACATCATTATTTACACCCCCATCATCTAGCAATAGACTAGAACCCTAGGTAGTGAGGTCCCCTAATTGCTGATGAACTGGACCTATACAGCCCGCCTAGATATCCCACTCTCTATGATGAATATAATTATCACCCTCAGGAGACATAAAATCACTCTCATGTGGTAAAAATCTATGTGGGATTGGTATTCCACTAACAATTCCATACCCATAATTAGTTCAAATCCTAAAATATCTGTAATGTAAATAACTCAAAGTAAATGATACTCCCCAACCTCAATAGAACAACCTTTGCATAAGCATATATCTCTTTATTATGCTCCCAAAGGTGTGTTTTTATTCATAATCCCACTCAAAAATTCTATTTTCAGTCTTAAACCATTCACAAGTTGTGAATATATAAAAGAATGAGAGGAAACAATAAAAAATAAGACACTAAAAAGTGTAGAAGCTACAATAATAGTACCTATAACTATCAATGATCTATTCTTTCTACCCATAGATGTAGGTTTAACTACATGCAACTGTCTTACCCCTCTTCCCTGTGATGTATTCTGAGTCCCCTGGGCTGCACCACCCTACTGATATGCATGATCTTTCTTGGAAGTACCATGTCCACTACCTCAACCACCACGGCCAGTATAACTATAACTACTAGACTAATATGGTGTATAAAACCCCCTTCCTGTACTCTGGTTCTGTCTAGCTGCTCCATCACTACCCATCTATTTTGGGTTCCTGCAGAACCGGAATATATGTCCTATCCTTCTGTAAGCTCAGCACTCTACAGATGGTCGGGTAAAATGTCTACGAAAGTGATCTGGCCTACCACACTGGTGATAGGTCACTCACGTAACGTCATGTGTGACTAACCCTTCCCCCTGTTCACTCTTCTTGCTATCACCCTTATTGGAATTCTCATAGTGATTCTTTCTAATCTTGGAACATGTACCTCCAGATCATCTATAATAAACTACCTATCCTCTATTAGAAGCCTCCTTCAGGTTCCCCTTGGAAATGAGAGACTAATTCACAACTTCAAGAAACTTTTTCAACCGAAATATATTCACCAGGGACTTAATATCAAATTTAATCCCATCCTGAAAGTATTTATTGATGGTCACCTCATCTCCTGCCAACACTGTAGAAAAGCACTGCAAAATAGTGAATCATCTAGTATAGTCCAACATGGACATGCTTCCTTGATTCAACCTCATAAAATCTACCACCCTATCCTTCCCGAGTGTCTCAGTGTAAAAGTGATCCAAGAAATTATCCTAAAAGTCCTTCAAATCCATACTATTCAGCTATCCATCCTGGGTCAGGATGTCCCACCAATGCTTCACCTGACCACATAACATATAAATATAAAGTTTGACTCTTTTCTCAGCAGGAGTCTCCAAGTGGTCAAGAATCGTCTGGATAGAATCAATCTAGAACTTGGCTACCTCAGGTGCACCCACTCTGGTAAATGATGAAGGGTGTTTCAAATAGAAATTCCATTTCAGTTCTGATATACTCTCCACAACCTTCCATGGGTATCTTTACATAAGATTCATAAAGCGAGAAAATTTCTCATGGAATGGCTCTTTGTCTCCTTCACTTAGCACTATTAGTGCCTCTGGTTCCACCACTGGAGGCACATTTCTAGCCATGTCCTCCTATCATCCTATCAATAAACGTCATTATAGAGGCATATCTCTACAATTCCAAACATGCATATTAGGACACATTACACAACATTAAAACATTTAACAAGAGGGATTAACATAAAGGCATAATAATTCATCCCCATTTTTTCACCACATGGTCAAAACCGAGGCACTATCACTGCCCTTAACTATCCTACAACAAGGTCATGGTTAACAAAGGGTAAAAAAATATCATTAACCTAGTTTCTCGTTAGATACCCATTCATCCATTCAATTTTCCAGAATTTTCATCATTTGAAATTTTACATTTCCATATTAGGAACCTTCTTTAGTTAAATTACACAATAAAAGAAAAACATTTTAATTTCTAAAACATACCCAAAACCTGGTTTTCTATACATGCCTAAAAATGATGCATGTCACAATAATTATTGAGTAACTATAATGATTCATGCATACTCAACTCTCATTCCATACTGGACCATGAGTCAAATCTCAGAAAATCGTAGAAATAACAATCACATCACACAATAAGTGCATCACCCAAGTTGAAATAACATCTAACTATAACAGCACACATCAATAACAAAAATTCCACCCTAGGTACTTGGGTTTTCTCCTATACATGGGTTATCTAATCCCATGCATGAGCTCATGTCTAAGGCACGACTCTTCCTAGTCTACTATCTAACTTTCCCAAATATTAAGGCAAAATAAAATAAAATAAATCCCCTCTAATATCACTTTGTAACTTACCAACCTGGATACCACACACCGGTTCCTCGAGATGGTCATTTACATGACCTCAAGTGAACCTCCCCATACATCAGAGGTTGCCGACTAGTAACAAGGGTCAAATATACAACATGGGGAGACTATACCCTCTATAAAAGTGAAACAAAAGTGGAAATAAATAATAATAACCAAATGATATAACCAATAACCAAAAAAACCAATATCACATGATTACCAAAATAGGAATTCAATATCCATAACTAAATAGTAGATATGTCGTTCTAAATAAGTGTTAAGTGTCAAAATGAAAACCCAAAATAAAGACACTAATAACTCCCCCAATCGGGTCCCAACACCAAGTCTAGTTCCTTCATCCATTCTCCATCCCAACTCATCCATCTAACATAGGGCCCTAGCTCTTTTCTTATCCTACAAACATGAATTCTATTTGGGTACCGATTGGGAAGCTCAATTAGGTTGTGATTAGAACTTATTAGGCCCCCACCAATAGTGTCTAAAATAATATCCATTCAATAACAGTGTATGAATTTGTATAAATAATAATTTAAAATACATAAAGTAAATAGTTATCACGTTTCATTATTCTTTAATTAACCACATAAATTTTCTCAGGTTTAAGATGACACTCAAACCACCAATATATTCTTAATCCTGTGCTGGAGTCTGAAACATATCACATAGGGATTCAAAATTTATTATCACATGGTATTTCATTATTCATTTAATTTCAATTCATATCATGGATAATTGGAATCATAGTCCAATGCCAACATTTTGGGCCTAGAACACCATGGTTAGGACTCCATGGGTATTTTATGCATTAGTCCATGTCCCACAACCCATTTAGTAAATAGTCACACAAATGGTCTTTTGAAGCATCAGTCTATGTCCAACACTCATTATTAATAAATCACACAAGTGTGCTTTTGAAACAATAGTCCAAGTCCCACGCTCATTATCACATGCATACATTTGGGCCTAGAACTCCATGTTTATAACCTTATGGGTATTTGAATCATCATTATATGTCCCATACTCATTATCACATGAATTTTTTTGGGCCTAGAATGGTATTTATAGCACCTCGTGGGTATTTGAAGCATCAGTCTGTATCCTACAACCTGTTTATCAATCAATCAAAATATATTACATATTCCACATTTATCAAGGTTAATCAACATTAACCTCCTAAACATTTAACAACATGGTATACCATTTCAATTTTTAATTCAATCATAATGCATTACTTTTCACATGTAATAATATAAAAAATTCATCATTAAAACATTTATTCACATAAACCATTAACCCTTCAAGGTTAATCCAACCATCCCTTTATTCCTATTATTAATTAATTCCATAACTCAACAATTAACCAATCACACAATGTCATTTAATTGACCAAATAAAAAATTCCAATATCCTGTCATTTTTATAATCACATAATTTCATTAATAAATTAACCAATTAATTGATCCAATTTAACAAATTAACAATTGTCCCAAATTCAACCCATTCAATTACACATGTAAATTCAATTTATTCTAATTAAATTCTAAATTCAATTGCCTAATCATAGATATTGAAATTTTATAAGTACATGCATGTAATTAAAATCAGGACTATGGGATTTTCAATTTATACCACCTACCTCAATATGGTTGTTGGATGCTCTCCAACAAAAATCCCCAAATTGAAGCGGAATGTTCAATTTCACAATGAAGAATGAGATCTAGATCCAAAACCTAGATCCAAAATTGAACAGATTAGGATCCAACAAAAAATATATCTATATCCATCACCAATGGAGGAAAACATCCCTTAAAAAGATGAGAGAAAAATGAGAGAGAAAGAGGAAACTAATCGGAACAATTTTTCTTATCAGTAGAGGTGTAGATATATTCAAACGGATCTTCAATTCACCAAAAATAGAGTTTATAAGTCCTTGGAATCTATCTGGGAGCCTCAAAAAATGATATAAATTAGTTAGGGTCAATATAGGGTGTTTAGGAATATAATACGGGGGTTTTGTAATTTTTTTATTAATTTTCCTGGGTTTAATTTTTTATGCACACGGTTTCCTGTACGGGGCGCATAGTTTTCCCTAATCATGTACCTAACTGGTCACATCCTCTAAAGGTGGTCACATGGTTACTACTAGGAGGGAACATGGTTTGAAAAAATGTTCACCAACTATGAAAATACCCTCTATTTTGGTTTTCACAGTCTTTTGGCCTAGGCACATGGTTTGGGAAAATTGTGCACCAATCATGCACTGCCCCTCTTCCTTCCAAAATTCACCAATTTCACCCCAAAACTCCCCAAAGTAAAAAAGAACTAAGATAAACTAAAACAATGGTAAAAGAGTACCTAAAAAACTTGATAAATCACCATAAAAGGTTGGGATCTTACAGTAATGTCCTTAGATTACATGTTGTGTCAAAAGGTTATAGCAATTCCCAACTATATTGAGAACCTCAAGATACTATTACAGTAATCTTAAACATATGTCATATGGACTAGATACATCATATTAATGGTACACAAATTATTTCTAACTATCAGGTTTTGGGGGCTCATAAGCATTGAGAATTCTTCTCATGAAGTTCACACTTGTTGATCTTAAGTAGATGAGACCATGAGGACAGAACTGCAAAAAAGAACACCACATGTTTTGGGTGTCATTATTTATTCATATATACAAACATGTATATTGGTCTCTAGAATTTAGATTATTATCAATGTGTATTATTTTATCATGTGCTTTTATGTAAGGTGAAAACCATTATATTGAAGTCGTGGCGAGGTAGCTTGTGTGGGGTGCATCATTGGTGGAATGGCATTGGATGAATGATCAATATAGAACATTTCACTTTAGAGTTGAGGAAGAGATGTCTTGTGGGACCAAGTTGACTAGGATGGTAGTACCTTCATTAAATCAATGACCATGATACAAGAAGGTAATTTTTTCTATTAAGATATTCAAATATATAAAGCAACAAAAGCATCATGAAACAAGTGTGCATCTAGATTTATGAGATATTATGAGATAAAGAGATTATATTACACAAAACGTATTCATTGGAGGTAGTTATAGCTATGAAATTCCGTATCTCCTTAGGGGATATGATGGTTTTCTAGACTTTGATCTTAGTATGTGGTTTGGACTCACTATTATTGATATGATGACCTAGAGGGTCACATGATAAGTGTATCCACAAGTTTCACCTTTCTAATGAATATGAGTTTAGGATGAAGTGGGCCCCACATGTGGGGGTCGGTGAACATATGAGTATAATCAATCACAATTAAAACTAATTCAATTATATTATTCAGGTTTATAATAATGATGATTGAATTTATTTCTCAAGGTATTTACAAATTGTTTGATCATAAAAGTGAATATGAGAAAATGTAATTTTTCGAACGAACATAGGATATTCAAGGTTTGTTAAATTATATAAAAAGATTAAAATATGAGTTAATGGTTCTTATTTTATCACATATCATTTTATACAAGTGAGTGATAAAATATTTTTGACATTTATGACAAGTTTATTAAGTCATACGTGTGTAAAGAGGTCTAAAATGAAGGTAATTACTTTGTAGGGAACAAAGTGAAATTTTGGAAAGTATAACCTGTGTATAAAATCTCATTTTAGCCTCTTGAATATTAATCTCCACAATTTTGAATAATTTAGGGAGATAATATCTCCTCACCTCTCCTCTCAAGTTTATAGAGATAGAATCTGAAGAAAGAACAAGGTTGAATTGATCTCGTCTTCTCGGTCAAGTCTGCATTCTTTATGCGATCGAAGGGATATTGTAAATATATTCGATTTATCAAGTTATAACTTGATAAATGTAGATATATGATCCAATAATTTTGGTTTTTGTGTGGAATATCTATAGGATTCCTAGATTGGTGCCTTTGATCCATAACATGTCTACGGTGAGCGAATCAAACCGACGATTTCAAACGAACAAGGTACCATTTATGATTTCATTCGATTTTATTTTTCATGATTAAATTGAATTAAAAATGATACTTTAATAAATTTGGGAAATTGATTTTGTGGATTCAGTGTTTTTAACATGAATCCAAACCCAAATTTTAAATTCTGTGTTTTTCACGCTTTTGTTGTGCCCTGGGTTCCTTCAATTGTTATCAGAGTGAACGTGTAATTATTTAAGTCAAAAACTTTGAAATTTAAATTAAATTCAATGTGATTTAAAAATATGGTTTTGATAAATTCCCAAAATGACTTACGATGCTTCGATTTGAGTTTTTATCATTAAGATATGTTTGATCAAATAATGACAGTTTTTTTGTAAAAATTGTAATGAAAATTTAAGCTTTCTTTGTTACTTCACTTTAATGAATACCAGTGTTACGTATTTTTAGTCAGAGCATGATGTGAGTACATTGTGTGTTAAACAGATATACCAGAATCTGGTTGAGGTATTTCATTGGAAATACAAGATTATTGTGGTATATTGATTTAGTTGTCAAAAGTTTAAAAAAAAGGAACCCAAAGCTTCCATGGGAAGCTTACCCAAAGCTTCCATGGGTAGATTACCCAAAGATTTCATGGGACGCATACTCAAAGATTTCATGGGAAGCTTACTCAATGCTTCCATGCAAAGATTATTCAAATATTCCATGGGAAGATTACAAAAATCACCCATGGGAATCTTACACAAAGCTTCCATGGGAAACTTACACAAAGCATCCATGAGAAGCTTATAAAAAAACATGGCATGTTTGAATTTTGTTTATATACATACATACATAAAAAAATACATATATATATATATATATATATATTCCATTAAAATGTTGTATCATATTAGGCTAGACCAATTCGGTCCGAGTCCGACCGGCCTAACCCATTTAACCCATTACAAACCCTAAACTTAATTTTCAGGGATCTGCTTTACGTCCAAATAGACCAGAAAAATTATGAAAAAAAATTAGAAAAAAAAATTAATTGTCCAGGATATAATAATTCTATTTTAGGTGTAGTGGGACATATCAATAATTAGTTAAAATTATTTTAATTAAAGTTAACACATTAAAAATACCCTCGAGTTGAGTTTTAGAAAATTTAATTTTTCTTAAGCGATATAATTGCATGGTGACTAATCATGAGTCGAGACCAATTCATGTATGTTTAGTTTATTATTTATTTAATTTTATTATCACTTTTATGTTTTTTAAAATGTAATAATTATTTTATTACAATGATTTGTGTATCGTCCCTCCATATTTAATTTGTATAAGGGTTTTCATGTCCCATTTAAGTGATAAAATTTAATTCTGTACCTCGAGTTCCTCTTGCATGCATGTGAGTATACATTGTAAAGATCAGGGGAGTTCATGTAAAATAGGTTTGATTCGAGAACCAACATTGAGCAAACAAGTGAAATGCATAGGAGTTGTGATCACTGCAATTCAAGTTAGGTATTGACTTGAGGAATTCATGTAGGGTCTCAGTTAATCTATTAATCTCTCGATGGATTAAACAATAGTTAATGGCTCATGATCATGTCATTATTAATTTATTTATTTTATCATGTGTGTGATTTATTATTTTGTGAATGTTTATTTATTAATCATGATAACATAGTATAATAATAAATAAGCATGAAAATATAGAATGAACATGTGTGGTGAATATTTTCTATTTAAAATCATGGTTAAGTTATGATAACGGTCACAAAGAAATAGTATGTTAAATATAAAAGGATTTCATTCACCAAGATTAAATTTATGAATCTCTAAAAGAAAAATATAAATTCATTAAATATCTTTCATCGCTTGAATTTGAACACAGCCAATTGTTCGAGGTGCACGTCATCCCTAGTTGATGGTGCCTCTTACTACTGGAGAGTTCTTGTGAGAGTGGTGGATCAACTTAACTAAAGTTGATAGAAAAGGAGTAGTAATAGCTAGCTTGTTGCAACTTTAGAGGCAAAGTGTTGATAAATGAAAAGTAATTCTTTGTCAGAGATGAGACTCCACTCAACAAATCAAGGATTCGCGAGTTAATATGGTTGACCAGCTAGACACCTAACATTAAATTCTCTGAGTAGTGGTTTAGTCATATCTTGTAGACTATGATGAGAGGTTTCAAGGATCCTTGCCACTAGAAATCTCAAGTGACTGTGTATTTCAAATTTAGTAGTTGACGGTTACTGGGATTTGAGAAAATAGTGTGAGACATTTAAAATTAATAATTTGAAAAGGTCTACTGGTTATCAAGATAAAGTATTAATGTTCTAAGTTTATTTTTTGTAGATCAAATGGAAACCACCACCAATTCAATTTCACTATGATCAATATTGGATAAAGATAATATACTGAAGGACCATAACTTCTAGGTGTGGTACAGGCACTTGCACATAGTATTACACTAATAGAGAAAGCTTTATGTGTTAGAATCCCCGCTTCTTATTGACCCCCTAGGGATAAAGCAATACTATTATAGATAAATACAAGAATTGCATGGATTATTCACTAGATGTTTAGTGTTTCATGTTTTCATCTATGTCTAGTGAGTTGCAGAAAAGACATGAGGAAAAAGATGCTTTCAAAATTCTATCTTATCTCCAAGAGTTATACCATGATAGATCTTGGAAATAAAGATATAAGATATCAAGTTCTCTTTATAAATGTGGTTTGGAAGAAGGAAATCATACAAGACCTCATGTACTCAATATGATCAAATACATTGAGAGACTTGAGTCCCTTGGGTTCAAACTGAACCAAGATCTAGCAACTGATCTCATTATTTACTATTTACTGCATAGTTTCTTGAATTTCATTGTTAATTATAATATAAATAACTTGAATAATTCACTCCCAAATTTGTTGGATTTAGTTCTCTAATAAGATAAGGATATAAATAATTTTAACTCTTTAGTCCTTATGGTGAAAAAGAGGAGGAAAGACAAGTCTAAAGAGTAAAGGGTTATGTCTAAGTCAAAGAAACATATGTTTTTCTCATTTAAGAATCCAAATATAGAGAGGGGGAGAAACAAATAAGAGGCAGTCTACTTTGAATGTGGAAAGAAAGGTCACTGGAAGAAGAATTTTATAGCTAGGAAGAAGAAGCAAGTTGATGCTTCTGCTTTAGGTATATTTTTCATTGAATGCAATTTGTATATTTCTACAAGTTGGGTATTAGATGCTACATGTAGATTACACATTTTTATTCAAATACAAGAACCAATTATATTCAAGACAATTGTAAAATTTGAATTTGATCTCTGAGATAAAAATGGTGGGAGTCTAGCAACCTTATTAGTGGGAGATTATCATATTACTTTTCCCATTGGGATGTTTGTTGTACTAAATAACTACTATTATGTACCATTTATTACCAGAAACATAATCTCTATTTTGAGTTTAGACACTATGGGATTTTATTTCAAGTTTGTAAATAAATGTTGTCTTATGTATAAGGATAACATATTTTATGGTATAGAATATCTTAACAATGTGTTGTATATACTTGAACTAGAAAATACATTATTTCAAATCGATGAAAATCAAAAAATAATTACTCATATCCTACCCAACTATGGAACTTCAGTATAGGTCATGTAAACAAGAAGAATTTATGTAAACTAAATCCAGCAGGGTATTTATACTCCCTCGAGTTAAAACTCTTGGATGTATGCCACACTTGTTTACAATGTAGAATGGACAAATCACATTTCAGTGGGAAAGGAGAAAGATCCAATGAACCATTAGAATTGGATCATACTGATGTATGTGGTCCATTTCTAGTAGTGGTAAGGGGTGTTTTTTCTTAATTCATCAATTTTAGTGATGACTATAGTAGATATGTATATATCTAATCGATGATTTATAAGTCAAATTCCTTTACCATGTTTAAGGAATATCATAATAAAGTAGAGAATCAACTTGGTAAGAAAATTAAGAAACTGTTCTGAGACCATGGTGAAGAATATCTTAACCAAGATTTCATCGATCATTTAAAGGAGTAAGGGATAATTTCTCAAGTCAGTACTCCTTATAAAGCTCATTGTAATAGTGTTTGTGAAAAGAGAAATCAAAACCTGCTTGACATGGTCAAATAGATGATGAGTTATGCAACTCTACCATTATCTTTTTGGGGATATGCACTACAGACTACGGCATATACATTAAATTGAGTACCAACTAAACAAGTATATGGGATTTTGTATGAGTTATGGTATGTAAATAAATAAATTCTATCACACATATGTGTATGGGGATACGAGGATTTTTTCAAGACTATACATAGTCATAAATTAGAATCTCGAATCATGAAGTGTATCTTTATAGGTTATCCTAAGGAGACTAAAAGGATATTACTAATATAACCCTTCAGATAGAAATGTTTTTGTAGAAATTCACGCTACAATTATAGAAAGGGAACACATTTCTAATGGAAATAGTGGGAGAAAGATTTAAATTGATGAATTTGATGCTCTAGATGCATAAAAGTTAGTATGGAAATAATCTTCACAAGAGATGGCGGGAGAGAAAGATGTTCCCAATACACAAGTATTGTGTAGATGTAATGCCCTAACCCCATAATCCTGGAGCCAATGCTTTATTTTAATACAATAGCATGATTACAAGGAATCAAATCTTGAAGGACCGATCAGTTTAGTAGTCTTGGATAATAGATTACTTATATGAACCTTACATTAAAATTCTAAACATAAAATATAGTATAAATAATCCTTTGAGAACACCATTATTATCCTATATTAACCCTACAAATCAATCATAATAAACTTCTTGGAATCCTAGAAAAATAAAACATAAGAAAGGTGTGATCTCATATGATTAATAAGGATAAAAAATATATCGGAATCTATCACAAATAAGCATAAAATTTTAAGGAAATGTATAAAAATAAAGCACAATCCTTTTAAACACAATCTTTAGCATAATATGGTTATAATAAATCAAATAATTCCATTTTAACATTCACATAGATATTATACTAGTCGAATAATCACATGTAATATCAATAACTAATCTCATAATGAGGGAATTTGTGATGATGGACATTTGAACAATCAAGATATATCCCCAGTATAGCTACTATCAAGATCTATCCTCATGACAGTTTAAGTTTGTGTGTAGAAACCTGTCTGATCTGGGTCAACATCTATCCTCCAGAAAAAGTTAAACTGATTGGAATAAAAATGTGAAGGTTTCTTATAGAGAACCTAGACCTTTACACATATCATTACATGATTTGAATCATAATAAATCATTATGTTACAAGCCAATGATCATAAAGTCTTGTGTCTTGGAAGACTGGGTATATAAAACTAAAAACATAGGACTAAATAAAACATTCCTTTATTTAATATTCATAAAGATCTCCTAACATCAATTGTGCTCATACATCTTCATAGGATAACCTGAGGAAAACATGAACAAATGGATGAGCTAAAAATATCAATAAGGGAATAAACAAAAGAATAAATCTTTAGCGCATGGGTTAGAAGTCATGACATAATGATATAAAAAGGCTTGGAACATATATAATCATAACACATAAACATGGGATCATATAAACATGGAGTCTTAGTAATGTGGAAGAAACATAAAACATGACTTTAACATGATTCAAGGATTGTTTCACATATAGGATCACAATTCAAGGTTAACCACCAAGATGGTTGCACATGGTAGCATGATTCAAGTCTAACTGTCAAGATCGTTGCACATAACATATCATGAGACTCAAATTTACCCAATGAATTACATCTCTATCTATGCACACCCATCATAACATGTTCATGAATATGATTTCCACATATATAATCATACATAAACATAAGTTTTACCCATAGTAAGAATTGGGTATCATAATCATGTCATAAAGCATAACAAATGGGAGTATCATAAAATTGTCCATGAAGGAATGAAATTAGATCATTAATGGAAAATAATAGGGTATTATGGGCATATATTATGAAAAGTTATGTAAACTTGAAGTATTAACATGTAAAAGGAGTACTTCAGAAACTTTAGAATTAAAAAATTTTAGTGCGGTTAAAAGAAAATATCAAAGGTCATTCAAAACATAAAAAAGAATAATATTTTATATAAAACCAGAAGTTAAACAAGAAGGATTTCATAATACAAATATTTTTTTTATAAAAATAATGGTGGCTTAAAAATATATTATATAGTGTACTTGAAAATGGGTAAGAATTCGGGAAGTTTCCTTAAACGGGTTTTCTTATCGAGAAGTATTGAGGAGGGAACCACTTAAAAACATGTATATACCCAAAAAAAAGAATGATTAAGGGAACTTTATAAATGAGTTTTTATCATGTACACATAATTTATAATATTTACACAAAATTAATAGATAACTTCATTTGGGTAAAAAGAAAGATAGAGCAACCTGAAGGAATAAAGGAGGTTCAGGTATAATCTCTTACCTTAAGTTCAATAGTGTCCTTCACTTGATCTTAATGTACTGGATAACCAAATTAAATTCATTAATTAGTATTTCCAAAACCTCTTATTTATTTAATTTATTTATTATATCCTTATTAAGTTCATTTGTGGCCTTTTTGATGGGTTAAGAGGTTCAATTTTATTGTTTGGGAGCGTTTGTTTCCTTGGTTTTCATGATTGGTTTACTTATATACATGTGAGGATAAACATGTAAGGTGAGAATGGTTTTCCAGAATTGGATTTATATGTTATTATTTAACATCCATAAGATTACATTTTTATAAAAATAATTTGTTTTTTAGAGTGAATATGAATCATTATATAAAACTTTAATGATAACTATTTTGGTTAATTGGCGGTTTTTAATCACAACAAACACATTTTGATTTATAAATTAATATCATGTGTAAAAAAGATTGCATAACCTTAAATAAGATATAATACATATATTATATTCTATTTCAACCATAAAAATGGTTTCATTACTAAAATTGAAGATGGTAATAGAAATTGAAAACTCGTCATCCTTGAATGTGATAAATTAACATATCTCGGATGGGATTTTCATTTCTAGTATAAAAGGAAGATAAAGGGGAGATGATGATGAATTATTCCATTATCATAAAAAAATTACATTTAAGTTAATGAAGTTATCATAACATTTGGATGAAAGGAGGTGATGAAAGAAAAAGAAATAAAGGAACTGGAAATAGAATAAAAGAAATGAAAAGAGGAATTTACCTCTTGAATATATCTTCCTTGAGAGCCTCTTTTGGGAAGATGTTTTGGTCTTTTGAATAGAAAAAGGGTTGATGGACGTGGGGAGGAGCTTGGGAGGATATTTTAGGAGAATTTATACAAGGAACAAGTCTTGAGAGGAGTGAAGAGAAGATGGGGTGAGGGTGGTTTTTATAGTGAAGGAGAAGATGGGTTTCCCAATATGTTAATCATTAGTTTAATATTTTTGTTCAAGACTATGGATAGTATTTATTCTTGTGACCAAAAACATTAAATATAGAATTTGAGTTCGAAACAAGTATGATTACATCATACATGATGTTTGGAATAGTGTATTTAACTCATAATGTATATATATCATATTCAACTATTCTTCAAAAATTCAGGTACTTCAAAAAAATGTCAAAAATTCAACAATACCATTTTTTGATGTGTTGAATCCAAAAATGAACTCCATTTTTCAAAAATAATTCACTAAATATGGGAAATTTAATTTTTAATTAAAATCATAATTTACTTGAAAGATAAAAATTTTAAAATTAAAACTACTTTTCTAAAAGATCAAAAAAATAATTATAATCTCATAAAATTATATTATGATCATAATACATAGAAATAATAATTTATGAATTAATTTTATGAAAATAAATTTTATTTTAATTTATTAAATTAATCACAAAATTGTAATTAAATATACATGACTTACAAAAATACCAACACTTAATCAATAATTTTTTAAAATATTTATTTACTTATACTAAGATATTATTTTACCATATTATCAATTATAAGATAGATAAATTTTATTTATAATTACATTGGTGAGTTTACTATTACATTGGTCGGTTTTCCATTCATAAGGTTAACATTACTATTCCAAAATTCAAGTTACTATTTCATTGGTATATGTTTCTTAACATCAAGAGATACCTTTTATTTCAATCATTATTCATTTATAAAGTTTGTATTGTATTCAATAAGTAATATTATGTGATTATACTATAAGATATAATTATAATAAGTGAATTCCATTGATAAAACATTAGGTCATTACATTCTTCCCCCTTATGAAATTTATTCCTCGAAATTTTATTTTACATTCTAAGCCCTAAACAGGTGTAGGTACTCTACCTTAATTACTTCCTCCTATTCCCATGTTTCCTTTTGTACTTATGGTTCTTCAATATTACTTTGACTAGGTGAGTTGTCTTGTTGCATATAAATTTATCTCTATGATCCAAGATCTTCACTCATTTCTCCTCATAACAAAGGTCATTATCCAACTGGACCACCTCTAAAGAGAGTTCATGTGAAGGATTTGGTATGTATTACCTTAAGAGGGATACTAGGAATACATCATCTACTTTATACATGGTAGGTGGAAGTTCTAGTTGATAATCCATAGCTCTAGCACAATCAAGAATCTAGAAGGGTCCAATATACCTAGGACTTACCTTTCCTTGCTTCCCAAACCTCATGATCTTATTCCATGGATATATGAGTAGGAATACCATGTATACAACTTTAAACTCAAGGTCCCATCGATGATTTTCTGCATAACTCATTTGTCAACTTTGGGATGCCTTGATGTGCTACTGAATGGTTTTCACCTTCTCCACCATTTCTTCGACCATTTCAGGTCCTAGCAGCTTATGCTCACCGACTTCATCCCAATAAGCCAGTGTTCTACACCTTTTACCATAAAGGGATTCATATGGTGCCATTCGGATGCTAGAGTGGAAATTTTTGTTGTATGAGAATTCAACCAATGGAAGATGTTAGTATCATCCTACTAAGTTCATAGAACAAATTCTCAACATGTCTTCTAATGTCTAAATAGTTTGCTCATATTGGCCATCATTTTGAGGATGATAGGTCGTACTAAAGTTCAACTCAGTTCTTAGAGCATGTTTAAGACTTTTCTAGAACATCAAGGTGAATCTTGAATCTCGATCAGATACAATAGATAGTGGTACCCCATGCAGCCTTACCACCTCTTTGATATATATATATATGCAAGTTGATCCAATGATAATTCCTCTCGAATTTTGATAAAGTGAGTTGTCTTTGTAAGACAATTCACAATGACCCATATTGCATTGTTTCCTCTGGATGTCCTTGGATGTCTAGTGACAAAGTCCATGGTAATGTTCTCCCCCTTCTATATTGGTATGGGTAGTGGTTGCCTAATCCCATTAGACTTTTGTCTTTTAACCTTCACTTGATGACATACCAGACACTTTGATGTATATTCAGTAATCTTATTCTTCATACTGTCCCACCAAAAGTTCTCTTAGAGATCTTAATACATCTTTGTGCTCCCTGGGTGAATAGAGAAGGTTGAGCTATGTGCATCATTCGAAATCTTCTTCTTTATATCTAGATCGGATGGCACACATAATTGTGACCCAAACTGTGCAATTCCTTCCTCATCAATCTTAAAATTAGGGGATTTTCCATTTCTAATAGCTTCCACCCTTTTCAGAATTTCCACATCTTTTCTTTGAGAATCCTTTATTTTATCCATGAGGGATGGTTGAGCAACCATTTGAGAAAGGATTGATGATGTTCCTCCCTTAATTATTCTCATGTACATCCTCTACAAATTAATAAGATTGTATCTTTCTAAACTCTCGTTATTGATAAATATGTGGGATCCTTTCTACTTAGAGCATCCATCACCTTATTTACCTTATCAGGATGGTAGTGGATTGAGCAGTCATAATCCTTGATGATATCTAACCATCTTAATTGGCATATATTAATCTCCTTCTGTGTGAATATATATTTGAGACTCTTGTGATCAGTATATATCTCACGCTTATCCCCATAGAGATAATTACTCCAAATTTTCAAAAGTAAAGATCACAGCTTCCAACTCCAGATCATGCGTGGGGTAGTTTTTTGCATGGATTTTCAACTATATTTAGGCATAGGTTATTACATTATCATTATTCATTATTATATAGCCTAATTATTTCTTTTAAGTATCACTATACACCATAAAGAGTTCTCCACTTATTGGGAGTGTGAGTACTTGCATAGTGATAATCATCTTTTTGAGCTCCTTAAAGCTTTCCTCACATTCTTGAGTCTAGAAAAACTTCACCCTCTTCTATGTTATCTTTGTCATTGGGATTGAAAATCATGAAAATTTCTTCACAATTCGTTGGCAATACCCAGCTAGACCAAGGAAGCTATGGATCTCCATTACAGATGTTGTCCTATGCCATTCTTTGATTACCTTTGTCTTGGAAGGGTCTACAGATATCCCTTTTCTGGTGATAACATTCCCCAACAATAATACTTCCTCCATCTAGAACTCACATTTACTGTACTTTACATATATTTTCTCTCTTCGAAAAGTCTTTAGCATAGTATTAAAATGCTCCTTCTATTCTTCCTTTCTCTTGGAGTATATCAGAATATCATCAATAAAGAGCACCACAAATTTTTCAATGTATTCTCTAAAGACTCTATTCATTAGATCCATGAAAATTTATGGAGCACTGGTGAGTTTAAAGGGTATGACTATGAAATCATAGTGTACATACTTTGTTCGAAATGAAATATTGGGAATATCTTCCTTCCTTGCCTTTAATTGGTGATATCCCGACCGAAGGTCCACCTTAGAGAAATAAATGGCCCCACAAAGCTGATATAACAATTCATCTATTTGAGGAAAGGGATACTAGTTAATTATCATGGTTTTATTGAGATCACGATAATAAATTCATAGATGCATTGAACCATACTTCTTCTTAACAAATATGACTGGTTCTCCCCAAGGTGATGCACTCAAGCATATAAAACCCTTATCTATATTCTCGTGTAACTTATTCTTCATCTCTTCCAACTCTATGGTGGCCATTATATAATTTTACTTTGATAAAGGTAGATATCCATGAACAAGTTCAATTGAGAACTTGGCATCTCGATTAGAAGGAAGACTAGTCAATTCTCCAGGAAATACATCAGTGTAGTCTCTTACAATGGGCATCTCTTAAAGCATGATTCTCTTATTTGTCTCAATCATTTGAGCAAGACATGCTTGATCATAAGGCAGTAATATCCACACTTGATAAAATGCTTCTAAAGGAGATTCATCTCCCTCCTTACAGTTGTAAATAATTGGAGGATTCTTCAAGATTTGAAGAGTGATCTACCTTTCTCGAAAGTTGATGTTGGATTTGTATAAAGATAGTCAATCCATTCTCAAGATAACATCAAACTCCACTAAAGTAAGTATGAAGATATTTTTGGGGAGGTTGAGTCCACAAACGTTAACTAGGGAGGATTTATATACTTTGGATGCAATAATTTCCCCATTTTTTGTTCTCATAAAAAAATCAATCTTCAAATTTTGAGGTGGTGTTTGAATAGTTCTACGAAACTTTCATGATATGAAAGAATGAATAACACCATAATAAAATAGTATGTTTGATATTCTTGAATGAATAACTATTGTACCTATCACCACATCGTTGTCCGGCTCCACCTTAGTAGTAGTGATAACATAAGCCCTTCCTTGTTTCCTTAGAGGTTGTTGTTGATTTCCTCCCACAACCCTTGGCTTAGAGAAATTGTTCGCGTAATTCCCATGTTACTTGAAGTTAAAACATCTCAATACCTGCTAAAAATTGATCTAAACCTTCCTTTATTCTTCCACATTAGTTGAATTCTTCATATACCTTCGATAGGTTTTATCCAGATTTCACAATCTTCCACATTTGAATCAATTCCTGATTCCCTTTAGACAGTTCCCAGGATACTTCTTCCCACAATTTTGACATGTGGTATGTTTTATCTTATTTCTATCATGGGATTTATTTTCTGAACCACCCATATTAGAATCCATTTTCGGCTTTTTTTCACTAATCCCATGAGACCATTGAGAGTCTTTGATCTCCAATTCAACCTTGAGGGAAAAATGTATAATCTCCTCATAACTATCGAAGTCTCAAATATCCAACACTTTTTGTAGAATCAGGTTTAGTCCACTAAAGAAGAAATACACCTTATTTTTAGTGTTCATGAAAAAATTAGGGGCATATCTTACAAGCCTTGTGATGTTTTCTTCATATGCCCCAATGGACTCATCTTCCTTCTTCTTAAGTTTGAGGAACTCTCTTTTCATCTTAATACAGAGGGTTTGGGGAAAATATTTATTGAAAAACATTTTCTTGAATTCCTCCCAATCCATGGAATCAATTTCCTCTTGGGACTTTGTATTCTAGATCAGTTTCGACCACTAGTCTGCTTCCCCATTAAACGATAGACCTACAGCACGACTTTCTCTTCTTCTGTGCACTGGAGGATAGAGAATATCTTTTCAAGGTAGTTATCCACTATTTTACAAGGAGGGGATCGGAAGATACACTAAACATGGGAGGCCTTTTCCACATAAAGGAATCGATGGAAACTTGTTCTTTCCTTAGAGTATTAGGGTAGTCCACATGATTCAAGTTATTATTCATAACTTTAGCCAGTTGAGAAAGTACTGTTATAATGTTTTGAGCACCCGTTCCAATAATATCAGGCATGTCATTAGGGTGATCATCACATTTCCTATCACATTGATTGTTCTAATGTGTTCTTATATTTCCCACCATTAACTAAGAAAATGAACATACAATTAGAGGTCTTTAATACTTAGCTATTGAGCATAAAAAAGAAACTTTAAACATAAAAGGATAAAATCTTAAAGGAAAGGTATATACTAACTCGTGATTCCATAAGTTTCAATATAGGTTACCCATGATATTTTTCCTTACCTTTATTCTTATGAACTTCTTTTTTTTCTTAATAATGGTTTGTACTAATCTTATGAATTTACCCAAGCATATCCCCCAGGATTGTCAAACCAAAAGTGCAACAAGGCCCATTATCGTGCACCAGTTTCCATTCGAGTCTAGCTCAAAGCAGTGTTTTCAATTTTTAACCCTTGATACATCTATACCAAAGACATGTCCACTTGTTCTTATCCAGATAGGGATTTATTTTCTTGATAAACCACTTACTCTATACTTACCAAAATTTAAGGATGTTTTATTATACTTAGTCTTATCTATAAGGTTCTTACTAAAGTGCTCTATTCTTAATCTCCAAAAATAACTATACCTTCCTATGATACCAAATATAGTGATGCTGGCCTTTTACACATATCATTACATGATTTTAATCATATTAAAGAATCATATTAAAATCCAAGGATCATAAATTCTAGTGTCTTGGAAGACTAGGTACATAAAACTAAAAAAAAGGGAACTAAATAAAATATTTCTTTATTTCATATTCATAAAGAACTACTAAAATCAATTGTGATCATATATCTTCATAGGATAACCTAGTATAACATAAACAAAGGTATGATCTAAAAATATGAGTAATGGAATAAACATAATAAAAAATCTTTAGCACATGGGTTTGAATACATGACATAATGATATAAAAATGTATGCAGCATTTGGAATCATAAAATATAAACATGGTATCATATAAACAGGGAGTCATAGTAATGTGTAAGAAATATAAAACATTACTTTATCATGATTCAAGGCTCGTTGCACATTGAGGAGCACAAGTTAAGGTTAACCACCATGATCGTTGCATATGGTAGCACGAGTCAAGGCTAACCGCCAAGATCGTTGCATATAACGTCTCATGAGACTCAAATTTACCCAATGAATTGGAGCACTATCTGGGGGAACCAAACATAACATGTTCATGAATATTCTTTCTACATATATAATCATACATAATCAATCATACATAAACATAAGGGTTACCCATAGTAAAAATTGGGTATCATAATCATGTCATAAAGCATAACAAATGGGAGGATCATAAAATTGTCCATAAAGGAGAGGAATTATATCATTCATGGAAAATAATATAATATTATATCCATATATCAAGAAAATTTATGTCAACTTTAAGTATTAACATGTAAAAAGAGTACTTAAGAAACTTTATAATTAAAACATTTTTGTGTGGTTAAAGGAAAATATCAAAGGTCATTTAAAACATAAAAGGTAATGATATTTTATATAAAACAAGAATTGAACCAAGAAGGTTTTCATAATAAAAATATTGTTTTTATAAAAATAATGGTGGCTTAAAATAGATTATATAGTGTACTTGAAAATGGGTAATAATTTGGGAAGTTCCCTTAAACGGGGTTTCTTATCGAGAAGTATTGAGGAGGGAACCACTTAAAAACATGTATATAACCAAAAGAGAATGATGAATGGAACTTGATACATGATTTTAGATCATTTAAAAATAATTAATAAGATGTAAAAAAAATAACAGATAACTTAATTTGGGTAAAAATAAAGATAGAGCAACCCAAAGGAATAATAGAGGTTCGGGTAGAATCTCTTACCTTAAGTCTGATGGTATCCTTAACTTGATCTTAATGTCCTGGTTAACCAAATTAAATTCATTAATTAGTATTTATAGAACCTTTTATTCATTTAATTGATTTATTATAGCATTATTAAGTTCATTCAGGACCTTTTTTATGGGTTAATAGGTTTAATTTCATTGTTTGGGAGTATTTTTTTCCATCGTTTTCATGATTGGTTTAATTATATACATGGGAGGATAAACACGTAGGATGAGAATGGTTGTCCAAAATTAGAGTTATGTTTTATTAGTGAACATTTAGAATATTACATGGTTTTTAATTACTCATAATTTTCTAGTTTTATTTTTACAAAGTTGCTATGAAAATTTCAAGACCAAGTGCGGAGACGGCATGCGATTCTGAGGCCCGGTGTGCCCGGAATGGTCTATCGAAAAATGTTAAGTCTTTAAATAGCACAAGTGATAGATTTTCCTAAAAAGTGTAATAAATACTAAAAGGGAGCCCATATCAGAAATCTGATGGTACTGTTACGTTTAGGATGGCGGTTTTACCCTAGGCGCGACTTAACTTTAGTAGACGCGGGCCTACAGTGAGAAAACCCAAAAATGGAATAACCGTAAATAAGATAATTAAATAAAATTATTTTATTTTCAAATCCTATAACTCATAAATGGTAACTCAGATTGGAAATCCGAGAGTACCATTGATCTTGTGAGGGTGCGTTTTCTTTAGACGGGGCCTAACTTCGACTGGCACGGGTCGAGGGTAAAAGTTAATTTTTTGGTGTTTTAAATAAAAATAAAATAAACTGAAGAAAGTTTATTTTATTCAAAAATGTTTTGCTACAACTCAATGTCGAGAAAACAATTTCATTTCATAAATAAAATAGTGTAACGACGCTGCAACTCAAGCATAACATAAATATTGTTTCATAAATAAAACAGCATAACGATGTGGCGACTCAGCATAACAGAAATGCTGAAACGTGTTTCCTCCATTTAATTGTTTAACAGAGATACGAGGTCATTGGAAAAATCCTGGATTTTCTCTAAGGCTCTAGATGAGTGGAATTGGCAAGTGGTTAATGGTGATGAATGACGAATCTCCACAAGTTCCTCCCTTCCCCTTCGAATAATCTCGTCATCAACGAGAGTTGCGGATCGAGAATTGAAAAATAGTGGTGGAGCGACTCTGTTCTTCATCGACGAGTGATCTGATTCCAGGTAGGGTGGGTTTGTTTTCTGTGTGGCCTCCCTTCCCCCTTTCTTCTTTTCTAAATAATGAACAAGGGTCAATTCACTAAAAAATTGACCCACGGATCGATTGTCCTTGCAGGAATGGGATTTAGTCATGTGGGGATCTAAAGAGGGGATTATATCGTGGCAGTTATTTTAATGTCTCTCTCATATCGTTCTAATGCAATGAACGAAATCCAAATGAATGAGTCTAATATTCATTGCCTTGGGTGATCATTGTGATCTCTCTCCCTCCTCCCATTCTTCACTGATGGACGCCTGTGGTCACGTCAGATTCTTGTCGGGAGGTTCCAAACATGGTCGGACCCCAATATTGATGGAAAGACGGATTGGAACACATGGCAGTGGAGGCGGAAACCGAAAAATCATAGCAGGACTTTTGGATCAGAAAACAGACCACCAGAGCGAGTCTGATGGACGGCAGAAGCACCCGCTGGCGCGCTGGGGCCGGCGGCGGCACGCGGCGGTGGACGATAGTGACACACAGTGGCGGCCACATGAAGACGGCGGCATGTGTCGGCGGCGCATTTTGGTAGGAAAGGAGGCCCATGGAATTTGTTGCGGGCGGTCATCAGAGGTCGTCGGTGGGGGTGGACGTGGTATTCAGCCGCGTCCCGTGGCAAAGAATCACAGTCCAGGTGGACCGTGGAAGGACCCCATGGAAAAATCATGGGGCGGCTACACAGAAAACCATCGTGTGAAACATGGTGAACTACTTCGTGAAACAGGGTGAACTGCCACATGAAACGTGGTGAACCGCTGCGTGAAACCTGGCGGCCCACAGGCTCAGACGGATGCGACAATAGCCACATCCCGGCTGAACAGAACCGGCCCGCCAGCGTGGGCCAAGCTGAAGGGGAGGACCGGGCCGCTAAGAGGCTCGGCTAGGTGAAAAGAAGCCTACCATCACAGGCTAGTCCGGATGAAGACCGGGCTGCTGGGTGGCCCAATGGGCTGGACCCAAGGACCAGCGGGCCAGGTCAGATCGGGACGACTGAACCAGGTCAGGTTGGGTCGGGTTGATAGGTCCTACCGGGTCGGGTCAATCGGTCGGATTGGGTCAGACCAAGCTGGGTCATTCGGTCTGACCGAGTCAGGCTGGGTTGGGCTGGGTTGGTCGATCTGACCGGGTCAGGCCAGGCCCAGCCGGGTCGGTCTGTCCGACTGGGTCAGATTGGGCCCAGACCAAACCAACCCCTTTTTATAAAAAGGCTCATAAGTTCAAAATCACACATCTAATTGACAAGTTGTTTACTGCGTTAGGACCCTCGTAATGAGGAAGTCCTTTTGATATACTCTAATAGGGTTTTCATGGAATTTTAGATATAACCTATGGCTTGAGGATTATATTCTCCTAGAATCAAGTGCACAATGAGTGAGAATCATATGGCTCATTGTGACGAGTATACAATGACGAGCGGGTCTAGGTTCCCCAGTAGGATTAAGTGACGAGTGGGTCTAGGTTCCCCAGCAAGCCTAATAGATGATTGGGTTTAGGTTCCCCATGAGTCCTAAGAGACGAGCAGTTCTGGGTTCCCTAGCAGGCTTGAAAGACATGCAGGTCTAGGTGCCCAACAGGCCTAAGTGACGAGCGGGTCTAGGTGCCCCAACAGGCCTAAATGACTCATTGGGGTTGAGTGTCTCAAAAATACATGGTGTTCAACATTTAAAATCGATAGTATTTCTTTTCATACTTTATATTTATACTTATGTGAGATGACTCTTGTGACTCTCTTGACTATACTTCTTAGAGGCTACGCTTCTTATACCTCTTTGGTAGTCTGCTTTGTGTATTTCCTTGTGGTATACCTTTGTGGTTTGGGGTCCCTACTGAGTATTGTTTTACTCACCCCTGCACAGGTTTCTCCCACACGTGTTGTGTCTTGTACAGACGATTGATGCTTTGATGGAGTACTTGGTGGACCTGGTCAGGTGGTTCTTAGAGTGGCCTGACAGATAATATGTGCTTATGTGACTTCAGACAACTGTTTCTTTACCTACCCTTCAAATGGGGTTTTCTATGAAGGAGTTCTAGAAACTTGTAATTTTTCTTTCCTATTTTAGTTGGGCATGTATTCTGGCCCCGTTTACCTTCATCATTCTACTATCATACCTTGTGTTTTTTTACTTAGTGTTTTCACCTTCCAACATATGTGGCTTGGAGTTGTGTGCATGTGTACAGGTACTTCAGAAAATACCTCCCATTTTTTTGGGATATGCCTACTTGACACTAGTCCCTAGCCCCTAGCCTATGGGAGGCGGGCTTGGGGTAGTCACAGAACGAGCCCCGGGGACGGGTCGTGATAGAGTGGTATCAGAGGAGGTCGGTTCTACCTTAAGAACTTAGAGTCTATGAGTTATTTTTGGTTAAATAGTGTTAAGTGTTTCGAGTTCAACTTTTAGGCCAGGGAGTCTAGTTTTGGTGTAGAGGATGACGTATCCATACACCAGGACCCTGAATTCTTCTTTTTGACTCAGTACATGAAAACACTAGTTGTAGTGGAAAATGATGGTACGTACATCATATAGGAATAGGTTGAGTTTTCCATGTCCTTCTTTAGTCATCTCACCATGTATACTCTATTGATAGTGGTACATATTGTTTTGTTTCAATATGCTTCCACATAGACAACCAGCCATTATTACACCATGTGATCATGTGGATGATATGTTGGGTGACGAGATGGGTATAGGGGTTCATACCAATGACAGCACCACTAGTTGGTTCACTAGCTGTACCACCACCTGTGGAGTAGCACATGGTACTCATAGTACCAGCAGATGAGATACATGGGATGAGCACACTTTACGAGTTTCAGCGATAAAGACCCCTCAGTTTCTGAGGTGAGCCCGAATCACAGGCGGCTAAGGACTGGCTGGAGGTGGTGACTGAGTTTTCCATCTAGTCAGAACACCATTAGATCATATGGAGGTCCTGGCAGTGAGCCATCTACATGGCTCAGCAGGGCGATGGTGGGGTTTAGATTACCTAATATTACGATGAGGTGACTCTTCTGTAGACATAGCTTGATAACCTTTCTAATAGAATGGTCTCTCTCCATAAAATCTAAGGGATATGCATTCCCAATAGCTTCTACAGCTTTGGAAGGATGACATGTCGGTAGCTAAGTATTCATCAAGGCATACTGACCTTTCCAGGTACTCGATGAATACGATCCTACCAGTGCTTTAGGGATCAAACCTCTGAGAGAGGTGTGTTTAGTGACATTCGAGCTATAGTTATTACTTTGGGCACTTCTAATTATGATATGGTGCTAGATCAAACCTTATGGTTGAAAGTTCCTTGGATGAGCAGATACAGCCTGTGGATGTCAGTCGTGGGAAAGAAGGAGAAGAGACCTTGAAAGCAGGAATTCAATATCTGTCTTAGAGACTTGGACGTGTGATACATTCTGAGAGGAGGTCCTAGGATATAGGATCTACAGCTCAGGGCTCATAGGGTGAGTCCAGTTAGCCTAGAAAGAGTTAATGCTTTTTAAAAGATGGCAAGGGACATCTCGCTAGAGATTTTCCAGCCTGTTGTGCTGATAGTGAAATGGTGGATGGGCCACCAGGGCATAGACACTAATAGGAATAGATGAATATGTAGGTCAGAAGATGTGGAAGAGGATTTGGGAGAGTAGTAGGAGGTGGTATACATTTCAAAATTTTACCACCACCACCCCCACATGGTCCACACTAGGATCAGGGGGATGGAGGATAGGGGAAGGGGAAGCTTCATGCGGTCAAGGCATATAACCCAAGGGCTCTAGGAATGATTCGAGGTATGTTTTGTGTATATTCTTAGTTGTTGTATTAATAGACACAGGTTTTAATCATTCTTGTCATGAATCTTTATTGAGACCTTGAGTTTCCAGTTAAATCATTGACTTGACCCTTACGTCTGGAGATACCTATGGGAGGAGAATCAATAATCACACTTATACTGACAGTGTGATTTGACCCTTGAGGTGAGAGTTTTAGTTGGAACCTCTTGGTTTCAGCATCAAGGCCTTACAACATCATTCTTGGTATATATTGGTTATTGACAGTCCATGTCGAGATTGATTGTTTTAGGCAAAAGGATGTGGTATCTCTGCAGCGATGGAATTGGGTTTTCCTTGGTCGGTGAAAAAGGAAACCCAAACAGCATGGGATAGACTCTTTCATAATAGGGTGAAGCCGATAACTCATGATTCGTCCAACCTTACCCTCGTGGTAGTGGATATTTTGAGTTTTCAGTCCCCAACAGTAGTAGTGGAGTATGAGGACGTCTTTCCAAAATATGTTTCCAGGTTTACCTCCCCATAGGTAGATGGACTTCTGCATCATTATACACCCCGATATGGCACCAGTATCAGTATTAGTATATCGGATAGCTTTCATAGAGCTTTTCAAGATGAGGGTATAGGTGGAGGACTTGTAGAGGAAGGGCTTAGTAAGACCAAATGTTCAAGGTTATGTGTGGGTTACCAGCACTTTAACCAAGTGTCCATGGAGAATGAGTATCCACTACCAAAGGTTTGATGAATACATCGATCAGTTGAAAGGGGAAACCTTTCGCATGGATGGAAAGGTGCTCGTAGGATTTTTAACAGTTAAGGCAGAGATTGATGAGCACCCCAATCTTGATTTTTCTAGAGGAGGGATTTGAGTACGTAGTGTTCTGTGATGCATCAGGGATAGAACTTGGTTTTGTCCTAATGTAGAGGCAAGCAGTAATTGCCTATGGTTCACATAATTTGAGAGCACATGAGAATAACTATATAGGCCATGATCTTTATTTGGCAGTGGTAGTCTTCGTAATTAAGATGTGGAGACCCTACCTTATGGGAAAACATTTTACCATCTACTCTAACCACAAGAGTTTCAAGTGTGTATTCTCTAAAAAGGATTCGAACTTGAGATAGAGACAATGGTTGGAGTTCCTCCAGGACTACGAATTCAAAGTATTATATACTCTCATTAAAGGAAACGTGGTAGCGATGCTCTCAGCAAGAGATCCAATTCGTAGTTACTAAACGAGGAAACATATCAGTTGGCCTCGTCATGGTTATTCTTCGTGGATAGAGATGATGACGCTTACCTCCAATCATTGGTTGTTAACCCTCTACTCTTAAAGTGATTAAGGGAGGCACAACTCAATGATACCGACTATGAGTATTTAAGTGCTCAGTTTTCCATAGGGAATACCCTTTATAGATATTCGAAAGGTGTAGAGCATGTCATTTCTTTCAGAGGACGAATAGTAGTAGCAGTGGACTCCTAGAGTGATGAGATGCATTAGGATATACATGTGTGTGTTAAGGCAGACATCGGGGATGAAATAACAGGTTGAATTCGGGCTTACCTATTGATATAAAAGTTTAGCGCTTGTTTAATCAAATTTGTGGTTTGTCAACACACTATGTTGAGCCCCTGTTCTTATAAGGGGATGCTCTTTTCTTCCTTGGGGTTCCAAGAAGGTATTGATAATGGATATTGATGCACTTCGTGATGGGTTTATCACATACATCCAAGGGACACGATACTATCTGGGAGATCATTGACCAACTCACAAAGTTGATCACTTCTTATCTTATCGAAAATAGAGTCCTATAGAGAGATTGGGACGCCACTACATACATGAGATATTTTGACTCCATGGAGTCCCATAGAGGATAGTCTCATATCAAGATTCACACTTTACATCCTGGTCATGTAAGGGATTTTAGGAGCCATTTGGGACTCATCTACGCATGAGCACATCTTTCATCCCATAGACAGATGGCCATATGGAGAAGACCATTCAGGTCCTAGAGGATATGCTATGTGCTTACATCCTCAATTTTGTACGTAGTTGGGAGGATCACTTACCTCTAGTGGATTTTGTATAAAATAACAACTACCACTCCACCATCGGTATGGCACTATTCGAGACCTTGTACGGGCGACCATGTATGTCGCCACTTTGTTGGACTGACCCTGAAGTGTTAGCGCTCATGGTCCCAGAGTTGGTGTAGGCTATTAAAGAAAAGGTGTAGGTCATCCAAGGGTGGATGAAGACTGCACAAATCCTTCATAATTTCTATGGTGATTGGTGATGGAGACCCTTGGAGTTTGAGGAGGGAGACCATGTGTTCCTTTGAATCTCTCCTCAATATAGGATACAAAGATTTGACTCGGGTAGGCTAGACGTTGACGATAGGGTGACATTTTCAGAGTTTCCAGTGAAGATTGAGGATCAACGGGAGAGGAACCTATGTGGTCAATCGATTCCTCTAGTGCTTTTTCGGTGGTAGCACAGGAATCTCTAGGGGAGCACATGGGAGCAGGAGGCTTAGGTTCCTGATCGTACCCTTATCTATTTTGGAATCCCTTGGTTTGGATTTTAGGGGCATAAATCCTTAAGGTGGGGAGATTGTAATGAATTAGAATTTCCTGATTTTATTTTTATAAAATTTATGAGAAAATTTAAAGACCAGACGCTAAGACGGAGCGCAATTCTGAGGCCCAGTGTGCCTGGAATGGTCTGTCAAAAAATATTAAGTTTTTAAATAGAGTGCATGAGCAGTTTTCCTAAAGAAGTAGAATAACTCTTAAACATGCTCCTTGATCAGAAATATGAGGGAACCATTGCATTCAGTATGGCGGGTTTACCCTAGGCATGACTTAACTTTAGTCGGTGCGGGACTCTAGTGAGAAAAACCAAAAATAGCATAATCGTAAATAAAATCATTAAATAAAATCATTTTATTTTAAAATCCTATAACTCATAAATGGTAACTCATATTAGAAATCTGAGAGTACCATTTTTCTCGTGAGGGTGTGCTTTCTTTAGGCAGGGCCTAACCTCAACTCGAGCGGTTCAAGGGTATAAGTTAATTTTTTGGCATTTAAAAAAAATAAAATTAAGAAAGCTTATTTTATTCAAAAATGTTTCATTGCAATGCAATGTCGAGCCAACTATTTCATTTCATAAATGAAAAAGTGTAATGAAACTGTAACTCAAGTATAACAAAAATGTTGTTTCATAAATGAAACAATGTAACGATGTGGTGACTCAGCATAACAAAAACACTGAAATGTGTTTCCTCCATTTAATTATTTAACATAGATATGGGATCATTGGAACGATCCTGGATTTTCTCTGAGGCTCTGGAGGAGTGGTGTTGGTTAGTGGTGAATGGTGACGAATGACGAATCGCTACAAGTTCCTTCCTTCCCCTTCGAAGGATCTTGTCATCAATGAGAGTTGTGGATTGAGAATTGATGAATGATGGTGGAGCGACTCATTTCTTCATCGATGAGTGTTCTGATTCTAGGTGAGGGGTTTTTTTTTCTATGTGGCCTCCCATCCCACATTCTTCCTTTCTAAACGACGAATGCAGGTTATTTCACTATCAAATTGACCCATGGATCAATTGTCCTTGCAGGAATGGGATTTTGTCTTGTGGGGATCTAAAGAGGGGATTATATCATGGTAGTTATTTGAACTTCCTCCCTTATCTTTCTAATGTAATGAACGAAGGCCAAATGAACAAGGTCGATGTTCGTTTCCTTGGGTGTTCATTGTGATATCTCTCCCTCCTACCGTTATTCACTGATAGACCCATGTGGTCACATCGGATTCTTTACGGGATATTTTGATGTGGTCAGACCCCTGGATCAGTATCAAGATAGCTTAGAGCACACAATAATGGAGGTGGTGACCTGAGGATCACAACAAGACTTGAAGATCAGAAAACAGACCACTGAAGCGAGTCTAGTGGCCATCAAAAGAACCCACCGGCAAGCCGATGCCAGCACGTGGCAACGGCTGGGTGTAGTAGGCGGCACGCGACGGTGGTGCACTGCGGGAGGTGATTAGATGTCGCTGGTAGGCGGTGATCAGAGGTCGTCGGTAGGTGGCCAGTAGTCGTGTGGGCGGATGCAGCATCCAGTCGCATCCCACAGTGAAGAACCACTATCTAGCTGGACCGCAGGGTGGCTACGCGGCGGCCCACAGGCTTGGACGGATGTGGCAATAGCTGTGTCCCGGTTGGACAGAACTGGCCTGCCAGTACTGGTCGGGTTGAAGGGGAGGACTAGGCCACTGAGTGGCCCGACTGGGAGAAAAATGGCCCGCCAGCACAGGCCAGGCTGGATGAATATCAGGCCCTTAGGCCAGGGCGGACTGGGTTAGCCTAGATCCAACCAGGTTGGTTCGGGCCAAGCCCTGGCCCAACTGGCCCCTTTTTACAAAAAGGATCATAACTTGTGAACCGCATGACTGATTGACGAGCTATTTTGCAGTGTTGGGACCCTCACGACGAGGCAGTCCTTTTAATATAATCTAAGTGGGTTTTCATGGAAGTTGAGATCTGACTTATTTCTTGAGAAGTATATTCTCCCAGAATCAAGCATGTTACGAGCAGAAATCATATAGCTGGCTATGACGAGAAGTTAGTGACGAGTGGGTCTAGGTGCCCCAGCAAGCCTAAGTGACGAGTAGGTCTAGGTGTCGTAGCAAGACTAAGAGACGAGTGGGTCTAGGTACCCCAGCATTCCTAAGAGATGAGAGGATTCAGGTGCCCCAGTAGGCCAAAGTGATGAGCAGGTCTAGGAGCCCCAGTAGGCTTAAGTGAATCATCAGGGATGAATGTCTCAATAGTACAAGGTGTTCAGCGTTTATGACTGATAGTCTTTATTTTATACTTTAGATTTATACCTATGTGAGATGACTTTAGTGACTCTCTTGATTGTACTTCTTATAGTATACTCTTTGTGTACCTTTTTGGTAGTTTTCTTTGTGTATTTCTTTGTGGTGTACCATTGTGGTTTGGGGTCCCTACTGAGTATTGTTTTACTCACCCCTATATGGGCTTCACCCACACGTGTCATGTCTTATGCAGATGATCGACGCTTTGATGAAGTTCTTGGTGGAATGGGGCCAGGTGGTGCTTAAAGTGTCCCAACAGATGAGACGTGCTTCTGCGACTTCAAACAGTTGTTTCTGTACCTACCGTTCATGTAGGGTTTTCTACAGAGGAGTTCTAGAGACTTGTACTTTTACTTTTCTATTTTAGTTGGTCTTGTATTCTGACCTTGTTTACCTTCATCTTTCTACTTCCATACCTTGTGTTTTTTTACTTAGTGTTTTCACCATTCAACATCTGTGCCTTGGGGTTGTGTGTGTGTGCACAGGTACTTAGGCAAATGTCTCCCATTTGTTTGGGATATGCCTACTCGGTGCTAGTCACCAGCCCCTGGCTTATTGGAGGTGGGCTTGGGGTAGTCACAGAACGGGCCCCAGAGGATGGTTCATGACATGGTTACAAAATTCATATGGTTATTTGGAGTGAATATGGATCATAATATAAAACTTTAATGATAATTGTTTTGGTTAATTGGTGGTTTTTAATCACAACAAACACATTTTTCTTTATAAATTAATATCATGTCTACAAAAGATTCTAGAACATTAAATAATATATAATACATATATTATAGTCTATTTAAACCATAAATATGGTTTCATGACCAGAATTAAATATGGTAATAGAAGTTGAAAACATGTCGTCCTTGAATGGTATAAATCAACACATCTCGGATGGTGTTTTTATTTCTAGTATAAAAGGAAGGGGGAGAAGAGATGATGATGAATTATTCCATTATCATAACAAAATTTAATTACATTTAAGGTGTTGGAGTTATAATAACATTTAGATTAAAGGAGGTGAGGAAAGAAAAAATAAAGAAAGGAACTTTAAAGTAAATAAAATAAATGAAAAGAGGAATTTACCTCTTGAATATATCTTCCTTGGGAGCCTCTTTAGAGGAGAGGTTTTGGTATTTTGAAGAGAGCAAGGGATTTTTGATGTGGGCAGGATTTTGGGAGGATATTTTATAATAATTTAGATATGGTTAAAGGCTTGATAGGAGTGAATATAAGAGGGGGGTGAGGGTGGGTTTTATAGTGGAGGAAAGGAGGGGTTTCCCATTATTTTAGTCATTATTTTAACATTTTTGCACAATACTATGAATAGTATTGATTCTTGTGACAAAAAACATTAAATAGATCAGGTTAGTTTGAACCAAGTGTGCTTACAAAATCCATGATGTTAGGAATAGTGTATTTAGCCCATAATGTATATATATCGTATTTTACTATTCATCAAAAAATCAAGTATTTCAGAAAAATCACAAAAAATCACCCTAACCATTTTTTAATGTTTATAATACAAAAATGAAATCCATTTTTTAAAAATAATTTTATAAATATGAGAAATTTAATTTTTAATTAAAATCATAATTTACTTGAAAAATACAAATTTTAAAATTAAAACGAATTTTCTAACACTTTGAAAAATTAATTATGGTCTCATAAAATTATATTATGATCATAAGACATAAAAATAATAATTTATGAATTCATTTTATGAAAATAAATTTTCTTTTAGTTTATTAAATTAATCAAAAATTTGTAATTAAATATACATGACTTACAAAAATACCAACACTTAATCAATAATTTTTAAAAATATTTATTTACTTATGCTAATATATAATTATACAATATTATCACTTATAATATGGATAAATTTTATTTATAATTTCATTGGTGAGGTTACTATTACATTGGCTGGTTTACTATTCATAATTGTCACATTTCTATTCCAAAGGTCAAGTTACTATTTCATCAGTATATGTTCCTTAACTTTAAGAGATACCTTTTATTTCACTAAATATTAATTTATAAGGTTTTTATTATGTTCTATAAGTAATATTATGTGATTATACTATAATACATAATTATAATAAGGGAATTTTATTGATAAAACATTAGGTTATTATAGTTTGTCACTAACTAATTTTGTCTCATGAGACCTACCGATGTATCGATGGACTATAGCAGGTTCTTCTCGTCACTTACTAAGACCAATACATTCCTAATATGAAAAGGGTGAAACATGAACAATATAAACATACATATTAAAACTAGCATATGAAAATTTTATACATTAACCATAACACATGAATGGTATCAGAATACCACATCCACAGTCAAATATATCATAAACCATTTAATTAAATATGTTATATTGTATAAACAGTCATCCTCAATTAAGCATAAAATCCAACAAATGATGTTGACATATATAAAAATAATCAATTAAAAACAATTAAAATTTCTTGAGAAAAATAACCTTTTTATTTGAAATAATTTATTCAAAAGCCACACATTTATAAAATAAGGAATTTAAAAATATATTTTTTAATCAAAGTGTCTCATAACACTTTGAAACATTTTATAGTAATTCAAAAATTAACATTTAAAAATATTCATGTCCTTATAAATAAACCCATAAAATCCATTTTGAAAACATAGACATGAATGAGAAAGATTTAGAGGAATAAATCTTAGAAACATTTAAAACAATGTCTTAGTTAAATATTACCTTACATAAGACCTTTAAAATATTCATTTTGAAAATATTTTTAAGAAACATGAGCATGGATGATAAATATGTCCCAATAAATACTTACATATAAACAATCTCAGGTAATAATGAGATTGTGAAATTAACCCTTACTTAAAACCTTAAAAAGATTCCTTTTTTAAAACATTTGATTGAACTTAAAAATATACATAAAATTTCCTTTATAATTATTTTATATCCATATAAATATTTATGTAAAATAATATCAATAATATTGAAATGGAGAAAGGATTAATTCTTGAACCATCCAAAGCATCTCATACCACTTTGAACATTTAAATAATAAGCCTGATATATTCAAATGAATATTTAAATACCATGAAGATAAATTTATTCATGATATTAATTATAATAGGGGTATTAAATACACCATGCATAAGAAATGGGTGGTGAACATGGCTTATATCTCACGAAAATTAAAAGTGAGATGGAATTCTCTTACCTTAGCTTTGATACTCTTTGTATATGTCTGAAACCCATGTATAATGGTTTTAAACATATTATTAACTTATAAAAGAATCATTATAATATTTATGATATCATAAATGATTATTTTATGACTTTATATTACCTGTTTATTAACAATTCTATGTTAAAGTAATGTTTTGGGTAATAATCACTTTCTTTATCGTACATATTTTGACTTGTTATTCTTGATCATATTACTTAAATCATGATTTAATTACTTATATAATGTAAAAAATGATTTATATATCATATATATTCAGTATATAAATATATATAATAGATAGATAAATGAAATGGAACACACCGTTTATGGAGACGGTAGGTCGTACGTACGCATGAACGATGTTTCTGTTTTCTTTATTATATTAAAATATTAAAAAGTGAATCATAAAAATGTATCTTATAATTCCATTATAATATCTATGTCATATATGTTACATATTTTTATTAAAATTATCCTTAATACATTGCATGTATAGCGTGAACGAATTGCATCGCTTTGAGGGGGCGGTTTTCTACAAACGATGTTATCGTATATCCACAATATAGAAAGCAAGAAGGTATCTTTAATATAAAATTTAAATAATATGAAATAGGTTATAGTGTACATATTATAATATTATGTAACCATAAAAATAGTTTTAAGACCATCCATTAAGGTGGTAATTGAAAAATAAAAAAAATAGTATTCAGAGTGTCAATTAACCAGCATGACTTGGACAACAATTTCCTTTCTTTGAATAATAGGAGGTGAGAAATGTAATGGATATGAGATATTCCATTATAAAAATAACACTCCAGTATATAAATGATTCTGGAGTTATAATGAATTTATGGATGAATGATTTGAGGAGAAATTAGAAAAATAAAACAAATTAAGAGAGGTTCTTTGAGAAAATTACCTTTTGAATATCACCTCCTTGAAAGACCCTTGAGGACCTTGGATTTAGTCTTTTGGTGAGACCAAAAGCACTTGAACATGTATAGAGTGATGATGAAAGGTTTGGGAAGATATTTTATGATATACAAGGATTTTGGGGTCGAAATGTGGAGTTGATGGGTGGTATTTATACTTTAGGAGAGGTGGGTTCAAGTGATTAATCTATTGAGTATTTTATATTAAAAGCCAACCACATTGAGGTGGAATTAATTTAAACAAATTATACTTTAATTTAATTTTTTGTAGGATGGTTAGGTTTAATCCACATCTCAACAAACCTTTAAATTTTTCAATTTTTAGGTATGTTAAGCTCTTACCTTTTAACTTTAACCCTTGTCACAATTTTACCTATACAACAGTAAATAATTTTTTTACCATGGTAACCTTTTTATAACTAAAAATTAAATTGACCATATAACCTAAATTATAACTTGTGATTCTAAATATGTAATCCATTTTACCTAATTAAATTTACATAATTAGGAACATTAGTTTTAAAATTAATTTAGCATACAAAATGAAAAAGTGAGGTTTTAAAGTGAAACGTTCAATAGTTTGAAATGTTTTTATATCTAATTTAAATTTGAAATTGATTAAAATGACCTGTATTATTTTTATTGATAAAAAATTAATCTAATTATACTTTAAAATCAATTAAAATTATAATCTAACAATATAAATAAATTAGACAAATAAACAGTTTTGAATTAAAATGTAGTATTTTTTTACTATTCACTAAAATATGAAATTTATCGGAAAAATACCAAAAATTCAACCAAAGTAAATTTTGATGTCCCTATTCCAAATAAGACAATTTTTTTTCAAGTATGACTTATAAATGTGTCAAAACTATATTTAAAATGGGTACGCCATCAAAAGGAAGTGAAACTATGTTTTTTGAAAAATACTTGTTTTATTGGATTTGTTCATATATCATATCTAGAAAACACACAAAATAAATGTTAAAAATTATATTGCATATTATGTGTATAATAATATTCACTATTTATATTTTATTGGATAGTTTATAATAGATCGTGGTGCGTTTGAACTCAGTGTTTCTTGCAACGCAAGCTATTAAAGATAACATATTGTAAAATCTTGGGGTGTTACATTCTCCCCTATTTCAATAAATTGTTTCCACACAATTTTAAATTTCACTTTGAAAATAAAAGGTTGATACTGGAAAATATTTTTTTGGAAAACCCACATCATAAATAGGGTTAATAAAATATACTCTTAATAATAGGGAAAGGGAAATGTGAAGGTCACCGCCAAATTAGGATTTTGAATATGAGAATATTAGTGGAAAGTAGAGATACGTACATGGTGGGAAAATGTAAATATTTATAGGGAGTGATTGAGGTCATCAATCACAAACAACTGAATGATAAATGGAAATTTGAGGGCCTAAAATCCATAAATCTATGATGATTTAAAATACTATTAGTTGAATAAAAATTAATATATTAGGATAACACATTTTTTAGATAATTTTTTCTAGAGTTGAGGGATTATTTTACTATCTAGATAAGAACTCAAGAAAACTTACTTGATTTTATTCCATGTCTCAATTTTATCCTTTGGTTATGCTTCAATCTATTTTCACTATGTTTTTTCACCTAGATATGGATATCCAAGATGATTCTTTATGCATGAAGCACTTTTAACAAGTTTTATGGTCCATAAGTACTTAATTCTTCCTTTAAATGTTTACTAAAACCAAAAAATTTAGCAAATAATATCCAATAAATCATACTTAATCCTCAAAAAATAATATCCAATTTTCAAATTAACCCAATCCAACCTTAAGACTCAACCAAAATACTTCCATCCAAATTCACTGTCCAAAAAGGTCTCTAAATTTCCAAAATCAATATTAACATCAGATTCCACAAATAGCATAATGTAGATCTTATTTTCACATACAAAATATTTGATCACCTTTAAATCCTTAATGAAAACTCTTATACTTCCAAATCCTTAAATAATAAGTACTGCAGTACAATCCTTATATATCTCATGAATCTTATAACCATAGAACCATTGATGTAATAATTCTTGAAATCCAAATAGAAAATAACCTTAATCATTCTACTTTACTCTAAAACCCTTAACTACGCTTCAACGTCGTATTCCTTAATACCCCCTTAATTTAATTTCCCTTTTGTAATCTCTTCATCATCAACAGTATAACCATTTCATGTATAACCTTACTAATTCTAACCATTGAGCAAAACTTGAAGTGTAATGTGAGAAACACTAATCATAGTGATATAGTCATGAAGAATCATTTATAGGATCTATAAATGATGCCATGTTCTTCCCAATCTATAATTCCAAAGGATTAACCTAGGTTATCTATTACCAAATCTAAAGGATGATATCCTATACTTAGAATTATCCTCAAAGTCATTCATAGGGTTATGTTTTCTAATCTATATTTTCTAAATATAATTTCCAAGGTTGTTGCTAAAATTCCTCAGATACCAACTATAACACCCCGACCCCAGAAGCCTAGATCAGGTGCATTATGTTAATACATTAGTATGACTACAACGAATCAAATCCCGAAGGACCGGTTAGTTTAAAAGTCTTGGAAAATAGATTACATACATGAACCTTACATTACAATTAAAAACATAAAATATGGTATAGATAATCATTTGATAACGTCATTATTCACCTAGCTTAACCCAACAAATCAGTCGTAATACACTTCTTGGAATCCTGGGAAGATAAAACATAAAAAAAGGGGTGATCTTAGATGCTCAGTAAGGATAAAAATATAACAGAATCTATCATAATAAGCATAAAATTTTAAGGCAAGGTATAAAACTAAAGCACAAGCCTTTTAAACACAATATTCAACATGATATGGTTAGAATAAATCAAATAATTCCATTTAAATATTCATATGGATATTCTACAATTTGAATAATCACATGTAATGCCAATAACTAATCTTATAATGAGAGAATTCATAATTCCAGACATTTTCACTATCAAGATATATCCTTAAGATAGCTACTGTCAAGATCTATCCTTGTGACATTTTAAGTATGTGGGTAGAAACCCATCTGATCTATGTCAAGATCTATCCTCCTAACAATGTTAACCTGATTGGAAGATAAACATGAAGGGTTTTTCACTGACTAACTCCATCTCATGAGACCTACCTATTCATCGAGAGGCTAAAGCAGGCAATGCCCATAACTTACTAAGTCCAATACATTCCTCATATGAAAAGGGCGAAAAATAAACAACATAAACATCCGTATTAAAACTAGCATACAAAATTATAATACATTAATCATAACATATGAATGGTATCAGAATAACACATCCACAATCAAATATATCATAAAGACTTCAATATAATATGGTATATTGTATAAATAATAAACCTAAATTAAGCATAAAATCCAAAAAATGATGTTGACATAGATGAAAAAAATCTATTAAAAACCATTAAAATTTCTTGAGAAAAATACCCTTTTATTTCAAATAATTTATTCAAAAGCCACACATTTATAAAATAAGACATTTAAAAATAGATTTTTGAGTCAAAGTGTCCCATACCACTTTGAAAATTTTGAGAGGAATTCAAAAATTAATATTTAAAAATATTCATGTCTTTATAAAAAAATCCATAAAACCCATTTTGAAAACATGGACATTAATGAGAAAGATTTAGAGGAATTTTTACACCCTGGCCCTAGACTGCCCCGGATCTGGTGTGTTTTCAAAAAAACATGGTGTGTAATTTTTTTATCAAAATAGAAGCTGAATAATTACACATCATGTTCCACCATAGAATATATTTACGGTTTAGGTTCTAGAAAACCATATACAAATATTACAAGCCTTCAACACTGAACAGAAAAAGACTCCACAAGAAGCCACCAATCAATGTAACTAAAATCTACTAAACCTATAAAAATAAAATTAAAACATAGGGTAAGAATATGAATACCCAATAAGGGGGTTTTTAAAATAATATTTCAAATAAAACCTTTTAAAAACTTACCTTAAAAAATTATTCATAAAACATTTTCTTAAAGGAAATTGCAATACATGAAGCATAACATAACAGTTTTCCAAGAATTACCAGTGAATGTTTTAAGGAACATTAATAGGGCTACAATAAAACATGTTCCAATCATAATCATTCTTATACAAAATATATGGTGTGTAGCATATAAAGAAAGAGTTATTCTAACTGTACTAAGTGTGACATGCTAAAGTGCAAGTACAAAATTTCACAAATGAAAGTAATACATGATTAGAGTTGTGCATAAAGTAATAACATTAATTTCTTTCCTTACTAACTAATAACCATACATTGTCCAATAAATTTTCGATATTTTTATTAAAGTTCAGAAGATAAGTATTGAATAAAAAATTATTCCATGTGCATTTACTTCTTCTGATACTCAAAAGTATAGGCTCTAAACCAAGTATATTATAATAGTCGAATATTTACTTGGTCAATTAAATATCATATAAGTAATGAGGGAAGTGCATATACCAGACATTCTGAAACATTTTGTCAAGGACTCGTCCAGGACGTCTAAAAATGATTAAGGCCTTGGCCAAAACCATATATCAAATTGGGAAAGGCCTCGGCCAATTCCATGTCTATTTGTTTAATGATACCTATTGATTCATCGAGGGGCTATAGCAGGCCCCACCTGTCACATACTAAGTCCAATTAATTCCTCATATGTATAAATTTATTTAAATCAAAGTGGCATATACCACTTTGATTTATTAAATTTTATCTTTTATTCAAAGTGTCCCGTACCACTTTGAATAATTAAATTTTGACTTTTATTCAAAGTGTCACATACCACTTTGAATAATTAAATTCTTATTTCATAAATTATTATAAGTGATAAATAAATAATAAATTATTTGATTTATCATATAAAATAATAATTTTTATATAAAACCCTTGTTCTATGGTAGTAAACAATCAATTCATTAAAATACATGTTTATGACATCAAGATAGATATTATTCATGCTCAAATCATGAACTGATAAATGGAAATTACAAATAGACTAAATCATAAACTTAAATAAACAAAAACATATATAGTGACAGATTCATCATGGGTTGAAAACATAATTACTTTAAATGTAAACAAATTATTTCATGTGAGTTATTGAATGCATAATTGTCTAATGACCCTTTACCTTCATGTATAGCATAACACAAGGGTACTTCCAACTTTTTAACCCAAATTTATAAATTGAAAAGCATTAAATTCAACCACACAACTTACTAACATAACCAATTCCATTTAAACTTATGAAAATAAGTGTGTAATCCGTATATACATAAAGTGATTATAAAGAGTTTTCCTTACTAAAACCAATTCCAAATTGATCCTTGAAAACCTTTCACACCTCAAAACAACCATTATAACTTTTTATCAAACCTTTGTGAGCCTATATTAATATCAGGATCAAATCATATACATATATATATATAACCATATGTGTTTAAGGGTCCTTCATCAAAACTTAAGAATCTAATACATAATTTATGTATAATAAAAACATAATTTAAACCAAGGTTCAATATTTAAAAACCATTATGTAAAATCGAGGGTTTGGTTTTATAAATAAATATTTATATATATATATATATTTAAGAATACATACATATTTATAATTTCATCAACAAAAAATGCCATGAACCCTAGCATAGTTCACATTCATTATGAAAACCATTAAAGTAGAAGTTCTACATTAAATAAAAGTGACTAGTATGGTTTTATTAATAACACTTATATACATATGTGTTTATATGTTGTGAAACTAATTTTAGGTAAAAATCATAAAACCATGTCATGATTTTCATGACAAGAACATATTTTAAAAACAAGAATTTTTTTTATAAGTTCATCCAAGAAAAATAAGTAGGATTTAAGAAAAACTGTATATATATATATAAAAACCATAAAAATCAAAGCAAGACAAAACCTAGGACCCTCACCTGGTTTGAAGAAGAAGAAGGAGCCAAGAAGAGGTTGATGGAAGCGTTGGGAGGAGAAGAAACCCATAGGGTTTGAGTAAAAAAATGGTTATATATTTAAATTTTATATAAAATATATTTTAAGGAAAATTTGAAGGGAAACCAATGCACCTTTGATTAAAATAAGACCAAGTGTGTCGGTCTTGTGGAAAACGAGATCGAGAATGGGCCACCGGGTGTCACGAGAGTGGAAAAAATGAAGAAAGTGGTGTAGTCTAAAGCTACTGGTGTGGCGCGAGGTGAGATGAAGAAGAAGGAAACGGAAGAGATGTGAAGAAGAAATGGATAGTTGGGATTTAACCGTGCCTTGATCCAATGGCTGTAGAGAGACCGTGGGTTTTTAAAAGGATGAACGATTGAGATCAACAGGCTGCTCAGATCAGATGGCTACGAGTGACGTGGGTTTTAAAAAAGGTTTGTATGGATGAGATTAGATCGTGGAGAGGATCGAACAGCTGAAGAAAAACACAGGGAAAACCATGGTGGTTGAGGCTCGAAGGCCGAACCAATAGGATGGTCCAAATCCCGCACGATGAGATCGGATAGCTAAGACATGATTTTAGATTAAAAAGTCCATCCCACATCGAAACGGGAGGGATTTTGGGCTGCCTTTATAAGCTTGGATCTCCCGAATTACACTCATAAATCCCCCTCACCCCTCCCTGGTATCGCTCCGTACCGAATATCTGCAGGCGTGCTCTGTACCCACCCCTGTCGTTGTGCCACCCCTCACGGTGGCGCACTCTGGAAAACACCCTTGAACATGCCCGTGCATGCTTAGGGATTTACTATGCACACCTGCGCATGTGCACGCACCATGCATCCACTGCCCTGGATCTTTGGCCTAGGGTTTCTGAGTTAGATTCCCACCAGACCTTGAGTAGATTGTTCTTCTAGGTTTCCCTCAGTTGGGCAGGGTACTCACCTAATTTTTTTCAAAGTAAAATTCATTTTTTATTAAACTTAATAATAGGTTTATATATGTGTGTGTCTTAAAAATAGGGAATATAAATTCTCTACTATGGTTAAACAAAATCCTAAAAACCAACATTTTCATTAGTTTATAAACATTTGAGTTTTAAAAACATAAAAGTTCAAAATCTAAAATCAAAGTTTAATATGTCATAAAGGAAATCCCATACTAGTATTATATTTAAAATCCAAAACATATTTTTAATTAAAACCTTATTTTTATTCATCCAAGGATGAAAACATTTGAACGTAACTTTTTAAAACATTTGAAATACTTAAATACCTAATTCACTAAGTATAGATAAAATAATAAATACAACCATAGTCATCAATTTAATTTTTCCAAAGTATGATTTCAAACTCAAAAACATATTCCTTTGTACCAAAAACCAAGGAGTAACAAGTGTGTACTTCTCTTGGTATTTTCTTTAAAACATAAAGGTTATGATTTCAAATCTATTTTAAAATTTAAAACATTATCCTTTAAAAATATAAATAATATTTAATTATAAACATGTTTAAAGATATAGCTTTAATGCATAATTAAAACAATTGCAAATATCAATATACTTTAATACTTAAAATAAAATAACCAGAATACTCAACAGCTATAACGTCATATAACCATTATAGATTCAACAGTCACCTAAAGGAGGAAATGGTCTAATTAACTTTAAGGCCTTATAAAAACATGATTAGGGTGTTCCAACTTCAAAAACTGAGACAAAGAAGACGGTTCTCTTAATTCCTCTGATGCTTGGCACAGTTTTTTTGGTTCTACCTATAATGTTCTTCATAGTGGTAGACCCGAAGGAATTACACTATTTCCTGAGGCTTTTTTTTGTATTTGGTGGTCTCTCTATGATTTTGATAGGTCTCTTAGTAGGTATCCTAGGGTAGTAAGGTTCTTTTGGTCTTGTTGTAATGTAATCGTTTCAGTGTTTAATTAAATAAAACATACCTTGTTTATATTTTGAAAACATTGTTTGGATATCATGAAAATTAAATGAAGTAAAACCATCCAATATTATTATTACACATGAAATAGGTTCGGGTGTCACATTATGCCCCCTTCAAATAATTATGCCCTCACAATTCTAAAACACTCGCACACTTCCACTAGCAAAACCACTCAGACACTACTCCTGATGTCCCTTCACAAAGTCAGCCATCATGGACAATTTTTCATCGTCCTTAGGTGTATTCTTATATTAGTTTCTAGTTCCTATACCTCAATAATTTCAAAGTCCATAACTTGACCAAAAAGACCATAGGTCAAGATTTGATAAAGGTACACCGCTCAGAGGTCACCCTCGTGTGCAGCCTCTTGGAAATATTCTAAGGATGAAGAATTCCCGACTAGGGTAAATCATTTAAACAAACCCTCAAAATACTTTCCTTTACATGTGTAGAATAGAAATTGTGCCTGCATCATAATAGTGTAGTCAAGGCCTAATCCTCGGTGGATTTGAAGTACACGAGGAGAGTCGAATACACGGTAGAGGTGTTTTCATGACAAATGAAGGTTTTCAAAAGTCTCATACCCCTCTAAACATGATTTGGAAACTATGGTTTCTAGTATTTCTCTTGGAAGAGACAGAAGGCTTGTTTCGTCTACCATCTGAAAATTTTAAGAAGAATTCTACTTAGTAAGACATAATTAAATTTTAGTGTTGTTCTAAATTTCTAGGGTTTTATAAACCGATCCTCTGATACCAATTGTCACGCCCCGGCCCCAGACTTCCCTAGAGCCGGTGCATTTTCAAAAAAAACATTGTGTGTGATTTTTTTATCAAAATAAAATCTGAAGAATTACACATCATGTTCCACTACAGAAGATATTTATAGTTTAGGTTTTGGAAAAACAGATACAAATATTACAATCCTTTAACACTGAATAGAAAAGACTCCATAAGCAGCCACCAATCAGTGTAACTCAAATCTACTAAACCTATAAAAATAAAATTAAAACATAGGGTGAGCATATAAATTCCCAGTAACGAGGTTTTTAAAATAATATTTCAAATAAAACCCTTTAAAACATTCCTTAAAAAATATTCATAAAACATTTTCTTAAAGAAAATTGCAATCCCTAAATCATAACATAATAGTTTTACAAGAATTACGAGTGAATATTTTAAAGAACATTAATAGGGCTACAATAAAACATGTTCCAATCATAATAATTATTATATAAAATATATGGTGTGCAGCATATAAATCAAGTGTTATTATAATTATACTAAGTGTGACATGTGAAAGTGAAAGTACAAAATTTCACAAATGAAAGTAATACATGATCAGAGTTGCACATAAAGTAATAACATTAATTTCATTCCTTACTAAATGTTAACCGTATATTGGCCGATAAATTTCTGGCATTTTTATTAGAGTTTAGAAGATGAGTACTGAATAAAACATTATTCCATGTGCATTTACTTATTCTGATACTCACGAGTACAGGATCTAAACCAAGTATATTCTACTAGTAAAATATTCACTTGGTTAATTAAATACCATATACATAATGTGGGAAGTGCATATACCAGACATTCTGAAACATTTTGTCAAGGCCTCGGCAAGGATGTCTAAAAATGATTAAGGCCTCAGCCAAAACCATATATCAAATTGGGAAATTCCTTGTCCAATTCCATGTCTAATTGTCTCATGAGACCTACTGATGCATCGAGGGGCTATTACGGGCCCCACACATCACACACTAAGTCCAATGCATTCCTCATATGTCTAAATGTCTTCAAATCAAAGTGTCCCATACCACTTTGATTTATTAAATTCTGTCTTTTATTCAAAGTGTCCCATACCGCTTTGAATAATTAAATTTTGTCTTTTATTCAAAGTTTCCCATACAACTTTTAATAATTAAATTTTTATTTCATAAATTATCATAAGTGATAAATAAATAATAAATTGTTTGATTTATCACATAAAATAATAATTTTTAAAGAAAACTCGTGTTCCATGGTAGTAAACATTAAATTCATTAAAATACTTGTTTATGACATCAAGATAGATATTATTCATGCTCAAATCATACACTTATAAATGGAAATGAAAAATAGAATAAATCATAAACTTAAATAAACAAAAGCATACATGATGACAGATTCATCATGGATTGAAAGCATAATCTGTTTAAATGTAAACAAATTATTTCATGTGAGTTATTGAATTCATAATTGTTTAAACACCCTTTACTTGCATGTATAACATAACACAAGGGTACTTTCAACTGTTTAACCCAAAGTTATAAATTGAAAAGCATGAAATTAAACCACAAAAACTTACTAACATAACCAATACCATTTAAACTTATGAAAACAAGTGTGTAATCTATATATTCATAAAGTGATTGTAAAGGTTTTGTATTACTAAAACCAATTCCAAATTGATCCTTGAAAACCTTTCACACCTCAAAACACTTTTTATAACTTTTTATCAACCCTTTATGAACCCATATTAATATCAGGATCAAAGCATATATATATATATAACCATATGTGTTTAAGGGTTCTTCATCAAAACTTAAGAATCCAATACATAATTTATGTATAATAAAAATATAATTTAAACCAAGGTTCAATATTTGAAAACCATTATGTAAAACCAAGGTTTTTGTTTCATAAATAAATACCTATATATATGTAAGAATATATACATATTTATAATTTCATCAATATAAAACACCATGAACCCTAGCATAGTTCACATTCAGTATGAAAGCCATTAAAGTAGAAGTTCTCCCTTGAATAAAAGAGATCGGTATGGTTTTATTAAGAACACTTATATAAATATGTTTTTATATGTTGTGAAACTAATTTTAGGTAAAAATCATAAAACCCTATCATGATTTGCATGAAAAGAACATCTTTTAAAAACAAGAATTTGATTTTTAGAAGTTCATCCAAGAAAAATCAGTAGGATTTAAAAAAAATTGTATATATATATATATATATATCCATGTATATATATACAAACCGTAAAAAAATCAAGACAACACCTCAGACCCTCACCTAGTTTGAAGAAGAAGAAGGAGTTGAGTGGGGGTGATGGAGGCGCTAGGAGGTGGAGAAACCCATATGGTTTGAGTGAAAAAATGGTTATATATATAAATTTTATATAACATGTATTTTAAGGAAACTTTCAAGGGAAACCGAGGAAACTCAGTTTAAAATAGGACAAAGTGCATCGGTCTTGTGGAAAACGAGAAAGAGAAGGGGCCACCGGGTGTCACAGGAGTGGAAAAAATGAAAAAAGTGGTGTAGTCGAGAGCTACTGGTGAGGTGAGAGGCGGGAGGAAGAAGAAAGAGACAATGGATATGCGAAGAAGAAATGGACGGTTGGTATTTAACCGTGACTTGATCCAACGGCTATAGAGAGGTTGTGGGTTTTTAAAAGGATGAATGGTTGAGATCAAGATGCAGCTCGGATCGAACGGCTGCAAGCGACGTGGGTTTTTAAAAAGTTTCAGATGACTGAGATTAGATCGTAGAGAGGATCGGATGGATGAAGAAAAACGTGGGGCAACCATGGCGGTGGAGGTTCAAAGGTCGAACCAATCGGATGGTCCAGATCTCGCGCGGCAATATCAGACGACTGAGACACAATCGCCGATTAAAAAGTATGTCCCACATCAAAATGGGAGGGATTTTGTATTGGATTTATAAGCCTAGAGATCCCAGATTATGCTCAAAAATCCCCATCCCCCCTCCCCAGTAGCGCCCCGTAACAAGTTTCTACGGGTGTTCTCTACCCCCACCCCTACCGTCGTGCCACCCCACATAGTGGAGCGCTCTGGAAAACACTCTTGCACATTCCCATGCGCACTTAGGGCCTTACTATGCATGCCTGAACGTGTGCATGCACCATGCATGCACCTCCCTAGGTATTTGGACGAGGGGTTCTGAGTGAGATTACCACCATACCTTGAGTGTCTTGGCCTTCTAGATCACCCTCGGTTGGGTGGGGTACTCACCTAATTTTTTACAATATAAAATTAATTTTTTTTATTAAAAATAAGAATAAGTTTATATATATATATAGGTGTCTTAAAAAAAGAGAATATAAATTCTCTACTATGGTTAAACAAAATCCTAAAAACCAACATTTTCATTAGTTTATAAACATTTGAGTTTTAAAAACATCAAATTTCAAAATTTAAAATCAAAGTTTAATATGTCATGAAGGAAATCCCATACTAGTATTATTTTTTAAATCTAAAACATATTTTTAATTAAACCCTTGTTTTTATTCATCCAATGATGAAAACATTTAAAGGTAAATTTTTAAAACATTTGAAATACTTGAATACCTAATTCAATAAGTATAGATAAAATACTAGATACAACCATAGTCATCAATTTCATTTTCCCAAAGTATTATTTAAAAATTAAAAACATATTCCTTTGTTCCAAAAACCAAGGAGTAACATGTGTGTATTTTTCTTGGTATTTTCTTTAAAACACAAGGGTTATGATTTCAAATCTATTTTAAAATTTAAAACATTATCCTTTTAAAATATAAAGAAGAGTTAATTACATACATGTTTAAAGATATAACTTTAATATATACTTAAAACACTTGGAAATCTCAATATAATTTAATAATTAAAATAAAATAACCAAAATACCCAACGGCTATAAGGTCTTATAACTGTTATAGATTCAATTATCACCTAAAGGAGGCAATGGTAGAATTAAATTTAAGGCCTTATAAAAACATGATTAGGGTGTTCCTACTTCAAAAACTGATACAAATAAGATGGTGCTCTTCATTACTCTTATGCTTTGCACAGTTTGTATGGTTTTGGATATAATTCTCTTTGTGGTGGTAGACCCGAAGTACTTCCACTATTTCCTAGGGATTTTTGTTGTATTTGGTGGTCTCCCTGTGATTTTGATAGGTCTCTTAGTAGGTATCCTAGGGTAGTAAGGTTATTTTTTTATTGTTGTAATGTAATTGTTTCAGTGTTTAATTAAATAAAACATGCCTTGTTCTTATTTTGAAAACATTGTTTGGATAGAATTAAAATTAAATGAAGTAAATCCATTCAATATTATTATTACACATGAAATAGGTTTGGGGTGTCACAGGAATAAATATTAAAAACATTTAAAATGATTAATTAGCTAAATTATCCCTTACATAATACCTTTAAAAGATTCATTTTGAAAACATTTTTAAGAAACATGGTCATGGATGATAAATATGTCCCAATAAATACTTACGTATAAACAATCTTGAATAATAATGAGATTATGAAATTAACCCTTACTTAAAACCTTAAAAATATTACTTTTTGAAAACATTTTATTGAACTTAAAAATAGACATTAAATTTCCTTTATGATCCTTTTATATCCATATAAATAGTTATGTAAAATAATATCAAGAATATTGAAATGGAGAAAGGATTAATCCTTGAAACATCCAAAGCATCTCATACCACTTTGAACATTTAAATCATAATCATGATATATTCAAATGAATCTTTAAATAACATGAAGATAAATTTATTCATTATATGAAATATAATAGGGTTAGTACATACACCACACATAATAAATATGTGGTGAACATGGCTTATATCTCATGAAAATTAAAAGTGAGACAAAATTCTCTTACCTTAGGTCTGATACTCTTTGTATTTGTCTGAAACCTCTGTATAATGGTTTTAAACATATTATTAACTTATAAAATAATCATAATAATATTTATGATATCATATATGACTCTTTTATGACTTTATATTACTCGTTTATTAACAATTCCAACTTTAAGCAACATTTCGGGTAATAATCGCTTTGTTTATCGTACAAGTTTTGACTTGTTATTCTTGATCATATTACTTAGATCATGATTTAATTAATTAAATAATGTAAAAATAATAATTTATATATCATAAATATTTAGTATATAAATATATATAGTAAATAGATAAATGAATGGAACACACCGTTCATGGAGACAGTAGGTCGTACGTATGCATGAACGTTGTTTCTGTTTTCTTTGTCGTATTAAAATATTGAAAAGTGAATGATACATATGTATATTATAATTCCAGTATAATATATATTTCATATATGTTACATATTTTTATTAAAATTATCCTTAATACATTTCGTGTATAGCGTGAACAAATCGCATCGCTTTGAGGGGGCATTAGTCCACACTTCTACAAACGATGTTATAGTATATCCACAATATGGAAAGCATGAAGGTATGTTTAATATAAAATTTACAGAATATAAAATAGGTTATAATTTACATATTATAATATTATTTAACCATAAAAATATTTTTAAGTCCATCCATTAAGGCGGTAATGGAAAAATAACAAAAACAGTATTCACGAAGTCGATTAACCGGTATAACTTGGACAACAATTTCATTTCTTTGAATAAGAGGAGGTGAGAAACGTCATAGATATGAGATATTAAATTATAACAATAAAACTAAAGTATATAAATGATTATGAAGTTATCTTTAATTTATGGATGAAGTAGGTGAGGATAAATTAGAAAAAGAAAAGAAATTAAGAGAGGTACTTTGAGAAAATTACCTCTTGAATATCACCTCCTTGAAAGACCCTTGAGGACCTGGGATTTGGTATTTTTTTGAGACCAGAAGCACTTGGATGTGGTTAGAGTGGTTATTAGAGGTTTGGGAAGATATTAGAGGATCTGTAAGGCTTTTGGGTCGAAATGGGGAGGTGAGGGGTGATATTTATACTTGAGGAGAGGTGGGTTCAAGTGATTAGTTTATTGATTGTTTTATATTAAAAGCTAACCACATTGAGGTGGCATTAATTTCAATGAATTATACTTTCATTTAATGTTTTTGAGTCTGGTTAGGGTCTATACACCCCTCAATCATCCTTTAAATGTTTCAATTTTTAGGTATGTTAAGATTTTACCTTTTAACTTTAACCCTTGTCACAATTTTACCTATACAATAATAAATAAATTTTTTACCATGATAACTTTTTTATACCAAAAAATGAAATTAAAATTATAAAATAATTTTAACCTTATTATTACAAATATGGAATCCATTTTACCTAATTAAACTCACATAATTGGTAAATTTATATTTAAAATTAATTTCGTAAAAAATGAAAAAGCGGGTTTTTAAAGTGGAACGTTCAAAAAGATTGAAATGTTTTTATATCTAATTTAAATTTAAAATTGATTAAAATTACCTATATTTTTTTATTGATAAAAACTTAATCTAATTATACTTTAAAATCAATTAAAAGTATAATCTAACAATACAAATAAATTAGATGAAAAACCAGTTTTGAATTAAAATGTAGTATTTTTCACTATTCACTAAAATATGAAATTTATCAAAAAAATACCAAAAATTCAACCAAAGTAAATTTTTATTTCCCACTTCCAAAGAATATAATTATTTTTTCAAATAGAACTTAAAAATGTGTCAAAAACTAGATTTAAAATGGGTGCGCCGTTAAAAAGCGGTAAAACTATGTTTTTTGAAAAATACTTGTTTTATTGGATTTGTTCATATATCATATCTAGAAAACACAAAAAAAAAATGAATGTTAAACATTTTATTTTATATAATGTGGATAATAATATTCACTCTTGCTATTTTATCAGATAGGTTATAATAGATTGCGGTGTGTTTGGACTCGGTGTTGCATGCAACGTAAGATATTAAAGATAACATATCGTGAAATATTGGGGTATTACAATAGATATACTAGAGAGGTTAGAGAACCAGAGAGATGTGGGTTTTTTTCAATGGGTCAGGTGACACATTACTCTTAGAGAATGATGAACCTCTAACCTATAAGGAAGCAGTAGATGGAAAGGATGCTGCTAAATGGAAAGAATCCATGCATTCTGAATTGGAGTCCATGTACCAAAATCAAGTTTGGATTTTGGTAGACCCACCCGTAGATATAAATCCTATTTAGGGTAAATGTATATTCAAGAAAAAATTGGAAATGGATTGTCAAGTGATCACTTATAAGGAACGACTAGTGGTGAAGGGTCTCAGGAAATGTCAAGGCATCGACTATGTTGAAACAGTATCACCAATCATTATGCTAAAATCCATCAAAATATTACTTGTAATGGCAGCCTTCCATGATTATGAAAATTGGAAAATGGGTGTCAAAACTACTTTTCTAAATGGGAAGTTGGGTGAAGATTTTTATATTACAGAACCCAAAGGGTTCATTATATGAAATAGTTCCAATAAAATTTAAAATATCCATAGATTCATTTATGGATTGATGAAAGCATCATGATCATGGAATATTATATTTGATGAGTCCATAAGAGAATTTGATTTCATTAAGAATGAAATTTATTCATGTATCTATAAGAAGGTTAGTGGATGTGCCATTGTTTTCCTAGTATTATATATTGATGACATATTATTAATGGGAAACCAAGTTCAAGTCTTGTAGTCAATGAAAACATGGTTAAATGAATGCTTCTCCATGAATGAATTAGGTGAAGTAGCCTATATTATAGGGATAAAAATCTATCGAGATAGATCTAAAAGGTTTCTTGGGCTAAGTCAAAGTTTATATATTGACAAGGTACTCAAAAGGTACAATATAGAACAATCCAAGAGTGGATTGTTGCCAGTGTCACGTGACATTAATCTCTCCAAGAAGATGTGTCCATAAATACAGGAATAGATTGAAAGAATGAGTAGAATCCATTATGATTCAATAGTGGTATTTATCATGTATGTCATGTTATGTACTAGGTTTGATGTTGTCTTTACTTTATGCTTAATGGACAGATTTCAAGCTAATCTAGGAGATCTGCATTGGGCAGCTGTAAAAATTATCCTAAAGACCTTGCGATGTATAAAGGATATGTTCCTGGTGTACAGAGGCGATGAAAAGCTAGTTGTGAGGGGATACACCGATGCTAGGTTCTAGATATATCATGATGATCTGAAATCATAGTTTGGCTATATCTTTTGCCTGAATAGTGGTGTAGTAAGGTGGAGGAGCTCGAAGCAGTATGTGGTTATCGATTCTATAGTAGAGTATGAGTATATAGAGACTTCCAATGTAGCTAAGGAATCATTTTGGATATGCATCTTTGTTTCCAAGCTTAGTGTTGTACCAAGTAGTGCAGACCTTGTTAAATTATACTATGATAATAATGTGGTAGTGGTGCTTGCCAAGGAGCTCATATCATGCTAGAGGATAAAGTATATACTTTAGAAGTTTCATCTCTTGTGGGATTTTACTCAGAGATGTGAAGTCGTGATTAGCATAGTATCCATAGAGGATAATGTGGCAGACCCATTGACTAAAGTCATATCTCATGAGAATCATGATACTCATGTGAGAGCTACTGGGATGAGAGTTGTTAGCAGTTGGCTCTAGTGCAAGTAGGATATGTTGTAAGTGGGTTCCCTAGACCCAACTCCTTTATACTTTGATTACTATTACATGTATATAGTTTGATATATACATGTGTTTATTCTTACCATAATAGTGTTAATACTTCTACATCCACTGTTTACATGATAATTTCCTTAGATTATGTGTCATATCAAAATATTATAGCAGTTCCCAGCTATATTAAGAACCTCGAGATACTATGACGGTAATATTAAACATATGTCCAATGGTCTAAATACATCATACTGATGGGACATAGATGATATCTGGCTATCAGGTGTTGGGGCTCATAAATATTGATACATCTTCTCATGAAGTTCACACTTCGTGATCTCAAGTATAATAGATCATGAGGACAAACTCACTGATAATAACACCACATGTTTTGAGTGTCGTTGGTTGTTTCTATCTACAAACATGTGTATTGGTCTCCGTAATTGAGACTATTATCAATATATACCATTTGATCGTGTACTTTTATGCAAGGAAAAAACCATGACATTGAAATCATGGTGAGGTAGCTTGTGTGGGGTTCATCATTGGTGGTATGACATTGGTTAAATGATCAAGTAGAATTTGTCACTTCCAAGTTGAGGAAGGGATATCTTGTGGACCCAGGTTGATGAGAATGGTAGTACCTTCATTAAATTCATGACCAAGGTCACAAAATATATAAATCAAAAAAAAAGGATGACAACATAGGTGTGCATCTTGATTCATGAGATATTGTGAGATAAAGTGATTATATTATATAGAACATGTTCGTAGGAGGTAGTTGTAGCTATGACATTCTTTATCTTATTAGAGGTTATGATGGGTTGCTAGACTATGCTCTTGGTCTATGGGTTAAACTCACTACTATTGAGGTGAGGACCTAGAGGATCATACACTAAGTGTATCCACAAGTTCACCTATTATATTTAATAGGAGTTTAAGATGATGTAGGCCCCACGTGTAGGGTTCAGTGAACGTCTGAGTATGATCGATCAAAAGTAAAACTAATTCAATTATATTATTAAAGTTTTTAATAATGATGATTGAATTTTTTTCTCAAGGTATTCAAAAGTTTGATCATAAAAATGAATATGAGAATATATAATTTTTTGATCCAATATAGGATGTTCAAGGTTCGTTAAATTATTTGAGGTGCTTACGGGCTGAGGTTAATGGTTCATATTTTATCACGTCACATTTTATAGTGTTATTGATAAAATATTTGTGACATTTATGATAAGTTTCTTAAGTCATATGTGTGTGAAAAAAGTCTAAAATGAAGGTTATTATTTTCCAGATATCAAAGTTCAATTTTAGAAATTATAACCTAGGTATATAAGATCATTTTAGCTTCTTGAATATTAATCTCCACCATTTTTAAGAATTTTGGAATAGAAACTCTCATCCCATCTACTCTCAAATTCTTATATAGAGAATTTAAAGAAATAACAAGGTCGTATCGATCATGTCTTCTCGATCGAGTCCATGTTCTTCACGTTATCAAAGGGACGTTGTAATGCTCTTTTATTTCTCATTCTAGCACCTGAGAAACATAGATCGAAAATTTGAGAGTTGTGGTGCATGTGTGGAAGATCTAGAGGATGCCTAGCTGGGTGCCTTTGAGCTATGACACATTGACGATGAGCGAATCAAACCGACGATTTCAAACAAATAAGGTACCATTTAGGTTTTCGTTTGATTTTTTTTTCATGTTTAAATTGAATTACATGTGATTTTTAATAATTTGAAAATTTATACCAGTAATCAAGATAAAGTACTAATCTACTAATTTTATTTGTTTTAGATCAAATGGAAACCACTACCAATTCAATTTCACTGTGATCAATATTGGATAAATAGAATATCATGGTCGACCATAACTTCTAAGTGTGGTACAGGTGATTTCACATAGTACTGTTCCAAGCGAAAAAGCTTTATGTGTTGGAATCCCCACTTCTTGTTGATCCCCCTCAGGGAGAAAGAAATACAGATAAAGATAAATACAAGAAGCGCATGGATGATGCACTAGATGTTTTGTGTTTCATGTTGTCATCTATGTTCAGTGATCTGTAAAAAATAAATGAGGACAAAGATGCTTTCCAAATGTTATCTTATCTCCAAGAGTTATATCATGAGAGATTTTAGAAATAAAGATATGAGATATCAAGTTCTCTTTATAGATTTATTTTGGTAGAAGGAAATCATGCAGGACCTTGTGTACTCAATATGATCTGATACATTGAGAGACTTGAGTCCCTTGGGTTCAAATTGACCCACGATCTAGAAACTGGTCTCATTCTTTCCTCTTTACCACATAGCTTCTCAAAATTCATTATTAATCACAATATGAATAACATGAATAAGTCACTCCCAGATTTTTTGGATTTAGTTCTCTAAGAAGATAAGGATATAAAGAATTCCAAATCTTTGGTCCTTATGGTGAGCAAGAGGAGGAAAGGAAAGTCTAAAGAGTAAAGGTTTAAGTCTAAGTCAAAGACACTGATGTGTCTCCCTTTCAAGAATCCAAAGATAGAGAGGGATAGAAACAAACATAAGGTAGTCTACTTTTCATGTGGCAATAAATTCCATTGGAAGAAGAATTGTGTAGCTAGGAATAAGAAGCAAGTTGACATTTCTGTTTTAGGTATATTTTTCATTGAAGTTAATTTGTCTATTTCTACAAGTTGGAATTGGATACTGCATGTGGATTACACATTTTTATTCATATATCAGAACCAATTATATTCAATACAATTTCAAAAGGTGAAGTGGATCTCTGAGATGAAAATGGTGGGAGTCTAGTAGCCTTGGCAGTGGGAGATTATCATATTACTTTGCCTGGTGTGATGGTTTTTGTACTAAATAATTGTTATTATGTACCATATGTTACCAAAAACATAATCTCTATGTCGAGTTTAGATACTATGGGATTTTATTTCAAGTTTGTAAATAAATTTTTTCTTGTGTATAAGGATAACATATGTCATGGTATGGAGAATCTTAACAATGTGTTGTATATACTTGAACTAGAAAATCCATTATTGGAAATCAATGAAAATCCAGAAAGAATTACACATATCCTACCCAACTATGGAACTTCATGATAGGTCATGTAAACGAGAATCATTTACGTAAACTACATCAAGTAAGGTATTTATACTCCCTGGAGTTAAAACCCTTGTATATATGCCACACATATTTACAATGTATAATGGCCAAAGAACCTTTTAGTAGGAAAGGAGAAAAGGACAATGAACCATTGGAATTGGTTCATACTAATGTATGTGGTCCATTTCTAGTAGAGGCAAGAGGTGGTTTTTCTTGATTCATCACTTTTAATGATTACTATAGTAGATATGGATATATATACTTAATGAGGTATAAGTTAAATTCCTTTAGCATGTTTAAGGAATATCATAATGAAGTATATAATCAACATGGTAAAAATATTAAGAAACTCCACTTAGATTGTGGTGGAGAATATCTTAACCAATCTTTCATCAATCATTTAAAGGACTGTGGGATAATTTCTCAACTCGCTCCTCCTTATACACCTTAGTGGAATAGTTTCGGTGAAAGGATGAATCAGTCCCTTCTTGACATGGTCAGGTCGATGATGATTCATGTAACTCTACCATTATCCTTTTGGGGATATGCACTACAAACTGCGGCATATACACTAAACTGAGTACCAACTAAAGTATATGGGATTACGTACGAGTTTTGGTATGTAAATAAATCAATTTTGTTACACATATGTGTATGGGGATGCGAGGATTTTTTCAATACTATACCTAGTCACAAATTAGAATCTCAAATCATGAAGTTTATCTTTATATGTTATACTAAGGAGACTAAAGGATATTACCGATATAACCCTTCAGATAGAAAAGTGGTTGTAGTAATACATGCTACAATTACAAAAAGGAAACACAATTCCAATGGAAATAGTGAGAGAAAGATTGAATTTTATGAATTTGATGCTCTAGATGCATAAAAGTTATTATGGGAACAATATCCACAAGAGACAGTGGGATAGAAAGATGTTCCCAAGACACAAGTACTGTTTAGATCTACTAGAGGGGTTAGAGAACCAGAGAGATGTGGTTTTTTTATCATCGGATTAGCTGACACATTAATCCTAGAGAATGATGAGCCTCTAACCTATAAGGAAGAAGTATATGGAAATGATGGTGATAAATGGAAAGAATCAATACATTCTGAAATGGATTCCAAGTACCAAAATCAATTTTGGATTTTGGTATACCCACCAGCAGATGAAAATCCTATTGGAAGTAAATGGGTATTCAAGAAAAAATTGTACATGGATGGTCAATTGATCACTTATAAGGAATGGATAGTGGATAAGAGTCTCAGGAAACATCAAGGCATCAACTATGATGAAACCTTCTCACCAGTCACTATGCTAAAATTCATCAAAATATTACTTGAAATGGAAGCCTTCCATGATTATGAAAATTGGAAAATGGGTTTCAAAACTGCTTTTCTAAATGGGAAGTTGGTTGAAGATTTTTATATGACACAACCCTCACTATAACATAAATCATCTTTAGCGGCGGTCTCTTAGCGGCAGTTTATTAAAAAACACCGCGATACCCATTTATTTTTTTTATAGTGGCAACACTCCCCCCCCCCCACCCAAGACAACCCTCTTCTCCCCCCAACACTCGTGATGCTTCTCCCCCAACGAGCCCCAACCCTAGATCTGGTCCCCTCCCATGACGTCGGTGACCTCGCCGCTCGTCGCTGTTAACCCCCCTTCTCCCCCCGATACCCGCGACGCCACCTTCTCCCCTAACCCCATCGAGTTCCTACCCTAGGTTGGATCCCCTCCCCTGTCTTCGGTGGTTTGCATAGTCATAGGTATTGTTTTTCATATTTTTTTGGAGCCTTTAGTGCATAGGGTTATAGATATATGCAACCCTTTGTGAGTGTATCACAACTAAGTGGTATGGTTTTGATAATTTTAGAATATGGAAGGAATCAAATTCCCTGGGATACACATTTTCATGTCTAGTGTTTCTTATGGGTTTTAGTAATGTATTCCTATAGGCTAGATCTCATTCATGCTTTGTGTTTGGTTTCATTTGTGATGGCAGTGTTTCATGTTTTAATGATCACATGTTTATCTTATGGATGCTTTGTTTATTTCAATTTATTTAAATATCATTAAATTTTTTTCATATTATGAATTTATTGGAATATGGAATGTTTTAAATCAAACCAATGGATGTTTAATTGGAATTGTTTTCAAAATAAATTACTTAATCAATTTTTTTTCATTTCTAAGATAGAACAAAATTTTCCATGGTCATAAACATTATATAGATTAATGGTGTTATATTACTAAGAATTTTTCACAAACCTTTTATATTTTATTGGGTGTATGGAGGTATGGTATTTTAGTATGTAGATAAATAGAATAGTGTCATGTAGCTTGAATGCATCTCTGGTTTGTTGTCACTTTAATGGTGGGTTTGGATAGTGGTAACAGATAGTCACATGGAGACTTTTTTTTAGTTTCTTTTCATGTTTATCTTTCTAGATTGGTTTATTTATATCTCATAGTCATGTAATTTTTCATCCATGATGCAATCTGATTGATTATATTTATCTTGTTATATATGATAGATATTTTCTTGTTATTTTAGTGTCAAATCACTCCCATGGTTATGTGTGTTGATACCCAGGTGCTTGTCGCTTGTCCATGGTGATTAGGAATACTCTTTAGGACCCATGTTGGTTAATTAAAAAATAGTATTATAGGAGGTTTTATTTATATGCATGGTTGGTAATATGGAATTATTTTATAACAATCTCTAGGAGTGTGTCCATCCATGTTTCACCACACACATTGAACTAAGTTATCTTTATGTGAAATCGATTCTTTTACTTTTTGACTATACTTTTCTTGTGCTTATTTTATTTTCCAGATTTTCTTTATAACTTCCATCTATATAACTAACATGTCAGTTTTTTCATTGGTAGAATGTTTTAACTTTCAACATGGGTACTCCTAAATTCCCTCTTTTTTATTAGTTCTTTTAGCTGATGAACCTTTCATAAACTTCTCAAATTTAGATTCCAAGGCCTCTTACCTTCCCTATGTGAAATATTATTAGGAGGTTTTTTTCTTAAAATATTATTTCACTTTTTCCTAAGGATGCTTTTAATTTATTCGCTAACTTATGTGGCCTTATTTTCTTATTCGATTAATATATTGGTCGATGTGAACATGGACCAATCCTATGAATACTACTTTTTCATACATCACACACATTTTCAAAATTTCCAATTATTTTTTATGTATACATGTTTCTCTTAACCTATGGATGTTTCTTATTTATATCTGGATTTCTATCCCTTATAATTGGATTCCTTTCTAATTTTTCATTTAACGGTCTATACCAATAATCTAATTCATAATAAATGAATTTGTTGCAACACCAACATTGATCCACAACCCATGATCATCTTATTTCATTTGAATAATGACATTAGGTCTTGTTTATAACTTGTTTAGATCTTTAAGGGCAACCAACTTCCATAATTTCCTTATCCACCTTAGCTAAGGTGGAATATTCCATCAAACATTTCAAAATCTATACTTGTACATAATTTTTTTCCTACCCACTCCCTTCATAAAAATAGATTTACAAACATTGTTATGAGATGGTATGGATGGTACCTCTTCTTTATTAGTGGTCCAATTCTACTAAATTTAGTGCTTGGTATCCCTTGTTATAAACCAGATTCAATATGACATCATTGATTCTCTTATTTGAGGCTTGGAAACCTATTTTTATTCTAGAATATTCCCTTTTTTATGTAATTCTAGATTCAACAAGTGACTTTACTTTAGCATGAAACTTATAGATCAAGTTTTGAATAAAAAAATTGGTTTCTTAACACCACTTACTGAGTCATGATCAGCCATGACACGTTTTGATCATATTTTATATCAAATAAGACTTGAAATAATTATTACATCACTTATTTCATGCATTTTTTGGATTTAATCAGATCTTCCTTTAGCTGAATAACATGTACTTTATTAGCACATCCACCCCATGGATCATATCTCCCCCTAAATATTGGGCCACTTCATAAAATGGTTATAATTAATTAATTTAATGGGAGAGGGGAACCTACAACATTATTAAGTTGAGTAATGTGGTTGGACTTTGTTCACTCACCCTAATCTCCCAATTTAATTCTAATCCTTTGTGGTGGTACTACTTTAGATGACACCACTAGTGGGTGATTTACCATATGTATTGATATAGGAAAACCTTATGTAACATCTTTATATATTTTTTCAACTATTATATATGAATATTTTTTCCTATTTAGTAATAGTTATGTGTTTTAATTGTTTTTAATATTGCGTAGGCACATTGTGATATACATGGATAAAAGATGTATCACATTATCGAGGAACGCACCTCAGTATATTAAGGGTTTGAATGAGTTTTTAGATTTTGAAATTTCCAATCAATCCGTTAAAGGGAGAATAAGATTTCCATGTCCTAAATATAAATTTAGAATATGGTTAAAGAGAGATGAAGTTTATGAACATTTAATATTGAAGCAATTCCCTGGTCAATATTTGTGTTGGATTTGGCACGGAGAATCGAACGTTACAGAAAGATTGAGCACTGATGTCAATCCACAAAATGACCTCCCAAATTCGTCGAAAATGGAAAATGAAATGCAAAACCTTATAAATGATGCATTCGACACTACAAGAGACAACCATCAACATCAAAACATATCAGAAAAACCAGATGAGGGTGCTACAAATAGAAACGAGACAAGTGATGTTTTTGAGACTATAGGACAACCATATCTAGATTTTAACATATCAGTGGATCATCCTCTTGATTATGTGGAGACTAATGTAAGAGAAAAATTCATTGAGGAAAATATGTTCCATTATTTATTTGATGATGGAAATCAAGAGTTTTATAGTGGATGTTTGAAATATTCAAAACTTTATTTTATGCTGAAGTTATACCATATCAAATGTCTATGTGGAATTACAAATAAGGTAATGTCCATGATATTGGAATTGTTTCATGATGCATTTCCTAAAGCAAACATCCCCGAGTATTTTTATGATATGAAAAAAAGTTGTTAACAGTCTTGGTCTGAATTATACAAAAATAAATGTGTGTTCTAATGATTGTATGCTTTATTGGTGAGAGGATTCAAGTAGAAAAGATTTTAAAAAATGTTCTTCATCTAGATGGTAGTCAATGGGTGATGTTGAAAGTATGAATCAACATACTTTCATGAAGAAGAAGAAAATTAACACACCTACAAAGGTTTTGTGTTACTTTCCTTTAAAGTCTCGATTGCAAAGATTATTCATGTCATCAAAAACTGCCGAACACATGAAGTGTCATTTTGTAGATAATAAAAATGATGGGTTAATGATACATCCATGAGATTCACAATTGTGGAATAAATTTGATTCATTATGTCTATATTTCTCAGCTGATCCTAGGAATGTTCGATTGGGATTGGCTACCGATGGATTCAACCCATTTGGGACTTTGAGCACCAGTTATAGCATTTGGCCAGTTGTTTTGATCCCTTACAATCTGCCTCTGTGGATGTGTATACAACAAACGTATTTTATCATTTCGATGATTATTCTTGGAAAACAAATGCATGGAAATGATATTGATGTATACTTATATCCTTTAATTGAATAATTACAGGAGTTGTGGAGAAATGGTGGTGAGACATTTGATGCTCCTTCTAAGACAATGTTCAAAATACATGCTGCTTTAATGTGGAAAATTAGTTACTTCCCTAGTCTTGGGAATTTATCTGGTTGGAACACTTACACGGGTTTGGCTTGTCCTATTTGTAACTTTGATTTTGATCCCAAATGGCTACCTCATAGTAGAAAATGGTGCTTTTTGTGCGATCAAATATTTCTCGATGCATCTCATATATTTCGGCTGAACAGATCAAAATTTAATGGTTTCATTGATCATAGACCACCTCCAAAGTTGTTAACTGGTTCTAAAATATTGACACAACTTGGAAATGCTGAAACAAAATTTGGGAAGGTTCTTCATTTGAATGATAGCGGGAAGTGGGTTTGAAGTGCATCATCAAGAAAAATTGGAATGCAATAATGGAAGAAAAAAAAGTATATTATTCAAACTTCTGTATTGGGAATTTAATTTATTGCGGAATAATCTTGATGTGATGCATATTGAGAAGAATGTCTGTGATAATTTGATTTTCACATTGCTTAATGATCATGGAAAGTTGAAGGATCATCTCAATGCTCGCAAAACCTTAAAAGTATTGAACATAAAATGTGATATCTGGCCAGATGAGAATGAAAAGTATCCTCCGGCAATTTTTGCAATGAAAAATAGGGATAAAGATACATTACTTAGAATTTTAAGGAATGTTAAGGTATCTGATGTGTATTCAAGTAACATCTTGAGGTGTTTTGACTTGAAGAATCATAAGTTACATGGATTGAAAAGTCAAGATTCACATATTTTGTTACAACAGTTACTACCATTGGCATTGCATACATTATTACCTAAAAAAATTACTATTGTTGTACTCCAATTATGCACATTTTTTAAACAACTATGTGAGAAATCTCTACATCCATTTCATCTTGACAACCTCTAGGAGAGGTTTGTATTGACCCTTTGTGCAATGGAGATGATCTTTCCTCCGTTTTTTTCACTGTAATGATGCATTTAACTGTGCATTTGGTTGAGTAATCTAAATTAGGAGGCCCCATTCATTATCGATGGATGTATCCAATTGAGAGGTACTTTATTTATATGTTTTTCAGTTAAGTAAAAAAAATTGGCACTTAATTAAATGCACAATTATGTTTATTTTATTTCACAGATATCTTGGGAATTTGAAATCATACGTGAGAAATAAATCTCAACCAGAAGGCTTTATTGCTGAAGGCTATTTGGATGAGGAGTGTCTTACCTTTTGTTCTAGATACTTTGATAATATTGAGACAAAATTTAATCAAGTTGGACGTGTTGACAACACATCGATTCAATCTCAAATACATCAGAAATCAAAAATATTTCCTGCTATTGGTCGATCAGTTGGGAGGACCTCAAATGTGACACTGACAGAATTGGAATTATATAGGAACATAGATATGTGTTGCTGAATAGTGAAATTTCAGATCCATTTATTGAAGAGTTGAGGATTAAAAAAAAGAGACGAATGAGAGTCTAAACACGAAATGAGAAAGATATAACAAAAGCTGTTAATAAATAGATTGTAGAATGGTTTGCACGATGTGTAAGTTCATAAATATTGCAATAAATATTAATATTAGTTTGACACATATATTTTGTAAATCTAATAAATTATATTTATTTTTTTAGATCATGAATACTGATACTTGAGTAGAGGTGTCAGAATATTTGAAGTTTCTTGCTCGAGGTCCTCTAAAACAAGTTAGAAAGTTAGACACTTACAACGTGAATGGCTTTAGATTTCGTACAGTCGATCGAGAAGAGGGTTTGAAAACACATAATAGTGTTATATTTACATTTTCTGAAGTGGAATACTATGGAAATCTGACTGATATTATGGAATTAAACTACCATGGGAATTTTTCAATTGTTTTATTCAAATGAAATTGGGCCGATATTATCAGAGGTGTTAAAAGAGATTCCTTGCAATTTACTTCTGTAAACTTCTCTCGCTTGATGGATGTTGGTGATCGTGAACTGCATGATCCATATATCTTATCATCGCAAGCAAAAATGGTATATTATGTGAATGATATTGTGGATGAAGGGTGTAGTGTAGTTTCTCATGTAATATAAAGAGATTTGTATGATATGGGTGATGAAGTAGAAGATTTGACCTCTGAAATTGAACCTCATCAACAAGAAGAAGCGGAATTATTTATCCATCATGATATTGAAAATATTAGTCTAGAAAGGATGAATGAAGTGGATGAAGTAATGGATCAGGAAACAGACATGATTGAAGGGTAAAATGATTGTATGTACCGTTATTTATTCATTCAGAAACCACTTATTTCATTTATCCAGTCATTCATTATCATTGTTATGTATATTTTGTTTGTTAGTACTGGGCATCTATTATAATTTTTAATTTTTTTCTGTATAATTTTTTTGAAATATATGTTATGAACTTAATTTTATTTGATTAAATGACAGGAATGCCAAGGAGGAAGCAATACACTGTTTCATCCACTGCTACGACAGATGAAGATCAATCTGTCTCCCTTCCTATGGCATCTGATCCATCAGCTGCCTTCCCCCCTACACCATCTCTCACACCATATGTGAGCATCCCTTTAAGAGCTGAGTCGTCGACTCCCCCTTCAGCAACCTCATCAGTCGGGCGGCGGCGCGCCACTTCTATTTCATCACGGACATACTGGAGGGTCACTATTATAGGTACAAATTTTAATATAAATAAATTTATTGCACTTTTTTTATACTAACTGTTTGTTCATTAATCATGAAAAAAATGAAACTATGTAGAAAAATATAAAAAGTTTAAATGTGTGGAATATGAATGGAGAGAAGATATTTGTCCCATTCGATTCATATGGGGTCCCTACGGATGATAATGCGGGACTACTTGGCCAAATTCTAGGACAGCTGGCAGCGGAGCCCATTTCCCTTCCTATTTCTTATGATGATTGGGGACATATGACTCCAAGTTGAAAAAATTAAGTTTTTGATTCCCAAATAATGGTAATTTTAATACATTATGGTTTAATTGAATGTCATGTTATTAATATGTTCAAAATGAATTTCTGTATACAGATGTTTTTCCACTTTACAGTTGCTGATGTGATAGCATGAAAGTGGACGTTGAAAAATCTTGGTAAGAAATGGAAAGACTTCAAATGGAGATTGTGGGGCGATGTAAATGATACTTCATTGACCTTTCAACAAATGTATGAGAAGCTACCCAATGGGGTACCCAAAGAATAGTGGAAAGTTTTTTTTGACAGACATCGTGATGAGAATTAGATGGTATTTAAATATATATTATTATATTAACCTAATTTTACATTTATACATGTATATGAAGAGGAGATGACATTGAATACATTACTATTAAATTTTGTTTTATTTATTTCAGGATCTCTCAAGAAAGAATGCATCAAGCCAGGCAAAGCAAGTCATCCCTCACATTGCGGGTTCAAAAAGCTTTTCTAGAAGTCGATCGACTCTGGTAATAGTTTCATTAGTTTAAATATTTATAAGACAATATTATCTATTTAATATATTAAATTGTTGATTTATCTGTGTTTAATGCAGTCACAGGTTTTAGGGCATGAAGCATCCCGAACTGAAGTGTGGTTGGATGTTCACAAAAAATCTGATGGAAGTTTTGTTAATGAGTCTACCAAAGAAGTTGGGGTATGAACTCATTTTTTTCATAATAATAACTTATTATCAGTTTTTACTATGTTAATATATATTGATATTTGATTTATAGGTAAAAATTTAAGAACTATGGGATGCTAATCCTGAGCAGTCCTACTCAGTCTCCCAGGATGACCCAGTTGCTAAAGTCCTTGGGAAGGAGCATCCTGGTAGAGTGCGCGGGATTGGTTTGGGACCCGTACCATATGACGTTTTTAGCAGGCCATCGGGGATGGAATCTGCATCTACTCCTAGTTGTAGTCATCCCATAACCGGAGATGCTAAGAAAGAGATTTTTTCTCTATGAAACACAGTTCACGAGCAGGGGGATCAGATATCCGCTTTGTAGAAAGAGTTGACTGAAATGCGTCATGAGATGAGAAGATATGCCCCCGATGGTACAATATCGACTGGTGGTGAGCAGGTAAATCAAAAAAATTCAAAATCATTTAGTTTTCAATATTTTATTGGTTTTAAGTTTAAATATAAATATGCAACACTATTTAATTTTCAATATAATGTTCTTATAGGTGGTAGCTGGAAGTGGAGATGAAGGTGGAGGGTGTGACGATATGTGTTCATCATCAGACAATGATTAGTTATATTGTTGATATGTTGGAGGTGGAGAGGGTGACGATATGTGTTCATCATCAGTTTGTATATGTATCATGTGTGGCACATAGTTGCCACCAAACATTTTCATGACCTAACATTTTCTTGATTTGTCATGTTTCCTTTTATGTATTTTATTGATTTCTGATGTTTACTTTTATGTATTGATTTATTAAGTGTGGTATGCATATTTAAGACACAACAACCTACATTAGTCCCCTACCAAAGCATTAACAAAACCAATCATTCTCTTTCCAACAACTTTACCATAGTGAATAATAGGGAAAAAATTAGGAATAAAAGGGTTGAGGAATGTCATGGCATGCATATTATATAGTGTTTTCTCATATATCTTAATTATGTTATTATACAAAACAAAAAAATGTGGTTATGCGGGTAGCCATGAAAGGGTTGAGAAATGTCATGGTAATTCAGTGTTCATGGGATGAGAAGCACTCTAAGTGGTTTTGGTATTTAGTTCAGGGAAGAGGGTATGGTCAATTGGATAACAATCCTTATAGATTGAGATCTTAGGTTGTCAAGATAATTTTGAGAATAGAATAGGTATATGATCTCCATTTTGAGAATTACTCATATATGGTGGGTGATCATGTGGTTAGCCTTTGTATGACTAAGATACTTTGGGATATTCAATTTACTGATGTTGGACTCCTCATGTATTAATCATGTTTTAATGATCACAAATCTCTTTAATAATCCCAAATCTCATTAATGATCACAAATCTTATTCAATCATGTGTATTTATGTTTCAAATTCACTCTTGCTTTATAATGGTTAATCTCAATCCAATTTATGCATATTATTGTTTAAGTCTGAATACTATTATTTTCCTAAGTACAAGACATTGTGAGTAAGACACAGTTAGCCAGACATCGTAAAGATCAGACACCGTGAAGATCAGACACCGTGAAGATCAGACACCGTGAAGATCAGACACCGTGACCAAGACACCGTGAACAAGACACCGTGACCGAGACACTGTGACCAAGAATCCGTGAGAAAGACATCGTAAAGAAGACATCGTGACACTCAGACACTGTGTGAAGGAGACACCGTTTGCATAACATACTGTGACATCGTTTCTTAAACTATTTTTTCATCTTTAAATTTAATTATTAACGGTCATATCTGATGACTTTAATGAACTGACATAATTAATGTTTATTTGTAGAGATAGTAAGTGGTAAGAGGCACGAAACACATGAAACATGTCGGTTAAAACACATGCATTCTAAGATAAAGAGTGGAGAGTGACTAACAACAAAAGCGCGTGATACTGAACGAGAAAAAAGCCTCTGAGCACGACCACAAAGAATACTTTGCAAGATTTTCAAAGAAAGCATTTTCACATGCATGCAATTTGACTCTGCTGAAGAACATACGAAGTACACTAGAATCCAGAGAACATCTTCACATTGTCAAAGATCATGGAGAACACAAGCTGAATCACGACCCTCTGTTTTTAAAGACAAAAACCAGAGAAGGACTCGGAAGCATTTCTGCTAAATCAAAGGAGTCTAGAACTGCACTTCAAATCACTAGAGCATTCTAAACTCATATCTACTCTCTCTTAGTGATTCTTTTACTTACTTTTGAGTAGTTTGTATACTCTGTATATTCCACACACACATTGACTCTTGTGCTAAACTGAAGGATTTCTAAATCCTTACACCAAACTCTCTATTTCTATTTACCCATGACAACTGTGGAAGAGGTCCCTATGTGGCATGATTATTGTTTTTGTTTACCCACAAAAACTGTGGAAGACATCCCTGTGAGGCTTGATTATTGTTTTTTTTTTACCCACGAAAACTGTGGAAGAGGTCCCTTTGTGACCTGGATAGTCTGTGTACTGTTGTTAACCCTGATCCAGGGTGTGGATCAAAGTTTATTTATATAAACTGCTTGATGGAAGGTGATCACCAAGTGGAGTGGATTAGGTCTTGGATTGAGACTGAACCACTTGTTTTATATCCACTGTGCTATTTAATTTTAGTCTTCTCTGTTTTACTGCTTGATTGATTAATCCAGAAAACTCTAATTTCACTTTGATAGTTAGTCTTGGAAAGAAGTTATAACTGATTTGTCTTAGTAGGATAAATTCAAAAGTAATATTAATAATACATATTAAGATTAATGAGAATTAATCAATCTTCTAAGAAGTTGTTTAAACATTCAAACTCTTATAACAGTATAACCTTGATTAGTTAGGCTATATCTATTCTTAGGGAAAACCATTTCTTTTAAAATAATATTTTTGTAACAGAAATTTTTATAGTTACTCAATTCACCCCTCCCCTCTTGAGTAAACTACTCTGACCAACATTTGGTATTAGAGGTGGCTTTATTAGGACTTTTTGTAATCTTACTCAACTGTGATTATAGTTGTACTTTAGAGATCTATAAATTTATGTTAATTCTAAATTTCTATCTCTTTTAAAGTAATTTGTTAGTATGGATAATAGATTGGAAGGTGCTGCAGCCAACAGACCACCATTCTTTAATGGGACCAACTATGCTCAATGGAAAATTAAAATGAAAATGAATCTAGAGAGTATGAGCTTTGAAATTTGGTCATCAATTATAGATGACTACAAACTTTCTGTGACTGATAGAATTACATGGGATGAACCTACAAAATTTTCTTATAATAACAATTGAAAATCCATGAATTCTTTATACTATTCCTTAGGAGATGAAGAATTTAATAGGATTTCTGCTTGTAAAACTGCCCATGAAATTTGGGATACCTTGTCTGTCTCACATGAAGGCACATCAAGTGTAAAGGAAATGAGAATTAATACTTATACTATAAAATATGATAATTTTAATATGAAACCTGATGAGCCTATTTCTAACATGTATCTTAGGTTCAATGAAATTTTCAACACAATGATTTCTCTTGGAAGAGAAGTCACTACCAAAGAAAAGATCATGAGAATCCTTAGATGTCTACCTAACAGATGAAGGGGAACCTTTATCTCAATTAGAGAATCATGTGACATCATCAAGCTACCTATAAAATAACTCATTGGGAAACTGATGATGTATGAGGAAGAGCTTAAATTCAACAAAGAGGAGGAGGATGAACTAAAGAGGAAATATGTAGCATTCAAGACCACCTTTTCAAAGCACAAAGACAAAGGGAAACTAGAATCTCCTGTAGAAAGCTCCACCACTGAACAATAATCACCTGGAAGTGATAAGGAGATGGCTCAAATGGCCAGAATATTCAAACAATTTTACAAAAAGAAGAACTTTTTCAGAAATCCTAACTTCAAGGGAAAGTATGATCAAAAAGGAAACTGGAAAAATGATTGGAAAAGAAGTGAAAAAACTGATGAAATTGTATGTTATGAATGTAAGCGCAAAGGACATATAAAGGCTGACTTTCCAAAGCTCAAATATAAGAATAAGTATGAGGATAAGGACAAGAAGTACAAAAAGGAAATGAAAGCAACTTGGAGTGCCTCTGAGGATAGTTCAAGCGACTTAGAGACATCACATGATGAACAGGCTTGCAAATTCAATATGTGTTTTATGACAAACATGCCTGAGGTAACACTAAACTCTTCTATGCATAATTCACACTATTATGAAGAGGAAAGTGACTCTGAAAATATTAATAATGAAGAAATATTTTAATATTCCAACATGCTTGAAGATACATGGAATGAATTAAAAGATAAATATAAATCATTAAAGAAATAGCATGCTCTCACTGCAAATGTTAAATCTGAACTTACTACTAAAAAGGAGAAAAATGCTCAACTGCTCAAAGAAAACAATGAATTGAAAATTTCTAATGAGCAATTAAAAAGTGACATAGAAAAGTTTACTAATGGGCAAAATACCCTTACTCAAATTCTAGGAAAACAAATTTCCCCTAAATACAATACTAGCATGTGTTATCAACCTAGTAAAAGAAACCTTAGTAGAACGAATTTTGTTTCAAAGTCTAGGACATATAATTTTTCTCCCAGTTCTGGACACAACTCATCTAGCTTGAGTCATGATACATACTCTACTGTTTCAAGTTTTTGTGGACCAAATATAGTTTATTTTTTAAATACTTTACATAATGCTTATAGGAAACCTATGAGACAAATATGGGTTCCAAAATCACTTATTACTAATGTTACTGGACCCAAACAAGTATGGGTACCAAAATATATCTTTGCTTAATAATGTTATAGGAAAGATACTTAAAGAGCTCCTATAATAATCTATGGTACTTGGACAGTGGGTGTTCAAGGCACATGACAGGAGACTACACATGATTCAAGAATCTAATAAAAGTTGATGGAGGACATGTCGCATTTGGTGACAATGCCAAAGGGAAGATAATTGGCTTAGTCCAGATTGGTAACTCTGATTCGATTTTAATTTCTAAAGTATTGTTTGTTAATGGCTTAAAATATAATCTTCTTAGTATCTCATAATTATGTGATGATGGATATCATGTTAAATTTGAAAATGATGATTGTAATGTCTTTAATTCTAAATATTAATTAGTATTTTATGCATCAAGTAATGAGAATGTTTATTCTGTTACTTTAGATTCCTTAACTTCTCAAAATGTTTCATGCTTAAGTGTATTTCATAAAGATTCTTGGCTCTGGCATAGGAGACTAGGACATTGTAATGTTCACTCTCTTGGAAAGCTAACTAGAAAAGGCCTAGTTAAAGACTTAACCAAACTTGAGTTTCCACATGAAAAAGTGTGTAATCCTTGTCCAAAGGGAAAACAACACAAAATCTCTTTCAAATCAAAGAAAGAAGTTTCTACTTCTCAACCTCTCTAATTGGTTCACATGGATTTGTTTGGAGCATCTAGAGTTTCTATTTTAAATGGGAAGCATTGTGTTTATGCTCTAGTAGATGACTTTTCTAGATATACCTGGACCTTCTTCATGGCTCACAAAAGTGAAGCCTGCTCTTATTTCACTAAGTATTCCAAGTCTGTAGAAAACCTTAGTGGCCTTAAAATTAAATCTTTAAGAAGTGATCATGGCTGTGAGTTTGAAAATCAAGAGTTTGAATCCTTTTGATCACAAAATGGTTATAGTCACAATTTCTCTGCCCCTAGAACACCTCATCAAAATGGTGTTGTAGAAGGAAGAAATAGAACCTTGCAAGAAATTGCTAGAACAATGCTTAGTGAATATGACTTTCCTATTTACTTTTAGGCTGAAGCTATTAATACAGAATGCTACATAATCAATAGAGTCTTGATTAGACCAATTCTCAAAAAGACCATGTATGAACTCTAGAACAATAGGAAGCCTAAGGTTAATTACTTTAGAGTTTTTGGTTGCAAAGTCTTTATTCTCAACACTAAGGATAATCTTGACAAATTTTCATCCAAAAGTGATGAAGGAATTTTCCTAGGTTACTCAATATTAAGTAAAGATTGTAGATTATTCAATAAAAGAACTAAATGTGTGTAAGAATCTGTTCATATCAAGTTTGTTGAAACAGATCCACATGATCCTAGAACCATCCTAGAAAATCTGGAGGATGATGTATCAAATCTGAACATCAACTCAAAATCCTCAAATTCCTTTGTAAAAGAATCTGTGAAAACTTCTAATTCTGGAAATTCTCTTTAATTGAGTCATAATGAACCAAAATCTGTTGATGAACCTGAAATCACTAGTCCCTATTTTTCTAGAAAGGTTATAACCCTTAGAAACCATCCCTTAGATGTTGTTGTAGGAGACTTAGAGAAAGGAACACAAACTAGAGATTCTCTTAGAAATCAGGTTGAACATCAAGCCTTTTTGTCACAACTTGAACCTAAAAACATTAATGATGCCATCAACGATGAATTTTGGATAATGGATATGCAAGAAGAACTTAATTAGTTTGAAAGAAACAAAGTTTGGAAACTTGTTGAAATACCCAAGGATACTTTCATCATAGGCACTAAATGGGTGTTTAGAAATAAAGTAGATGAAGATGAAAATATAGTTAGGAACAAGGCTAGATTAGTTTCACAAGGATACAGTCAAGAATAAGGAATTGACTATGAGGAGACCTTTGCTCCATTATCCAGACTTGAAGCCGTCAGAATCTTACTTGCTTATGATGCACATCTGAATTTCAAACTATATCAAATGGATGTTAAGAGTGCATTCTTAAATGGGTATATAGATGAGGATTTATTTGTTGAACAACCCCCTGGATTTAAAAATCCTCATTTTCCCAATCATATTTTCAAACTTTCAAAAGATTTATATGGTTTAAAGTAAGCTCCAAGAGCTTGGTATGACAGATTGAGTACTTTTCTTATTTACAAAGGTTTTACAAAAGGAATAGTTGATCCTACCCTCTTTATAAAATGAATTTATAATAATGTTTTAGTTGTTCAAATCTATGTAGATGATATTATTTTTTGATCTTCAAAAAATTCATTATGTACTGATTTTTCTAAAATGATGCAAAATGAATTTAAAATGAGTTTAATGGGTGAACTAAAATTCTTTCTTGGATTTCAAATCTTTCAAAATAATGATGGAATTGTTTTAACTCAAAGTAAATACACTAGATATATTATAAAATGTTTTGGATTGGATAGCACTAAAAGTAGTGACACTCCCATGAGTGTCACCTGTAAGTTGGATCTTGATGAAGATGGAAAATCTGTTGATCAAACCACTTATAGAGGAATGATTGGAAGTTTACTCTACTTAACTACTAGTCGTCCTGAAATTTTGTTTAGTGTGTGTATGTGTGCTCGTTCTTAATAAAATCCTAAAGAATCTCATTTAAATGTTGTAAAGAGAATTTTCAAATACCTCAAGAATACACCAAATCTAGGACTGTTTTATCCTAAAGGACAATCATTTGAACTAGTTAGTTATTCTAATGCTGACTTTGATGGCTGTAAGTTAGATAGAAAGAGCACCTTTGGAACATGTCACCTTTTAGGCAAGTCACTAGTATCATGGTGTAGTAAGAAACAAAATTTTGTTGCATTATCTACTATAGAAGTTGAATACATAGCTGCTGGCAGTTGTTGTGCACAAATTTTGTGGATGAAACACACATTACTATATTATGGATATCAATTCAGACATGTACCAATAAATTGTGAAAACACAAGTGCTATTAACATCTCAAAAAATCATGTTTCACATTATAGGACAAAACATATTGATGTAAGACATCACTTTTTGAGAGATCATTATCAAAAAGGTGATATTACCTTGGAATTCATTGATACTGAATATCAACTTGCTGATATATTCACTAAACCATTAAATTCTTAGAGAATAGACCACATCATACATGACCTTGGCATGATAAATCTAAAATAGATATCTTACTTGTCTTACTGTTCAATATTTTACTATTTTTTACTTTACTTTTTCATGATTACGGTTTCTAAGTTATTGTCTCTCATGTTTATGGTCTCACTGTTAGCACTTTGTACTCACAGTATTACATTCATTGTCTCACCGTAATGACTATTTACTGTCTCACCATGACGACCGGTCATTGTCTCACCGTAACAACCCTTCACTATCTCACCATGAAAATTATTTATGATTTTCTTTAAACCCATATCATGGTAATTTTTTATTTCACCTCTTTTACTTTCCCGCATTTTTATTTTCGTGACGTTTGACATTCCCAAATGATAAAACAAAGAGTTTCACTTGGTTATTCATCCGGACTTTCCCATACTCACTCGTTTCGAACCCTTTCAACCTTGCAACCCTCTTTCTCTCTCGCGACCTTTAGTGGATGACAAGAATGAAGCGACCATCATCATCCACGCCTGATAAGCACCGCCCGAAGAAGAAGAAGATAACACCCAAGCTGACACCCGAAGGGCCTCTAAATCTGAACCTTGTAAATCGAAGTGTTGTTCCTGAGAAAGAAATTTTCCCCAAATGGATCTTGTCTAGAAAATCTCTAGTCCTGAAAGTGTTAAGAGAACAAGACGGGTTAGAATGGTTCTCAAAGGAGAATAAACCCATTTATCCGAGGTTAGATGCTCAATTCTAATAGTACGCACAGTTTTTTTTTTGACTCTGGAGAAATATATGTTGTGAGGAGCTGGATTAATGGCCAAAGATGCTCCTTCTCATCGAGGTTATGGGTTTCATGCCTTAGGATACCTCACGAAGGAATTTGTGATGATTATCAGAGAGAACCCCCACCTACAACTGATTTATTTGACCTTGAAGATTCTATGAAAACCCTAACTGGGAATGGAACCAAGAGAAAGGCCATAGCTGCTAAACTTGATGGGGAAACAAGGTTGTTGTTTAAGTTTGTTCAAAATATGGTTAGTCCAAGGAAAGCTGACTTTGCTGTATTAAAGTACCAAGATGTGTTCTTGATTCATCTTATGAATAATGGATACAAAATCAACCTGTGTAAGTATATCATTCACCATATGTGTGAATTGATCAAGGATACATCCAAATCCACCTCTCTATTCTACTCTCGGCTGATTTCAACCATGATTGTTGCAAAAGGAGTAGTTGGACCCAATTAAGAAGTGCTTGTGGATTGTGAGTACTGTCTCTCTAAACCCATCATCAGAAGAATGAAAATAAACTGGAATCCTTGGAAAAAGGAGTGGGTGGAAGACAACGATAAAGTTTATGTGAATTTTAATCATGTGGATTATCCATCAAGGCCGAAGGACATTTCTGATCCTGGTTTGGAACTAGATGAACTTGGTGAGTATTTAGAAGAAGCAGAAGAAGAGGTTTAAGTACCTCATAGGGAAGAAGTTGTTGTTGAGGAAGAAATGATTATTGTTACTTCTGTTGTTCTTGAAGAATGACTCCCTATTATGGGAGAAACAAATCTGGAACAACTCCCTGTTATGCGAGAAACATATCTGGAACAACTCCCTGTTATGGAAGAAGTAAATTTTGAAGAACTCCGTGTTATGCAAGAAGAAAATATGGAAGAACTCCCAGAGGAACAACATGTTCCTGAGATAATTCCCTCTGTTGAAGAGAGGATAGAGATAGCCTTTCAGTTGGCTAGACCGGAGATGAATGAGGAATTAAGAGATGAAACTGTGAATTTAGAATTAGCTCCTGAGCCTCTAGATCCTGAAAAGGAAGCATCTGTTGAGAGGGAGGAAACCCAAAATCTTGAGACTAATGCAGCATCACATCCGACTAAGTATAGTCTTGTGGACACTCAGTACAAATTCCCTACCTTTTATGATGTGAGTGAATCTCAATAAGTTACTGCCACTGGGCTTGATCTTTTCTCATTGTTTCAGTTAATTTCAGTTTCTAACTTTGTATCTGAGAAAGAACCAGAACCTAAACCTACCCCTATACCAACTCCTGCACCTGAACCTGTACCTGAATAGCTGCCCTTTGTCAGTAAGGATGATTTAATGGACTTTGGAGACACTATCTTGTCTGGAGTTGAGAAGCTTTTGAACTCCCAACCTCGTGTTGTGACACATCTGAGTGAGAGAGATGCCTCACTGCTTTTGGAGAAGATCATTTGGCAGATCCAACCTAAAATGCTCCATTAAATTCAAGAAGTTAGAGTTGAAAATAAGTTTCTCAGTAGTGAAATCTCAACCCTAAGAAGCATGGTTGAAGATATGCAGAAAGAGCTGCATTCCAGATCAGAACATGTTGCTGCCTCTCTAGAACCTTCTGTGTCTCAAATTTCTCGAGATGTTGTGTCTCAGATTCACCCTTACCTGTTATCCTTTGATGAAAAGATTGCAGAAAGGCACAAAAAGTTGTTGAAAGAAATGAGAGAGCTTGTGGTGAATCCAAATAAACTCACTGATGAATACACTAGCTGTCTTCAAAAGGTACTGAATCGGCTCAAGTCTCTAACCACAGCCGTCAAAGCTTCTCATACCTCTGGTGAATCCTCTACACCTACCTTGGACAGTTCTTTTCTTAGATCTATAGTCTAAGAAGAACTTCAAACTACTTTAAGTGGATTCAATGTGACTTATTTCTCTGAAGTTATCAAGAACAGTGATAGAGTTCTTGATCTTGTACAAATTCATTCCAAGATTGCCAATGATGCCCAGCAGGAGATTTCTAAGAAAGTGGATTTCTATTTCAACCGGATTTTCTCCAAGAATGATATGACCAACCACTTCAAATACCTTTTAGAGAATCTGAGAATTCCTCCTATAACCCAAGCCTTCAAAAACCAAGTCCAGAAGCTAACCGAGTTTACCATATTGTTAGACAAGTTCATGGAAAACAAAGATAACTTTGAAAAGGCCATGCAATATGGTGGAGAAATCATTGCAGACTTCATCAAACTTCTGAGATTGTATCTCCATGTCCAGAGTACAACAATTTTTTCTCCAGCGGCTGCTCCTCTCAGACCTGGACTACCTACATTTACCTCTGCCTTACCCTCAACTACCATGTCTGTTGGCCAAGCTCTTAGTCAGATCAGGCCTGTCATTCTTGACTAGCAACTGCCAAGATCTTACACTGCTCCTACAATGGCTCGCTCAGTCTTCGAAGGTCTCCCTTTACCCTCTCTCTCCACCACATCTCTACCTTCTTCCACCTCAGCCACTGCCCATATGGCTTCCTCTTCTGCTGCTGATAAAGGCAAAGAGAAGTCCAATCCTTGAAGAAGACCAGTGATTACTACTTTTTGATGGGGATGTCATTGATTTTTGTATGTCTACTTTATGATGTACTACACTCTGCTTACTTTTACTGGAATGTGCACTATTTATCCTCTCTTATTTTAACTTTTTGATAATCCCAAAAGGGGGAGAAATACGTTATATGTTTTTTTTTATTTTCTCTATAGTTGAATCTAATTTACACTTTAACAGTGCATGATTTGTGATCATCAAAAAGGGGGAGATTGTGGGACTCCTCTTGTATTAATCATGTTTTAATGATCATAAATCTCTTTAATAATCCCAAATCTCATTAATGATCACAAATCTTATTCAATCATGTGTATTTATGTTTCAAATTCACTCATGCTTTATAATGGTTAAGCTCAATCCAATATATGCATATTATTGTTTAAGTCTGAATACTGTAATTTTCCTAAGTACAAGACACCGTGAGCAAGACACAGTTAGCCAAACACCGTGAAGATCAGACACCGTGAAGATCAGACATCGTGACCAAGACACCGTGACCAAGACACTGTGACCGAGACACCGTGAACAAGACATCGTGAGAAAGGCACCATAAAGAAGACACCGTGACACTCAGACCATGACACTCAGACACCGTGTGAAGGAGATGCCGTTTGCATAACATACGGTGACACCGTTTCTTAAACTATTTTGTCGTCTTTCAATTTAATTCTTAACGGTCGTATTTGATGCCTTTAATGCACTGACATAATTAATGTTTCTTTGTATAAATAGTACGAGGTACGAGGTAAGAAACACATGGAACATGTCGGCTAAAACACATGCATTCGAAGATAAAGAGTGGAGAGTTCCCAACAACAAAAGTGTGTGATACTGAACGGGAAACAAGCCTGTGAGCACGACCACGAAGAATACTTTGAAAGAATTTCAAAGAAAGAATTTTCACATGCATGCAATCTAACTCTGCTGAAGAACATATGAAGTACACTAGAATCCAGAGAACATCGTCACATTGTCGAAGCTTGTGGAGAACACAAGCTGAATCACGACCCTTTGTTTTTCAAGACAAAAACCAGAGAAGGACTCAAAAGCATTTCTGATAAATCAAAGGAGTCCAGAGCTGCACTTCAAATCACTAGAGCATTCTAAACTCATATCTACTCTCTCTCAGTGATTCTTTTACTTAATTTTGAGCAGTATGTATACTCTGTATATTCCACACACACATTGACTCATGTGCTAAACTGAAGGATTTCTAAATCCTTACACCAAACTCTCTATTTCTATTTACCCACGACAACTGTAGAATAGGTCCCTCTGTGGCCTGATTATTGTTTTTGTTTACCCACAAAAACTGTGGAAGAGGTCCCTGTGTGGCCTGATTATTGTTTTTGTTTACCCACGAAAATAGTGGAAGAGGTCCTTGTGTGACCTGGATAGTTTGTGTACTGTTGTTAACCCCGATCCAGGGTGTGGATCAAAGTTTATTTATATAAACTGCTTGGTGGCAGGTGATCACCAAGTGGAGTGGATTAGGTATCGGCTTGAGACTGAACCACTTGTTTCATATCCGCTATGCTATTTAATTTTAGTCTTCTCTATTTTACTGCTTGATTGCTTAATCCAGAAAACTCTAATTTCACTTTGAAAGTTAGTCTTGGAAAGAAGTTATAACTGATTTGTCTTAGTATGATAACTTCAAAAGTAATATTAATAATTCATATTAAGATTACTTAGAATTAATCAATCTTCTAAGAAGTTGTTTAAACAGTCAAACTCTTATAACAGTATAACCTTGATTAGCTGGGTTGTATCTATTCTTGGGGAAAACCATTTCTTTTAAAATAATATTTTTGTAACAGAAATTTTTATAGTTACTCAATTCACCCCTCCCCTCTTGAGTAAACTACTCCGACCAACAACTGACATGTAGTGGTTCATGGCAAGTGGGTTGGGAACATGAACCAGATATGACCAGACATGATTCATTAGATCATGATTATAGTTTTATGATCATGAAGTATGGGAGTGTGTACCCATTAGGTTTGGGAAATATTAAGTAGGATTACAGGAAAAAACTAGTGAGACAGTTCCCAGAGGATTACTCTATAGTGGGAAGAAGAGAGTGTGTGTTGGTTTTTCATTCCAAAAAAATACATGCTATGTGAGGGTAGTACACACTAGATATGTGTGGTTCTCAGTGAGTTTTGAATCATGTATTATACAAGATGTGTGTGATATGCATATTTTGGTATTCTTGGAATTGTTTTTTTTTTTTTCAGGGCACTGATACAGAAGCTGCAGAAGCTGCTATTTTTTTTGTAAATCTGACATTTAGCGGCGGTTTAAACCGCCGCTACATGTCAGTGGTTTTCTATTAATAGCAGTTATAACCACCGCTAAATGTCAGCATTTTTCTATTAGCGGCGGTTATAACTGCCGCTACGGTATTAAATTTAGCGGAATTTTTAACCACCGCTACAGTGAACTATCTTTCGCGCGAAGTTTGCGGTGGTTATGATGTTTTTAGCCGCAGTTTTCCCGGCCGGGGGCTTTCATTTTTTTTGCGGCGGTTAAAACCGCCACTAAAAAAATCATCCCCGGCCCCGAAAAACGCCCGCTAAAAAACATAATAACTGCCGCGAAATGCGCAAAATATGACGGTTCCTATAAACCGTCATTAAACGCCTATGACCGCCGTCAATAGTGTCCCGACACACAATGTAGCGGCAGTTTTCAGAAACCGCCGCAGAAGCATATAGCGGCGGTTTAAACCGCCTCCATACCCAAAAAAAACCACCGCGAGCTGCGAATTTTCCTGTAGTGCCTAAGGGTTCATTATATCAAAGAGTGTTAATAAAATGTGAAATCTATAGAGATTAATTTATGGATTGGAGAAATCATCACACTCATGGGATATTAGATTTGATAAGAACATAAGAGAATTTGGTTTCATTAAGAATGAAAGCAAGTCATGTGCCTATAAGAAGGTTAGTGGATGTGTTATCTTTCCCCTAGTATTATATGTTGATGACATATTATTAATTGAAAATGAAGTGCAATTCTTATAGTCAATGAAGACTTGGTTAAATGAGTGCTTCTCCATGAATGAATTAAGTGAAGTGGCCTATATTATAGGGATCGAGATCTATCGAGGTAGATGTCAAAGGTTTTTTGGGCTAAGTCAAAGTTTATATATTGAGAAGGTAATCAAAAGGTACAATATAAAACAATCCAAGAGTGGATTTTTTCCAGTTTCACATGACATTAATCTCTCCAAGAAGATGTTTCCACATACATGAGAAGAGATTGAAAGAATGAGTAGAATCCATTATGCTTCAGCAGTGGAATTTATCATGTATGTCATGCTATGTACTGTATTTGATGTTGTCTTTTCTTTAAGCATGGTAGGAAGATATCAATCCAATCCAGGAGAGCTGCATTGGGAAGCTATAAAAACGATCCTAAAGACCTTGCGACGTATAAAGGATATGTTCTTAGTGTATGGAGAAGATGAGAAGCTAGTCGTGAGGGGATACAAAGATGCTAGGTTCTAGAAAGATCATGATGATCTGAAATCGCGGTTTGACTATGTCTTTTGCCTGAATAGTGGTGCAGTAAGCTGGAGGAGCTCGAAGCAGTATGTGGTTGTTAATTCTATAGCAGATTTTGAGTATATAGTGGCTTCCAATGTAGTTAAGCAGGCAGTTTGGATATGCAACTTTGTTTCCAAGCTTGGTGTTGTACCAAGTAGTGAAGACAATGTTATAGTATAATGTGATAATATTGCGATAGTGGTGCTTTCCAAGGAGCTCATATCATACCAGAGGACAAAGTATATACTTTGGAAGCTTCATCTCTTGTGGGATTTTACTCAAAGAGGTGAAGTCACGATTAGCAGAGTATCCACAGAGGATAACATGGCAGACCCCCTGACTAAAGCCATATCTCAGCAGAAGCATGATACTCATGTGAGAGATAGCGGGATGAGACTTGTTAACAGTTGGCTCTAATGAAAGTGGGAGATGTTGTAAGTGGGTTCCGTAGACCCAACTCCTTTATACTTTGATTACTGTTACATGTATACAGTTTGATATATACATGTGTTTATTTTTACCGTAATAGTGTTGATACTTCGACATCCATTGTTTACATGGTAATGTCCTTAGATTATATGTCATATCAAAAGATTATAACAGTTCCCAGCAATAATGAGAATCTCAAGATACTATGACGGTAATATTAAACATACGTCTAATGGTCTAAATCATCATACTAGCGGGACATAGATGATGTCTGGCTATCAAGTGTTGGGACTCATAAATATTGAGACTTCTTCTCATTAAGTTCATACTTGGTGATCTCAAGTAGAGGAGATCATGAGGACAAACTCACCAAAAAGAACACCACATGTTTCGAGTGTCATTGTCTGTTCCTATCTACAAACTTGTGTATTGGTCACCAAACTTGAGACTGTTATCAATGTGTACCATTTGATAATCTACTTTGATGCAACACAAAAACCATGACATTGAAGTTGTGGTGAGGTAGCTTATGTTGGGTGCATCATTGGTGGTATGACATTGGTTGAATGATCGAGATAGAAGTTGTCGCTTCCGAGTTAAGAAATGGATATCTCGTGGGCTCATGTTAACCAGAATGGTAGTGCCTTTATTAAATCCATGACCAAGGTCACGAAATATATAAAACAAAAAAAGGATGATGACACAGGTGTGCATCCTGTTTTATGAGATATCGCGAGATAAAGAGATTATATTACACAGAACGTGTTTGTAGGAGGTAGTCGTAGCTATGACATCCCTTATCTCCTTAGGGGTCATGATGGGTTGCTAGACTATGCTTTTGGTCTGTGAGTTGAACTCACTACTATTGAGATGTGCACCTAGAGGGTTATACACTAAGTGTATCCACAAGTTCCACCAATTATATTGAATATGAGTTTAGGACGAAGTGGGCCCCACGTGCGGGGGGCGGTGAGCGTCCAAGTATGATCGATTGGAAGTAAAACTAATTCAATTATATTATTCAAGTTTTGAATAATGATGATTGAATTTATTTCTCAAGGTATTCAAAAGTTTGATCACAAAAATGAATATGAGAAAATATAATTTTTTGAACCAACATAGGATGTTCAAGGTTCGTTAAATTATTTGAGGAGATTACAGGACAAGTTAATGGTTCGTATTTTATCACTTAACATTTTATAGTGCTGGTGATAAAATCTTTGTTAAATTTATGATAAGTTTATTAAGTCATACGTGTGTGAAAAGATCTAAAATGAAGGTTATTATTTTCCAGATATCAAAGTGCAATTTTGGAAATTATAACCTAGGTATATAAGCTCATTTTAGCTTCTTGAATATTAAGCTCCGCCATTTTGAAGAATTTAGGAAGAGATCCTCTTATCCCATCTACTATCGAGTTCTTAGATAGAGAATCCAAAGAAAGAACAAGGTCGGATCGATCCTGTCTTCTCGACCGAGTCTGCATTCTTCACGCTATCGAAGAGACGTCGTGATGCTCTTTGATTTACTGCGCTAGCACCCGAGAAACATAGATCGACAATCCGAGAGTTGTGGTGCACATGTGGAAGATCTAGAGGATTCCTAGAGCTACGACACATTGATGATGAGCGAATCAAATCGACGACTTCAAACAAATAAGGTACCATTTACGTTTTTGTTTGATTTTATTTTTCGTGTTTAAATTGAATTACACATGATTTTTAAGAAATTCGGACAGTGAGTTTTGTGGATTGAGTGTTTTGAACATGAATCCAAATCAAAAAAATTAAATTTGTGCATTTTCACCCGAGTTCCTTCCATTATTACATAGAATTGTCATAACATTTATGTTGGAAGTAAAATATTTTACTAATTCCATGAGAGATAACTACTTGATAATTACTTTTCTCGGAGATTAATTATTATATTATATGGATGATTCTATATTTCAGAGATTCGTGTTAATGTCATTTGTTTGAGTTTTAGGTTCACATCATGCTTGAGTATCATGTGTTGTTTCATGAAGGGAAGGTACAGTATTGGCTTTCATGGAGATGAATAAGGTTGGTGCTATGTTGTTCATGCTATATGAATTATGTATATCTTGATTTTCTCTATGTGTGCAAGTAAAGTTCATTTGTTATTATTTTTATAAAGGTGTTTAATGATTGCCACGACAGCACCGTCCAATCGGTCACTCGCATGGGGCCAAAATCTGCCATCGCACGGAGGGGTGAAGTTGGACGCAGCACGCCTCACTTGACGAGAGTCTTCCGTGGGGCCCACTAACACGCAGCCACATGTGGCCGGCGCCACAGTCGATGCCGGGAGGTGCAATTCGATTCGGATACCTGGCTTCCCTTCAGTGGGGCCCAACCTATTTTATTTTTGTTTTTTGTTTTTTTTATTTGTTGGCACAACAAAAAAGTATCACGGGTCGGAAATCGTCCCCAGCCATATAATTGGATTTTTTATATAACTTTATTGTTCTGATTCATTCCAGTGTTTGAGTAAGAGAAGGATTATCCTTTCAATTTTTATTTTTTTAATAAGAAAACCATCAAAGATCAGGGACAAAGGTCACTACACTACCACAGATCCAGATCATTATTTTATCAACGCTAACCAGAAATCGTTGATAAAAGTCTCATATTAATCACCCCAGCTACATAATATATATAATGTTTTAAAAAAGTATTTATAAGATTATTTATTTATTTATTTATATAATTATAAATTTATAATATATTTTTTAAAATAGTAAATATATTTATTATATTTATAATTATATATATATACTTTTAAAATATATTTATTTATAATTATAATTATAAATATATATGTATGTATATATGTATATATATTATGTAGTTGAGGGTACAATTACATCGAAATATACACACACCCACACTCACACCCATAGCGTCGGAGAGTCAAGTCATTGTCCCGCAAGGATACCTACCCATCAAGCCTCTTTTTTATTAATTATTATTTGGACCCGTAAGCCCCCAATTCACGATCCTGAAACTCTCATGGCCTGTAGGCCCATATGTTGATGGCCCAACCTCCTTCAATGTGATTTTTTCTTCATATGCAGCTTACCCATACACACTCGTTTGAAGTCATTCCCCCTTGTAACCGACCCCCTCCTCCAAGCAATCACTCCCCTCATCAACCTGAGGTGGTCTTCCACCGTGCAGGCCTGCTGCCCAAGGCTGCACTGGTGGAAGACAGTTACAAGCAGCCTCTCGAAGGTCACCAAGGGAGGCAATGCCCGAGGTACTGCACCAGCCACCATTGTCGTCGCCAGGTCGGTGCATTACCACAGACTCAGGTTTTCGCAGCACCACCCCTTTAATAGCGCTAAAAAAAGCGTTGATAAATGGGTACTTTTTATCAACGTTTTTTTAAAAGTGATGATAAAGACCCTCCTTTATCAGCATTTTTTTTTACTAGCGGTGATAAAAGGTATATTTTGAAAAAAAGTAATATATTAATATATTAATAAATAAATATATTGATATTGATATAAATATAATATATATTTTTTAAATGTGTTTTAGATAAGGATAAATATAAATTAAAACTTAATATATAAGATATTTAGTAAAAAGCTTATGAAATAATTTAAAAAATATTTTTGAATAATAATTTTGTTATTTTTATCGAATAACAGTCATTTAATAACAAATTGAATATAAAATAAATAAATAAAAGATCTAAATTCAGTTGAAAAAAAACTCAAACTTCAAACGGTCATAACTTTTGATCCGGATGTCCGTTTGAGCTCTACCACATATCAAATCGAAGCTTGCGATGAGCTCTACGTAGCTATAATCTGGAAACCCCGGTCAAAGTTTTTTAGAGGCCAAAAAGGCCCAAAATGCCTCAAAAACCGAGTTTTTAGTCGGCGTATCCTGATTTTTTTTAACATTTGATGGATTTTCATGCTCATTTATGGAGGTATTTTTGCCATTTTTTGGTGGGGATTAAATTTATTCACAGGTCTTACAATCATATTGATATAATGGTTTTAAAATTTTATCATTTTTCACAATGTACTGTTATTTATAATCAAATATATAACAATATATACATATTTTTTATATATTTACACCTAAAATTTTAATTTTATAAATAATTAATTAAACATATTTACATATAAAATATATTTATTAATATATAAGCCTGTATCTAAATAAAAAGTAATATCCATTTTATTTAAATACAAAATATGAATATTTATATACCTATATAGTGTGTGTGTGTGTGTGTTTTAGCAAACTGATATATATTATCTATATATTCTAACATATAAATAGACATATTAATATATAATAATGTAAATATATATAAATATGTATAAATATGTATAATTATACTTACAGATACATATATGTAATATATATACATGTGTATGTATGTTGTATACATGTATGTATTTATTTAGTTATTTATAAACACACACAAAACCATATTTTACAAATGTATTTAAAACTAATCTTATAAATATATATTAATATATGAATAAATATATAACTAAATATATATTAATATACGAATAAATATACGGATAAAAAATATAACTATACATATATATAAATAAATAAATATAAATAGATATTAATATACAAATATATATACATATTAATATAACTATATATATATATACATTAATATAAGTATATTTTAATATACGAATAAATATAACTGTATATATATATATATATAAATAGATTTATCATTAAATGAAGAACAAAGTAACATGGAGGTGTGGTAAAGTGTCCAACGCGCAGGGAAGAGATCTCTAGTTCGAATCCGGGGAGAGGCAGGGGCGCACGCGGATGTGTAGGTGGGGCTAGCGCCGTTAAAGGGTTGGGGAGTGCGCTGTTAAAGGCTGGCTGACGGGGGTTGACGCGAGTGGGGGGGTTCTGAGCACTGTTAAAAGGGGGTTCTGAGCTCTGTTAAAAGGGGGCTTCCAAGCGATGTTAAAAGGGGGGTGGCAGGTGCTGTTAAAAGGGCTCTCCAATTTTTGGATTTATTTTTTAATTTTTTTTACATTTTTTGAATTTTATCAGCGCTTAAAAAAGTACTGATAAAAGGGGTCTTTTATCTGCGCTAAGAAAAACGCTGATAAAGATCCCTTTTATTAGTACTTTTCTAAGTACTGATAAAAGGGACCCCCCTTTAACTTCGCTCAGATTAACAACGCTAAAAAATCGTTGTTAAAAGCTATTTCTAGCAGTGATAAATGATCTATCTGTAGTAGTGGTGACCATCAAATCGTGATCCGCCGCCCCGCCGCCTCGTTTTCCCCCTGGAGGCCCACTCCTTCTTGGTATCACCCGAAGAGCCAACCACCATCACTTTCTACCAGAGACTCGTTCCGTTTTCCCGTCGTCGCCCGAAGAGCCCGCTGTCGTCACTTTTTTCGCTGAAGATACCTTCACCTCCGCAACTCAAGGCACACCGCGTGCCCATGGACATCGACCGACCACACCTGCCCTCGAAGGCCGACCCATCACCCCCTGCCACCGGGCAAGGCTATTTTTCTCAATACCCCGGTCGATACAGGGCTGCCACCCGCCGCAGGGGCACACGCTCTGTCGGCCGAACAATCAACCCCTGTCGTCGGACGGGGGCACCACCTGCCAGACGACGTCAAAGCCCGCCCGGGACACCTACCCCGCTGTAGTCAGGACTTGCATCCCCGCCACACGTCGCCGCAAACCGCCGGACAGACGTCGTACCTCCCTGTAGCACGCCTCCAAGCAACCCTTCTTCGTCGTCAACCACTGCCCATGCAATAACCTTCATCTAGAGGCTACAGTAGCATCGCCGACCAAGGACGTCCCTGGCAGAGACAAGATCCACCCCCGTCGAGTAGCGGGGGTCCAACATCGCCACGCCCTTGCACTCGCACGGGCAAACATCATGCTGGCGTCGAATGACGCCAACCCACACCCAACCCCCAAATAATGGGGGCAAATTTCACAGCGGGTAAGGATTGAACCCCATCAGGCCAGTTTGGACATGTTTATTGGGTTTAATTATAATGAGCTATGTACCAATGAGCTCTTGCCACTCAGATCTAAGGTTGCATGCCTCTGGCCTTCAGACTTGTAATGGGTTCTCCCTTAACCCAGTTCAAAAGGGATCTCTGTTTTTCTTTTTCTTTCTTAATAAAGGGGTTGATCCCTTTGTGTGTGTGTGTGTGTGTGTGTATAATTATAAAATTACAATAAATATATTTATTAGAATTTTATAAATATATATATTTATATATTAACACATATATATAATTATATTTACTCATAACTATAATTATAAATAAATAAATATATTTAAATAATTATAAAATTATAATAAATATATTTATTATATTTATAATTTTATAAATATATATAATTATAGAAATTTATTTATAAATATATACAAATATTTATAAATATATAAAAATATTTATAACTATAATTATAAATAAATAATTATATTTAAATAATTATAAAATTATAATAAATATATTTCTTATATTTATAATTCTATAATTATATATTAATTATTTATAATTATAAAATTATAAATATATTTATTATAATTTTATAATTATTTAAATAAATAAATATTTATTTATAATTATAACTATAAGTAAATATTTATTTATTTAAAAAATTATAAAATTATAATAAATATACACAATTAATATATTTATTATAATTTTATAATATAAATAAATAAATATAATTATATAAATATATACAAATATCTATAAATATAATTATTATATATATAATAATAAATTAATATATATTTATTTATAGTTATAAATATAAATAAATAAATATATATTTATTATATATATAATTTTATAAATATATATAATAATATAAATAAATAATTAACATCAGGTCTTTATCAGCGCTAAAAAAATGCTCAAAATACTATTCTTTATCAGCGCTAAAAAAACGCCGATAATGGTCAGTTTTACTAGTGTTTTCTATTCTAGCGCTGATAAAACAGACCTTTATTTCAGAAAGCGCTGATAAAAACATCTTGTGTTCTTATAAATGGAACCCTATCAGAACCTTACCGCCACTCGCGACTTAAGCTTTCGTGGAACCAGAGCTCTATCGCCGCCACCACCGAACCCTACTGTTGTCGCCGGACCTCCAAATCCAAGGTATGTTATCTTGTTTGCGCCTATTTTTTTTCAGTCACACATCGCCTGCTCGTGTTTCACTTTTTTCTCGCCAAACCAAACTCCCATCCTTTTGTATAGGCACACGTCTTATTCTTGCTTCTCTCGTCTTCGCTTTCTCGGCACCCTAGCTTCAGATTCAGTGGAAATAATTTGTTTGGTTGATATTAATTCATTCGGATCCCCTTCCATCATCCGTTTTTGGCAGAACCATAGGCATTTATGGGAAAGATTTCATCCCTCTTCACCCTGCCTTGATATGTTGTTTCCGATGGATGGACGTTGGCGATCTGTGGTAAGACCTTCTATTATACGTGGTTGTTTCATCCATTCTTCTCCCAATGATCCACTACGGTGGTGCATTTTTTGTTTGTGGTTTGAGTTGGTCTACATTTTGATGATATTTGGGTGTAGTGTTGGTTGATGAATTATTTGTGGGGAGATAACACTACTGGAATTTGAGGTATTTGCGACGGGGCCCCGTCGCAAATAGCCCATTGTAGAAAACGGCGTCGCAAATAGTATATTTTGCGACGGGACGATTTCCCGTCGCAAATAGTTCTCCGTTTTTATATAAAAACTTTTTTGCGACGGGCCCGTCGCAAAAAAGTATTTGCGACCGACCTGTTTTCCCGTTGCAAAAGGTCCCGTCGCAAATACTTAATAAAAAAAATTCAATAAAATTATGATAAATTAATATTAGAAAATAATAATAATATTAATACTATTAATATAAATAATACAATATTATATAATAATAATACCTATATTAATAATATAAAAAAATTACATTATTACAATATTAATAATAAAATAATACTAATAATATAATATTGTTATTATTATTATTAATATTTATCAAAAAAATAATATTAATATTATTAAAATAATAAAAAATATTAAAATTCTCAATATTTGCAAAAAATATAAAAAAATAAAAAAATATTATTATTATTATTATTATTAGTAAAATAAACAAACATTAAAAAAAATACTAATAATAAATAATAAAATAATAAAATAATAAAAATAAAAAAAAAATAAAAAAAAATAAATTATGCAATATTTGCAACAATATAAATGACATAAACTATAAATAGTTAATATTACAACAAACTTTGAATTCAAATGTTTTTAACATGACAAAAAAATCATTGGGGGTGGTCTTTTGGGGGAGGTAGATGAGCTGGAGAAGACGGTGGAGGAAACTCTATCCCTAAACTATGAGTCCGACGGCGCATGTACTTCATCTGCTCGTGCTTCTGCTGCTGCCATCGACACATCTGCTCCTCGTACTGCTACTGCTGTCGTCGATGCTCCTCTTGCTGCTACTGCTGCTGCCGATGCATCTCCTTTTGCTCCTTATGCAAACTCTCTATAAGCTCACTCTGAGCTCGCTGCTGCTCCTGATACTGTGAGCCAGAAGATGATGCCTCTCCACGAGCACCTCTTGAGTTGGACACCGACATCACAATGGTACTAAAATAAGTCCCAGGAGTCAATCGAGAGCTGATACCAACTACTTGGCCCTTCTCGAAGGCATATTGGGTCGTCTGCATCCATGCCGCCTCATCGAAATGGTGGGTACTAGTCTAATCACCCGTCTCGGCCTGACTTTTAGCCTGTGTCTGAGAGGTCGTAGCCTCATATGAATCCTTTAGTTCCAATTTAAAATTAAAATAGTGAAAATATTATATGCAGTTAATTTTCAAACTGAAAAAGAAATAATAATGACCACAATCCGACGCTGGTAATCACCATTAATCTCTCCAGTGGCTGGATCATTGTACATCCTCCGATAAACATCCTAATCCGTAATATCGGGCTGCTCGACTGCCTATATGAATATAAAATAAGCTGTTTATATTTAAAGTTATATAAAATATTTAAAAAAAGTACTTACCAGATGCTCTCTATGCGTACTGAATGTATGACCACCGGCTCGATGTGTCACCTCCTGTCTCCCCCGGTTCTGTCGGCCCAATGGAGACCTCATCTGAAATCCACCACCCAACCTGTGTGAACATAATCCATCCCAAACATGAGATAAAATGTACTCTGGTCTATGGGCTCTACACGACTCATCAAATACTGCCACTCTTGCTGTCTTCATGGCTGTCCTCAAATTGTGCAAAAACTGACGGAAACAATCACGCATAGACACTTCCCATGCCGCGTGGATAGCATCACACATGCTATCATCGATGAGATACCATAAAACCTATAAATAATTTATAATATCGAGTATTAATGAAATATATTTCAAAATAAATATTATTTATTTATGTACCAGCCAATGACCGAACATGTCGGGCTTCATATCAATGAGAATCTGTTCCCATGTGATCCATGACTGAGAAAAATAATTGTGCAAGATAGCACTCCCTTTTCCAACAGCTATATGCGCAAAACTGTGAAAAAAAACAAATGATCAAACAATTAGTATATAAATAAATTAATGAAAGATAACTAAAATACACAGGTTATCATACCTCTGCGTGCATGGATCGAAGCCAAGATGTGGAAATCGCTCGAGGATAGGGTCAGGAATCATCAATTGTGCAAGTCCGCGCCCCCTCCGCGTACCCCCTGAACCACCAGTAGGCTGAGGGCTAGATGATCGCAAATCCTCCTCATCCAAAGGTAGCCCAAGCTCCTGCAACTGACGAAATAGATCATCGTCCATCTGAAACAAAAAATTATTATTGTTAGCAAATAGTTGAAAATAAATATTATATATAAATAAATATTAGTTATGATTATAACCAACATTTAACTGTGTCAATGTTCACCTTCATCATCATATTCATATCTGACGATATAAATGTCTTCACATTCCTCCTCGGCATCATCAATATCCATATGAGTTTCACTTTCATCATCTCTTTCCATTTCAAATTCATTTGTAACATCATTAACATAATCATCACCGTCGAACCTTAATCGTGTGGTGTCATCATCAATATTCATGTCTCTTTGTGTGAAAAATATGGATTTTGAGTAGTCTCTTGAAAAATTTCAATTCCTTGCACTTCAGTGAAACCACATTCACTTTGAGTAAAATGATTTTCCCAAAATTTGATTTTTATTATGCTCCACCAATCACTCAAGTCTCTTGAAGTAGCATAGTACTTTGCGTAACAAATTTGATGTGCCTGTTGAGCTAGTAAAAATGGCATTTAAACATCGTTATGTAATTTTTTCCTAGATAACACAGTTCAATAATTTCATCCAGCATGCCGTAAAAGTCAACTTCAGTTTCTCTATGATCAGATCCTCTCAAGAAAACTCCACTGTTTATTGTTTTTTTTATTCCCCATATACACGTGTATGAAATTGAAAACCATTCACCACATATGCATTATAAGATTTAACCATTTTGGATGGTGGGTTACTCAATATACATAGTCGCTTATCAATTTTATCAGCATGTTGAGACACCTGTTTTTTTTAAACAATTATCAATATAATAATTAATAAACTGAATTGATATGTTAAGCCATCAATAATTTATGCTACTAAATTTTGAAACCATTGAGATTTTTTTTGCCGACATTCTTCAAGAGCAGCTACTGTAATTTGTGGAAGTTGTTTCTTGATATGATTATCATATAACCTAAAAATAAAATATGTTTACTTATTTTAACATAAATTATAGAATAAGTGATAGAAGCACTCACAAGACAAATGATGTCATTTCTTTATAGTTGAGCAGAACATATGTATGAGATTTGTGATGTTCATCATTTAAAATCCATCATTCATGAACTCCACCGAAGCCAAGCTCTGTCTGATTAGAAAATGACAATTGATTGCCCATTTTATCATCAACATTCCCCTCGTTTCTTCCCATGCAGTTGTGTTTTGAGGGATATTCAGATTCAAAATAATGAGAAAAAAGAAATTTCTTCTTGTAAATAAACTTTAGCAATTGAGCCTTCAACTAATGCTTTGTTACATACTTTTTTCTTTAATTTCTATAAGCATCTCTTGAATGGGTACATCTATCGAAACTGTACCGGACCTCCACATTTTTCTTCATGTAGAAAACGTAATATCAAATGTTCCATTGAGTCAAAAAAATCCAACGGAAAGATTTTTTTTCCAGTTTACATATAATTACAACAACATCTTCTTCCAGTTTGCTTAGTGCATCGTAGTCTGTTGTCACCACACAAATGTCTCAGAAAAAATATGATATGTCTGTTATCGAATATGAAATCATAGAATTCAACAAACCTCTTAATCCAATTGGCATAAGTCTTTCCATTATAACATGACAATCATGAATTTTTAATCTGGTAATATGACCATTCCTAACACATCTAACCAAATTGGAAGCATATCCATCTAGAAGTCTCAAATCTGCAATCCACTGACAAAATAATAAACGACTCTCCTTGGACAATGTATAAGCTGCTTTTGGCTTCATTAACCTTTGTGATCTGACATTTTCAAACAGTTCAAGTTCTAGTTGCCTGCAAATTTTGGTAAGATCTAATGGTGCCTTTAAATTATCTTTGGTCTTACCTGGTGTATCCAAAACTATATGAAATATATTATCAAAATAGTTCTTCTCAATATGCATGATATCCAATATGCGGCGGACCAACAAATCAGAACAATATGGCATATCCCAAAAAATGCTCTGTTTTATCCAATTGTGTTCTTTACCAAAGCTATGAATTTTTTGTTGGTTTATTTATTGGTCCAAATGTGATGAGAGGTAATGAAAATATAACTTATTTTAACTCTGTACCTAAGATAATTTTTGGAGGTCCATCCCTTTCAATTATGCCTTTTCAGAAATGAGATTTGTTCCTCTGAAAAGCATGATTGGTTGGAAGAAATCTGCGATGACAGTCAAAACAACAAGGTTTTTTTTCCATTAACGAGCATAAATGATTTGTGGTCTCTCATAAAGTAAGGACATGATTTCATACCATTGTACTCCTACCAGATAAAATACCACATGCCGGGAAGTCACTAATTGTCCATATCAATGCAACTTTTAGTAGGAAATTTTGTTTTGCTGCAACATCATATGTACTAACACCATTACTCCATAATGACTTTAACTCATCAATCAATGGTTTCAAATAAACATCAATATTCTTTTTCGGATGTCCTGGGATTAATAAGGTCAAAAATATATAAGGCCCCTTCATCAACATCCGTGGAGGTAAATTTTACGGAGTTATAAAGACATGTCGACATGAATACTGACTACCATAAGAACTAAACAGACAAAAACTGTCAGTAGAAAGACCCAATCGTACGTTCTGAGCTTCTAATTCAAAATACAGACACACTCAGTCAAAATGTTTTCATGAATCACCATCAGATGGATGATTCAATCTTTTACCGGTTGAAATCTTAGTTTTGTGCCATGACATCATTATCGCTGTGTTTTGAGATATAAATAAATGCTAAAACTTAGGTGTAAGCGGGAAATATATCAACTATTTTATAGGAATCAATCCAGACATCCCCAGTTGAGCTTCTTTATACCTCTATTGTACGCATGTTGGATAACTAACCAACAAATAATTTTCACTAGAATATAAGATGCAATCATTTGAACATGCATGAATCTTATGATAACTAAGGCCCAGATTACGAACCAGCCTCTTGCTCTCATAGTAATTTGCAGGCAAAATATTTCCTTCAGGTAACAGTGTTTTAACCAAAGAAAATACGTGATCAAAACAGTTGTTTGACATTCCATTGTCTAATTTAATAGCCATAAATTTTGCAACCACTACTAATTTTATTATCTTGCAACCCGGATATAATTCATCCTCAGCAGACCTCAACAACTCATAAAATTCAGATGGTGCCAACTCAGGAGTTAAATCAATATCATCCCGAGTTTCAGTTTATTGAACAGATGGACATGCAACATCATGTACTAAATTTTGAAACCGTGATGGATCAGGAATCAAATTATTAGTACCTTCTCTGGAACTGCACTCACTATATTGATATCAAAGAACATAATTTGGTTGAAAACCAAAATGTAAGAGATGTCCCCCAACGTTGTCAAATGTGTCAAACGTTCTCAAAGCACATTTTTTACAAATACACTTAATTATGCCTTCTGAAAAAAATTATGGTTTTAATGATACAAATCATAAGAAAGATTTAACACCCTCAATATATACAGGATTTAAACCAGATTTTTTTGGATTATTGTACTAATTTATCCAAGCACGATCATTTAATAATGATTGTTGTTGACTTCCTTGTTCTATATTTTTCTACAAAATATAAAATCATTAATGTTTTTGAATAATTTGATATAAGAAAAACACTATCCAAAAAAGAGAAGATAAATAATTACAACTTATTCTTACTAATTACTACTAATTACAGGCGACACAATTTCCAGTGGATTGGTGGATGCTCTTTTGTCTGACAGCTCATTTACTTGCAAATTTTTCACACTGAAATCACAGTGAAGAATCTACTTGGAGGTACACATATCCAGTCCCATTCATACAAGAATGCATAAGTGTACCTCCGACCAGATTCTTCATTGTGATTTCAGTGTGAAAAAGATGCAAGTAAATGAGCTGTCAGACAAAAGAGCCCCCTTTTCATCGATGAATCATCTTCTTGCAACTATCACCGCCTGAAAACATAATTTGGAAAATGTGGTCCTATGAATGCATATCCAATCTCGTGCATACGATATTGGATATGCATACGTAGGAGTACATTTTTCATAATGTTTTTAGTCAGTGAGAGTTGAAAGGAGAAGAGTCATTGAGCAAAAGGAGTGTCGCCAATCCGTTGGAAATTGTGCCAAGTTCTTACAATTTATTACAATTATCCCTACTTATTACTAATTCTTTCAATTTATTAAAAATTCATTCAATTTATTACTAATTATTACTAATTATTGCTAATTATTAGTAATTATTACTAATTATTAGTAATTATTGCCAATTATTACTATTTATTTCTAATTATTACTATTTATTACTAATTATTACTAATTATTACTAATTATTACGAATTATCTCTAATTATTACTAATTATTTCTAATTATTTCTAATTATTACTAATTATTAGTATTTATTACTAATTATTAGTATCTATTACTAATTATTAGTATTTATTACTAATTATTAGTAATTATTATTATTTTTCACTAATTATTACTATTTTTTACTAATTATTAATATTTTTACTAATTATTACTATTTTTTACTAATTATTAGTATTTATTACTAATTATTACTAAATATTACTATTTATTACTAAACAATACTAATTAATACTAATTAATACTAATTAATACTAATTATTACTAATAATACTAATTATTTTCTAATTATTACTAATTATTAGTATTCGTTACTAATTATTAGTATTTGTTACTAATTATTAGTATTTATTACTAATTACTAGTATTTGTCATTAATTATTAGTATTTGTGACTAATTATCAGTATTTGTTGCTAATTATCAGTATTTGTTGCTAATTATTAGTATTTGTTGCTAATTATTATTATTTGTTGCTAATTATTCGTATTTGCTTCTAATTATTAGTATTTGTTTCTAATTATTAGCATTTGTTGCTAATTATTAGTATTTGTTTCTAATTATTAGTATTTGTTGCTAATTATTAGTATTTGTTGCTAATTATTAGTATTTGTTGCTAATTATTGCTAATTGTTGCTAATTATTACTAATTATTGCTAATTATTGCTAATTATTACTAATTATTGCCAATGATTACTAATTATTGCTAAATATTACTAATTATTTCTAATTATTACTAATTATTACTAATTATTACCATTTGTTACTAATTATTAGTATTTGTTACTATTTTTTACTAATTTTTACTGTTTTTTACTATTTATTCCTAATTATTACTAATTACCGCTAATTATTACTGTTTATTGCTAATTATTACTATTTATTGCTATTTATTGATGTTTATTGGTATTTATTGCTATTTATTGCTAATTATTTCTAATTATTACTAATTATTGCTAATTATTACTAATTATTGCTAATTATTACTAATTATTGCTAACTATTACTAATTATTTCTAATTATTACTAATCATTGCTAATTATTACAAATTATTTCTAATTATTAATAATTATTAGTATTTATTACTATTTATTAGTAACTATTAGTAATTATTACTAATTATTAGTATTTATTACTATTTATTAGCAATTATTACTAATTATTAATACTTGTTACTAATTATTAGTATTTGTTAATAATTATTAGTATTTGTTACTATTTTTTCCTAATTTTTACTAATTATTACTCATTATTAGAAATTATTACTATTTATTAGTAATTATCACTATTTATTAGTAATTATTACCAATTATTAGTAATTATTACCAATTATTAGTAATTATTACTAATTATTAGTATTTATTGCTATTTTGACCAATTATTACTATTTATTCCTAATTATTACTAATTACCACTAATTATTACTAATTAGCGTTAATTACTATTAATTACTGCTTATTACCGCTACAAATTACTAATTACCGCTAATTATCTATATTCATTACTAATTATCGTTAATAATTCCTAATTACCACTAATTATTAATAATTAGCGCTAATAATTTCAATTTATTACTACAAATAAATACTGATAACAAAACAATCTAAATCTAATTTAATTACAACTAATTAACAATAATTAAAATTAATACAAAAAATGAAATAAATATTAAATTAAATAAAACATAAATACCTTTAAACTTGATCTCTTATAGGTGTAGACGACTTCAAAATTTGTTCGTAAAAAAAATTTAACTCAGAGAAATTTTAACTATAAAATTAGAGTTTAGAGAGAGAGAAAGTAAGAATAGAGAGGAATAAGGGAAAAAACGAATAGGGGGTATATATAGGTTAGATTATTTGCGACAAGACCCTTCACAAATACCTTCAGCCACATTAACTACTATCGGCGGTTAAAAGGGTATTTGCGACGAGACCCATCACAAATAGTGACCTGCCAACACATTATTTGCGATGGGGGCATATCCCGTCACAAATAGTATTTACCGCTGCCGGGTATTTGCGACGGGGGGGGGGGGGGGTGCCTCCCCGTCGCAAATAGTATTTACTACCACCGTGTATTTGCGACGGGAAGGCACCCCCATCGCAAATACCCTTCCCGCAGTTTGGCGTGCAAACCACACCAAACTTTTTACGACGAGACCCCTTTTCCCATCGCAAATAACTAATTATTTGCGACGAGTTGATGTCCCCGTCGCAAATAATCTTTTTGACAGAATATTAGCAACGAGATCTATTCCCGTCGCAAATAACCCGTCACAAAAGGTCATTTTTCCCGTAGTGTAATGTGCATTGGTGACGTGGGGGCTCATATGGTTGGTATGTGTTCATGTTGCAGGGTGGCGCTGTGTGGTTGGTTAGTGGACATGCTATGGGTATTCAATGATGTGGTTGGTATGAGTTTGTGATTTGGGGAGGCAATGATATGGTTGGTCTATGGTCATTCTATGGTGTGGTGATGTGACATCATGTTATGTGGTTGATGAGATGAGAGAGTTTGTGTTTTTCTAGATGTCCAGGTACTGATGGAATAACTGATTAATAATGTTTAAATGGCTTGGGATGCCCCAATAAAACTAAATATGAAATTTCAATAATAAAAATCATTAAATGTATAATTTATAATTTAATTTATAATGCACCAGTGTATTTTTTATAGTCCATTACAAATATCATTCTCTCCATAGAAGAGTATTTCATAGATATTTTGAAGGATGGAAATTCAATATATATAATATTGTTATTTTATAATTTTTTATTAATGATATAGTGTTCGATTACAGTGAATATATTTTCATTATCCATAATTTATAGAAAACTCATTTTATATTAAATGAAGTAATTTTTCACAATAACCAATTTTCTATTAAAGTGTTTTATATGCATTTAATAAGGAAAAATATTAATAATTATTCAGTGGACCCTCTATCAGATTTTTTTTAGTTAAAAAAAATTATAGGATGTACTAAATATGCATGACATGCAAATGTTTTTTGACATATTTAAAGTGTTTCAAGTTTATAATTTTATAGTTTTATACAATTTTAAATTAATATAATTTTATAAATTTTATGGTACATCGTATTATACTAATATAATTTAATAATATTTTTTTATTAAATATTTATACTTTTTATACTTTTATTCATTTATAAAATTATATACTTTTATAAATTTTATTGTATATAATATTTACATATATAGTTTAAATATAAAATTTTATTAATTATTTATACTTTTATACTTTTCTAGATTTATAAGTTAATATACAATTATAATTTTATTCCTTATAAATTGTTATACTTTTATACTTTTCATAAAATTTACTTGTATATATTACAATTTTAAACCTTTATAAATTTGTAAAACTATATACTTCTATAATTTATGTATACTTTTATAACATATATGCACTTTTATACAGTTTTATAAAAACACTAAGAAACATTTTTTCTTTCCTCGTGATTCACCAGACTCACGCAAATCCCTTATTGAAATGATCTAGCTCGGGCAACCATAACCCAACACTGATAAACTTAGCCCTCACTTAGCACTATCTTCACCTTGTACATAATATAGAATGATAATAACACCAATACAAGGGCATGCCACTAACTATATCCAACCCATAGGATATCCATTATGACCTCACTCCTGCAAAAGATGAATTATTGTTTAACCCCATTGCAACTCCTAAACCTACATTGCATCCAACATCACTTGCATGGTTTAAATTAGGGGAGTCCTCTACAACTACATCTTCTCTCTGGTTTGGTGTTAGCTTATACGGGGGTGAGTCTCAGGCAACAAAATGCAATAATAATTACCACCCTCATTAGCTTCATCTTCCAAATAGTTATTATTCCATTTTGCCACCCAAGACTCATCCCCCATCCCTTCTGGACGAATTCAGAGGATAACACCTACCACCAATGGAGTGATTCTTTTCTGAAATTCAATTACCCATTTCCATCAAAGCGTAAAGAAATTATTTGAAACATTCAAATTTTGGGTTCCCCTTATTTGAAAGGCCCCCTTTTTGTGTATTTATTTTGTTAAATATTAATATTACCGAATCAAATAGGATGGATATGAATAGAGAATGGATGGATGCCAATCGTATGACAAAATGGTATGAATATGGGGTGAAAGAGTTAACCAAGTTTGTAAAAGATCATGCATATGACCCTTCTCAAATCCTTTTTCCATGTTTATGCTGTTGTTATTCAAGACTAATTAGTCCATAAGAGTTGGAAGAACACTTGATCTATCACAGAATTGATCAAAGTTATAAATGTTGGAATAGACATGGGGAAAAAGTGAATATAACTAGTGACTAGGATAACACTGCGTTTTGTGAAACATTTGATATGATTACAGTGTGGACAATGAAGAAGACTGTATAAAGGATGTGATTATATGTGTGAATTATGATGAAGATCGTATTGAGGAAATGAAAATGATAGTTGAAGATGCACTTCTTTATTTTACAAAATTGTTTTAGAAGTTAAAGAGTTGTGAAAAGAAGCCATTATATGATGGTTGCACCATATATACAACATTGTCAGTCATATTGAAGTAGTATAATTCGAAAGTAGGAAACAAATGGATTGATGCTAGTTTTATTGAACTACTTTCTCTCTTACATTGCAACAGTTCTGGGGAGGGGGAGAAATAAAAAGAAAAGCCTACACTAAATCAATAGGGAAGTGCTCAGTGAGACTTGATCCTGAGAGATGAACTACTTTCTCTCTTGAATGATATGCTCCTAGAAGATAATGATCCCTCTAGCCGAACATACGATGCTAAAAAATGCTATGCTCGATGAGTACAATCTCTGAAAGAATACATTCTTATCCAAATGACTATATACTATTTCACAAGGACCAAAAAATACTTAAATAATTCCCAAAGTGTGGTGCTTCTCGATATAAGAAAGATGAATTGGGTCTTACATAAGTTGTATGGTACTTTCCAATCATTCTAAGGTTTAGGTGCCCATATAGAAGTGAGGATACTACAAGGAAATTAACGTGGCACATGAATATAAGAAATAAAGATGAAAAAATTCGTCACTTGATAGACTCTCCTCAGTGGAAGAGAATTGATCATGAGTATCCAGAATTTGAAAACGATCCGAGAAACTTTCATCTTGCGTTATCTGCAGATAGAGTGAATCCTTTTTCTTTTCAAAGAAACACTCATAGTACATGGCCGATTATATTGGTAAATTATAATTTTCTAATGTGGTTATGCATGAAACAAAAATAAATTATGTTATATATGCTTATATCAGGACCAGAACAACTGAGTAATGATATTGATGTTTATTTGGATCCATTGATCAAAGATTTGAAATTATTGTGGGATTCATGTGTAACATTTTATGATTCTTACAAAAATGAAGACTTTATGTTGAGATCCATATTGTATGGGATTATAAATAACTTTCCCAGTTATGGAAATTTTTCAGAATATACCATTAAATTAACTCAAGGGTGTCCCGTTTTTGAACAAGGTACACAATCAATTAGGTTGAAACATTCATCAAAGACTGTGTTTCTAGGACATCACAAATTTCTACCTTGATGACATAATTACCAATCTTGGATGACACCATTCGATGAAAGTTCAGAAGAATGTACAACACTATCTCCACTAATAGGTGATCAATAGTTTGAGAAAGTAAAATATGTGGACATTTCTTTTGGTAAACCGTTTTCAAAAAACCTTACGAAAACCAGTTGAAAAAAGAGATTATATTTTTTGAATTACCATACTAGAATTTTCTATAAATTATACATTTTATTCATTTTATGCATGTTGAAAAAAATGCATGTGATAGTGTAATTGTAATGTTTCTAAATACACCCAAAAAAAAGGATGAAATTAAGGATAGGTTGGACATGGTTGACACGGGAATATGGGAAGTGTTGGCGCTAGTGAAGGGTGAAAAATGAACCTTTATTTCTCTAGCTGCTTACACTCTTTCTAAGCAGAAGAGATAACCGTTTTGGAACTTCTTGAATAATGTAAAGGTTCCAGAGGGGTATTTATCAAATATCAAGAATATCTTGTCAATGATTGATTTAAAGTTAAAGGGTCTGAAATCACATGACTGTGATGTTTTGATGCAAGATCTAATTCCCATAGCTTTATATTGATTTTTTCCCAAGAAATTCCTTCATACAATAACCAAGATCTATTTATTTTTCAAATTTATATGAAACAAAATTATAGACCTGAAGAAATTAAAAACTATGTAAAATGAAATTTTCATCATATTATGTGAATTGGAAATGTTATTCCTTCCAACATTCTTTGATATGATGTGTCACAACCCCCTCCCCACAAGGTGTACCCCTCCTGGTCCGACAATGTGATAAGAGAGATAGTGACCCCCCGAGCCCCGCCTCTAGTAGGCCCCAGGTTGGTGACTAGTATCGAGGGTATAGTAAACACAAAAATGGAAGGCATTACCCTCTAAGATAACACATGCGAAAGAGAGAGAGATAATTCATACACCAACCAACTCCAACACAGGTTGTAATATAAAAGAAATCCCAAGTACACATATGTAATGTCATACAAAACTACTAAAAATGGAAGGAAAAACTACAAGTACCAAAAGAAAGTAAAAAAAAATAGTGACCATGAAGCCCAAACATCTCCTGCAACCCCAAGCTAGTAGTAACCAGCCTGATCCCCAACCTACTCCAAGTGACCTGAAAAAAATAGTTTATATATGCAGGGTGAGTATAACAGTATACCCATTAGGATCCTTCCTAGATCCTCTTGTGAAAAAGTAAAGAAATCATACCAATGCACAATGAATAACAAGTGAAACTAACTCGTCACCTAAACAAGTATACTAAGTTCCCAGCCTCACCATGGATACTCTCACTAATTATTGCATACAAGAGTATATAATATAATAAAGAATATCAAGGGTACCCCACTACTACTTCCCCACTGGTTTTTCTCTTTTCACCAATGTCGCACGTCCTAAGCATCTCTCTCTAAAAAGGCTTGCCCGCAGACACCTGAGCGAAGCACCACAACATGCACCTCATGCAACACAAACACCACATCCACATAACCAATGTAACCAAGTAGTTTCCAAGATCCACCGCAGCTCGCATAAGGTTTATAATACATCGAGCATTATACCTCAAGCCATTATATCCCATACACCAAGTAAGGATCCTCAGGCCATCATAGCCTATACACGTTACACCTATAGTAGTCCATAGAAAACTATATCCAGAATATATGTGTGTGAATAACCACAAGCCATTATATCCATCTACACACATATATGGGGAAAACTAACTGATGTGCCTACCAGCACAAGTAACTACCAAGAAAATAGAGTGGTTCCAAAGGGGGTAGTCATCCATCCATCCTCCCACCAGAATGTTGGGGACCCCCCCTGGGCTCAGAATACCTGGGTGTCAGTTACCCTAACTGAAGAGGTGGAGTAGAGTATAGAAACACAAAAAGTATAGAATATACTATAGCTCACAACCACACAATGGGAATAACCAAGTCTTAGACTCAACTGCAGCTAACGTCTCTCGGACTCCCGGCTGCCACTACTAAGACTAGGTATCCTATAAGTACACAACCATTTTAAGAGCTTTATTACATTACTTAATTCCCTTTTATCAGTTTTAATTTATGTTAATTAATTCTTTAAACATTAATTAACCATTAAAAATTACACATTATATTTTATTAGCATCACACCAATTTTTCATGCCCTCTAGGAATAACCAAACCAAGTCCACAACTTCTCAGAAATATTACCTCATCATTTCATCCAAGCAAGCTCCAACCCCATGGGTTAAAATCATTTATTCAATCATTTATTAACATCATTATTACTTTCTCATATTCCCAAGCATTCTAAAAAAATATTCTAAGCTACTAAACACAAGGGGGATCAACCTGGTGAGTAGATGAACTACCCGTCAAGTCTTTTCCACCTATAGAAGGAGCATAGACCCATCCTCCCTTGAGAAGCTAAACACGGAAAGCACGTGGCATACCCCATGCATATTCACCCCTTTTGGAAGGAGGGTAAGCAAGACCAGCTTCCTTGAGCAGTGGGGAAGGTAAAGTAGATAAAAAACCAACAAGATTCAACAAACATCTAACGCATTTCATCATCTCCAGTGTCCTCCCCGACACCCACATGCATAAACCGATGCATCTTTCCACTCTAGGCATCAACTGTTTCCACAACCAGTGGGCCTCCCTGCCCCCACATCTCACAACATCTATCCAGACTCACATCACAACACAAACAACATAAAACAACATGTTGACTAGTCTCTTGGCCCTAACTAAGGCATTATGCCTTCACAAGCAATGAGCTCTCACAACTCTAAGCATAAGGCTCTTTGGCCTTTACAAGAAATAGGGTAACTCAGAGACCTACTAGGAATTATATTTTATCAAATAACCAGTTCTTTAATCCATATTGAATTAAAAAATTCATTATTATTAGTTTTTAACTATGGGAAACCTAAATAGAAAGCTATAATAGCTATCACAAATATTAAACATGCTTACTGCATCAATTTTATTAACATCAAATTACAACAACAACAACCTGATTCATTTACATGCCTCTTTATATTTATCCAAATAATTATCAATTAATTTCATCTTTACATTCTTTACCAATTTTATCAATAACTACACGCTAACAAGCAAATCATAGATATCACACTATCTAGAAAATCAAGAGGCAAACTGTTATCATAGTGCAAGGAAACAACATGTGATCAAAAAAATTATTTTAATCCAGTTCAAGTATTTAATTAGGTCAATTCCATTATGATACAAAGGGATAAATCATGATAACTCCATGATTTCACATAAACAATTAGAGAATCAATGAATCCCTTACCTTAAATGGTTTCCGACATTCTTCACTCGAGAATGGATCAAAGTAATGAATCACGATCATCTTCCCCACAACAACTGCATCCACCCGAGGATGTTGTGGCACAACCGCATCAAAAACAATAAAAAGACCCCCTTAGAACCATGAAGATCAAACATAATAGCAAGTCAAGAAGAAATAGGAGAATACTGATCAAAGAAAACCAAAGAATGGAGGTAGATCTTACCTCAGATTGAAGACAGATCGAAGAAAGGCAGTGTGGAACCGATCCAAGATGAAGGAATCTTCAAATGATGAAGAGGGAGGAATTTGGGTCGTTTGGGGTCGATAGAGGGTGTTCTCAAGCCGTAGGATTTGAAAAAACCAAGCTGTTGGATGTCTTTAAAATACCTAGTGGTGGGGCAGTACACGACGTGTACCTACTCATCACGTCATGTACCACCTCAAGGTGAATTACGTTGAAAAACACATCACCACAGTGCTCTGTTTTATTTTTCTATAACCCGAATGGTACATGTCGTGCCCCCCTTGGTCAAGTTGTATATCCCCTATTTCCAGCTTCTCACAACCGAACTCCTCCAGACTTCCTCCAAGCCTTCTCTGAGCACCTTGGTCTTCGAGAACACACAAAGAGTCGATCCACATGGATCTGGGACCTTACACGATGGTTCACTTAATGGTTCACTTGGTGGGAGATATTTGAATATGTGGTCCTATACATTATATATGGATGTACCCCAGTGAATGGTATATAGAGATTTTGAAAGGGTATGTCAGAAATCAAAGTCATCCAGAGGGTTGTATTGTAGATAAATATATTATTGAGGAAGTCATTGAATTATGTACCGACTACCTGTCTAGTGTGGAAATCATTAGTATATCAAAATATCGACATATTGGGTGGCTTGTGGGTGAAGGAATTTCTAGAAGAGATGCTATCAAAATCAATATTACAGATCAGAAGCAGGCCCACCTTTACATTTTGCATAACAGTTTGGAGGTTCCACCATATGTTGAAACCCAAAAAGAAATTCTTAGGCATTTTAATCCATAAAGGTCTGAAATATGGATATCAAATATACATAATTAACAGTTTATAGAATGGTTTTGAGATCATATTTTTAAGGAGTCATGCAGATACAAAGTTACAAAATGGTAGTAGTAACGTAGTTTATTTTGAAGAAAAAATGTACATAGAGGAAGGTACAAATTGAATTGATCTTGAGAATGTAAATTAAATCCTCAACTATGAATGGTTAGGAAGATCAGTTGTAAATTTACACACAAGGTATGTTTTCATGATTCGTTTTTCCAAAAGATGATATCCTATGTTAATTATGATTAAATAAATTTCATATTTTTTATAGGTGTATATATCAATACCAATTGAAGGAATTACCCAATGAACAAAAATTTCGGCTCATTATTCCTCACATCACTTCTACAAAACAAAAAGAAATATATTAAAAAAATTAATGAAATAGTGACAAAACTGGCCAAATTGTTTGAAAGAAAACTTGAGGATGACAGACTCTTCTTAATACCAACATTACAAGGGTAAAACTCTACAATTTAATCATATAAAATATATTTTCATTTCATTCATTACTTATTAATTTTTTTTTTGTTTTTAGGAAACATTGGATGCTCATTGTGGTCAATTTGGATACTCCAAAAATTTATTTCCTAGATTCAATGCATGGATACCCAACAAACTGACCACAAATAATGACGTTTTCAATTTTTAATACACTACATCCAATGTTTTAGGAATAAACTTGAAGTTATATATTTTTAATTATGTTTTAATGAGAATTATTTTATGATAGGGCGATGTATAAATATCATGAAAATCATGGCATGAGGACAACCAATGTTCACAATGAGCCTGAAAAGTTATACAACTCGACAAGTATCAGGGTATATATAATATTATTTCACTATCCAAACACATATCAAAACAAATTACTTATTTTTATAAATGTTTCTATAATTTCCAAAACAAACAAATGGAAAAGATTGTGGTTATTATGTTTGTAAATTTATGAGAGGGATCATATTCCATCAAAAAACTAGCATCCCTGAAGAGGTATTTTTGAAGAAAGTTACTATTTAATTTAAAATATTTATTAATACTTTGTGTATTTATATTTTTCTAGTACCAATATGACTGCTGAGAAAATCATATTCATAAGTTGATATATATTTGTTTAGAAATGAATGGGAAGTATACATAATGGAAGAATGTGCACAAACAACACGAAGATGCAACTTTCATATAAGTAATGGATTGTTTCATATTTATGTTTAATTTATTTATTTTTAGTATTACTCACATAATAATTATTTTCTTATATAGGTGGATTCTTTTTTTCAAGTTGAGGCGATTTGTTCGAAGTTTCTCATGCTCGTTCGAGACTGCAACTAAGATAATGATAATAAGGAAATGGGTCAAGAATGTATATAACCATCATGAAAAAGTGATTTCATAATTTTTATTTAATTAAATTTTCCATCATTTTATATAATATTTTTAAGTTAATTTCCTTAAAATTTTTATCCAATACTTATTTAGTTTTTTTTCACATATCTTTTGGGAAGTCATATTTTGCTTTTAACCACCCGTAACAAGCAACAAAAGAGATAAGATGTTCTTTTCTACCAATGTTACCAAAATTTCCATTGATTTTATTTGCTGAGATTCCAACACTTCATATTGAGTTTATGTTCTTAGTCAAAATATTTTATCATTATTGAAAACCATAAGAGTAGAGGAAGGTTTTTTGGCTAAGAACATCCACTCAATATACAATGTTATTAGTTAGACAAAGAAAGGAAATGGAAATAATGGTAACATTTTCCATTTAAATTGTTTTGATACTTGAAGAAAGTGATACATAAGTCATTTGGGATGTTTAGGAACAAGATGAACCTCAATATGACACACAGTATGACTGGTATGACTCAAGGTGTGCCATTTTATTTAAAATTGTCATAAATTTTAGTAAAAAAGACAACCAACATACTCAAAACTGAACAAACACATTCAGATAGTTTTGATACTTTATAAAAACAATCCATCAGTCATTTAGGACAAATAGGAATCATCCTTACCTTAATCTAACACACGGTGTGACCAGTATGACTCAAAATGAATCTTTTTATTTAAAATTGACATTAATTTTAGTAAAAAAGACAACCAACATACTCAAAACTGAGAAAATAAATTCATATTGTTTTGATACTTTATGAAAATGACCCATAAGTCATTTTTGACACGTAGAAATCAACCACACCTTAATCTGATTCACTATGTGCCCAGTATGACTCAAAGTGTTCATTATCAGTTTAAAATTGATATTTTAGTTCAAAAAGTGCCACTCAATGAAAATCAATCAAATGATCTCGGGCTATCTAGATAATTTATTAAAATTATTTATAAGTAATTTATGATATGTGGGAATCAGTCTCACATAGAACCAACATATTATGTGATCGATATGACTCAAAGTGTGTGTTTCCAATTTAAAATGACATTTTAGCACAAAATACAAGTGATATACTCAAAACCATGAAAAAAAATTCATATTTTTTATACATTATGAAAATGATCCTAAGTCATTTTAGATGTTTAGGAATCATCCAGACCTTAATCCAATTCATGGTGTGACCGGTATGACTCTGAGTGTGTTCTTTTATTTAAAAATGACATTAATTTTAGTAAAAAAAGACAACTGATTTACTCAAAACAAAGAAAACAAATTCGTATTGTTTTTAAACTTTATAAAAACTATCCATAATTATTTTTTTTACATTTAGGAATCAACCTCAACTCAATCCGATACATGATGTTCTCGGTATGACTCAAAGTGCCTGTTATCAGTTTAAAATAGACATTTTAGTTCAAAAAGTTCCACTCACTGAAAATTAAGAAAACACAATAGAATTATCTTGATAATATATGACACCAATTAATAAGTCATTCATTATGTGTCGGAATAAGTCTTACATAAAACTGACACATGATGTGACCAGTATGACTCAAAGTGCATGTTTCCAGTTTAAAATGATGTTTTAGTAAAAAAGACAAGTGACATACTCAAAACTAAGAAAATGTAGTCGGATTCTTTTGATACTTTAGTAAAATGATAAATATTTCATTTGGTATGTTTAGGAATTAGATAAACCTCAGTCCTATGCACGGTGTGACTGGTATGACTCCTAGTGCATATTTTTTTTATTTAAAACTGACATTACTTTTAGTTTAAAAGACAACTGACATACTCAAAACTAAGAAAATACATTAGTATTATTTTTATGCTTTAGTAAAATGATCCATAAGTTATATCTAACATTTAGGAATTAACCACACCTCAATCTGATACATGATGTGCCTGGTGTGTCTCAAAGTGTCCGTTATCAGTTTAAAATTGACATTTTAGTTGAAAAAGTGTCACTCACTTAAAACCAAGAAAACACACTCAGATTGTATTTATAATTTAAGTAAAATTCCTAAGTAATTTTTTATATTTAGGAAGTAGTCTCATGTAAAAACAACATACGATGTGACCGGTATGACTCAAAGTGCATGTTTCCAGTTTGAAATGAAATTTTAACAAAAAAAACAAGCGACATACTAAAAACTTAGTAAACACATTCATATTGTTTGGATACTTTATAAAAATGATTCATAAGTCATTTGTGACATGTAAGAATTAGCCTCACCTCAATATGACGTATGGTGTGACCGATATAATTCCAAGTGTGTCTATTTATTTAAAATTGACATTAATTTTAGTAAAAAGAAAAAGTGACATACTAAAAACCAATAAAACATATTTGGAATGTTTTGATAATTTAGTAAAATGTTTAATAAGTCATTCATAATTTTTAGGAATCAAACCCACCACAATCCGACACACGGTGGTATTGATATAACTCTAAGTTTCATTTTTTTTAAAATTGACATTAATTTCAGTAAAAAGAATAAGTGACATACTGAAAACTGAGAAAATACATTAATATTATTTTGATAATTTGGGAAAATGATACATAAGTCATTTTTGATGTGTAAGAATCAACAAAACCTCAATATGATGCACAGTATGACCAGTATAACTCAAAGTGTCTCTTTTTCTTTAAAATTGACATTAATTTTAGTAAAAAGAACAAGTGACATATTGAAAACCAAGCAAACATATTAAGATTGTTTTAATAATTTATGAAAATTATCCATAAGTCATTTTTATGTGTATGAGTCAACCAAACCTCAATATAATGCACTTTGTGACCGATATGACTTTAAGTGTGTATTTTTATTTAAAATTGACATTCATTTTAATAAAAATAACAAGTGACATACTAAAAACCGAGAAAACACATTTAGATTATTTTAATACTTTAAGAAAATGATCCATGAGTGGTTTGTGAAATTTAGAAATCAACCACACCTCAATCTGATTCACAGTGTGATTGGTAGGACTCAAAGTGTCCGTTATCAGTTTCAAATTGACATTTTAGTTTAAAACATGTGTCACTCACTAAAAACCAAGAAAACACACTCCAGTTGTCTTGATAATTTTGGAAAATTATTCATAAGTAATTTTTGATGTGTATAATGTAGTCTCACATCAAACCAATGAAATATTTGATCAGTATGACTCAAAGCATGTGTTTCTAGTTTGAAATGACATTTTAGTAAAAAACACAACCGACATACTAAAAACTGATAAAATTCATTCGGATTGTTTTGATACTTTAAGAAAAATATCCATAAATACTTTTTCTGGGTAGGAATCAACTACACCACAATCTGATTCACGGTGTGTCTGGTATAACTCTAAGTGTGTCATTATTTAAAATTGACATTAATTTTAGTAAAAAGAACAAGTGACATTCTCAAAACTAAGCAAACACATTCAGATTGTTTTGATACTTTAGTAAAATTATCAATAACTCATTTGAGACATGTATGAATCAACCAAAACTCATTACAAAACACAGTGTGACCGGTATAACTCCAAGTGCGTCTTTTTATTAAAAATTAACATTTTATTAATGTATTCTTTCATATTAATGTTTAATTTATTTATTTATAGCATTACTAACATAAGATTTGTTTTATTATATAGGTGAATTATTTTTCTCTGGTTGAGGTGATTTATTTGGAAATTGATACCATGGGTGGACATTTTTGAGAGGGGATCGCAGACACCAAAAGATGAAACATTAATGTTTTAAATGTTTTTGGATAATTGTAAATATAATTATACAAAACATTATTTGAAATATATATAGTAGTGTTTTTTTTGTATTATTTATGTAAAATTTATTTCAATTAAATTATATATTTTGAATACATAGGTTATAGGTTTTCGCTGGGTGTGCTGTTATATAAACAATACATTACAGTAGGCTGGTCCTTTATCAGTGCTAAACTAGTGTTGATAAAGGGGACCCCCTTTAACAACGCTAAGGATAACAATGATTTTTTAGAGATTTTAATATCTTTTTTTTGAATGATATTAAAGGGAATATCTATAGTAGTGACACAAGGACGTCAGGGAGTTAAAAAGTAATGTTTCCCAAGATAGTCATTGTCCACCACATTTTTACATGAGGGAGGGAGATAGCACAAGTTAGAAAACACCTCGAGTTTCCCGCCTGAGCTCCCATCCAAAGCCAGGGAATATTCTGCCATATTTCCTTCCATATGTGTCACACCAATGCACTGAGAGTGATCAGAGTCTTGAAATGTCTCATAGTGTATCAGTCGACCAGTGGATAGAGTTCACATCATTCAAGTATTTGATCAACTGACTTGAGTCCAATTCTACATAGGATATCAATATATCGTTAGTGTTTCATTAGGAGTGCTCACCGTGCAACACCCTCAACTTTTCAATGAGGGGATTCCCCATGCCATAGCATGCATTGAAGTCTATGATCATAGAACCACAACAATCATGAAAGATACCACCACCACACATGATCTCGTCCATACATGATCCATTCATGTTCATCTTGAAACCAATGGAAGGAGGTTGCTAATAGATCAAATTTACACTCTCCTCATTTTTTTGGTAAATTTTCTTGGCCCCTCCACATATACCTATGGCTAGGTATAACTCCATCATTATTTAGTGGTGTGATCACATCCCACATATGATATAGTGCAACTAGTTTTATCCAGTGGTTGCTGTAAGTTAACTTTCCATGCCTTGTGTTATCCTGAACTTCCAAGATAGTCCAAAATCCTTTAGAAAGGGTAATTCTATGCATCCTCCATAAAAAAGGAGATCCATTGTAATTTTGAAACCATGAATTTAAAAAACTGATCAAATGAAGAATTAGAGGCCTTAATATTCAAAATATTTTACAATAGTTTCCAAAGTAACTTCACCACATCACTTTTGATGAATAATTTTTTTTTTGATTTTACTTTCAAGTAGTTACAACACATGAATTTAGAGGTAAATGGGATACCTTTGTGCTAAAACAACGTCATAATTTGGAAATGCACCAAATCATGCTCTCTAGATCAATAAGCTCATTTTTTAAAGAGATTCAATCATCTTTAGAGTGTTAGACCATGGGCCAGCAACCTAAAATTATTTCCTTATCCTATGAAAATCCTTTGTATTGAATGATCCAAACTCTACCAGGGCGAAAACACAAAATACTTCCTCCCCCATTAGTTGAATATTATTGAAAACCTCATGTTTATAGTCATCTAGGACCACTTTTGTGAAATTAGGATGAAGGAATGTCGTCTTAAAATCCATGTCAGAGCATGAGAAAATCAAGAAATATAGGGAACCCCCAACCCAGTCATCTTTCCAAAAATGTGTAACACCCCAAGATTTTTCAAATAAATTTAATATTGAATGCATGAAACAGTGAGTCTCTACAAAACACCACTTTGTTATAACCTATCCAGTAAACATAATTTTGCCACCCCTATGATTTGAATTTTGAAAATATGACATACACGATTGCGAGCAGTAAGTTATTTAGAGTATGATATGACAAACTTAATTTTTGATGAATAGAAACTTACCCTTATGAATAGTAATGTTACCCTTATGAATGACAATGTACCCTTATAAATAGTAACTTGATCCTTATGAACAGTAATGCACCCTTATGAATAATAACTTGACCCTTATGAATAGTAATATACCTTTATGAATAGTAAAATGAATAGTAATATACCTTTATGAATAGTAAACTCACACATGTAAGTAAAAATATAATTTAGGCACCTTATAAATGAGAGTGAATATTTTAAAAATTAATAATTAAGTGTTGGTATTTTTATGAGCAATAAATAATGAATTATGATTTTATAATTAATAGATTAATTTAACATATAATTCATTTTCATAAATTTTATTCATGAATCAATATTTTTTTACTATGATTATAAGATGATACCCCAGTTAATTTTTCGAAGTGTCATAAAATCTGTTATAATATTAAAATTGGTATTTTTCGAGTAAATGATGATTTTAATTAAAAATTAAATTTCTCATATTTAGAAAATTATTTTCTTAAAATGGAGTTCCTTTTTGGATTCTACATGTTGAAAAATGGTTTGGATGAATTTTTGGGTTTTTTATGAAATAGTTTAATTTTTGTTGAATAGTAAAAAAATACAGTTTTTTATAAAATACGACATTTTTCGTGACATCATCATGAAATTATTATGATATAAAAATTTATTTAAACTATGTAATAAATAAATAATTATATTACAAGTGTAATATTGTACATAATTAATTTGGAACATTAAAAGTATATTTTTTCATGATAAGTATAAAAATCATTGTCAATGTCGACGCAGTGCCTGTGGAGCACCGACAAAGTCAAAATTATTAATTTATATATAATAATTTAGTGATAAAAATTAAATTCACGAATTATTTATTAATTATTAGGTATTATTTATATCTTTTATTTTTAATTTATAATTTTAGTGTTATATTACAAGAGTATTATCCAAATGTCTGTGCAATGCTTGTGTAGGGCAAGAAAAGACAAAATAACAAAGTTAAGAAGATGTTTTGTTTTGTATAAGAGTGAATATACATAATGATTAAATTCATAATTTTATTTTGAACCTAATTAATTTATCTTTATGATAGTATTTTATTTTTAATTTTTATATATTAAATAATTAACATTAATGCTTATGTAACGCCGATGCAGCGATCGTGCAAGCATAAGAAAAATAAATAAAATGTTTTTATTTCAAATTATAAGAACTATTAAATGACCCATATTTTGGATAAAACATTTTATATAATCAATTTTAGACTATTATAAATTTTTGATTCAAATTTGGGACATTTTGGACCCATATGAATCACTTTAAATCCTTTATAATATTTTATTTCAAAAGAAAATCAAGTTGTCAGATTATAGTTTTTAATATTATAATATTGTTATATGATATTTTGTAGAGGTTTTATTTGAAAAATAATAATATTAGGAGAGATAATAAAATTATATTTCTCATGGAATTTTATTTTTAATTTTTAGACAACAAATAAATACCATAATGGCTTCCAAATAGATGATGCAATATTAATTTAATTAATGAATAAATCAAATAAATGATATTAAAAATAATAAAATAAATATAATTTTATATTTTTAAGCTAATTCTCAGATTCACTAGATTAATATGACATTAATATGATATAATATAAAATTTTATTGGATTTTTAAACTTTTTTTTGATGTTTTTAAAGTCATAGATATGAATAGTTTTTATCTTGAAAAAATTGTTTTTCATGAATAAAATAATTTATTAAATTATTTAAAAATACCAACATTATTTAAAAAGTCCAAAAATGATAATATTACTTCGAAAATGTAACCCCCTTTAGTTTTAGGCCTTTTTGGAGTCTGAAAACCTATAATATATTTATTATATTTTAATAATTTTTGTGATTCCTAAGTTACCCCTCACCTAACTTATAAAATAAGGTTCCTTCCTTCACAAATTTCATAACCATAAGTCTTCTTATTTGGAAAAAATCTGAAAAATTCCATCATAATCATACCTTTACACATTATTTTTCTTCTGGTCTCACAAAAAGACCACTTCCAAGATCCTTAAGGTGGTTACAAAAGAGAAATATTCAATAGGTAAGATTTCTTCTTCTTCTCTTTTAAATTATTTCTCACTTATACCTTATCCATGCCTATTATCCAATTATTAATGAAAAATAAATTACCTTATATGTACTGGAATTTTTTTTATGATAATGGAATATGCCCCCATCATCTCTTCATTTCCCTCCTTTTATACTATAAATGAGAACTCCGTCCGAGATGTGATAATTATCACGTTCAAGGAAGACGAGTTTTCAATTTGCATTACTATCTTAAAAACTGGTCATGAAACCTTTATAATGGTTGGACTAGATCATAATATATATATATTTTATCTTATTTAATGTTCTGTAATCCTTATACACTCATAATATAAAATAATAATACAAAAAAAGTTCATCATGTACAAAACCGCCAAGTTAATCCAAGCGTTTATCATTAACCTTTATCTAATGAGTCATCCACATGGTATATAAAAAATCATTATAATATCATTTATATCTATATAATGTCACTAATAATATATATTAACAATTCTATATGTCTAACCACATTTGAAATGAACTTCTATTCGTAAATATAAGTAAACCTATCATGAAAACCAATGAAGAAAATGCTTCCAAAACAATAAAATTGAACCTCTTAAACCCATCAAAAAGGTTATGAATAAACCTAATAAGGTTAAAATAAATAAATTAAATTTATAGGAGGTTATTTAATTATTAATTATTTAATCTAAATTTGATTATTCAGGTCATTAAGATTAATCTAAGAACACATTCGGGCATAAGGTAAGGGTTTCTTCATCTCACTTCCATTTTTGTGTGAAATTCCATATTCACCACTACTACTTGTGTATGTTGCATGTATACTGAAAATTTATGTTTCATATCATTAATCTCATTATTTTAATTATATTAAATTTATAATTTTATGATTATTTATTTTGGGTCATATGATTTAATTGATTACAAAGTTTTAAGTATTTTCTACCTGAACCCCCATTTTCATTAGGGTTGTTCTTATTCTCTACTCAGCTCAAGAGAATTCTTATTCATTCCTATTTACTCCTAATAAATTATTTGTGAATGGTCTATATATGTGTACTAATCATAATTATTTTTTATTTTATGGGGAGTCACATGTTTTAAAATAATCTTTCAAAAATTGTTCAGAAATGAAAGCCTGATTCAAGGAACTTCTCGAATTCTTACCTATTTTTATGTTCACTATATAATATATTTTAATACATATTTATATTTATAAAATCACAAATTTTAACATGAAAAATATATTTTGGTTCATTTATGGTTTTATTAAAGTAAACATGCCTTTTCTCTTTAAAATCCTTTAATATCTTCCTTAAACCGCAGTAAAATGTTTTATTTCTAAAGCTTCTTTAAAAAATATTTTTAAATTATATCACCTAAATAATACTATATTTAAGACTAAAATATAATTTCAATTACATTAACTTTTATTTTTTGGGATATACATGTTTACAATCTGATTTCATGACAGATACAAATGATTTTCTAAAATAACTATTCTTTCCAAAGTAAAAATATTTTTCTCATCTCAATTTAACTTTTATGAGATATATGCCTTGTTTAGGACTTATTTATTTCTTTTGGTGTATGTAATTCCATTTGGTTGATCATATAAATATTCTCCTTATTCTCATGATATTATATGGTATTATGATTTGAATGTTTCAAGGTGGTATGAGACACATTGGAATGTTTAAGGATTATTTCCTCAAGGATTTTTCAATGGTATCATTTAAAAGTATCTTCATATATGTCAACATCCTTTGTTGGATATTGTACTTAATTTGGGTTTATCTTCTATGATACCATGCACCATATTTTATTTAATGGTTTATGATTATTTTGATTGTAGATGTGCTATCTTGAAACCATTCACCATTTTACTCTGAATGGTTAGTGTGTATGTTTAATGATTGGGGAAGTTAGTTATATTTCATATATTAGTTTCAATGTGAATGTGTATGTTGTTTATGTTTATCCAAATTCATATTAGGAATGCATTGGACTTTATAAGTGTCGGGTGGGGCGCACTATAGCTCCTCGGTTCATCGGTAGGTCTCATGAGACAAACTATGTTCTTGGCACAAGGCCTTGAAAAAATGGATATTTATAGTCTTGGCACGGGGCCTTGATGGTATGATTATAATGTCCAACATTATGCATTCTATCATTATGAAAATAGTATTATAGTTCATATAGTTATTATACTATTAGAATACCCATGATTATGTTTTATTATGGCATTATTTATTCAACTCTTATTCCTACCATATTATGTTCAAGATTTTTTAAAGGCATGTGTTTTTAGTTATTCACCATGCCTAATGTTTATTTTTATGATATATTCCGCTATATTTATTACCCTTACTAAGCGTTTGATCTTACCCCTTTCTTATGTTTCATTTTCTCAGTACATGAATAAGTTTATTATGAATGACCTGCAGAGATAAACTTAGAGTCGTGGATGTTCCCAATAAAACCTATATGTTGTACTTCTTTTAAAGTTGTAATGTTGAACCTATGTATGTACCTGGTTTTCCAAAACTACTAAACTACTTTTTATTTCAGGATTAAATTCCTTTTAATCATGCCAATAAATTAAAATAATGCTCCAGCTCAAAGCTTATGGGGTTGGGGCATTACAAAATGGATTCCCCTTTCCCCCACTAACCATTTGGAATGATTTGGTATGATAACAATAAGGCCATTGGGGTTTCACCAGAGATGGGAGGAGGCTATTCCCTCCTTGAAGATGGTATCTAGGCCATTACCATATTTACTTCTAATAAATCATACCCAAAGGGAAAAATCACTAATACCCACCTTTATAGTTTTCCTTGCAAGTCTTTCATAGTGTCTACCAATAACCGTATGTTGATATATAGGTCTTGGTGACCTTCTCCAGCTCACCTAGAAACATCAACCTTTCAAATATGAATCCAAAATGAAGTTTCTCATTATTTTCTCGATATATTTCCAGATTGTTTTAAAGAACTTGAAAATTAAGAGAATGTGAACTACCATGGAAATTAAAACATGATTAATCAAAACTAACCTTACCCCAAAGGAGATAAATCAATTATTCCAATTAATGATGCGCCTGATGATTTTGTTGACCATCCCATCAAAGTGTTGTATTTGAATCCTCCCATTGGAGAACAGAGAACCAAGGCATTCCATGGGAAACTCACAGTCAAATAATCCATGTAAACATTCAATCAAAATTATTCCATTGTTAGTTCATATGGTGGAGATATACATTCATATTTTGTTATTTTTGATTCTTTAACCACTCCATTTTTCCCACTTTTCCATGATCCACCTAAAATCCTTAATGGAATTATATTTACCATTCAAGAAGAAAAATATTACATTTGAAAACAGTAAGTGGGAGATTCTTGGGGTCTCATAAAAGCCACTAAAATCACATACATGACAATATTTTATTGTGAGATTGAGGTTCTTGATAAAACCATCACTAGTGAGGAAAAATAAACTCAATGACAGGGGAATACCTTACCTCAGTTTGCATACTGATTTTAAGAAACCAAATAATTTTCTCATGAGAGATAATCATAACCATAATGAAGAATAACACCAAATTATTGTGTCATAAACCCATTAGTATAATCCCATCCATATCATGATCTTTATAAAACCCCATGTCCTTTTTGTGTTAGAAACTCCATAGGGGATTTGAATTTCAACTTCCAAAGTAGTGTTTGTTTTGAGAACTGAAGTTTGGGTTGGATTTATGAGAGATGAATCACTAAGAGTTGATGTTTTTGGATATGGATTGAGGCTTAGGAGATGCTTTGGGTGATTGGTTGAGTCTTGGGATCTTTATAAGGAAGTTGGAGTTTTAGGAGGGGGTTTTACCCTAGTGCACAGTTTTGTATGAATGGTTTGGGGAAAACCATATAGTACCTTAAGAGTGGGGATTTTTTAGTTCATTTTATTCATGAATGATTGGTTTTCATGGTTAGTTAACAATTCAAGGATAACTATGCATATTCCAAAGAAAACTATGTATATTGGTTATGTCATGGGGTTTGGCACATAGTTGGTAGATAGTTGAAAATTAACCTTGAAAAACCTGTAATTTAGTTGCATAGGTGATTTTAATAGTTGTCACATAGTTTAATAAACCATGAAGACAAGACATGCGAGATGGTTTTTTTGAGATAATGTCAACCACATGGTTGGCACACAATTTAGAAAACAATTTGACAACTGTTTAACCTTTTAAGAAAGAAAGAAAACCATTTCCCCTACAATCTCTTAACCCCTATCCCCATATTTTCCTTCTCTCTTGCACACACACCCAGCCAGCTAAGATTCTCCCCATTTCTCTTTCACCCCCTTGAATTGGGTTGGGTTTTGGTGTGATATTTCAATTATTTGAGGTGAGTTCATGCCTACTCATTACTCCATTTTTTTCTCTTTTCTTGTCTCTAATTTTGGATGATTTTAGTTAGGGTTTTTGGTGACAATTTCACTAGAGCATGGTGAAATCATCTAGTAATGATAATGCATTCATATGGAACAACTAGAGGATGTCCTAAGATGAAGTATGCACATTTTTTCATGCAGTTTTGGTGGAGTTACAACACCATATGAATTTTCTTAAGGTTTTCACTTAAATTAGATAAATAGGGCCATGGAATCAGAAATAATAAATGGGTCTTTTGTGTGGATTAGGTTTGGGTGTGTTTCAGTGTCATGACCCCTCCCTCCAAAGGCACCCATCCTAGGATGATAGTGAAGGAATATAGATAATGACCCCTGAGTCCTTCCTCTAGTAAGCCCCTGGTTGGTGACAAGCACCAAAGGTATAGAAATATTGCTTATGGGATACATTTCCCTCTATAAACTATAGGATATGGATATAGGATAAATCAATTTAAAATAAAATCCATCAAATAATATAAAATTAAACCAATTAGATCCCACAATGCATGAAAAATCCAAACATATACACATAAAAGTATCCAAAATAATACCAAAAGACAAGTTGTGTGGTAGCGACTCAACAAAAGATCCAAAACCCAAGATAGTAATGCCTAGATCAGTCCCCAAAGTCCTCTTGGAAACCTAAAAAACAATTTGTATATACGCAGGGCGAGCATAATGTGTATACTCAATAGGATCATACCAAAGGTCTCTCATGCACATGTGAAAAGAGTATACTAATGCACCAGTGGAAAAACATAAAAACCAACATGAACTTATATAGGTAAACTAATCAAACCCATCCTCACCATGACATGCTTATTAAATAACACATACAATATAATAACATAGTATCAAAAGAATATAAAAAAGGTTCCCTACAACCACTTCCTCACTGGTTTTCCGCTATCACACCCCAATGTGAAATGTCCTATACTTCAATCCCTTCCATGCACATGTCATCACCTGTCCATCCATCCTTGATGTGGGTAGGGATAGATCCCTACCTATCCCAACCTCCCATAGGGTCTAACATCTAGTGCTAACACCAATCACATCACACATCTCAACCACAACATCACAACCACAATTCAACCAGGGAAATAAGGTATCATGAACTTGAAGTATATCAACCTCATCCCCCCATCCTACCATGCATGACCTCCACCACATATCACATCCTCATTGATACTAGGAAATATCCAACACCATCCCATATCACCACTGGGTAATCTCCAAAACCAACCCATCATCACTATTGCTAATGGGAGAGAGGGGAAGAAGGGGTAGTCAACCATATGATTCACCACCAACCTAGATATTGAAGAAAGAACCTAGAACCCAAAACATTTGAGCATTGTTAGGGTTATCCAACTCGAGTGGGTCATATAAAGAGTAACATAATGTATATGATGGAAAGATAACACACAATACCCAACCTATGGGTTAACATCAATGACACTAACATAATCCACATCAGCACCATTGCACGACATGATATCTATCATAATTGCTTCCACCTGTATATTCATCACACTATAAAACCACAACACATAACCACACAACTTAACTTTCAATTAAAGGATCCACCATTTTCTATAATTAAAGAGTTAACTCTAACTTCCATTTACCAATCCATTTCATTTCACATTAACAGAACTCATTAAATTATCATATAATTAATTTATTCCAAACCTGCATTTTCATTCTAGGCCATTATTTTATTTAAAATTTAACCCATGCGTATTCTTTTACCAACCCTTATCTTTTTAGTTTTAGAATTTCAAGTTCATTCCATGCCTAACCAAGAAACTATCACAACCACACCACTCAATAGATCATCACCCCACATCAATCATCACCACAAAACATCTCAAGAAAACCAAAAACCTATTTGTTTCCCAACATATTCCACACCCAATCAATTCACCACAACTACTACTAAAAAATCACCAACAAGGTTAACATAAACACAACAATCAAAACACAACAACACAAACTAGTTTTTATAATACTCTATTCCATATTCAATGGAAGGGATTTAATTACTTTAATTCTTTAATTAAAAGGGGTATTATCACAAAAATCTGAATTTACTTGAGAAAAAAATTCTTTAACCATATATAAGTGATTATCCATTTCATTTAGGGTGAGTTCAAACAAAAAAAACAACAAGGTTTTTCATAAAAAAACAACTACAACACAAGTAAGGCTCCCAAATACCATGATTTTAAAAAATGGAAACAAAAATGAATAAACATAAAGGAAGTATCATAAAAGCAATAAAAAAATATGAATTCTTCTCATTCCCATCACATTCAGATTTATCCAAACCATTATATTCATTAAGATGACCCTTACTATCCACCCAAAGGAGGTAAAAAGCATGAAATCCCACATATGCACAAAAATAGGGAGAAAAAGAACCCCCACCTTAAATAAGATTTCCAAACATGGTTCACCAAAAATGAGTGGGGAAAATTATATGGTGTTGTAACCTCAACCATAACTTGCTGCTGTAGAAAACATAGTGTGAACCAAACTGTTGACATGCCCATAAAACACGAATAGGGTGGTTCTGGTGGATGAAAATGAATCTTCAAGGTTCACTAACACAGTAATGGTTCATCTGGAGTTTAATAAAACAATTATGAATTTAATGGAAAAGGTCTCATACTTTTAAGATAAGATATATGATTTTTTAAAAATTAATACATTTTAATTTTCATTTAATTTTCACATAGAACGACCATATTAAAATATTTGGACTTTTAAGAAATAATGGATATAGATATATTATTTTAAAAGAACCTTTAATTTCCAATAATTAAATCTTTTGACCATTTTTACATTAAAAATTCATAATTGTGACATTTTGGGAAAAACTAGAAATTTTGAGAGAAATGGAATTTTCTAAAAAAACTAGAAAATTTTCTTATATTACCACCATAACAAAATGCTAATATTAGAACAACCTAGTATCATCATAATAACATATTACCACTGAAAAAACATGCTAGTTCTAGATCAAACTCATACCGCCATAACAACTTTCTATTGTGAGAATAACTCTCTACCTCCAGAACAAATTTCTACCGCCAGAACAACTTTCTATTTCTTGAACAACTTGTTACTACTAGAAAAACTTACTACCTCTAGAATAACTTGATACCAATAGAAAAAATTTCTACTACCAGAACAAATTTCTACCACCATATCATGACAAAACATGAGAATTTCATGGAAAACAAGACCCAAAACACCCCCATGGAACCTCTATACCTAGGGAAAACACAAAACAAAGGTTTTTAGGGACTATGGAATTATGTTTGATACCTATAAATAAATTTTAATCCTAGAGAATTAAAACCAAACCTGAAATGGAAGGTAATGGTCCAAATAACAATCCCATGAGATACCTCTCATGTTACAACCTAGAATGATAAAGGGTTAAATGACTAAATTAAATGACTCATGTCAATAAGGTTAAACTTTATTTTTGAGATCCTACCAGATTAGAACTCCAAAGTTAAGCATGCTTGGACTAGAGTAGGGTTAGGATGGCTGATATCCTAAGATGTTTCTTTGGGTGTGTGTGAGTGAGGAAAAAAACACTAGAAAGAACATGTATTGGCCTATGGGGATAGTAATTAATGTGATGACCTGTTCGGTCATGTGGGTGGGCCCTAGGATGGGACCATGTGTCTTTAGTAAAACTGGTGGTACCTAGAGGGCCAAGACCTGATGAAATTGTTAAGTCGGGGTGTCTGTGAGTGAGGAAAACACACTGAAAAGAACATGTGTTGTAATATGGGGACAATCATCAGTCTGATAACCTTTTCAAGCATGTGGGTGGGCCCTAGGGAGGAGACGACGTGTCTGTGGAAAAAATGGTGGTACCTAGTGGGCCATGACACGATGAAATTATTAAGGTGGTGTGTCTATTATGTCCATGAGACCCAATTGTTACATTGGTATCAAATTAGGAACACGGTCTTCAGTGTGGTGGCACTACCTAGGTTAAGATGCATGAGTTGAGATATAGGGTACAAAATGAGTATGTTGTGCTCTAAGGGGGGGGGGGGGTGAATATAAAAACCTTGAATTATAAAGTGTTAAATGGCTAAATTATATGACTCATGTCAACAAGGTGAACCTTTATTTTTGGGAGCCTTCCTGATTAGAACTCCACAGTTATGCATGTTTAGCTTGGCGGGCCAAGACCCAATGAAATTGTTAAGGTGGGGTGTCTATGAGGGAGGAAAAAACATACTATAGAGAACATGTGTTGGCTGGTGGGGATAATCATTAGTCTGATGAACCATTCGGGCATGTGGGTGGGCCCCAGGGAGGGGACCATGTGTTTGTGGGGAAACTAACACTATTGAAAATCTGGCCTTTAATAACGCTAATAAAAGGGATTTCTCAGCACTATAAAAGTGCTGATAATGTAAGCGTTGTTGAAGGGTTATCTTTAACATTTCTTGTAAAAAGAACCATTAAAGGCCCCACTAATAAAGGGTATAATTTTTTTTCACGTCCCCTATCAGTGCTTCCCACCCCCTTATCAGTGCTTCCCCCACTCCCTTTTTCAGCACTTTAGATAATACCACCCCCTAGAGCATGCCCCTACCTCCATCGAGTTTTGAACCTGAGACCTCCATCTTATACACTAATGCCCCTTCCACTCCTCCATACTATTTTGTTTTATATTTTATGATATATCTATATATATATATATATATTTCGTTCTATTTTTTATCCACATACACACACACATATTTAAATACATATTTATTTATATATTTTTTAAAATGGATATTAGTTTTTATTTAGATAAGTTTTATATACTATGAAATATATTTTATAAGTAAATATGTTTAATTATTTATTTATAAAATTAAAATTTTATGTGTAAATATATAAAAAATATGTATATATTGTTATATATTTGATTATAAATGACATTACATTGCAAAAAATGATAAAATTTAAAATCCATAATATCAATATTAATGTAATACTTGGGAATAAATTAAGTTCCCATTGAAAAATAGAAAAAAATACCCCCATAAATGAGGCTGAAAATCCATCAAATGTTAAAAAAATTGGGTACCCTGACTAAAAACTCAGTTTTGGAGGCCTTATGAGCCTTTCTTGGGCTATAAAAATAGGAAAAAGCTCATAAAGATTAGTCCAAACCTTTGCGATGTATAGCTCATCACAAGCTTTGATTTGATATGTTTTAGATCCCAAACTGACACCTAGATCAAAAGTTATGGCCATTTGAAGTTCGAGTTATATTTTTAACTTAATTTGATTTTTTAATAATTTTTTGATTTTTTATCTTAATTTTTTTATTAAATGAATATTAATCAATAATAATTATCAAATTTTTAATTATAAAATATTTTTTAATTACTTTATAAGCCATATTCACTATCATATATATTATTTGTAAATACCCAACCTTATCTAAAGCATATTTAAAAAATATATATTATATTTATATCAATATAGATATATTTATATATTAATATATTATTTTTAATGATTTTTTTTGAAATATACCCCTTATCAATGCCTTTTTACAAGCACTGATAAAGGCCCCCCTTTATCATCACTTTTTTTAAAAGTGCTGATAAATACCCTTTTTATCAGCACTTTTTACTAGCATTGATAGGGGCTTTATCAGTGCTTTTTTACAAGCACTGATAAAGGGCCCCCTTTAATAACACATTTTATAATTATGAGAAAGTGGGGTTTTAACAAAGCTTTTACCTAGTGCTATTAAAATCCCAGCGCTGGATAAACCCAGTTTTGTAGTAGTGTGGTGGTACATGGCATGCTAGGACCCGATGACATTTTTAAGTTGAGGTGTCTGTGCTATTAGTGAGGCCCAATTTTTACATTGGTATCATATTAGGAACTCATTCTTAAGTGCAATGACACTAAATGGTTTGATATAAGGTCCACAACAATGACTTTGTGCTCTAAAGGGGGAGGGGTGTAACACCCCATAATGATAAAGGGTTAAATGACTAAATGAGATGACTCATTTCAATAAGGTGCACCTTTCTTTTTAGGATCCTACCCAATTAAAGATCCACATCTAAGAATGTTTAGCCTGGTGGGCAAGGACCTGATGACATTTTTAAGGTGGGGTGTGTGTGAGTGTTGACAAAGCCCTCTGGAAAGAACATGTGTTGACCTTTGGGGATAGTCATTAGTCTGATGACCCATTTGGGAGCTTAGGTGGGCCCTAGGGAGGGAATCACATGTCTGTGAGGAAATTGGTGGTACTTGGTGGGATAGGTTTCGATGACATTGTTAAGGACAAGTGTCTGTGTTATTAGTGAGACCCTATTTTTACATAGGTATCAGAGTAGGAATCCATTCTTAAGTGTTGTGAAACTGCCTGGGTTGATATGCAAGGTCCACAATGAGGATGTTGTGCTCTAAAGGGGGGGGGGGGGTAAATGTAACACCCTATAATGATAAAGGGTTAAATAACTAAATAACATGACTCATGTCAACAATATACACCTTTATTTTAAAGAGCTTACATGATTAGAACTCCACATTTAAGAATTCTTAGCTTGAAGTAGTGTTTAGGATGGGTGACCTTCTGGGAATTTTTTTAGGGTGCATGTGAGTGAGGAAAAAGCACATTGGAAAGAACATGTGTTGGCCTGTGGAGACAACCATTAGTTTGATGACCCATTCAGGCACGTGGGTGGGCCCTAGGGAGAGGACCATGTGTTTGTGGAGAAATTGGTGGTACCTAGCGGGCCAAGACCTAATGGAATTGTTAAGGTAGGATATCTGTGCTATTAGCGGGGCCCATGGGGAATCTGTGCTGTTAGTGGGGCCCAGTTGTTACATCTTCAGGATCTCATTACACCCCAAATACTACCACCATCGAAGCACAATGAGACCACAAAATTGTTTTCAAAACATCCCAATCAACTGCATCACCATCCCTTATCAGGCACAACACCACACCATAATACACCAACTACCTCTCTTCCATGAAACCATCCGTACTACTATTTCAACCTATTTATATCCAAAAAAATATCCACAATAACTAATTAAAAAACACTACCCCAAGCACAAAAATCAAGGAATCCCACATTTCATATCAAGATATTGTCCACTTTGGGCAGAACTTACTCACCCACACAGTTTTAAAATATGTCGTAAACATAACATGTATTGATTAGGAAGGGGTTTTCCTATCTTCATAGGTTAGAATCCATAATAAATATAATCAACAAGGGAAAAGGCACTTCTTATAATCCATAATCCACAAGCCACATCTCTTCTAAGCTACTATCTGTACTACTATTTGAACCTATTTACAGAGAAAGGGGAAATTGAACTTCTCATAAATTAGTAACACCCAAACATTACATCATAAAATAAAAATAGAATAAAGAAAAAATTAAAACAACTTTGAGTATTGGGATCACATATATTTCTCATGCTCCCAAGTACTCTTATCCAAGACACCATGCGTTCAAAACACAATAACCAAGATGATGGTTCATCCATAAAACACTTTCTCTCGATGATCATGGATTTCTACTAGTCACTCCATGAATGTCATGTCATCCTTGATATCTAACTCTCCCCAATCAATGACGTGAGAGTCAACATGAAGATACCAAAGAATCTAGGACATGTTTAAGACCTTTTGGATCTTTTCCAATCATAGTGGAAGTTACAACCAATATGCAACCTCACTGACACATCCCAACACATCAAAAGGCTCAATAAAGTAGGAGATAACTTACTCCCTCCGCCAAAACTCTACAGTCCCCTTTAAGGGGAAACTATCAAGAACACATGTCCTCTAACCTAAAACTCTAGGGGACTCCACATATGATCAACATAAAACTTTTGATGGTCCTACATCACCCTCATCCACTCTTAGACCATTTGTATATTCTTGGTTGTTCTTTGCACTACATCAAGACCAGGAACATCTAACTCCCCAACATGTATCCAGTATAATGGAGAATGATAATGCTTCTTGTATAATGAATCAAACAAATCCATGCTAATTGATGAGTGATAGTTGTTGTTATAGGTGAACTGAATCAATGTTAGGTGCCTTACCCACGATCCACCAAAATCCAAGATGCAGGCTCATAACTTATCCATTAGCATTTGAACGGTTCAATCCATTTCCCCATCTACCTAAGGGTGAAAAGTAGTGTTAAAGTGAAATTGAGAGACAAAGTCATGTTGTAATCTCCTCTAAACTTGTGAGGTAAAATGAGGATCCTGATCGGAGATGATGGTCCTCGGTACCCCATGAAGCCTAACTACATAATCCACATGTCGCCTTCCCAAAACATCCACAACACTTTATTCTTATATTTCCAAAAAAGTGAACCAAATTCATTATTTGGTCCACAATCACCCAAACTACATCACATTCTCCTAGAGACTAGGGAACCTAGTGATGAAATCAATCAAAATTACATCCCACTTCTACTCGGGGATATCCAAGGGCTGCAAAAATACTTCAAAAATTTGGTGTTCAACCTTCACCTACTGACATGCCAAACATTGGTCCAAAAATTAAACCACCTACCACTTTATCCCAGGACACCAAAGCTATATCCCGAAGCCATGATACATCATATACACACAAATATGTACTGCCAAGGGTGATTTGTATAACTCATGGAAAAATCCCTCACATATCACCATCATAACAAACAACCTTACCTAAAACAACATATGATTCTATCCATCCTTTGGCCATCCTTCTAGAGCATCTCTGTGAACAACAACATATTTCATCACCTCTACCTCAAAGTCTCCCACTGATACTTCTACACCTAATACATTAAGGATGATTCCATTGCAATCTGATAAATATAACCTGAGTCATTGATTTCCCCCACATCAAGATGCATCACTACGAGATCCTCCTTCCCTTCCCAAACATTCATGTACTCTCAAATCACATTACCTTGGGAGTTCTAGCTAAATATATTGAAAAATAAATTCACCTTTATTAGAGAATAAGATATATCAAAACTCTAATTTGGGAGAAGCTCCACCCACCTCCACCAGCATAGATTCAAATACTGATGAGAGAATACATATTTTAGAATCTTGGGATCAGTGAAAACTACAAAGAACTTGCTGATGAGGTAATTCCACAAAAAATTATAAGAAAACAATAATGTTTCAAACTATAGCTCATGGGGGTAATATTTATTCTTGTGGGGATGTACCTTCCTAGATCCATAGGAGATCACAACTCCCTACTGCATCAAGATGTATCTCAAGCCCATACTGGATGCATAAAAAACCCTCAAACATCACACCCTCCTTAGGAAACCAAAGAATTGGGGAATTGATGAACTTATCCTTATGGTAACCAAACACCGTTTAACACTAATTAGTCCAAAAAAATCTTGGTACTTCTTGGTCAAAGCTGTTAATGGGGTGGGAATCCGAGAGAAATTAGACACAAACCTTCAATAGTAGCATGAAGGAATAAGAAAACCATGAAACCTTTCCACGTTTTTGGGTAATTCCCAAGAAACAACTGACTTAAACTTTGATGGTTCCACAAACACACCCTACTTGAACACCACTTTCCTAAGTAAATTCACCTCTCATATCTAGAAATTACACTTAGACAACTTTCCATAGAGCTGGTGGTGTTGAAGGAATTATAAGAAAAATTTGATATGATCAACATTTTACTCCTTTTAATTTGAGTATATCAATATTAAATTGATGAACACAACTATAAAACAGTCCATGAACTCATGAAATATGAATTTCATGAGCACTATGAACACAACTGGTGCATTCATGACACCGAATGGCATGAATACAAACTTGAAGTTCCCATACCTGCACCTGAAGGCAGTCTTCGAGATATAATCATATTTCACCCTCATTGGATGATATCCAAACCATAAGTCAATATTTGAAAACCCCATATCTCCTTTAATATGGTTGAACAAATCATCGATCATTGGGAGGTGTAATAGTTCTTAACTTTCACATAGTTTAACCTACAATGGTCTACGCACAACCTCAGACTACCTTTCTCCTTCTTGAAAAACTACACCGAAGCACTCTAGGAAGACACACTAGGCTAGATGAAACCCATATAAATTATATCATCAACCTTCTGCCTCAACTCGTACAACTTCATAGGTTCTATTTGATAATGATCCATCAAAATCATAGATGAACCCAATTGAAACTCTATTCTAAACTCAAGATCACATCGAGTGGGGTAATGTCACAAGCTCATCTGAGAAAAATTCAAGGAACTAATCCAAAACCCTAAAAATAACCTCAACCTGAGATTCAAATAATATATATTCCAAATTATATAAAAGTGGATCAACCTTCCTTCCACCCATCCGATAACTTTGATCATCAATGAATGCCACTCATTGTACATCAGAAAAAACTCTTCTCTAAAATTAGTTGATTAATACACACACAAAATACAACCAATCCATGCCAAGGATAACATCATGTGATTATATCTATAATAAGAGGAAATCACCCACTTACTGGTGCCATCCCATCAACAATCTACATCCCTGTCACACATCAAACAAAATAGCTTGACCTTCAACTAGTGTGGATAACACTAGGGGCATGAGAAGTCTATATACTTCAATTTTTAAGGCATGAACCAAAGAATGAGAAAAAAGTATTGCAAGGATACTAAATCAAACAAGGAATAAATAAGGGAAGATAATAAACTATTCAGACCTCATACAACCTCTAGCCCTGTTGGATATGCCACCTCCATCGTATGTATATGCCCACACCCAACTCCTCATAATCTTTACTAGAAGCCTCCTTGACTGCAATTTTGACTTTTTTCCTTGGGGTTAGGGACCATATTGATGATTCTATATATCAAATCCCTCATCCCTCGACTACTAAAAAAACATCAGCGGTCTCTATGGAATTTTCTTCTTCGGAGGAAACTGCAACCGTTGCTAGAAAGGGACTTGACCGCCCATCTAGTACTGTCCTTCCAGAGTTGTCAGACATTGAGCTTGATGGTTTCCACAACCTCTAAAGATGTATCATGAAAATAAAAAAAATTCCCTAGTATATGCTCAAAATTCACTAGCCCCAGACTGGAAAGAAAATATCTATCAGGGTTGGTTCCCTACCGATCAGAACCTTGACCGTCTAGACATATGCGATACACTATCTTAATTATTTCTACTTAATATTCCCTGCTACCCACTCCCTGAATTCCCACATATTAGGAAAATTATTCACTCGATAACCTCCACCTTCTTCTGCACTTTCAGATACATGGGAAGCGAAAAGGGGTGAATTCATATTTGAAATTTGGGCATAACACCTCCTCTGGAAATTATTCTTAGGACTCCTCATCTATAAATACATCAGTGGAAAACTATTGGAGATCCTTGACCTTAATCCCAAGTTCCCACACACTCAGGTTTCCTTGTTTAAGAGAAAGTAGCTCCTACCTATTTTCTAACTTCATCAATGAATATAAGAACTCCATAAGAAACTCTTTATAGAAGTTATCCCATGAAACATCAGCCTCCTTCTGCTCACAAATATACAACATCCACCACTGATGCACAAATCCCCACATTTGACTAACCTCCAAGGACACCCAAAATTTAGCCTGATCTTGAATCATACTGAAATCTATCTCAATATCATTTAGATAGTGCTCCATCTCTAGATCATAAATGTTCCCTCATACTACCCCAAGATCTATCACTGAAAGAAACATAAGGACCACTTCCATGCCTTATTCTCCTCTGTCGGGTTGATCCTTCGATGATTGAACAAACTAACCTGTTGGACCTTTATTACCTGAGCTACACACAGACAGTAATGAGGATATACTCTTGAGAATCAAGGAGAATCATTAAGCCTAGGATAATGTAATTTTATCATAGTTTATTTAATAAATTTCAATTTAATTTCCCAAATCCTCCCGAATTCATTCATAAAAACAAACAAGAATGATACATGTACCTCTCCTAGGTCTCTACCCTATAAATTAGACAACCTCACCTTGTCATTTTATAAGATCATAAGGGACCATAAAATCCCATGTAATATCCTATCTCCTTGGCCTATGTCATGCACCAAGATCAACTATCACTATTTCCCTACCCACCCATTAAATCCTCCTACTTCATAATTTCAAACTCCCATGTCTCAAACAAAACCTATGATACCACTCTTTCATGACCCCATATATCCATAGGTACCCCTTTAGGGTTGGCAGTGAAGGAAGAGAGATAATTAACCCCCTGAGTCCTACCTTTAGTAGGCCCTAGGTTTGAGACAAGCACCTAGGGTATAAAAATCTCATATATGGTTAAAATTACACTATATAAAATAAAGTATTAGGAGATATGATAAGTTAAACATAAATAAAGTCATTCACATAATATAAAAGTAAACCAAAACCATCCCATAATAAATAAACAATGTTAATACATAAAAATAAAATCCTTTAATATAATAATATAAGAAAAATCCTATGGTAGTGACACAACAACAACACCAAAACCTAAGAAATTAATTCCCATATCGGTCCTTGAAGTCCTCTTGGAAACCTAAAAATAAGTTTGTATATATTTAGGGTGAGGATAAAATGTATACTCAATAGGATCATACCCAAGGTCTCTCATGCACATGTGAAAAGAGAATACTAATTCACTATTCAAAAAATAGTAGAACTAACATGCACCTAAGCATGTCAACTAACCAAACCTATCCTCACCATAGAATGATCACTAAATAACACATCCAATATAATAACATAGCTCAAAAGAATATAAACAAAGGCACCCAGAAACTACTTCCCCACTAGTTTTCTACTCTCACACCCCAACATCAAAATTCATGTGCTCCCATCTCTTCCATGCATATCTCATCACATGTCCAACCATCTATAATGTGGGCAGGGATGCACCCCTACCTATCCCAAGCTCCCATTAGGTTTATCATCAGTGCTAGCATCAATCACATCAAACATATTAGCCTTAAAATCAAAACCACATATCAAATAGGGAATTAGTGTATCATGAACATGAAGGACATAAACATCGTGCCCTCCTCCTTATCACATATAACCCCCAATGTAACAACCCAAAATTTTATCAATAAAATTCCCTTTGTTATTAAATTAAATTACACATTATATATTATAGTTATAGAAAAAACATTCACTTATTTGGTTTTATTATATCCTATTATATTTTAAAGACCTTTAATAATCTTAACCATCGATAATATAACCATTTAATAGTGATCTTATGATTAGTATAAATATAGGGTTTAAAAAATACAATAGTCACATACAAAGGAAGTGATGGCCTCGACCAGTAGGATCGTACTCTATGAAGCTCATTTATCAAATCTTTTAAGGGAGATAGATTCACTAGTATTTATCCTCGACCAAGACCAATCCAAGATCCAATATCTAAATCATGATCAAAACTATTTACAGGAGAGGTTCAAGCTCATCAAGATCATGACCCAAACCATATACACCAAACCAGGCCATGAAAATCTCACAATCACACACCTTACCCTCAGGTCATTTTATGGTGTAATAAAGGACTATGTATTAAGACCCTAATAATTTGAATATTTATATTTTATAGAATAATTAATATATTTACTTCTTAGTGTTGTTACTTTGTAAATGATTTTGATTTTGATATGATAAAACAAAAATTGTATTTTTTTCCTAATATACAATTTCAATTAAGAAATTTATTTTATTAAATGATTTTTGAAATAAATAACATTTTTATTAAATATTTTTAGTAAATAAATATTATTAAATTTAAATTATAAAATAATTTTTATGAAGTCGAATTTAATTTTATAGGGGTTTAAAAAATGTTATTGTAAATCCCCCACCATTTCTCAATAAATGTCAATTATATTTTAAAAGTGAAAATTAGAATATTTATAAAATTATTTTTATAAAATAAATATCTTTTTTGGAATCATAATTTTGAAATTATCCAATGGTGATTTTTTCATAATTTTCTAAGACAATCAAATTTTTTGGTAAAAATTAAATATGGTATAAATATACAGTGTGTATTATGACATCATAATGACCGAAAAGTGATTTCATAAATAATATAAAAGTTATAAACGACCCAATACATGTTTTCCATTTAAATTAATTTTTTAGGTTATTTTATTAATTTTATAAAGCTTTTATGAATCCTCCAAAACCTATATTATATTTTAAGGTTTTAAAATCATTTCTTTAAGAACATGACTCACTTCCACGTCACCAAGGGTAATATTTTAATGATCTAGGACCTTTTTAATATAAAATAATGAAAAAAAATCATATTTGGAAGAAAACATGAGCAAAAACCATGGTAATGTTTGTGTTTTTGATTACTTTATTGTATAGTGTCCAAAACCTAAGTTTGAGAAATAATAAAGACCCCCCTATATTTTCTTATATAAACCCACCCAAGATCCTAGTCATATTCACTCAAAAACCTTTAATAACATCATTAATACACCTTTATCTATATATAATCCTCTCAATATTCCCCCAATATCTCAAGAAGCTCCTCCCAAACTTTTGGAATCACCCTCTCAGGGTAAGGGGCCTCTCTCTCTTCTTTTTAATTAAAGCACCTTATTTGAATTTTGCCTCTTAATATCAATTGGTTATGTTTTAACGACTTTATAAATATCCCTATACTAATAAATTTATTTACTAATAATTATATATTATTTATCCTCTCTCATTATAACATTTACGTAAGCTGTTACTATGCTGAAATTTAGTAAGGGATCCTCTCCTTCTTCTCTTTATTCAAGAATCTTCTTCATTTTATGCCATTTTATTTCCAATTCCTAATACTGTGATATATTTTTACACATTTTTATTACTTACCATTTTATTTAAAAATTACGAGAGACCCATTTTTCTCTCATTAAACCATTTTTATGAACTTTTATGTATTACTGTTATACTACTGAAATTTCACTATGAATTTTCCATGCAAAACCTTTTTTTGTGAATACAATTTCTATTTACACTAAAGGGTTTTCAAATAAACAGAATTATAATTAATTTATTTGGTAATTACATTTATTTATTCCACACTCCTTGATCATGGAATTAAATGTGATGAAATATGTTCTTATGTTATATGATCTATGTGGCACACTTATGCATGTACATGATATGATTATGATGGGTGTGCCCAGATAGAACTCCAATGCATTGGGTAATGTTTTACTCTTAGGAGACACCATGTATGGTGTGTGGAAGGTTATTCTAAGCACATTATGTTATTATGTCTTTTTGGTTAACCTTGACTTATGTTTATGATGTCATGTTTAAAATTGTTGCCACATTCCCATGTTGCCTTTATGTTATCATGCTATATCATGCCTCATTATTCATGTTTATGATTATCACCCCTTTTATGTCCCACTTATATGACTAATTTATATCATGAAATATCTTCTCCATTTTATGCTTTGATTATTCCATTATCGGGCTTTATAGCTCATCTCTTTCTTATGTATATCCCCAGGTTATCCCATAAAGTTTTATGAATAATCGAATAATATGAGAATGTTATGCAAGTTTTCAATAATATCGATGTACCCCCCAATTTAATTTATTATGTAATATACCTAATTATCAAATACGCTATAATTATCTATCTTCTGGGTTCTATTATATGTATTCTTATGTAATAAATCATGATTTTATGTGTAATAAAGACAAGAGCTTTCATAGTTGGAATCAAAGGAAAGTATAGTTATTTTTTGGATTAGGATTAGAAAACTCTAGTGGAATCCATAAGGATAAGACTAAACATAAGAATACATACTTAAATTTTGTTAAAGTATTGAGTAAGTGGTTTCTAAGAAAATACATCCCTTTTAGGATACTACAAGTGGATGTGGCTCTGACAAAGATGTACCTTGGGGTAACACCCAAAAATACCACATTGAGTTAAAATTTATCGGGAAATGGTGCACAAAAATGGGCCTTGCTGCACATCTAGTTTGAAATTCTTGGGTGATATGATTTTGTTAATTCACAATCTCATTACCAACCATTATTAAGGGGAAAAATTCCCATTAGAGTCTATGTTAGGAAATAGATCATGGATAACTTATATTGAAGCCTATAAATTCATAATTTAAGGAATAAATTCCATTTATGAATTACCCCTTTAATGTTATTAGATTTCCATTTATGTGTTTAATTGTTTAAAAATATTCATCCCAAATTTTCCATTTATTCTAACCAATGTACAGAAATATGAGGAACTGATTGAATAACCAATGTGAAGAAAAATGTGATGAATGCTCAAATGAGATACCATACTCAATGGAATAAGGAATGATGAAGTTTGTGATGATGATCTCTCAGTTGACTCAGGTTCTGAATAGAATTATGAATAAGTAGGAATGAAAAAATCCCCCTAATAACAAGCTTCAATTGAGACCTTTATGTGAGAATGACCTATGACATTTAATGGATCATCTGATCTCTTAATCGTGTAACAATGGATCAATTCCATTGAGAACATATTCTCTACCCTTCAATGTCATAAGAAAGAGAAGTTTATACTAGATGTTTATCATATAGAGAGAGAATCTGATTAGTGGTGGACATTGATCAGGAATACAAAGTCTGAGGAAGTGATCAAAGTGATGGGGTGAAAGGAATTTAGGAAACTATTTTTCAACAAATATTTTCCTCACACTCTCCAAATTAAATTTTAAATGGATTTACTTTCCCTCAAGAAAAAAGATAATGAATCTATCGGGGTGTACAATAAAAACTTCAAAAGACTTTCACAATATGCCTATAGATTTATCATTAACCCTGAATTCAAAATCTACTAATTCTTTGGTGGGATAAAAACAAGTCTTTGAAAATCCATAGCAATCCGATGCTTTGATAACTATGAGGAAATTGACCATTCTTACCTCAAGGTCAAAATGGAGATTAATAAATCTCAAGGGCCTCATAGGGATAAGAAGCGAAAAGTGGAGTTTAATTATAGAGGTGTGATGGAGAAATATAATAGTGGTAAGAAATTTCAACACCCCACTTGTAAAAAGTATGGAAGGAAGCACCCCAAAAATTACCTAAGGGGGATGAAGAAATGCTTTAGGTGTGGAAAGGAAGGGAACCTAGATGGCGATTGATGACAGGAGAAACCGACCAATGAAATAGAAGAGAGGAATTCTCCACCCCACCGTCATCCTATTGTCCAATGTTTTAACTATAAGAAACAATGACACTATAAGATTCATTTCCCTAAGCCAAGGGTTGTTAGATATAATCAACACTAAAAATATACAAGGAAACAAGGGAAATCATATTCCATCATGATCTCTAAGGTGGATCCTGAGAATGAAGTGGTGATAGGTACGCTAGTTATTCATTCAAGAATAGTGAAAATAATTTTTGATTCTATTTCTACATATTCCTTCATATCACACAAGTTTAGTATAACTATTTAAACACCACCATAAATCATGGAAGTAGAGTTTTTAGTGAAAATGGAAAAAGGGACAATTATTAAATCCCAAGTATATAAACCCCCCAATCAAAATTTGTGGGATAAAATTCCCAATGAACCTTATGATACTTACTTTAGTGGAATTTGATTCAATTTTGGATATGGGTTAGATTTCCTTATATAGATCCAACATAAATTACTGTAAGAAGGAAATAACTCTCTGTATCACAAATCGTCATCCAATTCTATACAAGTGCAAGGAGAAGGATGAATCTTATTTTGAACCAACATCTCAATAATGTATATTATTTCCCTACGAGCAAGAGTATATAGCTCAAATTACTGATTCTAAGGAAAAGATCATCCTTGAAGACATGCCCATTATAAGGGAACATGCTGTTGTGTTTCCCAAAGAATTTTATAGTCTTCCTCTTAGCTGAGAGGTTGAATTTTCAATCAATATTATACACGTTGAATTTCAATTATCCAAGAATATATATAGAATTGATTTTTTAACTTGAGGAGATGAAGAAATAACTATAAGAGAATCAGGATAAAAGGTTTATACACCAAAGTGCTCCAACTTGGGGTGCACCAGTCCTCTTCGTTAAGAAGGATGAGTCAATGCACCTTTTCATTAATTATCATGAGATGAACAAGATCATGATAAATAAAAAGTATCCTCTACCATGGATTGATGACTTATACGATCAGCTATGTAGATCCCATTAATTCTCTAAGGAGGATCTTCAGTCGAAGTATTACTAAGTAAGGGTGAAAGAGGATATCCATAAGACTACTTTCTATACAAGGTATGAGCACTATGAGTTCATATTAATTCTATTCAGACTCACCAATGCTTCAAAAATATTCGTGGAATTATGAATAGAGTCTTTAGATATTACCTCAACAAATTTTTTTAGTCTTTATAGATGATATTGTAATATACTCTAAAATAAAGGAGGAGCATGAGAAGTATATAATTATTGTGTTAAAGACTTTGTGAAAGGATAATCTTTATGAAAAGAATAAAAAATATGATTTCTAGTTTAATGATGTCTCATTATTAGGGAATACTATCAAGAGTAATGGGATATCTGTGGAACCTTCAATGATAGAGGAAATTAAAGGATGGATGAGGCCAACATCTATGGTAGAAATCCACAGTTTCCTTGGATAAGATAGGTACAATCATTGATTTGTGAGAAATTTATCATGATTTTCAAACCCTATAACTAAGATAACTCAGAAGGGGGTCAAGTTTGTTTAGAATAATAATGTGAAGAGAGATTCAAGGAGTTAAAAAATAGGCTTATCACTGCACCCGTACTTACAGTACACACAAGTGGGGAAATTTTCATGGTATAAAATAATGCTTTAAAGAAGGGATTGGGTTGTGTATTAATGTACAATGAAAAAGTGATAGCCTATGCCTCAATGAAATTGATTGTTAATAAACATAACTAACAAACACATGATCTAGATTTTTCTATAGTGATCTTTTCATTTAAAATATAGTGACATTATCTCATTGGAGAGAAGTGTGAAATATATATGATTCATAAGACCCTCAAGTATATATTCACATAGAAAGAGATGAATATGCACCAGTGAAAATGGTTAGAGTTGATTAAGGACTGTGACTGATCAATCCACTACCATCCCAGGATATAAAATAATGTGACATTCACTCTAAGTATAAGGGATAAAGAAATTTTATCATTGATGAGAATTGAGAAGGATATGATCTTCTTATACTTGAGAAGGATAGACATGAGAATCATAAAGGAAGGAACATAATCAATTATTTCACAAATGATTGCTAAACCATACTTTTTAGAAAAGATAAAGTATTATAAAAGAGATGATGTGGGAATTTAGGATAAGGTGGAATTTATAAGAAAAGGGAAGCCCTAATAGTTAAAAATTAATAAAGAGTTATGAGATTTGGGTCAAGACTATGTGTACCATCAAATCCTGGGGTAAAGGACATGTTGGATGATGCCTATAGCTCAAACTTCTCTATCCATCTATGGAGAAAAAATATGTATCGAGATCTGCAAGAGCACTATTAGTGAGACAATATAAAGAAGGATATAGAAAAATATACACCAAGATGTCATGTATGTCTGCAAGTGAAGGCTAAAAGGAAAAAATTCCAAGGGGATGAGGCAACCATTACCCATACTTACATGGAAATGGGAAAACATAAACATGGACTTTCTAACTGGTCTTCTAAATACATCAATAGGAAATAATTCTATATGTCTTGTGGTGGATCATCTTACAAATTTTGGTCACTTTATTGCAACCTGAGAGGACTTATCACTGGATCAACTTGTAAGGATATACATTAGATAAGTGGTGATACTACATGAAACACCACTATAAATTTTATATTATCTAGATCCAAGATTTAACTCCACATTATGAAAGAGTCTCCAACATTCTCTAAATACTGATTTGAACCTCATCACAACTTATTACCCTAAAACTGATGGAAAATCTAAGCAGACTATCCATACACTCAAGGGCATGTTGAGAGCATGCTTGATAGACTTCAAAGTAGGATGGGACCAATATATTCCTCTCATTGAGTTCTCATACAATAATAATTTTATATCAAACATCCAAATATATCCCTATGAATCCCTTTATGGGAATATGTGTTGAACACCTGCATGTTGGAATGAATTTGGCGAACACAAACTGATGGGTCCTAAAATGGTTGAATAAATAGTGTAAAATATCAAGACTATTCAGTAGAGCATCATTGATGCTTAGAGTTAACATAAGAGATATGCTGAAAATTGTCGAAGATACTAAGATTTTGTGGTTGGAGATAAGGAATTTCTACACATATCTTAATGGAATAAAGTCATGATATTTGATAAGAAGGGAAATCTTATTCCAAGATACATTTGTCCCTTCGATATCCTTGATCACATCAGATCTGTGACCTATCGATCGACACTCCCACGTAACCTATCTCAAGTACATGATATGTTCCAAGTATCCCTCTTGTGGAAGTACATTCCATACCCCTTACATGTTCTTAATCCATAGGTGGTACCATTAGAAAATGATCTCTCATATGAGGAGTAGCCATTAAAGATCTTAGATCATAGAGACAAAGTCTATGAAATAATAAAATGCACCTAGTGAAAGTGCAATGGAGATACCAAAAGTTTAAAGAAGTAATGTAGGAACTGGAGGAGTTGATGAAATAAAATTACCTTCATCTATTTTAGTGTGTGAAATGAAAATTTCAAGGGTGAAATTTTTGAAGGGGAAGATTATAATGACCCTAATTTTTATAAATAAAATTCTCTTTATGATTGAATTAAATGCCCTATTATATATTATAGTTATAGAAAAAAATGAAATTATTTTGTTTTATTATATCCTATCAAATTTAAAAGACCGTTAACCATAATATCTATTGGTAATATAGATATCAAACAATGATCATATGATTAGTATAAATATAAGGTTTTGAAAAATCCGATTGACACAAAAAAAATAATGTTATGACCTTGATAAGTAGGATTATACTCTATGAAGCCCATTTATTAGAGCTCTTGAGGGAGATGGAATCAATGGAATTTACCCTTTACCAATACCAATCCTAGATCCAATAACTAAATCATGAGTGAAACCATTTATGAGAGAAGTTCAAGCTCATCGAGATCACACCCCAAACCATGTATGCAGAACCACCCCATGAAAATCTCACCATCACACACCTTACCCTCAAGGAATTTTTGTATGTAATAAAGGGATATGTATCAAGACCCTAATAATATGAATATTTATAATTTATATAATAATGAATATATTTAATTCATATTTTTGTTACTTTCAAAATGATTTTGATTTTGATATGATAAAACACAAATTGTATTTTTGGGTAATATACAATTTCAATTAAGAAATTTATTTTATTAATGTATTTTTGAAATAAATAATATTTTTATAAAATATTATTATTAAATAATAATTATTAAATATAAATGAAAATATAATTTTTATGACGTCAAATGTAATTTTTATAAGGGCATGAAAACTCTTATCGTCAAAAAAATCCCATCATTTCATAGTAAATGTTGATTCTATTTTAAAAGTGAAAATTAAAATATTTATAAATTTATTTTTACAAAATAAATATTATTTTTGGAATCAGATCATAAAAATTATCCAATGGTCATTTTTTCATAATTTTCTATGACAGTCGAATTTTTGAGTAAAAATTAAATACGGTATAAATATATGGTGTGTAGTATGATATAATAATGACCCAAAAGTGTTGTAATAAATGATATAAAAGGTATCCACAACCAAATATATGTTTATCCTTTAAATTAATGAGTTTTTTTTAGTTTATTTGATTAATTTTATAAATACTTTATGAATCCTCCAAAACCTATATTATATTTTAAGGTTTTAAAATCATTTCTTTAAGAACATGACTCACTTCCAATAACCAAGGGTAATATTTTAATGATTTTGGACCCTAGAATTATAAAATAATGAAAAATACTCTTATTTTTAAGAAAAAATGAGAAAAAAATGTGGGAAGGATTGTGGTTTTGATTACTTTATTGTATAGAGTCCAAAACCTTCGTTTGAGAAATAATAAAGAAATCCCCTCTCTTTTCTTATATAAACCCATATAGGATCCCATTAATATTCATTAAAAAACATTGGATAACATACTTAATTTTCCTTATTATCTCTATCATCTTCCCAAGGTGAATCCAAGCTCTTAAGAATCTCCTCCAATCTTTGGGAATCACCCTCTCCAGGTAAGGGACTTCTCTTTCTTCTTTTCAATTGAATCACCTTCTTTGCATTTAAACTTTTTAATCTCAATTTTTATGTTTACATGACTTTATAAATATCCATATAATATAAAATTTATGTTATAATAATTAAATATCATTTATACTGTAATTCCCCGACCCTAGAATCCCAGATCTGGTGCATTATTTTTATAAATTGGCATGATTACAAGGAATAAAATCCCAAAGGACCGAGTAGTTTAGTAGTTTTGGAAAACTAGATACATACATAGGTTCAACATTACAACTTTAAATTAATTAAAAAATATTATTTTTATTGGGAATATCCACAACTCTACTTTTATCCCTACTGGTCATTCATAATAAACTTCTTCATGTACTGAGAAAATAAATCATAAGAAAGGGGTGAGCTCAGATTCTCAGTAAGGGTAAGCAATACAACGTAAGATATCATAAAAATAAACATTAGTCACGGTGAATAACTAAAAACAAATGCCTTTAAAAATAATCTTGAACATAATATGGTAGGAATATGATTTGAGTAAATATTTACATAATACAACAAAATCATGGGTATTCTATTAGTCGAATAATCAAATGAACTATCAATTTATAGCTTCATAATGAGAGAAATGCATATGTCATACATTATAAAACAAACCATCATGGCCTCTTCCAAGACATCTAAAAATTATTAAGACCTCAGCCAAAACCATAATTTAAAATGGGAAAGGCCTCATCCAAGTCTATATCTATTTGTCTCATGAGACCTACTGATGCATTGAGAGGTTATAGAGGGCCCCAACCGTCACTTACTAGGTCAAATGAATTACTCATATGAAAGGGGTGAACATAATAAACATATAAATTCATATTGAAACTAAAAATTTAAATGTAAATAACTTCCCCAGTCATTTAACATAAACACTAACCATTTAGAGTAAAATGGTGAATGGTATCAAGATAGCACATCCACAGTCAAACTAATAAAAAACCCTTCAAAAAAATATTTTAGGTGATATCATAAGATATATAATTTAATGAATTACAAGATTCAACAAGTTATGTTGACATAGATGAAGTTACTTTTAAATGAGATCATTGAAAAATTCTGGAGGAAATAATCCATAAACATTCCAAAGTGTCCCATTACACCCTAAAACATTCAAATAATAATCCCTTAGAATATCATGAGAATAATAAGACTATTTATATGATATAACAAAGTTCACTACATACACCACATGCATGGAATTATTGGTGAAGAATGCATATATTTCATAAAAGTTAACGTGAGATGAGGAAAAGTCCTTTTTACTTTTGAAAGAAGAGTTCTTTTGGAAAATAATTTGTATTTTCCATGAAATCAGATTGTAAACATGTATATCCCCAAAATATAAAAGTCCAGGACATTGAAATCATATTTGAGGAATTAATGATATCCCACTGAAGTGAAATCACATAAAAAACAGTTCTTAAGAATCTTTAGAAATAAATTTTTTTAGATAATTTTAAGGAAAGCATTGAAGAGAATTTTAAAGTGGAAAATAATGTTTGTTATATTAAATCCATAAATTCTACCAGATAATTTTTCATAATGAAATTATTGGTTTTTTAAAAATAATGGTGGATTAAAACAGATTCATTTGTGCACTTGAAAATGGTAAGAATACAAGAAGTTTCCTTGAATCGAGTTTGTTTATCAGGATAAAATTTTGAAACATACTTTTAAAACATGAAAATACCCATAAAATAAAGAAGGATTTTGGTTGGTAAAAATATATAGAACATTCACACATAATGTTTGTGGATTAAATAAGAATAAATAATAATTTCATTTAGTTGAGTAGAGAATAAGAGTAACTCGAATGAAAATGGAGGTTCAGGTAGAAATCCCTTAGCACTTTGTAATAAATCAGTTCGTTTTCCCCAAAATTAATAATCTTAAAATGATACATTGAATACCATGAAAATATTTATGATATGAACCATAAATGGGAAGTATACATAAACTATACACAAGTAATGGTAGTGAATAAAGAATACCTCACAAAATGGAAGTGAGATGAGGAAACCCCTTACCTTAAGTTCGATGGTGTTCTTAAGTTGATCTTATTGTCCTAGATAACCAAATTAAATTCATTAATTAATATTTCTAGAACCTATTATTTATTTATTTGATTTATTATTTCCTTATTAAGTTAATTAATGGCCTTCTTGATGGTTTTAAGAGGTTCAATTTTATTGTTTAGGAGCGTTTTCTTCCTTGGTATTCATAACCGGTTTACTTATATACATGTAAGGGTAAACATGTAATAGGATAATGGTTATCCATAATATAAGTTGTATTTTATTTGTTAACATCCATAATATTACATGGTTATAAAATTCATCTGGTTATTGGGAGTGAAGATTAATCATTATATAAAACATCAATGATAATTGTCTGGGTTAATTGGCGGTTTTTTATCACAACGAACTCATTTTAATTTTTAAATTAATATTATGCATGAAAAAATATTTTAGAACATTAAATAAGTTATAATACATATATTATATTCCATTTAAACCATCAAAATGGTTTCATGACCATAATTTAAGATGGTTATAGAAATTGAAAACCCGTCATCATTGAATGTGATAAATTAATACATCTCGAATGATGTTTTCATTTCTCATATAAAAGAATGGGAAATAAGAGATGATAATGAATTATTTCATTATAAAAAAAATTATAGTAAATGTAAGGTATTGGATTTATCATAAAATCTTGATGAAAGGAGTTGATGAAAGAAAAAAATGAATAGAAAGGAACTCAAAATAATAGAAAAGTTGAGAAATCCCTTATGAAAATTCGGAAGCCTAATGACGTCACTTAAAAATTAATAATTTTTTTGATGAGAGAAAAGGGTTATATAATAATTAATACATTATATAGACAGTAAGGGGGATATGGAAGGACATATCCCAACACAATCTAAAAGAAATTAAAAGAGAATAACATAATAAGAGTGCTTGAAAAATAGATAGATTTTGAGACGAAAATTCTACAGCAAAATGACTATTGAAAATGGTTTAAGAAAACATTAAAAAGAGAGAGGACAAGGGTTAACCACTAATAAAATAATCATAATATAGTATAATGAAGGAATAAAATGGAAATAATAACATGGTATAGAAACTTGAAATACACACCACATAAAAGAGAACTTGAATGGAAAAGAGAAGTTGAGAATTCCCTTACCTTGTAGAGTAACTCCCAAAACATGAAGGTTGGGACCTTGGGGGATTGATAAAACCTTATTAGGACTCCTAGGGAGGTAAAAATACCCTATATTATAGAATGATTAATTTTTAATAAAATAAAACGAAATAATGAGTGGGTATTTATAGTAAAAGAGAGAGGGTTTTTTTTTATTAATTTCCAATGACACCTCATTATTGGTATTTGAAAAACCATGGGATTTACCATGATATTTGACCATGGTTTTGGACACTTGGGACACCTAATATCATATTTTATTACTCAATATTTGACCATAATTATTACATCATGATTACATCATTATTGATATTGTTAAATATATTAAAAACTCAAAACTATATTTTTACTATTCATGAAAAACTAAAGTATTTTATAAAATTCTCATAAGTCCAGCGTAACCTAATATCGACATTATAAATTCAAAAATGACATTTATTTTATCATAATAATTCTCTAAATATGAAAATTTTTACTTTTATATATGAAAATACTTATTTATTAAAAATTATAGCAGACATAAAATGTGTCGTAAAATTTTCGACACTTAAAAAAATAAAATTATTTTTCCATTTTTAATTAAATAATAGTGTTTTGATAAGAATATTTCATTATTATAAACATTAATAAAACATTAGTTTTATATAATAAGTTAAATCTCTTTGAAATGTATAGTTTTTAACTGCAAAATCAATTTATCAAATTCATCATATATTTAAGAAAAAACTAAATTCAAAACTAAAATGATGGAAACAAATTATTTATACTTTATTTGGTGAGGTTAATAATCCATTGGTCATATTACTATTCATAAGGGTAAGTTACTATGCATAAGGGTAAGTTACTATTCACCAAAAATTAAGTTTGTTTTATCAGACTCTAAATATATTACTGAATGCAGCCGTGTATGTCAGTTTTTCAAAATTCAAATCACAGAGGTGGAAAAAATTATATTTACTGGCTAGGTTATAATAAAGTGGTGTTTTTTAGAGACTCAGTGTTTCATGAATTCTATGTTAAATCTATTTGTAAATTCTTTGGGTGTTACATTATCCCCACCTTACAAAAATTTCATCCTTGAAATTTGAAACTGAACTTCGAATGTTAATGGTTGATACTTGAAAGTTACCTTGTGGTAAACCCACACCGGGAATACGGTTAAAATATCCTCTTAATAAGGGGAAAGAGAACATCATAGGTTACTACAAAACAATACATTCTGATTGTACAACATGGTCATCAAAGAATAATCAAACTATCATGTTCTGATTGAAACTAATAGATAACATGCTCAGATGAAAGATCATTACCACAAAACCTTAAACTACAGTTATGAAAAATTTTGCTGATATCATGAAAAAAATGATAATAGGAAAAAAAATTTATTTAAGACTATTTTCCTGAAGTTGATGAATTATTCCACTCTATAAGAGTACAAATATACATTTCTATTTAATAAACACAATCTTATCCTTTGTTTGTACCTTGAACTATCTATACTTAATCTCTTAGCATAGGTTGAATCATGTAGTGACATGATCAACTTAAACCATTTGAAAAATTGTTTAAATTACCAAAATATCATGATCCAATACTTTAGAATCATTCTCATATATATCATTTCTAGATCCATGTACATGTGGTCCTTATAGATCCTCATTTTTTTATAACTCCATGATCTATTATGCTCAAAGAATCTACTACCCTATTTGACTTTAATCAACATGAAATAGCCCAAAATTTTCACATTCCAAACATGTGAATATATTCAACTTTTTTCCTCTTAAAATATTCGAATAACTCAAATTACCATAAAACCTAATTGATAACATGCATTCATCCTTACAAATTCTATTAGATATATTTCTTATATAAAAAAAATGTTGTAAACTCCATTAATTATAGAATAGACCACTTGTAGACAAGTCAAAACTCTGTTTTGAGGTAGTCAGTACTGATCCTAATGAATCATTTATTCATCATTATCTTCATCGTTAGAAATATATTAAGGGTTGTCTTTCCCTTAATCATGTGTTTTCCAAAAAGTTTAACTCTCCACTGAATATCTTTTCTTGGAACCATTCAACTTATGGTTTCAAATACTTAATGAAAAAGTATTGCAGTATAATACACATATATTCCATAATTATTATAATCAGTACATTACTAACAAAATATTTAAATGACATGATTCTTGACTAGGCATATTAATTATTCTACTTTATCTGTGGTAGCATCATAACTTGATCATTATCCAAAATCATCATTTGGGGTATATTTCTTTGATGCATGGGGAATTGATTCACATAGTGCCCCATATCCTTATAGTTGAAACATTGTACATTGGAAACCTTTTTCTAACCCTTGTAATCATGAACTTGGTGTAATTTTTCTCCGCACTTATAACAAACACCCCTTCCCTTTAAGCATTTACTAGGGTGATTCTTTCCACAGTTATCACATGTGAGAAAACCCTTATTTCCCTTATTCCCTTTATCCATATTTTTTACTATCATCCTCTTCTTCTTTTACTTCCCTTAAAATCCATAGAAATCAGATAATTATTTACATACCTTGTTAACACATGATACTATTTCCTCATATGACGAGGACACATGGGAGACAATCTTCCTTTGAAATTATTGGTTAAGAACATGAGAGATATGATCATTCTTACTATTTGAATCACATGCATTGGTGATGTTCTCATTCCTTCTGTTAGGCGCCATTTCTAATCAATTCCATATGATATATTAGCCTATAAAATTATGAACTTTCTATAACTCTAAACATGGTATAACATATATCATAAATTAATGCCTCATAAATCCTAGAACCATATACTTTGGTTACATTGGAAGAATAAATCCTTTATAATGGTATGTAAGAAAAAAATCTGAATTATCCTAAGCATATCCACCTAGAGTGTCAAAACAGGTGCACAGTAAGGCCAGTTGTCATATACCAGGTTACCCCAGGTCAAGCTCGAAACACCTTGTCAGAGTTGTTACTCCTAGGTACATCTGTGCTAGAACCACATCCACTTGTAGTATCCATACAAGAATATATTTTCTAAGAATATCTAAATAATATATTCCTTACCAAAATTATTGGATGTTATTATATGTGTATCATCAAGTCTATCTTAGGGTTTTGTTCCCTAATCTACACATTCTAAATCTAGCTTCCAAGTTTTCTACTGAACTTCCATTGTTACCAACTATAACACCCCGACCACAGAAGCCCAGAGATGGTGCATTATTTTAATACATTGGCATGATTACAAAGAATAAAATCCAAAAGGATTTATTAGTTTAGTAGTTTTGGAAAACCATATACATACATAGGTTCAACATTAAAACTTTAAATGAATTACAACATATATGTTTTATTAAGAATATCCACAACTCAATGTTTATCCCTACAGGTCATTCATAATAAACTTCTTTATGTCTTGAGAAAATGAAACATAAGAAAGGGGTGAGCTCAGATGCTTAGTAAAGGTAAAAAATACAGTTGAAGATATCATAAACATAAACATTAGGCATTGTGAATAACTAAAAACACATGCATTTATAAATAATCTTGAACATAATATGATAGGAATATGAGATGAGTAAATATTACCAAAATACAACATAATCATGGGTATTATATTAGTCAAATAATCCCATGAACTATCAATTTATAGATTCATAATGAGGGAAACACATATGAAAGGAATTATGAAATATACCGCCAAGGCCTCAGCCAAGACGTCTAAAAATGATTAAGGCCTTAGGCAAAACCATATCTCAAAATGGAAAAGGCCTCAGCCAAGTCTATATATATTTGTCTCATGATACCTATCGGTGCATCAAGAGTATATAGAAGGCCCCAAACATCACTTAATACGTCCAATGAATTCCTTATATGAAAGGGGTGAACATAATCAATATATAAATTCCTATTGAAACTAATAATTAAAATGTAAATAACTTCCCTAATCATTTAACATAAACACTATCCATTCATAGTAAAATGGTGAATTGTATCAAGATAACACATCAACAGTAAAAATAATTAGAAACCTTTCAACAAAATATTATATATTATATCATAATAGATATAACTCAATGAATTACAAGATTCAACAAGGGATGTTGACATATATGAAGTTACTTTTAAATGAAACCATTGAAAAATTCCTGAGGAAATAATCCTTAAACATTCCAAAGTGTCCCATTCCACCATGAAACATTCAAATAATAATCCCTTAGAATATTTTGAGAATGAGAATACTATTGATATGATATAAAAATGGAATTACATACACTACATGCATGGAATTTTTGGTGAACAAGGCATATATTTCATAAAAGTTAATGCGAGATGAGGAAAAATCCTTTTTTACTTTTGAAAGAAGAGTTATTTTGGAATATAATTTTTATTTTCCATGAAATCAGATTGAAAACATGTATATCCTAGAAAATAAAAGTATAGAAAATTGAAATTATATTTTTGTCATAAATGATGTCCCACTGAAGTGAATTCATGTAAAAAAGAGTTCTTAATAATCTTTAGAAATAAAACACTTTAGAGCATTTTAAGTAAAGTATTAAAGAGAATTTTAAAGCAGAAAATCATGATTATTATCTTAAATCAAGAAATGATCCAAGATAATTTTTCATAATAAAATTAGTGGTTTTATAAAAATAATGGTGGAATAAAATACATTCTGGTGTGCACTTGAAAACAGGTAAGAATTCGATAAGTTCCCTTGAATTGGGTTTGTTTATCGGGATAAAATTTTGAATGATCCTTTTAAAACATGTAAATCCCCATAAAATAAAGAAGGATTATGGTTGTTAAAAATATATAGGACATTCAAACAGAATTTATATGTATTACATAAGAATAAATAATAACTTCATTGAGGTAAGTCAAGAATAAGAGCAACCTGAATGAAAATAGAGGTTCGGGTAGAAATCCATTACCACTTTGTAATCAATCAGTTCGTTTGCCCCAAAATTAATAATATTAAAATGATACATTGAATAACATGAAAATAGATATATTCATGATATTATACTTCAATGGGAATTATACATACACTATAAATAAGTAATGGTAGTGAATAAGGAATATCTCACAAAAATGGAAGTGAGATGAGGAAACCCCTTACCTTAAGTCTGGTGGTGTTATTCACTTGATCTTATTGTTTTGGATAACCAAATTAAATTCATTAATCAATATTTAAAGAAATTATTATTTATTTAATTGATTTATTTTGGACTTATTTAGTTCATTCATGTCCTTATTGATGGTCTTAAGAGGTTCAATTTTATTGTTTGGGAGCGTGTTCTTCCTTGGTACTCATGACCAGTTTACTTATATACTTGTAAGGATAAACATGTAATATGAGAATGGTTGTATAGAATATAAGTTTTATTTTATTTTTTAACTTCTATAATATTACATGGTTATAAAATTCATTTGGTTATTGTGAGTGAATATTAATCTTTATATAAAACTTTAATGATAATTGTTAGGGTTAATTGGCGGTTTTTTATCACAACGAAATCATTTTAGTTTATAAATTAATATCATGTGTGAAAAAAGATTCAAGAACATTAAATAAGTTATAATATATATATTATAGTCTATTTCAACCATAAAAATGGTTTCATGACCATAATTTAATACGGTTATAGAAATTGAAAATCCGTCGTCCTTGAATGTGATAAATTAACACATCTCGAATGGTGTTTTTATTTCTAGTATAAAAGAATGGGAAAGGAGAGATGATGATGAATAATTACATTATCACAACAACATTAAAGTAAATATAAGTTAATTTAGTTATCATAACATTTGTATGAAATGAGGTGAGGATAGAAAAAAAGGACAGAAAGGATCTCGAAATAAAATAAAAGTTTAGAAATCCCTTACGAAAATTCGTCAGCCTAACGACGTCACTTAAAAATTTATAAAATATTTTGATGAGATAAAAGGGGTATATCATAATTAATAAATAATATGGGAATTAAGGGGGATATGAAATGACATATACCAATATAATATAAAACAAATTAAAAGATAATAACATAATAAGAGTTCTTGAAAAAGAGAGAGATTTTGAGACGAAAATTCTGCAGCATAACGACTATTGAACATGGTTTAAGAAAAAAATTAAAAATAGAGAGGATATGGTTCACCCATTAATGAAAGAATAATAATATAGTATAGGTATTGAATAAAATTTAAATAATAACATGGAATTGAAACTTTAAATACATACCACATAAAAGAGAACTTGAATGGAAAAGAGAAGTTGAGAATTCCCTTACCTTGTAAAGTAACTCTCCAAAATTGAAGGTTGGGACACTGGGGGCATGAGAAAACCCTTTGAGGAATCATAAGGAAATAAAACTACCATATATCAGAGGATTATGAATTTGGAATGAAATAAAATGAAGGAATGAGTGGGTATTTATAATAAAAGAGAGAGTTTTTTTATTAATTTCCAATGACACCTCAATAATGGTATTTGCAAAACCATGGGCTTTCCCATGGTATTTGACCATAGTTTTGGCCACCTGGTACACCTCATATAATATTTTATTACTCAATAGTCTACCATAATTATTACATCATGATTACATCATTAATGATATTATTAAACATATTAAAAACCCAAAACTATTTTTTTACTATTCATGAAAAACTAAAGTATTTTATAAAATTCTCATAAATTATGAGTAACCTAATATCGAAATTATGAATTAAAAAATGAAATTTATTTTGTCATATTAATTCTCTAAATATGAAAATTTTAAATTTTATCTATGAAAATCCTTATTTATTAAAAATAATAGCGGACATAAAATGCATAGTAAAATTTTCGACACTTAAAAAAACTAAAATTATTTTACCATTTGAAATTAAATAATAGTGTTTTGATAAGAATATTTAATTATTATAAACATTAATAAAAAATTAGTTTGATATAATAATTTAAATCACTCTGAAATTTACAATTTTTACCTGAAAAATCATTTTATCAAATTCGTCATATATTTAAGAAAAAACTAAACTCAAAACCGAAATGACGGAACAAAAAATTTATTTATAATTTCTTAGGTGAGGTTACTACTCCATTGTTCATATTACTATTTATAAGGGTAAGTTACTATGCATAAGGGTAAGTTACTATTCACCAAAAATTAAGTTTGTCTTATCAGACGCTAATATCTTACTGAACACAACCATGTATGTCATTTTTTTGAAATTCAAATTAAAGAGGTGGAAAAAATTATATTTACTAGATCGGTTATAATAAAGTGGTGTTTTGTAGAGATTCAGTGTTTCATGCATTCTATATTAAATATATTTTTAAATTCTTGGGGTGTAACATTATCCCCTCCTTACAAAAATTTTCATCCTTGAAATTTGAAATTAAACTTTGAAAGTTAATGGTTGATACTTGAAAGTTCCCTTGTGGGAAACCCACATGAGGAATACGGTTAAAATGTCCTCTTAATAAGAGGAAAGGGAAATGAATAAGTTACTACAAAAAAACACATTCTAATCGGAGAACATGGTCATAGAAGAATAATGAAACTATCATGTTCTGATGGAAACTGATAGAGAACATGCTCAGATGAAAGATCATTACCACAAAACCTTAAACTACAATTATGAATAATTTTATTGATATCATGAAAAAAATTATAATACTACAAATTTTTTATTTAAGACTCTTTTCCTAGAGTTGATGAATTATTCCACTCTATAAGAGTAAAAATATACATTTTTATTTCATAAAAACAATATTATCCTTTGTTTGTACCTTGAACTATCTATACTTCATCTCTTAATACTAGCTTCATCATGTAGTGACATGATCAACTAAAACCATTTCAAAAATGGTTTAACATTCTAAAAGATCATGATACAATACTTTAAAATCATTCTCATATCCATATTTTCAAGATCCATGTACACATGGTCCTTAAAAATTCTCATTTTGTTTATAACTCTATGGTCTATCATGCTCAAAGCATATGCTACCTTATTTTCCTTTAATAAACATGAAGAATATCTAAATTTTCACATTTCAAACATATGAATATCAAAATCATGTTTCCTATTAAAATATAGTAATAACTCAAATTACTATAAAACCTTATTTCTAACATGCATTCATCCTTACACATGCTATTGGATATATGCTTTATATCCAAAAATGTGATAAACTCCATCAATGATAGCATAGACCACTTGTCGAAAAGTCAAGAATCAGTTTTTAGGTAGTCAATACTTATCCAAATGAATCATTTCTTAATCATTATATTCATCTTTAGAAATATATTAAGGGTTGTCCTTCCCTTAATCATGCATTTTCCAAAAATTTTAACTTTCCACTGAATATATTTTCTTGGTACCATTAAAATTATGGTTTCAAATACTTAATGAAAAAGTATTGCAGCATAATCCTCATATATTCAATAATTATTATAACAAGTACATTGCTGAAAAAATATTCAAATGACATGATTATTGACTAGGAATATTAATCATTCTACTTCATCTGTGGTAGCATCATAATCTGATCATTATACAAAATCATTATTTGGGGTATATTCCTTTGATGCTTGTGACATTGATTCACATAGTGTCCAATACCCTTACAGTTGAATCATAGTACATTGGAAACCTTTTTCTTACCCTTTCAATCATAAACTTGGTTTCCTTTTTCTCTAAACTTATAAAAAACACTCATTCCCTTCAAGCATTTACCAGGATGATTCTTACCATAGTTATCACATGTAGAAAAACCCTTCTTTCCCTTCTTCCCTTTACCCATATTTTTCCCTACCACCCTCTTCTTCTTCTGCTTCCCTTCAAAGCCATAGGACTCAGATAATTCTTTACATACCTTGTTAACACGTGATACTATTTACTCATGTGATGTAGACACATGGGAGACTATCTTTCTTTGAAATGATGGCTTAAGACTATGATATATGTGATAATTCTTACTATTTTCATCATGTGTATTGGTGATTTTATCATTCCTTCTATTAGGCGCCATTTATAATCAATTCCATATGCTATATTATCTCATAAAATTATGAAATTTCTATGACTATAAACATGGTATAACACATATCATAAATTAATGCATCGTAAATCCTAGAACTATATACTTTGGTTAGTTTGGAAGAATAAATCCTTCATAATGGTATATAAGACAAAAATTGTGAATTATCCTAAGCATATACCCCATGAGGGTCAAACCAAGTGTGTAGTAAGGCCTATTGTCGTATATCAGGTTACCCCAGGTCAAGCCCAAAACACCTTGTCAGAGTTGTTACTTCTAGGTACATCTGTTCCTGAACCACATCCACTTGTAGTATCCCTACAAGGATTTATTTGCTAGGAATTTTAAAATAATATATTCCTTACCAAAATTATAGGATGTTCTTATATATTTATCATCAAGTCTATCTTATGGTTTTTTCCCCTAATATATGTTTTTTAAATATAGCTTTAAAGTTATCTACTAAACTTCCTTTGATACCAACTATAACGCCCTGACCCCAAAATCCCAGAGATGGTACGTTATTTTAATACATTAGAATGATTAAAAGGAATCAAATACCAAAGGACCTTGTAGTTTAGTAGTTTTGGAAAACCAGATACATACATAGGTTCAAAATTATAACTTGAAATGAATTACAACATATAATTTTTATTGGGAATATCCACAACTCTAAGTTTATCCCTGCAAGTCCTTCATGATATACTTCTTTATATCCTAAGAAAATGAAACATAAGAAAGGGGTGATCTCAGATGATCAATAAGGGTAAAAAATACAACAGAATATATCATAAACATAAACATTAGGCATAGTGAATAACTAAAAACACATGCCTTTGAAAATAATCTTGAACATAATATGGCAGGAATATGAGTTGAGTAAATATTTCCATAATACAAAATAATCATGGGTATTATATTAGTCGAATAATAACATTAACTATCAATTTATACCTTCATAATGATTTAAATGCATATGCTGGACATTCTGAAACATATCTTCAAGGTCTCGACCAAGATGTCTAAAAATGATTAAGTCCTCTGCCAAAATCATATCTCAAATTGGGCAAGGCCTCAGCCAAGTCCATATCTATTTGTCTCATGAGACCTACCGATGCATAGAGAGGCTATAGAGGACCCCACCCATTAATTAATAAGTCCAATTCATTCCTCTTATAAAAGGGGTGAACATAATCAACATATACATTCATATTGAAAGTATCAATTGAAATGTAAATAACTTCCCCAATCATTTAACATAAATACTAACCATTCAGAGTAAAATGGGAAATGGTATCAAGATACCACATCCACATTAAAACTAATTAGAAAACATTCAAAAAAATATCTTAGATGATATCATAAGATATAGACCTCAATAAATTACAAGATTCAACAAGGGATGTTGACATAAATAAAGTTACTTTTAAAAGAGACCATTGAATTTTTTTTGAGGAAATAATCCTTAAACATTCTAAAGTGTCCCATTCCATCTTGGAAAATTCAAATCATAATCCCTTAAAATATCATGAGAATAAGGATAATATTGATATGATATACCAAATGGAATTACATACACCACATTCATGGAATGAGTGGTGAACAAGGAATATATTTTATAAAAGTTAATGTGAGACGAGGAAAAATCCTTTTACTTTTGAGAGAAGAGTCCTTTTGGAAAATCATTTGTATTTTCCATGAAATCATATTGTAAACATGTATATCCTAGAAAATAAAATTCCAGGACATTTAAATTATATTTTAGGCATAAATGATGTCCCACTAAGGTGAAATCATGTAAAAAATAGTTCATAAGAATCTTTAGAAATAAAACATTTAGAGCATTTTAAGGAAAGTATGAAAGAAAATTTTAAAGTTGAAAAGCATGTTAGTTATATTAAATCCAGAAATGATGCAAGATAATTTTTCATAATAAAATTATTGGTTTTATAAAAATAATGTAATCTTAAAATAGATTTTGGTGTTCATTTGAAAATGGGTAAGAATTTGAGAAGTTCCCTTGAATCAGGTTTGTTTATCGGGATAAAATTTTGAACGATGCATTTAAAACATGTAAATGCCCATAAAATAAAGAAGGATTATAGTTAGTAAAAATATATAGAACATTAACATATAATTTATTTGGATTAAATTAGAATAAATAATAATTTCATTGAGGTAAGTAGAGAATAAGAGTAACCCGCATGAAAATGGAGGTTCGGGTAGAAATCCATTACCACTTTGTAATCAATCAGTTCGTTTGCCCCAAAATTAATAATATTCAAATGATAACTTGAATACCATTAAAATAAATAGATTCATGATATGATTTATCAATGGGATTTATACATACACTATACACAAGTAATGGTAGTGAATAAGGAATATCTCACAAAAAAGGAAGTGAGATGAGGAAACCCCTTACCTTAAGTCTGGTGGTGTTATTCACCTGATCTTATTATTTTGGATAACCAAATTAAATTCATTAATAAATATTTATAGAATGTATTATTTATTTAATTGATTTATTATGGCCTTATTATGTTCATTCATGGCCTTCTTGATGGTCTTAAGAGGTTCAATTTTATTGTTTGGGAGTGTTTTCTTCCATGGAATTCATGATCGGTTAACTTATATATATGTAAGGATAAACATGTAATATGAGAATGGTTGTCTAGAATAGAAGTTTTATTTTATTTGTTAACATCCAGAATATTACATGTTTATAAAATTCATTTGGTTATTGGGATTTTATATTAATCATTATATAAAACTTTAATGATAATTGTGTGGGTTAATTGGTGGTTTTTTTATCACAATGAACTAATTTTAATTTATAAATTAATACCATGTGTGAAAAAAGATTTCAGAATATTAAATAAGTTATAATACATATATTATAGTCTGGTTCAACCATCAAAATGGTTTCATGACCAAAATTTAAGACAGTTATAGAAATTGAAAACCTGTTGTCCTTGAATGTGATAAATTAACACATCTCAGATTGTGTTTCATTTCTAGTATAAAAGAATGGGAAAAGGAGAGATGATGATGAATTATTCCATTATCACAACAAAATTAAAGTAAATTTATGTTAATATAGTGATCATAACATTTTGATGAAAGGAGGTTAGGAAAGAAAAAAAAATAATATAAAGGAACCTAGAATAAAAGGAAAGTTGAGAAATCCCTTACGAAAATTCGGCAGCCTAACAGCGTCACTTAAAAATTCATAAAATATTTTGATTGGAGAAAAGGGGTATATCATCATTAATACAGAATATGGAAAGTAATGTGGATATGGAATGGAAAATCATAACATAATATAAAATAAATTAAAATAGAATAACATAATAAGAGTTCTTGAAAAAAAGAGAGATTTTGTGAAGAAAATTCTGCAATATAACGACTATTGAACATGGTTTAAGAAAATATTAAAAAGAGAGGGGAAAGAGGTTAAAAATTCATAAAAGACTCATAATATAGTACAGGTATGGAATAAAATGTAACTAAGAGCATATTATAGAAACTTGAAATACAAACCTCATAAAAGAAAACTTGAATGGAAAAGAGAAGTTGAGAATTCCCTTACGTTGTAGAGTAACTCCTAAAACTTGAAGGTTGGGACCTTGGGGGATTGTGGACACCTTGGGAGGACTCATAGGTAGGTAAAACTACCAGATCTTATAGGATGATGAATTTATAATGAAAGAAAACAAAGGAGTGCGTGAGTACTTATATTAAAAGAGGGAGAGTTTTTTATTAATTTCCTTTGACACCTCATTAGTGGTATTTGCAAAACCATGGGCTTGCCCATGGTATTTTCCAATGGTTTCGGCCACTTGTCCCACATCATATTATATTTTATTACTCAAGATTCGACCTTGATAATTACATAATGATTAAATCATGATTACATCATTAATGATTTTTTTAAACATACAAAAAACTCAAAACTACATTTTTACTATTAATGAAAAACTAGAGTATTTTATAAAACTATCATAAATTCAGCATAAAATAATATCAACGTTATGAATTAAAATATCAAATTTATTTTATCATAAAAAATATATAAATATTATTATTTTTTACTTTCATCTATGAAAATAATTATTTATTAAAAATAATATCGAACAAAAAATGCATGATAAAATGCATAGTAAAATTTTTGACACATAAAAATAAAATAAAATTATTTTAGCAATTGTAATTAAAGAATAATGTTTTGATAAGACTATTTCATTATTATAAACATTAATAAAACCATAGTTTTATATAAAAATTTAAATCTCTCTGAAATGTACAATTTTTACCCGAAGAATAAATTTATCAAATTCATCATATTTTTAAGAAAAAACTAAACTCAAAACTGAAATGATAGAACAAAAAATTTATTTATACTTTCTTAGGCGAGGTTAATACTTCGTTGGTAATATTACTATTCACAAGGGTAAGTTACTATGCATAACGGTAAGTTAATATTCACCAAAAATTAAGTTTGTCTTATCAAACTCTAAATATCTTACTCAACGCAACCGTGTATGTCAGTTTTTCGAAATTCAAATCACAAAGGTGGAAAAAATTATGTTTTCTGGATAGGTTATAATAAAGTGGTATTTTGTAGAGACTAAATGTTTCATTAATTCTATATTAAATCTATTTTTAAATTCTTGGGGTGCTACATATATCCTGTCATTATAGGATTTACCTAAGACGTTACTATTCTTAAATTTAGTAAGAGATCCTCCTTGTCCTCTTTATTCAAGAATATTGTTCATTTTATGCCCTTTTATTTACAATTAATAATTTTTGGATATGTTTTTACACATCCCTATTATTGCCCATTTGATTTAAAAATTATTATAGAGCCATTTCTCTTTCATTAAACCATTTTTATTAACCTTTATGTACTGCTGTTATGATGCTGTAATTGCACTGTGATTTTTCCATGCCAAACCTTTTTGTTGTGAATACCATTGCTATTTCCACTCAAGGGTATTAACCTAGAAATACCTATAATTATTTTATTTAGAATTCCATGTATTTTTTTCACACTTCTTGATTATGGAATTAAATTTGATGAAATATGTTCTTATGATATATGATCTATATGGAACACTTATGCATGTACGTGATATCATTATAATGGGTGTTCCCAGATTGAACTCTTGGGTAATGTTTTAGTCTCATGAGACACAATGTATGATGCATGGGAGGTTATCCTAAGAACATTATTTTATTATTTCTTGGTGGTTAACCTTGACTTATGTTTATAATGTCATGTTTGAAGTTGTTTCCACATTCCCATGTTGATTTTATGTTATCATGCTATGTCATGCCTCATTGTTCATGGTTATGACCATCAACCCTTTTATGCCCCATTGAAATACCCATTTTATAACATGTAATACCTTCTTCATGTTATGATTTTATTATTCCCTTATTGGGATTTATATCTCACTCCTTTTTTATGTATATCCCTAGGTTATCCCATGCATTTTTAAGAATGATAGACTAATATGAGCATGTTATGGAATTTTTCAATAATGTTGATATAACCCCTATTTTAAGTTGTTATATAATGTACCTAAATCCAAAAGACAGTATACTTATCAATATTATGGATTTTTTTATTTGTATTATTATGTAATAAATCATGATTTAATGTGTAATAAAGATAAGGGCTATCATACCCACCACATATTACATAATAATCACCATAGGGTAATATTTAACACCATCCTATATCACCACTATATAATATCCAACACCAACCTATCATCACTACTACTAAAGGGAGAGTGGGTAAGTTGGGGTAGTCAGCCATCTAATTCACCACCAGCCTAGACATTGGAAGAAAAACCAGAACCCAAAACATTTGAGCCATGGTAGGGTTATCCAACTTGGGTAGGGTGCATACAGATGTAACATAATATAGATGATAGATAGATATCACACAATACACAACCTATGGATTGATATCAAATACACTATAATACTCTACATGAACACCATTTCACCACAAAATATCCTTCATAACTACTACCACCTCTATATGAATCACCCTATGAAACCTCCATACATAACCGCACAATTAAATTTTAATTTAAAGGTTCCACAATTTTCCTGAATTAAAGAGTTACCTCTAACTTATATTTACTAAGAAATTTCATTTAACATTAAAAAATCCCATTCACTTATTATATAATTCAATTAATAAAAAAACTACATTATAATTCTATCCTATTCTTTTATTTAAAATTTAACCCATGATTATTATTTTAACAAACCATATCTTTTCAGTTTCAACATTTCAAGTTAATTCCATAGCTAACCAAGAAACTTTCATAACCACACCACTCAATAGCTCATCACCCGACATCAACCATCACCACAACACATACCACAACAACCAAACATTGCTTCATTTCCCACCATATCCCACACCCAATAAGGTCCACATCGTTACCTCAAAATCCCCAACATAGTTCACATAACCACAATAGTAAACATATAGAAAAACTGTCTGATTTTCACAACACTCCCTTCAAAATTCAACAAAATGGATTCCATTAATTTAATTATTTACTTAGAATGGGTATAATCACTCAAATTTTTATTTTATTGGGAAACCAATTCTTTAACCATATATAAGTGATTATCCATTTCATTTGGGGTGAGTTTAAATAACCAACACTATAAGGCTTTTAATAAAAAATCAACTACAACATAAGTCTCCCAAAAATTGTGATTTCTAGCAATAGAAACAATAATGCATAAAAAATAAAGGAAGTATCATAAAAGCAATAAAAATTTGTGACTTCTCCTCATTCACATCATATTCCGATTTATCCAAATCATTATCTTCATTAATCCAATGCTTACCATCCCCCTAAAAGAAGTCAAAAGCATGCAATCCCCATATATACAAAAAATGGGGAGAATGAGGATAACATACTACAAATAATCTTTTTAAACATGGTGTACTGAAAACAAGTGGGGAAATTGATATGTTATCATAACCTCAAATAGAACTCACTGTTATAGAAAATAGAGTTTAAACCTAACTTTTAACATTCTTAGAAAACATGAAAATGGTGGTTCTAATGGATGAATACTAATCTTCAAGTTTCACTGATATAATTATGCTTCATCGAAAGTTTAATAAAACAAGGAAGAATCAAAGGTAAAAGGTTTCATACTTTTAAGATATGTGATATGGTTTTTCGATAATTATCATGGTTTAATTTTCATTTAACTTACTTACTGAATGACCCTATTTAAATATTTAGAATTTAATGAAAGTAGTTTTAAATATAATTTAATTTAAATTAATTATTTTAAACCATTTACGTTAAAAAGTAATATTTATGACATTGTAGGAAGAAACTAAAAATTTTGATTTTTTTTGGAAATTTTGAAAAAAAACAGGAAATGTTGCTTCTACTACCCCCCCAAAAAAATTGTTACCACAAGAATAACTTGATTTCACTAGAAAAAATTATAATAACCAGAAAAATTAGATAATAATATAATAAAATTATATTTATAGAACAACGTACTACCACCTGAACAACTTGCCACCCCTAGAACAACCCACTACCCTAGAGCAACCTGCCACTCCCAGAATAATCTGTTACCGCTAGAATAAGCTGCAACCACCAAAATGAGAAAAAAATTAAAAATTTATTGGAAAATAAGTCCTAAAAACCTTTTATGGAACCTCTATGATTAGGGAAAAATGATTTTTTAGCGACTAATGAATTATATTTAGGAATAGACCACACCCCATTGATCAAGGTTTCAGTGAGTAGATGTCACCTAATGAGTTTTTTTTTGAAATTTTTATTTATTTGAATTATATAGAATTAATTTGTATAGTTAATTAATTTGATTGTTTTATCTTTAGTTAGGGACTAATTTGGTTTTAAGATGGCCGGTTTTACTTGGAAAATATTTGATGAGAGTTTTTAGGATGTGATTTAAAGGGATAATCCCAATGAATGTGGTCAGTGGTCCTTATGTGTTACCCTATGGTTTATGAATTTTATGTATAAATAATGTGATATGTAGTATATCCACTACAGGATATTATGTTTTTAAAATTGAATAATTTTTTTAGATAAAAATTAATGCCTAATAATGGATTGAACAAAGTGTTAAGGGCCATGATAGACTCTTGAGGGCTGGCTTGATGCCTCGACCACCAATTGCCAAGGATTATTTTATAAATGCATGTTATGAGATGTAATAAACCTATAGGGGTATAACCAGGTTGAGTGAGACATAGTGTCTCTTAGTAAATGTTCCCATAATGACTCTTTATAGATAATAGCATTGGTTTGGGAGTTATTGGACCGAGTTGGCCCTAGTGAAACTGTGGGATGCCTTAAAGCCTTTATATTAGCTGGGATAATCATGGGGTGAGTGTTCCTCCACCACTGAGATATAAAGACCTATGTGGGTATAAACTTTGTAGTTTTTTCATGGGTTGGGCGAGAGGGATGACCTAATATTACTTGGGGAATTGAGAGGGACATTAATCCTTCTCGCTAGAATGGTGATAGTGTGTTTTACCCTTTAAGATGAGTGAGGCCAAATGTGATTGTGATGATGTCGAGGGATTCTATGATCTCTAAGTGATTATTTTATATCCAAGAGAGTAGATTAGTATTGAGGATCCCATGTAGGCTTTTATTCTATGGTGCGACCTAAGGGCCCCCAGTGGGTTCTCGGTATAACATTGACCCAGGAGAAAGGGGAAGTGATGGTAGGCAGATGGTGTTTATTTCAAGTGTCACCTAAGAATCTGAATCAATGGTGTGAGATTATGAGGCTATAGTGACAATGACATGAGATATTATGGGAGGGACACACTACCCTTGAATATTGTAAATAGAAATCTTGGGTCTTTTCACCAGTGATTCAGCCTTTGGGTCTATATAAAATTCCCAAGTCATGTTACTTGGGATTCGACCCTCAGGTGTATATAGAATACCCAGGGATGAATGCCTATGATTTTTTCATTAAGCCTATTATATTATGACTTGATCTTGGGTAGATCATGTTCCCTTGATAAATTGGTTATATGATTTTGGGGAGAGATAATTCCCTCAATAGTTGTTAGATTGACTAAGATTTACTCCTAAGAATCAACTATATGCATGATATAATAGATTTCCTAGTATTTTTTCCTAGGAATCAAATGTATGCTAGTTACCACTATATTTCGTGGGTTTTTACCTTAGAATCAGATTACAGGTATATGCGGATTATCAATGTGTTTACCTTGGAATCGACCTATGAGTTTATGTGTATTTTATATGTTTTCCCTAGTAATCGGCCTATGGGTCTATATGGATTTCCTGGGTGTTTTACTAGGAATTTTACTTCAGGTATACTATATTTTCTAGGATAAACTCTTATAAATTAGTTCTTGTACCTATTACTATATGAATTTTTAGCCTGATATTATGCTAAGAGACACTCTAGCAATGGATGAAGTTGGTATAGTTGATCCTATGTGTCTTATTAGAACCTAAGGATCAATAGTGATTATTTTATTTATGATTCTAAAATCTATTTAGTTATATAGCTGATAATATCACTTGAAAATACATAGTATTTACTATTTATGTATGGGACCCTCGTTGGTGGTGCCATACTGAGCTGAACACACACCTTACTTGAGTGACCATGACACTTGGGAACCTAAGAAGAATTCACTAATTGTTGGTCCAAGATGGGAATAGGCCCAAATTAGATTTATTTAGTAAGATAGATTGATAGGATTGGATACTGGTATGAAAAGTATTGAAAATGGTTTTTGAGCCTTAGTGTATTTATATTATTTTATTTATTCATACGTGATCAACCCAGTGGAATAATAGTTGTTGTATGATGGAATGATCAAAAGTGTTTATGATAGATTTATTTAATATTTTATTTGATATATCATGTTTTGTTTTGTATTATTATGTGTACTATGATGGATGCTTATTATTGTTGGATGATGTTTGGTTATTTTCAATGTTGCATACTCTAATATGGCTGTATAATTTCCCCATGGTACTATTGGTTCCATACACAATGAAAGCACCTATTGGTCCTATAACCAACTCTTCTTTTGTCAAATTTAATGAATCATTCACAATGTATGTGATGTGAACACCATGAGAATTTTTTTTCCTGAAGAATATTGACAATTTATTATTTCTAAAGCAAAGAGATATGATCTTTTCATGCTAATTTATAACTAATTTAAAAAACAATAAGAAATATTACCTCAGTCTTGAGATATTTCTTTATTAATGGTGTTGATTGTTCTAACCCAATCAGTGTATCATAATTTTTTAATGAGGACCTAAAGAAGATCCCCTATGGTGGTGATCCACACAAGATCCTTCAATCTATGAACAATTCCATCGAAATGTAGGGTGATAGCGCATCTAATTGACCATGTTACATTGTCCGCTTTGATTGCTTTATATTCCTTTCTTCTTGAATGAATTTATATTATTATTCTCATTATTGAGTGGAAAATGGGAGGAGGGATATCTTGAGAGGAAGTTGTTGTGCATAATGATTAACCTTTCTCTGATTAACATAGCGGTCTATAAATAGACCTTATGTTAGAGTTTAATTTCAATTAATTTCCTAACAAACCTAAACATTGAATTAATTCCCAATAAACCCCATGCTATGTAAATAATAATAATAATATTATTTTACTTATGATGTGTGAATAATTACATAATAATAAATATTTATTTGATAAGCTAGTAAATAAATATTTATCATCAAACAAAATCTGGTCTGATCCTCCTCCTCAATATTTATTGAATTATTGAATAAATATTTAAATAAATAATATTAATTAAATAAATAAATTAATATTCTATTTAGAGTCTGATATTAAAGAAAATACTTTATGCATGAACCTCTAGGATTCTTCCTCGGTGACATTAGGTGGGCATTCCTAAAGTCCAATATTATTGTCCAACAATGGGTTAATGCACCCATAGAGGAAGAAGATATATCACAATGATAAAAACCACATATGAATTCTCATCGTTTAATATAATATCTTTATTGCGATATCTCATTAAATAGGTTGCACACCCATTTTTTCAATATTTATGCTTGATATATCTTTCATTGACTATCTAAAATTAACTCATTGATACACCATGACTTTGGAATTCAATGCGATGGTTCCATTTCAATCAAAGGGAAAAGATATAATCTTCCATAAATTTGGAAGGGATGAATCCTTTCTTAACTCATTCATTAATAACGTATCATTCATGAATCACTCAGCATACCCAACTTTGTTTTGATAATATGTCATCATGGTTTATGAAAATACATCAAAGTGTGTGGGTCATGTAATACATTAATAATAATCATAAAATCTAAGGATCATTACACAAGCTTGCTGACAGGAATATCCAATGACATGGAAACATGTGGAATTCCTAATGGTGGGTCTATTATTATAATCTATCATATTAGAGATTACCAATTGTGAACTTCATGAAATAAAGTATCATTAGATTATGAATACTCACACCTGATAGTTAACATACTATTTTTCCCATCATATAATTTTATCTGGCCATAGAATAATATTTAAGAATATAATCATAGCATTTCAAAGTTCCCATTATAATAGGAAACTACAATGAAATTTTCAATACAATAGATACTCTAGAAAATCATTACTTTAAATAAATTCATAAAAATGAAACATATGTAATAAGATAATTTTATTCACTTATTTGGATATATATGCAATATATAGTACAAACAATTTTTTCTAGGAAACCAAGTCCAACAAACTCCCACTTGGACTAGATTCAACTACTAATTAATTTCAATCCATTATCTCTCACATAATGATAATGTTTCTACTGAGTTAAGGCTTTCATTAAGGGGTCTTCCATGTTGTCTTCCTTGAAAACTCAGCTTACTACGACATCACCTCTATGAGAGTAATCCATCGATAGATGATAATTCTAAAGTATTTGTTTCATCTGCTGATGTGATATTGGATCCTTTGCAGAATCCACCACTATAGTATTATCATAATATAGTGTTATAGTGTGTTTAATTCTAGGAACCACATCAATCTATTAGATAAATTTATGAATCCAAAATTCATCTTTATCTACCACATAATCAACAATGTACTCATACTCTGCTATAAAATTAATAACCATTACTTACTTTGAGATATTCTAGATCACAAGACCTCCATTTAAGGAAAAGATATATCCTAATTATGGTTTATGATCATCTTTATCTATTGGGAAACTAAAATTTTCATATCCCCTGATGACTAGCTTTTCATCTCCTCTATTGACTAGAAATGGATCCTCAGTATGCTTTAGATACTTAAGGATATTTAAGACTAACATCCAAATGGATGTCCCCTTAGTCATATTGATATCTTTATACCACATTTAATGTATAGGTGACATTTAGAATAGTAAATAACATAACATATATGAATGACCCAATTTATGATGTGTATATAGCCCTTTCCATCCTATATCTCTCCTAATATTCCTAAGGACAAATTTTATGGGAGAGATGAATTCCATGTGACACTAGTAATAATCCCTTATTGTATTGTTTCATACCAAATCTCTTTAGTATCTTGTCAATGTACATACTTTGACTTATTTCAAGTAGCCTCTTGGATATATCAGAATGGATCTTGATCCCAATAATATATGTTACTTCTATTAAGTCCTTCATGGAGAATCACATGTCTAACCAGGCATTAATGGACTATAATACTAGTATTTTGTTTACAATAAGTAGTATGTCATCAACATAAACTATTAGAAAAATGACTGCACTCCTACTAAACCTCTTATAGACCCAAGGCTCATATTAGTTCTTTATGAAACCATATTTCATTATGGATTCATCAAATCAAATGTTCCATGACCTTGAGGATTTATTTAATCCATAAATGGATATTTATAACTTGCATACTTTGTTGGAATCTTTTAAAGTTACAAAATATTTTGGTTGTGTCATATAGACATCTTCCTGAAGAATCCTATTAATGAAAGCTATTATGACATCCATATACAAAATCATATAGTTTGGTAAGATGATATTTAAAGTATAATTATAATAAATTTTATAATACAAATTGGAGAAAAGGTTTCATCGTATTCTATGCCTCGATATTGTGTGAACCCCTTTTTCAACCAATCATGCCTTATAGGTATAGAATTTTCCATACATGTCCAATTTATTTTTGAATACCCATTTTCAACCAACATTATTTACATCCATCCGAGGATCTACCAAAATCCAAATAGAATTTTGGTGTATGGAATTCATTTAATAATCTTTAGATTCTTTCCACTTGGAAGGTTTTATGCCACTCACTACTTCATTATAGGTTACATGATCATTATTATCAACTAATAATGAGTTACAATCCTCAATGACTAGAAAACCATATCATTTTTTGTTATCTAACCTCTCTCATAATCCTACATAGTGCTTGTATCTCTAGAAATTTCTTTTCCACGAGACTTTGTGAAATCTTTTATAATACCAACTCTTTTGTATGTCGATTCTAGACTTCATTGAAGTCTATCTCACCCCATCTATCACTTTTAGATGTATGATCCCTCTCAAGGAACTTTAGGCATATATCAACTACAACTAACTTATCTGAGGGTTAATATAGATAATATGACATTGTTTCCTTGGGGTATCTAATAATGATACACTTAGTGCCTTAGAGAGAAAGTTTGTTTCCATAAAAACAATTAACAAACACTTCATAGAAACACATTCATATATATGATGGGACAAATTTATTTCCATACTAAAGTTCATATGGAATACTATTTTCTAATTTAATTAGAACCCGATTCAAAATGTGTGTTACTTTTTGTAATGTGCATCCCTAAAAGGATAATGGAATACTCACATGACTCATCATTCATCTCACGATGTCTAATTGGGTATAGTTCCTCCTTTCACTTACACCATTCCATTTTGGTGTATAAGGAGGAGTGGGATTGATAGAATCCCAAACTCCTATAAATAATAAATGAAGTTGTGATTAAGATATTATATAGCATAATCTAAGTAGAGTTTCTTAATATTCTTACCAAGCTGGTTCTTAACATCATTATTATATTACTTGAATTTGTTTAAAGGAATCTGACTTATACCTCATTAAGTATATATTACTGAATTAATTAGTAAAAGTTAAGAAGTATGTGTACCCATCTCTAGATTCAATTGGAAATGGTCCACACACATCAGTATGAAAAAACTCAAGAATATATATGAACCTTTCACATTTTCTACTAAATAGGGCCTTGGTCATTTTTCCTTTCAAACATGTGTGACATACACCATTTTTTTAGTTCAAATTAGTTAAAATATCCATCATTGTGTAATATGTTCAAATGATTTCCATTTACAATACCTATCTAGTGATTCCATAGTTGGGTGTGGTACGAGTCACACTAATTGTTTTTTTATTGATTTCGATTACTTGTTTCATGTAATCCAACATTGAAAGACCTTTATTTAAATGTGTCTTACCATAACATATAGTTTCTTTATTAAATAAGCAATACTTATTTCCAAATTTAAAAATAAATCCATATTTATCAAGTATAGACACAAAAAATAGTGTAATTACTGATTGAAGGCACATAATATAAATATTTAAAGTCCAAGATCATTCCAGTTGGCTACATGAGGTGGTAATCACTAATAGCCACATTAGTAAGTCTGGATCTGTTGGTTGCTCATAGATCCACCTCACCATATAAAATCATTTAGAATCTATATGCTTCATGTATTTTAATACATATGTGAGCACCCTATTCTATATCTAATACCTATTTTATAGGAATAAATAAATTTACCTTGATAAAAAATGCACATGTATCCCCCCTTGATTATTTTTTGGGTTTAGTTTTTCTTCCTGTGGCCCTTCTTGAAAAATGAAAAACAGATAGCCTTTTGTTATTTTAATTTCCCCTTTATTCTACTCTTTTTGGAATAGAGTTGTGAATAAGATTTAGACTTATAGTTTGTCTTGGATATCTTTTCTTAGACTTTCCTTTTATTCACTATAAGAATAGAAGGATTTTTTCACTCTACATCCTTTTCAACATAGTGACGTAGAGTGAGAATATATGGTATAGACTTTTCTATATGGTTCATATTAAAATTTATTATAAAATTGGAGAATAATTGAGGGATTGATTAAATAATGAGACTAGTGCATAGTTCTTTATGCTTCTTAAACCCTAGATCCTCTAGTCTCTCAATTTTTCCAAAGAGGTTGACTACATGAGGCCTAACTGGTTCACCTTCTCCCAGTTTTCTTGCAAAGAGTTCCATGGATATCTCAAACCATTATTGTATTTTTATATCATGATAAATATCATATAGATGTTGGAACATGATATAGGCATCCATGTTCTCATGTAAATTTATGAGATCAATAGACTTGGATGAAAACATTAATCATTGAACATCTAATACATCATTAAATTTTTTTTTATAGAAAATGAACTGCTTATTAATTGCCTCCTTAGTAAGTAGATTAGGTATTAGGGATTCTAGAATGTAAGATTTCCATTCATGGTATAGTATACCTATAAGATTTTGAACCATTATTGGAATTTGATGTAAGTTAGGATACAGTCTTTCTCCAAAATTTATCACAGATATAATGTGATTGAATAAATTTTCATTATTATACAATGATATAAAAGTATATTATTATAACTTTAATTGATTACAATTTATGTGAGACATAATAATTTTAATTTTTTTAGGTATCCCACTATTTTATCAACTCTCAAAAACCCTCACCATTAAACTCAGAATGACCCATCACTCGTATATTTTAGTGTAAAGGATCCATACTTTTATTTTTATAATCCAGATGAATGCCATGAAAATTATAATAAATCATTTTGGTAGGTAGTATATACAAATGAAAATGGAAGTTATGTGATCCATTGACTGGTATCCTTGATCTAGATATCTCAAATAAGATTTTCTCAACACTTTCCTATAAATTTTTATTGGAATGATTAAGGATATTAAACCTAATAAAGATTCAGTTAAGTTGACTAACTATCTATGTTAATACTTCCTAGGAATTAAAAGTGTCCCAAATGGAGGTTTAACCAATACATTAATTATGAGTTTATTTTAATTTAGACAATGGAAGGCATAATGACTTAATATTAAATTGGGGGATTTTGTTTATTATGCGTAAATTTTATTATTTTATCTTTTACATGTCATGTTAATATTAAGTTGATTTTACTTAAGTGATTAACCATGTATAGATAAAATATTTATGCATAATACTTTTATTTTAATTCCACATTTTCATGTTAATATATTTATTTATGTGATCACATTCTTACATCTATAAAATAAATTATGAAATAGAAAAAAATAAAATAAATAAGAGGTGACATGATCATGAGATTTAACTAGTGGTTTGTTTATTGTGTGGACAATAAACAAATCATTGAACCTAAGGAAAACAATAATTTGAGTTGGTTTGGGAATTATTTTTCATCATCCCACCTCTATTATGTGTATATACTTGGTTTGGTTTCACCTGATATCTACCATGAAGAAACTCCATGCACTCAAGAGATCCATCCTCACAGTACTTTTACTTTACTCATAGGTAAAGGGAACCAAAAGGGGGTTTAAATAAAAGAATTCATGGGCATGTTAACACATAAATAATAAGAAGGTAGGGATGAATTACATACCATAAAATAAATTTAATAAAATAATTACCAAAACCCAATCATTAATTATATAAAAAATCATACACACACAAGTTTGTCTCAGATTATGATCATCCACTTTTTTAATTAGCACACATTTAAAATAACTATCTAGAATTCATTTTGATTCATTTTTTTGTTAATTTAAAATACATGTGAATTAATCTAATTAATTATCTAATTATTCAATTAATTCAATTTATTTTAATCTCCATCCAATCTATACCAGAGATACCAATTATCTATGATTTTTAAAAAAATTAATAAATTAATTTTATTTAAAATTTAATAAAATAAGTACACATCTTATACTAGGAAGTAACTCTATGAGTAAGTTTTCAAACTAATATTCATTTATTAAGACTATATATAGTATAATCATTTGGTATATAGAATACACTTTTTTATCACCTAATTACATGGAGTTTATGAGTTAGTAAATTACACACAAAAACATTTTAATTAACAGAGCGTGTAATAATTTTAATGTGCAAAAAGTAGTCGATGTATTACAAATATACATGGTAATAAGTTTAGATTTTATATAGAAATTAATTAATCATTTAATATCTTAGGAAAAATATCATATGGAATGTATGAGTCAATAAATGACACACATAACAGATGATGATGAGGTTTATGGAGTAATAAATTAATTTCAATTCTCTATATAAATAGGTTGGGTACATGACATGCACATCCAACTACACATCATGTATATCATTATTTATATATATATGATACATGTGTAGGGAATAGACATGTATCAATACATGTATATTTCTTAGGTATATTATTCTCACATATGAAACACATCATGAAATCTCCTTTTTACGTGGTTTCTATTCTTGGTGTTGTGTAATAAATGCATGACACAACATGGACCCTATGTTTTCATCTCTGAAAATATGTAGACTACATAGTGTACAATCAAATGAGATGTGTTCCAGCTTGGTCTGGTCAACATGTGGTGTGAATTTAATGCATGTTGTGTTTATTTAATGTACAACACTCCAAATTAATTCGTGAATCTTCTTGATGTATTGAAAATTATTACACGTTGTGTACCTTTGGGATACTCGCTGTGTAATCTTTTCTTATCTATCTAGAATTGATAGAACCTTTGAATGGGTTCTTCAGATGTTATTAATTAATATTTAATCATATTTGGATTAAATTTGTGAGAAAAAATGGGAGGAAGAATACATCTTGAGACTCATATTATAAGAATGAATTTATTGAAATAAAAACTACCTTTTAAATTGGTACACAATCAATAAAAACTAAATAATAATAAATTGAACATGACTGCTTTGATAACACATGTTGGTTCTGAATGTAAAAAAAGTTTATATTGGGCATATCTCTTAATAAATATTGTTTGAATCAAATGAATCATTCTCAGTGTAAAATATGTGAATTCCACGACCAATGAATTTTTTCCTAAGAATATTGACAAATTATTTTTTTGAAACAAAGGTAGAGGGAATTTTCTTGTTAATTTATAATTAATTTATAACATAAGAAGGAAGATTACCTCAGTCTTGATATTTTTCTTTCTTGATGGTGTTTATTTTTCTATCATGATTAGTGTATCATAATTTCATAAAAAGGAACCAAAGTAGATCCCCTCTATCAGTGATCCACATGTGGTCCTTTGATTTCTGAACAACACTGATGAAACACCTAGTGCTAGAATGGCCGGTTGATCATCCTGCATTGTTCACTTTGATTAATTTTTGTTCCTTCTATCTTGAGGTAATTTATCTTATTCTTTTCAGTCTTGAGTAGAAGAGAGGAGGAGGGGGATCTTGATAGTAAATTTTTGTACACAATATTTAAACTTTCTATGATTGGAATAAGAGTTCATACATCAACCTAGGGTTAGGGTTTAATTCCAATTAATTTCCTTAAGGCCCACAACTATGAATTAATCCTCAATAAACCTAATTCCATGTATATTATAATAATAATATTATTTTACTTGGGATGTGAAAAAATTTGTGCAATAATAAATATTTATTTTACACTTTGAAAAATAAATATTTATCACCAGAAAAAATATGGACCAATCAACCTCCTCAAAATTTATTAAATTCTTGAATAAACATTTAAATAAATATTATTATTTAAATAAATTAATAAATAATCTATTAAAAGGCCGATGTATAAATATTTTGTTATCCCAACTAGGTTAAATACCTTGAGATGGGGGGGGGGGGTGAATCAGGGTATGATAGATTAAAACAACTACCCCTTTAGATCTTCTTCCATTATTAAACAAAACACTCTTCTCTCTCTTTACCATAGTAATGTATGAACAGAAATGAAATCAGGCATACAACACAACAATTTTACTTGGTTCACCCTAATTGGGCTACGTCCAAGGATAATGCAACAATGACGCGCCGATGTACCAAATACACTAAGGATCACTACCAAATTACAAGGTTTGGGCTAGATCACTTATATTCCCAGGCTCACTACCTTTACAAAATTTAGGCCAAACTCACTAATTTCCCAAGGGTTACTCCTTAACTCTGTTTATCTAGATCACTTTTAGTGGAAAGAATCACCTCCTTCCCATTCCTTTTCTCACTGCTCTTAGAAGGTCTTCACCCATAGTTTATGGAAATGTGGGTCCCTTAATTTGAATGAATGAACACATCCTCAATTGTAGGTATATGATCTATTGATGTCACACTTTTTCGTGTACTGTTAGTTTTTAGAAATTTATTTTTTGAACTATTTTAGTCCCTCTACAAACTATATTATATCCTCTACAAACTACCTTAAATCCTCAATATACTACACTGCACTACATGGTGAGAGTGATTCATGGATGCCTTTTTGTTCCGCAAACCACCCCTGCTTCATGGACACCTTTTTCTTCTATAGACCGCCCCTGCTTCGTAGATGACTGATGCCTCATAGACCTCCTCTTCTACCTGGTCCATTTTCCTTTCTGTGCTATAGATCCCCACAAAACCCTTTCATGAACTTTTCCCATGAACTACTTCACCTTTTGAGAAATCCTCCCTCACAAACTCGTCTCCTTCACAGAATTTTCCCTCATGAACTATTTTAGACTTCAAAAAATTATTCCCAAAGTGATTATGTTTTCTAATGAAATTCTCTCTACTTAATGACTTGATTAGGGGTCTTTATATAGAAAAATTGATCCGCAAAACCCACTAATCCAAATTACCTAAAAATTTTATGTGGTATATCCTTTACCACATACTGCTATGTAGTATACATAGTGCCTTAATATTTTGTGGCATCCATTGTCTTTTTTGAGAAAAAAAACCCTTTTCGTCTCCACAAATCACTATATCCTTTCTGCAAATGATGAACCTTCCGTGAACTATGAACTTCCCACAAACTGAAAGCCTCTCACAAACTGTTTTCCCCATGCGGTTCACATAGTTCAATTTGTTTTTCACATATCACAACTATGTAGAAATATTCATTTTCCAATTTCACTTCTCCGTTCAACGTACCTCCTTTCTGGTCCCTGAACTGTGCTTTGCGGTCCGTGAACTGTGAACCCCTTTGCGGAAAAACTTCATTTTACAATAAAAAACTCTCTATTTTGAGGCCCAAAAATTTGGAAAACATTAGGAAACTATGACACCTTAAATATATGCTTTGGCAACACTAAACATACTGATTTGAAGTCATATGACTGTTGAGTCAATAAGGTTTTCTTATTACTTTTCCATTCCTTCTTGTTTTGAAAATCACAAACACTCTATCTTAAGGCAAAATTTCCCCCCCTATATTTTACATTCATAAGGAAAATTTTCCTTCCACAAGGTGATTTATCCTTACCATGTTTTCATTGTTCATGTTATAATCTAAATCATTTTCTTTATAAGTATAAAATTCATTTTCGTATCTAAAACCTAAGAATCTTATAAATACTTAGATATAGAGCATTCTGTTTTCAGGATCCAAATTTAGGTTCCGAATTCTCTGAATTCAGACTCAAAACTTTTTGAGTTCATACTCTGAATTCTCTGAATTTAGACTCCGAACTTTCTGAGTTCAAACTCCGAATTCTCTGAATTCATACTCCTAAATTTTTGAGTTCAGACTTCGAATTCTCTAAATTTAGACTCTGAACTTTCTGAGTTGAGACTCTGAATTCACTGAATTCAGAGTCGAAAATTTCTGAGTTCAGACTCCAAATTCTTATGAATTCGGACTCCAAATTATCTTGAAATTCAGAATTCAGAATTCTATAGAATTCAGGTTCCGAATTATTTTGAAGACAGAATCCAAATATTCATGTATTATAGACACCGAATGGTTTTTTTGGTTAGACTCTAAACTTTTATTTTTTCCTTAAACTCCAAAAAAATGAATCTGGCTAAGAAACCATATTTTTCCTACTCTTGTTATAGTTATAAAATGATGCCATGCATTCTATTTCTAACCTACCATTGTTTGAGTGAGACATGTACAGGTCCCTCCGAAATTCAAGGAAAAATTTGACCGTTGGAGGAGGGAGCCAACCATTGAAGATGTGCCTATAAATTGGAGCTCATTTGAACGAGCTAGAAATACGTTGATCAATCTAGATATTACATTATTTTGAATTGATTTCTAGAGAGAGAGACTTTCATGCTTTGTGTGTACTGAACATCTTGTTCAGAATTGATTCATGTGACTCCAAATGTTGCTGATTACATTCGAGGGATTCCAGGGATAGAAAGATAGAGGTGCCGACTACCTTGATGTTCTAGGGATTGCAGGGATAGCAATACAGAATCCGATATTTGTATCAAGGGCTTACCCTAGTGTGGATAAGACAGACTTGTTTGAAAGTATAAATCAAGGGACCTTTACTGAAGGTTTTTGGTTACCCTACTCTTTGGGTTAAAAGATTTAGTACTTGTTACTTGTATTGTTTCAAGTTAGTTTTCCACTGCATTTTGACTGATAAGGAAAGTATAACTATCTTATAATTTCTTATAATTGTACTCTGATTAGTAAGATTCTATATGCTTTAAGGTATAATCTTTTTCCTTGTAAACTTTTCTTAAGTTTCATTTCCAGAACAACATTTCCAGAATCAAGAAAGTTTGTAGAACTAAGAGGTCTTATGAATTTACCTTGTTTAACATTATTAAATAATATAAGGTTTTATATCAAATTTAATAGTTCCAAAGGAATTTTTAAAGTATAAAATTCACCCCCTCTTGTATATTGAGCATCTACATCATTATTTCGATCCAAAAATTGGTATCAGAGTAGGTTTTTGAAATACATATATTCATATATAAGTTTTCTTGCTCAAGTTTTTAATTGTTCTATATTTTCCTTGCTTTGGATATTTTTATCCTTGTTTAAAAACTTTTATTACTGAAAAGTTTTTTTGGAAAGATATTTTATTTGAGATGGCCGGAATGAATGTTGGTTCAATTGACAATCTTAATCCTACTTGACCACCTATTTTTTATGGGAATGATTATGAATATTGGAGAGATCATATGAAGACTTTTGTTACTAACACTGGAGTGGACAACTTTGTTATGCTTACTGGTGATTACAAGATTCCTGATAAAGAATTCCAAACTTTTACTAATCAAGAGAAGTCAGAATATCAACTAAACTATACGGTATGCAATACTTTGTTGTGTTCCATGACCAGGAATATATATAGCCGAATTTCTTCTCGTGAAGCTGCAAATTGTATTTGGAAGAAGCTTGAAGTAACTCATTTTGGAACTTCTAAAGTTATTGAAACTAGAAGAGCTATGCTTAGAGTTGAGTACCATGGTTTTTTCTTTCCTTATGGAGAACCTATATGCAAGGTAAAACAGAGATTTATGACTATTGTCAACAGCTTACAATCCATGGGTGAGAAAGGTTTGGATGTTGAGGCACTTGTAGAAAAGATTATAGACATCATGCCTAATGAGTGGGAATCCAAGAGGATAGCTATAGATGAGAATAATAAAGTCTCACAGATTACTCTTGATGAATTTTTTGGAACTCTTATTTAACATGAGACTAGAATAAAGAGAGATTCTGAAAATGTTAAGAAAAATAATGGAAATGGAAGTGTTGATTTTACAACTACATCAAATCATATGAAAAACAAGACTCCTGAGAGAGTTATAAGATCCAAATCTAAGAAGGTCACTATTTTATCTGAATCAAGTGAAAGTGAACATTCTGAGAATGAACTAGATAATCTTTCTTGAAGGATGAACAAGATAGTTTTGAAGAAAGAATTTCAGAATAGATACAAGAAGAATAATGCAATGGTGATACCGAAGACTTGCTAAAGAAATTAGAGAATTTTCATGAGAAGGAAAGCCCTTCTAAAAAATTATCATTCCGAAATTCTCAAGCCGAGTCTTCAAAACTTGCTACACCAGGAATAGATGAGAAGGGTGAGGAAGAAGTGAACAAGTTGTCTGAAGAGAACAGTAGTAACCATGATTTCATTCGGCCTGAGGATGCTGAGGCAGGAGCTGAGAAGGAAGAGGTAGATGAAGATAAAATTGTGAAACTATCTGAAAGTAAACACGAATCACCCAATCAAGAAGAAGTAATTCTGAAAGATGATAAGGGAAAATAGGTGGTTTATTAATACACCTAGCATAACAGTTGTGAAGAAGAAAGAAGTGGGTGCTTCATCGAAGAGGAAAGCTGCTGATTTTGAAAAAGAGTCTTCACCAACCAAAATCTCTAATTCGGAATCGTCCTCTCTTGGACATGATATTGTAGTCCAGTCTTTGAAAAAGCTTGTTGGAACTATCCCTATATTTCTAAGCATAGACTTCAGATTCCATATGCTTCGACATTCCTTAAATCGAAAATCAGATTCAATATCCATGGTGATGGATAAGTGCATCAAACTTGAGGCTGATTTCAAAACCTTTTACATAAACTATGAAACCCACAAAAGATCTTGAAAAAAGATGAATAACTGGTCAAAGAAAACTATGGAAGACATGAGAATTATTGATGAGTTTCAAGATATTGTCAAATATGCCTTTGAAACGGAAGATGGTAAGTTAAAAGATCTCACAAAGTCTTTTGAATAAAAGCTATCTCTTGAAGAAAATACTCGGAAGCAAGAAGCCAAAGATATGAATGGGAAATTATATTCAATTGCTTAGAGTTGGAAGAGAGAAATGGATCTCAGGATTGAGATAGAAGAGAAGCTATTTAACCAAGAAGAAGTTGTAAAGGGTCAGGTAGAATCTCTTAAGGCTCAGGAAGAAAAAATCAAAGCCTTAGAGAAGAAAACAGAATATCAGGATCAGCTTCTCAAACGTGTAGAGGAAGATCACAAGGAGCTCAAGAAGCTCAAAACCATAGTGAAGAAGTTGATGCCGAAGGACAAGGAAGGATAGTCTTGTTCAATTATGATATTTTGTTGTATTTCTTCCTTGTATAAATTTTTCCAATCCTAATGAAATTTTTGGTTGCTTGTCTTTTGGTTGTTTAGTACTAATATTTCAGGTACTATATTTCTTTTTCCATTCCCTGTAGTCCTTTATGAAAATCAAAAAGGGGGAGAAATGAATGTTAAAAAAGAATACAAAGTAAAAGAATAAATTTCCCTAAGTAAGGGGGAGTTCATCTAAGGGGGAGTTCTTATCCAAGAAGATTTTCATATGCAATAAAATTCTAAGTCTTAATTCAGAAATCAAGAATATGATTCTTAGTGTTTCCAAAGACTAAGGGGGAGTTATTAATATTCCTCTTTTCCCATGTGTTAAGGGAGATGCGTTTTATTTTTAAAGTCCAGAAAAATATTTTCTAAGTCCTTATATTCTTTTTCATAAGGATGTTTGTGCTTTATGAAAATGGGGAGATTTATGAGTCAATAAAGTTTCCTTATGGATTTTCCATTCCTTCTTATTTTGAAAATCATAAACACTCTATCTTAAGGAAATTTTTTCCCCTATATTTTATATTCATAAGGAAACTTTTTTCCCCAAGGATATTTATCCTTACCATGTTTTCACTATTCATATTATAATCTAACTCATTTTATTTCTAAGTATAAAATTCGGTTTCATATCTAAAACCTCAGAATCTTATAAATACTTAGATATAGATCATTCTGTTTTTAGGATCTGAATTCAGGTTCCAAATTCTCTGAATTTAGACTCCGAACTTTCTGAGTTTAGACTCTGAATTCTCCGAATTCAGACTCCGAACTTTTTGAGTTCAGACTCTGAATTCTCTGAATTTAGACTCTGAACTTTCTGAGTTCAGACTCGAAATTCTTGGAATTTAGACTCCAAAATTTCTTAGTTCAGATTCCCAATTCTCTGAATTCAAACTCTGAAATTTCTGAGTTCAGACTCCGAATTCTCTGAATTCAGACTCCTAACTTTCTGAGTTCAGACTTAGAATTCTTATGAATTCAGACTCTGAATTTCCTTGAAATTCAGACTCCAGAATTCTATAGAATTCAGGTTCCGAATTCTTTTGCATACAAAATATGAATATTCATGTATTATAGACACTGGATGGTTTTTTGGTTAGAATCCGAACTTTTATTTTTTCCTTACACTCTTAAAAAATGAACCTGGATAAGAAACCATATTTTGCCTACTCTTGTTATAGTTATAAAAAGATGTCGTGCATTCTGTTTCTAACCAACTGTTGTTTTAGTAACATGTGTACAGGTCCCTCTGAAAATCGAGGAAAAATATGACTGTTGGAGGAGGGAGCTGAACGTTGAAGATGTGCCTATAAATAGGAGATCATTTGAACAAGCTAAAAATAAATTGATCAATCTAGAGATTACATGCTTCTGAAGTGATTTCTAGAGAGAGAGACATTCATGCTTTGTGTGTACTGAACATCTTGTTCAAAATTGCTTCGTGTGACTCCAAATGTTGCTGAGTACATTCGAGGGCTTCCGAGTATAGGAAGACAGAGGTGCCGACTACCTTGAAGTTCGAGGGCTTGCGGGGATAGCAAGGGAGACTCCGATATTCATATTGAGGGCTTACCCTAGTGTGGGTAAGACAAAATTTCTTGAAAGTATAAATCAAGGGACCTTTATCCAAGGTTGTTGGATACCCTACTCTTTGGGTTAAAATATTTACTACTTATTACTTTTATTGTTTCAAGTTAGTTTTTCGCTGTATTTTGATTGATAAGAAAAGTATAACTATCTTATACTTTGTTATACTTGTACTCTGATTAGTAAGATTCTATATTCTTTAAGGTAGAATCTTTGTCCTTTTAAACTTTTCTTAAGTTTCATTTCCAGAACCATATTTCTAGAATCAAGCAAGTTTGTAGAACTAAGAGGTCTTGTGAATTTACCTTGTTTAACATTGTTAAACAATAGAAGGTTGTATATCAACTTTAATAGTTCCAAAGGAATTTTTAAAGTATACAATTCACCCCCCCTCTTGTATATTGAGCATCTACATCATTATTTTGATCCTACACTGAATTTTTCAACAAACACAATCACTGTAAGAAAACTGAGATGACACCTTGAGGAATTTTTTCCCAACAATCCCCCCTTTTTGTTTGTTGGAAACTCTTTACAATTTGATACATCATTAAAGCTTCTTACATCTTCTACCAAAACTCACTTCTTTCAATTTAGATTGTGATCAAATATTTACTCAATACATAATCTATGCCCACATAATCCATGCTTAGAATGAGAAAAAAGAGTAACATGAAAATTTCATTAATGAATCACTTCATCCAAAAACCACTCAAATACTTTCATCACGAAGCTCAACTATCATGATATATATCCTTTGATTGATTAATTTTAGCTTCGAAATATTTAAAACCCCCCTACTTTACTGACCCCCTACCAGCTTCTCCCTTATCTTGATTAAGATACTTTCCCCCATTTAAAGCCACAATTTCTCACCCTTTTTCAATAGACCCAAACGTCACTTCATTGTGGTATGTAATAGGTTAATTAATAAAAATCATCAAATTGGGAGAAACACTTCATACCTAAGGGATAGGGGGTCCCACATGCACACTTTTTTAAGTGCGGGGAGTCGATTGAACTCCAAGAGCATGTTGATGCCATTCAAACACTTCTTTGGGTAAGGCCTTTGTCAGAATGTCTGTAACTTGTAGTTCTGTAAGCACATACTCCAACTTTATAAGACCTTGCTCTACCTTCTCCTTGATAAAATGATACTTGATTTTAATGTACTTTTTCCTTGAGTGATGCATTGGATTGTTTCTAAGATTTATAGCACTTGAATTATCGTAAAGGATTCTGATTGGAGACTTCACTTCAAATCCCATATCATCAAGCTACTGATTTTCCACAATAATTATGTGCATGCTTAAGTAGCCATAATATACTAAGATTCTACAGTACTAAATGAAATAAAATATTGTTTCTTGATTATCCAATAAATACACAAACCACCAAGATATAATTCACCACTTGACATTGATTTTCTATCATCTGCTGAACCAGTCCAATCTACATCTATATAGCCCAATAACTCTTACTAATATTTTTCATTATATATTAAAACAAAATCCACCATTCCCTTGATACACCAAAGTACTATTTTCACTTCAAGAAATTGGGTTGCCTTGGGATTTATTTTATACTGTGATGATTGACATGTAGAAAAAACAATATCAGGTCTTGTCACTGTTAAGTAAAATATGATTCCAATGATCTACCTGTATTCTATGACATTAACCACTTTTCCTTCATTATCCTATGACAATTTCATTTGGGTAGCCACCAGAGTTTTCGTATCCTTGGAATTATCCATTCCAAATCTTCTCAAAACCTCCTATGGATATTTTTATTGAGAAATTAATGTTCCATTTTTTCCTTGTGTCACCTGTAAACCAAGAAAAAATGTTAATTCACGGATCATCAACATTTCAAATTCACTTTTCATAAATTCGGTGAATTTACTGCATTAAGATTCATCTGATCCACCAAAGATTATGTCATCAACATATACCAACACCATAATACTTTGATTAATGTCATGGTTAACATATAGTCTGTTATCAACTCCACCACACTAAAAACTGAGCTTCTTCAAAAACTGATTGAGCCTAGAATACCATGCTATTGGTGCTTGATTCAACACATAAAGTTCCTTTCTCAACCTAAAAACTCTATTATCATCTTTATGAATGATAAAACTATATACCTTCTCGATATAAACTTATTCTTCTAGAACCCCATTCATAATTGCCGATTTGATATCCATATGGAAAACTTTGAACTTTCTTTGCACTGCTATATAGACAAGAATAATATGATTGTCTCTACCCTCACAATAGGTGAAATAGTTTCATAAACATTGATACCCTCTATATGAGAGGACCCTTTTCGCACTAGTCATGCTTTGTTTCGAAACACAACAGTATATTCATTCATCTTATTGCAAAAGACCCATTTAGAACTGATGAAATTCTTGTTTGTTAGTCTCAAAACAATCTCCCAGGTCCAATTATTCTCAATTTACTCAAGTTATTCATTCATTTCTTGAACCCAATTCTCATATCCATCTACTTTATCAAAACATTTAGACTCTACATTTGATAAGTATGATTTCATCCTTCTTGTATTCATTGGAACTGTATAATCACAAATTATGTTCTGTATATCAATTTAGGGTCTTCTCTTCAGTCTTTGTGAATATAATAAATTGTGATCATCCATTTCACTATCTGAATATTCATCTAAATCAGCCTTTAGAACTTGAACATCACCTGATGTTCTTATCTCTTTATCTCTATCCTCCTAATACTGATCATGTATTTTCTAAAGATTATGATCATTATCTACTATATTTATATCATGGATTTCAACAACATTTCCTAGCTTCTTATTAAAGAATTTATATACGTTTATTTTTTTGAGTAGCTAAGAAATATCCCTTTATCTCCACGAGATTCAAAATTCATGTGTTTCTACTTATTGAGAATGAAACACTTACTTCAAAATAATAAGAAGTACTTAAACATTGGATTATTTCTATACCATAGCTAATATGGATTCCTATATTATTTTGGACATAGTAACACTCTATTTTATGCGTAGAATAATGTCATAACTGCTTCTTTACAAAACTTATATGGAAGGTCTTTCTCAACGAGTGTTGTTTTATCTATGTTGTTAATAATTAGATTTCTTCTCTCAAATACTTCATTTTTTTGTGGAGTTATTATTATTGAAACATGGTACCTTATCCCATGTTTCTCAAGATAATCCCCCACTTGGCTATTTTTGAACTTTGTTCCATTATCTATTTGTATCTTTTGGATTGTTTGACCCAACATATTCACAACATATCTTTGATAAGTTTTTATGCAACTGAACATCTCATATTTTTGAGTGATGACTTAAAACCATGGAATTATACTAAAATCATCAATTAAGAGAACATACTATCTCTTCCCATCAATAGATATTGGTGAAATTGGTCTGCACACAACAATATGTACCAACTCAATCAATTTTGGTGAATTTTTCTCCTTTTGCTTATATATCTTTCAAATGATCTTATCTTGTTGACAAGAATCGCATGTATGGGTACGATCACATGATAATCTAGGGTGGTATTGATAAGCATCATATTTCACCAGATCTTCCAATGATTTTTGGATCAAATGACGAAGGTGTTTATTCCATAACCTATTTTTTCTTCCTTGGAAAAAATCACATATATTCTTCTACACTTATAAGGTAGAGATTTCCTTTCATATGATTTACATGAAAAAAATGCACCATCTTTTTATTTGAATACACATAATTTCTTGGAATATATTATAGAATATCTTGAGTCACAAAGTTGAATGAAACTAAGAAAGTTGTGACTAAGAACTTCAACAAATATGACATCATCACGTCTCATGTCTCTTCCCCCAAACTTGTATTTCATGAGCCAACAATATTTAGGCCTTCATCATTACCAAATCTTATGATACCTTCCTCATCATACCTAATTATAGTCACCAGATCCATATTTTTTGTCATATGAGAAGTTCATCCACTATCAATAATCTATATTCCAGTGCGATTTGATGCTTTAAAAGCAATATCTAAAACCAATTCCCACTCAAATCTTTTATTTTTGATCCATATTTTTTAATTCATACTCAGTATGTATTGATAATATTTATCTCCCTTGGTGTATGATGGACCAACTTCATCTTGTATAAAAAAATCTATTTTGAGTTTTCATTTCATTTGATGAAATATTATGCTACTGTTTATGAACACATTTAGTATACTTTGGAACATTCATATAAATTGTTAAGGAGAAATATCTTTCCATGTGTCTGAATCCTCCACACCTGAAACAGTGATCATAAAATGATTTCATGGAATATTTATCCCTTTATTGCTACCTTTGTTGGACTTGTTCCCTTTGAAACATCTTCTCTATGGAACCGACATTTTTTGAGTGTGCCATATTTCCAAAACAATAACATCTCATGTGGGTTGTCTTAAACTGTGGAAATACTGCACAAATGGTTCTCCCTTGGGTTCTCTGAATATTCTAGTTCTTATTCATACCCAAATAAATCTTCAATATTGGAGTAGGTTCTTGTGGTAGAACATTAACCATTATTGTTTTTTGTTTTTAATTAAGCCCTAGACCAGCCTTATCATTTGGATTTGACTGTTGCTTTTATTGTACTAAACATCTATGCTCCACTTATATCTTTTCTATTTCATGAATGATCATCTTTCCTAATGTCATACCGATAGTCAATAGTTTTTTCTGATCCTTAACACTTTTTCATAGGCTAACGAATTCCTCTTCAATTTCTTCTATATGCTTGATTTTATCTTTTCTAGTGCTAGTCAAACTATCAATTTATCTTTTCTGTTATTTGATTTTGAGTTAGTACTGAACAAACTTTTTTGAGCTATCTAACATTGAATAATTCATTTTTTTAATTTCTTCACTTATCTTAGACTTCTCTTCCTCCTACTTCTGCATATAAAGTTCTGCATTAGAAAAAACTTTGTTGGATTTCTTCATTTTGGATCTCCACACTTCTATCTTTTCGAGTGCATCTTCTAATTCAACCTGAAGATCAACTCTTAATTCAACTTCTCCATCATCATTTTCATTTTCTTCACTTGTTTGGTAATTTCTTATAACTTTCACCATAGCATCAAATTCATGATTCTTGCAGTCTTCCAACTCTTCTTCATGAGATTCTTCTGAAATTTCATGTTATTTTGAAAGTAGATTCTTCTTTTTCAAGAAATTTATCTTAAAATTTTTCTTGACTTTCACATAGGATGAATACTTATTCATGGGAATTTTGAATTCATCCTCATCATTATATTGAAACTTATCAGGACACCTAGCTGTAATATTTCCAACCTTTATATACCAAAAGCATAAAAGTAGGAGTTTCCATTTGAACTTTCCTTTTCTTCTTAGTAAATTTGATGAAAGGAATGACATTGCCTCATTCATATATTCTTATTCCTAAACATCTTCAATGGTGAGATTCTTCATGGCCATGAATTCCATTTATTTGGTCTTCCCTTTTTCCACAGACTCATTATCATCATTTATTATATTGCATGCAACAAGAGTACTATTCAAGATATCCAGTGTAATCTCCCTCAGATCTTTATCTCCCAATATGGAAACTTTTAGATTAAACCAATATGATAGTTTTCTTAATTTGCACTTAAAAATCTTTATATATTTAATAATTTCTCCAAGATCATCCATGAATTCCATAACAATATTTACCCAGTCAAAGAATGTATCAATAGACTCATTAAGGTGAATTTTGAGATCTTCATACTTATTCCATATAACCTACAACTTTACTTATATGAATTTTTAGTCACCCTCATAAATGTTCAAAAACTTTTCCCACATAGCATGTGACGACTTACACAATATCACCTTCGTATATATTTCATTTTATAAGGATCCACTAAGTAATTGATTCCTTTAGCATCAACATCCAATTCTCTATGTTTTTCTTCTGATAAAACATTACTGTCCATACTTGCAGAAATACCATGCACTGTAGCTGTAAATAAATCCATACCCAATGATCGAAATAAGTGTTGCATTCGATTCTTCTATAGTTGAGAATTATTTTTATCAAAGATCAGAATCAATTTGTGATTAACAACATCCATTTGTTCAATAGATATAGAACCACTAAGTTTCAACCTTTAGAAATGATACTAATTTTATCCCAACTAGGTTAAATACCCTGAGGGGGGGGGGGGGGTGAATCTGGGTATGAAAGATTAAAAAAATACCCCTTTGTATACTATTTTTCGTTAGAAAACCCTATTCTCTCTCTTTCCCATAGAAATGTATGAAAAAAAATGAAATAATGTACGAGAAACATTAATTTTACTTGGTTCACCCTCACTATGCTACATCTAAGGAGCATACAATGACGATGTGCCGATGTACCAAATACACTAAGGCTCACTACCAAATTACAAGGTTTAGGCTAGAACACTTCTATGCCTAGGCTCACCGCCTTTAAAATGTTTAGAATCATCTCACTACTTTCCCAAGGGAAACTCCCTAATTATCTTTATATGGATAACTACTATTGGAAAGGATCACCTTCTTCCTCTTCCTTTGCTCACTACTCTTGGAAGGAATTCACCCACAATTTATGGAGATTTAGTTCCATTAATTTTTATAAATGAACACATCCTAAATTATAGGTATATTCTCTATTGAAGTATCAATTTTATGCATACTATTAGTTTACTGAAATTTCTTTCACAAAATGTTTTAGTCCCTCCAAGAACTATCCTGCATCCTCTTTTAACTGCCTTAAATCCTTCACATCCCGCATTGGACTATGTGGTGTGAGTGTTTTACGGATTCCTTTTTCTTCCATGGGCCACCCGTACTTCATGGATGCCTTTTTCTTCTATGGACCACCCCTTCTTCATGGATTAATGATACATCACAGACATCCTATTATAATTGGCCCCTTTTCCCTTTCAGGATACATATCCCCACAAAACCCTTTCAAGAACTTCTCCAACGAACTACTTCACCTTTCATGGAGTCCTTCCTCACAAACTCTTCTCCTTCAAGGAATTCTCCCTCATAAACAACTTCAAACTTCACCAAATTATTCCTAGAGTGATGATGATTTCTAAAGAAATTCACTCTACTTAATGATATAACTTGGGGTCTTTATATAGGAAAATAGATCCACAAACCCACTAATCCACATTACCCGAAACTTTGATGTGGTACAGCCTTCACCGCATAATTTTATATAGTCCACATATAACCTTACTCCTTTGTGGCGGCCGTTGTCTTATGTGAATGAAAAAACCATTTGAGGCTCCACAAATCACCACCTCCTTTCCACAAATGATGATCCTACCTTGAACTACAAACATCCCATAAACTTTGACCCTCCTACAAACTATTTTCTATATGTGGTCTACGTAGTGCGTTTCACAATCCAGATAGCACTACTATGTAGAAATATTCCTTTAATGATTTTCCTTCACTGTTCCATGTACCTCCTTTTCAGTCCATGAATTATGCTTCACAATCCACGAATTGTAAACCCATTTGAGGAAAAATTCCTTTTCTAATAAAGTAAACTCATGATTTTGACGTCCAAAAATTTATAAAACACTAGGAAACTACGCCACCTTAAATATATACTTTGGAAACACCAACCATACTGATTTTCCATCATCTAGATTTTTCAACAAACACAGTCGCACTGAAAACACTAAGACAACACATTTAAGTATATTTCCCAACATATTTATATAATATTCATCTGAATAAATACATTATTTACTAAATAAATAAATAAACATTTATTACCATGTGGATAACAAGAGATAAAAAATATTATTATCACATAATTAAATAATTACCTTATGAATAAGTACTTATTTAACATTTATGATCATTTAATAAATCACGAATAAATATTTATTCTCATTCTAGAGAAGAATATTTATTCTAATTTTAATATATAAATAACATTTAACTGAGATCAAAGGAGACACTTTATGGGTGACCCTCTAGGCCTTTTCCTTAGTGACATTTAGAAGGCTTGCCTAAAGTTAAAGATTATTATCTAGAAAAGGGTTAAGGAATCCATATTAGAAGGAAATATTTTGAAACTAATACAACCACATATAAATGATCATGGTGTAATACAATTCCTTTATCATGATATCTCATCAAGTAGATTGTAGACCCGTATCTTTAACTGAAATGATTGATATATCTTTATTTGACTATCTGAAATGAACTCATATATACACCATGACCATGGAATTGAATGTGATGGGTTTATTTTAATAAAATGATCGATATATAATTTTACATAAATATAGAAGGGATAAATCCTTTCATTAATTTTTCATAAATAACATATAATTTGTGACACACCAAACCTACCCAACGTCATCATGATCACATTTCATCACAATTTACAACAACACATCAATTTTAATGAAAAGAGACATGCATTAATAATAATATTAATTTCTAAGGGTCAATGCACACACTCAAAGATAGGAATATCTAATTACACACAAACATGTGAAATTTTTACTAGTGGGTCTATTCTTATAATCCTTATTCTCGTAGATTATTAAGTGAAAAATTCATGATATAAATTATCATCTACTTCTGAGTACTCACACATTAAAGTTAATATACTATGTGTCCCATCATAGAATGCTATATAAAAATAGAACAATAATTAAGAATATAATCAGTACATTTCAAGGTTATCATAATAGTGGGGAACTGTTATGACCTTTTCAATGCGATAGATACTCTAGGAAATTATTATATTAAAGACATGGAGACTGTGAACAACATTTAATAAGATAATTTTATTAAATTATTTTAATATAAATGAAATCAAAAGTAAAAATAATTAGTTTTATAACAAAAATACAACATGTACCACCCTAGACCATTGTGACTAGTCGGAAATCTCTAGCACATGAGGAGACACACCTGAGGTCTTGTGGAAGAACCTATTGGAGCATTGATCAGTTGTCTCAGAGAAAGGGATGTTACAAAGTAGTATTAGATATATTTTTTTGTTTTACTATTTTAGTAGATATTAGATATGTGATATTGGAATGTGTTGGAGCTTGTGATGGACCTTGTACTAGTGCATTGTGAAAACATTTTTCAATGGGAATTCCAAGTTACCAGGGATATGGGATTTATATACTTGGTTTCCATTTTTACAGTTGTATTATTTCACCCAGTGTGATACACTGAGGTTTTGGATTTATGATTTATGGGTTTTTTTTTCTCTTAGACTATTTTCAAGAGGCTTTTGTACATGAATCATTTTTAGCATATAGGATTTACATGACATAAATTTTATTTCTTGTGATTTCTATCACCAATGACAAATGTTTTAGTTGTTTAAAATTTCAAAAAAAACTTATATCATTTTTTCCCATATAACTTATTAGTTTTATTCTAATTATAAAAAATAGTATATTTCTTTTAATGACATGTCTTGTAGATTCTACAGAGGGATTATTTTTGATGGTGATGACTATACATGCCCCTTTTTAAAGGATGTATAGTGACCCTTAGTTTTTTGGTTTAGTAACATTATGCCTTTATAGTAGTTCTAGATAAAATATAGGTTCAGTTACTTAAAGTATAACAAAATATATAGTGTTTTCCCATATAGCTTTTTGATAGAATTATAATTAACCGAACCATGTAAGTATGGTTTACTCAATATGGATCATCTAAGAGGAATTCTATTGTATTGATAGATGGGATAATATTCCTCTAGGGGTAGTCTTGTATTTATATTCCTAACGAGGGTTAGTTACCTAGAGTGGCTGATGACTTGGATTGTGATGCTTGTTATGTACGAATATGTGAAATACCGAGATGGGTGTGCTGGAACATGATTTGCCAAGTGATGTTTGGAACATGAATTGAGATCTTTCAAATGAGTTATAGACTATGTGAGGTTTGTTTTAGGGGCTAGGTTAGAGGGAACAATGCCTTTGAGATATGGATTAAGATATTGGTGAGATGAGTGATGCCTGTGAGGGTAACCTGAGAGAGGGTTATCCTAGGCTTGTGAGTTCCTTAGAGATTAAAAGCATGGGTAGATACTTTGGGGTTGAGTTTAATGCATGAAAGGTGCTACCAGGTATTTGGTATATTCAGGGATATGCCTTATACTTTTTTAGTAAAATAAAAAAGGTTAATTTGGTATCATGGCTAGTTTTAGAGGGATGAAATGGTTGAAAACATAAACCTATTGATTTTGGGTGTGCTTCTCAATAATATATAGTGTTTTGATCTTAGATGGTCAGATCTAGGATGGACAAGGTGTGGGTATACTCTTTTGGTTTGGAAACAATGATGGTTAGTGGGCGATATTGCAATTCACCTTGGCACGAGTAATATTCCTTAGGCTTGTTGAAAAAGAACTAAGGTGATTTTGACTAGATGAGATTGGCATACGAGTAGAGCATTGCCAGTTTTTTAAGTGGGTAAGCCTAGTTTTTATTATGTTTGACTAATGGGATGTTGAGTCATGTTATGCTATCAAGTGGTACTAGAGCGTACACCGTTATGGTTTAGATGACATCAAGGTGGTACATGATGGTTACGCCTGGTGCCCATTGAGTTATGAATTAGTGAGAGTCTTTGTGATGGATGAGGATTTATGTAATTGATATACTATTTATAGACCTATTTTTCTAAGAGTTTTAATGAAATAGAAATTTTTATCTTTGTTGAGTGTTGACATTGCAAATGGATTGGGGTGTCGTGGTATGTTTGACCTAAGTGTGTACCTTCACACGTATTTTCAGAGAGGTATATTGTTGGATCCTATTGACATTTCACTCAAGGAGTGGTATAAGGAAATAAAAATAGTGGGGAGTACACCATAGGATTTTTGAGGGTATGAAACTCATTTTGATGAATTTTGGTGGTTCTCAAGGGTGATGTTCTTGGTGAGTTATGAATGGTTAGCGTTTGATGTTTCACATTGGAACTTAGGTATGAGGAGGAAAACCAAGTCTAATAATTATGTACGATGACAGATAGAGCATGGGTCATAGATATTAGTGTTTTGGTTTAGTGAAGTGATGATAAGGATATTGTTATATCATGGATCGTCTTATTAGTTGTTAATGTGAAACCACATGTGGGTAAGATCATGGGTGTGATGTGACCAGTCAATGGACAGTCGAGGTAGATTTTAGATTCCAGTGAGTAGATGAACACTATTTCATATAGTTCTATAATTAATACTATATTTGAGATTTGAATGTGATTTTGAATGAGGTCTGTGCATTAGCATCAGACTCAATATGGTTCTAGATGTGATCTATGGATGTGTTGGATTCAGAATGAGATGGTGCTCAGGGTGATATCACAATGAAAGGTTTGGTTAGTTGAGGATCTAACTATGAACTACCTCGAGTGCTGAGTAAAAACTTTGGTGTGGGTATTAGATGATATTGCGATTCCTTTGGGAGTTAAGGAATCATTATTGATGGATGAGATAGAACATTGGTGGGTGAAATTGAGTGTTTTCATAAATGGTTTAATAGAGGAAGTATGACCACAATGTTCATGCATAATTGTGTGTGGTGAGGTGGAAACCACACTAAGGGGGTCATTATACTTTAGAAATATGTTTCATTAGGAAATTTTAATGGTGGGAATCGTCGTGGATTAGAATCGATCTTTATGAGATGAGACTTATGATGGGAAGAACTATAAGATTAAGAATTAATAAGTGGATGAAACCATACTAACCCAGGATATAAGTGTGAAAGTAAGATTAATCTTGGGTTTTCATTGATGGTGAAAAGTAGCTTCTCAGTTTTTGTTGGATAGTGTACCTCATGTTTGGAGTTGTCCAACAGAATATCATCAGCATTTTGAGATAGTACATAAAGAATTGTGCTAGAAATGGAAACCAATATAGTTTGGGACTAATGGTTGAAATAACACCAAGTCTTCTCAGGGATTATAAGGTCTATAGCGGGGAGGTTGTAAAACATGGTGTCTTTTCAGGCTGGAAATTCCAGATGGTATTTGAATTTTTACTTTTGGAGCAAGTTCTATTTTGAGAACTGAGGTTTAGATTGGATTTATGAGAGTTTAATCAACTCAAGTTTATGTTTTTGGATATAGATAAAGGTCTGAGAGGTTCTATGGTTTTTCAGGTGAGTATTAGGAGCTTTGGAACAAAGATGGAGTTTTTGGAGGTGTTTTTATACTTGTTAATTGTTTGAGAAAAACTGTTTAGGACCCATAGAATTAGAAGTTTTTTATTTTATTTTGTTAATTAATTGTTGGTTTTCTTAGTTAACACATTTTATAATGATGATTTTGTGAATTTGAGAGAAAAATGTGAGGATTAGTTCTGGCTTAGAGGTTCATGCATGGTTGGAACATAGTTGTAGAGAAACTATGAAAAACCTATAATTTAATTATACATATGTTTTTTATTGTTAATGAAAAGTTTGGTAAACCATTTATCCAAATCGTATGAGAGGTGGATTTTTAGATAGTTCTAGTCGCATGGTTGGCACATGGTTTGGAAGACCATGTGGCCCTTAAAAAATGGGAAAATTACCATTCTTCCTATAATATTTTAACCCTTATCTCCCTTTTTTCCTTTATCCTCACATGCACATCCAATCAACTGAGCTCTTCCCCTTTACCCATTCATTCCCCCTTGGATTGGGGTGTTTTTTGGTGTGATCTTTCAGAGATTTTAGGTGAGTTATTACCTCCTCATTCCTATGTTATTTTTCTCTTTCTTTAATCTCTAATTTTGGATGATTTTAGTTAGGATTTTTGGTGACGATTTAACTATAAAATAGTGAAATCATTTGAGAATAATGGGACCTTTATATGTCATAGTTAGAGACATATAGAGATGAGGTTTTCATTCCATTACATGTTTTTTGGGTGGAATTATTCTAGAATATATTTTTCTTAGGTTTTTTCCTAAATTGGATGAAATTTTCCATGGAATCAGATGTAATAAATTGGGATTTTTCATGTATTAGGTTTGGGTGTATGTTGGGAGTAGACCTTACCTCGTTACTTGAGGTTTTGGTGAGAAGATATCAACCAGTGAGTTTTTATAAATTTATGACTATTTGAACTAAATCGAATTAAATTATACAATTAATTAGTTTGGTTATTTTGGTTTGAGTTAGGGTCTCATGTGGGTTGATGGTGGTTTTTTGGATTTGGAAAACCTCGAGTGAGATCATTTAGGACATTATTTAAAGGAAAAAACATCAGGAATTTTGATGGTGGTCCTTATGAATTTTCCTATAGTTTATGAATTTTATTTTTACAACATGTGATGTGTGGTCTCACCAATTTGGGTGATTGTTATAATGATCCAACTCGGGAAAACTATAAAATTTACCCAAGATGTTCTTCCATATGGTCATTTGAAAAAAAAACAAAGTAAGACTTTATATATAAGTATAATGAGGCAACCAATAGAGTATAAGTGAAAGAAATAATACACATCCACGAGACATACAATTTCAAGCCCAAGGGGATGGAACAAAAAGTAAACCAAGACAATCCAAAATCCAAAAATCCCTATGACCACCCATCACTGCCAAAATATCACATTATGAAGGTGAAGGAAACCAAGAGAATATGGAGAACTACATGACTTCCTTCCCTTTACCTTTATCCTACAAAAAACATCTACAAATTCCCAAAGGAAAAAAACAGGGTGTGAGTAGAAATCACAATATGATTTCATCGAGGAGTCTATAGAAAGTATAATATCAGGAAACTATTAACTCTAGGTTTAAAACAAGACCATTTTTTAAATAATTTCGGAAAGATAACCATTTTTTAAAACATCCTTTGGGTTTTTATAAAAATAATTTTATATTCACACAACATGGAATATGACAACTATATGTAAGAAAACACGCGTATAAGAAAAACCATCCATGGATACACCATAAAATAACTTAGTGAGTATATAAGACATGATATATAATTGAAATCATCATGCAATAAACATATTGGGATATAGACTATGTGAATCAATAACAAGGACAACCCGGAACACTATACTGATGATTGAATCATATCGATACCATGTCCTATCACTGGAATGCCAGTATCAGGATACCCAATTTTACACCATAGCCTCATGGGAACCTATATAATACCCATAGTGGTGTCACACACACTTAGGTTTATTGTTCCAAAGGCTAAGGTTCCCAAATGTCCCCATGTACTATGTTTTTACAAAACAAAACCAAAACCATACTCACAATTTATAAAATATATTCACAAGAGAAGTATCACCACTCCCATAATTTAAAATCACCATTATAATCAAATCCACCTTTATAAATCATTTTCACAATGAATCATTATGCTTCCATGTTGAAAAACTCATTTTTGAATCAAAACCCACCTTCAAGGCATTTCACTAAACCCAAATTCTCTTTTAATGAAAAAACCCTTTGAAATCCATGATTTCATGAATCAACTCCACTTTTATATAAAATCCATTATTTTCATAAACACACTAAAGAAATTATACAATAAATACATGAAATTCATAAATTAGAAACCTTTTTATAGATACACTTACCTCAAGAATCGAGAGAAACCAGCAAGTATAGATCTCCCAAATTCCGGTTTGAAAGCCAACCAAAATGGGATTCAAAGACCTAAAAAGTGATCTCTTGGGAACCTAAAGTTAGAGGTAATAATTTGAAATAAGTTCTAGTTTGGAGGACGTTTTAGGTATTTATAGGTTTTCTGTAAAAATTAACACCATGTCACAACCTCCTGGACCACGATGGAAAGGTGCTGGAAGAATCCCTTTGTACGGTGCAATACGAAGATCCATGATGCATCCCTTATAGAAAAAAACATATTTAAGAACCCTTTTCCAGATCCTTTTTTCTAGGAAGGGGGTTCTATTGTGTATATGAGACCACCATGCCATAGATTCCCACTGTAAGATCCCGTCTTTTTTTAGGTATGTACCTCTGAGTTTTTTGTTTAATCCTTGGTGACCAAGTCTTGTTCGGAGATAGAGATCCATTTTTGGAGAAATTAACCAAATTAGAAGGATATATTTTTATTTAAATTAATGGAGTTTGGGTATAAATGTGTTAAATGTGTTTATGAGGGATTTCCATGCTTTAAAAGGCTTTGGGGGGTGGTCCGGGTGATTATGTATAATTTTAGGTCAAAACTATTTTTTGGGTGATTAAACACTGTTTACGCGTTACATGTTGTGTAGCTACCGTTGGAAATGTTGTGAACTAGTGTACCGTGTGAATCGGTTACACATCGTGTAAGCTATACACATCATGTAAAAGTAAAACAGGGTTAAAAATTCAACCGTGGTGATGGTTTTTTCAGCATATCAATTTAAAAATAAATACATGGAATGTAAATGGATTAAACACCATGAATTTATCATGATCATCAGTTTTAAGTGCGTCGTGCGTTTGATTTTTAATCATTCCTTCGGTGCAGAATTTCCTATCTTGACTTAGGACAAATTCTATTCAATTTTGGAAGCCATTACTATATTTTAGGCATCCTTTTTATGTGATCAATCCCTCATAAGTCGTTCTATTTAGGTTTTTCCTCCTCTCCCTTTGTTCTTCGGCCTTTTGCGATGTAATATTTTGACCTTGGTTATTATTGGTTTTGATCTTGATTGGTAACGATCTCAGATACTTCTTTCAAACATATTCACATTTTTCCTTATTGGAAAATCCTTTTGGAAGTATTGTTTGATCATAAGTTAAATGTAGGGTGTCTAAAACTTAACCCTATGGTCTATTTAATTTTGAGCATGTGCAATATTGCAATTTCTCCAACATAACGTGCACCTAAATTAATTAAATGATGAATTGGATTATTTCTTGGAATCCCTTTGGATCAAATTTTTTATTGACCTGGATTATGAATTCCATTTGGGTGAGATAACCCTTGAATATAAATGATTTGATTAATGGATTAAATTATGTTTGCATGAAATTAGGTTTGGGTGATTGGTTGATATAGATTCTCTTTGTCTTAGTGTGATTATTGAAATGACCAGAAAGTTATTAGTTTAAGACCAAATGATAAATGAATTGTGTAATTAAAATATAAATGGTAATTTTTATAACTAACTATTGAGTCATATGACGTGATATTGTAATATCCTTATTTCTATGACATGTGTTGTGATTTTTATGCTGTAATGATTATATGGGGTGTTGGACTAGTTTGATTCTTGAAATGTATATATAAGGAATTGGTCAAGTTTACATGATGAAATTATTATATACCGGGTTATTCCCTAAGACATGTTGAAATGAATATATAATAGGCTATGCCCAGTGAGACATGTTGGAATGCTTATATAGCAGGCTATTCCTAGCACGACATATTGAAATGCTTATATAGCAGGCTATGTCAAGTGATGCATGATGAAAAGCTTATATACTAGGCTTGGACCTAATACATGATAAAATTCTTATATACTAGGCTTGGACCTGATACATTCTGAAATTATTATACACCAGTCTTGACCCTAATTTATTACTGAAATGATTATATAGTAGGATTGAACCAGATTTGTGTGATTTATACAATGGATATATGGATATGGTTGGCATGATTGTGAGACATGCTCAGAGACATTCTAGTATGGCATCTAAGAAGGTTATGTTTTACCATGGATATATGGTTGGGGTTGGCATGGTCACGAGACATGCTCTGAGATATTCAGACATGGTGTCTAAGTAGGTTGATGTGGTATTAATTGATTTTTTTAATTAATCAATACACCTGTTTATTTCATTATTCCATGCACTTATTATCAGGCTGTTTATGTTTAGAAATAGTGGTTTAAACATACTGATTTATATTCACACCCTAATCCAGGCACCATTTGGTGCCTGATAAGATTACATGGATGAAATATTGGAAAAGGGAAAGGGGACTTGTTTTAGAGTATTGCTTGCTGGATGACCTGGAGTTTAGATATGGGACCAATATGGGAATCAGGAAAGGGGGATTTGAGTTTATTTGTGCTAGATGATTATTTATTGTATTAATTTTAGTTTGAAATTAGTTACATACCATCAAAACATTACATTATTCTTTTATTATTTATTGGATTATTCAGTTTTCTATTATTGTTAGTTTTATGCTATATTGTATTGTTTCCATTATTTCAACACTATGATATTTATTATTATTATATGATTATTTATCTATGTTGTAACTCTGTAACCAGGGGGTATAGTTTCACCACTATACATATCACACCCCCACTACTAGTAAGAAGAATCTAGTGTATGGGGAGGCATTCTTGAGGTCTTGTAACCAACCAGTTTTGGATACATGAGAGAGTTCTGGATTGAGGGGCGTTACAAAGTTCTATTAGAGAACACATGGTTTATTTTCTATTTCTTTACTATATGGGAAAGTTATATAGGATACTTTTATGTGTTAGGACTTGGTAATGAGCTTGTGCATGGGATTACCTAACCCATGTATGGGGGAAAATCTGAGTCCCCAGAGACAGGATTGCTGTTTATGATGTTTTCTTTTTTACATTTAATGTTATTTGACCTAGGGTGAGTCACATTTTGTGTGAGGTTATTGTTTTATGATGTCATTGTCTCTTGAGATTTATACTCATGGTCTGTTATGGCACGATATGAGTATGTATGAATTATAATAGGCACATATGGATATATATTGACATGCATTGTTAATGATAGGGACATATTTATTCCTTGTGATATATACTTTTATGTTTGAACTATGATATATGATTCCTATTAATATGAGAAATGGAATAAATGAACTATTATGTCATGCTAAAAAACATAAAAGCCATGTTTTTAGAGACCTAGAGTTTTGGTTCTCTATTTATGTCACCTATTTTGGTTGACCCTATTAATATAGTTAGTGTTCTAAGGAGCGTGTTTGTTGTGTAGAGAAAATGAATCCTTGTTGTTTTTGAGTTGTGTGTTAGGAGAGTAGAAATTAGAAGGTTCCTAACACAACTGAAATAGAGTTTCTTACAGCTCTTGGGGATCATATGGATGCTCATCTTCACAAAAGATATTTGTATAAAATCTTTTAAATATATAAATTCATCAAAGAGTTATTAGTTATTTGCCGATTCATATAAAAATTATTAACATTTACCAATTACATGATAACTCATAATGTTATTTAAAGGATTAAAATACTTATACCTAGAATCACAACCTAAAAAGGATTATCTTATATTCTGTAAAAATATAATATGATAAGTATAAGAAAAAGAAAAAATGTGGGATGGAAAAGTTAATTTAGAGTCAATAACCAAATTTAAGAGTAATTGATCATAAAAATAACATTCAAAGAATGTTTCCAAAATAAATGGAACTAAAAAATATTAAATTATATAATTATTTTGTTATATTTGAAAATAAAAAATATACTAACAAACTTAGTGGATACATAAAGTGAATTTTAAGGAGGCACATGGGGAGTAAATATCTCATGATACATACAGTAAAGATAAAATGATAAATAATTTTCAAATATTAGTAATATATTGGAAATAAATTTACACTTTTTAGTCATGTACCATGATATATTAACATTAAATTATTATTTTTTAAATATTTGAAAAATGTTTTACACCCATGTTATTATATTACCATACTATTGTATTAAATTTTTAGTCATTGGTTATTGAAATTTAGGCCTATAAAATTTCATATTTACCCTTTAAATTATGTTATACCATCAAAGTAATAATTGGGGCTTGTAAAATAATTTTAAATATTAAGTAAATATGTGGTTTTAAAATATTATATTGGATGAAAGTTGAATTTAATATTTTCAAATAAATTATTTTACAAATAATACTTTATTTAGGTCCTGGAATATTTTATTTAAAATATCATATAATTTTTATATCGCAATTCATTAATATTATGTATTATATGAAAATATTATTTTCAAATACTTAGTTATGATTATAAATATTTTTTAAAATAAAGAAAAATTATTATTATTATTTACTTCTAATGTGTTCATTTCAAATTATTTATTTTTTTTGAAATAATTATTCAACTATAATGAAATTAATTATTAACTAGATAATAATATATACTTTTGAAAACCATGTTCTAGTTAGGAAAAACATTATTTACACTATTTATTTTTAATTTATATATTATTATTTCATGTCACAATACCCTTTTAAAGGAATTATTGTCTATAGATTTCTTAAACCAAACATAAACCCATCAATAATTTTTTTTTCTGAAACTTATTAAAAAACTCCGAATTTATTTTATATTCCCACTTGGTCCTTGACATCTCCCTTAAAAATTATCAACCCAATAAAAATAGCGTGTTTTATTTCAATTTCAAATCTCATGGATTTTCTTATTTACTATGGTTGGCCACTATATTAATATGAGATATTAGTGTTTATGTTTTATTGTATCATTCATCCATATTTATTTATATTAGTTATGTTTGAATTATACTATATTATTATAAATTAAACATACGATGTCAATTTAAAATTATGTATAAATTACCAATTAATTTTTATTTTATTGAAATGTTCAATCCATCATATAAAAACAATTAATGTAAAAAACATAATGAATGGTTTTATTTAATCATTAAAATCATAGTTGAGGGGTAATTAATGATATGAAAAATATCTCATTTTATATGATGACAAAAATAATAAGGCCAGAAAATCATAATTTCTTCATTGATAAAAGAACATCAGATTTACTAATGTCAATACAATGTGTTCTAGTTATAGTGCACTATATGATTGATGAAATTGTATCTGCAGTGAATGAGATTTTAGACATATTAATTTTATGATTTTTCATATTGGGGTTTTAAAAAAAATTATTTGATTACTTAAATATTATAAAAAAATTATTGGAGAGAGGAGATCAAAATATCTTATCATTTGATGCATACCCTACATCGGTTTCTTGTTCCTTTGGTAAGGATTTTTTGTTAAGGATTAGAAATTATGAACCTAATATAATATTTCTAATTTTTTATTTTTTCATTAAATACTACAACACTCAAATTCATAAGATATTTATTAAGGTTTTATAGGATTATGAAATACAACCACACTCCAAAAACAATACACATTAAAAAGGATTATATTTATACCCTATGTAAATATCATCAAAAAATATTTCATCAATGTACTTCTATATTTCAATCATAACATTCTCACTATATGAAAACCAAATTGGTCAATTATTTAAATAAAATAGGTGAGATAATAGTTTATGAAGGGAATAACACAAAATATAAAAAAAAATGTAATAGAGAACATAGGGTGCATCATATATGATTGGGATTAAGTGGATTCTTAATTATAGAATCAAAATATTAACAAGGGGTATTAATATTTTTCACATGTTTTATTGTAATACCATAACCATAAGTCAATGATCTTTTCGAATATATCAAAAAAAATTAGACGAGGCTCACCGCCCATGCCCTTTGTAAAAAATATCATGAGATATAAGTTTTACCCATTTAATTAGAGGAAAATATAATTTTAGACCCAAATTTTGTATCATAAAATGTATATACATAAGTGTATCTTTTTTAAAGATGATGCCTTGACCCAAAACAACCTGGGCACAATTATTATAAAATAAATAGTTTATAGGAGTCTGAAATACAGGTTCATATTACAATCTATTTCATGAAAAGGAAGTAAAACAACAGGGAGGTCTTCAAACCATGTAATGTATTGATTTAAACCCATGTTTGCCAGGCCATCTGCCACCGTGTTTTCTTCTTGATAAACACGTGCGATGATATAATTGATATCGATAAGCAAACAGGTACAATCCATCCAATGTGTAGTAATCAGCCATGAAAGATGTATTATGCCATTCCAAATCGCCTGCATGATGGTAGTCGAATCACTTTCAATCCAGAGATTGTTCCAACCAAGGATTTTGGTGAAGGAAATAGCATGTATTTAACTCATCATCTCAGCTTCAGGAGAGATGGCAATGCCATATCTACCTATGAAGCATCCAAGGATATGACCGAGGTGATTCCTAAAGATAGCTCCACAACCCGCAGGGCCTGGACTTCCTTTAGAGGCACCATCAATATTAACTTTAATCCATCCAGAAAGAGGATCTATCTAGTACACATCCAAAGTGTGATGAGGTTGAAAATAATTTCCAGTAATCCTAATATGTCTTAGGATTTCAAAGTCATGCATAGTGTTGTAACAATGTCTATTTTTCATCAAAGAAGATTCTCGTATGGCAATGAGGATCCACATCAAACCTGAAGTTTTATTAACTGAGTAATTGTTATGAAAAATAACATTTCGATCTTTCCAGATAACATGATGGAGCTCAGCAACTACAACTAGGAAGGGGTTCTTGATTTGCCGAGAGTCATTCATTTATGCACATTTTTTTTAGTTGAGTCTTAACGGAGTCAAGAACCAACCATCTGCAACCTAAAATGTTAAGAATATAGTGCCAAAGTGAAGAAGTAGTAGCACAAGAAATAAATAGGTGATTAGAATATTCCCTGTGTTTATTACAGTGTTGGAATTTTGAGCAGAGATGGATTCCAAAATATTGAAGACAACTCTCTGTAGGGATCTATTGTGCACAAGTTGCCTGATGAGATTGATTCTTGAAGGATTAATCCAAGGCTTGCTAAAATTATTTATCCAACCGAAATCACTTTTCATGTTACAAAATTAGTGATTGTAAAAAAAATTAGAGTTAAGTATACCATTATTTGCAGGTTCCCAAATTAATAAATCATTAGTATTTGAGAAAGGATATATTTCAATGATATTCAGAATATTTTTAGGGAGATGATCATCTTGATATTTTAGAATATCTATAATAGAGAAGTTAATACTCTCAGGGGTTTGATTAGGAGATATCATAATAATTAAGTTCATGCTAGTCCAGTTTTCAAACCAAAATTTCATGGTGGAGTCCTTGGAGACCATCCATCTAGAATTATTCATAATATTAGAGAAAGATTTTATGATGTATGGCTAGATAGAGGAATTAATTTAATTTTAATTTCCCATCTTAATTTTTTCAGGAAATATGTTTTTGAGGAAAGTAATAGAATCATAATTATTATGAAGAAGGTTCCAAGTGAGTTTGGCTTTAAGAGATTCATTAAAGTATTTAATATTTTTTATTTTGATACCACCTTTTTCAATAGGCTTGAAACAAGTTGACCAGGGTATAGTCACAAGATTTATTTCAATATTTCTTCTAGTCCAAATAAATTTTTTATTGTAGTGTTCATTTTTTTTGATAAGACCAACAAGCCATTTATATACCATCATGGAGTAAGCCAACTTGGAAACAATGGTGTATTTGACCAGGCATATTCTGACCTCCATAGAGAGAGATTTACCTTTCCAAGAAGATTGATGGGATAGAACTTGGTCAACTATAGTAGCAATGTGGAAAGATTTGAGTATGCCCTTAAAAATGGGTACACCAAGATATGTAAAAGGTAGAGTACCTTCTTTTATACCCATGTCACTAATAATGTTAGATTTTCTGTTGGGTGGAAAGTTCTTCCAAAAGAAGATGTAGGATTTATTCAAATTAATGGTTTGTACAGAAACCTATTCATAGAGAGAGAGGTTTTTTTGAGCTTTAGAATGTTTATTTTATCACCTTGAAGGAAAAGGATGATGTCGACAGCATAAAACAGGTGAGTGGGAGCATTCATGTTCCTAGTGACATAGATGGGTTTCAGTTTATTTTAGTCCACAAGATGGTTGAGTAGGTGGCTAAGATAGTATTCTGCTATCGAGAAGAGAATGGTAGAGAGAGGGTCGCCTTTCTTGACACCTTTGGGGCATTTGAAATATCCCTTTGGGTCACCATTTACTAAGATGGAGAATGATGATGAGTTGAACAAATTTTTGATTGTAGTGATAAATGAAACACTAAATCCAAAACCTTGAAGAACATTGAAAATAAATCTCTTGTCTATAGTGTCAATTTTTTTTTTAATATCCAGTTTAATAGCGTTGCTACCTCATCTGTTAGTTTTATTCAAGTTATTGACACACTCAAAGGCAAGATAGATACAATCTTGAATGGATCTACCCTTAATAAAACCAAATTGGTTCTAGGAGATGATTTTATCTATGATAGTTGAGTGTCTATTGGAGATTATTTTAGTGATTATTTTATAAAGGGTATTAATAAGGGAAATGGGTCTAAACAAATGAATCTCAGAGGCATTTTTCACTTTTGGGATTAAGGAGATGAATTGAGAATTAAGAGCATGAGGAAGGACACCATTTGAAAAAATGGATCTGAAAATTTTGAAAACATCAACATGAATCACATCCCAATAATGTTAGAAAAATACATTATTAAAGCCATTAGGACCCATAGCACTGTCGAGATTCAAAATAAATACAATGCATTTAATTTCACGATCCAACAGAGTATTGAGTAGGAAAGTTTTTTCCTCATTAGTGACCACTATCAGAATGACCTCAGGAATGAGGTCTTTGTTGATATCCGGACTATTGAAGATGGATTCATAGTAAGATACAAATTGATGAGAAATTTCATCTTCATTATCAAGAAGATTATCCCCATATTTTAAAAAGTTTATCGACCTCACAAGGAAACACACACTATATGCTAGCAATCTATTTGTGGGACCCTCTACCCCATTGGGAACTAGACTAAGCCCAAGGGTTGTCCACCTTGGGCCTCGCTGGGGATGTCTGGCGTGCAGGTGGGGAGGCCACCCCAATACCTCATTACCCACCAACACATTTTGATTAAGGTCTCATTCAAGAGAGGGTAGAGAGATGGGAGACCATATCTCTCTAAAATCACGAATGAATAGGGATTCTCTGGCTTGATTCTGCAAAGTATCTCTTATGGAAGCTGCATTTCTAATGCTCGGAAGATTTGATTATCATGACTTTGAGACTCTTCGAGAGATGAAATCTCATTATTCATAGGATTTTGTTGCAGAAGATAAAAAAACAAAAGATCCTGAGGAAGAATTTCCATCACGAAGGCTCAGGGGTGGATCACATGTAATCTCTTTCCTGGATTCCCAGAAAGGTATAAATTTAAGCAAAGAGTACACAATGAAATCACATTAGTTCAAAAGACTCAATGATGGTAGCTTCTTGGTGGAAGTGGACCCTGATGCGCTACAACAACATGCGCAAATGTGCAAGTACTCTATCATGGGCTGCATATCTTACCTTAAAGGTGATCATCCTTGGACTTTGCTTGATTTACAGTCGTGTATTCCACATTTCTGGAATACCTCTATCTGGAAATTGATTCCAATAGGCAAAGGTTACAATCACATAATTTTTAAAACACTGGATGATCTTGATAAGGTTTGGAGGACTGGAAACGTTAATATAAATCCAGTATTTCTTATATTATCAGATTGGAATGTTGCATTTAACCCACATACACATAGGAATACCATGGCATAAGTTTGGGTTAAATTGCATGGTTTGAATTGTTTTTTTAGAATCCTAAAATACTGAATGATATTTTTTTTATTGTATTGGAATTCCTCTTAAAATAGATCATATAAATTTAAATGCTGATTTAGGTCTCTTTGTAAGAGCGATGGTGGAAATTAATTTAGATTCAAAACTGCCCAATATTATTAATTTCACTACTAATGATTATAAAACTAAAATCAGAATAAAATATGAGAGAAAACCACCTTTTTGTGAACTTTTTAAGATCATTGGACACACAATATCTAATTTTAGGGTGGTTAGAAAACAAGTAAATAAACCAAATGAAAATGAATGGAAAGAAACAAGGAAAAGTAGGAAAGATAAGGCCCCAATTGTGGACATACCTAACACCTCTAAAAAGAGAAATGAAATATGGGTGAAAAAACCACAGACACACATAGGGAAAAATCTAGGTGCATCCTGAAAAGATGTAGCTGATGAGGAGGATTTCTCCACTAAGGGGAAAAACTCTTAGAAGAAATATAGACTTTGGTTCTAGATACCATTAAAATCTCCAACCATGAAGTTGAGAAGATAGAAACTATTAGTCTATATGAGCATATTTCTTTCTCTAATTACACCAATAGTATTGAATCTGGCTCCATTATCATAGGATCTATGTGCCCCATAATCAAACCTATAGAAATTACTAATTCTTTGGATTTGGACACTATCCGGAAGAAAAAAAACACACCTGATACTCTAGGTAAGCGGGAAACTCCGCCTCAACATGAGCAGATGCAAGGTAATGCTCACAACACATGCAATACACCTGTAAGAGCATATACAAAAGTGTATCAAATAGAAATAAAATAATGAAAATGATAAAACAACAACTATTGTTCATATGTGTTGGTCAGAGTGGATACTCAAGAGGGGGGTGAATTGAGTTCCAATTAAAATTTCTGTTAAAAACTTTATGATTAAAATCCCTAAATTAAAACAATAAGCTAAACTGTAGTGAATTTATAAAGATTGCAAGTTTTCAATTAGTTTCTCAAGAGATTGATTATTTCTCAGTTAACTCAATCTGAAGATTAGTTACCTTTCGAAACTAACTTACTGTCCAACAAAAGTTATAAAACCTTGCTAGTTTAACTATTAGAGAAACTTTAAAATAGTTTTGTATTTCAAAGTACTTAGTAGTAGACTATCAGATATAGTTTAAAAACAAAATAAATAAGCACAACAGTTTTAACCAAGAGGTTCAGTCTCAAGATGAGACTTAGTCCTCTCAAAAAATTTATATAAACTTTGATCCACACCCTGGATCGGGGTCAACAACAGTACAAAGACTGTCCAGGTCCTATGACCTCTACCACAGTTCTTTGTGGGAAAACAAAACAATAGCACACATGCTATCCATGTCACACTTGACCTCTACCACTATACAAAGTGGGATACAAGAGAGTTATAGAAGTTTTGTGTGAGGATTTAGAAATCCTCTAGTTTAGAACAGGAGTTAGTGTGTGTATGGAATATACAGAGTACACACACTTCCCAGTAAGTAAGTAAAATAATCACTGAGAGAGAGTAGATATGAGTTTAGAATTCTCTAGTGTTTTGAAGTGCAGCTCTAGAATCCTTTTAGTCAAACAGAAATGCTTCTGAGTCCTTCTCTGGTTTTTGTCTTGAAAACAGAGTGTCGTTTGCTTGCTTGATTTTCAGGTTCAGTTTGATCAGCTTGAGTGTATGAAGAGATCATTGTAGTTTTTCACTCCTTGACTAAGGTACAACTTGTGTTCTCTTCTAGTATGAATGGACTCGTGTATGTCTAGTGTTCTTCAGGTAAGTAGGTGTATGGATTTCACCTCTCTATTGTGTATATTCCTTACTGCAGCTCGGTCTTCCTTATATTCCTTTAGATGTAGCAAAGGGAATGATTACTTTATGGCAGGTACGAGATATGGTTCCCTGACATCCCAACAACCATCATTAGTTAATAGCAGTTGCATTAAAATAACCAAATATGACTGTTAGTATAATTTAAATAAAGCATAAAATTTCAAGCAAAGTAATTCTTGTAACGTTCGACTTGTATCGATAGCTGTTTGTCTCTGTAACAGTAGCTCCTTAAAACAGTCACTTTATGTAGCGGTAGGTCTTTGTGTAGCGGTGAAATCCTATCAGTAGCTCTTTGTTCTTGTTCCAGTAGACTTGAGTAGCAATGGATTCCTTATACCAGTGGACTTCATAATGGTAGACATATATAGTTGTAGCTGTCACTCTGTATTGATAGCATTCTTTCTTACCGGTAGACTCACTCTAACGGTAGCTCTGGTGTAATGGTAGCTCTCTGTGTACCGGTGACCTTTCTGTAATGGTAGACTTGTATACCGGTAGGCTTATACATACCGGTAGACTTACTCTAACGGTAACCTTTCGGTGTACCGGTAGACTTACATACCGGTAGGCTTACACATACCGGTAGCTCTGTTCTGTACCAGTGACTAGGTGTCTGTTTATTCATTCTATTCACAAAATGTGTTAAGTTAGAATACATTGAAGCATATACACATTTAATTAACCAAATTACTTAAATATATCAAAAGAGATTTATCATTTGGACATATTGGAAAGTATTTATATTTTGAGGTTTAAAGTTATTAAACATTAACTAAAATAATGAAATGTTTAAATAATAAACTTTATTTTGGATTATTAAAGCATATAGAAAGATAATTGAGATTATCAAAACATATTAAAGCATAATTGGGATTATCTAAACAGGTGAGGTCAACAATCTCCTCCTTTTTGATAATCCAAACTTATGATATTATAATCCAAAATAATCAGTAATGTATCAATATAAAATACAGTGGGTTTTATTTCTTAGTGTGAGTAATGACATTTTCAAATGTGAGATTTTAAATGTATCAGAGGATATAGTATTAAATTCCATTGTATCAGATTTAATAATAAAAAAAAATGTATTATAATTATAAAACAAATGTATCAGAGGCAAAATTGAATGGTTCTTCATATCATAGTATGCCCCCTTTGTCCTCCCATATTTCTCTATATTAGTTCTCCCCTATTATATTATTTCTACCCCTTTCCATTTATATTATTTCTCCCCCTTTTTGATTAGAAAAAAGAAGTTAACAAAGATGAGAAAAGGAACAGAAGGTAAGAGAGAATAAGGGAATGTATTTAGTACTTGAGGCAACAATACATAGAAATACAGAATTGAACAAAAAAGAATACAAGTGATTCCCATCAAAGGTCCTTTCCACCAGTCAATCCACCTCTTGAATGTCCATGTTGGATTTGGATTTGGGTTCGGAGGTAGATTCAGGCTAGGTAGCTTCAGAAGAAGTCTTGGGAATTCCAGAAAGTACTACTGGAGGTTGAGCAACAGAAACTGTTCCTAGCCTGTAGTGGGTAGCCCTCTGTGTGATCATAGGAGTGAGGCTCCGAATTGCTTGGACTGGATTCATCTGTGGAATGGAGGCAGACTGAGCAGAGGCAGGAAAAGCTGGAGGTGCAATGATATGAGTACTATCTACATGCAAAAATGGCAACAACAGATTTCTAAAGTCCATAATGATCCCTCCTCCTGTTTCCATAGTAGAAATAAAGTCATCCTTGTTCTCCATAAACTTGTCTAGAGAAGGAGTCAACTCCCTGAGCCTACTGACTTGCTCTCCAAATGCTTGATTGAATGGAGGTAGATTCATGTTTTCTAACATAATATTGAAATGGATGTTCAACTGATTTTTGGTGTAGACCCTTTGAAAATAGAAATCCACTTTGTCTTAGACCTCCTTTTGAGAAGCAATGGCTTCTCTCATAAAATTATGAAAAATTTTCCCTATATCCCTAGTGGTAGTCACCACTTGGGTCCGGGCATCAGAGTCTACATAGACACTGGTAGAAGACTTTCCAATCTCCTCTCTCATCACAGTTCGAATCTGATTAATATCCAAAGAAGTCTTTGAATAACTCAGAGGTGCAATAGTGAAGTCTACTGTTTCCTTAAACAATTTAGTCATCCCACTTATGATATTTTGCACAACAGAGTCCTGGGTGATGACATACTGCTCCATGGATTTCTTGAATCCCTCAAAAACATCCACAAATTGCTTTACTACACTTTTAATGTAATTGATATCAGTATTCATTTGAGCTTGATAACTACTCAAGGTAGTTAGAGAAGCAAGAGACTGCTTCTGGGCAACAACAGCTCCTGTCCAGCTCTCAATCTGAGAATGAAATACTCTTATCTCATTCATCATCTCTGTCACAGGTCCTAACACCATACAACCAAGAGAGAGTTCAAAAGATTTTTCTATATTGCTCAGTTCTTCAACAAGATAGCTCTTTAAGTCTGTAACAGATGCAGTCTAGGTTTCCTTCAACTCATCCTTTAAAGATTCAAGATCAGCCTTAGTAACTAGATTTTCAGTCACAACTGTAGGTGCTCTTTCAGATACAAGACTAGCCACAGAGTCATTCATAATATATTGAATGGATGATATCAACGAGGTTTCCATTCTTCTTATCTTTTCCACAAAACTGATCTTTAGATCAGACTTTAACTCATCTAAGTCAGCTTTTCTCACAAGATCTTCAGTTAAGGTCTCATAGAGGATATTATAATTGACATGAGGTCTGCTGAAAGGTGTCTCATCCTTAGAGTCAGGGTAATCTAAGCCAAGCACTACAAAACTTGGGTCTTCTACCCAATCCTCAATCCCATCAGCTACTGAAACAGTACCATGTCTAGTTGGATGCTCCCCCTCAACTGGTGCATTCTCCTATATATGTACAAAAACATCACCCTCAACAGCTCAGTATTCATCAGAAGAATCTTCCACAACCATCTCCATTTCTCTAAAAACCTCTATAGGCACAACAGTACTTCCAATCAATGGACTCAAACTCAAGGTGGTAGAAGCAGATGCTTCAGTTTCATATTCTTCTTCTTCCTCATTCTCTAGAGCAGGCTAGTCTTCCTCATTAATAGGCGCTTCTTCATTTCTCTCTTCCAAGACGGTTTCCTTTCTAGATGATACAATTTCAGCAACAGGACTTGGAGGCAAGTCTGGATCCATTCCATCAACTATAGAAGTATCCTCTTCATCAGTATCATCACTATACTGAGGTTCCTCTTCATCAGGTCCTAGACCTGGATCCCTCACATCCTTAGGCCTAGAAGGATGATCCACAAGATTAAACTTATCATATAGCTTCTCATCATCACTAACCCATTCTCCTCTCCACAGATTCCAATTGATCTTCATGTATTTACAGATAGTTTTGGTAACACAAAAGTTTTCTTTCATAACCACTGTCTCATCCTGAGACTTAGCCACACCTCTTACCTTGATCATCACGGAGATCAGTTTTGTAAAGATTAAAGCATTAGTTTTTGACTTTGGCATGGTCATATGTTCAATCTGAATCATTAAAAGTCTCCATAGATTCGCCTTAACACCATGTCTTAACAAATGCAGCAAATAAATATCTTGGTATTTCAGATTTTCAAAGTCCCCTCTTCTTGGACTTAGCATATGTTGAATGAACTTGAACAACAACCGGTTCTCTCCATCCATTTCTGTAGAAACTAACTTTCTTGGTGTAAAATATCCTGTTAATTCTTCCAAATCATCTTCATACTCAAAGATGTTACTGGTAGGAGGTACTGATTTTGAGAAATATCCAAAAACTCCTTCATGTGGAACTTTCAGCCACTCAACCCACTCAATAGAAGAGAAAGATATTGTCCTTCCATTCACTACTGATATCATCTGGTTCTCAACTTCTGATTTCTCAAAACAAACAAAATCATAAAATTCTTTTACCAGCTTTGTATAGTAAGGACCATTGTTATTTGAGAAGCACTTTAGCCATTTTTGATCTTCCAACACCTCTAGAACTAAAGATTTTCTGGTCATCAACCATTCCGCACATAGATCTTTCTCAACTACTATATACCTTTGAACGAGAGGTGGATTTGTAGGTTTCTTCACTTCACTTCCACCACTAGACTCTCCTATGAGTCTCTTTGAATTCGTATCATCATTATTTTTTCTAACTGATGGTCTCTTCACTCTTACCATTCCGCAAATCGTGAGGCTTAGGGTTCGAAGATTTGGGAGCTATGGCTTGAAGGTAAAGGGTTTGAGGTGGATAGAGATGAGGTCAAGACTTATGTTTTATCATTTAGGAATCAAAAAATAAATAAATAAAACATAATAAGTGTAGTATAAATGATACAGATTCTGGTGGCTAAAGATACAGAAGTTTAAAAACAGCGCAACCTAACGGTAACACATACCAGTGAGGATTCCTACTGGTGAGGTATTTTTATCGGTGAGGTCCACTAACAGGGAGGTATAACAGTGAGGTTCTTAACGGTGAGGTATAACATTGAGGTTCATAGCGGTGAGGTATAACAGTGAGGTTCATATCTGTGAGGTATAATAGTGAGGTTTCTAACGGTGAGGTTTCTAACGGTGAGGTTTCTTTCTAACAGTGAGGTTTCTAACAGTGAAGTTTCTAACGGTGAGGTTTATAACAGTGAGGTTTATAAAAGTGAGGTATTCCTACAATTTTATCATTCCTAACTCGTGTCTAATGTAACTTAACCTCTCTGAATTTAAAGGTTTGGTGAAAATTTCAGCTGATTGTTGTTCAGTACCAATAAATTCAAGAGTAATATCACCCTTTTGGTAATGATCTCTCAAAAAGTGGTTCCTTACACCAATGTGCTTGGTCCTAGAGTGAGACACGAGATTCTTAGAGATATTAATTTCACTAGTGTTATCACAGTTTATAGAAACATGTCTAAACTGATATCAATAGTCCAATAATGTATGTTTCATCCATAGAATTTTCACACAACAACTACTAGCAACAATATACTCTCCTTCAGAAGTAGACAATGCAAAATAGTTATTCTTTTTACTACACCAATATACTAAGGACTTACCTAGTATATGACATGTTCCAGAAGTGTTCTTTCTATCTAACTTACAACCATCAAAGTCAGCATCTATGTAACTTATTAAATCGAATGATTGTCCTTTTGGATAAAACAATCCTAGTAGTTTGTTTAATATATTTGAAAATTCTTTTAACAACAAGCAAGTGTGACTCTTTTGGATTATATTGAAATCTTGCACACATACACACACTAAACATAATGTCTGGTTGACTAGCAGTAAGGTAAAACAGACTCCCAATCATAACTCTGTAATTTGTTTGATCATCTGGTTTCCTAGATTCATCAATGTCCAACTTATAGGTGGTACTCATGGGTGTTTCACTTCCCTTATTACTATCCAAACCAAAACGTTTTAAAAGATCCTTTTTATACTTACTTTGATTTAAGATAATACAATTTTCATTTTGAAAAACTTGAAATCCAAGAAAATATTTGAGTTCTCCCATTAAAATCATTTCAAATTCATTTTAAATACTCTTTGAAAAATAAGTACATAAAGAAGTTTTAGAAGATCCAAAAATAATATCATCAACATAGATTTGTACTATTAAAACATATTTGGAAATTCTTTTAATAAAAAGAGTTGGATCAACAATCACTTTAGAAAAACCTTTTGAAATAAGAAAACTACTAAGACTATCATACCAAGCTCGTGGAGCTTGTTTTAAACCATATAAAGATTTCGAGAGATTAAAAACTCGATTTGGAAAATGAGGGTTAGTAAATCTCGGTGGTTGTTCAACAAAATCATCTTCAATTATAAAACCATTTAGAAAAGAACTTTTAACATCCATTTGATATAACTTGAAATTCAGATGAGCAGCATAGGCAAGTAGAATCCTAATAGCTTCTAATCGAGCTACAGGTGAAAAGGTTTACTTCCTTCCTATTGACTATACCCTTGTGCAACTAGCCTTGATTTGTTTCTAATGACATTTCCTGATTCATCTACTTTATTTCTAAAAACCCATTTATTGCCTATGGTCAATGTGTCCTTAGGTCTATCAACTAATTCTTATACTTTTTTTCTTTCAAATTGATTTAATTATTCTTGCATAGCCATTACCCAAAATTCATCATTGATTGCATCATTGATATTTTTAGGTTCTAACTATGAAAGAAAGGCTTGATGTTCAACCTAATTTCTTAGAGAATCTTTAGTCTATGTCCCTCTATCAAGATTTCCAACAACAACATATAAAGGATGATTCTTTAGAATCCTAGTTGATCTAGTAAAGGTAGGAATAGAAATTTCAGGTTCTTCTCTATGTTCAGGTTCACTAGAAGCAGATTCTGGAAAATTTCCAGAATTGCTTAGTTTTATAGAAGGTTCACTGTTTTAACCATTATGGTCCAGAATAGACAGATATTCTTCAAGATTTTCAAGAGAATATTTATGTTAATGCGGATTAGTTTCATCAAATTTGATGTGAAGAGATTCTTCCACACATTTGGTTCTTTTATTAAAGACTCTATAAGATTTACTAGTTATAGAGTAACCTAGAAATATTCCCTCATCACTTTTAGAAGCAAAATTTTCAAGATTATCCTTAGTATTAAGAATAAAGAATTTTCAACCAAAAACTCTGAAGTAACTAATTTTAGGCTTCCTATTATTTCATAGTTCATAAGGGGTCTTCTTAAGAACAAGTCTAATCAGGACTCTATTTATAATATAACAAGTTGTATTCACAGCTTCAGCCCAAAAATAAATAGGTAGGTCATAGTCATTAAGCATAGTTCTTGCAATTTCCTAAAGGGTTCTATTTCTTCTTTATACTACACCATTCTGTTGAGGTGTCCTAGGGGAAGAGAAGTTGTGACTATAGCCATTGTGTGATTAGTAAGATTCAAACTCATGATTTTCAAACTCACAACCATGATCACTTCTAAGGGTCTTAATTTTAAGTCCACTAAGGTTCTCAGCAGACTTGGAATATTTCATAAAATAAGGGCAAGCTTCACTTTTGTGAGCAAGAAATTATACCCAAGTGTATCTAGAAAATTCATCTACTAAGACATAGACATAGTGCTTCCCATTTAGACTAGAAACTCTAGAAGGTCCAAATAATTCCATGTGATCCAACTCGAGAGGTTTAGAAGTTGGAACTTCTTTCTTTGATTTAAAAGAAACTTTATGTTTCTTTCCCTTTTGACAGGGATTACAAACTTTGTTAGTTGGGAATTTTAGTTGAGGTAGGTCTCTAACTAAGTTATTATTATTCCGTTTTCTTAGTGAATGAATGTTGCAATGTCCTAATATTCTATTACATAGCCAAGACTCTTTATGAAAATCATTTAAGAAAGTAATGTTTTGTTTAGATAAATAATTCAAATCAACTGCATAAACATTTTCATTTCTCAGAGAAAAAAATACTAAAATATTTTTAGAATTAAAAACATTACAAGAATAATTTTAAAATTTAACATTGAAACCATCATCACACAACTAAGAAATACTTAACAGGTTGTATTTTAGTCCATCAACAAGTAAAACTTTAGAAATTAAAATTGAATCAGTGTTACCAATCTGGCCTAAGCCGATGATTTTTCCTTGTGAATTATCACCAAAGGTGACATGTCCTCCATAAACCTTGATTAAAATATTGAAACATGAGTAATATCCACTCATATTCCTTTAACATCCATTGTCCAAGTACCGTATCTTCTTACAGGAACTTTTCAAGAAAGTCTCCTACAAAACAGGTTTAAAAAGAAAATGATTTTGGTACCCAGAGTTTCTTGGGTCCAGACAGGTTAGAAAACAAAACTTTTGGTACCCAGATTTTTCTAATGGGTCTTATACAATCAGTAGATTCAAAAGATTTTTAAAGATAAGAATTTTTTGATCTATAACCATGTGAATAACTGGTTGAAGCATATGAATTTCCAAAACTAGAACTAGCAGTATTCTGTCCAGATTTAGGAATAAAACTATTTTTAGTAATCTGTCTCTTTCTAGGCTGATAGCCTATTCCAGTGGTATATTTCGGTGCCACTTGTTGTCCTAACATTTGTGTAAGTGTATCTTTTCCATTTTTGAATTTCTCTAAGTCCTTCATTAATTGCTCATTAGACAATTTCTGTTCAGTATTTTCCTTAAGAAATTGAGCATTCTTTTCCTTTTATATATCAAGTGCATATTTAACAGAGCTGGTCAAAGCATGCTGTTTCTTCAAGGTCTTATACTCATCCTTCAATTAATTATAGGTTTATTATAGCATATTACAGTATTCAAATAATTCTTCACTAGACATATTTTTAGAATCAGAATTATCTCCAGAATAATAAGAATTTAAAGTAGGAGTATCTAATGTTACCTCAGATGTGTTTTTCATAAAGCACATGTTAGCTTTTTGAGATTTTTCATCCTTAGTAGAATCAGAATCACTTGAACTATCTTCTGAAGCACTCCAAGTTGCTTTCATAGCTTTCTTGTACTTATTTTCCTTATAGTAATATTTCTTCTTGAACTTTAACTTTGGGAAGTATGCTTTTACATATCCTTTTCTCTTGCATTCATAGCAGATAATTTCATCACTCCTATCAGACTTTTTCCAATCCTTCTTCCAATGACCTTTGTTGTTATATTTTCTTTTGTAGTTTGATTTTATGAAGAATTTATTCTTCCTATAGAATTTATTGAATCTCCTGGATATTTGAGCCATCTCTGCATCACTGTCAGATGCACTCTCATCACTGCTTGAACTATCACTTTCACTTAGAATTTTCCCCTTGTCCTTATTTTTTGAAGTATAAGTCTTAAAAGCTAAAAATTTCTTTCTTGGTTCATCATCTTCTTCCTTGTTTACTTTCAATTATTCTTCATACATCATTATCTTACCAATCAGCTCCTTAACAGGCAGTGAACTTATGTTACACGATTATCTTATTGAAACTGATGTGCCTCTCCATCTTTCTGCAAGACATATTAGTATTCTCATAATCTGCTCTTTTTCAGGAACAACTTTTCCAAGTGAGCTCATTGTATTTAAAATTTCATTGAATCTGAGATATATATCAGAAATAGGTTCATTAGGATTCATTTTAAAATTATCATATTTAATAGTGTAGGTATTCAATCTCATTTCCTTAAAATGGGTTGTTCCTTTATGAGAAACACTCAAAGTATCCCAAATTTCATCAGCAGTTTTACATACAGATATTAGATTAAATTCTTCATCTCCTAAAGCACAATACATGGCATTCATTGCTTTACAATTATTATTGTAATCTGTTTTCGTAGGTTCATACCAAGTAGTTCTTTCAGTTTCTGGAATCTTATATTGATTCTCTATAGAAATACAGATGTCAAATCCCATACTTTCTAAATGAATTTTCATTTTCAGTTCCATTGGGCATAATTAACACCATTAAATAAAGGTGGCATGTTAGTAGCAACACCTTCTATTCTATTATCCAAAATTAGATTTTAGAAAATATATTGAAAGAGATAAAAATTTAGAACTAACAGAAATTTAAGATCTTTAAGATACAACTAAAATCACAGTTAAAAAACAGAGTGTTTCGAAATCCTTTATAAATAACAAACAAACCTCTGATACCAAATATTGGTCGGAGTGGATACTCAAGAGGGGGGTGAATTGAGTTCCAATTAAAATTTCTATTAAAAAATTTATGATTAAAATCCCCAAATTAAAAGAACAAGCTAAACTATAGTGAATTTATAAAGATTAAAAGTTTTCAATTAGTTTCTCAAGAGATTGATTATTTCTCAGTTAACTCAATCTGAAGATTAGTTACCTTTCAAAAGTAACTTACTGGCCAACCAAAGTTATAAACACTTTCTAGTTTAACTATCAGAGTAACTTTAAAGTAGATTTTTATTTCAAATTACTTAGCAGCAGAATATCAGATATAGTTTAAAAACAAAATAAATAAGCACAATAGTTTTAAGCAAGAGGTTCAGTCTCAAGCTGAGACTTAGTGCTCTCAAACAATTTATATAAACTTTGATCCACACCCTGGATCTGGGTCAACAACAGTACAAAGACTGTCCAGGTCCTATGACCTCTACCACAGTTCTTTGTGGGAAAACAAAACAATAGCACACAGGCTATAAAGGTCACACTTGAACCCTACCACTATCCAGAGTGGGATACAAGAGATTTATAGAAGTTTTGTGTGAGGATTTAGAAATCCTCCAATTTAGCACATGAGTCAGTGTGTGTATAGAATATACAGAGTACACACACTGCTCAAAAAGTAAGTAAAAGAATCACTGAGAGAGAGTAGATATGAGTTTAGAATGCTCCAGTGATTTGAAGTGCAGATCTGGACTCCTTTTGATCAAACAGAAATGCTTTTGAGTCCTTCTATGCTTTTTTTCTTGAAAACTGAGTGTCGTTTGCTTCCTTGATTTTCAGGTTCAGTTTGATCATCTTGAGTGTATGAAAAGAACATTGTAGTTCTTCACTCCTTGACTAAGGTACAACATTTGTTCTCTTCTTGTATAAATGGCCTCGTGTATGTCCAGTGTTCTTCAAGTAAGCAGGTTTATGGATGACGCCTCTCTATTGTGTATATTCCTCACTGCAGCTCGATCTTCCTTATATTCCTTTAGATCTAGCAAAGGGAATGATTAATTTATGGTAGTTACGAGGTACGGTTCCCTGACATCCCAACAACCATCATTAATTAATATAAGTTGCATTTAATTAACCAAATATGACCGTTAGTATAATTTAAATAAAGAATAAAAGTTCATGCAAAATAATGCTTGTAACGGTCGACTTGTGTCGGTAGCTGTTTGTCTCTGTAACTATATCTCCTTGTACTGGTCGGTTTATGTAGCAGTAGGTCTTTGTGTAGCAGTGATCTTCTATTGGTAGCTCTTTGTTCTTGTAATAGTGTACTTGAGTAGTGGTGGATTCCTTATACTGGTGTACTTCATAACGGTAGACTTATATAGCTGTAGCTGTCACTCTATATTGATAGCATTATTTCTTACCGGTAGACTCACTCTAACAGTAGCTCTGGTGTAACGGTAGCTCTCTGTGTACCAGTGACCTTTCTGTAATCGTATACTTGCATACTGGTAGACTTATACATACCGGTAGACTTACTCTATCGGTAACCTTTCGGTGTAGACTTACATACTGATAGGCTTACACATACCGGTAGCTCTGTTCTGTACCAGTGACTAGGTGTCTGTTTATTCATTCTATTCATAGAATGAGTTAAGTTAGAATACAGTGAATCATATACACATTTAGTTAACCAAATGACCTAAATATATCACAAGAGATTTATGATTTGGACATATTGGTATGTATTTATATTTTGAGGTTTAAAGTACTGAAACATTAACTAAAATAATGCAACGTTTAAATAATAAACATCATTTGGGATTATCAACGCATATGGAAACATAATTGAGATTATCAGAACATATTAAAGCATAATTGGGATTATCAAAACTGGTGAGGTCAACAATATGATAATTAACCAATGGAAATGAGTGGGTTATTAAACAATTTTACGAGGTAATAAAAAAGATTCAAAAAAATATACAGAGGATTATTATTAACATATAACCCCCCCCAAAAGTATCATTTCATATGAGATGTTCATATTATTTGGTATAACAAATATAATTTTTTTTGACATTATATAATAATTTCACATAGGAAGAGCATAAATTGAAGATAAATCAAGATAAGGATTTCAAATTATTTTAAAAATGTGATCAATAATGTTTATAGTTACCCAAGAATTATAGAAACATTATTTCATAAATTTTTACATAGATTTTACACAAGCACATCCCTAAGATCTACTGGTATAGTTTCATGGAACAATTTTACATAAAAATACATCATCTTAATCATAAAAAAAATCATTTTTTAAACTCTATATATTGCTCATAACTCCTATAGATATTCTAAAACTACGTATGATATCCTAGTGAAAATACATAATGAAAAGGGTGATCTAGAAAGCCTAATAAGAGAGTAAACCTTTTAATAATGAATTATACGAGAGTCAAGAGGAACAACTTGATATCACTAAGAGGATGATCATATGCATGGAAACATGGTAAAAATAAATGAAATAAAAAGATCATAAATTTTTGGAAACAACTAAAACATGATATCATAAATTTAATACAATGGTCACTCCCAAGACCATCATCATAATTTGGATGAAGTCCCATGGTGGATTAGGTTTAATCCCTAATCCTATACTTGAAATATCATGTGATATAAAGTTTTAAACAATTTATTTGAGGGTGAAATAACTCTTATCCTATTATCACATAAATTAATATCACATATATTTGTGTCACATAAAGAGAATAATCCTTATATAAATCATAATCCTAATCAATCCCCTATGAAGGAAGTGGGTTTCTTAATTCTGATTCAAGGTATAAATAAAGGATAAATCATAAGAAAATAAGGAATTATATAATTTGTATTTTCATAATTTATATTATTAATGGGAATTTATCCTTGAGTTCCAATATATGGATTTCTTGGGAAAGATCTAGGAGAAGAAAGAATAAAAACATACCAATCGTGTGAAGCTTAATGAAATAAGTAAATAATATTTTTTAAAAAGGGATCTTATTATTTTCTATAAAACAAGAATACATCAAAATGGAATCTCTATAAAATAATGGGGGGGTTACAATCTGGTCATGATACGAAAATATTTTATGCAGGTGATGCTCAACATGAGATGGGAAATAGGAATGTTCCCATAACCGATATTGCCTATAAGCGGGATTATTGATAGGAACTAAAAACATGAATAACGTTAGAAATTAATGTGATATTTTAGTAGGTATATAAAAAAGGGGTATATATATATATATATCTGTACAATAATTGGATCATAACATGTTAATAATATTCCATAAAAGCGATAATAAAATCTGTACTTGTAACCAATTTTTTTAAAGATAGTACAAAATATCTATTTTACATATTAAAACACCTTTTATTGAAATAAAGAATCATTAAGTGAGATAATAAAATATTATTTTAAATTTAGGATAAGGTAAATATTATTTTCACATGAAATAAAACATAATGAGGTTCCAATTAAAAAGGGGAACATTTAAGGGATGGAAAATTAAAGACAAGGAGGGGAAATTCCATTTAAATGGATATTAATTATTTGTAACATAGTTTCATTTTCAAAAATAATTAGAACCCACAAATAAGGAACATTTTAATCATAATTGACCTCCCATGATATAAATTGGTCATAAAATATTAAATGAATGCTAATTATAAATGAGAAAAATTATAACTAATGAAAGATGAATGAGTTATGAAAACTTTTTATATTTTGGAAAAGACATCAATAATATCCAAAAACATAGAATATAATGAATGGAAGTGATATTTAAAAGTTTAATATTAATTTATGATATTATAATTCATGGGGTTAGTATATATAAAAGACAAATGAACATTGGTTCAAAATGTTAGGTATTCCTCGATGAAGGTTTATTGAGACTTTACACTTTCGACTTAATAAAATTTCAAATAATACACCTTGAAAGAGAGAAAGATTGAAATTGAATTCAAAATTGAGTGAATAAAAATATTATTCTATTATAAAACCAATTTGAATTTTATACACCATTTAAATGAAATTTGGACCATAATAGGGAATATGCCTCAAGGAAAGAAAATTTGAGATGAAACCCAAACAATTTAAGTAATTTTTGAATAAAAATTCATGGGAAGATTGGAAATAATATAGTTCAATAAATAAAATGATTTAAATATTGTATTGTTATTAAATATATTAATGGATTAATTATATATTGTTTCATAACATTAAAACCAGTCTTGATGAAGATAAAATGAGACAAGAAACCCTTACCTCATGTATGAAGGCACATTACACTTGAACATAAATTAAATAATAATTAAATTAAGTTTATTAGATACTTAATTAATAATCTTTTTTAACTACATTTAATTTTATAAGGTCCTTTAACTACCATATTTTATTTACATATATTATATTTTTCTTTCTTATGTCGGTTACTTTAGGTTGTTCGATCAATTTGTTTGATATTCCTTAGGTATATTTCCCATGGTAGAAAGAATTTTTAAATAGTTTCATAGTCTAAAAAATAATATCGGTGTTATGTAAATTGTTTATATATTTTAAATAAATACTTACATACCACTAATACAGCTGGTTATGAAAAATGAAACTCATTTACCATGGAGGTGATAGTTTGCATGTACACTCGATTAATGTTTCCATTTGTAAATGAATGATAGGGAAATAAGGTAAATTATAATTTTTAAATTTAAGAATTAATTTTAAATTATATATTATATTTATTCATCCATTATATCTTTTGTTTCATCAATGAGTGGTGGTTATGGAAAATGGAAGATGTTACTTGGTGGAGGTTGTAGTCCATGCATCACACTAATGAAACTGTTATTTTCCTTTGAGGATAGAGAGAAATGAATAATGTTTATTTAAATAATTTAATAACACCTAAGTAAAAAAATGATTATTATTTATTTATATTTTTATCTATATAATATATTTTAAAGATAAATACTTAAGAGAAAAGGTTACAAAGAAGATAATACTTATGTTGAAGACTTTCCACCATGAAATTTCTTTGCATGTGAAGGCCTTAAGATTACTCATAGACATAAGGGTCATAATGATTAGAAAAGTACTTATAGGAGAGTAATGTTGGTCATATTTTCATGGGTAATTAGAATGGTATGTGTTACCATGGATGGGGTGAAGTGATCCCCTTTTATAACTGAAGAAAAAGGAACCATTGGGAATACCCTTTACAATTCCATAATATCAACACACTATTTATTTGTCAATGGCTCCATAATTTCATAATAATGGATTTTTCATTGATCTTGGATCAATAATTCCCCATCAAACACTTTCAACATATGTATTAAACTTGTTTTTAGTCTTTTATCATAGGTTTTTACATCTCCTAAATTTTTATTTTTTACTTTAGTAAATTAGTTTCAAACTATATAATTTATTTTTGATTTAAAAATTTAAGATGACCACTATAAAAGAATTTAATCTTTGAAAAGGAAATATAATATTAATTTATTATAATTAAAATTATAAATATGTGAAATTAAAAATTGTAACTAAAATATATAATATAAAAAACGTTTTTTTAGAATAATGACTTTTATCTATTATGTTATTTTAATATAATTTGGTATTAATTACCAACTGGTTCTGTGTTATAATATATATATATACATATTGTTTCAAAAATAATATTAATTTAATAATTCAGACGATATGAATTTTATTGATTAAATATAAATTAAATGATATTAATAAAATAATTCATTTAAAAACATTTTTACCGTTGTCAAGGTAATAAACATTAATCTTACTAATATTCTCCTTATTACGATAAATGAAATTGAACTTGTTACATTGTTTCAAAATTTTAAACTCAAATTGGAAATAAATTTTTTTATACTTAACTTATTAAGGTGAAAAAGTATAATTACTTTATTATGAGTGAGTAAAAATAGTTTTTTAGTGTGAAATATTAATTTAGTTTGAAACATGTTAACATGTGTTTTGTAAATTCAAATTATTTTCTACCAATGTTATATATTACATATTAAATATTTATTTTTTAATTAAAAATGGTTTCATAAAATTTTATATAATTCTTGTACTATTAATTTGATAGTTTTCACTAGAATCACTATTTTTACTATTAACCTAAAAATTATTTATTTCAAAAAAATATAAGAAATTTATATTAGGTTAATATTAATATAATGAATGAAAAATTATGTTTATCTTATATAGTTAAAATTCTAACTTTTAAAGGTTTTTCTTTTATGAACAATATAAATTAAAAATTAAAATTATTTTTCTTGAAAAATTGTGTTTTCAAAAATTATATGTTCCATATATTATTTAATATAAATTTATAATTTAAATATATTATTTAATAAATAATAATCATATAATTTGTACATTTAGTTTATGTGGATAAAATATTCAATACTTTTTAACAATGTTCTATGAAAATAAATATTATTTTTATACTGAATTTTCTTTAACATATACATTTATTTATTTATTTATATTCTAAAATTTAATTTTTGACAAATTCATTAATATTAGAATTTTTTTAATGTTATATATACAACATATCATATTTTAATATTAATATTTATTAGTAACTTTTATATGTATATATATATATTTTTATAGTATTTTAAAATCATATTTTTATATCATTATGATTTGTTTTAATTTATATTAACTACTTAACAATAAACGACTATAGTATACCTATTGGACATATAAACAATTATAATTTTTAATATCTATATTTTTAACAACTATATTTGTAATAACCAAATATAATTTCTATATACGATCTTAGTAAACTTATTCTTTTAAATCTTCTCATTTCCATTTTTTCATTTTAGATCTTATAACGTGATTTCTCCTTTCATGGAATTATTTATCATTGTAGGTTTTTTTATACTAATGACGATTCTTAAGTATGATGGTAATCCATGGTCGTTTATTATTTTAAAGTTATTTTTATTTTCTATTCATTGTCCCCTTTTTATTTTTATAATCTTAATGGGTTTAATCATCCATTATGTGGGATAATCAATTTTATATAATATATGGTTTCATATACCTTCTTGGTAATGATCCATTATAATTGAATGAAGTGTCATTAGATTGGTTTATATCTTGTGTGTAAATATATCTAATCAAATATTAATTCTTTTGAAATAATAGAGAATCTTTATTTGTAATTAAAGAAATAATTAATAATAATAATTTTAATATCAGCTTCTAAAACCTAGTGCATTCCAAGGTTGATATCATAATTTAATGAAAATATCAATGATAAAAAAATCTAATTAAATATAATATTTTCAAGTTATATTATTTAAAAAATACCAAATAGACTAAAAAACAATCTGAGTTAATGAAGTAAGGTTTTAATAATTTCATAACATATGATATCAAAATTATGCAAGATAGTTTAGTAAAGTGAATTGTTAATACACGTGATAATAATAATGGAGGCTTATGATACATTCAAATCAAAATATTTTGGAAAAATTATTTTGAATATTGGTAATGAAGAAACCATAACAGAATCAACTTGTAAATAAATGGGTATGGGTTACGTAATAATTTATAAAAACTTGAAAAAAAATATAAATAACAAAATAATGGTGGAAATTGATTTAATTTTTTATTTAAATAATGATAGGGTTCATATTATTCATTTATTACATAGTAAATATTGAATAACTCATTAAATAAAGTAAAATAAGTGAATATATAACATGTTACATAAGAAATCCATTTATGAAGATTATTGGGTACGAATTTAGTACCAATCAAAGGGATGATGTAAAATAGACATATATATCACAAGTAAAAATTGAAAATGGTATATTTAATGTTTACATAATTAAATACATATGAAATATAATAATACAGTTGTTAAGAGAATATTTATATATAAAAAGGAGAGTTCATAAGCCATTCCCCTCACCAACTCCATAATAGATGAATTATGAATAAAAAATTATAAGATAATGACATGTTGTGTAAAAACCAAAAAAATGCATGAAGAAAATTCCAAAAAATGTTAAATAAAGTGTACATTACAAACTATTGAAATAATATTTGAAAAAGAGAGAAAATTTTGTAGAGAAAGAAAACGAAATACCCTTCAAAATATTTTACTTTTGAAGTGTTTGAATGAATAAAATATGTATTGTTAAAAGACCTTTTATATCCTAGTAAACTAATGAAAATGGAATAATATATATTCATATGATGATGTGTATATAAAAAATAAGCGTATATAAAAATTATTATAATTATTACGAAAATAAATGTTATTTAGAGAGACCCCTTTTCACAAGTCTCAACTCACCCAAATAAAATTCTATCTCCATGTATAATTCATTTTTATTTATTAATATTTTGTTGGGATCACTTTGTGTATAAGGTTTTATTTGTTATCAATAGTTGTCAATGAAGATCAAAATGAAGAAGATCAAGAAGTAGTCCAATGAAATGGAGGAATGGAAATTCAGACGATTGTTGTACTGATCATAAGTTCAAAGAACATGTGTGAAAGGTGACACAATGTTTAAAACAGTGAATAATGGTGAGGTATAATCCATATGAGGATGATTAAAGAAGAATGGGGATTTGATGAATACTATTCAATTCTTCATGATTGCATGATAACCATGCAAGAGACTTCTTCAAGAATAGAATCATATGATTTCCATGAAGTAGAGAATGACAGTTGAAGAAGAAGACAGAGTGGAACTGATTGGAATTCTGAGATGGCCATGCACTTCACATTGTATCAAAATATGATGATGCTAAATCTGATCTATCAAAGTATATATATCACGATAGTGGAGTTTGTGATGAAGGAAAAAGAGTTGCTGAAGAAGGAAAATCACAGAAAAGAAGTTTTTTTGAGGTGATTGTGCTTGTTGACAAAGCAAACAATGACATACAAATTTTTTGACAAAGGGGATTTCATGGTGGCATTTCGAGTTCAAGGGTTGTGTTTAATGATCCATGTTTTATTCAATAATTTCAACAAAGGAATGGATGTTCTGGAGGCGATACAAAAATAGTAGATACAAGGTGGCGCCGTTTTCCAGTGTTTTCCAAATTTTTGGGCCTGAAAATTGACAAATGAAGAAAACTGGTTTTTGGAAAAGGGACTTGCGCGCCGTGTATTTGAAGGAGAGGAAACTTGTGCACCATATGTTTTTTCAAGATAAAAATATCAAAATATGGAAAAGGGATAAGGGTCGTGCAAGTTTTGGGTTTGGTCGTGTAAGTGTTTTGAAAAGTGTTTTTTGGAAAAGGTACTTGCACGCTGATTACTTGGAGGCTTGGGAACTTGCGTGCTTGTTGTTTTTTAAGATAAGAACATGAAAATTTGGAAAAGGGAGAAGGGAACCCAAGTTTGGAAGTTGGTCGCACAAGTGACTTGCAGGGAAAGAGACTTGCGTGCCGAAACTTGCGCGCCGAGGGGAGACTTGCGTGCTGTAACACCCCGAGATTTTATGAAAAATATTCTTTTTAATTTCATTAATGTCTTGTGTTATACGCTACACCAAAAGGATCTTTCACAACACACATCCCTGACCTGGCTTGAATTACAGGCAATCACGACCTTCCTCGATAGCGTGTGTAGTACGCAATACCGAGTTTCACTAAACAATGATATACTATTAAAATATTATTAAAAACTAGCTGTTATGAATAGTAATAACCACCTTTTAAAATTTTAGAAATTTTAGCTCTCAAAATGGACCTCATTTTTGGATTCGGAGTATCGAATTTAGCCTAAGGTGAAATTTTGGTAATTTTCGGATAACTTTCATATTTTGATGGATAGTGGAAAATAATAAATTTTAATTAAAAACAACTTTTTCAATCGAAATAATAAATAGTGATAAATTATTAATTTGAGTCGTTTTAAAGTATATTTAGAATATATTTTTACAATTTAATACAATGTTGGTCATTGGATGTAATTTCACATTTAAACCAGTTATAAACAAGTGTCAATCTTTTGATAGTTATTATCTCTTAAAAACACGCCTTTTGTTTTGATGACGGGAATTAATTTTTAAATTAATTAATGCAACTGATATGTTTTGAATTTGGTAAAATAGAAATCATTTTTGAGTTCATAATATCAAATATAGCTTAGGCCTAATTTTTGGTATTTTTCTGAAAACTTTCAATTTTTGATGAATAGTGAAACCACTAAGTGGTAGTTAAAAAAACTGAATTTTTCATAAAACTTAATTTTACCGCTTCTGTGAGTGGAATTTAGAAAATCCGAGAGACACGGTTAATATCAAGGACTAAAATGTGGTTCAATGAGATGAAAATAATTTTTGGTGAATAGTAACTTTTTACTTTTTTTACCATGGTTAAAAGTAAATAGGGTAACTAAGGGTAAATATGATATTACTATTACCCTAACACATGTCCTAATTCTATTGGATAAGTGTAATTCGACCAAAAACAACCTTATGAATATAATATGTCCATTTAGGTCCACTTGGATTAGATTATGACATTTAATATTATTTTATTTAATGAATAGTTAAAATAGTTAAAATCAAAGTTTAATAACTAAAACATTTTTAATATGGGTTTATACATAAGATAAATTCGATTATAAATATTCATTAGAAAGATCAAAAGATTTCCTACATAATGGTATTTTATTTGTAATTTTTAGACATTAAATAATTTAATTTATTTATGACACAACGATGATGCAGTAATTATCTTATTAATGAAATATTGACATAATTGATGTTATAAATACCCAAATAAATATAATTTGAGACATTTTATGAATTCCACTAATTTTATAGGTTACTATGATATATTAGTGTTGATTTAATCAACTTGGTTCGAACATATAATTCTGTGAGGACTTTCACAAAAATCATATATCAAATAGTGTCAAAATTGACACAAAATAGTTTTTAAATCAAATATTATATTATTAATTGTTATTTTATTCCTAAAAATCTAAGGTTCGGCCAAATTACTTAGATAAGGATATATATATTAATAATAAACAATTTGGGGTTCTTTTGGCATGTTATAGTAAGTGTATTAACCATATAGTGTAAGAAATCAAAAAGACACGGTAAAAGTTAAATTATTTAACTTAGAGTTAAATCTAATTGATAAGGTTAAAATAATAACCTAAACTTGTATAAATCCTATTGGTTGATAGGATTTCGACCCATACCCACTTTAGATTCGAAATAAGACCCTTTGGAACCATTATAAACCGATTTTGACTTTAATATAAAATAATATTTTGAGATATTCCTAAGGTGCCCCTCTCCTCCCTTATAAAAGGACACCTCCCCCCCTCCTCCTCACACCAATTTGAGCATTCAAGCTCGGCCAAACCCTGCCAAAATCCCTTATCCACTTCCCTAGAATAATCCTAGAGGTCCTGGTCTTATTCAAAGACCAATATTAGTTCCCTAAGTGGAGGATTCAAAGAGGTGTTTCAAAGAAGAGGTAATATCCATTACCGATCTTTTCAATTTCTTTCTTCTTCAACTTCTTGTTCTTTAGTTGTTTAATGATAAAGTAATAAAATCAGTATTACTTACATACTGATATGTTATTATAAATATTAGACAACCCTAATTCACCTTCTATCCATCCTATGGAAAAATAAAATCACCGCGCATGCGTACGTACGGAATACCGTCTCCACGCCGTGGTGTACTCTATTTTCCACCATCACCTTACAAGGATGGGTATAATGGTGTAATGAGTAACTATATATTATTATTATAAAGTGATATTGATACTGAAATATTATAAATACACTTAAATGCAATTCCACGATCATGGGAACAATATCATCGCTCGTGCGTACGTACGGAATACCGTCTCCACGATGTGATGCGACTCGTTCTCCTTGATCATCATTACATAGTAATTATATAAATGAATTGAATGAATAAATATGATATATGTTACACTAATACCATTCTGGATATAAGGTATCTATAACCTTAAAATAAGAATAAGAATTTATTCGGCAAAATACGCATAAGAACAAAAGGCAATAAAGACCCGAGTAACAAGTAACAATGAAATATTACTAATAAGAAGCTAAGAATATGACCATATATGATATCATATCAATATGTATGATTCTTAAATAAGTCAATAACATTATTTAAACCATTATATAGGAGCTTCGGACATGTACAAAGAAAATCGGACCTAAGGTAAGGGAAATTATCACAATCTCATTTTTATCCGAGATTGTTTATACTTTGGTATTTACTGGGGTGTATTTTATCATCCACATCCATGTTTCCTCAATATGTAATATTATTTCCATCCACCTACAATTTTTTGAATCCAATTTTACCCTTCGGTGAGTTTTTAGTAAAAGATATGAAAGGAATCTTTTGTCGTTTTTCGTACGAGGTACTTTTTGACTTTTCCGACAAAAGTACGAAGAATGTTTTTTTAACTTATACGGCATGAATGGATTTTTAAAACATTATTTCCAAGAAGCTTCCTTTACAAGTTTTCAAGTTTATTTTTAATCAACTTCTTTTAGTTATAATTTAATGACATGTTAATAAAGGAAAAGTGTTTTTGAAGTAGAAAGGATATTTTCCTCAAGAATGGAGTTCAAGTGTTTTATCAAAATTATTTTCCATCTAAGATAATAAAGGGTTCTGTTTCTATCACTATTATTACATTGATTTGATTATTTTGTGATGGAATTAATTTTATGAATTCCTTTATCGTATATGGATTGTTTTATGATGTCATGATGTTTAAGATTCCCATTTTTATTACATGGGTTATGCAATGATGTATGGTTTATGATTTTGTGGAACACATAAGAATGGTATCATTATGAGATGGGTGGGACCTATATCTCCCTCCAATGCATTGGGTAAAGATTTTATATCTCATGATATAGAAATGGCTGGAACGGTAGGTTATACCGTTTTATTGAAAGAGGACTGAAATGAGGGTGACTCGATTCAGAAAGGGACTTTGTCCACTAAGATAGTCTTGGCAATGAGTCTTGAATAAAAAGAAATGATTCTCTATGATTATGTGTGTATGCCACAAAGTTTCATGTTTTAAGTTATGATTATTGTGATTACATTTCACTACCATGATTTATCCCATGTTATGAAATTATGATCTCTTTTGCAGGTTAAGATTTCCAAAAGTTATGTGCTTGTGTATACGATGAGATTTATATTTCTTTTGTTTACCCTTACTGAGCATTTGAGCTCACCCTTTTATGTTTTCTTTTCACCAGGATATAAAGAAAGGTTTTAGGTAAAAAAAAAGGGAAGATCTTTATGGGAGATATTGGAGATCTTTCACCACGATTAGAAGATTTCATTCCGAGTTTCCAAAGACACTAAACTATTACGATCCTTGTGTGTGTATTTTTTTGTTATGTACTAAGTATTCCGCAAAAGTAATTTAAAGTCCACGTATGTCAAGCTTCGGGTCTCTACAGTTGGTATCAGAGGAAAGGTTTAGTCAACCTTTGGAAACTAGGATGCGAGAACTTTAGTGAGATCCCTAGGGATATTTATAAGGTTTGTCTAGGGATGTCCCTAAGGATAAGTATACATATAGGATACAGTCCTATAACTACGGTAACAATCTTATAATTTAACCTAAGAAGTTAGATATTGAGGATACTCCCCCTTTATAATATTGTTTTCCTTAGCATGATTTTTGCCTCTCACACTATTCTTTTTGGGTTTTAGACGATGGTTGGAACCCGAAGGAACCGTGTTGATCAATGCAATGGACAATGAAATGATTGTCCTCTTGAAGAAGAAAATGTTATGGGAGATGGAGTGCAAAATCTTATTGCTATACTTACACAAGCTGTGAATCATTCTGGACTTACAAATGATCAGAGAAGGGAACAATATTCTATTCAGTCCTTTATGAGGCAACGTCCACCTTCTTTTAATGGGTCTTCCGATCCACTTGTTGCTGAAAAATGGATCAGTACCACTGAAAAGATATTTTCAGTTCTTCAATGTTCTGAACATGATAAAGTCATCTTAGCAGTATATCGTTTTGAAGTTGAAGCTGATCAATGGTGGAATCTCATCAAGAATACGAGGCCAAGAGATGAAATTGAGTCCATGGAATGGGAAGAGTTCAAGAACTTGTTTTTCAGTAAGTAATTCCCTCGTATTCTTCGAACAAAGATGGAAAAGGAGTTTCTTGAGCTGAAGCAGAAGGATGATGAATCTGTTGGTATATACGAAGAGAATTTTACAAGACTTGCAAGGTACGCATCTGGCATTATCATCCAACCTGAAAGTAAAGTTGATCGATTTTTTAGTGGCTTAAAACCAAGTCTTCGAAGGGAATTAGCTATAAGAGACTTCAGTAGCTATGAAGAAATTGTGTGTTGTGCTATCAAGGTAGAAATGGAAGTTGGTGTTACATATCCATCTCATGGTTTTGACAAGAAACGAAAGATGGAGTTCAAGGAGAAATCTCAGAATAATGGTGAAAAGAAGATGAATGTTTCCTTATGCACAAAGTGTGGAAAGAAGCATGGTGGAGATTGTCTTAAAGGGACTATAAAATGTTTTAAGTGTGGAAAAGAAGGTCATCGAGCAGCTGAGTGTCGAAGTAATGGGAAAAGGGTTTCTAATGATGTGAATAAAGAAAAGACTGCAGAGAACGTACCACCAACACTTCAATGTTTCAAGTGCAAGGAGATGGAACATTATGCCAATAAATGCCCTAATCCAAGGGTTAGTGATGATCAACATGAGCAACCACTTAAGGAAAAGGAAAAAGGGAAGTCACATGCGATCACTATTGGCGATGTTGAATATGACAACGATGTGGTGGAATGATTAAGTGTTTATGTAATGGGATTCCAAAATAATGTTGTGTATAGTATTGTGGAATATTGGAATATTTATGTTTTGGTCTATTGTGGTTTTCAATAATTTTATGGTACCGGTAACCATGAAAAGTGATTGAGACATTTTTTGGTAAACAGATGATATGAGCATAATGAAGGGATAAGAAGATAATGAGATGTTTGATTGTATTCATGAGCTCATGATTGATATAAGGACTAAGTGATATCATGGTTTGAGTATATAGAATTTTGAGGATTTTGGTATGTGGAAGGTGTTAACTTTTAACTGCATACATGTTTTCACTAAGGTCCAATGGGTATTCAAGAAAATACTTGATTAAGGCCTTTGAATGTTTGGAATGTGACCAAAAAGACATATCTTATGATATATGGGGATCAACGATGGTATTAAATATCTAGTAATCATTTTCAATATATTATGAGAGTGGACTGCAGTATTTTGGATAAGCCTAAAGATTAGAATGGATTATGTTGGACATAAGTTAGTATTGTTTAAGGATAGAAGATTTTCGATATTATTGATGGGATGTTATAGTAATGTAGTTTTAGAAAAAGGACAACCTGCAGGACGGGCGACAGCCCATCGCGTCGGACAAGGCTCTGGGAATCGAACCCACAATCGAAGTGCGACTGGCCTTTATCGCCTACCACTGGCCTACAGGAAGTCCCTGTTTAGTAGAAACTAGTTTTATTATATTAAGAAGTATGATATATGAAGTATAAGTTCATTTTAGGAACCATATATCATTAATCTCACTATAGATGGACTTATGTATTTTTTGATAACTTTTCTAACCTTTTGAGACAGATGGAATGACCCATCATTCTATCACATGATCTGCTAACACATCACGAATGACAAATTTAACTTCATTTCATTAAGAGATTAAGTAGAAATTGTCCAAATAACGACAAACAGTGAGACTATACCAAAATCACGAAAGTATTTCTTCTAATTCCAATTTCATCAACTTTAGGGAAATGATCATGAAAACCAAAAATGTTTTCCTAGTGCTCTTATATCTGATTAATCAGATGGTACCTTACATCGTCACAAATTTATGGATTTGTGATTGTTAGATTTTCCATAGCAATGTTCTCTACCACTCTCCCTCAGAACATGATGGTTAGATTTCTCTTCCATATCCAAATTGTCACCTATGTGGAAACGCAGTGATTAGTTTATTTGGGTAACCGTTACGTTTCATACTTTTGTTTTTAAATATTGGTTTTGGTATTCCTTTTTACAATGTGGGTTTCGATTAAAGAAACTTTCAAATAGTAAACCATTTATAACCCCGACGAATTTCGAGGGCGAAATTCATTTTAAGGGGGGTAGAATGTAACACCCCGAGATTTTATGAAAAATATTCTTTTTAATTTCATTAATGTCTTGTGTTATATGATACACAAAAAGGAGCTTTCACAACACACATCCCTGACCTGGCTTGAATTACACGCAATCGCGACCTTCCTCGATAGCGTGTGTAGTACGCAATACCGAGTTTCACTAAACAACGATATGCTATTAAAATATTATTAAAAACTAGCCATTATGAATAGTAATAACCACCTTTTAAAATTTTAGAAATTTTAGATCTCAAAATGGACTTCATTTTTGGATTCAGAGTATCGAATTTAGCCTAAGGTGAAATTTTGGTAATTTTCGGATAACTTTCATATTTTGATGAATAGTGGAAATTACTAAATTTTAATTAAAAACAACTTTTTCAATCGAAATAATAAATAGTGATAATTTATTAATTTGAGTGGTTTTAAAGTATATTTAGAATATATTTTTACAATTTAATACAATGTTGGTCATTGGATGTAATTTCACATTTAAACCAGTTATAAACAAGTGTCAATCTTTTGATAGTTATTATCTCTTAAAAACACGCCTTTTGTTTTGACGACGGGAATTAATTTTTAAATTAATTAATGCAACTGATATGTTTTAAATTTGGTAAAATAGAAATCATTTTTGAGTTCATAATATCAAATATATCTTAGGCCTAATTTTTTGTATTTTTCTGAAAACTTTCAATTTTTGATGAATAGTGAAACCACTAAGTGGTAGTTAAAAAAACTGAATTTTTCATAAAACTTAATTTTACCGTTTCTGTGAGTGGAATTTCGAAAATCCGAGAGACACGGTTAATATCAAGGACTAAAATGTGGTTCAATGAGATGAAAATAATTTTTGGTGAATAGTAACTTTTTACTTTTTTACCACGGTTAAAAGTAAATAGGGTAACTAAGGGTAAATATGATATTACTATTACCCTAACACATGTCCTAATTCTATTGGATAAGTGTAATTCGACCAAAAACAACCTTATGAATATAATATGGCAATTTAGGTCCACTTGGATTAGATTATGACATTTAATATTATTTTATTTAATGAATAGTTAAAATAGTTAAAATCAAAGTTTAATAACTAAAACATTTTTAATATGGGTTTATACATAAGATAAATTCGATTATAAATATTCATTATAAAGATCAAAAGATTTCCTACATAATGGTATTTTATTTGTAATTTTTAGACATTAAATAATTTAATTTATTTATGACACAACGATGATGCAGTAATTATCTTATTAATGAAATATTGATATAATTGATGTTATAAATACCCAAATAAATATAATTTGAGACTTTTTATGAATTGCACTAATTTTCTAGGTTACTATGATATATTAGTGTTGATTTAATCAACTTGGTTCGAACATATAATTCTGTCATGACTTTCACAAAAATCATATATCAAATAGTGTCAAAATTGACACAAAATAGTTTTTAAATCAAATATTATATTATTAATTGTTATTTTATTCCTAAAAATCTAAGGTTCTGCCAAATGACTTAGATAAGGATATATATATTAATTATAAACAATTTGGGGTTCGTTTGGCATGTTATAGTAAGTGTATTAACCATATAGTGTAAGAAAACAAAAAGACACGGTAAAAGTTAAATTATTTAACTTAGAGTTAAATCTAATTGATAAGGTTAAAATAATAACCTAAACTTGTATAAATCCTATTGGTTGATAGGATTTCGACCCATACCCACTTTAGCTTCTAAATAAGACCATTTGGAACCATTATAAACCGATTTTGACTTTAATTTAAAATAATATTTTGAGATATTCCTAAGGTGCCCCTCTCCTCCCTTATAAAAGGACACCTCCTCCCCCTCATCCTCACACCAATTTGAGCATTCAAGCTCGGAAAACCCCTGCCAAAATCCCTTCTCCACTTCCCTAGAATAATCCTAGAGGTCCTGGTCTTCTTCAAAGACCAATCTTAGTTCCCTAAGTGGAGGATTCAAAGAGGTGTTTCAAAGAAGAGGTAATATCCATTACCGATCTTTTCAATTTCTTTCTTCTTCAACTTCTTCTTCTTTAGTTTTTTCATGATGAAGTAATAACATAGGTATTACTTGCATACTGATATGTTATTATAAATATTAAACAAACCTAATTCACCTTCTATCCATCCTATGGAAAAATGAAATCACCGCGCGTGCGTACGTACGGAATACCGTCTCCACGCCGTGGTGTACTCTATTTTCCACCATCACCTTACAAGGATGGGTATAATGGTGTAATGAGTAACTATATATGATTATTATAAAGTGATATTTATAATGAAATAGTATAAATACACTTAAATACAATTCCACGATCATGGGAACAATATCATCGCTCGTGTGTACGTACGGAATACCGTCTCCACGATGTGATGCGACTCGTTCTACATGATCATCATTACATAGTAATTATATAAATGAATTGAATGAATAAATATGATATATGTTACACTAATACCATTCTGGATATAAGGTATCTATAACCTTAAAAGAAGAATAAGAATTTATTCGGCAAAACACGCATAAGAACAAAAGGCAATAAAGACCCGAGTAACAAGTAACAATGAAATATTACTAATAAGAAGCTAAGAATATGACCATATATGATATCATATCAATATGTATGATTCTGGAATAAGTCAATAACATTATTTAAACCATTATATAGGAGCTTCGGACATGTACAAAGCAAATCGGACCTAAGGTAATGGAAATTATCACAATCTCATTTTTATCCGAGATTGTTTATACTTTGGTATTTACTGGGGTGTATTTTATCATCCACATCCATGTTTCCTCAATATGTAATATTATTTCCATCCACCTATAATTTTTTGAATCCAATTTTACCCTTCGGTGAGTTTTTAGTAAAAGATATGAAAGGAATATTTTGTCGTTTTTCGTACGAGGTACTTTTTGACTTTTCTGACAAAAGTACGAAGAATGTTTTTTTTAACTTATACGACATCAATGGATTTTTAAAACATTATTTCCAAGAAGCTTCCTTTACAAGTTTTCAAGTTTATTTTTAATCAACTTCTTTTAGTTATAATTTAATGACATGTTAAGAAAGGAAAAGTGTTTTTGAAGTAGAAAGGATATTTTCCTCAAGAATGGAGTTCAAGTGTTTTATTAAAATTATTTTCCATCTAAGATAATAAAGGGTTATGTTTCTATCACTATTATTACATTGATTTGATTATGTTGTGATGGAATTAATTTTTTGAATTCCTTTATCGTATATGAATTGTTTTATGATGTCATGATGTTTAAGATTCCCATTTTTATTACATGGGTTATGCAATGATGTATGGTTTATGATTTTGTGGCACACATAAGAATGGTATCATTATGAGATGGGTGGGACCTATATCTCCCTCCAATTAATTGGGTAAAGATTTTATATCTCATGAGATAGAAATGGCTGGAACGGTAGGTTATACCGGTTCAGTGAAAGAGGATTGAAACGAGGGTAACTCGGTTCAGAAAGGGACTTTGTCCACTAAGATAGTCTTGGAAATGAGTCTTGACTAACAAGAAATGATTCTCTATGATTATGTGTGTATGCCACAAAGTTTCATGTTTTAAGTTATGATTATTGTGATTACATTTCACTGCCATGATTTATCCCATGTTATGAAATTATGATCTCTTTTGCAGGTTAAGATTTCCAAAAGTTATGTGCTTGTGTATACGATGAGATTTATATTTCTTTTGTTTACCCTTAATGAGCATTTGAGCTCACCCTTTTATGTTTTCTTTTCCCCAGGATATAAAGAAAGGTTTTAGGTAAAAAAAGGGAAGATCTTTATGGGAGATATTGGAGATCTTTCACCACGATTAGAAGATTTCGTTCCGAGTTTCCAAAGACACTAAACTATTACGATCCTTGTGTGTGTATTTGTTTGTTACGTACTAAGTATTCCGCACAAGTAATGTAAAGTCCATGTACGTCAAGCTTCAGGTCTCTACACGTGCCATCGCGCAGGGTGTCCAAATGCCTATAAATACAGGTCGACCCCTCGTCATTGTACACTAGCTCAACAATTAGAGAAAATAAGAGCTCCTGTCGCGTAGGTGTGGTGGTTGCGCAAGTGGTGAGTGGTCGCACAAGTGGTTTGATGAGACTTGCGCGCAAAATTTTAGAAGTTGCACACCAGATGTTGGCTGCGCGCCCAAGGAGGTTTTGGTGAGAAAGGAAGTGATTCGCGTAGGTTTGAAGTTTAAGAAGGCGGTGTCATGTAGGGGGTTTGGTGATACTTGCATGCCAGTTTGGACTTGCGTGTCGAAGACTTGTGCGCCGTATTTGGACTTGCGCGCCGGGCTTAGAGAAGAGCACCAGGTGTTGTTGGAGCACCCCCGTTTTTTGGAGCTTCACGAAAGCTGGAAGATTTCCCGATACCTTTAGTGCAACAGATGATGTATTCATTTGAGAAGACGTAAGAACAATGAACAATTTTGTTTTTTGAAGAGAAGTGGTACCACACACACATGACTGGTGTTTAACACCCTCGTTGTGCTTTGCGAAGAGAAGAAGAACGGTTCGTGCAACTAAACTCAAATCTACACAAAATGAGGGGAATATATCAATACACTCAGGTGTCGGTATTAGGAATCAAAGGAAGGAAAGAAGAAGATTTAGTGCATTTAGTTATTGCACTAAAGAAGAAGATTGAATACAAAAGAGCATCAACTCAGCACTCTGATGCAATCATTGTCTCATGACAAACAGGAGACAAAGACTTCAATTCAAATCTATTTAAGAGACCTTCACGTCTATAAACTGAGTGGGACTTCACCGAGGGCAGTGGACCAGGGGGAGTCAACAGGAGTGACCCGGGGGACGCAATGAGCTATCCCTGAACTTTTTTAAGGGCAGTGAGCCTGGGACAGAGTGACTGTTCCTGAACCATTTTTATCCACAACTAGTGAAATTTAGTGGAATTTGGTACGACCAGCAACTTGTCGGCATATGCTCCTTGGACGCAGCCCTTAGTGGTGAACCAAGTAAATTTTTTTGTGTAATCTATTTGCATGTGAATGTTTCATTACGGATCATTTCCATCATACAGGTTTAACCAGTTCCTACCAACGTGGGAACAAGATCCTTGGTTTTAAAAGAAAAATTTGACACCATGATTCACCCCTCCTCTCTCAGGGTGTCCCAGGGTCCTACATATTTTACATTAGATTAATATCAATATTATTTTCCATATTATCACACATTAATTCTCAAGATTACTTATTAATTACATATTTATTGTTCTTATGATTTATTTGTACATGTGTATCTTAAAAGTTTAAGGTTTTCCTTGACATTGATATCATTATCGCTATAAATTTTCCATGAGGTATTTTGATTTATAATAAAAAAGGTAATTAGTTTATAATTATCCTAGGATTTATTAATATTTATGGTATTTAATTTATAGTAATAATTATAATTCATTGAGTTGATTCTTCAGAGATTGGTCAACTGTGATAGTTCATTGAATCAAATAGAAATTTTTTAATCTAATATTTTTTAATAAAAAATTATCCCACATAAGAACACTTATAATAAATTTCAGTAAAAATTTCACCATGCATTTTAATATAAATAAATATTATTAAAAATGTTCCAAGTTTTAGGGAAAAATATTGTTCATAAATGGGGTTAAACCGTCTTTGTGCTTAACATGTTAAAAGGTAGAAAATTAAATGAAAATAACCATTTATATTTTTTCATATTTATAAAAAAAAATTTAAAATCTAATTAATGAAAATTTATTAATAATTTTGGTTTTAATAATAATGATTATATTGAATATAAGGAAATAGTTTTAGAGGAATTAAATAATACTTAATTGAATCATAAGCTTCACTTTTAGAATTATTTATGCTACAAACATTGTGAAGTCTCAAGAAAAAATGCTAAATATTTATAATATGTTATTGAATGTAATTTTGTGGTCATTTTTTATTCAAGGTATAATTTTATGAGTTATTTTCAAAGGGTATTGAATGATTTATTTCATAATTTAAAATTAATGAACCATTGAAAAATAATTATTACATAATGTCTAAAGAAAGTGATTTTGTATTGATGTTGACATTGAATTGGAAAAAATAGCAAGTGGGTCATGATTTTTTCATGTCTAATTTACTAATATTGACTATATATAAATTTATAAACCATTTATTTTATATACCATCATTAATCATATTCATTATCCACATATTTATTTCATCATTCACGAAGGAAATTTACATTTTTCTAAAAATTAATATGTACCATTTTTGATAATTTTGACATTTTTTTACAAATAGAATATAAATTTAAGTGAAACTTTTATTACATTAATTATTACATATTAATTACCCCAAAATAATACTTATATAATATATTAATATACCCGTATTTTTTACATATTTCATTTATGTAATGCACGCTAAATTATATCAATTAAATCACATAAATACAATTTCATTAATTATATAATGAGAACCATATATTATAAATTACTTTAACTAATTGGTCTCTTTACCACATCTATCATAAATTGACACGTTAATTGAATATATACTTACTTTCTTAGATATCACAACCTATCTTCTATAAATACATATAAAAGTCATCACCCAAAATTTATTTTATTATTTTTATAAATTTCCCTATATTTTACATGAATTTCATCATAATTACTATGATATTATAGATGATTATCATCTTTTAAGACAAGTTTTTTATATTATATATACTCATTTAAGGAAATATAATTATATAATGTAACATTCATTGACCTTTATTTATATATATTTTTTATTTGTATACTTTTATTAATAACTATTTTATTTTATTAAGATGTTCACACCATATAACTTTTATCATGAAATAATATCATGATGTTATTTCCCTATTTCCCACATTTTTCAGGATCAGTGTCATGCCATACCATATATTGACATTTTAAATAATAAATTTATCACTAATATAGATAAAATATAGCTTTAGATTTTTTATTTATTAGAAAAAAATGGAAATTTCAATAATTTTTCCACAATGTAAAAATACATAAAAAATGTGTACATCTAAAATTTTGGTTTATAAATTATTCCCACTATAAAGAAATTAAATCCAATTAATTTTACTCATCTATAAATATGTTCAAATACTCAAATAACTATAAACTATTATGAAAAATTGAATTTTAGCTTATATGTTTTATTCTTATTCCCACATATATTTATTAAAAATAATATTAAATCCTTATGTTATTTAAAAAATTCTCAAATATATTCCTTAATTTACCTTATACCACATAAATTTAACAAAATCAAGAACCAATTCCAACATTGATGACTAAAAAATAACAAAGATTTAAGTATATTTTTTTAAAAAAATATTGAAATATTTACGTTTCCAATATCTACTTTTATAGTTTTATGGTTTTTAAAAAATAAAACCCTTTTATAAAAATTGTACATATTTTCTAAACCAATTTGAAATATTTTTTTTACATTTTTTTTAAATTATTCATATATAACCATCACAATCTTCCCACTACATTTCAACCCAAGGGGACATACATTAAAAAAAGATGGGTTGAAATCATTATAATGGAAAAAGTTATAGATATTAAAAAAGAGTTATAAGAGGGAACATATGATACATAATAAAATAATGAACATGTGGGGAACATAAACAAAACAAGAATGATGACATAGATGAGGAACACAAGACGAGCTCTCCAAGGCCTTATAAAAAAACCACATTCATTACAAATAGTATATGATGCCTACTAAGGTAAACCATGATAAAATATCTTTATTTTATATAATTTCCATAATTTAAAAGTTTAATATTAGAAATAATCTCACAATAACATGAATTGAATGTATAGTGTTTGTAATAATTAACTACATAAACAACTTATTTTACAACACATCTAAACATTTCTACATAACAAAAAAACTATATCCCCTTCTATACTAATCACAAGTTATACCTTTCATCATGATCTATGGAATGGAAAACATAAGAAAGGGGTGAGCGCAAACCCTCATTAATAGAAAAAAATCAACATTTCATCAAGGGTCAGATCATAAGAATGTGAAAACATGAGAATGGGATAAATATCTGATTAAAAGAACATAAAACAATAATATTTTCCTTGTAATATAATGAATTGTAATCTAAAATGATCAACCATACACCATGTGATCAGATTTCAAAATCATGAGAAAAAAATATCTTACCATAGAGAATAACATATGAATTTTACATATATATTTTGAATATGCATAACAATAATAAATCATGAGATTGTGAATAAAATCAAGGATTCCAATGAATTATGTTTTGAAAAAAAAATATCCCTAAATCAGGTTGTGAAAAATGAAAAATGGCCATGAATCCGGTTGTGAAAAAGGAAAATTCCCATGGCTCATATTGGGAATAATGAAAAATACACACTACTCATGTTGTGAACAAATCAAATTTTCCTTGACTCAGATCAACATATAATGAGATATAAACATTATCCCAATCATTATAAGGCTTTTATAGACCCATTCCATAGGATTTTACAAATACAACCCATCTCATATCATTAATAGATCGAAACCATCATTTAATTTCCATACATACATATGTGTAATACATGAAATTAATCATTCATCATATCATAAAGAACCAGTGGAAAGAAATGGGATTTTTTACATGTTAAAATGGCATCATTAGATAACCTGAAGGGTGAAACACACTTATAGTGGGGTTAATATATGTGGATAAAGATTCTAAATCCCTCTACTCCCATGGTTTTTCAACAATACATCATTAAGTCACACATTGATGCATAAATTATAATGAACAATTTAGTTTCTTAATAAGGTTCACTTCCATAATGTTGACTACATATCTAGTGACATGTTTCTATTATACCATTTTCATAGTTCCCTTATTATTTCAATGTACATTATATTATGATCACCTTAAATATTAATCCCATCGATAAATCCCCTAATTAAGATTCCTCTAAGTGTCATCCATGTATATGAATTTCAGGACACATCCCCTAAGGCCCGTGTTGTGACTACCCCAATCCCACCTCCCGAAGGCCAGAGGCTGGCGACTAGAGCCAAAGTCATCAACCTGCAAGTGGGATGAATTTGAACAAGTACCTATATGCACACACACGCGCAACCATGTCCCATAAATTGAAAGGGGAAAATAAGTATCCCTAAACCCAAGCTGAGTACAAGTACAATTGAAAACAAGTGGGCCAGAATACAAACCCAATGAAAAGAACAAAAAACAGCAAAGTACAAAGGGACTCGGGTATCCATCCACTGAAAAATCCACCTGATGGTAAGAGTAGTGTATCTACTGGAAGCTGATGTAGAACATCCTACCCGCCTAATCTCACTGGGCCCCTCCTGGTCCTAGGCCACCAAGTCCTCCATCGAAGCGTTGATCATCTGCACCATACATAACAAGTGAAGATGAAGCCCATATAGGGGTGAGTAACAAAATACTCAGTAAGGGACCTCGAAACACAAAGGAAAGATCATACAGTAATCATCAAAGTAAAGCACGAAGCATAATCATGAAGCAAGAGCATAAAGAACAACCACGAAGCAAAAGCACGAAGCATAAGACCGCTCACACCAGGTATACATCTGGGGTAGTGATAGAATAATCATCAGTCACATTATCAAACACCTCAGTTGCTGGAGAACTACTCCACTATGAGTACAGTGGGCCTATTGGGTCACACAGAAGCTGATTCCCACTAACCTTGGACTCCTGAGTTACACCTTCCCATCACATATCGTGGGCCTGTAAAGTCAGACAAAGGTGCTTCCCACCTTGGCAAAATGACGTACTCCTCCCCATCACGTACTGTGGGTCTGCCGAGTCACACAGTCTCGATCCCACCATGGTCTTGCAAAGTCACACATATGTGATTCCCACTTTGCCATAGTCGATTCATACAGAGTCACTTGTCAGCAGTCTTTAGGTCTCAACCAACCACACTGTTCCGTACATAGCGTGCTTGGGAGAACCGCTCATCAAGAAATTCGTTGCATATAAACTTCCGTTCAAGTCTTCTTAGAGCATACCAAAAGACCCTCCTCATCAAGAGGGTCTCAAATCCACAAACCGCTCATCAATTGGATGCGTAGTTTGCAAGTTATTAGCATTTTAGTAAACAGGGGACAGTTGCATCTGGGCCCGGTCCAACCCGGTCGGACCTACCTGACCAACCTTTCCCGGGGGTCCCATATACCCTAGTTTGATTCGACCGACCTGACATGACCTAGTTCGTGTTAGGGTAGGTCCGGTCCAGTTTGGCCTGTGGGCCAGGCCCAATGGGCCTTGCTGAACTCGGCCCAGTTTGTCCGAGGGTCCAGCTCACTGGGTCACCCAGTGAGCTGGTCTCATCCAGCCTGGCCCGAAGGACGTAGTTCTGGCCTGCTGTGTGCAGGTACGACCTGCTGACTAGGGTGAAACCTTACAGCAAGAGCCCGACCCGCAAGTGCGGGCCTTTAGTGCTCCGCCTGGCTGGGATGCGGATGATTACCGTATCCAGCCCCCATTACTTCCCCGCAGACGTGGGGCCTCCCTCCTTCCATGGTCGAGTTACCACAGCTTGCTAGCCCGCCCGAGCAGCTTGGACGCGGGACACCTCCACCATGTGGTGCCGGTCGGCACTGCACCTCCACACCACTATGGCTGGATGGAAACAGATCTCTACCACAACGTCGTGCCGCCTCCCTCTAGTCGTGGCTACTACTGGCACCGACGCGCTGACAGTTCCTTCTACGGGCCACTGGAGTTGCTCCAGTGGTCTGTTTCTCGATCCGCCTGTGCCTACAGGCCTCTCGGGTCGCCACTATCCCTGCCTTGGGCCGAGATTCATCTTTCCACCAATTTTAGGATGCGACATCAAATAATGCATAAGGTGGAGGTGATCATGCCTTGTTCATGTGAGGCCACACCCTCCATGTTAGAGGTTTAAGGTAAGGAAATATCTGGGGATTTTAGTTCCATCAAACCAGTGATAGTTTAAACCCGGATAATGAAATCCCAAAAATTCACCCTCCCACAAGAACACATGATCCTTAGATCAACCTATTCGGGGTTTGATCCACATTCATCTTTGAATTTAAGAATGGGGAAAAGAACTTAAAGGCAACCTCTACCTGGATTAAGGATATGTCACTATTGAGGGGAAAAGCTCTGAGCCACCATCGATCCTCAATCCACTAGCATTCATCGTCATTCGTCGATGGAATTCCTCATTCTTTGTCGGATAGAAAATCTGCTGGTATTTCATCAGAGATTAATTCTCTGTTTAATTTTCGTCTCTCCAATGCATTAAACAAATAAAAAGAAAACATGTCACAACATTTTAGTTATGCTGCGACACCGTATCGTTACACATCATTTAATGCATCGTTATGCTGCTGGTTTATGAGCCATTAATGAGTTCCATTAATGTGCCTCATCGTCTCCTTGTCGCCGCATCGTAGTGTCGCCATTTCACCACCGTCAGTTGAGGAAAAAAAATAAAATATCTTTTTAAAGTTAATTTTTTTCTTGAAAGGTCCAGAATTTTACTTTTTTGTTCGGCCCTTTCCAGTCAAAGTTATGTCCTTTCTAGGAGAATATCTACATTCTGAGTTCAAATATGCGCTCAGATTTTTGTTCCAAGCACGAGTTCAAAAGTTAGAAAAACCTGATCACACGTTTACTTAATGCACCTTAAAAAAGTTCCAAATTCCATTCTGGGATCACCGGGCCTCAAAATAATGTTCCGTCAGAGCGTGTTGTCTCAAAATAATTCTATATAATTTAAAAAAAATTGCACAGAAATTATGAGATATTACATTCTCCCCACCATAGGACTTTATATCCCCAAAATCCAAAACAAGGGCTAATCAAACTAATGGGGGGTACTAATCATGAATCTGAGCCTCCCACTCCCATGTGCTCTCCTATAGATTCATGTGCTTCCATTGAACACACACCATAGGAATCAATTTCCCATGTAGGACCCAATATGATCAATCCTATATCTCCACCAGGAACTCCGAAAATGTCACCCCATCGTCAATGTCCAGCTCCCCCAGTCGGTGACGTGTGACAGATCATGCACGTATCTCCTTAGCTGCGACACATGAAAAACATTGTGCACCCGGTGCATTTATGGGGGAAGGGATAGGTGGTACATGACCTCGATAACTCTTCTCAGGATCTAAAAATGTCCAAAGAACCTTGGAGATATCTTGCTGCCCTGGCCAAATCTCTAAAATCCTCATCAGGGTGTGACCTGAAGGAATACATGGTGTCCCTCCTCAAACTACAAGGGTCATTGTCTCCTGTCGGCATAAGACTTTTACCTGCTCTGCGTAGTCCCCATCTGCTCTTGGATGATCTGCACATTCTCTGTGGTAGCCCGTACCAACTTTGGATCCACGAGTGCTGACTCCCCTTGGTCTGTCCAACATAGAGGTGATCTGTATGGCCGTCCGTACAAGGCCTCAAACGGTGCCATGCCAATGGTGGAGTGATAACTGTTGTTGTATGAAAACTCCACCAGTTGAAGATAGTCCTCCCAACTACGACCAAAATCAAGGAATCAAGCACGAAGCATTCCCTTCAGGGTCTATATGGTCTGCTCTATCTAACTATCCATCTGGGGATGAAAGGCTGTGCTCAAGCACAGCTGAGTCATGAATGCCTCCTATAATCCCTTCCCAAACCGGGATTTAAATCGTGCAAGGAGGTTTGAGACGGTCATCGAAGGCACCCTGTGAACCGGCACTATCTCCTAGACGTAGAGGCATCCAAATCCCTCTACTGTTCCCTGATCCTGGATGGGTAGGAAGTGAGTCGACTGAGTGAGTCAATCAACGATCACCTAGATAGAATCATGGCCTCTATGTGTATATGGTAACCCCATCACGAAGTCCATCGAGATACCATCCCATTTCCACACCGTTATCTCTAGTGGCTGATCCAAGCCCAATAGAACCTGATGCTGGGCCTTCACTTGCTGAAAAGTGAGGCATCATGAGATGAACTCAGCCACTTCTTTCTTCATTCCTAGACACCAGTACTGACATCAGAAGTCCTGGTAGATCTTCTCCACTCCAATATGTACCGACAAAGGGGATGAATGGAACTCCCTCAACACCTCCTCCTACAACGCCACTAGTACTATAGGGCTCCCTCTGAAAAGGATGATGTTATCCCCACCTATCGAAAATCCAAATGGAGTTTTTCTTGAGGATAACTGAGCACGTTGGGTCTCGCAGTCAACATCCCCCAAATATGCATCCCTGACTCGCTATAAGAGTGGGAGAGTAACATTCATTGACTGAAGGTAAGCTACTCCATCATTATCCATGAAGGATATCTGCATTGAGGCTAGATGCTATGTATCCTCACTTAGCACCTTCAAACTGGTCCTCCTTCTAAGTGCATATGCTACCACGTTCCCCTTCCCAGGAGTATCGACTATCTCAAATTCATAGTCATAGAGAAACTCTAGCCATCACCGCTATCTTAGGATCATGTCCTTTTGGGAGAAGATATACCTGAGAATCTTGTGGTCAGAGTAAAATATAAACTGTTAACCCATCAAGTAGTGCTACTACATATTCATGGAAACATCCACTACTACTAACTCTAGGTCATGGGTCGCATAGTTTTGCTCATGCAGCCTCAAATTCCATGAGCCATAGGCAATCACCACTCACTCCTGCATCAGGAAAAAATATATACCCGTCCTTGATGTGTCTTATAAAACTACATACTTAATTCCATCTTCAGGTAGTCTCAATATTGGGGCACTATTCAGTCTCCTCCTCATCACCTGGAAACTCTACAGGCATATCTCCAGCCACACAAACGGATATCCCTTCCATTTCATAGACGATAAGGGTGCTTCCACTCTGGAAATGTCATGAACGAACCTTCGATAGTAGCCATCCAACCCTAATAAGCTACGCACCTCAGTTATGCTATTGGGTGGCTCCCAAGCGAGCACTGCCTCTATCTTTGCTAGATCTACTACAACTATATCCTTTGAGATGACGTGTCCCAAAAATTGGACCTCCCGAATCTAGAACTGGAACTTCAAGAGGTTACCATAAAGCTGGTGCTCTCAGAGTGTATTTAGGACCATCTACAAATGTGTAATGTGCTCCTCCTCTGACGCCAAGTACAACAAGTTTTCATCAATGAATACCACAAAAAACTAGTCAAGGTAAGGCCAGATAATCCTTTTCATGATTCCCATGAACACTGCTAGGGAATTGGTCAAGACGAAAGGCATCAGTAAGTACTCATAGTGGCCATACCATCCCTTGAAGGATATATTTAGTACATCCACATCCCATAACCAAAAATGGTGATAGCCTGATCTGATTTCTATAGTGGAGAACCATCTCGCTCCTTTCAAATGATCAAAGAGGTCATCAATTATCGGCAGTGGATACTTGTTCTTCATGGTCACCCCATTCAGGCACTGGAAGTCCATGCAAAAACTCCAATTCCCATCTTCTTTCTTGGAAAACAAGACCGAGGCTGCCCATATTGAAATGCTGGGCCTTAATAACCCCTTATCCTGCAATTCCTCTAGCTATACCCTCAGATCGCGAAGCTCAGAAGGAGTCATCCGATATTCTGGTTTGGATATCAGTGTCGTCCCAAGGTACAGGGTGATATATAAATCTTCCTCTCTGTGAGGAGGTAGTCCCAGAACATCTTTATTGAAAACATCCCCATACTCATCCACCACTATAGGAAAGCTTGGAATCCTCTCATCCACTGAACCGAGTGTGAGGCTAGCCAACTAGTGGGTGATCGGTTGTACCCTCCTCCGAGAAAGTCCATCTTGTGCTATAAGGGTTTTATTCTCACTGTTGAAGGAAAACCTGGTCCCATCTCTATATACACACCGCACTGTATGCCTAAAACTGTCGATATGAGCATAGACTATAGATAACCATTCCATACCCAAGATGAAATCATAAGGCCTCGAAGTTGCTACTAAGAGATCCCAGCCAAAGCTCTAGCCTCCTAGAGTAATATCACACCTCCGACATTAATGTGTAATCATCAAATCCCCTCCTGTAGGAGTCTCTAGTCATAAGGATCGAGGCAACGACTCCACTGGAATCTTCGAGCTTCGAACTAGAGATGTGGAAAGGAAAGAGTGACTAGAACATGTGTCTATAAGAATTTCAACTAGGGTGGAGAAGAAATAGATTCTACCTTAGATCATCTCCAGAGTGTTGTGGTCATAAGATTCCAGTGCCTGAAGTTGATCTCTCCCTTATTTGCCTTCTCCATGAGGTTAGGATGGACCACTTGGGGGTGGTGGCGGTAGTACCTCAAAGTGCCACCCACTGCCTGCTGCTCGGCCTACTCCCCTACCACGTCCTCTGCCCTGCGGACCTCCTCACTGAAACCTCTACCTCTATCTTGGTGGTCCCTCGAATATCTTTTGGTCATATGCATGGCAGTTCAGACAACCATGTTCCACGTGTCTTTGACCACAACATGCAAAACAAGTCTTGGCTCATGGATGACTCCATGCACAAAGGCTCGAGACCTGAAGAAAGGGTCTTGAACCATGTCTATGGAGTAGCACGAAAGCTCCATGAACCTCGCTGAGTACTCATCGACCATCATGCTTCCCTACAGAAGGTGAAGAAACTCCTGAATATTCATAGAGTGAAAGGTTGCAGGAAAAAACTCATTCGGGAAAATTCACTCGAAGTATGACTAAGAGAGGGTCGCATCATCATGATTCTGAATTTTCATACTCCACCATCTCCCTATCAAGACCTAGATAAGGCTCGCATCTAAGATCTCCATCTGGTCAAGCGGTGTCCTCACTAAGCAGAAGACCCACGTCACTGCCTCCAGCCAGTCCTTAGAAACATGAGGATCTATCTCTCCACTGAGCCTGGGAGGTCTCTATCTATGGAACTCATGCAAGATGCTGAGACTATTTGCATCCTCTACCAGTACATCCAGTAGTGACTACTAATCAATAGGTGGTGGAAACACTGGTACACAACCTGGTGAGGCCATCTCTAGCATTAGTCTCTAAACCGACGCCTCATTTCTAGGTGGAATGTCCACACGATCACGTATTGGGATTTTGGATGGTCTTCCACGTGGAGTCATCCTGGATAGATCAAGATGTACCATAGTCAAAAGTTTATACCTAGTGACCTCACTATTATTCAAAAATAACATTGGGAGACACTTATGCAAATAGCATTTTCATGTTTAGATCTGAAAAGTAGAATTCAAGGTCCTAGTGTATGGATACGTCGACCGCCACACCAACAATGGACACCCCAAATATGAAAGTTGGACTTGAAACACTTAACACTGTTGCCCCAAAAATAAAACAATAGACTCCTAGTCTTAGAGGCAGAACCGATGACCCTTTGATACCACTTTGTCATAACCCTTCCCCGGGGCCCATGTCGTGACTAACCTAACCCCACCTCCCGAAGGCCTGGTGCTGGCGACTAGCGCCGAAGGCATCAACCTACAAGTGGGAGTCATTTTCCTGAGTGCCTGTATGCACACACACTCCCAAACATGTCCCACAAACTGAAAGGGTAAAACAAGTATCACTAAACCCAATCTGAGTACAAGTACAATTGAAAACAAGTTGGCCAGAATACCAACCCAACGAAAAGAACTGAAAACAGAAAAGTACAAAGGAACTCGGGTTTCCATCTTCTAAAAACTCCATATGATGGTAAGAGTAGTGTAGATTCTAGAAGACAAAGTATAAAATCCTGCCCACCTGATCTGACTGGGACCTGCCTTGTCCTAGACCACCATGTCCTCTGTCGAAGCGTTGATCATCTTCACCAGACACAACACGTGCGAGCGAATCCTGTACGGGGGTGAGTAACAAAATACTCCATAGGGGACCTCGAAACACAATGGAAATACCAAAAAGAAAACCTCAAAGAAAATTAAGAAGCATAAACATGAACCAATATCATGAATCACAAGCATGGAGGACAAGCATTACACACAAGACAACTCACACCATGTATAAATCTAGGGTAGTGATAGAAGAATCATCAGTCACATTATCAAACACCTTGGCTGCTGGAAAACTTCTCCACTATGAGTATAGTGGGCCTTTAGGGTCACATAGAATCTGCTTACCACTAACCTTGGACTGTTGAGGCACATCTCCCCATCACATACCATGGGACTCCAAATTTACATAGAGGTGCTTCCAACCTTGGCCATCTGAGGTACTCCTCCCCATCATGTACCATGGGTATACTAAGTAATACAGTCTTTCTCCCACCATGGGCCTGCAAAGTCACATAGAGGTGCTTCCCATTGAGACATAGTCGAGTCACACAGAGTCGCTTGTTAGCAGTCTTCAGGTCTCAGCCAACCATAAGGTTCCGTATATAGCACGCTTGGAAGAACCGCTCCTCAATACATTCTTCACATCTCAACTTCTGTGAAAGTCTCCTTAGATCATACCAAAAGATCTGCCTTGTCAAGAGGGTCCCAATGCCGTAAATGCCTCATCAATCGGATTCCCGATTTGCATGTTATTATCATTTTATAAACAGGGGCCGGTTGCGTTTGGGCCCGGTCCGACCCAGTCGAACCGACCAGACTAACCCAGACTGGGGGTCCCACATACCCCAGTTTGATTCTACTAACACGACTGTAGTACCCCCGGTATCTCGTAAGTAACCCTTGTTTTATGCTTTTTAAGTACATGAAGCATACGAGAAATGGTTGGGGAAAGTTTGGAGACTTTTAAAGCATAAAAGGGAAAAATGTGGGGACACACGGGCTGTGCATGGTTTTCCCAAACCATGCGGAAGCCATGTAGGTGGTGGTCATTTGGACAAAGGAGACCACATGGTGTGCACATGGTTTGGGAAAACTGGGCGAGGAGGCCGTGTGGAGCGACTCTTCCAAGCAGTGACTACCGCACGGTTAGCGCACGATTTGACTAACCGTGCAGACTAACCGTGCGTAAAGTCAACTTAGATCCTATTTTTAAGGATCTAATCTATTTTATCCTTAAACCCACTCATTTTTGCTCATAGACGGACCTAACTCGGGATTTCTCTCTGGTGAAGGTGGGAGAACACTTACCAGACATTTTGGAAGTGATCTAGAGGCTTCCCTTGGAATTTAGAGGCCGGTTGATCGAGGTAAGTCTCGTTCCCTTGAGTTTTCTTAGATCTCATTCTTCCCTCTTGATGGATCCTTAGATCTACGCCCAAGGTGGGCAGATATAAGGTAGTGGATGAGTTTTAAGTTGGGTTTTGGTCTTTTTGGTAATAGGAGAAGGAATCTAAGGAGGTTTCGTGGTGTTTTGACCCGGTTCTTGGTTGGTTTCACATATTTTTTTGAGGTAGGTGGATTCACTCTCGATTCCTATATCTTAGAACTTGAAGTCTTAGTTTCAAATTTTTTTCCTTTATTGAAATGGTTTGTTTATCTATTGTGAAAGAATGGTTGAAACCACTTTTTAGTAACAGGTGATGGAAATTGGGTGTTTTTGGAAGGTGATGGTTGAAGTAAATTTAAAATAGTTATTTTAAATTGGATATGATTTTTCTTCTTGAAAGAAATGGTTTTCAATAAAAGGGGTGATGCTTTATTGAAAGGTTTTGAACACACTTGGTTTTGGGCATGGACTTGCATGGGTTGTGTAGAGACCCGTAGCTTAACGTACATTGACATTTCATTACATTTGCGGAATACTTAGTACATAACAAAAACACACACACAAGGACCGTAATAGTTTAGTGTCTTTGGAAACTCGGAACGTAATCTTCTAATCGTGGTGAAAGATCTTCAATATCTTCCATAAAGATCTTCCCCTTTTTTTACCTAAAACCATTCTTTATATCCTGGGGAAAAGAAAACATAAAAGGGTGAGCTCAAATGCTCAGTAAGGGTAAACAAAAGAAAAATCAATCACTTCATATTCATAAGAACATAACTTTTGGAAATCTTAACCTGCAAAAGAGATCATAATTTCATAACATGGGATAAATCAAAGTAGTGAAATGAAATACCAATAATCATAAATTAAAACATGAAACTTTGTGGCATACACACATAATCACAGAGAATCATTTCTTGTTAGTCAAGACTCATCGCCAAGACTATCTTAGTGGACAAAGTCCCTTTCTGAATCGAGTAACCCTCGTTTCAGTCCTGTTTCACTGGACCGGTATAACCTACCATTCCAGCCATGTCTATCTCATGAGATATAAAATCTTTACCCAATGCATTGGAGGGAGATATAGGTCCCACCCATCTTATAATGAATCCTTTCTTATGTGTGCCACATAATCATAAACCATACATCATAGTGTAACCCATGTAATAAAAATGGGATTCTTAAACAACATGACATCATAAAACAATTCATATAAGATAAAGGAATTCATAAAAATAATTCAATCACAACATGATCAAATCAATGTAATAATAGGGATAAAAACAGAACCCTTTATTATCTTAGATGGAAAATAATTTTGATAAAACACTTGAACTCCATTCTTTAGGAAAATATCCTTTCTTCTTCAAAAAAAAACATTTTTCCTTTCATAACATGTCATACGACTTTAAAATAAAAGAAGTTGATTAAAAATAAACTTGAAAACTTGTAAAGTAATCTTCTTGGAAATAATGTTTTAAAAATCCATACATGCCGTATAAGTTAAAAAAACATTCTTCTCATACTTTTGTCGGAAAAGTCAAAAAGTACCTCGTACGAAAAACGACAAAAGATTCCTTTCATATTCTTTACTAAAAACTCACCGAAGGGTAAAATTGGATTTAAACTGTTGTAAGTGTATGGAAACAATATTAAATATTGAGGGAACATGGATGTGGATGATAAAATACACCCCAGTGAATACCAAAGAATAAACAATCTCGGATAAAAATGAGATTGTGATATTTCCCTTACCTTAGGTCCGACTTGCTTTGTAAGTGTCCGAACCTCCTGTATAATGATTTAAATCATGTTATTGACTTATTACAGAATCATATTTATTGTTATTATATCATATATGGTCCACTTATGACTTTATATTACCCGTTCTTTTGTAAATTTATGTTAAAGTAGCATTTTGGGTAAAATCGTCTCATTTGTCATTCGTGTTTTTAACTTGTAATTATTCATATGATTACTTAGATCATGATTACTTAATTCCAGAATATAAAACATGATTTGTATATATATATTCAGAATATACATATATAATAAATCAGAAAATGGAAAGAAATACACCGTTCATGGAGACGGTAGTCCGTACGTACGCATGAACGCTGTTTTCATTTCCTTATTGAATTGAATGAAATTAGGTAGATGACATACATATAAATATACATAAATACAGTATCATTATCAGGTCATATATTTCATTAGTACTTATTATATATACTTTATAATAATTCATGAATGGTTAATTATTGAGAATGAATCTCATCGCGTCGTGGAGACGGTATTCCGTACGTACGCACACGCGGTGATTTCCTTTTTCCGTAGGATGGGTAGAAGGTTAATTAGAGTTGTTTCATATTTATAATAACATATCAGTATATGATAAATACTGATGTTATTAATTTATAATGAAACAACTAAAGAAGAATAAGTTGAAGAAGAAAGAAATTGAAAAGATCGGTAATGGATATTACCTCTTCTTTGGAACGCCTCTTTGAATCCTCCACTTAGGGAACTAAGATTGGTCTTTGAAGAAGACCAGGACCTCTAGGATTATTCTAGGGAAGTGTAGAGGAGAAAATAGCAGGGTTTGGCCGAGCTTGAGTGCTCAAATTGGTGTGAGGAGGAGGGGGAGGAGGTACCCTTTTATAAGGGAGGAGAGGGGCACCTTAGGAATATCTCAAAATATTATTTTACATTAAAGTAAAAATCGGTTTATAATGGTTCCAAAGGGTCTTATTTCGAAGCTAAAGTGGGGATGGTTCGAAATCCTATCAACCAATAGGATTTAGACAAGTTTAGGGTATTATTTTCACCTTATCAATTAGATTTAACTCTAAGTTAAATAATTTAACTTTTACCGTGTCTTTTTGTTTTCTTTCACTATATGGTTAATACACTTACTATAACATGCCAAACGAACCCCAAATTGTTTATTATTAATATATATATCCGTTTCTAAGTCATTTGGCCGAACCTTAGATTTTTAGGAATAAAATAACAATTAATAATATAATATTTGATTTAAAAACTATTTTGTGTCAATTTTGACACTATTTGATATATAATTTTTGTGAAAGTCATAACAGAATTATATGTTCGAACCAAGTTGATTAAATCAACACTAATATATCATAGTAACCTAGAAAATTAGTGGAATTCATAAAAAGTCTCAAATTACATTCATTTGAGCATTTATAACATCAATTATGTTAATATTTCCTTAAAAGGGTAATTTATGCATCATCGTTGTCTCATAAATAAATTAATTTATTTAAAGTCTAAAAATTATAAATAAAATATAATTATGTGGGAAATCTTTTTAGATTTCTAATGAATATTTACAATAGAATTTATCTTAAGTATAACCCTATATTAAAAATGTTTTAGTAAATACACTTTGATTTAAACTCTTTTAACTCTTCTTTGAATTAAATAATAATAATTGTCCTAATCTAATTCAAGTGGGCCTATATGATAATATTTTACACTTAAGGTTGTTTTTGGTCGAGATACACTTGTCCAATAGGATTAGGACATGTGTTAGGGTAATATTAATATCATTTTTAGCCTTAAATACCCTATTTATTTTTAACCGTGGTAAATAAAAGTAAAAAGTTACTATTCACCAAAAATTATTTTCATCTCATTGAACCACATTTTACTTACTGACATCAACCGTATCTCTCGGATTTTTGAAATTTCATTCACAGAAGCGGTAAAATTAAGTTTTATGCAAAATTCAGTTTTTTAACTACCACTTAGTAGTTTCACTATTCATCAAAAATTGATGTTTTTCAGAATAATGCCAAAATTTTATCCTAAGCTATATTTCATATTCCGAATTCAAAAATGAAGTCTATTTTATCAAATTCATAACATAAAAGTTGCATTAATTAATTTTATAATTAAATCCCGCTGTTAAAACAAATAGCGTGTTTTTAAGAAACAATATCTATCAAAAGATTGACACTTGTTTATGTCTAGTTTAAATGTGAAATTACATCCAATGACCAACATTGTATTAAATTGTAAAAATATATTCTAAATATACTTTAAAACCACTCAAATTAATAATTTATCACTATTAATTATTTCGATTGAAAAAGTTGTTTTTAACTAAAATTTAGTAATTTTCACTATTCATCAAAATATGAAAGTTATCCGAAAATCACCAAAATTTCACCTTAGGCTAAATTCGATACTCCGAATCCAAAAATAAAGTCCATTTTGAGAGCTAAAATTTCTAAAATTTTAAAAGGTGGTTATTACTATTTATAACGGCTAGTTTTAATAATATTTTAATAGCATATCGTTGTTTAGTGAAACACAGTATTACATACTACACACGCTATCGAGGAAGGTCGCGATTGCGTGTAATGCAAGGCAAGTCAAGGATGCGTGTTGTGCAAGCTCCTTTTGGTGCAGTGTACAACACAAGACATTAATGAAATTAAAAAGAATATTTTTAATAAAATATCGGGCTGTTACATTCTACCCCCCTTAAAATGAATTTCTCCCTCGAAATTCGTCGGGTTTATAAATGGTTTACTATTCGAAAGTTTCTTTAATAGAGATCCACATCGTAAAAAGGAATACCAAAACTTGGCTTTAAAAACTAAAGTATGAAATGTAACGATTACCCAAATAAACTAATCACTGGGTTTCCACATAGGTGGAAATATGGATATGGAAGAGAAATCTAACCATCATGTTCTGATGGAGAGTGGTAGAGAACATGGCTATGGAAAATCCAACAATCACAAATCCATAAATTTGTGACGATCTAAGGTACCATCCAATTCATCAGGTATAAGATCACTAGGACAACATTTTTGGTTTTTAAGATCATTTCCCTAAAGTGGAAAATTTGAATTAGAATAAATACTTTCTTTATTTTGGTACAATCTCACTGTTGTTCATGCCTTGAACAATTTCCACTTCATCTCTTAAATAAATGAAGTTGAATTTGTTATTCGTGAAGTGTTAGCAGATCATGTGATAGAATGACGGGTCATTCCATCTATCTCAAACAAAAGGTTAGCAAAAATTATATACATAAGTCGATCTATAGTGAGATTAATCACATATGGTTCCTAAAATGGACTTATACTTCATATATCATACTGCTTAATATAATAAAACTAGTTTCTACTAAACAGGGACTTCCTGTAGGCCAGTGGTAGGCGATAAAGGCCAGTCGCACTTCAGTTGTGGGTTCGATTCCCACATCCTTGTCCGACGCGATGGGCTGTCGCCCGTCCTGCAGGTTGTCCTTTTTCTAAAACTACATTACTATAACATCCCATAAATAATATCGAAAATCTTCTATCCTTAAACAATACTAACTTATGTCCAACATAATCCATTTTAATCTTTAGGATTGTCCATAATACTGCAGTCCACTCTCATAATATAGTGAAAACGATTACCAGAGATTTAATACTGTCGTTGATCCCCATATATCATAAGATATGTCTTGTTGGTCACATTCCAAACATTCAAAGGCCTTAATCACGTATTCTCTTGAATACCCATTGAACCTTAGTGAAAACATGAATGCAGTTAAAAGTTACCTCTTTCCACATACCAAAATCCAAAAATTCTATATACTCAAACCATGATATAACCTTCTCCTTATATCAGTCATGAGCTCATGAATAGAATCAAATACCTCATTATCTTATTATTCCTTCATTATGCGCATATCATCTACATTCCAAAAATATCTGAATAACCTTTCATGGATACTGGTAACATTAATCAGACAACAGTGTAACAATCCTTACATGTCTCTTTAATCCATAGTACCATGAGATTACTTATACAACATTACACATGATAAACATGTAATCATTCCACTACATTCTTAATCCATTTACCGAGCTTCAACAATTCTTTCATCTCACATATCATTTGTAGTCTCTTCATCATCATCCACATAAATACTTCCCATACGACCATACTGATTCTCTTCATGAGTATTTCCCTTAGGGCATTGGTTTGCATAATGCCCATACATTCCACATTTAAAACACTTAACCATTTTTGATGTCGTAGCAATACCATTATCTCAACCATGGTGATAACTGAACCTTTTCCTTTTCACTTACTTGCTTTGTGTCCTTCTTTTCCACACCCAAAGCATCTTCCAGTTCCCTTGAAACATTCTCCTTGATGCCTCTTCCCACATGATTTACATAGGGGAAATTGAACTTTCTTTCCTCTATGATCATCATGAAACTCCATCTTTCTCTTATTAGCCGAGTCAGGAAACTTACCAAATTTTACTTTATTGATCATATTATGAGATTGCTGATTCGGCATAATAATGATGTTTGGACTTCCAAATCCCATTTCATTTGGTTGCTCATAAACAATATCATTCCATTGTCCATCATATCCTCCATTATCGTGAATCATCTTGTTTCCAGCCATATTCTAAAACCCAAAAAGAATATTGTGAGAGGCAAAATAATGCTAAGGAAAACAACATAGTAAATGGGGAGTACCCTTAATATCTAACATCTTAGGTTAAATTCTATGATCGTTAGCGTAATTCTAGTACTATAACCTATACGTACACTTAACCTTAGGGACATCCCTATACATACCTTAGAAATATCTCTAGGGATCTCACTAAAGTTCTCGCATCCTAGTTTCCAAAGGTTGACTAAACCTTTCCTCTAATACCAACTGTAGAGACCCAAAGCCTGACTTACATGAACATTACATTACATTTGCGGAATACTTAGTACATAACAAAAACACACACACAAGGACCGTAATAGTTTAGTGTCTTTGGAAACTCGGAACGTAATCTTCTAATCGTGGTGAAAGATCTTCAATATCTTCCATAAAGATCTTCCCTTTTTTTTACCTAAAACCTTTCTTTATATCCTGGGGAAAAGAAAACATAAAATGGTGAGCTCAAATGCTCAGTAAGGGTAAAAAAAATAAAAATCAATCACTTCATATTCATAAGAACATAACTTTTGGAAATCTTAACCTGCAAAAGAGATCATAATTTCATAACATGGGATAAATCATAGTAGTGAAATGAAATCCCAATAATCATAACTTAAAACATGAAACTTTGTGGCATACACACATAATCACAGAGAATAATTTCTTGTTAGTCAAGACTCATCGCCAAGACTATCTTAGTGGACAAAGTCCCTTTCTGAATCGAGTAACCCTCGTTTCAGTCCTGTTTCACTGGACCGGTATAACCTACCATTCCAGCCATGTCTATCTCATGAGATATAAAATCTTTACCCAATGCATTGGAGGGAGATATAGGTCCCACCCATCTTATAATGAATCCTTTCTTATGTGTTCCACATAATCATAAACCATACATCATAGTGTAACCCATGTAATAAAAATGGGATTCTTAAACAACATGACATCATAAAACAATTCATATAAGATAAAGGAATTCATAAAAATAATTCAATCACAACATGATCAAATCAATGTAATAATAGGGATAAAAATAGAAACCTTTATTATCTTAGATGGAAAATAATTTTGATAAAACACTTGAACTCCATTCTTGAGGAAAATATCCTTTCTTCTTAAAAAAAAACATTTTTCCTTTCATAACATGTCATACGACTTTAAAATAAAAGAAGTTGATTAAAAATAAACTTGAAAACTTGTAAAGTAATCTTCTTGGAAATAATGTTTTAAAAATCCATACATGCCGTATAAGTTAAAAAAAACATTCTTCTCATACTTTTGTCGGAAAAGTCAAAAAGTACCTCGTACGAAAAACGACAAAAGATTCCTTTCATATTCTTTACTAAAAACTCACCGAAGGGTAAAATTGGATTTAAACTATTGTAAGTGTATGGAAACAATATTAAATATTGAGGGAACATGGATGTGGATGATAAAATACACCCCAGTGAATACCAAAGAATAAACAATCTCGGATAAAAATGAGATTGTGATATTTCCCTTACCTTAGGTCCGACTTTCTTTGTAAGTGTCCGAATCTCCTGTATAATGATTTAAATCATGTTATTGACTTATTAAAGAATCATATTTATTGTTATTATATCATATATGGTCCACTTATGACTTTATATTACCCGTTCTTTTGTAAATTTATGTTAAAGTAGCATTTTGGGTAAAATCGTCTCATTTGTCATTCGTGTTTTTAACTTGTAATTATTCATATGATTACTTAGATCATGATTACTTAATTCCAGAATATAAAACATGATTTACATATATATATTCAGAATATACATATATAATAAATCAGAAAATGGAAAGAAATACACCGTTCATGGAGACGATAGTCCGTACGTACGCATGAACGCTGTTTTCGTTTCCTTATTGAATTGAATGGAATTAGGTAGATGACATACATATAAATATACATAAATACAGTATCATTATCAGGTCATATATTTCATTAGTACTTATTATATATACTTTATAATAATTCATGAATGGTTAATTATTGAGAATGAATCTCATCGCGTCGTTGAGACGGTATTCCGTACGTACGCACGCGCGGTGATTTCCTTTTTCCGTAGGATGGGTAGAAGGTTAATTAGAGTTGTTTCATATTTATAATAACATATCAGTATATGATAAATACTGATGTTATTACTTTATAATGAAACAACTAAAGAAGAATAAGTTGAAGAAGAAAGAAATTGAAAAGATCGGTAATGGATATTACCTCTTCTTTGGAATGCCTCTTTGAATCCTCCACTTAGGGAACTAAGATTGGTCTTTGAAGAAGACCAGGACCTCTAGGATTATTCTAGGGAAGTGTAGAGGAGAAAATATCAGGGTTTTTCCGAGATTGAGTGCTCAAATTGGTGTGAGGAGGAGGGGGAGGAGGTACCCTTTTATAAGGGAGGAGAGGGGCACCTTAGGAATATCTCAAAATATTATTTTACATTAAAGTCAAAATCGGTTTATAATGGTTCCAAAGGGTCTTATTTAGAAGCTAAAGTGGGGATGGGTCGAAATCCTATCAACCAATAGGATTTAGACAAGTTTAGGGTATTATTTTAACCTTATCAATTAGATTTAACTCTAAGTTAAATAATTTAACTTTTACCGTGTCTTTTTGTTTTCTTTCACTATATGGTTAATACACTTACTATAACATGCCAAACGAACCCCAAATTGTTTATTATTAATATACATATCCTTTTCTAAGTCATTTGGCCCAACCTTAGATTTTTAGGAATAAAATAACAATTAATAATATAATATTTGATTTAAAAACTATTTTGTGTCAATTTTGACACTATTTGATATATGATTTTTGTGAAAGTCATAACAGAATTATATGTTCTAACAAAGTTGATTAAATCAACACTAATATATCATAGTAACCTATAAAATTAGTGGAATTCATAAAAAGTCTCAAATTACATTCATTTGAGCATTTATAACATCAATTATGTTAATATTTCTTTAAAAGGGTAATTACTGCATCATCGTTGTGTCATAAATAAATTAATTTATTTAAAGTCTAAAAATTATAAATAAAATATCATTATGTAGGAAATCTTTTTAGCTTTCTAATGAATATTTACAATAGAATTTATCTTAATTATAACCCTATATTAAAAATGTTTTAGTAAATAAACTTTGATTTAAACTCTTTTAACTCTTCTTTGAATTAAATAATAATAAATGTCCTAATCTAATTCAAGTGGGCCTATGTGATAATATTTTACACTTAAGGTTGTTTTTGGTCGAGATACACTTGTCCAATAGGATTAGGACATGTGTTAGGGTAATATTAATATCATTTTTACCCTTAATTACCCTATTTATTTTTAACCGTGGTAAATAAAAGTAAAAAGTTACTATTCACCAAAAATTATTTTCATCTCATTGAACCACATTTTACTTACTGACATCAACCGTGTCTCTCGGATTTTTGAAATTCCATTCACAGAAGCGGTAAAATTAAGTTTTATGCAAAATTCAGTTTTTTAACTACCACTTAGTAGTTTCACTATTCATCAAAAATTGATGTTTTTCAGAATAATGCCAAAATTTTATCCTAAGCTATATTTCATTTTCCGAATTCAAAAATGAAGTCTATTTTACCAAATTCATAACATAAAAGTTGCATTAATTAATTTTATAATTAAATCCCGCTGTTAAAACAAATAGCGTGTTTTTAAGAAACAATATCTATCAAAAGATTGACACTTGTTTATGTCTAGTTTAAATGTGAAATTACATCCAATGACCAACATTGTATTAAATTGTAAAAATATATTCTAAATATACTTTAAAACCACTCAAATTAATAATTTATCACTATTAATTATTTCGATTGAAAAAGTTGTTTTTAACTAAAATTTAGTAATTTTCACTATTCATCAAAATATGAAAGTTATCCGAAAATCACCAAAATTTCACCTTAGGCTAAATTCGATACTCCGAATCCAAAAATAAAGTCCATTTTGAGAGCTAAAATTTCTAAAATTTTAAAAGGTGGTTATTACTATTCATAACGGCTAGTTTTAATAATATTTTAATAGCATATCGTTGTTTAGTGAAACACAATGTTACATACTACACACGCTATTGAGGAAGGTCGCGATTGCGTGTAATGCAAGGCAAGTCAAGGATGCGTGTTGTGCAAGCTCCTTTTGGTGCAGTGTACAACACAAGACATTAATGAAATTAAAAAGAATATTTTTAATAAAATATCGGGCTGTTACAGGTTGTGGTGTGTGTTCATATGCATTGGAATGGATAAGGGCAAGAAGTACCCCCATCAAAAAGGCTGGGATGGATAAGGGCGAGAAGTACCCCCCATCAAAAGGGACGAATAAGGTCATGAAGTACCCTCATCAAAGTAGTTCACTAAGTGATGACTTAGTGGAAGGATAACTCACCACTCGTGAGTATAGGGAGTTCCGGGTTTCATGCATGGTTCGTTGTGTGGATTAGTGAAATGGAATGAATGTACCAAAAATGGAAATGGGAATTTGATTGGAAACTTTTCTTGGCTGCTTTTCTTGAGAAAGATGGGTTTTGTTGGAAAATGGTTTTGACATGGAACTTGTTATATTGTGAACTGTTTTGGAATTGTTTTATATAAATTGTTTTATATAAATGTGCTAACATGTTTTATCCTAGAGGAATGGGTTGGGAAGTCATTGGGGGAAAACCTACTGAGTTTCATTACTCACCCCCTGCTTTGGCACGTTGGTGCTTTTGCAGATGTCATGTACCAGGATGTTGGTAAAGGTAAAGTGTTGCATACTGCATTGTGATGCTTGGGATGGTTCGTGATGTTGGAGCTTGGAGCTTGTGGAGCATGGAGTTGGGTTGTTGTCTTGTAGTCTTTGAGTTTTTATTTCCACAGTTTACTCTAATTTAGTATTGGTTTCCATTGTGGTTCTCTTGGTTGGTTATGATAATATAAATGGTTGAGTTGCCTTAGCTATTATCATGCATCATTTAGTTGATTAGTTTGGTTGTCGTTGTTGGTTCTGTGGTATGTTCAAAAAGGGTAAATCTTACCCCACTTGTTTTGAAATCCTTTGGAATTTATTGCCAGCCTTTGGCACCTCAGGGATGTCGCTTAAGGCCTAGTAATGACTCATTGAGCTCTCAAGCCAATGAGAATTGGCAGGTCATTACAAATGGTATTAGCTTCTTCAGTCCTCGCCTAACAAGTGGTCATGAATGTTCTCGGTCATGGAGTTGAAATTTCTTTTCATCTATTCCTTGGGTTGGAATCATAGATAGGAGTAGGATTTTCAGAACTTGAAATGTATAGCATAAAAGGACATAGCTAACCCGTTTATGCTGAACTTCAAGTTACAAGGGTGTTGGGTACATAAGTGTTTTGGATACACTTCTAGAATCTTGGAAATCTCATTGTCATGGATTTAGCCAATGAGATGAGCATGACATTAATTGTAGAGGAATGACTTCCCACTAGGATTTCATATCTCATTGTGAGGAATGAGTAAGGATTTCGGGCAAGGGGCAAATTTTTGAAAAATGTAGAAATTGTTTTCAACTAAAATGATTTTGCAAACAAGATATTTGGTGTATTTTTAAAATGGATTGATTTTCAAAAAGTATGTTGAATGTTTTCAAAAATGGTTGAACATGGGAATAAGGTTGTTTTGGGAATAATGTTGTGATAGATAATGTGATAGAATTTGAAATGATAAGACTTCAGTTGCTAGGAAGTGATACTAACGACGTGCGTTGTTTGTATAGAAAATGTCACCCGTTAGGTGTCGTAGAAACCAACCCAAAGAAGCTGCGGAGAATGTGGTTCCACCTGAGCCACAGGCGAACCAGAAGCTAGTCCAAAGTATAGTTCAATCATTCCAGGATGTGGACACGGGGAATCAGAGGGATGAGTCAAGGCATGTAGACCATTCTGTCCAGTTCCAGAAGTAGAATCCACCCATCTTTCGGGGTGATTCTAAACCAGAACTGGTGGAGGTGTGGCTGAGTAGGATGAATCGTATCTTCGATTTTATTTGCACACCAGCAGAACTGAAAGTAAAGTTGGCGATGTATATGATAGAGGATCTTGCACTACAGTGGTGGGGGATAGTGGTGCAGGCTAAGGTGGATCAAGTCTTGGGCTGGGAGGAATTTGAGGAGTTGTTAAATAAACAATTCTATCCTCACACGTTCAAGGTCCAGAGGACGATAGACTTTTTTAGCCTAAAGCAAGAGAATATCTCTATCATGGAGTATGCGGCTAAATTCATGAATTTAGTGCGCTTTGCACCAAAAGTTGCTGCAAGTGCGTCGCTGGAGGCATGCATCTTTGAATCAGGGTTGTGACAGGAGATTCTCTCGAAGATAGCTGTGCTCTTTATTATGGATTATAAAGAAATGGTAAACAGAGAAACAGTAGCTAAAAGAGACATCTTAGGAGTTATGGGAGGAGGAATTATGATGATACCCAAAGGAACGGGTTGGAAATCTAATGCTTGGAACAAGCGGAAGAGGGACACCTACTTCCAAGGTTGGAGTGAGAATCAGAATCAGACGGCTGGATCAGTGAATCTTCCTCCACGACCCATGATGAAAGCTGGGTGTTTTCAATGTGGCTCGACAGATCACATAAAGCGAGAGTGTAAGACGCAACCTAGAAAATGTCACAATTGCAAGCAGATGGGGCATCTATAACGCTATTGTAGAAATACTCTGAGGTCGGGTGCACGTGACACTTCCCAGGCATCACAAGCATCGTATGCTTCGACAGGACGGGGATAGTAGAGTCAGTCTCGTCAGCATAAAAGAGCTAGCCATAGTGATTCTCGAAATACCATGACTCCACAACCAGGGCAATCTCAGTAAGGCAACAAGGAGAACAGTGCAGCGATGAAGGAATTATGTGGCACTGAGCAGATGATTGTTGATGATCAGGCTGGACCATCAATAGTAAGTGGTACGATTGTTTTGAATTCTACCTTTGTGAAAGTGTTGTTTGATACTGGTGCATCACATTCCTTCATTGCTTCTCGTGATGTTGACTTGCTATGTTTAAAACTGGAAATGATGCCTTCTGTCTTGAAACTGCAAACTCCTCTGGGTGAAAGGGAATGTCAAGCCTTCGTTTGTAGAGCATGTGCTATAAATATTGATGGAGATGAGCTAAAATGGGACTTCTCCATATTGGATATGGATGTCTATGATGTAATCATGGGTATGAATTGGTTGACAAGGTTTAAGGCTCACATCGAATGTTATAGGAGAACCGTTAGTTTCATGACTGAGGACGACATTGACCATCTCTTTAGAGGAGAAAGGATAGTAAAGAAAGGCACAAAGAGATTTTTGGCGCCAATGGTGGGAACAATTTCTTACCAATTGGAAGTGTTGACTTTGGAATCAATGGAAGAGACCATGGAAAATAGATTTCCAGCTGTGGTGGATCAATTTCGTGATGTTTTTCCTGAAAAATTATCAGGGTTTCTACCTCTAAGGGAAGTGGAGTTTACGATTGATCTTCTTTTGGGGACTAGTCCTATGTACCTTCCATCTTATAGGATGACACCAATAGAGTTACGAGAATTGAAAGTGCAGTTATAGGAGATGGAAAGCAAGGGTTTCATTCAGCCAATCATGTATCTGTGGGCAGCACCAGTTTTGTTTGTAGAGAAAGCATATGGAACTTTGAGGCTATCTGTGGATTATCATAAACTTAGCCAAATAATGATAAAGAATATATATCCACTTCCACTCATTAATGAACTGTTTGATCAATTGAGTGGAGCTCAATGGTTCTCCAAGATTGACTTGCGGTCAGGATATCACCAGTTGCGAGTTCGGAAGGAGGATATCCTGAAGACGGGCCTTCAGAAGCAGATATGGCCACTATGAATATGTAGTCATGCCTTTTGGTCTTATGAATGCACCAACAGTCTTTATGAAATTTATAAATCAGATATTTCAGTGATATTTGGATTCTTTTGTTGTGGTGTTTGTGGATGACATATTGGTGTATTCAAGAACAAGAGCTGAGCATGAGCAACACTTGATGATAGTGTTGGAAATCTTGAGAGACCATCAGTGTATGCCAAATTATCAAAGTGTGATTTTTGGATACAATAAGTACACTTTCTGGGCCATGTTGTTTCTGAGAAAGGTGTTTCAGGGGATCCAAAAAAGATAGAAGTTGTTCTTTCTTGGAAAATGTCGAAGAATGTCTTTGAAATATGAAGTTTTCTTGGTCTTACTGGTTATTACCGACACTTTTTCCATGAATTCTCACAACTAGAATCGCCTATGACAACATTGAAAAAGAAGAACAGTGCATTTCAATGGACTGAATAATGTCAGATATCTTTTCAAGAGTTGAAATTTTTCCTTACATCAGCACCCATCTTGATTTTTCCAGAATCAGGAAAGGGGTATGTGATGTATTGTGATGCTTCGGGAACAAGGTTGGGTTGTGTTCTCATGCAAGGAGACCATGTGGTTGCTTATGGCTCAAGGTAGTTGAGGGTGCATGAGAAAAATTACCCAACACATGATTTGGAGTTGACTGCAGTCGTCCATTCTTTGAAAACATGGAGACATTATCTCTTTGGTGAGAAATTTACTGTGTTTACGGATCACAAAATCTTGAAACACATTTTCTCACAGTGAGATTTGAATCTGAGGTAGAGGATATGGATGGAGTATCTTCAAATGTTCGACTTTTAATTGATGTATACACCAGGTAAGGTCAATTCGGTGGCCGATGCATTAAGCTGGAAGTCGTATACTCAGTTAGCGAAAGAAGCTTCAGATGAGTGGCAGTTGATGTCGGTCCTAGCTGACATGCGTATGGAATGTGAAGACCGAACCGATGTTGTGTTTTTATTTCCATTTTTTCTTGTTCCTGATTTGGTGGAGATAGTAAAGGAGGCACAGGCATCTGATGTAGACTGTGTTGCGATGAGTTCAAAACTCAATGGTGGGGAGACCATTGAGGGATGGAATCTGGATGGTAGTTCATTTTTGCGGTTTCAAGATCGGATGGTTGTACCTTTAACTTCTCAGGAACAACTCGTTCATGCTTACCACCATTCCAGATGGGATGTTCATCCATAAATACAGAATATGTATAAGGCATTGAAGGTGCAGTTTTGGTGGAGCGACATGAAACTAAAGGTAGCTGAATTTGTTTCAAGGTGTTTAACTTGTTAGCAAGTTAAAGAAGAACATCAGCGGATAGTTGGTATGTTACAATCTTTACCTATCCCATTGTGGAAATGGGATCAGATAGTAATGTATTTTGTTACAGGTCTTCCAAGAATGGTCTGGAAACACTATGCCATTTGGGTGATAGTGGATCGTCTAACCAAGTCATCCCATTTCATCCCGATTTATGAAACTCATATAGTGGAGGATCTTTTAAAAATATATATCCGATAAGTGGTAAAGAGTAATGGTGTACCAGTTTCCATAGTCTCAAATAGAGGTCCAAGGTTCACATCTCATTTCTGGAAATCATTATAGCAATCCCTTGGGACTCGGTTGACGATGAGCACGATGAATCATCCTCAGATGGATGGGAAATCTGAGTGGACGATAAAAATGTTATAAGACATTTTTCAGGCTTGTGTAATGGATTTTGGGGGCTCATAGAAGGATCATATACCCTTAGTGGAGTTCTCATACAATAACAGCTATCAAGCCTCGATACGGATGGCTCCGTTTGAAGCATTGTATGAGCGTCCTTGTCGTTATCTACTTTATTGGGTGGAAACAGGTGAGACTTCACTAGTTGGGCCAAGCCTTGTCCAAGAAACAATAGGGAAGATTTAGTTGATAAAAAATAGGATGGAGACAACACAGAGTTTTCATAAATCTTATGCGGATCATCGCCGAAGACCGTTGTCGTTTGCAGTGAGTGATCATGTCTTTTTGAGAATCTCTCCAAGGTTTGGACATCGTCATTTTGGGAATCAGGGAAAATGATCTCCTCAATATATAGGCCCTTTTGAGATACTATAACGGGTTGGTGAGGTGGTGTATCGGTTGTCATTACCACCACGGTTCAGTGCAGTGCAGAATGTGTTCCTTGTATCTCAGTAGAAGAAGTATCAACCTGATCCTAACCATGTGATCAGATGAGATCACGTTGACTTAGAGCCAGATTCTTTGTTGATACATATCCCAGTATAGATTGTGGATAGGCAGGATAAAGTCCTGCATGGAAAAAGCATCGGTCTGGTGCAAGTTTTGTTGCAACATGGTCAGATTCAGGAAGAGACTTGGGAACGCGAGAAAGAAATGAAAGAATAGTGTCCAGAACTCTTTCTTGCAAGTGACAGTTTGCTACTTTTCGAGGATGGAAAGGCCAATGGTATTGAGAATGTAGTACCCACAGTTTTTGGTAATTAACCCTTGTTTTATGATTTTTAAGTACATGAAGCATATGAGAAATGGTTGGGGAAAGTTTGGAGACTTTTAAAGTGTAAAATAGAAAAATTTGGGGATGCACGGGCTGTGCACGGTTTGCCCAAACCATGCGGAAGCCATGCAGGGGGTGGTCATTTGGATAGAGGAGACCGCATGGTGTGTGCACGGTTTGGGAAAACCATGCGAGGAGGCCGTGCGGAGCACCTCTTCCAAGCAGTGACTACCACACGGTTATAGCACAATTTGACTAACCATGCAGACTAACCATGTGCGAAGTCAACTTAGATCCTTTTTTTATGGATCTAATCTGTTTTATCCTTAAACCCACTCATTTTTTCTCCTAGACAGCCCTAACTCGGGATTTCTCTCTGGTGAAGGTGGGACAACACTTACCAGGCATTTTGGAAGCGATCTAGAGGCTTGCCTTGGCGTTTAGAGGCCGGTTAATCAAGGTAAGTCTTGTTCCCTTGAGTTTTCTTAGATATCCTTCTTCTCTTTTGATGGATCCTTAGATCTACGCCCAAGGTGGGTATATCTAAGGTAGTGGATGACTTTTAAGTCGTGTTTTGGTCTTTTTGGTGATAGGGGAAGGAATCTAAGGAGGTTTTGTGGTGTTTCGACCCAGTTCTTGGTTGGTTTCGCCTATTTTGTTGAGGTAGGTGGCTTCACTCTCAATTCCTCTCTCTTAGAACTTGAAGGCTTAGTTTCAAATTGTTTTCCTTGATTGAAATGGTTTGTTTATCTGTTGTGAAAGAATGGTTGAAACCCCTTTTTAGTAGTGAGTGATGGAAATTGTGTGTTTTTGGAAGGTGGTGGTTGAAGTAAATTTAAATTGGCTATGGTTTTGTTGCTTGAAAGAAATGGTTTTCAATAAAAAGGGTGATGCTTTATTGAAAGGTTTTAAACACACTTGGTTTTGGGCATGGACTTGCATGGGTTGTGGTGTGTGTTCATATGTATTGGGATGGATAAGGGCAAGAAGTACCCCCATCAAAAAGGCTAGGATGGATAAGGGCGAGAAGTACCCCCCATAAAAAGGGACGGATAATGTCGTGAAGTACCCCATCAAGGTAGTTCACTAAGTGACAACTTAGTGGAAGGATAACTCACCACTCGTGAGTATAGGGAGTTCCGGGTTGCATGCATGGTTGGTTGTGTGGATTAGTGAAATGGAATGAATGTGCCAAAAATGGAAAAGGAAATTTGATTGGAAACTTTGCTTGGCTGCTTTTCTTGAGAAAGATGATTTTTATTGGAAAATGGTTTTGACATGGAACTTGTTATATTGTGAACTGTTTTGGAATTGTTTTATATAAATTGTTTTATATAAATGTGCTTACATGTTTTATCCTAGAGGCATGGGTTGGGAAGTCATTGGGGGAAAACCTAATGAGTTTCATTACTCACCCCCTGCTTTGGCACGTTGGTGCTTTTGCAGATGTCATGTACCGGGATGTTGGTAAAGGTAAAGTGTTGCATACTGCTTTGTGATGCTTGGGCTGGTTCATGATGTTGGAGCTTGGAGCTTGTGGAGCATGGAGTTGGGTTGTTGTCTTGTATTCTTTGAGTTTTTCTTTCCGCTGTTTACTCTGATTAATATTGGTTTCCATTGTGGTACTATTGGTTGGTTATGATAATATAAATGGCTGAATTTCCTTATCTGTTATCATGCATCATTTAGTTGATTATTTTGGTTGTGGTTGTTTGTTCTATGGTATGTTCAAAAAGGGTAAATCGTCCCCCACTTGTTTTGAAACCCTTTGGCATTTTTTGCCAGCCTTTTGCACCTCGGGGATGTCGCTTAAGGCCTAGTAAAGACTCATTGAGCTCTCAAGCCAATGAGAATTGGCATGTCATTACAACGAGCTATCCTGGTTCAGGTCAGGGTAGGTCCTGTCTTGCCTGGCTAGTGGGATAGGCCCAATGGGTCTCGCTGGACCTGACTGTCGCTTCTGACCCCCATTGCTACCTCGCAAACGTGGGGCCTCCCTCATTCCATGTTCGAGCGACCGCGAATCACTAGATCACCCGGGTGTCCTGGATGTGGGATGCCTCTACCACGCGATGTCAGTCAGTGCCACACCTCCATGCCTCCATGGCTAACTAGCCATGGCTCTCTACTGCCTCGAGCCACCGCCTTGGGCCACCGCCGTTTGCCACCATCTACCATCCACTGCCGAGGGCCACCGCTGGACATCTCCAACCACAGTCTGCTGCTGTGGGCCACCACCAGATTCCACTGAACACCCCCGTTGGTGCTGGTGCACCAACAGTTTCTTCTACTGGCCATCAGAGTTTCTTTAGTGGTCTTTTTATCGATCTACCTGTGCCTACGGCCTCTCGGGTAGCCGTCATCCCTACCTTGGCATCAGATTCATCTTGCCACTGATTTGAGGATGCGGACATAAAGAACACATAAGGAGGAGGTGATCGGGCCTTGTTCATGTTGGCCCTCATCATCTGTGTTTGAGGTTTAAAGTAGGGGAGGGTCTGGGGATTTCAGTTCAATCAAACAAGTGATAGTTTAAACCCGAATAAAGAAATCCCAAAAAGTCACCCTCCCGTAAGAATGCATGATCCGCGGACAACCTCTTTGTAGTTTGATCTACATTCATCATTGAATTTAATAATGGAAAAAATAACTTAAACAAAACCACTTCTATGGATTGAGGATGTATTGCTAACTAGCGACGAAGCTCTGAGTTGCCGTCAATCCTCGATCCGTTAGCGTTTGTTGTCATTCGTCGATGGCGTCCATTGTTCATCGTTAGAGAGTAAATACACCAGTGTTTTGATAAAACACATTTTTATTGAATATTTTATTGATAATAAGTTATATAATTTCCTCAAATTATGTTAAATATGTTCAATTAGAAAGTATTTGGGATTAGATCATTCATTTGAATATTTGATGAAAATTCCAGTTTTACCCTTTCAAAATCTCTGGAGTATTTCAATCATAAATACTTTTATTTGAATTATTTTAACTTAATATTTTGTAACTGTGTTCCTTACTTCATGGGCTACAACTTTTATTCAGGACACTAGATCAAAAGAAATCATTTGGATGGAGTAATTGGGACATAAATTCAAAGGATGGATGTACACGATAGAATGGATAATCTTCTGTATTTGAGATATAAATCCTTCATTCAGGCTTGGATTGAGCCCAAATTTTGATAGGAGATAGAGGCCCAAATCCAAACATATGACCCTTTTGGAATAAGATCTTATTCACGCGTTTCCATGGTCATATGGGCGGTGCAAGTGAGATTAAAATATTTGGCCGAATTTTCACATTCACACTTGAAACCACTTGTAACCTATCCTCCCCTCCCCTCAATAATTTGGAGTTTTTATCATTTTTAGGGGTTTTGACGTGCAATGGAAAGTTTAAGGACGATTAGAAGATGTTTTAGTCCAATTCTCCCACCATTGTAAGAGGGGTAGCTCTTGAAGCAAGGATCCCCTCATCAAGCCTTCCTCTTCTCCTTCTTCTTCTTCATGTTGTAATGATTTTCTTCTTTCAATAAAATATTAGTTTGTATTCCATTTATTATGTTATTTTAAATTTTATTATTCTATTAATCTTCCTAATTGGGCTGGAATCAAGAGTAGAAATTGTTAGGTCGAAAAAACGGGGAATGATGGCAAGAGGGGGGGTGAATTGCCTTTTAAAAAAAGATAAACAAATTAAAATCAAAGTAAAGAATGCAGCGGAAATAAAGAGGCAATCACACAAGAAATTGATAACGGAGTTCGGCCAAAACCCGGCCTACGTCTCCGCTCTCAACTCAACCGTTGAGAGATTCCTACCGCTTGCTTTTCAATGGTTTTAGCAAGAAACCCACTAGGCTTTGAGGTAGCACTAGGACCTATTACAGCTTGCTTTTTGTGGTTTAGCAAGAACCCACTTGCTTTCAATGGAATAGCAAGAACCCACTAGCCTTTTTAACGGGTGAAGGCTAGCTCACCGAAACACAAGCCTTTTAAAAGGAAAGGCTTGACGAAACCTCTTCACACCTTAATGGTGGTGTGAAACCCAAAAGAAAGGGGGATGAGAAAAGGGTTTGGGGTTTGTAGGCACAAACCCAATTTTAAAGCTCAAAATAAATAAAACAATAAAAACCGTATTTTGAGAAGCCTTGGGCGCCTTTGATTGGATGGAGATGTTGAAGGCCGCTTCCAAGCTTCTTTGAAGGAGCTCCTTGGATGTGGAATTGGATGGAGCTAGGAGGGTTCCTTTGAGGAAGTCCGCCGGAGGTACGCCAAATGATCAACAAGGTGTCCGTAGGCTTCACAATAGTTCCGGTGGATGTCCGGGGCTTCCTCAGCCTTTATTTATAGGCATGGAACCCATTGGGGGCCTTCGGAGCCGTTGGAGAGGCTAAAAGAGCCGTTGGGAGCCAAGTGGACAGGCTGGTCAACAGCCCAACGGCTAGTTTGACTGGGCTACCGGCTGGCCGGTACAGCTCCACCGGCTGGCCGGTGCCTTGGTAGAGAAGAAGAGTCTTGATCCAGGCTCTACCGGTCGACCGGTGGAGGAGCCACCGGCTGGCCGGTGGCAAGACAGTAGCAAACACTATTTGGGCTGGGTGCCACAGGTCGACCGGTGACAGAGCCACCGGTCGACCGGTGGAACCTGGCAGTGGGCAATCCCTCTGCCAGTTCCATCGGCTGGCCGGTGCTATCACACCGGTTGGCCGGTGGACTGAATTTCAGTCCATTTCTTGTCCATTCTTGGGCCAATCCTTTGGAAATCTTTTGCCTATCATCCACAAAACTTAAAAACAAAGTTAAACATATATGAAAGTGATTGTGATCATGAAAATCAAAGAGTGTGGGGTACAACAATCTCCCCCTATTTTGATGATCACAATCACTTATCTAAGCAATGTAAAAACTTAAATGAAAGGCATGCTTTAAATGATAAATTGAAAATAAATACTCAGCATGAGAGAAAAGATTCTCCCCCAATCAATCAAGAAATTTCTCCCCCTTTGTGATTATCAAAATAGAATGGGGCATAAAACTTGATTGAGGGAAACGATGAAAAACGAGATTTTAAATCAATTGAAAATGATATCAATTGTTGAAAATTTTGAAATGAAAATTGAAATGAAAAATTGCATAACAGTTTGAATTGAAAGTTTTGAATCAAAAACCAATTGAAATTTGAAATTTGAAACCAAATGAAATTTTTGAAATTGAGAGTTTTGAATCAAAAAAGAATTGAGAGATTTGAATGAAAAATTCGAATTGAATATTTTGAAATGAAAATTTTGATACCAAGTGTTGAAATTGAAAGTTGGAATCGAAAATTTTGGAATTACAAAAAAACTTAAAAGATCCTAACTCCCCCTAAATAAAAACAAAAAATCACCGGGGAGAGGGATTTTGAAAAGAGATGATTTTAGGCCCGGAGAGACTCGCTAAGAGGGATTTTTCAATCCACACTTGCCTTGTAGCGGGTCTTCTCCTATAAAATTCGTCCGAAAAGAAAATAGACTTTGGTTGGCCGTAACGGGCATTTTTGCAATTGCATTCATATATCATGTGCCCGTGTTTTTTGCAATAATTACAAAATTTAAAACAAGAGTTCCCCCTTACAAAAATAGTGGGTGCATGGGAGGAGGAAGCTATATTGGTGTAGCCAAGTCCATTGGTGGTTCTAGATACTCGTTGAGAACCTAAGAGTTTGGACAAATTTTGTTCACCTTGGGTGAACTTGGCTAAAGATTCCCTAAGGTATTTGATAGTTGATTCCATGGAATCAATATCCGGGAGGTTTTGGATTTTAAGGGTCAACTCCTCCTTCTCTTTGAGAAGTTGTTCTTTTTCGGAGGAGAGTTTTTTGAAAGATTTTTTTAAAGCAACAAATTTTGACGATAAAGCATGAAAACCATTTTCAAGTTGGTCTCTAGCATGTTGGAGTTCTTCATAAGACATATGATTGAAAGAATTTGAAGAACTAGAAGACGAGGAAGAAGAGTCGGAAGATGATACCTCATGATTTGCCATTAGGCATTTTTTACCTTGGTCGCTCGAGGAGAAGGAGGAGAATGAGGAGGTGTCACTCCATGTCGCCTTGAGGACCTTTTTCTTTTTCTTCTTGGCCCTTTTTTTGTGAGGTGGGCAAACGGGCTTGATCTTTTCGTCGGGTTCTTGCTTGTTGTCGGGTTCTTGCTTTTGAGCCTTCTTAGTACCTTCATAGGTTAGTTCTAAAAATTTCCAAATATCATGAGAAGATGTGCAAGAAGAAATATAATAAAAAACATTACGATCTAACCCACAATGTAGAGCATTCATGGCTTTGCCATCAAGCTCGAAATTTGCAATGTCTACGGGGGTCCATTGAGATTCATCGGGAGAAGAGAGCGAAAATCCTTGCATAACAATTTTAAAAATTGGATAGCTAATGCTTTTTAAAAAAGTTGACATGCGGGTTTTCCAAAAAGAATAATCGGCTCCATCAAAGAATGGAGCACGATCCAAAGAATGTCCTTCGGGGGATTGAGAGGAAGAAGCGGTAGAAGCCATCAAAAAAATAGGATCTTTAATTTGAAACCGGTAAGGGAATTATTCAAATACGCCCTTTGATACCAAATGTTCGGTCGAAAAAACGGGGAATGATGGCAAGAGGGGGGGTGAATTGCCTTTTAAAAAAAGATAAACAAATTAAAATCAAAGTAAAGAATGCAGCGGAAATAAAGAGGCAATCACACAAGAAATTGATAACGGAGTTCGGCCAAAACCCGGCCTACGTCTCCGCTCTCAACTCAACCGTTGAGAGATTCCTACCGCTTGCTTTTCAATGGTTTTAGCAAGAAACCCACTAGGCTTTGAGGTAGCACTAGGACCTATTACAGCTTGCTTTTTGTGGTTTAGCAAGAACCCACTTGCTTTCAATGGAATAGCAAGAACCCACTAGCCTTTTTAACGGGTGAAGGCTAGCTCACCGAAACACAAGCCTTTTAAAAGGAAAGGCTTGACGAAACCTCTTCACACCTTAATGGTGGTGTGAAACCCAAAAGAAAGGGGGATGAGAAAAGGGTTTGGGGTTTGTAGGCACAAACCCAATTTTAAAGCTCAAAATAAATAAAACAATAAAAACCGTATTTTGAGAAGCCTTGGGCGCCTTTGATTGGATGGAGATGTTGAAGGCCGCTTCCAAGCTTCTTTGAAGGAGCTCCTTGGATGTGGAATTGGATGGAGCTAGGAGGGTTCCTTTGAGGAAGTCCGCCGGAGGTACGCCAAATGATCAACAAGGTGTCCGTAGGCTTCACAATAGTTCCGGTGGATGTCCGGGGCTTCCTCAGCCTTTATTTATAGGCATGGAACCCATTGGGGGCCTTCGGAGCCGTTGGAGAGGCTAAAAGAGCCGTTGGGAGCCAAGTGGACAGGCTGGTCAACAGCCCAACGGCTAGTTTGACTGGGCTACCGGCTGGCCGGTACAGCTCCACCGGCTGGCCGGTGCCTTGGTAGAGAAGAAGAGTCTTGATCCAGGCTCTACCGGTCGACCGGTGGAGGAGCCACCGGCTGGCCGGTGGCAAGACAGTAGCAAACACTATTTGGGCTGGGTGCCACAGGTCGACCGGTGACAGAGCCACCGGTCGACCGGTGGAACCTGGCAGTGGGCAATCCCTCTGCCAGTTCCATCGGCTGGCCGGTGCTATCACACCGGTTGGCCGGTGGACTGAATTTCAGTCCATTTCTTGTCCATTCTTGGGCCAATCCTTTGGCAATCTTTTGCCTATCATCCACAAAACTTAAAAACAAAGTTAAACATATATGAAAGTGATTGTGATCATGAAAATCAAAGAGTGTGGGGTACAACAATCTCCCCCTATTTTGATGATCACAATCACTTATCTAAGCAATGTAAAAACTTAAATGAAAGGCATGCTTTAAATGATAAATTGAAAATAAATACTCAGCATGAGAGAAAAGATTCTCCCCCAATCAATCAAGAAATTTCTCCCCCTTTGTGATTATCAAAATAGAATGGGGCATAAAACTTGATTGAGGGAAACGATGAAAAACGAGATTTTAAATCAATTGAAAATGATATCAATTGTTGAAAATTTTGAAATGAAAATTGAAATGAAAAATTGCATAACAGTTTGAATTGAAAGTTTTGAATCAAAAACCAATTGAAATTTGAAATTTGAAACCAAATGAAATTTTTGAAATTGAGAGTTTTGAATCAAAAAAGAATTGAGAGATTTGAATGAAAAATTCGAATTGAATATTTTGAAATGAAAATTTTGATACCAAGTGTTGAAATTGAAAGTTGGAATCGAAAATTTTGGAATTACAAAAAAACTTAAAAGATCCTAACTCCCCCTAAATAAAAACAAAAAATCACCGGGGAGAGGGATTTTGAAAAGAGATGATTTTAGGCCCGGAGAGACTCGCTAAGAGGGATTTTTCAATCCACACTTGCCTTGTAGCGGGTCTTCTCCTATAAAATTCGTCCGAAAAGAAAATAGACTTTGGTTGGCCGTAACGGGCATTTTTGCAATTGCATTCATATATCATGTGCCCGTGTTTTTTGCAATAATTACAAAATTTAAAACAAGAGTTCCCCCTTACAAAAATAGTGGGTGCATGGGAGGAGGAAGCTATATTGGTGTAGCCAAGTCCATTGGTGGTTCTAGATACTCGTTGAGAACCTAAGAGTTTGGACAAATTTTGTTCACCTTGGGTGAACTTGGCTAAAGATTCCCTAAGGTATTTGATAGTTGATTCCATGGAATCAATATCCGGGAGGTTTTGGATTTTAAGGGTCAACTCCTCCTTCTCTTTGAGAAGTTGTTCTTTTTCGGAGGAGAGTTTTTTGAAAGATTTTTTTAAAGCAACAAATTTTGACGATAAAGCATGAAAACCATTTTCAAGTTGGTCTCTAGCATGTTGGAGTTCTTCATAAGACATATGATTGAAAGAATTTGAAGAACTAGAAGACGAGGAAGAAGAGTCGGAAGATGATACCTCATGATTTGCCATTAGGCATTTTTTACCTTGGTCGCTCGAGGAGAAGGAGGAGAATGAGGAGGTGTCACTCCATGTCGCCTTGAGGACCTTTTTCTTTTTCTTCTTGGCCCTTTTTTTGTGAGGTGGGCAAACGGGCTTGATCTTTTCGTCGGGTTCTTGCTTGTTGTCGGGTTCTTGCTTTTGAGCCTTCTTAGTACCTTCATAGGTTAGTTCTAAAAATTTCCAAATATCATGAGAAGATGTGCAAGAAGAAATATAATAAAAAACATTACGATCTAACCCACAATGTAGAGCATTCATGGCTTTGCCATCAAGCTCGAAATTTGCAATGTCTACGGGGGTCCATTGAGATTCATCGGGAGAAGAGAGCGAAAATCCTTGCATAACAATTTTAAAAATTGGATAGCTAATGCTTTTTAAAAAAGTTGACATGCGGGTTTTCCAAAAAGAATAATCGGCTCCATCAAAGAATGGAGCACGATCCAAAGAATGTCCTTCGGGGGATTGAGAGGAAGAAGCGGTAGAAGCCATCAAAAAAATAGGATCTTTAATTTGAAACCGGTAAGGGAATTATTCAAATACGCCCTTTGATACCAAATGTTCGGTCGAAAAAACGGGGAATGATGGCAAGAGGGGGGGTGAATTGCCTTTTAAAAAAAGATAAACAAATTAAAATCAAAGTAAAGAATGCAGCGGAAATAAAGAGGCAATCACACAAGAAATTGATAACGGAGTTCGGCCAAAACCCGGCCTACGTCTCCGCTCCCAACTCAACCGTTGAGAGATTCCTACCGCTTGCTTTTCAATGGTTTTAGCAAGAAACCCACTAGGCTTTGAGGTAGCACTAGGACCTATTACAGCTTGCTTTTTGTGGTTTAGCAAGAACCCACTTGCTTTCAATGGAATAGCAAGAACCCACTAGCCTTTTTAACGGGTGAAGGCTAGCTCACCGAAACACAAGCCTTTTAAAAGGAAAGGCTTGACGAAACCTCTTCACACCTTAATGGTGGTGTGAAACCCAAAAGAAAGGGGGATGAGAAAAGGGTTTGGGGTTTGTAGGCACAAACCCAATTTTAAAGCTCAAAATAAATAAAACAATAAAAACCGTATTTTGAGAAGCCTTGGGCGCCTTTGATTGGATGGAGATGTTGAAGGCCGCTTCCAAGCTTCTTTGAAGGAGCTCCTTGGATGTGGAATTGGATGGAGCTAGGAGGGTTCCTTTGAGGAAGTCCGCCGGAGGTACGCCAAATGATCAACAAGGTGTCCGTAGGCTTCACAATAGTTCCGGTGGATGTCCGGGGCTTCCTCAGCCTTTATTTATAGGCATGGAACCCATTGGGGGCCTTCGGAGCCGTTGGAGAGGCTAAAAGAGCCGTTGGGAGCCAAGTGGACAGGCTGGTCAACAGCCCAACGGCTAGTTTGACTGGGCTACCGGCTGGCCGGTACAGCTCCACCGGCTGGACGGTGCCTTGGTAGAGAAGAAGAGTCTTGATCCAGGCTCTACCGGTCGACCGGTGGAGGAGCCACCGGCTGGCCGGTGGCAAGACAGTAGCAAACACTATTTGGGCTGGGTGCCACAGGTCGACCGGTGACAGAGCCACCGGTCGACCGGTGGAACCTGGCAGTGGGCAATCCCTCTGCCAGTTCCACCGGCTGGCCGGTGCTATCACACCGGTTGGCCGGTGGACTGAATTTCAGTCCATTTCTTGTCCATTCTTGGGCCAATCCTTTGGCAATCTTTTGCCTATCATCCACAAAACTTAAAAACAAAGTTAAACATATATGAAAGTGATTGTGATCATGAAAATCAAAGAGTGTGGGGTACAACAGAAATGTGATTGGGTTCTACCCTTTCTAAACCTTTACACATGCAAAACGTTTCTACGATGACTACACCGCCCATGAAAGAGTATTTATTTTTAGTAATCGATCGACCTCTATCCTTATTCATTCATTTATTTTGAATAAATGAGCTGCTGTAATTAACATATTATGATATATTAATTTAGTTTTTAATTTAAATTAGACTACTCAAGCAATTTAATAGTTAACAAAAACACGCGAGGTCTGGAATTATGTGAACTGTGAGAACGCAACCTTAACCAGTAATTCAAAACCACATGGGATTAATTTTTAGAGTTCAAAAATAATCCCTAAAATCAATTAGTCCTCATTTAAAGAATATATATGTGCCTTAATTTACCACTGACCATAATCTATCCTTATAACATCAATAAAAACAGGGTGCTGTTATTTCATGTTTCGAAGATAACCTAGGGTTTAATTCACTTCATCTTTGTGGTAAGGTTAATTCTTGTAGGGTTCGGGGGTTAAAAAGTTAAGGGATCATAATTAAGTGGATGTTAACTTAAAATATAATGACAAATAATTGATTGAATAAGTAGAGTTAGATCGATTACTTATTTTAAATATTGTCTAAAAAAACATCTTCTTGTTGTGTCATTTTAATTGAAATTCATTTCAAAACTAAAAACAAAAAAATAAAATCTTCTTCCAGCAAAATTATTCTAGATTTATAAACTATAACCAACCCCATCCTTTAAAGTAGTGTTTTTATTCTCTTTTATTTTATTTTTAGAATACCTCTAAAAAGTTGTTTTAATTCACTTCCTCATTTGAGAGACGACCTTGATCAGCCATTCTGCTGCACCTAAGTACCCCAAAATCACACTAATCATTTGGGGGTTCCCACGACAGTGATATTTCAAATTGCCACCATTTCTAGGGAGTCAAGTAATTTATTCAACCATTGAGAGGTATTTCTTTTATTTTTCATTTTATTATTTTCTTCACCTCTCTCTTTCATCTTTCCCATTTCTCAAGTTTTAATTTTTTTTCATCATCTTCTTTTCTTTTTGGACCATAAACTCAAACTTCTCATTTTTATTATGGTCCACTTTTCTTATTTTAATTTTTTGATTTATGACACGAACTAATCTCGAGGATCTCTTAGATCTTGACCCTGAAATTGAACATAGCCTTTGAGGTCGAATCAGACAGTCTCAGTCTACGGGTAGTTTCAATATTCAACCAGTTGGTGAATTCCTCTCTTCTGGAAACATTGAAATTAGAAGCAATTCAAATTCAAACATAAAAGAAGATACAATGGATGGAAATAATAACAATGAGCTAAATAGAACCATTCGAGAATTGGCTACACCAGATATTAATTATCAACCAAATTGTATTGCATACCCAAATCTCGAATCGAACTTTAAACTAAAATCTGGGTTAATTCACTTAGAAAGTTTATGGCCTGTCTGGTGAGGATCCCAAAAAACATTTGAAAGAATTTAATGTGGTTTGATCAACCTTAAAACCAAGAAATGTATCTGAAGAAAAAATCAATTTAAGAGCATTCCCATTATCACTTGATAGAGCTGTGAAAGATTGGATGTATTATTTAAAACCCTAAGATGTAACTTGTTGGAACGATTTTAAACGTCTTTTATTACAGAGATTTTTTCCAGAATCAAGGAACACTTCCATTGGTAAGGAGATATTTGGGATTAAGAAAGCCCAATGGGAGTCAATGTATGAGTACTGGGAATGATTCAATAAGTTGTGTGCAAGCTGCCAACATCACCAAATCAGTGAGCAACTACTCATCCAGTACTTCTATGAAGGACTCACACCTATGGAGAGGAGCATGGGGGATGATGCAGCTGGAGGAGCATTGGTGGAAAAGACACTAGTAGATTCACGTGCATTGATCGACAAAATGGCAAAAAAATCCCAACAATTTGGCAATCGAGGTACACCACATGTTAGGGGAGTACATCAGGTAAGTATATCTTCTCTTGAAATTCATTTGATTGATACCAAGTTGGAAGAATTGACCACTATGGTGAGGTATATTTCTTTGGCTCAAAAGACGTCCCAACCCACTTCTTCAAGGCCTTGTGGTATTTGCACTGAGATAAGTCACCCAACTGACTGTTTCCCACAACTCCAAGAAACAGAATATTGTGCAGTAGTATTCCCCAGACCATATCAACAACAACAACCACATCCCCAAAAGAAGTATGAATCGTTTGCACCAACATTCAACCAAGGGTGGATGGATCAATCAGACATGAGGTATGGCTCTGGGAAACAACAAAGGCCCCCTTTTCAACAAAACTTCCAGCAACCTCCACCTTACCAATAGGGTTTCCAATAACCCCAAAGGAGATTCTAAGCTCAGACATCAACAAGTCAGTAACAAGGGAATATACAACACAAGGTAGACTCTAACACTGATGATCTTTTGAAACAAATTGTTCTTAATCAACAGAATGAGCTGAAGAGTCAGGGTTCAGAGTTGAGGGAGTTGAAGACTCAAATGAGCCAGATTTCCACTTCCCTATATGAACTGGTAAGTAAGAATTCTAGAAATATTCCTTCCCAACCTACTCCCAATCCAAAGGTTAATGTCAGTGCCATTACATTGAGAAGCAGGAAGCAAACAACTGATGCATCTCCACCTATCATTCCACCAGGATTCACCTCAACTCCAGAGAATCCCCATTCCACACCAACTGATGAGAAACCCAAGGAGAAAGATAAAAGTAAGAAAAATATTGATGATGTTCCTCCTAAACCTCTTCCCTTTCCAAATAGGGTTGTTCAAACCAAGAATATGGTTGAAGAGGTGGTGCAAAACGAGGTTTTAGACACATTCAGGCGTGTTGAGATCAACATCGCTCTACTTGAAGCCATCAAAAAAATCCCAAGGTATGCCAAATTCTTAAAAGAACTCTACACCAATCGAAGAGGGATCAAGGGAAATGAGAGGATCAACCTTGGAAGGAATTTCTCATCACTCATTACACCACCTCTAGAAATTCCAACAAAGTGAAAGGGTCCCAAGACATTCACCATCCCATGTACCGTAGGGGAGTTGCACTTTTCTGATGCTCTTTGTGATTTAGAAGCTTCAATAAATGTGATGCCTCACTCTGTATTATCTTCTTTACAGGTTGGTGAGTTGAAGCCGATGAGAGTAGTGGTGCAATTAGAGAATAGAGTTACGGCATATCCAGCGAGAGTCCTTGAGGATGTACTTCTCCGGGTAAGAGACATGATATTTCCAGCAGACTTCTATGTGCTCAAAATGTAGGATGATTAGGTAAGTTCTCGTGCTCCCATTATATTAGGTAGACCCTTCCTCAAAACTGCAAAAACTATCATAAATGTTCATGAGGGTACAATTTCCATAGAGTTTGGAGATGAATTTATAATTTTTAATGTTATGAAATCCATGAAGTACCCCTCTGAGGACCATTCTACTTTTGTTATCTCCCATTTTGAACCCCCAAGTAAAAACTCCATGGATTTTTATTGTCCTATGATTAGGGAGATTATGAGTATTGGTTCTAGTTTGATATCTAAAAGTACTTCCACACCTGTTTTTGATGGACAAACCTCTCTTGGATTTGATTTTGATGTGGATTCAAATTATGATTATATAAACTCTGATTATGACATGGCTATTGAGTATACTGATGGATTTGATGCATTATTTTCTAATTTTGATGATTTTTATTCTGATACCGATGTTCATTGTGCAGATATGTCTGTTGCATCAATTTCTCCATCCATACATTACCCCCCTACATTGGAACTCAAGCCATTCCCCCCAAATCTTAAATATGCATACTTTCTGAGTGGTGATAGATTACCTGTTATCATTGCTAAAAATATCTCTTTTGAATATGAAGAAAAACTTTTGAATATTTTGAGAGATAACATTAGGGTAATTGGTTGGACATTGGTAGAAATATCAAGTATTAGCCCATCTATTTTCATGCATATGATTCTCTTGGAGGATGGGGCTAAACTGATTAGGCAGCCAAAAAGGAGACTTAATACAACACTTTTGGAAGTTGTTAAGAAATAGGTTGAAAAATTACTTGAGACGGGTATCATTTACCCTATTTCTGACTCACAATGGATTAGCCCTGTTTAGGTTGTACCAAAGAAAACTGGGTTTACTATTATGAAAAATGAAAATAATGAGTTAGTTCCTTTGAGAGTATAAAATAGTTGGCGAGTGTGTATTGATTATAGGAAACTAAATCAATCCACTCGTAATGACCATTTCCCACTTCCATTCATTGACCAGATGCTTGAGAGACTTTCAAGTAGGACACATTATTGCTTCTTGGATGGTTTATTTGGATATTTTCAGGTTCCCATTGCAGTAAAGGACCAGGAGAAGCTGACATTCACCTGCCCATTCGATACCTTTGCTTACTAAAAGATGCCATTTGGACTTTGCAATGCCCTAGGTACCTTCCAGTGATGCATGGTGAGTATTTTCTCAGATTTAATTGAGACCTTCATGGAGGTATTTATGGATTATTTTACAGTTTGTGGATCCTTATTTGATGAATGTCTCTCTAGTTTGGGTGATGTGTTGTACCGTTGTACTGAGAAAAATCAGGTCTTGAATTTTGAAAAATGTCATTTCATGGTCGAAAAGGGGATTGACTTAGGTCATATAGTCTCACAACATGGCATTGAAGTTGATAAATTTAATGTAGACATTATTTCATCCCTTCCATATCCTACATGTGTGCATGATGTTTGATCATTCCTTGGACATGCTGGATTTTATCGACGCTTCATCAGAGATTTTAGTAAGATCGCTCTACCCTTATCTTGATTTCTTCAAAAAGATATTGAATTCAATTTTAATGATTCATGTATGGTATCATTTGATGAGATAAAGATGTGTCTGACCACTCCACCAATCATATAGCCCCCACGGTGGGACCTTCTATTTGAGCTTATGTGTGATGTGTCCAACTTCGCAGTTGGAGCTGTCTTATCTTAGGTGGTGGAGGGAAATTCATATGTGATTTCATATGCATCAAGGACATTGGATTCCTCCCAATCAAACTACACCACACCAGAAAATGAGTTTCTTGCTATTATATTTTATTTAGATAAATTTCATTCATATTTATTGGGATCTAAAGTAGTTTTTTTTCTGACCATGCAGCTTTGAGGTACCTCCTAAAGAAAAAAGATGCAAAGCCACGACTTATTCGTTGGATGCTACTTCTTTAAGAGTTTGACATCGAGATAAAGGACAAGAAGGGGTCAGAGAATTTGGTGGCAGACCACATGAGTAGGCTTACTCACACACCAAAGGGTGACACCTTGGACCCAGTACCACTTCGGGACACTTTCCCTGATGAGCATCTTTATTCCATCTCATGTACGCATCCTTCGTATGAATATTTAGTTAACTACCTTGTTTCCTCTGAAATCACTACAAATTTAAAGAAACATCAAGTCCAAAAATTAAAAAATGAGTCTCGGTATTATGTTTGGAATGATCGATACCTCTAGCGCATGTGTAGTGATCAAGTTATTAAGAGGTGTGTTCTTGATCATGAGTTGGAGTATGTTTTACATTTTCGTCATACACTTGCTTGTGTTGGACACTTTGGACCCCAACAGATAGCTAGAAAAGTTTTGGACTTTGGATTATATTGGCCTAGCTTATTCCATGATGCCCATGTGTTTTTTAAGTCATGCTCCCGTTGCCAACATACTGGGAACATTTCTAGGAGACATGAGATGCCCCAACAACCCATACTATTCTGTGAGATTTTTGATTTATGGGGCATCGATTTTATGGGTCCTTTTCTTAGTTCCTTTGTTTTTTGTACATTTTGGTTGCTGTTGATTATTTGAGTAAATGGGTGGAGGCTAAGGCCAACAGGACTGATGATTCTTATGTTGTTGTTGACTTTTTCAAAGCGCAATTTTTTTTGCAGGTTTGGAGTACCGAAGGCCATCATCAGTGACCAAGGGACACACTTTTGCAATAGGAATTTTTCTTACCTCCTTAGGAAGTATGGGATGACACACAAAACATCAACACCATACCACCCCCAAACAAATGACTAGGCTAAGGTTTGAAATCGTGAATTGAAACAAATCTTGGAGAAAACCGTGCAGCCAAATAGGAAGGATTGGAGCAAGAACTTGGATGGTGCGTTGTGGGATTATAGGACATAATACAAGACCCCCATTGGTAAGTCCCCATTTCAGATTGTTTTTGGGAAAGCATGTCATCTCCCAGTGGAAGTCGAGCATCAGGCATATTGGGATATAAAGCAATGCAACATGGATTTGGCCCAAGATGGAATTCAAAGGAAGTTGAAAATTCAAGAGCTTGAGGAGATTTGATTATCATCATATGAGAACTCAAGTCTCTACAAGGAAAGATCAAAAGAAGTTCATGATAAAATGATCCAGAAAAGGGAGATTCATGTTGGATAGAAAGTCCTACTCTACAGTTCACGACTAAATTTGATGCCTGGTGAGTTGCGTTTCAGATGGTTAGGTCCTTATGTTGTGTCTAATGTTTTTACTTATGGTGTAGTGGAGATCACACAAGAGGACACTGGAAGGAGCTTTACAGTTAATGGGCAACATTTGATGAAATACATCGAGGGACTTCCTACCGATGCAGTTGATTTCATCAAACTGCATGACCCCATCATCACTTGAGAATATCAGGCCGTTCCTAACCCTTTCACTTTTATATTACTTGTCCTAAATAAAATTATGCATTTCATGTGCACATATCATATCATGGGTTCACATTGAGTACAATGCAATATTTTAAGTGTGGGGGAGGGAACCTTTATAATTTAAGATTTTCATTTGTTGTTTGTTTAAAAAAATTTGTGTTTTCAAAAATTTTGTGTGTTTCTTTATCATTTTTTTGTGTGTTTTTTTTAAAAAAAATTTTGAGTTGAAATGTTTATCATTGCCGTTTTTGAAACTTGTGTCAATGAGTAAACCAATTTATTCCATGAAACTGAGCTTAAATGAATGCTGAAAATGAATTTGTTTCAAGTTCAATTCTTTGCGAATTTCATGAAAAGTACTCTGATTTTTGAATCCCATGCCACATCTCACTATCTTTATCTTTGAAATTAATTTCTTGTGAGGCTTATGAACCGTTTTTTTTCATATTCATTTCATTCACCTCACTTCTTGAGAGAACTAAACTATGCTTGATTTAACCAGAATTTGATTTATTCCTATCAAAACTTGATGGTTTGAGATACAATAGTTTTTAAATGATTGAGGAATTTCTTTGGTTTTAAAGCTCCCTTTTCAAGATAATACTTTTTATTCTGGACTACCTTGTACATTTAATCCTTGTAACCTGTAGAACCCATGAACAACCTGTTAGGTTAGCCACATTACAAGCCCATTTTCCCTATCCAACCTGCTCTTGAAGTGAAATTGCATAATCTAGTTAAACTTAAGTGTGGGGAAAGGTGTATTTGTGTTGTGATACCTCAATTGGTGATACTTTGGGAGGAACATAAAATGATTATGAGATGATATTGCTTTGAAAAAAAAACATTATGTTGAAAGCTGTTCCTTTTCTGGAGCTTTCATGATTAGTGAAGCTGTGCCATTTGGAGCTTCTAATGGAGGAAGAAAGTTGTGCCTTTTCTGGGGCTTTCAAGAAAAATATTGTTTGAAAAGATTGGAATTTTTGCTGTTGAAATAATGAAGGTTGCTAAATTTCATTGATTTTTCATACAGATAGAGATGACTTGCTACTATGGTGAGTGAGGAGGAGACCATACTTGAGTGAAAACTAGAATAATGTTATTTCACTTCAAAAAGATCCAAGCCCTCCTCATTCGGCCTCAGAATTTTTCAACATCTAAATCCTACCAACCAAAAGCCCCAGAACAAACCTGAAATTTCTTCATGACAAACATATGTCCTTGAATCACATCGGGTGGAGATGTAGGAATTTATCAAGCCTATGGTGACCCTTGTATGAGTTTTAATGAGAAAGACATTGCCAAAAAATTAACATTTATGTGATGAGTGAAAATGAATGTTAAGTAAGTGTTTTGTGTGAATGGGAGGATAAATTAAGGGAAAATATATTGAATGATATTAAATGAAGAAATTTAAATAATAGTTTATAGATGAGGAATGATATATTTTGTTTCTTGGTATGAAATTGGTGGATCTCATTGATATGTGTTTTAAATTTGCTTTTAATGTTTACTTGTCCAGGAGTCCAAGTGCCAAGTGTGGGGGAGTTGATAAAACACATTTTTATTGAATATTTTATTGATAATAAGTGATATAATTTCCTCAAATTGTGTTAAATATGTTCAATTAGAAAGTATTTGGGATTAGATCATTCATTTGAATATCTGATGAAAATTCCAGTTTTACCCTTTCAAAATCACTGTAGTATTTCGATCATAAATATTTTTATTTGGATTATTTGAACTCAATATTTTGTAAATGTGTTCCTTACCTCATGGGATACAACTTTTATTCAGTACACTAGGTAAAAAAAAGCATTTGAATGGTGTAATTGGGCCATAAAATCAAAGGAGGGCTGGACACACCAGAATGGATAAGCTTATGTATTTGGGCCATAAATCCTTCATTTGGGCTTGTATTGATCCCAACTATTGATAGGAGATATAGTAACCATATCCACACATATGATCCTTCTGTAATAAGAGATGATTAATGCGTTTCAGTGGCCAAATGGGCGGTGACATTTGGATTAAAATATTTGGCCTAATTTTCACATTCACACTTGAAACCACTTGTAACCTATCCTCCCCTCCCCTCTATAAATTGGAGTTTTTATCATTTTTAAGGGCTGGGACGTGCATTGGGAAGTTGATGGCATAAGAGAAGAGGTTTCACTCTAATTACCCAACCATTGTAAGAGGGTTATCTCTTGAAGCAAGGATCCCCTCATCAAGCCTTCCTCTTCTCCTTCTTCTTTTTCTTCATGTTGTAATGTTTTTCTTCTTTCAATAGAATCTTAGTTTGTCTTACATTTATTATATTATTTTCAATTTTATTCTTCTATTAATCTTCTTAATTGGTCTGGAATCAAGAGTAGAAACGTGATTAAGTTCTACCCTTTCTAAAACTTTGCACATGCAAAACGTTTCTACGATGACTACACCGCCCATGGAAGAGTAGTTCTTTTTAGTAATCGATCAACCTCTATCCTTATTCATTAATTTATTTTGAATAAATGAGCTACTGTAATTCAAATATTATGATCTATTAATTGAGTTTTTAATTTAAATGAGAATAAGCAAGCAATTGAATAGTTAACACAAAACACACGAGGTCGCGAATTGTGTGAACTGTGAGAGTGCAACCTTAACCGGTAATTCAAAACCACTTTCGATTAATTTTTAGAGTTAAAACATAATCCCTAAACTCAATTATTCTTCAATTCCGGAATGGATATGTGCCTTAATTTACCAATTACCATAATCTATCCTTAGAACATCAATCAAAGCAGGGTGATGTGATTACATGTTCCGAAGATAACCTAGGTTTTAATTCACTTCATCTTTGTGGTAAGGTTAATTCTTGTAGGGTTAGAGGTTTAACAAGTTAAGGGATCATAATTAAGTGGATGTTAATTTAAAAGATAATGATAGATAATTGATTGAATAGGTAGAGTTAGATCGATTATGTCTTTTAAATATTGTCTAAAAAATAACTTATTGTTGTGTCATTTTAATCAAAATTCATTTCAAAACTAAAAATAAAAAAATACAATCTTCTTCCAGAAAACTTATTCTAGATTTATAAACTATAACCAACCCATATCCTTTAAAGTAGTGTTTTTATTCTCTTTTATTTTATTTTTATAATATCTCTAAAAAGTTGTTTTAATTCACTTCCTCATTTGAGAGACGACCTTGGTCAGCCACTCTGCTGCACCTAAGTACCCTAAAATCACACTAATCATTTATGGGCACCCACGATAGTGCTCTTTCATGGTTCATAAGAGATTCATCCACCGATTTATTTCCGTCTCTCTAATGTGTTAAACAAATAAAAAGAAAATACATCACAATTTTTTAATTATGCTGTGATGTCACATCATTACGCGTCATTTAATGAGTTGTTATGCTGTAGGTTTATGATCCATTAACGAGTTACATTAATGAACATCTTCGTCACCTCATTTCCGCATCACATCATCGCCATGTCTCCACTGTTGATTGAGGAAAATAAATAAAATATACGTTTAAAGTTATTTTATTTGTTTTCTGAAAGGTCCGAAATTTAACTTTCCCATTCGTCCCTTACCAACCAATGTTATGTCCTTTCTAGGAGAATCCTGATATTATGAGTTCAATGGTTCCCTTGTATTTTCGTTCTGAGCACTGATTAAATAGTTAGAAAAACCCGCTCGCGTATTTACTGAACGTACCTTAAAAAAAGTTCAAAATTCCATTCATGGATCCCAAGGCCTCAAAATCACGTGCTGTCAGAGTGTGCAGTCTCAAAATAATTCCATATAATTTTAAAAAAATTAAACGGAAATTCCAAGACATTACAATGAATTATCTTCTAGAAATTTAAAATATCTTATAAATATAAGATAAAACACTTTTTCAAAACCTGACTATGTTGCTTAGTTTACCTTCAGGGTCTCATATCCCATATAAATAGATTGATTATCCTTCATTTACCAAAATATAAAACACACATAAGATAAATTCCATTTTCGGATCTGGCCAACTTACAATTATTCTCATGTAGATTAATTCTCTAACACAGCTCCTCATATGATATTTTCCTTTGTCAAAATTTCAATCCATCATAGTATACCCTAGAATTAATAAAAAAAATTATAGGAATTTGTATTAAATTTAAAGCAATATACAAATATTCATTAATGTCGGTGTTAAATATTTATAATATGTTACATAAACTAATTGAACCTTCATGCCATGGCCAATATCTTCACATATCAAGAAACATACAACTTCAAATATATTGTTCACAGTTCTTAAAATTCTTTAGTACATTTCATTAACATGAATTAAAGTTAATCAATTTACATAAATAAAATCTATTAACAAAAAATACAACATCATTCCAAAGGGTGTTAAAAAATACCTTCATTTAGATTTGTTGTCAATACCCCAAACTTATCTTCTCATTCATGATAATAAAACAAAAGAGTGTAATTGATATGGATCAACTAATAAAATTTGTGAGAAAATGAATCTCGAATTAATCATCTCAACATATATCTATGCTAGATCTTTGTATTAAATAAGAGTAATTAAATCAATAATCAAATTTTTCCATCAAACAACTCAACTAAAACCTATCATACCTTCATGTAAACTCAAATTATATTTTCTAGAGTTTCTATTTCACTATTAATCATACACATATACAAAATTCTTTTTCGGGGAGGAAAAATTATCCCTTACAAGGAAAGTCTTCTCATGAACTATCAAGAACCATACTAGATACCCTAGTACCCTAACACATGGGATGGATTTAATATGGACTGAAGGGAGTCCCCGATCCATAGGAGTTGGGAATTAGCACATGAAATATTACAAAAATCGAAGGGAATTAATTTTCCAAAAAATATAGGAAGAAAAATAATACAGGTCAGTATGATCATCAATATTGAAGGACTACATACTAGAAAGAAAAATAGGTAAAACAATCCCAAAACATTACATCATCAATGAACCCATCATCTTAGAGGGTAAAATCTTAAAAAACCTATGCGATAATTTTATTGAATCTCCACAAGTAAACTTCATCACTATGGGTACCATGGATCAAGAACATCGAACACCTCTAAGTGTCACTTTCCCTTTTATCACACCTGACATAACATAATCTCAAAATACATGAAGGAAAATATAGGTTGTGAGTTAACATTCCAGTAGGGTCTCATCAAGTGTTCCATAAATAGTACTATAAAATAAATAAATTTTTATATAAATTTAAATAAAAAAGGTATGTAAAATCATTTTCATAATTTCAACAAAACATAATTTAAATGGAAATGATGGCAGATATCTCAAAATAATAAAAATAGACATTTTATGTAAAAATATTTATATAAAGAAATTCGTATGAACAAAACAATTTGAAAATAAAAAATCAAGTCTCAAATCATATATATGTGTATACTCATATCAACACCCCATTAGGGGAGTCCATTTCTTGAAATCAAACTACACTACATTATAGGAGCCCATATCAGTCCGTCAATCTACTCCCCATTAGTGTAGACCATATCAGGATATCAATCTACACCCCATTAGCGATTACCATACCAAGAATCTAATCTACACCATTTTGGGGAATAACATTAAGGGTACTAAAACTACTAATCAATCATGGTAAAATAAAACATTTCAAGTAAATTCAAAATGAAATTTCCTAATTTTAGTTTTCAACATTCCTTTTCTATTCCGGACAAAATGATGGTTTTCATCAAATTACTTCTCTTTTGAATCAACTTTTAATTGAATAAATTTTCTCAAGGATCATCATAAATCCAATTTCATCAGATCATATTTCAAATAAATCCATCAATTGTTTTCAAATTCATCCATCAATTTTAGTTCCATTGACATTGTAGTGCTTTCACATATTCAATGAAAATATCATGATTATACATCAATCATTTTAAATCCAAGTTTTAAATAATTTTATAACCCATTTAAATTAAATAAAGATATATAATGTTTAACTTGAGTGGAAAATTCATAAGGAACCACCAAACTTTAATCCCACGGTTGAAGAAAACACATACAATTAGAATTCCAAAGAAGAATGAGGCGAGGTAGATCACAAAACATAAAATAAAACCAAGATCCATCAAAATAGAGTTATGTCCATTAAAATCATAATGATCTATTAATATATATGGAGGTGAGAATAGGAGATAAGAATAAAGCCACATAGGAGGAGATCTACTTACCCTAAGGAGATCAAGTGGGATCAACCATGCTTTAATCCACCAAAATAAAGAATCCGAGGAACCACGACTACTTCTTGAAAGCCTTTACAACTAAGAAAATCAATTAGTATCGATTGGGGATAATCAGTGTTCAAACCATGGTTATTTAGATTATTAAAATAAAAAATGGTGGATTAAAATACCACATGCATGATTTGCTACAGGGGGAACACAATTATACTAACCATCATCCCAGACTGTGTGCGTCGAATATTTTTTTTGTGAATGGTTTCTCCTTGGTTGGTTCCTAGTTTGGGTAACTATTCAACAACCATGAAACACCCACTATATATAGTCCATATAGTTTGGAGGGTTTTTTCCGCAGAGTTTAGAAAAACGATACACCTCCCTCTAGTGCACCATCATAGCGGGGATGGTATTCTGGATCAAATCACATGATTTCCATAACCATGAACCAATCTTTCACTATCCCTTAGTCTTCCAAAATTCTAAAAATTTGACATGAAAAAGGCCCATCCAAATAAAACTAAAATAAGTGTCAATAAGTATGTGTAATAATGAAATATTATGTTACAAGAACATTATAATAAAATAATATTGGAGTAATTTCACACAAGATACACCTAAATTTTAGGGAGTGAGTTTCACTACTGTTTAAAACATTAGTTTCTTGGACTGTTTATTTGTGAGAGGTTTTTGTAATTATATATTCCAAATATTTTTTGGAAGGGATATACAATAGTCCTAGAATTCATTCTTATACCATACCCTTTATAAAATGATACATAATCATTATTTTTATTTGAACTAGAGTACGTCACTAAATTCTTAGAAAGATTAATGGAACTTTTTTTAGAAAAGAATATGATCAGAGGATAATAAATTTCAACCTCTATATCTTAAATTTATGTCTTTAAATATATCATTTGTGTCTCTTCTATTGATGAAACCACCTACATAGCTTATATGGATCTTATTATAACTATGGATGACTTTCATGAATATGATGAAATGTAGATTTATATTATAAAACATTATCCTCCAGATGCGTTTTTTCAATCATCTATAACTCAGGCCTATTCGGAGTAAAAAAATTCTCTTATACTTGGATCACATGTATTATTATACATTGTACCGTAATTTATAGTATTGGAAATTTATATTAAGGTCTTCACTACATCTAATAGATTTGATTCCTTAGGATTGGATTAGAACTTGTCTTGAAGTGTGATATCTTACACAATATCTTGTGTAGTGGTAGTTAAGAACATTATAATTTTAACCATGATTTATAATTTCTTCTCATTAATAGTTTTAAATTCATCAACCATGATCTAATTTATGTCCACCTGAATGGCTGTGGATACTCCTCCATATTTTTGCATGTAAAACTTCTTCAAGATCTCATTAGAATATTTTTCTTTTTAAACCAAAATATAGTCCTCTATGTGTTCACATTGTAGTCTAATAAAAAAACATGATTATATAATCTTTGATTTCAAAAATATTTATTTCATTCCTCTTCAGAAATCCTCACACAATCATTCATCATTTCTAAAAAAAATTATATCATAAACATACACAATCACAAAATGTGATGTGGTTATAGTATTCATTGTTTACAATCTATTATCCACCTAGAATTTGGAAAAATCATGACTTTAATATTATCATAAATCATGAAATTACAACATCACAAAGTTTGATTCAAACCATAAAGAGATTTATTTATATTATAGACAATTTTGTTATCTAAATAAATTCATAAACCTTCAAATTATTCCATGTTAATTTCCTCATCAATATAACCTTTCAAAAAATCTTACTTAGAATCCATTTGAATTATCATGATGATTATACGAGATGCTATGGAAAGGAACATTATAATAGACTCAAGACTGGTCACTCGGGAAAACATTCATCAAAGGGACCCATCTGATTCATGTTTATCCTTTGAATTCAAGTTTGGAATTGTTTCTATCACCATCACTATCCTCATCATACTTAATTATGAAATTCCACTTGGCTAAAATCATATTATTCTCAATAGATCTTGGATGAAGTGACCAAGTTTCATTATTATTAATCTAGTAAACAACTTCATTCATGTCCTACATATAGTACTTATATTCAAAGGCTTGTTTAACTACCCTGGTTTCAAATTTTGATAAATTATTAGTATGTTCAATTTCCATAATATTTCTTCTTATTTACATTCCTTGATTCTAATCTCCAATAGTGTTCTCAATATTGAAATGATTTCTTAGCCATGTATTTTTCAATATGGATTCCATTTCTCCATATTATTTATACTATACAAGATTAAATTATAGTAAGTGAACAATTTATTTTAACAAAACTATATCAAAAATCATATATTTAATATATCTTGGCTAAAAAATTCAAATTAAATATGGCGGTTATCAATTTTAAACATACTAGTTCAATGTCATCCTTGAATGTATTATTTAAATTTTCCCCCATTAATAATATTTTAGGAATTATTGAAGATATATTATTTAACTATTACACATTTTATTTATAATAATGTGATATAATATTTATAATTAACCATTTATTGATTATTAATTCAATATAAATAATGATTATTTCATTTGTAGGTAAAAAGAGATACTTTTCATAAAATTGTTTTCAAATAAATAATATCTTTACTTTAATATTAATTAATTTTCTTAATAATTATTGATTTAAATTAATTTTATTTATTATATATATAAAAATATGAGTTTAAATCTATTTTTTGAAGAATAATAAACATACAGTTAATTTATGATGATCTTATTCTTGGAAATTACATTTCATGAAAACCTATTTTTTATCATGTTTTATAGGTTTATTTTTAAATTAAAATTTTCCAATTCTATGAATTGAATTTTATAAATTAGATTCCATATTTTTAGTTTGAATTTATAAGATATTAAATTATTCCACCTTCATTTTTTTTATAATGAATTGTAAAAATTTCAAAAAAATTTCAACGCAACTATGGTTAAAATGGGGTTGATGGGGGTAAACTTAAAAAGATATGGGTTAAATGGCCTATTTTTAAAAAAAACCATTAGATGGTTTTATTTATGAATTAAACTTATCAAAATAGAATATTTTTCAGTTTTCATCCATTTTCTTAGGAATGTGGATTAATACTATTTTAAAACATTAAAAAATTACTAGTGTGTCACTCGCCTCAATTCTAAAAGGGAACCCAACCCCATCACTTCATTACACCTCTTGAGCCATTTATCTATAAAAACCCTACCAAAATACCTCCCCAACATCATTATTCACTTTCTATAGGTTCTTATTTTCCCAAAATCATAACCCCAGGGTCCGTAAGAAGTAATCCAAAGGAGGATTCTATAAGAGAATTTAATCATCTTAATGAAAAACTTTATATTTTTTACATTTTGTTTTTACAACATTAAAATATGTGCTAAAATTTAAGTTAAATTAAAATAGATATATCCAATATAATTATAATTTGGTATTCTGATTGAAAAATATTTTTCCATTTCCTTCCACATCAATTGAAAAAAACCATCTCTCGTGCGTACGATTGACTGCAGTCTCATGAACCGAATTAATTTATTTTCTATCACCAACTCAAATTGATAGTAATAATGATAGAATTAATTAATATATATTATAAATATGAAATAAAATTTATTCTATAAATATAATATATCATATAATTCCTTACTCTTTCACCCATTAATAAATGATATAGTCACTGTTGTGTATATATGGTCTCCCATCTCCATGATGTGATACAATTCATTTTCCATTTACAACATTCAATAATGGTTATAAAAATAAATATAGTGAATAAATATGAAATTTAAAAAATTAATATAATTATAGATATTGTGGAACTATATCATATACACAATAACTTGAACATCCATGAAAAAATGCATGAGAAAACGAAGTAGTTAAAGATTGAAACAATAGTAATAAGGAATGCTAGTTAATAGATGGGTGATATGATGCTATAAGAGGATATTAAATGATATTTTAAATATTAATATGATTATATTATTAGTAAATAACATTTTTAAAACCATTATATAGGTGTTTAATTCAACTATATGTAAGCGTGAGTTAATGGATTTCAACTCAATTTTCACTCCATTGGGAGATGTTTGGTATCATGGACCTAGTAAATTCTATTTGGTGTATATATTCACCATTTTATGTATTTAAAATTAATATAAATTTATTTTTTTATCATTATTGTTTCAAATCATGTATAAATATTCAATGGGTACTAATTGAAAATTTACTAAAGAGGTTAGAATTTATTATAATAATCTAATTTTTAGGTTTGATTTTATTTTCGTTGAAGTAATCTTACAACCTATCCTTCATAATATCAATAAATTTAAAAACCTAATATATATTTAAGTATTTTATATATTTTGTTCCATATTTTAATGTCTTTGTTACTTGCATCAAGTAGTGAATTTTCTAAAATAAAATCTTATCTTATTTTGATCAGATATATTTTTCTTCCATGTTCATATTTTCAAAAAAAAGTTTTAAAAATTACTTTTTATTTACCCATATATGGTATTAAGTAAATTTTATATTACCCTCAAAATTTTAAGTGAATTAAAATGAATATTTTTAATGTTTTCTAAATGTTTCATTTTCTTATTTCTCTATAAAAGTGAACGTGAATTTTCTTTTTAACATTTATGGTGTGATAGATTTTCTAACCACTATAATCATTTTAAACTATATTAGCTTGTCATACATATTTTCAATAATTTTAAAAACAAAAATATTTTAATATATCTTATTTAAATTTTTTATTCTATATTCATTTATTATTGAAAATACATGAATTATTAAAAATATATATATTGTCTATAACTAACTTTGTGGTCATGAACTTTCTCATGAAATATTCAATTTAATTTGTTCTTTAGGTATTAGTTTTAACTTAAATATATTTATTACCTGTTTCATGGATATTATTATTTCTTAAACCATATACCACTTCTATATAAGCTATTTTATATTTAAATTTATTTGATTTACTAGGGAAATGATTATATTATTTATATATTAATCAATACATACATTTATTGATGAGGCATTTTGTTTTTTAATTAAACTAATCATTCAATATTTTTGGGAATGAATTGGACATTCAATCATGGGTTGGATCAAAATATCATAGACCCTCGATTCATTTATAGGTCTCATGAGACAAAGATTTTGGCCAAAATTGTTAAATGGGGTTTTTGTGTATAAGTAACCTTCTATTAAATTGTCTTAGAGAAAGGCCTTGGAACTAAAGATATCATGATGTTTGAGATAAATACATACAATATAATTCATTTAATTTATTTAAAATTTAGTTATTATTAAACATAAGGTCATTTAATTGATATTAAAAATTTATTCATTTCATGCTCGTATTATTGATTAAATGAAATGTGCTTCCATTTATTTAACCTGCCATATTATTTATACCTTATTTACTCATGATATATTTCATTGTCTATAATACATTATAATCCTTTCATCTCATCAATGTTTTGTTTCATTTCTATAGGATATTAAGAATAATTCATTAATTGATTTAAGGGATATCGAAGGGTTTTTATTAACACATTTTATATTTTATTTCCAATGTAAAACAATAAGATTTATGTGTGTACCTAGTTCATGAAGAATACTAAACTTTTCAATACCTTATGACATGATTGATTTTATCTCATTAAATTGTAATAAATTATAGACCGAATCAAGTTTAATGGAGTTATATTTGTTATAATTGATATCAGAGTAAGTTTAGTAGAAATCATGAAAAATAAATTAAGGAAAACATAGATTATGGGATATAAAACTATTAATGTATTTGAGGATATGTCTAATTATTTTAAAATATCATAAAAATAATGTTAAGTTATAAATTATGTGGTTTTAATCATAAACATCCTTATCTACATACTACAAGTGGATGTGGTTTTTTCATTGATGAAACTAGGGGTAATAAAACTGAAAAGAGTTGGTCGGGTATATCTCATCCAACATTTTAATGAATGGTGGGTTTTACCTTATTTTACACCTATTTTGACACTTATAAGAAACATTCTAAGATAATTTTACATTTTATTTACAAACTATTACAATGGATTTGAAAATAATTTTATGATTTAAACATTTTCCTTATGAAACAATGTTTATGATTCTGATATTAACAATGCATAAATTATAAATTTTTCCCAAGTGTTACACACAATTTATAATTATATGTTATGATTTAAAATTCATAATTTTATGAGGTAATCTAGTGAATTACCTTATTTAGAAATGGAACCTAGCATAAAGAATGATATCAATACTATTAACCAATGAAGCAATTTCCCTACTTAGCAATCCAATTGAGCTATTGTTGTAACTAAGTAGATCATTTATATATTAAGGAATTTGATTAATTTTATAACTAATAACCATTCAAATATGAATAATCATGATTTTTATTTAAATAAAATTACTATATTTTATAATTTCAAACAATTGAATCCCCCAACTTTTTGTGTTACTCTTAAACCAGTATTAGCTGACAAAAGGATTAAGTCCAATGAAAGGATATTTCTATCATTGTTGTGTGAATAAAAGGATATGGTTGTATTGTATGTATATTTTCTCAAAATTTATTTTGACCAATGGATGTCATTTATCTAGAATAATAGTGAGGAAGTTGAAATAAAACATATGAAATATAAAGCTATTAATGTAGCACTATTTGATAAATACTTCCCCCCATAGAAATGAATTTAAATGAAGATAAATATCTCGAAAATGAATAAAAATGAATAATAATGTGTTTTAGAGAACTAGGTGACCTTAAAAGACTATCTGGGTATGTTACGGATTACATACATAATTTATAAAGTAATATTGATAATTTCTTTAAAGTTTTTAGGCGATGTATTTGAAGGGAACTAGTTTCTCAATATTTTTAATCATATAATGAAATGGTATTATGTTCCCAAAAAATAGAAAAATTAATTTTCTAGATCATATATATTCAAGGGGAATCATGAATATATGAAGTTTGCAGGACATCAAGAAAAAGGGAATGAATCAAAGAAGAATAAGAAAGGAATAAATTTCCATCATGTGAAAATTATGGAAAGAAACATCCTGGATAATGACTGAAGGGAATGGGAATTTATTAACAGTGTAGAGATAAGTGTTATATATCTCATTAATGTAATGGAAAAAATATTCCACTACTATCCAACACTTCAAATTATAAATAATTTTAGAACTATTCAAACCATTGTTCCAAGAATCACGGGAATATACCATAGAAGATTCCAAGGGGAGAATGCCAATATTATGTGATCAATATAACTGATATTTAATTTCATAAATATGTCGTGGTAGGTAATTTAATCATAGCCTCAAATTTAGATAATTTTTTATTTTATTATGGATCCTTTCACTCTTTTAAATCTTCATTATATTCCCGAAAAATTAGATATTTTCCTAACACCTTATAAAGGGAGTTATCTGTCAAAAATTATAGTATAAATTTCACCACCATAGAGATGTGTTAGTAAATTCATATTATAACACATAAAAATACCCTCTTTTCTAACATTATTATTATTAATATAGTTTACTTTGATATAATTGTTGCAATAGATAGGATTTAAAAATATGCTATAAAACATTTATTACAAAGAGAAGGAAATTATGATTCATGATGAAGATAAAGAATTTCTTATCTTTAGAGGGGTGAATTAATAAACTATTTCATGTATAGATCACCCCTAATACATATTTTGAAATATATTTTAATGGAAAAAGAGCTGAAACCATTTTTGGTTGGATAAGGTAATCATGAAGTTTTGGATGTACCTAATATACAAGAATACATTGATGTATTTCTTAAGGAATTACCTAGACATAAAAAAAATTTGAATTTGAGTTTTATATTGATTTAATACATGTGGTAAGACCTATATGAATGAATAATATTATAATTTGCATATTGGAATTAGTGGTGTTAAATAAAATACTATAGGAGTTTTGTGGTAAGGGATTTATAACCACAAGTGTTTCACCTTGGGAATCCCTCGTTCCTTTCCTTAATAAGAATGATTGATCTATATGTCTATGAATTTATTATAGGGAAATATATTCCCTTATGATAAGGAACATGTATTATCTTCCATTAATTTATGCCTTATTCGACCAACTTCATAGAACTCGCTATTTTTCAAAGATTGACATCAATTATGGGTATCATCAATTGCGAGTAAAGTAGGAAGATATTCCAAATAATGAATTTCATATGAGGTATATACATTAAAAGTTAAAAGTAATTCATTTTTGATTTACTAATGACCCCTATGTTTTTATGGATCTAATAAATAGTGTAATCATGTAATATCTTGATATATTTTTTGTGGTATTTGTTGATGATATCTTGGTGTAATCTAAATGATATTCGACCATGATAATCACTTGATTATAAAACATGAAACTCTTAGAGGAAATGTATTATATGGGAAATATAGAATGTATGAATTGTGTCTTGAGGAATATTTTTTGTGGAAATATTTTCTACAAGGATGGAATATTAATTTATATTTCAAATACAAAGGTGGTGAATGAATGGTCCACACCAACGAACATAACCGGGATATATAGTTTCATTAGTTTGGAAAGGTTCAGTTGGTGATTTGATCAAAACATTTCCTGATTGGCTAATATTTTCTCTAAGAATTCATGTAAAGGGATTATGTTCACTTAAAAAAATCAACAAGAATAATTTTTTGAGGAATTTAAGTGGAGATTTTCTAATGCCCTAATATTAACTCTACCCTCATGAAATGAAGAATTTGTGATATATAGTGATGTATAAGAGAAGATACTTGGTTGTGTACCTATTTATAATGAAAAGTTAGATATTTAATTTAAATGTAAATTTATTTCCCTCTACCATTAGGCTCCTACATAATTATATATATATATATATATATATATATATATATATATATATTCTCTTATTGCAATAATTCACTCACTCTCCTGTGAATTGGTACATAGACACATGCATTTATATATATATATACCCATATATATTTGTACAACCATCAGTGATGAAAAAATAATTTTTAATCCTGGATCTTACATTAAAATCAATTTTGAAACATTTAATTCCTACATGGAAATTCATGAAATTAATTGAAATTCCAAGTAAAAAAGAAATTTATGTGATAATCTACCTTAAAGACCGAAAACACCACTTGAAACCACAAAAATCATATCCAACAACCATTCAATCTATTCATCAAATATTTGGAGGGTGAAATTAACTAAATTAGACTTCCAACATTGAAAATAATTATGAAGGAAATTTCATTTCAAGGAAGTCAAGTGAAATCATAATGTTATTTCAAAATAAGGATCAATTTTTTTAATATCATCATTTGGTATCCAAAAAACACATTAAAAGAAGAAATAGATCAAGGATACAAAATTTAAAATACTAATTAAAGGAGAAACATACCTGTAGCTTACTATAATGGATAATTGAGGCCCAATCCCACCTTAATTGAGTCAAATGGACACAAAAATAGTCTTGTAGCATTGGTGAAACAAAAATACCCAAAACTCAGTCAACCAACATGAAGGGTTCCTCTAAAATGTAATAAAACTAGCGGGATTTTCATAGTTAAAGATAAATGAGGGTAGGATGGAGAAAGGGTAGGTAATTTCCTTAACAAGGATGATGCACTAAAATCCACAGGGATAGGAGGCGATGAGTAGGGTTTTGTGCACCTAGGGTTTTTCTTGGCTTTTGTAGATGAGTGGGAGATACACATAGGGTATTTTTTTGATATAAGAGAAATTATATGGGGGTATAAATTTAATTTCCTTTTTATATTTTTTCCAATGCACAGAGTTGGCCAAACTCTTCGCAAACCATTGATACCTATCTGAAAATAAAAAACATCATCACATGGTTTGGCTACAAGGAATGGGAATAATGAACCAATTGATTCAAATTTTCTATTAAAATTATATATTAACATGTAGGGTTGTAAGAAGGTAACAACTAATGAATCACTAACCATGCACTTGGGCTAGAATTTTAAAAATTTGGAAAAATTTATTGGTCTAGCCTATAATTAGAGAGAAAGTTTTAAAATAATTAAATAAGTAACAAAATTGAAAAATTTAGTGTTATTTTGTGATTTAGAGTGATATGATAATATTCTGAATTATTTTTGGAGAGAATTATTAATATCACTTTAAGTGATATGCATAGGATTAGGGCTATTACAAAATACTATTTTATATTTTTTAACTATGATTTATTGATTTTAGTTTACAATCATTAGATGAAATTTATAATAATTTTAATGAAATATATTATATTTTTACATGATAATAATTGATGATTCATTTTATCTATATATATTATTAATATTTTAAAGTATGAAATATATGTGGAATGTTTATGTAATTACTCAGTCAGTTGAGTATCCAAGGATTACTCTATATGGATGATCAAATAATAGGAATGTTAGGGTGATCCTTTTTTTGAATCCTGGTTATTTTTGTTCACCCATAGTTGAATACAAGTATTCATTAATTCTCCTTTACACTAAGGTACTAAACTATCATAGAGAGTGTAAAAATCAAACTAATTTATTTTATGATTTACATATCTAGAGTATACATTAGGTTATATTCGGTAAATAATTTAGATATCTTCATTATGAACAAGTTGAGGAAGAATATTTGAATAATAATAAATTTTATTCATTTATAATATATTTCCTTCAAAATATCTTATAGATGATTTTATGTTAAATGGTTTTTGTAATGTTATTTCATTAAGTTATGATAATGTATATGTCCATTAAATACTACCAATGGTATCAAAGACACATTCATGATTTTTATTACAAGATTTAAAATTTTACAATAATGAATATGTTTTGAAGAATAAAAACTCATAATATATTATATCTCAATATTAGTGTTTATTTTATTCTCCTTTATAATGTATAAGACTTTTTACTATTGATCCTTTAGTTCAAGTGTTCTAAAAATAGTGTATTATAGATCTCTAAAGATATATTATATCTTCGTAATTGTTATAGTTCAAAAGGGTGATTTTAGGTATAATGTGATGTGAGATATGTCAACATCCCTATCAATAATATAAATTCAAGGTGTAATATAGGTATATTGTAATTTATAATAAAAAAATATTGCCAATAATTGTCATAAAGGTAATAGAAGTTCACAATATCATAATAAGTAATTGGTAATATTTATTTTTTTGATATGTAATACAGTTAGGATAGTAATATAGGATGTCATAGAGTGTATTATTTTAGTTATATATATTTTTCAATATACTAGACAATGGTATAATTTATATCTTTTATTTTAATATTATAATTTTTTAGATTTTTATTTAGATTTTATTTATAAAATAAGATAAAATTTATATATTGTAATAAATTATTAATAAAGGAATTAGAAACCATTAATTAGTTTATAATGAGTTCATAAATTAATTAAAAAATAAATATTTTTTATAATTAATTAAGAAAGATCCCATATTTTTAATGACATGTCTCTCTCTCTGAGTTTTTTGTTAATATTTTATTTTGGTTGTGTTTCCAATGTGGATATATATCATTTGAATTAATTTAGTCTTGGGTTTCATGGAAATATGAGGAAACCGGTAAGGATCCTTATAGAGATCCTTGTTGGGGGAAATAACCTAAAGATCAGAGATGTATGCTTCTTTGAATTAACAGAGGTAGGGTATAAATGGGTTATGTGTTAGCACATGTTCTTAGTAGGTTGAAAAGTATTAAAAACTATTTCTAGTTGTATAAAGGGAAAATGGGATGAATACACATCAATAGAACATTGGAACGTCATTTAATGGTTTTATATGTAGTGTAATTGTTTAGGTGTTTTGATAAATTAAATCCAAGGGGATGGGTTTTTCGGCGTATTCCATTAAAAAATTTATACACCATGTAACAACATTACATGATGTGTAATTTCCCAACCCACTATATTAAACATATTGTGTGGAAGAATTTTAATTTCATTCCACAAAATATATTCTCATCTTGACCAAGAGAAACCCACGAGATTATTTTGGAGTGCCAAATTCCCTTATAAACACCCCGTTTGGGTCAAAAATCCCAAGTAAGTGGTTTTGCCCTATTTTTCCTTCTCTCCCTTGGTTCTCTAACCATTGTGGTGAAATCCTTTGACCGTTTTCACTGTTGGTTTTAATTATGATCTCTTTTGATCATGTAACCTATTTACAATCATCTTCACCATCCTTCTAATAGGTGTTTCCATCAGAATAATTGTGTTCTTCACCGGTTAAGGTTGGTGATCTAAATCATAACCTTATGGTTTTATTATTTCCATGATCATGAAATATTTTTCATTTATCTAATTTAGTGTATTCCAAAATCAATTTAATCAATGAATATGATTATTACATGAAGTCTTTTGTCTTCAATTGGATTTTCACATGGCATATGGATAGATGTTTGGTGAGTGGGCCTTGAATATAATTGAAATGTCTAATAGTTTAAGGAATGTTTAGTATAACATGTTCCTGTTGGTGATTTCTTGTTATATAATCCCTAAATTGTGTCTTATGTTCTTATTTATATATTTGTTAATCAATTGTGATATAAATGAAAGTGATGTTTGAAAGATAAATAATAATTCACATTATTGACCATTGAGATATATGATGTGATATTGTGATATACATGTTGTATGAAAGGACTTATGTTCCATGCTGAAATGCTTATATATTGGGTCAGCTGTGGAACATGAACACTTGTATGTTGTATTTATAATATTGAGTGGCCTTAGCCCAGAACCTTACTGTAATTCTTATAAAGAGTGTGTTATCCCCAGTCACATACTATAATTCTTATAGGGATTTGACCCAGACACTGTAATTATTATATTGATTTTACATTGGTTGTTGGGAATACACCATGGTTATATGGTGGTAGTTGGCATGGTCATATGACATGCACATAGAGGTTCCATCATGGAACTGAAGCAGGTTATTTTACATTGTTTATATGGTGGTGGTTGGCATGGTCATAAGACATGTAACAAGATATTCTATCATTGTTCCAATCCAGGTTATTTTACCTTGGTTATATGGTTTTGGTTGGCGTGGTCATAAGACATGCTTATATATGTTCCACCATGGAGTCGAAGAAGGTTTATATTGTATTTTATTAAATTTTGAATTAATTAATACACAATTCTATAGCTTTATTTCATACAATTTTTATCAGACAGGTTTGTTTAGGCATGGTGGTTTCGGCCTACTAAGTTATACTCACACCCTATTAAGGCTACTATTTGGTACTTGAGAAGATTGTAGAGATGTAGGTTTTAACAATAGAAAAGGACCTTGCTGTTGATTTCTTATTTTCTAAATGGACTGGAGTATTTAGTTAGGACTGATGAGGGGTTTATGACTTGGGACTTTTGTGAATTTATTTGTGTCTTCTAGTATTATACATGTATTTTTTATAGAATGGTATTTATTTACATTCCATCACATAAATACATGATTACTTAATTATTTGTTTGATAATTCAGTTGAATATTACTGTTGTCTTCTGGTATGTCTATACTTTGATTTGTTTTGATTATATCGTTCATTTTCTATTATTATGACACTTCATACTAAGGGATAATGTTCTCCCACTATACATTTCACACCCCCACTACTATTTTTTAGCCTCTGGAATATGGGTAGGTGCACTTGAGGCCTCATAACCAACCCTTTTGGCCACATGAGAGAGTGTTAAATTGGGGGATGCTACAAATTGTTATCAAAGGATCATTTTTTCTTTTCTTCCACTTTGCTATTTGGGAAAGGTATAAAGGAGACTAGGATGTGTTGATACTTGGTAATGATATTGTGCATGGGTGTGGATAAAACTTATACAGGGGATAATCCGAGCACCCAGGGCTAGGATTGTTGTTTGTGAGGAGTTCTTGTTGTAGTTGATATTATTTCACCTTGAATGATTACAGTTCTTTATGAGGTTATATTTTTATGATGTTACTATTTCTTTATATTTTTACTTATGGCTTAGTATTTTGTGGTATGATAATAGATGAATCATAATAGGCACATAGGGATATATAGACATACATTGTCCATGATAGGGACATGTCTATTTTTTTCATGTGATATATACTTTCTTGTTAAACTATGATAAGAGATGCCTATTTTACTGGATAACATAAATGAGTTGATGTGTCATGTTAAAAAACTTTAAAACCATGTCTAAGGAGGCTAAGAGTCAATGGTTCTATATTATAGTCACAAGTTGAGGTTGAAAATTTTTCTATCCAGTTATCTAAGGTGTTCATTTGTCATAGAGAGAGAATGAATTTTTTTTCATCTTTTACTTGAGCATTAGGGGAGTGGAAATAAGAACACTCATAATGCAGCTAAATTAGAGATTCTTGTAATTACTGAGGATCAGATGGATTTTCATCTTCATTATAGGTTCCTGAGGGTCATGTGATCCCATTATAGGGGGACTGTTCATACCATTCCTTTGATTTTTGGGATAAAAGGAAATTTTTAGATGAAGAATCCGCCAATGTTTTCTAGGGAATGGGTGACAAGGCTTTTGAGTTCAGGATTGAGTTAGTAGAGACTATCATCAACCATATTGAGAAAACCATAGAAAAGAGGGTGAATATTTCCGTGTAAATTCTTTGTGGACCTATCAAGAATTAGTGGGATATTCTAGAGGATGTTGGGAACGAGGATGAGATATATTGGAAGGAATTAGAGATGAAGTTCATGAGCTATTTATATCCTGAGGTGAAAAGGTATAGGGAATATCATGAGTTAATGGATCTAATATAGGAGAGAATGTTAGTGTTGAACTATGTAATATGTTTCACTGACCTACAACACTTTGAACCATCATTATTATCTTTTGAGATCTATAGGTAGATAATTTTTAAGGGTAGTTTTCTCTATGACATGAGGTCATGGGTATTTTTTTTTCTCTTGATCAGGTTTGAGAATGTGATGAATCATGGACTCATAACAAAAGTGAATATTAGAGAGGCCCCGATCAGTGGATATTCTATTTTAGTAGGTCAATTTTTGACCTCTTATTTTAGTGGTGAGAAGCTCTATTATGATAGTTTCCACCAAGGCAGTACTCAGAAGATATTTTAGGGAAGTGGACATCCATATCAAGCTGGTGTTTTGTTATAGTGTTATCATTATGGAAAATTTAGTTAAAAGTTCCCACAATGTACTTACCCCACAGTCAAGTGATTTATTTGTGGTAGACTGGGTCATATTCAGAGGTTCTATACAATGTATCAGTAGTATACCAGTGAAAGGGGATCAAGGAAGGCACCTGAGTCAGGAAGGGGATCAACTACCCTTTAGAAGGTTGGTATCTAGAATTCAACTGGCCATTCTGGATGAGGCAGGGGAAGCGGTACCCCAATTCATGAGTTGAATTTCAATGGAACAGAAATATCTTAGGGTGGTTAGTCTTAATATTAATTCATAGGAACAAGTATGTTTCCAATTATGTATAATTCTCTTGCTAATGTGGATATAATATTGTCTATCATCCAAGGTATGATTCATTTATCATCTACCTTGGCTTGTGTTTTTTGGATACAAGAGAATCACATTATTTTCTATCTTACCTTTTTGAAATTTATTTGGGATTGGATGTGGAATTTTTGTATGGTGTTTTGACCATTAACACACCATTTAGAGTGTGGTTAGAGTATATCAAACATTGTAAGGAATGTTCCCTAGATATTGGTGGTTACCATTTTATTTAGGAATCATTCATGCTATAAATGACAAGATTTGACTTGATTTTTGGTATGGATTTTATAGTTTTATATTTTGACCATATTGACTATTATCAGAGGAGAGTTTTCATTTTATCCCATTAAAGAGGAATCTATTCTCACCAAGGTTAGTGGGATCTCTAGGTTGTTTGTGCAGGACCAATTTAGTGTAGAATGGATTGTATCATGTCTCAGTTGGCCAGTCTTTCTCTATATAATAGTGGAGTGTTGTAGGTTTATTTTCCTCTAGTGGTAGAACATTTTGATAATATTTTTTCTATTGAGTTTTATACTTACCTCTTGAGTTATAGAGTGAGTTCTCGATTGGGTTGGTGCTGGGGGTCGAGCCAATTTATATTCTTCCCAACATAATGACAACATCAGATCTTTGGGATTAGAAAGTTTAGTTGGAATATCTAGAATATAAAGGATTCATATGGGCTTGTACATCTACTTGGGTTTCTCGAATTCTCTAGACCAAGATGGATTGTGGATCATTGCACCTTTGGGTGGATTATCATAGGCTGAACCGGATTATGGTCAAGAACTAGTATCCTCTTCCACAAATTGATGATCTCTTAGGTCAGTCAAGAGGTGATAAAATATTATCCAAGATTGATTTGAGATCATATTACCACCAGTTATGGGTGAGACCATTAGACGTACCTCAAACTATTATTAGGAGTAGTTATGGATTGTATGAATTTGTAGTGACTCCGTTTAGGTTAACCAATGCACCGAAGATATTCATAGACTTAATTAGTTGTATCTTTCATCCTTTTCTATTCTATTTTGTTGGTTTTGTTGATGAAATCTTCATGTACTATCATTAAGATGATTTTCATTAAAAATATCTTGAAAATATCTTGAATACATTTAGAGAGCACCAAATTTACTCAAAGTTAGCAAAATTCAGTTTCTGGATTAATAAAGTCCACTTCTTAGGAGATGTCATTTCAAAGGTAATATTGTCAGTAGACCTACAATATAACATCCATGTACTTTTTATTACATTAATACATGATTTAATGATATAAAATTACCCTTAATACAACCCAAAATTTGGATAAGTCCAGTTTCTTGGGAAATTAGGAACATTACATAACAACTTAAAACCCGAAATACAACATCATTATTGAAAACTTCCTTTACATAACCATAATATTCCTTTGTACTTAACACTGCATGGGATAACCTGAGGACATTCATAAGAAAATGGTGAGTTATAAATCCCAGTAAGGGATAAAACATGGAATAATGTGAATAAACTAATACATGTTATCCATGGAATATTAATTAGGAATAAAGAAAAATTAATCATAAAAACATAATATAACATTATTTTCATAACATCGAAAGGTGGAAACAACTTAAAACACTGCATTATAGGTCAAGGAAAAAATGCCCAGAAATCATAGTGGAAAAAGTTCCATAAGGTAATATGGTAAACCCCTTTCCCAATATGATGTATCATGATACTAAAAATTACCCAATTCATTGTAGTTCTATATAATTCCAGGTGAACCTGTCAATTTCATTTCATTCTCATGTTTAAGTGTTCCATATAGATCATAAAACATAGATTCATTCATAATCATAATTTATTCCATAATGAAGGGGTGAAAAATACATACATGTATTTCCTTAATAAAAATTTATATGTTCATAAAAGTGAAAAATCTTGATAGGGAATGGGTACGGTATTCACTACACGATTGTTTTGGAATGAAAATTCACGGTGCAATTTTGGCACCCTAACAGCGTGACATAATAATTCATAAAAATGGTTGATGAGAGTAAAAGGGGTATATCATCATATATAAATGAAATTTAATGAAATAGGGTCATATAAATAAATGTCCCAACATTACGAATTTGGAAATAGAAGGTGTAACATAATAAATAAACTTAAAGAAAGAGGACAATAGAATAACTCATAGAAATTTCAGCATGGTAATAGGTGTACATTGGAGGTATTAATGAGAGGAAAATGGGTCTATAATCATTCAAACATAATAAGTTTAGTTTTTGGGAGGTTTTAAAACATACCCCATCATTTGTAATTGAAATTAAAAGGGTGTGACAATATAAGGAAACTTGGATAAAAAAATGAGAAAGGAAGGAACCCTTACTAGAGTGTGTAACTTAAAAAGCTTGAAGAGGGGATTCTTGAGAGCTTGGGGTGCCTTGGGAGGATTCTAGAGAGGGGAGGATAGAAAAAGGACGTGATCCAAAGATTTTTCGTGATGGGAATTTGGAGCTTGGGTGGGTTTATATAGGAAATGATAGGGGAATTATTTGATATTTCACAAACTTAGGTTTTGCAATCTATACAAATAAATATTGAAAACCAAAAAACTTCCCATAGTTTTTTCCCAAGGTTTGTACCAAAGAGTATTGTAAAAAAGTGTTTTGTAATTTATAGGTCATAATCTATTAAAATATTAGCATTTCTTATGTGGATGTGAGTCATATTATTAAACAAATGAATTTAAAATCATAAAATATATTTTACATTTCGGAGGATTCTCTAAGGAATTATAAAATAAGTCAAAAAATTTATAAAATTACATTATTTTAAAAGAAAAACATATATTTTTCCAAATATCCTTTTTATAGGGTTTATTACATCAGTATTGGGACATTATGACATCATAAAACACCCTATATATTTATATGGTATTTAATTTTTACCCAAAATTTCGACTATCTCAGAAAATTATGAAAAATTAATTTTTGGATAATTTCTACATCCTGATTCCAAAAATAATGTTAATTTTATCTAAATAATTTTATAAATATGTGAATTTTCACTTTTAAAATGAAAAAAACATTTATTGAAAATTGACTAGTTTTGACAAAAAACATTTTTCAAACCTTAATAAAGATTATGTTTGAAATTATAAAAATTATATGATCATTTATATTTAATAAAAGTAATTAAATGATAATTTTTTATTAAAATATTATTTATTTCAAAAATCCATTAATTCACAAAAAATATTTTTCTTAATTGAATTTTAATATTAACAAAAGATAAGATTTGTGCTTCAAAAATCATTTACAAAGTAACAATAATATAATGAAATTATATTAATTATTATATAAAAAAATATACATAATTGTAATAATAAGGTCTTGATTCATATCTGTTTATTAAACCAACATATTCCCAAAGAGTACGGTGTGCGATGATGTGACTTTCATGGGGCCGTTTGGTAAACATGGTCTGGGCTGTTATCGCGATGAGCTTGAACTTCTCCCGTAAATAGTTTCTCTCGTGCTTAAGTTATTAGATCTCATCTTGGGATTGGTCTAGTGAAAATACCAGAAATTCTATCTCCCTTATAAGCTTCGATAAATGGTCTTCATAGGGAATGATCCTACTGGTTGAGTCCATCACCTCCTTTGTTTCTGTCGAAAGGATTATTAAAACCCTATATTTATACTAGTCATTTGATCAATATTCAACAGATACATTATCAATGGTATAGATAATTAATGGCCATTTAAATAAAATTAGATATAATAAATCAAACAAAGTGCTTGTGTTTTCTATATACATTTTACAAAATAAGTTATTTAATTAAATCAAAAAGGAAAATTTCATTTATAACAGTTTGAGTCATTACAATATTAACCCCCTTAAGAAATTTCACCCCCTAAATTTTCATTTACCACATTTAAACAGTTATGTGTAACTTTATTTCATTGCCTCCTTTAGTTCCCACATTATATCTTCAAACTTGTGGTTTCTCCACAACACTTTGACCCGGTGCATTGTCTAATTTCATAGAACATTTTCTCTTTGATCTAAGATAGTCACTAGTTTCTCCTCATAAGAGAGGTCATTCTATAATGGTACCATGTCTTGATTTAGTACATGAGGGGAGTCCAGTATGTACTTTCTCAAGAGGGATACATGGAATACATCATGTTCTTGAGATATGTTAGGTGGGTGTGCTAGTCGGTAGGCCACCGCTCCGATGCGATCAAGGATCTCAAAGGGACTGATGTACCTTGGATTGAGCTTTAACTTCTTCCCAAATCTCATCACATTATTACATGGAAATATTCAGAGTAATACCATGTCTCCAATATAAAACTATAGGTATTTTAGATGATTTTAATCATATATTTTCTATCGACTCTCAGTAGCCTTGATGTGCTGCTGAATTGTCCTAACCTTATCCACCATTTCATCGACCATTTTAGGATCTAGCAGTTTTCATTCCTCAATATCATCCAAACATGTAGGTGTTCTACATCTATTCCCATAAAGGGCTTCATAGGGAGACATTTGGATTCTTGAGTGGAAACTGTTGTTGTAAGAGAATTCAACCAAAGGAATATGTTGTTCCCATACTCTTTTGAAGTCCATTGAGCATGCTCTCAACATTTCCTCAAGTGTTTGGATAGTCAATGTTGAAAGTGGGTGCCCTAGACCCAACTAGTATTTTACTTTGATTACCACTACATGTATGCGGTTTGTTATAATACATGTGTTTATCTTTCTATAATAGTGTAGATACTTCTGCATACACTTTTTTATGCTAATGTACTTAGATTACATGTCGTATCAAAGGGTTATATCATATCCCGACTATAATGAGAACCCTGAAATACCATGTCAGTAATCTTAAAGTAATGTCTTATGGTCTAGTTACATCATTCAGAAAGTACACAGATGATGTGTGACCATCAGGTGCTAGGGGCTCATAAGCATTAAGACTTCATCTCATGAAGTTCGCACTTGATGATCTCTAGTAGTTGAGATTATGAGGACATACCTACATAATAGGAAAATCACATGTTTTAGGTGTCATTGGTTGTTCCTATCTATGGACATGTTTAATGGTCTCTAAACTTTATATCATTATCAATGAATGTCATTTAATCATGTAATTTTATGAAAGGTGAAAACTATGGTGATAAAGTCTTGGTGAGTTAGTTTGTGTTGGGTATGTCTTTGGTGACATGGCATTGATTGAATGATTAAGATAGGATTTTTCACTTCCGAGTTCAAGAAGAAATATCTCAGGCCTGGTTGATTAGGATGGTTTCACCTTCATTAAATCCATGTCCATGGTTGTGGAAGGTATAACCGTCTGAAAAAATCAACAAATAAAATAAATAAAGATAAAGGATGATGAAACTCGTGTGCATTCTGCTAACTGAGATATCGATGACGAAGAGATTATATTACAAAGACTATGTTCGTAGGAAGGTAGTCGTTGCTTTGACTTTACCTTATCTATATAGGGGCCTCGATGGGTTTCTAGAACCCACTCTTGGTCAATGGATATTATTCACTGCTATTGAGATAAGGGCCTTGAGGGTCACACACAATAGCACTTTGAGAATCTTTCCTATTCTGGGAAGAGGAATATAGAACTTGGTGGGCCCTGCCAAAGGGTCTGAGTATTATTCTAGTTCAATGGATCAATAAGGAATAAATAAATTCTTTAATTATTCAAGATTAGAATAATATGTTGAATTTATTTATAACATTTATTTACAAGTTATTAAGTAAATACAAAGATATAAATATTATTCGAATAGATTTAAATATCTAGGGTTCGTTTAATATTTTCATTAGAAGTGAGTCAAGCTATAAACTCAAGTTTATCACGCACTATATATTTAATATATTGCAGTTAGTGATAAAATTATAAATATTATTTATGGCATAATTTTATTTGACAGAAATAAATATTTATAATAATTATACAGAGGATATCTATTACATGGGGGTCGAGAACCCATATTGGGTATTTTTGATATCCCCTATATAAGTAAAAGAGAGGCTCTCCCCATGTAACTATTTGTGTGTAAAATTTGAGAGCCTCTCTCACCTCCTGGTTTCTAGATAGAGATCCTCTCAAGCAAGGAAGAACATCAAGATATTCCTTTGTGGATCAAAGTTCCTTTCTTTACGGTAATCACTGTTTCATTGAGGAGATCGTTGGTGTGCCGCGCTAGCACCCAGATTCCAATGAACAATGCACGTGCAGATTCAAAATGCATGTGTGGACGATCTAGAATAATTCGACGTCAGGTTATTCGAGCAACGGTCACCGACAACTTGCGATGAACTAGTGCACGTCAGATCCAAACAAGGTACTTGTTAATTTTATATTCTGTGCTCTATCAAATCCACGCGTGGTCCTCAGACCATATTAGGATAGATCACCAGAGTCGACGTCCTAACATTTCTCTAGTAATGAGAAAAATTTTAATTTTTGGATCATCGGCTTCTGTTGCCCATCCTGGTACCTTACAGTGGTATTAGAGCAACATGCGATTTTTTTGAGTCAATTAAGCACGAGGTAATAAATTGGTTCTAACGGATTTGACCGGACGTCGGTCCGTTTTCGAATGGCCATGTTATGGCCATTTAAAAAATTTAACAGGATCGACGTTGTCAAGTTTTTAAATTTTCGGATTAAAATTTGATGAAGAACACGTTTTTAATTTTATTTGTTCTTCAAAGTACCAAAATCTGGTCATGCTTTGGCCGAAATTCAGTCACCCGAATTAATCCTATAAGTTTAATTTTAGGAGATAAATAAAATATATTATATTATAATATTATTTTATTTTTCTCAAATAAAATAAAAGAATAAAAATATTAATTAAGGGTTCAAGTCTTTAGACTTTAGTTTATTTAAATTTATAAATAAAAAAATGTGAGGACCAAGGCCCCAAAGTGGGTCTTCTTCCATTCATTTTAATTTAATAAAAAAAGGAAAGGGAGGTCTAATTTGTATAAAGACAAATTATTAAAATAAAAAAATAGGAGAGAAGACCCAAGTGGGTCTTCTTCCTCATATGGCGAGCCTCCACCCCCTTGAGGAGAAACCCTAGCCATAGGCTGCCTCCCCTTTTGGGCCTCACTGGACCTCTGGTTGCCTCTCCTCCCTTCTGCCTGGAGGCATCGTGCAACACCCGGACCCCTGGCCGCTTGACCTGCCCAGCACCGAGCCATTGGACCTCCTCCCTATGGTTTCCAGACTGCACCGCCATGCTCGTCGCACCTCCGGCTCTCCGCGCTGGACTAGGTCGCCGTCGGTCTAGGAAGCATTGGACCAGGTAGCGCCGGACCAAAAAGCGTTGAACCAGGCCGTGGTGGACCTGGCCACAGCAGGTCTAGGCTACCACTGGTCCAGGCCACGCTGGACCAGGTAGCGACGAACCGGGCCTCCGCCCCTGTGGCTGGCCGGAGTAGCGGGCTGCCGCCTTTGTTGCTGGCCGGAGTGGTGCCTAGCCACCTCCCGCCACCTTTTTCACCTCACCAGAAGTCACTACCGCCGCAGGAGTTTCTGAACTGAGTGGTTACACTTCGTTCACGCCGCGGTCGTGCCATAGTTACACCAGGAATCAGCTCTAGTAACAGTCCCATGCGGCTGTTCACCGTCAAGACGGAGTCCCTACCAAGCTAGAGGTAACCTCATTTATTTAATTTTAATTAATTTATTTTTTAAATTAAATTAATTATAATTAGATTGGGGTTTAAATTTAATTTAATCTGGAACATTAATTTAATTAGAATTAAAATTAAATTAATAGTTTAATTTAATTTTCGAATTAAAATTAAATTTATTGTTTAATTTAATTTAATAGTTAAAATTAAATTGATGGTTTAATTTAATTTTGGAATTGAAATTAAATTAAATAGTTAGAATTGATAAAAATAAATTAATTGAATTTATTTAAATTCATTTAATTTATAAGAGTGCCCTAAACTCTTTAAATTTCATGGGAGTTTTAATTTTAATCACGCTTTATTAATTTTGACTGGTCTTGAGCAAGCGATCGAACCATGCATGTCTACATTTTTTTATTTAATTATTTATTCAATGCGTGCGATGATTGTAATAATTAATTACTTAAATGACGGTCTGCGAATTTTCCTTTTAATTCAAATATGTATAAGGACCTGGGTGTCCAATGCATGACCTGTATATTGTACCCCTAGATCCCCTCACCTTGTGCAAGTATATTTGTAACTAATCAATGATGATCCAAGACGTAGACCCCACCATGTCAAGGTGGTAAACCAGACTGAAGCCAAGTTCATTGCATTGGGGATGGCTGCGACGTGAGTCAGGTGTCGACTCAGGTATGGATGTCCCTTGGTCAGGATTGTTCCGTTATGGATCGATCTTTATAGAATGCTCAAGACCGGTCAGATTTCATGATTTACCTTTATGAATTGTTTATTATTTTATGAGAGTGCATGATTATTTCTTAATCACATATTATAGTAAACAAGATAAAAAATGCATAAAGAAGTGACGAATATATCTATTTCATGTTCAATTGTGAGCACATAGATATAGTTTGAACAAATAGATAGAAAAGGATTATTCGTCAATAAATATTAAAATCCCTCAAAGATATATTAAGTCAAAATACCTTCCATTTCTCACATATAAACAAAACTGGCTGTTTGCGGTGCTCGTCAGCCATAGTTGAGAGTGCCTATTACTATCGGGGAGTTATCATGAGAGAACTGAGTTGACTTAACTAAAGTGAGTAGTCAAGGTTTAGCCATAGCTAAATTGCTATCACTTTAGAGGTAAGATGTTGAGGAAGTCAAGTTCGGATTCCAAAATCTAAGACTTTACTCAACAACACAAGGAACCACAATTCAAGTGGTTTTCTAGCCTAGTGCCTACCTTGAAACCCTCCATGTAGTGGTGTTGCCATATCTTGCAGACTATGAGGTGGGTTTTGAGGATCCTTGCCACTAGAATAATCAAGAGATAGAGTATTCTGAATCTAACAGTGAGGGCTATTAAGGTTCACTGAAATAGTGGGAGACATGAAATTATATAATAATTTATTAATCATAAATTTCAAAAAGGTAATCAAGACAAAGTACTAACTGCTAAATTTTTATCTAATGTAGATTTACGATGTAAATCACCAACACCAGAAGTACTTTATCACTGTGATCGATTTTGGCTAAAGAGAATATCCTGACCAGCAATAACTTCCAGGAGTGGTATAGGCACTTGCGCATAGTACTACACTTAGAAAGAAAGTTATATGTGCTAGAATACCCAATTCATGCTGAGCCTCCTCAGGGAGTAAGGAAGGTGGAAAAAGACAAATGGAGAAAGCATGTAGACGATGTGCTTGATGTACAATGCATCATGTTGTCATCTATTTAAATCCAATTTCAAAAAATGAATGAGGATGAGGAATCCTACAAGATGCTTTCACATCTCCAAGAATTATATCATGAGAGGGCCAGGTAAGAAAGGTATGAGATCTCATGTGCTCTCTATAAGTGCAGGCTAGCAGAAGGGCACCAAGCCGGTCCTCACGTACTCAAGATGATTGGGTATATTGAGAGGCTTGAAGCCATTGGCTTCAAATTAAACCAAGAACTAGTAGTGGATGTCATTATTTCCTCTTTACCATCAAGCTTCTTGACTTTTATTGTCAATTATAATATGAATGATATGAAAAAGTAACTCACGGACCTTTTGGATTTAGTTCGCCAAGCTGATAAGGATATGAAAAATACCAATTCATCTGTCCTTATGGTGAACAAGAAAAACAAGGGCATGGAAAAGGAGTCTAAGGCCAAGTAGAGGCCAAAGACACCAATGCATTGTCCTGAAAATAAGCCAAATATTCAGAGGCAAAGTAATGAGAAGGAAGTTGTCTGCTTTGGATGTGGCAAGAAAGGTCACTGGAAGAAGAATTGTAGAGATGGGAAGAAGAAGCAAACTGATGCTTTTACTTCAGGTATTTTTTTCATTGAATGAAATCTATCTTTATCTACAAGTTGGGTATTGGATATGGAATGTGGTTCACAAATTTTTATTAATATATAGGAACCAAGTAGGTTCAAGAAGATTAAAAAATGTCAAGTGGATCTCCGAGCTTCAAATGGTGTAAGTCTAGAAGCCTTGGCAGTGAGAGACTATCACTTAACCATGCCAACTGGTTTGGTTTTAGTTTTCAAAAATTTCTATTATGTACCTTCTGTTATGAGAAACATTATCTCTATGTTGATTTTAGATACTAGGGGTTTTTTATTTCAAGTTTGGAAATACATGTTGTCTCTTTTATAGGGATTACATATGTTATGGTATGGCACATCATAATAATGGTTTATATATGTTGGAACTAGAGAACCCCATAATGACAATCAATGACAAAAACAAATAACATGACTCATATATCACCCTCCTATGTAACTTCAATCTTGGTCATGTAAACGATAAGGGATTACGAAGATTACATCAATAAGGGTATTTAGACTCGGTACAGTTAGAACCCTTAGATATATGTCAAGCTTGCTTATAAAGAAAGATGAACAAATCACCTTTCTCAAGAAAGGGATAAAGAGCCAATGTAGTTCTAGAATTAATACATACTGATGTATGTGGTCCATTTCCAATAGTGGAAAGGGGTGGTTTTTCATACTTCAATACTTTTACCGATGACTATAGTAGGTATGGATATATCTACTTAATTCAGTATAAGTCTAATTACTTTCGTTTTTTTAAGGAATACCAAAATGAATTAGAAAACCAACTTGGTAAAAAGATAAAATCACTCCGCTCAGACCGAGGCAGAGAATATCTTAACCAAGCTTTTATTGATCACTTGAAGGAGTGAGGGATAGTATCCCAACTCACTCCTCCTTATACACGACAATGGAGTGGTGTTAGTGAAAGGAGGAATAAGACCTTTCTTGACATGGTCAGATCAATGATGTGTCATGCAACTCTTCCATTATCCTTTTGGGGATACGCTTTGCAGACAGTAGCATATACCGTTAACCGAGTACCAACTAAATCTCTAGATGGTATTGCATATGAGTTATGTTATGGAAAGAAACCTAGTCTGACACACATACGTGTTTAGGGGTGCGAGGCATTTTTCAAGACTTTACCAAGTGACAAATTGGCATCCAGCAGCACCAAGTGCATCTTTATAGGTTATCCTAAGGAAACTAGAGGATATTACCTATATAACCCTTTAGATAGAAAAGTTATTATGGAAAGATACTCCATATTTCTATAAAGGGAACACATTTCTATTGTAAATAGTGGGAGTAAGATTGAATTCGTTGAAGTTAATGATCCAGATGCACAAGAGTTGGTAGAGGAAAAATCTCCATAAGAAAAATTGGAAGAAGAAGTTGTTCCTAAGACAAAAATACTGCGTAGGATTACGCGAGAGGTTAGAGAACTATAGAGTTATGGTTTTCTTGTCACCGAGTCAGGTGACACATTTTTCCTTGAGGATGATGAACATATAACCTACAAGGAATTAGTAGAAGGAAAATAATCTGCTAAATGGAAGGAATCCAAGACTTATGAGATGTAGTCCATATACCAAAATCAAGTTTGGATTTTGGTAGACCTTCTATCTAATGTAAATACCATTGGATGAAAATGAGTATTCAAGAAGAAGATGGACATGGATGGTGAGATTAATACCTTTAAAGCAATACATGTTGCAAAGGGTTTCGGGCAATGTCAAGGCATTGACTATGATGAAACCTTCTCACCAATAGCAATTCTTAAATCCATCAGAATATTGCTTGCAATAGTAACCTTTCATGATTATGAAATTTGGAAAATGGATGTCAAAACTGCTTTTCTAAATGGGAAGTTGGTTGAAGACATCTATATGACTCAACCCAAAGGGTTTTTCAAGTCAAAAAATTCCAAAAAAGTATTCAAGTTGCAGAGATCCATTTATGGGTTGAAGCAGGCATCATAATCATGGAATGTTCATTTTGATGAGTCCATAAGAGATTTTTGTTTTGTCAAAAATGAAAGTGAACCTTGTGTCTATAAAAAGTTTTAAGGGAATGCCATCATTTTCCTAGTGTTATATGTTGATGACATATTAATTATGGGAAATGAGGTACAAGTCTTATAGCCAGTTAAGACTTGGTTAAATGAATGCTTATCCATGAAATACTTAGGCGAAGCAGCCTACATTCTAGGGATCAAGATCTATCGATATAGATCTCAAAGGTTTCTTTGGGGAAGTCAAAGTAAATATATTGACAAGATACTTAAATGGTAAAATACGAAACAATCAAAGAGAGAATTGTTACCTATGTCACATGGTATAAATATATCCAAGAAAATGTGTCCACAAACACAGGAGGAGATTGAAAGAATGAGTAGAATCCCATATGCCTCGGCAGTGGGTTCTATCTTGTATGTCATGCTATGTACTAGGTTTGATGTCACCTTTTCTTTAAGCATGGTGGGTAGATATCAGGCCAATCCAGAAGAGCTGCATTGGACAACTGTTAAGACTATCCTAAAGTACTTTAGGCATACTAAGGATATGTTTTTAGTGTATGGAGGATATTAGGAACTAGTAGTGAGGGGATATACTGATGCTAGTTTCCAAATAGATCATGATGATCTGAAATCACAGTCAGGCTATATCTTTTTCCTGAATGGTGGTGTAGTGATTTGGAGAAGCTAGAAACAATATGTGGTTTCCAATTCTACAGCAGAGTTGAAATATATTGCAGCTTCCTATGTGGAAAAGGAAGTAGTCTGGATACACAACTTTATCTCAGACATTGCTGTTGCGCCTAGTAGTGCAGACCCTAACGACATGACATAAAAATTAATGAAAAGGGTTGATGAGAGTGAAAGGGTTATCTAATAATATATATATATATATATGAAATGTATAGTAATAGGGTCATATAAATACATGTCCAAACATAAGTAATTTGGAAATAGAATGTGTAACATAATAAAGATACTTAAATAAAGAGGAGAAATGGAACAAATCTTAAGAAATTTTGACATGCTAATAGGTGTACATCAGAGGGATTAATGAGAGATAAATGGTTATATCATCATTGAAACATAATAATAGCAATATGGGGGATGTGGAAGAACATACCCCATAATTTTAAATTGAAAATTATTGGGTGTAATAATATAAGGAACCTTGGATAAAAAATGAGAAAGGAAGAAACCCTTACTTGAGTGTGTGATTTCAAAAGATTGGAGAGGGGATTATTGTGAGCTTTGGGTTCCTTGAGAGGATTATAGAGAGGGGAGAATAGATTAAGAACATTATCAAATGATTTTTAGTGATGATAAGTGGGAGATTGGGTTGGATTATATTAAAAATTAGAGGGAAATTATTTAATATTTCGCAAACTTAGGTTTTGGAATCTATATAATTAAATATTCAAAAACACAACCCTTTCCATGGATTTTGCCCATGATTTTTTCGAAATATGAGTGGAAATATTTATTTTATAAGGCCAAGGGAAGAAGATATTAAAATATTATCCTTTCTTCTATTGAGGTGAGTCACATTATTAAAGAAATGAATTTGAAATCATTAAATATATTTTACATTTTAGAGGATTCACTAAGGATTTATAAAATAATTAAAAAAAATCTAAAATCACAATTTTTTAAAATTAAAAACTATATTTGTAAAAATATCCCTTTTATAGTGTTTATTACATCACTGTTTGGATATTATGATGTCATAAAACACCCTATATTTGGCCAACCAGGGACCCCATTCTCCCAGAAAAACTTGATCACCCCATCAAGTGACATGAAAAAAACCTACCACCTATAAAAATAAATTTTCTCTTGGAATCACACCATCCAATAAATTCCAAGGATTACATGAAAGTGGTTTGTATCCATTAATAAAAAATCTCATTCCATCTTGACCCCTGACACATAGAGTGCACAAGATGGGCACTTGAGACCCTGCTCCTTCTTCTTACCCAACGAAGCTACCACCATCTTTGAAAAAGAAATAAGATCAGTTGGAAAGTTAATTAGATTCCCAATATGTAAGATATAAAAGAAACAGAAGCACCAATATTAAACAAAAATTTTATTATAGAAGATGCAATCAAAATGGTACCTCGAATTGTTGAGGGCCCTACATCCGATCCCACAGGTGCATGATCCACAACATGAAGATGTATGGTCTCTACCTGAGTCTGAGAATGACCACTAACCTATGGATCTACCATGAAATTAATCTGACCAGAAGAGGATTTGGTCCTACAAACATGAACCCCTAAATGATATCCCACCATTCTGGATGGCTTTGACTGGTCTGACATTCCCCTAGAGGTCACAAATCCTGACCCACCCTAGTATGGGTGCATTACATTGTAAAAATTATATAGTTGTCCCATATCTCAACATTGATGAAAAGGATTAAGAGGGGACACACACAGATGATGAGTGTTCCCTACCCTCTCACATTATTTTCACACAACATATCCTGCATCAGAAGCCACATATAAAGACTACCAAGAAGGATGACCTGAAATACCACCTCTTTTCTTTCCTTTCCAATCTCACTTCGTCTTCATCTCAGATGAACTGTTTCTTCCCAATGCTAACATATACCCAGTAGAATCATTCCTATCCTTTTAGTCAATGTCCACTATACAAGATCAATAAACTACTTCACCATAGGTCTTTATCTTTAATATAAAAACACGAGAATAGATCTTTGGCTGCAAACCCCTTTTGAACATTTGAACATTCATCTATTCATTGGAAACTATTTTAGAAGCATACTTGACTAGATCAAAAAAGAGTTTGGAATTCTCCATTGCAGATTGGTCCCCCTGAACAAGATCCATAAACTCCCTAGATCTGGAATAATCCATGATCTCATGGAAATATTGTTCATTGAGTATATCCTTGAAGTCCTTCCATATCATTTGATCGTGCTTCCCCGTTTGAACCACTAAGTCCCACCACCTCCAACTGGGACCTTCTAATAGAAATGAGGCACATTTAACCCTGACCTCTTCAGTAGTTTCAAGGAAGTCAAATATTCTCTCTATCTTCCTAAGCCACTCCTCCACTTCCTAAGGCTACATGTTTCCTCATAAAGAAGGAGGTTCATTGTTGAGAAACTCTTGGGTGTTGTACTTCCAAGGACTAGATTCCACTTCCCTAACTAGAGTAGAACCAGGACCCACTCTATGTACAAGAGAATAAAAATCCCAAACCATATCTTCCACTAATCTATGATCAAACAATGGTGGAGAAATCTCTATGAATTCTTCCTATCTTTGTAAGGGAACTCTCTAGGGAGTCATATTTTTACAAAAAGCAACAGTCACAAGAAAATATTGTTAATATAATAGATCATAAAATTTTCCGCAATAACAAAAAATAAAAATAAATAAAACTTCTCCTGATAACATAACGACTAAACCACTTCAACCCCACCCAATGTCCACATAAAGTCTCCATCCTACATATCCCACCTAGAGGATAATTCAAATAGATATGCCAAAATCTAATGGAAACTTTAGGTCTATCACGATGTGTGCTGGACAGGAACCCTACTCCCACCTAGAACAATAAGTCTAGAAAATTATATTTCTATTCTATCCAGACTCATCCCTAATAACATGACCCAAAAAGAGATAACCACCCTTTGATAACATTTTTTCAGGAACCAATCTAGATCTTCATCTGGTCCGACACCATATTCGTCCTGTGGAATATCCTGAAGGGCATTACCGATCCCCATGGGCTAGCAAAATGTTCTTGGGTATCAATGATACAACATGGGAATTATTTACTTGAATTTATAAAAAAATACAACCAGTCAAATAAATAAACCTAATCTTAAATTTCACAACCAAAAATTCCATAAACAATTTCTAGATTTGTGTTTACAACATGTAAACCAAAAATGAAAAAAGGATAATATAAAATGAGAAATAAGAACTATCTAAAAAACCAACCCATGGTAAGAGAATCATTTCCCTCAACCCACCTCCAATAACTCCTCACCAAGCAGTACCTCTAGTAACCTGAACCACCATCTCCAAATGACTTTCCCTTACCTGTGTCAAACCTAACCAAGTCTACTTACCCCCAGATGTGTAAGTAGGGTGTGAGCCAAAGCCTCATAGGATGTCACCCAATATTGATTCCACACGATAAAAATTATAAGATAAATAACACGACATGTTTTATAATTAAATTCAAGATGCAATATTATGGATTTTTTTAATGAAAACCAAGCTTTACTTTTGAAATTACCACCAAATCTACGGTATGCCAACGGTAAATGAGATATCTCCATAGAGAACTAGTCATAGGAAAACCACTGTAAACTAGTTAGAAAAGAGACACTAGGTAAATTGTATCACTCTGAAAGGGTGGTATAGAAAACATGATCACAGTTTTCTCGTGGATGAGCCACTAGGAGTGGAAACCCCATGGGATTAGTGGTCTCTAAACAGCACATAATTTAGTTAGTGTTGCAACACCAATCCGGCTAGGTGAAATCAGAGAGAAGCTCTTCCAAATCATCTAGAATAATTTTCTTATTCCACCCATTTAGTTACCCAGTTTCTTCTTTGTGCTCAAGTATATTTCACATGTTACATAACACACCACCTTAACACTATTCAGGTCAACAATGCAACACAAAAAATATCCATTACTTGCACACAAAAAATTCACATTTAAAATAATACTCACACCAAAACCATTTCAAAACAATATTCTCATCACTTTTATAATTTAATAAGACACTTAAACAACTTATAAAACAACCTCAAGAGACACACCAAGGCTTTACACAAAAAATACACCAAATTACATATATAAAATCAATTTTCTTAGAAATTTCATATCAAATCCTTTCAAAAACCCCTTTCCCACAACAAAAAAAAAATCATAGAACATGAAAAAAATACTCAAGAAAGAAATATAAATTCTTCAAATAATTTTTATGCATGGAATCACCTACCTTTGGTGTATAAATCCCAAAAATTTGATGTGAAACATCAACCGCACCTCAACCACTCCTTAAAAGAGAAAGATCAAACGCCAAACAACAAGATCAAACACCAATGATCCATATTCATCTATAAAATTATAACCATAACTACTAAAGGAAAGAAGACCTAATAATATAGGGATGAAACCCTAGATTGAAGGAATAATCAAAGAGAAAAGACGACTTACATGATGAATCGACAATGAACTACCCCAAATCCACCAAGAAATTGAAGATTTGAAGGAAGATAAGGGATGAAAGGAGGTACCTAGGGAGGATAATCCCAAATGGGGTGAGAAATAGGGGGATTAGGGAATAAAATTTGGGAGGGATAAAATTCCAGAACCAAATTTTTAATGACTTGTACATACCTCATGGTTAATCTGCACGGTTTGTCAAACTATGTGGTGACTATGAACCCATATTCGCTGAGGAGGGAACCTATCACATAGTTAATCCACATGGTCTGACTTAAAGTGTAACATATTCTAGTAGAGACCTCAATCTACTGCATATTTCCTTGGCTAAGGAATACGGTCATGCAGTGGCTGTGCGGTAGCTTCTGTCTCACCTAGACACCTATCACACGGTTACCTGGTCAGGGAGAATGGTTAATACTAACCATGTGCCATGGTTTGTCCACCCATTTTCCACTAATTTATTCCCAAAACTCAATGTAAATATAAATGAAAAATTTTAGGCTGAAAAAAAAGAAAAATACCTCAAAAGATAATCATGGGTGCGACAATATTCCACTGTTTAGTTGGGAAACTATTTTCTTCATATTATAAACAATGTTACGTATAAACTCTTTTATCCTTGAAAAAATAGTTTCATATATGTATTATTTTCGAAAAAGTAATATAATATAATGAAACATAAACAATGTATATTAAAAACCATCATATCAAATTATTTGTAAAAAAATTTGTTAACAAACAACCTCGGTAACATCCCGACCTGGGTGCCATATTTCAGTGCCCTAACCCAATCTACTAGGTGATTTGAATCACACCTCCCTATATGCCAGATGTTTCCGAGTAGAAGATAGGGACTAATATAGATCAAGGGAATACAATACCCTATTTATCAAAGTAATACACCAATAAGAATAAACAAACAATAACCAAAAGATAACCAAGAACCAGAATAATACTAGTATCACAAGATGACCAAAACTGGAAATACAATATCAAAATTAAACCGTACATATTACATGTTAAATTTTGTAACAAATGTAAAAATTAAAAACCAATATTAATGACACAACCAACTCCCAAAAGGTTCCCAAAACATGTATGGTTCCCTCATCCATGCTCTGTCCCAAATCATCCATCTATCACAAGGTCTTTTCCCTTATCCTTCCATGCAAACAAAAAGTTTATTCACGAACTTATCAAATTTCTAAAGTAGGGTATGAGTAAAACGCATTAGGCTACCACCAATGGTGTATAAAACAAATAATTTAATAAATGTGTATGTAGTTGTACAAATAATAAAATTCAATCCGTAAAGTTAAAAACATATATGTATTCAATTACTCTTTATTTAACCACATGGCACATGGGTTCCTGAGGACACCAAACTCTCTAAACCTTCTTTTACCCATGTTAGAGTTTTAACTACCCACAAGGTATATCATATATCTTAATTCCATTATTACCATTCATCATATAATTTTTATCATGGCTAGGTGGAAGCACATTCCACTACTAACTATTGGGAGTAGAACGTTGTGTCTAACACCCCATGGGTGTTTGGAGCCTTTGTCCCTATCCCACAACTCCATTTTACCTTAGAATTTGTGTCCTCATTACCTATCCCATAATCTTTATCTCATATGGGAAATTGGATCCTCAGTCTCTACCCCACATACATTTATCGTGCATGGGTATTTGGAGCCTCAGTCCGTGTCCCACTCACTATTATAATATATATATATTTGGAGCCTTAGTTCCTATCCCACACTTATATATAAATCAATAACATAGCATGTGTATATCACATTTAACACAATTTCACATATTTCATAATATCACATTAATCAAGATTAATCAACATTAATCCTCATATCACATTTCACTATCACAATATTCCATTGATTAATTCATAAATTAGTTATTCAAATGTCCATCAATTCCATCATCATGATAAATCCCATTAATTAATTTGAAAATTAATTAATCACATTCAATAAATTATTTAATTCAACAATTAATTAATAAATCAATTTAATTAATTAACTCAATAATTAATTAAACCAATTCACAATCCCAATATTACAATAATTAATTATTCAAATTCAATTTTTTTGCGTAATGACAACACATACCATTAATTAATTCAAGAATTAATTAATACAATTCAACAATCTCAATATCCCATAATTAATTCGAAAATTAATTATTCCAATTCACACTTTAATATTCCAATAATTAACTCGACATTTAATTATTCCCCAAATCTCACAATTTCAATATTCCAATAAATAATTTAACAATTAATTCTCTCAAATTACAAAATACCTTAATAAGTTAATTTTTCAAATTAATTAATTCAACTAGGAGATTCAATTTCTAAAAAACTCTATAAATTATACCATTACATACAAATAATTGAAATCAAGTATTTGGGTTTTAAATAATAGACCACCTGCCTCATGTTCAATGATGAACGATCACCAACAGTTATACATTGTTGAAACAGAAAAACAATGAATAACACAGTGTAATTTTTAAACCTGGATCCAATATCAAATGTATAAAGATCCAAAAATCCTATATTACATCTATAAAAATAGATCTATATCAAAAAATTAGTGAATAAAATACCTTAAATGATGAGAGAATAGTAGGAAAAGAACATAAAACCAACCATGATTACTATCTCTTACCGGTAGAGGAGAATATCATTAATACAGGCTTCGAATCACCATGAAAGAAGGTTGGAAGTTCTTTAAATCTATCTAGGAGCCTCAAAAGAATGTGAATGAATGACTAAGGTCAATAAAGGCATGATTTGGGGTTGATATGGGGGGTTTGATAATTTTAAAACTAATTTTTAGGGTAATTAAAAACATTGCATGTTTTCCTAGGATAGGGCACACAATTTTACAAACTATTCACCTTAACTGTGTTTCTCTTCTAGGGGGGTTCACAGTTTGGAAAACTATGTGTCAACTATGCAATCACTTTTTGTGAGGCGTTTCATGGTTTTTTGGGCCATGCCAAATAGTTTTGGAATATCGTGCACCAATAGTGCACTTTCCTTCTTTCCAATATTTTTGATTTTCACCAACATGCACCACAGGGTAAAACCCATACAATGTATGTTCAAACAAAGAAAAAAAAGAATAACTGAAATAATACCGATTCATCTTCATAATTGAATAGGGTATTAAAATATCCCCACCTTTTAACAACTCATCCTCAAGCTTTACTTCCCAGAATCCCTATGATTCTAAGTCAAAATGATTTGGCCACTAATTCCTCACATCCACGTATCTTTCCCATGTTTCCTCCTACACATGTCCATGTTTCCATAATATATGAACTATTAGCATGGTTTTCCCCCGACACACTTTTTCACTATAATCCAACACACATATCAGATACTCCGGAAAGGAAGGATATATTTAAAGCTCAAAATCATCCATAATGATCAAATGAGAATGTTCAGAGTGACACTACAATGTTGCGACACATTGAAAACATCATGCATAGAACTGCACCTCTATGGAAGAGAAAAATGGTATGCCGCCCGCCCAATTTACTTCACAATTTAAATTGGTCCATAAACCCTAGAAACCAACTTTCCCTGACTCCATATCCTCTGGTGATCCAATCTAGGAGAAAAAAATAGAACACAATGTTCACCCTCTATAAACTCTAGGGATTGTCGATGTCTATTAGTATATGAATTCTGTCTACTCATAGCAATATCTATATGCTTACGAATCAGGTGAACCTACTTTGATGTCTCATGCATGAGACTCATTCGCAACAACTCTAAATCACCTTCCTATATCTAGAATAGAGGTGATCTACATGGCCTACCATAAGAAGCCTCATATGGTGCAATCTGAATGGTTCCCTAATAACATTTATTAAATGATAACTCCAATAAATCTATGACCGTCTCCCAAGATTCACCAAATTCTATGACATATGCTCATAACATATTCTCCAATACCTGAATAGTATGCTCTGACTACCCATGTCTTGGTGGGTGGAATTACATACTTTGTAAAATGTAAAAACCAAATTCCATATGTAATCCCTTCCAGAATCATAGAGTAAAGTGTGAGTCATGTTCTAAAACTATAGTCCATGAAACCCCATATAGATGGACTATCTCTCATATATAAATTTTTCCCATTTTATCTACTTATAATGTCTCCCATATATGCATGAAATGAACTACCATTTTCAAATGGTCCTCAATCACCCAAATAGCATCATTATTTTTACAAATCCTAGGAAGAACCACCATAAATTCCATGGTCTCGTCATCCCTATTCCATTCCAGAATGGGAAATGGTTGTAGCAATCCACTAGGTTGTTGATGCCCGACCTTTGCCAGTTGACAGGTGTACCATCATATCATGAACCCTTCTATCTCATTTTTCATGATCTTCCACAAAAACTGACATCGTAGTTCACAATACATTTTGGTCACTCCGGGATGTACAACCCACTTTTAGGAATTATATTCACATATCATATCCTCCCACATACTCGTAGGCACAACAACATAATTTCTGACATAAATGATCTCATCCTCATCTGTCATCTAGTCTAAGGGTGTCTCACCACCTTCAAGGCTTTCCCTCAAGGCCAATAATTCTGGATCCTCATACTTTCTGTCTCTAATACCACTTTGTAACATCCCGACCTGGGTGCCACACATTGGGGCCCCAATATAGTCCCCTACATGACCCCAAGTTTGCCTCTCCATACAATTTAGGATACCTAATAGTATCAATGGTCTAATATTGATCATGGAAAGACTATACCCTCTTTATTATAGTAATAAACCAAAAAAATAGACAAACAATAACCAAAATATAACCAATAACTAGAATAATTTTACTATCACATGATGACCAAAACTCAAAATATAATATCCAAACCGAACAGTAGATATTCCATGCTAAAGTAGGTCCCAAATATCAAAATGAAAACCCAAAATTAAAGACACTAAAAACTCTGAAGTGGATCCCAAACCATATATGGTTCTCTCATCCTTGCTACATCCCAAATTGGTGATCTAACACAAGGCCTTTTCCTTTATCCTTCCCTCCAAACATGAAGTCTATTCGGGTATCAATCAGGCAGCCCGAGTAGGGTGTGAGTACACCATAGTAGGAACCACCAATGGTGTCTAAAGAAAATCCAATCAATAATAGTGTATATAGTTGTAAAAAGAATAAAATTCAAGTAATAAATTAAATAGTTTAATTTTATTCAATTACTCTTTAGTTAACCACATAAATCTCGGGTTCCCAAGGACACCCAAACTCTCTATTGTTGCTTCATACCATGAAGATGTATGAACTACCCCTAAGGGATATCATATATTTCAATTCCATTGTTACCATTCTTTGTCTCATTTCATATCATGGCTTAGTGGAAACATAGTCTACTTCCAACTCATGGGAATTTGGAGCCTCAATCCCTATCTGATACTCGATATCTCATATGTATATTTGGAGAATTATTTCTTATCCCACACACATTTATCATACATGGGTATTTAGAACCTCATTCCCTTTCCCATACACTTTTATCACATATGGGTATTTGGAACCTCAATCCCTATCTCACACTCATATATCATAAAATAAAAAATCACAGATTTATCAGAATATCACATTTAACATAATCTCACAAATTTCAAAATATGACATCAATCATGATTAATCTACATTAATACTCTTATCACATTTCACTATCACAATCTTCTATTAATTAATTCATAAATTAATTAATCAAATTTCCATCAATTATATCATCATATTAACTCCCATTAATAAATTTGAATATTAATTAATCACATTAAACCAATTAATTAATTCTATAATTAATTGATCACTTAAATTCCATTAATTACCTCAAATACTAATTAACAAAATTCACAATCTCAATATTACAATAATTAATTAAACAATTAGTTATTCTAATTAAATAAATTGTGTAATCAAAACAAATTCAATTAATTAATTGAACAACTAATTAATACAATTCAACAATCTCAATATACCATAACTAATTCAAAAATTATTTTTTCCAATTGATAATTAAATATTCCAATAATTAAATCAACAATTAATTATTCCCCAACTCCCACAATTTTAATATTCTATAAATTAATTCAATAATTAGTTTTCTTCAACTCCACCATCCTTTAATTAGTCAATTAACCAAATTAATTAATTCAATTAGGGAATTAAGTTTCTAAGAAATCTATATAAATTCTACAATTACATACACATAATTGAAATCATGACATTGGGATTTAAATAATAGACCACATACCTCAAGTTTGATGATGAACGATCACCAAAAGATATACCTAATTGTTGTGGAACAATGAAAAAGAATAAAATCTAGATTCAAAACCTAGTTCCAAGAACAAGAAAATAACGATAAAAAATCCTATATCTAGATCCTACAAAACTATATCTAGATCGATAAAAACATATAATAAAATCTCTCAAAATATGAGAGAAGAATGAGAGAAGAATGAGAAACCAACGAGGATTAAGATCTCTTCCTGGGAGAGGTGAAAATATTTAATTCATACTTCAAATAACCAATATTGGTGGCCATAAGGGATTGGAATAAATCTAGGAGATTCCAAAATCATGAAATATTATTTAGGGTTGAGATAAGGTCGATTAGACGTTAATATGGGTGTTTTGGGAAATTTAAAAGTAATTTTCATACTAATTAAAAACCACACACAGTTTCCTAGGCTAGGGGACATAGTTCTCCATACTGTGCACCTTAACTGTGTACCTCTTCTCAGGGGAGGGAGTGTATAGTTTCTGCTAATAGCGTGCACAGTTTGGAATTTTTTTTGTGAACTATTCAATCCATCTTTGTGTGGGGTTGCACATTTTTATGGGCCATGCCACACGGTTTGGGAAACATGTTCACTCAATGTGCAATTTCCCCTTTCATCCAAAATTTCATATTTTCACCCAAACGCACCCCATGGTGAAACCCAGACAATTTAAACTCAAAAAACAAAAACTGAATAACCCAAACAAGCCTAAGTCATCTCCAAAAAGTTCAGGGTCTTACAACCTCTCTTGTCATATAAGATAAATAAAATAAAAATACATATTAATTATTATAAATCTTCTGAGTTTATATTATTCCGTTTAATTTAGAATTATAAGTCAGAAAACATTCATTTCATCATTTTAATGAAAACTACAATCTCAATCAACTCGTTCCTTTTTCTTTGAAATCTTGTATACTCACAACATTGGTAATGTAAAAAATTGGTATTATGAAACCCTTTGGGTAGAAGGTATGTTTTATTTGGGGATTTTTTCATTCATATACGGGTTTTGGGTTTTATTCCTTAATTTGGTAGGGTCTAAGTGGAATCCCATCCTTTATAAACTTGTTCATGTTGATCTAGGATCACGGTTATCTCAACTCTTTATCTCGAGTCACCATTTTTGATGGTAGCAATGTTTCCACCTATAAAGTGGTAGGTGTCTATATAAAATGTTTCTTCCTCATTGTACACATTATAATTATTGTATTTTAATTTTTTTTAAATTATGAAAATGGATTACTAGAAATCTATAATGGTTGTTTTGTTAGATTTTATCTTATTGGTCATGGAAAATGGTTTTAATGGGGTTTTCATTAAATTTTTTTAATCACATCTTGTGTTTGATAAAATAGTTAGTTGTTTATTTAGAATGTAAAATGGTTTCTCAACCATATGAGTTCTATTGATTATCTAGTTGAAATGTTTTATAAAATTGTGAGCTTGATTTAATTTATTTTTCTTATAGTACATGAGATCATTGGTTGTATCTTGTTGTAGAATCATGAAAGACTTAGTTAGGGTGGCACCAATAGTGGTTATGGTTGTGATATCAATAGAATGTGGTGGTATATTATATCATTATAATTAACATTTTCACTAGATTTAATTTCTTGTGTGTCTTAGTTACATTTTCCCATAAGAAAGATCTCATTTATGTGCCATGATAGAAATGATTAATTATCTGATAGCTCAAATGTTTATCTTATGTGTTTCTATGGATGTTTTTGATAATTTACATTTATTTATCTTTCATACATTTTTTTATATTCAGGGTTTATTTTAATATGATGTATTTTAAACAAAATAAAAGTATATTTATGATAAATGTTTTCAAATGAAATGATTTTTGGCACCGGTTTTTTTTCAATCTAGAGATAAATGTTTCATAGTGACAAAGATTTTATAAATTCATGGTTTTAAGATCCTGAAATTAATGAGGTATGTAATCATTTTAATTTTGTAATAAATCCATTGAATTTGGTTAATTAAATGTTTACAGGGTTTTTTTGGAGGCACATGGGTGTTCTAATGGTTTGGGGAATGAAATAATGGGTTATCGGTCCATCCTATCCATGTTTCATGGTTAGTGCACAGTTAGTAAGAACCATGCACCCAAACCATACTATCTAGGAGGAGGGGTGCATGGTTATATAAACCATTAAATGGGTAGGATAAAACTCTAAGATTCAATCAAAATCATTCCACATGGTTGGTGAATAGTTTTTCAAACTATATGGGTTCCCCAGGTAACTCTATGACTTGGAACCCCAATTAGGTAGAGACTAGTGCATGGTTGGTCCATGGTTTTTCAGACTATTTTCGATCACAAGGAAATTTTTTATCTTAAACCCCTCTTGGAATGTAGTTTGTGCATAGTTGAAACATGGTTTGTTATACCATACGGCTAAATCATGTGCCTCATTTAATTTGGGATTTTACAGATTTACACTTCAGCATTTTATGGTCTCTCACCCAATTTCTTCCAACATTTCTTCTCTAGAAACCCTACCGATGAACCAATTTCACCATGTCATTCCAAGTATTGGAATCCTATATTTATATTCTTCTTGGTGTGTCGTTGGGTGTGGATCGAAGCACTAGGTAAGTTTAACACCCATCTTCCTTATCTTTTTTTAGATTAAGGTGTGTTGGTTTGTTCTTCTTCTCCCGAAACCCAGAAACCCTCTTTTTTTCCGGAGGATCTGGATTTTGGGAATCAAAGGGATTTTAAATCCTAGTCATAGGACAGGGTTAATCATATGTTCATATTTATAATTGAGGAAGGTAGTCTATAAATTATACCACATAGTCTTGTTGTTGATTTGTGCATGTGTGGATGTGTTATTGGTTCTTATTTTAGTCGGGTATTTTGTGACTTTAGTATAAATTGGTGTAATGGTTGGATAAATTTTGAATTAAAATTCTCATGATCCCCAAGGGATGCATTGAGGATGATTAAACCAATTTTAATGCCACCCATGGGGTGCATCATTATCCCAAACATGTAAATTGAAAAGTTAAACACAAAATTTGTTGACCTCACCTGTTTTGATAATATCAATTATGTCTTAATATGCTGATATTCACAAATAATGTTCATTTATATATTATTTACATTCTCATCCTACTATTAAGTTGATAAGAATATAATAATAATTATTGGAATATATTAATCAATGCTTATCTATGCTTATACATACAATGAAATAAATCTAACTCAATCTGGATATGTGTTGCATAGAACAAAGCTACCGGTATGTGTAAGTCCACCGATAATCAAATGTCACTGATAGATTCAGTCTACCGATAGAGAACTCACTAATACTCAGAGCTACCAATAAGAGCTACCGTTACAGAAAGGATCCACCGATACAGGACAACTACTGATAGAAGCAGAGCTACTGATAGAACAAGTCGACCAGTGTGCATAAGTCCACCGGTATGCACTTAATCACTGGTACAGAACGAAGCTACTAGTATACACAGGCTACCGATTCAAAATTCTACTCATACAAGGTACCGTTACACCAGATCTACCATTAGAGTAAGTCTACAGACAATACGAGCTACCGATAGACCAAAGCTACCAATAGAAGGAGTCACCGATACATAGAGCTACTGATACATGGAGTAACTGCTACCGATACAAGGAGATACCAGTACAAGAACAAAGAGATACCGATAGGAGCTCACCGCTATACAAAGTCCACTGTTACAAGTCTACCGACAGAGAGCTACTGATGAAAGACTTAACCAGTCACTGATTCTTAAACTCTATACTTTGACAATATTATTAAAATAATGCTAATAGTAATATTTGATGATTTTAATGCAATTAATGTTAGTTAATGATAGTTGTTGGCATGTCAGGGAACCATACCTCGTACCTGTAAAAAGGTAATCATTCCCATTGACCGGAGCTGAATGCTATAAAAGGAAGGACAAAGGCCGGTCATAAAAGAGAGAAGAAAACGAGGGCTGAAGAGTGCTGGAAAGTAGTACATACACACAGAAAAGAAAGGCTACATCCATACTGGAAGAACACTGGACATAAACGAAGCCATTAATTAAAGAAGAGAATACAAGCTGAACTTTAGTCTAGGAGTGAAAAACTACAACAAGATCCTCATGCACTCAAGATAATCAAACTGAACTTGAAGAAAACGACCCTCTGTTTTTCAGAAAAAAACCAGAGAAGGACTCAGAAGCATTCCTGATTAATAAAAGGAGTCCATAGATGCACTTCAAATCACTAGATCATTCTAAAACTCATATCTACTCTCTCAGTGATTATTTTATTTACATTTTTAGTAGTGTGCATACTCTGTATATTTTATACATACAGTGTCTCCTATGCTAAGCTGGAGGATTTCCAAATCCTCACACAAACCTTCAATAACTCTCTTGTATCCCACTATGGATAGTGGTAGAGGTCAAGTAGGACCTGGACAGCCTGTGTGTTGTTGTTTTGTTTTTCCATGAAGAACAGTGGTAGAGGTCTTAGTACCTGGACAATCTCTGTACTGTTGTTTACCCCGATCCAGGGTGTGGATCAAATTTATATAAACTGTTTGAGAGGACAAAGTCTTGACTTGAGACTGAACCTCTTGGTTATATCTACTGTGCATCTTATATTAAGTCTAAATTATACTATATATTTTATATTCCACTGCAAAATTAATTTTAAATTCAAACTGTTTTAAAGTTACTTTGATAGTTAATCTAGCAAGTGTTTGTAACTATTGTAAATCAGTAGATTAGTTTCAAAAGCTAATTTAATCTTATGATTAAATTACCTGACTGAACCCTTACAATTTTATAAATTCACTACAGTTTAACTTAGTTTTTAATTGGGGGATTTTAATAGAAATATTTTTTACAGAAATTTTAATTGGAACTCAATTCACCCCCCTCTTGAGTACCACTTCGATTAACATTTGGTATCAAAGGATTGTTTATTATTAAAGGTGTTCGAAACACTCTGTTTTTAAACTATGATTTTAGTTGTATCTTAAAGATCTTAATTTTCTATTAGTTCTAAATTTTATCTCATTAAATATATTTTCTAAAATCAAATTATGGATAATATAATAGAAGGTGCTACTACCAACAGACCACCGTTCTTTAATGGTGTTAATTATGCTCAGTGGAAGCTAAAAATGAAAATTCATTTAGAGAGTATGAGATTTGACATCTGGACTACTATAAAGACTTAATATAAGATTCCAGAAACTGAAATAACTTTTTGGGATGAACCTACTAAAACTTTCTACAATAATAATTGTAAATAAATGAATGATCTGTACTGTGCTTTAAGATATGAGGAATTTAATTGCATATCTGCTTGTAAAACTACTTATAAAATTTGGGATACTTTGAGTGTTTTTCATGAGGGAACAACCAATATTAAATAAATGAGACTAAATACTTATACTATTAAATATGATAATTTTAAAATGAAGCCTGATGAACCCATTTCTGACATGTATCTCAGGTTCAATGAGATTGTCAACACTATGAGCTCTCTTGGTAAAACTATTCCTGCAAAAGAACAGATCATGAGAATATTAAGATGTATGCCAGAAAGATAGGGAGGTACATCTATCTCGATAAGAGAATCGTGTGATATAAGTTCACTACCTATTAAGGAATTAATTGGTAAGCTTATGAAGTATAAAGAAGAACTTAAAGTGAATAAGGAAGAAGATGATGGACCAAAAAGGAAGTCAGTAGCATTTAAGTCTACTGCCTCAAAGAGAAAGGATATGGAGAAAGTTTATATACCTACTGAAAGCTCAATAAGTGAAAGTTTAGTTTCTGACAGTGATGCTGAGATGGCTCAAATAGTGAGGAGATTTTAGAAGTTCTACAGGAAGAAAAAATTCTTCATAAAATCAAACTAAAAAGGTAAATATGACAACAACGGTCACTAGAAGAAAGATTGGAAGAATTCTGATAAGAGTGATGAGATTGTCTGTTATGAGTGAAAAAGGAAAGGACATGTAAAAGCAGACTGTCCAAAATTGAAGTTCATAAAGAAATATGACTACAAGGATAAAAAGTATAAGAATGATATGTAAACAACTTGGAGTGCTTTAGAAGACAGTTCAAGTGATTCTGATTCTACTTAGGATGAAAAATCCCAGAAAGCTAATATGTGTTTCATGACAAATACATCCGAGGTAATATTGGATACTCCTGCTTTAAATTCTTATTATTCTGGATTTGATTCTGATTCTAAAACTAAAAATATGTCTAGTGAATAATTATTTGAATATTGTAATATGCTAGAAGAAACCTATAATGAATTTAAGGACAAGTATAAATCTTTAAAGAACCAACATGCTTTAACCGGATCTGTTAAATCTGCCCTTGATATAGAAAAAGAAAATAATTCTTAATTACTTAAGGAAAATACTGTACTAAAATTGTCCAACGATAAATTAAAGAAGGACTTAGAGAAATTAACAAATGGAAAGAATACTCTAACTCAAATGATAGGAAAACAAGTGGCACCAAGATATACCACCGGAATAGGCTATCAGCCTGGACAGAGGCAGATTACTAAAACTAGATTTATTTCTAAATCTAGAAAGAATGCTACTAGTTCTAGTTCTGGAAATTCATATGCTTCAACTAGTTATTCATATGGTTATAGATCAAATAAAGTTTATCTTTCAAAATCTATCGATTCTGTAAATTATTTGAGACCCATAAGACAAATCTGGGTACCTAAAGCTTTGATTGCTAACCTGTCTCGACCCAAGAAAATCTCGGTACCAAAATCCTTTTCTATTTAAATCTGTTTTGTAGGAAACTTGCTTGAAATGTTCCCATAAGAAGGTATTGTACTTGGACATTGGATGTTCAAGGAATATGACTATAGATTACTCATGCTTCAAGAGTTTAATCAAAGTTGATGGAGGCTATGTCACCTTTGGTGATAACTCTAAAGGAAAAATCATCATCCTAGGCCAGATTAGTAACACTGATTTAGTTTTAATTTCCAAAGTTTTATTTGTTGATGGACTTAAATATAATATGTTGAGTATTTCTCAGCTGTGTGATGATGGGTTTAATGTTAAATTTGAAAATTATTCTTGTAATGTTTTTAATTGTAATTTTTTTTAGTGTTTTCTTCTTTGAGAAATGAAAATGTTTATGCAGTTGAATTGAATTCTTTAGCTAAACCAAAAATTACTTGCTTAAATTATTTCCATAAATAGTCTTGGCTATGGAACAGAAGATTAGGAAATTGAAACATTCATTCACTTAGAAAACTGACTAATAAAAACTTAGTAATAGACCTACCTAAACTTGAGTTCCTAATAGACAAAGTTTGTAATCCCTGTCAAAAGGGAAAGCAACATAAAGTTTCTTTTAAATCAAAGAAAGAAGTTTCAACTTCTCAACCTCTTGAGTTGGTTCACATGGACTTGTTTGTACCTTCTAGAGTTTCTTGTTTAAATGGGAATCACTATGTCTATGTCTTAGTAGATGACTACTCTAGGTATATTTGGGTATACTTCTTAGATCACAAAAGTGAAGCTTGTTCTTTATTTATTTAATACTCCAAGTCTGTAGAAAACCTTAGTGGAGTTATGATTAAGACTTTGAGAAGTGACCATGGTTGTGAGTTTGAAAATCACGAGTTTGAATCTTATTTCTCACACAATGGCTATAGTCACAATTTATCTTCCCCTAGAACACCTCAGTAGAATGGTGTAGTAGAAAGAATAAATAGAACCCTTCAAGAGATTGCAATAACTATGCTTAATGAGTATGACCTACCAATTTACTTTTGGGATGAAGCTGTAAATATTGCTTGTTATATTATTAATAGAGTCTTGATTAGACCTATTCTCAAGAAGACCCCTTATGAGTTGTGGAACCATAGGAAACCTAAGGTTAATTACTTCAAAGTTTTTGGATGCAAAGTTTTTATTCTAAATACAAAGGATAATCTTGAAAATTTTGCTTCTAAAAGTGATGAAGGAATTTTTATTGGTTATTCTTTAACTAGAAAATACTATAGAGTCTTTAATAAAAGAACCAAATGTGTGGAAGAATCTGTTCACATCAAGTTTGATAAAACTAATCCACATGAACCCAAATCTTCCATTTAAAATCTTGAAGAAGACTTGTCTGCTCTGGATCTTAATGATAAAATCAATGAACCTGTTGTAAAGACATCTAGTTCTGGAAACTTTCCAGAAACTGCTTCTGTTGAACCCGAACCTATAGATGAACCTGAAATTTCTAGTCCTACCTTTACCAGATCAACTAGGATTTTAAAGAATCATCCTTTAGATGTTGTTGTTGGTAATCTTGATAGAGGGACACAAACTAGAGCTTCTCTAAGAAAATAGGTTGAACATGAAGCCTTTATTTTATAGTTAAAACCTAAAAATGTCAATGATGCAATCAATGATGAATTTTGGGTAATGGATATGAAAGAAGAATTAAATCAATTTGAAAGAAACAAAGTCTGGGAATTAGGTGACAGACCTAAGGACACTTTGACCATAGGAACTAAATGGGTTTTTAGAAACAAAGTTGATGTGTCTGGAAATATAGTTAGAAACAAATCTAGGTTAGTTCACAAGGGTATAGTCAAGAGGAAGAAATAAACTATCAGAAAACCTTTTCCCCTGTAGCTAGATTAGAAGCTATTAGGATTCTACTTGCCTATGCTGCTCATCTGAATTTCAAGTTATATCAAATGGATGTTAAAAGTGACTTTCTACATGGTTTTATAGTTGAAGATGTTTTTGTTGAACAACCACATGGATTTACTAATCCTCATTTTCCAAATCAAGTTTTCAAGCTCTCTAAAGCTTTATATGGTTTAAAATAAGCTCTAAGAGTTTGGTATGATAGAATTAGTAATTTTCTTATTTCAAAAGGTTTTACTAAAGGGATTTCTGACCCAACTCTTTTTATTTAAAGAATTTCTAAAGATGTTTTGATAGTAAAAATCTATGTTGATGATATTATTTTTGGATATTCTAAACATTATTTATGTACTAATTTTTCAAAGAGTATGAAAAATGAATTTGAAATGAGTTTAATTGGAGAACTCAAATATTTTCTTGGATTTCAAGTTATTAAAAATGAAAATGGAATTATTTTGAATCAAAGTAAATATACAAAGAATATTTTAAAACATTTTGGTTTGGATAGTATTATGGAAAGTGATACACCTATGAGTACTGTTTTTAAGTTTGACATTGATGAAACTGGAAAACTAGTGGATCAAACCAACTACAAAGGTATGATTGGAAGCTTACTTTAACTTACTGCTAGTCGACCAGATATTATGTTTAATGTGTTTATGTGTGAAAGATTTAAAGCCAATCCAAAAGAATCGCATTTGCTTGCTGTTAAATTTTTCTTCAAATATCTTAAACATATTGCAAATTTTGGTTTTTTTATCCAAAAGGACAATCTTTTGAATTAATGAGTTATTCATATGCTGACTTTTCTGGTTGCAAGTTGGATAGAAAAGGCACATCTGGAACATGTCATTTATTGGGAAAATCCTTAGTATCTTGGTGTAGTAAGAAACAAAATTCAGTTGCTTTTTCTACTGATGAAGCATATTATATAGCTTCTGGTAGTTTCTGTGCACAAATTCTATGGATGAAACACAATCTTTTGGACTATAGATATTATTTTAAGCATTTTTCAATAAACTGTGATAACACTAGTGTAATTGATATTTCAAAGAACCCTGTATCTCACTCTAGGACCAAACACATTGATGTAGGCACCACTTTTTGAGAGATCATTACCAAAAAGGTGATATTACTCTTGAATTTATAGGTAATGAACATCAATTAGATGACATTTTCACCAAAACTCTAAGTTCAGATAGGTTAAGTTACATTAGACATGAGTTAGGAATGATAGACTCTGTCTGTTAGTAAACCTCACCGTTATACCTCACTGTTAGTAAACCTCACCATTATACCTCACTGTTAGTAAACCTCACCGTTATACCACACTGTTAGTAAACCTCACTGTTATACCTCACCGTTAGTAAACCTCACCGTTATACCTCACTGTTAGTAAACCTCACCTTTATACCTCATTGTTAGGAATTCTCACCAGTATGATTTACCGATAGGTTGCGCTATTTTAAAACTTCTGTAGCTTTAAACCGCTCAAATATTTATTGTTTACATTATACTTATTATATTTTAATTATTTATTTTATGATTCCTAAATGATAAAACTAAGTCTTAGTTACTTCTCGATCCACCTCAAACCCTTTACCCTCAAGACTTAGCCCCCAAATCTCGCGAAAACCCTAAGTTCCTCAAACCAGATATGGAAAAAACAAAAATTCCTACTGTCAGAGATGAAATTGATGATCCAAATGAAAATAAGCAGAAAAAAGGACCTAAATCAAGTAGCTGTGTTAGTTGAACAAGGTTTGAGATGCATCCAGTGAACCCGCATTTACAAAATTGAGATATTTTAATCGAGAAAGAGCTATGTGCAGAATGGCTAATATCTAGTAAATCGCTAGTTCTAGAGGTATTGGAAGATCAGAAATGGGTAGAATGCTTCTAGAATAATAATGGCCCCTACTATCCGAATCTATTAAAATAGTTCTTTGATTTTGTGAGTTTTGAGAAATCAGAAGATGAGAATCGAATGATTTCATTTGTGAATGGAAATGAAATATATTTTTCATCTGTTGAGTGGGCTGAGTACCTGAGAGTACCACATGAAGGAGTTTATGGTTATTCATCGAAGACAGTACCACCTACCAGTGATATTTTTTACTATGAGACTGCCTTAGAGGAGCTCACCGGTAGTGGCAAGCAAAGAAAGGTGGTGGCTACTGAAATGGAAGGATAGAACAGATTGCTGTTCAAGTTTATGAAACATGTGCTAAGTCCAAGGAGAGGGGACTTTTCAAATCTGAGATATCAAGATATCTATCTGTTACATATCTTGAGACATGGAGTGAAGGTGAATCAGTGCAGGTTGTTAATGATTCAAATGGAGGATATGACTAGACCCAAATCAAAGACCAATGATTTATTCTTTGACAAGTTGATTTCTGTTATAATTAAAGTGAAGGGTGTAGCTGAGTCTCAAGATGAGATAGTGATAGTAAGGAATAATTTTGGTATCACAAGAACAATGTTTAAGTATATGAAGATAAACAGGAACACATGGAAAAAAGAATGGGTTACTAATGATTAGAAGATATATGAACAGTTTTACCCCATGGATCATCCTTCAAGGCCTAAGGATGTGAGGGATCCAGGTCTAGGACCTAATGAAGAGGATCCATAGTATAGTGATGATTCAGAAGAGGAGGATTCCTCTACATCAGATGGAGGAGAACTGGACTTTCCTCCTAGCCCAACTCCTGAAATTGTATCACAAGAAAAGGAAAGTGCTTCTTTGAACCTACCTAGTATAGAAAATGTTTTGGGTATAAGCAATGAAGAAGAACCTGTGGAATAGGATGATCAGCATAGATCAGATCAGGAATAGGCTGCTCGAGAGAATGAAGAAGAAGTTCATGCAAGTGAAGCATCTGTTTCTGCCAGCTTGAGCCTTAGTCCATTGATTGGACACTCCCTAATGCCTGCTAAGGGGTTTGACAAAGTTAATAGACTTGTACCTATTACAGAGGAGCCTCCTACTGTTGGAGAAATCGAATTAGTTGTAGAGGATTATTATATGGAAGACAGAGCTTCCGAGGGTGCCATTTCTATACAGGAGAATGCACCAGTTGAGGGGGAGCATCCTACCAATTTTGGAAATGTTTCTGTATCCAATGATATTGAAGACTGGGAAGAAGACCCAAGTTTTGTGGTTTGAGGACTGGATTACCTAGATTCTGATAATGAGACATCCCTTAGTCGACCAAAAGTCAATTGTGATATTCAGTTTGAGTTATTACCTGAAGATGTTGTCAGAAAAGGTGATCTGGATAAGTTAAAGTCCGATCTTAAAGCCAGTTTTATGGAAGAGATAATAAAAATGGAAGTATCCTTAGTGTCATCCATTCAATCGATTATGACTGACTCAGTGGTCAATATAGTGTCTGAAAGAGCACCTGTAGTTGTTCCTGAAAATATGACCACCAGGGATGATCTTATAAGGCCCCAGCCTTAAACATTACTTAATCTTGAGTTATTACAAGATTACACATTGAGTATCTTTTCAGTTTTAGAGTTTTAGATAATTAGATCTTAAATCATGCATTACATTCCACATTTAAACAAAGTGGTTACATAAAAGATTGTATTCATTTTTTCCCATCAATGGAAACATATTTAAAACAAAACATGGATTCTTTCATGACACTTACATGACCCTATCATCACATCATGTACCTTTCCCTTGACTGGTGAAAAACATTTCAAAAACTTGGGATGAGCATAAAAATCTCAGTAAGGGATATAAAATTACGAAATGAAAACATTAGTCCATGTATGAAATCATAATTTACTCATAAAACATAATCATTTTAGCATACCTCATCAAATCATGAATAAATCATATAAATCATAAGACATAAAGGTAACTTGATGCATTCATAACATTCTTACGTAGGGAGTAACCCTCATGGTTACGTTTGGAATACCCATCAAAGTATATTCCCTAAATCTTTTCAGAGAAACCTTAACATTTAACCCCTTCATGTTACACAATGAATTTGAGAGATATATCGGGCTCACCCGCCCCTAGTTTATCACGGAACCACCCATCTTCATAACAATGCCCAAGAACCATAACATAATCGTATCACATAAAACATGCATAAAGAAAACATAACATTTTCAATTTTCAATCACAATATATCAATACAAAACATTGATATAAAAACATTATGAAAACCATTTTCAATACCAAAATAAAAGAAAAGTAAAACATGGTATTTATTTTTCATTCAAAAAAAGTTGTGGCTTGTAGAGGAAGCCGAAAATCAAATAATGGTCACGGGGGCGGAGAAGTCGTTGTCGCCGCATACGTATGAAAAAAAACATTCCCTTTCTTCTTTTAGTAAATGTTTCATATAAAAAGATTACTTTTGAATAAACATAAAATTCAAAGGGGGTTATACACCATATAAAAGAAAGTTGTGTATAAAACAAAATATGCCTCAATGAAAGGAGATTGAGATGATGTCCCATACCTCGGGTCTGACTTGACTCGATCATTCTTTAATATCATGAATAATAAACTTGAGTTAATTTATACTTGCTTAAGAACCTTTTTCAAGTTCATTATTCCTTTTATATCACTTATTACCATGTTATGAACACTATGTAATTATTTAAGTTAATAATGGTCGTTTTGTCGATCATTGGTACTTGAGTCAAAAATAAACTCTTTATAATTACAAGTTGTCCATGGGGTAAAATATCCATTATATCCAGAATTATATTCATGATGTAGATATAATATATATCATATATATCCATTATATACATGCATTTATAATTTTACATAACATTTAGAGGTAATAAATGAAATGCACCGTTCATGGAGACGGTAGTCCGTACGTATGCATGAACGCTACTTTCATTTATATTTCCTATTTAATTTAATTGAATCATAATGATATAAAGGTATATTATAATTCTAGTATAATATCATATATAATATCATTAACTCCATCCTTTATACGTTCCACGTATGGCATTAACGAATCAAATCACTTTGAGGGGGCGGTAGTCCGCACTTCCAAAAATGAAGATATCGCGTTTACCCATAATGGAAACCATAAAGGTATGACAAAAATGAAAAATACAGAAGCTTAAGTAAAACATAAACATATTATATATCATATATAAATATAGTGACATCTTAATGGCCACCTTTGAAGGTGTTAGAATAATATTGAACAATCATCGTTTCGTGAGGCAGAAATTCGCCATCCACGGAAACAGTATGCTCTTTAACCATTAGATGTAGGTGTGTGTAAGTGTAGCTCGAATCATTATTATAACAACATCCTAGTATATAGAATATAATGGTTTTTTTACAAAATAAATGAATAAAAATAGTTTAGGGGGTTGGAGAAGCAAAATAAAACAAAAGAACACAAGTGAAGACATTACCTTTAAATCAGGTAACTGCCTTTAGTTTGAACCAAAAGGGTTTCTTGAAGAGCTTCCTGCCTAAGGTAAGGATTCTAGAATGAATAGAGGGATGTAGAGAGATAAAATTAGCCGAGCTTGGCCGAGACAATGGCTTGAGAAGTGTGGGTAAGGAGGTAGAGGTGTGGGCCTTTTATAAGAGGAGAGGAGGGGCACTCTTAGAAAGGTATAAAATGTTACTTTATTTTCAAATGAGTTTCGGATTTTAAAGGTCCCAAATTGATGTATTTCGAAGATAAGGTGATAAGAGTTCTAAATATACTCATACAATAGGTCTTTGACAATTGTAATTCTTAGTTTTAACATTATCTATTCATTTTATTTAAATCCTTTATTAATGAGGTAATCGCTACATCACCATGATGTCATAAATAATTTAATTTATTTAATGTATAAAAAAATAAAAAAATACTATGATGTAGGAAATATTTTTATCTTTACAATGACTATTTATAGTCTGAGATATCATTTATGTAGACAACATTAAAAATGTTTTACTCAGGTGATACATTCTTTAGTGATATTCTCCGTTCTTTAAAAATAAAAAGATAAAGTGTCGCATTCACCCAAAAGTGATTCCATGGGGTCCCTAAGTTTGGCACAAGGCATCCCATGATCGGATATTACACAAAAATTATCATTAGGACACATGTTGGGGTAATTTTTAATTGTTATGATATTATTTTATTATCCTTAACTACCCGATTACAAATTAATCAAGATAATTAACGATAATTATCGTCGTTACTATTCACAAAGTCCAAAAACAAAAGAGTCTTGATTACAGAATTTGGAACTTCTGATTCAAAATATGTAATCCATTTTACCAAATTAAAAACACAGAAATTTCAATAATTAATTTAAAATAATTCCCGTTGTCAAAACAAATAACGGGTTTTTTCGAAACAATATCTATGAAAAGTTTGGCATTAGTTTATGACCAATTCCAAAGTGAAATTAATTCTAATGACCACTATTGTATTAAATGGTAAAAATATATTATAATAACACTTTAAAACTAAATAAAAAGATAATATAACCATATAATTAAATTAGATGAAAAAACAGTTTTGATGTAAAATGCAGTATTTTTCAATATTCATTAAAAAATGAACATTGTCAGAAAAATACCAAAAATTTATCCAAAGTAAATTTCAATTTTCCAATCATAAATAATAAGATTATTTTGACAAAGAAAGCTTATAAAATTGTCAAAAGTTTTATAAAAAGTGGTTTGCCATCAAAATGCAGTAAAACAATCTTTTAAAAAATATTAGTGTATTCCGTGCTTAAGATTGGATTTATTCTCATTTTAAGCCTCTAAAACACTATCTAATTCGTAAATAGACATAGATAAGAATATATATTATTCATTACTAACTTGGGATGTTACATCCTTCCCCCCTTTATAAAATTATGTCCCCATAATTTATTTACCTATCGAATAAGTGGGGGTATTTATCCCTCATTGCATTTTCAGATTCTCATGTCGCCTCTTCACTCATGTGGTTTTTCCATAAAACATTTACTTGATGAATCACCTTATTCCACAACACTTGCTCCCTGTGGTCAAGAATCTGGACCGGTTGTTCCTCATAAGATAGATTCTCTTCCAGCTGAACTACCTCTGGACTCAAAACATGAGATGGATCTGGCATGTACTTCCTTAACATTGAAACATGAAAAACATTGTGTACCTGAGATAAAATCACAGGTAAAGCCACTCGGTATGCAACTGATCCAACTCTCTCCAGAATTTCATATGGTCCAATGAACCTTGGACTCATCTTTTCTTTCTTAAAAAATCGCATCACACTTTTCCATGGTGAAACTTTGAGAAAAACATGATCACCTACCTCAAAAGAGAGATCCATCCTCATGTTGTCCACATAACTCTTCTGCCTACTCTGAGCTGTTCTCATGTGTTTCTGTATCATCTGAACTTTTTCTGCCAACTCTTCTAACAATTCTGGTCCCATAAACTTCCTTTCACCTACTTCGTCCCAAAAAGCTGGAGTTTGACATCGCTTCCCATATAATGCCTCAAATGGTGCCATCTGTATACTGGAATGAAAACTGTTATTATAAGAAAACTCAACCAAAGAAAGATGTTGGTCTCAACTTCCCTGATAATCCATCGAACAAGCACGTAGCATATCCGCCAAAGTCTGAATTGTTTGTTCTGACTGCCCATCTGATTAAGGATGAAAAGCTGTACTAAAATTTAATTCAGTACCCAACGACTTCTGAAGGCCTTTCCAAAAGTTAGAAGTAAACCTGGGATCACGATCAAATACAATGGAGAGAGGAACTCCATGTAACCTGACTATCACTTTAAGATACAAATGGGAAAGTTGATCTAGGGAAAAATTATCTCGTATAGAAAGGAAATGAGAAGATTTAGTCAAGCAATCAACAATAACCCAGATTGCATTATTACCTCGAGGTGTCTTTGACAATACCACAACGAAGTCCATGGATATATTCTCCCATTTCCACTCTGGTACTAGTAAAGGATGAAGCATCCCTTTCGGTAACTTCCGCTCTGCTTTTACCCGTTGACAAGTCAAACGCTTCACAATAAAATCAGCAATATTCCTTTTCATTCCGTCCCACCAGTAATACTTCCAAAGATCTCTATACATCTTAGTACTGTCTAGATGATCTGAAAACAGAGAACTATGAGATTCACATAACAACTCTCTCTTCAACTGTGAATCACAAGGCACACACAATATCTTCCCAAATCTCAAAACACAATCATTATCAATGTTGAATTCAGGCAACTTACCCTTCTGAACTAGCTCTACCTTTTTCTGCAACTTGCTGTCTTGCTTCTGTGCTTGCTTAATTCTGTCTGATAGAGATGATTTCACTGATACCTGAAACAAAACAGAAGGACATCCTGCACCAAAAACTTCTATGCCAAAGTTCATCAAATCCTTAACCAAAGGATCACATTCCAAAGGCAATATTTTTAATGAAGAATTACTTTTTTGACTCAAAGCATCAGCCACTTTATTTTCTTTTCCTGGGTGGTAATGAATTGTACAATCATAATCCTTGATTAATTTTAGCCATATCCTCTGTCTCATGTTCAATTCTTTCTGAGTGAATATATAATTTAAACTTTTGTGGTCAGTATACATTTCACACTTTACTCCATACAAATGATCACCCCAAATCTTTAAAGCGAAAACAACAGCAGCTAATTCCAAATCATGTGTAGGGTAATTTACCTCATGAGTTTTCAACAGTCGTGAAGCATAAGCAATTACCTGATCATTCTGCATTAGGACGCAGCCGAGTCCTTTAAATGAAGCATCTTTGTAGATAACAAACTCACCATTCCTAGAAGGTAGTGCCAAAACTGGAGCATTCACCAATCTTCTTTTCAATTCCTAAAAACAATCATCACATTCTTTTGTCCAGATAAACTTAACACCCTTCTGAGTTAGCTTAGTCATTAGACTAGATAACTGTGAAAAATTTCTAACAAACCATCGGCAATAGCCTGCCAAACCAAGGAAGCTACGAATCTCAGTTATATTTGTGGGTCTTGGCCATTATTAAACAACCTTTGTTTTTGTAGGATCAATAGTTATCCCATCTTTAGAAACAATGTGACCAAGGAAAGAAATTTGTTACAACGAAAACTCTCACTTTCTGAATTTTCCCATACAATTTATTTTCTTTTAAGGTTTGAAAAGTAACCCTTAAATGTCTTTCATGCTCCTCTTTACTTTTAAAAAACACCAAAATATCATCAATGAAAACAACCACAAACTTATCGAAAAACTCATGGAAAATTCTATTCATAAGGTCCATAAATACAGCAGGTGCATTGGTTAGCCCAAAAGGCATTACTACAAATTCATAATGGCCATATATTGTACGAAACGCGGTCTTTGGAATATCTGCTTTCTTTACCTTCAACTGATGGTACCCCGATCTCAGGTTAATCTATAAAAAAACTGATCTCCCTGGAGCTGATCAAACAAGTCATCGATATGAGGCAAATGATATTTGTTCTTAACAATGATGTTATTCAAGGCTCTATAATCAATGCAAAGTATCATTGAACCATCATTCTTTTTAACAAATAAAATAGGAGCACCCTATGGTGATGTGCATGGTCGAATGAAACCTTTCTCTAATAATTCTTGCAATTGCTCCTTCAACTCTAAAAGTTCAATTTGAGCCATTCGATAAGGGGGTTTTAAAATTGGCTTAGCATTAGGAACTAAGTCAATGATAAATTCAACTTCCCGATCTGGTATTATTCCATGCAACTCATCAGGAAAAACATCAGGATACTCATTTACCACTAGAACATCATTAATCTGAACAGTTCCCTTGTTTTCAACGATATGTGCAAGGTAACATTATTTCCATCTTTTACAAGTTTCTTGGCCTCTTGAAATGTTATCAACAGTAAGGGTTAATTCTTGTGCAAAACTGAAATTTTTTCTGAAAAGAAACTTCTTTAGCTCTACAGCAAATCTTAGCATGGTAAATAGAGAGCCAATCCATACCCAGGATAACAACAAACTCTACTAGTGGTAAAACAATAAGGTTTGCAGGTAGGTTCTTTCCACAGATAAGGAAAAGAAGATTCTTATAAATTCTTTTTGCCTCAAAATTTCCCCCAGGTGTTTTTACCAAAAGTTCAGGAGTAATTTATTGAGATGGTATTCCCATTTTACTAGAAAAGTTTTCAGAGATGAAAGAATGTGTAGACCCTGAATGAAAAAATACACTGGCATAATCTAAAAAAACAAACAAAGTACCTGATACCACTTCATTTGATGGCCCAACATCTGCTGAAGTAGTTAAAAAGGATTTCACCACCCCTTTCTGCTTGTAGTCTAACTGCTTCCCATCACTCAAGCTCTTTGTTGGACACTCGTTTGCATAGTGACCCATCTCATTGAACTTAAAACATTTCACTTATTGTAAATCAAATTTGGACTTACCATCACCTTGAACTTTTTCAGTGCAATCACGAGCCTTATGTCCCATCTTACCACATCGGTAACACTTTCCAGAATTCAGAAGACATTACCCAACATTCCTTTTACCACATTTATCACAAACGGGAAACTTAGTTTTCTTACCATCAGACCTTTTTGAATAATTCTTCCCTTTCTCCTGCCACCTTGGTCTCTTCTTTTGTTGGTTGTTATAGAACACTTGATCATCAGGAAACTCCATTTCCACCTTCTCAGCACATCGAACAAGCTTTTCATAACTTTTAAAGTCACGAGAAGCCAATTCCCTTTGATATTTTGGCTTTAATCCTGAGTAAAAATGATTGATTTTACTATCAAGTTCTCGGATAAAATTTGGAGCATACCTTGCCAATCGAGTGAACCTCCCTTCATAAGAATCCACTGAGTTGTCCTCTTGCCTCAATTCCAAGAATTGTTTTTCCATCCTAATTCGAAAAACCTTAGGAAAATACTTCTCAAGAAACATACCTTTGAATTCATCCCAGTCGAGAGCATCAATCTCATCAGCGTCCCTGATATTTTTAACCATCGACCACCACTGAACTGCTTCACCCTCCAAACGGTAAATTGAAAGACTAACCTTTTGATTGTTTGAACACCCCATGACATCGAAAATATTCTCCAGTGCTTTAATCCACCCTTCAGCTAGCACAGGGTCAGATGATCCTCTGAATGATGGGAGATGTTTCCTCATGAAATGTTCCACCACTAACATGTTCCTCTGCGGTTGATCTGGCCGATCTCATGCATGGATACCACCACCATTTATCGCTTGATTCAACTGCACCATTACTGCAACAAAATATTCAGTTCCAAGTCTGACCATCTCAGGATGCTGATTCGGAAGGTCATTTTCGTCTGTATGCCTTCCTAGCACTACTTCCCTGTTTCCTCTGCGGAAAACCATTCTGAACAAACATGTCTTAGATGAAGCGACATAGTAATATTCAAATGCTATATCATTTCAATTTGACTATAAAAAAATATTTTTGGATAATCATTTAATAGAATTCTAACTCCTAACGTTATCTAAACCTCCCTATGATACCAACTATAAGGCCCTAGCATTAAAAATTACCTAATCTTGTGTTATTACAAGATTACACATTGAGGATCTTTTCAGGTTTAGAGTTTTAGAGAATTAGATCATAAATCATGCATTACATTCCACATTTAAACAAAGTGGTTACATAAAACACAGTATTCATTTTTTCCCATCAACAGAAACACATTTAAAACAAAACATGGATTCTTTCATGAAATTTTTTTGACCCTATCATCACATCATGTACCTTTCCCTTGACCGGTTAAAAACATTTCAAAAATATGGGATGAGCATAAAAATCTCAGTAAGGGATATAAAAGTATGAAATAAAAACATTAGTCCATGTATAAAATCATACTTTACTCATAAAACATAATCATTTTAACATACCTCATCAAATCATGAATAAATCATAGAAATCATAAGACATAAAGGTAACTTGAGGCATTCATAACATTCTTACGTAGGGAGTAACCCTCATAGTTACGTTTGGAATACCCATCACAGTATATTCCCTAAATATCTTCGGAGAAACCTTAACGTTTAACCCCTTCACATTACCCAATGCATTGGAGAGCTATATCGGGCTCACCCGCCCTTAGTTTATCACAGAACCACCCTTCTTCATAACAATGCCCAAGAACCATAACATAATCGTATCACATAAAACATACATAAAGGAAACATAATATTTCCACTTTTCAATCACAAGATATCAATACAACACATCGATATAAAAAAATTATGAAAACCATTTTCATTACCAAAATAAAATAAAAGTAAAACATGGTATTTATTTTTCATTCAAAAAAAGTTCTGGCTTGTAGAGGAAGCCGGAACTCAAATAATGGTCACGGGGGCGGAGAAGTTGTTGTCGCCGCATACGTACGACAGAAAAAAACCCCTTTTGTTGTTTTGTAAACACTTAGTATAAAAATATTCCTTTTGAATAAACCTAAAAGTAAAAGGGGTTTATACACCGTATAAAAAAAAGTTGTGTATAAAACCAAATATGCCTCAATGAAAGGAGATTGAGACAATGTCCCATACCGCGGGTCCGACTTGACTCGATCGTTCTTTAAAATCCTGAATAATAAACTTGATTTAATTTTTACTTGATTAAGAACCTTTTTCAAGTTCATTATTCCTCTTATATCACTTATTACCATGTTATGAACACTATGTAATTATTTAAGTTAATAAGGGTCGTTTTGTCGATCATTAGTACTTGAGTCAAAAATAAACTCTTTATAATTACAAGTTGTTCATGTGGTAAAATATCCATGATATACAGAATTATATTCATGATGTAGATATAATATATATAAGATATATCTAGTATATATATGCATTTATAATATTACATAACATTTAGAGGTAAGAAATGAAATGCACCGTTCATGGAGACGGCAAGCCGTACATACGCATGAACGCTACTTTCATTTCTATTTACTATTTAATTGAATTGAATGATAATGATATAAAGGTATATTATAATTCCAATATAATATCATATATAATATCATTAACTCCATCCTTTATACGTTCCACATATGGCATTAACGAATCAAATCACTTTGAGGGGGCGGTAGTCCGTATTTCCAAAAATGAAGATATCGCGTTTACCCATAATGGAAACCATAAAGGTATGCCAAAAATGAAAAATACAGAAGCTTAAGTAAAACATAAACATATTATATATCATATATAAATATAGTGACATCTTAATGGCCACCTTTTAAGGTGTTAAAAGAATATTGAACAATCATCGTTTCGTGAGGCAGAAATTCGCCATCCACGGAAACAGTATGCTCTTTAACCATTAGATATAGGTGTCTGTAAGTGTATCTCGAATCCTTCTTATAAAAACATCTTAGTATATGTAATATACTGTTTTTGTTACAAAATAAATTAATAAAAATAGTTTAGGGGGTTTGGGAAGCAAAATAACACAAAATAACACAAGTGAAGACATTACCTTTAAATCGGGTAACTCCCTTTGGTTTGAACCAAAAGGGTTTCTTGAAGAGCTTTCTGCCTAAGATAAGGATTCTAGGATGAAGAGATGGATGTGGAGAGATAAAATGAGCAGAGCTTGGCCAAGCCAATGGCATGAGAAGTGTGGGTAAGGAGGTAGAGGTGGGGGCCTTTTATAAGAGGAGAGGATGGGCACTCTTGGAAAGGTATAAAATGTTACTTTATTTTCAAATGAGTTTCGTATTTTAAAGGTACCACATTGATGTATTTTGAGGATAAGGTGATAAGAGTTCGAAATATACTCATACAATAGGTCTTTGACAAGTGTAAGTCTTAGTTTTAACATTATCTTTTCATTTTATTTAAATCTTTTATTAATGAGGTAATCACTGCATCACCATGATGTCATAAATAATTTAATTTATTTAATGTATAAAAAAAATAAAAAAAATACTATGATGTAGGAAATATTTTTATCTTTCCAATGACTATTTATATTACAAGAGATAATTTATGTAGACAACATTAAAAATGTTTTACTCATGTGATACGTTCTTTAGTGATATTCTCCTTTCTTTAAAAATAAAAAGATTATGTGTCACATTCACCCTAAAGTGATTCCATGGGGTTCCTATGTTTGGAACAAGACATCCCATGGTCGTCCATGACACAACCAGTTCTGTTGGGACACATTTTTGGGTCATTTGTTATTATTATGATATTATTTTATTATCTATAACTACCCGATTACTAATTAATCAAGATAATTAACGATAATTACCATCGTTACTATTCACAAAGTCCAAAAACAAAAGAGTCTTGATTACATAATTTGGACCTTCTGATTCCCAATATGTAATCCATTTTACCAAATTCCAAACACAGAAATTGCAATAATTAATTTAAAATAATTCCCGTTGTCAAAACAAATAGCGGGTTTTTTTGAAACAACATCTATGAAAAGTTTGGCATTAGTTTATGCCCAATTCGAAAGTGAAATTAATTATAATGACCACTATTGGATTAAATGGTAATAATATAATCTAATTACACTTTAAAACCAAATAAAAATATAATATAACCATATAATTAAATTAGATGAAAAAACATTTTTGATGTAAAATGCAGTATTTTTCACTATTCATCAAAAAATGAACATTGTCAGAAAAATACCAAAAATTTATCCAAAGTAAATTTAAATGTCCCAATAATAAATAATAAGTTTCTTTTGACAAATAGAGCTTATAAAAGTTTCAAAATTTTGATAAAAAATCGTTTTCCATCAAAAGGCAGTAAAACAATCTTTTAAAAAATATTAGTGTATTCCATACTTAAGATTGGATTTATTCTCATTTTAAGCCTCTAAAACACTATATAATTCATAAATAGAAATAGATAAGAATATATATTATTCATTACTTACTTGGGATGTTACATCCTTCCCCTCTTTAGAAAATTTCATCCCCGCAATTTTTTTACTTATCGAATAAGTGGGGGTATTTATCCCTCATTGCATTTTCAGATTCCCATGTTTCCTCTTCAATCATGTGGTTTTTCCACAAAACCTTTACTTGACGAATCACCTTATTCCACAACACTTGCTCCCTGTGTTCAAGAATCTGGACCGGTTGTTCCTCATAAGATAGATTCTCTTCCAGCTGAACTACCTCTGGACTCAAAACATGAGATGGATCTGGCATGTACTTCCTTAACATTGAAACATGAAAAACATTGTGTACCTGAGATAAACTCGGAGGTAAAGCCACTCGGTATGAAACTGATCCAACTCTCTCCAGAATTTCATATGGTCCAATGAACCTTGGACTCAACTTTCCTTTCTTACCAAATCACATCACACTTTTCCATGGTGAAACTTTGAGAAAACATGATCACCTACCTCAAAAGAGATATCCTTACTCCTGTTGTCCGCATAACTCTTCTGCCTACTCTGAGCTGTTCTCATGTGTTTCTGTATCAGTTGAACTTTTTCTGCCAACTCTTCTACCAATTCTTGTCCCATAAACTTCCTTTCACCTACTTCATCCCAAAAAGCTAGAGTTTGACACTGCTTCCCATATAATGCCTCAAATGGTGCCATCTGTATACTGGAATGAAATCTATTATTATAAGAAAACTCAACCAAAGAAAGATGTTGGTCCCAAATTCCCTGATAATCCATCGAACAAGCACGTAGCATATCTTCCAAAGCCTGAATTGTTCATTCTAACTGCCTATCTGATTGAGGATGAAAAGCTGTACTAAAATTTAATTCAGTACCCAACGACTTCTGAAGGCCTTTCCAAAAGTTAGAAGTAAACCTGGGATCACGATCAGATACAATGGAGAGAGGAACTCCATGTAACCTGACTATCTCTTTAAGATACAAATGGGGAAGTGATCATGGATTTTTATTTATGGGGTGTTGAATGAAGTTCTACTCTCACTAGTCGATTGGACTGAGGCTCAAAACCCCACAACTTAAATTCATGGGTTATGGAGTTAGACTGATGCTGTAGGCCCCTAAAGGTTGCATTCTAAGGGTACCTAGACTAAGGCTCCAAGGTAAGTGTGATGAAATTAATAAGACTACCTAGACTGATGCACCAAGGTATGTGTAATGAATTTTATTGTGTGATTTTCCCTAGTGAGATAGGGAACTTGATTTATTACAAAATTCATAGTGTTTGAATGGAATAAGCTGTTGTGAGAGAAACATAATCCTTAACCCATAGTGTTAAGAGATTAAAATGGTTTAATTAAATAATTATTTACTAATGGCATATTATTACTCCTTATCTTATTGTATAATATTAGTGGATGCATACAACATATGTTTACACTAGATATTTTTTAGACACTGGTGGTGTTGGACTATTAAGTTTTACTCACACCATGATTTGGTGTCCATTGGGTACCTGAGAAGATTTCATGGTTAAAGGGAAGGACAAGGGGAAAATCCCTATACTAGAGGGTTGAGTTAGGATTTAGATGTCCATGTATAAGGATTCATACATGGAGTATGGTACCATTTTTGGGATTTAGATATTTTTACTTATTTTGGGTTTCTTTCACTTTTGGATGTATTAAAATGAGATGCCATATTTAGTGTCTAGGTGTAGTTGTACCCAATTTTGAGAATTGGTTTGTAATGCATGTTTCTATTTTTTATTATTTCCTTTATTTAATATGTTATCTTCTATATATTATGTTGATAAATAGTGTATAGTATCCCCACATGATCTACTAGACCCTCTTTTCTAGTCAAAAAACTCTAGAGTACATGGAGGAGCACATGAGGTCATGTGGAGACCCAGCTCAGGGCACAGATTTAGTGTCTTCTAGGTTTGGGGACACTATAAAGTGGAATCAAAGTAGTTATTTTATTTTATTTATTATTTGGGAATGGTATACCGTAGATTAAGAAGTGTTGGGACTTGTAAATGAGCTCTTACATGGGAGTATCTAACCTATGTATGAGGGAAACACCAAGTACACATGGTGGTAATTATTGTTATTCATGTGTGTTGTTACGGTTAGATGGTATTTCACCATTGAGTGATTCTCTTGTTGAGTGATGTGACTTTTTTATGATATTTTTCTTATGGATAAAATTGAATGAGTTTTTGATTTCATGCTTCATTATAGGCACCTAGGGGTATAGGTGATATGCATCATGCTAGGAATAGATGGGAAGGATGTGTGGGACATGAAGAGTATAATGCATTTAACTTCCTTGAAAATTTAAAGAAAAAAATGTCTGATAAATATGATAAAAATGGTTAAATGAAGAAAGTGTGAATGAATGTTTAAAGAGTTATGTTAAATGAAATGTTAACCTGATATATAATCTTGATTGTAATAAGTTGTGAAAAGAGAAGGGTGTATAAAAGAGAAAAATATACATTGTGAAAGTGAAAATGGTTAAAAATGGATGTTTTATAAAAAGGGTTCTTATGGTTGTGTGAGTTGGTTTTCCTGTTGAGCATGACCAGTGGTAGGGATGGTTGGTGTGGTGATAGAAATTTGATGGTATATGAGGGAATAGTGTTTGTAAAATGGGTTGTTTATGGATAGTGGAGAGACCTATTGTGTGTAAACTGTGGAACCATTATGTTCCATGTCCTAAGAATTATGTTTGGAATTGTAGAGAAATTCTACCATGATGACACGTGATAAATGGGATATAAGAGGATATCACCAAGAATGTTCCCCCCACAAGTGGAGAAAGAGACCTCAAAATTATAGGGTAAGAGAGGATAAGAGATTCTCTTCGAGAACTTTACTCATTTTATGCAGATAATGGAATAGGACCACAGGAGGGTTTCATAGATCATGTTTTAATGGGATAGAGAGTTTTGGATGCAACACCCTATGACCTTTACCATAGTGGGTGGACATCAGGTAGCCAAATTCTAGATAGAGTCCATGCAGACAATACATGATCACATAGAGACTCATCCAGAGAAGAGAGTCAACATTGAAGCATACCTGTTGTGAGGTCAAGAAAAGTGGTGGTGGCACATCTTGGTGTATATTGAGAAAGTAGAGGGTGGGATATGGAAGGTTTTCCCTGAATAGTTTTTTGGAGAATTACTATCTAAAGAACTTGAGGTAAGCGAAGGCTCCGTAGTTTATATGGCTGACCCATGGGACTATTTTAGTGATGGATTATGTTTGCCCTTTCATGAACTTTCAATGTTTTGTTCTAGATTTGTTAGGGAATGAGTAACTTATGGAGAGAAGTATCTTGAATATACTTATACATAATATCAAGTCCTAGGTAGACATATTCCACTTAAATAGGTTTGTAGATGTGAAGAATAAGGCCCTTATCTAAGATAGAAATATCAATGAGGATTTTAGTGGTGGAAATTTGGTTTTAGTTGGACAATTTGGTGGTGCTACATCTGATGATAATAAGTTATATTTTGAGAGTGTCCACCAGGGTAGCTATAGATAGTGTAGTCATCAAAAGTACTAGTTTATTAGGGTAGTGAACAATTCTTCTGTTATCAGTGCGGTAAGCCAGGAAACATGCCGAGGTAGTGTCCCCAACCACCAGTCAAGTTCCGCACATGTGATAGGATAGGTAATGTGCAATGGTTATGTATAAGCCCTCAATATTTGGGAAATGATGGAGGGATGAGGTCATTATAGAGTGCGGGTAGGGGGTCATTTACCCCATATCAGGCAGGATACTAGAGCTCTACCAACCGTACCGGTCGGGGTAGTGGACATAGTTCTCAAGGAAAATGGAATCATTATCAACAAGGTATTTCTACACAATAAACTCAAATGAAAACTGAGGGTATAGAAACATTTCTTATTGATGTAGTTCAACCTAACTATTGAGGTGGTGAGGCAGGTTGATCGACAGTTTGAGGTACGATTCTTGTAGCTTCTATGCTTACTAGTGATTTTTTTGTTACCAGTGCCCCACATTGTTTCATTTGTACTTATCTTATGGTTATTTTGTGTCTATCTATGGAACATGTGTGTGGGTTTATGCATATTGATACACTGTTAGGGGTAATATTAGAAAATATCCAACAGTGTAAAGGTTGTACTCGTGAAGTCGGTTGGTATAATTTCCTATGGCACTTTTTTTCCCAAGATGTGAGGTTTTGATTTGATTTTGGGTATCAATTAGATAGCATTTTACTAGAACCATATTGATTATTACCATTATAGGGTAACATTTATGTTAGTTGAGGGATACATATATGTCTATCAAAGAGAATGGGACATCTGAGAAAGCTGTGCAACCCCATTCTGTCAGTAATTTGGTGAGATTACAACCCTATTGGCTTGTCTTATGATTGGGGATGGGGGAGTAGAGAATTTTGTGTTTTCTCCAATGGTGGATCAGTTTTAGGATATGCCTCCTGAGGATGTGTTGGGGATATTTCTTGAGAGGGATGTGGAGTTCATGATAGAGATACTTCCGGGATAAGAACTAGTTTCCATTCTACCGTATAGAATGGAATTGACGGAACTCCAGGAACATAAAACTCAGTTAGAGGAGTTGGGAAATAAGGGGTTTATTCATATGATTACATCAACATCGGGATCTCCTGTGTTTTTTTTCAGGAAGGATGAAATATCTTTTTGGTTGTGTGTAGATTATTGGAATCTGAATCATATGACCTTGAAGAACTACCATTATCTTCCTCAAATAGATGATATTTTTGGCTAGCCAGATGGTGCCTCAGAGTTCTCTAAGATTGATATGAGGATAGGTTATCATCAGTTAATGGTGAGACCTTATGATTCATAACTAAATGCATTCAAAATTAGGAATGGGTTATATTAGTTTTTTGTGATTCCATTTGGATTAACCAATGTGTCAGCAGTGTTTATGGCCCTAATGAAAAAAATTATTCAACCTTACCTATATCAGTTTACATGAGTCTTTTTTGATGACAACTTGCAGTACTCTAAGTCTCATGAAGTTCATTCCAAACATCTTTACACCATCCTGAGTATAATAAGAGAGCATAAAAAATTATCCATGATATACCAAGTAGGGCGTCATGTTTCGATGGTATAAGGAGTGTGAGAAATCTTTTAAATAATTGAAGAATTATATAAAAACTGCATCGATTCTGATCTTACCTAAGCTAGGTAATGAATATACCTTGTTTTTTGATGCATCTGGTTTTGGTATTGCGATAGTGTTGATTCAAGAAGATTTTTTCACCACGTATATGTCACTAATGTAAAGTCCTCATGAATGTAATTACTACACTCAGGATGTTGAGTTATTTAGGGTGGTTTATTATTTATATTTTTGGACACACTACTTGTTGGGAGAACAGTTCGCTGTCTATACCAACCATAAAAACCATAATTAAATCATCTATTAGTGTGATTTTAATCTTCATAAATTAAGTTGGATTGAGAACATGCAATATTTTGACATTGAGATGGTTTGTACACTAGGAAAGAGTAATAGTGTTGTAGATGATTTTATTCAGAAGACTCAAAATCTAGAAGTTTAGGAATGTAATTCCTAGTGGATGATGATGAAATTATTTTCAAAGATGCATCTAGAGGTTTCATATGGACCAAGATAGAGGACCCTTTCATCCTTGGTAGTTGAGTCCACCCTTTTGATCTAGATAAAGGGGAAGAAACAGGGGGATTCCAAATTTTTGTATTTAAGGGAATGTCTTAATGGCGAGGAGTAACCTTTTGGTTGGATGGTTGGTGATGATGAAATAATTTATGTTTTTGGATGTGTAATTGTGCCAATGTGTATCCAAGAAGTGTTGATGTGTGTGTTTCCTAAATCAAAGTGGTCAATGCATCTAGGGTTGACCAAAATGTATTGTGATATTCATAGAATTTTTTGGTGTCCATTGATGAAGAAAGAGGTTGTAATTTTTTTGGTACGATGCCTTACCTATCAGTATGTGAAGGATGAGCATCACTGGCTGAGTGGTTTTCTTTAACCATTTCCCATCCCAGAAAGGAAATGGGATTATGTAATGATAGATTTCATGGTGGGTCACTGGAGGATGCCTTAGAATAATGATTTGATATCGGTAGTTATGGATCAGTTGATCATGTTGTCTCATTTTCTTTCCAATTCTAGTGACATTCATAGTGGATCATTGAGGTGTGTTGTATATTTAGGAGAAAGTATGGTTTCATGGGGTGTTGTGTACAATAGTTTTAGATCATGATCCACTTTTTACATTGTGCTTCTGGAAAGGATTATAGAAATAACATGGTACCCATGTGTTTTTTATTTATGGATTTCCACCCACATATTGAAAGGAAATCATATCTTATCATTTAGGTACTAAAGGAAATGTTGAGGGCTTGTGTATTAGATTTTGGTGGATCATGGGAGAAGAAATTTTCACTTGTTGAGTTTTATTACAAGAATAATTATCTTTCCAAAATTAAGATGACATCATTTTAGGAATTCTATAGTAGACCATGTAAATCTCTTTTCTTTTAGGATGATTTTAGGGAATCAGGATTGTTGGGACCCAGTCCTAACAACTCAGAGTAGGAAATAGTTTATTTTATTCAAAAACACAGGGAAAAAAATTATAGTTAGAAGAAGTCATATCAATATCAGTATCATATGCCTCTTGAGTTTGTGGTGGGTGGTTATATGTTTCTTTGGATGTCATCATGGTTGGGTCACCGTAGGATTTAGAAACAGGGAAATTTAGTGCCCATTTACGTGGGTCCATTTTTGATTGTGGAGAGGATCAAATCATTGGTGTACTGATTGGATCTTTCACAATGGTATATTGGCATGAATTATTTTTTTAGGTGTAAAATATTCAGCTATATCACCCTGAACCATCACATGTGATTGATATTGAGGATATTGAGCTTGAGGCTGATGCACCCTTTGAGGAGAATCTGGTTCATATTTGTGGATTGTAGTGAGAAATTATTATGGGGAGAGACTATGGCTTTATTTCAAGATTTATGGAAACATGGTAATTTTTAGGAATAATCATGAGAGAGATATGGATATATGGTTCCCATGTCCTAATCTCTTTAGCTTGTAATCTCTGAAATGTTGAAAGTGTGGCTCAAGGATGAGTTTTTATAAGGTAGGGAGTTTGTAAGAGCCCAAAATTCATGGTGATATTTCCTAATATTTTTTAAATCCCTTAAAGTTGGATAATTTAATGTTTTCTGGCTATTTTAAGAAGCTTGAGGGTGTTTCAGGGGTTCAGGACATGAATAAAAGGGAAATAGGGTCATCCTTTGTATGTTTCATGGTTGGTTCATGGTTAGTAAGAGCTGTGCACCTAGAAATTTATAGAAAGGGGGAGTGGTGAATGGTTATGTAAATTAGGAAAGGGGGAGGCTAAACCTTATGTCTTTGGATAGAGGAATTTTTCATGGTTGGTGCACAGTTTGTCAAACTATGTGGGGTCCCCATATATACAAGTGACTTGGACCCCCCTTTTGGGTAAAGGGTAGAGCAAAGTTGGTGCATGGTTTGTAAAACCATAAATGATACCTATGAAATAATGTTTCTTGAAACCCAGTTTGATAGAGGCCAGTGCACGGTTAGCACATGTTTTGGTAAACTATGCAGCCATACCGTGCTCCTCATTAAAAGTTGGATTTTTCCAATTTCCCCCTCAATATTTTAAGGTATTTCACTCGATTTATTCCCCAATTTCTTATACAAAAACCCTAGTGATGAACCAATTTGACCAAGGCTTCCTAAGGATAGATCTCATTTTTTTCTACACCGTTTAGAGTGTCGTTTTGTGGGGATCAAAGCTCTGAGTAATTCTAATTCTCCTCTTCCTTCTATTTACAGAATATGGATTGTGGTTTTGTTCTAATTTTAATTATATAAAACACTCTTTTTTTTATTGGATTCTACATTTGGGATTCAAAGGGTGTTCGAATCCAAGTTATAGGCCAAGGTTAAACATGCATTCATCTCCAGAATCAAGGTAGGTGGTCTGTAAGTTATATCCCATAGTCTTGATGTTTATTTGTGCTTATGTGGACATGTTATTGGTTCTTTTTAGGGTTATTTGATTATTTTAGTTGTAACTGGTATAATTTTTGTATAAATTTTGAATTTAAATCCTCATGATCCCCATTGTATGAATTGAGGATAATTAAACTAGTTTTATGGACACCCATTGGGTACATCATCATCCAGAACATGTAAATTGTAAAGTTGAACACGAAATTGTTTATTATAAAGTTGATCCCATGATTTATATGTGTTGAAAAGTTTGTTTAAACTATGAAAGGCTATAATTATAGTTGTTTTTTGTTATTAATAATGGTATAATTGATTGTTTAAAACAATAGGAATGGGTTACATTAATTAAATTTATTATGAAAAAGGGTTTATGAAATGAAATGGGAATATATTAATGAGTTAAGGCATGATGATAAATTGATATGATGATAAAGTAGTGGTTTGTGAATGTCATGTGAAATGTTTGTGTATTCTTCTTCATATGGTAAATGTGGATGATGGTTAGTGGAACCATGTGAACATGGATTTGTAGTTTTAGAGTGTTTACTCATGTTATACTCCCATGGGTCAGGTTGGAATGAGTCTATAAACCCCACCACTAGAATGAACATGTTAGGGAGTCATATTAATGCGCTAGGCACCAAACAGTTTCATTGTATGATTAACTAGATTGTGGATACAAGGTAAGTGTGTTAAAATTGGATAATACTAACAGGACTAACACTCCGATGTATGTGTAATGACTTTTTTTGTGTGATGTTTTCCCTTGTGAGATAGGGAAATTTATATATTACCTTATGCATAGTGGTTGACCAGAATAGGACGCTGTGAGATTAAAGGAAACCTCAACCCAGATACTTAGGTAATGATAATAGTTTAATTAAATTATGATTTACTAATGGAATCTTGTTAATTCTTATTTACTTGTTATATAATAGCACATGGATACTCTATCTATTCAAACTAGATATTACATAGACACTATTAGTGGTGGCCTACTGAGTCATACTCAAACCCTCATAGAGCTGTCATTGGGTACCAAAGAGAATATCATGGTTGTAGGTTTGGACATGAGAAAAGGCCCTATGTTATAGGTTTGAGTTGGGATTTTGATGTGCATGGATGGGGATCTGAACTAAGAGTTTGGAACCATTTTGAGCATTCAGCCGCTTGTCTTTATTTTGGGTTTCCTTCCCTATTGAAACTCTTATCATGGCATGGAATATCTAGTGTTTGCGTGTGTTTATAACTAATTTTGGGAACTGGTTGGTAAGTCATGTTTCTAGTTTTTTTTATTATTTCCATTATTTTATATATTATATACTATGTAATACTTTTATAAAGAGGGTATAGTCTCTCCATGTGATCAATTCGACCCTCACTGTTACTCGGCAGTCTCATGAATATGGGGTGGCACGATTGAGGTCATGTGGAAACCCAGCACGTGGACTAGTTTAGTGGATTCCGGGTTGGGGATGTTAAAATTGTGGAATAAATATATAATCCAATATTCTTTTAGGTACTTCCTCCTTTGAGTTATGATTTAAACATCTTTTTTTAACATTTTTTTACCATTAACTCTTGTTCTTCAAGTCTCATTCAGAGATGGATGGCCTTTTTTTGGGAAAATGTAGTAATGTTATGGGATATATCTAATTTTGAATTAATGGAGTCTCGGTATAAACATGTTAAACATGATTATGAGGGTTTTCTAGGAGTTTAGAAGGATCTATACGTGGTTTGGGATTTTCAGAGGATTTGGGGGTTAATGTTGTATTTATGAAATTTTCATGTTGTTTAAATGTATTAAACAACATGTAACTAATATCATATTGAATCCGTTAAAGGAAGATAGGCCATGAACTAGTTCAAGGCATGAATTAGTTACACGCTGTGAATCCACATTACATGATGTGTAATTTGTGAGTTGGGTTAAATTCACCCAAGGTGATGTGATTTTTAGAATACACTTAAATTGGGAATTACATGTGTTGTAATACATTTACACACACTTTACTTATTGGGTTCATTGATTAAAACCTTATCGCACATTTACATTTTTCATTCCACCACATGTAGTACTCGTCAATTATACCCTAAAAAATTTATAGGTTATTTTGGAGTGCATTCATTTATTTCAAACATCTTATTCAAGTGATCGATCCCTAGTGATTTATTTTTCTTAGTATTTAATTCCCCTTCTATTTCTCTCCAGTTGTGGTGACGGTATATCCTAATCGTTGTTAATTTTAGTTATTAATATTAATCTTTTTATAACTATATTTCTTCATATTGTCTTATGCACCATTATTCTTGTTGGAATTACCCATTTGAATTTTTTTTTGATAACTGTATTATGGTAGGTGGTCTAAAACCTAACCCTATAGTTTGTTTAATTTATATGTATATACATTTTTTTGAATTCCTTAGATAGAAAGTGAACATTAATAAATTTAATGATAAATATTGATACATAATGTGTTGGATTGTTCTTTAGATCCCTTTGGATTCAACGTTGTTGTGGCTTGGCTTGTGGATACCTATTGGGTGAGTGAACCATTTTATAATATTGAATTGGATAATGGAATAAGTCTATTTAGTATGATATGAGAACATAGGTGATTTCTTGATGTAAAAATTCTTTCATGATGGATTTTTTATCAAAATTATTAGAGATAATTTGATAAATAAATGAATGAGAAATTATAAGACAAATGGTAATTTTCATAATTATCCTTTAAGGATTATGGACTTATATTTTGATATCCCTGCTATTAGGACTTGTATTGAGTTTGGTGTTGTAATGATTTTATAGAGGGCTTGTCCCATTTTGATGATGTAATTCTTATACAGCTGGCTTGGCCCATATTGATGCTATGATGGATTGAACTAGTTTCATGTTCTACGGCATATATTGAGGGTTATTATAGGATTTTAAAATGCTTATATAGAAGTATTGGACCAATTAATGTTGAAATTATTATATATATGAATTTTCCTGAAGATTAAAATGTTTTTACATAGAGATTTTCTCAGTTACGTAATTATTCTATGATTTTTGGTTACGTCTGGAATGGTTGTAATATATACTTATAGATATTATATCATTGTAAAAAGGAAGGTTGATTGTTGTATTATACCAATTAATTAATTAATATGGTTATTTATCTCTTTATTACATGAACATATTACCAGACTGGTTTGGTCTAGACACGTTGTTGTTGACCTACTGAGTGTTATTGCCACATTATTCAGTTTTTTGTTTAGTACCCATGAAGATTACATAGATGTATGTCTGGATAATAGAAAAATACCTTGTAGCTGATTTTGGATTAATGGGTTGGATGGAGTTTGGATACTAGACCTACTTGGTGCTCAGGACCAGGGTATTTTGAGTTTATTTGTGTTATTTATTCCTTTTTTTTATTTTCATACAGATTGATATTTAGTTACATAGTAGAATACCATTTAATGGTTTACTATTATTTGGTTTATTGGTTCCAAATTTTTGTTCCCTATTGTAGGTTGTGCTCTTTCAACTATTTATGATTCTCTAGTATTTATTTTTTTGATTATTTACACTATGTTATAACTCTATACAAGAGTGTATAATATTTTTACTATACTTATCACTCCCATACTACAAGTTAGAATACTCTAGTGAATGAGGAGGATCTCTTGAGGTCCGATTACCAGCCTTATTATTCCACACGAGAGAGTAATAGATCGGGGGAACATTACAACGTGTTATTCATGGAGAAGTTTTTTCTTTTATGTTGCTTTAATATTTTGGAATAGTACAAAGGAGACTTAGATGTTTTGGGATCTAGTAATGACATAGTGTATGGGAGTAGCTAACCATTTTATGGGGTAATTTCTGAGTACCCATAAATAGGATTGATGTGCTTGATTTTGGCTTGTTAGTGTTTATTTTATATCACCGAGGGTGATTTATAAGTCATGTGATGTAATTTTTTTTGTAATGATATTGATTACTGAGATTTATACTTTTAGCCTGGTATTTTGTGTGATGAGTATTAATGCATCATGATAGGAACATTGGGGTATATCTTGAAATGAATTTTTCAATATAGGTAAATATTTATTGCATGTGATATACACTTTTATATGTAAACTATGAAATTAGATACCTATAATATCTAATAAATGGAATGAAGTAAATCTAATATCGTATAAAAAAATTGTAATCCATTTTTATAGAGATCATGAGCCAGTGAATCTCTGTTGTTATCACATGTTGAGGTTCACCTTGTTTTTATCCAATTTTCTAAGGAGTGTTTTTGTCTTTTTCAGAAAATCACTCCACATTATATTTTATTTGATAATTAGGAGGGTGAAAATCAGTTCACTCCCAACATAATAGAACTAGTTCTTTATATGGATTCAAATAATAAAATGGATGTTCAAATTTCTGACTACTTCTTGCAGGTTATTCCATTAATGGAAAGTGAGACTACATGCACCATGCATTCTATGTTTGAGATTATGACATATTTTCAGCTACAAAATCCACCTACATTCACCAGGGATGGCGACCACTAGGCTTCTGAGTACTAGATTGAGTCAGTCCAAATGATCTTGAAGCACATTGAGAAGCCGAAAGATAGGAGGGTGAGACCATATTCAAACATTGTTTGTGGAACTAATAAGTGTTGGTGTGATATTATGGAGTGGTATGGGTTGAAATAGGAGTTATATTAGATGGACTTAGAGGTGAAGCTCAAGAGAGACTTCTATCCAAAGATATTGGGTGATCAGAAGGATCACAAGTTCATGAACCTGACATAAGAGGGAATGCTAGAAATGGATTATGCTGGACTTTTCCCCAACATGAAATGTTTTTGACCATCGTTAGATGATGATTATATCTCAAGGTAGAGGTATTTTTAGGATGGGATTCACTATGAGATTAGGTCAAAGATGTCAATTTTATACATGAGTATATTTTCAAATGCAATGAATCAATAACTCATCACAAAAAGTAAATTTGAGAGAGTCCCTAAGAAATGGACATGTTGCTTTATTAGGGTGAACTAAGATCTCTTCTTCTGGTGGAATAAAAGGCAACTATGATAGTTCTTTTCAAGGAAAAATTAGGCAGAGCAGTTAGGGGTGTGGGAAGACATCTCCAAACCATGTTCTGTTAGAATGTTATTAGTGTGTAATTTTGGTTCACAAGAGGGATAAATTTCTGTACCCTACATTGGAAATTTATACATACAATTGGATGGGTCATAAATAGAAGTTTTATAGGAACTTATTGCATCAGATTAGCTTTAGGGAATCAGGATAAGTACTGGAGTCTAGGAAGGATTCAACTTCTCCTTAGCCAATAGGTAGCTAGATTTCCATAGGATGTTTAGGTTGAGGTAGGGGATATGGTACCCTAGTGTTGGTGATTTAGTACTAGGTAGATGGAATAACTCATGGGAGTCTAACTAGAGCCCGAGGTAGAGGGGATGGTCAGCTACATGTTATGTAGTCTACTCTGGCAAGTGTGGGTGTAGGAACTTCTACTGCTAGAGGTATGATTCTTACATCATCTACCCTTTATTTCATTTTTTTATAAAATATCATTGAATTACTTTTTATCTATAATTTTTTAACATTTTTTGGGTCATGTTATTGAATTCTTGTATGGTGTTATGACCATTTATACAATTATTGGAGTGTGGTCAATGAAAATCATACGTTATAAGGCATGTTCTATATAATTTCATGGTTACAATTTCTTTTTCAAACCATTTTACTGGAAATGATAGGTTTCAATTTTATCCGTTGTATGGATTGGCTAATTATATACCAATCCCATATCGACTACTACAGTATGAGGGTTACCTTAATATCTCTAGAAGGAGGAAGTTATTATCACTAGGTTGAGTGCGATCTTCAGGCTGGTTGTGCATTACCAATTCAATGCAGATTTTTTTGTATCAGAACTCAGATGAAATGACATACCCTAGATGGTGGTGGAATGAGGAAGGTTACATTTCCTTTAATGTTAGAACATTTTAAGATGCCTTTCCTAAAATTTTATTTGTATTAAAACCTAGAAAAAATATCAAGTTGATGATTGAGATGGTGACGGGTGAAGAGAAAATTACTATTCCACCATACCAGATATAACTAGCAGTGCGTCTATATTTAAAGGTTCAATTACAAGATTGGGAAGCCAATGGTTTCATACATCCTAATACATATCCATGGGGTTATATGTTTCTTTTCTCTAAGAAGGATTATTGGACAATATGCTAATATTTAGATTATTCAAGATTGAACTAGATGACGGTCAAGAACTAGAATCCATTCTGAGCATTGATGATATGTTTAACCTATTAAGAGGTGATAAGATATTCTCTATGATCAATTTGAGATCAGGATACCAACATTTCTTTGTAATACCATTAGAAATACCACATAATTCTTTTAGGAGTAGTTATGTCATGTATAAGATCATAGTGTCTCATTTTGGTTGGATGAACGCACTGGAAGTATTAATGGATTTAATGAATTGGAACATACAATTTTTTTTGGATCCGTTTGTGATGGTTTTTATCGATGACATATTTGTGAAATCCCAGTTAGCAGGATATCATGCCCAAAATCTTGACATCTTCTTCGGTACATTGAGAGAGCATTAAATTTAATCTAATCTAACCAAATTTAGTTTTTTGATTGATAAAGTGTACTTATTATGCCTAGTCATCTTAGAGGCAGTAGTATTAGTGGGGCCAAAGAAGGTTAAAACGTGGTTTATTGGGAGAAAATCAAGGATATCTTCAATATTATTAGTTTTATGGGATTGGGAATTTATTATTGAAAATATATCTAGTACTTATCCCACTTGGAAACACTAATGTCTTGGATGATCAAGAAATAAATGAAGTTTGTTTGGCCATATTATTTCAAGAGAGTTTTTCAAGAGTTAAAGAATAGGTTGACCATAACACATATTATCACTTTACCCATGATGGGTAAAACATATATATATTGTACTATGATTCATTTTAGGTTGGAATTAGAGTTTTTATGATGTAGGAAGATTGATCAGTTTCTTATGGACTCAAACAGGTGAGACCGCATCAGAGGATTTACCATACTCATGATTTGAATTTGATAGTGGTGGTTTATGGCCTGAGATGATGGATATATTTTCTTTTAGGTGAGAGTTAGGTGGTGTTAATATACCTAAAATGTCTCATGTATATCATTTCTCAACAAGACTTGAACCTTTGGCAAAGGAGGTGGGTCAAGTATTTGTAGTCTTCTTACTTTGAGTTGACTTATACACCAAAAAAGGGAAATTTAGTTGTCAATTACTTGATCCATATGATTCATATAGAGGATGTTAGGGATTATTGTGATGAGTGTATGATGATATAAATCTTTGAATACATGCATCTAGATGTTCATGATTCCCAAAGAAGAGTAGTTATGACCTAGACATCTATCATACCCATGCTTTTAGACTAGACCAAAATAGATTAGTTATATGATCTGAATGGATTTTTTTAGGAGAAAACTTTTATGGTGGGAATAAACCACCCAGATGGTCTCTTGGAAGCTGTAATTCAATTATTTTCCGTGGCCGAGTATTGGTTCTTACAGGATTATGTGGGGATACTATGAGAGAGTTTCATGTTTCTATATAGGTGGTAGATACTTTTTGAAAAATATTTATCAAGATCTGTATAGACAATACTAGTGGTGAGGAATGAAAAATGAGTTAGTGGGATTTTCTCATGAGATGTTTCACCTATCTGTAGTTGAATGCCGATCAACACATGCTAGTTGAGATTTTTAGTTCCCTCCCATTCCAAAATAGAAATTGGAAGATGTAACTATGGATTTTTTGAAAGTATTTCCTAGGAGAACCCAAAATAATGATGCAGTATGAGTGGTTATAGGTCGACTGAAAAAGGAATCCCACTTCTTTCTTATTAAGGATACCTTCACCATTGATGATCTAGGTTTTCATTATATGTGTGAGACAGTTTGACTAAAAAATGTTCCAAGGAGTATCATTTCTCACAGATATCCTCATTTATCATCTCGTTTCAAGAAGTGTCTTGATAATTACATATGATAATAGGTTCTTCTGAGTAAGTCCTATATCCTTAGAAAATTGGTAAATCAGAGTGGACTATTCAAAATTTTAAGGATGTGATACAATCCTTTGTTTTGGATTTCAGGGGTTCATGGGAGTAGCATATAGAGTTCATGTAGTTTAGATCCTAGTAATGAATAAAGATGAAACCTTTCAAGTCTTTATATAGTAGTCCATTTAGTTTTCCTATTTTTTTTGTCTTAGGCTAGTTATTCTTCTCTCGTTGGACTTAGACTCTTGCATGATACATCTGGGTAGGTTTATCTGTTCAGGAGAATATTTGTGAAAACATAGTGTAAGAAGATATATTGTAATGAAAATTGAATAAAACCTATAAATTTTGAAGTTGGTCATCATGTTTTACCTTATGTGTGTCCAAATAAGGGGAATTGTTGTATTTGAAAATAGGGAATGATAACACAAGGGTTTTTTATATCATTTTAGATAATAGATAGGGTCAGTCTAGTGGTGTACCAATTAAACATTCCACATTTCTATATTTCTATTAATTGTTTTTTTAAAATGTCATAGATTTGGAGATATTATCCTAATCCTTATCATGTTGAAAAATTGGAGCTTTGTGCAGATGTTTCCTTTAAGGATAAACTGATATGGATTGGGGACTATAATGAGAAGTATCTTTGGGGTAGGAATATACCTCTTTTTTGAGTGCAGTTGTAGCGTAGGAGTTTTTCGGTGGAGACCAAGGATATGAAGTATAATATGAGAAAAAAGTGGATAGATAGATTCATTGAGACTTGAGAGTGATTCTTGGAGAAGCTTGGGGAAGAGATGTTATATGGTGAGGTGTTTGTAAGATCCCATATTTTTTTCAAGAACATCCCTCTTTGAGTATTTCATTAAAACTATTTTGTTTGGGATTCCATGTGTTTAATCATTTTTGGTCAAGTATCATTTGGATATGAAAAGATATTTTTTGGGAAAATGACCTGAGGGTTTGGGATGCAATTATTATTGAATTTATGGATTTGAGAAAAAACTTGTTAAATGAGTATATGAGGTTTTTCTATGAGTTTAGAAGGATTTATACATGTTTTGAAATCGTTAGTGTATTTTGGGTAATAAATCTATTTGAAAGAAATTTAATCACAATGTAAATGTATTACTCATCGTGTAAATACCATTAGATAGCTTCAGTGAAATGAATACAATCCATGAACTAGTTCTAGGTGCGAACCACTAAAACACCTTGACCATCATTACATGAAAAGTAATGTTTAAGTAGAGTTTTAATTACCCAATGTGATGTGATTTGAAACATACACATAAATTGAGAATTAAACACCATGTAATACATTTACACACCATTTAGTTCTATGGGTCAGTGATTACCCTTCTATGCACTTATGTTTTTTATTCCACCATGTCAATCCCTCCTCTCTTGGACTCTATGAGATTATACATATCCTCCCTTAATTCTGAACATCTATTTCAAGCGATCAATCCCTGGTGAGTCATTATAATTATTTTTTCATTCCTCTTCATTTACTCTCTAGTTTTTGTGATGTAATCTCCTGACCACAGTTAGTTATGTCTAATGATCTTGATCATTTTTTATCAAGGTTTCATCTTAATATCCTATATTCCATCATTCTTATGGGAATTACCCATTAGAAGCATTGATTGATTTTTAGATTAATTTATATGGTCTAAAACTTTTCATATGTTTTGTTTAATTCTTAATTATGTAAAAGTTGTGAATTAATCTAAAAAATTGTAAAAATTAATAAACTAATTGATGAAAAATTATAAATCATGGATAAGATTGTTCCTTTGATCCGTTTGGATTGAATATGTGTTTGACCTGGCTTGTGGCTACCCTTTGGGTGAGTGAAAACTTGTATAATATTGAATTGGAAAATGGATTAATGTGTGCTTACCGTGATATGAGAATCTAGGTGATTAATTGATGTCAAATCACTTTGGTGATGTATTTTGTTTACCGAAATGGATATAAGTAATTTGGTGAATAAATTAATGATAAATTAAAAAACAAATGGTAATTTTAGAAATTAACTATTTTGGGCTACAAATTAATATTGTGGTATCCTTATGATAATTACTTTTTTTGAGTTTGATGATGTAATGCTTATATATTGGTCTTTTCCTAGTTTGATGTTGTAATACCTATATTGTTGTCTTAGAATAGATTGATTTTTTAAGAATTATACCGTGGTTTTAGACCATTTTCTTATTGTAATGCTTATATAGAGGGTTATTCCCAGATAATAAAATGGATATATAGTGATATTGAACCATTTGTTTCTCAAATTCATATATATAGATCTTTTCATAGAAGCTGAAATATATATACAAAGTACTTTGAACTAATATGTGATTATTACATGGTTTTTTGTTACTGTTGTCATTGTTTTGATACATACTCAAAGATATTAAATCATGGTGACGAAGTAGGTTGACTGTTATTTTATATTAATTGATTAAATAATACACATATTTATAATTTTATTGTATATAATTGGTGTTTGGATGGGTTTTTCACATGTTCTGGTGTCAACCGACTAAGTTTTACTCACAACCTATTCGGCCCACCATTTGGTACCCAAGTAGACTATACAAATACTTGTTTTGACATGGGAAAGGGACATTGTAGATCATTTTTGAACTATGGATAGTCTGGAATTTGGATACGGTAACGACATGGCGTATGAGACCAATGTTTTTTTATTTGATTCAGCTATTTATTTTATTTATATTTCTTATAGTTTTAATTTTAGACACATATCTTGCTTTATTTTCATGGTTCTCTATTATTTGGTTTAATGGTTCCTCCTACTCCTTACTTTTTTTGTTTTTTTGTTTCATCTTCTTTTGTTACATTGATATTTTTTTATATTGTTTTGTTCCACAACATTATAAATCTATAAGAAATGTTATAGTCTCCACAATATACTTATCCAACCCCCACTATTTGTTGTATGCCTCTAGAGTATGAGGATGTGTGCTTAAGGTCCTGTAACCAACCTGATTTGGCCATGGGAAAGAGTGATGGATCGGGGGACCACAAGTCCTATAGGCTATTTTCCACACACCCATCATATTCCCTTAGGAATATAATGCCCTTATTTTATAGGAACCATGTATAAGGAATGACTCAATTTATCCTGATTAATTCTCCTGGTATATGTCACTGTCATGGTGGGTTGGTATGATAGTGATTTGTAGTCACATAAAGACTTGGTTTTGGATTCGGTCATGGATTTGGTTTCTTTTCTTAGACTATCCTTCTTGATTATATTTGTTACATATCATGGTCATGCACTTATTTTCCAATAATGTTATCAAGTTGTTTATCATTATCTTAATTTACTAGAGAAATATTTTGTTGTGATTTCAGGGTAAAATCATTCCCATAGTTTTTTTTGTGATGATAGCCATGTTATTATGGTCTTCTCATTGAGATTGGGATAGATTTTTGGCTTTATAAAGATCCATATTCAGTTACCTATTATGTGGAACAAGACTGGTTCTTCATAAAATATTATTAGTAGAGAAGAATTTGGGGGGGGGGGGGGTTGGTATACTATAGTTATGAAGATCGAGGCACGGGTGGTAAGTAAGGAAGGTTTCCTAGAAATATAACTTTCATATCTAACCTCACCTTACCATGGATGTTTGAGGATTTTCTATCACGATTTTGATCTTGATTTTGGGTGTATATTAAAAAATATTCTCATGTTTCTTTATTGGTAACTGCTATTTTTATAAGTACCTAATATTTAATAGATTTAATATGGATTCTTGAAGTTCTTGTTTTGATTTAGATATATATTCCTAAGTTAATTAGGTGGTATATATTTTTTAAAAGATAATTCTATATAAAAGGATATATTTGAATTAAAGGGAAGGACACAGAGGAAATGTATCACATGAAAAACCTCTAGTCAACCCTACTCTAGTGGATACAATAATTTAGACTATTTAATCTCAGGGAAAAATTGGTGGTAGAAACTAGGAATGGATAGGTGAGCATGATTTATAGTTTACCAAAAAAAATACAACAATATTCTAATGTAACAATGGAACCAAAGAACCCAAGGAATGTATTGAGTGAATATAAAGGATTTCAAACTATTTAAAGACTCCATATGACTACATGTCAGTATTTTCTACTTATATTCTTGAATGAATGAGATGGAAATGTTGGGATTCTATCATGAGAACTATGTTACATGAGGACCTCAATTAGAACATGTTAAACCCCAAGATGTTACAATATTTTAATTTTGGAAAATTTTTAATTTTTTTTATTTATTTATAAGATTACTCTACAAGAAACACTGAGATTATCTTGTAGTACATGAAACACTATGATTTCATGTCTTACACACAATAAATATTTCCTTCGATAGCTTATGTCACATGCAATATCGAGTTTTACAAAACTACAATATACTATTAATATTAGTATTTAATATGAAAATTATCAACTTGTCATTTTAATTAAATGTATGAAAATGATTTACTATATTTGGATTTTTTTTTAGATTCTTATATAATTCTTTGGTGACCAATTAATTAGAAATTAATATAGAAACCAAATAAATATAAGGGGAATACTTTTATATTTTCATGCAAAAACGGTGATTAATATTAATTAATTACTATCAGTGGATGATATTAATGAAATTTTTATATTATATATTCTATTATTTTTTTAAATTCATCTAATGGATTTGATTGGGATAAGATAAGAACAAATCCAATTTTATGCATGAAAATGCATTTATTCTAAAGGCGGTTTTGCCATCTTTTAATAGAAATCCTATTTTAAAACTAAATTTTTCACTTATAAAAATTTTATTTTAAAAATTAAATCTCATTTTTAAATTTTAATATAAAAAATTACTTCAGTTAATTTTTTGTTATTTTTCTGAGAGGTTTATTTTTTCGAGGAATAGTGATAAATAGTGAAATTTAATTGGAAACTGGGTTTTCATTTAAATAATTTATATAGTTAAATTATATTTTAGATTGGTTTTAAAGAAAAATTAATTAAATTATACACAATTTAGTCCTATTTATTTCAGTTTAATCAATTACTCATTGATGTTGGATTTAAACCCATTTTAATCTTTTGAACAATTTTACTTTAAAAACCCATTATCTCAACCCATATACAACATTTATTTTAAATTATTTTCCACCACCTCTATGATTGGAATTTGGAAAAATGGATTCCATATTTAAAATCATAATAATTTATAATTTATATAATGTTCAATATAGTTTTTTACGAAAAATATTAGGGAATGTAATTAAAATTAATTACAATGATTACGATGAAATCGAGTTTACTTAGTTGTTAAACTTTAATCTTATGGTGCTAAATGATATATAGACTTATAAAAAACCAATTTTTTATACATAATTAGACAATTAAATCTATTTTATCTAATATTTATCATTAATATAGGAAAATTATGTAAGGTAGGCCTCTCAATAGTTTTTACCATTTTATATTTACCAGAACTCCACAACCCTCCATTATAAAAAGGCATTCACCTAGGTTACTTATTCACACCTATAGTGCCTTTTATATAGGACAAAACCTACAAAATAGAATCAAAACTTCCCTCCCATAATCCAAGAATCCTTATTTTTTTTATATAGAAAACCAATAATGGATTTTGGTATAAACCAAAAGGAGTTTCTTGAATTAGAGGTGACGTTCATCAAAAAGAACTTTTGTTTTATTTATTTCACCACCACTTAAATTATTTATATATAATGATTATATAATTAACTAAGTATTATAAATATAATGAGATATTTTTATGAAAATTTTATTAACTACACTCACACACACATCCATCAAATGGGATACACAATTATCTTTCACGTGTAAGGCAGACTACTGCCTCATAAACCAATGTCATTCGTTCTTCCATTATCACCATTAATAGTTTAGAATAATGATGTATTTATAGTTTATATTATATGTATATATATGTTATTTTTAGTCTTTTTATTCTTAAGAAATTATTAATTCATATATACCTTCATGCATTCCATTTTTTGGGAATATGATACCATCATTAGTGGATGTGTGGACAACCACATCCTCAAAGAGATGTGGTTCGTTTACGCTTTACATGGAATGTATTAATGGTGGTTTTAAATAAACATATGTGACATATATTACATAAAAACTATACTTAAATGATAATATATAAATATATCATTTAATTTTATTTTGTTCAATACAATAAGAAAATGGAAACATCATCCATGCGTACGTACAACCTTCCATGTCCATGAACCGTGTGTTTCATTTATATCGACATATTTTATTGATTAATATAAATAAATATATAATGAAAATATATGAAATATAAATCATGTTTTAAATTCTTTATATAATGAAATAATGGTCTAAGTAAGAGGTAAAAAATGACAATTTCAAAACATACTTGAAAAACAAGGCAATTAACATTTGAAACGATGAAAATAATGAATGATTATTAATGAATGGATAAAAATATGTTATAAAAGGATCACAGATGAAATTATAAATATTAATATGGTTATTTTATAAGTTAATAAAAAAATTTAAACCACTTTACAAGATGTTAAATAGAATTTCACCTTAAGGATGCATGAGGTATGGGGATTTCTAGTCTCACTTTCATTTATATGATACTTATTACTTATTCACCACTCGTTTATTATGTGTGGTGAGTATAATACCATATGAAATGTTATTTAATAAGTTTAATATATTTAATGATATTAAAATTTTAAATAGATGTTATTCTTTCATAGAGTACATGATTGAAAAGTTACTCAAATAGTAAGGGTTTCTATCTCTATTTATATTCCACTGAGACCTATTTGCTAATATGAAACCATTACCATCACCAACGAGCCCGTACCCGAGTGGTAAGGGCTCCTACTTGGCATCCAAGAGACCTGGGTTCAAAACTGGGTAGAGGCGAATTTCGGGTTACTGTAGCAGTATTGTAGCAGCACTGTATCAGTCACTGTAGTAGTTACTATTCTGTACTGTAGCAGCCAGAACTATTCACCCGATTTGGGCCTTCGGGCCACTGGTTTGGGCGTACGGGTCTCCAGGGTCTTCGGGTCATAAAAGGCCTTTTGGCCACATGGCCTTTGGGTCACATAGACCATGGAGTAGCTCAGTTCACACAGAACAAGCCCTAGAAGAGGATCAGAGAAACAAGAGTTGCAGCCACCAGATGCAGAGCTAACCGGATTGGAAGAATGAGAGGGTATGACAGCCGCCATCGAGACCAGGCATCGTGCAACTTTATACGGTTCAATGTTAGCCGATCAGCAATGCAAGGTGGGGAGCTAAGGAGATCAATGATGGAAGATGCTGGGGAGGGGAAGTTCTAGTGGGCTGGGCCTACGGGTCATGTAATGGGCATGATATGCCTCTGGGCCTTCGGGTCATGTATTTCGGGTCATGTCGAGCCTTTTTACTTGGGACTACGGGTCATGTATGGGTTCCCCTTCAACCCTTAAAATGGGTATTATATATAATAAAATAAAAATAAGGCCTTCGGGCCATTCGGGCAAACCATTACCAGTTATGTGGTGTATATACTAACTCTTTGAAATGTAATATCATGATTTATTCTTTACCTATGGTAATTCAAGTTTCACTTTGAATTATTTAATCCAAGGGTATTTTACAAGAAAATTTACCAACTAAAAAATGTTATTGTTCAATATCAGTTTTTTTTATGATTGTTAGCAATATTTTTAAATAATCAATTTATTATAATAATTTTTCCTTTGAAAATAAATTTTTGTTAAATATAAATATAAATTTTTATGGATATGATTATAAGATAAATTGTGCAATGATTATATTTAATGATAAGGAACATTATTAATTAATTAAATCATTTATTTGATATATGAGGAATAATTTGGCCTGAGAGCCAAGGGTGGGTCCCTATTATAGGTAGACCCTTCATTCATTAGTAGTCTCCTGGGATGATTCGGTTAAGTAATCATTAAAAGGGTTTTTACCTTTAGATTATCCATATTATAGAAGGTATTTAAGGTAGTGGTTCAAGTTCCAGATACCTAATGTCTAATAATTAAGCATTGACTACATCAAGATTTCCCACCGTTTGCTAGCCTTTCCTCATACAGTGGCGCGGTTATGCCTGCGGCCGATGACCCAACGTTTTCTGTCTGAGAGTCGTCCTCACGACTTCTTTGTCAGATCGGTGTGCTCGAGGGATCATTGTGGTCTTTGGGAGAGATCGTGACGACGACGATGAGATTTGATTCTGGTTTGCGGAAGTTTTTTCTGGCGTGGTTTGACATTCGGGAGCCTTCTTCGTGGTGATGCATTTTCTTTCCTATTTTTTTCCCGATTCTCATGATTTGGTTTTGGGTGTGGATAAATCTGGTTACATTTTGATCGCAGAATAGGGTCGGGCTTCAACGAATGAATTTACTGGCAGTGGACAAGGGAGCAGAGCGATTTTTTCTTGCGTTTTTCTTTATTATGGTTGATGTTAGCTTGAAATCTGGAGGTTTTGGATTGTTGTTTGTTTGTGAAATTTTTGGTGTGTTCTGTGAGAGCTGCAGGTGGTGGAGTTTCATCCTGGAGGGTTGGTTGTTTTGGATATGGACCGTTGATAGTGGTGACGACAGATGTTGGTGAAGCTCACCCTCATTCCAGTTGATGCGGTTTATCCTGTTTTTGATGTTCGTGATTGTTGCTGGAGTTGGATGTGAAGTTTCTGATTGTTTTTTTTATCGCGGACGTTTTACAATTGATTTTGGTTCAGTCAGTGAAGGGTTTCAGTTTTGCGAGACAGTGTGTCAGGAATTTTCTCTGACGGTGCTGGTTATGACAGTCACTGGTGTAGCTCACCGGAATCCCTATTTGATGTAGATTGGTATGAAGTCGCGCCTGGTGTCGAGACTCGAGGTGTCACAACAATCGAGTGGATTTAGAGGTCGGGGCATGACGTCTTGATGGGTTCGCGTGTCGGGGCTCATGGCATAAGGTGATGATGGCAGTGGAGTTGAAATTTGAATGTTTAAGTTTGAATTTTTGATTTAGAATTGTCACCATTCCCACTTTCTAAAAAGTGGATTTTTATAAAATACCAAAAAAAAGGTTACCAACAGCAGTAAAATGGGTTTCATGTATGTATCTGGTTCTCCAAAATTTCTAAACTGATCTATCCTTTGGGATCTAATTCCTTATAATCCTTCCAATGTCATAAAGTAATGTACTAGCACCGAGATTCTAGGTTTGGGCCATTAAAGTTAGTATCCATGGATGTTTAGTAGAAGCCATATGATCTAGATTTAGGAAAATGTAGAGTAGGGAACATACCTCTATGATATAATTTGAGGATTAGCATTGAATAACACCCCAAATAAAACATTATTTTTATTATTATATCAGATATGAATAAAGTTTTCAATTTATATTAACAATTTCATTAGTTTTGAGATTATAAATTATGTTTCATAATGATATGATCTAATCTGGTATATACCATTATTTAGAGATGGCTACTAGAATGATGAATTATATCAATACTCATGGAAAATGTTGAGATTCCCCTATTGGGGGAACCAATACAACTAGTATTGGAATGGAGAAAATTATCGCTATTTTTGGGAATCATAATTAGGTTATCACAAATAATATTTCCCATATGGAGAAACATATCGCACAACAATACTCTCCTATATTGGATCTCTTTATCCGATAGAAGCCCCCATACTTTAGTGGGACTACATATCCAATTGAAAATGAGAATTGTATTATATCATTGGAGGAGATATTTTTAGCGTTGGGATGGGGTGAAAAGGAAAAGGTCACACTTATAGTATATTTCATCAAAGATGATATTGGAAAATGGTGTTTATTTATCCATAATACTAAGGAGGAAGAATAAATAGAAATCATGGAACAAAATGATTTTTAAGATACATTCTTTGAAAAATATTTACATCACGAGGAACAAATTGAAATGAAGATAATATTCCATAGCTTAATGAAAAGGGTAAAATAATGTGTTGTATATAATGAAGTTAACATTATGAGGTTATCTAGGCATGCTATTGATTATATATGCAATATATAGTATAAGCTTGACAATTTATTTGAATAGATTAAGCCAAGTCTATGAAGGGCTCTTGTCTCGCAAACGTCTTTATTATATATTAAAATATATTTATGATATACAAAGGAAAATAAATAATTCACCAAGTCATATGGATTTGATGGGAAGTATGAGAAGAAGAGTATTATAGAGAAAAATATAGATAACAGGAAGAATGAAAAGAGGGATTTTCCCAAATGTAAAATTTTTAGAAAGAATTACCCTCAGGAGTGGTTGAAGGGATTATGATTTTTTTTATAAGTTTGTAGATAAGGATCGCTATGAAAAAATTGAAGAGTAAAGGAAAAAATGGCTACAATTCAGTGTTACAACTGCAAGGATATGGAGAACTATGAAAACGAATTCCGAAAATGTCAAGAGAATATTCCTCAAAAGAAGATAAGTGATTAAGTTAATGTTTATGATTTTGATATAGCTGATGTTGAATATTTAATTTTCTACTATATTTGATTCTTCGAATAATTTTTTAAGAGTCTTTTATCTATGATATCATAGTTATAAGTATTATTTAATGCATAAGGATTTCACTACAATACTTTTTCATCAAGGATTTAAAAGAGTTTTTTGATCGGTACTAATGACCAAGAGAAATGATTCTGTGAAAATTTGAACTTTATGGAAGACATATGATGTAGGGAAAGAAAATTATTAATATGTTACAAATTTTAAGAAAACTATTTTTGGATAAATATATGATTGATATGGATAAAGTAAATTAGATATTACTAACTACCTTAGAACTGAATAATGATTTTTTGATAGCATGGTCTATGATATCATTGATTGAGTTTATAACATTTTTGTATTTAATAAATATATCCAATAATCTATATAAGTTTTATGGAATATAGAATAATTCATGTTTTAAAGGTTGTTTTATAGTTATTCAAGTTATTACTATATTTTAGGAAAAAACATAATGAATCTATTCCCTTACATGGTATGTGATAATTAAGATATACATCATGTTGTTTTGAAGATTAAGAAGTTCATTTTGGGTATTTAGTTACCTTATTTCAAAAGCGTTGAATCATATTATTTTTGAAAAGTTAACTATTTTTGAAATGGTTTAATATTATATTTATAGAAGGTTTTAGATATTATCTTATTAATTATCCACATGATGAAACCTATGCTGATAGATGAAGTATAAATAGTTCATGGCACAACTAAATGATAATATTGGGTTTAATTATATTAAAAGAGAGTGAATGAATTCCACAATTCTAATAAAAAGAGACCTAAAACAATTTTTTTTCCTATTATCATCATTTTTGATGATATAAATGACCTTTGTTTACACTTATATGGTTTATGGAAATTTTTTGTTAGCCTTCTTTGGATCAGACACATTCTTGTGATCAATGTTCTCTATCACTCTCCATTATAACTTTATAGTTATATTTCTCTTATATGTCCATGTTTTCACTAGTGTAATCCTATTAGAAATCACATTTTTGTGGTGGCCTTTTTATTTTTCTTTCCCTCTTATTAATAAAATTTGTTTTTATCCATACTTACTATGTGGATTTTTCAACAATAGTAATTTCAACTATCATACCCTCGATTACCGATATCAAGTTTCAACTGTGAGGACACAATTTATATAAGATGGTAAGAATGAAACACCCCTTGGAATTTAAAATATTTTTATTTTAGAATAAATTAAATATTTTTTATATATTTCTAATATTACCCTACAAAAAATGTTGACGTTTTCTTATGGTACACACAATACTATGTTGTCATGTGTTATACACAATACCGAGTTCCTTCGATAACTTGTGTCATATGCAAGATTGAGTTTTACCAAACTAAAATATACTACTAATATTAGAATTTAATATGATAAATATCAACTAGCCATTATATTGAAATGTATTAAAATGATTAAAAACATTTCTAAATAATTTAATACATATTCTTATCTAATTTTTTGGTGACCAAAAAATTAGAAATTAATATAGAAACCAATTGAATATAAAGGGAATGCTTTTATATTTTTATGGAAAATGAATTTTATCTTAATTAATCAATATTATTTTATGATATTAATGAAATTTAAATTTTATATTTTAAATTAGATGTTTTTACATTCATAAAATGGATTTTATAGGCATATGATAAGAATAAGCTTAATTTTATGCATAAAATATATATTTATTCTAAAGAGAGTTTTCATCCTATTAATGGAGACCCTATTATAAAAAATAATTTATGGAAATTTTATAGAAATTATTTCAAAAAATAAATTTCATTTCTAAAATATTAATTTCAAAATTTACTACAAGTGAATTTTTATAATATTTCTCAGAAGTTTTATTTTTTGTTGAATAGTGAAAAATGTGAAATTTAATCGAAATGTGGCTTTTTTATAAATAATTTATATAGTTAAATTATTTTATAAATTGATTTAAAATTATAAATATTTCAATTATAAATAAATTAATCCAATTTTGTTCATTGGAATCAATATAACATTGAAATTTTTTATAAAACAATTTTAATCTTTTGAACATTTTTACTTTAAAAACCAACTTTCACATCTTGTCTGTGGGACTAATTTCAAATTAATTTATACCACTTATATGATTTCAATTTTGAAAAGTATATTATATTATTTTAATATTTTTAATATATAATTTCTATTTTGTTCAACTTAATTTTTGAGAAAAAATATTACTGTAAGTAATTATAATTAATTATAGCGACTAAGTTAAAAATGAGTTTACATAGTGGTTAAACATTAATCTTAAGGGTACCAATGACATAGATACTTGTCCAAAACCCATTTTATTGACATAATTCTACCATTTAACACATTTTATATAATTTTTATCATTATTTGAGTCACATGATATAAGGGAAAACTCTCAATAGTGTTTACTTTTTTTAAATTTACAATAATGCCACTCCCCCTCCACAATAAAAAAGTATTCACCCCTAACATATTCACAACTCTATAGACTTTTGTCTTGTTAAAAACATAACCAATTTAACTCCCAAAATCCCTCAATGCATCATTTAAGACTCAATTTGGAATAAAGGAAACCAATAAAGGCTTCTGGTATAAACCAAAATGAGTTACCTGAATAAGATATAATATTCTTCAATGAGAACTTTTGTATTATTTCTTTCACCACCACTTAAATTATTTTGATATCATGATTATATAGTAACATAATTATAAAAAATTTATTGAGATGTTTTTATGAAAATATTATAACCTAAAATCACACAAACTTCTATCAAATAGGATACAAAATCATCATTCGTGTGTATAACAGACTATCGCCTTGCGAACTGAGGACGTTCGTTCTTCCAGTACCACTATTCATGGTTGGTAATAATGATATATTTATAATTAATATATGATATATATGATATTTATAATTTATTTATCCTTATTTAATTATTATATGACATATACCTTCATGCATTCCATTTTGTGGGAATACAATAACATTGTTAGTGGACATGTGGACTACCACCTCCTCAAAGCGATGTGATTCATTCACGCTTTACATGGAATGAATTTATTATGGTTTAAAATAATAATATATTATTTACATGAAATAAAAATTATACATAAATTATATTATATAAATATATAATTTACTTTTATTTATTTCAATACGTCAAGAAAATGGAAACTATGTTCATTCATACGTAGGACATTCCATCTCCATGAACAATGTGTTTCATTTATATCATAAACTTTTATGGAATATTATAAATAAATATAAATATATTTAATATATATGTTATATAAATAATGTTTTAAATTTTGGATATAATTAAATATTTATCTAATTATGATGAACGAAAATAAAAAAGTCAAAACATTATAAAATAACAAGCCGTTTGACACCCAAAACTTTGAAAATAATGAAAGAGTGTTAAAGAAGAAAGAATAATATTTTTATAAAATAATAATATTTGATATCATAAATATTAATATGTTTATATAATAATTTATTAACATTTTTTAATGTACTATATAGGAGGTTAAAGATTGTTCAACCAAAAGAAATCATATGGCTAAGGGATTTCTAGTCTCACTTTTATTTCTATGAGACATATTCCTTATCCACCACAATTTTATTTTGAGTGGTTAATATACTTACCAATGACATTTTATATCATGACTTTATATTTTTTAATTATATAAAAAGTTTAAATTTGTTTTATTCTTTCATGGGGATCATGCTCTAATAGTTACTAAAACAGTAAGGGATTACATCTCAATTTACACACCATTGAGACTTATTTTCTATTATGAACCAATTTGCTTATATATTGTGAATATATTATACTAAATAGATGTAATATTATTATTTATTCACTATTATTGGTACTTTAAGTTTCAGTTTGAATTATATCCTCCAAGGGTATTTGAATTGAAAAATTACCATGTGATAAAAGTTATTGTTCAATATCACTTTCTTTTGTGATTGTTAAATTTATCTTGAAACAATAACTTTATTTTAATAATTTTTTCATTTAAAATTGCATTTTTATTAAATATAAATATTCTTGTGTGATGGATATTTTTATATCCTAAAATTTATTCCATTTATTTACATACGTTTTTTACTTAGAGTGTTATTTGATTAATTTTGGAAATATTGATAAATGAGTATCATTTATTCAATATGACTATTTTATGATAATGTACATTTTTTATTAAGTAAATAGATTATTTTTTGTGTGAGGTATGATTTGAACAAGAAGACACAGGTGGGGCCTGGTTATAGATATCCTCTCAATGTATCAGTAGTCTCATAGAATGTGGTAGTTAAGGTAGCATTAATTAAATTTTTACTTATATATTAAACCGTCATATGAAAGGTCTTTATAGTAGTGGTTCATGTTCAAAATACATGATGTATAGTAATTAATCATTTCCTACATTCATATTTTAGTTATTATTATCCATGAGATTTTCACTATGAAAAAAATCATTGGATGCATTTAATTCTGAACTAATTAATTAAATGTAATATGACTTGATATATTTACCTTTCCATATTTTTTTACACTCCTTTCCCATATTATTGATCAAATGGAATGTTTGTATAGTCATCCAAATTTCCATTTTAATTATGCTTATTGTTTCAAGACTACTTCCTATATTATCAACTATTTCTGAGCATTTTATTTCACCCTTATTTTGATTCTCTTCCACAAGGTTTGAAGAAGATATATTTTAATGTATTTTTAAGGATGATTTTTTTAGATTTTATTATCTATTATTTTTTATTTTTTATTAAAAATGAAAAATGGGTTTTGTGAATGTATCTAGTTTTCAGAAACTGCAAAATTGATCAATACTTTGAAATTGTATTCCTTTTAATCATACTAATGTAATAAATTAAGGCGTAAACTCTAGGTTTCCTTAGTCAAGTATTTACAAGATGATTTTAGGAAGGACTTTAATTAGAAGTATTATCTTGAGATATAGAATGTGGTGATGGTTTGATAGTTTTTGACCTTACATCAGGGAAATATTTCTATGGTGGAATATAATACTTGTTTCACTATGTTATTACATATATCTCTTGAACATGTCACTAATGAATAAATTGAGGCTATATGGTTTGATATGTGTCTAAATAAATAGATCGGATTAATAATTCTTCTCAGGTTTCAGCCAAAAATTTATTTGGTAGTAGACACATCAGTTGTGTTTGACATAAAATATTCCACAAGGGAAATTCTTAGTTTATATTTTAGTGAAGTAGGGGTATCCAGATTGTGTCGTCAATACAAAAAAAGTAGTATATTTTATGAATTATGTTTAAGAAAGGATTACTTATTGTGCCTCCCTCAGGAATATTTCTTTCTTTCTTCCAGTATAGAAAATATGGCTATACAATGACTAAAATTATAGTATCACTAAGTATTTTTCATCAGTTGGTATGGTTCATTCACCTAATGCATTTTTGTGGAAAATTATCCTATGAGGTGGGGTCAAATCTTACCTTAAAAAAGGAATCATGGTTCGTTAATATGTTGAAAAAGGTGGTGGATATCAATCTAATGCAATGGGAGATACTAAGTTAGTGGTGAATATTCAAGTAGGGGTTGATGACACAACCCTTTTTACAGTGGAGTTCACACCAGAGGAATTTGAAGTAGGGCCTACTACAACGAGAGGTAAACTATGTTTCATCCTCTATATTTATTGTTTTTTATATAGGTGTATCACATTATTTATGTCATATATTATAATAAAAATGTTGGTATTACATTATATATTATTCCTTTTATTATTGATCTTTCTATTCACTTTGGAAGAGGAATAAGTAGAATAAAAAATGTTTTAAGTTTCAGGTTATGATCTCCAACCATGAAGTCATGTGGTTTAATACCCCGAAATTCTAAAAGTATAACATTATATTCGATAGAATATTTGATATGAAACACCAATCATAGAAGAAATTATAACACACTGATAAATTATAATATATTTATTTTAAAATTAATTTAATCTGTTCAATATCTTGTGTTACATGCAACACTGAGTTTAGCATGTGTTACACCCAACACTGATTTCAAACGAAATGTGAAATAATATGAAAATATTATTATTTTATATAATATTTTTAACCTAGATGTTGGATTTTTGGGTATGAATAAGATTAAATAAATTGTGAAAATTATTATAATATGTAAATTATAAATAAAATAATAATCATCTAAAAAAAGTTTTCTAAAAAACTATATTTTCCTCTATTGGACGGTTTAGTCAGGCTTTGCGCACATAATTTAGAACATTTAGAAAATTTCTTGGTAAAAATTAAATTCATTTTTGAAATAAAAATGTCAAAAATATCATAGGGCGATGTTTTAGTATTTTTTTAAAAGTTTCATTTTTTGATGAATTGGGAAAGTACTTAATTTAATTTGAAAACGAACTTTTAATTTAAATAATTTATAATGTTTTTGTATTTATAAAGTAAAATTAGTCCAATATTATATAAATTAAATAATTTAGGTAATTTTAATCATTATCATATTGAATTTTGGTATAAATACATTGTATACTTTTGAACATTTTTACTTTAAAACCCCCCTTCTCATCGCATATACAAGATTAATTTTAAAGTACATATTTTTAATTCTATGAATTCAATATAAATAAATGGGTTAAGTATTTTTATTCAAATGAAATATTAATTTATAATAAGTTCAACTTAATTTTTTACCAAAATTAATAGTGAAAAAAGTAAAAATTATTTACTACGATTAAGATAAGAATGGATTTACCGGGCATTAAAGTAAAATGATAAGTGTTAAAAATTACCCACCAATTGTTCAAAACCTATTTTATAGAAATATTTCCTCATTATATTTTATTTTCTAAGGAATGGAGCATTTTTTAGCCTTGTGGAATGTTAAAAATGTGGGTGTAATTGAATCTTTTAAAAAATTACATGTGTGCCACTCACTTCACTTATAAAAGGCCACCCCACTCCTTTATTATTCACACCTTCTCATCATTTATTTGGAGGAAATATACCCAAATAATTATTAAAATTACACAATCTCATCCTAGAAGCATAATTTTGGGAATAAATCCACCAAGGAAGGTTTTTGGTGAAAACCATAGAGGCTACCCGAAGAAGTGGTAACGTTCTTCAACGAGCATTTTTTATTTTATTACTTCTTCCACCTACATAAATTTTTATTAAGCCATTATAAAATATTAACCTTAGTATCTTACATATAATGAGATGTTTTTGTTTTATTTTCATTAACAACCACTATCCTCTATTCCCTAAAATAGGTTACAAAATCATTATTCATGTGTATGGAGTACTACCTCCTTGCGAACTGTTATCATTTGTTTTTCCATTACCACCTCTCATAGTTAGGTTTGATGATAGATATAAAAAATATATTTGATATTTATAACATAATTATAACTCTGGATTCATTATATTATATATAAAATTTTTATGTTCTATTCCATTGGAGATACAATAACGTGACTCATTTGTACTATGGAGAACCGCCTCGAGAAGCAATTTGATTAATCTATCATTAACACTTTGAATGGAAGGTGATCAAAATAAAGATAGTAATTATATTTGATGTATATGAAATAATTATGATATTCATTAAATATTTATAATTATTAAAATAATATATATATATATATATGACTTTCATTCTTACCTTTTCACTTAATGAAAAATGATAATGTCATTTGTGTACATGTGAACTTCCTCCACCACGACACAATGTGAGTATATTTTCATCACCAAACCACATGGATGATAAATATTAGTATATTAGAAAAATATATATTTTATTTATGATATTATCTTCATTATTTAATGATAAAATATTACTTTCCTTCCTTCCATATTAATCATTAAAATGGAAACGTCACTAATGCGTACATACACCCTACCATCTCCATGATCATAACATACTTCATTTCTCTTATCAAACTTTCATGATTTTTCATAAATTTATAATTCATGTATGAATATTTAAATTATGTCTTGATTATTATTGTGGAAATTATATAAGAATTAAACATTCATAAGAACCGATACTTTCAAAAAAAAATCATGAATAAGAAAACCAGTCAATTAACACCTGAATAAATGAAAATAATGATTTATTATTCCACAACAAGTGATTATATATTATAAAAGGATAATTTATTGTATTATGGATTTTAATATTATTTTATTATATGTTAATAACATGTTAAATCACTATACATGTGTTTGAAGAACATTTAACCAAGAGTAAGTGTGATGTAAGGGATTTCGTTTGAGTTTACATCCCATTTAGACTTATATGTTATTATACACTAATTCACATTTATATGGTGTATATACTTCCTATTTTATAATTGAAATCATTAACAATTCATAATTCTCAGTATTTTAATTTCAATTCAAATCATTTCATACAATGGTGTTTTTCTTGAACATTACCAAGTGATAAAAGTTATTCTAAAATCCTACATTAATTTGTGATTGTTAACTTTATATTAGAACAATCTCTTTATTGTGACCATTTTTCATTGAAAATTAAATTTCTATTAAATATTAATATTATTTGGTGATGGATATGATTATTTAGTAAACCATATACCATTTTTACATACAGTGTTCACATTTAAATTTACTTGCTTAACCGATGAAATATTGATAAATCCATATCATATACTCAATATAAATAATTGATAACAAGGAACATTGTTTATAAATTAAATTGATTATTTTATATATGTGAAATGTTTTGGACATTCAATACATGGGTGGGGTTTTATTTTTGATAGCCCCTCGATGCATCAATAGTCTCATGAGATGAATCAGTTGGATAAGATTAGTTAAATGGGTCTCTAACCATTAGTTTTAAACTGTCTTGATGATTGAACTTGACGGTAGAGGTATCATGTTCCTGGGAAACATGACATCCAATAATTAAGAATTTACTTCATTATGAATTATGTTATTATTAGTCATGTTTTTTTTCTTGATGATATTATGTCTGGATTCATTTCATTCTCATTTTATTGATTAAATGAAATGTGTCTTTGGTTACTTATATTCCTGTATTGATTATGTCATATTTAGTCATAATAGCCATGTTATTGATTAAATTTCATATTTTTTAAGATATTTAACTTTCTATATTGATTATTATAGTCAAATTATTTAAATAGAATGTGTGTTCAGTTATTTACCATTCCATTTTCATTATTATCATTGCTTTATGATAGTTTCTGCAATACGTAACCTTTACTAACAATTTAAGCTCTCCCTTGTTTTGATTCCTTTCCAAGGAATCCATAAAGTGTACTATGAATGATATACGAAAATATATTATAATGAATAATGAAATTTTTGAAAAAAATGTGTTCTAATTTTTGTATTCAAATGTAATCATGAATGTGTATAGTTTACCAAGAAAACTAAACTACTTGGTCCCTTTAGATTCGTTTCTTTGTATTGTATGAAAATTTAATAAAGTAGGCACTTACTCCAGGCTACTGGGGTAGGGTTCACTATAGTTGGTATGTTAGGATGTTTAGTATAATCCTTGGAAACTATATTTAAGATAACATATATTAGGGATCATAACCCTATGATATAATTTGATGATAAGTATAAAAGAACATCCTATTAATCTGATAATGTAGTTATGTGGTGGGGTTTTCTAGAAATAAATCATCTTATAGATACAACATGTGCATTTGGTTCTTTCACAAAGGTACCTAGTGGTCATAACTATGAAATGGGAACATTCATATATACTGAGTTATCACCTAGTACCTGACAAAGATCCATTTTATTAACCTGATTTGATACTCCATATGGATTTTATTATGACAATCAATTTTTCATTTGAAAAAAATAATTAAGGGTTTGAATATATAATATGAATAAATGTACTAGTATAAACCTATGGTGTCTTATATTGAAGATAAAATTCCTTAATTTAGATATCTTATAATTGACTCCATGGTTCTCACAATATGGTTATTGTTATGAATAATGTGTGTTTTTGTTTTAGTCAATGGATGGAACCTAAAGGAATCATATTAGCTTCTAATATGAAGTAAAATATGGTGCTTATGAGAAAATAATGGGAATATGATAGGATGGAAATATATAATCATTATTCCTAATAAATTACCCAAAAATATGATAAACATATTATAGATTAACTATCCCTCAGACTTACCAAATAAGAGAAGGATGGATGTTCCGAAGAGCTCGAGTGGTGGAGACGATAGTGTATTGAAGGATCAGTTTCCATCATGTTAGAACTTTTGAAATAGATGCCCATGAAAGTTACACAATGGAATTGATTTTTTAAAAAGAAGGGTATAAATCAAATAGTTGTAGAGGTAAATTAATATTGTAATGGAAGGAAATAAATCACATTCTAAGGATCCATTTATAGTTCATTTTCATAAATGTCCAAATCTTGGGAATTATCTGAATCAATGCCATCTTCTAAAGGTTAACCCCTAAAAAAATTATGGACTAATGTTGAAATAAAATGGATTGATTATTTGTGTATCGTGATTCTAGAATTGAATTTTAGATGTATTTTACCAATGGTATTTTGGTTATAAGAGTCATGAAATATCTAATGATCATTTTAAATTTTAAAGTCACATGTTTATTAATTAACTTAAGAGTTATGGATACAATATTGGGTTATGATTTTAAGATTTTAGTAAGTTGAATGTCTCAAAAACACATTTAAGGTTTTATGATATGGGAGTCTAGCAAGATTAAGGACATTTTTGAGAAATTTATGGAAAGTATATGTTTAAGTGAAAAAATTATTTGAGGAATAATGAATTTATATTTTATAGACATAGTTTTAAAGGTATTGGTATCCACTAGGGTTAATTTTCTCATTAATGACATTATAATAATGGTTAAATAGGATTATTAGTCTTTATTTCAAAAGAACATATTTTTAAAACCATACTAATAAGGTTATTTAATGATTAATTTTATTTAAACCATATGTATCATATTTGTTGGAGACCTTATATGAATTATATAAATATTATTTTATAAAAAGGAAAAACTAAATTCCAGGTGACAACCCGACATGTTAAGAAAGACCTTAGGTATTGAACCCATGACTGATGGATGATTAGGGTTTTCCTCCTACCACTAGCATATGTGATGTCCTGGTTAATATGTCATTGTTTATAGTTAAAATATTTAATGTGTAAAAATTAACAATGAACTACTGGTGTTATAGTTGATGTTTAGAGATTAATTAATTATATTGGACAACTTGTAGTAGCTATATAATATTTGTAAAATAGTTGGATACAAGTTTAAAGACTTTTCACTCTTTTATTGATCTTACGATCCGTTAAAAGTGAAATTTAGTGCTTTAGGAATTAAAAATTCATTTTATGGATATTAATTTCATGGAGTGAGTGATCAAGTGAAAATTTATCAAATAGAAACCATGGTATGGAATTTTTCATTATTAATAAAAACTTATCAAGAAAATTTGTTTCCTTATATTCTTATATAGTAATTGAAATCCACAACTCCAAGAAAAGGACATTAATTTTTTTTATCCTAATACCTTCATACCCAAAGAATCAAATAGTATGTCGATTCATTATTGATTTATAATTTTTAGACCCTTAAAAATCAATTCATAAATCATTTCCTTGTCATCAATGTCCTCTATAACACTCTAATATTATTTATACTTTTCTTCCATGGTGATATCTTTACTTTCCACCAGAGTTCTCCTTCGTAGAACCAAGTAATGAGTCATTCCATATAACCTTTGTATTTCCAATTGTATCTTATTAAGAGAATGTTTTTTAAATAATTTTGTGATTTGGGTTTTCATCATTATAATTTTCATATATGAACCCCCTAGTTATAGAGATAAATTTTAAACAAAAATGATGCAATTTATTTAATGTGGGGAGAATGTAACACCAAAAAATTATAAATGAATAAGATTATATTCAGTATAATATTTGACAAAAAAACCCCAAAATTATAAGAAATTATAACACCATGATATTTTAATATATATTTATTTTTAAATAAATTCAATATCTTCAATAGCATGCATTACACACAATACTGAGATTATCTTGCATTAGACGCAACCCCGAGTTTAAACGAAATGTGAAATATTATTAAAATATTATTATTTTATATAATCATTATCACCTATACATTTTAATAGAGGATATTTTTAGGATTAAATAATTCACAAAAATTATGATTATCTTTTTATTAAAAAGAAAGTAAGAATCCATTAAAAGTAAAAGAAATTTTTTCTAAAAAAAACTATATTTTCATATAATGGACAGTTTACTGGCACTTTGCACACAAAATTATTTTTTAAAAAAAATATTTAGAATTTTTATTTGAAAGAATAAAATTAATTTTTGAAATCATAATATAAAAATTACTTTGGGGTTAATTAGGTTGTTTTTATAAAAATTTTCGTTTTTTGATGAATAATGAATAATACTGAATTTTAATTGTAAATTTTTTTTTCATTTAAATAATTAATAATTTTAGATTATATTTTATATTGTATTTAAAGTAACATTTGTCACATTTTGTATCTATAAATCCAATTTATATCATTAGAATCATTTTCATATTAATTTATATATAAAAACTTTGTAAACTTTTAAACATTTTCTCATTAAAAACTCACTTTCTCACTCATCATTTGGATTAATTTTTATATTAAAATTTCCAAATTTTTTGAATTGAATTTGGAAAAATTAATTAAAAATTATGAATGAGAATATTTTTTAATTTAAAATCTATTAAACTTATTTTTTAACCAAAATTAATAGTAAAACCATTAAAATTATTTTCCACGATTAGGGAAAAAATGGATTTACCTAGGGGTTAAACTAAATATATAAGTGTAAAAATTACTGACCAACTTGTAAAAAACCCATTAGATGGAAATATACACAACTTATCTCTTTCATTTTAAATAATTTCTTATTTAATATAACTGATTATCAATAAAAGTGTTGGTATAACAGAATATTTTCAGAAATTAAAATTTTACCACTCACCTCACTTTTGAAAGGCCACAACCTCTCATCTCATATCAACATGATCACACTGGTTTTATTTAATAAATACATAATCAAATAACTTTAAAAATTACTTAATATCATTATATAAGAATTAGTTGTTAGAGAAAACAACTTTGGAAGGTTTTTGGTGAGAAACTAAGGAGGATACCTAAAAAAGACACAACATTCTTTAATGAGCATTTTATTATTTCTTCCTCCACCAACATTAATTCCTATTAAACCATGAAGATATAATAATTTTAGTATTTTAAATAAAAAAATATGTTTTTTATTATATTAATTACCTAAAACCATCCATGCTTCCATCAAATAGTTTGAAAAATCAACATTCGTGTGTACGGTGGACTACCACCTCAAAAACCGATGTCATCTACTTTTCCCTTACCACCTCTCGCAGTTGGGTATGATAATGGATAAAAATAATATAAATAATATTTATAACATAATTATACATCTGAATTAATTATATCATAAATACATTTTCCTTACTTTCCATTTCATTTGAGATATGATAACGTCGCTCATGTGTAGGATGGACAACCGTCTCGTGAAGCGATGTGATTCGTCTTTCAAGAACGCTAACAATGGAAAGTGATAAGGATAATGTTAATAATTATATTTAATATATGTAAAATAATAATTATATTCATGAAATATTTATCATTCTTTAAATACAATTTATAACATTTTCATTATTACCTTTGACTTAATGAAAGAAGATAACGTCATTCCTATACGTGTGGACTACCACCTTCACAAAACAATGTGAATCTATTTTCATCATCACACCAAATGGATGATATATATAAATATATTTAAATAAATAGTATATTATTTACGATATTGATATCATTATTTAATGGTAAAATATTCTTTACATTTTTTTATATAATTTTTTTAAATAAAATGTTACTCGTGTGCATGTACACCCTACCGTCTCCATGATCATAACATACAACATTTACAAAAAACCATCATTAATGTTTTTTCTTAAAAGTATATTTTTTGTGTTAATATTATAATTATTTAATGATTATTATTATATATATTATTGAACTATATAATATTTATATCAAATAGAACATTCTTAATGAAGCAAGAATGAGAAAATAAGTCAATTAACACCTTTATCAATGAAAATAATGAAAAAATATTATTGAAGAGGTGATAAGATGTTATAAAGGGATCATATATGATATTATAAATATTAATATGATTCTATTATAAGTTAATAACATGTTTTAAACAAGTATAAAGGAGGTTAATGAGTGTTAAACCAAAAGTAAGTGTGAGGTAAGGGATTTCATCTCAATTTAAATTCAATTGAGGCTTATTTTTCATTTGAATCAATTCCCTTTTATATGGTGTATATATTTCCCCAATGAAAATTAAAATCATGATACTTCATGATAAGAAACATTATTTATGAATTAATTATATTATTTGATATAATATGTTTACTTTATACATGAAAAACATAGGTGTGCCTTATTATTAATAGCTCTTCAATGCGTCGATAGTCTCATGAGATGAATCAACTGGCTAGAATTAGTTAAACGGGTTTATACTGATTATTACTAAACTTTTTTGATTATATATCTTGATAGTATAGGTATCATATTCATAGGAAAAATGATTTCCAATAGTTAATAAATTTTTTCATGAATAATTATATAATAATTATAACTGATATTCTATTGACGATATTATCTCTTGATGCATTTCATTATCAAATTATTGATTAAATGGATTTTGTTTTAATTTATCTACATTTACCTACTGAATATTCCAAATATAGTAATTATAGTCATGTTATTGAATAAATTTCATGTTTTTCAATTATTTAGATTTCCATATTTATTATGCTAGTAAAATTATTTAAATGTCATCTGTATTTAGTTATTTACCATTAAATTTAGATTATACACATTGATTCATGATAGATACTACTATAAATAACCCTTACAGACCATTTGAGCTCACCCTTAGTTTTATTCATTTCTTATGAATCCATGATGTGTAGTATGAATGATATGAAATAATATTCAAGAGTGAACATTTTCATATTCAAAAAACTATGTTGTAATTTTTGTATTCAAATTTAACCAAGTTTGTATCTAGTTTACCAAGACAAAAAAATTATTTTATCAATCGAGATTGGATTTCTTGTATCTTTTACCAATGTATTAATATAGTAATGAGATCTTCACTTCTAGGGTTTGCTTCACTACATGTGGGATTTCTTAGTTCATTTTATTCACATATTTGGCCTCATAACTAGCACGGATTGGGTAGAGAGTCTTAAATCTTAGATCGATTGTTATCATCACTAAGATTAGTTTCCATACCAATAATGAGTTACTAATGTTTGTTTATGGTGGGAGGGATATTATATTTTGGTATGTATTCCATGTTTTTCATGGGGATGGAATGATCACATTCTAGTTTTCAGAGATATTTCATCAAACCATTGACTTGATTTGAAATTGTTCAATTACCACCATAATGAATGAGTTTGATATGGTTTTACCTGATTATTATTATGGTTTACCTTCTCTGATAGAGTTAAAGTATACTATTTTTCACATCCATGACTTATTTTAAATGTATTTTTCATTTAATTTTCATTCATTCTTTGTTTTGGGGGCTTTCCATTCGTTTTGGTAGAAATGGAGGGTTTTCAAAATTTGGGCCAAACCGTGAGCCCAATTCCAGATTTAAAAATAAATTTTATTTCTTTTATAACTCCTTAATTTTTTTTAACATTTTTCATCCATTCCACTTCCCACTTTTCCTCCTATGACCTATCCAAATCACCATGCCCATTTGGACACTTTTTGAACCCATTAGTATTTTGGGTTTGGGTGAATTAATTTCGAATTGGGCCAACCTGTGATCCATTTACAGATTTAATTTGTTTTTGTAATTATTTAATAACTCACTCATTTTTTATTTTATACCATAATTCAACCTCCCACCTGAAGCCAAAATCCTGAGCCTCACCCCCATTTTCCTTTTTCCACTTTGGACCACATTTGCCTCGCAGAGTAGAGAAAAACTTCTTAGGGTTCCTCAAATCGTCCAGATTTGAGAAGGTAAGTTGATTCTTTCATAAATCTTTTAATTTTCACTCTTTTCCCCCATTTCAGTCCCCACTTTACCTTCTTCTACCCATTATAGCCTCCATATTAGGTTTGGAAGCTTAGAGATTCAAATTTTGGTGTATTTGGTTTCTTTGATTCAAGATGTTTTAAGTAAGTGTTTCTTTCCTTGATTTCTTCCCCTTCCTTAGGGTTTCTTTCACCCTTTCTTGAAGTTCCTCATGTACAGAAGTTGAGGTTCGAACCTAGGGTTTGATTTGGTGTATTTTTGGTCAAATATGGTGGTATAGGGATGGATTTATCTTCCTTGAGGTGCGGCGGTGGTGCGGTTGATATTTCGCACCATGTTTTGAGAGTTTAGAAATAAAAGGTAGGTGATTCCATGTGTAATCATTTCTAGATGAGTTAGTTTGCTTGAATTTCTTATTATGCATGTTCTTAAGATATTATGTGTGGTGAGAAAACTATTTATGTTGGATTTGGTTAAGCATTTATTTTTATAGTTTCATTTTAGCTTAAAATTGGGTGTTATTCATGTGTAACCCTTTGGGTATTGTTTGGGTGTATTTTAGAACATTTGAAATTGGTTTAATAAATCTTGTTTTGGATGAAAATTATGATTTGGTAGGTTATTGGTGTGACATTATGTTTTAAAGAGGTTTTTAATGGGTTTAAGGTGTAAAACCTTATTGTACTTCTTGAATGTGATTTTGAAAACATGTGCTTTTCATGTGGATCTTTTGTGGTATTGTTTGATGTGTTTTTATAACACTTGGGGGTAGTTTAATAAATGTTTTTAAGGCTTCCAATTCTATTTTAAATTTGTATTGGTGTGATTTTGTCCTTGAAATGTGGTTTTGAAATGTGTTTTATGTGAAAAGCTTTTGTACCCTCTTTAGAATTGTTTTATGAAAGTTTTGAATGGTTTAATGATTTATGTAAGAGGTGAAACCATATTGGAAAACTATTTTGGATTGTTTATACTTTAAAAGGGACCAATTTTAGTGTGAATAGTTCTTTCATGTGATGTGTATCCCCTTGGAAATGTTTTATAAAAATGTTTAATGGATTTACTAAAATGTGAAAGAGGTGTGAATGTGATGTGGGCTGTTTGTGTGAGTGCGATGTGAAAAATGGATTTTGTTTATAAAAAGGGTTTTATGAAACATGTGAGTGGGCTGTTATGTGATGTTTAGAATATTTGGAGGGACTTTATAAAATTTTTAAAGGATGTGTTGGATTGTGAAAGTTATGCAAAAAGTGGTGTGGGCTATTTTGGTGTGAGTTTGATTTCAAAATGCATTTGAATGAAAAGTGGAATTTGTGACTTGTGTGATTTACATGAGGATGTTTGGTTAATGTGTGATGTGTAAGTGATATTTTCATGTGAAAACTATATTTCTTGTATTGTTGAACTTGTTTGAGCACAAATGGAAAACCCAGTTATCTTGGTGGGTGGACGTGTACTAGTATGCTAGTGAATCTGTGGGGTTTGGCCTCAGTTTCATTTAGCAATATTGACACTTATAACTCTTACTAAACTATGATGATGATTATTGGGGACCACTAGGTTATGGGTATGATACCTACTAGTGTCTCATGCACGAGAACATATATTTTTTGTGGTTACTCTCACCAAGATACGAGGTACCTGGGACCCACAACTAGCTAGTGCCTAGGGGTTATTTCCTATTATTTGTGCTCATTAAATAATTTATAATTACCATCTTCATACAGTATATTTGTCTAGAAAAATTCAGTATCTTTTTAATTTATTTTAAAAGTGTTGATTCTGTGAATTAGCCCACTTGAAAACTGATTTTGTTTAAGTTGCATCTTTTAGAAACAGTAACTAGAAATTACATGTTTTTGAAAACATGCATGCTTTTTATCTTTGAATGTTTATCATATGGAATATCTTAGTGTTGGTATCCTATTGGGCATTGGTTCACACCCTACTTACACCCTTTAGTGTAAGTAGACTTGGTTATTTTTTTTGTCACATGTTTGGGTACAACTTTTGTGCCAAGAGTTTGGGTTTTCACCTGTCATTCATAATGCGGTGTTGTGGAGATGGATTGAGGGTGATGCCTCTTTCCATGTTGAGGTTCTTGGATTGTCCATTTTTGGTTTTTTACCTTTTTAATAGTCCTGTTGAGTTGTTTTATACTATGTAATTCAGTTCTTAATTTTTTGTAAAACATTGTTTGGTTTGAAAAATTAAGATTCATTTTATTGGATTCATTTGTTGTTTTATGTTTATAAACTTGGGTAAATCATTCCCAATTATCATTTTATGATACTTGGTCACTTGTTCCAGCCCTTGGGGATTAGGAACGCCCTTTGGGAATTGTCATGGGCTGATTTTGGTGCCAGTTTTGGTGGTGATCAGATTCGGTTTGTGAAAAAATGGTATCAGAGGAGGTTTGCTCTCTTTGGGTCATGTTATTTGGGGAACAGTCTAGATAGTCTGGAGTAAGGATTGTCGAGACTTGGAATTTCAGTTATGAGTAGTTTTGATGATCACCAGACCTCATGATGGGATTCAGGTCTCCAGGGGAATTCGGGACCTTTTAGAGTCCTTTGGTTTTATTGGTTTATTAATGATTAGGGGAAATTAAAAGAGAGTCGGGTTAATGGTCTCTGTGAGCTCAAAGGGCCTGGAAAGCCATGTGGAGCTAGGGATATTACCTAGAATACTCTCTATGATAGTGAATTGATTAGAATATGGTCTCCAACCATATGTCCAAGTCACCCACTGAATCTAGTTTCCTCTCGCATTGTCTTGTGTTCATTAGTTTTGAAATCTTGGAACTTTGGTTTTAAAGTGACTTGGTTTTAAGAAGCGAAAAGTTTTTGTCAAATTATTTTCAAATAAATATGGAATTGTTTGATTTATGAAATGGTGGAACTAAATTTTCAGAATTATTTTGAAATAAAAAATGGTGTGCTTATACCACTTTTGAAATCAGGAACTATATTGAAGTTGGTTTTGGAAAAGTGTTTCCAATAGAGTTTTCTAAACAAGCGAAGGGTGTTTTAATGTGATAAGATTTTTTGAAATTTATGTGAATAACATGAAAGTGAGTTCATTTCTAAATTTTTGTGTCTTTTTGAATAGTTTTATAAGATGTGAATTGGTATTTTGATCTTTTGGTTAATGGTTTTCAGAAAAAGGATGTGTTGGTTAACCGTTTTGGTTTTGAAAAGTGGATTGAATTTTTATTTTAACCTTTGGTATTTTCATAAGAGACCACATTCATGGGGTTATATGGGATAATGGATGGTTGATGGCATGACTGGATGAGTTCCAGGATGGATATGAGGAGGGTGCTCGGTGTGGCACAGAAACATGCATGTGTGAGGCTCATGGGGTACAATTGGTGGATACGCTAACCGTTGAACCGTTTGTTTTTAAAGAGATATTTGTAAAGAAAAACATGATGTTTTGTTGAATTGTTTGGGATGGTTTATATTATTTGTTTTTGGAAAATGTTGATGTTATGGGATGTTTTGAGTCCATGAACCCCTCTTGTTCGAACCGTGTTTTGGGTTTGTGATTGGACAACATGTTGGGTAGAAGGACCAGTTAGTAGTCTCTTCTGAGATATGTTTCGGGACACCTTTACGGCAGTTCCCTTCCTATGTTTGGATATGGTTTGTGGCATGTTTTGACCAATGGACCAGCTTGGTTGGGTCCTTGGGTTCTCTCATTGGATAAGTTACGCCCCCATTAAGGGTTAATGCACAATTGAAGTGTAACCCGTATTATTTTGCCATTGGAAAATCCTCCAATTGATCAATATGAGGAATATTTTATCAATCTTTGTTGATTGAGACTACACCCATATATTTAGATGATTTTGTGATCCTCTTGTAGTGGGATAGTGGTTGTGGAAGGTTGAAAGAGACCTTAGTTTCTTAAGTTTTATGATTCATCAAAGGTGGAAGTGTTCTGGGGTTGTTAGTGTGGATGAGTGTCTCGATGTTGTCTAAGAGGGCCTATGGGTTCTTCATAGTTTCTTTGAAGCAAGAGTTCTTGTTAAACCACCAATTTTGGGATTTTTGTCATGAGAGGATATTGTGTCCACTTTTTGGACTTGTCTGTTGTTTAGGGACTTGGCATAAGGTCCCGTTCCATGTATAGTTTCTATCAATCACAAAGGTCATGTTTGGTGACACATTGTGATGTTGTGTGCTCATTTGATTGTAAAGGTGAAGGTCTCACAATCATTTGAGGTTCTCTGTTATGTTGGGAGTATGTCTCCCATGGGAAAAACATCAAATCCTCTATCTTAGAGGAAGGTGTTTATACCTATCCTGCCCTTCTGTTGTTTCTCACCCAAAGAAACAAGGTGCGATGTGTGTGCATCTTCTGATCCCTTATTTCAGTGAAATATCAGGTTTCAGTAAAGTGAGTTATGGAGTGTGTTATGTCTTGGTGAATCCATCAGGGTATGTAGTGTAGTTGTTTGTGGCACCTAAAGAAGAAGTTCCACACATGGGTTTCTACAGCCTAACTACGAGGCCGAAGATGCTTCAATATTTTGAGCTCAATGCATAGGTCCCGGAGAGAAGATGGCGTGTAGTTAGGGGAAACCCCAGTGGCGTTTAAACCCTTGTACAAAGTCCTATCCTCAGTATGAAGGATATGAAAATTTTAAACCTATGGTGTCATCATATTTCTTCTGTTGTTCTTGTTCGGTGGAAATAGGTGGAGGGCCTTGTACCCTTGTCATCACCCCATATCTTTCCCCCCGTGGTTTCCAATGAGTCTTTGGAGAATGGATTGAAATTTGGCTAGATAGGCTGAGCACGTGGTTTGTACACGAATAGTAGTGACCATGTGCCAGGAAGACATGCATAAAGAATGATCTGCATAGTTAGTGCACGGTTTCCAAAACTGTGGGGGCTAACTATGAAGCCTTCCCAAATCATTAATTTTTTGGGGTCTTTTTGTGTCAGCCCATGCCGGTCGGTTAAGATGGTTGGTTATTGTGGTGGGGAGACCCACCATGGGTATCATGCATATTATTTTGGAAATTTCTAATGGATGTATACCCCTTGTACTAGGGAGTCTCTTCGGGCCTCCCCCTGTTAGTGTCCTGATTTTTTCTCAGAAAAAAATTTAAGTTGTCTCTTATGGTGGGGATCCCATTTGTGTCTCTTCATACGAGAAACATAGATTTTTTTCCTTGGTATTATCATGGAAGTTGGTATTATCATTCAGAGATATCTAACTACCTACATCTTCCTTGGGTAAACATTGATATTGGAGAGTGACCAATGGTTTAGTTATAGTAGGGTAAGTGTAACTTTGTTCGATGTTGTTGTTCGTTTAGGTAAATTGATTGAGTATTGTTCAGATTGTGTTTGAGGAGTTTTCATTTGGGTTAAAGCCTAAATATGCTTGATTGTTTCAGGAAAGTGGTGTAAGTTTTGGTTGTTAGAGTAATCCTTCCTTAAATGATCGCTAGAGGTGTTTAAGCCTTCAGGGGTGAATCTTGGCAAAGAATTACTTCTTGGTTTACCGGTTGGGTTTGGTTTTTGTATTTGGCCTTGCTGTGGCTTTACAGGGACAGAAGGTTTTATGGTGGGTGGAATTTTCACATCCATGAATTCTTTTAAATTTATTTTTCATTTAATTTTCATTATTTCTTTGTTTTGGGGGTTTTCCATTCATTTTGGTGGAAATGGAGGGTTTTCAAAATTGGGGCAAACCGTGAGCCTAATTCCAGATTTAAAAATAAGTATTATTTATTTTATAACTACTTCATTTTTTAACATTTTTCATCCATTACACTTCCCACTTTTCCTCCTATGACCTATCCAAATCACCATGCCCATTTTGTCCCTTTTTGAACCCATTAGCATTTTGGGTTTGAGTGAATTAATTTGGAATTGGGCCAAACCATGAGCCATTTCCAGTTTTAAATTGTTTTTTAATTATTTAATAACTCACTCATTTTTTACTTTATTCCCGTGATTCCACCTCCCACCTGAAGCCAAAATCCCGAGCCTCACCCCCATTTTTTATTTGTCCACTTTGGACCTCATTTTACTTGCGGAGTAGGGAAAAACTTATTAGGGTTACTTTAATCATCTAGATTTGAGAAGGTAAGTTGATTATTTCATAAATCTTTTAATTTTCACTATTTTTCCCATTTCAGTCCCCACTTGATCTTATTATACCCATTAGAGCCTCCATAACAGGTTTGGTTGCTTGGAGATTCAAATTTTTGTGTATTTGGTTCGTTTGATTCAAGATATTTCAAGTAAGTGTTTCTTTCCTTGATTTCTTCCCCTTCCTTAGGGTTTATTTCACCCTTTCTTGAAGTTCCTCATGTCCATAAGTTGAGGTTAGAACCTAGGGTTTGATTTGGTGTCTTTTTGGTCAAATATGGTGGTCTAGGGCTGGATTTATCTTCCTTGAGGTGCAGCGGTGGTGCAGTTGATGTTTTGCACCATGTTTTGAGAGTTTTGACATGAAAGGTAGGTGATTCCATGTGTAATCATTTCTAGATGAGTTAGTATGCTTTAATTACTTATTATGAATGTTCATAATATTTACGTGTGTGGTGCAAAAATTTTTTATGTTGGATTTGGTTCAGAATTTATTTTTATAGTTTCATTTTAGCTTAAAATTGGGTGTTTTTCATGTGTAACACTTTAGGTATTGTTTGGGTGTATTTTAGAACACATGAAATTGGTTTAATAAATCTTTTTTGGGCTGAAAATTCTGATTTGGTAGGTTATTGGTGTGACATTATGTTTTAAAATGGGTTTTTAATGGGTTTAAGGTGTAAAACCTTATTGTACTTCTTGAAAGTGATTTTGAAAACCTGTGCTTTTCATGTGGATCTTTTGTGGTATTGTTTGAGGTGTTTGTATAACACTTTAGGGTAGTTTAATAAATGTTTTTGGGGATGCCAATTCTGTTTTAAATTTTTATTGGTGTGATTTTGTCCTTAAAATACGGTTTTGAAATGGGTTTTATGTGAAAAGTTTTGGTACCCTCTTTAGAATTGTTTTATGAAAGTTTTGAATGGTTTAATGATTTATGTAAGAGGTGAAACCATATTGGAAAACTGTTTTGGATTGTTTATACTTTCAAATGGTCCAATTTAAATGTGAATAGTTATTTCATGTGATGTGTATCCCCTTGGAAATGTTTTATAAAAATGTTTAATGGATTTACTGAAATGTGAAAGAGGTGTGAACGTGATGTGGGCTGTTTGTGTGAGTGCGATGTGAAAAATGGATTTTGTTTATAAAAAGAGTTTTATGAAACATCTGAGTGGGATGTTATGTGATGTTTATCATATTTTGAGGGTCTTTATAAAATTTTTAAAGGATGTTTTGGATTGTGAAAGTTATGCAAAAAGTGTTGTGGGTTATTTTGGTGTGAGTTTGATTTCAAAATGCATTTGAATGAAAAGTGGAATTTGTGACTTGTGTGATGAACATGGGGATGTTTGGTTAATGTGTGATGTGGAAGTGATATTTGCCTATGAAAACTATATTTCTTGTATTGTTGAACTTGTTTGAGCACAAAGGGAAAACCCGGGTATCTAGGTGGGTGGACGTGTACTAATACGTTAGTGTATCTATGGGGTTTGGCCTCAGTTTCATTTAGAAAGATTGATGCTTACAACTCTAACTAAACTATGAGGATGATGATTGGGGACCACTAAGTTATGGGTATGATCCCTACTAGTGTCTTGTGCATGAGAACATATATTTTTTGTGGTTACTCTTACCAAGATATGAGGTACCTGGGACCCACCGCTAGCTAGTGCCTAGGGGTTATTTCCTATTATTTGTGCTCATTAAATCCTTTATACTTACCATCGGCATACGGTATATTTGTCTGAAAAAATTAAGTATCTTTTGAATTTATTTTAAAAGTGTTGATTCTTTAAATTAGCCCACTTGAAAACTGATTTTTTTAAGTTTCATATTTTAAAAATTGTAACTAGAAATTACATGTTTTTGAAAACTTGCATGCTTTTCGTATTTGAATGTTTATCACATGGAATATCTTAGTGGTGGTATCCTATGAGGCATTGGATCACACCCTAATCAGTCCTATGGGTGTAAGTAGACTTGGTTATTTTTTTTGTTCAGGTTTGGTACAAATTTTGTGCTAACAGTTCGGGTTTTCACCAGTCATTAATGATGCGGTGTTGTGGAGATGGCTTGAGGGCGATTCATCTTGCCATGTTGAGGTTCTTGGGCTGTTCATTTTTGGTTTTTTACCTTTCTCATAGTCCTAGTGATTTGGTTTAGACTATGTAATTCAGTTCTTAATTTTTTGTAAAACATTGTTTGGTTTGAAAAATCCAGATTCATTTTATTGGATTCATTTGTTGTTTTATGTTTATAAACTTGGGTAAATCGTTCCCAATTCTCATTTTATGATCCCTGAGCAATAGTTACAGCCCGTGGGGATCGGGAACGCCCTTCGGGCCTTGTCACGGGCCGGGTTTGGTGCCGGTTCTAGTGGTGATCAGATTCGGTTCGTGACACTATTAACATACTTCTAGGGATTTTTTTTCATTTCCTTTCCATCATCTCATATAGAGCTCACTGAGTTAATGGAAATTAAAGTTCATCTGGAGAATATTAAGGCTAATAGATTTGTTCATATTATAATGTCACCTTAGGCTTAATCAATTATCAATGAAAATAATTAAAATGGAATAATCTATATTTTTATAGATTATTGAAAGATTAATAAGATGAAAACTAAGAAAAAGTATCATTATACATGGATTAATGACCTGTTTGTTCAACTCAGAAAATCTCGTTGTATTTCTATGATTAATTTATGATTAGGGTATTGTCACTTAAGAGTTTGAGAGGTTGAATTTCATAAATAATTATTTATAAAAATATATATACATTATGAGTATTTATTTGTGAAAATCACTCCTAATTAAATATCCTATAATGTTTTTGGGTTTGATGAATTGGCTCATTCATCGGTTCTTATACTCTTTAATAGTTTCTTTTGTGTATGAAATTTTGTATTATTATATTATGAAGGAAGAATAAAGTTATTATCTAGATATTTTTTTTTCAGAACTCTAAATGAAAATTTTATTTAAAGAAGGAATTGAAAATTTCATTTTTGGGACCATGAAGTGATGTTTCTATTCTACTTTTATAAAAAGAGGCATCTCATTAGATCCTATATATATTCAGGTGGTGATTAATTTTTAGAAACCCATAGATGAGTTTTGAATTCAATGATTCTTGAGTTTGTATGGTAATTATGAGTGGTTTGTTTTTCTTTCCTACTATTTTTCACATACTCTGAATGATTTTACTCATAATTATACTTTGTGTTAATGGAATTATAAGTATTAATTAATCCTCAAGGGATTTATAGTGAGGTTGACTTTGACTCTATCTCCGATTCTTCTAGAATTAGGTTTTTGTTATGATGTCTTATGTGAGTCCCCAGGTATGCGATTAGGTTGTATTTGGATGTAAAGAAAATAAATGATAACCTATTTTATATAGTAACATCTCCCACATGAGATGATTTTTCATACCAATGGTCTTGAGTTAGTTTTTGTGACATATTATCTCAAGACTTGGTTCCACTATCTCTTCATAGATCATTTTTTGTATATTAACATAACAAGACCGTAAAGTATACTTTTACTTAAAGGGATTTAAACTTAGGAAAACTATTCTGGGTTTAGTATCTTTCTTATTTTTATTTAGATATTTCATTCAAACATGAAAAATGTAACTTAGTCACTCATACCATGAGAAGATACTTACCGACTCAATCTAGGAAATAATTAGTTGAATAATGGACTTTGATGAGCCTTTTCACTAAGATAAACATGGATATGGTAAAATATGATGGGATGGTCTTATTACCTTTTGAAAATTATTATTATTCATTTTATGATCATATTAATCTTGGGAAATAAATAGAAACTTATATTAAGTGTTTTAGTGAAATCTATTACGGTGGGGAGACCTTTGGTGATAGGTCATAATATCAATATTTTGTCTTGAACTTTTAAAGAAATTTTTTTCATTTCAATAACTCTGAGGTAGGAATTAATGAATAATATACATTACTCTAGATATTATATACATCATAGAATTAGCATGATGTTTCAAGATTTGAGATATTGGTATTGACGATTAGGGGAGACCTAGTAGATTTAAGACTTCATATCATGATCTCTTCCATGAAATATGATTAAGGAGTACCACTATAGACCTGTCTATTTTTTGTAACCATAACCCATTGTAGTATCAAAGTGGATGAGATATCCATCATCTTCATAGATGTATTTCTATAGAATCATAGTATAAAATATGTAATTTGGGTGATTATGGTTTGAAATATGAGATTGGATCATTTTATTCCAATTAAGAAGGATACGATATTGGAAGAGATTATACACATATATGTTTGAGTTGTTTTGGAGATCAATATATTTCCTTAAGATGTTGTTTCTGATAGAGATTCATAATTTATATCTCAATTTTATAAACTGTAACAAGACTCAATGTGTACCCAGTTAAAATTATATATGGTGTATCACCCTCAGTTGGATTGGAAGACTGAGTGAGCTATTCAAATTCTTGAGGATATGAATCAGGTGTGCATTATAAACTTCATGGTTGATAGTAAAAGAATATACGATTGGTTGAGTTCACCTATAACAATATTTATCTGTTTTATATTAAAATGGAACCTTATGATGAAATATATGGGTGGCTATGATGATATACATTATGTTGTGTAGGGTTAGGAGAGTGGTATTTGGTTAGAATGGGTATTTTTCAGGAGATGAAAAAGAAGGTGTAGTTGGTACAAAAGAGTTTATGGATAGTTTAGAGTTTCCATAAATCCAATACGGACCATAGTCATCATCCATGGGATATTAATAATGGTGAATTGGTTTTTTTATGGTTTCACCTTATTTGGAACATCATGCATTTCGAAGAGAGGATAAGATGTAATAGAGGTTTATTATCCCTTTAGAGATCATCAAAAATTAGGGTATGGTAGAACAATAGTTATACTTAAAATATCACTTGAAGCTGATTGGGGACGTGTTTCATGTTTTTGAACTAAATAAGTATCCACTAATCCCATATCATTTGATAGAATGGGATGATGTTGATCTTTATCCCAACACCTCAGTGGTTGAGTAGACATTTCAAATTATGAATCATTAGAATAATTTATTTTGTGGTAAAATTATTCTCATAGTATATGTACTATAGAAGTGAAATCATAATAACAAAGAGACCTAGGAGAATGAAGTGATGATGATGTATTATTGTCCTTATCTCTATACAAGTCCATAATCCTAAGTACATTCTGCAGGAATAAATTGGCATGGTGGGGAGAATTGGTACACCCTTTAGGTAATAATTATAATTTATTTTCGGATTATTTAGTCCATCTTATGTTTCTTAAGTTATTTTTGAATTCTTGGATGTATTATATGGAATATGATGACTTTTTAGGATTTTGAGGTTCCCCATGTATAGGAACACACTTTGTTGTTGGTATTTTTATTCTAGAAACCCACTTGTGTGACACAAGTAGGAGAAACATGCTCATGGTGGGTGTGGTATTAGTTATGGGATGTTGTGGTTCTTACTTCAGGTCTTGAAAAGAGTATCCCTCTTCATAATATGGTTAAGAGAATGATATGTCAAAAATAACCATGAATTATATGCCTTGTTGTGGTAAGACTACTTACTAAGTCACCATGGCTTAGTCTGGTTAAGGCTAGCACGTTGTAGTGAGAAAAACCTGGTAATGCTGATGGTTTATTTAGATTTTGAAATTAAAAATTCTACTATAGATCATCCAAGGGAAGTTACCAATAATAATGAAGATGTGTGTGATCATTAATATGAGATATTTAATTCATTATTAACCCGATTTAAACTCTAGTAAGACACCCCCATATTTCAAGGAATCAGATACCATCAATTCCAAGAGGGGTACATGAAATTTTTCCTTTATTGAGTAGTGGAATAGGGTGATACATTCCTTCTCATGCTCATTATTATTTATCTAGCCTCATGGGGATCACACCACTTCATCTCTAGGCATAACTTTTAAAGGTAACTAATCTTAATTCATTGGTGAGGTATATGACTCTTATAATGGTTCTTTCTCATGACACACCTTTTAATTAATTTATTTTACATTGATTAGGCTTATAAAAATGGATGATTAGATTTCTATGAGAGTTATTTTTTGAAACTAAAACTTCTATGGAATATGAAATTGTTTTAAAAGAGGTTTTCTTTGAAAATAGTTTTCTCAATATCTATTCTTCAATGAAATTCCCCAAAGATAATGTTGACTCTAAAATAGGTCTTAATGAATGGGTGTGGTTAGGATTCACATATAAAATGTTATATATAATTTTTAAAATGAAAAACTTGAATATTTTGAGAAATATAGTAAATGTTTGTTATAAATATTTTCAAATGAATTGCTCTATAAAACAAATTTCGTTTCTAAATATATAAATAATTGGTGTATAGTGATATAAATTGTATAGATTCATGGTGATATACCAATGAGAATTTTCCTTACATTTCTTATGCCCTTGGGAATATATAGGCTTGGTTTTATAAGATATTGGTAAAGTAAATGGTTCCATGTATACTAAAAACTACTCTTAATATATTTCTATTTCATAGGCTAGAAATCACTTATAATGCTTTACTATCCTAAACACTTTGAAAAAATAGGGTATAGAAATCCAAAACTCATTAGCCTTCCTAGAAAACTTCAAACTAAATGAATTTCATAGACAATATAATTTTTAATACAAACTTTCATTCTCCCCTTGTTATTCTCCATACTAAATATTATATATTAAATGAAAAAGGTTAATGTTCATTCTATTATCTTATATCTAGTTCCATTGAATCCATGTGTGAATACTTTTATTCTTGTTATAATAATCAAGATTCCCTTGTTGAGATGTTCAACCAAAGGAAATACAAGAATGTTTTACTCTAACAAATAGAGATTTATTAATATATAAGAACAATTTTTATGTTTTCCCCAGTCTAAGAATTTTCTTATTTTAGTCTTCCACTTTCAAAATATTTATCTCAATGTAATTACTGATGATGATAATTTTATTTATCTATAATTGAATCTATTGTCGTATGAGTATCATATATTTACTTAATTTAACAAGGAATTTTATTAAATGTTATCCTATTACAATTATGAACCCTTTTAAAAAAACACCTTAGTGGGAAAATATCAATAAATATTATTGAATTATACTGGCTAATCATGTAAATAATCCATTTATATTTATTGTAGAGAATCATTATAATAATATTACATATGAATTTTTGATAGTATATTGAATAAATATGTATCCAAATACCTCAACCAGATTCACTCAATTTTATTCCATTGGTATCCTAATGGTTAGGGTTTATAATCCACGTAAAACCCAAATAAAATACTAAAAATGAGGTGCCGAATGGTTATAGTTGCCTCATTACTTTCTTTCCCTGTACAAGATAATCTTATGGCATCCTGATTTAGTGTGTCCTTACCTGTAGGATAATCATGGTCTTGAAAAGTGTTTCTTCGGAATGAATATGAAACAATTTTATTTTTAAGGGATTTAATCTCACAATATTATATCATATTATTCCCTTTACATGTATATTTGATTTAGGTGTTTTAGTTTGTAATTTGTATTCTTTCAGCTAAATCAATATGTATAAACTATATTGATGAGTAACTCATAAAAAAATTAAAATATTATTTCACTAACCTCTATTATAAGTCAAATATATCTATACATATCAAAATATATCCCATGAATAAGGTTTATAAAACACTTTTAGGTAGAGGTTTATAATAAAATGAGATCAATAATCCCCACATGAGTAATCTGAGAGATACATTTTGACATCCCCTAATTATTTAGACAAGCAATAATCTCCCAAGATAGTAAGAAGTCCAAACCAATGTTACTCTTCTCAAATATACATTACTCAAGAGATATTTAAACATCACAAATCTTCTAACACCTGATATGTATAAATTATAATCAGCTTATAAATTTAAGTTCATAACCTGATAATAATCCATATTCAATGTACAAAAAACCTAAATTATTTATCACAACTAGAATTAAACTCATTAAATATATCTATAATAATTTATAAGCAGTTGAAGACATTAAATAAAAACATACAACACAATTACTAATATTGAAATTATACCTATATTAAATTTTGGGAATGAATAAATAAAGTAACATATAACATATTTGGGCATGAGATCAATAATTTATTAAAAATTATAAGGAAATTATAAATATTTTATTATTATAGAATTAAGAAATTTAAAATTGCACTTTTATCTGATATAAACATTTCATGGTATCACTTACAGGATTTTAATATAAACTCATTCATATTACATATATGAGTAATTTGATGAAAATATTCCATTATCAAATACTAAAATTTTTAATTTTTATGTAAATATTTTGATAAAATTAAATATAACATACATTATTTAATACAAACCATTGATTATATCTATATAAAAAAATCATTTGGGAATGGATTAAATGATTTTACAAATAAGTAATTAAAAATATTTTATATTTAGATTTATGAACTACTCATAAATAAATATAAAGAAATTTATATTTTATCCTTTTAAATTTATGTAAAAATTATGAATTATACGTCCATGTAATTAAATTTTAAACATTGATCATATCTATCAAAAAGTTTCAGTACACCTTAGAAACCCCTAGAATAAATGTGGGATCAGAATGTGGGTTTAAGTAAATGTTTTTGAGAATTATAATGGAAATATAATTTCATTAACACTATAAATAAATGATCGACATCACATCATGGTTTTCCCACTAGTGGAATCTATTTACACTAGGGTGAACATAGCCAATTTTCATGTTGATCTAGTCAGAATGTTTTACATGGGAAGGGAATTTTGTGATGTTTAAGTAGTTTCCTAAAATAGCATGGCCACTTCCTATATAGAATGCTTTAAATCATTTTTTACAATGTTCATAGAATAGATATGATCTAAAAACAACATAGATAATTATCATATGATGGTTTATTTTCCATGAATTTTATTGATTAAAATAATTCCCATTTTCATTAAACTATATCATGTCCATTGATAACAATGAAAAAATTCCAATAATATATAATATTTATGTGTCGATAATTAAAAAAGATGACCTGAATGGGTTTTTTTCATTGAGACATGTCAAGGTTCTAGGATTTTTTTAATTTTTTTCATTCACTCAAAATTTATACCAAACAATGATTTGTTTCCGTTGACTTCATTGAGGGGCTTAATAAGAATTTAAATAATCTAAAACTATGGAATAAAACTCTAAAACCTAATTAAAAATACACTATTTTATTTTTTATAATTAATATAAAAAAATGAAAATTAAAATAGTTCACCTTACCTTAGTTAATCAATATTGTTAGGGATATTGGGAAGAGATTTATTGAGACTACTTAGTATCCATTTAAATAATTATTTTTTTGGATGTATCCATGGGTTGTGTGAATAACATGATGGTCAGGTTAATCATATTCTCCATATATATTCTTATAGAGCCTTTTGATAAAGGATAAAGATAACTGAGTTCTAAAATATTTCATACATGAGAAATTCTGACCAATAATAAATATTCTGGATGATCAAGCCACTTATATTGGAATCCACGGAAATAAAAAATATTCCCAACATTAAATAATAATTTCAAAAAATGAATAAATGTTTTTATTGTTTCAATTTTTTTCTTAATTATTCATGAGAAATATTTATCATTTAAACTTTCACACTATTCATTTATACTCATCTCAATCATCATCATATAACAATAACTTGAATGTGATATTATTTATAGATGATTAAATTTTATTCCCACACAACATTCCAAAATTTAATAATCGTATAAACCCTACCTCTATATATTGTCTCATAAGCTTTTTTTGATCACTCAAGGATGGGCCATAACATTATCTAAACCACTACAATATGGTCTTTCTATAGTGAAGGAATCTTTCAATTTTGACCTTTCTTTTTTTTTGTTATCTGGACTAATATAATTTTTTAATTTTTTGGGAAGTTAGTTTATATAATTTCTAAATGAATAATGAGGAAAAATGTTTTTACTTCCATAATTATAAATGAAATCTTGGATTAAAACTCAATTTTTATATTTATTTAATAAATTAAGAATATTTTAAAATCTTATTGATATGATTTAACGAGTGTAAGGAATATAAATTTATTATAATGGAAGAAATTAATTTATAATTTGTAAATTAATTGATTAAGGTTCCTATTTTGAAATTGATTAAAATTTATATAAGTAATATTTTAAAAAAAATCTCTTCAAAAGAAATTATTATGGTTAGGGGAACTAATTACTCTAATATAAGGGAAATACACAAATTAGATAATCAATAATGAATAATTATGAGAAAATAAAAAATATATACCACTCATTAGTGATACAAACCCAATACATACAAATCTAGAAAATGACTAGTGATTTTAAAACAAGATAAATGATTTTTTTGGAAATGGTATGGATATTGTATCTATGAACAAAATGGAATTCAAAAATATTAGTGAGAAGAAATCTGACTAAAAATATTTCAGGGGTATTTTACCTGTCATAAATTTATTTAACAAAATACCACCTTCAATATCTTACCATTTCCACATCTAATTAAATATGAGAAGTAAATTTTCAATTACGAATTAATTAAAAATATTTATTTGATTTTATGAACTAAAATGATCCATTAATAACTTATCAAAATTTAATGAATTGTCCTTTACCTCTTTAACAAGGAAATTAATATATATGTCTTTATGATCAATTATATTTTCCAAGAAGTCTCTTCCAATTAAGTTAGTGAAATAAAATTATTCAATAGAATAAATGGAAATTGAGACTTCATGTTTTCTAAAGTATTTTAACATATAATCTTTTCTAGATGATCACATGACCATCAGTTTTGGAATAGAGGAATGATCATTACATAACATTATTTTCTCTCAGTGAATAAATATAAAACCCTATGAATAAAATGTAGTGTTTTCAATTTTTTCATAAGATTGTTAGGCAGTTTTTCTATATAGGAATATGTTCATTTTTAATTTATACAAGTAAGACACATCACTAAATTTTCTATGATATGCTACTGGAGAACGAATGTGGAGCCCTAAATTTTTGGAATATATTCTCAAATAATTTTGATTTGTTTGATAAATTTAGATTAATGCAACACCGAACATAGGTGGATAATTATTTAATAAAATATAAATTAAAATAAATTATTACATAGTTTAATGAGATTGATAATAGAAATTAATTTCTAAAATTGTAGAATGTCACTTAAAGAGAATACTAATAATTTCTAAGAAATTGTTTTAGAACTTTTAAAATTGAATTATTCATTTTAATTAAATTTATTATCATTGATGTAAAGATCCTAACACCCACAAACCTGATCTTGTGTCTTTATTATTACATTGGTTTAAGATACAATGATTCACATACCGATGGATTGAATAGTTTACTACTCTTGGTAAACTAGATTTATACCTCAACTTCCCATTAAAATTTAAAATGTAAAATATATAAAGTGTTTTCATTAATAACACTAATTTTACTCATATCATATCCATGTATATCAACCAAAAAACAATTCCTGGTATCTTGGAGAAACAATATTATAAATGGGTGATATCAGATTCTTATTAAGGGTATGCGTACAATGAATGATATCATGAATAAATAAATAAAAAATATAGCGAGTTAATGACTGGAATAGATGAAATTTAATCAATAACATGAGCATAATATGACAAGAATAAATGATGATCAAAATAAAGTAATAAAAATAATAAAATAAACTTGAAAATTATCCATGGATATTATAAAAACTAAAAAAATCACATTTAAATCAATAAATCATCTCATAGAATGGAAATGAATAATGATGGACATCTAAAAAAATACTTTCTTGAGATTTTATAAGATGGTTCAAATATGTGGGAAGAATCCAATATAATTTGGGTAACAGGTTTTCTCTAGAGAACTATTTAGACATCGAAGTGCTATATATAACTAGGCCCCACTCATCAGATAAGATTCCCCATTATTTCCTCATATTAAAGTGGTGAAACATTATCAATATAAAAATTATCATTTAAAAACTTCTATATGAAATGATTACACTTACCCCAGAAAAATAAACATAATAATAAACCATCCAGAGTAATATGGTGAATGGTAATAAAATTGTATTCCCACATTCAAACTATTCAAAAACCATACAAATAATTTATAAGTATAATAAAAATACAACCTATTCCTAGTGGATCATATGTACTATAAATGGTTGATGTCATTGATGAATAGAAATACTAAAAGAATACCATTAAATGATATTGATGAAAATAACCATTTCACATTGGAAATATATTTTTTATAAACTAAAAGTTCAAATTATATTTTGAAAATAATTTTCTCTAGAAAGATACTTTCAAAATTTTATATTAATCATTAAAAAATTAAATGGTCATGACGTGGAGAAATTTTTCTCGTGACGTCTATGTTAAAACAAATATTTGATGCAAATTTTAGGTCAAATCCAAATGAAAAATATTTGGAAAATTAAATAAAGAATAATTTAAATATAATATTTAAAAATTAAAATATTGGTAAAATATTTTTTAATATATAATTTTTATAGTGTAAAAAAATTGAAAACATTTTTAGATACATGATTTTGGAAGAAAAAATATTTTCTATCGAAGAGAGAAATGAAGTTGGGTTTTATTAAAAACATTTTCCATATCATTTTGAGTACCAAAGAGTGGGAAAATAGTACTATTACATAAAAATTCCATTAATAGCCATAGGATATGAAAATTTATTGGTTTTACAATTGTAATACCAAATAATTCCCATAAGGGAGACTTAAACATAAACAATCTCGAATAATGATGAGATTGTGAAATAAACCCTTTCCTCTTTAGTAACTTATAAATCATAAGTTCCATAAAATAAATAATAATAAAATGAATCAATAATTACCATTAAAATATATATATTCATGATATAACATATTAAAGGGTTAGTAATTTCACCATGCAAAATCAATAAGTGGTGAATATGGCATTTGTCTCACAGAAGAAAAAGTGAGATGAAATACTCTTACCTTTTTTAGAATTCCTTTATATATTTTTAAAACCCATCAGTAATATATATAGGTTTATTAAAAATATATACATAAACATAATCATATATCTCATACAATATATGATTTACTTATGGTATTTTATAACCCATTTATTGAAAATTATTTGTTAAAATCATTTTCAGGTGATAATTGCTTCATTTTTTATGAATGTTTTTGTTCTGTAATTTTTTCCATTTTTATTTTATCATGGTTCAATAATATAATAAATTATAAATATTATATAAATAAAATATATATTCATTATATTTTTATTTTTAGTGACCTATTTAAGGTAGATATTGAATGTGGATATCATCGTTCATGGAGATGATATGCTTTTCATACGCATGAACATGGATTCCATTTTTTTAAAAGAATGGAACTTAGGTAAAAAAATATAAATTAAACTAACCATAATAATTATTATTTCATATATATAATTTATATTAATCAAATAAATATTTATTACCATCCATGTAAAACTAAAATGAAAACATTTCACATCATTATACGGTGGCGATAGTCCACACATACACACGAGGGATGTTATTTATTTTCAAATAGAATAGAAGGTAAGAAGTTAGATATGATATTATAGTTTTTTAATAATTTATATATAATAATTATCTTATAAATTAATTAATTTTGACCCCACTATCATTCATGTAATGTATAAGTGAAAAATGAATCACATCCCTTTATGGGGAGGAAATTCACCGTACACATGATCGATGTTATTATCTCCCCCAAAAAATGGAATGTAAGATTCTATATGTGATATAATGATTACATAAGTATAAAATATCATATAAATATGTTAAATAAATCATTATATACATAACTAAAAGGTGTTTATGGAAATCAAATTACATTGGTTCTCTGGGTGGTGGTAGGTTGTATACACAATCATCAGTTTAATTTCCAATTTGATAGAATTGAAGATGTACATGGGTATTTAATTATCATAATAACATAAAATTATGTATTATATACTAGTTTTATTATATTATCATTGTTAAATAATGATTAAATTAGTTGGAACAATAAATAAAAAAAGACACCTGTTTAAGAACTCTACCTATCCTTCAGATAACCTCTTCCAGTTTTTTCCTAAAGCCTTCATAGAAGGGGTTATTAATAAATACAAGGCCTATAGTTTTTGGGGAGTTATTTAATGAATTTATTTTAGTAGGGATCATATGAAATAAATGTTTTTGAATGTGTGAAGAGGAAAGTAGATGGATTATGTGTTCAAAGCATGACTAATCCTCCTTTTTTAAAAAATATAATTTTTCTCAGAACATTTCATTTTATTTAAAATGATGAATATTTTATCTATAATAAATATATAACCATTGAATTTATTTTATACATGTGATAAAAATAAACTTTTAATAATTATGTTATCAATATTAATACCCTCCAACTTAATAACTTTGTTATATAGTCATGTTTAAATGATAATATTTTAATAGAGTATCGTTCTTCGTTCAAAACCAGTGTTGTGTGTGTTGAAAGATAATTAAGAGATTTTATTTAGAAAATTATATTCTAAAATGTTAGGGTTGAACAATATATTACAATTTTGGTGTTTTTATTTAGTATACACTATCTAATATGTTGTTCCTATTTCAAAATCTCAGGGTGTTATATTCAACCCCTTAAATACATTTTGTCCTCGTAATTTAATCTTGCTATCGCTAATCAAGGGATTGACATTTGAAACAATATTTCATAAAATATCACATCATGATAAGTGTTAATAAAATATCATCTTGATATGATATAGATATATATGGACTTATTAACGTCATTAAGAGTATTCCCATAACTAGAATTTTGAGTAGGAGAACATAAGTAGGAATTGAAGATATGAACATGGAATAATAGTGTAATTCACAAATGCTTAATGAGGTTGATAGAGTTCATTTATGAAAATAAATTAAATTATAAATATAAATTAATAAACTAAAAAACAATAAATATCTAATGATTTAAAATACTATTGATTCATCATATATGATTGTAGTAGGATAACTTTTTTTCTTTAAGATACTTTTTTTAAGTAGAGGTTTTCATTTACCTTCTAGACTAAGAATATAAATAAACATAAAAATTATATATTTCAATTTTATAGGCATAATTTGATCCTTTTATTTTTCATATATAAATTCTTACATAATCTTTTACTCTAAGAAATGAACACATAATAGGTATTTTTGATGCTTGGGGTACTAAAATTGTCATTTAACCGATCATTTTCTCCATAAAAGATGAAAAGTCATTCCCTCCATCTCTAGATATTTTATAAAACCAAAATCGTCAGTATAATTTATCCAATATAATAAATTAATCACTAGTACATCAATAGTAACTCCCAAAATTAAACTTAATCCATTTCACAAATGGTTAACATTAAGACTCATCCAAAATATGTCTTACCAAATTCAATACTGAAAAACAAATAAGGGGTATTTCAAAATCAAAATTATATCTCCCTAAAAATATAGAGTGAATATTAATGTCACATTCCAAATATGTGAATACCTTTATCATCATAAAACCACAATTAAAACTTGAATGATTCCAAAAATAAAATCTAATGTTGTCGAATGTATTCCAAAAATTAAAAAAAATGAAATAAAGTCCAACAAATATAACATAATCCATAAAATCACTAACCAATTTCATGGTCAATAATTAAATCCCATAAACATATCTTTATCATCATTATCTCACCACAAAAGGTTATATTAATTTTTATATTCCCTCAATCATGTGTTTTCCAAATAGTTCAACATGCTACTAAATCATTTATCATGGTCATTTGTACCATGAAAAAGATTCTCAAAAATTATTAAAGAAAAAGTATCAAAGTACAATCCTTATACGTTTCATAATTGTTATAAGTATAATATCATTTATAAGTAACTCCTACAATATAATTATTGATCCCAAACAAAATAAAATTAATCATTACACTTCTTTTTAAACCATTAACTAGGATTCATCATCTTATAACTTAATACCTCATTCTATTGATATTTCATTTATAGTCACTTAATTATCAACAATTTAACCATTAATCATGAAATCCTGAGGATTCTCTTCATGATCTTTCTTCCCATGCGATCGATTTTAATAATTATCCAACTTTACAAATTTAAAACATTCTACTATTGATAATACCATTGGGTGATCATTATTATCATCCATTAAGTAAAGTTATTTTTTCATTTTTTTATTATAAATTACTTACATTGTGTCCTTCCTCTCTAAACATAATTTTTTTTTCATTTTTACTTTGACACACTCTCCTCGGTTTCTCTTTCCGCATTTATTCCATAAATGAAATTGATCCGTATTTTTTCCATGGTGTCCACTATTCGAGATATAATTAGAATCCATCCTTATCATTTTTATTGAGTTTGAGAGTTGGTTATGGTGAATTTTTTAAAACTATATAAAAAAAATAGTTAAGAATAATCAAGATATTTTTCACACTAGTCATCATCCCATTTGTTTTCTCATCACCACATTGTATATCACATTAAACGTTATCCTAGTTCTTTTGGGTTCCATCCATTGACTAAAACCTAAAACCACCATGCGAGCAACACTAATCATATTGGTAAATCACGTAGTAATGAAGAATTAGTTATATTATGTCTAAATCATGATAATTTTTGTACAGTATATGAAATATTAGAATTATCACTACTATAAATACCCCTTTTATTAGCGCTAAAAATGACATTTAACAGTGCTAGAAAAGCGCTATTAAAGCTGGTGAAGATAACGTTGGGGGGGGGGGTTCCCCTTTATCAGCGCTCTAAAAAGTGCTGATAAAGACCCATTTTATCAGCACTTTCTTTTAGCGCTAATAAAAATAATGAAAAAACTAAAAGAAATTAAAAAAAATTAAAAAAAACCTGCCAATCGTGGGAATTTTATAGCGCTTGAGCCCCCTTTTAACAGCGCTTTACAGCCCCTCCAGCACCCACTCGCACCCCCTCCACCCTATATCAGCATTACGCCCACCCATTTTATCAGCCCTAGCCCCCAAAATCCACCCCCATGTGCGCGCCCTTTCCTCCACCAAGATTTGATCTCGAGACCTCCCCCTTGCACGCCTAAAGCCTTTACCACTCTGCAATATTGATTTGTTCTCCAGTTAATGACATATCTATTTATTTATATATATATTTAGTTATATTTATTCATATAGTAATATATAGTTATATTAATATATATATATATATTTATACTAATATATATATTTATAGTGATATTAATATATATATTTATAGTTATATCAATATATATGTAGTTATATTAATATATATAGTTAGATTAATATATAGGTATATAAATATTTATAAACTGGTATTTTAAATAAAATGGATATTAGTTATTATTTAGATAAAGCTAATATATTTTATATGTAAATATATTTTATTATTTATATTTATAATTAAATTTTTATGTGTGAATATATAAAAAATATGTATATATTGTTATATATTTGATTATAAATAGCAGTGCATTATAAAAAATGATAAACTTTCAAAGAAATAATATCAATATGAATGTAATAACTTGGAATAAAGTCAGTAACCACCAAAATAATCCAATAATACCCCCTTAAATTCGGCTGAAAATCCACAAAATGTTAAAAAATCGGGGTATCCTGACTAAAAATTCAGTTTTGGAGGCCTTCTGGGCCTTTTTTTCCCTCAAAAAACCTTGACTGGGGTCCCCCCGGTCATAGGGGTATAGAGCTCATCGTAGGCTTTGATTATATATGTGGGTCACAGGGGTGTAGATCTTTTCGCAGGCTTCGATTTGATATGTGGTAGAGCTCAAATGGACACCCGGATCAAAAGTTATGGCCGTTTGAAGTTCGAGTTGCGTTTTCAACATATTTTGGATCTTTTTTTTAATTTTTTTAATTTTTTAATCTTAAAATGGTTATTTAATTACTATTAATCCATAATAATTAGAAAATTATTAATTAATTTTTATTATTTTTTTAAGGAATTTCACTAAATATCTTATATAATAAGTGTAACTGTATATTTATAATTATCTAAAATATATTTAAAATTATATTTAAAAAATATATATTATATTTATATCAATTTAACTATATCTATATATTTAAATATTAAAAAAAAATTAATGAATTTTTTTGGAAGTAGACCCTTTATCAGTGCTTTTAAAAAAAGCGCTGATAAAGACCCCCCATTATCAGCGCTACTAAAAAAAGCGCTGATAAAGGGGTACCCTTTAACAGCATTAAAAAAAGCATTGTTAAAGGGGGTTTCTTTATCAGTGCTAAAAATGAAATGATAAAGGGGTATGTTTATCAGCACTTTTTTTAGCACTGATAAAGTTACCCTTTATCAACGCTTTTTTTAGCGCTAATAAAGGTACCCCCCTTTATCAGTGCTTTTTTGTTAGTGCTGATAAAGGGTGGCACTGGACTTGCCCCATTTTGTGGTAGTGTATCCTAGTTTATTTGTGGTTATCATCAATTCAAATCATTTGTTATGGTTCATATAGAGAAAATTTTTTTACCAAAATATATCCCCATGATTTTAAAATATGGTGTGTAGTAAGGCCCACTGTCATGCACCATGAATTATCGATTCAATATCGATGCATTTTTTATAGTAATTACCATGAGGTATATCTAGGATAAAACCATGAACACTTTTAGTATCCAAATGGGGATTAATTTCTAGGACAACCCATATAATCTCTACCTCACCAATAATTTAGGATGTTCTATATAATTATCTTCAATTTCTATCATAGGGTTATATTCCCAAATTTATGTTATCTTAGTTCTAGTTCCTATTTTTTCTACTAAATTTCCTCTAAAAATAACTTTAAAGACCCCTACTATAGTTACCCAGAGCCAATCACTACTTTATTACATTGGAATATGTTAAAGGGAATCAAATACAGAAGATCATAATGAATTAATAGTCTTGGAAAACTAGATACATACATGAAATTCAAATTAAAATTTTAAATTTCAAATACACAAATTTTTTTCTTTAAGAATACCATTATTAATCATTGCATATCTTTACATATCTATCACAACAAACCTCCTGGTATCTTAGGGAAAATAAAAAATAAGATATGTGTGATCTCAGATTCCTATTAAAGGTATTAGTATAATAGAATATATCGTGAATAAATAATATTAATGAAAATTTTAAGGTAAATAACTAAATCACATTCAATTTAGACAATAACTTAAGCATAATATGGTAGGAATAACATATGATCAAATAATTCTATATAAATAATCAAAATAGAATGTAACCTATCAATAGATAATACAACTAATATAACAGATCACATAAACAACAATAATGGATTTCATAAAGAGGGAATTAATAATTGAAAACATATGATAGATATTTTAATGATCCTTCACAAGAGAGTTTAAATTTGTGGGTAGAAACCTGTCTAGTTTTTTCAAATTATTTGTTACCTGGGACCCGTTAACGAATCGAGGGGTTATCTATAACCAGGTCCCACCCATCACATTCTAAGTCCAATTAATTATTCATATGAAATGGGATAAATCTAATCAATATAAGAAAATTGTTTTTAAAAACTAACATGTGAATTGCTAATACTTACCCCAATCAAATAGACAAAATCATAAATCATCCAGTGTAATATGTTAAATGGTAGATAAATTATATATCCTTATCCAAATTGATCAAAAAAATCAATTAAATAATATGAATGATATCAATACAATATATCCCTATTGGATTATATGTACAATAAGGGGTTGATGACTTCGATGAATAGAAATATCATATGAACTTGATTAAAAACATTTTTTAAGAAAAGAACCATTTCACTTTAGAAATATCTTTTTTCTTAAAAAAATTAAAAACTACTTTTAAAACTATTTTCATTGAAAATGTTATTTAAAAAATATAAATTGTTCTTTAAAAATTTTATAGGTCATGATGATGGGAAATTCCATTCATCTCGTATACGTAAAAACAAAGGTCCCCTTTTCATTTTTAGAAAATGCCAAACAAGCACTATTTGAAAAATGACATGAAGATTACTTTCAAAAAGAATTTTAAAATTTAAAAAATTGGTAATTTTTTTTAATAAATTATTTGGATATGTGGATAACATTTTAATTTTTTTAGAAAATATGTTTTTGGAAGAAAAATCATTTTTGTCTGAATTGAGAAATGAAGTCAGCTTTTCTTAAAAACATTTTCTTAATAATTTTAAGTACCAGTGAGTGTAAAAATGGTAATATTGTGTAAAAATTTAATTATCAATGATAGGAGATGAAAATATATTTGATTTATTATAGGAATACCAAATAATCTCTCCAAGGGAGACTTAAAGATAAATAATCCTGAATAGTGATGTTATTCTTAATAAACCTTTACTACTTTTGTATAATATAAACCATAAGACACATAGAAGATATAATAATCAATTGAAACATTAAATACCATGAATATAAATATAATCACAATATATAATATCAAATTTGAGTTTTATAAACTAGACAAATTAAATATGTTGTGAATATGGCATATGTCTCGTGGAAGTAAAAGTGATACGAGAAACGCTTACCTTAAGTTAGACATACTTCATATATATTTCCAAAACTCCTTTATTTTAAATATAAGGTTATTATAAATAAATTATAGATCCCTAATAATATATATTATACCATATACCATTTACCTATTTTCTTATATCACCTCTTTATTATTAACAATTCTTTGTTAAAATAACTGTTTTGTGTGATAATTTATTAGTTTTTCATGAATGTTTCGGTTATGTAATTTTGGTCCCCATAATTTGACCATAGTTAAATAAAATATATAATATTAAAAAATATAAAAAAAATATATATAATCATTATATTTTTATTAATATTAACATGTTAAATTTAGAGATAAAAATTGGATTACACCATTCATGGAGTCGGTAGACCATACGTTCTCTTGAACACGATTTCCATTTTTATCAAATGATGGAATGAAAGGGAAAAATATTAACAAATATTTATAGAATAATAATTATTATATATATATCATTTATATTAATCTAATTTATCATTTTTACTTTCAATGTAAAAATAAAAATAAAATAAAATTTATATCACTGCATGGAGGTGGTAATCTACACACACACAAGCGACATTATGCTTTTCCAATGGAATGTAAGGTAATAATGTAGATGTGATTTTATATTTTTATAATAATTTATATATCATAAATATAACATATATTTGTTAAAATTAACCTTATAACCATTTTTGTAAATCATAAATGAAAAATGAATCACATCACATCGTGAGGCGTTAATCCGTCGTACACACAAGTGACATTATCGTATCCCGCAAAGAATAGAAAATAAGAAGGTATATGTGATATAATTATTTAAAAAATATAAAAATTTCATAAATATCATATACATATGTTAAATCCAACATTATATACATTATTGAATGTTCGCGATAGAAAACGAATTACAATGGTTCATGAGGATATAGTCTACAAAACACATGATCAACGGTTTCTTTTCCCATTGTATAGATTTGGAGATAGATACAGGTTATGAAATTAGTATAATAAAATATCAATGTATATTAGATACTAGTGATATTATATTATCACTGTATATTAAGGTTTAATGGAGGTGGAATAATAAATGAAACAAATACACACGTTTAGTAATTTTACTTATTTTTCAAAGACCCTCTTTTGGTTTATAAATAAAGCCTTCGTAGGATATCTTCCTAATAAAACCAAGGCCTCTAATATGTAAGGATATAATTAGGAATTTATTTTTATTGTTATTTTACAATCCAAATTTATTTTTATTTTTTATGAGGGGAGGAGAGGGGGCGACCTTTTATAAGTGCGGGAGAGGACACACATAGAATATTTGAAAAGATAATATGATACCCATGTTTTTCTCAAACCACATGACCCTGAAATGGGTTATTTTTAAAATATTAAAGGTTATGAGGTCTATATATTTCCATAAAGTCAGTTTTTTATTAGTTTTATGTCATTTCTAACCCTTATCCTTTTTGTTTAACACCCTTGATAAACTCATTCTTACCTTAACCGTAATTGTTAATTTTTTACTATTTACAATATTAATTATGGTCTAAAATTTGCAATGGCCCAAAGGCCGTCATTTTTTATTGATTTTTGATAATCCACCTTTCAAGGGGTGAGGTGGAACCCTTACAAGGCCCGTAGGGGTAAGTATTACATGGCCCATAGGCCTTAGAGGAATTTATTGCCCGTATGCTTCAAACATTACATACAACCCAGACTAACTAATTAGAACTACTCCAACCCATCATATTAGATAATATAAATTATTAAGAATAAAAATATTTAATAAATTAATCCAAATTAAATTCAATGATGTGGCATAATTAAATTTAATATTAAACAACATACGCGATGAAAGAGCGGTTTTCCAAAGAGAAAATTATCATATATATATAGAATGATTGATTATAAAAATTCAATATATAATTAATTAAAATGAAATAAATTAGTTAAATTTTAATATAATTTAACTAATTCTTCTAGAAAAAAAATTAATTATATTTTATATAATTAAAATGAAAATGACTTGTTCTTCTGTTTGCTGGGTTTTCTAGGAGATGAGAAACAAAGAGCGTGAAGGATCTTGCATGTATTATTTGTTCTTGAAGGACTTCCTTCTTGCTTTGATAGAGTAAATTGGTGTTATTCTTCCCAGATATAATCCTTCGATGCTCAACAAACACCTCCAAACTTGTGATTCTACCAGTGACCACAACATTGTGCAGGGGAGGTGGGTCAAGTGGAATCCATCTCGACTCGGACTTCAACTCAGCGTGGACAGCTCTTGCATTTAAGGTATTATAAGAGTAGGCAGGCAAGTTTGTTATAGAATTGGATTTGGGATTATGGGATCCGATGGATATTATGGTTTGGGAAACCCAATTTAAGTATAATCTAGAGCCTTACTCAGCAGCCTGTCATTATGATAAGAACACAACATCATCATTTTTATAGTTTAATTTCAGTTCAATCATCTGGTTAACTTCTTGCTGATTGTCTTTCAAGTAAAGGGAGTCTTGTAGATAGATTAACTATCTACCATAGTATAGGGTCTCTTACTAGTAACTATAACTTTTTTTAGGGGTGATTCACTAGGCTTGTACCATTTCAAAACCCCTTGATTTTATGAGTCAATTAATAAAAAGTCATTTTCAATTAATGTCAAGTCATGTATTTTTCACTATTCATCAAAAAAATCAATCGTTTTATAAAATTCAGGAAAATACACCCAATGATAAATTTGGAATGCATATTTAAAATTTTAATTTTAAATTTTCAAATAAAATTTATAATAGTTGTGAATGTTAATTTTAAATTATGTTCACAATGTGTGACTAATCCTTATATTAGAAAAATATAGTTTATGAGAAAACAGTTTTTTCTCTTAAATTATTATTATTTAACCTATAATAAATAAAAAATAATTCAATTTATTTTATACACGTGTGAAATATATAATTTTCATAATTTAGTTATTATAATTCATAATAAAAAAACATAAATTCAAAGTTGTAATTATCATGTTAAAATAATAATATGTTAATATAGTATCATGTTTCATTCAAAACTAGTGTCGTGTTCATTATGACCTATTGAAGAGATTGAATTTATTTAAAATGAAATATATGGTAATTTCTTGGGGTTTTATATTATATTCAAATATGAGTTTTTCAAGTCAAACACACTATCAAATATAATGTTCCAATTTAAAAATATCAGGGTGTTTGAGTTTAAGAATGATATTAATAAATTTTTTTGATAAATTGAATTTAAAATTAATAAAAATCAAATAAGTATTTTCATGAAATTTCAAGGTTATGATAAGGAATACAAATCTAATAATTCTTGTTGAGATAGAAATGTTTTGTTCAAAAACATTATTTTTTTAATATAATTTTTTATTTCAAAGATAATTTTTTCTTATTTTTAATATTAAAAATATGGAAGAATAATATTTATACATATATACAAATGAATTTTCATTCATAAATTTTTTATTTATTGGTTATAAATTTATAAAAAATCATTTTAAGGAAAAAAAACATTTTAAAAAACATTTTTTATGATTGTGATGTACATTACCTTAAAATTTTAAATAATCACTATTGAAAAAGGATTTCAATGAAATTATTACATAATATTCTCAATAAAATAAATTTATATTATCTAATGGTTGTTAAAAGGAACAAAATGAGAATAAAATCATTTTAAACCTAAAGATGCATTTTTTTTATAAAAATAGATTTTCTTTATTTTGTGGGAATATATTATAATTCATTTCCTAATTTAATTAAAATTGAATTTTATAAAACACTTTTAATTTATTAATGAATAATTTCCAAAAAATATTTTTGTTCTATTTTATTATTTTTCATAAAAATAATCTTCCATGGTAAATGTTAAAATTAATTAAAATGTGTTAAACTAAGGAATAATGATTAAAATATAAAGAAAAAATTATATGTATATTAATTGGTTGAGTGTATTTAACCCTCTACATTCCTTTTATACTAAATTTTAATTTATAGTTCCACATTATCGTGAGGGTGACATTATATTATTTGAAAGTTAAGGGTATTTTCAAGGGTACCACTCCCCGCCCTTATAAATAGAAAAATATTTTCCTCACATATTTACAGACCCTGAGAACCTTATCTAAACTAGTATATTCCAAAATTACCTAAAAAGACTCCTAAAAACTTACAATAGGTTTTAGTCGCACCAATATTCCAATTTCAGAACCATTACGGTGTTACTCTTTTAAACATATCCATGAATGAGGTATAAATATTAACTGAATTATTTCATGTTAATTTCATATTCAACATCCTATAAATATTACATTAAAAACATAAAATAATGAAATCAGTATCTATAATATACTAAAATTAGATTAAATAAATTATATCCCTTTTTTATCTCATTTCCCTGCAATAGAAAATGAAAATGTATCTCATGCATAAGTGCAGAATACCACCACCTCAGGCGATGTGTTTTGTTTCTTCATCACTTACTATCGTGGAAGGATATATTGATGTATTTAAGAAATATATATTATATTTATGATATTATTATTATCTTTAATGATAAATTTTAATATTCCTCCATTTCATTCCATCCATTGAAAAATGAAAAATATCACATTTGTGTACGTTCAAACTATCCCCTCTATAAAGTGACATACTTATTTTTTCATCATATCCTTATATGGATGGTTATAAAAGTGAATATAATAAATAAGTATGATATTTAATAATTTATTATGATTATAGATTTTATTGATCTAGGACCAAGCTGCAAGGACCCTAATCGCAAAGCCAAAACATATGTGGAAAACAAAATAGTTAACACTTGAATATTGATTTTATTGATGAATTGTTAATAAATGGGTAATAGAAAACTTATAATCGAATAATATATAGTAATATAATAATTATTGTTTTTATATATATTTCTAATTCGACTATATTTATTACACATGAGGTTAGAGTGTGCATGAATCATATCTGGACATGAGTTGAGGGTTTATGTTACAATCACACCTTTTTTTAGGATTACTTCTGTTTCAATTTAAATTATAGTAAATTGTATTTTAATTCTCTCATAAACCCATATATATTATTATATCCTGGTTATTTTATTGTTTTTTCTTTAATCTTTCAATATTTTTCCTCTTTTGTGCACAAAAAGGGTAAAATAATGTTTTTAATAAAATCATTCCTTATTTTCTATTTTTTTGACAGGAATCATTCTCTTCCATAACAATGTTCTTACAAATTATTACATAAAATTTAATATGTACAATAAAATGTTGTATAAATTTCTTATTTGAAACCATTGACTTTAATTATAAATTATTAACATGAATCCTTTCAAACATTTCCATATGACTTGCTTTTGACTTTTTTTTACAAAAGTGTGTAAAGAATGTTTTTTAAATGTTTATGAAATGAATAGATTTTCCCACCATCATGTATGTTATTTATCCTGAATAATCCTTTACAAATTTATACAGTTTTACAAATAGAATCCTACTACCATTACTCTGTGTATTTTTATTTTTTAAAAATTACCACAAAATGGATGGCCTCTATTATTTTCTGAGAATAATTGTAACACCCAATGATTTGAATATGTAATTATCCTTTAAATAAATACTATTCTTTATTTCATGTTTCTTATAAAAAATAGAAAAAATAAATTGTGATACCTTAAATGAATATAATATTTTATGTATTAAATGAGGGTGTTAAAATGTTTTTGTTGAATTGGAAGGTCTAAACAAAAGTTACCCCATTTTGATATCTATGTATAAATAAAGTTAACATATCATTTTAATAACAATTAAATGATAATTAATAATATTATAGATAATTAAATAATTAGATGATTTATCTTAAAAAATATATATTTTCTTGAAAATCACATTTTTTATGCTATGTATATTTACTATATGAAACTAAAAATGTTTTTTTAATGATGATAAAATATAATATTGATATAAATAATATATTTACCATTATTTAATTAGTAATTGATAATAAATATTAATAAAAAAGTTTATTATCTAAAAATTTATTTTTTAATTAAAAAAAATTCATTATATATTATATTTCCATTAAAAAGTTAAATTCCTAAAATATGGAATTTATATTTTATAAAAAAATATTATATAGTAAAATTAATCATTTCCAAATTATCTTAAAGTGAATTTTATGATTTTTCAAAATAGGAGATTATTTAGTGTATATTAAAAATACAGTTTATATTCATATCATATCTTTGATTAAATTATCATAAACTATATATGAATATATAAATTATAATATATTTATCATGAACATGTTTTTATTTAAAGAGTGAAATAACTCATTTAATAATATTATGTTGATTTTAGAAACACCATTTTTAATCTTTTGAAACTGGAGTTATATTAAATTTAATAAATATTATTTTTCCATTTCTTATAGAAAATAACCCAAAAGGTGGATTTTTTTAGCAAATTTTCAAATATTAATAAATAATACTTTATAAATTATAGACAAATTAAATTCATAGAAATCAAAAAAAATGTTAATTTTATCTTTGTATTAACTTGTAATCATAAAAGTACGCTTATTCTAAATTTGGTTTTTACATTTTATGTGTACTAGTATTAAAAAAACTTTATCTTCCTGAAAAATATTGTTTCAATTTTTTTTTCATATTTTAAATCATTACATCTGAAGTAAGGACATATATTTGAGGATTCTAAAACCATAAACTATCATCTATTTCCTTATTTTCCATTATTGGATCCTCTTTCCCTTTGAATAGTGATTTTACATTTTATATCATTAGAAAAATGTCACTCCTTAACTTTATAAATGGTTTCATCATTTCTCTTTGTCTCCTCACATCCTAAGACTCTTATATTTGTCTCCATTAATTCCAAATAAATCTTCAAAACACTTATACATGTCATTGATTTTTTTCTTCTCAAAATACGACATCTCAAATCCTTAATCCAATTTATAAACGAGCTCTTCCAATGAGAAATGTCAAATTCTCAATTACTCCTTTTCATTTAATTTTCTTTAATTATATTCTTCCTTATTTGAATATAATATAAACTTGATAATATAATTACAAAATTATAAAAATAATATTGACATTTGATTATTTTTATTGGATAACCATTTTATATTATCCTCCAAAAAATTTATAAAAATGAAATTATGGCTTGTGATACATCCAGAATTCAACCACCGTAGGTGAATTAATTCATTTTTCATAAATGTGATACATGGATTTTTGTAAGGGTTTTATAATGAATAAATTTTATATTTAAAACATTATTAAATTTATGAAAATATAAACCAATTTATACCATATTTCAATCCTTTGGGAAATGATAGCATCACCCATAAATACATGCATACTACCACCTCCATGACTGAACATATTGTTTTTCATATAGGTGTTTCTTATTTATCCAAAACACTTTATATCAAACTTAATAACTTAAAAACTATAATTAATATAATTATACTTGTATAATAATTATATTATTGAAAATTAATATCTTTATTAACCATACTCACCCATCGATTTCAGTGTGTTATTGTCTAGTTTATTTTAACAATCTATCAAAATAATTATATAAATTTCTTTCATGTTTGACTATGGGAAAAAAATAAATTTATTAGAATACATAAATCATAATTTTTTTTATTTTTGATTAAATTTTATATCAATATTTAACTCATTATTAATATACCACACTTTCTTCATTAAAAAATATCAAAACAAGCTCATTGTAGATTCGATCAGTATGATTCATAACTAAAATAAATATGGAAATAAATTTATACCCTATAAATAAATTTTAAAAATATACATTTTTGACATTAATTATCGATGAATTATTAAATTAGTATAAAAATATATATCTATATCTCTAATACAAACTCGTACCAAACAAACAAAACTAATAACATCTATGGATGAAAATAATCTACAACCAATTAATGAATGTATATTAGTTGATTATAACCAATGTGTAAAATGGTTATAGGTGTGAATAAGTTTTTAAATACTTTATTGACATGTTTATGTTTGTAATATATGATAATAATGATCTTTCATGCAGGAGAATAATTTTGGTAAGGATCTCATCTCAATTTCAGATGATTGAGAAAAGTTTTGTACTATGAAAAAATTTTCATTTACAAGGTATATATACAACCTCCTTGTTATATTATGTCACTAATACCTATATATTCCTAGTATAATATGTTCTATTTGATGATCTATCATTTAAAATCATTCCACTTAAAATTTTACAACATGCACCTAAAGTGAGGAGAAAAATGTTAATTGTGAGTTATTCTGGATTTTAATGTTATGGAAATATTTCCATCATCTTTTGGAACATTAATTATATATGAAAAAATTATGCAGGAAAAAAGAATATGAGATAAAATTTATTTAAAAAAGTATCATGCTAGAAAGAATCAGACCTCAGGTAAATAGATGAATCTCTCTTAGAATAATTAATTTTAAATACCGAATAAATATTATTAGATGTGAAACATTACTGGTTATTTATATAATGAATATTGTTGCAATCCTATCTGGTGACATCCACATACTAATTTGAATAGTGGATCACAAATTAATGAGGTGTAAGAAAATAAACATGAAATGTATTCCATGGGAGTAAAATTTATGGGGAAGGATTCTGAGTACTTAACCTTAAATATTTCAGTGAGTATGAATGAGAATGATATCCAAAAAATATAAAGGAAATGATTTTATTATGGTTTGAGATACCGCATCATGGTTCATTGAAATATTTCCATGAATGTTAGAGATACTGATAGTAAGATGAAGACAAGAAGAGGATCCATCCAATAGAGAAATTCTAGGAATGGAATGATGGATTGCACCTCTTGTGAATAAATATAGAGGCTAACCAAGAATTGAAAAGAAAATTTAATTTAATTTTTGTGAAAAATGTGAATCTATGAAGGGAAATTAGTTGTGATATGTATGATTATCATTCCTAGGATGATAAAATATACAGGGATGGAACCTATAAGATCAATTTCTACAATGGTTATTGAAAATATGAAATACACATCTAAATTAAATTTTGTGCATGAGCCTATAGATAATCTTGTAATATGGAATTAATAATCATAATATGTTAGAGGAATTTTGATATCTCAATTGAATCAAACTATTCCTATTGCCTTAGTGGCAAAGGCACTTCAATCTACGAAGAAAGTTCAATACTATAAAAATTAAATGAACCTACAGATTTTCTGTGGGTGTATTAAATATACCATGCCTGAACTATGCCTGAATGGCCCAAATTCCATCATTTTTTTCTTGATTTTTTGATAACCCCCCTTTCAAGGGATGAGGGGAAACCCTTACATGGCCCGTAGGCTCAGAGATTACATTTCCCGTAGGATTAGGAGATTACATGACTCGAAGGACATAGGGAAATCAACCAGACTATCTACAAGGAACTGCCCCTCTCTAGCATCTGCATCCTGATAGTAGCTCTCCACCTTTGCATGACCATATAGCTAGGCTTCCCATGAAATCTTTGGCTAGTACCAATGGCATAGCCATACCCTCTCATTCTGACAATCCATTTGGCTCTACTCTGGTGAGTGCACCTACTCTGAATCCTCTTCTGGGGCTGATCCTCTTTTTAGTGTGTCTGGGGCCCGCATTCATGTGGCCCGAAGGCCTTGGGGTGTCCCAAAGGCCTTAAGGTGGATCGAAGGCCTTGTGAATCAACTGGCTCGAAGGCCTTGGGTGGCCCGAAAGCCTTGCAGGACCTGAGGACCAACCTAGTGGCCTGAAGGCCCAGATAGATGAATAGTTCCCGCTGCTACAGTACCGACCAGTTCCTGCTACAGTGTCTACTACAGTACCTGCTACAGAACTGCTACAGTACCCGGAAATATGCCTCTACCCATATTTGATCTCGGGTCTCTTGGATGCACCTAGAGAGTCCTCACCAACTGGGATGAGGCTCATGTGCACACCATGATTCTATTAATTTAAAACAATTTGACCCTTAATTATTATCCAATTATAACCCCAGTGGACCTATTTCTAATTTAAGACCTCCACTTGACTCTAAAATCTCCCCAATGTAATATACCTTGGTTCTTTAATCAATGACCAGTTTGGTGACTCCTAAATGGTATGTTTTCTCTAGATCAAAACCAAATCCTTCTTTATTCTAGAAAGATGAGCATAGATCAATAATGGATCTATGATTTCTTTAATGATAAAAAAATTAATTCTTCTTTCCTTCATCGACTAGTGAAAAATGTATCCCATTGATAATGGTTCTTTATTGAATTGAAATATTCCATCGGAAATGGGTAATAATTAGGCAAGTGTATATGAATAATATTACAAAAACCTTTATTGATGATGTATGGATGATAAAATTATAATCCATTGTCAATTACTTGGTAGTTTTGCATAGCATTCGACATGTTACGAAAAAACCCTCTTGACCGAAGAAAGAGCTCTCAAGGAATATTTATGTTTCCGTGTAAGGAATATTTAATAGATACTTTTGAGATTCCCTTCTTCTCTAATCATTTTTTCATTTACGTATTGCTGATGGAACAATGTTTGATGGATATACACAAGAATCTATTCTATAATTAGTGATGAATTCATAATCTTTTATTGAAACTACAACGGATCTAATGAATTGGTATTCTTTCATTCTATATACGAAAGTATTGTTTCTATTTATTGAATCTGCAGGGTATGTGATTCTTGAATAACCTTATTGAAATGTAATCTCTTTGAGTCTCATTATAATCCCATTTCTTTAACCATAATCTGAGTTAGGAATATGTGGAAAGCAATAAATCTCTCAATTTTGGTTGAATGCGATTTGGTTTTAATATCTTGAAAAACACTAGTGTTCTCCATCAATATCCTTGAGGTAAGAAGTTCATTAAAATTTCAGGCCATCATAATATCTTCTTTCTTTATTTTCTCATAGTCATGGCCTAGCATATTTATCCTTCATGATGGATTTATATTCTCAGTGTGTGTTTCTTATGAGACCCATTTATGAAAAAATGATTCCCATGAGTATTTCGATGCTATCTTGTTATGTTGGTTTACGCTAAACACATGTTGTTATATGTTTATACTGTATTCTCATCATGATATACTTGTATTTTACTTTTACGAATTACCCTATTATGTGTGTTACGATTCCGTTTAAGTTTACTACATAGTACTCATGTTAGGTGGACCATCATGTTACGATTTCCCCCTAGATGAGAGTGAACACAATGTGTGGCAATGCAGATGGTAGACCTTACATAGGGTAGAAGTGTGCTATCCGTGTAGTCCATCCTGGAACTTGATGAAGTGAGGATAAAAAGTAATGGTGTATAACTATATTACTTATAGATGATGAGTAAAATGTTTACTCAAACCCATTATGACAGCTAGTAACATATGGAAAATAATTTTCCCATATTATTTAATTTTCAAAATCCATAAGATTATCATTTTGGGGGGAGATGAAGCCGTTTCCACATGGGTTCTTTGTGATTTGGATAGCACATGTGTTCTTAGAAAATAATTATTATACATGTCTCAGATCTATTATTATCATGGATTAATTTTTTTATACATGTAAACAGTTGTTAATGATGCATTTGTGGTGTTGAACTATGTTTTATTACTCACACCCATCACATGCATCTCTATGCACATGGAGACTTCACATATAAGGATCTAAGAAAGTATAATGGCCCATAAAAGATAGCTGACTCATAGACCATTTTGTTGGTGGTAGGACTAGTATAGAATCTCCTCGATCCAATAATGTTTTATTTATTTATTTACCTTATTTCTATTATACTCTATTTTATTATTCCATAATGAGTGTTTGATTCATTTTTCCCATTTATTGTATGGGTTGTGTTCCATATATTATTACATTATGATTATTTTTTTCCATGTTACTATTATCATTATATAATATCTATAATGTTGGTTAAAGTAAACAATTTTAAATTTTTATTCTTCCCACAAAAGGAATTATGACCCTCACTTCTAGTTGGTTTCCTCTTGCATATGAGGATCCACACATGAGGTCATGTTACTCACCATCTCAGACCCGATGGTTTATCTTGGGGTGTCAAAAAATTAATGTTCCTTTATTCTAATAAGGTCAAAATAAGAAAAGGGGAAATTTTGTCTAAGGAAATGTGATCCCCCAAGTTTGGAAGGGAAGATCATAGAGCACCTTAATGTCAAAGTGGATTAATGAATTCAGCAAATGAAATGAATTATGATAATGGTGAATCAGTTGTGATACCCAAAATCTAGAGTAATAATTAAAAGGTGTATGAAAATTATTCCAACTAGTGCCTTGATGCAAGGGTCTATGATGACAACCAACATAAATAACTATACAGACTAATGAATTATATACAAAAATAACATATCCCTTTTATGATTATTCATTATATATCCCAAATAACCATTCCTGAGAACTGTAAAGGTTTAGTTAACATAGATAACAAATATGTAAACATATTATTTAAGTAAAATATTCATCATCTTTAACATCATTATTTTAAAAAGGTACCCTTTGTAACTCATTATACTTATACCCCTTCTTCATAACATGAGGAAAATTAAAAAAAATAAGAAATAGTGAGATCATATCTCATTTAGGGTATACATGTGTGATATTAATCGATGATTATATGTAAGTGTAAAATATCTTAAGGGTGTAAGATCACAATCACAATATAAAATGTTCATTCCCAATGTGTCAAAGATCATATACCTCATTCAATGCATAAAACTTTTTCATTTAAATATACATGAATTTTAATATTGAAAAACCATTATAAATTAATCATTATCCATGATTTAATATCATAATTATTTGAACAAGTCATAGGATATTTATTGTTCAATCCTAATCATAACCATTATAACATTTTGGTAAATAAAAAACCATGGAATTACTTAAATAGGATAATTACTACACTATCTTAGGAGTAAAATATATGTTGATAACTCTATCATCTCTTACGAGTTTATTAGCCCTATCCACTCTTAGGTGTTTATTATCCTTTTCATTTATTGTCATTTTCATATATCTATCTCCATTACCTAATGAATTGGAGGGATATAAAAATTTGGTATATTTCGTAACATAAACATAATAAATTAATATATATGACACAATATCATAAAACATTCATCATATCATCATATCCTAAACTATTCTTGTCATCATAGCATAACCCGTGAAAAGTAAATAGTTTTTGTAAACTTCTCATAATCATAATTATAAAATATCTAGGGAATTAATAAGGATGATATCATTGGATCATATCCCCATTAAATAATAATTAACATAAATGGATGTTATTATATATGAAAAATATAATAGAAACATCACATCAATATTTCATGAGGGAAATACCCTTTTCATTTTGAAATCAATAATTTAAAATATAAAGATATCCAAAATTTTATAGAAATTTTTTATTTGAAATTAACTATAGATTTTTAAATGAATTTTCATTTCATTGAATGGTCATAAAGATGGTAAATTTAATTCATGAAATAATAATTTAAAATAATGATTTGATTCAAACTTCTTTAAAAATTACCTCATTCATAAAAAGATAAGTGGAAACTTTTGAAACATTTTTATATAAATCCAAACATGGGTAAAAATGAATCTTAAATTTTATTAGATCATATTAAAAATATTCTTTATTTTTTTTATAGAACTTGAATATTGTGGAAAATGGTTCCTAACTAAAAGCGGATAAATAAGGTTGGATTTTCTTAAAAATAATTCTTAACCATTTCATAACCAATGAATTTAACATGGTACCAAAATAGAAAAATTCCAAAAAATGTAGGAGTAGAATAAAATAAAAGTGGTATATCATACATTGATCATGGTTCCATCAACTTTATAATTATAATAATTTCATCAATATCATATATTATAATTAATTGTACTTTTATAACTATTCAAATTAAGCGGTGATGAAAAATAAATTACGTCACTTTGTGGAGATTTTAGTTTTTACGTATACACGAGTGATGTTTAAAATTTTTCGTTGATAAAAAAAATAAAAACAGATAATAACTAACCATCAAAATATATAATAATATAATACATATTTAGTGAATCAATCATTATATCCATCAAAGTAAATATGTGATGAAAAATGAAATGTATCGGTTTATGGGGTAGTAGTCCACACGTACACATGAGTGAAGTTGTCTTTTTTACATAGGATGTAAATGAAGTGGATAATTGATATTGCATAATAATAATAATTTTGATTATTTAAAAAAATGATGTTATTATTTTATAAATGATACCATATATTTTGAGGTGGTAGAATAAGACATAAAAAAATTACTTAGTTAGTATTTATTCCTTTGTTGAGAAAAACATTTTTCTTACACCAAAAAACATTAAAGGAAGTTTTTTTGGAAATAAAAAAATATATATAGGACAATGGTACAAAAACAATAAAGGTATTAGGTTAGGTTTTATATGAGATTCAATGTTCAAACATTGTGAATAGAGGAGAATAGTATGAAACCTTTTAATAGGTTTTAAATAAACTCAACGAATCAAATTTTTAAAAATTTTCTTGAAATATTAATCATTGTCTCCAAGTTAAAACACTTTAATCCCATTTTAAATATTACCGTAATAACTTAATTTATTTATAAAAACATAATTATATGAAAAAAATGAGACCTATAACTGATTTTGGGAATTATTATTCCAAAATTTTAATCTATTTTCTCAAGTATAATTTCAATATGTGGATGAAATTATATTTAATATAATAATAGAAAACGCACAATAAAATTTTTTAGGAAAATAATAGATTTAAGTGTAAATATTATTTCACATTTAAATCATGTTAAAAAGTTGTTTTATATGATTTTTTTGTTTATTAAATACATAATGGAATATTTTTAGACTTTTTGATCATGAAAAAAAAACATGACCTTCAAACTATTCCGATAAACTTGATGACCAAAAATATTTTTTAATCAGAATAAAATAAAATATATTTTTAAAAAAAGTCAATCTTGGTTTACCAAATTCATAATATTGTTTTAAAATATATTATTTTAATATTTAAAAGTATATTTTTCTTATAAAAACATTTCAATATTTCCATATTCATCCATTCATCGTCATAATGTCAAAACATTGACCATATTTGAAAAATCGACATTCTTCACTATTCACTCAAAAGCTAGCCTTTTATAAAAATTTCCCCAAAAAACATCCTAAGACTATTATGAAATGTTGATTTCAAAAATAATATTCAATTTTTATAAAAAAAATTATAATATTTTGGAAAAATAATTTTAAAATTCATGAAATAAAAAACCATTTTTAAGAAAATGTATTTTTTAAGAATTAAATTACATTATGATTATTCCTATATATTTACTATAATTTAATGAAGGTTAATATATTTTATTTAAACTATTATATAAATATTTCATTAAAATATTTCATATATAGTTGTTAATTTAATTTATTAATATAAATACTTAATGCAAAAATAAAAATAGATTTTCAAAAAGGCCCCACTTACAACCCTCAAATTCTTTTATTTTATACTTTAACAAATTTATGAATAATTCATTTTATATATTTATAAAAAATAATTTTCATATATTAGTTTGACCTATTAATGACATCAAATCACATAGATACGTGATAACTGTCACATTAAATAACAATATTTTTATAGGATATTCCAATTTTCATAAATATTGGTGTTCCCTATTAAACAAACTATTTAACAATTTAAATTTATTTAAAGAGAACTATATCACAAAGTACAAGTTTGTTACAATATAATCCCTTATAATAATTTCTATCATGAAATTTCATATCATCATTATAAGCATTAAGCTTCTTTGATTTTCTACTGAATTGATCTAACCTTATTTTTCCATTTTCTTTAGCTAGATTAGGTCTGAATGGCTTACTTTGTCAAACCTCATCTCAAAACATTGGATTTCTTCATTGACTACAACTGAGTTATTTATAAGGATATATTCTAATTCAAAATTAAAAGATATTATGGTAATAAAACTCCCCCAAATGAATGTGTTGATCCCACAATCATTTTAAATCCATATAACTAGTTCGTAACATGTATTCTGGAGTTTGAATACTCCTCCTAGAATGAAAATCTGTATAAAATAGAAATTTAGTACTATAACTATAATCTATTTTCATATACTACTGAATCAGTCTCTAAAACATTGTGGTAAACCTTGGATATTGATTTGATACAATAAAATGTGGTACTCAATGCAATCTTACCACTTCTTTAATGTTTATCCTAGAAGGATGGTCAAGAGATAAATGTTCTATTATTACAATGAACCGTGTTAACATATTATTTATATTGACTATATCCCAAATATAATTATTTACTTTATAATTTTGGGTAAGTATGATGGTAAAACATAGAGTGATTTTTTTACAATTTAAATTCTATAATGGTAGTGGATGTAATATCCCCTTATACTTTTGTATATCAACATTAACATGTTGAAATACCTATAATCGATACATATACTCTACTATATCCCTTTTCATGTTAATCCACCTACAATATTCTTTGAGGGATATATGTATTTTTATACTTATAGAGACTATTTTTTATTGTATGACTTTGAAAAATATTAAAGAGTATATTCAAATCCACAAACTGATATGTCTTGAGATTCTTAGGTCAGATGGCCCTATAATTTATTTTAATAAAATAATTTATTTATTTATATCACACATGCGTATTTCTTTTAAAAAAATAAAAAATATCCAAAAAGGAGTCCTGATTTAGATATTAGAGACCACAGCCGAATCCAGAGCCAGGAGTTTACCCTGGGCGCGACCTACAGTTTGTCGATGTCAGATGTCTAGTTGATGCAGTTGTTGGTGGATTTTTTATATAAAAATAAATAAATAAATTTTTTGTTTGTTTTATTACATGACCTAGTTAAATTTCCCTATAAATGAGCTCTTAATATTGTTTTACATTTTTTAGATTTATAATCATAGATAGATTTGAGTGGGTGAGATCGTTATTTATTGGCAGATCAACATCGAACAATGAACATCGATTAGATCATGGTAGATCAAGAGGAAGTGAAATCAATTAGTCTCCCCCATCACTGGAGAACACATTATTTAGTATTGATCCATCCATAATTGATGGAGGACACTTCATTTTTAGTTTCCTCCCTTGACTAAAATATTTAGTGTGTTCTTCTCTTTTATTCTTTGATATATTATTAATTGATCATTCACATGATCCATGTTTCCATTTATTTTGTTAACTCAACAAATATATCCTCTTCCACATTTTATAACCCCTATTAATCAATTATTTGTGATCATTTTACAAGAATTATTGGAAAATGATTATTTCACTTTGTTCATGTGCTTCATCCCCCTCTACTCTTCGCATTCTTCACCATTGGCCTATACGGTCATGGTTCAATATTTCTATGTGGGTGCGATCATGATCAAACCCCCCCAAATTCAAGGGAGGTTTTTAGGGTTGGATTGTAATGGCTAATAGGTCATGGGTGATGCTTCATGGATCTGGGTTTCGGAGTGGAGATGATATTGAATGGTATATGACATGATGAGTTTAGTGTCACATGTGGGCTTTCTACAGCTCAATAGAATCTAATTTCTACTCACTGGGGGATGGGAATTGATGGTCTAAGGTGGAATCCAAAATTTTGTGGCAGTATAGCTCAAAGATTAATTGTAGATAATGAATATCTTGATATACTCTTTAAGATATATAATTTATATAAAAATTGCGACAAGATGTTTCGTTGTTTGGAAGAACACACAATGTGTTTTTTTAACTCTACAGAATCTAGGTTTGTTATCATATTTAATGATTAAATTCCATGTGGAAGGACCCACACACCTTGTGACCTTATTCGATGAGCCAGGTCATCTTCCAACTGAATCATTCCCATGACCCCATGTGGCTATGCATGTCATGTACTCGAGGAGTAGACAAGAAAGACCATGTACATAGGATAGACAAGCACACTACTAGGTTCATGGGCATGGGCTGATGTATACTTTCCTGTGCTGATGAACATGACCATGGAAATAAAGAAATGGGAGGTCCATAGTGGATGACACTCATTGTGTATGACATATACATGCTATATAGTGTGACATGGATTCAAAGTAGTGTCATGTGGAGACACAACCATACAATAAGGTAGGGGTCACACACTGTGTGGACTCCCATTAATGTTGTGTACTTCATTCTACATATTACATAACCCATATTTCCTTTATTTGGACATGTATTTTGGATCAAAAGTAGCTTATCTTAGTGTTTTGTCATTTATAATGTGATTCTACACATCATAATTAATTTTCAGATACATTGATAGATGTTCCAAGTGTTATTCATGTTCGAATGATGTTGGATGGTGGTGGTGATCCGGTGTGATCATCAAAGTGTATTAGGGATGGTGTTCCAATAGCGCACTAGTTTTTGGGTCCCCCAAACTCTTTATATATGTAGAGGAAGCACTCCTCTATTTCAATAGGGTGCAAGTTCCCTATCCATGTGCATGGTAGTATCCTACCACACCTTGGTCTAGGTACCCCATACTCTCTATAAATATTGTGATGTTACTCCCCTATTCTATAGAGGGTTCATGTCTTCTATCTACTAGAGTGGAACTCACCTGTAATTTTGAGCTCCAATGTCACATGATTACTCAATATAAGTTGTGTCTCCCATGGATTTGGAGCAATGTTTCTGTATGTGGGCCCTCCACTCTTTTCTTTGGGAGGTTACATGGGATATATGGTTCAGATTTATGGCTCCCTCAGCTATGATTCATAGTAGTGGTTGGGTACTGATCCATCCCCTTTATTTTTATGCAGTTGTGAATGATGCTGGAAATTAGATATTGACCATTAGAGCTATGGACATACTCATTATTCTTAGATGGGTTGTGGAGATAGAGATGTCCTTTCTCCCTAATTTGGGTTTCTTATATGATAAAATATATATGATATTGGGTTCTATTTCTATCTTACTTTAGGTTGATATGAATACTTTTATCAAGTATTATATTTCTCCCTCTTTAGTGTTTAGAGAGTCCAATGTATATACTCACACCTACATGGTATTTTCCTGCATGTGTCATGTCTTATACATATTAGGTATGGGTTGGTAGTGTTTTTAGTGGGTATTAGGTATACTTGGTTTTTTTACCCTGAACAGTGGTCGAGGCTTGGATATTAGGAGTTGAGATCTCCTAATATTCATTCATTCCATTTTTTCTTAGTTTGGAACATCATTTCTAGTTGGGCATGTATTTTCCCCATTTTCTTTTCAGATTACACTATCATACTCTTTTTTATTCCATATATGTTATTACATGCATGGTTTTTACTCTTGATGTTTTTGTCTCTTATTATGACTCATATTCACTACTTCTTGGAGATGGTTGGGTGTGTATATATATGTACATTGGGAAAATGCGTCCCATTTTATCAATGCATTATTAGTTCATATCGCTATCCCCTAGCCTATAAAAGCGGTAATTGAGTTGTGGATGTCTGGTCTTCTGCCAGCCAGACAAGCCTTTGTGGGTCAAATCTTTATAGATTGGCGTCAGATCTATTTAGACCCTGATATGGTGTTTTAAGTGTTTTCATCTTATGATTTTTTTATTTAAACTTATAAAAATTGTGTCAAAGTGTCTTGAGTGTGGCTTTCAGGATAGGGAAACTAGTGCTAGTATAGTGGCCGACGTATCCATACACCAATACTCTAAATACCTATTTTTAAATAAGACATATTGAGATATTGGTTATTGGGAGCCCTGTACATGATTTATATAGGATTGAGTCCTTTGACTATTAATCTTGAGTCTCCTATATATATATATATATATATATTCTCATTTGACTATGTAGATTTTGATCACTTTCAAGATGCCTTTGTGAATACAACCATCTGGGTTACCGATTTAGGATCATGATGACAATCCAATGAGTGATGATGCCTCAGTTCAGGGGCCATCACATAAGATCTTTCCCTTAGATGGGAAGGTAGCCAAACCCTCACCCATATAGCATCAGATTATAATAATAGGGAAGGATAAGGATGCATGAAGTCTTAGAAAACTCCAAATGTCTCATAACCAAGGTTCATTGAAGTTTAGTTTTGCGCTATATCCCTAGGAAATAGTGGATTGGCTGGATTTAGTGATCCGAGTTTTTAGACTTGTGTGGATCCCAATAGATTGTATTATTACTCTAACCACCAGTGCTCTTCAAAGATCAATAGTTTGTTCCATTGGTACAAGAGGATGACACTCCATTATGGATTGTGAATTGTGGGCTCCATAGGTAGAGATATACTATCATTTTTATTGATAAAAACTACCATCTCTAGGGGTTGAGGTAAGGCTTGATCTTGTTATTTAGATACCCCATTCATGTAGGACCCCTTTCGATGGTGGTCCTCATGGTGAGACCAATCTTGTATGACATTGGAAATCAGTATTGAAATATAAATGAGATGTTTTTCATGGGATTGGACATACAAGGAAGAGGGGAACTTCCCCCCCCCTGAGATGTATTCTTGTGATTCGATTTAAAATCCATGGGAGTGATTCAGTGCCACCAAAAAAGGATAGTTTCAAGTTGTGGAGGATGATTTCCTTTGACTTTTGTATTTAATGAAGGTTGGAATGTGAAGGTATTAGACCAAGACCTTGTTGAGGATTGCAGGAAGACAAGGTAAAGTATGAGATTTCAGTAGAAGGTGCTTCTATCCTGGAGGCTCGAGTGTGGTTTGAGCTACGAAATGTGTCTATACTTATCAAAATATATTTTTAGCAAAGATTGTTAAGCCACATATAATTATACATAACTCCTATTCAAGATCTATCAATACTAGTGGTGGCCTTTTTTCTTGAACCTTGTTTTTTATTCTTCTACGGAGAGGATTCGGGACCACACATTTCTAACAACATGGTGACAATACTACGAGAGGAGAGAGAGCCTCACATGAAATATTTTCACGTTCGCAGTAGGAACCTATATTTTGTTACTCAGTATAGAATATTCTTCTACCATCAATGCTCATAAGATTTATACCAGTGAGTATGGTAGTGATTTCAGTCTGTGGGATAATTTTTTTCTCCTTTCATAATGAAAAATCCCCAAGAAGTGATAATTGAGCTCATAAAAAGGAGGCTATGATTGATTTATTATTAGGATAGTAATACACTTGTACTAGTGGGTGTTATGATCTATTAGCTTCTTGGAATGATGGTGAGTTGTGGAAATATTCCCTGATGATTTTCTAGGACAACCTCTAATGTGAGATATGTTGTTTTGAAATTACATATAGCATGGGACTACTCCAATATCCTCTATAACATATTGGATGGCCCCAAGTGAGATATAGGAGAGGAGGGTGTATTTGGGGGGGATGTTGAGAGGTAGGGCTTCATAATACCCTTTGGTTCATTGGGGTTTCCCTATGTTATTATCCTGGGAACCATACAAGTGATTCAGTTATGGTATGTATTGACATCAACCAAAGCAGGTGACTGTTAGGGAGTAATATCCACCCCTGAGAATAGATGACTTCTTTGAGTAGTGTATTGGGGTGAATTGGTTCTCATATTTTTACCTTGGGATGGGTTATTAAAATCTTCTAGTTTGAGAGGAGACTATACCATATTTGCATTTCTATATTCGTTGTGGTCACATTGAGTCGATGGTGATACACATCACTGCATTGGAAACCCTAGCAATGTTGAAAGACTTGTGAACTGGGTGTTTCAGACCTTTGTGGATAAGTTTGTAGAAGTATTATTCATTGGAACCCTCGTGTCCTTGGCGCCTGAGTAAGATAATTTGATACACTTAATGATATATCCTGGATATGATCCGAGAGAACCAGTATCCTGGGGAACTCTCATAAAGTCTATTCTAAATTAATTTATTTTTAGAATAATTATATAGGATTGAAAATCCTTTGGACACCCTGATGTGGAAGGGGAAGTTGTTTACCTATACCAAATAGTATCAGAGTTCTGTTAAGTATTTGAGGCTGAGATTCCCCATTTCTCTCATGTTGAGACTACTAAAGGAGGGGATGAGATTTATAGTGAATTAATATGCCTATGAGGCTGGGCTTCACTGTGTGTTGTTGCAGAGATAGGTAGTGATTAAATATTGGTCAAGTAAATTGAAACAGACTAGGAAGAAATACATTAAATATGACCAGGATTTAGAAGCCATAGCCTTCTCCCTAAGGATATGGAGGTACTATCTACTTGGAGAGAACATTGTTGATTACTCAAACCATCCAGATTCTTGTTTATGTATTCACATAGGTATATATAAACCTAAGACATAGGTGCTAGTTATAGTTCATATGGGACTATCATTTTGAGATAGACTATATTCCTTGGAAGGGTAACTTGTTGGATGATTAACCTAGTAGGAATTCTTATTCTCATTTTATATAGGAGTCTTCTGAGGAGTGGGATTCATTGTAGCCAACCCTGGTAGAGAAGAGGGGTGAAACTTATCTTTAGTCATTGTTGTTGAATCCCCACATCTCCAGTGTATGAGGAAGAATCTATAAACTGAAATCAACCATGTGTTAATACGTAACAAGGCATCCATAGTAAATTTACGATATGGATTTTCTGAAGGGGGAAATCACATCATCCTTTTCTAAGGACAAATGGTTGTTCTAGTAACTTTTTAATAGGAGGTGATGACGAAGCTTCACACTTATCATTTATCTATATATCATGATGTTTGGAAGATGTATAGAGACCTTTAGAAGTAGTTTTAGTGGTATAGAATAAGGTATAGTGTGGTTGAGTTCATCTCTTGATGTCACAAATTTTAGTAGGTGAAGGATGAGAACTAGGTTCTTGATAGTTTTTTTCAGCCGCTTGAGATCCCAGTGATGAAATGGGATGGAATATCCATATAATTTATAGTAGGGGTCCTACAGATAATGAGAGGAAGTTATTTCATCTCGGTGATAGTTTGATTACATACAAATTCATTTCTCTTCCTTCCTATTTGGGAGTAGAGATCAGTGAATAGTATGTGGAAGTTGTAAGAGTAGGAGATATCCTTCCTTCATGAGGTGTCCTCAATGACTTTCTCATACTGTGATGCATGGTTCATGTCAAATTTGTGGATGGTAATGTATGATGAATTCATGAACTTTTTTTGAGGATGAGAATAGCTTTCCACCATTAGATACATGGGAAGACGAAGTGTGATATCTAGGTTTTGGGGGATATGATGAGGTATTGCATGTTAGACTTCGGCCAAAAATGGAAGAATCACTTAAACAAGTTACAGTTTTCTTATAATAATATATGTCACTATACTATCAGCATGCAATGACAGAGAATGTTTAGGTGATCTTTGAGTGGATGAGGACATACTAGCACATGAGCCTCAACCCAGTTAGCGAGGACTCCTAAAGTGCATCCAAGAGACCCGAGATCAAAACTAGGCGGATGCTAATTTCTAGGTACTTTAGAAGTAATGTAGCATGAACTATAGCAGGAACTGTGTAGTACAGTAGTAGGTACTGTAGCGGGAACAATAGCAGGCACTGTTTGACACTGTAGTAGTTGGGAATATTCCCCCGTTTGGGTCTTCGGGACACCAATTTGGTCCTCGAGTCCTTTAAGGTCTTCGGGCCACCTTAAGTGCAGATACAAACTAGACAACCTACAAGGAACAAGCTTTAGAAGGAGAATGAGCTTGGAGCTTTCACCAGTGCAGAATTTAAATGGATTGTAAGAATGAGAGGGTATGACACCTACCATCGGGACATGCTTGTTCATGCATGGGAAAGCCTAGCCGAATAGCCATGCAAAGGTGGAGACCTGATTTCATGATGAAGATGCTGAGGAGTAGAAGTTCCAAGTAGTTAGTCTGGGTTGTATGTAATATTTGAAGCCTACGGGCATTGAATTCCTCTAAGGCCTACGTGCCATGTAATACTTACATCTACGGGCCTTGTAAGGGTTCCACCTCCCCCCTTGAAATGTGTATTTTCAAAAATCAATAAAAAATTAAGGCCTTTGGTCCATTGGAGATGAGGACATACTAGATCAGGTTTAAATATTATGTATATCTGTTTTGTGGTTATTTGGATTTTGGGAAGGGAGACTGTATTTTCTTGAGAGTCACTCCATGAATAGGATTACTGAGATTCAACTTGGGTTGAAATATATTCTCCAGGTTTTTCAAGATTTTCATGATCTGTTAGATGGTTGGTGAGGTTTCTCACCACATATCCTTACCCCCATAGTTTGAGAGGGTTCATGATGTATTCTATGTGTTTAATTTGAAGAGATATATCCTGGATTCTACATATGTTATAGACTAGGGAGAGATGAAAAACAGGGGTATAACCACATAGTGGAGTGCCTAGTAGAGATTGGGGATTGGTACAAGGGGATCCTTTGAAGGTGGACTGTTACGTTATTCATGTTTAGTGGAATCATGAGAGCATATAAGAGAGATCCTTGGATCAAGAGTTCAATACGAAGACTTAATATCCCCAACTTTTTGTTCTATTTTTCTTTTTTATGGAGAAAATATTTAAGGGTGGAATAATGTTGATACTCTATTTTTGGAATTTTATTACTTTGAAATAGATTAAAGAGTATTTTTAGATTTAGAAGATAAGATGACATGAAATTATGAGCGTTGGTTAGATTGTAATTGATTTAATGAAAACATTAAATATATTTACATGTTGACTATACAATTTTTTTTGAAAAAATTGACATATCTACTGAATGGAGTCTCACATCAGAAATATGAGACCAAAATTTATTCAAAAGCATAGTGTTTAACCTAGGTATGACCTAAGGTTGGTCATCATTGGAAAACTATTTGAGGCTTCTATTGGCTGGTGCGTTTAACTAAAAATAAAAATATAAATTACATATTCTCTTAATTAGATGAACTAACTAAATTACTCTATATATATATACTGTTATAATGATTTGTTAAATCTTATATTCATAACCCTTGATAGATATTATATAAATATTAGAGCATTCATCATTGGTGGATTGACATTGAATGATGAAAGACAATCAGATTAAGGTGGATTGAGTTGAAGAAAATGCATTAGGTCCTCTCCATCATTGGATGACACGTTCTTCACCAAAACCCAATCCATAATTTAGTATGGAGTCATGATTTTTTGTTTCCTCCATTCTTTATGATATTTAGTGTGCTCTTATCTTATATTATTTGAACTATGATTAATTTTTCCTTCACATGATCCATATTGCAATTTATTTAAATTTAATAAATCTCTCTTATTTCACATTTTATAATCCCTATTAATCACTTTTTTATGATCACTGGCCAAGAATCATTGGAAAATTTTTATTTCACATTCATCATGTGATTCATCACCCTATTTTATTCTTGTTCTTCGCCATTAGCCTAGTCAGTTACGATTTGACATTACCGAGAAAGTTCAATCCTGATTGAACCCCCAAATTCATGGCAGGTTCACATGCGATGATTTGATTGGTGTGTTAAGGATTTATAGGAATGTATCATGTGTTTCAAATGATGCCTAGTGGATCTAGGATCTGAAGTGGATATGAAATTTAAAAGAAAGTTAAAATAGGTGTGTTGGGTAGTGTGTGGGATTCTTTTGGTTCAACATAATTCAATTTATGATCACCAAAGATGGGAATTGATAACCGGAGGTGACTTCGACTAAATTTGGGTAGTTTTTTTTTGACAAAATAAGACGGATCCATTAATGATGGAGATCAGTAGAAATACAGTAGCATAACCACGATGGAAAATGATTGAACCAAAGCAAATCCTCGTAAGGAGGGCCAATGCCTGCCATCTTGTGAGCGACTTCATTCGCTTCCCTTCTAATAAATGAGAAATTGCAGGAATTGAAGCCTTGTCTCCACGCGTGAATACACCGGATAATGGGGCCGAAAGTTTGAAGCCCGCCGTCAGTGAGATTGATGGCATTGATTACAGTGAGACAGTCGGATTCGATGTGAATGGAATCCCAACCGCGATCTTTTGCGAAGTTTAGCCCAGCAAGGATGGCTGCGGCCTCCACGACTGAGGTCTTCCAAAGTGCATAACGTGCTTCGTATTTGGCAGCAATAAGATTTCCCAGGTTGTCTCGGGCCAGTAAACCTAGTCCAACTGGGCCATCCTTAGGGAGAGAGGAATCCACATTGATCTTAAGAATCCCTTCCGGTGGGGGGCACCAATGTTGGGGGAGAGGAGAGGGGGTGAAAAGTCTTTGTTGCTCAGGATGGTTCTGCCAAACCGCAATCCATGACAATGCCCGGTCAATCCAAAATCTGGGGGGCCTCCGGAAATGATTGAAAATGGCCTCGTTCCGCCTATCCCAGATAATCCAAGTCAAAATGCATAGGGCGCCTGCTTTAGCCGGCGAAAAGGAGGAGCACCATCGCATCAGGAGAGATGTAAGTTCTGAGGCGGCGTCCAGGGACAGCTCTATAGTTGATCCCCAGCCATTCCAAACCTCCAGAGCCCCGGGACATTGAATAAGAGCATGGAGAGGGGATTCAGTCACAGAAGGGCATAAAGGGCATGAGTTGTCGTTTGAAAAGTGTCTGTAGGCAAGGAGGCTCTTAGTTGGAAGGATACCGGTACACACCTGCCACCAGAAAAAGCGAACTTTATGGGGAACATTAAGCTTCCAAATTGATGTCCAGGGCCTCGCATCTCCTTCTGTTATTTGAGCAGTCAGAGCTCGCCGGTAACCAGCTTTCACCGTATACTCTCCTGAGCTATCGTTTATCCAGTAGAGATGATCTGGCCCAGCGTCTGACACACAGGGGATACTCAGAATAATTCTCCTATCCCTCTCATTAAACCATGAGAAGAGTTTTTCTAGACACCATCCCGCCCCTTGATCATCAAAAAGACAACAAACTGTGGCATGTTCGGATCCTGGAAAAAAAGGGGATGACGCCTTCATGCCTGTCTGATCAATAAGCCAGGGATCAGTCCACAACTTGACCGTTAAACCATTCCCAATCCTCAAGACAAGTCCTTTCCTCAGCAGATTACGACCACCCCAAATACTTCTCCAGAGAAAACTGGGTCGATAGCCAAGATGGGAATCCAAGAAATCCTTATGTGGGAAATATTTAGCCCGGAGAACTCGTGTGCATAGGGATGATGGGTTATTAATCATACGCCATCCTTGTTTAGCCAGCAAAGCATCATTAAAAAGAGAAAGGTCCCGGAAGCCCATTCCGCCTTCAGATTTTGGTTGACAGAGAGCAGACCAGGCGATCCAATGGACTTTATTTTTTCCGTCCTTTCGACCCCACCAGAAGTTAGATGTGCTGGATTGAATCTTTGAAAGCACCACATCAGGAAGTTTAAAAATAGACATAAAATAGCTGGGGACAGATTGAAGTGCCGCCTTGATGAGGATTTCCTTCCCGGCCTTGGAGATTTTTTTAGGGTTCCAACCTTGTATTTTTCTTTAAATTCAATCCACAATAGCTGAACAGATTTCTTTCTTTGACCGTCCAACCACCGTCGGGAGCCCAAGATACTTCTGGTGCTTATCTACCCCAGGAATGCGTGCTAAAGAGCAGAGATCTTCTCTTTTCGGCTGGGGGACTCCAGAGCTGAAAGAAATTTCTGATTTACTCTGGTTGATCATTTGTCCTGAAGCCCATTCATACTGTTGTATCGCCTGGCAGATTGCAGTACACTCATTAGGGGTAGCACGAGAAAATAGAAGGCAATCATCAGCGAAGAAGAGGTGGGAAATCAGAGGGCCCTTGCGTCATGCTTTCGCCCCATGAATTATGGAAAGCGAAGCTGCCCTGGAAAGGAGGTTAGAAAACACATCAGCCACCAAAATAAATATGAAGGGTGAAAGAGGGTCTCCCTGGCGAAGCCCACGGGATGGGGAAAAGCCTCGGGTGAGCACCCCGTTGACATTAATACAGAAGGATACTGACGAGACGCATTGCATGATCATGTCAATCCATTTGGTGCAGAAACCCATATAGTGTGAAATTTATTCCACGATTGTTATAAAGGATATACAATATGGTGATTAGGTAGTGTTACACACTATTTTGTCCCCTATAAAAAAAATTTACTTCCCCTACAACTTCTTTCTATCATATCTCCCAGGTCATACCAGGGTGAAGGTCCCCAAAAATATTTATGCAAGAAGAGGCGGTACTATAATATCACACCAATGTGTGGGTCCTCTATTCTTTGGGATGTTACTCCCATATCACACAAGTGAATATGTCCCCTATACTTTCTAAAAATATAGAGATGATACTCCTCCATACTAAATAGTATGTGGGTCCTCTATCTACCATATTGGAACTCCCCCGTATTGTCAAGCTACAGTAGTGTGCAAGTCCTCCAAATCATTTACAGTTCCCTCTATTATGGATCACAATTCTTATGTATGATCTCATCCACACTATTCCTTGTGAGGATATATGAGATGCATAGTTTAGTATGGGTGGATCCCACAACTGTGGTTCATAGTACCATTGGGGTGTGGGCCCCTACCCAAGGTTTCTTATGCAGTTATTCATGATTTTGGGAATCATAGATGGATTATTGAATCAGTGGGTAGACTATTATTCTTAGATGGTCTATGTATATGGAGATCCCATTTCACTCCAATTTGGGTTTCTTATAAGAGAATATATTTAGGTTGTTGGGTTCCATTTACCTTTTACATTAGGTTGAGATAAATTCTTTTATTGTGTCTTCTATTTATCCCTATTCTATTTTTGAGGCATCCTACTATGTATTTATATACTCATCCCTGAATAGTCTTTTCCTCATTTGTCTTATATTATTACGATTTTGGAATGGTTGGTGGTAGATTTGTTGGATCTTAGAAAAAATGTGTGTATTCGACCACATATAGTGGTTTGGGCTTCGGGATCATGAGCTGAGCTCTCTCCGTATTATTTCACTATAGTTTTTCAGGTTGGTACATTATTTCTGGTTGGGAATGTATTTTTTCACATAACTTTTAATATTATTTTACCTCAATATTTTTTATTCCAAAGAGGTTATTACATGCATGGTTATACCTTTGATATTATTGTCTATTATAATTATCCCTCTTTACTTTTTCATGGAGGTGGTTAGGTGTCTATATACAGGTACTTTAGGTAAAGTCCTTCCATATTAGTTATTCATTCTTAGCGCTTTTCCCCAACATATGGCCTATGGAGGTAGGATTGGAGATTTAATGGCCCAGTCTTCTATCATCCATGTTGTCCCAGATGGGGTTGGTCATTATAATACTTGCAAGCATATTGGATAATGATGAACTTTGAGTTTCATCTAAAATATTTTTTAATTCTTGTTTTGTTGGGACATATACTTAGTTCCTCAACCTTATCATTTCATCACAATCATGGTAGAACTTTAGAACAATCCTCGATTTTTTTGACTGTTCTAGATGTTCCTCTTGTGCCTCTTTAATCATTACATGGAAGGATAGATAAAAATTCATCTAATAAAGATAAGATCTATCCCATTTCCTTTCTATTTCAAATTCTATATTCTATAAATTCATATGTATTTTATCTCATTAAATCTTCATCATGGACAAACTAGCATTGTTGTATTTACTCAAAGAATTATTCAACATGTACGTCATCCTAGTATGATAATGTATTTAGTGGTTATATTGATTAATACAATATAACTATATACACTAGCACATATTCATCTCTTTATGTGTGAATATATACTTCAATATTTTAAAATCCATATATATGTCACACCTCTCACCATAAAGATAATGAATCTATATCTTCAGAATAAAATACCACTTCTAGCTCCAAATCATTAGTTGGGTAATTTTTCTAATTTATTTACAATTTATGAGAGGTTTATTATATCACATTGACATTCTATATACAGGAACATCCCATTACCTCCTGTGATGAATAACTATAGATCACAAAACCTTCTCCATTATAGTGAGTTTCAATATATGTAAACAGGCCAAAATTCTCTTTAAATCCTTGAAATTTTCTTCAAATTCATCTATACATGGGAACATAACTCTATTCTAATTCAACGAAGTGAGTGGATTACAAAATCAGGTTTAATTTCTCAAAAAGTGATAGTAGTATCCATATGAATCAAGAAAATTTTGGACCTTGGTTACCATGGTTGGTCTGGGATGTTTCTCAATAACTTTAATCATTGAAGGATAAACCGATATACGCTCACTTTATATATATAACCCAATTATGAAAAAAATTTTAAGACAACATTCATACATGGTAAAATTAGCATATAAATTCCCCTTACTTAGAGTCTTCAGAAATATTCTTTAGTGATATTCATCATCTACATCACCTTTCAAATATAAAAGAATATAATGAATAAATACCACCACAATATGATCAATTTAATATATAAGAACTCTATTTATTAAATTTATTTAGATAACATGGGAATTAGTAAGCCCAAATAGAATTAATATGAATTCATAAGGAACACTCCTTGTAGAGGTGGTTGTCTTGTGTATATCCTTCTCCTCGACCAAAAATTGATGATATTAGGAATGAAGGTAAATCTTTGAGAATAATTGAGCACCATGAATTTGATCAAAAAATTCATCAATATGGTGTATAGGATTCTGATTCTTGATATTGATCAATTTATGTTATTTATAATCAATATAAAGAAATTTTGATCCATATTTCTTCTTAAAAAATAGAATAGGGTAACCTCATGGCGATGAAATAGGGAGTATGAATCTCTTACCAGGATTTAGATGGAGTTTCATATTAAATTCCTACAACTATATCAGGGTCATTAAATATGGAGTCTTTGAAATTGGGTTAACGAAAGCTATGTGTTCTATTGAAAAATAAACTACACAATTATAGGGAAGACTATTCAAGTATTAAGAATATATATTAGTATACTCCCAAAAAATACCCATATCTTCATTGTTCAGTTTCCCCTAACAATTTGAGATAAATATCCCACCTGAATATATTGTAACACCCATACAATGGATTTAAAATCCATTGGATGTTAATATTCATCCATTCATGGAAACCTGAGCATAGGTTAATTCAGAATATAAAACAAAACATCCCTTCACTAAGAATTGATATCATATCTACAATGAGAGATCCAAATTGTGCCCAAAATCACATAAAATTAAATTAATGGTATAATCAAAACAATTTCTAGAAGAAAATTCCCACAAAATTCTATCATATAGAAGATTTATACTTGATATACAATCATCATACCATTATATTTTTTTACTACTAACTCAAAATCAAATCTTTGAGGTGTTGACATTATACCCTTATGAAATTCATCAGATATAAAATGTTTGTATAGATAGTATCAAATAAAAAATTATCAATTATAGGGTGGATGGTAAGTGTACCTTTCAATAATTTGTTCTCATGACCCACTTCCATAGTTGTGATCACATGATCTTTCCCTCTGTATCTTCGATTAAGAGGTTTTTAGGATGATTATCATTATTAACCCTTTGATATATGAAATGGTTTGCATAATATCCACAGTCCTTTAAATTATATCATTGGAGTGTGGGTTTCACATCCAATTGAGATTTATCTCCATTCCTTTCATTGAATGTTGTCTTCATATCACTTCAACATTATTTTTATTGATATACGTTTTTTCACACTTAAAACATTTACTAAACCCCATAAGGAAATTTCCATGGTGCTACCTTCCACAGATATGGCACAAAGGAATATCAGTTTTCTTTTCTCCAATGGTTTTGTTATTACGATTTCATCAAAATTACATCTTTCCCTTATTATCCCAATATCCATTAGAACAATGAGAATCTTTAATCTTCATTTCATGATTGATATCACATCAAAAAATTTAAACATATCTATCAATGTCTATTAAATCAAATTCCTTTTTGAGATTTTTCACAATCCAAAAAATAAACATTATTTATTTCTTTCATGGATGACAATAAAACCTAAAGTGTACTATCAATGTTTTTCGAAAATTTTCTCATAGGTATTGATGGATTCGTAATCCCACTACATTAGTTCTATAAATTCCCCCTCAATTTTAGTGTGAAGGTTTCAAGGAAAATACTTATAGAAAAATAACTTCTTCAAATCCTCCTATAACATGGAATGAATATCCTCATATTTCTTTGTTTTCTTGATAAAATTTCACCATTTATAGGAATAACCGTCCAAATGGAAAACCTCCAAAATAAAGTTTTCATTCTCTAAGAAATAGATGATGGAAAATATATTTTAATTGGTAATAATATATTGTTTATAAATTAGTGGATTAGTGGAACCACTAGATGAAGGTGGATGTTTCATCATGAAAGACTTAATAGTATGTTGTTCCCATATTTCAATGTTTGTAATCTCAGCATGATCCATAGCTTTAGAATGTTGTGTTAGTATTAAAATAATATATTTCATTCTATCATCAAAAAAATTCAATTATTGAGGAGGATAATAATTGAATTTTCCACCGCAATTAGTGTTCACATGGTTCCTCCTAGTTCCATAAAATTACTAAAACCAAAAATTGTCATGTTTGAAACAATATTCAGAGTGATAAATCATGTAATCATGAAAATCATTCATAAAATGTCTTAAATAATGAAACATTAAAGTCAAATTAAAAAACTTAAGGGTTATTCTATATATTTTTATTTTCATTATAGTTTTTCTTAAGTTATATCCCTATATTCATCATAATATAATATCTAAAAGTAACTAAGACCTCTCCTGACACCAACTATAGATACCCAAACATTAAATATATAGACATTAACAATATTCAATTAATATTATATAAATGTCCCAAATAAAAATTCCCTAGAACTGTAATGGTTTTGAATAAGTGGATAATATATTTCAAAACATCTTATTAAATTACAATCTTCATTGTCTCAAATATAATTCATTTTATACAGTTCCCTTATAAACTCATCATACTTAGTACCCTTCTTTATATCCTAGGGAAAATCAAAAAAAAAATAAAAGGTGATATCAAATTATTAGTAATGGTAAACATGAGAGACATAAATCCATGATCATATGTAACTATAAGATAAGAATGAGGGTATGAGATCATGATCAAAACATACATTGTTCATATGAAATCATCCATTGATTATAAACATGAGTCATGGAATAAAACATTATATTTTCAAAATACATGAATCATAAGAGCGATGAATGATCCTAAATGAATAATGATTCATGATATAATATAATAATCATTTGAGCTTATTATAGGAATTTTGTAGAAAAATCATAAGAATAATACAAATAATATCGTGGGAATCAAAATTTGATTATGTAATTACCTAAACATGGTAAATAAAAAATTATCTAAGGATTAAATGTTATCTAGTTAAATTAATCATCTCATAGAATTATATTAAGTCTATCAAATCATATAATTTCTTAATTGTGTTATCTCTTAGGGTTTTCTAAACATTCTCCTCATTACCCAATTAATTAGAGGGTAATATAATTTCATCTCCACCCCTCACGTAATCCTAATCCCTTCATATTTATGCCACAGTATCATAAAAAATTAGCATATAATCATAGAACAAATTGTGTATATCATCATAACATAATCCATGGATAAAAATGGTTTCATAAAAATATCATCCTCATAATCATAAAAAATAAAAAAAAATACATATCGTATCATCAGATCATAACACCATTAAAAATAAGTAAAATCAAATGGCGTTATCATAGATTAAAAAAACATTAAGAGTTTGATGGAATATTTATTTATGGAAATATCCTTTTAATTTTAAAATACAATATTTAAAATCTAAAAATTTAAAAAATATTATGGGAAATAATTTTTTGGAAAGAAACAAGGAAAATTTTAAATTTTTCTTCAAATCATTTAGTAAACATGATGGTGGGAAATTAAATTAATATCCAAATAATTTAAACCAAATATTCTCTTCACACATTCAGTAAAAAGTTACTCATTTGAAAAAGAAATCATTATTATTTATAATATATTTCATAGAGAGTAAAACATGGTAAAAAATTACAATAAATATTCAATAGATCGTATTAAAAAATTTCTTGAAAACATTTTACTAATATTTCATATGGAGGAGAATTATTATTTTTCAAAAGTGGATAAATAAGATTGGATTTTTATTCAAATCATTTTATAAAAAACTTTAAGTACCATATAGAGGAAAATGGTTCTAGATCATAAAAATTTCATAATTAACTGATGTGTACAAAAATAAAAAATTATATATCATATAATGATCATATAACTTCCCTTAATTGAAATTCAAGTATAAAAAATCCCGATTAAAATGAGATTTAAACATAAATCGTCAAGTATCATTTTTCTATGTACGACTTTGAAACCCCAATAAAATAAATAGATAATTATTATAAATTTATTATGGAATAATAATGATATATGTAAAACCAAATATTAATTACTTATAACATATTTCCACCTATTTATTAATTTTTTTAAAATCACTATTCTTATTGACAATAACTTCGTTTTTTATTCATGATTAGGTTTGGAAGTCCCAAAATTTATTATGTTATCATGGTTTACTCATATCCATAATGTAAATAATTTCATGAGTATCATATATAATCCTTATTTGAAATTTCCTTACTATTCATATAAAATGGTGATGGAAAATGAATTACATCACTTTGTGGAGACATTAGTCAATACATATATGTGAGTGACATTTTCAGTTTTTGATTGATGGAACAAAATAAAATTTAATTATAATTAACATTTTAAGAAATATAATAATATCTAAAATAAAAAATATATATCTATATATATATATTCATTATATCCATAATTAATATCATCAATTTGAACTGGTGATGAAAACATTGCATCACATTGCGTAGGTGGCAGTCCACACGTACACATGAGTGATGTTTCACTTTCCCATGTGATAAAAAGGAGGTTGATAATGGTGTTTCCAAAAAATTATAACAATTATGTATATTGAAGATATTGATTTCATAATTTTATACTAGATACCAAATATTGAGAAGAGTAATAAGAAGAAATAAAATTGAAATTACTCATTTAAGAGTTATATCTACTTTTTGTGAAACCCTCATTGGATTACAACTTATTCCATGAAATTATGGTATTTTGAAAAACCCAAGAATATATAGGGTGTTGCTAAGGAAACTAGTAATTTATTATCATAGGTATTAACCAATATGTAGTTCTCAAACTTTTTTAATAATGAAGAAGAGTATGCACCATTTTGTAAGTGAGGGAAAAGACACACATGGAATTACATATAGGGTAAAATTATAATATATATCAGACTCATGTAATATGGAACTAAGGTAACACATATTAGAATATATGATATGATATTATAGAATTAAAATTAACTAATCACATTTATACATGTTTTACGGAAATTTCATTCCTTAACACTTAGTTAAACCTATTTAAACTCATTTTAACCTTAATAGTGATAACATAGATTTTAACAATGATAGCTTAATTATATAAAAAAATAAGATACATATAATTTTTTTTAAAATATGATTCCATATTTTAATCCATTTTATAAGATTCAATTTCTCAAGGTTTCATAAATAAATTTTAATATATAAACACAAGTTGTATAAAAAATATTTTGGGGAGATACATGATTAAATTGGAAAAATAATTTCCCATTGAAATCAATAAAATGTTTTATTAAACAATTTTTTTGATCATTACCTAAAAAATGGAAGAGTTTTAGATAGTTTTGTTGATCAAAAATCAAATGGAAACTTCCAATCATACCATTGTTTTCAAGTACACTAATATAGTTTCAAATTTAAATAAAATATAAATTTGTACATAAAATTATAGATTGAGTTATAAAATTAAAAACAATGTTTTCAAATATATTATTTAACTCTTTAATCTTATATTTGGTCAATAAAATGGTTTTACAATTTATCAATTTATCCATACATCAAAATAGTGCAAAAAAGTGAAATTATTTGAAAATTTGTATTTTTCACTAATCAATAAAAAATCAATATTTCCAAAAACAACCCAAAAATTCATCCTAAAACCTTTTTAAATTTATTATTTCAAAATTTTTTATTCATTTTATAGAATAAAATTTATTTTAGTGTCCAAAACTATTTATACTATTCATACAAAAAATGTAATAAAATCTTTTTGGAGAAAATGTAATTTTGAAGTATAAAATGAAATTATTCTCATTAGTTGTCTAATAAATATAATTTAATGAATGTTAATATATATTATTTAATTTATTATCTAAAAAATACCTTAACATCATTTATCAATAGTTATTAATTTAATTTATTAAGAGTAAGAAAGATTAGGTTCATGAAAACAATTTTCCTGAAAAACACATCTTTTAGCCTTTAAATGGTTTTATTATATACCCTAAAAATTAATAATGAATTCATTTTATACATGTATAAAAATTAATTTTACATAAATTAGTATATACTATTCATAAACTCCAATCACATTACTAGGTCATAAATATCATGTTAAATAATAATATATTTTTAGTATATCAAAGTTCACATAAAACATAGTTTTATATGTTAAAAAAGATATTGAACACTTTAAATTTATTTAAAGAGAAAAAATAATAAAATATTTTTGTGTTAAAATAAACTCTTAATCTAAAAGAAAAAATGAAAGTCATTTAAAATCAAAACTACTAGATTGGGTCACAAAAATGAAGTGTTGAAGGATACATTTAGTATCCACTCTAGAATAGTAAATGCCTAATTTAATTTATATTCTACCAACTCTTTTAAATAAAAATATTTTTCTAAGAGTATCACATCATCTCATATATGGTTATAAATTTATCTATCAATGAAAATATATAATTTTATAATGATTCAATCTCGATAATATATCTCCACTCTGATATAAGTTTCTAGGAATATAATTTTGGAAATTCTTGTTATTCTCCTTATATCTAAATTTGATGTGATTTTTAGAATTTATTGGATCTATGTATAGAGATAACATATCAATTTATAATAAAGGTATGTCACATGTGATATTTTTAATCAACTTATGATTTTATATCGATGTGATGATTGATATAAACTTCCAATAGAAATTATTTCTATTATATGGGTCTTACTACCAATTCATGAATGGTATTTATCTCTAATGGATAGAGAGAAAATCAACATTTAATATATGGCAATTGATAAAAAAATATGATAAATTTTATAAAGGGTTTTATATTCTTCCTATTAGTTTTAAACTTGATTTTTTAGTAGAAATCATATTAAGGGTTTCACCTATTTCAAAGATTCCTTTTAAAATAGATTCATTTGTTATATAGGAATTGAAGAAGAAATTGTGATTTTTTAAATGGTCATATTCTATAGTGACCAATGATTTTCCTACATAAATATCACATATTTGTTTATTTAATATTAAATAATTTTCCAAATACATTCCCATGGACCATAATGGTTTAGTGTATTTAGTTACAAGGAACACATTATTTTTTTTAATGAAATATCTCTATTTTCTGCCACCAAGATCTTCCCATTTAGAACTCTTCATTGACATACCCCACTAAAAACCTATCATCATAGATTTTGGAAAGTAAACATATAAAATGGTGAGATTATATTCTTCGTAAGGGTAAACATGGGAGATATTAACATAATATGAGCATAAGGGTAATAGAAGCTAAGAAAAAAATTGAAAAAAATGCATTTCATACCATATATCTTAAACAAAATTAATGAAATAAATATTAGAAGTTCATAAGACATGAATAACTATAAAATAAAAGTATATAAGTCAAGAGATCATAAAATTGGTATAAAAAAATAGTTTTTGCATACATAAAAGAATATGACATTATGAACATGTATAAATAGAATAAGTTCACTCATTTCACGAAGGACCTGAAACTGGGGCCTCACATACACTTAAAATTTATCTTAATCCATACATAAAATTATGGACATGAAATCTAGGTCCATAAATAACACTATGAAATTTTAATTTGGTTCGTGCATTAAATTTTGAATGTATAATCAAGTTCTTGGTTAAATTTTTTAAAATTTAATCAGGTTCACACATAGCACTGTGAACATGTAATCAGGTTCATGCATAACAAATTCACTCATAAGTTTTTCATATTTACCCAACTTATTTGTGGGATATGTATGTCACATCAAACATATAATTCAAATAATACATATTTTTTCCACAACATCTTAAAAAATTCATCGTATTAAAACCCCTGAATTTTTGTTTCGATAAAACATTGCATCATCGCACAACCCATGGAAAAGAAATTCATTTCATAAATATCTTTTTTATCATAAACTTGATAAATTTAGAGAACGAATAATAATATTATTCTTTGATCATATTCCCAATAAATCATAAGTTGCATCAGATTTTTTCATTTTATATGGAATAATTTTGAAATATCATTTGGAACATTTCTTGAGAAAAATATCCTTTCCCCTTTGAGAAACCCTTTTTGAAAAATCAAAAATTTTCAAAATAATTCTCTATGAAAATTACCTAATTTTTTTAAAGTAATAATTTAAAGATAATTTTTATCATATCTTGTGAAAAATAACCCTGCCACTTTGAACAAACATTTTAAAACATAACACATTTCCAAAATCCATTTCTTTGAAAATATCCTTGAAAACCTACAATAAAATATTTGAATGAGAATTTAAAAAATATATTGAAAAAATATCCCTTTCACATTGATTAAAAATTACTCATAAAACATTTTTGAAATACATATCTTTGAAACATATCTTGAAAATTCATAATTTAAACTTTAAAACTAATATTGGTCTTTACGGTGGAAAATTCCATACATGTCGTACATGTTAAAACACATATCCCTTTGAGGTTTTTGAGAAAATAAAAATGATCCATGTTTGGATTATGAAAGGAATATTAATTTTAATAAAATTTGTAAAAATTAAAAAACTTGTAAAAATGTATTTATGAAATCCTTTGGAGAATTTAAAAACATTTTTGAAAACAATTGATATGAATGAAAAACTTCTTTCATCCGAAGAAAAAAATAATATCATTTTTAACATTGTTAAAAAATGGTTTTCAATTGATGAGGGAAATTTTTTTCTAAATAAATAACCAAAGGATAAGAAAAATTAGGATGTTCTTTATAAATAGATCAATTTATTTGTTCATTGAAAGAATAATTAGAAACAATACTGATAAACAATGAGATTGTAACATCAAACCCTTCCCACCAAGTTAACATTTGAATTATAAGAAAAATTAAAGAATAACATCAAATAAATTTTTTATGTATCATGAATATAATTAGATTTAGGAAATAACATGTAATGGGGGTGGTATATATACTTCATAAAAAATATAGGTGCATAACATAACATATGTCTCAAAGAAAGAAAATTGAGGGAGAAATCCTTTACTGCTTTATTAATTTTTTATCTATAAATCACATGAAAAAAGATATAATAAAATGGATATGTATATCCCAATAATATTCAGGAGAATAATTATAATTTATATTAATCGGAACTATTTAGACCATATATAATAAATACATGGTAAATATAGAATGTGTCTCACAGAAAATAAAAGTGAGACAGAAATACATTACCATTCATCTGAAGTTTCATCATACATGTTCAAGAATTCTGTAAAATAAATATATTTTTATTTTAAATCTATTAAAGAAACAAAATTATATATATCATACCATATATGGTCTACTTATGACCCTCTATTACCTATTTATTAAAAATTCATTATTAAAATTATGTTTTGGGTAATAAATTTATTATTTTTTATGTATGATTTGATTTATTATTTTTGGTACTCTTACATTGAACATGGATCCATCATCTAAATAATAATAAATATTTATATATATATCATATATAATTATTATATATGAAATTATTTTAATCCATTAATGTTAAATATAGGAAATGGAATATAACATTTATATAGACGGTTGGCCATGCATACGCTTGAATTCTATTTCCATTCTCTTGATTGGTGAAATAAAATAAAGGTTAATAGTATATTATATTTATATAATAATATTTATGTAATATATATAATTTGTATTAATCAAATAAAAACTTATTACAAAACATGTAAATATAAAATAAAAAAATTTCTCATTGATATGTGGAGGTGGTAGTCCAAACATACACAAGAAAGACATTATTATATTCCAAAGGATTGGAATGTAAGATGTTAGAAATGATATTATATTCTTGAAAGTATGGTTAGGTTGAAAATATCACATATACTCATTAAATTTATCCTTAATCTCTTTCAATTGAAGAATAATTGAAAAACAAATCACATCGATTCGTGAGGCAGTTGTCCACTTTACACATGAGTGCCACTATCATATCCTTAAGGTAATGGGAAGTAAGAAGGTATATGTGATATCATAATTAATGAAGTATTAAAATTTCATAAATATAATATAATTTTTTAAAATAAATCAATTAATCAATCCTTTTAAGGTGGTTATGTAAAATGAATTACATCATCTTTTGAGGCGGTTGTCCGCTGTACACATGATCAACAATTTTGTTTCCCATTTGATGGAGGAGGATATGTATATTGGTTATGACATTAATATAAGAAAATATCGATATATAATATATAATTTTTTTAATATTTAAACATTTTCGGGAATATTTTAATTATTTTAAAAAATAATTAAGAAAAAAATATTTAAAAAACATTACCTCTTCTTCAGACTACCTCTTTATGTTTAACCTAAATCTATCATAGGTTATAATTCTGATCTCAACAATGCCTCTAGGATTTTTATAGGAAAGTAAGGAAAATATTTTGTGTCTTAACTTGGTTATTATTTATTCCTTTATTTTGGTTTATATATTGGTCTTTGTAATTTCAATTGAGTTATGTAGGTTTCATATCGAGATTTTGAGTTTCAGACAGTTTTTATTTTTTTCATGGTTTAGGTGCATATTTTAGGGGTAACTATGAGAGTACCTGATACTAATACCCCTTTAATATTAATTATTAACTTTCATGTATTGAGTTTCATGGGTTTTTCATGGTTTTATCTAGACCGTACGGCTCCTAGGAGAAATTTTTTGTGTCCTTTTGTACCTCTGGTCAAGGTCTCATAGCCTAAGAACGGTTGGTCCAAACCATGTAGAGGGTGTGAAATTGGATATTTATTTTTGAAAGAACCAAGATAAATGGTTTAATATGGTTTCCTAAACCATGTAGGGAAATTTTGTGTGTGGGGGGGTTAATTTATCTAGTATGGGGCGCACGGTTGGCCGACACTTTGGGAAACCATGCAGCCTAACTGTGCATAGTTCCCAGTTCATTAAAAGTGTGAAATTCCATTTATACACCTTTTGGATTTTAACCCAAAACACCTCCTCTCTTGATAATTTTGATCATATGACCCTATTTAGGATTCTCCCATCCTCCTCAATCCACCACTCCTCCTTCCATGAGTTTCTATGTGGATTATTCAAGGGTTTGGGGTGCTTCATGAAAGAATTGTCCTCCTTTCTTCCTTCTCTTTCTTATCCTAGTTTTTATCTTGGGTTACAATTCATCCTTAATCTCTTGGGTATTGTTTTATTGTATCTTTAGGTATAAATTAGGGGTTTAACATTTTCAAGGTTCCTATTATATGTTATTGTCTCATTGGACCTCTTTGAAGCCATGGTGGATTTCCATTATTGAAGTGATTGTGGTTTAAGTTAGGTTTCCCTTTTAATTTGGCCTTTAAATTTAATAAATATTCATTTAATTCCTCTCACTCTATTATTTAATACTAATTAGTTATTTATTATATTTAGAATACATTTTTTTTAAATTAAATGAAGTGATTTTATCTTTTTCATGGATTGAATGAAAATGTTTTATTATGATTTTCACACCAAATGTTTGACAATGTGCCCAAGTATACTTTTTATGTAAATTGTTGTTATTAAAGTACAGTTTTGGATTTTTAAATTTGTATTGGTTTCTAAATGGTTATTCAGGTTTGGAAAATTTATTTCTAAATGGTGTTTGGGTTCTTTAGAGATGGTTTGTTACTCAAATAATTGAAGAGGTCTGATTAGCACTTGTAAAACAAAGGTTCTTCTTGAGAAAATCCTCAGGGGTGTTTTAATTTCCATGTTTGATGCTAATAGAAATTTTTAGGTCCTTATAATGGGACTTACCTCATTTGGTTATGGTTTTAAGGTAATTGGATAATCCTTGGTGTGATTTTGAGGTGATGGTTGGTTGTGTGGCACCGATGGATGCTTATGCATGTGATTTATTTATGAATGTTTCATTTAGATCAACACAACTTTAGACATGGAATGGGAACCTGGAATAGATAGTATATTATCCAACAACATTTGTTTCACTAGTTTACGATTATTCTCTATCAAGTTTCCCTTAGTATATTTCTTGCTCTGTTTTGGGATTATTCCCCTTGGTTAGGCCATGTAGGCTATGAGAAACTGTTCCGGATGGTTGATGGAATCAGGTTTGGAGTTTATAGAGGATAAATATAGTTTTAAAATGTTTTATATTTTTCATGGGGATTATAGGAAATTCTACATTACCCTTGTCACTTGTTTGGATGTGGTAGATAATATAGGTGTTTCAGCCTGTTTGATAACATGCAAGCTATTTTCCATTTCCCATGTTGCACGGTTCTTGCTTCTAACCCCTTTTTATGTTGTAATTTTTTGATAAATTTGAATGTTGGGTATTAATTGATTTCTTAAATAAGGTTTTTAAAATTTTATTATTGTCCTTTATACACTTTTTTCCAACACCTCCTTCATTTACTTTTACCTTCTAAAATAATCAAACCTATTCTTTAAAGAAAATCATGTTTTAAATAAAATGGTAAATGGACCATGATTTTATTTAAAGGTAATATGTGAAATGACTTTTTATATATATATTTCATTTAAAACCTATAATTGATGAATCTTTTATTTAAATTAAATTCATTATGAATAGATTACTTGGTCATGCCTACTAAGATTTAATACATGTTCCTATACTTATATCTTGTATTTTGTCTCGTCCTTAGGATCCATATTTTTATTGATCAAAGTGGGAAAGGTTAGTTTTTTGAATAGAGAGTGACCCATGGGGTTTCTTAGATATTTATTAGTTTCTAGTTTTGGTTTGGTCTTTAATTCTATATTGGTTTTATTCTTATCTTTTATGTAGTTGTTTTTTTTTGTTTTTTTACTTAATTTGGGAAAATAAAAATTTTTATTCCACTACTTTTGTTTAAATATATTTGGAGAAATCATTGCCATTGGTTATAATGGATTACATTTTTTCATGTTTCCCCCTAGGGAGATCATGAACACACCTCAAGGATTTCACGTGATGGTTTGGGTGACCAGTTCTAGGTCTACACCGGATGGCTCATGAAAAAATGGTATCATATGAGGTTAGTTTATTTACATGAAATGGATATCAGATTGATTATTTTTATTTTCGAGGCCAAGGTGGATGGAGTGTGACTATTGGGACATGGGGTGTAGGCATGAAGAAGTGTCTGACCAACACCTTCAATGATAAACCTTGTTTCTCCTTGGTAAGTTGGGGTTTGTTTGGTTTAACACTTTTTTATGGGTTGTTTGGTGCTTTTGGAAATGAACTGGGTGTTGGGCTAGTGGTTTTAGTGATCTTGTTGGGCTTGGAAATAAATTTTGATCTAAGGAAATGGCCCTGATATACTCTTTGTGATGGTGGCGTGATTGGAATATTATTTATATCCATATGCCCAAGGCACCCATCGACACTAGTTTCTCCATGTGAGTATTTTTGGGTCCTTCTTGATTTTGAAATAATTTTAATGCAATGTTTTAAATTTTTAAATACATTATTTTAAGTGATGATGTTTTATTTTTTTAAATGATAAATTGGTTTTTAGATTTATTCAAAGAATTATTTGAAATTCACTTTTGTAAATAAAATATTTTTTTATAAAATGGGTTTTTAATTAAATGATATCTAATAAAATGAGGTTTTTTAAAATTGATAAAGTGTTATTAATGGAAAAGTGGTTGGATTTTTGAAATGAATTTAATTATTTTTTGTAAATTAAAATGAATTGGGTTGATTTTTTTTAAAATGTCTTAGAATATTTGTGAGTTGGTTTCTTTTTATATTATTGTTTTCTTGTGGCATGTTCTTATTGGTGAGTTGGTTTTGACAAATGTTTGGATCCTTATTATTTATCATATGCACCCACCAATGATTCTATTAATGTTTCAGGAGAACCTATGGGTGGTTCACCATTACAAGACCCTCCATTTGATCAACCAAAATTCTTACTTTTTGAATTTTTGAAGTTGAACCCTCCTCTTTTTTATGGTCAAGTGGATCCTCTTGAAGAAGAAGAGTGTATGCATAAAATAGAAAGGAAATTTAATTTCATTGAGCTTAATAATTATCTAAAGGTGAATTTAGCTACCTTTATGCTTGATGTTTCAAGCTAGATATGGTGGATGTCAGTCATTAGATCCATGGTTTGATAATACATCAATAGGAATTCCTAAAGGCCTTGTTTGTCTGACGGTACTTCATAGATACTATAAAGGTGAATAATGAAATAAAGATGTGATTACTTAAACAAGGTGATAGATCATTGAATAGTTCATCTATAATTTCATGGATCTAGTTTCTTATCCTTATAATTGGGTTAAGGATAATTATCTTAAAGCTAGAAACTTTTAGAATGGGATTCATCTTGATATATAATAAAAGTTTTCAGAATTTGGTGTAACCTCTATTGCCGACATGGTCAGGCAAGCTCTTTGGTTTTAGCTGTATTAGCAAGGGTAAATGAGATAATTAATATTACTCCATTATCTAGAATCAGTGAAGTTAATTCTAGTGAAATGGTGGGGAATCATCCTGAAATTTACTTTACCAAAGGTTGATTTAAGAGGCCACCAAATCATTTTCCAGCTTCTTCTAGGTGTTGGAATCTGTTTATCCATAAATGTGGTATGAAATATCACAATAATATGTCTTATCTAGATGAACAAAATATCTTCCATACCATTGTATGTTTGGGTCACTTGCAATGGTTTTTTCATTGTGTTTTTAGGAAGATGCATGGAGCCATATCTGTCCCTTCAGAAAACACCCCAGCTTGTTTGTAGAAGTATGATGTTGGTCTATACTCTTTTTAATGTCCTCTTTTTTGAGGTAAATGTTTATTTTATGTAGTGGTTATATCTTTTTATATCCCCCTTTTTTAGGGTTTAGAATAGTTTTTTGTATCTTTGGGGAACCTCAATTTTAATAGAAGTTTATTTTGAGGAATTATGAATCTTTTCATCTTGGTGTGGAGTATTTTTACTATGTATTTTGTTCCAATAATTTAGTTACTTCCATGTTTGCGTGTGGTTGTTATTATTTTATGGTTTTTCATTTTAAGAGGTGTTAGTTTTGATTTGGTTTTGGTTGAGGTGCCCTTTGTTATGAGTAATTTAACCACACGAGTGTGTGGTAATGTTTCTTCTAACCAATAAACTAGATTCTGTGAGGATTTTAGGGGTAGGAAGTGTAATGGTAGGGAGATTTTTTACACCCAAATTTTTATATTCATCGATTATTTTGTTTATTATTTTTCTTTTATATTCTCCCTTGAGTTTTGGAGGTTTCAGATCAATATTTTCAGTTTCAAGATTTTCTTTCTTAGGTTGAACAGTTTATGTGCATGACTTAAGGGTAACCATATCATTCCCTAATGATGACCCCCCTTTCTAGTTCATTTTAAACTTTCATTATATGAGTTTTATAGGTTTTAAATGGTTTGATTTGAGCCATGTGTCTCCATGGAGAAACTGTGCATGTCCTTGGGTGCCTCATTTCAAGGTTGTACGACCTAAGCACGACTTGTCAAAATTGTGTCGAGGTCATGCACTTCACTCTGTGTTTTTGAAAATTTCAAACAAATGGTTTGTGCCCGATCTCCCAACCCATTCATCCAAAATGTTTGGGTTTTTCATGTGTCTATTAAGGGGAACTCGATTTCTGCACGGTTTAGGAATTAGTGGATAGTGCCTAATAAATTTAAAGTGTGAAATTACCTTTCTACCCGTATTTTATTTTAACCCTAAAACACCTCATATACTCCTCATTTGGCACGTGTGATAGTAGAAATGATTTTATCTTTCTACTCAAGCCTCCCACCTCCTTCTATGTGATTATTTGTTGATTATTCAAGGTTTGGGTGTGATTCTCCCAGGAATTATCCTATTAAATTCATTCTCTATCTTATCCTTTCTTTCTCACTAGAGTTATTATTATTCCTTAGTCTCTTTTGTCTAGGGTTTTTTTCCCCAGTTGTTTAAATTGGGGGGTTTTATCTTGTTTAGGTCCCTCATTGATGTTCTTATCTCCTTGTAACTCATTAAAACCATGGTGGGTTGTCATTGTTGAAGTGCTTGTTGTTTGAGGTTGGTTTCCATTTTCATTTGTCCATTAATTTTAAGAAGCCTTGATTTCTTTCCTTTCACATGTTTAATTGATACTAATTAGTGATGTATTATTTTTAAAATAATTTTTTTACATGAAACTAAGATAATTTCACCTTGTTTTGGATTGAATGAAATTGTTTTATTATTCTTTTCACACCAAGTGTTTGAAAATATGCCCGATTGACCTTTATAAGTAGTTTTTTTGCATAAATATTGATTTTGGATTTATAAATGGGTCTTGGATTTATAAATGGGTCTTCGATTATAAATGGATGTTCAGGTAGGAAAATATATTTCTAAATGGTTTTTGGGTTCTTTGGAAGTGGGTTTTTACTCAAAGAATGGAAGTGGACCAATTGTCACTTGTTAAAGAAAGGTTATTCATGGGAAAATACACTTCGTGTGTGCCCTAAGCCTTGTTTTATGATAATATAAATTGATAGGACCTTTTTATGGTAATTACCTTGTGTTTTGATGGTTTTAAGGTAAGGGGATAATCCTTGGGGTGTTTTGGGGGTGATCCTTAGTTGTGTGGATCATATGGTGGATTATTCTTGCAATTTTTTTATGGATAATTTTTTTGGTCGACCCCCAGTTTACACTAGACATTTTAACCCAAAATAACTACAAGGTTATTTTTGAATGTTTTCTACACCAGTTTTGGATAATGTTATGACTAGTGGACATTAGTAAGAATCGTTCTCCGCTTTCAAATTGTTCCCCTTAGTTAGGCCCTTTAGGGTATGACCAAGAATTTGGGAAGGTTGATGGAATTGGGATAAGAATTCCTATTTAATGAATTAGGTTTCATTATGTTATATATTTTCACCTCATATCCTAGGTACTCCCATGTTACCCTTGGATCTTTTTTTTATATATAGCGGATAATATGGGTTCCTTAGTTGGTTGGATTTCATGAAAGATTTTTTCCATTTCCCTTGTCATATGGTACCTTCTTCTTCTCCATTTTTATGGTGTAATTATTTGATAAAATAATTTTTTAAAGTATTTTATAATTAAGTTTTTGAGAAACTTATTATACACCTTTTCACACTTTTTACAAACAACTCCATAATTTTTATTTTCTTTCAAAAATTCTCAAACAACTTATTTAAAGGAAATTTCAATATAAATAAAAATGTAAATGGAAGGTGATTTTATTTATAGGGTAAATGTGTGAAAATTCCATGTTTATATTTATTTTATTTCAAACCTAAAATTTATGAAACATATCTTTAAGGAAATTAATCGATGATAGAGTATTCTAGAAAACTTAATGAGTTTTAATAATCATGTCTATACTTATTTCTTGTTTTTAGTCTTAGATATATGTTTTAACATGATCTTGATCTCCTTGGGTGGTCTTAGGTTTTGGATTGGAGAGTTTCCATAGGGTCACATAGAGATTTAGTGGTCGACAGTGTTGGTTTTGTATTTATTTTAAGATTGTTCGTACTACCAGTTTATAGGTAGATTTTTTTGGTTGTTTTTTATTTATGTTAGGATGCTCTATTTTCTATTCTAGTTTTTTTTAATTTAACTATGGAGAAATTGTTCCTAATGGATCTTATTGATTTCCTATGTTCTTTTATCCCCTCGAGGTGATAAGGAACACTCCATGTGGATGTCATGGGACAGTTTAGGAGGCCGGTTCAGGGTTGACCTGAGTTAGTTCCTAAAATTTGGGTAAATATTGTACAATCCAAATGGTTTTGGTAGTTTGAAGAGGATAAAATAGGGGGTGACCTTTTATAAGAGAGATAGAGGACACACATGTAATTTCTTAAAAGAATAATGTGTTCCCATGGTTTTTATGTGAAACAAGGATATGAAATATTTAATTCTCAAAATATATAAGGGACAAGATCAAAATGTGTCCATAAATAGGTTTTTTATAAGTTTAAATGTAATTTTACATATCATCATTTAGTTTAAACCCTGATAAACCTGTTTTGACCTTAACCGAGGTAATTAATTTTTACTATTCATTACGGTCTGAAATTAAACTAACCATATTAGATTATATTAAATATGATAATTCAAAATAGTGAATACATTTTTATAAATTTCTTTTACATAATTAGAGAAAATTAATTTAGAATTAATCTACAGACATGATGGAAAAGCGGTGTTTGAATGAGAAAATTTACAGAAGCTTAAAACGTGTTTATATTAAAATAAAATATAAAATTGAGCCTAATTGAAAAAATTGGATTAATAGATATATAATTTCACTATTTTTTTAAGATAATGTTAAAATAAATTTTTCTTATAAATTTGTGAAAAGAAAAGACATTTTTTTGTTAAAACCCAATGTATTCCACTATTCACTGATAAATTAATCTTTAATGATAATTTTCAAATTTTCCATCCAAGATAATTTCCAAAAAATATTTCAAAAATTAGTTTCATTTTTTCTGTTAAATTTTATAAAATATTAAAAAAATAATTTTAAAAATACATTCTCAAAATGTGGCCAGACTTCTTTTTTGAATGAAAAATTAAATTTATTCATATCTCATGCCTAGAAAAAACATAAGAGGAATTCTAAACATTTTTAGGAATATAAAACACTATGAATTTTAAGAAAACGATTCTCAAAAAGTTATTTTTTAAAAATATTAAGGTAAAAGAAATTTTTCCAAGAAAACATATCTTTATAAAAATATTTCCCTTATTTTAAAAAGGGTTTTAGTTTCCATTTATAATGAATTAGTCACCGAAGTATTCATTTTCTATTCATGTTTATACAATATATTTTAATAATTTAGTTAATCTTATTCTTAATTTCCATTCCAACGACTTGGAAATAACTATCATATTCAATAATAATTTTTAAGTTATATTCCCTGATTCATTAAAACTCGGTTTTGCGTCTAACACAATCTAACCTCTATGTTTTGTGTAGCTCAAGATAAGATTGATGTTTCATGTAACATAATCTATTGAATAAATTAACATTATTTGATAAAATATATTTCACAAAATCTGGTGTGTAACATTTTACCCCTTAAATAAATTACTTCAATGCAATTTTATCATGTTCTCGGTAATGAAGGGTTTATCATCTGAAAATCTATTTCTTGGAGAACCACATCATAAATAGGGTATATAAAATATATCCTTGAAAATAGATGGAATTAAGTGTCATTTTCATCTAGAATAAAACATAACTAGGATCCCATATAGTAGAACATTGGTGGGAAGTGGAAATATATACATGGAAGAGAAAACTGATTCCCAAATACAAAAAGAGAGAGATAGATAACATGCTCAGGAGAAAGTTATGAAATAAAAAAAGATAAATCTATGATATGTTAAAACCCATTCATTAATCAGAAATGATGGTAATTTTGTAAAAAAATATTTTAAGATCATTTTCTTAAAGTTGAGGAAATTTCATGAGAAGATGTCCTTACTTGACTTTAAAACATTTCATAATAAAAAACCACATCCCTTGTATGTGCTTCGATCAAATTCCACTTATTGTATTACTTTGAGAGATAAATTTCTCAATACTGAATCACTAATGGATAATAATATCAATAAAATAATGATATGACGTTCTTTCAATCACTAGTTATTATTAAAAACTAAATGGTTAGAACATGTTATATAATATGCATAAATATTCATATGGTGAAATAATATAGTAATCTCTAAAAAATCATCCAAAGTTTATATTAAACCTTTCTTTAAATAGTTAACATTATGACCCTTTCAAAATAAAACAATTATAAAGGAGGTCACTAAATTTATAAAAATAAACTTAACTTTTATCCCATGATTATCATAAGGTATCTCTTAATTTTCATATATCAAATACTTAAATACATTGGTCATATATAGTAACAACCAGAATTACAACAAACCATTAATAAAAAAACGTGATTCCACATTCCTTAAATAAATCCACGAATTATTGATCAGGTTTTATAAATCCAAAAAAAATTATAAAATCCATCAATGATAACATATGCGACTTTGTTAAAAAATCATTATTCAGTTATGAGGTCATCAAAACTATCCAATTTTCATTATCAGTGTCAATCATCTCGTTACCCAAAATAAATGCCATTTTATCAAAATCAAGGATATATTGAGGGTCATATTCCTTTAACCATGTGTTTTCAAAAAAAAATCACTTTTTAATTAAATCAATTTTCGAGGATAGTAGTTTTATTCAACACATTCTTGGAATACCTCAATAAAGAAATTATATTGAATTATCCATATATATTTTTTATGGTTCATGTAATTCTTGAATTCAAATATATAAACCCTTCAATCATTACACATAATTATTAAAAAATTAACTAGGATTCATTATCATATTCCTTAATACCTTATTCCATTTATATTTTATTTTTAGTCTCATCATCGTCAATTGAAAAACCTTTACTCATACAACCCTGCTAATCCTCCACTAGTGCTTTCCCCCTTAGACATTTGGTTTCATAATTCTCATACATTCTAGAATTAATACATTTGTCAGTTTATATTACTACAGGGAGACCAATATTCCCATCCATTGCATTAAATGAACATTCAACTTTTCTTCTGAAATTACTTGCTATGAGTACATATTCTCAACACATAAAACATATCATCCTTCCTTTTAGGAATTCACTTTAGTGATTCTTCCCACATTCTTAACATATAGAAAACTAATTATTTATTTCTTCATGGTCTTCAACACCTGATATCTTAGTAAAATCTATCCTTCTCCTCATTGGGGATTCTAATAGTTTTCTTTTGTGAAATATGTTAATCATATACTCTGATAACTGATTAAGAATAATCACAATATCCTTCACTCCATATATTATCTGACTTGGTTTCCATTCCACACAATTTCCATCACATTTAACTTTAACCTAGTTCCTTGTGGTACCAACCATTGATTAAAACAAAAAATCATAGTGTAGGAAAATATAATAACATTATGAAACCACAAAATAATGAAAAATCATTATTAGGTTGTATATATCAGTAATCCTTCTTTTCAGTCTATTAGGAAAACTTAGGCATAACCTGGGTCATTCATGGTATTTATTCAAATCCTTAATGATGGTTCATAAAGATCTTATGAATTTACAAATCATATCCCATATAATTGACAATCCAAGTGCACAGTAAGACTCATTTTCATATACTAGGTAATGTTACAATCAAGTTTGACATGCCTTTTTAGAATTATTACCTCTAGGTACAACTATATTACAACGACATCCACTTATAATATCCAGAGAGGGATTTAATTTCATAGAAACCACTCCCTCTATCATTCACCTACATTCTAGGATATTTTTATATACTTATAATTCTACATAGTCTTATCCTCAATCATATACCTAAATATATCCTTAAACATAACCGTTGGGACCTCAAAAAAGTTTTCCCATCCTAATTTCTAAATTTTAACTGAAACTTTACTTTAATACAAGCTATAGTCACCTAGGATATCCATACATAAATATCACATATTTTTTAGATGAATATTCAACAAATCAAACAAAATATGCACCGATGTATTTTAATGTTCTAAATACTTTTGAGACTAAGTACACAATATTCTTATTTCATGAAAGATGATCAATGTATCCAATAATGATCATATCATTTAGTAATCTTCATATACATACTCTACTTAAAACGTCTATTTATAACCAGGGGAATGAAAACATAAGAAAAGTTAAGCTAAGATACTCAATAAGGGTAAAAAATTCTAGATATTAACACAAGATGATAATATGGGTTCTAGTAGATGAGAATAATATTTTAAAACTATTCCATGTGTAAAATAGATCATGAACATGAGTCATAGAATAAATATTATTAGGTCAACATATATAAATTATATAGGAATAAATTTACATAAGTCATAAGATAATAACATTGGAATAATAAATATATTTTTGTAGTACACATATGCTTATAACATTGTGGCCATGTAAAAATATAATAGGTTCACTAATTTCCTTAAGGATAAAAAATCATGACCTCTACTAAACTTATTGAAAGCTAACTAGGACCATGCATAACCATGTTTACATGAAATCTAGTTCCATATATAACCCTATGAATATGATATTAGGCTTATTAATAAAATTTTGAACATGTAATCATGTTCACACATAACATTATGAACATGAAATCTAGTTCATGCATAACAATGTGAACACATAATCAGTTTCACGCATAATATATTTACTCATGAGTTATCCATATTTACCCAATTCATTGGAGATAGATATTGGTCACACCCATAACATTATGAAAATTAATATATGTGTACCAAAATTTCATAAAATATTCATCAAATTAGATCCCATGAAAAAAAATTGGGTTCATCAAAAATTTCATCATAGCATAACCCTTAGAAAAGATATGGTTTTTATAAGAATCTTATCATCCTAAACATAAACAATTTAGAGTAAGAAAAATAATGGTATCCTTGGATCATATCCCTAGTAAATCTTATGGTGAATCAATGTTTTTCAAGTTAGATGTAAATTTAGTTGGAAATATTACTTGCACCCTTTCTTTAAAAATATAGACTTTCCATTTTTAAAATCCCTTTTAAAAATAATTTTAATTAAAAATACCATTAAAGTATTATAAATGATTCATTTAAAGGTAATTTAAAATACTTCTCTAGGAAAATATCCCTTCCTATTTGGTAATAAAATTAAAAAAATATTTCTAGAATAATTTTCTTTTAAATAACCTTGAAAACATATAAATGAAGCTCTTAAAGTTCATTTAAAAAATTTATTGAGGAAAATATCTTATCGACTTCAAAAAGACACTTTTTTAAACATAAATCTATCTAAAAAATTTTATTTGAAAATAAAATTCAAAAATCATTATCTAAGATATCAAAAAAAAATTTGGTCTTGATACAGAATATTTATTTCCTATTTTACAATTTAGAACTTTTATTCCTATCACATTTGTGATAAAATACAAATAAGCCTTTTTTAGAGAGTGAGATAAATATTCCTTTTAAAAAACTATGAAAAAAATTTAAAAAAATTAAAAATTTATTTAATAAATACTTTAGATAATGTTAAAAAAAATTTGAATGCATTTTTAAAACACATGGATATGAAATAAAAAGGGTTTTTCACCAATGAGGGAAATAAAGATGATTTTATTTAACTACATTCCTTGTAAATATTGAGAACATAAGGGAAAATTTTAGGGAAAATTTATTCTTAATAAATAGATATAGGAGAATAAAATTAAATATGTAATTGAGAAATATATCATTTTATTTCATCATCTAAATAATAATCATAAACGAACCCGACAAATAATGAGATTGTAACATCAATCCCTTACCACTTGGGTAAATTTTGAATCATAAGCCCCATTAAAGAATAAAATTAACGTATAATTTAAATATCATAAATAAATGGATAATAATGGAAGAAAATGTTATAGGGGTAGTATATACAACTCATTAAAGAAGATAGGTGCATCATATACACATGACTCGAAGCATAAATTTTGAGACAAAAATCCCTTACCTCTTTGGAAAATTTTGAACTGTAATACTAATGAATGATAGACCCCGAAATTGATATGTAAATCCCCACAATTTTCAGTAAAGGAATCATAAAATAAATTCATGGGAAGTATATTAAACAAATAAAACAAATAAAATAAACACATTGTTAATATGTAATGTGTCTCATATAAAATAAATGTGAGATGGAAATCACATACCTTAAGTCTCAACTAATTTCATACATGTTTGTACCTCATATATAATAAATATATGTTTATTATAAATCTAATACAGAACCATACATATATATATATCATACAATATATGGTTTTCTTGTTACATTTTATTTTTAGTTTACTAACAATTGCTTGTAAAAATTACATTTTTTGGTAATAAAAACCTTGATTTTCATGTATATTTTGATTTTTTATTTTTGGTCCTCTAACATTCATCATGGTTCCATAATTTAAATAATTTTAAACATGATATAAATATCATATATAATTATAATACATGTATTTATAGTAACCCATAAAATATATATATAGGAAATGAAATACACCATTCACAAAGATGGTAGACCATATGTACGGATGAACATTGTTTTCATTCTCTCAAAAGATGAAACAAAAGAAGCATAAATAATATATTATATTTTTAGAATCATATTTATGTCATATAGATCCTTTATATTAATAAAATCCAACTTTATTTACATCAATGTAAAAATTAAATGAAAAAAACTTCTCATCGCTATGTGGATATAGTATTCCACACATACGCATGAGCGTCGTTATTGTTTTCAATCCGATTGGGAGATAATAAGTTATATGTGATACCATATTTTCAAATGTATGGTTAGGTCATATACACCCCATATATTTATTAACATTTTCCTTACTACATTCCATATAAAGTGTAACAAAAAAATAACATCAGTTGTTGAGGTGGTAGTCCACCGTGAACATGGGAAACGTTATTGTATCCCCAAGGTAATAAAAGGTGATTATGAAAGATGAATTACGTTAGTTCATGAGGTGGTATTCCACCATACACACAATCAATAGTATTGTTTCCCATTTGATAGTGGTGTATTATGATACGTGTTTTTACATTAATATAATATAAACTATGTATATTGTATATACCTATGTTACTATTTTAGAATAGATGGAGAATATTTTAAGGAGTTATATGAATAAGTAATATAAAAACTAATAATTAAAAACAATACATCTTCTTTGAAAAACCTCTTTACGTTAAACCTAAATCCTTATGATAATGGATTTATGATCTCACCATGCAAAATAAAATGTTAGGATGTAATTAAAAAATGTATTTGTGAATGGATTTGATGATCCAATATTGATTGGATGTTAGAATAATAGATTCAATAGGTAGCCATTTATAAGTGGGGGAGAGGATAAACATGGAATTCTTCAAAAGAATAAAGGGTACCAACGTTCTTCACATGAACCAAGGACACAAAATGGGTAATTATTGAACCTTATAGGTTATGAGGTCTAAATATTTCTATAAAATGGGTTTTCGAAAAGTTTATAGGTCATTTTACACCTTATATATCTATCTTAACCCCCGATATACCCGTTTTAACCTTAACTACAATAATTAATATCTAATGTTTTTATTATTAATTATGGTAAATTTTAATTTAGACTTGTTACCAAATATTATTTTTTATAATTCAAACTATGTAATCTATTTTTCTAAATTCAATTCTTAGATGTTGAAAATTTAAATTTAAAATTACTCATATAGAGGGGATGGAAAATTTGTTTTCTAAAGAGAGAATTTCCCAAAGTTTAATCAGTTTTTACCACAAAATTCAATAATAAATTGATTCAAATGACCTATTTTTGATAAATAGATATATTATTGAACTAATTTTACATTTAAAACCACATTAAAAAAATAATTTCTTCAGAATTCGTTGATTCCAAAGGACATTTTTTTAAACCAACATTTTCACTATTCACAGAAAAATTTATTTTGTCAAAAAATTTGTACAAATTTATGCGAAGATAATTTTTACATGTTTATTAAAAAAATGTTATTTTTTATATACATTTTATGAAAGTTAAAAAAAATACTCTAAAAAATAAGTGTGAAAAATGCGGAAAGACTATTTATTTTAGAAAAAATATAGTTTTAAGCGTAAAATATATATTTTTATCTCATTCATAGAAAATAGATAAGATGAATTATGAAAATTTTATTGTATTTATAATATACTCATTTATTTAAAAATAACTCAAAAAAGTTAATTTTTAAATTTATTGATGTAAAGAGCATTTATACCCATAAATATAAATTTTCAGAAAATAATTTACTTTCTTTTAATTTTTTTTATATTTTTATTTTAAATTTAATTATTCAAAAAATAATTCATTTTTTATTCATTCTTATAGAATATATTCTAATGTAATCACATTAATACTATTTATTCCAAATTCTAGGTAAAAACTATCATACTAAATAACAATATTTCAATTGTATTTCGTGTTTTATTAAAACTCAATGTTGCGTGTAACACAAGATAAACATAATGTTTCATGAAATGAAAGATAAAATTGGTGTTTTCTGTAACAAAAGAAATTGAAAAAATTATATTTTTTCAAAAAAAATATTTTTATAAAATCTTGGGGTGTTAAATATATTCCCAAGTGAAACACCATGTGGTTCATCTATTCATTTTTTAAGAAGATGGATGGGTTAATGAATCATTACATCTATTCCCAAGTGAAACACCATGTTGTATGAATACTATGAATTTAAATTAATTCCATTTTGATTTATCAATTCTACTATTATCTTCATTGATATAATGTGTTGGGACTTTAGAGATTACTAATATTATTTTATGGAATTCTTTATAGATGGTATTCTAAAATATCCCATGATCAAGTAAATACATGGATATCATTTTAGTATTATGTTTAAGATCATTAGTAAGGATATTTTTTTAATTTAGTAAGTTCACATTCTCACTACATAAATAACCATTCTTGGGTCACATAATTAACAGTTAAGGCATATCGGTGGATCCAAAAAATAAGAAATTATTGAACAATGAAATATACCAACCATAGTGACAATGATTTATAGTTTTCCAGAATATTCAAGTTATTACCGACTATATGTGATATTTTTTTCAGGGATATCATTTCCAATAAATAGGTTTAGTTTGAAGGGAACTGTGTTCCATTGAAAAAATAAATATTAGGAAAATTTCATTGAGCTGAAGAGAAGGTTGGTTAGTGCGCCTATTCATATACTACCCTACGATGGGGAAGGATTTAAAATATATTGTGATGCATTAAAGAAGTGATTATTATTTTTTTCATTTAGAATGACATGCTAGTAGCACATGGCTCTTGATAATTAAGTTTCATAAAAAAATTACACAACTCATTATTTGGTGATTTACATTCTAATTTTTTCCTTCAAGATATGGTGGCATTATCTATTTGTTGAAAGGCATGTTTTATATACAAATCATAAAAGCATTAAGTGTATAATCCCCTAAAAAATTAATATTCAATAATTGAGATGGTTGAAACTGATTAATGATAACCAATACTCAATACATTACCACCATGGGAAGGTGAACCAAGAGGTTGATGCTCACTTTCAAATAGATCAAGATTTTTTGTACATAATGAGGAAAAAATGAGATCCAATACTTATTTATTTATATTTCATATACCTTTAAACCAAAAGTAAAAGGGTGAAATCATTTTATACTAAAATTAATGTCCGAATATCCCTTAACATGAATATTGTGGAAGTAAGGATGATGCAATCGTTAACTGTGCCTACAAGGAAATTGGAAAACTAAAGGGACCAAGCATGATTTTTGTCATCACTGAGAGGGGAGTGGGTGAATCAATTATCTTCTCTTTTGATGTTTCATTTCTTGTGAAACAACCATCACATTCTATTAGATAAATATGAAGTTTTTAAAATTAAATGAATAAGACCAACCATGGTAATATAGGTATTTAAAAGGTTCACAACTCAATAAGAGTATCTTATCCTTGGAATTTTTTTTAAATAATCAAAGATCATATGAACCACTAGAAAAAAATCATTTTTATGTGGTTACAGTTGGTGGGGGAATATCCATTAACTTTAAACTCACTATTGTAAATTGATAGTGCATTTTATCCTTAAATATAATGAAATATATATAATTTTTTGTAACAATTGTAATAACCTTCACCAATAGTCTTTAGTATGTTGACATTATGCTTCTCGAACATAATTCACAATTTATTTTCATTTAATAACATCTTATTATTCACTTTATTCCACAACAATATGAATGAAAATTCAAATACAATATTTATCTATCCTTCTTAACAAAATTTCCATCCAATTACACCATATATGTATCTTTCTCCAGTATCTTTTTAATTTTTGCTTCTACAAGTTGTTCATTTAATCACGTGAACACTTTTTCAGTTCCTCAACTCTCTTTGTAGATCATCAAAACATCTTTTCTTGATGCATAAAAAATTATATTCATAGGTCCATTATGATTATATCATATAAATATAACATTCAATTTTTCCATATTTGAATTATATAAATCCCACAACCCCTAACAGTAGGATATCTCATTTCAATTGGTCAACAAATTCCATTATCACCTCTCATTTAAAATAATTTGAATTAGCATTAAAATATTCATTTAAATTACCTATGGACATTGAAATCCATATTATACATGACATATAAATATATTATTTGTAACGCCTCAACCCTAGATACCTAGAGTCGGTGCATTATTACATAACATTGGCATGATCACAAAGGATCAAGTCTAGAAAGACCGATTAGTTTAGTAGTCTTGGAAACACTAGATATATTCACAAGTCTTACATTACATTATAAGCTAAAAAAACTACAAAAACATATTGTCTTCATATCCCCTCATACTATCCCTGCAGGTCATTCATAAATTAATTCTTCACATCCTGGGAAAATAAAACATTGAAAGGGGTGAGCTCAGATGCTCAGTAAGGATAAAAATATAGCATAAACTTTCATAGATAAGCATAAACACTTAAAGCAATTAATAACTAAAACAAAAGCCTTTTAAACTTGAACATCAGCATAATATGGCAAAGATAAAATGAAATAATTCCATTTACTTATTCACATGGATATTCTACTAGTCGAACAATCACATGAAATATCAATAACCACTTTCATAATGATGGAATGCATAATGCCAGACTATCATAACAACATAGCCAAGGCCTCGTGCCAAGACTACAAATAATATTTTGTCAAGGCCTTGTGCCAAGACACTAGTTTGTCTCATGAGACCTACCAATGCATCGAGGAGCTATAGCAGGATCCACCCGTCACTTACTAAGTCCAATGCATTCCTCATATGAAAATTTTGAAATATAATATAAACATTCGTATTAAAACTGGCATACAAAATGTCAATACTTTAACCACAAACCATGAATGGTATAAAAATAGCACATCCACAGTCAAACATAACTCATTCAATACAATATGGGAGATTGTATTGTATCATATTAACCTCAAATGAGAATAGTGAATGATATTGACATAGATGAAAATAATCCTCAAAAATATTTGAGAGAAATATCCCCCTTTTTCTTGAAATCATTTAAAAGTCACACTATTTGTCAAGATGCCGTTTAAAAATAGATTTTTAAATCAATGTGTCCCATACCACTTTGAAACTTTTAAAAGGAGTTTTAATTTTAAAACTTTAATGTCCATATAAATAAATCCTTAAAACCATTTTTTAAAACATGGACATTAATGAGCAAGATTTAGAAGAATAAGTCTTTAAAACATTTAAAAATGGTATTTTAGTTAGAGTTTCTAACCAAAAGAGAGACACATGAATAAAAATAATTGAGTTAATCAAAACATTGTAATGTCATCAGAATATAGGTGTAACAGCCCGAGATTTTATGAAAAATATTCTTTTTAATTTCACTAATGTCTTGTGTTGTATGCTACACCAAAAGGAGCTTGCACAACACACATCCTTGATTTGCCTTTCATTACACGCAATCGCGACCTTCCTCGATAGCGTGTGTAGTACGCAATAACGGGTTTCACTAAACAACAATACGCTATTATTAAAACTAGCCGTTATGAATAGTAATAACCACTTTTTGAAATTTTGTAATTTTATTTTTCAAAATGGAATTCATTTTTGGATTCATAATATCGAAATTAGCTTAGGGTGAAATTTCGGTACTTTTCGGATAACTTTTATTTTCTGATGAATAGTAGAAATTACTAAATTTTAATTAAAAACAACTTTTTCAATCGAAATAATTAATAGTGATAAATTATTAATTTTAGTGGTTTTAAAGTATATTTAGAATATATTTTTACAATTTAATACAATGTTTGTCATTGAATGTAATTTCACATTTAAACCAGACATAATCAAGTGTCAATCTTTTGATAGATATTGTTTCTTAAAAACACGCTATTTGTTTTAACAACGGGATTTAATTATAAAATTAATTAATGCAAATTCTATGTTATGAATTTGGTAAGATAGACTTCATTTTTGAATTCGGAATATGAAATATATCTTAGGATGAAATTTTGGCATTTTTCTGAAAAACATCAATTTTTGGTGAATAGTGAAACTACTAAGTGGTAGTTAAAAACTGAATTTTTCATAAAACTTAATTTTACCGCTTCTGTGAATGGAATTTCAAAAAATCCGAGAGACACGGTTGATGTCAGTAAGTAAAATGTGGTTCAATGAGATGAAAATAATTTTTGGTGAATAGTAACTTTTTACTTTTATTTACTACGGTTAAAAGTAAATAGGGTAATTAAGGGTAAAAATGATATTAATATTACCCTAACACATGTCCTAATCCTATTTGACAAGTTTATCTCGACCAAAAACAACCTTAAGTGTAAAATATTATCATTTAGGCCCACTTGGATTAGATTAGGACATTTATTATTATTTAATTCAAAGAAGAGTTAAAAGATTTAAAATCAAAGTTTATTTACTAAAACATTTTTAATATAGGGTTGTAAATAAGATAAATTCGATTGTAAATATTCATTAGAAAGATAAAAAGATTTCATACATGATGGTATTTTATTTGTAATTTTTAGACATCAAATAATTTAATTTATTTATGACACAAATATGAAGCAGTAATTATCATATTAATGAAATATTGACATAATTGATATTATAAATACCAAAATAAATGTAATTTAAGACTTTTTATGAATTACACTAATTTTATAGGTTACTATGATATATTATTGTTGATTTAATAAACTTGGTTCGAACATATAATTCTGTTATGACTTTCAAAAAAATCATATATCAAATAGTGTCAAAATTGACACAAAATAGTTTTTAAATCAAATATTATATTATTAATTGTTATTTTATTCCTAAAAATCTAAGGTTCGGCCAAATGACTTATATAAGGATATATGTATTAGTAATATACAATTTGGGGTTCGTTTGGCATGTTATAGTAAGTGTATTAACCATATAGTGAAAGAAAACAAAAAGACATGGTAAAAGTTAAATTATTTAACTTAGAGTTAAATATAATTGATAAGGTTAAAATAATACCCTAAACTTGTCTAAATCCTATTGGATGATAGGATTTCGACCCATCCCCACTTTAGCGTCGAAATAAGACCCTTTGGATCCATTATAAACTGATTTTGACTTTAATATAAAATAATATTTTGAGATATTCCTAAGGTGTCCCTCTCCTCCCTTATAAAAAGGCACCTCCTCCCCCTCCTCCTCACACCAATTTGAGCACTCAAGCTCGGCCAACCCCTGCCATTTTCTCCTCTCCACTTCCCTAGAATAATCCTAGAGGTCCTGGTCTTCTTCAAAGACCAATCTTAGTTCCCTAAGTGGAGGATTCAAAGAAGCGTTCCAAAGAAGAGGTAATATCCATTACCGATCTTTTCAATTTCTTTCTTCTTCAACTTCTTCTTCTTTAGTTGTTTCGTGATAAAGTAATAACATCAGTATTTATTATATACTGATATGTTATTATAAATATGAAACAACTCTAATTAACCTTCTATCCATCCTATGGAAAAAGGAAATCACCGCGCGTGCGTACGTACGGAATACCGTCTCCACGCTGTGGTGTAATCTATTTTCTGCCACCACCTTAATTGGATGGGTATAATGGTTTAATGAGTAACTATATATGATTATTATAAAGTGATATTGATACTGAAATTATATACACTTCAACACAATTCCACGACCATGGGAAAGATATCATCGCTCGTGCGTACGTACGGACTACCGTCTCCACGACGCGATGAGATTCATTCTCCATGATTAACCATTCATGAATGATTATAAAGTATATATAATATGTACTAATGAAATATATGACATAATAATGATACTGTATTTATTTATATATTTATATGTATGTCATCTACTTAATTCCATTCAATTCAATAAGGAAACGAAAACCGCGTTCATGCGTACGTACGGACTACCGTCTCCATGAACGGTGTATTTCTTTCCATTTAATGATTTATTATATATATGTATATCCTAAATATATATATATATAAATCATGTTTTATGTTCTGGAATTAAGTAATCATGATCTAAGTAATCATATGAATAATTACAAGTCAAAACACGGACGACAAATGAAACAATTTTACCCAAAACGCTCTTTAACATGGAATTTACAAAAGAACGGGTAATATAAAGTCATAAGTGAACCATATATGATATCATAACAATGAATATGATTCTGTAATAGGTAAATGACATTATTTAAATCATTATACAGGAGGTTCGGACACTTACGAAGCAAATCGGACCTAAGGTAAGGGAAATATCACAATCTCATTTTTATCCGAGATTGTTTATACGTTGGTATTTACTGGGGTGTATTTTATCATCCACATCCATGTTTCATCAATATGTAATATTACTTCCGTCCACCTACAATTGTTTAAATCTAGTTTTACCCTTCGGTGAGTTTTTAGTAATATGTATGAAAGGAATCTTTTGTCGTTTTTCGTACGAAGTATTTTTTGACTTTTCCGACAAAAGTACGAAGAATGTTTTTTTAACTTATACGGCACAAACGGATTTTTACGGTTTTATAAAGCCTTATTTTCATGAAGCTTCCTCCAAAATATTTCATGACTATTTTCAATAAAATATCTTTATTTTAAAATTTCTTGACATTTTGTGAAAAGAAATTGATTTTGAAGAAGAAAGGATATTTTCCTCAAGAATTCATTTCAAGTGTTTTATCAAAATTATTTTCCATCTAAGATAACATAGGGTTCTATTTTTATCCCTATTGTTACATTGATTTGATTATGTTGTGATGGAATTATTTTTATGAATTCCTTTATCTTATATGAATTGTTTTATGATGTCACGATGTTTAAGATTCCCATTTTTATTACATGGGTTATGCAATGATGTATGATTTATGATTTTGTGGCACACATAAGAATGGTATCATTATGAGATGGGTGGGACCCTTATCTCCCTCCAATGCATTGGGTAAAGATTTTATATCTCATGAGATAGACATGGCTGGAATGGTAGGTTATACCGGTTCAATGAAACAGGACTGAAACGAGGGTTACTCGATTCAGAAAGGGACTTTGTCCACTAAGATAGTCTTGGAAATGAGTCTTGACTAACAAGAAATGATTCTCTATGATTATGTGTGAATGCCACAAAGTTTCATGTTTTAAGTTATGATTATTGTGATTTAATTTCACTTCTATGATTTATCCCATGTTATGAAATTATGCTCTCTTTTGCAGGTTAAGATTTCTAAAAGTTATGTTCTTATGAATATGATGTGATTGATTTTTCTTTTGTTTACCCTTACTGAGCATTTGAGCTCACCCTTTTATGTTTTATTTTCCCCAGGATATAAATAAATGTTTTAGGTAAAAAAAAGGGAAGATCATTATGGGAGATATTGAAGATATTTCACCATGATTAGAAGATTACGTTCCGAGTTTCCAAAGACACTAAACTATTACGATCCTTGTGTGTGTGTTTTTGTTTTGTACTAAGTATTCCGCAAATGTAATGTAATGTCCATGTATGTAAAGATATGGGTCTCTATAGTTGGTATCAGAGGAAAGGTTTAGTCAACCTTTGGAAACTAGGATGCGGGAACTTTAGTGAGATCCCTAGAGATATTTATAAGGTTTGTCTAGGGATGTCCCTAAGGATAAGTATACGTATAGGATATAGTCCTAGAACTATGGTAACGATCTTAGAATTTAACCTAAGATGTTAGATATTGAAGTTACTCTCCCTTTATTATGATTTTTTCCTCTCACACTATTCTTTTTGGGTTTTAGAAAATGGCTGGAAACAAGATGATTCACGATAATGGAGAATATGATGGACAATGGAATGATATTCTTCATAATGAAATGGGATTTGGAATTACAAACATCATTATTATGCCGAATCAACAATCTCATAATATGATCAATAAAGTAAAATTTGGTAAGTTTCCTGACTCGGCTAATAAGAGAAAGATGGAGTTTCATGATGATCATAGAGGAAAGAAAGTTCAATTTCCCCTATGTAAATCATGTGGGAAGAGGCATCAAGGAGAATGTTTCAAAGGAACTGGAAGATGCTTTGGGTGTGGAAAAGAAGGACACAAAGCAAGTAAATGCAAAGGAAAAGGTTCAGTTAACAATATGGATGAGGATAATGGTATTGCTACGACATCAACCATGGTTAAATGTTTTAAATGTGGAATGTACGGGCATTATGCAAACCAATGCCCTAAGGGAAAGTCTCATGAAGATAATCAGTATGGTCGTATGGGAAGTATTTATGTTGATGATGATGAAGAGACTACAAATGATATGTGAGATGAAAGAATTGTTGAAGCTCGGTCAATGGTTTAAGAATGCAGTGGAATGATTACATGTTTATCATGTGTAATGTTGTATAAGAAATCTCATGGTACTATGGAATAAAGAGACATCTAAGGATTGTTACACTGTTGTCTTTCCTTGAGTTATGAAAGTGTATGATTAATGGTACCACTATCCATGAAAGGTTATTTAGATATTTTTGGAATGTAGATGATATGTGCATAATGAAGGGAAAATGAGAAAATGAAATGTTTAACAGTATTCATGAGCTCATGATTGATATAAGGACTAAGTGATATCATGGTTTGAGGATATAGAATTTTGAGGATTTTGGTATGTGGAAAGTGTTAACTTTTAACTGCATTCATGTTTTCACTAAGGTTCAATGGGTATTCTAGAGAATACATGATTAAGGCCTTTGAATGTTTGGAATGTGACCAACAAGACATATCTTATGATATATGGGGATCAAAGATGGTATTAAATCTCTGGTAATCATTTTCACTATATTATGAGAGTGGACTACAGTATTATGGATAAGCCTAAATATTAGAATGGATTATGTTGGACATAAGTTAGGATAAAATGTTTTTCGATATTATTGATGGGATGTTATAGTAATATAGCTTTAGAAAAAGGACAACTTGTAGGACGGGCGACAACCCATCGCGTCGGACAAGGCTGTGGAAATCGAACCCACAACCGAAGTGCGACTGGCCTTTATCGCCTACCACTGGCCTACAGGAAGTCCCTGGTTAGTATAAACTAGTTTTGTTTTATTAAGCGGTATGATATATGAAGTATAAATTCATTTTTGGAACCATATAGGATTAATCTAACCACAAGATGGACTTATAACTTTTGCTAACCTTTTGTTTGAAAGAGATGGAATGACCCATCATTCTATCACATGATCTGCTAACACTTCACGAATAACAAATTCAACTTCATTTATTTAAGAGATGAAGTGGAAATTGTTCAAGTCACGAACAACAATGTGATTGTACCAAAATAAAGTAAGTATTTATTCTAATTCAAATTTTCAACTTTAGGGAAATGATCTTGAAAACAAAAAATGTTGTCCTAGTGATCTTATACCTGATGAATCAGATGGTACCTTAGATCGTCACAAATTTATGGATTTGTGATTACTGGCTTTTCCATATCCATGTTCTCTACCACTCTCCATCAGAACATGATGGTTAGATTTCTCTTCCATATCCATATTTTCACCTATGTGGAAACCCAGTGATTAGTTTATTTGGGTAACCGTTACGTTTCATACTTTTGTTTTTAAAGATTGGTTTTGATATTCCTTTTTACGATGTGGGTTTTTATTAAAGAAACTTTCGAATAGTAACGCATTTATAACCCCGACGAATTTCGAGGGCGAAATTCATTTTAAGGGGGGTAGAATGTAACAGCCCGAGATTTTATGAAAAATATTCTTTTTAATTTCACTAATGTCTTGTGTTGTATGCTACACTAAAAGGAGCTTTCACAACACGCATCCTTGATTTGCCTTTCATTACACGCAATCGCGACCTTCCTCGATAGCGTGTGTAGTACGCAATAACGGGTTTCACTAAACAACAATACGCTATTATTAAAACTAGCCGTTATGAATAGTAATAACCACTTTTTGAAATTTTGTAATGTTATTTTTCAAAATGGAATTCATTTTTGGATTCATAATATCTAAATTAGCTTAGGGTGAAATTTCGGTACTTTTTGGATAACTTTTATTTTCTAATGAATAGTGGAAATTACTAAATTTTAATTAAAAACAACTTTTTCAATCGAAATAATTAATAGTGATAAATTATTAATTTTAGTGGTTTTAAAGTATATTTAGAATATATTTTTACAATTTAATACAATTTTTGTCATTGAATGTAATTTCACATTTAAACCAGACATAATTAAGTGTCAATCTTTTGATAGATATTGTTTCTTAAAAACACGCTATTTGTTTTAACAGCGGGATTTAATTATAAAATTAATTAATGCAACTTCTATGTTATGAATTTGGTAAAATAGACTTCATTTTTGAATTCGGAATATGAAATATATCTTAGGATGAAATTTTGGAATTTTTCTGAAAAACATCAATTTTTGATGAATAGTGAAACTACTAAGTGGTAGTTAAAAACTGAATTTTTCATAAAACTTAATTTTACCACTTCTGTGAATGGAATTTCAAAAAATCCGAGAGACACGGTTGATGTCAGTAAGTAAAATGTGGTTCAATGAGATGAAAATAATTTTTGGTGAATAGTAACTTTTTACTTTTATTTACTACGGTTAAAAGTAAATAGGGTAATTAAGGGTAAAAATGATATTAATATTACCCTAACACATGTCCTAATACTATTGGACAAGTGTATCTCGACCAAAAACAACCTTAAGTGTAAAATATTATCATTTAGGCCCACTTGGATTAGATTAGGACATTTATTATTATTTAATTCAAAGAAGAGTTAAAAGAGTTAAAATCAAAGTTTATTTACTAAAACATTTTTAAAATAGGGTTGTAAATAAGATAAATTCGATTGTAAATATTCCTTAGAAAGATAAAAAGATTTCCTACATGATGGTATTTTATTTGTAATTTTTAGACATCAAATAATTTAATTTATTTATGACACAAAGATGAAGCAGTAATTATCATATTAATGAAATATTGACATAATTGATATTATAAATACCAAAATAAATGTAATTTAAGACTTTTTATGAATTACACTAATTTTATAGGTTACTATGATATATTATTGTTGATTTAATCAACTTTTTTCGAACATATAATTCTGTTATGACTTTAAAAAAAATCATATATCAAATAGTGTCAAAATTGACACAAAATAGTTTTTAAATCAAATATTATATTATTAATTGTTATTTTATTCCTAAAAATCTAAGGTTCGGCCAAATGACTTAGATAAGGATATATGTATTAGTAATATACAATTTGGGGTTCGTTTGGCATGTTATAGTAAGTGTATTAACCATATAGTGAAAGAAAACAAAAAGACATGGTAAAAGTTAAATTATTTAACTTAGAGTTAAATCTAATTGATAAGGTTAAAATAATACCCTAAACTTGTCTAAATCCTATTGGATGATAGGATTTCGACCCATCCCCACTTTAGCGTCGAAATAAGACCCTTTGGATCCATTATAATCCGATTTTGACTTTAATATAAAATAATATTTTGAGATATTCCTAAGGTGCCCCTCTCCTCCCTTATAAAAAGGCACCTCCTCCCCCTCCTCCTCACACCAATTTGAGCACTCAAGCACAGCCAACCCCTGCCATTTTCTCCTCTCCACTACCCTAGAATAATCCTAGAGGTCCTGGTCTTCTTCAAAGACCAATCTTAGTTCCCTAAGTGGAGGATTCAAAGAAGCGTTCCAAAGAAGAGGTAATATCCATTACCGATCTTTTCAATTTCTTTCTTCTTCAACTTATTCTTCTTTAGTTGTTTCGTGATAAAGTAATAACATCAGTATTTATTATATACTGATATGTTATTATAAATATGAAACAACTCTAATTAACCTTCTATCCATCCTATGGAAAAAGGAAATCACCGCGCGTGCGTACGTACGGAATACCGTCTCCACGCTGTGGTGTAATCTATTTTCCGCCACCACCTTAATTGGATGGGTATAATGGTTTAATGAGTAACTATATATGATTATTATAAAGTGATATTGATACTGAAATTATATACACTTCAACACAATTCCACGACCATGGGAAAGATATCATCGCTCGTGCGTACGTACGGACTACCGTCTCCACGACGCGATGAGATTCATTCTCCATGATTAACCATTCATGAATGATTATAAAGTATATATAATATGTACTAATGAAATATATGACATAATAATGATACTGGATTTATTTATATATTTATATGTATGTCATCTACTTAATTCCATTCAATTCAATAACGAAACGAAAACAGTGTTCATGCGTACGTACGGACTACCGTCTCCATGAACGGTGTATTTCTTTCCATTTAATGATTTATTATATATATGTATATCCTGAATATATATATATATATATAAATCATGTTTTATGTTCTGGAATTAATTAATCATGATCTAAGTAATCATATGAATAATTACAAGTCAAAACACGGACGACAAATGAAACAATTTTACCCAAAACGCTCTTTAACATGGAATTTACAAAAGAACGGGTAATATAAAGTCATAAGTGAACCATATATGATATCATAACAATGAATATTATTCTGTAATAAGTAAATGACATTATTTAAATCATTATACAGGAGGTTCGGACACTTACGAAGCAAATCGGACCTAAGGTAAGGGAAATATCACAATCTCATTTTTATCCGAGATTGTTTATACGTTGGTATTTACTGGGGTGTATTTTATCATCCACATCCATGTTTCATCAATATGTAATATTACTTCCGTCCACCTACAATTGTTTAAATCTAGTTTTACCCTTCGGTGAGTTTTTAGTAATATGTATGAAAGGAATCTTTTGTCGTTTTTCGTACGAAGTATTTTTTGACTTTTCCGACAAAAGTACGAAGAATGTTTTTTTAACTTATACGGCACAAACGGATTTTTACGGTTTTATAAAGCCTTATTTTCATGAAGCTTCCTCCAAAATATTTCATGACTATTTTCAATAAAATATCTTTCTTTTAAAATTTCTTGACATTTTTTGAAAAGAAATTGATTTTGAAGAAGAAAGGATATTTTCCTCAAGAATTCATTTCAAGTGTTTTATCAAAATTATTTTCCATCTAAGATAACATAGGGTTCTATTTTTATCCCTATTGTTACATTGATTTGATTATGTTGTGATGGAATTATTTTTATGAATTCCTTTATCTTATATGAATTGTTTTATGATGTCACGATGTTTAAGATTCCCATTTTTATTACATGGGTTATGCAATGATGTATGATTTATGATTTTGTGGCACACATAAGAATGGTATCATTATGAGATGGGTGGGACCCTTATCTCCCTCAAATGCATTGGGTAAAGATTTTATATCTCATGAGATAGACATGGCTGGAATGGTAGGTTATACCGGTTCAATGAAACAGGACTGAAACGAGGGTTACTCGATTCAGAAAGGGACTTTGTCCACTAATATAGTCTTGGAAATGAGTCTTGACTAACAAGAAATGATTATCTATGATTATGTGTGAATGCCACAAAGTTTCATGTTTTAAGTTATGATTATTGTGATTTAATTTCACTTCTATGATTTATCCCATGTTATGAAATTATGCTCTCTTTTGCAGGTTAAGATTTCTAAAAGTTATGTTCTTATGAATATGATGTGATTGATTTTTCTTTTGTTTACCCTTACTGAGCATTTGAGCTCACCCTTTTATGTTTTATTTTTCCCAGGATATAAATAAATGTTTTAGGTAAAAAAAAGGGAAGATCATTATGGGAGATATTGAAGATATTTCACCATGATTAGAAGATTACGTTCCGAGTTTCCAAAGACACTAAACTATTACGATCCTTGTGTGTGTGTTTTTGTTTTGTACTAAGTATTCCGCAAATGTAATGTAATGTCCATGTATGTAAAGATACGGGTCTCTATAGTTGGTATCAGAGGAAAGGTTTAGTCAACCTTTGGAAACTAGGATGCGGGAACTTTAGTGAGATCCCTAGAGATATTTATAAGGTTTGTCTAGGGATGTCCCTAAGGATAAGTATACGTATAGGATATAGTCCTAGAACTATGGTAACGATCTTAGAATTTAACCTAAGATGTTAGATATTGAAGTTACTCTCCCTTTATTATGATTTTTTCCTCTCACACTATTCTTTTTGGGTTTTAGAAAATGGCTGGAAACAAGATGATTCACGATAATGGAGAATATGATGGACAATGAAATGATATTCTTCATAATGAAATGGGATTTGGAATTACAAACATCATTATTATGCCGAATCAACAATCTCATAATATGATCAATAAAGTAAAATTTGGTAAGTTTCCTGACTCAGCTAATAAGAGAAAGATGGAGTTTCATGATGATCATAGAGGAAAGAAAGTTCAATTTCCCCTATGTAAATCATGTGGGAAGAGGCATCAAGGAGAATGTTTCAAAGGAACTGGAAGATGCTTTGGGTGTGGAAAAGTAGGACACAAAGCAAGTAAATGCAAAGGAAAAGGTTCAGTTAACAATATGGATGAGGATAATGGTATTGCTACGACATCAACCATGGTTAAATGTTTTAAATGTGGAATGTACGGGCATTATGCAAACCAATGCCCTAAGGGAAAGTCTCATGAAGATAATCAGTATGGTCGTATGGGAAGTATTTATGTTGATGATGATGAAGAGACTACAAATGATATGTGAGATGAAAGAATTGTTGATGCTCGGTCAATGGTTTAAGAATGCAGTGGAATGATTACATGTTTATCATGTGTAATGTTGTATAAGAAATCTCATGGTACTATGGAATAAAGAGACATCTAAGGATTGTTACACTGTTGTCTTTCCTTGAGTTATGAAAGTGTATGATTAATGGTACCACTATCCATGAAAGGTTATTTAGATATTTTTGGAATGTAGATGATATGTGCATAATGAAGGGAAAATGAGAAAATGAAATGTTTAACAGTATTCATGAGCTCATGATTGATATAAGGACTAAGTGATATCATGGTTTGAGGATATAGAATTTTGAGGATTTTGGTATGTGGAAAGTGTTAACTTTTAACTGCATTCATGTTTTCACTAAGGTTCAATGGGTATTCTAGAGAATACATGATTAAGGCCTTTGAATGTTTGGAATGTGACCAACAAGACATATCTTATGATATATGGGGATCAAAGATGGTATTAAATCTCTGGTAATCGTTTTCACTATATTATGAGAGTGGACTACAGTATTATGGATAAGCCTAAATATTAGAATGGATTATGTTGGACATAAGTTAGGATAAAATGTTTTTCGATATTATTGATGGGATGTTATAGTAATATAGCTTTAGAAAAAGGACAACCTGTAGGACGGGCGACAACCCATCGCGTCGGACAAGGCTGTGGAAATCGAACCCACAACCGAAGTGCGACTGGCCTTTATCGCCAACCACTGGCCTACAGGAAGTCCCTGGTTAGTATAAACTAGTTTTGTTTTATTAAGCGGTATGATATATGAAGTATAAGTTCATTTTTGGAACCATATACGATTAATCTAACCACAAGATGGACTTATAACTTTTGCTAACCTTTTGTTTGAAAGAGATGGAATGACCCATCATTCTATCACATGATCTGCTAACACTTCACGAATAACAAATTCAACTTCATTTATTTAAGAGATGAAGTGGAAATTGTTCAAGTCACGAACAACAATGAGATTGTACCAAAATAAAGTAAGTATTTATTCTAATTCAAATTTTCAACTTTAGGGAAATGATCTTGAAAACAAAAAATGTTGTCCTAGTGATCTTATACCTGATGAATCAGATGGTACCTTAGATCGTCACAAATTTATGGATTTGTGATTACTGGCTTTTCCATAGCCATGTTCTCTACCACTCTCCATCAGAACATGATGGTTAGATTTCTCTTCCATATCCATATTTTCACCTATGTGGAAACCCAGTGATTAGTTTATTTGGGTAACCGTTACGTTTCATACTTTTGTTTTTAAAGATTGGTTTTGATATTCCTTTTTACGATGTGGGTTTTTATTAAAGAAACTTTCGAATAGTAACCCATTTATAACCCCGACGAATTTCGAGGGCGAAATTCATTTTAAGGGGGGTAGAATGTAACAGCCCGAGATTTTATGAAAAATATTCTTTTTAATTTCACTAATGTCTTGTGTTGTATGCTACACCAAAAGGAGCTTGCACAACACGCATCCTTGATTTGCCTTTCATTACACGCAATCGCGACCTTCCTCGATAGCGTGTGTAGTACGCAATAACGGGTTTCACTAAACAACAATACGCTATTATTAAAACTAGCCGTTATGAATAGTAATAACCACTTTTTTAAATTTTGTAATGTTATTTTTCAAAATGGAATTCATTTTTGGATTCATAATATCTAAATTAGCTTAGGGTGAAATTTCGGTACTTTTCGGATAACTTTTATTTTCTGATGAATAGTGGAAATTACTAAATTTTAATTAAAAACAACTTTTTCAATCGAAATAATTAATAGTGATAAATTATTAATTTTAGTGGTTTTAAAGTATATTTAGAATATATTTTTACAATTTAATACAATTTTTGTCATTGAATGTAATTTCACATTTAAACCAGACATAATTAAGTGTCAATCTTTTGATAGATATTGTTTCTTAAAAACACGCTATTTGTTTTAACAGCGGGATTTAATTATAAAATTAATTAATGCAACTTCTATGTTATGAATTTGGTAAAATAGACTTTATTTTTGAATTCGGAATATGAAATATATCTTAGGATGAAATTTTGGCATTTTTCTGAAAAACATCAATTTTTGATGAATAGTGAAACTACTAAGTGGTAGTTAAAAACTGAATTTTTCATAAAACTTAATTTTACCACTTCTGTGAATGGAATTTCAAAAAATCCGAGAGACACGGTTGATGTCAGTAAGTAAAATGTGGTTCAATGAGATGAAAATAATTTTTGGTGAATAGTAACTTTTTACTTTTATTTACTACGGTTAAAAGTAAATAGGGTAATTAAGGGTAAAAATGATATTAATATTACCCTAACACATGTCCTAATACTATTGGACAAGTGTATCTCGACCAAAAACAGCCTTAAGTGTAAAATATTATCATTTAGGCCCACTTGGATTAGATTAGGACATTTATTATTATTTAATTCAAAGAAGAGTTAAAAGAGTTAAAATCAATGTTTATTTACTAAAACATTTTTAAAATAGGGTTGTAAATAAGATAAATTGGATTGTAAATATTCCTTAGAAAGATAAAAAGATTTCCTACATGATGGTATTTTATTTGTAATTTTTAGACATCAAATAATTTAATTTATTTATGACACAAAGATGAAGCAGTAATTATCATATTAATGAAATATTGACATAATTGATATTATAAATACCAAAATAAATGTAATTTAAGACTTTTTATGAATTACACTAATTTTCTAGGTTACTATGATATATTATTGTTGATTTAATCAACTTTTTTCGAACATATAATTCTGTTATGACTTTCAAAAAAATCATATATCAAATAGTGTCAAAATTGACACAAAATAGTTTTTAAATCAAATATTATATTATTAATTGTTATTTTATTCCTAAAAATCTAAGGTTCGGCCAAATGACTTAGATAAGGATATATGTATTAGTAATATACAATTTGGGGTTCGTTTGGCATGTTATAGTAAGTGTATTAACCATATAGTGAAAGAAAACAAAAAGACATGGTAAAAGTTAAATTATTTAACTTAGAGTTAAATCTAATTGATAAGGTTAAAATAATACCCTAAACTTGTCTAAATCCTATTGGATGATAGGATTTCGACCCATCCCCACTTTAGCGTCGAAATAAGACCCTTTGGATCCATTATAATCCGATTTTGACTTTAATATAAAATAATATTTTGAGATATTCCTAAGGTGCCCCTCTCCTCCCTTATAAAAAGGCACCTCCTCCCCCTCCTCCTCACACCAATTTGAGCACTCAAGCACAGCCAACCCCTGCCATTTTCTCCTCTACACTACCCTAGAATAATCCTAGAGGTCCTGGTCTTCTTCAAAGACCAATCTTAGTTCCCTAAGTGGAGGATTCAAAGAAGCGTTCCAAAGAAGAGGTAATATCCATTACCGATCTTTTCAATTTCTTTCTTCTTCAACTTATTCTTCTTTAGTTGTTTCGTGATAAAGTAATAACATCAGTATTTATTATATACTGATATGTTATTATAAATATGAAACAACTCTAATTAACCTTCTATCCATCCTATGGAAAAAGGAAATCACCGCGCGTGCGTACGTACGGAATACCGTCTCCACGCTGTGGTGTAATCTATTTTCCGCCACCACCTTAATTGGATGGGTATAATGGTTTAATGAGTAACTATATATGATTATTATAAAGTGATATTGATACTGAAATTATATACACTTCAACACAATTCCACGACCATGGGAAAGATATCATCGCTCGTGCGTACGTACGGACTACCGTCTCCACGACGCGATGAGATTCATTCTCCATGATTAACCATTCATGAATGATTATAAAGTATATATAATATGTACTAATGAAATATATGACATAATAATGATACTGGATTTATTTATATATTTATATGTATGTCATCTACTTAATTCCATTCAATTCAATAACGAAACGAAAACAGCGTTCATGCGTACGTACGGACTACCGTCTCCATGAACGGTGTATTTCTTTCCATTTAATGATTTATTATATATATGTATATCCTGAATATATATATATATATATAAATCATGTTTTATGTTCTGGAATTAAGTAATCATGATCTAAGTAATCATATGAATAATTACAAGTCAAAACACGGACGACAAATGAAACAATTTTACCCAAAACGCTCTTTAACATGGAATTTACAAAAGAACGGGCAATATAAAGTCATAAGTGAACCATATATGATATCATAACAATTAATATGATTCTGTAATAAGTAAATGACATTATTTAAATCATTATACAGGAGGTTCGGACACTTACGAAGCAAATCGGACCTAAGGTAAGGGAAATATCACAATCTCATTTTTATCCGAGATTGTTTATACGTTGGTATTTACTGGGGTGTATTTTATCATCCACATCCATGTTTCATCAATATGTAATATTACTTCCGTCCACCTACAATTGTTTAAATCTAGTTTTACCCTTCGGTGAGTTTTTAGTAATATGTATGAAAGGAATCTTTTGTCGTTTTTCGTACGAAGTATTTTTTGACTTTTCCGACAAAAGTACGAAGAATGTTTTTTTAACTTATAGGGCACAAACGGATTTTTACGGTTTTATAAAGCCTTATTTTCATGAAGATTCCTCCAAAATATTTCATGACTATTTTCAATAAAATATCTTTCTTTTAAAATTTCTTGACATTTTGTGAAAAGAAATTGATTTTGAAGAAGAAAGGATATTTTCCTCAAGAATTCATTTCAAGTGTTTTATCAAAATTATTTTCCATCTAAGATAACATAGGGTTCTATTTTTATCCCTATTGTTACATTGATTTGATTATGTTGTGATGGAATTATTTTTATGAATTCCTTTATCTTATATGAATTGTTTTATGATGTCACGATGTTTAAGATTCCCATTTTTATTACATGGGTTATGCAATGATGTATGATTTATGATTTTGTGGCACACATAAGAATGGTATCATTATGAGATGGGTGGGACCCTTATCTCCCTCCAATGCATTGGGTAAAGATTTTATATCTCATGAGATAGACATGGCTGGAATGGTAGGTTATACTGGTTCAATGAAACAGGACTGAAACGAGGGTTACTCGATTCAGAAAGGGACTTTGTCCACTAAGATAGTCTTGGAAATGAGTCTTGACTAACAAGAAATGATTCTCTATGATTATGTGTGAATGCCACAAAGTTTCATGTTTTAAGTTATGATTATTGTGATTTAATTTCACTTCTATGATTTATCCCATGTTATGAAATTATGCTCTCTTTTGCAGGTTAAGATTTATAAAAGTTATGTTCTTATGAATATGATGTGATTGATTTTTCTTTTGTTTACCCTTACTGAGCATTTGAGCTCACCCTTTTATGTTTTATTTTCCCCAGGATATAAATAAATGTTTTAGGTAAAAAAAAGGGAAGATCATTATGGGAGATATTGAAGATATTTCACCATGATTAGAAGATTACGTTCCGAGTTTCCAAAGACACTAAACTATTACGATCCTTGTGTGTGTGTTTTTGTTTTGTACTAAGTATTCCGCAAATGTAATGTAATGTCCATGTATGTAATGATACGGGTCTCTATAGTTGGTATCAGAGGAAAGGTTTAGTCAACCTTTGGAAACTAGGATGCGGGAACTTTAGTGAGATCCCTAGAGATATTTATAAGGTTTGTCTAGGGATGTCCCTAAGGATAAGTATACGTATAAGATATAGTCCTAGAACTATGGTAACGATCTTAGAATTTAACCTAAGATGTTAGATATTGAAGTTACTCTCCCTTTATTATGATTTTTTCCTCTCACACTATTCTTTTTGGGTTTTAGAAAATGGCTGGAAACAAGATGATTCACGATAATGGAGAATATGATGGACAATGGAATGATATTCTTCATAATGAAATGGGATTTGGAATTACAAACATCATTATTATGCCGAATCAACAATCTCATAATATGATCAATAAAGTAAAATTTGGTAAGTTTCCTGACTCGGCTAATAAGAGAAAGATGGAGTTTCATGATGATCATAGAGGAAAGAAAGTTCAATTTCCCCTATGTAAATAATGTGGGAAGAGGCATCAAGGAGAATGTTTCAAAGGAACTGGAAGATGCTTTGGGTGTGGAAAAGAAGGACACAAAGCAAGTAAATGCAAAGGAAAAGGTTCAGTTAACAATATGGATGAGGATAATGGTATTGCTACGACATCAACCATGGTTAAATGTTTTAAATGTGGAATGTACGGGCATTATGCAAACCAATGCCCTAAGGGAAAGTCTCATGAAGATAATCAGTATGGTCGTATGGGAAGTATTTATGTTGATGATGATGAAGAGACTACAAATGATATGTGAGATGAAAGAATTGTTGAAGCTCGGTCAATGGTTTAAGAATGCAGTGGAATGATTACATGTTTATCATGTGTAATGTTGTATAAGAAATCTCATGGTACTATGGAATAAAGAGACATCTAAGGATTGTTACACTGTTGTCTTTCCTTGAGTTATGAAAGTGTATGATTAATGGTACCACTATCCATGAAAGGTTATTTAGATATTTTTGGAATGTAGATGATATGTTCATAATGAAGGGAAAATGAGAAAATGAAATGTTTAACAGTATTCATGAGCTCATGATTGATATAAGGACTAAGTGATATCATGGTTTGAGGATATAGAATTTTGAGGATTTTGGTATGTGGAAAGTGTTAACTTTTAATTGCATTCATGTTTTCACTAAGGTTCAATGGGTATTCTAGAGAATACATGATTAAGGCCTTTGAATGTTTGGAATGTGACCAACAAGACATATCTTATGATATATGGGGATCAAAGATGGTATTAAATCTCTGGTAATCGTTTTCACTATATTATGAGAGTGGACTACAGTATTATGGATAAGCCTAAATATTAGAATGGATTATGTTGGACATAAGTTAGGATAAAATGTTTTTCGATATTATTGATGGGATGTTATAGTAATATAGCTTTAGAAAAAGGACAACCTGTAGGACGGGCGACAACCCATCGCGTCGGACAAGGCTGTGGAAATCGAACCCACAACCGAAGTGCGACTGGCCTTTATCGCCTACCACTAGCCTACAGGAAGTCCCTGGTTAGTATAAACTAGTTTTGTTTTATTAAGGGGTATGATATATGAAGTATAAGTTCATTTTTGGAACCATATACGATTAATCTAACCACAAGATGGACTTATAACTTTTGCTAACCTTTTGTTTGAAAGAGATGGAATGACCCATCATTCTATCACATGATCTGCTAACACTTCACGAATAACAAATTCAACTTCATTTATTTAAGAGATGAAGTGGAAATTGTTCAAGTCACGAACAACAATGAGATTGTACCAAAATAAAGTAAGTATTTATTCTAATTCAAATTTTCAACTTTAGGGAAATGATCTTGAAAACAAAAAATGTTGTCCTAGTGATCTTATACCTGATGAATCAGATGGTACCTTAGATCGTCACAAATTTATGGATTTGTGATTACTGGCTTTTCCATAGCCATGTTCTCTACCACTCTCCATCAGAACATGATGGTTAGATTTCTCTTCCATATCCATATTTTCACCTATGTGGAAACCCAGTGATTAGTTTATTTGGGTAACCGTTACGTTTCATACTTTTGTTTTTAAAGATTGGTTTTGATATTCCTTTTTACGATGTGGGTTTTTATTAAAGAAACTTTCGAATAGTAACCCATTTATAACCCCGACGAATTTCGAGGGCGAAATTCATTTTAAGGGGGGTAGAATGTAACAGCCCGAGATTTTATGAAAAATATTCTTTTTAATTTCACTAATGTCTTGTGTTGTATGCTACACCAAAAGGAGCTTGCACAACACGCATCCTTGATTTGCCTTTCATTACACGCAATCGCGACCTTCCTCGATAGCGTGTGTAGTACGCAATAACGGGTTTCACTAAACAACAATACGCTATTATTAAAACTAGCCGTTATGAATAGTAATAACCACTTTTTGAAATTTTGTAATGTTATTTTTCAAAATGGAATTCATTTTTGGATTCATAATATCTAAATTAGCTTAGGGTGAAATTTCGGTACTTTTCGGATAACTTTTATTTTCTGATGAATAGTGGAAATTACTAAATTTTAATTAAAAACAACTTTTTCAATCGAAATAATTAATAGTGATAAATTATTAATTTTAGTGGTTTTAAAGTATATTTAGAATATATTTTTACAATTTAATACAATTTTTGTCATTGAATGTAATTTCACATTTAAACCAGACATAATTAAGTGTCAATCTTTTGATAGATATTGTTTCTTAAAAACACGCTATTTGTTTTAACAGCGGGATTTAATTATAAAATTAATTAATGCAACTTCTATGTTATGAATTTGGTAAAATAGACTTCATTTTTGAATTCGGAATATGAAATATATCTTAGGATGAAATTTTGGCATTTTTCTGAAAAACATCAATTTTTGATGAATAGTGAAACTACTAAGTGGTAGTTAAAAACTGAATTTTTCATAAAACTTAATTTTACCACTTCTGTGAATGGAATTTCAAAAAATCCGAGAGACACGGTTGATGTCAGTAAGTAAAATGTGGTTCAATGAGATGAAAATAATTTTTGGTGAATAGTAACTTTTTACTTTTATTTACTACGGTTAAAAGTAAATAGGGTAATTAAGGGTAAAAATGATATTAATATTACCCTAACACATGTCCTAATACTATTGGACAAGTGTATCTCGACCAAAAACAACCTTAAGTGTAAAATATTATCATTTAGGCCCACTTGGATTAGATTAGGACATTTATTATTATTTAATTCAAAGAAGAGTTAAGAGAGTTAAAATCAAAGTTTATTTACTAAAACATTTTTAAAATAGGGTTGTAAATAAGATAAATTCAATTGTAAATATTCCTTAGAAAGATAAAAAGATTTCCTACATGATGGTATTTTATTTGTAATTTTTAGACATCAAATAATTTAATTTATTTATGACACAAAGATGAAGCAGTAATTATCATATTAATGAAATATTGACATAATTGATATTATAAATACCAAAATAAATGTAATTTAAGACTTTTTATGAATTACACTAATTTTCTAGGTTACTATGATATATTATTGTTGATTTAATCAACTTTGTTCGAACATATAATTCTGTTATGACTTTCAAAAAAATCATATATCAAATAGTGTCAAAATTGACACAAAATAGTTTTTAAATCAAATATTATATTATTAATTGTTATTTTATTCCTAAAAATCTAAGGTTCGGTAAAATGACTTAGATAAGGATATATGTATTAGTAATATACAATTTGGGGTTCGTTTGGCATGTTATAGTAAGTGTATTAACCATATAGTGAAAGAAAACAAAAAGACATGGTAAAAGTTAAATTATTTAACTTAGAGTTAAATCTAATTGATAAGGTTAAAATAATACCCTAAACTTGTCTAAATCCTATTGGATGATAGGATTTCGACCCATACCCACTTTAGCGTCGAAATAAGACCCTTTGGATCCATTATAATCCGATTTTGACTTTAATATAAAATAATGTTTTGAGATATTCCTAAGGTGCCCCTCTCCTCCCTTATAAAAAGGCACCTCCTCCCCCTCCTCCTCACACCAATTTGAGCACTCAAGCACAGCCAAACCCTGCCATTTTCTCCTCTCCACTACCCTAGAATAATCCTAGAGGTCCTGGTCTTCTTCAAAGACCAATCTTAGTTCCCTAAGTGGAGGATTCAAAGAAGCGTTCCAAAGAAGAGGTAATATCCATTACCGATCTTTTCAATTTCTTTCTTCTTCAACTTCTTCTTCTTTAGTTGTTTCGTGATAAAGTAATAACATCAGTATTTATTATATACTGATATGTTATTATAAATATGAAACAACTCTAATTAACCTTCTATCCATCCTATGGAAAAAGGAAATCACCGCGCGTGCGTACGTACGGAATACCGTCTCCACGCTGTGGTGTAATCTATTTTCCGCCACCACCTTAATTGGATGGGTATAATGGTTTAATGAGTAACTATATATGATTATTATAAAGTGATATTGATACTGAAATTATATACACTTCAACACAATTCCACGACCATGGGAAAGATATCATCGCTCGTGCGTACGTACGGACTACCGTCTCCACGACGCGATGAGATTCATTCTCCATGATTAACCATTCATGAATGATTATAAAGTATATATAATATGTACTAATGAAATATATGACATAATAATGATACTGGATTTATTTATATATTTATATGTATGTCATCTACTTAATTCCATTCAATTCAATAAAGAAACGAAAACAACGTTCATGCGTACGTACGGACTACCGTCTCCATGAACGGTGTATTTCTTTCCATTTAATGATTTATTATATATATGTATATCCTGAATATATATATATATATATAAATCATGTTTTATGTTCTGGAATTAAGTAATCATGATCTAAGTAATCATATGAATAATTACAAGTCAAAACACGGACGACAAATGAAACAATTTTACCCAAAACGCTCTTTAACATGGAATTTACAAAAGAACGGGTAATATAAAGTCATAAGTGAACCATATATGATATCATAACAATGAATATGATTCTGTAATAAGTAAATGACATTATTTAAATCATTATACAGGAGGTTCAGACACTTACGAAGCAAATCGGACCTAAGGTAAGGGAAATATCACAATCTCATTTTTATCCGAGATTGTTTATACGTTGGTATTTACTGGGGTGTATTTTATCATCCACATCCATGTTTCATCAATATGTAATATTACTTCCATCCACCTACAATTGTTTAAATCCAGTTTTACCCTTCGGTGAGTTTTTAGTAATATGTATGAAAGGAATCTTTTGTCGTTTTTCGTACGAAGTATTTTTTGACTTTTCTAACAAAAGTACGAAGAATGTTTTTTTTAACTTATACGGCACAAACGGATTTTTACGGTTTTATAAAGCCTTATTTTCATGAAGATTCCTCGAAAAAATTTCATGACTATTTTCAATAAAATCTCTTTCATTTATAATTTCTTGACATTTTGTGAAAAGAAATTGATTTTGAAGAAGAAAGGATATTTTCCTCAAGAATTCATTTCAAGTGTTTTATCAAAATTATTTTCCATCTAAGATAACATAGGGTTCTATTTTTATCCCTATTGTTACATTGATTTGATTATGTTGTGATGGAATTATTTTTATGAATTCCTTTATCTTATATGAATTGTTTTATGATGTCACGATGTTTAAGATTCCCATTTTTATTACATGGGTTATGCAATGATGTATGATTTATGATTTTGTGGCACACATAATAATGGTATCATTATGAGATGGGTGGGACCCTTATCTCCCTCCAATGCATTGGGTAAAGATTTTATATCTCATGAGATAGACATGGCTGGAATGGTAGGTTATACCGGTTCAGTGAAACAGGACTGAAACGAGGGTTACTCGATTCAGAAAGGGACTTTTTCCACTAAGATAGTCTTGGAAATGAGTCTTGACTAATAAGAAATGATTCTCTATGATCATGTGTGAATGCCACAAAGTTTCATGTTTTAAGTTATGATTATTGTGATTTCATTTCACTTCTATGATTTATCCCATGTTATGAAATTATTCTCTCTTTTGCAGGTTAAGATTTCTAAAAGTTATGTTCTTATGAATATGATGTGATTGATTTTTCTTTTGTTTACCCTTACTGAGCATTTGAGCTCACCCTTTTATGTTTTATTTTCCCCAGGATATAAATAAAGGTTTTAGGTAAAAAAAAGGGAAGATCATTATGGGAGATATTGAAGATCTTTCACCACGATTAGAAGATTACGTTCAGAGTTTCCAAAGACACTAAACTATTACGATCCTTGTGTGTGTGTTTTTGTTTTGTAATAAGTATTGCGCAAATGTAATGAAATGTCCATGTATGTCAAGATACGGGTCTCTACAATAGGGATTCATGACATACTATTTCAAAGTACATTATATAAACCACATAAAAGTGATTTGGTGTATAACAACAAAGAAGTCTCAATGGAATGTAAATTGAGATGAAATCTCTCATAAAGGCCGTATCCTTAGGTTAAGGACAAATCAATGACGTAGTTATGAGTGAAAAATATAAATACACTAAATATGATTGGATATTAAGTGTAAAACAATCAAAGTACATTCACACATATTCTTGTAAAAACAACACCAATGAATTGGATGTTTATCTCAAAAAATCAAGATTGAGTAAAAATTACTCTTATCAAGTTCATACCAATGACTTGAGAATTTATCAATGGAATGATTATGGGTATAAAAAGTATATCCACATAAAGGGTAGTGGAAATTATGACATAATCAAATGAATAGTGATTCCACACATAATCTTGGAGTAAAATAATCAATGAAGTATGCGTAAAGCCGAATGAGTGGGAATTCAAATTTCAAATTCCCTTTATTGATTTGGTAACTTATGAAACATGTACCCATGAAAAAAGGATAATACAATATTGATGTAAATATCCATAAATTAAAGTATATTTCACAATGAATACAATCATGGGCAGTACACACACCACATGCAATAAATAAGTGGTGAACAATGGAAATCTCACCGAATTAAAAGTGAGATAAGAAAACCCTTACTTTGTACTTTTTCCTTGGTAGAAGGTAGGTTAATCTCCTGTATAATGGTAAAATAATTTTTATTGAATTATACAAGAATAATTTACATTAATACGATATCATATATGATCTTTTAACATTGATTTGTTAATAATATCTTAGTATTATCGTCATTTCGGGTGTTAACTTACTCATTTTCCTTTATGTTCTTTGTTACGTAAGCCGTGTTTGTTATGGATAGTTTGTATCTTATTCATATAAATAATTATATCAAGTTCATAAACATTATTTTTAAATCATCAAATCATAATTATACTTGAATGGATATGATGGAGAATGAATCTCATCGATTTCGTGGAGACGGTAGTCCGTACGTACGCACGAGCGACAATATCATTCTTTGGATGTTAAAATAATATATAATTGGATGGTATGTCATATAGACATAATAATTATCATGTTATATTTATTATTTATATGAATTAAAAATCATTATTATACCCATCCAAATAATAATTTATTGAATGACAATTACACCACGACGTGGAGACGGTAAGCTGTACGTATGCACGTATGGTGACATGTCATTAAAAGGATGGATAGAATAATGAATATGGTTGTACCATATTTATAATAATATTACAGTATATAGGAGATACTGGATTCATTATTTTATAATGGTAATAACAAATAAAGAATAAGTTGAAGAAGAAATGAATTTGAAAAAGGGTGGTGAAAACATTACCTCTTCTTCGGGTTCTTCTTTTTGATTTGATCAAAAGGGATCCTTAGGATGGCTTTCTGATCAAACAAAGGCTTCTAGGTTGTAGTGAGGTAAGTTGAGAGAGTATTTGGGTAGGGGTTTTCCGAACCAAAATGCTTTGAAGGTGTGAATTAATGAGAAGGATGAGTGCCCTTTTATAAGAGGGGTGAGGGGCACCTTTGGAAAAGCTAGAAATATTATTTTACAATAAATTCATATTCGGTTTCTAATGGCTCCAAAGTGGATTATTTAAAGGTTAAGGTGGTGATAGGTCGAAAACCACTCAACCAATAGAATTTATACAGGTTTGGGTCATTATATTAACCTTATCATTAAGTATTAACTATTAGTTAATTAGTTTCACTTTTACAATGTCTCTTTGTATTTTTATATTATATGGTTAATAAACTTACTATATACATCCAAGAGACCACCAAGTGGTCCATTAGTGATACACCTATCAGGATATAAGTCTCTTGACCGAACCTTAGATTTTTAGAAATTTAATATCAATTAATAATATAATATTTTTTTTAAAAATACTTTTATGTCAATTTTGACACTATTCACTAATTGATTTTTTTGAAACTCATATCAGAATGATTACTTTGAAAAAAGTCAATTAAATTAATCCTAATATGTCATATTAACCTAAAAAATTAGTGTAATTCAATAAAAGTCTCCAATTATATTTATTTTGGTATTTATAATATCAATTATTTTAATTTTTCACTATTATGGTAATTACTGCATCATCATTGTGTCATAAATAAATTAAATTATTTAATGTCTAAAAATTATAAATAAAATATCATTATGTAGTAAATATTTTTATATTTCTAATGAATATTTATAATCGACTTTATCTTATGTGTAACCCTATATTAAAATTTTTTAGTAAATAAACTTTGATTTTAACTCTTTTAACTCTTCTTTGAATTAAATAATAATAAATGTCCTAATCTAATCCAAGTGGACCTAAATGATAATATTTCATTCCTAAGGTTGTTTTTGGTCGAGATACACTTGTCCAATAGAATTGGAAAATGTGTTAGGGTAATATTAATATCATTTTTACCCTTAATTACTCTAATTACTTTTAACCGTGGTAAATAAAAGTAAAAAGTTACTATTCACCAAAAATTATTTTCATCGCATTGAACCACATTTTACTCCTTGATATTAATCGTGTCTCTCGGATTTTCGAAATTACACTCGCAGAAGCAGTAAAATTAAGTTTTATGAAAAAATTAGTTTTTTAACTACCACTTAGTGGTTTCACTATTCATCAAAAATTGAAGTTTTTCAGAACAATGCCAAAATTTTACCCTAAGCTATAATTGATATTCCGAATTCAAAAATGATGTCTATTTCAAAAAATTCCAAACATATAAGTTGCATTAATTAATTTTATAATTGATTCCCACTGTCACAACAAATTGCGTGTTTTTAAGAAACAATGTATATCAAAAGATTGACAATTGTTTATGTCCAATTTCAAAGTGAAATTAATTCTAATTAACACAATTGGATAAAAAGGTAAAAATTTATTCTAGTTATACTTTAAAACCACTGAAATTCATAATTTATCACTATTAATTATTTTGATTTAAAAAGTTGTTTTTAATTAAAATTTAGTAATTTTCACTATTCATCAAAATATTAAAGTTATCCGAAAAGTACCAGAATTTCACCTTAGGCTAAATTCGATACTACAAATCCAAAAATGAAGTCCATTTTGAGAGATAAAATTTATAAAATTTTAAAAAGTAGGTATTACTATTCATAACGGCTAGTTTGATTGGTTGTGGTGTGTTAGAATCTGGAAGTTGCGTACAATGCACATCATTGCATTATTCAAAGGGAAACGTACCGTGGAAGCTTGGGGTGTTACATTATCCCCTCCTTCAATAAATTGTGTCCTCGCAATTTTTTAAAATTAGGCTTGAGAGTATAATGTAATGTCCCACATCGGAAAAAGAGTCAATAAAACTATCACTTCAAAAGAAAGGAAGATAAGTATAAAGGTCACCCAAGATAACCCATACTAGGATTCCATGTAGGAAAACATGGATATGGACGATAAAATAAGTGGTTAGTTCTGATGGAGAGGGATAGAAAACATGATCAGGAAAATGTTAACAATAAGAAAATCACAACCTTGTGTTGGGACAAACGGTCCTTAGTCTCCTAGTAGGAAAAGTAAACGGACAACATTTTTTTGTTTTAAGTTACATTACATAAGGACGAGGAATTAATTTATGATATTGACTAACAACATAAAGAGATATACTTACTTTTAAAGTAGAGTTTCATTCTTTAATAACTTTTTACCACTACCTCATTTTTTTGAACAATGAGTATTCAACAAGACTTGGTCACAATGGAAGAGCTATAATAAACTTCTATAGAAATACATGATCCATGTAGGATAAACTAAATATTTACCTTGTCTTTAGAGATTAATCAAAACCAAAATGGTTAGTATAATATATGATGACCCCCCAAATGGATATTCCATTAGATAAAAAAAACACTAATCTTAATTTCTAAAATTAAACCATCAATACCCCAAAGTTAATTAAATACCATTCAATAATCAATTGTCATTAAAATCCTTCAATATAATCCAAAATAATATTGAAACTCAAAACTTATAAGAATGTAGTCTTCCATGTTAAATTGTATCTTTAAATGACATTAATTACTCTTGAAGTCGCATACTTAAAATTAATTAACCTACTCATTTCCATAAACAACCCAAATCACTATAAATCCATAATAAAAACATAAATAAAAAATCCACCGTTACTCCTCAAATGAAATCCCATACTATTCTATTTTCCATACAACAAAGTGAAAAACTTCCAAAATAACATTTATCACTTAATTACCAAATCATTTCCCTATACTAAGAGTTTTCATTTGATAAGACATAAGATTCCAAATCAAATTATTAATGATCAACAGAATCATTTAACTAAAAATAATAGTCACACTCGGGTAATGTCCAGGTCCCCTACATTTACGGCAAATGACTGTAAATGGAATCTTGGGACCATTTTTATCTTCTTCCATAGTACTCTTCATTTTTTTCGGCAATTATTCACTTTATGTCCTTCCTTCCCGCATGTAAAGCATTTCTTTGTCCCATTGAGACACTTTCCTGGGTGTCTCCTTCCACATTTCCTGCATGATGGAAATTGAGGATTCCTTTCTCCATGGTCTCCACTGCTGGAGCTCTTATCATTCACCACCTTTCTCTTCTTTGTTGAGTCAGGGAATTGGTTAATATATTTATTGTTGATCATATTTTTGGAAAATTGATTTGGCATAAAGATGATATATTTTACGCCTATAAACATTCCATTTTGTTGCTCATTGCCACCACCCTTACCACCTTGTACATCATTCTCAAAGTCACTGTGACTTCCTTGGAATCTAGCCATTGACTAAAACCAGAAAGCATTGTGTGAGTAACAGTAGTCATAAAATCATTTAGAGATTAACATGTCACCATATTCTCAATTTGAAACACATTAGGATTAACCAAGGTCATTTACTCTCATCTTATATATTTAATAATTCAAATCGGTTAGTAAAGAAAATGTAAATTATCCTAAGCATATCCCCCGGGAGTGTCGTAACCAAGAGTGCAGCAATGCCCGTTGTCATGCACCAGTTCCCGTTCGAGTCTAGCTCAAAGTGGTGTTTTCAGGTTTTACCCCTAGGTACATCTGTGCCAGATCCGCCTCTACCTGCTCGTATCCAAACAGGGATGTATTGCTCGTAAAACTCACAAAATCTTTATAATACCAAAATTCTAGGAAGTTCTTCTATACTAATCCTCAAAAGTTCATCTTAGGTCTATGTGCTCTAATCAGAGTTTATCTAAATCTAGCTTCCAAGGTTTTTACTAAACTTCCTCTGATACCAACTATAACGCCCCGACACTAGATACCCAGAGTCGGTTCATTATTACATAACATTGGCATGATCACAAAGGATCAAGTCTCGAAAGACCGATTAGTTTAGTAGTCTTGGAAATACTAGATATATTCATAAGTCATACATTACATTATAAGGTAAAAAAACTACAAAAACATCTTGTCTTCATATCCCCTCATACTATCCCTGCAGGTCATTCATAAATTACTTCTTCACATCCTAGGAAAATAAAACATTGAAAGGGGTGAGCTCAGATGCTCAGTAAGGATAACAATATAGCATAAGCTTTCATAGATAAGCATAAACACTTAAATCAATTAATAACTAAAACAAAAGCCTTTTAAACTTGAACTTCAGCATAATATGGCGAAGATAAAATGAAATAATGTCATTTACTTATTCACATGTATATTCTACTAGTCGAAAAATCACATGCAATATCAATAACCACTTTCATAATGATGGAATGCATAATGCCAGACTATCATAACCACATAGCCAAGGCCTCGTACCAAGACTACAAATAATATTTTGTCAAGGCCTTGTGCCAAGACACTAGTTTGTCTCATGAGACCTACCGATGCATCGAGGAGCTATAGCGGGCAACACCCATCACTTACTAAGTCCAATGCATTCCTCATATGAAAAGTTTGAAATATAACATAAACATTCGTATTAAAACTAGCATACGAAATGTCAATACTTTAACCAAAAACCATGAATGGTATAAAAATAGCACATACACAGTCAAACATAACTCATTCAATACAATATGGGAGATTGTATTGTATCATATTAACCTCAAACGAGAATAATGAAGGATATTGACATAGATGAAAATAATCATCAAATCTATTTGAGAGAAATATCCCCCTTTTTCATGAAATCATTTAAAAGTCACACTATTTGTCAAGAAGCCGTTTAAAAATAGATTTTTGAATCAAAGTGTCCCATACCACTTTGAAACTTTTAAAAGTAGTTTTAATTTTAAAACTTTAATGTCCATATAAATAAATCCTTAAAACCATTTTTTAAAACATGGACATTAATGAGCAAGATTTAGAAGAATAAGTCTTTAAATCATTTAAAAATGGTATTTTAGTTAGAGTTTCTAACCAAAAGAGAGACACATGAATAAAAATAATTGAGGTAATCAAAACATTGTAATATCATGAGAATAAAGGGATTCATGATATAATATTTCAAAGTACATTATATATACCACATAAAAGTGATTTTGTGTATAACAACAAAGAAGTCTCAATGGAATGTAAATTGAGATGAAATCTCTCATAAAGGCTGTATCCTTAGGTTAAGGATAAATCAATGACATAGCTATGTGTGAAAAATATAAATACACTAAATATGATTGGATATTCAGTGTAAAACAATCAAAGGACATTCACACATATTCTTGTAAAAACAACACCAATGAATTGGATGTTTATCTCAAAAAAATCAAGATTGAGTAAAAATTACTCTTATCATGTTCATACCGATGACTTGAGAATTTATCAATGGAGTGATTATCTGTATAAAAAGTATATCCACAGAAAGGGTAGTGGAAATTATGACATAATCAAAGGAATAGTGACTCCACACATAATCTTGGAGTAAAATAATCAATGAAGTATGCGTAAAGCCGAATGAGTGGGAATTGAAATTTCAAATTCCATTATCGATTTGGTAACTTATGAAACATGCACCCATGAAAGAAGGATAATACAATATTGATGTAAATATCCATAAATTAAATTATATTTCACAATGAATATAATCATGGGCAGTATACACACCACATTCAATAAATAAGTGGTGAACAATGGAAATCTCATGGAATTAAAAGTGAGATAAGAAAAACCTTACTTTGTACTTTTTCCTTGGTAGACGGTAGGTTAACCTCCTATATATTGGTTAAATAATTGTTATTTAATTATACAAGAATCATTTACATAAATATGATATCATATATGATCTTTTAACATTGATTTGTTAATAATATCTTAGTATTATCGTCATTTCGGGTGTTAATTTACTCATTTTCCTTTATGTTCTTTGTTACGTAAGCCGTGTTTGTTATGAATAGGTTGTATCTTATTCATATACATAATTATATAAAGTCCATAAAAATTATTTTTAAATCATCAAATGATAATTATACTTGAATGGATACGATGGAGAATGAATCTCATCGCTTTCGTGGAGACGGTAGTCCGTACGTATGCACGAGCGACAATATCATTCTTTTGATGTTAAAATAATATATAATTGGATGGTATATCATATATACAGAATAATTATAATGTTATATTTATTATTTACATTAATTAAACATCATTATTATACCCATCCAAATAATAATTTATTGAATGACAATTACACCACGACGTGGAGACGGTAAGCCGTATGTACGCAGGTATGGTGACATGTCATTCAAAGGATGGATAGAATAATGAATATGGTTGTAACATATTTATAATAATATTATAGTATATAATAGATAAGGGATTAATTATTTTATAATGGTAATAACAAAGAAATAAGAAGTTGAAGAAGAAATGAATTTGAAAAAGGGTAGTGAAAACATTACCTCTTCTTTAGGTTCTTCCTTTTGATTTGATCAAAAGGGCTCCTTAGAATGGCTTTCTGATCAAACAAAGTCCTCTAGATTGTAGTGAGGGAAGTTGAGAGAGTATTTGGGCAGGGGTTGGCCGAACCAAAAGGCTTTGAAGGTGTGAATTAATGAGAAGGAGGAGTGCCCTTTTATAAGAGGGGTGAGGGGCACCTTTGGAAAATCTAGAAATATTATTTTATAATAAATTCATATTCGGTTTCTAATGTCTCCAAAGTGGATTATTTAAAGGTTAAGGTGGTTATAGGTCTAAAAACACTCAAACAATAGAATTTAGACAGGTTTGGGTCATTATATTAACCTTATATTTAAGTATTAACTCTTAGTTAATTAGTTTCACTTTTACAATGTCTCTTTGTATTTATATATTATATGGTTAATAAACTTACTATATACATCCAAGAGACCCCCAAGTGGTCCATTAATGATACACCTATCATGATATAAGTATCTTTTCCTAACCTTAGATTTTTAGGAATTTAATATCAATTAATAAAATAATATTTGTTTTAAAAACACTTTTATGTCAATTTTGACACTATTCACTAATTGATTTTTGTGAAACTCATATCAGAATGATTACTTCAAAAAAAGTCAATTAAATCAATCCTAATATTTCATATTAACCTAGAAAATTTGTTTAATTCAATAAAAGTCTCCAATTATATTTATTTGGGTATTTATAATATCAATTATTTTAATTTTTTACTATTATGGTAATTACTGCATCATCATTGTGTCATAAATAAATTAAATTATTTAATGTCTATAAATTATAAATAAAATATAATTATTTAGTAAAACTTTTTAGATTTCTAATGAATCTTTATAATATAATTTATCTTATGTTTAACCCTATATTAAAAATGTTTTAGTAAATAAACTTTGATTTTAACTCTTTTAACTCTTCTTTGAATTAAATAATAATAAATGTCCTAATCTAATCCAAGTAGACCTAAATGATAATATTTTATTCCTAAGGTTGTTTTTGGTTGAGATACACTTGTCCAATAGAATTAGGACATGTTTTAGGGTAATATTACTATCATATTTACCCATAATTACCCTATTTACTTTTAACCGTGGTAAATAAAAGTAAAAAGTTACTATTCACCAAAAATTATTTTCATCTCATTGAACCACATTTTACTCCTTGATATTAACCGTGTCTCTCGGATTTTCAAAATTCCACTCGTAGAAGTAGTAAAATTATGTTTTATGAAAAATTTAGTTTTTTAACTACCACTTAGTGGTTTCACTATTCATCAAAAATTGAAGTTTTTCAGAACAATTTAAAAATTTCACCCTAAGCTATAATTGATATTCCGAATTCAAAAATGATGTCTATTTTACAAAATTCCAAACATATAAGTTTCATTAATTAATTTTATAATTGATTCCCTCTGTCACAACAAATTGCGTATTTTTAAGAAACAATTTATATCAAAAGATTGACAATTGTTTATGTCCAATTTCAAAGTGAAATTAATTCTAATGAACACCATTGGATAAAAAGGTAAAAATATATTCTAATTATATTTTAAAACCAATAAAATTCATAATTTATCACTATTAATTATTTTGATTAAAAAAGTTTTTTTAAATTAAAATTTAGTAATTTCCACTATTTATCAAAATATTAAAGTTATCCGAAAAGTACCAAAATTTCACCTTAGGCTAAATTTGATACTCCAAATCCAAAAATGAAGTCCATTTTGAGAGATAAAATATCTAAAATTTTAAAAATTAGGTATTACTATTCATAACGGCTAGTTTGATTGGTTGTGGTGTGTTAGAATCTTGAAGTTGCGTACAATGCACATCATTGCATTATTCAAAGGGAAACGTACCGTGGAAGCTTGGGGTGTTACATTCTCCTCTCCTTCAATAAATTGCGTCCTCGAAATTTTTTAAAATTGGGCTTGAGAGTACAATGGAATGTCCCACATCAGAAAAAGAGTCAATAAGACTATCACTTCAAAAGAAAGGAAGATAAGTATAAAGGTCACCCAAGATAACCCATACTAGGATTCCATGTAAAAAACATGGATATTGATGATAAACTAAGTGGTCAGTTCTGATGGAGAGGGATAGACAACATGATCAGGAGAAAGTTAACAATAAGAAAATCACAAGCTTGTGTTGGGACAAACGGTCCTTAGTCTCCCAGTAGGAAAAGTAAACAGACAACATTTTTTTGTTTTAAGTTACATTACATAAGGACGAGGAATTCATTAATGATATTGACTAACAACATAAAGAGATATACTTACTTTTTAAGTAGAGTTTCATTCTTTAATAACTTTTTACCACTACCTCATTTTTTTTTGAACAATGAGTATTCAAGAAGACTTGGTCACAATGGAAGAGCTTGAATAAACTTCTTTAGAAATACATGATCCACGTAGGATAAACTATATATTTAACTTGTCTTTAGAGATTAATCAAAACCAAAATGGTTAGTATAATATATGATGACCCCCAAACAGATATTCCATTAGATAAAAAAACACTAATCTTAATTTCTAAAATTAAACCATCAATACCCCAAAGTTAAATAAATACCATTAAATAATCAATTGTCCTTAAAATCCTTCAATATAATCCAAACTAATATTGAAACTCAAAACTTATAAGAATGTAGTCTTCCATGTTAAATTGTATCTCCAAATGACATTAATTACTCTTAAAGTCGCATAATTAAAAGTAATTAACCTAATCATTTCCATAAACAACAAAAATCACTATAAATCCACAATAAAAACATAAATAAAAAATCCACCGTTACTCCTCAAATGAAATCCCATACTATTCTATTTTCCATACAACAAAGTGAACAACTTCCAAAATAACATTTATCACTTAATTACCAAATAATTTTCCTATACTAAGGGATTTCATTTGATAAGACATAAGATCCCAAATCAAATTATTAATGATCAATAAAATCATTTAACTAAAAATAGTAGTCACACTAACCAGGGACTTCACGTAGTCCAGTGGTAGGTGATAAATCTCAATCACACTTTGGTTGTGGGTTCGATCCCCACAGCTTTGTCCGACGCGGCGGGTTGTCACACGGTCTGCGTGTTGTCCCTTTTCAAAAACTATATTTTATAACATTATCAAAATGAGATAAATTCCTCAAAATAACCATAACATAATTTAACCACAAATTTTATCGCATACCTTGCATTTTCATCCCAAATTATAATAACTTGTAATTGCCTCAAACCCAATGATCATATAAAACCAAATGGTTATTTATATCTTCATCCACAAGAGAAAAGATAATTCTTCATAAAATATCATTCTCACATGGAAAACTGTAGGGTTACAAATGCAAGAGAAAATTATTCCAAAGTAAACCCATCAACAAGGTGCACTAATACTTTTTAAACATTTCTCTAACCATTTATTTCCACATAGATTCTTCTTTTTCCAAGAAAATATCCTATAGAATAGGGCATTCACTCAGGTAATGTCCAGGTCCCCTACATTTACGGAAAATGACTGTAAATGGACTCTTGGGACCCTTTTTATCTTCTTCCATAGTACTCTTCATTTTTCTTCAGCAATTCTTCACTTTATGTCCTTCCTTCCCGCACGTAAAGCATTTCTTTGTCCCATTGAGACACTTTCCTGGGTGTCTTCTTCCACATTTCCTGCATGATGGAAATTGAGGATTCCTTTCTTCATGGTCTCCACTGCTGGAGCTCTTATCATTCACCACCTTTCTCTTCTTTGTTGAGTCCGGGAATTGGTTAATATATTTATTGTTGATCATATTTTTGGAAAATTGATTTGGCATAAAGACGATATATTTTACACCTATCAACATTCCATTTTGTTTCTCATTTCCACAATTGTTCCCACCTTGTACATCATTCTCAAAGTCACTGTGACATCCTTGGAATCCAGCCATTGACTAAAACCAGAAAGCATTGTGTGAGTAACAGTAGTCATAAAATCATTTAGAGATTAACATGTCACCATATTCTCAATTTGAAACACATTAGGATTAACCAAGGTCATTTACTCTCATATTATATATTTAATACTTCAAATCGGTTAGTAAAGAAAATGTAAATTATCCTAAGCATATCCCTCGGGAGTGTCGTAACCAAGAGTGCAGCAAGGCCCGTTGTCCTGCACCAGTTCCCATTCGAGTCTAGATCAAAGCGGTGTTTTCAGTTTTTACCCCTAGGTACATCTGTGCCAGAGCCGCCTCTACCTGCTCGTATCCAGACAGGGATGTATTGCTCAGAAAACTCAAAAAATCTCTACAATACCAAAATTCTAGGAAGTTCTTCTATACTAATCCTCAATTTTCATCTTAGGTCTACGTGCTCTAATCAGATTTTATCTAAATCTAGCTTCCAAGGTTTGTAATAAACTTCCTCTGATACCAAATGTAACGCCCCAACCCTAGATACCAAGAGTCAGTGCATTATTACATAACATTGGCATGATCACAAAGGATCAAGTCTCGAAAGACCGATTAGTTTAGTAGTCTTGGAAACACTAGATATATTTACAAGTCTTACATTACATTATAAGGTAAAAAAACTACAAAAATATCTTGTCTTCATATCCCCTCATACTATCCTTGCAGGTCATTCATAAATTACTTCTTCACATCCTGGGAAAATAAAACATTGAAAGGGGTGAGCTTAGATGCTCAGTAAGGATAACAATATAGCATAAGCTTTCATAGATAAGCATAAACACTTAAAGCAATTAATAACTAAAACAAAAGCCTTTTAAACTTGAACTTCAGCATAATATGGCAAAGATAAAATGAAATAATTCCATTTACTTATTCACATGGATATTCTACTAGTTGGACAATCACATTCAATATCAATAACAACTTTAATAATGATGGAATGCATAATGCCAGACTATCATAACCACATAGCCAAGGCCTCGTGCCAAGACTACAAATAAGATTTTGTCAAAGCCTTGTGCCAAGACACTAGTTTGTCTCATGAGACCTACTGATGCATCGAGGAGCTATAGCGGGCTCCACCCGTCACTTACTAAGTCCAATGCATTCCTCATATGAAAAGTTTGAAATATAACAGAAACATTCATATTAAAACTATCATACGAAATTCCAATACTTTAACCACAAACCATGAATGGTATAAAAATAGCACATCCACAGTCAAACATAACTCATTAAATACAATATGGGAGATTGTATTGTATCATATTAACCTCAAACGAGAATAATGGAGGATATTGACATAGATGAAAATAATCATCAAAACTATTTGAGAGAAATATCCCCCTTTTTCTTGAAATCATTTAGAAGTCACACTATTTGTCAAGAATCCGTTTAAAAATAGATTTTTTAATCAAAGTGTCCCATACCACTTTGAAACTTTTAAAAGGAGTTTTAATTTTAAAAATTTAATGTCCATATAAATAAATCCTTAAAACTGTTTTTTAAAACATGGACATTAATGAGCAAGATTTAGAAGAATAAGTCTTTAAAACATTTAAAAATGGTATTTTAGTTAGAGTTTCTAACCAAACGAGAGACACATTAATAAAAATAATTTAGGTAATAAAAACATTATAATATCATGATAATAAAGGGATTCATGATATACTATTTCAAATTACATTATATACACCACATAAAAGTGATTTGGTGTATAACAACAAAGAAGTCTCAATGGAATGTAAATTGAGATGAAATCTCTCATAAAGGCTATATCCTTAGGTTAAGGATAAATCAATGACATAGTTATGTGTGAAAAATATAAATACACTAAATATGATTGGATATTCAGTGTAAAAAAATCAAAGGATATTCACACATATTCTTGTAAAAACGACACCAATGAATTGGATGTTTATCTCAAAAAAATCAAGATTGAGTAAAAATTACTCTTATCAAGTTCATACCGATGACTTGAGAATTTATCAATGGAGTTATTATGTGTATAAAAAGTATATCCACTGAAAGGGTAGTGGAAATTATGACATAATCAAATGAATAGTGATTCCACACATAATCTTGGAGTAAAATAATCAATGAAGTATGCATAAAGCCGAATGAGTGGGAATTGAAATTTCAAATTCCCTTATCGATTTGGTAACTTATGAAACATGCACCCATGAAAGAAGGATAACACAATATTGATGTAAATATCCATAAATTAAATTATATTTCACAATGAATATAATCATGGGCAGTACACACACCACATGCAATAAATAAGTGGTGAACAATGGAAATCTCACGGAATAAAAAGTGAGATAAGAACCCCCTTACTTTGTACATTTTTCTTGGAAGACGGTAGGTTAACCTCTTGTATAATGATTAAATAATTGTTATTGAATTATACAAGAATCATTTACATTAATATTATATCATATATGATCTTTTAACATTGATTTGTTAATAATATCTTAGTATTATCGTCATTTCAGGTGTTAATTTACTCATTTTCCTTTATGTTCTTTGTTATGTAAGCCATGTTTGTTATGGATAGGTTGTATATTATTCATATATATAATTATATCAAGTCCATAAACATTATTTTTAAATCATCAAGTGAAAATTATACTTGAATGGATACGATGGAGAATGAATCTCATCGCTTTCGTGGAGACGGTAGTCCGTACGTACGCACGAGCGACAATATCATTCTTTTGATGTTAAAATAATATATAATTGGATGGTATATCATATAGAAAGAATAATTATCATGTTATATTTATTATTTACATTAATTAAACATCATTATTATACCCATCCAAATAATAATTTATTGAATGACAATTACACCACGACGTGGAGAGGGTAAGCCGTACGTACGCACGTATGGTGACATGTCATTCAAAGGATGGATAGAATAATGAATATGGTTGTAACATATTTATAATAATATTATAGTTTATAAGAGATACTGGATTCATTATTTTATAATTATAATAACAAGGAAAGAATAAGTTGAAGAAGAAATGAATTTGAAAAAGGGTGGTTAAAACATTACCTCTTCTTCGGGTTCTTCCTTATGATTTGATCAAAAGGGCTCCTTAGAATGGCTTTCTGATCAAACAAAGGCCTCTATGTTGTAGTGAGGGAAGTTGAGAGAGTATTTGGGCAGGGTTTGGCCGAACCAAAAGGCTTTGAAGGTGTGAATTAATGAGAAGTAGGAGTTCCCTTTTATAAGAGGGGTGAGGGGCACCTTTGGAAAAGCTAGAAATATTATTTTATAATAAATTCATATTCGGTTTCTAATGGCTCAAAAGTGGATTGTTTAAAGTTTAAGGTGGTTATAGGTCTAAAACCACTCAACCAATAGAATTTATACAGGTTTGGGTCATTATATTAACCTTATCTTTAAGTATTAACTCTTAGTTAATTAGTTTCACTTTTACAATGTCTCTTTGTATTTTTATATTATATGGTTAATAAACTTACTATATACATCCAAGAGACCCCCAAGTGGTCCATTAATGATACACCTATCATGATATAAGTCTCTTGGCCGAACCTTAGATTTTTAGGAATTTAATATAAATTAATAATATAATATTTGTTTTAAAAACACTTTTATGTCAATTTTGACACTATTCACTAATTGATTTTTGTCAAACTCATATCAGAATGATTACTTCGAAAAAAGTCAATTAAATCAATCCTAATATGTCATATTAACCTATAAAATTAGTTTAATTCAATAAAAGTCTCCAATAATATTTATTTGGGTATTTATAATATCAATTATTTTAATTTTTCACTATTATGGTAATTACTGCATCATCATTGTGTCATAAATAAATTAAATTATTTAATGTCTAAAAATTGTAAATAAAATATAATTATGTATGAAATATTTTTATCTTTCTAATGAATATTTATAATCGAATTTATATTATGTGTAACCCTATATTAAAAATTTTTTAGTAAATAAACTTTGATTTTAACTCTTTTAACTCTTCTTTGAATTAAATAATAATAAATGTCCTAATCTAATCCAAGTGGACCTAAATGATAATATTTTATTCCTAAGGTTGTTTTTAGGACATGTTTTAGGGTAATATTAATATCATTTTTACCCTTAATTACCCTATTTACTTTTAACCGTGGTAAATAAAAGTAAAAAGTTACTATTCACCGAAAATTATTTTCATCTCATTGAACCACATTTTACTCCTTGATATTAACCGTGTCTCTTGGATTTTTAAAATTCCACTCACAGAAGCAGTAAAATTATGTTTTATGAAAAATTTAGTTTTTTAACTACCACTTAGTGGTTTCACTATTCATCAAAAATTGAAGTTTTTCAGAACAATGCCAAAATTTCACCCTAAGATATAATTGATATTCCGAATTCAAAAATGATGTCTATTTTACAAAATTCCAAACATATAAGTTGCATTAATTAATTTTATAATTGATTCCCGCTGTCACAACAAATAGCGTGTTTTTAAGAAACAATATATATCAAAAGATTGACAATTGTTTATGTCCAATTTCAAAGTGAAATTAATTCTAATGAACACCATTGGATAAAAAGGTACAAATATATTCTAATTATACTTTAAAATCACTCAAATTCATAATTTATCACTATTAATTATTGTTATTAAAAAAGTTGTTTTTAATTAAAATTTAGTAATTTTCACTATTCTTCAAAATATTAAAGTTATTCGAAAAGTACAAAAATTTCACCTTAGGCTAAATTCGATACTCCAAATCCAAAAATGAAGTCCATTTTGAGAGATAAAATTTATAAAATTTGAAAAAGTAGGTATTACTATTCATAACGGCTAGTTTGATTGGTTGTGGTGTGTTAGAATCTCGAAGTTGCGTACAATGCACGTCATTGCATTATTCAAAGGGAAACGTACCGTGGAAGCTTAGGGTGTTACATTATTCCTCAAAAATTTATAATGATATTTCCATGTATTCATGAAATCAGTTACATTGCACAATATTTTTGCAATCAGCTATATAGTTATCATCGGTTTTGTAGAAATAGGCTACATTCTTATCACTTAGACTGTGTAATTGAAAATTGATAGGTGGGTTTCCTTCATCGTTGAATTGAAAATGTGGTTTTACTATGTCATTAAAGTGGAAACCTGACTCAATTTGATTCATCATTCAATGATGTGGATGAATTAGCTACATCATCAGCTATAGATTCAAAACGTGCTATATCTTAAATTTATGTGGTTGAATCAGCTATTCAAATCATCTACACAACTATTAGGAAATTTAAATCCACTAGAATTCATAAATATCATCTTTATCAAGAATATACTATATTATTTTCACCAAAAATTATTAAATAACACTTTTCATGAATAATGACAACTTTGATCGTGATATTTTATCACTAAAAGAGAATTTATTTTTACATATACTTATTTAATTCATGGTTTCTTCCAATACCATTAAAATCAAAAAATTTGAAAACAAAATCCAAAAACATAAGTGAAACCACTTCTATCTTAACAACTTCTTCCGTCAATAAAGAAATTAGATCATTTTTGTCTCAATAATCTCCCATTCTATATGTTGTTGTAATACAAGGAATGTAAATCACTAAAACTATTATAACTCATGCAATTAATTATTTATCAAAAAATTATAATAATACAAGAGAATGATTGGTTTATTAAATAAAAATTAATTAACAACAATTCCATACTATGAATAATTAGTGACTTTAAAACACTTTTTCCTAGAACTCTTAAACACATTTATTCCTCCACTTTTAAATTTAATCATAAAAACAAAGTCAAATAGTAAATAGTAACTTTTCATGAATCCACATAAATAAATTTTTAAAACAATTCACTCATAATGAAATCACATCTTACCCATTTTATGAATTCCCACTAAATATATATTCTTATTTAAAAAGTAAATCACATGCTAATAGATGGATTTATATTACACTATTTTTCAACTACATGAAAACAATAACTAAATACCTAATGAGATAGGGGAAGGATCACATACCTTCACCTTAAGGAGAGTGAGTTTATATAAACATAGTCAACCTCAACATATAAAAAGGTTCTTTTGGAAATGGCTTAGTGAAATTTTTAGAAACTTTTTCCATTGTTGGAATGAACTGCAACATTAGTTCATTATTTTCAACATTATCTTCGATGAAGTGATATTTGATATAAATTTTCATATAATTAGCATTTATCACTATCTTCCTACTATTATTTAAAGCTCTATGATTATCACAAATGGAGAGAATGTAAAAAATAATATCACTAAATAATTCTTGTAACCATGTCATCATCTATATAAACGGATTTATAGGTTGAGTGGTGGGTACAAACTCCCCTTCATAAGTACTGATATTTAAATAATATTGTTTATTTTTATGCTAAAAAAATATTTAATCCAAAAAAAACCAAATATGTGCATTCTATCATCTATAAAACCTACCTAGTCGCTATTTTAATATTCATACCAATCAATCTTTCTTGATTGATCATAATTTATCCGCAAAATAAATATTTCATTTGATATATCATAGAACCATATTCCCTACCATGAGATATGATTCTTTTGGATCACTTCAATACCTGCCACATAATCTAAATTTATAAAAAATATCCAGTCTTCAAGCCATAAGATACACAAATCTTCTATCTAACTTCCTAAACTGTTTGGGATAACCTCCTTACTATCTTCATCTTTTTACAGCATAATTACCACTAAAATATGTGTCAAAATAGGATTTGAGTCTTTCAGACCAATATTAAGAAAATATATTTCATCTTTTGAGTCATTTGTAGGCAAAAAAACTATTTCATTTCTCCTAGCATGGCCATTTTTAATATCTTCTTAATCTCATTAACATACTTTTCAAATGTTTCTTCATAGTTCCCTATAAATATGATATTGTAAACATAAGAAATAGTAAGGAGGAAAATCTCTTGATTTTATTTTATGTGGAATTTATAATGAATTATTCCTTTCATAATGTTCATATTCCTTAATAATGTGTATAATTTATAACAACAAGTTCTCAAAGATTTCTTCAACCCATTCTAATACATATTTAGACTACACACATATGCTTCATCTTTTGTGAGAAAAATTCCATAATTTTTTTCTATAAAAAATTATTAATCAAGTACTGCATTATGAAAATATGTCCTAAAATTAATCTAGATAATTTTATTTCTTCATTTTCCATTAAAAATAATAATGATTATAAATTTTTATAATCACTCCATTAGTGTAAAGGTATCTTCAAATTCGATGGCTTTAATTTGAGAATTACATTTATGAAACATTCTTATCATATATTTATAGAACAATCAAATCTATAGAGTCAATAGTATTTTAGGTATCTATATTAGAGCACATATATTTTCTACTATTAGTATGGAATCCCAAAAAAATTCCATCAACACTTCTTTGATTAATGTTACCAATATTTTCACCTTTGATTTTAATAATTCATGGATTGAAAATCAACATTAGTTATTTCAAACATGAGAATTATTTTTAATTCCTCTCATAAGTATTCATATGAAATTTTGGCCTATAGAAACATCTATTTCGAATATTCATGACTAATTCAATCGATTTCCACCAAAAGCATCATGATGTATCATGTTTGGTCAACATCACTTATTACATCTCAAAAAACACTATTTTGTTTTATTTTGTATAGTGCACTAAAATCATGATTAATTTAATGAATTTCAAGATATCCTTTAAAAATAGAATATTTTTATTCTCTACTATTATCAGTTAAAATTTTCCTCAAAGAATATCCACATTATTTTTCATCACTTCTATTGAAACTCTCAAATAGTTTGAGAGCCACTGATTTATGTTTCAAAAAATATATATGTAATTAGACTAAATTCATAAATAAAATAAATTAAGTACTTATCTATATTTTTTTATCATTATCTCATGGGTCCATACATTTTATAGTATATCATCACTAAGGAATGTGTTGAATGTATCATGACTTTTTAGGTGTTGAGTTTGAAATATTCCCTTTGTAGCATGTGGAACAACACCGATCTCTTGTAATTTTCATATAATAAATATTACAAATAATTTATATATTTTTTAGCTTTGTCCTATTACATTAACACATATGTATCTATATTTTATTCCATAGTTGGTTTTCTTCTATTGTACCCAGGTATCATAAGCTCTTTACATCACTAACTTGAAACAAGTTTCCCTTTATTCATTTCAATTTTGTAATAAAATTTCCATATTCAATACATTTAATAGTGAGACAATTTATTCCAAAAAAAAATTAGAATCATCACAAATTTTTGAAACATAAAACAATTTTTTTACCCTATCAACAAATAAGGCTCTGTTATATTTTAACATTTCTTTCCCAATAATATAAGATACAACACCTTTTATTCTAAGTGTCTCATAATTTCCAAAATTTATTTTATCTTATTTTTAAAATTTTAAATATATTAACAACTTTAAATATCGATTCATGTTTAAATAATACCCCCCCATAAAATATCTATATTCATTATCCTTTTGTATATTTGAGAGAAATTTCAATAAAATGGCCTTTTATTTCCCTTTTTCTTCCTTCCTATGCATATTTTGAGAGTTTTTCTATAAGTTTTGTTTTGTTCTGGTAACATAACAAGAAATAATTTTGTAATATTTCTATTAATATCACATATTTCACTAATAGATTCCATAGGTTTAAATCAATTTTCAATATTTAGACTACCTTTACCTAGTTGTCTTATATAATTGGGTTCACTGGCCCTAAAACATTGCATTTAGCTTCTATAGGACTCATTATGGTGTTGGTGATTAAACTAAAACATATTTAAAATATTTTGAAAGCCTCTACAGTACTTATAGTAACATAGAATTAATATTTCATTTTGTAACAAATATTCTTTCTAGAGTTGGGTACTATTTTTAATTAACTTTATTACTATAAAATTTATCAATTTATTATACACTAGAGTGTTGGTTACATCCTAATATTTTCTTCATCATCATTGATTTATTATACACATCAATAATAACATTAAAAATAACAACTTTTTTAAGAGTTTGAAACCTAAAAATACCATGTTTTCAAGTCTCCTTATTTTGGATACATACAACATATTCTTATATTTTGTTTCTTCTACGCATCATAATTATTCTTACTAACCTTTGAGGAAATTTTTTTTAACCTCATGAGGTTTAAACGTTGTAGAACGTTCACCGATCAATGTAAAGATGTTTTTTAATATTTTTAGTTTGTTTCTTAACATTAACAAGTTATTATTGAAAAATATATAATTATTCTACCTTAAACATCAATATTTCTTAAATCATCATGTTAAGGTTATGCATTTAATCAAGAAACATAATCAAATCATCAATATCTCTTTGAAAATTTCTTTTTCAGCAAGAAACAATTATCAATTGTTTGATGAATGAAATTCTATCATCATCTTCTTGTTCTTATTTAAAGTATTACAATATTTTGAAAATATTATTTCGACTCCTCTTTTAGAATAAACTCCAACTGAGTCTCGTCTTACACTTCTTCATATCTACTTTTTTTCACTGATTGATTATTCTTCATTTACTTCTTCAATAAGAAATTTTTTAGTAGCCTCATCACTATAGGTTTAAAATTATTCTTCAATATCATAATCTTCTTCATTAATGGAATTTTTATTTCATATTAATATTTAGGGAACATATTGTCTTTCACCAAAGAATATTACATGGATTTGTTTACATTATTTTAAATTAATCATGCTTAATTTCATTCATTTTCATCACTTTATATATCCTTTTAATATCTGGGAAAATTCGTATCAAATTATCCAAAAGATCCAAAAAAATAATCACTTTATAGGTTATTTCCCACTATAATGTCATGTTCTACTTATCACCATTTTAGAAAATAAATACATAAAATCAATTTTTTTTTACTAAAATCATCTTCTATGTCGAATTCCCTGGTTTCTTCCTCAATATAAACATTCATAGATTTTCTTTTGTTTAGAATACATGCATGATATTTAATGATAATTTATATCCTTATTTATGGTAGTATTTTATCTTCTAATTTCATATGTGATTATAGTTTTATTTATATAATATAGGGAGATAGTTTTAGAATATCTATATTCTGAAGATTAATAATTAGAAATAAATGTTTTCATAGGAAATTTTACAATCTTTTAAACAGTGGTTGAATCCACCAACTTCACACCAAGATATCTTATGGTGCTTACAATATCATTAACCATTATAAATATGTCTCCAATGTATTCATTATCACATGTAATATGATATTCATACTTCAATATCAAGATATGAAGCATTGCTTTCTTCACATTCATATTTTCTTTATATGTCATCTTCAACTTATCTAAAATTCTTTCATCCATTTCAATTGCTTGAAATATTAGAAAATAACATTCAGAGAGTGAAGAAGGTATTTCATTTTATTCTCTCCCATCATTCTATAAACATTTCATATCATCAAATGTAAATTGAAAACATTCAACCCAAGTAGAGAAATTATCTATAACTACTAAAATGACATTATAACTAATGGATATTAGATAGAGAAACAGTAATTACTTCTAGATATTATAGTTTTTTCCATTAAAGATAGGAATTCCCTAATTGTTTATAGACTTCTAAACATCCATGGAAGTATTTACTTTCTTAAATCACAAGAAAAGAGCCCACAAAGAGAACATTTACTCTGATGCCAATTAAAATCAATAATCTAGATCCATTTGATCACTTTAATATGGAGGGGTATAATCAATGATCATAAATTTTTAATTTTCCTTTCTTGTGAAATAAACTTAACCTACTTTTAGAGAGATTTGAATTTTCTGAAAACATTGGAAAAATTAGAACCATAAGAATACGTGTATTTACAAGGTTCACTACTCAATATGGGTTTCTTGTCGTTGGAATGGTTAAGAAATAATCCATTGTCATAAGAAATAGAAGAAAACAACCTTTGTGTATGGTTATAATAGGAAGGTAATATGATTTCACTTGAAACAGACTATAGTAAATTGATATTTCATGTGTACCTCACACATAGTTAGTGATGTAGAATTTTTTGTAAAAACATTAAGAAATTCCACTAACAGGCTATAATATGTTTTCATTTTTCTACCTGAACACCCTTTACACTTTATTTTCATAAAATCACTTATTCTTTCCCTAATCACCATGTAATCAAATATGTGGTCCTCATCTGTAACATAGAAATTGGCTACATGGTTCTCAATTTTTCTATGTCACCGAAAAAGGTGATGTTATTTGTCTACATCATTGAATTATTTATATTGTTTTCCTATATCACTAAGTCAATATTGTGACTCAATCAGATATTACATTCATTTACATAGCTAAATCAACTACTTATTTTAGTTATGTGGTTGAATCAACTACATGAATCATCTATGTAGCCATTAAAATATGTGAATTCACTAAACATTCCAAACCTTATCTTTCTCTTTTACACATCATCTTCTTTCCTCTCACCTATATTAATGAACACTTTGGAGGAATAAAGATTACCTTTATCATGCTTCAAATACCATGGTATCTTTAAATAACATTAAACTCACATGTGTTGATAATAAAATCCAATAACATAACCAAAACTATTTCTTTCATAGTAGTATCTTCACCTCATCAAAAATAACATGGGCCCTTGGCATCAATAATAACAATACCATGGATTTCATCATAGGACACTACAATAAATATTAAGGTCATAATTCCATTTGGGTTATAGTTAATCACCTAAAAAATTCAGAACATTAATTTTCTATTCGGGAAGATTTATCTATTGATATACATTCCAAAATATACATTAAGGATGAGGTATGGTTTCACTTAGTACCACTCTTAGTCATATTTGATTGAGATATGTGGTTTAACTCAATGTTCTAGAGAATTATTCAACATGATTTGAATATAATGATTTTCAATATCATTGTATATCAACCTTAGATAGTTTATCAATATAAGATTACCATAAAAACCCTATATGATATGTTTAAAGAATTTCATATATATTTGAAAGGTGGTTGTGAACAATACCTTCTTCTAGTAAAATATTATTCTAAAAATATTTTTGAATCATGAATTCAAAGGGATCATTATGAATACCTCTATGGAAATAAGTGAAGAACTCTAACATTCTAAAAAGAATATTGAGAATGAAATTTATTGGGTCCAAATTGTAACACTTAGAAATTTTAGAATAAGATCTTTATGTTTGATAGTACATAATACATACAACATCGAGCCTAAAAGAATCATGATATACTATTTAAACATGATCATTATGACATAAATGTTAAAATTGGTGGTATGAATAAGAATAAAAACTTTTTAAATTTATGAATAAATATTTTAGATGAAGAAAATATATTGGTAAATAAGGACCCGTTTTTTTTGTAAATTCATTACATGCTTAGAAAAATATATTTTCCATTAAACATGTAATTGTTGTTTTTTGAGAAAATAATATAATTAATTAATTAAAAATATATAAATTTAATTTGAAAAAATGATCTTCATTTTTTTGAAATTATAAAGTCAAAATATTCTAAGGGTGAAATTTTTATATTTTTCTGAATAGGGGATTTTTCAATGAATAGTGAAACTGTAGCTTTTTATAAAACTACCATTTCATACCTACAAATTATGAAATTTAAAATTACCACTGCTATTTTCATTTAACATAAAATTAAAAAAGTTGTTATTTTGATATATTTAATATATTTATTACATTTGAATAATATTTATACATGATTTTGGTAAATTTTTATTTTTAGTCTTAAAATTGCATTTTATTAAATGTGTTTTAAGTGCATAATTTTTCTTCATTTAAATTTAATAAAATAACCCCTAATGAGGAATTTTTTAAAAAAATTAGATTATATATCAAGATATATTAATTTAAATTTATATAATGAATGTTGAAAGTAATTTAGTTAATGTAAAATCATCTTTTTTCTTGAAAAATGCATTTTCTTAAAAAAAATGTTTTATGTCATGTCTTACGGTATACCTATTAAATGAATTTATGCTCTTATAGAGGTTGAATATTGTAAAATAGACTTCATATTTAGAATCAACATAATTAATATTTTTCAATCATGCCAAATTAATTTTTGGTTGTTATGAATAGTAAAAATAGTAAATAATTCATCACCAAGATAAAAGGGTAAATCAGCTTACCCTTGGATAAAATTAAGTTATAAGGTCAACATTTTTCATCTTAATTCTTATTGAATTAATGGATTTTAACCCTTACCACCATAGGATCGAGATTAAATTATTTATGGAAAAATTGTCCATAGAAGTGACCTATATAATAATTCCCCTAAATAAGGAGAAATATTTTTATTCCTTATATATTTATGATCCAATAGTTATATTATATGAAAAATTATAACCCTTTGAATTTGAATTTTTTATTAATGTTAAAGATAAAATTGGTTTACCAAGGGGTTAAACTAAGATATAAGGGTTATTTTTTTACTTAAACCTGTCTAAATATTATTGGATGTCCGTATATTAACTTTGTCATATTTTAAATTTAAATCCCTATTCATTCATAAGTTTTTTAATTCAGAATGAAATTATTATAATTTAATACTTTTTGAAATTCCTAAGGTTACCCGCCCCACACATAGAAAGGGAGCCCCTTCCCCATCCTATAATTTGTAATCTTTAAGAAATATTAATCTCAGCCAAGAAATACCCAAATACCTTCCTTAATCCCACACCCACATTCTGTAGGCCTTGGTTTGATCAGAAATCCAATCATGGAATATATTTTGTATAATCCAAAATAGGTTGTTTAGAGAAGAGGTATCATTCATAAATAATATTTTTTTTGTTTTAATTCCGTATTAAACCTCATGAAAATCTTATTAAACCATTACAATATAATAATATCAGTATCTCCCATATACTGGGATACTATTATGTTAATTTTATAACATATATTCATATCATATTCTCTCAAATGAGAAATTAAACTACCATTTGTGTGTTCGGAAGACTATAGCCTCACGAACTGATAAAATTTGATCTCTATAACCTATTTTTATGGATGGTTGTAATGATGTGATAAATATATATATATATATATATATATATATATTATATTCTGAATATATTCATAATTATGAAAATATAATTTATCATTTACTTTCTCACCTTTCTGTTTACAGAAAAATGATAACATTGTTAGGGCGTACATGTTGTTTAAGTCCTCCATGAGGTGATGTGACTCATTTATTATCACCACATTACATGGATGATATATATATATATATATATATATAATTATTTTTAAAAATAAAATGGTATTTATGATATTATGATCATTATATAATGATAAAATTATACTTTCCATCTTACTATAATTATCATTGAAAATTTTAAATGTTACTCATGCGTATATATAACCTACCATGTCCATGACTATAGTATATATTATTTATCATTAAAATATTTCATGGTTGTTTTAAAATAATGATTTATGCATAAAAAATATAATTATTTCATCATTATTATTCTTGAAATGAAGTAACACCGACCTCATTGACCATAATCAAACTACCAAATTCATTTTGGACATACTAACTCAATATTATCAAAACATTCGACATTCAAAATTTAACTTAATTAATTAAGTAATTAACATTATAATGGTATTAAAATAAATTAAATGAATAATAAACCTAAAAATTGAACTTAATTAAGTTTATAATTAACATATGTTTACAATTTTTTAATATAAATAACATTTGTGACATGTCAAACCTGAGGTAAGCGATTTCATATCAATTTAATTTCATCAAAGAATGATTTTATATTATGAACCAATTAATTTATATTGTGTATATAGTTCCCTTTTACATTTAATATCATTAATCCTACAAATTTAATTTTAGTTTAAGTTTAAATTCATATTATTTCATCCAAGGGGATATGAATTAGAAGCTACCAAGTCATAAGTGCTTCATAACTCAACTTCTTTTCATTTTGTTATATTACTTATTCATTGTGTTTGATATTCTAAGGGTATGTCTATAATTATTTTTTATTACTTTATATTTTATTTACACTTATTTTATGTGTATATACATTTGATAGACATAGTCAACTCATTGAATAATTATCACTTCAATGGTTTGATATTTGTAAGATATTTCATTACAATATTTACTCCATTGTGATATATTTGGTATTGTCCACCAATTTATATTTATGATATGTATCTACTTATCATTGATGTAATATTTCATTAATATATATATATATATATATTCAAGAAATTTAATTTATTTATTCAAGTGTGTTATGGGTTTAAAAATTACCAAAGCGGTAAGGGTTTATTCCTCAATCTCATTTAAACGGGTTTATTTAGGCTTGATATTCCATTAAAGGAAATTATTTGATAATTTTATAATAAAACCCATTAATTTTTCACTCCTTGGGTAATTCAATATTTTTTCACATATGAGTTACATCTTCCTCTCTTTGGTATGTAAACTTATTGAGAGTTTTTTTTAAGAAAAATCCAACATTATTTCTTTTTTTAGTCGAAAATGATTTTCCCTCCATATCCCAGATTTTAAAAATGTTTTCATTAATATTTTCAATGTTATCCTATGATTTTTTGAAGTAATTTTAACCATGATTGAAAAATGTTTTAAAAAGAACCCTTTTCATTTTACAAATAAGTTACTTTTTGGATTTTTACTAAAAATATAAAAATAACCATCATTATTTAATGATCATTTTGTGGTATTTATGTTCATGAATGAAAAAAAAACTTATTTTTATTATACTAAACTATGGATATTCTATAATTATACATTACTTATTCATTATTTTTATGGTGTCTGTCCATTTAAATTGTGTGAACAATTGACATTAACTTTCTATGTTAAATTTTTATTCATTAACATTCCCTTGAAACATTCACTTTATAGTGACATGTGTACATTTAATTTTAATTAAAAATATATATTCATTATCATTTATATGATTATCTATTAAAAAATATATAATTTATACATATAGAGTTTTACATTGAATTTTATTCGATTGATTAGGGAAATATTTATATTTCTTATTCATTATTCAATACAAACATTTATTGATAAGGCATATTGTTTATGAATTTTATTGATTATTCAATATATAATCAATACATTAGACATGTATTGATGAGTGGGGATCAGTTATAGATAGCCTCTTGTTTCTTCAGTAGGTCTCTTGAGACAAATCAATAAGCTAGCACTAATTGGGTTGCAGGTGTATACCTACTCATCAAATAAAATGTCTTGGTATCAGGTCTTAATGGTACAAATATCAAGATGTATGAGATAATGATTTTGAATATTAATCATTTCCATAATTGAGAGTTTAATTATTATCATCCATGAGATTAATAAATTGATATTTTACTTGGATTCTTTTCATTATCAAGTTATTTATCAAATGGTATGTGTTCTATTTATTTATCATGCCATATTTATTATATGTTGTTCCTAACTATCATTGTACATAACCCTTAAATAGTATCTAAGATCACCCTTTATTTTTCTTATTTTTCCTAGTATATTAAAAAGGAATCTATGAATGAGTTAAAGGACTAAAGATATTTACATACACTATGTTCAATATTTATGTTTTCAAAAGTAATGTGAGATTTTGGTATATATCTAGTTTACCAAGTCTACACTAATACTTGGTCCATTGTGATATGATTCATTATATCATATTAAAATGTAATAAAGTAACCACTGGCTATGGGAAACTAGGACCAAGATCATTACCCTTTGTATTAGATAATGTTTAGTAGAATCCTTTGGAACTATATTTAAGAAAACACAGATTAGAATACATTACTATATAACTGACATTGAGGACATGTATATGTATAGGATAACATACAAAAATTTGGGTAAGTTAGATATTATGTGTAATTTTAAGAAATACATATGTGACTAGATATTACAAGTGGATGTGGTTTTGGAAGAGATGCATCTATGGTTAATAACCCCAATTAGAGTTTTTCCAATTATATATCTATCATAATTCTAGCTCACGATGAGTGTTCCCTTATAATGTACCTAGTTTGACACCACTAAGGGATATTATTTGGTCAATATACATTTTAATAATGAAACATTATCATGAAAGATAGAATATGCCTATCTAAATAGATGGTATTCCATAGTGATATAATAATACAACCATTTGGTCATGTATATGTTTTAACTAAGAGGTTATTTGAGGAAGAAAAATTTTATATTTTGTGGACACAAAATTTAGGTTACTAATATAATTTTGGGTCAATAAAATCATTGATATTAAATTAAAAAATATTAAATTAATATTATTTTATTTTTTTGGAAAACAATACAATGTATTGAAAATCGTAGTGCTTAAAATGTTATTTGATGATAAATTTTATTTTGATTATGTTTTTCACATTTTTGGTAATATTATCGGAATTATAAAAATATTGTTTTAGAAAAATAGATACTTATATGTTGAGTTACAGCCCACCACATCATGTAAGGTTTCGTGGTTTGAACCCACAACTAAAGGGAGATAAGGGTGTTTCACCTACCACTAGCCTTTGTGATGTTCATGTAATTATGTATTTTATTTATATAAAATGTTTTATTTTTGAAATATAAATTTATTTTGGGAAACATGTTCAAGGATGAAATATTTTTTATTTTGAGGTAAATAATTATATTTTTGGAGACATTTTATTGGGTTTAGGTAAATAAAACTATTTGGTATAATGTAACAAATTATTTGAGAATAATGCAATTAAATTTTTTTGGATGTTTGTTAAAATGTATAATATATACTTCGAGGTGAAAACATTATTTAATATTGATTATATTGAAGTTAGTTGGTATGTATTGATATTTATTTTTTTTAATAATCTAATTTGAACCATTGGTGGAAATTTTGATGTAAAATATATTATTTCTTCATACGAAGGATTATACATTTTTGATATTATATTAATTTATGTTAACCATTTCATTTTTCACTAATATTTAAAGAGGTTAGGAATATATTATTATTATTTGAAGGATATTATGATCCATTAAATTTTAATTTTAATTCATTAGGAATAAAAAATCCACAGTTGATATTCATTTCTTAGGGTAAGAGATGAAGTGGAAATTGATCAAAGCACAACCAAAGGATGAAATTATGCTTATGAAATAAAAATTAATCAATTAATTATATCTCATTATGTTATTATTATAGATGATAATTTAATTCATAAACTTTTGGAGAATTATCTTGAAACAAGAATGATATCCTATTATAATCACTTATGATGAATTGATTGTCTTTTCATCAACCAAAGAATTATGGCTTTGTGGTCATTAAATTTATCCTGAACATGTTATATATTACACTATATTAGTCCTTCGGTGATAGTTCTATTCACCATTTATATATTTTCACTTCCCATTACTATTTTCCTATTTAGAATAACAGTTTTGTGATATTCTAGATGTCCTATGTATTTCTCTTTCCCTCCTTTTAAGAATATGTATTATTAACCCTTTATGAACTGGGTTTTTGTTAAATAAAATTGAAAATTTCAAATCCTTTATTTTCATTCACATGTTAGAATTATGATGACGGAATTTATTAAAGGTGAGGATAATTTGACACCCAATGATTTTAAAAGAATAACATTATTTTTGATAGTTTATATGAGGTGAAATGCCAAGCCTAAACCAACTATGATATACTACTTAAACGTGATTGTTATAACATAGATGTTAAAATTAGTGTTATAAATATAAATAAGATCTTTATAAATTTATGTATAAATATTTTATATTAAGAATATGTTTTCATAAATGATGATTCGTTTTTTAGGAATGTATTTAGATGTTTAAAAAATTCATTTTTCATGAAAAATGGTCTGTTTATTTTTGTTAGAAAATAAAATAATAATTTTTTGTAGATTTTAGAAATTAAATTTTACAAAAGAAACTTGATTTTTTTTAATCAGAATGCCAAAATTAAATTATTGTGAATTTTTTGGATTTTTCTGGAAAAAATTATTTTTTTATTGAATAGTGAAAAATGCATCTTTTTGTAAAAATGCCATTTATTTTCAATAAATTAATAAATTTAATTAACCTATTATGTGATGAATTTGATTTCAAAGTAACATAAGTATTATTTATTTAAATTTAATATAATTAATTATATTAATATCATCTTTATAAAATATTTTAAAATGTGATTATTTTTAGTCTTAAAAACACAATTTTCTAAAAACTATTTTTAAGTGCATAAAATTTTTCCTTTTTAATTATTTAAAACAACCCCTAATAAAGAATGTTTTAGATTCAATTAATAAATTATATATCTAAATATTTTAATTTTATTTCATATAATGAATATTACCAGTCATAGAGTTAATGTAGAAATATTTAACTTGAAAAATGCATTTTCCTCAAATCTCACTTTTTTCATGCTTTGAAAAATAAATTTTAAATAAATTTCTACCACATATAGAGATAGTCTTTGGTAAAATGAATTAAATATTAAGAATTAGAATAATTTATATTATTTTATAAGGCCAATATAATTTTAGGTCACTAGAAATAGTAAAAATAGTAAAAAACTTCATCACCACAGTAAAAGAGTATCTCAGGTTAGGATATGATAAAACTAAGTGATACTGCCACTATTTTTTATCTTAATTCTCATTGGATGAATGTATTTATACATTTATCACATTAGGATCTACATTCAATTATTTATATTGAAATTTTCCATGAAAGTGACCATAAAAATAATTTAAGTAAATAAAAACACAGAAGGTAATCCCTTTTCCATTTTTGATCAAAATTTTATCTTATAAGTATAATTATAAATCTTCCATTTTGAAAAATTTTCTAGCACAGTGGGGATTAAAATGGGTTTACTGGGGGTTAGATAAATAGATAAGAGATAATTGACTATTTAAACATCTCTAAATCCTATCGGATAGTTATATACTAACATGTTCTATCCTAAAATAGAACTCCTTTCAATTTAGAAGTATTTGAATTTAATATGAATATATTATAGTTTTATACTTTTTTAAATTCTAAATGTGCCTCTCCCATTACTTATAAATGTTCACCCCTCTCCTCTCCTCTCTAAACATCAAGAAGAATTTGGATTATCCAATCCTATGACAAATACCTTCCTTACTTTTATCCCTACAACCTATATGCCTTGGAATGATTATAAATCCAATAAAATAAGTATTTAGGTATAATTATAATGGGATTGTCTAATGAATAGGTGTAACATCCCAAACTGAGATCCCAACAAACTGTGTCCTGAGCTAGTGGGTCACATGGCCTCAAGCACACCTCCCCATACGTGAGAGGCTTTCGACTAGAATTGAGAGTTTCAAGGTGGTACAATGGGGATAAAATAGCCTCATATCATAGGGTCACAATGAATACAAATGGATAAAATCAATAGAGGAAGATGAATATAAACAAAAAAAATAACAACATAGTAGAACAAAAAATATAACTCATATAATAGACATGTGTAAAAGCTTAAATAAATAGAACAACTCAATAAATAACTCAAAAGACACTAGGTAGTGTTATATACATGAATGAATTCTATGTTGATATACAAAAATGGGAATAGGGGGAAGGTAGATAGAATAACTAAAAAAAGAATAAAAAACTCCTCCACTAGTATATCAAGAAAATGCCCGATCCTCTGCTCCTAAGTTCCATCTATAAGTTGGAATTTTTAAAACCTGTATTAGGGCCTTTGAACTTATTCATACCAAAATTCAGATAATCTTCTAGAGTACCAAAGGCAAATCGAGTAGGGTGTGAGATAAAATAACTCAATAGGCCACCATCAAAGATTTCTACTCATAATTCAAGCAGTGCTCATAACTAAATAATGATCAAGTATAATAGAATAATAAATCAATGATGAATTAAAAAATAACCAGGATACTTAGGTTCTTGAAGGACCCCTGATGGCTCTACTTGCTTCATCTCATGTCCAGAATATGAGTATGAGGAGTAAACATATATATATAGTATTAATGTATATATATATAATATAATTATATATATTTTATCCACCTATATGAACCAATTATGTGAAAGTGTAAGTCACTATATACCTGGAGTAATAGTGCTTGAAAAATCGGTGTAGAACTCAAACATCCATGAACAATCTAATGAGTCTATAAGCTCAATCCAAAACTAGTACATTCCCTACATCCCATTAAGAGAGGGATATGTCATGCTTGTCACTTGGGATGGTGATTGTTCCAATATGTTAACACTCTAATAGGTACATTATGTGTCAATCCCAATGTCTAACTAGTTTCAATGGTGAGAGACATCGTTCTCAACAGCTGATGTAAGGAAGCATTATACAGTCATGCTCAAAAGATCCCTTACCATCATATAATGTCCTATAACAAGGCATATTTCTGTTTATAATATAATACATGAAGAAAACACCTCTCATGAATCTCATTATCCAGGATCAAAATAACAAGGGTTCTCAATTCAAATATTCATTTAACAAGGGATAACAATGGTGTGGCCTTACCACAATTCATAGACCATTCCATTATAATATAGTAATTACATTATAGGAAAAGAAAACCAACATTCCTTATACATTCCATTTATTCCAATTTATTTAATTCAAGGGAATTCAACCATTATGAATGAGTCATTTCATAGTGACATTCAATTTAATTCACTAAGTTTATGCAAATATATTAATAATTCATAGTAGGCACTAATGAAAAATAAAGTAAATCACTTCATGGAGGCATTGGTCTTCACATAAGCATGAGAAATGTTTTCATTTTCCAATGGATGAAAAGAAGATATATAATGGTTTTATGATCAACATAATAAAATTTTATTATATTAATGATACAAATTCATTATTTTAATATAGTTATTGAATATTTTGATAATTTTTTAGAAGAAAGAAACATGAAAGAGAATGTTTTGAACATATAAATATTCCTTGGATGATATCTTTTGAAAAATGAATTAAATTCTCTTGGATTGGTATTTTGTGAAGAAAAATATGTAACACAATAATAATGGTTTTGTTGAGGAATTTGGATTGGGATTTATCAATCTATAGGTCCCATAGTTTCTAAATAAGTTGGTTTAGTAGATGTTTTTTATAGGTGAGAGGAGTGAAACTTTTTTAAATAATTTTATCTTTAAAATATTGAAAAATACATTATCAGGGTAAAGTGGAAACATGTTAAACAATATTATTATATAGGATAAGGTCAAGTCTAAATAAACTCATATAATAAAATTCAAACACATTTTATAGATATTTGAATTCTAGTCCTCTATTTTAACCCCCACATTAACCATTTTAACCGTTACCATGATGACTAACTTTAACTATGGTGACTTAAATTTATGACTAAAAATGAAATAGTCATTGATACATAATTCTAATTTTATTATTAAAAATGTGTAATTAATTTTACAAAATTAAATTTCTAGAGGTGGTAAAATTAACTTTAATATAAGCACACCTAACCCAATAAAATTAGTTTTTTGAAGAATGATTTTTAAGAATAAATATGAATTTAGGCCAAAATCTTGTGTATAATTAATCCCCATTATTTTTATTGATTTACGACTATAAAATAAGACTTATGTGACTTTTAAACTAGCTTGGAACCAAAATTGACCTTGTGAATAATTAATAAAATGAAAATTTATGACATTGGAGTACCTCTTATTTTCCCTTATTCACCTACAAATCATCCATTTTAGTAAACTAAAAAAATAAACTTAAGCTAATTTTGAATTTTTTTTTCAAATATGAATTTGATTTAAAAGAATTAAAATTCTAAAACTTATAAATTTAACTTTTAAATAAAACTATATAATTTGTTGAAAATAATTCAGTTGTAACAAACTATTTATTTTTTGACTAAAAAATAATTATAGAGAATGTGAATCTATAAAATCATATTATGAATATTACTAAGAAATGAAATTTATTTATTATAAACATCATTGGGTTTTAAAATTCTTTACCCATTAAATAAATTTATTCCTCTCAATTTTATTCATTAATAAACATGTGAGGATATTTCTCTCTCATAGCCTTTTCATATTTCCTTATTTCTTCTTCAATCATATTGTTCTTCTATAAAAAAATAACCAGGTGAGTTATATTATTCCAAAACACCTAATCTCAGTAATAAATAATCTGAATTGGACATTCCTAATAAGAAACATTCTCCTATAATAGAACTACTTCATGGATCAAAAATGAGATACATCAGTTATATATTTTCTTAATAATGAAATATGAAATACATCATATACATGAGATAAAATTGGTGGTAAGGATAATATATAACTAATTAATATTAATTTCACTAGAATTCTATATGGGCTAATAAACCACATACTTAATTTTCATTTTTATCCAAAATGATTCACACCATTCCATGGAGGTGTATTAGAAAAAACATAGTCACCAATCAAAAACAAAAGATCTTTTCTCAAGTTATTTGTATAACTATTCTGCTTGATCTGAGTTTTTATCATATTGTGCTGAATCATCTTTAATTTTGAAAATATTATTTACCTATTAGGTTCCTGGAAACATTAATTCTGGGACTTCATACCAACATGTTTCATTACAAAACATCATCCTATACAATTCCTCAAATGGTTTCATCTATATGCTGGAATGAAACTCTTATTATAAAAAAATTACACTAATTCAAGATTTTGATCCCAAATTCCATGATATTCCAATGAGAATTCATAGAGAATATAATCTAAAATCTTAATTTTCCACTCTGAATGTCAATCTAATTAAGGTTGAAAATTTTTCAATAAAATTTAATTCAGTAACCAATGACTTCAAAATTCCATTCCAAAAATTATATGTAAATCTAGGATCATGATAATATATAATAAAGAGAGGGACTATGTGTAACCTAATTATCTCATTATGAAATAGTCAAGGAAGATGATATAAATACATAGTATTTTTGAATTGAAAAAAATGTTCAAATTTAGTCAAATGATAAAAAATCACAAATCAAATTATTACCTTGAGATATATTTGGTAATCCTACCGTAAAATCCATTTATATATTCTCCCATTTCCATTTTTCTACATGAAATGGATATAGCATCCCTTTGATAGTTTTCATTAAGCTTTAAGATGTTGACAATTCAAACATTTGACCATAAATAAGGAATATATTTATTCATACCATCCAACCAACAATATTCTTGACAGTCTCTATACATCATGGTTCTATCATGATTAATTGAATACAAATATTTGTGATATTAATTCAATAATTATTTTTCATCTATAAATAACTCGGTAAAAAAATCCCCTTTCTAAATATTATAACACCTTCTTTATCAATATTTAATACATGAAACAATCCTTCCATAACCAATTCAACCATTCTATACAAACCATTATCATCCTTATGATCCTTATTAATTCTTTCTGTGAAGTTTGATTATAAAAATACCTTATCCAAAATAGAAAATGTTTCCATATACAAAAAATCTAATCCCAGATTCATTAAATCATTAACTATTAAATATTTTTTCAAACATAGCATTGTTAATTATGTATTATCATTTAGACTCATGGAAACTTCTACATTGTAAAAAATTCCATGATGATAGTGAATCATGGAATAATAATCCTTTATCAATTCCAAAAATCTTCTTTGTCATGTACTAAACTCTATTTTGAATAAATATATATTCCATACTTTTATGATCCAAAAATGTATACCATTTCTCCCCATATAGAATACGCCTCTTAATTTTTAAAGAAAAAATTAATGCTTCGATCTCAATGTCATGTATAGGATAATATTTCCAATGGGGTTTCAATTATCATGATTCATATCTAATTATATTATCATATTGTAACAAAAAAACCAAGGCCCTTTAATTAATAATGACTATAATTAAAAAATATCAATATCTTGATGGCCAATCCAAAACTAGAGAAATAAACAGTCTTCTATTTAATTATTAAAAACGTTGTCACGCTCCTTTTTCTAAATAAATTGATCTCCCCTTAGATTTATCTTGGATAGTGGGTTAGATAATGGAAATTGTTTTCAATGAACCATATGTAATAGATTACTAGTCCCAGAAAACTACACATATCAACCACATTAGTATCTCTTGGCCATTTTTTCACCACTATAGACTTAGCAGGATCAATTTTTATTCCATATTTGGTTATAATATTCCTAAGGAATGAAATTTATTATAACTAAACATCACATATTATAAAATTTTCATAAAATCTATTTTATTTTAAGGCCTTCATAACAATATTTAAATTTTTTTAGAATCCTCATAACTTTTATAATATGTAGAATATTAGAAATAAACAGTGCCATAAATTTATCCAAATACTAATGAAAAAATATATTCATATGATTCCAAAAATATAAGAGTTGAATTCCTCAACCCTAAGGGAAATATAAAAAACTCATAATATCCATACATAGAATAAAATTTCATTCTAATAATGTATTCATCCATTAATTTCAGTTAGCGATATCCAAAGCTAATGTCAATCTTTGGAAATTACTTAACACCAAGGATTGGATCAAACAATTCATTGATATGAGGTAACTTATACTTATTCATAAATGTATTTTTATTGAGTTCTATACAATCAATGAAATCCTCATAGGACCATCCTTCTATTTAAAAAACAAAATAGGGTCACCCTAAGGTGAGGTTCTAGGGAAGATGAACCCTTATCAAATAATTCTCATAATTGATTTTTCTAGTTCCAATAACTATACTGGAGTAATTCAATAATGAGGTTTTAAAAGTGGATTAGCATATAGAAATAATTAAATGATGAATTTATCATCCTAGACATGAATAACACCATGTATTTCCTCTAGAAATACATCTAAAAAATCATTTACCAAAGAGAAACAACTAAGATGAATAGTTCATTTTTTCAATGAAAAGTGAGAGATAACTATCACCCTCGTATTTAATAAATTTTCCAACTTCTTTATATGTCACTAAATTTATGAACTCATTATTATATATAAACATACATTAAAAATTAAATATGATTTCTATATCTCTATAATCTATCATACCATGATAAACAAAAATCCAATTCAAAATAAGAATAAAAACAAACTATACTAATATAATGCCCTGACCCCATAAGCCCAGAGTTGGTGCATTATTACGTATCATTGACATGATCACAAAAGATCAAGTCTCAAAAGACTGATTAGTTTAGTAGCCTTGGAAGTACTAGATACATTCATAAGGTTTACATTACATAATAAAATGAAAAACTACAACAACATTGTTTCCATAGACAACACTGATATCCCATGGAATATCCTTGTAGGTCAGTCATAATATACTTCTTCGCATCTTGGAAAAAATATAATATAGAAAGGTTTGATCTCAGATGCTCAGTAAGGATAACAATATAGCGGAAACTTTCACAAATAAGCATAAACATTTAAGGAAATATATAAGACTAAAACAAAAGCCTTTTAAACTTTAACTTTAGCATAATATGGAAAAGATAAAATCAAATAATTCCATTTACTTATTCCCATGGATATTCTACTAGTCAAATAATCACATGAAAAATCAATATCCACTTTCATAATGATGGAATTCATAATTTCAGGCTTTCATAACCACATAGTCAAGGCCTTGTGCCAATACTACAAATAAGATTTATTCATGGCCTTGTGCCAAGACACTAGTTTGTCTCATGAGACCTACCGATGCATCGAGGAGCTATAGAGGCCTCCACTTGTCACTTACTATGTTCAATGCATTCCTCATAAGAAAAGGTTTAAACATAACATAAACATTCATATTATAACTAGCATAGGAAATGTAAATACTTTATCCATAAACCATGAATGGTATGAAATAACACATCCACAATCGAACATGTCACAAAACCTTCAATACTATATAGAGGTTTTGTATCATAATAAATCAACTTCAAACAAACTTAAAATCCATCAAAGGATGTTGACATAGATGAAATCAATACTTTTTAGAGAAATATATCTTTCTATTTTGAAATCATTTAAAATTCATGTAATTATAAAAGAAAACATTTATTTCTGAAAATATTCTTATAAGCTTGTAAGGGAAGCATCAACAATGTTATAATGGTAAAAAATAGCTGCACCCGCCGTATAAGTTAAAGAAAATACATTCTTACCTTAATTTTGTCGAAAAGGTTATAAAGGACCTTGTTTGGAAAATGATGGAAAGATTAATTTATAAACATATTATAAAATCAAAAAAAGGGTATAAATGACTTTAACCCATAGTCTATAAAATAGTAAGAATTTTTTGAAATACATTTTTAAGAAACATGGATGTGGATGATAAAGAGGTCCTAGTAGATAATTATGTTTAAACAACCTCGGATAATGAAGATATTTTATAATTAACCCTTACCTTGTACTTTTCCTTGGTCGATGGTAGGTAAACCTCCTGTATAATGGTGAAATAATTGTTATTAAATTATACAAGAATCATATACATTAATATGATATCATATATTATTTTTTAACATTGCTTTGTTAATAATATCTTTGTATTATTGTCTTTTCGGGTGTTAACTGATTCGTTTTCCTTTGTATGCTTTGTTAGATAAGTAATGTTTGTTATGGATAGGATGTATCTTATTCATATTTAAAATGAAATTAATTCATTAAAAATTATTTTTAATCATCTAATTAAATTAATCTTGAATGGATACGATGTGGAATGAATCTCATCGCGTTCGTGGAGACGGTAATCCGTACATACGCACGAGCGACAATATCATTCTTTTGATATTAAAATAATATATAATTGGATGGTATATCATATATAAAGAATAATTATCATGTTATATTTATTATTTACATCAATTACACATCATTATTATACCCATCCAAATAATAATGTATTGAATAACAATTACACCACGACGTGGAGACGGTAAGTCGTACGTACACACATATGGTGACATGTCATTCAAAGGATGGATAGAATAATGAATATGGTTGTAACATATTTATAATAACATCATAGTATATATAAGATACTAGATTTATTATTTTATAATGGAAATAACAAATAAAGAAGAAGTGGAAGAAGAAAGGAACTTGAAAGAGGTGAGGAAATATTTACCTCTTCTTCGGGTTCTTCCTTTTGATTTGATCAAAAGAGCTCCTTAGGTTGGTTTTATGACTAAAGGAGGGCCTATAGGATGAAGGGAGGACAGTGTAGAGGGTATTTGGGCAGGTTTTATCCAAGCCAAAAGGCTTTGAAGGTTTTAATTTTATGGAAGGTGGAGTTCCCTTTTATAAGAGGGGTGAGGGGTACCTTAGGAAAAACTAGAAAAATTATTTTATAATAAAATAATTTTTGGTTCCTAATTGCTAAAAAATGAATTATTTTAAGGATAAGGTGGGGATAGGTAGAAAACTACTCAACTAATAGTTTTTATATAGGTTTGGGTCACCATATTAACTTTATTTTATAGATTTAACACTTAGTTAAATAGTCTAACATTTACCATGTCTCTTTGTATTTTTATATTATATGGTTAATAAACATACCATAAACTTCCAAGAGAACCCCAATAGGTTCATTAATGGAACATGTATTATTATTTAGTCCCTTTTTTTGAACCTTATAGTTTTAGGAATATTATATCAACCAATAATATTTTATTTGTTTTAAAAACTCAATTATGTCAATTTTGTCATTATTTAATAATTTATTTTTGTTAAAGTCATAACAACATTATTACTTCAAAAAAATCATTAAATCAACTTTAATATGTCATATTCACCAATTAAATTATTTTATGTCATAAATACTTTGAAATTATATTTATTTTAGTATTTATAATACAATTTATTTGATTCTTTTATTAATAAGGTAATTACTGAATCATTATTGTGTCATAAATAAATTTAATTATTTAATATCTAAAAATTATAAATAAAATACCATTATATAGGAAATATTTTTATATTTATAATTATTATTTATAGTCGAATAGATCAATTATATAAACTCATATAAAAAGTTTTTTACTAAAAGATATTTGCTTTTGTTATTTTTGTCTCTACTTTAAATTATTTAATATATAATGTCATTATCACATACAAGTGGCTCCATGGGGTCCCGAAATTGACCCAAGGATGACCATGGTCGGAAATGTATCATAACATTGGGTTAGGACATGTGTTAGAGTAATTTAATATTATTATAATATTATTTTTTAACTTTATTTACTGGATTTACCCCTTTAACCACGATAAATAAAATATTTATTGAAGTAAATATTCCTAATGTATAAAAATAAAAGTTATTTATTTACACAATTTGTACCTCCTGATTAAAAATATGGAATCCATTTTTCTAAATTCAAAACACAAAAGTGGCATAAATTAATTTAAAATTAATTCCTATTGTTAAAACAAAAAAGCGTGTTTTTAAGAAATAATAACTATCAATAGATTGACACAAGCTTATGTCCTGTTTAAATGTGAAATTATGTCCAATGACCAACATTGGATTAAATGGTAAAAATATAATCTAATTATATTTAAAACCCACTCAATAGTATGATTTATCACTATAACTTACTTTGATTAAAAAAGTTGTTTTTAATTAAAATTTAGTATTTTTCACTATTCATCAAAAACTGAATGTTTTCAGAAAAATACCAAAAAATCAACCTAAGCTAATTTTGATATTACAAACCCAAAAATGATGTCCATTTTGAAATATAAAATTGATAAAATTTCAAAAATTGGGTATTTTTATTCATAACGACTAGTTTGATTGGTCGCGATGTGCTAGAATCTCGAAGTTGCGTACAACGCAAGCTATTGCATTATTTAAAGGGAAACGTACAGTGGAAGCTTGGGGGGTTACATTCTCCCCTCCTTAAAATAATTTCCTCCTCGAAATTTGTAGAATATTACTGCATAAAAAGACTCGGGTAGTTCTTCATCATAAGTTCCTCAGGTTCCCACTTTGCCTCTTCCATCTTATTGTTTCTCCATAGAACTTTTACCAGATGAGTCGTCCAGTTTCTCATCACTTGTTCTCTTGTACCAAGAATCTTGACAGGCTCTTCGCAAAAAGAAATATCGGGTTCTAGATCTAATTTCTCATATGTGAGTACATGCGTTGGGTCAGGCATGTATTTTCTCAACAGTGATACGTGGAACACATCGTGAACTTTGGAGAGACTTGGCGGCATTTCCAACTGGTAAGCTACAGTCCCAATTCGTTCTAGAATTTCAAAAGGTCCGATGTACATGGGACTCAATTTACCTTTCTTACTGAAATGTATAACACCCTTCCATGGAAATATCATCAAGAAAACATGATCTCCTACCTAAAATTCCAAATCCTTCCTTCGGTTATCGACATAGCTCTTCTGCCTACTTTGAGATTCTTTGATGTGGGTTTGGATTACCTTCACCTTTTCCATCGTTTCCTCCACAAGTTTTGGGCCTACGAGTTTTCTTTCACCAACATCTTCTCAACAAGTTGGTGTGCGACATCTATTTTTATATAACGCTTCATATGGTGCCATCTGAATACTTGAATGGAAGCTACTGTTATAGGAAAATTCTACTTGAGGTAAATATTGATCACACAATCCTTGAAATTCAAGTGAGCATGATCTCAACATGTCTTCTAAGATTTAAATATTCTGTTCTTATTTTCCATTAGTTTGGGGGTGGTAGGAAGTGCTCAAACGAAGTTCAGTATCCAGGGTTTTCTGAATACTTTTCGAGAATCATGATGTAAAACATGGACCACGATCAGAAACAATCGATAGGGGTACTCCATGAAGCCTCACAACTTCATTAATATATATTCTTGCTAGACGTTCAATTGGTAAATATTCTCTTATAGCAAGAAAATGTGCTGACTGGGTAAGATGATCATCAATGACCCATATTGCATCATTACTTCTAGGTGTCTTTGGTAGTCCCATAACAAATTTCATCGTGATATTATCCCATTTCCACTCAAGTATGGTAAGAGGTTACAAGATTTCTCCAGAATGTTGTCTTCTAGCTTTCACATGTTGACAAACCATACATCTTGACACAAAATCAGCAATCTCCCTCTTCATGTTGTCCCACCAAAAATGTTCCTTCAAATCTCTATACATTTTGGTGCTACCAGGTTGTATAAAGAAATTGGAGATATGAGCATCATATAACAATTCCCTTTTCAAATAAGGTATATTAGGATCACAAATTCTCTTCCCAAATTTTAAAATCCCATCTTCATATACGAAGTTGATCAATCTCCCACCATCCACAAATTTAATATTCTTTTGATATTCCTCATCATTATCCTGAGAACTTTTTATCCTTTCTTATAAAGATGGTTTGGCAACAATTTGAAAAATCATTAATGTTTCACCTTCCATGTTTGTTCCTATATCCATCTTTACTAGATCTATGAAAATAGGATCCCTTTAAACTCTCATCTGGTTCAAAACTCCATGATATTTTCTGCTCAAAGCATCTGCCACCTTATTTGCCTTCCCTGGGTGGTAGTGTATCATGCAATCATAATCCTTGAGTAGTTCAAGCCATCTCCTTTTCCTCATGTTGAGTTATTTCTGTGAGAAAATATACTTCAAACTCTTTTTATTGGTATATATATCACATTTTTCACCATAGGGATAATGTATCCATATCTTCAAAGCAAAGATTAGAGCTTCTTACTCAAGATCATGAGCAGGATTGTTTTTATCATGAATTTTTAGATGTTGTGATGCGTAGGCAATAAGCCTATCATTCTGTATAAGGACACAACCAAGTCCTTTCTTTGATGCGTCGCTATAAAAAAACCAATCATTCCCCAAGGGTAGATTCAATATAGAAGAATTGACTAATATTCTCTTCATTTCTTTAAAAAATTCTTTATACTATTTTTTCCAAACAAATTTAAACCCTTTTTTGTGAGCTTTGTTAATGGGTTAGCCAACCGGGAAAAATTCTGGATGAAACATCGATAATAATCTGCTAAACAAATAAAACTGTGAACCTCAGTTATACTCATCGGTGCTGGACATTATTGGATTTCTCTTGTCTTAGAAGGATCAATAGAGATTCCATCCTTATAGACAATATGGCTAAGAAAAGAAATCTCCTAAAGCTAGAATTCACACTTGCTAAACTTCCCATATAATTCGTGTCTTCTAAGAGTCTTCAATATAATGCACAAGTGATTTTCATGACCTTCATATATTTTGGAGTATACCAAGATATCATCAATAAATACCACTACAATGTAATCAAGATATTCCTTGAAAACTCTATTAATTAGATCCATGAAGACAGAGGGTGCATTAGTCAATCCAAAAGGCATTACTGTAAACTCGTAATGCCCATACCTAGTTCGAAATGTTGTTTTCGGAATGTCTTCCTTCTTCACACACAACTGATGATATCCAGATCGAATTTCAATCTTTGAAAGGTATTGACCTCTATGAAGTTGGTCAAATAAATCATCAGTGCGAGGTAGGGGATACTTGTTCATTATTGTTATATCATTGATCTCCCTATAGTCAATGCACAACCTCATAGATCCATCTTTCTTCTTAACAAAAAGAATAAGGGATCCTCATAGAGAAACACTAGGGAGAATAAATCCCTTATTAATCAATTCTTCTAGTTGTTTCTTTAGTTCCATTAATTTCATAGTAGCCATTCTATAAGGGGTCTTCGATATGGTCCTTGAACCATTAATTAAATTGATGGAAAACTCAATTTGTCATTCTGCAGGATGTCCAAACAAATCCACTGGAAACACATCAACATATTCTTTCACAATAGGTATATCCTCTATTTGAACACTCCTTTCCTCACCCACAATTATTTCATTATCTTCCTCTCCAATAATTGAATTTAGTTGAGCTAATGGTGGTGGATCTAGATAAGAATTAGGTGGTGACTTTTCTACTCTAAAGATAAGGTACTCTTTATCATTATCAAAAATTGTAACTTCCTTCTTCTTACAATAAATTTTTGCATCATAGTCCAAAAGCCAATACATTCTGAGGATTATATCAAATTCAATCATGGGTATGACGATGTGATCAGTAGATAAATAACGTTTAAATTCCTTAATGGGAACTGATTCACAAATATTTGTTGCAATGATACTTCCCTTAAGAGTTTTGACTGACAAATCCCTTGTTAAATCAAATTGGAAATATCTAATTTTCTTAGAAAACTGGGAAGATATGAAAGAATGCGATGATTCAGAATCAAATAAAGCATTTTCTACACTTGAGGAAACCATTAAATTACCTTCTACTACATATTTTGGAGATTCAGCCTTAGTAGTAGTGATAATATAATCTTGACATTGATCACTTGGCCTTTTCTGAGGTAAGTTCCCATGACGCTAAGGATATTCATTCACATAATGCCCCCTTTATCTACAATTGTAGCATTCAACATTGACAACCTCTTTCTTCCCCTTGTAATCACGAGCATGGTGACATTTTTAACCACACTTATAACAGACTCTCATTCTCTTCAGGCATGTACCAGGGTGTTTCTTCCTACATTTACTGCAGTATGGATATTCAACTTTTCCCTTCTTCCCCTTATTTCCTTTTCCAGAGTGTTCAGCAGATCTCTTCTTCTCTTGCTTTGCTTTAAATTCATAATACTTATAGAATTTTTTTTTCTTTTTTTCATAGAACATGAGACATTATCTTGATACAACGAGAAGGATTGTGAGACTAATGCTCAATGGAGAAATTGTTTTAACCCATAAAAGAAAAGATCAATATTAATTCTTGGGTTATGTATAAATCTGCAGCATGCCTCACTAACCTTGTAAAGTTAGCTTCATACTTTGCGACATTCTCATCCTCCTTTTGCCTCAGACTCAGAAAGTGTCTTTCCATATCTTCTCGATGGTCATGATGAAAGTATTTTTCTAAGAAAATTTCTTCAAAATCCCTCCATTCCATATTTGATACTTCATCATCTTCCTTTGTGTTTTGAATCAATGACCACCATTGATCAGTATCTCCAATGAGGTAGTAAACTGCCATGACAACTTTTTCCCTTTCATTACTCCCCAAGCTGTGGAATATTTTCTCTAAGGAATTTATCCATTGCTCAGCTAATAGTAGATTTGTACCCCCATTGAATGTTGGTGGTTGTAGCATCATGAAGCGATCTAACATTGATCCTCCATGATGTGGATCAGGGTGCTCCATATGGGTAAAGTTATTATTCATAACCTGAGTCAGTTGTCCCAATATAGTGATAAGCGGATCAGCACCAGTTGTATCACCAGATCCACTATAATTATCTTGATCAAGACAGAAATCCCCACATGGAGTGCATGCATTGATACGGTTTCCATTCCCTCCACTAGGCACTATTTCTAAACAATAGCATAAACTAGATTAGTTTTTGAATCCCAATACATAAATCCAAACTTGTAAAACACTTAACATAAATTGAATAGTTTATGGATATAATCCAAAATCATAAAAAAATGTTTTCTTTGAGGAAGTATATACTCATAAACTCTTCATAATGGTTTGTATAGAAAATGAGAATTATCCTAAGCATATCCCCCATGAGTGTCATAACCAAGAGTGCAGTAAGGCCCATTGTCGTGCACCAATTCCCATTCAAGTCTAGCTCAAAGCGGTGTTTTCGGGTTTTACCCCTAGGTACATCTATGCCAGAGCCACCTCTACCTGCTCGTATCCATATTGGGATGCATTTCTTGGAAAACTCACAAAATATCTACAATACCAAAATTCTAGGAAGTTCTTCTATACTAATCCTCAAAGTCTATCTTAGGGATATGTGTTGTAATCAGAGTTTATCTAAATCTAGATTCCAAGGTTTGTACTAAACATCCTCTGATACCAACCGTAACGACCCGACCCTATAATCCCAGAGTCGGCGCATTATTATGTATTATTGGCATGATCACAAAAGATCAAGTCTCGAAAAACCGATTCGTTTAGTAACCTTGTAAGTACTAGATACATTCATAAGGTTTACATTAGATCATAAAATAGAAAACTACAACAACGTTATTTCCATAGACAACACTGAGATCCCATAGATTATCCCTATAGGTCAATCATAATATACTTATTCACATCCTTTTAAAAATAAAACACAGAAATGGGTGAGTTCATACGCTTAGTAAGGATAAAAATATAGTGGAAACCTTCATAAATAAGAATAAACATTTAAGGAAATGTATAAGACTAAAACAAAATCCTTTTAAACTTGAACTTCAGCATAATATGGAAAAGATAAAATCAAATAATTTTATTTACATATTCACATGGATATTCTAATAGTCGAATAATCACATGCAATATCAATAGCCACTTTCATAATTATGGAATGCATAATGCTAGACTTTCTTAAGCACATAGTCAAGGCCTTATGCCAAGACTAAAAATAAGATTTTGTCAAGGCCTTCTTTCAAGACACTAGTTTGTCTCATGAGACCTACTGATGCATCAAGGAGCTATAGAGGGCTCCACCCGTCACTTTCTAAGTCCAATGCATTCCACATATGAAAAGTTTTAAACATAACATAAGCATTCATATTAAAACTAGAATAAGAAATATCAATAATTTATCCACAAACCATGAATGGTATAAAATAACACATCCACAGTCAAAAATATCACAAAACCTTCAATATTATATAGAATTTTTGTATCATAATAAATCAACTTCAAACAAATATAAAATCTATCAAAGGATGTTGACATAGATGAAATCAATACCTTTTTAGAGAAATATACCTTTCTATTTTGAAATCATTTAAAAGTAATTTAATTATAAAAGAAAACATTTATTTTTGAAAATATTTTTATAATCTTGTAAGGGAAGATTCGACGATGTTATAATGATGTAAAATAGGTGCACCCACCGTATAAGTTAAAAAAATACATTCTTACCTTAATTTTGCCGAAAAGCTTTTAAAGGACCTTGTTTGGAAAATGATAGAAAGATTTCTTTATGAACATCCTTTAAAATCCAAACAAGGGTATAAATGACTTTAACCCATAGTCTATAAAATAGTAAGAATGTTTTGAAATACATTTTTAAGAAACATGGATGTGGATGATAAAGAGGTCTCAGTAGATAATTACATTTAAACAACCTCAGATAATGAAGAGATTGTATAATTAACCCTTACCTTGTAATTTTCCTTGGTCGAGGGTAGGTTAACCTCCTGTATAATGGTGAAATAATTGTTATTAAATTATACAAGAATCATATACATTAATATGATATCATATATGTTCTTTTAAAAATGCTTTGTTAATAATATCTTTGTATTATTGTCTTTTCAGGCGTTAACCGATTTGTTTTAATTTGTATGATTTGTTACATAAGTAATGTTTGTTATTTATAGGATGTATATTATTCATATTCATAATAGTATTAAGTCTTTAAGCATTATTTTTAATCATATAATGAAAATTAATCTTGAATGGATACGATGGGGAATGAATCTCATTGCATTCGTGGAGACTGTAATGCGTACACATGCACGAGCAACAATATCATTCTTTTCATATTAAAATAATATATAATTGGATGGTATATCATATATACCAAATAATTATTATGTTATATTTATTATTTACATCAATTACACATCATTATTATACCCATCCAAATAATAATGTATTGAATAACAGTTACACCACGACGTGGTGACGGTAAGTCGTACGTACACACGTATGGGGACATGTCATTAAAATGATGGATAGAATAATGAATATGGTTGTACAATATTTATAATAACATAAAATTATATATAAAATAAAGTAGTTATTATTTTATAATTTAAATAACAATGGAAGAGGAAGTGGAAGAAGAAAGAAACTTGAAAGAGGTGATGAAATATTTACCTCTTCTTCAGGTTCTTCCTTTTGATTTGATCAAAAGGGATCTTTAGGTTGGATTTATGACTAAAATAAGGCCTCTAGGATGAAGGTAGGAAAGTAGAGAGGGTATTTGGGTTGGTTTTGGCTGATCCAAAAGGCTTTGAAGGTGTGAATTTGAGGGAAGTGGGAGTGCCTTTTTATAAGAGGGGTGAGGGGCACCTTAAGAAAAGCTAGAAATTTTATTTTATAATATAATAATTTTAGGTTTCTAATAGCTACAAAATAAATTATTTAAAGGCTAAGGTGGGAATAGTTTAAAAACCACTCAACCAATAGGTTTTAGACAGGTTTGGGTCACCATATTAACTTTATCTTTTAGATTTAACTCTTAGTTAAATAGTTTGACATTTACCATGTCTCTTTGTATTTTTATATTATATGGTTAATAAACATACCATAAACTTCCAATCGAACCCCAATAGGTTCATTAGTGACACATATAACATTATTTAGGCCCTTTGGCCGAACCTTAGACTTTTATAAATATTATATCAACCAATAATATAGTATTTGTTTTAAAAACTCAATTATGTCAATTTTGACATTATTTAATAATTTATTTTTGTTAAAGTCATAATAGCATTATTACTTCCAAAAAAATTCATTAAATCAACAATAATATGTCATATTCACCTATTAAATTCTTTTATGTCATAAAAAATTTGATATTATATTTATTTTAGTATTTATAATATAATTTATTTGATTCTTTCATTAATAAGGTAATTATTGCATCATCATTGTGTCATAAATAAATTTAATTATTTAATGTATAAAAATTATAAATAAAATACCATTATGTAGGAAATATTTTTATATTTCTAATTACTATTTATAGTCTAATAGATCAATTATATAACCTCATATAAAAATTGTTTTACTAAAAGATATTTTCTTTTGTTATTTTTGTCTCTACTTTAAATTATTTAATATATAATGTCATTATCACTTAAAAGTGGATCCATGGAGTCCCAAAATCGACCCAATGATTCCCATGGTCGGATATGTATCATAAAATAGGGTTAGGACATGTGTTAGGGTAATCTAATATTATTATAATATTATTTTTTAACCTTATTTACTGGATTTACCCCTTTAACCCCGGTAAATAAAATATTTACTGAAGTAAATATTCCAAATGTCTAAAAATAAAAGTTACCTATTTACACAATTTGGACCTCATGATTAAAAATATTGAATCCCTTTTTATAAATTAAAAATATAGAAGTGGTAGAAATTAATTTAAAATTAATTCCCATTGTCAATACAAAAAGCGTGTTTTTAACAAATAATAATTATCAAAAGATTGACACTTGCTTCTGTCCAGTTTAAATGTGAAATTATGTCCAATGACCAACATTAGATTAAATGGTAAAACTACAATCTAATTATACTTTAAAACCACTCAATATTATAATTTAGCACTATAATCTATTTTGATTAAAAAAATTGTTTTTAATTAAAATTTAGTACTTTTCAATATTCATCAAAAACTGAATGTTTTCAGAAAAATACCAAAAATTCACCTTAATCTAATTTCGATATTCTGAACCCAAAAATTAAGTCCATTTTAAAATATAAAATTGATAAAATTTCAAAAAGTGGGTATTACTATTCATAACAGCTAGTTTTATTGGTCGTGATGTGTTAGAATCTCGAAGTTGCATACAACGCAAGCTATTGCATTATTCAAAGGGAAACGTACTATGGAAGCTTGGGGTGTTACAACTAAGGGTAAGAAAACTATATTTTATATAAAAACCATTCCAAACATGATAATAAAATTTTACCCATAAATATTTTTTTCTTTAATACTTACACTAAGAGTTTTTACCAAAAGTTATTCATTTATTTCATGAGGTGATAATTACATTTTACTAGAAAATTTCCTAGAAACCAAAGAATGTGTAGATTATGAATCAATAAATACATTAGAATTCGTTGAGTAAACAACTAATTTATCTATCATTTGACCATTTTATATCCCTTTATATATAGTATAAAATTATTTTTCCCCACCCTTCTACTTAGGGTAATTATGATCTCAAACCTTCATACATTTCTTCTTATGAACATTTTCATATGGGGCTATCTTGTCACAATAAAAAAAACTTTACTGCATAATTTTCATAATTGATATTTCTCTATTATATGTGTCCATAAACCTGATTCCACAACTTAACACACTATTAACACTTTCTATATCTTATGATAATAAGTAGAATAATTTTCTCCACACTTATCGTAAGAGTGAAGTTTAATTTTCCTACCTTCAAATTTCTTCAATGGATTCTTCCCCACTGTTTCCCACATGTATCATTTTTTATAATTGTTTTTATAAAAGTTAATTAACTCTATATCGACCTTCTAACCACATAAAACAATTTCATTATAACTTATGAAATCAAGAGTATCCAAATACCATTATAAAAATGGTTAAAATGATGAGTAAAATTGATCAATTTTAATATCATGGTCTGAATAAATTTTTATTCATACCTATACAATCTGGTTAAATTTTATTCATACACTAACCCTAACTCTTATCATTTAACGCCAAAAAACTATCTTTCCATCCTAATTAAAATAGCTTTAGGGAAATATTTTTTAATTAAAATATCCTTAGATCTCATCTATTCTATAGTATGGATCTAATAATTTCCCTTGGTAGTTTTGATTGACAACCACTACTGATCGATATCACCTTCAAAACTACACATATTAATAGTTACCTTTTGATTGTATAAAATTCCCAAAATAATAAATATCTTATCCTAGGATTAATCCGTCATTTATTTTCTACTTGGTATGAGGTTTCAATAAAGGTCTGAGTGTTTTTTTCATGTTATTTTTCTCTATAAACATGTTTATCTATAGAGAATTCAATACCACCCTTTCATGGGTGCCACCATTAATATCCTATTTCAATTAAGTTAACACAACCATAAACTACTCATCTCGCACTCCAATTATTCCAAATCATTGGTTCTGAATAATATTATCCCATTATTACATACCTACCACATTCTACATTATTCCTATAAAAACCCATTCTAAAATAGATATGGATTAGATAAATAAATATGGAAACACTTTAAGATTATCTCATGAATATATAACCATACATTATAACCCATAAGGTTTATTTATTTATAATATCCTAACCTTTAAATATATCATTAAATTTCTCTAAAACCAATGATAAAAACATGTAACATAGTCAAAGAGTAATTTCATGATTTATAATAAGAGTATAATATTCCAAAAAAATTGGAACTTTTAGTCATACAGTGTTGTAAAATTTGGAAAAAAATAAATAATAAAGTGAAAACTCCCACATGGTGTACATTTCTTCCAAAAAACAAGTCCTTATGTTTAAAATCATGTCTCATTCATGAAAATTTTTCTTTGTTCAAGAGATGACACAAATAAAGAATAATTTTCCATTATATAGTTTACATTCATACTTAGGACCTATAAAAAAATTTAAAACATGGTATGAGCATAAAAATATCATTACAGGATATAATAAGGATTTAAACATATTATTTCATTAAAAATAAATAAAATCAGTAAGGAATTTTGACTTTTTTACATAATAAAATTTGAGCTCAATAATCATTTTCTTTCTCATGAAATCAAAGTTATTTCCAAAATATTTTTATTGAACAATTTGTAATAAGAATAAAGGAAAAATTATAATCATTATTATAGAATCCCAAGTATTTATAGAATAATACATTTCCATATATATTATTAATTATTAAGAAGATATTAATTTTATGTTAAAGAGGACACTTTTTCTGATAGCGTAGTTGACACGCAACAACAGGTTTCTCTAAAATCATTCATTACACACAATAGTGAATTATATAATAATAATATAATTATTTTAAATGGTAGTGAACACCTAGTCGTTGTATTGGAAGGAATGAGAAGAACTAACTAAAATATTATCATACTTGTTTTTTAAATGTTTTTATATGTATCCAATAAATTTTAGAGGCTTAAAAGTAAAATGAATCCAATTTTAAGCATAAAATACTCTAATATTTTTAAAAGGAAATTTTACCACCTTTTGATGAAGAATACTTTATAAATATAGTTTTTGTCACATTTATATGTTCAATTTAAAAAAATGAATTTCTTCTTTATAATAAGAACATCAAAATTTACTTTGGATGAATTTTGTTATTTTTCTAAAAATATTCATATTTTTTTGAATAGTGAAAAATACTGCATTTTAATTCAAAACTGCCTTTTCATCTAATTTATTTATATTGTTAGATTGTACTTTTAATTGGTTTTAAAGTGTAATTGGATTATATTTTTATAATTTAATCCAATTTTTGTCATTATAAGTAATTTTACATTGAAATTGGACATAAACATATGCCAATTTTTTGGTAGTTTTTACTTCTTAAAAAACCGCTTTTTGGTTTTAACAACGTGAATTAATTTTAAATTAATTACTACAGCACGTGTGTTTTGAATTTGGAAAATGGTTTCCATATTTTGAATAAGTGGGTTCAAATTTTGTAATTAGGTACCATTTATTTTTAGACATTATGAATAGTAACTCCGGTATTTATTTTATTTACCATGGTTAAAGGTTAAATTTGGTAAATAAGGGTAAAAATAATATTATAAATTTACCCTAACAATTTTATTAATCTTATTTGATGATATATTTCCGTCCATGAGCATCCTTGGGTCGATTTTGGGACCCCATGGATCCACTTGGGAGTGATAATGACATGTTATATTAATTAATTTAAAGTAAAGAGAAATATGACTTAAAATTGTATCTTTTACTAAAAAAATTAAGCGGGGTTATATAATCGCTGTCTTATACTAAAAATAGTAATTATAAATCTAAAAATATTTACTATATCATGATATTTTATTTATAATTTTTATAAATTATATAATTAAATTTAATTATGACACAATGATGACGAAGTGATTGCTTCATTAATAACGAATTCAAATAAATGAGATTATAAATATTAAAATAAATTTATTTTATAACTTATTATTCCATAAAAGATTTTGTAGGATGATTATGACTTGTTTTATTTGAATTAATTAATTTTTTTCTAAATAATAAATTCGTTGTGGATTTTTAAAAATCCATGACATGAATAGTATAAAAATTAACAAAAACAAGTTTTAAAACAAATACTATTTTATTAAATGATATAATTGTCCTAAAACTATAATATTTTTCCAAATGACTTAGATAATGTTGAAAATGTCATTAATGAACCACTTTTTGTTATCTTGGCATTTTATAGTAACTATATTAAACTAATAGTATGAATATACAAGAAGACATGGTAAGAGTTAAATTAGTTAACTAAGGGTTAAAGATAAAAGATAAGGTTAAATTTATGACCTATACTTGTTTAAAACCTATTGGTTGAGAGTTTTTCTACCCAAAAAAATATCATATTTGAAATAATTGACTTTGGGACCATTTGAAACCGATAATCACTTTATAATAAAATAATATTTCAATGCCTTCCTGAAGTGCCCCCCTCCTTCTTATAAAAGGGCATCACCTCTACCCATTTAAACACACATATCAATCCCATTGGCTCACGAAAATTCTGCCCAAATTAGCTCCCAAAATCCCTCCATTTCTTATAGAAGACTTACTATGGGTAGAAGTCAATTCAAGAAATTATTTTGGATCATATCAAAATAAGTTACCCGATTTAGAGGTAACATCTTCTCTCAAGTTCTTTTATTTTATTTTTCTTCTCCACTCCTTATGCTCTTATTATTATATGATTACATAACAAAAAAATTATCCTAAATATACTAGGATGTTTTATTAGAAGTATTCTAACTACACTTACACACACCTCCATCTAATGGATACGAATATATAGTTTATGTATACTGCGAACTACTGCCTCACAAAATGATGATTATTCAATTTTCTCCTACCACCTCTCATAGTGGCCATTATGATTGTGTTGTATTTATATATATAATATGTGTTATATTTATATTGTGTCTTTGATTCTGTAATTTTTATTTATAGACATACATTTATGCTTTTCATGATGTGTAAATACGATAGTTTCATTTGAGGAAGTACGGACTACCACCACCTCAAAGTGATGTGACTCATTCATGCCATACATAGAATGAATAAAGTATGAAATTAATGAAATTATTTAACATATATAACATATTATGTTATACTAGAATTATAATATACCTATTTATCATTTAGTTTTCATTTCTTTAATATGACAAATAAATTAAAGTAGCATTCATACGTACGTACGACCTACTGTCTCCATGAATGGTGCATTTTATTTATTATCTAAAAATGTTATAGAATATTATAAATACATATATACTGAATATATATGATATTTAAATCATGAATATCATTCTGTAAATGATTTATGTTTTCCTACATGGACAATTTTCCTCAAAAAAAGTTCATTTTTGACTCAAGTGCCAAATATCAACAAAATAACCGATATTAACTTAAATAATTATGTAATTTTTACAACATGGTGATAAGTTATATAAAATATATAAGAAAGTTAAAAAGAGTTCTAAAGTAAGTATAATTAACTTAAGTTTATTATTCAGGAAGAATAAGGAATATACGTGACGATTCATACTCAATGTACGGGACTTCATCTCAATCTCCTTCCATTGAGGCATATTTTGATAATATACACATCCTTATTTTATACAGTGTATAATAAAACCTTTTGACTTTTAATTTTATTCAAAATGAATCCTTTTTCTATGATGTATTTTTCTAAATGACAAAAGGAATGTTTTTAACGTATGCGGTGACAACAACCTCTATGTCACCATAATCGTTATTTGATATTTGAATTCCTCTATAAGACTTAATGTTTTTTAAAGTAAAAGATATCGCTTATTGCCTTTTTGGTTGTTTTGGTATTGAATTTTTTTTTGAAATGGATATAGTTTTTCAAAATCTTGAATTGATTTCTTGCGATTGAAAATGAAATGTTTTTAGTGAAATGTTGATATTTTCAAAATTTTATGTGTTATGATTATATAATGATACTTAGACATTTGACAGGTGGTTACGTGATAAACCAAATGATAGGTGGTTACGTGATAAACCAAATTATGGGTGGTAATGTGATAAACAAAGCATGGATTGTTACGTTATAACCTCCAATGCATTGGGTATAGAAGTTGGTCGTATTGCTATTCTATTTAGTGATATGTGTGCAATTTGATTGTATGGTTATTACATTTAAGTATTTTTATGTCCTAAGTTACCTTTATATGTTACATGTTACTTTCTATGGGCTTGTGGTAATCTCTTGGTTAAAGTAATGAGATTATATTCAGTGAAGTATATTTACAACTTCTTAAAGGCGAAAAGTATTAATTTATGATAAATTATTCATGGTTTTCATGTTATCCCAAGACTAATAGTTTTCTTTAATTATGTATCCCTTACTTATATTTTTATGCTCATACCATGTTTTGAAATGTTTTTCATAGAACATAAATAAGAATAGAGTCTCGGATGGAATCAAGTAAAAGTTATTCTGTTAAAATATTAAATGATGTCATATTTCGTTTTAAAGAGTTTTTGTTTTATGATAGTGAGTATAAGTTTATACTTATAATGTTGAAGATGTTATGTATAAGTTATGACCTAATTATCTGAAGCACTAAACCTGAAATGATCATTTATGTGAATTAAATTCAAATTATTTACTTATCTCAAGATTAAGTAATGTTTAATGTTGGGGCCTAACCATTGGTATCAGAGGTCAGTTTAGATAACTTTAGGGGTTAGAATATTGTTAATAGAATATACATAAAAGATTTTTACTTTATAGAAAAATTGAAATGATATAGAATTTAAATATTTCCACGTTGTTTCTTCTAAGATATGTATTTTCAGAATGGTTTTTCGTAGAGGAAACATGGCAGCTATGATGGGAGGGCATATAGAGGGAAATAACCTTCCAAATCAACATCCTGAGATGGTCGGAAATGAAGCAAAATAGTTTTTTTACAGAAATGTATCAGTTGACTCAGGTAATATATGGTGGTCGTGCCCATGAAAATGATCAACTAGGCCAACCGAAGAGGCATATGCCGATTATAGAGCATTTCATGAGGCAACGTCCCCCATCATTTAGAGGATCATCTAACCATGTTCAAGTTAAAGGGTGGATTAAAGAATTGGAAAATATTTTTGATGTAATGTGTTTTTAGACAATCAAAAGGTTAGTCTTGTTGTCTATCGTTTTGAAGGTGAAGTTGGTCAGTGGTGTTCAATGATTAAAAATTTTAGAGGAAGTGAAGAGATTGACACCATGGAGTGGGATGAATTTAAGAATATATTCCTATAGAAGTATTTTACTAAGGGTTTTTGACTTAGGATGGAAAATAAATTCTTGTAATTGAGATAAGAGGATGATTATTCGATGGCTTCATATGAAGAAAATTTCATTTTTTTTTCAAGGTACGTCCCAAATTTTATCTGAGATATTGATAGTAAGATAAATTAGTTTTACTCAGGATTGAACAAGAAATATCTAAGGTCATTAGCTTTTTGTAAGTTAAAAAGCTATAAGAAACTGGTCTGATGTGCTCAGAAGGTAGAAATGGAGTTTTCTAATGAGCATGTGTTCCATGAGAGAAAAAAACGATCAATTTGGAAGTTAATGGAAAAGAATTCATCAAATAAGCCTGGAGATAAGAAATCCAAATTTCTATCTTATGAGAAGTGTGGCAAAAAGAATCCTGGAGAATGTATCTTAAATTCTGGGAAGTGAATACAATGTGGTAAGACTGGTCATATTGCTCGTAACTGTAAGGAATATGATCAAGCAGGAAATGAAAAACCAGTCGTAAGATGATTTAGTTGCAATGTGTTGGGATATTATGCCAATGTGTGTCCAAAATCGATTACCCAGGGTGGAAACCAACAATATCAAAAGTATAAGGGCGTGGAAAATCATTTTAAACTATTTCAATTTATTTGGTACCATCAAATGAAGTGGTGACAAGTATGTTACAAATTTCTTCAAAATATTACAATACTCTATTTGAATCTGGATCTTCACATTCTTTCATCTCCGAGATCTTTGCAAGTAAATTGGATATAGAACCTCATTAAACTGATATAGAACTTTTGGTAAAAACTCTAGGAGGAAGTATGAAAGAAACCAATATTTTTAGGAATCTCCCTTTTATCATTAGTGGGATAGTCTTCCCCGCAAATCTTGTTGAACTTTCCATATTGTAATTTTCTATCATTTTGGGTATGGATTGGATTTATGTTTATCATGCTAAAATAGATTATAAAGACATGAAAGTTTTACTCAATGATTTCATACCTTTAATATCATATTAAGAAGCTAATAGAATGATTAAATATGGAATTGAAAGTTATCTGTCTCATGTTGTTGAAAAGAAAGAAACAGTTTCGATTGGTGACATTCTAGTATTGAATGAATTCACATATGTTTTTCTTGATGAATTTCCTGGTATTTTTCCAAATCAGGAGGTCGAATTTACTATTGATTTAGTACCTGAGGAAAAACCTATTTCTAAACCCTGTTATCTAATGGATCATGTAGAACTAGTGGAATTAAAAAATTAATTGAAATAATTACCTTATAAAGGATTCATTCAACCTAGAACTTCACTATGGGGTGCTCCAGTTTTATTTGTGAAAAAATAAAGTCTGTTCTATGAGACTATGTATTGATTACAAAGCCTTGAATAACATCACTATTAAGAACAAGTATTTGTTTCCTCATATCAATGATTTTTTTGATCAGATCCAGGGAACTCAGTATTTTTCAAATATTGATTTGAGGTCAAAGTACCATCATCTGAAGGTGAAGGAGGATGATGTTCCAAATAAAGATTTATAAATGAGATATGGGAATTATGATTTTGTAGTTATTCCCTTTGGGTTATCTAATAAACCTGCTGTATTTATTAATCTCATGAATGGAGTCTTTCATCAGTTTCTGGATCAGTTTATGGTTGTTTTTATATATGATATCTTGGTATATTATAAAAGTTGAGAGGAACAAGAATATTACTTGAGGATTGTTTTGCTAACCTTAAAATAAAAGAAACTATATGGAATCTTTAGTAAGGGTGAATTTAGGTTGATTTTTTTCCCTTTTTCATATAGTTTCTAAATATTTCATAACTGTTGACCCATCTAAAACAAATGTTGTTGAAGAGTGGCCAAGACCTATCAATATCACAATGATTCATAGTTTTCTTGGATTAGTAGGTTATTACCGACGGTTTGTTGAAAACTTTTCTCGGTTGTCTAGACCACTAACTATGCTAACACATAAGGTTTTTAAATTCATCTGGACAAAAGAATGTGATTATTAGTTTTAGGAACTAAAAATAATATTGGTAAATGCTCCAGTTTTGGACTTGCCTTCCAGAAATGCTGAATTTGTTATCTATAGTGATGCATCATTGAATGGACTTGGTTGTGTCCTAATGCAGAATGATCAGGTAATTGTTTATGCTTCACATCAGTAGAAACCTCATAAGCTAAATTACCCTACACATGATTTGGAATTAGCTTCTGTTGTTTTTTCATTAAAAATTTGGAGGCATCATTTGTATAGAATAAAGTGTGAAATGTATAGTAATCACTAAATTTTGAAGTATATATTCACTCATAATGAATTAAACATGAGGCATAATAGATGGATAGAATTAATAAAGTATTATGATTGCACAATCCATTACCATCTGGGAAAGGAAAATAAAGTGGTTTTCACTTTGAGTTGAAAGAGTAATGCTACATTAACCATGATACATTTGGAATGATATCCTTTGGTTTCATATTTGATGAATTTTGGATTAGAAGTTTTTAGTGAAGGGAATTCCTTTATTTTATTTTAGGTGGAATTGAAATCATCACGATCAGACAAAATTACGCAAGCATAGAAAAAAGACATTGAATTGTAGAAAAATGTATAATTGGTTCAGAAAGGGTAAGTTTCTTGAATTTAACATTGATAAAGATTGTGTTTTTAAGTTTGGAAAGAGATTATTTGTGCCTTGTGATTCACATTTGAAGAAATAGTTGTTATGTGAAGCTCATAGTTCTCTGTTTTTAGTTCATCCTGGTAGTACTGAGATGTACATAGATCTTCAAGGGTGTTTCTGGTGGGATGGAATAAAAAGAGATATTACTGAATTTATTGTGAAGTGTTTTATTTGTCAGCTGGTTAAAGCTGAGTGGCTGTTACAAAAAGTGATGCATCATCATTTTTCTGTTCCAGAGTGGAAATGGGAAAATGTGTCCATGGATTTCTTAGTGGGGTTACCAAAAACATCTCGAGGTGACAATGCAATATGGGTTATTATTGATCGATTGACTAAATTTTCTCATTTTTATTTTATTTGATATGCTCTGTCTCTAGATCAACTTTCTTGATTATATATTAAATAGATTGTAAGGTTACATGGAGTTACCCTTTACATTGTATTTGATCATGATTTGGGGATCACTTCTAACTTTTGGAATGGTCTTCAGATGACATTGGGGATTGAATTAAATTTTAGTACAGATTCTCATCCTCAATCAGACGGGTAGTCAGAACGAACAATTTATACCTTGGGGGATATGCTATGTTCTTGTTCACTAGATTACTAGAGAATTTGGGATCAACATCTTTATTTGGTTGAGTTTTCTTATAATAGCAGTTTTCATTCCAGTATATAGATGTCACCATTTGAAGCATTATATGGAAAGTAGTGTCGAACTCCCCCTTTTGGGATGAATTAGGTGAATGAAATTTGATGGAACCAGAATTAGTAGAAGAGATAGTAGAAATAGTTTATTTGATTTAGAAGCACATGAGAAAATATCTAAGTAGGAAGAAAATTTATGTAGATAACCAAAGGAAGGATTTTCTTTCTAGGTTGGTGACCATGTATTTCTCAAAGTTTCTCAATGGAAAAGGGTGATGTGTTTTGTTAAGAAGGTAAAGTTGAGTTTGAGGTTCATTAGGCCCTATGAAATCCTAGTGAAAGTTGCATCAGTTACCTACATGGTGGATTTACCTCCAATTTTTCCCAAGTACACAATTTTTGTCATCTTTCAATGTTGAGAAAGTATATGTCAGATCCATCTCATGTTTTCAGTCCCGAGGTAGTTCAGTTGGAAGATAATCTTTATTATGAGGAACAACCAGTACAGATTCTTGACCATAGAGAGAAAGTATTGTGGAATAAGGTGATTAATTAGGTAATTGTTTTGTGTAAACACCATATTGTTGAAGAGGAAATGTGGGAATATAAAAATTCTATGAGGTTTAAATACCCTCACTTATTTGATACATAAATAAAATTGTAGGGATGAAATTTCAAAAAGGGGTAATGATATTGAATCTAAAGTATTTATAGAATAATAATTTTTCATATCAATTATTATTTATGAAGAATATATTAATTTTACATTAAATAGGACACCTTTTTCGATAGCGTACTCGACACGTGATAATGGGTTTCTCTAAAATCTTACGTTGCACACAATAGTGAATTATATAATAATAATGTAATTATTTTAAATGGTAGTTAACGCATAGCCATTTTATTAGCGAGAATGAACAGAACTAACTACAATATGATTATACATGTTTTTAAAATTTTTTTACATTTATCTAAAAAAAATAGATGCTTAAAATGAGAATGAATTCAATTTTAATCATAAAATACCCTAATATTTTTAAAAGGATGTTTTACCGCCTTTTGGTGGAGAAGCATTTTTAAATATAGTTTTTTCAATTTTATATGTTAAAATTGAAAAAATAAATTTCTTATTTAGAATAATAACATAAAAATTTTATTTGGGATGAAATTTTAGTTTTTTCTGAAAAAATTCATATTTTTATGAATAGTGAAAAACTGCATTTTAATTCCAAACTTCCTTTTCATCTAATTTATTTATATATTTATATTGTACTTTTAATTGGTTTTAAAGTGTAATTGGATTATATTTTTATAATTTAATCCAATTTTGGTCATTTTAAGTAATTTCACATTGAAATTGGACATAAACACATGTCAATCTTTTGGTATATTTTACTTCTTAAAAACTCGCTTTTTGGTTTTGACAATGGGAATTAATTTTCAATTAATTAATGCAAAATCTGTTTTTTGAATTTGGAAAAATGGATTCCATATTTCTAATCAGAAGTTTCAAATTGTATAATTAGGTAACTTTTGTTTTTAGACATTATGAATAGTAACTTCAATAATTATTTTATTTACCATGGTCAAAGGGTAAATTAGGTAAATAAGGGAAAAAATAATAATATAAATTTACCCTAACACATTTCCTAGTCCTATTGGATGAAATATTTCCAACAATGTGAATATTTGGGTCGATTTTTGCACCCCATTGATCCACTTGGTAGTGATAATGACATGTTATATTAATTAATTTAATGTAAAGAGAAATATGACATAAAATTGTATCTTTTACTAAAACAATTTTTATGTGGGGTTATATAATTTATCTCTTAGACTATAAATAGTAATTAAAAATATAAAAATATTTCCTATATCATGATATTTTATTTATTTTTTTTAAACTTTAAATAAAAAATGTAATTATGACATAATGATAATGCAGTGATTGCTTCATTAATAAATGATTCAAATAAATGAGATTATAAATATTAAAATAAACATATATAAAACTTTTTACTCCATCCACGAATTTTATGGATGATTATTACTTGTTATATTTTATTTAATGAAGTTCTTTTTGAAATAATCAAGTTGTTATGGATTTTTAAAAATTCCTGACATGAATAGTATAAAATTGACATAAATGATTTTTTAAAACAAATTCTATTTTATTAAATGATATAATAGTCCTAAAAATCAAAGATTCAGAAAAATGACTTATATAATGTTGAAAATATCATTAATGATCCACTTTTGGTTCTCTTGGTATTTTATAGTAAATATGTTAACCATATAGTATGAATATACAAGAAGACAAGGTAAGAGTTAAATTAGTTAACTAGGGATTAAAGCTAAAATATAAGGTTATATTTGTGACCTAGAATTTTCTAAATCCAATTTGTTGAGAGGTTTTCGACCCAAAATAATCTTATATTTTAAATAAATAACTTTTTGACCATTTTAAACCTAAAATCATTTTATAATAAAATAATATTTCAAAACATTTCTAAAGTGCCCCTCCACCCTTCTATAAAAGGGAATCACCTATACCCATATAAACACACCTCTAAAGCCCCTTGCCTCATCCAAATTCTACTCAAATTAGATCAAAACATCCCTTAATTCCTCCTAAAAACCTTAACTTTGGAATAAGGAAATTCAATAAATCCTTTTGCCTCATATCAAAAGAAGTTACCCGATTTAGAGGTAGAATCTTATCTCAAGTTCTTTTCTTTTATTTTCGTTCCCCACTCACATTGCTCTTATTATTCTTTGATTACATAACGACACCATTATCCTCAATATAATAGGATTTTTTTATGATAATTATTATAACTACACTTACACACACCTCTATCTAATGGATACAAACATACAATTTCTTTGTGCGGTGAACTACTGCCTCAGGAAACAATGATTGTTCGATTTTCTCCTACCACCTCTCATGGTTGCCATTATGATGGAAATGTATTTATATATTACATATGTTATATTTATATTTTATCTATTATTATTTAATTTTTATTTACAAACATACCTTTATGCTTTTCAAGATGTTCAAATACGATAATTTTATTTGAGGACGTACGGACTATTGCCCCCTCAAAGTGATGTGACTCGTTCAGGCCATACATGGAACGTATAAAAAATAGTTTCAATGAAATTATGTAACATATATAACATATGATATTATATTGGAATTATAATACACGTATATATCATTTATTTTTCATTTCTTTAATATAACAAATAAATGAATGTAACGTTCATGCATACGTACGGCCTACCATCTCCATAAACGGTGCATTTTATTTATTATATCCAAATGTTATAAACTATTATAAATACATATATGACAAATATATATGATATTTAAATCATGAATATCATTCTAATGATGATGTACTTTTTCCTACATGGACAATTTACCGCAAAACAAGTTCAATTTTGACTCAAGTACTAAATATCGACAAAATGACTGATATTAACTTAAATAATTATGTAATTTTTATAACATGGTAATAAGTGATATAAAAGAAATAATAAACATGAAAAATGTTCTGAATCAAGTGTAATTAACTAAATTTTATTATTCAGGAAGAACAAGGAATACATTTGACAATTCAGACTCAATGTAAGGGACTTCGTCTCAATCTCCTTTCATTGATGCATATTTTGATAATATACACCTCCTTCTTTTATATGATGTATAATAAAACCCTTTGAATTTTAATTTCATTCAAAGGGAATATGTTTTATATAAATTGTTTTACTAAATGTCAAAAGAAATGGTTTTAACGTATGTGGTGACAATGACCTCTCTGTCGCCATAATCGTTATTTGATATTTGGATTCCTCTATAAGCCTTAGTGTTTTTTTAAAAGGAAAATAAATCCCTTATTACCTTTTTGGTTTTTTTATATTGAAAATGGTTTTGGAAATGGATTGAGTATTTCAATATCTTGAAATGATTTTTTTTACAAATGAAATGTTATCAGTGAAATGATGATAAGTTCAATATTTTATGTGTTGTGATTATATAATGGTACTTATTCATTTTATGGGTGGTTACGTAATAAACCAAATGATGGGTGGTTATGTGATAAACCAAATGATGGCTGGTTTCGTGATAAACAAATGACATGTGGTTACGTTATAATCTCCAATGCATTGGGTATGGAAGTCAGTAGTATGCCTATTTCATTTATTGACATGTGTGGAAGTCGACTGTATGGTCATTCCATTTAAGTACGTTTATATCCAAAGTTACCTTTATATGTTATATTTTTATTTCTATGGGCTTGTGGTAATCTTTTGGTTACAAAAATAGTAAGAAAAGATCTTATATTCAGTGAAGTTTATTAGTACTTCTTAAAGGTGAAAATTATTACTTTATGATAAAGTATTCATGTTATCCCGAGACTAATACTTTTCCTTCATTATGTATCCCTTACTAAGATTTTTTATGCTCATACCAAGATTTGAAATGTTTTTCAGAGGATATAAATAAGAATATAGTCAAGGATGGGATCAAGGAAAGGTTATGTTGTTAAAATATGAAATGATTTCATATTTCATTTTAAAGAGTTTTTGTTTTATGAAAAAATGGATAGTGAGTAGAAGTGTCTACTTGTAATGTTCAAGATGTTATGTATAAGTTATGACCTAATTCTTTATAGCTCAAAACTTGAAAAGATACTCTATGTGAATTAAATTCAAATTATGGAATTATCTTAAGATTAAGTAATGTTTAATGCTGGGGCCTTACAATTATAGTCACCATAGATAACATAATGAATCATGAAACCATTTCCATTAAAAAACATTTATCTTGGGAAGATCATAAAACATTTTATTAATCATGTTCTCATCTCCTTAACTCATGAAATAAAAATATTTACAATAAAACTAAAATAAATCATGGAAACCCATGTGGAAATATTTGTATTTCAACTTTATAATCACCCGTACAAAATCCCTTAAAAAGTGTAACATATCCAATTAATTCAAGCATATCTTATTTGGAGAATATATCATTACCCAATGCATTTGGGGGCTATATCAGTCCCAAACATCATTATATACAATTTATAATAACTATAACATATATAAAACAAATAAAATCTTTAATTTCAATCATAAAATCCCTAAATTTTTTCATTTTATCCCAAAATAAAAAGCACTCTCAGTCGTATGATAAAAATAAAAAGAAATATTCTTTTCTCTTGAAATTTTTTAAAAAACTAAAAATTACTAGAAGAATTTTAATATTATATTATTTCAAAAACCATATAAAATTGTATATAAATATTTAAAATTAATATAAGACATAGTTTTTTGAAAATAATATCAAGTGCTAAACATTAAAAAACATATTTTCCTACTTTTATAAATAAATTCACAAGTTTATCGTTTGAAAAATGTTAAAACTATTCTTTTGAAACCCCTTTTAAAAACTAAAAAATAGTTTAAAATGTAATTTAAAAACCTTTTATGTATATATAATAACATTATTGAAACATTTAGAAAAATATGGTAATGGAATAGAAAGTGTTTAAAACATTTAAAACAAGGTTTTAAAGAAAAAACCCTTACATGAAGTGATAATTCACTTCATAGACATTCTACCGTATTGGATAATAAAATTATATAAATAATTTTCTAGATAAATAAACTTATTAATATCCATTTCCTTACTATTATTCTATTTATTTCATTTAATATAATTCTTTATTTATTTACTAAATTCGTTAACATTACAATAGATTTTTTTAGGTTGTTCGGTTGATAATATTGAAATGAACTTATGTAGGTTGACCATGGTCAAAGGTTTCAAGGTACCATAATCTAAAAAATATTGTTAATTTCATAATTATTATTTTTATACATTAAATATACTTTTATAACCATCTATGTATGGTGGTCATGGAAAATTAAATAATCCATTCAATGGAGGCGGTAGTCTACATGTACACACGAGTGGCGTTTCCATTTTTCAACGAATGATAAGTAAGAAAATTAAATACTATTTTACCTTTATAAAATCATAATTATTTTATAGATATAATATATATGTATTGAATACATATATATCTAACCATATGAGTTGGGGATGAAAAATTAAATATGTCACTTCATAGAGGTGGTAGTCTACACATACACACAAATAACGTTTTCATTTCTCATTGGATGCAAATAAGGTAGAGAATGGATATTACATAAACATAATAATTTTTCAGTATTTTAATTTTACTTATTTTACGATTTGATGTTGTTTATATAATATTTGTATAATTTTTTAGAATAAATATTTTTGGAAGATCGTGGTTAGAACATATACCTCTTCCTTAGATAATACTCTTTAAAAACACATTAATGATTCTTGGATAGGTACTTTAGGAATAAATAAAGATCTAGGATGTGTATACCAGTGTTTGGAGGTTTTTTATATGGTATTGGTTGATCTTGGGTTCTCAATGTGTGTGTGTGTGTGAGGATAGGATATGTCATTTTATAGGTGACAGGATTGGAACTCTTGTAAATAATATTAACTTTAAAATATTATAAATGTATTTCACTTGGTTAGGGGATAAAATTGGAAAAATTATAATAGATAAGAAAATATATAGTTGTAATCCACTTATGAAATCAAATTTTGAAATTTTTTAGAGAAATTTAAATCAGTAACCCTTTAACTCACTCTAACTCTTTTAACCATTACTATGGTGAATAGTTTTTACTATGATAACAAAATTTTACCACTAAAAATTGAAATGAATAATATCAAATAAATTGAGTATGTTGATTCCATATATTAAATAAAATTTAAAGGATTCAATTTATATAGGTGGTAAAAGTTTCCGTTAATATTAGTATGGAAATGCAATAAAAACCGGTTTTATAAAATTTTATTTTTAAGCATAAATGTAAACTTACACTAAAATCATGTGTAGAACTTATCCCCATGATTTTATTAGTTTATTACTAAAATATGATTTATGATAATTCAAACCTAACTAAAAACCTAATGGTACCTTGTGAGTACTTAATCAATGTAAAAAGTTATAGTACTTGAGAATAAAGTATTTTCCATTATTTATCTAAAAATCAACCCTTTCTAAAAAATAAAAAAAATTACCTTCGGCATATTTTTATATAAATTTTTCAAAAATGATATCTATTTAATAAAATTAAAATTTTATAATTTAGTTATTTAATGTTTAAATAAAACAATATAACTCATTTAAAATAATTCAGTTAGAAGAAACTAATACTTTTTTTACAAAAAAATTATAATTTTGAATGTGAATCCATAAATATTTGTTATGAAAATAAATAATACATGAAATTGATTTATTATTAACATTAATTGGTTTGTCACATACCCATTGTTCATTATATTAAAATTTTTCATGATGATGGTTGGTTTTCAAGTAGAATGTTGGGTTGGTTAAACAAGGTAGAGATGTTGATAGGGAGATAAATTGATGGGAAGGTGACTTGGTGAATGTTTTTTAGTGGATAAATGGTGGTTCTAAGTGAAATCAAGTCAAGGAAGGTATTAGTTGCGTAAAGATCTAAAACTAGTATGGAGGTTGGGTATAGGGAAGTAAATCATCTCATACAGGGCTGGGAGGTGGGATGGTGTGGAGGAAACATGGGTTGTGGGTGGGTAAGGAGAAATGATAAGAGATGGATATTAAAAGTATCATGTAGAATTTTTTATGCCTTATTCCTCATAATGAATAATTAACATTGTTACCCATGAAGAGGATCACACTCCAATATAAGTTTTATATGAAAAAACATAAATATAATTTTTAATAATAATAATAATAAGTAGGCAGTGGAGTTACAAAGTACACAAACACACACTGAAGGTTTCCGGTGCAGTGGAAGTGTGGTTGGGTCGGTACCCAAATTTAATTTTTACCATGATCAATGAATATTATGGGATCAATACAAGGATGAAAACCATTCTCAATGGAATAGAATCAAAGATTTAGATAATTAAGGAAGAGGCCTGAAACCTTTATAGAGGATCTTTCACATCATGTTTATAACTAATTTAATAAATTCATAAAGAAAAGAATACCTAGATCTTTGGTATTTTCTACGTTGATGATGTTGATCATCCGGAATGACCCTTCTAGATTATCTCATTTCACCTACGAGGATCCAAACTAGAATCCCTCTAGCAGTGATCTAGATTTTCTCTGATGGCCTCCGATCGACACCACTCGTTCTCCGGGTGATAGCGCAGCGAAGCAAGTATCTTTCATCAGTCGTTCTTGATCACTTGTTCTTCAGACTTGAAGAACGTCTCTCGTTCTTGAGAGGGGAATGAAGAGGATTTGTGAGAGAATTTATTTAACTCAACAATTATCAATTCATTGGGCGTGTAGCTCGGTACTCAGAACAATAGACGTATGTGTATATATATTGACATGGGGATTCGGTTACAATATTTTGTTGCGTAATAGTAATTAAATACATTCATAACCTTAGAGAAAAACCATGATTTTAATAATAATACCAAATCATCATTTCTGGTACTCCAACTTGCACAAAATGGAATAAATAAAATTACATGTCACAAAATAATAGATGTGTTACTATTATTTTAATTTTTTCCAACTATTTAAATAATTATTTACCATCTTGAAAATAATTATTTTACTACTAGACTTACATTGGTCTGCTCGAACTCCACTTCCATTTACTGAACACCTGAATAAATAAATAAATATTTTATTTAAAAACTAGTAAATAAATATTTATTAAATTTTCAATAAAATAAATATATATATTTTACCCACAATCTGGTAAATAAATATTTATTTAATTTATGAAATCATTTTTACTTGAATAAAATTATTCCACTATCATGAGAATAATATTTATTCCATTAATTAAATTCAGATAGAATTTAACTGAGATCACCAGAAACACTTAGTGTGTGACCCTCTAGAATTCTTTCTCATTGGCATTAGGTGGGATTTCCTAAAGTCCAAGAGTACTGTCTAGTAATGGGTCAAGGCACCCAAGAGAAAGAACTTAAATTTGAAACAATGAAATCCACATATGAATGTTCACTATGTAATATAATCCCTTTGTCTCAATATATCTATAAGCTGGTTTCATGATAGTTTCACCAACCTTTATGCTTGATATGTCGTTCTTTGACTACCTGAAATAAACTTGTCATTACACCATGGCCCTGAAATTTTGCACGATGGTTCTATTTCAATCAATTGGCTGAGATATAAACTTTTATAAATGGAAGGTAAAAATATTTCCTCGAATTATCCATTAATAACATGCCACTCGTGATGCACAAAAAGTACCCTACTTCCTGCCAACTGTCTGCATGACAGTTTTTATCAGTAAATAAAAGTGTGAAAGTCATGACACATATTAATAAAAATATTAAAGTCTAAGGATAATTACACACGCTCATATATAAAAATATTTGATGACACCGAAACATGCATAATTCCTATTGGTGGGTCTGTTCTCATAATCTCTCGTCTTGGATATTACCAAGTAAGAACTTTATAAGAGGAAGTATCATCTGCTTATGAGTACTCAAACTTGACGGTTTGTATGCTATGCATCCCATTATAGTATGTCATCTAACCACAGAACTATATTTAAGAATATTGTTATAACATTTCAAGGTTCTCGTCATTGAGGGGAACTATCGTGACCTTATCAATACAATAAATGATCTTGGACATTATTAAATCACAATCATGCATAATAATGAAAATTATGTAATAAGATGTTTAATATTTAAATATATTAAATATCCATGTAATCAAAGTACAAAATTTTGTTCTAGGACACCAACTCTAACAAACTCCCACTTGGAAAAGAGCCAAAAGCCTACAACTTTCAGTTCGCTAGACCTTACATGATGATCATGTTTTCACTAAGTCAAGGATTTAGTCAAGGTGTATGCCACATTGTCTTCCCTAAAAATACTACTCATTGTTACTTCACCTCTCTGAGAAAAATCCATCAAGATATGATACTTCTGAAGTATGTGTTTCATCCGCTAAAGTGACCTTGCCTCTTTTGATAGAGCTACCATTGTAGTATTATCACAGTAAAATGTGATGGGATCTTTAATGATAGGTATCACATCCATATCTTGGATGAAGTATCACATCCAAACTACTTCTTTAACTGCCTTAGAAGCTGAGATATACTCAGAATCTGTTGTAGAATCTATGACCACACACTGCATTGACATGTTCCAGCTCACTGCACCTCCATTCAATGTCAAGATGTATCCGGTTTGAAACTTCATGTCATCTAGATCATTCTGGAAACTAGCATCTTCATATCCTATGATGACTATTTTCTCATCTCCTCTATAAACTAGGAACATATCCTTAGTATGCCTCAAATACTTTAAGATAGTCTTGACTACCATCTAATGGTAGTCACCTGGGTTAGCTTGATATCTGCCTACCACACTCAATGCATAGGTGACATACAGCCTAGTCCATAGCATGACATACATGACTGACCCAATCTATTATGTGTATGGAGTTCTTAACATTATCTTTATTTCATCATGTGTTTGTGGACACATTTTATTAGAGAGATGAATTCCATGTGACACTGGAAACAATTCCCTCTTGGATTTTTTCATACCGAATCTCTTCAGTATTTTATCAATGTATGTACTTTGACGTAGGCCTAGAAATATCTTGGATCTATCATGATGGATCTTGATCCCAATAATATATGATGCCTCACCCAAGTTCTTTATATAAAAGCATTGATTTAACCATGCCTTAACAGACTGTAATATTGTTATCTCATTTCCAATAAGTAATATGTCATCAACATATACTTTTAGGAAAACAACTGCACTCTCACTAAACCGTTTGTAGACACAAGGATCACATTCATTCTTAATAAAACCAAATTCCATTATGGCTTCATCAAAATGAATGTTTCATGATCAACATGATTTCATTAATACGTAAATGGGTTTCTGTAACTTCCATACCTAATTGGCATCCTTTGGAGTCATAAACCCTTAAGGTTGTGTCATGTAGACATCTTCATAAAGGTTCCCATTAAGTAAGGCTATTTTGAAATCCATTTTCCAAATCTCATAGTCATGGTAAGCATCAATGGATAATATAATTCCAATTGATTTCATCATTGAAATTTGTGAAAAGGTTTCATCGTAGTCAATGCCTTGACCTTGCTTGAACCGTTTTGCAACCAGTTATGCCTTATAGGTACTGAATTGTCCTTCCATCTCCAGTTTCTTCTTGAATACCCATTTGAAACCAAAGGGCTTTACATCAACTAGAGGATTTACCAAAATTTAGACTTGGTTTTGGTATATAGAATCCATTTTAGAATTCATGGCTTCTTTTTACTTTCCAACATCTGTGCCACTTACTGCTTCCTTGTAGGATAGAGGATCATTATTATAAACTAATAATTAGTCACCATCTTCGGTAACTAAAAAATCATACCGTTTCTGTTCTCTAACCAATTTTGTACTCCTACACAGTTCTTGTGTCTCTAGAATAGTTTTTTCTTCCACAAGGCTTTATGGAATCTGTTCTAATACCAACTCTTTTATACCTTAAGCCTGGACTTTATCGAAGTCTATCTCGCTCCCACGATCTCTTTTGGAGATGTGCTCGCTCTCTATGAATATGGCATGTATTGCCACTATAACCTTTTTTCTGAGTGGTTCTATAGGTAATATCTCCTTGTTTCCTTGGGGAATCCTATAATGGTACACTTTGTGCCTTGGGGTGTATGTTAGTTACCTGAAGACGCCTTAACAAATTCATCGCTTCCCCACACATGTAAATTAGATAACATGGCTTTATTTTCACTCCATAACTCATATGGAATACCATTTATTGACTTATTTGGTGCTTGGTTTAGTATTTTCATAATTATTTGTAACTCATATCCCCAAAATAAAAATGGAAGACTCGCATGACTCATCATTTATATCATTATTTTCAACAAGGTGTGGTTCCTCCTTTTTCTCACACTTTTCCATTGGGGCGTGTAAGGAGGAGTGAGTTGGGATAGGATCCCAAACTCCCATACTTAATTAATGAAGTATTTATTAACATATTCTCCACCTTGGTATGATTAGAGTTTCTTAATCTTCTTGGAAAGCTGGTTCTCAACTTCATTCTTGTATTCTTTGAACTTATCCAAAGAATCCGACTTATACCTCACTAAGTAGATATATCCATATATAATAAAAGCATCAGTAAAAGTTATGAAGTATGATTACCCTCATCTTGCTTCAACTGGAAATGGTCCATACACATCAGTATAAACCAATTCAAGAAGCTATTTAACCCTTTCACCTTTCCCACTAAATGCGGCTTTGGTCATTTTCCTTTGTAAACATACATGACATACGCCAAGTGGTTTTAGTTTAACAGAATCTAAAAATCCAGCTTGATGTAACTTTGTCAAGTGTTTCTCATTTACATGACCTAGATGGTGATGCCAAAGTTGGGTGTGGTATGAGTCATGTTAAGTATCTTTTTTATCGATTTCCACTACTTGGTTTGTGTAATTAAACACGTATAGACCATTGTATAAATGTTCCCTACCAAAACAACTTCTATCTTTGTAAAATAAGAAACATTCATTTCCAAACTTGAAAAAAAATCCCTCTATATCTAATCTGGATACAGAAATAATGTTTTTATTAAAAAATGGAATATAATAACAACCCTTTAACACCAAGATCATCGTAGTTGGTAACGTGAGGTAGTAGTCTCTGACAACTACAATAACGAGTCTGGCCTCATTGGCTGCTCGTAGATCTACCTCCCCTCGGTCAATATTCTTGAATCTACTTGGATCTTGTATTTAGATAAATATGTGAGCACCATAAGATATATCTAATAAAAAATTTATAGAAACAGATAGATTACATTCAATAAAAAATGAACTTGAATCTTCCCCTTGCTTCTTAGGCCGCGTGTAGTTTTTCTTCTAGTGGCCCTTCTTACAACATGTGAAACAAACAGCTTCACATTCCCTTGACTCCCCTTTGATCTTCCTTTTCATTGAAGGGTGTGAAGAATCTTTGGGCTTAAATCTCTTCAACATACCTTTCCTATTATTAACCATAAAGAAAGAAGGATTTTCACCCTTCATATCTTTGTCCACTTGGAGAATGAGGATAATAAGATCAGATAGAGACTTCTCAATGGTGTTCATATTTAAGTTAACAAAAAAGCTGGAGAAGCTATGAGGGAGTGATGCAAGAATTTGATCAACACCTAGTTATTCATGGAGTTTAATCCCTAGAACCTTCAAGCGCTCAATGTAGACAATGATCTTGACTATGTGAGGCCCATCTAGAGAACCATCTCCAATCTTACTCTAAAAGAGTGACTTGGAGATTTCAAATTGTTATTGTCTTTATCTCTTAGGGTAAAGACTGCATAGGTGCGCAAGCATGCTATAATCATCCATGTTTTCATGAGACTTTATGAGCTCACTAGACCTTGATGATAACATCAAACACTGAACGTCAACCACATCATTCATATGTTTCTCATAGACTGAGAACTCTTTGTAACTCACCTCATTGGAAGGAAAATAAATTAGTGCTGACTCCAACACATAAAACTTTTGTTCATGGAGTAGAGTAACCCTAAGGTGTCTAAACCATTCCTAGAAGTAACTACCAGTGAGGATGTTGTCTTTATCCAGAATTGATCACACGGATAGTGTAGTTGAATAGTTTGTTATTTTATTCTAGAATTAAAAGAGAATATCATTAGCACTTTCTTGATTACATTTTATGAGAAATAATAAATTAATTTCATTAAGTCTCCCACTATTTTATCAAGACTGAATGGCCCTCACCATGGAACTCAGAATATCCATTTTCTATGACATTATAGTGGAAAGGATCTATATTCCCTTTCACATAACCCCAAAAAGGTTTACTCAAGGTATTTAAAGGTATTTAGGTAGGATGGTATTTGCCAACTATAGGTTTGCAGCTCCTTGGTCTGTTGAGTGGACTCCCCAATCCTAAAATCATGACTTTTTATTTCCTCAACTCTTGCCTCTAATATTACACCACATCTAGAAAGGTAATCCCCTCTTGATGTAATAAGGTTAAGTAAACCTGAAACCTTTCATAAGGGCTTCCTCTATAAAAGTAAGTGTCCTAACAAGGGTTGGTCAAACACATAGTTTTATTGAGTTTTTTCCTTAATCAAGTAACAGAAGGCTTGGTCTGACTTAATATTTTATTTGACTAGTTTTTATTTATTATGAGTGAATTGATTATTATCATTATCACATGATTGTTAATATTAAGTGGAACTTACTTAAGTGATTAACTATGTATTGATAATATTTAGGTGTAAAACTGGTTTATTTTAGTTTAATCTTGCATGCATGTTTAATTCATTAATTATGCGATCGTAAAAAAAACATGCATAATGATAAACCACGAAACTGATAGAAGTAAAATAAATCAAATTCCATGATCCTGGTCTTTTCTAATGCTTAGTTTATATAGAGGTTGAAAATTAACCCTGACCTAGGGGATAAAAACCTTGAGAATTTTGGGTTCATGTTTACAGTTTTCCACATGTCAACCTCTATATCTACTGGGATTGGTTTTTTCTCGACTCCTGCTTGAACCACCTCCACTATCTTGGGAGTTCCATCAATTATATATTTTTTTAAAATCACATGCAGGTGAGGTTTAAAATAGGATTTTACATAAAAGAAACCTTTGGCATGCATACCCTACATATTAATGAGGAGAAGGATCACATGCCAAAAAATTTAATTTAAATAAATTAATTAAAAGAAACCTTCCAAATACAAAGGTCTTGTCCAGCTCATGATCATCCATACATGCAATGATATTAATGCATAAATAAAACTAGCATTAAATTCTATAATTGTTCTTGTTTAAGATAAATCATGCTCAAACCAATTAATTACCATCTTTAATTAATCAATCCTTTTATCTTAAACCCTTTTTTGAATTTCCTTGAGATTCTCATCCATCATAATTTTAAACAAATAAATTAATTTAAAATTATCTTTGTTTGTAACTTGTACCTTAGAGGCAACCTGGTTAATTCCTATTCATAACTACCCAATGATTAGAAATGAACATTACGCAGATGTTAAATTAAAAGCATATATAGAAAACACATATCACGTGTTGTGCCTCAGCTTTATGCTCACATCATGGTACACATATCAAGCGTTTGTATAATATAATAATAAATTTTAAAAAATCTACTTAATTTGGATAGGTACACAATATGTAGTTCCAACTACACAGCGTGTACCATTGTCCATCATCCATCTGAAGTACATGCTTGGGGATACGATGTGTGAGTGTACTTCAGAAATATTCAGACTACACGGCCTGTCCAGACCCAGTGCATTGAACCATTACTACACGGCGTGTACATCTGAATTCAAGCTGTAGGTTCTAGTGTTGTATGTCCAGGAACCTTTGACACCTCTGAATGAGATCCTCTGTTATATTTTAATAAAAATTAAAAGAAATGATCATTTTTGTAAGGTGAACGAGAAATGAAAGAGGAGGAACAGATATTGAAATTCATATTTGAAGAATGGTTAACTTGAATTGAAATAACTAAATTATTAAATGTGTAAATCATCAATGAAATATTTAAATAATTATAAACTATGATGTAACTGCTATGATACCACTTGAAGGTTCCGAGCATAGTGGAAGCATGGTTGGGCCAACACCCAACCTTAATTTTTACCATTATCAATGATTATTCTGGGATCAATAAGATGATGAACGCCAGTCTCTATGGAATAGAATAAAATATTTAGATAAATAAGGAAGAGGACCGAAACCTTTAGAGAGGATCTTTCACATCATGTTTACAATTAATTTAATTAATTTCATAATGAAAATAATACTTAGATATTCTATATTTTCTTCATTGATGATGTTAATCATCTGTAATTACCATTCCAGATTATCTCGTTGTGTTTTTCAAGATCCAAACTAGAATACCTCTAGCGGTGATCCACAAATGCTCTGATGGCCTCTGATCGACACCACTCATTCTTCGGGTGCTAGCGCGGTGAAGCAAGTGTATTGTGTAGGTCATTCTTGATCTTTTTTTATTCATCCTTAAAGAACATATCTCATTATTGGGAGGGGTGGGAAGAGGATTCAAGAGAGAAATTATTTATCTCAATAATTCTCAATTCACTAGGCGTGTAGTTTGGTACATGGAATAACAGACGTACGTGTCTATTTATCAACATGAGGCTTTAGTTACAATATTTAATAGCGTAACAACAATTAAATACATTCATAACCTTATAGGAAACCCATGCATTTAATAATAATACAAAGTCATTATTTATGGTGAGCCAAATTGCACAAAACAGAATATATGAAATTCTGCATCACAAAATAATAATATCATTATTATTATCTTATTTTGTGCCAACTAGTTAAATAATTATGTACTGCCTTGCAAATAATTATTTTAATACCGAACTAGCCCTCGTCATCTCAAACTCCACTTCCATTTATTGGAAACTCAAATAAATAAATAAATAAATAATTCTCTCAAATAAATATTTTATTTACAAACTAGTAAATAAATATTTATTAAATATTCAATAAAATAAATAAAAATATTTTACCCACAATCTGATGAATAAATAATTATTTAATTTATGCATTCATTTTAACATGAATAAAATTATTCCACTATCATTAGAGTAATATTTATTCCATTAATTAAATTCAAATAGAATTTTATTGAGACCACCAGAAACACTTAGTGTGTGCCCCTCTAGGATTTTTTATCATTGGCCTTAGGTGGACTTGCCTAAAGTCCAACAGTACTATCTAGCAACAGGTCAAGGCACCCAAGAGAAATAACTTAATGTCTCAACAATGACATCCACATAAAAATGCTCACTATGAAATAGAATCCCTTTGTCTCAATATCTCATCAATATGGTTTCATGATACTATCATCAAACTTTATTCTTGATACTTTGTTCTTTGACAACCTAAAAGAAACTCATTATTACACCATAGACATGGAATTTCTTGTGATGGTTTCATTTCAATCAAAGTGCTGAGATATCAACTTCTATAAATAGAAGGGATAAATCCTTCCTCGACTTATCCATTAATAACATGCCACTAGTGACACACAAAAAGTACCCTACTTCCCGCCAACTGTCTTCGTGACAGTTTTTTTTCATTAAATCAAAGTGTGAAAGTCATGACACATATTAATGATAATCATAAAGTCTAAGGATAAGTACACATGCTCCCAAATAGGAATATCTGATGACACCAAAACATGAAGAATTTCTACTGGTGGATCAGTTATCATAATCTCTCATATTAAAGATTACCAATTATGAACTTCATGAGAGGAAGTATCATCTACTTATGAGTACTCAGACTTGACATAATGCATTCTATGTGTCCCATTATAGTATGTCATCCAACCATGGCACTATATTTAAGAACATTATTATAGTATTTCAAGGTTCTCATCATGGCATGAAACTACCATGACCTTATCAATGCAACAAATACTCTGGGACATTATTACATCATAGTCATGATAAATAATGAAAAATATGTAATAAGGTGTTTTCTATTTAAATACATTAAATATCCATGTAATCATAGTAAAAACAGTTGGTTTTAGGACACCAACTCTAAAACACACACACACACACCTATTAACCTAGAATGCATCAGACCTTACCCCCATAGAAAAATACCATAACCTTCCTACCCCATTAAAATTTTATGGTCAAATATATAATAGCCCCAAATGACTATTTTCTCAAAGGCCCAACTTTTTGGACCAAAGGACCCTTTAGTTAATAGTATTGATACATCAATATTTATTCTATTGTGCCTACTATAGTAGTAGGTTAACTATAGTACATTCATATAAAATATTCCTTTCTATATTAGTAATGTTGAATTACCCACTCTGTTATAGTAAAACCCCTATGTTGGTGGTCTTTGAGGATTAAACCCCCCAATATACATGATGCCAAGCATCAGATTGTACTACTCATGTACGAGCTAAATTATATTAATAGAAATAATAACTATAATAATAATAATAATAATAATTGTAACGACCGAGGTATTTATAGAATAATACATTTTCATATCTATTAATATTTATGAAAATTTTATTAACTTTACTTTAAATGGGACATTTCTTCCAATAGCATACTCTACACACAACAACAGGTTTCTCTTAAATCTTACGTTGCACACAACTTTGAGTTATACTAAAAAATAATATAATAATAATTGATATTATTTTAAATGGTAGTTAAAACCTAGCCATTTTAATGGTGGGAATGAATAGTATCAACTGAATATTTAAAAATGGTTTAAAAATGTTAAAATAATGATTCATTGGTTATCAAATTTATTATAAATGAAAATAATAACGAATTGAATATAAAGAATGTGTTTTTATAAAAAAAATTAAAAGAGAATAATTGTGTTTATAAAATCATATCACTATTTATGGATTTTTATTTAATGAAAAAGATTTTTTATATATTCTATGTTATTTTTTAAATTAGTCTTAAATGTTTTTTGTATATGATATAAGAACAAATTCAGTTTTTCAGATAAAAGAAGTATTTTTCTAAAAATGCAGATTTACCATATTTTGATGACGAACCCTTTTTAAATTTATTTTTTGACACATTTATATGTTATATTTAACAAAATAAACTTCTAATTTAGAATCTGGACATCAAAATTTACTTTGGATAAATTTTTTATGTTTTTCTGTTAACTATCATGTATTGATGAATAGTAAAAATATGATAAATTTTAATTGAAAACAACCTTTTTCATCAAGATAATTAATATGGTTAAATTATATTACTTAATGGTTTTAAAGTAAAAAAAATAAGTATATTTTTATCATTTAATGAAATTTTGGTCATTGGATGTAATTTCACATTGAAATTGGACATATAAACATGTTAATCTTTTGATAGTTATTACTTCTTAAGAACCCAATTTTTGGTTTTGACAACGAGAATTAATTTTAAATTAATTACTGCAACTTCTATGTTTTGAAGTTGAAAAAATTTATTCCATATTTGGAATTAAAATGTTTAGTTTTTTTTAATATGTACCTTTTATTTTTGGACATTATGAATTGTTACTTTAGTAATTATTTTATTTACCATGGTTAAAAGGTAAATCTGGTAAATACGAGTACAAAATAATATTATAATAATATTAAACAACCCTAAAACATGTACTAATCCTATTTTATGATATATTTTCGACCATGGGAATCCTTGGGTTGACTTTGGGACCTCATGGATCCACTTGGGTGTGATAGTGGACTTTATAATTTTTAATTTAAAGAAAAGAGAAAAATAACATAAACATGTATCTTCTTACTAATTTTTTTTATATGGGGTTATATAAGTGATATATTAGACTTTAAATATTAATTAGAAAGATAACATCATTTAATACATCATGATATTTTATTTATAAATTTTAAGCATTAAATAAATAAATTTAATTATGACACAATGATGATGCAGTGATTTCTTCATTAATGAAGGATTCAAATAAAAGATATTATAAATATTAAAATAAATGTAATTTCATTATTTTTATTCCATAAAATAATTTTATGGATGATATTTACATATTATATTTGAATTAATTTCATTGGTTCAATAAAACCATGTTTTTATGACTTAAAAAAAACAATTACTTTATAGTTTCAAAATTGACGTAAATGAGTTTTTAAAACAAATACTATTTTATTAAATGATATAATAGTCCTAAAAATATAATATTCTGCAAAATAACATGTATAATGTTAAAATTTTATTAATTATCCAATTATGGTTCTCTTAGAATTTTATAGAAACTATAGTAACCATAAATTATGAAAATGCAAGAACACATGGTAAGAGTTAATGTTTTTAACTAAGGTTTAAAGCTAAAAGATATGGTTAAATTTGTTACAAAAACTTCTATAAAGACTATTTTTTGAGAGTTTTGATACCCCAAAGCATCATATCTTTGAAATAAATGAGTTTGTGACCATTTTAAATAGAAACTCATTGTATAATATAATAATATTTCAAAACATTCCTAAAGTGTCCCTCCTCCCTCTTATAAAAGAGCATCACCTCTACCCATTTACTCACATCTATGAAGGCCCTTATCTCATCCAAATTCTGCTCAAATAATCTCACAACATCCCTACCTTTCTCATATAAGCCTTAAATTTTGCATAAGGAAATTCAAGAAAAGAATTTTGTCTTAAATCAAAATAAGTTACCCGACTTAGAGGTAACATCTTCTCTCAAGTTGCTTTCCTTTATTTTCCTTATCCACTCCCTATGCTCTTATTATTATTTTGTTACATAACAACACCAGTATCCTAAATATAATAGTTTTTTATTATGATAATTATTCAAACAACACTTACACACACCTCCATCTAATATATACGAATATATTGTTTCTATGTATAGAGAACTACTACCTCATGAAACGATGATTGTTTAAATTTACCCAACCACCTTTCATGGTGGCCATCATGATGGAACTTTATTTATATATTATATATATTATATTTATATTGTATCTATTCTTCTATTTTTTATTTAAATCATACCATTATTCTTTCCATAATTTTTAAATACGATACTTTTATTTGAGGAAGTGCGTACTACCGCCCCCTCAAAGTGATATAACTCATTCATGCCATACATGGAACGTATAGGGGATGGAATTAAAGGAAATTATTTAACATATATAAAATATGATATTATAATGGAATTATAATATATCTATTTATCATTTATTTTTTATTTCTTTAATATGAAAAATAAATGAAAGTTGTGTTCATGCGTACGTACGGTCTACCGTCTCCATAAACAGTGCATTTAATTTATTATCTCCAAATGTTATGTAATATTATAAATACATATATACTGTATATATATGAAATATATGATATTTAAATCATGAATAATATTCTTTAGATAATTTAATTAGGACCACATGGACAATTTGTAATTATAACATGTTCATCTTTGACTCAAGTACCAAACATCGACAAAACGACCAATATGAACTTGAATAATTATATGATTGTTATAAAAAAGGTAATAAGTGATATTAAAAGAATAATAAACTTGAAAGTGGTTATAATTAAATTATAAAAAAACAAAATTTTGTTATTCAGGGTGATTAAGAACAAACAAGACAAGTCAGACTCAATGTAAGGGAACCTTTCACCATCCTCTTTTAGTCAAAGACTTCTTTTATGATACTTATTTTATTTTAAATTTTATTATGTTGGGATATGTTATTATATATCCTTATTTATGTAAATTTTATTTACAAGTTATGAGAGACCCTTTTCTCTCTCATCAACTAATTTTCTTAATTTTTAAGTGATGTTGTTAGGTGGAAGAATTTTCGTAAGGGAATTTCTAAACTCAATTTCCACTCATTGGGTTTTTCACATACTTCGTCGATTATATTATGCCAAGATTATGTGTGGAATCACTGTTTATTTATTTATTATTAAATTTACACTTCCCTTTTTTTGGATATACTATTTATACACATAATCACCCCATTGATAAAATCTTACGTCATTTATATGAACTTTGTAAGTCTAATCTTAACTCAATCTCATTTCATTGAGTTAAATATCCATGGCATTGGTTTTGTTTTTCCAAGAATATGTGTGAATTATCTATGATTGGTTTACACTGAATATCCACTTATATTGAGTGTATTTATATTTTTCACACATAATTATGTTATTGATTTATCCTTAATCTTAGGATACAATCATTGTAAGGGATTTCATCTCAATTTACATTCCATTGATACTTGTTTGTTGTTATGCACAAATTCACTTTTATATGGTGTATATACTACCCTTTTTCATAATATATAATTAATTTCCTTATTATCATGATATTATAAGTTTTATTTAATGTTATTATTTAATGATTTTTATTTTAGTGTTTATCAAGTGCTAAGGGATTATTTCACTAAAATATTGTTTTAAATGTTTTATAGATTTATTCTTCTAAATATTTCTCATTAATGTCCATGATTTCAAAAATGGGTTCAAGGATTTAATTATATGTGTATTAGTGTTTTAAAGTGTAAATTACTTTTAAATGTTTCAATGTGGTATGGGAAACTTTGATTCAAAAATCTCCTTATTAAATGTTTTAGATGGGTTTGGAAGTGGATTGAATATTTCAATATCTTGAATTGATTTATTGTATTTGATGAGTGAAATGTTGATAACTTCAATATTTTATGTGTTATTATTATGTAATGGTACTTGGAAATTTGACGGTTGGTAACATGATAAACCAAATACAGGTGGTTATGTGATAAACCTAGGGTGGGTGAGCCCGATATAACTCTCTAATGAATTGGGTAACGTGATGGAGATAAACGTTAATGTTTCTCCTAACATATTTAGGGAATATACTATGATAAGTATTCAAAATATTACTCCCTATGTAGCTGTGAAAGCTACAATGTAATTATGTTATGGATTCCATAAGTTACTTTTATGATTTATTATTTCTATTTGTTATTTATAAATCTTATGATTCTATGAGGAATGTTAAAGTGATTATGGTTTATTATTGAAAATTATGATTTTTGTGATTTGTATGTATTCATGGACTAATTTTTTATTTATTTATTTTATATTCCTTACTGAGCTTTTTATGCTCATCCCAAGTTTTTGAAATGTTTTTTCATATGATATAAGGAAGGGTAAGAGAAAGTAATAATTGAAGAATATTTTTATCAAGAAATGAATTATTTTTTTAATCAAGGAGTTTTATTATTGTGAAAAAAGTGGATATTGTAGAAGTATCTACTTTGTAATATTTGCGATGTAATTAAATAGCTATGGCCTAATTCTCTAAAACTATAAACCTTAAAAGATCCTCAATGCGAATTCTTGACTTAACTCAGGATTATGTAATTTTTATGGGTGGGGCCTTTTAATTGGTATCAGAGGAAAGGTTTAGAAAACTTTGAAGATTAGGATGTTTTCTTAAGGTTTAGGGATGTCATCATGGGTTTATAATTTTAAGGTATATCATAACTTCAATGTCTAAGAAACACCTTTTGAGTATTTATGATTTGAAATATTAAGGTGACTAATGGTATTTTTAGAGACATTCACCTTTGAGGAAATTATTGGTTATTAATTTTTGGTATAAAAATTGTGAGGTATGAGAGAACCACTGAGTTTAAAATATGATTTGGTTATTTTTTAGGATTTTATCTCATTTTTTTAATGTTATAAAAATTATTTGGTTTTTGAAAAAGTAAAACACAAAGACCGTGTGACAAGCTATCACGGTGAACAAATTTGTAGGAATCGAACCCACAACTGAAGTTCTACTTGGATTTATCGCCTACCACTAGACTACATGAAGTCCCTAGTTAGTATGACTTGTTCTTTTAGGTTAAATGATTATATAAATCAAAATTAAGTTGATTTTGGGAACTTATGTTTTATCATATGTATATCCTTAGTATAGAAAAATTATTTGGTGATTAAGTGATAAATGTTATTTTGGAAGACATTCTCTCTTTTAGGAACACTATATGTATAAACAAAATAGAATACTATGGGATTTAATTTGTGGAATAATGGTTGAATTTTATTTTGAAAGAATCTATGTTTTTATTGTGTACATATGTTGATTTGGGTTATTTATGGAAATAATTAACCTGTCATTGAAAACATGTGATTAGGTTAATTAATTTTAAGTATGAGACTATAAGAGTAGTCGACGTTATTTAGAGATAAATGTTAAGATTTATCGTGGAAGACTATGTGATCAAATCCTTATGAATTTTGGGTTTTAATATTATTTTTTATTATTTTGAAAACATTTAAGGAAAATTTTGTAATGAATGGTCTTTGTTGAAATTTGGGGTAATGTTTGTTTAATTTTAAAGATTAAGAGTAGTATTTATTTTTATAAAGGATTATTAATTTCAGGGGATTATCTGATCATGTACTAACCATTTTGGTTTTGGTTAATGTCTAAAGACAAGGGAAATATATGGTTCATCTTTTGTGGACTATGTGGTTCTCTATGTGTTGATTCCAGTGATTCAGGTGTGACCAAATCATCTTGAATACTCATCATTTGGAGAAAACATGAGTTTGTGGTAGATATTTATTAGAGGATAAACTCTACTTGAAAAGTTAGTATATTTCCGTATGTTATTAGTCAATATCTTAAATAAATTTTTCAACATTAGGAAAAGAAACATAAAACAAAAACGTTTTCTATTTACTTTTTCTACCGGGGAATCAAATACCATTTATCCCATCATATGTTTGTGGTTTTATGATAGTTAACTTTCTCCTGGTCATGTTTTCTATCACTCCCTATTAGAACTTGATGGTTAGTTTTTCATCCATATCCATGTTTTACTATATGGAACCCTAGTATGTGTTATCTTGGGTGACCTTTATACTTATCTTTCTTTCTTTTAAAGTGATAGCTTTATTTACTCTTTTTCTGATGTGGGATTTTAAATGAAGTTTCCCAGCCCAATTTTAAAATTGCGGAGACGTAATTTCCAAAAGGGTAAAGGATGCAACATCATAGGTAAATTAAGAAAATGAAATTTTCATATTTATTAATATTTTTGAATTAAATATTAATTTTACTTTCAAGGGGATGCTATGTCTGATAGCATACTCAACACGCAACAACGGGTTCTTTGAAATTTTATGTTTCACACAACTTAGAGTTATACTGAAAAATAATATAATATTATTATTATTTTAAATGGTAGTTAACGCATATCCATTGTATTGGTGGAAATGAATAGAACTAACTAAAATATTATTGTACATGTTTTTTAAATATTTTTACTTTTATCTAATAAGTTTTGGAGTCTTGAAATAAGAATGAATCCAATTTTAAGCATAAAAAACTCTAATATTTGTAAAAAGGTCATTTTGCTGACTTTTGATGAAGAACCCTTTTTAAATATAGTTTTTTACACATTTATATGTTTTATTTAAAAAAATAAACTTCTTATTTAGAAGCGGGAAATCAAAATTTACTTTGGATGAATTTTTGGTATCTTTTGAATAACTATCATGTTTTGATGAATAGTAAAAATAAGCTAAATTTTAATTGAAAACAACTTCTTCCATCGAGAAATTTAATATGGTTAAATCATATAATTTTATAGTTTTAAATTATAAAATGAATATTTTTGTATCATTTAATACAATTTTGTTCATTGGATGTAATTTTACCTTGAAATTAGATATAAACACATGTCAATCTTTTGATAGCTATTACTTCTTAAAAACCCACTTTTTGGTTTTTACAATAGGAATTAATTTTAAATTAAATACTGAAAATTATGTGTTATTAATTTGAAAAAATGGATTCCATATATGGAACCATAAGGTTCAAATTTTGGTAATGGTTACCTTTTGTTTTTGGACATTATGAATAGTAACTTAAGTCTTTATTTTATTTACCATGGTTAAAACGTAAATCTGGTAAATAAGAGTAAAAAATAATATTAAGAAAATATTAAACTACCCTAACACATATCCTAATACTATTGGATGATATATTTCCGACCATGGTCATCCTTGGTTCAATTTTAGGACCCCATGAATCTACTTGGGTGTGATGGTGACCTTTTATAATTTTTTATTTAAAGAAAAAAGGAAAAATAACATAAACATATATCTTCTTACTAAAACAATTTTTATATGTTGTTATATAAGTGATATCTTTGTCTATAAATAGTAATTATAAATCTACAAATATTTCCTACATCATGATATTTTATTTCTAATTTTTAAAATTTAAATAAATAAATTTAATTATGACACAATGATGATGCAATGATTGATTCATTAATAAAAGATTCAAATAAATGATATTATAAATATTAAAATAAATTTAATTTGAATATTTTTATGCCATTCACGAATTTTATGGATTATATTGACATATTATTTTAGATTTAATGCATTTGTTTTGAAGGAACCAATTTTTTATGACTTTAACAAAAAATAATTACTTTATAATGTCAAAATTGACATAAATGGGTTTTTAAAACAAATACTATTTTATTAAATGATATAATAGTCTTATAAATTTTATATTCGTACAACTAACTTATATAATTTTAAATATATAATTAATGATTCACTTGTGGTTCTCTATTCATTTTATAGTAAGTATAGTAACCATAAATTATGAAACTGCAAGAAGACATGGTAAGGCTTAATGTTTTTAACTATGGGTTAAAGCTAAAGGTTAAGGTTAAATTTGTGACCTAAACTAGTATAAAACCAATTTTATGATAGTTTTTATACATAGAAGCATCTTATATTTGAAAAAAAAATGAGTTTGGGACCATCTGAAAACGAAAATTATTTTATAAAAAAATAATATTTCAAAACATTCCTAAAGTGGCACTCCTCCCTCTTATAAAATGACATCACCTATACTCATTTACTCACATATCTAAATCCCCTTGTATCATCCAAATTCTACTCAAATAAGCTCAAAACATCCCTCCCATACTCCTATAATCCTTACCTTGTGAATAAGGCAGTTCAAGAAATCCTTTTGGCTCAAATCAAAAGAAGTTACTGGATTTAGAGGTCATGTCTTCTCTCAAGTTCCTTTCCTTTATTTTCCCTTCCTTTATTTTCCTTCTCCACTCCCTATTCTCTTCTTATTCTTTTATTACATAAAAAAACCAGTATCCTAAATATACTAGGATGTTTTATTACAATTATTTGAACTACACTTACACACACCTCCATCTAATTAATACAGACATATTATTTCTATGTATGGAGAACTACTACCACATGAAACGATGATTGCTTAAATTTCCCCTACCACCTATCATAGTGGCCATTATGATGACGCTATATTTATATATGATATATATTATATTTCTATTTCTATATGGTTCTGTATTTTTCATTTAAATCATACCTTTATGCTATCTATAATGTGTAAATACAATAATTTCATTTGAGGAAGTGCGGACTATCACTCCCTCGAAGTGATATGACCCGTTCATGCCATACATGGAACGTATAAAGGATGAAATTAAATGAAATTATGTAAAATAAATAAAATATTATAATTTAATTTAATTATAATATACTATAATTATAATATTCTTATGCATCATTTAGTTTTTATTTATTTAATATGACAAATAAATGAAAGTAGCGTTAATGCGTGCGTACGGTCTACTGTCTCCATGAATGGTGCATTTCATTTATTATCTCCAAATATTATATACTATTATAAATATATATATATACTGGATATATATGATATATATGATATTTAAATCATGAATAATATTCTGGAGATAATGGACTTATGACCACATGGCCAATTGGTAATTATAACAAGTTCATCTTTGACTCAAGTAGAAAACATCGACAAAACAACCGATATGAACTTGAATAATTATATGATTGTCATAAAAAGGTAATAAGTGATATAAAAGGAATAATAAACATGAAAAAGGTTCTAAACCAAGTTGAAATTAACTTTATTTTATTATTTAGGGAGATAAATAACGAACAAGACAAGTCGTACTCAAGGTAAGGGAACCTTTCACCCTCTTCTTTTAATCAAAGACTTCATTTATCTTATGTATTTTAATTTACATTTTATTATTTTGGAATATGTTTTTATATATCCTTATTTCTGTACATTTTATTTCCAAGTTATGAGATACCCTTTTTGCTCTCATCAACACATTTTCTGAATTTTTGTGTGACATCGTTAGGTTGCCGAATTTTTGTAAGGAAATTTCTAAACTCAATTTCATATCATTGGGTTTTTCTCATACTTTTTCGATTATATTATGCCAAGATTATGTGTGTAATCATTATTTATTTAATTATTTTTTAATTTTCACTTCCCTTTTTTTTGATATACTATTTCTACACATAATCAACCCATTGATAAATTCTTACATCATTTATACGATATTTGTAAGCAAAATCTTAACTCAATCTCATTTCATTGAGTTAAATATCCATGTCATTGGTTTTTTTCCAAGAATATTTGTGAATGAAATTTGATTTATCTACACTTAATATCCACTTATATTGAGTGTATTTATATTTTTCACACATAATTATGTCATTGATTTATCCTTAATCTTAGGATATGATCATTGTAAGGGATTTCATCTCAATTTAAATTCCATTGAGACTTATTTATTATTATGCACTAAATCACTTTTATATGGTGTATATACTGACCTTTTTCATATTATATCATGAATGTCCTTATTCTCATGATATTATAAGTTTTTTTTTAATGTTAGTCTTTAATGATTTTTATTTAAATGTCTATTAAGTGGTGAAGGATTCTTTAACTAAAACATCGCTTTAAATGTTTTAACGATTTATTCTTCAAAATATTTCTTAATAATGTCCTTATTTTCAAAATGTTATTAAGATTTTATTTATATGGACATTAGTGTTTTAAAGTATAAATTCCTTTTAAATGTTTCAATGTGGTATAGGACAGTTTGATTCAAAAATATCTTTATTAAATATTTTAAATGGTTTTGGAAATGGATAGAATATTTAAATATCTTGAATTAATTTATTTAGTTTGATGAGTGAAATGTTGATAAATTAAATATTTTATGTGTTATTATTATATAATTTTACTTGAACATTTTATGGGTGGTTACGTGATAAACCAAATACTTGTGGTTTTATGATAATCCTAGGGTGGGTGAGCCCGAGATATCTTTCCAGTGCATTGGGTTACATTATTGAGGTAAACGTTAATTTTTCTCCTAAGATATTTAGGGAATATAATGTGACGAGTATTCCAAATGTAACTACCTATGTAGCTGTGAAAGCTAAAATGTAAGTATGTTATGGATTCCACAAGTTACCTTTATGATTTCTGATTTCTATGTGTTATTCAAAAATCTTATGATTTCATGAGTTATGTTAAAGAGTCTATTTTTTATGATTGAAAAGTATGATTTCTTTTATTTTTATGTATTCATGGACTAATGTTTTATTTCCTTATTTGATATACCTTACTAATATTTTTATTCTTATCCCATGTTTTTTAAATGATTTTCACAGGATATAAGGAAGGGTAAGAGAAAGGAATAATTAAAGAATATTTTTATCAAGAAAATAATTCTTGTTTTAATCAAGGATATTTATTATTGTGAAAAAATTGAAAGATTATATGTGTCTTATTTGTAGTATTTGAGATTTAATGTAATAGTTATGGCCTAATTATCTAAAAAACTAAACCTAAAAAGTTCCTCAATGTGAATTCTTGACATAAATCAAGATTATGTCATGTTTAAGGGTGGGGCCTTATAGTTGGTATTAGAGTAAAGGTTTAGAAAACAATGTAGATTAGGATGTTTTCTTAAGGGTTATGTATATCATCATGGGTTTATAATTTGATGGTATATCATAACTTCAATGTCATAAAACCACTTTTGGGTCTTTGTGATCTGAAATATTATAGTGACTAATGGTATTTTTGGACACATTCACCTTTGAAGAAATTATGGGTTATTAATTTTTGGTATGAAAATCGTGATGCATGAGATTACCTTTGTGGTTAAAATAGGTTATGGTTATTTTTGAGGATTTTATCTCATTTTGTTAATTTTATAAGAATTATTCAATTTTTGAACAAGGAAAACAAGAAGACCATGTGACAACCTATCATGTCAGACAAAGCTACAGGAATCGAACCCACAATAGAAGTGAGACTGAGATTTATCTACTACTATTGGACTATGTGAATTTCCTGGTTAGTAGGACTTATTCTTTTAGGTTAATTCATTATATGGATCAAGAATAAGTTTATTTTTTGAACATATGTTTTATCAAATGGATATACTTAGTATAGGAAAATGATTTGGTGATTAAGTGATAAATGTTATTTTGGAAGATGTTATCTCTTTTAGGAACACTATATGCCTAAGGAAAATAGAATAATATGGGATTTCATTTGTGGAATAATGGTTAAATTTTATTTTGAAAGAATATATGTTTTTATTGTGTACATATGGGGATTTGGGTTATTTATGGAAATGATTAACCTATCATGGAGAACATGTGATTGGGTTAATTAATTTTAAGTTTGAGATTGTAAGACTAGTTGATGTTATTTAGAGATAAATGTTAAGATTTATCGTGGAAGACTATGTGATCAAATAATTATGAATTTTGGGTTTCAATATTAGTTTGGATTATTTTGAAGAATTTTAAGTACAATTGTGTACTGAGTGGTCTTCGTTGAAATTTGGTGTATTGTTTGTTGAATTTTAGAGATTAAGAGTAGTATTTATCTCTATAAAGGTTTATTCTTTTCGGGGGATTATCATATCTTATACTAACCATTTTGGTTTTGGTTAATGTCTAAAGACAAGGGAAATATATGGTTCATATTTTGTGGCTTATTTTATTCTCTATAATTTTATTCTTGTGCTTTATGTGTGGCCAATTCATCATGAATACTCGTTATTTGGAGAAAAGATGAGTTTGTGGTAGATATTTTTTAAAGGATGAAACTCTACATGAAAAGTATGTATATTTCCTTATGTTCTTAGTAAAATTCAAAAATAAATTCCTCAAATTTATGAAAAGAAACTAAAAACAAAAACATTTTATGTTTACTTTTACTACTAGGGAATCAAAGACCATTTAACTCATCATAAGTTTGTGGTTTTCTGGTAGTTATATTTCTCATTATCCTATTTTCAATCACTCTCCCTCTGAAATTGATGGCTAGTTTTTCTTCAATATCCATTTTTTCCTTCATGTAACCCTAGTATGTGTTATCCTGGGTGACCTTTGTACTTATATTTATTTATTTTAAAGTTATACATTTATTGACTCTTTTTCTAATGTTGGATTTTCAATGAAGTTTCTGAGCCCAATTTTAAAATTGCAAGGATGCAATTTCCAAAATGGGGGAATGATACAACAACCTAGGTATCTATAGAATAATACATTTTCATATTTATTAATATTTATGAATAAGATATTAAATTTAAATTATAGGGGACGATTTTTCCAATAGAATACTCCATATGCAACAACAGGTTTCTCAGAAAAATTATGTTGCACACAACTTTGAGTTATACTGAAAAATAATAAAATAATATTGTTATAATTTATATGGTAGTTAACACTTATCAATTGGAATATGTAGAATTAATAGTATCAAATGAATATTTAAATATGGTTTACACATGTTAAAATAATGATCTATTGGTTACCAAAATTATTAGAAATGAAAATAAATACCAATTGAATATATGGATGTGTTTTTATGAAAACCTATTTAAAAGACAATAATTGTGTTTATATAATCATATCACACTTTATGGAATTTTATTTAATGAAAAATATATGTTATATATTAAATTTAATTTTTTAAATCCATCTTATATGTTTCCTAGATATGATATAAAACAAATTCAATTTTTTAGTTAAAAGAAGTATTTTTCAAAAAATGCAGTTTTACCACCTTTTGATGGAGAACCCTTTTTAAATTTATTTTTTGACACCCTTATATATTATATATGAAAAAATAAACTTATTATTTAGAATTAGTAAATCAAAATTTACTTTGGATGAATTTTTTATATTTTTCTGATAACTATCATGTTATCATGAATAGTAAAAATACACTAAATTTTATTTGAAAACTACTTTTTCCATCGAGATAATTAATATGGTTAAATCATATGATTTAATGGATTTAAATTATATAAAGACTATATTTTTTCAATTAATCCAATGTTGTTCATTTTATGTAATTTCACTTTGAAATTGGACGTAAACCTCTGTCAATCCGTTGATAATTATTATTTCTTAAAAACACGTTTTTTGGTTTTAACAATTGGAATTAATTTTAAATTAATTATTGTAACTTCTATGTTTTTAATTTGTAAAAATAGATTCCATATTTGGAATAAGAAGTTCCAAATTGTGTTAATATGTAACTTTAATTTTTAGACATTAGGAATAGTAACTTCAGAAATTATTTTATTTACCATGGTTAAATGGTAAATCTTGTAAATAAGAGTAAAAATTATTATTATAATAATATTAAAATACTTTAACACATTTTATAATCATATTTGATGATATAGTTTCTACCATGGGCATCCTTGGGTCTATTTTGGGACCCCATGGATCCACTTGGGTGTGATAGTGACATTTTATAATTTTTAATTTAAAGAATAGAGAAAAGTTACAAAAACATGTATCTTCTTACTGAAGAAATTTTTATATGGGGTTATATAAGATATATCTTCACCTATAAATATTAATTATAAATATAAAAATATTTTATACATAATTATATTTTTTTTCAAATTTTTATACATTAAATAAATAAATTTAATTATGACACAATGATGATGCAGTGAATGCTTCGTTAATGAAAGATTCAAATAAATGATATTATAAATATTAAATTAAATGTAATTTAATTATTTTTATTCCATACAATAATTTTATGGATGATATTGAAATATTTTCTTTTTATTAATGCCATTTTTTTGAAGGAACTAAGTTTTTATGACTTTAACAAAAATCAATTACTTTATAGTGTCAAAATTGACATAAATGATTTACAAAAAATACTATTTTATTAAATGATATAATAGTCCTAAAAATATAATATTCGGAAAACTTACTTATATAATGTTAATAATTTCATTAATTATCCACTTATTGTTCTCTTATAATTTTATAGTAACTATAGTAACCATAAGTTATGAAAATGCAAGAAGACATGGTAAGAGTTATTGTTTTTAACTAAAGGCTAAAACAAAAATGATAAGGTTAAATTTGTGACCTAAACTTGTCTAAAACCTTTTGGATGAGTGTTTGTACCCAAAATAATCTTATATTTTAAATAAATGAGTTTGGTACCATTTGAAAATGAAAATCATTTTATAATAAAATTATATTTCAAAACCTTCCTAAAGTGCCCCTCCTCCCTCTTATAAAAGGGAATCACCTCTACCCATTTACTAGCATCTCTAAAGCCCCTTGGCTCATTAATATTATTCTCACATAAGCTAAAAACATCCCTTCCTTCCCTATATAATCCTTACCTTGATCATAAGATAATTAAATAAATCCTTTTCGCTCAAATCAAAAGAAGTTACCCAATTTAGAGGTAACATCTTCTCTCAAGTTCCTTTCCTTTATTTTCCATCTCCACTCCTTGTGATATTATTATTATTTGATTACATAAAAACACAAGTATACTAAATATAATAGGATTTTTTTATGAGAGGTATTATAAATACACTTATACAAACCTCCGTCTAATGGATACAAACATATTGTTTCTATGTACGGCGAAATACTGCCTCACGAAACGATGATTGCTAAAATTTCCCCTAACACCTCTCATGGTGGACATTATGATGGAAATTTATTTATATATGATATATATTATATTTATATTGTCTTTATTCTTCTTTATTTTTCATTTACAGCATACCTTTATGCTTTTCATAATGTGTAAATACGATAATTTCATTTGAGGAAGTGCGGACTACCGCCCCCTCAAAGTGATATGACTCGTTCATGCCATACATGCATCCTATAAAGGATGGAGTTAAATTAAATTATATAATTTATATTAAATATGATATTATACTATAATTATAATATACCTATGTATCATTTAGTTTTCATTTCATGAATATGACAAATAAATGAAAGTAGTGTTTATGCGTACATACGGTCTACCGTCTCCATGAATGGTGCATTACATTTCTTATCTTAAACTGTTATGTACTATTATAAATACATATATACTGGATATATATTATATAAATGATATTTAAATAATGAATAATATTCTGGAGATAATTGACTTATGTTCACATGGACAATTTCTAATTATAACATGTTTATATTTGACTCAAGTACCGAGCATCCACAAAACGACCGATATGAACATGAATAATTATATAATTCTTTTAAAAAGGTAATAAGTGATATAAAAGGAATAATAAAATTTAAAAATTTTCTAAATAAATTTTAAATTAACTTAAGTTTATTATTCAGTGAGATAAATAATGAACAAGATAAGTCAGACTCAAGGTAAGGGAACCTTTCACCCTCTTCTTTTAGTCAAAGACTTCTTTTATGTTATGTCTTATAATTTACATTTTATTATTTTTAGATATGTTATTATATATCTTTATTTATTTAAATTTTGTGTCCAAGTTATGGGAGACCCTTTTTTCTCTCATCAACTCATTTTCTGAATTTTTAAGTGCGTCGTTAGGCTGTCGAATTCTCGTAAGGGAATTTCTAAACTCAATTTCCACTAGTTGGGTCTTTCGCATACTTTGTCAAATATATTATACTAAGATTATGTGTGGAATAGATGTTTATTTATTTATGATGTAATTTATACTTCTCATTTTTTGGATGTGAAATTTATACACACAATCACCCCATTGATAAATTCTTATGTAATTTATATGAACATTGTAAGACAATTCGTAACTCAATCTCATTTCATTGAGTTAAATATCCATGTCATTGTTTTTGTTTTTACAATCATATTTGTGAATAAACTATGATTGATTTACACTGAATATCTACTTATTTTGAGTGTATTTATATTTTTCACACATAATTATGGAATTTATTTATCCATAATCTTATGATATGATCATTGTAATGGATTTCATCCCAATTTACATTAAATTGAGACTTATTTGTTGTTATGAACCAATTCACTTTTATATGGTGTATATACCACCCTTCTTCATATTATATCATAAATTTCCTTATTCTCATGATATTGTATGTTTTTTTTAATGTTATTATTTAATGATTTTTATTCTAGTGTTTATCAAGTGGTAAGGGATTATTTAACTAAAAAATCATTTTAAATGTTTTAAAGATTTGTTCTTATAAATATTTCTCATTAATTTCCATGTTTTAAAAATGGTTTTAAGGATTTATTTATATGGAAATTAGTGTTATAAAGTGTAAATTCCTTTTGAATGTTTCAAAGTGGTATGGGAAACTTTGATTCAAAAATCACTTTATAAAATGTTTTAAATGTTTTTGTAAATGGTTTGAATATTTGAATATCTTTAATTGATTTATTATGTTTCATGAGTGTAATATTGATAACTTAAATGTTTTCTTTTTTATGATTATGTAATGGTACATAGACATTTTATGGGTGGTTAAGTAATAAACCAAATACGAGTGGTTCTGTGACAAACCTAGGGTGGGTGAGCTCGAGATATCTCTCCAATGCATTAGGTAACATGACAGAGGTAAACATTAATGTTTCTCCTAAGAGATTTAGGGAATATATTGTGATGGGTATTCCAAACGTAACTCCCTATGTAGCTGTGAAAGCTACAATGTAAGTATCTTATGGATAATACAATTTAACTTTATTATTTATTATTTCTATGTATTATTTATAAATACTATGATTTCATGAAGTATATTAAAGATATTATGTTTGATTATTGAAAAGTTTGATTTCTTTTATTTTTATGTATTCATGGACTAATGTTTTCTTTCCTTATTTTATATCCCTTACTATGGTTTTTATGATCATTCCATGTTTTTGAAATATTTTTCAAAGGATATAAGGATGATTAAGTGAAAGGAAGAATTCAAGAATCTTTTTATCAAGAAAAGAATCCTAGTTTCAATCAAAGAGCTTTATTATTTTGAAAAAATTGGATATAGTAAAAGTGTCTACTTTTTAATATTTGAGATGTAATGTAATAGTTATGGCCTAATTCTTTAAAACTCTAAACCTGAAAAGATCCCCAATGTGAATTCTTGACTTAACTCAAGATTATGTATTGTTTAAGGTTGGGGCCTTATAATAATAATCTAAGATGATATTAATCGTGATTTGGGATCCAAATCATGCTCCCCCAAAATTTATGAATGAAAAATGGTATTCTAATGTTTATACTTGAGTTGAAATTATCTTATCCCAGTATATAATTGAAATACTAGATAACATAAATTCCAAATATAAACATAAGTGGTCCATAGTACAAGGATTTTCCTAATATTACCTCTAAAAAAGATTTCATACCGTCATAAAAACCACCAGGTTTCAACTAAACTTATCACAACATTAAGAATTATTGAAATTATGACCATTATTAAGAAGTAGTGCCCATAAATAAGTGTACATGACCAATTATTCTAAGATTTTTTTTACCTGCATATAGTTCCACCAAGGTCTTCTTTCATATCATCAAAAACAACAATCCTAATATAAAAAATGGCAGCATAACATTTTTTATATATCAACGAGGAAAATAATAATGTTTCATGTTAGTCTAGAAAGTAAATTCCAAGTTAATTAAGGTAACATGTTACTCAATTCAATAAAAACCATGTTTAGGAACATAAAAAATGAATAAAAATGAAAAATAAATTTTAAGATGAATTATTTTCATTGAAGAACACAATTTTATCTGTGGAAAACCATCTAAATCATCAATTATTTTACTCTTTAACAATTATATCTACTATCATTAAAATTAAATTCATGATAGTTTATCATAGAAATTATTTATTTACTAATTAACCTCTGTAATTTAACATTACAATGTTTCTATAAAATTCTTTCGTACCACAAACTAATAATTAAACTTTGATATTATTTTATATATTACCAAAAACATTAATGGTCCTTTATAAGGATATAAGGAAAACAATATATTTAATCTACCATTTATTAGGGATGAAAAGTAAATAAAAAAATATTTTTAGAGTTGAATTAGGATTATAATAGTGAGTACTTCTAGGTATATCACCAAACTATTTCACAAAATACTCCCTTGGGGATAATAGAGAAACAATATTAAGAAACAATTCAATAATTCCAAACAGGTTCACTGTCTCAAAACTATTTGAATAAAGTATAAATAAAATGTTAAATTAGTACTCTAATAAAAATTATTTCCATGAGATGATATGTAAATCTATGTTGGCATTACAATCAAATTATAGATCTATTATAGAGATAATTAAACAATAATTTTTATCTAATAACCCTTAGTTCTATCCCAAAAATTGAATCTATTGAAAATTAGCATATATTGATCATTAATTAATCTATATATATCCTCAGTTAGGTCTTACTTAACATTATAATCATTCTTGATCATGTTATCCTCATCCTCATATTCATTGGACCTTGATGATGACTTGAAATCCTCCACCACTATTGATGTTATTTGAGAAACATATGTGTTTACTATGTACTTTATATCATTGCTAAGGATCCTAAATGATATTAAAACCACTATCCTTTCCAATTTTGAGTAATCCTTACACTGCCTTATTTTTCGTGGATATGATTTGATAAATCTTTTTGAATAAATTATTCTTTTATTCTCTTTTTTTGAATTTTATTTATAGAAGTTTTTTTGATCTTATAAGATTTATTTTAAGGTTTTGTATCATTTAAAAATTCCACAAAACTAAGGAAATTACATACCAAAAAAATTGATTGATCTTCAATGACCTCCTCATTAATTTCATCCAATTCTTTCATGTCTTCCTACACCAAGGTGGACTATGTTTCTTAAACATTATAAGTCCTGAAAAAATATATTTATATTTAAACTATTAAATCTAAATATACTTCTATCTAAGAGGATGTATACCATTAAATTTTATTTTATTTGACATATCATTTCTATAAAACTCAGTTAGATACCTACATTTTAAGTAATACATTCAATAATACAAGATATTTTCATACATAATCTTCTTATAGAATCCATTAACCATATTTCAAATTCAAATAATAGAAGGATGTGTCTTTGAGATATTATAATTTGTGAAAATCCTTGAAATAGAATTGGATATTTAGAAGTAGTTGAGTAAAATTTAAGAGGAACACTAATAATTCATGAAATTATAAATCATTCAATGGACTAGAATAGATTCCTTGGGAGACATTAAAATCCTAAGTAGAATAGAATAATTTGGGAAAAATTACCCATTTTAAAATATAGGGACCACTTAATCATCATTATGGAATATACCATAAAAAGTCATATGACCTTTGAGCAACATCATTACTAATTATCCTCTTACTAAAATATAATTAGTACATTCTAGGAATCATGAAGTACCAATTAAAATAAATACAAAATAATATATTCAAAATATCTTTAATGAAATTTAAATGATGGATAATTATTGGATAATTTACAAGTAGATAGAAAAAAATCTTAAAAAAGAAGCTCAATGTCCTTCCATGAGAAAGAAATTATTGGGAGCCCCTTGTACCATAAGAAATTTTGGTAAACATGTGTAGATTCATTTTTGGAATAAATTTGGATTATATTATAGAAAAAATATCGACATGGGATTAATTTGGGGTTTTAGGGTGTTTTCCTTGACAAGCACCATATGGAGGAGTTTTATATATGTTCTACATCCCATAATAAAGTAACTAAATAATATTAATCAATATCATCATCATCATAATCATCAATATTGGGTCTTGGAGTGTTAGAAAAAAATAAAAAACACATTCCTATGTTCTATACTAGGAAATATCACACCCCCAATGGTTGACATAATTTGTACTTGGCCCGTTATGATTTATAATAGCCTAAAGAGAGAATAGTTTTTCCCCAAAGTCCCCTTTGTTTAATAGTATTGATATTGAAACCCTTTTCCTATAATACCACACTAAAAAAGTATGTGCATTGTTAAAATACCAACTACATTAACCACCTCAACTATAGTTCCTGTGATACTAAAATTTCAGTTATAATATCATTGCTATAGTATCTCTAAAAATTGTACTATGCTAAGGTTCGAACCCTAGTTTTTTTTATACCATCACCCAACCCTTAACACTCACCTGGGGGATGTGTGTTAATAATAAAAAATAATAATCTTTAAAATTTATGTAATATTATTAAGAATGAAAATATATTCACCTAGAAAGATTTAAACCCAATATCTCCTAGATGCTAGCCAAGGAAAAAAATAATAAAGATGATGATGGTGATAATAACAATAAACATGATAATAATAATATAAAACATAAATTATATATAATTATAAAAAATACATACATAACCACACATACCAACACATATAATCTTCTTTTAAAGCTTCCTAACTCTCTCGTGAATTTTCCCCCTATTTTGACTAATCATATCCTCTTGATTAGAGAAATAGATTATGACATCCCATGGATTCATAGGTTTTTAACCACACCTATAAAAATTCCTCATCCAATATTTTATTATTTGATCATTTTTTTAATTTTTTTATTGAGATTGAGATATAATGTCATGAAAAAAATAAATGGTTTTTTATCTTGATCAAGAATCAAATGAACCATTCATGTTCTTCAAGAAATTACTTTCATTGAAGATGAGATTTCTTATTTAAAAAGGAAATTTAAAAAATACTCATGGGGAAATTCTTTATTGGAATGTCCAACATAAATAAATTTCTAAATGAATTTTATTTATGGTTTTCTTGTCAGATTTTTATATTCTATACAAGTTGGGAAAAATATAACAAAGTCATGCCTTGGTATTTTTAGGTGGTTGTGATTGATGAAAATGTTGGTTGGAAATGATTCTAGGATTTCCAAGAAGAAGGTTTCAAGGTGGAAAATATTCCTAGGATTTGATATTTCATTGGATATAAAAATTCATACAAAATAAAGTTTTCATGAGGTCATGTATGAAAACTATAAGGTCAACTGGGCGGACGACAATGGTAGTTCGCAAAATTAGGAAGTAAGATCACTTATGGTGGATTTCAAGTTCTGGAACACAAACTAAAAAGTAATTATTTAATTCCAAAAATTATGTATGTATTTATATGGTATTAATTTTTGGGAAACCCAAAACTGATCACATAGACCATAAAGGAGAGTTACCAGTTGGGAGTTCATGTTGGGACCCTCCAGTGGAAAACAATACACAAAGATTCTTTTTGGATGGTTGAATAATAATTTTGTTATATGGATTTATCGAAGGTATTTTCTAATAAAAGTACCCTATTATCACTTCATTTTTTTATAGATACCATTATATTAGAGAGAATCATCACTAAATAAATATGTTTATGTTCAAACGTTGTCTTCGAACTGCAAATTACACAAGAATCCCATATAGGAGAGTCCAAGGAAGTTGGTAAGGGAAGTATGAGATCATGGGGGAAACTTCAAAGAGGTTTTCTATGAAGTTAAACTACATGTGGTAGTTTTCGTAGGATTATCCATGGAGTAAGAGTTCTCATAGCTTATCTGTGAGTTTGGAGTTCATGGTGAACGTAGTATGTGAAGGGTAGTTTCGAGTAAATGTAGTACAAGAAGTGGAGTTCATGATGAATAGTGTTCCATGAATTTAAGTAAATTATAGAGTAAATTTCATCTCTTGGATTAAAAATGAGCTTCATGTCATAGTTAACTTCATGTGAAATAGATCGGAACTGAAATTGATCATAAGGATAATCTTTTGGAGGAATAGTGTGTTCACTTTAGTAGAGGGACTTCTGTGCTTTCAAATTTTGAATGGTTGTAGACCATGGGGAATAGTGAGCCCTCTCCAAACCTTATAAGGATAGTATGATTATTGGATTCATGTACATGGGAACAGTTCCTATGTATTCTCCATGGATTACCTCTATTAGGGTGAACCAAGAAAATCGATATGTCTTGTGCATGTTTTCATTTTAGCTCTTATATTGTTGTAATAAAAAAAGGGATGATTATATTGCGTAATGACAAAACTGGATTTTTAGGGGGAATTATTTTAATTTTCCATAACCCGATTTACACCCTCATGGGTGATTTAACCTAGTGGTTCCAATGATACATGTTTTTTAGAATTTATCTACCGATGACTAAAACTAATGATGTTTGATTCATAAAACCTGATACTTCAATGCGTATATGATGAAAATATTCAAATTTACTACTTATTTCTCTCCAAATATTGAATAACTAATTATTTAATTTAAATATATAATTATTTTCTTTAGATCCATCTAAAATATGAATCTTCCAAGTTTTTTATTTGTAAAATATTTGGTTCTTTGATCAATATAGACTCAGTTACCCATAAAGGAACTCTCCCTTAAGTTATGCACCTATGTGTTGAAGTTGATTTCTCACTTCCCATTCATTCTTATATATATAATGAATGTAAAAAATCTTTTTCCTAATTGTTCTTATTTTAATACCCTTATATATATTTCCTTCAATGAAAAAAATCGTAAACTCTATTCACAATTGTTGTTTTCTGTATCCTATAACTCTAGATGCCACATCCATCAATGCATTGGGAAATGTTGGAAAAAATAAGAGTACCTCAATTTATAAAAAATATAATCATGCTGAGATAAATTAATATGTTCATTAATTTAGTATATTTTATACAACTAGATTATCCATTATAAAGGAAGGGGATGTTATCTAGATGTAGGTACACTCTCAAGTTTTCTATTTTTATTAGAGTAATTTTGTTTCTCATAGATCATTTTATGAAACTTTTACCCTAGTGACCCTACCCTAGTAACTCATATCAGGTGTATACTTTATTACTTTGACATAAGATACAACAAATAATATATCTAAAGACTAAATAGTTCAGTAGTATTTGTAAAATAAATACATACTTGAAATTCTTATTACAAATGTAAAAAAAATACATAAATTATTTTATTTTAGAGACCTATTTTTCTTCTTAGAGTATCCCTTAAATTAAATTAAAAAATATATCTTGTAATCCTTGGAAAAATAAAACATAAAAAATAGGTGAATCATATACTCAGTAAGGGTAATAATATAGTGGAATCTATGAATAAATAAGGAATAATTTATGGGTCATGGTAAATTAAATACACACATTACATTTAATAAATAACATTATCATAATATGGTAGGAATAAATGTTGATCAAATAATGTTGTGTCAACAACATAATGATATTTAAAACATAACCATATATATTTTAACTAATTGAATAATCACATGGAATATCAATAAATGAATTCATAATGATGGAATGTATAATGTTATACATCTAAAACATACCATAGATGCCTTGTGACAAGAGGTATAAAATAGTTTAGGCCTTGTGACAAGAGATCTATATAAATGGGTAAGGCCTCAGCCAAAACCTAATCTAGTTTGTTTCATGTGATCAACTGATGCATCTAGGGGCTTAGTGGGCCCCTCCAGTCACTTACTAAGGAAAATGGATTACTCATATAAAAGAGGTAAAACATAATCAACATAGACATTCATATAGAAAATGTATCATAATATATGTTAAAAATTACCCCAAATAAAAATACATATTCATAAACCATACAATGTTAAAATAATGGTATCAACACAGTACATACCTAGTCAATCTGATCATAAACCATCTAGAGAAAAAATAAAAAGGGTATGATTGGAGTATATCTCAATTAAAATATATGAAAAATCAAACCATTTCTTCTTAGATGGAAAATTATTTTGATATATCACATAGAACATTCCTTGAGGAAAACAACTATTCAATGAAAATCACCCTTGTTAGTTTAAAATAAAAAAATCATAAAATATTTTCAAAATTATTTTCATTTAAAATCTCTTATAAAAACTAATAGTTTCCAAAATATTAGGGAAATATTTTAAAAAAAATAACCACATAAACCAGAAAATTAAGATTCAAATAAACAATGTTCACAATGAAGGTTAATTTTATAAATTCCTTATAAGGTAAAAAGAATATTCCTTTTACGCTGTAAAAAGGATAGAAAAGAGCCTTGTTCAGAAAACAACAAGAATATTTATTTCAAACATTTTTTGTAAAAGTAAAACGTGGGTAAAAAAGTTTTTAATAAATAATTTGTAGATTGTTATAACTTTATTGAAATCATTTTTATAAAACATTGTTTTGGAAGAAAATATATTTTTATTCGCAGAGAGAAATAAAGTTAGATTTTATTAAAAAAGTTCAATTAATAATTTTAAGTACTAAAGAGATGGAAACTTGTAACATTAATTTAATGATTACATTAATAACCATAGTAGAATAAAATATATTTAATTTGATATTGAAACATCAAATAATTCCTCTAAGGGATACTTAAAAATAATAATCTCAAATAATGATGAGATTGTGAAATAAACTCATACCACTTTGGTAAATATTATATCATAATACCCATGAAATAAATAAATTTAAATAAAACATTATATAGCATTAATATAAATTAATTAATAATATAACATACAAAAAGTTTAATATATACACCATATAAAATAAATAAGTGGTGAATATGGCATATATCTCACGGAAGTAAAAGTGAGACGATAAACTCTTACCTTGAGTCTGAATCATCATGTATGTTATATATCTTCCTAAAAAACAAAATTTTATTAATTATTTAATTTCCTGAAAACAAAATAAATTTTATCATTCCTTTTATTTCAGTTATTACTATGTTATATATGATTACTTAATCAACTATGTTTACATAAAATGTTTCAACGATATTTTTCTTATGTGTCAAAAATGAATTTAGTATGTTGACTATGGTCATAGATTTTGTTATTTAAATGTATCCAAAATAATAATAATGAAATAATTATCATATATAGAAATAAATTTTACTTTAAAACTAAATCATTAAATATAGTTATGAAAAATGAACTGTGTTATAATCAAGGAGATGGTAGGTCATATATAGGCATGAGTAACGTTTCCATTTTTCAATGATCATTATGGAAAGAAGTTATGTAATATTTTATCTTTATATAATGATTATAATATCATTTATAAAATATTATTTCTTTAAAAATAATTATATATCTTCCACATAGTGTGGTGATGAAAAAAGAGTCACATCACTTCGTGAAGGTGGTAGCCCACACATACACAAACAACATTATCATTTTTAGTGTAAGAAAGAAAATTTATATACTATATTTTAAGAATGAAAAATATGTAATTAATATTTTAATTATTTCATATATGTATATATAATATATTCATTAAATATTTCCTTATTACCTTCTATGTTAAGAGTTAGTGAAAAATGAACTGCATCGCTTCGTGAGGCGGTAGTCTGCCACACACACAAGCGACGTTATTGTATCAATGACAAAAATGGATGTTAAAAAGGTATATATGGTATAATGAACAAATAGGTATAAATATTTAATAAATTTCATATATATCCTTTATATACATCAACATACCCAAACATGAGAGGTGGTAATAAAAAAAAGGAATGACATCAGTTTGTGAGGTGGTAGTCTGCCGTACACACAAATGGTGATTTCATAACCCATTTGGTAGAAGTGGGGAAAGTTTCAGTTCATACCCATAAAATAATAACATATTGTAAAATTTAATATAATTTTGTTCTTATGAAATCATTGTTTAGTTATAACTGAGGTACGTTAAGAAAGCAATAAAATAAAAACGCTCGTTGAAGAATGTTATCTCTTCCTCAGGTAACCTACTTAGGTTTGCACCAAAATCCTTCCTAGGTTTTATTTATGCCCAAACTAAGGATTATATAATGAGGTGATGGAATTTAAAAAAATAATTTGTACATATTTTGTCCAAAAATATTTTTTTAATGTCTGAATAATATAGGATATGTGGTGGCCTTTTATAGGTGAGTAGAGTGGCACACATTTAATTTTTTAAGAAAAAAGGTCAACCAACATTGTTTACATGCCAAAAGGGTCCATATTGGATTATTTTCAATAATTAGACATCATATTTCTATAAATTTCCTTAAAATATATTTTATACAATTATTTAGAACATTTTATCCCTATTATTTTTACTTTAACCCCCGATAAATCCATTTTTATCTTAACCGTGATAAATAATTTTAACTATTTTTACTATTCATTATAGTCCAAAATTATGTTTACATTATTATATAATGTAATTTTTTCTAATTCAAAATATGGAATCAATTTTATCAAATTCAATTGATTTTATTTGAAAATTTTAATTTAGAATGAATCCTGCAGATGCGATGAGAAATAATGTTTTTAATGGAAAATGTTCAAAAGATTACAAAGATTTTATATCAAAATTAAATATGAAAATGATTTCAATGACCTAAATTATATTAATAAATATATAATTAAAATAATTTTAATTTAAAATAAATTTAAAATATAATTTAACTTTATAAATAATAAAAATTAAAGGGTAGTTTTCAATTAAAATTCAGTATTTTTTACTATTCATCAAAAAATGAAATATTTCAGAAAAGTTCCAAAAATTCACCATTAGTGTAACACCCTGACCCTAGAATCCCAGATTCAGTGCATTATTACATATCATTGGAATGATCACAAAAGATGAAGTCTCAATATACCGATTAGTTTAGTAACCTTGGAAGTACTAGATATATTCATAAGGTTTACATTACATCATAAAATGGAAAACTACAACATTGTTTCATAGACAACACTTAGATTCCATAGACTATCCCTGTAGGTCATTCATAATATACTTCTACGCATCCTGGGAAAAATAAAATATAGAAAGGGGTGAGCTCAGATGCTCAGTAAGGATAACAATAAAACGGAAACTTTCATAAATAAGTATAAACATGTAAGGCAATGTATAAGACTTAAAACAAAAGCCTTTTAAACCGGAACTTTAGCATAATATGGAAATGATAAAATCAAATAATTCCATTTACTTATTCACATGGATATTCTACTAGTCGAATAATCACATGCAATATCAATAGCCACTTTCATAATGATGGAACGAATAATACCAGACTTCATAACCACATAGTCAAGGCCTTGTGCCAAGACTACAAATAAGATTTCGTCAAGGCCTTGTGCCAAGATACTAGCTTGTCTCATGAGACCTACCGATCCATATAGGAGCTATAAAAGGCTCCACCTATCACTTACTAAGTCCAATGCATTCCTCATATGAAAAGTTTGAAACACAACATAAACATTCGTATTAAAACTAGCATACGAAATGTCAATACCTTATCCACAAACCATGAATGGTATAAAAATAGCACATCTACAGTCAAACATAACTCATTTAATACAATATAGAAGATTTTATTGTAACATATTAACCTCAATCGAGAATAATCAATCATATTGACATAGATGAAAATAATCATCAAAACTATTTGAGATAAATATCCCCCTTTTTCTTGAAAATATATAAAGTATCACTATTTATCAAGAATCCATTTAAAATAGATTTTTGAATCAAAGTTTTCCATACCAATTTGAAACTTTTAAAAGGAATTTTAATTTTAAAACATTAATGTCCATATAAATAAAACCTTAAAACCATTTTTAAAACATGGACATTAATGAGAAATGTTTAGAAGAATAAATTTTTAAAACATTAAAATTGGTATTTTAGTTAGAGTTCCTAACCAAATGAGAGACGTTTGAATAAAAATAATTTAGGTAATAAAAACTTTATAATATCATGTGAATAAAGGGATTCATGATATACTATGTCAATTTATGGTTTATACACCAAACAAAAGTTAGTTGGCGCACAAAAACAAATAAGACTTAATGGAATGTAAGTTGATATGAAATCCCTTATAAAGATTGTATCCTTAGGTAAAGGATAAATCATTGAGATAATTATGTGTTACAAATATAAATACACTCAATATTATTGGATATATATTGTAAATCAATCAGATGACATTCACACATATTCTTGTAAAAATAACACCAATGACTTGGATGTTTAACTCAGTGAATGCAAATTGAGTTAAGATCAAGTTTATATCAATGACTTGAGAAATTATCAATGGAGTGATTATGTGTATCAAAATTATATCCACACAAAGGGAAGTTTAAATCACTACATAAATAATAAATAGTGATTTCACACATAATCTTGGAGTAACATAATCAATGAAGTATGCGTAAAGCCCAGTGAGTGGGAATTGAAATTTGAAATTCCCATACCGATTTCGTAACTTATGAAACATACAAACCATGAAAAAGGATCATATAATGAAGATGTAAATACTCATAAATTAAAGTATATTACACCAAGAATACAATCATGGATAGTACATACGCCACACAAAAGGAAATAGTGGCCAATATAGCATGAATCTCACAAGAATAAAAAGTGAGATAAAAAACCCTTACTTAGGTGTAATCAATCGAGTCGTATGACCAAAAGTAAAAAACCACCAAATGGATCACAGAATACCATGAATATAAGGATAATCGTGATAATATATATATCTAATGGCAGTACAAAATACACCACATCCAATAAATATGTGGCAAACAATAGAAATCTCACAGAATTAAAAGTGAGATAAGAAACCCCTTACCTTGTATTTTTCCTTGGTAGAGGGTAAGTTAACCTCCTGTATAATAGTTAAATTATTGTTATTAAATTATACAAGAACTGTATACATAAATATGATATCATTTATGATCCTCTAATATTTCATTGTTAATAATATTTTAGTAGTATCAAAATTTCAGGTGTTAACTGATTCGTTTTCCATTATATTCTTTGTCATGTGAGTCATATTTGTTATGTATGGGATGCATATTATTCATATTAATAATTATATAAAGTATGTAAACATTACTTTTAATCATAAAATGAAAATTAGTCTTAAATGGATACGATAGGGAATGAATCTCATCGCGTTCGTGGAGACGGTATTCCGTAAGTTCGCACGATCAACAATATAATTCTTTTGATATTAAAATCATATATAATTGGATATAATTTCATATATAATGAATAATTATCATTTTATATTTATTATATACATCATTTATACTCATTATTATACCCATCCAAATGATAAAGTGTTTGAATAACAAACTACATCACGACGTGGAGACAGTAAGCCATACATACACACGTATGGTGACATGTCATTCATATGATGGATAAAATAATGAATATGGTTGTACCATATTTATAATAACATCAAAGTATATAGAAGATACTGGAGTTATTATTTTATAATAGAAACAACAAAGAAATGTGAAGTGGAAGAAGAAAAGAACTTGAAAGAGATGATGAAATATTTACCTCTTCTTCGGGTTCTTTCTTTTGATTTGATCAAAAGGGCTTTTTAGGTTGCCTTTATGACTAAATTAAGACATCTAGGATGAATGGAGGAGATTTTTGAGGATATTTGGGTAGGTTTGGGCCGATACTAATGGATTTTAAGTTGTGAATTTGATAGAAGGGGAAGTTCCCTTCTATAAGAGGAGTGAGGGGAACCTTAAGAAAAAACTGAAATATTAGTTTATAATAAAATCATTTTCGGTTTCTAATGGATCCAAAATGAATTATTTAAAGGCTAAGGTGGTTATGGGTCGAAAACCACTCAACCAATAGGTATTATACAGGTTTGGTTCACTATATTAACTTTATCTTTTAGATTTAACTCTTAGTGAAATAGTTTGACATTTACCATGTCTCTTTGTATTTTTATATTATATGGTTAATAAACATACTATAAACTTCCAAGAGAACCCCAAGTGGTTCATTACTGATACACCTATAATTATATAAGTCTTTTGTCCAAACCTTAGATTTTTAGGAATATAATATCAATTAATAATATAATATTTGTTTTAAAAACTCTTTTATGTCAATTTTGACACTATTTGGTATTTTGTTTTTTGCTAAACTCATAACAGCATTATTACTTCGAAAAAAAATTCATCTAACCAACCCTAACATGTCATATTAACCAAGAAAATTATTTTAATTCATAAAAAGTATTAAATTACATTTATTTGGATATTTATAATATCAATTATTTTAATATTTTATTAATTAGGAAATTGCTGCATCATCATTGTGTCATAAATAAATTAAATTATTTAATGTCTAAAAAATATAAATAAAATATAATTATGTAGGAAAGCTTTTTATATTTATAATTAATATTTATAGTCTAATTTATCTTTTGTTTAACCCTATAATAAAAATGGTTTAGTTATTAAAATTTTAATTTAACACTTTTAACTCTTCTTTGAATTAAATAATAATAAATGTCCTAATCTAATACAAGTGGACCTAAAGGATCATATTTTATTACTAAGGTTGATTTTGGTCGAATTACACTTATACAATAGAATTAGTACATGTGTTAGGGTAATAATAATATCATTTTTACCCTTAATTACCCTATTTACTTTTAACCGTGGTAAATAAAATTAAAAAGTTACTATTCACAAAAAAAATTATTTTCATCTTATAGAACCACATTTTACTTACTGATATCAACCGTTTCTCTCATATTTTTGAATTTCAACTCACATAAGCGGTAAAATTAAGTTTTATGTAAATTTGTAAATGCTCCTAAGAGGTGGGTAAAAGACGGTAAAAAGTTCATTAAAATTTTATACATCTAATTTTATTATAAAATGACTCCAATGAATTATATTGAACTTATATAGGTATTATATATCTATTTTTACTTAAAATAAATTTAAAAAACAATTAATTATTTAAATAAAAAGTCAGTTTTAAACTATAATGCAGTGTTTTCACTATTCATCAAAAATTGAATGTTTTCAGAAAAATACCAAAATTTCACCCTAAGCCAATTTTGATATTATGAATTCAAAAATTAAATCAATTTTACCAAATTCAAAACATATAAGTTTCATTTATTAATTTAAAATTAATTCCCATTTTCAAAACCAAAAAACATGTTTTTAAGAAATAATAACTAACAAAAGATTGATACTTGTTTATGTTCAATTTCAAAGTGAAATTATTTCTAATTAATAACATAGGATTAAATGGTAAAAATATAATCTATTTATAATTCCAAACCATTAAAATGTATAACTTAACAATTCAAATTATTTTGATTAAAAAAGTTATTTTTAGTTAAAATATAGTATTTTTCACTATTCACCCAAATCTGAAAGTTATAAGAAAAACACCAAAATTTTATTGAATCTAAATTCTTATGTCCTCATTATAAAGAAGAATTTTATTTTGTAAAAGTTTCAAACATTGTATTTAAAAAGGGTTCACCGTTAAAAGGCGGTAAAATTGCATTTTTTTTAAAATACATCTTTTATCTGAAAAAAATGATTTTTTTTTCATTATGTCTAAGAAAATCATAATATGGATTATAAAATTATAAGGATTATATTAAGTTCAAAATTTAGTTAACACTGTTCATAACCGCTTTTGAACGGCTAGTTTGGTAAGTCGCGGTGCGCTTGAACTCAGTGTTGCGTGTAGTGCAAGCTATTGAATAAAATAAAATAAATTACTATGAAATCTTGGGGTGTTACATTATTCCCCCCTTTTGGAAATTGCATCCTCACAATTTTAAAATTGGGCTTGAAACTTTATTGAAAGTCCCACATTGGAAAAAGATTCAATAAAACTATCTCTTTAAAAGAAAGAAAGAGAAGTACAAAGGTCACCCGAGATAACCCACACTAGGATTCCATGTAGGAAAACATGGATATGGAAGACAAAATAAGTGTCAAGTTCTTGTGGAGAGTGATAGAAAACATTATTAGGAGAAAGTTAACAATAATAAAACCACAAGCTTGTGATGAGATAAACGTTCATTTGTTTCCTAGTAGCAAAAGTAAACGGATAAGTTTTTTGTTTTAAGTTCCATTTCATAAAGTTGAGGAATTTATTTATGAGATTGACTAAGAACATAAAGAGACATACTAACTTTTTAAGTAGAGTTTCATTCTTTATAAATTTCTACCACTAACTCATTTTTTTTCAAACGATGAGTATTCACGATGACTTTGTCACACCTGAAGTGCTAGAATCAACTTCTAGAGAATCACATATTCCACAAAGGATAAACTATATATATTTACCTTATCTTTAGATATTAACCAAAACCAAAATGGTAATTACAAGATCAGATGATCCCCAAAAAGGATAATCCTTTAGAGAAATAAATACCTATCTTAATTTATAAAATTAGACCAACAATACCCAAAGTTCAATAAATACCATTCAATAAACAATTGTCCTTAAAATCCATCAATATAATCCAAACTAATATTGAAACCCAAAACATAGAAGAATTTTATTACGCAGTCTTCCACATTAAATTGTATTTCCAAATAACATCAACTACTCTTAAAGTCACATACTTAAAATTAATTAACCTAATCACATATTCTCTATGATAGGTTAATCATTTCCATAACTAACCCAAATCGCTATAAATCCACAATGAAATCATAGATAAAAATCCACCATTACTCCTAAAATGAAATCCCATAGTATTCTATTTTCCTTAGGCATATAATATTCCAAAAAGAGCGAACGTCTTCCAAAATAACATTTATCACTTAATCCCCAAATAATTTTCCTATACTAAGGATATCCATTTTATAAGACATCAGATCCCAAATCAACTTATTATTGATCAATAAAATCATTTAACTAAAAAGAATTAGTCACACTAACCAGGGACTTCATGTAGTCTAGTAGTAGGCAATAAATCCGAATCGCACTATGGTTATGGGTTTGATTCTTGCAGCTTTGTCTAACATGATGGGTTGTCACACGGTCTACGTGTTGTCCTTTTTCAAAAACTATATTTTATAACATTCCCAAAATGAGAAAAATTCCTCAAAATAACTATAACATAATTTCACCACAAATTTTATCTCATACCTTGCATTTTCATCCCAAAATTTAATAACATGTAATTGCCTCAAATTCAAGGATCATATAAACCCAAATGGTTATTTATAACTATATCAACAATATAAAACACAATTCTTCCTAAAATAGAATTTTCACATAATAAACTACAGGGTTACACATAAGAGAAAAGTCTTCCAAAGTAATCCCATCAACAAAGAGCACTAATACTTTTAAACATTTGACCATCCATTTATTTCCACATAGGTTCTTCCTTGACCAAGGGTTATCCTATAGAATAGGGAATTCACTCGGATAATGCCCAGGTCCCCTACATTAATGGAAAATGACTATAAATGGATTCTTGGGATCATTTTTATTTTATTCCATAGTTCTCGTCGTTTTTTCTCAACAATGCTTTACTTTATGTCCTTCTTTCCCACATATAAAGAATTTCTTTATTCCATTGAGACACTTCCCTAGGTGTATCCTTTTACATTTCCCACATGATGGAAATTGAGCTTTCTTTTCTCCATGGTCTCCACTGCTAGAGCTCTTATCATTCACCGCCTTTCACTTCTTTGTTGAGTCCGAGAGTTGGTTAATAAATATGTTGTTGATCATATTTTTGGAAAACTGATTCGGCATGAACATGATATCTTTTAAACCTATCAACATTCGATTCCATTGCTCATTTCCTCTGTCGTTCCCACCTTGTACATCATGTTCAATGTAACTTTGACTTCCTTGTAATCCAACAATTTAATAACACAATAAAGCATAATGTGAGTCATAAAATCATTTAGAGAATATCATAACACCTTATTTTCAATATAAAACACCTTAGGATTCACAATGGTTATTTATTCTCATCTTATATTAAAATCCTTCAAATCGGTTTGTAAAGGGAATGTGAATTATCTTAAGAATATCCCTTGGGAGTGTCATAACCAAGAGTGCAGCAAGGCTCGTTGTCATGTACCAAGATACCCCGGGTCAAGCCCAAAACTCCTTGTCGGAGTTTTCACTCATAGGTACATCTGTGCCAGAGCCGCCGCTACCTGCTCGTATCCAGACAGGGATGTATTGTTTAGAAAACCCACATAATCGCTATAATACCAAAATTCTAGGAAGTTATTATATACTAATCCTCAAAGTCTATCTTAAAGTAATGTTCTCTAATCAGAGTTTATCTAAATCTAGATTCCAAGGTTTGTACTAAACTTCCTATGATATCAACTGTAACACCCCAACCCTAGAAGCCCAGAGTCGGTGCATTATTACGTATCATTGGCATGATCACAAAAGATCAAGTCTCGAAAGACCGATTATTTTAGTAGCCTTGAAATTACTGGATACATTCATAAGGTTTACATTACATCATAAAATGGAAAACTACAACAACATTGTTTCCATAGAAAACAATGAGATCCCATAGACTATCCATGTAGTTCATTCATAATATACTTCTTCACATCCTAGGAGAAATAAAACATAGAAAAAGGTGATCTCAGATGCTCAGTACGGATAACAATAAAGAGGAAACTTTCATAAATAAGAATAAACATTTAAGGCAATGTACAAGACTTAAAACAAAAGCCTTTTAAACTAGAACTTCAGCATAATATGGAAAAGATAAAATCAAATAATTCCATTTACTTATTCACATGGATATTCTACTAGTCTAATAATCACAAGAAATATCAATATTCACTTTAATAATGATAGAATGCATAATGCCAGACTTCATAACCACATAGTCATGGCCTTGTGCCAAGACTACAAATAAGATTTTGTCAAGGACTTGTACTAAGACACTATTTTATCTCATGAGACCTACGGATGCATCGAGGATCTATAGCGAGCTCCACTCGTAACTTACTAAGTCCAATGCATTCCTAATATGAAAAGTTTGAAATACAACATAAACATTCGTATTAAAACTATCATACAAAATGTCAATATTTTATCCACAAACCATGAATGGTATAAAAATAGCACATCCACAGTAAAACATATCTCATTAAATACAATATAGAAGATTGTATTGTAACAGATTAACCTCAATCGAGAATAATGAAGGATATTGGCATAGATGAAAATAATCATCAAAAACTATTTTAGAGAAATATCCCCCTTTTTCTTGACAACATTTAAAAGTCTCACTATTTATCAAGAATCCATTTAAAATAGATTTTTGAATAAAAGTGTCCCATACCACTTTGAAATTTTTAAAAGGAATTTTAATTTTAAAACATTAATGTCCATATAAATAAAACCTTAAAACCATTTTTAAAACATGGACATTTATGAGAAAGATTTAGAAGAATAAATTTTTAAAACATTAAAAATGGAATTTTAGTTAGAGTTCCTAACCAAATGAGGGACGTTTGAATACAAATAATTTAGGTAATAAAAACTTTATAATATCATAAGAATAAATGGATTCATGATATACTATTTCAATTTATGGTTTATACACCAAAAAAAGTTAGTTGGCGCACAACAACAAATAAGACTCAATGGAATGTAAGTTGATATGAAATCCCTTAAAAAGACTATATCCTTAGATAAAGGATAAATCAATGAAATAATTATGTATTACAAATATAAATACACTCAATTTGATTGGATATATATTTTAAATCAATCATATGACATTCACACATATTCTTGTAAAAAAACACCAATGACTTGGATGTTTAACTCAATGAATGGAAATTGAGTTAAGATCAAGTTTATATCAATGAATTGAGAAATTATAAATGGAGTGATTATGTGTATCAAAATTATATCCACACAAAGGGAAGTTTAAATCACTACATAAATAATAAATATTTATTTCACACATAATCTTGGAGTAAAATAATCAATGAAGTATGTGTAAAGCCCACTGAGTGGAAATTGAAATTTTAAATTCCCTTACCGATTTTGTAACTTATGAAACATACAACCCATGAAAAAGGATAATACAATGAAGATGTAAATACTCATAATTTAAAGTATATTACACCAAGAATACAATCATGTATAGTACATACGCCACACAAAAGGAAATAGTGGCCAATATAGCATGAATCTCAGGGGAATAAAAAGTTAGATGAAAACCCCTTACTTCATTGTAATCAATCGATTTGTATGACCAAAAGTTAATAACCACCAAATGGATCACATAATACCATGAATATAAATAGAATCATGATAATATATAAATAAAATGTCAGAATACAATACACCACATCTAATATATAAGTGGCAAACAATGAAAATCTCACAGAATTAAAAGTGAGATAAGAAACCACTTACCTTGTACCTTTCCTTGGTTGATGGTACGTTAACCTCTTGTATAATAGTTAAATAATTGTTATTAAATTATAAAATAACTATATACATAAATATTATATCATATATGATCCTCTAATATTTCTTTGTTAATAATATTTTTGAAGTATCATCGTTTCAGGTGTTAACTGATTCGTTTTCCTTTATATTCTTTGTTATGTGAGTCATATTTGTAATAGATAGGATGTATATTATTCATATTAAGAATTATATCAAGTATTTAAACATTATTTTTAATCATCAAATGAAAATTATTCTGGAATGGATACGATGGGGAATGAATCTCATTGCGTTCGTGGAGACGGTATTCCGTACGTACGCACGAGCGACAATATCATTCTTTTGATATTAAAATCGTATATAATTGGATGTAATATCATATATAAAGAATCATTATCATGTTATATTTATTATTTTCATCATTTATACTCATTATTATACCCATTAAAATGATTAAGTGTTTGAATAACAAATTATACCACGACGTGGAGACGGTAAGCCGTACGTACGTACGTATGGTGACATGTCATTCATAGGATGGATAAAATAATGAATATGGTTGTAACATATTTATAATAATATCACGGTATATATAAGATACTAGAGTTATTATTTTATAATAGAAACAACAAATAATGAAGAAGTGGAAGAAGAAAATAACTAGAAAGATGTGATGAAATATTTCCCTCTTCTTCGGATTCATCCTTTTGATTTGATCAAAAGGGATCCTTAGGTTGGCTTTCTGACTAAAATAAGGCCTCTAGGATGAAGAGAGGAGAGTTGTTAGGATATTTGGGCAGGTTTTTTCTAAGCCTAATGGCTTTCAAGTTTTTAATTTGAGAGAAGGGGAAGTTCCCTTTTATAAGAGGAGTGGGGGAACCTTAGGAAAATATTGAAATATTATTTTATAATAAAATCATTTTCGGTTTCTAATGGCTCCAAAATTAATTATTTAAAGGATAAGGTGGGAATGGGTCTAAATCCACTCAACCAATTGGTTTTAGACAGGTTTGGGTTTCTATATTAACTATATCTTTTAGATTTAACTCTTAGTTAAATAGTTTGACATTTACCATGTCTCTTTGTATTTTTATATTATATGTTCAATAAACTTACTATAAACATCCAAAAGAAACCCAAGTGGATCATTAATGATACACCTATCATTATATAAGTATTTTGGCTGGACCTTAGATTTTTTGGAATAGAATATCAATTAATAATATAATATTTGTTTTAAAAACTCTTTTATGTCAATTTTGACACTATTTAGTTTTTTTTCTAAATTTGTAACAACATTATTAATTCAAAAACAATTAATCTAACCAACCCTAACATGTCATATTAACCTATAAAATTAGTGTAATTCATATAAAATCTCAAATCATATTTATTTGGATATTTATAATATCAATTATTTTAATATTTCATTAATTAGGTAATTACTGCATCATCATTGTGTCATAAATAAATTAAATTATTTAATGTATAAAAAATATAAATAAAATACCATTATTTAGGAAATATTTTTATCTTTTTAATGAATATTTATAGTCGAATTTATCTTATATTTAACCCAATAATAAAAATGGTTTAGTTATTAAACATTGAATTTAACACTTTTAACTCTTCTTTGAATTAAATAATAATAAATGCACTAATCTAATCCAAGTGGACCTAAAGGATCATATTTTATTCCTAATTTTTCTTTTGGTATAATTAAACTTATCCAATAGAATTAGTACATGTGTTATGGTAATAATAATATCATTTTTACCCTTAATTACCCTATTTACTTTTAACCGTGGTAAATAAAAGTAAAAAGTTACTATTCACAAAAAAAATTATTTTCATCTTATTGAACCAAATTTTACTTACTGATATCTACCATGTCTCTCATATTTTTTAAATTCAACTCACAAAAGTGGTAAAATTAAATTTTATGTAAATTTGCAAATGCTCCTAGGATGTGGGTAAAAGACGGTAAAAAGTTCAGTAAAATTTTATACATCTAATTTTATTATAAAATGACTCCAATGAATTATATTGAAATTATATAGGTATTATATATCTATTTTTACTTAAAATAAATTTAAATAAAATAATTAATTATTTCAATAAATAGTCGGTTTTAAACTATAACGCAATGTTTTTTACTATTCATCAAAAATTGAATGTTTTTAGAAAAATACCAAAAATTTATCCTAAGATAATTTTGATATTATAAATTCAAAAATTAATTCTATTTTACCAAATTCAAAACATAGAAGATGAATTTAATAATTTAAACATAATTCTTGTTGTCAAAACCAAAAAGCGTGTTTTTAAGAAATAATAACTAACAAAATATTGATACTTGTTTATGTTCATTTTCAAAGTGAAATTATTTACAATGAATAACATTGGATTAAATGGTAAAAATATAATATATTTATACTTCCAAACCATTAAAATTTATAATTTAACACTACAAATTATTTTGATTAAAAAAGTTGTTTTCAGATAAAATATAGTATTTTTCACTATTCACCTAAATATGAAAGTTATCAGAAAAACAAAAAAAATTATTGTAACTAAATTCTTATGTCCCAATTCTAAAGAAGAATTTTATTTTGTAAAAGTTTCAAATATTTTATTTCAAAAGGGTTCCCCATTAAAAGGCGGTAAAATTGCATTTTTTTTAAAAATACTTCTTTTATCTGAAAAAAATGAATTTGTTTTTTCATTATGTCTAATAAACTCATAATATGAATTCTAAAATTATAATTATTATATTAAGTTAAAAATATATTTAATATTATTCAAAACCACCTTTGAACTGCTAGTTTGGTAAGGCGTGGTGCGCTCAAACTCAGTGTTGTGTGTAGCGCAAGCTATTGAATTAAAGAAAATAACTTCCTATGAAATCTTGGGGTGTTACAATAAGATAATTTTGATATTATGATTTCAAAAAATAATTTTATTTTATAAAATATAATTTCTAAAATTGGTAAAAATTGTTTTTAAATTATGTGCATGAAGAAGGACTTCACCACCTTTTAGAAAAATGTTTAGTTTTTTAGGAAACATTTTTTTATTACAAATGATTATTATTATTATTTATAATCAATGGATGAACAATGTACGTGTGTAAAATATATATTTTTCATAATTTAGTCACTGTAATTCATACCTACCAACATACTAGCTAGTTTATAATGTTAATGTTTAAATAATAATATTTTAATATAGTATCATGATTCATTCAAACTTGGTGTTACGTGCACTGAAAGCTATTAAAGAAATTTAATTTATTTAAAAATAATTATAACATAAAGTCTAAAAAAATTATATTCTCTTATACACTTGGTATTTCATGTAATATATTATATTTAATATGATTTTGACATTTTAAAAACTTAAGGTGTTATATTCTACCCCACCTAAATAAAATGTGTCCCCATAATTTAATCTTGATCTTAGAAATTAAAGGTCTTCCATTTGAAAAATACCTTATTTAAATCATACATCATGAGAAGGGTCAATAAAACATCCTCTTGATAATAGACAAACATAATAAAAATCCCATATGGAAAAACATATAATTAGGTCTCTAAGTTGGAGAAATTTGGTGACAGGTGAAGATATCGACGTGGATGAAAATAAAAAATAATTATAGATAATAATAGTGGTCATTAATCACAATAATTTGTATGATCTGTGGAATGAAAAGTAGCTCAAAACAATAAATATGTGATGATTTAAAATACCACCAATTCAATATAAATGAAGGTATTAGGATGGCATTTTGTTTCAATATCCTTTTATTATATATGAGGAATTCCTTTACCATATAGACTAAAAATATATGAAAATATACATGTGTGTTATATCAATATATTATAGGAAAAATTAATATTTTTATTTTTATTTTATCATTTTACACCTCATTTATTTTCATAATAAATAAATATCCAAGATGAATTATTAAAGTTTAAATCCCTAGAATTTACTTTTAAATTATTATAAGACCCATAAAAGAGTGACAAGTATTTATATCTATTTATAAATATTTTCCAAAACCAATATGGTGATCAAAAGATACCCAATATGCATAAATCTTCATATGTTGAAGTGATAAATTAATCTCTAAAAGAATATACAATGTTCAACTTAAACCATTTAAAAAATGGTTAACCTATTGACCCTTCAAAAATATTAAGATCTAAAACTTTATAAAAAAATTCACTGAATTTCCAAAGTGAACTTATCATTAATATCCCAAAAAAAATTAATTATATCTTAATTGTCACATACCAAACATGTGAATTCCTTCATCATGAATTCTCTTAAAACATGATAATAACCTGAATTGCAAAAAAATATTATTGAAAACATTCATGAATTCTTATTACTTAAATAAAACATCAATTATTGGATATATTCTCTAAACCCAAAAATGTTGTTAACTAAATCAATGATACCATAAACCACTTTGTCAAAAAAAACATTAATCTGTTCTAGGTTAGTCAGTACTATCTAATTTACTTTATCCATAACAATTATCTCTTTATCCCAACATCATTTTCTCAACATTACAAAAATATTAAGGGTTATATCTCCCTCAATCATGTGTTTTACAAGAAGTTCAATTTTCCACTAAATCATTTTTCTTGGTCATCAGTGTCGTTCAACATACTTTCAAATGCTTAATGAAAAAGTACTGCAGTACAATCCTTGTTCATTTTATAATTTTTATAACTAGGATATCATTATTAAAATACTCTAATGAAAAAAAAACTTTACTAAAAACACAATCACATTAATCATTCAACTTCTTTTGTGTTAATAGAATAAGCTTTGACCTGATCTAATAGCTACTCTTTTGGTACATTCCATTGATTCTTGGGGAATTCGTTTTCATAGTGACCCATCTCCATAAAATTGACACATTGAAAATTAGAAACCCTTTTATTTCTCTTATAATCATGATCATGGTTTCCTTTCTCATCACACTTTTATAAAACTCCCATTCTCTTTAATCAAGTACCAATTTGTTTCATTACACAATTATCACATGTAGGAAAATCCTTCTTTACCTTATTACCTTTATCCATCTTTTTCTCTGTCATCCTCTCCTTATATTTCTTTTATTATAAGTGATAATAATTATACAATTCCTTCGTTATATTTTTGTAGCATGATATAATGACCTCATATGATGAGAATATTTGGGAGAATAGTTCCCTTTGAATGATTGGATTAAGAACATCCAAGAAAAGATCATTCTTACTCTTTAGATTATGTGCATTGATGGTGTTCATGTTCCTTCTACTATGCACCATTTCTAAATGATGGAATACACTCAATTAGATCATATAATTATTTAAAGTAATGTATTATTCAAAAAATAGTGGAATAATTTACATAAATTGAAAATTTTATTCATTGTTAATCTCATAATTATAAACATGGTTTCTTTGGGGTTATCTTTATTTTTTAATCCTTCATAATTATTTGTAATGATTTTTAAATTACCCTTATAATATCCCCTAGGAGACTCAAACAGGTTCATAGTAAGGCATATTTTCATACACAAGGTAATTATTGGGTCATGCCAAATTCACTATTTTTGGAGTTATTCCCCCTATGTACATCTATTCCAGAATCATGTCCCCTAGTAGTATCCATACTGAGAAGTATTTTCTAGGAAGACCAACATAATATCTTTCTCACCAAAAAATTATGATGTTCTTATATTATAAGGCCTCAGCCTTAAGCCTTACTTAATCTTGAGTTATTACAAGATTACACATTGAGGATCATTTCAGGTTTAGATTTTTAGATAATTAGATCATAAAACATGCATTACATTCCACATTTAAACAAAGTGGTTACATAAAAGATAGTATTCATTTTTCCCATCAACGGAAACATATTTAAAATAAAACATGGATTCTTTCTTGACACTTCCTTGACACTATCATCATATCATATACATTTCCCTTGAGCTGTGAAAAACATTTCAAAAACTTGGGATGAGCATAAAAAGCTCAGTAAGGGATAAAAAATATGGAAAGGAAACATGAGTACATATATACATAAGAATGAAATCATACTTTACCCATAAAACATAAGCACTTTAACATATCTCATCAAATCATGAATAAATCATATAAATCAGAAGACATAAAGGTAACTTGAGGCATTCATAACATTCTTACGTAGGGAGTAACCCTCTTGGTTACGTTTGGAATACCCATCACAGTATATTCCCTAAATCTCTTCGGAGAAACCTCAACGTTTAACCCCTTCACATTACCCAATACATTGGAGAGCTATATCGGGCTCACCCGCCCTTAGTTTATCACGGAACCACCCGTCTTTATAATAATTCCCAAGAACCGTAACATAATCGTGTCACATAAAACATGCATAAAGGAAACATAACATTTCCTCTTTTCAATCACAATATATCAATACAACACATTGATATAAAAACATTATGAAAACCATTTTCAATACCAAAATAAAAGAAAAGTAAAACATGGTATTTATTTTTCTTTCAAAAAAAAAGGTATGGCTTGTAGAGGAAGCCGAAACTGAAATAATGGTCATGGCGGCGGAGAAGTTGTTGTCGACGCATACATACGACAAAAACATTCCCTTTTGTCGTTTAGTAAAACACTTCGTATAAAAAAATTCCTTTTGGATAAACTTAAAAGTCAAAGGGTTTTATACACCATATAAAATAAGGTTGTGTATAAAACAAAAATATGCCTCAATGAAAGGAGATTGAGACGAAGTCATATACAAATATCATTTTTTTAAATAAAATAGATCTATTATGTGTATTCACTATAAGTACACATAAAGGAAGTACAAATATAAGATAGAACATAATAATATCATGACATAATTTGAAAGTAGGAGATTAACCCAAAGAACGGAAATTGGGTTAAGAAGTTCCCTAACCTCGGGTCTGACTTGACTCGATCATTCTTTAACCTCCTGAATAATAAACTTGTGTTAATTTCTACTTTCTTAAGAACCTTTTTAAAGTTAATTATTCCTTTTATATCACTTATTACCGTGTCATGAACACAATTTAATTATTTAAGTTAATAACAGTTGTTTTAACGATCATTGGTACTTGAGTCAAAAAAATAAACTCTTTATAATTACACGTTGTTCATGTATCCATTATATCCAGAGTTATAATCATGATGTAGATATCATATATATCATATATATCATATATATCATATATATCATATATATCATATATATCTAGTATATACATGAATTTATAATATTGCATAACGTTTAGAGGTAAGAAATGAAATGCACCGTTCATGGAGACGGTAAGTCGTACGTACGCATGAACGCTACTTTCATTTCTATTTCGTATTTTATGGAATGGAATCATAATGATATAAAGGTATATTATAATTCCAGTATAATATCATATATAAAATCATTAATTACATCCTTTATACATCCCACATATGGTACTAACGAATCAAATCACTTTGAGGGGGCGGTAGTCCGCACTTCCTAAAATGAAGATATTGCTTTTACCCATAATGGAAACCATAAAGGTATGCCATAAATGAAAAATACATAAGCTTAAGTAAAACATAAACATATTATATATCATATATAAATATAGTGTCATCTTAATGGTCACCTTTGAAGGTGTTAAAAGAATATTGAACAATCATCGTTTCGTGAGGCAGAAATTCGCCATCCACAGAAACAGTATGTTCTTTAACCATTAGATGTAGGTGTGTGTAAGTGTAGCTCCAATACATATTATAACAACATCCTATTATATTGAAGATACTGTTTTTGTTACAAAATAAATGAATAAAAAGAGTTTTGGGGGTTGGAGAAGCAAAATAAAACATAAGAACACAAGAGAAGACATTACCTTTAAATCGGGTAACTCTTTTTTATTTGAGATCAAAGGCTTCCTTGGGAAGACTTCTGCCCAAAGTGAGGCTTATAAGAGTTATATAGGAATTTGGGGAGACAAAATGGGCAGGTGTTGGTAGAGCCAAAGGCTTTGGAAGTGTGGGTAAGGTGGTAGAGTTGGGGGCCTTTTATAAGAGGAGAGGAGGGGCACTCTTGGAAAGGTATAAAAGGATACTTTATTATAAAATGATTTTCGGATTTAAAAGGTCCAAAAATTATATATTTAAAGGATAAGGTGGTAATAGTTCTAAATCCACCCATCCAATAGGTTTTTGACAAGTTTAGGTCTTAGATTCTACATTATCTTTTCATTTTATTTAAATCGTTAAATAATGAGGTCATCGCTGCATCATCATGGTGTCATAAATAATTTAATTTATTTAATGTCTATAAATTATAAAAAAAATACTATGATGTAGGAAATATTCTTATATTTTCAATGAATATTTATAGTCAAAAATATGACTTGTATAACCCCATGTAAAAATTGTTTTAGTAAAACAACTCATGTTTGTGTCATTTTTACTTTAACATTAAATAAAAAGATATTAATGTCATTTTCCTTTCAAAGTGGCTCCATGGGGTCCCCAAGTTGACACATGGATTGTGTTGGTCTGATATTACACATCCAATAAGGTTAGGACATGTTTCAAGTTCATTTCATATTATTAAAACATTATTCTTACCTTAAATTACACTAATTACCTCTAATCGCGATTAATAAAATTAAAAGTTACTATTCACCAAAAAAATTATTTTAATCTCATTGAACCACATTTTACTTCTTAATAACAACCATGTATGTCGGATTTTTGAAATTCAAAACATAGAGGTGGTAAAATTTCATTTAAATGAAAATTTAGTTTTTTAAGTACCACTTAGTGGTTTCACTATTCATCAAAAATTGAAGTTTTTCAGAAAAATACTAAAACTTCACCTGAATCTATATTTGATATTCCGAATTAAAAAATGATGTATATTTTACAAAATTCAAAACATATAAGTTACATTAATTAATTTAATAATTAATTCCCGATGTCAGAGCAAATAGCGTGTTTTTATGAAACAATAAGTATCAAAAGATTGACACTAGTTTAAGTCCAATTTCAAGGTGAAATTAATTCCAACGACCACTATTGGATTAAATGGTAAAAATATATTAAAAATAAACTTTAATACCAATTAAAAAGATAATCTAATCATATAATTAAATTATATGAAAAAGTAGTTTTGATGTAAAATATAGTATTTTTCACTATTCATTAAAAAATGAACATTGTCAGAAAAATACCAAAAAATTATCCATTGTAAATTTCAATGTCCCAATCATAAATAATAAGTTTATTTTGACAAATATAGCTTATAAAATTGTCAAAAGATAGATTTAAAAATGGTTTTCCATCAAAAGGCAGTAAAACAATCTTTTAAAAATATTAGTGTATTCCATGCTTAAGATTGGATTTATTCTCATTTAAGCCTCTAAAACACTATCTAATTCATTAGTAGACATAGATAAAAATATCTATTATTCATTACTTACTTGGTATGTTACATCCTTCCCCCCTTTAGAAAATTTTGTCCCCGCAATTTATTTACTTATCGAATAAGTGGGGGTATTTAGCCCTCATTGCATTTTCAGATTCCCATGTTGCCTCTTCAATCATGTGGTTTTTCCACAAAACCTTTACCTGATTAATCACCTTATTCCGTAACACTTTCTCCCTGTGGTCAAGAATCTGGACCGGTTATTCCTCATAAGATAGGTTCTCTTCCAGCTGAACTACCTCTGGACTCAAAACATGAGATGGATCTGGCATATACTTTCTCAACATCGAAACATGAAAAACATTGTGTACTTGAGATAAACTCGGAGGTAAAGCCACTCGATAAGCAACTGATCCAACTCTCTCTAGAATTTCATATGATCCAATGAACCTTGGACTCAGCTTTCCTTTCTTACCAAATCACATCACACTTTTCCATGGTGAAACTTTGAGAAAAACATGATCACCTACCTCGAAAGATAGATCCTTCCTCTGGTTATCTGCATAACTCTTCTGCCTGCTCTGAGCTGTTCACATGTGTTTCTGTATCAGCTGAACTTTTTCTGCCAACTCTTCTACCAATTCTGGTCCCATCAACTTCCTTTCACCCACTTCATCCCAGAAAGATGGAGTTTGACACCGCTTCCCATATAACGCCTCAAATGGTGCCATCTGTATACTGGAATGAAAACTATTATTATATGAAAATTCAACCAAAGAAAGATGTTGGTCCTAACTTCCCTGATAATCCATCGAACAAGCATGTAGCATATCTTCCAAATTCTGGATTGTTTGTTCTGACTGCCCATCTGATTGAGGATGAAAAGCTGGGATCATGATCAGATACAATGGAGAGGGGAACTCCATGAAACCTGACTATCTCTTTAAGATACAAACGGGAAAGTTGATCTAGGGAAAAATTATCTCGTATGGCAAGGAAATGAGCAGATTTAGTCAAACGATCAACAATAACCCAGATTGCATTATTACCTCGAGGTGTCTTCGGCAATCCCACAATGAAGTCCACGGATATATTTTTATATTTTCATTCTGGTACTGGTAAAGGCTGAAGCATCCCTTTCGGTAACTGCCTCTCTGCTTTAACCTGTTGACAAGTCAAACACTTCATAGTAAAATCAGCAATATCCCTTTTCATTCTGTCCCACCAGTAATACTCCCGAAGATCTCTATACATCTTAGTACTTCCAGGATGGACTGAAAATGGAGAAATATGAGCTTCACATAACAAATCTCTATTCAACTGCGAATCACACGGCACACACAATCTCTTCCCAAATCTCAAAACAAAATCATTATCAATGTTGAATTCAGGCAACTTACCCTTCTGAACCAGCTCTACCTTTTTCTGGAACTCGGTGTCTTGCTTCTGTGCTTTCTTAATTCTATCTGATAGATAAGATTTCACTGATACCTGAAACAAAATAGAAGGACTTCCTGCACTAACAACTTCTATTCTAAAGTTCATCAAATCATTAACCAAAGGATCACGTTCCAAACGCAACATCGTTAATGAAGCATTACTTTTTCGACTCAAAGCATCATCCACTTTATTTACTTTTCCCGGATGATAATGAATTGTACAATCATAATCCTTGATTAATTCTAGATATCTCCTCTATCTCATGTTCAATTCTTTCTGAATGAATATATACTTTAAAATTTTGTGATCGGTATATATCTCACACTTTACTCCATACAAATGATGCCTCAAATTTTTAAAGTGAAAACAACAGCAGCTAATTCCAAATCATGTGTAGGGTAATTTACCTCATGAGTTTTCAACTGTCGTGAAGCATAATCAATTACCTGATCATTCTGTATTAGGACACAACCAATTCCTTTCAATGAAGCATCACTGTAGATAACAAACTCACCATTCCTGGAAGGTAGTTCCAAAATTGTAGCATTCACCAATCTTCTTTTCAACTCCTAAAAACAATCATCATATTATTTTGTCCAGATAAACTTAACACCCTTTCGAGTTAGCTTAGTCATTGGACTAGATAACCGGGAAAATTTTCTAACAAACCTTCGGTAATAGCCTGCCAAACCAAGGAAGCTATGAATCTCAGTTACATTTGTGGGTCTTGGCCATTCTTCAACAACCTTTGTTTTTGCAGGATCAACAGTTATCCCATCTTTAGAAACAATATGATCAAGGAAAGAAATTTGTTACAAACAAAACTCACACTTTCTAAATTTCCCATACAATTTCTTTTCTTTTAAGGTTTTAAAAATAACCCTTAAATGTCTTTTATGCTCCTATTTACTTTTAGAAAACACCAAAATATCATCAATGAAAACAACCACAAACTTATCCAAGAACTCATGGAAAATTCTATTTATTAAGTCCATGAATACAGCAGGTGCATTGGTTAGAACAAAAGGCATTACTAAAAATTCATAATGGCCATATCTTGTACGAAACGCGGTCTTCGGAATATCTGCTTCCTTTACCTTCAACTGATGGTACCCCGATCTTAGGTCAATCTTTGAAAAATACTGATCTCCTTGGAGTTGATCAAACAAATCATCGATATGAGGAGAAGGATATTTGTTCTTAACAGTGATGTTATTCAAGGATCTATAATCAATGAAAATTCTCATAGAACCATCTTTCTTTTTAACAAATAAAATAGGAGCACCCCATGGTGATGTGCTAGGTCGAATGAAACCTTTCCCTGATAAATCTTTCAATTTCTCCTTCAACTCTAAAAGTTCAGTTTGAGCCATTCAATAAGGGGGTTTTTTAATTGGCTTAGCATCAGGAACTAAGTCAACAGTAAATTCAACTACCCGATCTGGTATTATTCCAGGAAACTCATCAGTAAAAACATCAGGATACTCATTTACCACTGGCACATTATTAATCTGAACAGTTCCTTTATTTTCAACTATATGTACAAGGTAACATTCATTTCCATCTTTTACAAGTTTGTCGGCCTCTTGATAAGTTATCAACAGTAAGGGTTCATTCTTGTACACAAAATGAAAGTCTTTCTGAAAAGAAACTTCTTTAGCTCTAAAGTCAATCTTATCATGGTAAATAGAGAGCCAATACATACCCATGATAACATCAAACTCTACTAGAGGTTAAACAATAAGGTCCGCAAGTAGGTTCTTTCCACGGATAAAGATAGGAAGATTCTTATAAATTCTTTTTGCCTCAACATTTCCCCCAGGTGTTTTTACCAAAAGTTCAGGAGTCATTTCTTAAGATGGTATTCCCATTTTACTAGAAAAGGTTTTAGAGATGAAAGAATGTGTAGACCCCGAATCAAACAACACACTGGCATAATATGAAAAAATAAACAAAGTACCTGATACAACTTCATTTTATGGCTCGACATTTGCTGAAGTAGTTGCAAAGGATTTCACCAACCCTTTCTTCTTGTAGTCTAACTGCTTCCCATCACTCGATCTCTTTGTTGGACACTCGTTTTTATAGTGACTCATCTCATTACACTTAAAACATTTCACTAACAGTAAATCAAATTTGGACTTGCCATCACCTTGATCTTTTTCAGTGCAATCACGAGCCTTATGTCCCATCTTACGGCATCGGTAGCACTTTCCAGAATTCAGAAGACATTCCCCAGCAAGCATTTTCCCATATTTATCACAAACTGGAAACTTAGATTTCTTACCATCAGACTTTTTTGAAGAATTCTTCCCTTTCTCCTTCCACCTCGGTCTCTTCTTCTATTGGTTGTTATAGAACACTTGATCATTGGAAAACTCCATTTCCACCTTCTCAGCACATCGAACAAGCTTTTCATAACTTTTGGACTCATGAGAAGCTAAAGCCCTTCGATATTTTGGCTTTAATCCTGAGTAAAAATGATTGATTTTACTATCAAGGTCTCGAATAAAATTTGGAGCATACCTTTCCAATCGAGTGGACCTCTCTTCATAGGCAGTCACTGAGTCTTCTTCTTGCCTTAATTCCAATAATTTTTTTTCCATCCTAAGTCGAACAGCCTTAGGAAAATACTTCTCAAGAAACATACCTTTGAATTCATCCCAGTCAAGAGCATAAATCTCATTAGCGTCCCTGATATTTTTAACCATCAACCACCGCTGATCTGCTTCACCCTCCAAATGGTAAATAGCAAGACTAACCTTTTGATTTTCTGAACACCCCATGACATCGAAAATCTTCTCCAGTGCTTTAATCCACCCTTCAGCTAGCACAGGGTCAGATGATATTATGAATGATGGGGGATGTTGCCTCATGAAATGTTCCACCACTAACATGTTCCACTGCGGTTGATCTGGCTGATCTCGTGCATGGATACCACCACCATTTATCACTTGATTCAACTGCGCCATTACTGCAACAAATTGTTCAGTTCCAATTATGACCATCTCAGGATGCTAATTCAGAAGGTTATTTCCTTCTGTATGCCTTCCTAGCACTGCTTCCATGTTTCCTCTACGGAAAACCATTCTGGAAAAACATGTCTTAGATGAAGCAACATGGTAATCTTAAAATGCTATATCATTTCAATTTGACCATAAAAAAAATATTTTTGGATAATCATTTTATTGAATTATAACTCCCAAATTTATCTAAACCGACCTTTGATACCAACTCTAAGGCCCCAGCCTTAAACCTTACTTAATCTTGAGTTATTACAAGATTACACATTGAGGATATTTTCAGGTTTAGAGTTTTAGATAATTAGATCATAAAACATGCATTAAATTACACATTTAAACAAAGTGGTCACATAAAAGATAGTATTCATTTTTCCCATCAACAGAAACATATTTAAAATAAAACATGGATTCTTTCTTGACACTTCCTTGACACTATAATCATATCATGTACCTTTCCCTTGACCTGTGAAAAACATTTCAAAAACTTGGGATGAGCATAAAAAGCTCAGTAAGGGATATAAAAATATGGAAAGGAAACATGAGTACATATATACATAAGATCGAAATCATACTTTACCCATAAAACATAAGCACTTTAACATACCTCATCAAATCATGAATAAATCATAGAAATCAGAAGACATAAAGGTAACTTGAGGCATTCATAACATTCATACGTAGGGAGTAACCCTCTTGGTTACGTTTGGAATACCCATCACAGTATATTCCCTAAATCTCTTTGTAGAAACCTCAACGTTTAACCCCTTCACATTACCTAATACATTGGAGAGCTATATCGGGCTCACCCGCCCTTAGTTTATCACGGAACCACCTGTCTTCATAATAATTCCCAAGAACCGTAACATAATCGTATCACATAAAACATGCATAAAGGAAACATAACATTTCCACTTTTCAATCATAAGATATCATTACAAAACATTGATATAAAAACATTATGAAAACCATTTTCAATACCAAAATAAAAGAAAAGTAAAACATGGTATTTATTTTTCTTTTGAAAAAAAGGTATGGCTTGTATAGGAAGCTGAAACTCAAATAATGGTCATGGCGGCGGAGAAGTCGTTGTCGCCGCATACATACGACAAAAACATTCCATTTTTTCGTTTAGTAAAACACTTCATATAAAAAAAATTCCTTTTGGATAAACGTAAAATTCAAAGGGTTTTATACACCGTATAAAAGAAGGTTGTGTATAAAACAAAAATATGCCTCAATGAAAGGAGATTGAGACGAAGTCCCATAAAAAGATCATTTTTTTAAATAAAATAGATCTATTATGTGTATTCACTATAAGTACACATAAATAAAGTACAAATACAATATAGAACATAATAATATCATGACATAATTTTAAAGTAGGAGATTAACCCAAAGAACGGAAATTGGGTTAAGAAGTTCCCTTACCTTGGGTCCGACTTGACTCGATCGTTCTTCAACCTCCTGAATAATAAACTTGAGTTAATTTATACTTTCTTAAGAACCTTTTTCAAGTTCATTATTCCTTTTATATCACTTATTACCATGTCATGAACACTATGTAATTATTTAAGTTAATAACGGTTGTTTTAACGATCATTGGTACTTGAGTCAAAAAAATAAACTCTTTATAATTACACGTTGTTATTGTATCAATTATATAAAGAGTTATAATCATGATGTAGATATCATATATATCATATATATCCAGTATATACATGCATTTATAATATTACATAACGTTTAGAGGTAAGAAATGAAATGCATCGTTCAAGGAGATGGTAAATCGTATGTACGCATGAACGCTACTTTCATTTCTATTTCATATTTTATGGAATGGAATCATAAATATATAAAGGTATATTATAATTCCAGTATAATATAATATATAAAATCATTAATTACATCCTTTATACGTCTCACATATGGCACTAACGAATCAAATCACTTTGAGGGGTCGGTAGTCCGCACTTCTTAAAATGAAGATATCATGTTTACCCATAATGGAAACCATAAAGGTATGCCATAAATGAAAAATACAGAAGATTAAGTAAAACATAAACATATTATATATCATATATAAATATAGTGTCATATTAATGGCCACCTTTTAATGTTTTAAAAGAATATTGAACAATCATCGTTTCGTGCGGCATAAATTCGCCATCCACGGAAACAGTATGTTCTTTAACCATTAGATGTAGGTGTGTGTAAGTGTAGCTCGAATAATTTTTATAAAAACATACTATTATATGGAATATACTGGTGTTGTTACAAAAGAATTGAATAAAAATAGTTTATGGGGTTGGAGAAGTAAAATAAAACATAAGAACACAAGAGAAGACACTACCTTTAAATCGGGTAACTCTTTTTTATTTGATCTCAAAGGCTTCCTTGGGAAGACTTCTGCCCAAAGTGAGGCTTCTAAGAGTTAGATAGGGATGTGGGGAGACAAAATGGATAGGGGTTGGCTGAGCCAAAGGCTTTGGAAGTGTGGTTAATGTGGTAGAGGTGGGGGCCTTTTATAAGAGGAGAGGAGGGGCACTCTTGGAAAGGTATAAAAGGATACTTTATTATAAAATGATTTTCGGATTTAAAAGGTCCCAAAATTTTATATTTCTAGGATAAGGTGATAATAGTTCTAAATCCACCCATCAAATAGGTTTTTGACAAGTGTAGGTCTTAGATTTTACATTGTCTTTTCATTTTATTTAAATCGTTAAATAATGAGGTCATCAGTGCATCATCATGGTGTCATAAATGATTTAATTTATTTAATGTCTAAAAATTATAAAAAAATACTATGATGTAGGAAATCTTTTTATCTTTCCAATTACTTTTTATAGTCAAAAATATGACTTGTATAACCCCATGTAAAGATTGTTTTAGTAAAACAACTCATGTTTGTGCCATTTTTACTTTAACATTAAATAAAAAGATATTAATGTCATTTTCCTTCCAAAGTGGCTCCATGGGGTCCCCAAGTTGACTCATGGATTTTCTTGGTCGTCCATGACACATCCAATAAAGGTAGGACATGTTTCAAGTTCATTTCATATTATTAAAACATTATTCTTACCTTAAATTACACTAATTACCTCTAATCGTGATTAATAAACTTAAAAGTTACTATTCACCAAAAAATTATTTTAATCCCATTGAACCACATTTTACTTCTTAATGAAAACCATGTATGTCAGATTTTTGAAATTCAAAACACAGAGGTGGTAAAATTTCATTTAAATGAAAAATTAGTTTTTTAAGTACCACTTAGTGGTTTCACTATTCATCAAAAATTGACGTTTTTCAGAAAAATACTAAAACTTCACCCTAATATATATTTGATATTCCAAATTCAAAAATTATGTCTATTTTACAAAATTCAAAAAATATAAGTTACATTAATTAATTTAATAATTAATTCCTGCTGTCAGAGCAAATAGCGTGTTTTTATGAAACAATAACTATCAAAAGATTGACACTAGTTTAAGTCCAATTTCAATGTGAAATTAATTCCAAAGACCACTATTGGATTAAATGGTAAAAATATATTCAAATTACACTTTAAGAACAATTAAAAAGATAATATAACCATATAATTAAATTATATGAAAAGGCAATTTTGATGTAAAATGTAGTATTTTTCACTATTCATTAAAAAATGAACATTGTCAGAAAAATACCAAAAAATTATCCATTGTAAATTTCAATGTCCCAATCATAAATAATAAGTTTATTTTGAAAAATATAGCTTATAAAATTGTCAAAATATATATTTAAAAATGGTTTGCCATCAAAAGTCAATAAAACAATCTTTTAAAAATATTAGTGTATTCCATTCTTAAGATTGGATTTATTCTAATTTTAAGCCTCTAAAACACTATCTAATTCATTAGTAGACATAGATGAAAATATATATTATTCATTACTTACTTGGGATGTTACATATATAGTTATCCACAAATTCAATTATATTTTTATGTTCCCTAATATGTTTTTCCTAAATCTATTTACAAAGGTTTCTACTAATCTTTTTTTGATACTAACTATAGTGACTAGACCCCCATAGCCCAGAGCTGATGTCTACTTTGTTACATTGGCATAAGATACAAGGAATCACATCCCAAAGGGCCTAAAAGTTACTAAGTACTGGTAAACTAGATACATACATTAAATAATTATTAAAATTAGTAGAATTAAATACACTAAGCATGTGACATCACAAATTTTAAAGGGAAACACTATGTTTGATAACATACAAGATACTCAACACCAATCATAAAATGAGAAACTAAATACTGTTATTATGTGATAGTTATAATCTATCCATTAAATTTGGAGGGAATAAATATTATAAATTGAATTAAAAAACATAAAATGGTCTTACTCATTAATAATGTATTAATTGATGCCTATAAAATTAAGAACTTAATTTTAGTAAAGACATTTTATACACTTTCTGTATAACTGATTTTTATTTCTTTTTTATGTACAAATAATATTATAAATTTCTAGGTCTTTTATAAAATGTATTATATAAAATTAACATTGTCTTTTAAATAAAATATCAAAAAATAACTATGGAAAAAAATTGATAATTTTCAGAATAGTTTGATTTTTTAATCAATAGTGAAAAATAGTGATTTTTAATAAAAATTAAAATTTTCATGTATTTACAATGTAAAATTAAGTTTCGTACTATTTTAAAATTTAATTAGTTCATTTTTACTTAAAATAATCCAATTATGGGTTTTTATATGGATTTTATACCTTAATTTAGTATAAAACATTTTATATTTAAACATAGAATTTTTCCAAAAAAACGGTTTTTCATTGTGTTTTTCTAGTTTAATTTTAAATTAAATTATTCCACTTATATAGTTTCAATTTTGTAAAATTCATTCCATATTTGTAACCATATGGTTAAAATTTACTAAACAGGTCCCTTTTGTGTTTGGTCAATGTGAATAGTAACTTCAGTAATTCTTATTACCAAGGTAAATGGTAAATCGGTTAATTTAGGGTAAAATTTAAAATATATGGACAAAAAAATGAACCTATAACTTCCCTGATATTATTTCATTATTTATATTCATACATAATAATCCATGGAGAGAAATTATAACCTTTTTAATCAACTTGGATTAGTGTATGAAATTATAATATATTGTTTAAAGAAAAGTCAAAGATATCACACTCATATTTTTAGTAACTATATCATTTTTAATATTTGGTTATCCACAATATATCATTAACTATTAATGTTCATTTTAAAGCTAAAAATTTATCTATGTCATGGAAATTTATTTATAATTTCTAGTGGTGAAATAATTACCTTTAATAATGACATAACACTGATAATGAAATAATTCAATTAATAGAAAAATTAAATAAATGATATTAAAAATATAAAAAAATAAAACATGAGATAATTATTATCATACATGAGTTTTTGGATTAATTTTATTAGTTATGTATATATTATAATATTCAGTTTTAATTCATTTTTCTGTATTGATATTTTTAAAATTTCATGTAATGAATACTGTCAAAATTGACATTAATGATATTTTAAAATAAATTATATTTTAGGAAATGATATAAAATTTTATAAAATATTAAATTAGGAAAATTAATTAGTATAGGGTTGAAAATTTTATCCTTATTTCATATATGGGTTGTTTTTCATTTTATATTTACTATATTATCCCTTAAATAGTAAATATCCTTGTTGTCATTATAAGAGTTAAAGGAATTGAATAAGGGTTGAAACTAAATTTTAAGTATAATAATGTTACCTAGACTTGCTCATAAATTAATATATGATATTATTTTGACCAATAATAATCCTATATTCTAAAAAACTCAATTTAGATTCATTTTTAATTGAAAAGTATACTATATTAATTTAATATTTTGAGAAATTCCAAAAGTGTCCTTACCCTCTCTTATAAAATCAAACCCACTCTTGTCATTTAGTCACACTTAAAAATAATTTTTCTTATGACAATCTCTATCCAAATTCCTTCTTATAATTCATACCCTCATTCTAGAGGCCTTATTTTTAGAAAAACACTAACTTTAGTGGACTTAATGTGTTAAGCAAAGGAAGTTGTCTAAAGAAGATGTATCGCTTTTAATCAAGTATTTCAATTTTATTTCTTCTTTCACCTAATTGAAATCATATTAAACCATACTAAAATAATATAACCAATATAATCCATATTAATATATGTTATTATGTTTCTTTAATGAACCATATCCATACCCTCTTCCACAAAATGGAAAAATAATTCATTATATGTGTGTACGGTGGACTATCGCCTCACGAAACGATGTAATTCAATTTCCATCATCATATCTCAAGATTGGTTATAATGATGGATTTAAGGTTTATATATGATATTAATGATGTATTTATCATTCTTAATATATGATATATCATTTACATTCTTACTTTTCCATTCACAGAAAAATGATAACAACATTCACACGTATGTGTGAATTATCACCTCCACAAAGTGATGTGAGTAAGTTTTTATCACCACATCACATGAATCATATATATAATAATATTTATATAATTAATATTATATTTATTATATTATGATAATTATGCAAAAATAAAATTATGCTTACCTTCTTTTCATTCTTATCATTGAAAAATGGACATGTTACTCATGTGTATGTACGAGCTACTATCTTCATGATTGTAATGTAGTTAATTTTTCACATCCACATTTACTAGATGGATTTAAAAGTGTATTTGATGTATAAAAATTATAATTAAATCATTAATATTATTATTTAGATTATGGAATTATTACCCTTTTGACCATAGTCGACTTATTGAAACCATGGTGGACTCAAGTACCGAATATTGCCAAAATGTCCAATGTGAACATAAATAATTAAGTTATTGATATAGCATGGTAATAAGTGATATAAAAGGAATAATATCTATAAGTTTTTTAATGAATTTATTAATTAAACTATGTTTACTATTCTAGAAGGTAAAGAACGTATGTGACAAGTATGACTGAAGGTAAGAGACTCCACAAGTAAAAACCCTAATTAAAATGTTTTAAATATTTGTTTTATAAATATTTATATTTAATGTCTATATTTTTAAAGTTATTTTTATAAGTTTATTTATAAGGATAATAATTTTTTAAATTTTTTTTAATTTATCTCAAATTTGTTCTCGATGTAAAGAATCTTCTTTCAAAAATGTGCTTTTGAAGTTCATCTTTCAGTTCCTTTTACGATGGTCGAAAGAATTTTTTTTAACATATACAACATTTACATAATTTTCCAGTTTCATGAAAATTTAATTATTTAATGTTTCCTTCATATGTTTTTATAGTTATTTTCAAAGAAACTGGATTCATTATTCAATGAACATTTTTTAGATTTTTTTAAAATTTAGTTTTTTATAGTAAAAGGGTACTTTAATACCCATGAGTGTTTTAAAAATGGGTTTAAAAGAGTTTTCAAGGCTTTTATCCTTGATATAGTCCTTATAAATTTTTTATTAATGTTTTATCCCATTATAGACAATATATGATGGTGTGATCCCCATTACAGCTCAAGATATAACTGGGGAGACCCATTATAACTCTCTAATGCATTGGGTACTTCAGAGATAAAATTCACCCATATGGTTATTTCATTTGTAAGGGTTAATGTAAGAGTGATATGTTAATTTTTTCCTAGGAAACCTAAATGATTCTTCTATGATTTTTAATGAGTTTTTAAGAAAATGTTTTTAATAGGTTTTCATGTTTTTCACTGGACTAACAATTTTATTCTTTCATGACCCTTACTGACCTTCTTGTTCTCATATAATTTAAAAATAATAATAGGTTTTTAAGTCATACTAGGGACATGGATGTGTTCATGATGAAAATTTTAATGATTTATTATAAAAATGAATTATGTTATGTTTTAGAGACCATTGTTTGTTTTTTGAAAAAAAATAGATATTTTATAGAAGTATCCACTTGTAATGTATGGTTATATTATGTATGAGTTATGAAATAGTTCTCTAAAATTATAATGCTAAAATATATTTGGTAAAAGAAAGTGATTTTCTGTTTTAAGATACATAGAATATTTATTTTTAAGGATGGGTGTTTATAGTTGGAATTATAATAGGGTTTATACAACTTTGGATATTAGGATATTTTCTTAAGAGTTAGATATATCATCATGGATTTATAATTTTAAGTTTGATCATAAATTTAGTGTCTAAGAAACCCATTTTGAGGATTTAAGTTATGAAAATTTACGAAATATCATGGTATTTTTTGGCACAATTATTTTTTAGGTAATTATGGTTAATTACATTTTGTGAGGAAAAACAGGTGTGAGATTACCCTTGAGGTTAAAACATATTAAGGTTATTTTTTAGGATGTTTCTCATATTTATGGAATATTTATATGGAATATATTAATATAGTTTTAGAAAAATGACAACCCAAAGACCTTGTGGAAACACATTATGCTCGGAAATGAAATGAGAATTGAACCCATAATCGAGGGGCGACCATGGTGCATTGCCTACCACTGGCCTATGCGAAGTCCTAGTTAGTATGAGTTTTTACTTTTAGTTAAATAATTTGACTGATGAAGTAAATTGTGACTTTGGAAACATATTAATAGAATTCCATGGGATTAAAAACTATGTTTATTAAGTTATTAATGATATTTTGGAAGTATATATATATAATTTTGGGAAGTGTTATAGGAATATGGTAATAAGAATTTTAAGAGATTTATTTATTTAATAAATGTTGAATTATCTTTTTTTAGCTTCATGATGATATTATGATTTGGGAATATACATTTTGATATGATACTTCAAGATTAATTTATTTCATTTAGAGATAAATATTAAAGATTATCATGGAAGACATTGTGATCAAATCCCCATGATTTTTGGGTTTTAATCATAGTATACAATATTTTGAGTAATTTTTAGGATTATTATTCATTGAATGATCAATATTGAACTTTGGGTGTTACTGTTGAATTTTGGATATTAAATTAGTTTTTCATCATATAATGGTTTTTTAATTTTGAAGAATTATATTGTACTTTACAAACCATTATATTTTTTGTTAATTCATAAGGGTAGGATGAATATATTGTGTTTCTTTTGTGGATTGTTTGATGCATAGAAGTCGATTCTAGTGATTCAATCATGGAAAAAATTTGTACTCGTCATTTTAAAAAAAAAGATAAATTTGGGTTGGAAATATATTAAATGATGAAATTATTATTTTCAAGTAAGTATATCTCCCTATGTTATTAGTATAGATGATAAAGGAATTCCTCAACTATAGGAAAATAATATTTAAATAATAACATTAAATAAAAACGTTATATGTTTACTTTTCTTACTAAGAAATAAATAGCCTTTTAACCCATCAAAGATTTATGGTTTTTTGATAGTTAACCTTATAATGACCATGTATTCTATCAATATACATTAGAACATGATAGTTTGTTTTCCAATACATGCCCATGTTTTCCTACATGGAATCCTAGTATGTGTTATCTCATATGACCTTCATAATTTCTTTTCTCTCTTATCAAGATGAAGTTTTAGTAATCCTTTTTATGATGTGTGATTTTAATAAAGGTATTTTTAAAATTAAAACCTTAGTAACCAAACCCAAATTCAAAAATTTAGAGGATTAAATTTCCAAAAGTGGGGGGGGGGATTTAACATCCCTGGTTTTTAAATGGAAGGACTATGTTTGATAGCCTACAAGATACACAATACCGAGCTTAAAATAAACAACTAAATAATATTATTATTTGACCATTATAGACAATCCATTATATTAGAGTTAATTAATAGTATTAACTGAATTATGAAATATAAAATTTCCATACTCAATAATAATATATTAATTAATTCTAGTAAAATTATACACTTAATTTTAGTAATGTCATTTTATACACTTTCTAGAGTAATTATTTTTATTGATTTTTATTGAACAATAATATAATTAATTTAAGGATATTTTTATATTTTCTTTATAAAATTAACATATTTTTTTAAATCAGCATATATAAATTCTACTATAGATAAATTGTGATAATTTTCAAAAAAAATATTTTTCTATAAATGTTGGAAAATAACAATTTTTATTAAAAATTTATTTCATTTTATATTTTCAAGGAAAAATTATTTTTTTGATTAGTTTTAGATAAAATTAGTTCATTTTGATTTAAAATAATATAATTATTATTTTTTTAAATGGATTTTATAATTGAATTTAGTATTAAAACATTTTATATTTGAAAATGACATTTTCCCAAAAAATGGTTTTTCTTTTCCTTTTTCAATTTAATTTTAAATTAAATTCTAAAACTTGTTTATTTTGAGTTTTAAAAAGCGGATTTCATATTTGGAATAAAGCAGTTCAAATTTACTAAATTATTCCCTTTTATTTATGGTCTATTTTAATATTAACTTTAGTAATTTTTATTACCATGATAAAGGGTAAATTGGGTAATTAAGGATACAAATAAATTGACAAGGATGATAAAATGACCATAAAAATGACCTAAATTTTATTATATGAGTTATATTTGACTATAATCATCCAAGTATTGAAAATTATAACCTTTTTAAACCACTTGGATGAGAGTATGACACTTATAATATTCTATTTAATGAAAGGTCAAAGATGTCATACTCATATTTTTAATAACTATATCATTTTTAATATAGGTTTATCCATAAGATATATTCAATTATAAATTTTAATTTGAAATATAAAATATTAATCTATATCATGGCAATTTTTTATTTTTAACGATGATATAATTACATTTAGTGTTGATACAACGATGATAAAGTAATTATTCAATTAATATAAAATTAAATAAATGATATTAATAATATTAAAATAAATATAACATGAGATAATTATTGGAGTCCATGAATTTTCTAGATAAATTTGATATGTTAGTAATGTATTTTTTTATTATATCATATCATATGGATATTTTTTAAAAGTGAATGTAATGAATAGTGTCAAAATTGACATTAATGGTAATTGAAAATAAATAATATTTTATTAAATGATATAAAATTATTAAAAATATTAAATTCATCCAAATGGTTTTAATAAAGTTTAAAATATCATCCATGATTCATTTATGGGTCTTTTTTCATTTTTTTATAACTATATTAACCCTTAAAGAGGAAAAATATTTGTTGTCACAATAAGAGTAAAAGTAGTTAAATAAGTGTTAAGAGTAAATGATAAGGGTAATAATGTGACCTAAACATGCACAAAAATTATTTTATGAGAGGATTATAATCCATAATCAAACTATATAATAAATATATCACTTTTTTCCTTTCGTAATTCAAAATTAATTTATATGAATTTAACATTTTGTGAAATTCAAAGAGTTCCCCTCCACTCTCCTATAAAAGTAAACCCCTTCTTATTTCTTCACAATTCAGAATCCATTTTTGTTGGAAAATATATACCCAAATACCTTAATGTAATATATAAACTCATTATATATGCCTTAGTTTAGGAATAAAATCAACCTTAGGGGTCTTAATGTGTCAAGCAATGGAGGTTGTCTGAAGAAGAGGTATCGTTTTTAATCAAGTATTCCTGTTTTATTTCATATTCCACCTCCTTAAAATCATATTAAACCAGAAAAAAAATCGATTATCGTACATATTATTATATATTTTTATGTTTGTTTAATGACCCATATTCATCTCCTCTTCCATCAAATTGGAAAATAATTCATTATCCGTGTGTATGGAATATTACCGCCTCACAAACCGATGTAATTAATTTTCCATGACCATCTCTAAATAATGGATATAATGTTATAAATAAGGTCTATATATTATATTCATGATATATTTTTTATTATGAAAAGATAATATATTATTTATGTTCTTACCTTTCCATGCACCGAAAAATGATAATGTTTTTTATGGGTACTTGTAAATTATCACCTCCATGAAGCGATGTGATTCATTTTTCATCACCATATCACCTGAATGATATATATAAGTATATTTAGATAATAAATATTATATTTATTATATTATTATCATTATGTAATGATAAAATTTTACTTACATTTTCTATTATGATCATTTAAAAATTGAAATGTTACTCATGTATACGTATGACCTATCATCTCCATGATTGTAACATAGTTCATTTTTCACATCCATTTTTAATGGATGAATTTAAAAGTGTAATTTATGAATAAAATTGATAATTACATAATGACTATTTTTCTATATTTGATTTAATCATTTAATCATTTACCATATTCAACTTACCAAATCCATTTTGGACTCATGTACCAAATATTGTCAAAAACATATGACATGAACTTAAATAATTATGTAATTATTATAACATGGTCATAAGTGATATAAAAGAAGTAATAAACATTAATTTTTTTCTAAAAATTATAAATTAACCTAATTTAACTATTCTAGAAGATAAAGAACGTGTGTGATGAGTAGGACTCAATGTATGGGACTCTTTAACTAGAAAACCCTATTTTATATATTTTAAATATTTATTTTCTAAATATTTCTCATTCATGCCCATGTTTTTAAAATAATTTTAATAAATGTATTTATATTGATATTAATTTTCTAAAATGGGAGTTCTTTTATGTTCTCAAAATTTTTTTGATTATGACAAGTAAATTCTATCGAAATTCCTCTTTTAAAGTTCCCCTTTCAACTCTTTTTACAAAGGTCAAATGAAATTTTTTTAACATATATTTCATGAAAGGAATTTTCCTCTTTCATGAAAATTTAATTATTTAGTGTTTACATTAAAATTTTTCATAGTTATTTTCAATGAAAATGGTTTCATTATTTTGTGCATGGTGTTTATATTTTTTTAAATGTGGTTTTTTTACAGAAAAAGGGTATTTTAATATCTAAAATTGTTTTAAAATGGAATTTAAAAGATTTTTTAAGGGTTTTTATTCATGATATGGTCCTTATAAATAGGTTATTATGGGTTAATCCCATTATATCTCAATATATTATGGGTTGATCCCCATTAAAGCATGTGATATGCTGGGTTGAACCCTATTATGGCTCAAGATATCACGGGTGAGGCCCATTATAGTTCTATAATGCATTGGGTACTCTACAGATGGAATTTGACCATATAGTTATTCCATTTTTATGGGTGACTGTAATTGTGATATTTTATTAATGTCCCAAGTAACCCACATGATTTTTCTATTCTTTATAATTACTTTTTAACAGAAAGTTTTTAATAGGTTTTCATGTTTTTCATGGGACTAATAATTTTATTCTTTCATATACCTTATTGAGATTCTAATTCTTATCCCATGTTTTAAAATGTTATTCACATGATTTTGAGGAATACTAGGGATAATTATGTGGTAAATATGAAATTTTTAATATTTATTATAAAAATGAATCATTTTTCATTTTAAATACCTTCATTTTATGAAAAAAAAATGGATACTGTATAGAAGTCTCCACTTGTAATGTATGGGTTTTATGTGTATGAGTTATGTCATAATTATCTAAAACACTAAAACTAATATATCTTTAGGAAAAGAAAGTGATATATTTTTTTAAGAATCATATAATATTTTTTGTTAAATTTCAAGTCCTTATAAAGTATTTTATTTAATAACACCCTTATTCTCCTTAGTGTATCCATGCATATCAATCACTAAACACTTCCTGATATCCTGGGGAACATAAGAAAGGGGTGAGCTCAGGTGCTTAGCAAGGGTAAGCATACAGTGAATGCTATGAATAAATAGGGAAAAATAAATATGGAAATATAAAGAAAGAAAATTCATTCCACTTTATCAGTAACTTGATCATAATATGGGAGGAATAAACATCAATCAAATAATTCCACATGAATAATCCCTTGAGCTTGAAAAAATAACCATGAATATTTAAAATAATCAAATAGAATATCATTAAATAAATTCATAATGATGGAATTCATAATACTAGACATCTAAAACATAGTGTCGAGGCCTTGTTCCAAGAAATCTAATATTGTTTAGGTCTTGTGCCAAGAAATATAAATAAATGGATAAGGCCTTGAATTAAACCCAATCTAGTTTTTATCACGAGACCTACCAATGGATCGATGGGTCTATAGCGGGCCTCGCTCATCACTTACTATGTCCAATGCATTCCTCATATGAAAGTCGTGAAACATAATCAACATAAACATTCATATTGAAAATCTAAGAGACATAATTTTAACAATTACCCCAATCAATAAAAATAATCATAATCCATCCATTGTAAAATTAATTGTATCAGCCTCATAAATCCCTAGTCAAACTAATCATAAACCATATTGAAAAATAATAGGGATGGTATCACTGTATTATATCCTAATTGTAGTAACCCTAGTTTCTAATATGCAATCCTTACATTTTTATTTTTATGTTTATAAAGTTTAAGGATGATGGATGGGAGAGTTTGGGGAACATTCAATAAATTTTTGGGGCCAATGTAGAGGAATATGGTATGTGCACGGTTTGACCAAACCATGTATAAAGCCTAGTAGGAATTGTGTGATGTTGAAGATTCTCGATAGTAGCATCAAAACAGCGTGCACACAGTTAGGAAGGCCATGCAAGGAGTCCATGTGAGTTGATCTCTAAGGCAGTATATAACACATAGTTAGCACATCATTTTCTTAAACGTGTGGACTAACCATGCGTGGGTTAAAAACCACCTCCTTAAAAGTTGAATATTGGATGGACTTGCCTTTAATCAACTCGTTTTTGCCCCAAACTGTCTCTAACTCAGGATTTGGTTTCTCTTAAGGCCAAAAAAGTTTCTCCAATTGATCTGTAGGAAATAAAAAGGCTTACCTTGGTTATTTGAAGCCTGAGTCTTGAGGTATGTGATCATTCTTCATCGTTCTTGATCGGTTTCTTAGATCTACTTTTATCTACTTCTACTTTATGCTTAGTTTATTATATTTTCATCCTCTATGTGTACATCTAAGACACTTAATGCCAAATATGTTGATATGTGGTCTTGATCATGATAAGAGAAGATATCTAAGTTGGTTTTGTGGAGAATAGACCTGGTTTTTTTAGTGTTCTTCATTCGTTTTTGGTTTTCTTCAAGACGGTTGAGGTAGGTGGCTTCACTATCAACTCCTCTTAGTAGAACTGAGTAGAATAGTTTCAAATTATTTTATGTGTGTGTATATGATTGTGAATTGGCTACTTTAGGATTGATTGAAACTATCTTTAGGGATGTTTTTGGAAATATGGAAAGTTGGTGCTTATGAATAAATTGTTTTATTCTTGATTTTAAAAATATGTTTTGAAATGGGATTTTATGGAATTTTGGAACATAGATTTGATTAAATTATTTTTAATAAAAGGAATGGTTTTATTGAAAGGAAATGGTATATTGGAATTGTTTTGTTTAATGTTTTTCAATAAAAGAATAGTTTTATTGAAATGGTTTTAATTGGTTTATTTGAATGGTTTTGGCATATATGGGTTGTGTAAATTCATGTTTGGAGTGCCCCCGAATAAGGGACATGTACAATTAGGGTACAAGGTACGTGATCTTAGATCGGGAGAATTTTTCATTGGGACACAATGTAATTGGATGAGAGAAAACTCATGGGTATGTAATTTTCAAACAGACCATGCATGGGTGTGTGTGTTTTCAACTATAGAATGGGTATGTAAAAATGATATTGAGAAATTGTTTTAAGGATTTGTTTGGTTGTTTTCTATAATTACGACTTACAAGAAAATTCTTGAAATGTAACTTGTTCACTTTTGGTTTAAAATGGTTTTGAATCGTGTTTATATTTAGTTATAAATTGTTTTGTGAAATTGTTTCATCTAATCTATTTTATATAAACATTTATAACATTTCTATCCTAGTGGTGTTAGTAGGGAAGTCATTGGGGAAAGCCTACTGAGTTTCATACTCACCCCTACTTTGGCACTTTGGTTATTTTGTAGACTCTATCTTTCAGGACATGGGAAAAGGTAAAGTATCACACATATTTAGCACCACATCATGATACATGGGTTGTTTGGTAATTATTTCATTGATATGGTGGATCATGGAGTCTTGTTATCATCTTTTAGTTGATTAGTTGTATTTCCACAATTTACCTTGATAGTTTCTTTGCATTCCACTTTTTTACACTTTGGTGTGGTTTTGATATAAATGAAGTGGTTGAGTTTACTTTCATTTATTCATGAATCATATAGTGAGTTGTTTTCATATTGTTTGTTGGATAATGGTTTTATTTATTAAAGGGTAAATCTTCCCACAATTGTATCTGAAACCCTTTGGAATTTATTTCCAGTCGTTGGAATCTTGGGGATATTTCTTAAGTCCAAGTAATGATTCATTTTATTCTCAATACAGTGAGAATAAGTGGGTCATTACAAATAGTATCAGTTTGTTCGATCCAAAATCTTGTTTGAGATAAGTTGTATCACCTTGTTTCTTCCCTTGTTGAATAAGTAGTCATCAGTTTCTAAGTCTTTGAGTTGAAATATGTTCTTGTCTATTCCTTGGGTTGTGATCTTAGAAAAGAGTAGGATTTTCGGGACATGAAATGTAGATCATAAAAATACATAGCAAACCATTTTATGATGAACATCGTGTTACTAGGGATTTGGGTACAAAAGTTTTTTTGGAGACACTTATAAGATTTTTGAAATCCCATTGTCATGGGTTTATCCAATGAGACAAGCATGACATGCATTGTAGAGGAATAAATTCACACTAGCTTCACATATTTAATTTTGAGTAATGATTTTTTATTTTTTTTCAAAGATGGAAATTTTTGAAAAAGGATGCAGTTGTTTTCAAATGAATGATGTTTAAAAGATCATGGTTGATGCATTTTGAAAATGGTTTAATTTTCAAAAACAGGAATGGATTTTTGAAAATCAGTTGAATGGGGAAAATATAGTTTTTTGAAAAAACAAATTGGTAGTTGATGTGATAGAATTTGAAATGATAAGCCTTTAGTTTCAAGAGAGTGAGACTCACAGAGTTGAATGTTTATTTAGAAAATGGAACCCAGTAGACATCATAGAAACCAATTAGAAAAAGTTGTAGAGAATGTGGTTGCACCGAAGCCACATGTGAACCAAGAGTCAGTTCAGAGTATCATCCAAGCATTTAAAGATGTGGATATGGGGAACTAGAGGGATGATCCAAGGCATGTGGATCATTCCATCGAGTTCATAAATCATAATCCATCCATCTTATGAGGTGATTCAGAACCTGAAAAGGTAGAGGTGTGGCTGAATAGGATGAATGGTATCGTCAATTTCATCATCACACCATCGGAGATGAAATTCAATCTGGTGACGTATATGCTCGAGGATATCACATGATAGTGGTGGGATCTAGCGATGTAGGATAAACTAGATCAAGGCCTTAGTTGGGAGTATTTTGAGGAACTTTTAACAAAAAATTCTATCCTCGCATTTTCAGCTTCTAGAGAACGACATACTTCTTCAGCCTAAAGTATGAAAATCTCTCTGTTATAGAATATGTGGCTAAATTCATGCATTTAGTGTGACTTTCACTAGATGTTTCATCTAGTGCATTCTTGAAGGCACGCATCTTCGAATAAGAGCTAAGGTAGGATATTCGATCGAAGATTACAGTGTTCTGTATTATAGATTATATAGAGATTCTGAACAGAGCAACAGTGGATGAACGTGACATCTCAGGATCTGTGAGAGGAGTAAGTATGATTATACCTATGGGAAATGGTGGGAAAACTAATGCAGAGAACTAGTAGAAGAGGGAAACTTATTTCCAAGGTGGAAGCGGGAATCAAAATCAGACTATTGGATTAGTGAACCTTCATCCACCACCCAAGGGTAAAGTGGGATATTTCTAATTTGGTTCACTAGACCACATAAAGAGAGAGTGAACAGAACAACATCAATCATGCCATAACTGCAAGCTGATGGGGCATCTTTAGTTCTATTGTCATAGTTCTCTGAGGTCAGGTGCTCGAGACACTTCTTGTGTGTCTCAAGCATCTTATGCTTTGACAGGGCAAGGACAACAGACTCGGTCTCACCAGTAGAGTAGGGAAAGACATGGTGATTATAGGAAAACCATGACTCCTCAACAAGGGAAATATCTATAAGGAAATAAGGAAAAGAGTGCAGAAATGAATTAATTATATGGATCCAAGTAGATGATTGTAAATGATCAAGTTGGAACATCTACAGTGATAGGTATGATTCTTTTGAATTATACCCTTATGTAAGTGTTGTTTGATAAGGGTGCATCACATTCCTTCATTAATTCTCATGATGTTTATTTACTGTGTTTAAAACTTGATATGATTTCTTCCATGTTTAAAATTCAAAACCCTCTCGATGAAAGAGAATGTCAAGGCCTTGTGTGTAGAGCATGGTCTATAACCATTGATGGAATATAGATAAAATGGTACTTCTCGGTGTTAGAGATGGATGTATTTGATGTAATCTTGGGTATGGATTGGTTGAAACATTTAGGGAACACATCCACTTTTAAAGAAGAATGATTAGTTTCAAAATTGGGTATGGCGTCGAACATCTCTTCATAGGAAAAAGCATTGTAAAGGAAGGTGCAACAAGATTGTTAGCACTGGTAGTGGGAAAAATATCTTACCAGTTGGAGATGTTGACTTTGTAATTGATTGAAGAGATCAAGGATAACAATTTTCCTATAGTTGTGGATGAATTTCCTGATGTGTTTCCTGAAAACATCTTAGGGTTACCACCTAGAAGGGAAGTTGATATTATGATTCATCTCCTTCTTAGGACCAGTCCTATTTTTATTCCTTCTTGTAGGATGGCACCAAAAGAGTTGAGGGAACTTAATGCACAATTGGAAGACCTATAAAGAAAAGGTTTCATTCGGCCGAGCATGTCTCTGTAGGCACCATCGGTCTTGTTTGTAAATAAATCAGATAGATGTCTAAGGCTTTGTGTAGATTATCATAAGCTTAACCAAGTTACGATAAAGAATAGATATCCACTTCCACACATTTATGATCTATTTGATCAATTGAATGGAGCTAAGTGGTTCTCTAAAATTGAATTGTGATTAGGATATCATCGATTGCAAGTTTGAATAATGATATTTCGAAGAAAGCTTTTAAAAGCAGATAAGGCCATTAGGAATATATATTCATTCCTTTTGTACTTATGAATTCAATCATAGTCTTTATGGCATTGATTAATTTCATATTTCATAGATATCTGGATTATTTTTTTGTGGTTTCTATGGATGACATATTGATGTATTCAAGGACAAAGTTTAAGCATAATAAATACTTGAAGATAGTGTTGTAAATATTTAGAGATCATATTTTTTATGCCAAAATGTAAAAAGTGTGAATTTTGGATACAAAAAGTACATTTTCTATAACACCCCAAGCTTCCACGGTACGTTTCCCTTTAAATAATGCAATAGCTTTCATTTTACGCAATTTCGAGATTCTAACACACTGTGACCAATCAAACTAGCCGTTATGAATAGTAATACCCACTTTTTGAAATTTTATAAAATTTATCTTTCAAAATGGACTTTATTTTTGGATTCGGAATATTGAAATTAGCCTAGGGTGAATTTTTGGTATTTTTCTAAAAACATTCAATTATTGATGAATAGTGAAAAACACTAAGTTATTGGTTAAAACCGACTTTTTATTTAAATAAATATTTATTTTATTTAAATTTACTTTAGGTAAAAATAGATACATAATACCTATATAAGTTCAATGTAATTCATTGGAGACAGTTTATAATAATTTTAGACATATAAAATTTTATTGAACTATTCACCGTCTTTTACCCATCTCCTAGGAGAATTTGCAAATTCACATAAAACTTAATTTTACCACTTCTGTGAGTGGAATTTCGAAAATACAAGGGACATGGTTAATATCAAGGAGAAAAATGTGGTTCAATAAGATAAAAATAATTTTTGGTGAATAGTAACTTTTTACTTTTATTTACCACGGTAAAAAGTAAATAGGGTAATTAAGGATAAAAATGAAATTATTATTACCCTAACACATGTCCTAATTCTATTGGACAAGTTTATCTCGACCAAAAACAACCTTAGGAATAAAATATTATCATTTAGGTCCACTTGTATTAGATTTTGGACATTTATTATTATTTAATTCAAAGAAGAGTTAAAAGAGTTAAAATCAAAGTTTAATTACTAAAACATTTTTAATATAGGGTTATACATAAGATAAATTCGATTATAAATGTTAAATAGAAATAAAAAAATATTTACTACATAATGGTATTTTATTTATAATTTTTAGACATTAAATAATTTATTTTATTTATGACACAATGGTGATGCAGTAATTACCTAATTAATAAAAAAATTAAAATAATTGATATTATAAATATAAAAATAAATGTAATTTGGAACTTTTTATGAATTCCACTAATTTTATAGGTTAATATGACATATTAGTACTGGTCATATGAATTTGGTTCGAAGTAATAATGCTGTTATTAATTTATCAAAAACAAAATACCCAATAGTTTCAAAATTGACATAAAAGAGTTTTTAAAACAAATATTATATTATTAATTGATATTCTATTCCTAAAAATCTAAGGTTCGGCCAAAGGACTTATATCATGATAGGTGTATCATTAATGGACCACTTGGGGGTCTCTTGGATGTATATAGTAAGTTTATTAACTATATAATATAAAAATACAAAGTGACATGGTAAGTGTCAAACTAATTAAATAAGAGTTAAAACTAAAAGATAAGGTTAATATAATGACCCAAACCTGTCTAAAATCTATTGGTTGAAATTATTTCTACCATACCCACTGTTACTTTGAATAATACACTTTGGATCCATTAGAAATTGAATATGAATTTATTATAAAATAATACTTTAAGTTTTTCCTAAAGAACCCCTCCTCCCCCTTATAAAAGGACACCACTTATAACCAATTATTCACACCATCGAAGCCTTTTGTCTCGGCCAACCCCTGCCCACATACTCTCTCAACTTCCCTCACTTCAACCTAGAGGCCTTAGTTTGATCAGAAAGCCAACCTAAGGATCCATTTTGATCAAATCAAAAGGAAGAACCCGAAGAAGAGGTAATGTTTTCACCACCCTTTTTCAAGTTCCTTTCTTCTTAAACTTCTTATTTATTTTTTATTTCCTTTATAAAATAATAAATCCAGTATCTTATATATATTGTGATGTTATTATAAATATGTTACAACCATATTTAGTATTCTATCCATCCGTTGAATGACATTTCACCATACGTGCGTACGTACGGCTTACCATCTCCACGTCGTGGTGTAATTGTTATTCAAAAACATTATTATTTGGATGGGTATGATAATTATATGTAATTGATGTAAATAATAAATATAACATGATAATGATTCTGTATATATGATATACCATCCAATTATATATTATTTTAATTTCAAAATAATGATATTGTCGCTCGTGCGTACGTACGGACTACCGTCTCCACGAACATGATGAGATTCATTCCCTATCGTATCCATGCAATTATAATTCTCATTTGATGATTAAAAATAATATTTAAGGACTTTATATCATTCTAGATATGAATAAGATACAAACTATCCATAACAAACATGTCTTATGTAACAAAATATATAAAAGAAAACGAGTGAGTTAACACCCAAAACGATGATAATACTAAGATATTATTATCAAATCAATGTTAAAAGATCATATACGATATCATATTAATGTTTATGATTCTTGTATAATTTAATAACAATTATTTCACCATTATACAGGAGTTTAACCTACCCTCAACCAAGGAAAATTACAAGGTAAGGGTTTATTTCACAATCTCTTCATTATCTGAGGTTGTTTATACGTAATTATCTACTGGGACCTTTTTATCATCAACATCCATGTTTCTTAAAAATGTATTTCAAAAAATTCTTAATATTTTATAGAATATGGGTTAAAGTCATTTATACCCTTGTTTAACTTTTTATAAGAGGTTTATAAATGAATCTTTCCATCGTTTTCCAAGCAAGGTCCTTTTTAACCTTTTCGACAAAATTAAGGTAAGAATGTCTTTTTTTAACTTATACGGCGGGTACGGCTATTTTCCGCCGTTATAAAATTGTCGAAGCTTCTCTTTCAATCTTATAAGAATATTTTTAAAGTAAATTTTTTCTTTTATAATTATGTGACTTTTAAATGATTTCAAAAAAGAGATATTTCTCTCAAATAGTTTTGATTTCATCTATGTCAACATCCTTTGATGGATTTTAAGCTTATTTGAAGTTTATTTATTATGATAAAAAACTGCCATATAGTATTGAAGGTTTTGTGATATGTTTGACTGTGGATGTGTTATTTTTATACCATTCATGGTTTATGGAGAACATATTGACATTTCGTATGCCTGTTTTAATATGAATGTTTATGTTATGTTTAAACCTGTTCATATGGGGAATGCATTGGACTTAATAAGTGGCGGGTAGAGCCCGCTATAGCTCCTCAATGCATCGGTAGGTCTCATGAGACAAACTAGTGTCTTGGCACGAGGCCTTTACAAAATCTTATTTGTAGTCTTGGCACGAGGCCTTGGCTACGTGGTTATGATAGTCTGGCATTATGCATTCCATCATTATGAAAGTGGTTATTGATATTGCATGTGATTATTCTATTAGTAGAATATCCATGTCAATAAGTAAATGGAATTATTTCATTTTATTTCTACCATATTATGTTGAAGTTCAAGTTTAAAAGGCTTTTGTTTTATTTATACATTGCCTTAAATGTTTGTGCTTATTTATGAAAGTTTCTGCTATATTGTTATCCTTACTGGACATCTCAGCTCACCCCTTTCTATGTTTTATTTTTCCCAGGATGTGAAGAATTATTTTATGAATGACCTATAGGGATAGTATGAGGGGATATAAGTGTGGAATATGGAGACTATGTTGTTATAGTTTTCATTTTATGTTGTAATGTAAACTTTATGAATGTATCTAGTATTTACAAGGCTACTAAACTAATCGATCTTTCGAGACTTGATCTTTTGTGATCATGCCAATGTTATGTAATAATTCACCGACTCTGGGTAACTGGGTTAGGGGCGTTATAGTTGGTATCAGAGGAAGTTTAGTACAAACCTTGGAAGCTATATTTAGATGAACTCTGATTATAGCACATAGACCTAAGATGGACTTTGAAGATTAGTATAGAAGAACTCCCTAGAATTTTGGTATTATAGAGATTTTGTGATTTTTCCGAGCAATACATCCCTATCTAGATACGAGTAGGTAGAGGTGGCTCTGGAACAGATGTAACTAGGGGTAAAACCCGAAAACACTGCTTTGAGCTAGACTCGAATGGGAACTGGTGCACAACAACAGGCCTTGTTGTACTCTTGGTTACGACACTCCTGGGGGATATGATTAGGATAATTCTCATTTTCTTTACAATTCATTATGAAGGGTTTATGAGTATATACTTCCTCAAAGAAACATTTTTTTTATGATTATGGATTATATCCATAAATAGTTCAATTTATGTAAAGTGTTTTACAAGTATGGAATTATGTATTTTGATTCATAAACTGATCTAGTTTATGCCATTGTTTAAAAATGGCACCTAGTGGAAGGAATGGAAACTGTATCAATGCATGCACTCCATGTAGGGATTTCCCTCCTGCTCAAGATAATTATAGTGGAGCTGGTGATGCAACTGGTGCTGATCAGCTAATCACCATACTGGGACAACTCACTCAAGTTATGAATAATAACCTTACCCGTATGGAGCACCCTGATCCGCAGCATGGAGGATCAATGTTAGATCACTTCATGAGGCAGCAACCACCAACATTAAATGGGAGTAAAAATCCATTAGTATCTGAGCAATGGATAAGTTCCCTAGAGAAAATATTTCAGGCTTTGGGGAGTAGTGAAAGGGAAAACGTTATCATGTCAATTTATCACCTCACTAGAGATGTTGATCAATGGTGGTAATTAATACAAAACAAAAAGGAAGATGATGAACTATAAAATATGGAATGGAGGGAGTTCAAAGAGATTTTCTTAGAAAAATAATTTCCTTGTGACCATCGAGCAGATATGGAAAGGCAATTTCTGAGTTTGAGGAAAAAGGATGATGAGAATGTCACAAAGTATGAGGCTAAATTTACAAGGTTAGCGAGGTATTCTGCAGATTATATATGTAACCTAAGAAGTAAGATTGGTCGTTTCTTTGATCGGTTCGTTATTTATAGTGATGCATCGAATAAAGGACTTGGTTGTGTCCTTATGCATAATGATAGGGTTATTGCCTATACATCACGACAGTTGAAAATTCATGAGAAAAACTATCCTACTCATGATCTCAAGTTAGCAGTTGTGATCTTTTCTTTGAAGATATGGAGACACTACCTCAATGGTGAAAAATGTGAGATATATACCGATCATAAGAGTTTGAAGTATATTTTCTCACAAAAAGAACTCAACATGAGGCAAAGGAGATGGCTTGAACTACTCAAGGATTATGACTGCATGATACACTACCACCCAGGGAAGGTAAATAAGGTAGAAGATTCTTTGAGTAGAAAGGATCATGGAGTTTTTAACAAGATGAGAGTAGAAAGGGATCCTATTTTCATGGATCTAGTAAAGATGGATATGGGAATCACCATGGAAGGTGAAACATCAATACTTTTTCAAATAGTTTCCAAACCATCTTTACTAGAAAGGATAAAGAGTTCTCATTCCAATGATAAAGAATTTAAAAAGAAGATTAAAGATGTGAATGATGGGAGATTGAGTGACTTTGTGTATGAAGATGGAATTTTGAAATTTGGGAGGAGACTTTGTGTTCCCGGTATACCTGATCTAAAAAGGGAATTATTGGACGATGCTCATAGTTCCAATTTCTCTATACACCCTGGGAGCACCAAAATGTATAGAGATTTGAAGGAACATTTTTGGTGGGACAACATGAAGAGGGAGATTTCTGATTTTGTGTTAAGATGTATGGTTTGTTAAAAAGTGAAAGCTGGAAGGCAACAGCCTGGAGGAGTCATGCAACCTCTTCCTATACCTGAGTGGAAATAGGATAATATCACGATAGACTTTTTCATGGGACTACCAAAGACTCCTAGAAGGAACGATGCAATATGGGTCATTGTTGATCGTCTTACCAAGTCAGCACATTTTCTTGCTATAAGAGAAGATTTACCACTTGAACGTCTAGTTAGGCTATATATTAATGAAGTTGTGAGACTTCATGGAGTACCCCTATCGATTATTTTAGATTGTGATCCATGTTTTACATCAAGATTCTGAAAAAGTCTCCAGAAAGCCCTGGATACTGAACTTCGTTTGAGCACTTCCTACCACCCTCAAACATATGGACAATCAGAACAGACTATTAAAACCTTAGAATACATGTTGAGATCTTGCTCACTTGACTTTCATGGTATGTGGGATCAATATTTAACTCTGGTAGAATTTTCCTATAATAATAGCTTCCATTCGAGTATTCAGATGGCACCATATAAAGTGTTATATGGAAAGAGATGTCGCACACCAACCTATTGGGATGATGTTGGTGAAAGAAAACTCGTAGGCCCAAAACTGGTGGAAGAAACGATGGAAAATGTGAAGGTAATCCAAAACCACATCAAAGCAGCTCAAAGTAAGTAGAAGAGCTATTCCAATAACCGAAGGAAGGATTTAGAATTTCATGTAGGAGATCATGTTTTCTTGAAGGTATCTCCATGTAAGGGATTTATACATTTTGGTAATAAGGGTAAATTGAGTCCCAAGTACATTGGAACTTTTGAAATTGTAAAACAAATTGGGGCTGTAGCTTACCGTTTGGCAATGCCGCCAAATCTCTCCAAAGTTCACGATGTGTTCCACGTATCACTGTTGAGAAAATACATGCCTAACCCAACGCATGTACTCACCTATGAGGAATTAGAACTGGAACCTGATATGTCTTATTGCGAAGAGCCCATCAGGATTCTTGATACAAGAGAACAAGTGCTGAGAAATCGGACGACTCGTCTGGTAAAAGTTTTATAGGGAAACCATAAGATGGAAGAGGCAACGTGGGAACCCGAGGAAATTATGATGAAGAACCACTCGAGTCTTTTTAAGCAATAATATTCTTTAAATTTTGAGGATCAAATTATTTGAAGGAGGGGAGAATGTAACACCCCAATCTTCCACGGTACGTTTCCCTTTAAATAATGCAATAGCTTACATTGTACGCAATTTTGAGATTCTAACACATTGTGACCAATCAAACTAGTTGTTATAAATAGTAATACCCACTTTTTGAAATTTTATAAATTTTATCTTTCAAAATGGGCTTCATTTTTAGATTCTTAATATCGAAATTAGCCTAGGGTGAATTTTTTGTATTTTTCTGAAAACTTTCATTTTTTGATGAATAGTGAAAAACACTGAGTTATTGGTTAAAATCGACTTTTTATTTAAATAATTGTTTATTTTATTTAAATTTACTTTAGGTCAAAATAGATATGTAATACCTATATAAGTTCAATTTAATTCATTGGAAACAGTTTATAATAATTTTAGACATATAAAATTTTATTGAACTTTTCACCGTCTTTTACCCATCTCCTAGGAGAATTTGAAAATTCACATAAAACTTAATTTTACCGCTTCTGTGAGTGGAATTTTGAAAATCTGAGAGACGCGGTTAATATCAAGGAGTAAAATGTGGTTCAATAAGATAAAAATAATATTTGGTGAATAGTAACTTTTTACTTTTATTTACCACGGCAAAAAGTAAATAGGGTAATTAAGGGTAAAAATAAAATTATTATTACCCTAAAACATGTCCTAATTATATTGGATAAGTGTATATCGACCAAAAACAACCTTAGGAATAAAATATTATCATTTAGGTCCACTTGGATTAGATTAGGACATTTATTATTATTTAATTCAAAGAAGAGTTAAAAGAGTTAAAATCAAAGTTTAATTACTAAAAAATTTAATATAGGGTTATACATAATATAAATTCGATTATAAATATTAATTATAAAGCTAAAAATATTTCCTATATATTGTTATTTTATTTATAATTTTTAGACATTAAATAATTTAATTTATTTATGACACAATAGTGATGCAGTAATTACCTAATTAATAAAAAATTAAAATAATTGATATTATAAATATCAAAATAAATGTAATTTGAAACTTTTTATGAATTTCACTAAATTTCTAGGTTAATATGACATATTATAACTAGTCATATGAATTTTTTTCGAAGTAATAATGATGTTATGAATTTATCAAAAACAAAATACCCAATAGTGTCAAAATTGACATAAAAGAGTTTTTAAAAAAAATATTATATTATTAATTTATATTCTATTCCTAAAAATCTAAGGTTTAGCCAAAGAACTTATATCATGATAGTTGTATCATTAATGGACCACTTGGGGGTCTCTTGGATGTATATAGTAAGTTTATTAACTATATAATATAAAAATACAAAGTGACATGGTAAGGTTCAGACTAATTAACTAAGAGTTAAAACTAAAAGATAAGGTTAATATAATGACCCAAACCTGTATAAAATCTATTGGTTGAAAGTATTTCGACCCATCCCCACCTTGACTTTGAATAATACACTTTTGAGCCATTAGAAACCGAATATTAATTTATTATAAAATAATAATTTAACTTTTTCTTAAAGAGCCTCCCCCCCCCTTATAAAAGGACACCACTTATAACCAATTCTTCACACCTTCAAAGACTTTTGGATTGGCCAAAACCTGCCCAAATACTCTCTAAACTTCCCTCAATTCAACCTATAGGCATTATTTTGATCTTAAAGCTAACCTAAGGATCCCTTTTGATCAAATCAAAAGGAAGAACCCGAAGAAGAGGTAATGTTTTCACCACCCTTTTTCATGTTCTTTTCTTCTTCAACTTCTTCTTTCTTTTTTATTTACTTTCTAAAATAATAACTCCAGTATCTTGTATATAATTTGATGTTATTATAAATATGGTATAACCATATATAGTATTCTATTCATCCTTTGAATGACATGTCACCACACGTGCGTACGTACGGCTTACCGTCTCCACGTCGTGGTGTAATTGTTATTCAAAAACATTATTATTTGGATGGGTATGATAATGATATGTAATTGATTTAAATAATAAATATAACATGATAATAATTCTTTATATATGATATACCATCCAATTATATATTATTTTAATATCAAAATAATGATATTGTCGCTCGTGCATACGTACGGACTACCGTCTCCATGAACGCGATGAGATTCATTCCCCATCATATCCATGAAATTATAATTCTTATTTGATTATTAAAAATAATGTTTAAGGACTTGATATAATTCTGGATATGAATAATATACAACATATTCATAACAAACACAGATTATGTAACAAAATATATAAAATAAAATGAATGAGTGAACACCCGAAACGATGATAATACTATGATATTATTAACAAATCAATGTTAAAAGATCATATATGATATCATATTAATGTATATGATTCTTTTATAATTTAATAACAATTATTTCACCATTATACAGGAGGTTAACTTACCCTCAACCAAGGAAAAGTACAAGGTAAGGGTTTATTTCACAATCTCTTCATTATCTGAGGTTGTTTATACGTAATTATCTACTGGGACCTCTTTATCATCCACATCCATGTTTCTTAAAAATGTATTTCAAAACATTATTACTATTTTATATAATATGGGTTAAAGTCAATTATACCCTTTTTTGACTTTTTATAAGAGGTTTATAAAGGAATCTTTCTGTCATTTTCCAAACAAGTTCCTTTTTAACCTTTTCGACAAAATTAAGGTAAGAATGTCTTTTTTTAACTTATACGGAGAGTGCGGCTATTTTCCGCCATTATAAAATCGTCGAAGCTTCCCTTAAAAGCTTATAATAATATTTTTAAAGTAAATGTTTTCTTTTATAATTATGTGACTTTTAAATGATTTCAAAAAAGAGATATTTCTCTCAAATAGTTTTGATTTCATTTATGTCAACATCCTTTTATGGATTTTAAGATTATTTGAAGTTGATTTATTATGATACAAAACTTCCATATAGTATTGAAGGTTTTGTGATATGTTTGATTGTGGATGTGTTATTTTTATACCATTCATGGTTTATGGAGAAAGTATTGACATTTCGTATGCCAGTTTTAATACGAATGTTTATGTTATGTTTAAACCTATTCATATGAGGAATGCATTGGACTTAATAAGTGACGGGTGGAGCCCTCTATAGCCCTCGATTCATCCGTAGGTCTCATGAGACAAACTAGTGTCTTGGTATGAGGCCTTGACAAAATCTTATTTTTAGTCTTGGCATGAGGCCTTGGCTACGTGGTTATGATAGTCTGGAATTATGCATTCCATCATTATGAAAGTGGTTATTAATATTGCATGTGATTATTCGATTAGTAGAATATCCATGTGAATAAGTAAATGGAATTATTTCATTTTATTTCTTCCATGTTATGTTGAAGTTAAAGTTTAAAAGGCTTTTGTTTTAGTTATACATTTCCTTAAATGTTTGTGCTTATTTATGAAAGTTTCCGCTATATTGTTATCCTTACTGGGCATCTCAGCTCACCCCTTTCTATGTTTTATTTTTCCCAGGATGTGAAGAAGTATTTTATGAATGACCTGCAGGGATAGTATGAGGAGATATGAGTGTGGACTATGGATACTATGTTGTTATAGTTTTCATTTTATGTTGTAATGTAAACTTTATGAATGTATCTAGTGTTTCCAAGGCTACTAAACTAATCGATCTTTTGAGACTTGATCTTTTGTGATCATGCCAATATTATGTAATAATGCACTGACTCTGGGTAACTGGTGTCGGAGAATTACACTTTCTAAACCAAGTAATTTCTAAACAAGGTGTTTCTGTTGATCCATAGAAGATAGAAGTTGTTATCTCTTGGAAACCCTGAAGAATTTATTTGAGATAAAAAAAATCTTGGTCTATCCTGTTATTACAGAATATTTTTGTGTGACTTCTCCTGACTAGCTTCATGGATGAAATCATTAAAAAGGAAGAGTGTTCCATTCTAATGGGCTGAGGAATTCCTGAAGTCTTTTCAAGAGCAAAAAGTTCATCTTACATCAACACCTATCTTGATTTTTTCATAATTAGAATAGGGGTATGTGGTATACTATGATGATTTGGGATCTGGTTGGGGATGTGCTCTCATAAAAGGAGACCATTTGGTTGCTTATGGTTTAAGGAAGTTTAGAGTGCATGAGAAAAATTACCCAATGCACGATTTGGAGTCAATTGCGATCATCCACTCCTTAAAGACTTGGTGTTATTATCTCTTTGGTGATAAATTTACTATGTTTACATATCATAAGATCTTGAAACACATTTTCTCACAACGGGATTTGAATATGAGGAAAAGGAGATGAATATAGTATCTTCAGATGTTTGACTTTGACTTTATGTATACACCAGGAAAATTTAATACGGTAGAAGATGCAATAAGTAGAATTTCATAATCTCAGTTGGAAGAAGAATCTTCAGATGAGTGGCAATTGATGTCGGTCCTAGCTGACTTGCATGTGGAATGTGAAGACCAAGTTGATGTCGCAGTTTCCATTTCAGTTTTTGTGGTTCCTAATTTGGTAAATATGGTTAAAGAGGCACAAACATATGATTTATAATGCTTGTTTATGAATTCAAAAAAAATGGTGTGGAGACCATTGAGGGCTTGAAATTTAATGGGAGTTCAGTGTTGTGGTTTAGATATCAGAATATTGTACTTATGTATTGTCAGGGAAAAATTATTAATGCTTACCATCATTCCATATGGGCCATACATTCGAGTATATAGAAGATGTATAAGGCATTGAAGGCATAGTTTTGGTGGAGTGGCATGAAACAAAAATTTTCTGAGTTCATTTCAAGGTGATAAACATGTCAGCAAGTTAAGTAAGAACATCAACAACCAATGGTTTTGTTGCAGTCATTACCTATCCCAGTGTGGAAGTGGGAGCAGATAGCAATGAATTTTGTTACAGGTCTACCAAGAACGGTTCGGAAACACAATACCATATGGGTTACAGTGGATCAAATAATGAAGCCGGCCCATTTCATTCATATTCGTGAAACTCATATGGTGGAGGATCTATCCAAAATATATATCCAAGAAGTGGTAAAGAGACATGGTGTACCAGTTTCTATATTCTCAGATAGAGATCTATGGTTCGCATCTCGTTTCTAGAAATCCTTATAGAAATCCATTGGGACTCAGTTGATTATGATTACGATGTATCATCCTCAAAAGGATGGGAAATCCTAAATGATGATATAGAATTTGGAAGACGTGTTGTGGGATTGTGAAATGGATTTTGGTGGCTCATGGGAAGAGCATTTACCGTTAATGGAGTTATCATATAATAACATCTATTAGGCATTGATACATATGGATCCTTTCAAATATTTGTGTGGGAATCCTTGTCGTTCTCCACTGTATTGGGTGTAAATAGATGAGACTTCACTAGTTGGGTCAATCCTCATCCAAAAAACAATAGATAAGATTCATTTGATCAGAAAGAGGACAGAGATGGCTCAGATTCGTTAGAAATTATATGTACATCATCATTGAAGGTCGTTTTTGTTTGTGGTGAGTAATCATGTGTTCTTGAGGATCTCTCTAAGGCTAGGACATAGTCATTTTGGGAAGTATGGAAAGTTATATCCTTGATATATTAGCACTTTTGAGATACTGGAATGGGTTGAAGAGGTGTCATATCATTTGGCATTGCCACCATGTTTCAGTTTGGTGCACAATGTGTTTCACGTATCTTAGTTGAAAGAGTATCAAACTGATCCTGACCATGGGATCATATGGGATCACGTTGACCTAGAGCTAGATGTTTCATTGGTACATATCATGGTGTAGAATGTGAATAGGTAAGATAAATTCATGTGTGCAAAGAGAATCAGTCTAGTGAGGATTTTGTGGCAACTTGGTCAGATTCAGAAATAAACTTGGGAACACGAGAATGAAATTAAAGAGCTATGTCCAGAACTCTTTCAGGGAAAGGATGGTTTTATACTTTACAAGGATGGAAAGACCAATGGTGGGGAGAATTTAGTACCCCCAGTTTATAGTATGTAGCCATTACTTTGTGATTTTTATGTTTATAAAGTGTAAGGGTAAAGGTTGGGAGAGTTTGGAGAACAATCAATATATTTTTTGGGAAAAATAAGATGCACACAGAATGTGCACGGTTTTTCCAAATCGTGCAAAAATCCTAGTAGGAACTATGCACAGTTCCAGATTCAAGACAATAGCTTTGGCACGGTTTGAAAATGGTTAGGAAGTACATGTGAGGACGTTGTGTGGGGTGATTTGTAAGGAAGTATCTAACACACAGTTAGCGCATGTTTTTCCTAACCATGCCAAATAACCATGCATAGGTTGAAACCCACCTCCCTAAAAAGTTGATCTAGGTCAGTATTGCCTTTAATCCAATCGTTTTCCCAAACTAGATCTAAATTGAGATTTTTCTTCTCTTAAGGACAAACAAGGTTCTCCCATTGATTTGGAGGAAATCTGAAGGCTTCTTGATTAGCCACTTAAATAGGATAATATTCGTTGTTAATATTTATAATATTCATGAGATTTATTATTCATAAACGCCATTTTAGTGCATTTTACACTTTAAACATTATTTCACATTATGATTGTAATTCTTTGTTAAAGTGCACTATTACTTGGTACATTTTTAAACACATACTAAAATAAAAAATGGTCTTTATTTTATTTTCATATTTTATTTTCAGGTATCCCATTCTATAAGGAACAATTAATGTTTTTGGAGCACTAAAAGATTCATATTAGAAGACAACCAAAGTTGGCCTTGAACAAACAACATTCGGGGAAAAGTAAATTGGACATCATCCCAATAAAGATACTCTATTGGCTAATATACAAGCCCAATAATTATGAAAATTGAAATAAATATATGGGATATCAAGGGGAACATTTAATTAAACAGTGTCCAAAGCTAATTCTGATGTTTGAATGGATTTCCAAGCGGCCCAAGTTGGAGATAAATTTTTGGTTCAGATTCTGCGGCCAAGAAAAACATCCAACTATTTCAATAATATCTCTTAAACCAAACTTCCATTTAGGCTAAAATTTTACAAGTGGTTATTAGACATATATGTATACATTTTCTTATTCTATTCCCCACTATAATTCATCCATATAGAATGTCATTTAGACGCGTCTGTTATGTGGATACAAGTCGCCTTCTACTTCGGGTTAAGGGTGGAAAAGTCTAAGTTCCACAAGATTTCCACCACCCAAGGCCTACCATACTCAAGTGGTATGACTTTAACTATTTTAGGCCCTACCCAAGGCTCATAAAATTTCTATTTAAGGCAATGGTTTTGGAGTATTTATCATCTTGTATGCTTTATTTCATTGTAATGTTATGCGGACACTTTTCCTTTGTAATGTTCTTCCTCAATTGTATGTTGTTTTAATTCATCATAGTTTCTTAATAAAAGTTCTTCTTCTCCTATTTATTATTTTATTATCCATCTCAATTTGATACTTTTGCCTCAAGGTATGAATTTATTCACACCAAACCTTGTGAAATTATACACACAACGATGGGGTGATCATTTTCTTTTTATTGTTTTCTTTACTTCTTCAATTCCTCCCTCATGAGTCTACTTCCTGCTTCCATTGAAACCATAGCATCAATGGAGGGATAAAACACTTATGGGTTGATCCAAGGGAGTATAAAGGGGTTGTATTGTATGTTATTTCTCACTCCATTAATTTCTAATCACTTCTTTTAATTGAGAATTTTATTTGAAGATCTTTAAACTTCTTCATCCTTGTTGAATTTAAGGCCACACACTTCAAGTGATAATACGAACCTTTACCTTGAAGTGCTCAAAACTTTGATCTTTTAAGTGTATAGGTGATTAGTATTAAAGTATGTAGGTATTAAACTAGTAAGTGATGATGTTGTTTGATCTTCTTAAATGAACCTATCTCAAATATAAGAAATTCTAATTGTTAAAAAAGAATTTCATCCAATCCACCCCAAGTGATAACCTAGGATCAACTGATTATTTTAATTTTAATTCACTTAATTTAAATATTTTTCACTTAAAATTATCTAAAATCAACCCAAAGTTGGCCACTTAATAGCCAAAATCAATCCATAGAATGTACGTGTCTATAGGTTTCTTCTTAGGTCTCTGAGGATTTGACAACCCAATCTAAACTACAAGAAACCGCTTAAACCTAAAATCTTGGGTAAATTTGGGCAAGACCGAATTTTTGCGTCGTTTCTAGGAACCTAAGTAAGTTATCTTAGACACTAGCTTCCTTTTCTGACCCAACTTCTCTAATCACATCACCAATTTCATTCCTATGGAAAACCCTTTTGAACAAATATAAACATGGAGAACCTCTCCTTACTTTGATCACTCCACACCAAGTGTGATGTAAAATGACCATCCTAGTTTCTACTGGTGGGATAATAAGAAACTTATTGAGCCACAATTTTTTAACTCCTATTCTCTACAAAACATTCCAACCTATTATGAGTTCCAATCCAAACAAGTCCAATCGGAACATCCTCCTGTGGAATTCCAACAAATTAATTTTCCTCTTGGAATAGACCATCTGTCTAATCCCCTTGACCATCTTGATCCACATCCATTAATTGAGAAATTGTGTCAACAAATGGATAGAATTACTTCTGAAGTTTCAACCTTGAGAGTAGAACTACAAATAATTGAAACAGTTGGAAACCACTCCCAGTTAGGTTGTCTATTCCTCATCATTCATAGAGGAATCTTGTTACACAAAAACATCTCATGAAAATGATAAAGAAATTTCCTTTAAACCTAGGATAACTGAAGAACATGAATTAATAGTTTATGGGTGTTTAAATGAAGAGGAAATTTATTTATTTTTATTCACAAGAGGGAAATTTGACATCATGGATTGAGTGTCCTGAATATTGCTCCATTAATGATTTTTTAGAACTAAAAATAACTGCACCATTGGGAGAAGTAATGAGCTTCAAGTCCATACCCATTACTAAAACTAATATTTCCAATTTGGTGGTTTAATATTCCATTCAAAAGGAACCATTTTTGTTGAGAAATTTAGAAAATGAAACTGAGATGGATTCAAAATCTCGACCTGTGTCTGAATGTCCTATCCAACCTAAGCTCAAAATTATTGTCCTTCCTTCCCCACTCAAGTATAACTTCATAGGGTATAATCATGAACTTTCAATTGTTATTCATTCTTCTCTTGAAACCAAAAAAGTTGTAATGATCATTGATGTCTTAGGCAAGACTATAGAGGAAACTAGATCAACCATTTTGGATATTCCTTGGGTTTTCCCACTCATGGTAGAACATAGCTTTGTACATGACACAAATTCTAAAAAAAGAATAAATATTAATAAATTATAAGTGGATAAATATGGGGTCATTAAAATTTTTAAAGTTGGTATTGGGTAAGTTATGGGGGTTCAAGTCAAGCTAATGACGTTAAACAAAAGCGATGCATGGGAGGCAACCCGTGGTTTTCATGTTTCCAATCTTTTTTAATCATCTTTATTTTTCAAATAGGATTAATGAATCATTTTTATATTTTAAAAAATAGATTTTTGACGTGTTCTTCTATTATGAGTATGGATGGGTATGAAAGGGGAGCGCCATATTCATTCGTGTCACGTGGTGTGATCCTTGAGTAATACCTTACAGAGAAATTTAAAAAGAATACAATGTATCATCAGTTCATTTTATTTTTATGTGTTTTTAGGTTAAAATAAAAATACAAAAAAATAATTAAAAAAATTAAAAGGACACATCGTAGGTCATGGGGCAAACCCCGTTATAACCGGCGAAGCCGCAAGGACTTGAACCCGGTACTGAAGGGAGATATGGGAGTACGCTTACCACTGACTTACATCTTATAGTGATCCCTTATTCTATAATTTTTTTGTATATATACTTATATTTTAATTTTTATTATATATATATATATATTTGTTTTGTTTGTTTATTTGTTTTTTCCTTTTTCCACTAGGGAACTCTACAAGTGACATGGATATCAAATGACTAAATTAGAGCAACACGAACTTCAACTTCAACCACCATGTGAATTTGTTCCGTTTTTATTATTTAAAATTCCTTTTATAAATCCTCTACCATACCACTACCCCCTTCTAAATTTTATTTTCTTTAAACATTTAGGATAGTGTTATTCCTAAGTTGGGGGTGAAAAGAATGAAAAAAATAATAATTTTGTGTGCATAAAAAAATGTGTGGAAGGAAAAATTTATTTAACCTTGAACATGATAATACACATTGAACACTTTGAAATTTAATATAAAATAATTTAACATGCCCTTATTCTAATTTTAATCCATGTATAATTTCATGAGCATATATTTTGGAAAGTGTGGCTGTCTAAGGTGAAATTTCATCATTTATATTTTCATTCAAATTAAAAAAAGATCACAATACACGTCCTTTGTATGGTGGGGTATTTTTTTGAGTTCATGAGTTCCCCCAAATAAATAGAATATTTTTTCTGATCATTTTAGTTTTAATATGAGTATTCAATAAAAAACAAGAAATTTGCACGTAGAGCAATGAAATGACCTAATGCGTGGCTTTTGGCACTTGGGGATCGTGACTCCATAGTTTTCTGGCCCAGAGTTAGTAATTTTATCTCTATTTGTGGTAATTTGACTTTTTTTTACCGAGTTAACTTGAGATGATGCCTGAGTATGTGGGATTCACTTGGTTCCCTAAAGTCTTTGAGCCTGGGAGTCATTGGCAAATTCTCGCTACATGGGTTGACTCTATTGAGTGCAATTTCAATTACCATGTAAAAATTGAATACTTATATTAATATTGAAATGTTATTCCACCTAGAACTTCCTTCATTTCCCCTTTGAATTAAGATAAACCCCCTTATCTATTGTGATACACAACACATCCTCATGCTTAATTGATATTGAATGAAATATGGAGATGAATTTGGACATCATCCCAATAAAGAGACTGTAGAGGCCAAAATACAATCCCAATAATTATAAAAATTAAAATTAATATATGGTAAATTAAGGGTAACATTTAATTCGACAGTTTCTAAATCTAATTCTAATGTTTGAATGGAGTTTTTGGTGGCCCAAGTTGGAGATAAAATTTTGGGCCAGATTCTGCGGCCCAGAAACAAATCCCACCATTTAAATAATATATAACAAAAAAAAATTCCATTTGGGCTGAACTTTTATAGTACGTTAGGAGACATTGGTATCTACATTTTCTTCTTCTATGTCCTACTCTAATTAGGCCATCAAGACGGTCATTTATATGCATCTATTCGGTGGATGCAAGCTGCCTTCCACTTTGGGTCAAGGGTGAAAAAGTCTAAGTTCTACAAGATTTCCACCACCCTAGGCCTACCATACTCAAGTGAGATGACTTTCACTATTAGATGATCGACCCAAGGCTCCTAAAATTCCTATTTAAGGTATTGGTGTTGGAGTATTTATCATCTTGGATGCTTTCTTTCATTGTAATGTTATGCTGCCACTTTTCCTTTGTAATGTTCTTCCTCAATTGTAAGTTGTTTTAATTCATCCTAGTTTCTTAATAAAAGTTATTCTTATCCTATTTATTATGTTATTTTCAATATCACTTTGATACCATTTCCTCAAGGTGTGAATTTATTCACATCAAACCTTGTGAAATTATTCACACAACGGTGGAGTGATCATTTTCTTTTTATTGTTTTATTTACTTCTTCAATTCCTCCCTCATGAGTCTACTTCCCACTCCATTGAAACCATAGCATCAATGTAGGGATAACCCACTTATGGGTTGATCAAATGGAGTATAAAGTGAATTTATTGGATGTTATTTCTCACTCCATTAATTTCTAATCACTTATTTTAATTGCGAATTTTGTTTGAAGATCTTTAAACTCCTTCATCCATGTTGAATTTAAGGCCACACACTTCAACTACTAATACAAACCTTTACCTTGAAGTGCTCAAAACTTTGATCCTTAAAGTGTATAGGTAATTAGTATTGAAGTGTGTATGTATTAAACCAGTAAGTGATGATGTTGTTTGATCTTCTTAAATTAACCCATCTCAAATATAAAAAATTGAAATAGTTGAAAAAGAATTTCATCTAATCCACCCCAAGTTATAACCTAGTATAAACTCATTATTTTAATTTTAATTCACTTAAGCCACATAGTGTTTGCTTAAAATTATCTAAAATTAACCCAAATTTTTCCACTTAATAGCCCAAATTAGTCCATAGAATGTACTTGACTATAGGTTTCTTCTTAGGTCTCTAACGATTCGACAACCCAAGCTAAACTACAAGCGGCCTATTAAACCTAAAATCTTGGGTAAATTTGGGTGAGACCACTTCCCTTGGTGATTAGATGCCTGATTATTGAGGTATGTAATCATTCTTTATCGTTCTTGATCAGTTTTTTAGATCTACTTAGATATACTTCTCCTCTATTCTCAGTTTTCTAGATCTAAATCTGTTATGGGTAGATCTAAGATAGTGAATTCCATATATGTCGAGATTTTTTCTATATCATGATAGGAGAAGAGATATAATTCGTTTTTCTAGAGAATCGACCTGGTTTCTTGAGCATTCGTTGTCTGTTTTTTGGTTTTCTTCAAAACGGTTGAGGTAGGTGGCTTCACTATCAACTCCTCTTAATAGAATTGAATGGCATGGTTTCAAATTGATTACTTTGTATAGATTTTATTTTCAATTGGTTGTTTTATTATTGATTGAAACACTCTTTGGGGATGGTTGTGGAAATCTAGAAAATTAGTGCTTGTAAATAAAGTGTTTGATTCTTGATTTTAAAATGAAGTTTTGAAATAGGATTTTTAAGAATTGTGGTGCATGGATTTGATTAGAGAATTTTTAATAAAAGGAATGGTTTTATTGAAATGAAAATTTTTATTGTAATAGTTTCTTTTAATGGTTTTTAATTAAATAATAGCTTTATTGAAATGGTTTGAATTGGTATATTTGAATGGTTTTGGAATATATGGGTTGTGAGAGTTCATGTTTGATGTGCCCCTGAAAAATGGATGTATACCATTAGGGTACAAGGTATATGGACATGGATCAGGGGTGTGTATCATTGGGACACAAGGTAATTTTATGCGTGACTGCTCATGAGTATATAACTATCAAACGGAATATGCATGGGTGTGTGTATTGTGAATTAGGGAATGGGTATTCCAAAATGGTATTGAGAAATTTTTTAAAAGATTTGTTTGGTTATTTTTCTAGATGTACAACTTGCTGGAAAATGGTTGAAATATCACTTGTGAGCTTGTGATTTTAAATGGTTTTGAAGCTTGTTTATATTTAGTTATAAACTATTTTGGTATATTGTATTATGTAAATTGTTTTATATAAATGTTTTTAACATTTCTATCCTAGTGGTGTGAGTAGGGAAATCATTGGGGAAAGCCTATTGAGTTTTATACTCACCCCTGCTTTGGAAATTTGGTGCTTTTGTAAATTCTATCTTCTAGGACATGGGAAAAGGTAAAGAATCACACTTATTTAACACCGCCTCATGATACTTGGGATGTTTTCTAATTTGAGCATGGAGCTGGTGGAGCATAGAGTCTTGTTGTATCCTTTTAGTTGATTAGTTTTCTATCCTCTATTTACCATGATAGGTGCTTTGTCTACCATTGTAGTACACTTTGGTGTGGTTTTCATATAAATGAAGTGGTTTATTTATATTTCATTTATTCATTAATCATATAGTGAGTTTTTTTGTTATGGTTCATTGGGTAATGGATTTATTTCTTAAAGGATAAATCTTTTCCCACTTGTATCTGAAACCCTTCATCATTTATTTCCAGCCTTTCACATCCTCGAGAGGTCTCTTAAGGCCAAGTAATGATTCATTTTATTCTCAAGCCAGTGATAATAATTGGGTCATTACATCCATTTAAACATAAGTAACATGAAAGTTTTTATTCTTATATGGAAAATTATTTTGAAAGATCTCTAGGAACACTCCTTGATAAAAATATCCTTTCATTGAAAATCACCATTTTTAGTTTAAAACTAGAAAATTCATAAAATTTTGTAAATATTATTTTATTTCTGAAATAAATTTTAAAAACTAATAAATTCTAGAACATTATGAAAAAAAATATTAATTTAAAAATAACCTTATAAAATTTCAAAGAATCTTTAAGGATATTATGGACATGATGGCAGAAAATTATATATATGTCATATAAGTTAAAAAGAACATTCATTTTATTTTGTAAAAGGGTTATAAATGTGTCATGTTCAGATAACTACAAGAATGTTCCTTTAAAAACATTATTTAAAATTAAAAAATGGGTAAATTTTTTGTAATAAATACTTTTCATAAGGTTAAAAAAATTATAACATTTTTAGAAAACAAGGTTTTGAAAGAAAAATTATTTTTGACTAAAGAGTGAAATATAGTTGGATTTTCATAAACCATTTTCTTAATAATTTGAAGTTAAAAAGAGAGGGAAAATGGAACTATTAGATGAAATAATTCATTATTAACTAGAGAAGATGAAAATAAATTGATTTTACGATATAAATATGAAATATTTATCTCAAGGGAGACTTAAACAAAAACGTTCCCAAATAATGATGATATAGTGAAATAAATCCTTACCAATTTGGTAAATTTTGTATCAGAAGCCCCATTAAAGATATAAATTTAAATAAAACATTAAATACTAGGAAGATAAATGAATTCATGATATAACATACAAAAATATAAGTATGTACACCATAAAAAATAAATAAGTGGTGAATATGGCTTATATCTCATAGATGTAAAAGTGAGATGATAAACCCTTACCTTGAGGCTGACTCATCACGTAAGTAATTTATCCTCCAGAATAATAAAATTATGTTAATTATTTACTTTTTTAATAACCTTTTTCAAATTTATTATTCCTTTTATATCACTTATTACCATATTATATATAATTACTTAATTAATTAAGTTTATGTTAGATATTTTGATGATGTTTTTCTTTTGTGTAAAAAAATAATTTGGTAGGTTGAATATGGTCAAAGAGGTCTTTATTTATGTACTTAAATAATAATTATCATAAAATAATTATAATATTTAAACATTACTTATACTTTTAAAACCAATAATGAAATATGATTATGAAAAATGAACCGCATTACAATCATGGGGACAGTAGGTCATAAGTACGAATGAGTAACTTTCCATTTTTCAATGATCATTATGGAAAGAAGGTATGTAATATTTTATATTTAAATAATGATTAAAATATAAATTATAAAATATTATTTCTTTTAATATACATAATTATATCATCCATGTGGTGTGGTGATGAAAAGAGAGTCACCTCACTTCGTGAAGCTGGTAGTCAACATGTACACGAACGACGTTATCATTTTCCAGTGAAAGAAAGAAAATGATATATATTATCTTAATAATGAAAAATATGTAATAAATATCATAATTATTTAATTTATATCACATATATTTATTATCTTTATCCTTATTACCTTTCATGTTAATAGTTAGTGAAAAATGAACCACATCGCTTCATGAGGCGGTAGTCTATCGTTCGCACGAGCGACATTCTTGTATCCCCTATGGGATAAAAATTTAAAATTTATATATGGTATAATAAATGTAGAGATATAATTATGTTAAAAATGTCATATATATATATATATATAATTTATATCCATCATTATACCCAACCATTATAGGTGTAAATGTAAAAAAAATTGCATCTTCTCGAGGGGGTAGTCTTCTTTACACAAGAATTATGATTTTTAGCCCATTTAATGGAATTGGGGATGGTTTTAGGTCATTAACTTATCATAACAAAATCTCAGTATATATAAGATACTAATTTTATTATACAATCATGGTTTAATAATAATTTATGTAGGTGGAGGAATAAATATAATTAAAAACACTCATTGAAGAATGTTACATCTTCTTTTGGTAACCTCCATATGTTTGCACCCAAATCCTTATTACAGAGGATTTATACCTAAAATATGACCTATAGTATGTGTTTATGGAATTTTTAAATTTATTTGGGAAGTCCTATGTACACATGAATTATGATTTTGTATCCCATTTGATGGAACTGGGGATGGTTATAGGTCATTAACTTATCATACCAACATCTCAGTATATAGAAGATATTTATTTTATTATATCAGTGTGTTTTAATAATAATTTTTTTGGGTGGATGAATAAATAAAATAAAAATGATCGTTGAAGAATATTACCTCTACTTTGGGTAACCTCCATATGTTTGCACCAAATCCTTCTTAGGGAGGATTTATACCCTAAATAAGGCTTATTAGATGAGTTTATGGATGTCGGGAAACTATTTGGGTAGGTCTTGTCCAATACAAAAGGGTTTTAAGGTTTGAATAAGAGGGTAGAGGGGTGGACTTTTATAGGTAAGGAGAGTGGCACACCTATAATTTTTTAAAACAAAAATATGTATCCATGTTTTTATCATGAAAAATGATCAAAATGGATTATTTTGGTGTCTTGGACATGATAAGGTATAAATATTTCCATAGAATAGATTTCAGAGAAGTTATTAGGTTATTTTAACCCATATATGTTTAGTTTAATGACCTGGTAAATCCATTTTTACCTTAACCATGGTAAATAATTTTTCCTGTTTTGTTATTCATCATGGTAAACAATTAATTTTACATTATTGGATAATATAATTTATTCTTATTACAAATATGGAATAAATTTTTCCAAATTTAATTCCCCAAATAGGAAAATATTAATTTAAATTTAATTCCACTAATGGAACAAGAAATCAAGTCTTTAATGAAAAAGTGTTCAAAATTTTACAATGTTTTTAAAACAAAATTCAATATAAAAAAGATTCTAATTAGCTAAATTTGATTAATATGTATATAATTAAACTAATTTTACTTTAAAATCAATATAAAATATAATTTAAATTTATAAATAATTTCAATTAAAAGGTATTTTTCAATTAAAAATCAGTATTTTTGACTATTCATCGAAAAATGAAGCATTTCAAAAAATCCAAAAAATTCACTCTAAGATAATTTTGATATTTTGATTTTAAAAATGAAGATAATATTATCAAATAATTTTTCTAAAATTTTTAAAAATAATTTTAATTCATCTTCATGAAGCATGACTAGACATCCCTTTCGAAAAAATACTGTTTTTCAGAAAACATTTCATTTTCTTTCAAATAATTCTTATTTCATTTATAATCAGTAAATCATAAATGTACATTTTTAAACTATATTTTAATCATAATTTTGTAATTCCTATTCATACACTCTAGTTTAACAGCTATGTTATAATGATAATTTTTAAATTGAAATATTTTAATAGAGTATTGTGTTTCATTTAAACTTGTTATTGTGTTCATTGCTTGCTATCGAAGACATTGAATTTCTTTAAAAATAGATATATCATAATTCATCTATATTTTATATTCCTATATACACTTGGTGTTCTGTTTCGTACACACTATCGAATATTATTTTCATATTTTAAAATTTCAGGGTACTACATTTAGCTATAAGATAGCTCTCCATCCAAATAAATGAATTATTATGATGGAAAATGTATTGACCCAAACTTTGATACACAAACAATAACTCCTCAAGATTTTGGAATATATCTCCATTTAATGAATAAATTTGTTTAATATTTTGTGAAGTGCACACCCCTAGATTTATGTGAATAATGCTAATAAATTATAAAATGAAGAACATTATATAGTTTTTCAATAAAATATAATTATTGAATATAATTTATAATTAATTTAAAAAAATTTATTGATCCTGAAGAACTACTTTTCAGATTTTTCTTATGGGAATTTTTTTGTTATATATGCTTTATTTAAAATTCATATTAATAAAATTATAAAAAATATATTTTTTACACATTATTAAATTTTATTCTTTGGTTATCAATGGGTTAGAAATGGAAACAATTTCATTTGAGTTTAAAAGGAGATGTCTTTATGAAAAAATGATTTTATATGCACAATGAGTTTTTAACTTTACAAATTAAATTACTCCACCTCTATGAATAATTTTATTGAAATTTATAGATAAAATATTCAATATAATTATTTTATATTAATATAATTATTTTTAATAGTCATGTAATTTGAATAAATTCATTGTTATGATTAATAATGTATTTTTCTAAAAATGGTTTTTGTTGTATTATGTGTGGTTATTTTAAAATAATTTTTTTCCACTTACAGGATTCAATTTGATAAATTTTTTATAATATTTTTAATAACAATGTAATTTTTTAATGGGGGTACTTTAATTTTTTTATAATGAATAGTAACTATGGTAAAAAAAATCCACGGTTAAGGTTAAAAAGTGTTAACGAGGTTGTCAAACTAAAATATGGGGTTTTAAATATTAAATAAACTTTTATATATTTGATTGGTTGCGGTTATTATTACCTTGTATTATTTTTTAATATAAAATTTGGTCATTTGGTGACACTTTCACTTGAATATGATTTTATTATATTTTAATATTCTATGTATTTATAAGTTTTCCACCCACCTCACTTATAAAAAGACGTCCCCTCTCCCTCACTACTTCATGCCTTTTGGCCTATCTAGGTCAGCCCAACCCTACCCAGAAAACTTTCTAACATCCTTCCCCATTCCTTAAAACTTTTATTCTTCCTAAAATACCAACATTTGATTGATTATATTGTAAGTTGGCAGAGTATTTCTAAAGAAGATGTATTTTTATTAACCTATCTATTTTTAGTTTATTTTTCCTTAAAATACTCTAAATATTCTATATCCATATTTATATAAGGAAATTAATACATTTAATATAATAATTTTTTATTTTAATTACAAATCTATTTTTAGCACCTTTACCTGAAATGAGAAATGATAATGTCGTTCATGCATACGTGTGGACTACCACCTCCACTAAGTGATGTGATACAATTTCCATATCTTACATACATGGATGGTATTACTCATGGGTCTAATTAATATATATGATATTAATATAATTTTTTTAAATATATATTATTATTTTACATTATTTCCTTCCATTTGTTGAAAACTGAAAACATTAAATCATGCATACATAAGAACTATCATCTCCATGAAGTGTTGTAATTCATATTTAACCCCCACAATATATTAACAGTTGTAATATTGTATATATTGAATAAATATGGTACTTATAACATGATTTATATTCTATAGATTATTAAAACATGACCAAGGTTCAAGGACAAAAACCATCAAACCAAAACACGCATAGAAAATAGACCGGTTTTCACCCGAATTTCGATTTTAATAAAACTTTTTTTAGTAAATGGGTAATTAGAAATTATAACATAATTTTATATTTCATTGAAATTATTAATATAGATTATTTATATATCTTTAATAACTATAAATTTATTATATATGATCTTAAAAATTTATACAATGAAAAGCATGACCTAAGGTAATGGTTTATGTTACAATAACATTTCCTTTTTGGATTTTCTATGTAAATTTACATCATGGGAAATTAAATGATCCTTATCCTTTAAACTACATCTATTTTCTTCTCCTCTATTAATTTCTGGAATTTTCAAGTATTGGTATAATTTTAATCTATTATGAACTTAAAAATATTGAGAATATGTTTTAAGAAAATCCCATAGTAAAACCCAAAAATTATAATATATAGTGACCATTAAATAAGTCAAAGTGTTCGAGATATTTCTCTATATACAACACTAAACATAAAGGAAATCCATAAATATTTAGATAAAATATGAATATTTAAGTATGACCACTAAAACCTAGCCATTGAATTAGAATAAATGAATAGCATTAAAAAATTTATGAATTATATATATATACAGAAAATAAAAGAAAATTTTAATCTGAATAAAATTTAATTAGTTTACCAAAAATGTAAAATGAGATCATTTATTTTTTAGTAAAGTGTTTCTCTAAAAAAAATCATTTTCTATGATCTTAATTTCTATTTAAAGAAAAAATTTATTAATAATAAATTATTTTTGAGGTTAATAATTGTTTGACACTAATTTAGTTGATAAATGATATGAATGATTAATGAAAAGAGTTAATATTTGAAAATTCCATTTTCCAATAAAAATAGTTTTTCCATTATATTTTATAATTTTAATAAAAAATGAAATTTATAATTTTTTTAATTTTAAATTAATAAAATGAACTATATTTTTTAATCCCTCATATCAAAATTGACTTTTTATAAATGTTTGATCTTTTTTTATAATGTTGGTTTTTTGTCGAAAAATAGGGTTTTCATGAAACTTCTAATTTTTATGACTTTATCATTTTATAATAGTGGCCTCTAAGTTTTTAAAAACTTTTAATTAATAAAATATGAAATTAATTAATAATAATATTTGTTTCAAAATATTATTTGAACATATAAATCATATGTCCAATGTTTTTACAACCATATAAAATGTTACTTTAAAAAATCTAATTTCAGTCTTTTCTTTGAGTCAATTATTTTCAATGAGATTTGGTTTTTTTACATGAAATACTCATATCCATTAATTTTTTATATTTAATAAATTTAGTTCATTAAAATAAGTATCCATGATAATTTTATCTTATATTAAAATTTTAAGCTTAAAAATGTTATTTCTATAAAATTTATTTTTACATGATTAAGTATATTTATTTTAAAATTCACATTTCAAAAATTCAGAAATTTTAGTTGTTAAAATTATTTAAAAAATTTAAATTATTATTATCATATTAGGTAAAAAATTTATTACTAATCCATTTCATTAAAATTAATGATTAAGCTGGGAAATTAATTACTAAGGTAAAATCAAATTATGGTAAAACTTAAAAAATAAAACAAAAAACTATAAAACACTCAATTTTTTCTTAAAATTATTGTTTTACATGATTTTAGACGAAAATTAATTCTAAAATCCTATTTTTTCTATATTTTTTCCTTTAAAACTTGAATAGTATACTTAAATAATTGAAAATGTAAGGGTTACTCCCAAAACAACCCTTCCTTTCACTTATAAAAGTGTAACATCCTCACCACCTCAAGACTAATGTATATTTATAATTTATCCTTTAAAATATACTATTTTTATTCTATTATAATACTATTCTACATTAGAAATATTTTGGTCACCATTAACTAGCATAAGGCCTTCATTTTCAAGGAGACTTCCAGGGAAACTTCAAGTCCCTAATGTGGGTATTATCAACTACTTAGCTTTTCTCCTTAATTATCTTACTTAAATTTAATATATACACACTAAAATAATTTTATTATCATAATTTATATAATTTAATATTATTATATTAAGTGTATTATCATTTTTATTCATATACCCCATCAATTGAGAAAAACAAATTTGTTGATCATGTGTTGTGCAGACTACCGCCTCCACTACAGAAACCATTTCATTTTCCATATACACATTAAATAGATGAATATAAGGATGGTATTAAAGGATAATTAGGATTTATATTATATCATTAAGTGTTTCTATAAAAAATTACACAACCTGTTATTGTTACAATCAACAAATGATCATCTTCAATTTAATCATTTAAAAATAAGAATACTAAGTAGATAACCTTTTATTCAAATTGTGTAATATATTCATATAAACTACTTATTATTATAAATCCTTAAAATTATAATATATTACACTGATAAATTTAAAATATTATCATTTTGCATTTTTTATATTAATATTTCAATAAACCCACTTCATAATCATTAATTAAATTAGGGTATGTTAATGTTTGGGTCGATTTAACCACTTGTTTGAATAATAATGTTAACTTATTTCATGAATGACTATAATAACATACATACTAGGATTATATGATATTAATAGGTAAATAATTATTTTTTTTAGACATAATATATCAATATTTAATTGATTAATTAAGATAACACAATTCGATTGTCAAGAATCATTAAAAAATGCTCATTGTCAATTTCATCTTCAAGGATAAAGAATAAAATTCTCATGAATTGAATTTGAGACATGATAAATAATTATAAATAATAAATTAAATTAAATTTTATGTTCTTTTAATGATGAAGTTTTAAAAAAATAATAAACATGAAAAGCATTGTTATGAAACTAGTACAAACAACCAAAACTACAAACACCCAATGTGGGAAATTAGAATAATTCCTATAGATAATTTCTATTTATGAAAAGTATTAAAGAAAATTTATAGGATTAGGGTTATTAATTAAGTTATTAAGAAATATTTTTTTTTAATATGTTACGTTAAATTATGTTCATTAATTTCTGTAAAAGAGTTAAGGGTTTTCGTCTCAAATTCTTTACTTTGTGAAATATTTGGTATTATACACATAATTTGATTTTTTTGGCAGATATACAAACTATATGAGATTTAATATCAAGTAATATATTCTAAAAAATTAATTTTAAGTCCAATTATAATCCATATATATTTCAAAGTTTTGATTAACATGTTATTGATGCCATAATGGTCTTCATGGTCTCAATTATAATTCTTCGAGACAAAATACATTTTGTGAACCATGTATTCTTTGAATAATGTATTAAATACCCATTGATATACTTTTATCATACTAATTTTATTTAATGGTATTTACTATAAAAAAATGTTCAATTATTCAAGTGTATATACATTCAATTTTTCCTCAGCAATAATAGTTTTCTATAACTCATTTTTTATTCATTGAGTTATGATTGTTCCCTTGAACTTATTTCATATAAGTTGGGTAAATTATACACTTTTATTGCTTTATGTGTTATTATCTCATAGTTTTTTTGTGATACTCATTCCTAACTCAAAAAAACTTTGATAAATATTTCTCAATTATTGGGATTTGTTCTTTTGAAACCATCCACTTTCTTTCTCTGGATGGATAATGATCATTTTATTCCAATATTGAATTAGTCATATACCCATTGATCTATAATGTGTGAACCTCACATTTTATGTAATTCATATTACATGATGGTCACCTAGAAATATTTTTTCCAATTAACATGGATAAAATTACTTCCAATTATATATATTACTATAATATGGATGATTATTGGAATTTTGACTATGTATTGTTTAATCATTCACCATCTTCCTTGAAATGGGTTATAATCATGTTATCCCTTTTATGAACATGGGTAAAAGTATTGGAATTTATGATGATTATTTTCTTCTAACATAGTTTTACTATGTATTTGATTTATATATTTCTCATTATATAGATAACCAAGTTTTATTGAGTAGGATGTTCCTCGGGGAATGGTATGAAGGGTCTGGATAACTCTTATGTTGAATGCATTGGATATAAATAGGTGATTGGTGGGTCCAAGATTTATATAACCCCTTGATAGATAAATAAGTATCATGATACAAAATAGGTTTGGGTATTTGGTGTATACCTTCAAATGTAACAAGATGTTTTAACCACGGTCCCGACATAAGTAAATGCCTTCACACAAGGCCTTGACAGCAAGTTTTTATTATTCAACATTATACATTCTATATGTATGAGATTAGTATTATTGATATCCATGTTTTAATTTATTGGGATAGATATAGAATGATCCTAGTTTCTAGTTGATTATGGATTCATGTTTTTTACCTATTCCCACCATAATATTAATGCCATTTTTATATCATGATTTCTTAAGTTATATTATTACCTTACTTAGGATTTGAGCTCACCACTTATTAAATTCCTATTTCCCTAGGTAATATTAAACATAAAATTTTTATAAGGATAACACAGGTGAATGAATTTATGAGAGGTTTTCATGTCTCATTTTGGATTAAGTTGTTTCGTATATAATGGGAAAGTTTTCCATTTTATAAAATCAACATGAGATTTATTTTTTTATATTTTCCCCTAATTCTATAATGATCTAAACCTAAAAAGATCCTTAGTTTTTATTTGATGCACTAATAATTATTTATTTTTTAATTAAGGATGGTTATATCAAGGATTATACAGCTGGTATCAAAGCATCTATATAAAAGTATGTGCTTATGGCACTGAATCTAGGAGTGTGGGACGAAGGCTCATTGTTAGTATCAAAGGAAAGGTTTTGATATATTTTTAAATTAAGACAATTGTTGAGGTTAATTTAAGGGTAGATAAGTTAAGGTTTATCATAATAGATAAACCTTTTTTATTAGTATATGATTTAATGTTATTGAAATAATACACATTTTATTTTGGGATTAGGATAAGAAAAATATATTAAACCCCCTTAGAATAAGTCTAGGTATTGGATAACTTCTTAATTTTGTGGTAAAGTATAAATTATGTGTTTTTTCTATAAATACATCTATGTATGGATACTAGAATATTGGTGAGGATATAGCACAGATGCACCTAGAGGTAATCACTTTGGATAGGGTGGGTTGAGCATTGATTCAAACATCAATCTAATGTATAATGAGTTAGATTAATAATTTACATATGGAGAGATACTTATTTGGGATATGAATTGGTTAATTAATATTCTCCTTATGAAAAAATATTAGGAATTTAATATGTTTGGGTTAGACAACCTAATAAGAAAATGACTATAGATAACCAATTATTGAACAAAGAGAGCCATATGTTGATATGAAAGTGTCATATTTCAAAAAAAGTGGTTTTATAAGGTATAACATATTTGGATTGAAGATACTATATTCTTATTTTGGATATTATAATAATGATTTTTGTTTTAGTATTTGGTTGAAAGTAAATCATCATAATGAATTTGAGAAAGGTATGTTCCTAGAAACATCAATGTATTATAACCGAATAGGGAAACATGATTAATTAGTCGAGAAACTTATTATTTTATTATTATGATTGAAAAAGGGGACTTTATTAGTCTTACCTAAGGAAATGAGATTGAATTTAAACTCTTAGCTATTCTAATTAGTGAGTTATATATATCAATGATATTCTAGTATATTCTAATATTTATAAGGATTATGTGAAATATATAAGAATTATACTCCATCATTTTTACTTTAAATGTATGTAAATGTATATTAAAAGTTACTAATAACCTTGAATAGTGATTTTATTAAATGGTTATATTTTTTGGATAAAAATTGGATAACATGTTATTGAAGTATGGATAAATCTTATGTTTAATATACACATGATGGTAAGATAATAAGGGGTGTTTTGATTTTGAAAAATTAAGTTACATAGTAATTTGTAACCATGCTATTGATAGTTGATTCATGATATTTATGGTGAATTTCATATCCTTTTGGGGATTATAATATATAGTGACAAGTGTGTGAATTTATGAACTAGTTTTTAATACCATCAGAGGGATAAATAGCGTGTCAATTATTAGAGGAATATATAATCTCTTTGTGGTTTAAATGTCTTGGGGAATAAAATAGTCTTGGGAAAGTTATGGTATTGAGAATATATTATTAGGGTTTATACATACATGGTTATATAATTATATTTTTTTTGAGGAAGGAAAATTTAGATTTTAAGATCATGGATTTCATGGATTATTGGGTAAGAATATTTTAAGTTATTTTATGTTAATTTTGTATCTCTATTTTAGGGATTAGGTTAATAAGTATGGGGGAACCCAAATCAAAGTAAAAAAGGTTTAAACTAGAATAAAATATGTTAAATTGAGAGTGATGTTGGTTGAACCGAATCTGATACAATTTGAGTAGTAATAATCATAGGGTAAAATGATTGTGTTATGAAGTGATACATCTTGATTTTTTAACAAACCAACATGGTTTAACTTCAGTCAGTATGGAACAAGTCCCAAAACATGTTCTTGATCACCATGGGATGGATATAATCACCAAGTTCATTGAAAATCAATTATAAATTTTTTCCTCCATTGTAAACTAGCATGAACAATCAATGAACAGGATTGTCTCGCTAATATCATTAGATTCAACAAAAATAAATACAGCATCTAGGGTAACACTAAATGACTAAAAGGATACAAAACTCAACTACATATATGATATTCAATACATTCCATGATAATACATATACATGTTATCTCAAGTCAAAATTTAAAAACTCAAAAAAAAGGAATAAGATCAAACAAGGCCTATATGTACATCCCATGAGACTAACCCAAAATAAATCCTCATGATCCAACCCCTAAAAGACCATGTCTCCTATAATAAAATGAAGTAATCCTTTAATCACAAAGACCCATCAATGTACATAGTGCCCTTTAATTTACCTATATCCTATAAAACAAACTCCATATACACCCAAAAATATATATAGTGTGTAAGGCACAATCATAATAGGATACCACCATGAATCTTTTTAAGGCTTTTAGAACAATTCAATCTAATAAAATAGTTTGAAACTCATTTTAAAAAACCAATCCACTTTGAAAACATTCAATTTAAAACAATCCTTTTAAATCCTATTGGGTTTATTTCAAAAATGGAACACCTTTTCTAAAAAAACTTCTAACATATATCAAATAAATAAAATAGGGGTTATACAGCACAGCATGCTCAATATTCCCAGCAATATACATAAACTTCATTATTATATAACCATAAAAATGGAAATGGGATTAAAAAATGACATAACATCAAACATATAACTAATATAATGTATAAAGGTATAAATATCAACTTTTAAAGAGTAATGTGCCCTAAGGGATATGACCATAAGGGCCTAATGTGTATGAGATATAATAAAACTTTATAGATGTTAAAGAAAAAAATGGAAGCTCTCAGAGTCTTCCTTGAGACCAAATATAAAATTTATCTATGCCTTTTTTTTATAAAGTGGAATCTCTTATAGTATTTTTACTGAAGGCTCTCATAGTCCCTTGTAAAAAATGGAATCTATTACAGTATTCCTCCTAGAATTCTCTCACAATCCCTTGGACAACCCCTTTCTCACACCCCAATTAAGCCATGCACTACTTGATACCAGCATAATCACAAGGAAGTGTCGCACATGAATAGACATTTCACAAGTAAATATCACAAATGGATATTACCAGTTTAAATAATACACCTTTCACAAGGTAAACCATTTTATAAGTCCTTTTGAAACCATAAAACCACATTGATCCATTTCATGAAACACTTGGAGTCCATACAAGACACCCCTATTTGGAAATCCCACATTAGACACTAAAATTTCCAATAAAAACCATCGAACACATGAAACATATAATAAGAATCAAACATAATTCAACAAAATGTAAATTTGATAATAATATATCAAAGGCATTTAATAATCTAAAGTTTAGCCATGGAAAACACACTTAAAAGATATATCTTCATCAGAATAAGTATCCACCTCATCACCTATGAAAAAAACCACTTATAATGTGTATGAGAAGGACTCACACACCTAAGACACAAAAAAATAAAACCAAAGCCCCCATAAAAATCCCAAGGTTGGTTTAACACCCCATGTATGGGTCACACCATCCATTAAAATGGAAGAACAATAGAAAGAAAGGTGAAAGAAAGAATAAACCATGAAGAAAGGTGTTTACCTAAATCCAAAACACCTTGATTCTAAAGAAAATCAAACAAGATGAATCAAAAGATTAAAAAAACATACTAGTGTCATGGTGGGTGTCACATACTCCCCACCATGACAGTTTCTACCCCTAGAAAATCCATTGGAATCCTCATAAGGAAACAGGTGAGGTCATTGCTCCCTCACCAAGGCTTCCCACTCCCTAGTTTCGTTACTATCACCATCCTGATTCTAGATCACACTGTACAATATGATAGTATTACCTTAGAGTAACTTGTTCTAATATTCCAAAATACAAACTTGATGTTTCACAAAGTTGGAATCAGGATAAAACATTAAGTATTCTAACTCAAACACATGATATGGTTCTGGATGTAATATTTTCAACTATAAAATATGAAAGATTTCATGGATTAAGGTTAGTCGTGGTGGAAAATCCAACTGATAGTAAACCTTAACAAGATACTCCACAACCAAAAATGGCCCAACATATCATGTTCCCATCTTCCTATAATTTTCCAAGTGATAATTTCCTAGTCAAACAGATACCCAAAAAAACACATGATCACTAACATAAATCATTCATGGGAGACGTCATCGATTGGAATATTAATTATAGTGACTTTGAGCGGTAACTAATCATTTTTGAATCATAATTACTATCTCTATAATTTCTTAGTTGAGACTCATTCCTTACTAGGAACACTTTCTCACCTCATCCCAATCCAATCGGGATTGGCATGGCCGCCTGTATAATGCTTCAAATAGGTACATACTAATCAAATATTGATCACTTTTTTTTGTAATAAACCTCATAAAATGATAGTTTCCTTTTGAAAGATCCTATAAAATTAATAACACATGCTCACAACATATTCTCAAGTTTTTGTATGGTTTTATCATACTGGTGATTCATCTACATATGATAAATAGTTACAAACATAATATTTTCTCCCAAGGCCTCTCGTAGTCCCTTGAAAAATATATAAGTATAATGGGAATCCCAATATGTGACTATCACTGAAGCACACTTTGGAGCCTGATTTCCTCTCACGCATAAAATATTATGAGATCCTCCACCTTCATCGACTCCCTCATGTATAGAAAACTAGCTGATTTTGTAAAAAGATCGACAATAAACCATATAGCATCTTTTTCACTAATATTAAATGGTATAACAAAGAAAAATACATAAATATATCATCCCATTTTGACATAGGAATTGGAATATGCTACAACAATATAAATGGTATCTAATTCTTTACCTTGATTCTCTAGAAGTTTGTATATTAGGAAATGATATATGGCACTGCACGTCTCATCTCAAGACACCAATAGTTATTCCTAAAGGTATAAAAATCTTGGTATGGTGCACTTAACAAATGTAATGATGTGTCCCTTGTATCAAATCCTACCTAAATCTTAAAGGATCCCCCAAATGCTTTCTAAATAGGAGAGAACTATTAAGAGACTGAGGCCAATCACCTGAGGTCTCCCCATAATTTAAATAATATCTAATCTAATGGCACTTGGGGTTAGATACCTACCCACTCTTAACCTGGTCAATAAGAGATGGTGTAACCTGCACAATGTCCTGAATCACCATCTCTTCATCCTCATACACCTCTATACTTAGATAAAAATCAAACTCATTAGACCCCACTCATCCACTGACTCATGAATCATCTACACTGGGATCTTCCTACTTAACAAATTAGTAATAGAATTTCCCTTCATGGACATATAAGATATGTCAAAATAAATGTATGAAGGTACTTTACCCAAATAATTTTCATAATATTCAAGTATATTTGTTTAATTATGTACTTTAGTATTTTATGATCCGATTAAACTATAAAATCATCTCTGAAGAGTTAGTGTTACCAAGTCTTCAGTGCATGCATCTTGGTAGAAAATTCTAGTTCATGGGTGGTATAGTTCCATTCAAGTGGTCATATCATTTGTGATCCATAGGCCATAATATGTTCATCATGTATCAACACACACCCCAAACACACACCAAAAGCATCATAATGAACTATATATTCTCTCTAAGTCTTAATAAGAATCAAAACTGGGGAGGATGTCAAATGGGACTACAACTGTTCAAAATATTACAAGGAATTCTCATACCATTCAATATTCTCCCCTTTTTTATTCAAGTCCATCAGGGTGGAATCTATCATGGAGAAGTCCTAAACTATGTGTCTATAATACCCAACCATGACCAAAAATATTTTAATCTTGAACACGTTCTTGGGCTTCTCTGGTGAAATAAATGTTACAGCCTTCTTGAGATCCATAGAACCTCCTCTCATGAAAATAATATGGCATAAGAAATACACTTCCAAGATTTAAAACTATCACTCATACAACATGGAATATATATTTTCATCCCTAAAAAAACATCCTCCAGATGGTCAGCATGATCCTACTCCATATTGGAATATAGTAAGATTTTGTCAATGAACATTACCATGAAGGTGTCCAAAAAGAAATGGAATATCTGATTCATTATTTCCATAAGGACCATATGAGAATTTGAAATCCAAAATGGTAGAACCAAATACTCAAAATGTTTTTTCCAACTAAAAAAGGTGGCTTTTATAACATCCTCTTCCCGGACCCTCAACTCGTGGTACCCAAATCTCAAGTTGATCATCTAAAACCAATAGTATTTAGGAGATAATCAAAGATATCATCAATTCAGGGCAATGGGTATTTATTCTTTATCATAACCTAATTATTCTTACAATATTTTATGAAATTTTAGAGGCTACCATCATCCTTATTTGTGATTAGAAGTGGTGAATCCCATGGTGACATATCGGGGTGAATAAATCCCTTTACCTAAAGCTTATGTAGCTAACCTTTCATCTCCTTTATCTCTATTGGATTCATCTGATAAGATGATATTGAAATCGGGATCATCCTTTGGTGAAAATCAATAGTAAAAATGACCTTTCACTGGGATATAAATCCCAAAAAACTTCTATGGAAATGCATCTGGGTACCTTTATATAACCACTAGAATTTTAACCATTGAGAATTTCTCAATATCATAAAAAACCTAGAAAACTAGCATGAAATCAACCCCAATTCTGAAGGAACTCGTCTTTCCCTCCCTAATGGTGAATCCAACTCACCTTGAAATACGTGAGTGATCTCATAAGGAATTAGAAAGTTGAATCTGTGATGATAATAGTTAATTATCACCTTAAAGTTTATCAACCAATCCATTCCAATGATGGGGTAAAAAATGTCTAAAAACAAAATGATAAAATCCTAAATGATTTCCACACTAGGAATCAAAACATGAAACTCCAAGCACATAAAACCCTACTCCTTTTCCCTACCCAATTGGGTTAACAAATCCAAATCAGATGGAATAGACTCTTACCACATACTGAAAGAATCAATAAGCTTTAGGGATATAAAATAAGGGGATATGACCATGTCAAAAAATGAAAATTCAATATAATAAGTAATAAAAAATGTACCTCTCATGGTGGTCGGCCCATAATATGAATACTTTTGTATAGCCAATAATGAATTAATACATTCTACCTCATACCCTCCATTATCTTTATTCACCTAGTGAGAATCTAACATTCATAGAGGGTGAGTTCCTCCCCACTTGGTAGCATCAGAATGCACCTGAGAACCCTTTGATTGTATAAAGGTTCCACCACTCCCTTCCACAAATGCCTAGATGAAAAGGTAAAGATGACCTAAATGCTTGCACTGGTGGAATGTTCATAGGGCCTTAGTGAAAATTGGATTATTGTGACCACCCTTCTCACACTAATAGTATACAACTATCTTATACCCTGTAAGAACCCCATGATTTATACCTATTTACTACAGATCACTCTTTCCACTACCCTAATGAGGCTCTTCCAATGCAATAGGATTTGATGGTGTATCATGGATATAGGTGAATAAGTATTCCTTCGATAAAGGTTGAGTTATTGGTATCGTCTCTCAATACACGCCTAGGAGTTATTATATTACCACTGTGATGTCATAATGAAAATCGAGAGGAGATATTGGAGATTCATCATCATATGATGCACAGTATGAAGAGAATCTGAGAGCTCAAGATGATATTATAAAGACCATGCATAGGGAGTAGGAATATCTCTGTCAATAGCAGTAGCAACAAGAGACAGATATGTGTCGATGGTAGCAGCAGCAGCACGAGCAGACGATGGAGTACATGCGACATCGGACTCATGGTTTAAGGATATCCCAAGTTCCAAGATTCAATATTGAAACAAATCCTCTAGGAACATAATTCCCATATTTCACCTATAAACAAACCATGCATGTATCCTAAATCTCTTCTGCTGATCATTTCATCCCTAGCCACCAATGATATATCCTCAATCCATGATAAATAATTATCACATTGTGATGTACCACTAAGAATGATATATGAAAGTAATGGTCAACTCCCTAATGTATCACCACTAAAAAAACATATCCTATAAAAAATCATGTTCTGATCAACCATCAACTTACCCTCATGGGATTCATTATAGACAAAACCATAAAAAGTTTCTTTATCTATGAGTCCCCCCACTAAAACTCCCCTACCCACTACATAAATGATGAATCCATAGTCATATGATAATGTCATAAATGGACACACCATTCTATGATGTCAATATTCATCGTTGAAATCCCCAACATCCTTTTCAAAACATCTACAGAATCAAGAAACGCATCTCCTTGAGAATTCTGACTCAATGCATCAGCCACCAAATTATCCATTACACAGTTTAATAGATATAAAAATCATTATATAGGTATATCTTTATCAACCTCTACTAGAATAGATTCAAATCCCACTAATAGAAATCATATTTCAAGCTCATATGGTTCTTGAGAACCAAATATCTCTCACAGATGAGGTATTACCACCAAAAATTTACTACAAACACTATTGTTACCATCTCTTAACTATGGGTGGCATAGTTACAGTCATTGGGATGTAACTTCCTATACCCATAATTGATCATCACCCTTGTACACATCAATATTGATCCTAAGGATATAAAAAAAATCACATAAAACCTCATGTAACATAAACTCCTCAGGAAACTAAATAAGTATAGTACTAACCAAATTCTCCTTCGTGAAACCAAATTCATCCTAGAACTTATCACTCCACATAAATGTATGGCCAGTCATAGTAAATTTAATTATTGTAAAATAAATCCTGAGAGAAATCGTTCTAAAAACTCTGATAATAGCATGTGAGAACATGGAAACTACTTAATTATACCACATTCTTTGGTGGTTACCATTAAAAAAATATTTGACTATACCCTAAACCTTGAACACTAACTAGTGGTTTAGTCATATTGCCTCATAAACAAGTATTACATTATTCAAGTGTTTTAAGAAAAAAATAGTCTATGTGACCGTATTGATAGAGATTTTACAAACAATTCCCATTTATATGACCAAGGAAGTGGTGTGGGTCGTGGGATTTTTTTGGGACTTGGAATTAGGTTGAAAATGGGTTTAGAACAAGATAACTTAGAATGGTCCTTGGATAGAAGTAACATGAGTTTTTTGGGTTTTTTTATGAGGTTATATTGGACCTTGAGGTTTGGGTTAGGATGATACTTCAGGTAGTGGTGTCACCATGGGGTGATGGGTTTGAGCTGGTATCAATGAGTAGAGACTGTTATAAGTTTATAGGACCCATTGTATGCCCTAATGTGGGAGTTGTGATGTGTTACTGATAAGGGTATTGGTTTTAGGTGAATAAATCCCCAGGATCAGTTGGTGAGTTGTGTGAAAAGTTGTGATACCTGTGTGCTCTTGCATGTGCATGTGACAGACCTTTCTATGAGAGGATTAGGTTGTGTGAAGGACCTTGCCTTAGGAGGCTTGGGTCATGTGCTTGATGTGACCTTCCTTGAGTCTGTAGGGATGGTTTGGTTTGATTTATGTAACCTCCATTAAGTTTGTAGGGATGGGTTGGTGTGTTTGATGTGACCTCACTTGAGTCGGTGGAGATGGGCCAGTGTGTTTGAGGTGAAATCCCTTGGGTGTGTAGGGATGGATCAGTGTAAATGATATACCTTTCCTCTAACAATTTTTAACTTTAAAAACCCATAATTACATGACTTATAACAAGGGTTTCACTTTATTAAATCCCAAGGAACTTTTCTGTTTGGAGTTTTATAGAATTAGGAAAAACTCTTACATATAAAACCTTTATAATAAAAAGTGGAAGCCTATACTCAATATCCATTATTTCCACAAAAATAAGGTTCTTAAATTTAAGCTCCTATTTCATTCAAAATACATTTGATTCTTTTAAGATGAATCCTCGTAATAGAAATATGGACCTTGATATAGTTCCTACTCATCCTTAGGCCTTGTGAAAAACATTTGAATACTTGGGATGAGAAAAAAAATCTTATTAATGGATAAAAAAATAAAGAAACCTATTAGTATATTTTTAAAATCATGAAATCTCATAATAAATTTTCCCCTTTTTACATAATAAACATTGATCTCAAATATTAATTTTCTTACTCATTAAATAAGTTTCATTTCCCAAATATTTTTATAAATCATATTATAATAAATCCTTAAGTAAAAATCATAATCATGATGTTTTTTTAAAACATGGGAACTCATGAAAATATTTTATTAAAAAACATAATTTTCACCCATAAATGGGGCATAATATTTATTTTAAACATTATCTCAATTAACTTACTTTATAAAATCAAAATAATTCCATGAAAACTTGTTTTAAAGCATATAATAGTCATTTAGGTACATCGGGACTTCATCTTCGTATCACTCTTACAATCACTCTTACAAGAACTCTTAAAAATGGAACAGCCTATTTTTTAATTCTGACATATATTCCCTAGTGTACAAAATCATTACCCAATGCATTGGATAAATATATTAGGAACACCTATCATCATAAAAAATTTCCAAGGACCATAACATACATAAAAAACATTTAATATTTTATTTCCATCATGAAATATAATAAAACATTCTATTTAGCATATATGTACAAACGCTTCGGGCTCTTCATAAAAATAAGAATAAAGTCCTTTTTATTTGAAAACACATAAAAAAAATATCATAAGAATGAGAAATAATATATTCTTTTAAAACAAAATTAAACTTTTATATGAATATTCTTAAATAATATCATTCATGATGATGAAAAATTATGATCACATTTCATACATTAAAAAAATACTTTCACACTTTTGTAAAAATGTCACGAATAACCTGCTTAGAAAATATTAAAAATACTTATTTTAAAAACTTCATAAATAAATTAAAACATGGTTTCAAAATAATTTTAAAATAAATTTTAGCATATTAATAACATTCCTGAAACATTTTAAAGAACATAGATATGTATGAAAAAGATAAGAAATATTATAAAACTTTTAAAATAAGGTTTTGAATAAAAACCTCTTGCCTCAAGTCCGACTCGCAACGTGCATACTTTAATTCCTATATAATAAACTTGTATTAATTATTTACTTGATTAAAAACATTTTTAAGGTTTAATAACTTATTTTTATCTATTTTATTTCATTTATTATCATGTCTTATATAGTTATTAAACTAATTAAGCTCATATTGGGCGTTTGGTCTGTAATTCCAAAACAACTTCGATATGTTGATCATATTAAAAGGGATAATTATTACATAAAATATAAAATATTAATCATGAAATAATTATCATTTTTATACATTAAATACAGTTTTATAATCATTCATTAAAGGTATACATGAAAAATTATTGTTTTTACTTTGTGGAGGTGGTAATTCGCATGTATGCTAGAGTGACATTTTCATTTTCCAATGAAAGGAAGGGTAAGAAATTTAGTAATATATTATCTTTAAATAGTCATAATTATTTCATTATTATCATATATATTCATTAAATCTATCATAATAACCATACTTGTGAGGTGGTGATGAAAAACGCAACACATAACTTCGTGGAGGTGGTAGTCCACACGTACGCATGAGCGATGTTTTCATTTCCCATGGGATGGAAAAGGGAGTGAAAAGGGTTGTGACATAAAAAAAATAAAATTATAGCATATTTAATATACTTATGTTATAATATTTTTATGCTTATATAATATTTAAATGAGTGTAAGAATAAATAAACAAGAAAACACTTGGTTAAGAGTTATGCCTCTTCTTTGGAAAACCTCCTTTGGATCACACCTTAAACCTTATAGGTTTGTATTTTGGTATGGAAAATACCTCTATAACATGGTGAGAGATTTTGGTAAGGTATATGTTATGATCTTGGTTGATCTAAATAGATCAAAGAGTTTGAATAAGAGAGGATGGTAGGTGACCTTATATAAGTGAGGTAAGTAACACTCCTATAATTTTTTAAAGTTTTAAAATAATATAAAGTCTTATTTATAAGAAACTATAACTAAATATATTCCATTTAAAATATAATATGATAAGGGTTAAAATATTATAATCAAATAATATTTAGGATGATATTTTTTTTACCTTATCACTTAGTTTTAATCTTAATTAACTTTTTTTACCCTTTACCGTGATAACAACTTTTTTCCATGATTACTATTCATTATAACCAAAAATGAAATTGACCTAATTAATAAATTTGAACCTACTGATTCCAAATATAAAATCCATTTTCAATATTTAATTTTTATAATTTGAATAAAATATTTTTAATATAAGTGTGTAATACACAACAAAAAGAATTTTTTTCAAAAAATGTGTTTTTAAGACTAAAAATGAATGTATATCAAAATCAAGCATGAAATTGATTCTTATGAAATTAATTGGATTATTTTTAGACAAATTTAACTTATAGTACTTTAAAAATAATCCAAATTAGAATGATATATTTTAAATACTTGAAAATAAATGACAGTTTTTATAAAAATAGGTATTTTTCACTATTCACCCAAAATCAATATTTTCAAAAAAAATCCAAAAACTCACCCTAATATATATTTTATATGCTGATATAAAAAATTAAGTCCATTTTATCCAATTTAATTTCTAAAACATATAATTTTAATATTTAAATAAAACCATATAATACAAGGAAAACTCTTAGAATAAAAAAATTCTTTTCAATTTGAAAAATCATATAAAATTATTGTAAAGAATGTGAATCCATAAAATTTAATCATTAATATTAATAGTGCATAAAACTGATTTATTATTAACATTACTTGGGGTTTAACATTCTTACCTCCTTAAAGATATTGTTTCCTCTCAATTTTATTCACCACTTAAATAGGTGGGGATATTTTTTACTCATAGATCTTTCAGGTTCCCATGTTGTTTCCTTAATCATTTGGTTCTTCCAAAAAAACTTTTACTTGGAGAGTAACCTTATTCCATAACAATAGCTCTCTGTGACCTATAATATTCACTATATTTTTATCATAACAAATATTATCTTCCAACAGTACAACCTCAGGGATCAAAACATGAGATCCATCAAGTGCATATTTCCTTAACAAAAAAAACCTAAAACACATCATGTACTTGATATAAACTCTAAGGTAGGGAAATGTTCAAAAGTTTTCATCTATATACTATAATGAAAAATATTATTATAATAAAATTACATCAAAGGGAAATGTTCCCTAATAATCTAATGAGTAATCCAGAAGCACATCCTCCAATGTTTGAATTTGTTTCTTTGACTATCCATATGATTGAGGATGGAAATTTGTTCTAGAAATTATTTAATTACCCAATGAATTTTGAAGTCCTTTCCAAAAATTAGAGGTAAATATAGGATCATGATAATATACTATATAGAGAGGGACTCCGTGTAATCTGAACATCTCTTTAAGGTAGAGTCTCTAAAGCTAATTCAAATACATATTATCCCCAATAGGAAGAAAATTCATAGATTTAGTTAATCGATTGACAATAACCAAAATTGAATTATTATCTAAAGATTTATTTGTTAATACCACCATAAAATCCATGGATATATTCTATCATTTTCATTCAGACACTATAAAAGCTCAAAGCATCCCCTTCTGTAGTTATCACCCAAATTTAACCTATTGACTAGTCAAAAAATTCATGGTAAAATTGATAATATCATTCTTAATCCCTTCCCACCAATAATATTTTTGAAGGTCCCTATATATCTAATTACTATCATGATGAATATAAAATAAAGATATATGAGCTTCACACAACAATTTATTCTTAAACTTAGATCACTTGGCACAAAAAAACTCTTTCCAAAATATCATAATAGCTTATTTGTCAATATTAAATTTAGGAAACATACCCTTCTTAACTAACTCTACTCTTTTTTCAAACCATTATTTTCCTTTCGAGTATGCTTAATTCTATCTAAAATGGATGAATGCATGAACACCTAAACCAAAATATAATGAGTTCTTTCATGTAAAATTTCTAGGATAACATTCATTAAATCATTAACCAAAGTATCTTGTTCCAAACATAGCATAGATAATGATGCATTATCATTTTAGCTCAAGGCATGAGCAACCTTGTTTCCTTTACCTAAATGATGGTGAATCTTGTAATAATAATTCTTTATCAGTTACAATTATCTTCTTCAAATTATGTTTAACTCTTTTTGAGTGAATATATACTTTAAACTTTTATGATCAATATATATTTCACATTTTAACCCAAATAAAATATGTCTCTAGATTTTTAAATCAAAAACTACTATAGCTAGTTCAAGATAATATGTAGGGTAATTCTATTCATGGATTTTCAATTAGTGAGAAACATATGCAATTACTTAATCAGTTGTATCAATAAACAACCAAGTCCCTTAAAATAAGAATCACTATAAATAATAAAATCACCATTTCTAGATGAAAAGTCCAACACTATAGCATTAACCAATCTTCTTTTCAATTCATGAAAACATTCATCATATTCCTTTGTCCAGGTGAAATTAAATCCTTTTCGATTTAACTTAGTTAGTGGGCTAGATAACTGATAAAAGTTTTTAACAAACCATTATTAGTAACCCTTTAATCCAAGAAAACTATAGATCTCAATGACATTTTTAGGTCTTTCCACTCTTCCATAACCTTAGTTTTAGTAGGATCAAAAATCATTCCATATTTAGAGGAAATATGTCCAAGGAAATAAATTTATTGTAACCAAAATTCACATTTTTTAAATTTTACATACTTCATTTCTTTCAAAGTCTATAGAACAATCCTTAGATTTATCTCATGATCCTCATAATTTTTAGAATAAACTGGAATTTAATTAATAAACACAACCACAAATTTATCCAAATACTCAAAGAAAACTCTATTCATAAGATCCATGAATATAGCAGATGCATTATTCAACCCAAAGAGCATAACCACAAAATCATAATTCTCACAATGTTTTCTTCTTAATTTCTTCCTCATTCACTTTTATACAATGATATTTTAACCTAAGATCAATCATTAAAAAATATCGTGCTCCCCGAAGATGATCAAACAAGTAATTTATTTGAGGAAACATATACTTTTTCTTAATTGTAAAGTTATTAATTTGAAATCAATAAAAATACTCATTGAATGTAACATCTTGTTACTTTTTTCAAGTATTCATAAACCCCACTTTTTACTAATCTTTGGTTGGGTTTTATTTAAGGTTGAATCGGGTGATATTCTGAAATTTTTGGAAGTTTCTAGGCTAGTGAATAGTTTTCCCAAACCGTGCACCCGCTTAGAGAAAACCAAGAAAACCCAAATAGTGGGTTTTTCATGTCTTACGCATGGTTTACAAATTCTGGTCCCTTCTTTGAGAAAAAGTGTTGCCCTTTTAAAATAGTCTCACATCTTACACACAGTTTTTCTAAATTGTGTGTCTCTTCCTAAGAAACTGTGCGAATGATTTTTTGACTAATTCTAATTTTAATTAAAAATTCCCAAACCCCCCTTTTAAGTCCCTAGAAAATCAGTACAACCCCAAACCAATTTCTCCCATCCTTGTATCTCCTAATAAGAATTTATAGTCCCTCTAATCCCTCCTAAAAGTGGTTCAAAGCTTGAGGAATGGCCTTCAATCTTCACCTGGTAGGTTTCTTTTTTCCGTTATCATTCTCCCATGATCTATCTTATCCTCTCTAGGGTTCCATGGATCCCCATGTTGATTTGTGGATCTAATACCCACTATTTTGGATTTAAACCTAGGTTTGTTACATAGATCCTTATTGATGTTGTTCTTTGTTGGAATTTTTCATTTACTGCATTGTGATTCAAGATTCGTTGATCCCTGGGTAGGCGGTTCCGTTATGATGCCTAATTTCTATTAACCCTAAACTGATTTATTTAATTTCAATTATTTTTAATTAAATGGAATTTCTTGGTTTTTATTAAATGGATTTCAATTGTTTTTAAAATGGGTTTTTGGCATGATTTTGGGAAAACCCCCAATTCCATTGAATCGGGGCATGTTTATGGAAAATTATGAAAATTTAAATTTTTTAGTTTAAATTATAGATTTGATGGAAATTGTTTCAATTAAATTATTGAATTTAATTTTGGAAATGGATTTGATGTAAAATTGTCAAAAACTCTAATTCCATTGAATTGGGGGTTTATTGTGAAATTGATGGAATTTTGTAAAAAAAATATTGAATTTAATTTGTGAAATTGGATTGAGAAATTGGATTGTGAATTGATTTAAAATATATATTTTTTAAAATGGATTAAAATGGGTTTGATAGAAACCTTAGGGTTTTATCTTAGTAAAAAGGAATATTTTTATTAAAAAATCATTTTTCTTTTCAAATGGAAAATTGTCATATTTAAAATGGTGGATTGAATTAATTGTATTTTAAGTGGTCTTTAAATAAATTTCCCATTATTTTTTGTACTAGAGAACACACAAGCCTTAGTTATTTAGTGTGTTATTTGGATGGAACTTTATGATTTAAAATGTTCTAAAACATCATATCAACACATCATATCCCTTAGGCAATGGTGATGGTCCTCTTTGGCCTGAAATCAAAGGGGAATATGTATATATTTTCCGTATCACCTTGAGTGTGGAGTTCCTATAGCCTAGAACTATCGTACCTTTTTAGGCATATGACCATTTTTCTTGCTTGTTTTTATTTCAAATTAATATATTCCATTGTTGTAAACTGTTTTACATGACTTCTAATTTATATAAATTGTTTTATATAAAAGTGTTTATTTAATACATTTATGTAAAGTGTCATTGTTTTAGAAATATTCAATCAATTGAAATATTAATCCTATGTTTAAAAGTATTTCTGTCGTTTGAAAAGTATTTCCATCATTTAAAATTTTAAATCATGATTTGTGAAATATTATCTTGAAATACCATACCAATTTGTTTTAAATTGAAAGCATTTTATTTGGTTAATTTAATATTGGAATCTATTATGGAATCCTTGGTGATACCCTACAGGGATTTTTAGCTCACACCCTATTTATGCCTTTAGGTGTTTGTAGATTAGTTCTTTCCAAGTTCGAATAGGGGTAAATCACCACTTGGAGGTGGTTCTATCTATTGATCCATGAACTTGGTGAGTTGAGTCCATTGGGACTTAGGTAGTTTTACTATTTTGGTACATTTTTTGTAGTAATTTGGGATGTTATGCCTCTTTGACTTCCAGTACACTTCTCTCAATGGGGTTAATTTTATGTGCATTACTAACTTGTCGGTTTTACTTTCATAGTGTTTGGGGGAAAATCATTCCCACTTACATTTTGTATGATTCCAGATGCTAGTTTCCAACCCATGGGATCTGGAATGAACTTCGGGATATGTGAGGGCCATCTCAGTTATCAGGTTACCAGGGTACCCAAGATGGTTTGTGAAAAAAGTGTTATCAAAGGGAGGTTGAGCTTCTTCTCCTGAAGTCAGTATGAATTTGTGAAATCTTTTCATGACTTAGAAGGTAGTTGCAATTGAGTGCCTATTAAGATCTCATTGTAATGAACCTTAAGTCAACATGGGTGGTTAGGGAAAGACATCTTGAGGATTATTTCTAGTATTTCCCCTATTTTGATTTAGATATATTGAAATCCAAATATTGTTTGTTTATTTTTTGGGATTAATTTCCTTTATTTCTCTATTTGAGTGTTAATCTAATGTCTTATTTGTTTCCTACTGATACTGTGTAGCATCATGCCTCTGAGAAGATGTGTGAATTGGATCTAAGAGGAACCTACTGCTAAACCTAAGTGAGTGAATCCTCTCGTGGACTCGAGCCTAGTTGAGGTGATTGTGTGCACTGTCCAAGCTATGGGATAGGCACCACCTATAGTTCTTATTCAGGATCCAGCTATGGAACCTCATAGGGACATTCTCAATATTTTTTCTCAAGTGTTCCTTCACCAGAATCCAAAGTTGTTCAAAGGCTCAAATGATCATCAAGAGGATGAGGGGTGGTTGAGCATAATGGAGCATTTGTTTGTGTTTTTGGACACACCTGATGAAATAAAAGTGAATTGTGTTACCTTCATGCTGGAAGGATTGAGTAGGATATAGTGGGACACTATGGTGACGGTGAAAAATCATAATGGATTAGAGTGGAAAGAATTCAAAGTTATTTTCACTGACCAGTTCTATATAGAGTCGATGATGTTATCCAAGGACACTGAGTTTTTCAAACTTGAGTAGTATAACATGATGGTGATAGAGTATGTAAACAGTTTTATTGATCTCATGAATCTCGCACATAATATAGTATCAAATGAGAAGATTAAGGATCGAAGGTTCGATTTGGTCCTTCATCAAGAAATTCATTCTTAAGTTTTTTTGTTGAAGCTACCTTCTTATGTTGATGTGATGGTTAGATCTTTGATGGTCAAAATGGACCTAGATGGAAAGTCAGGGTTATCGGGAGTTTATTTCTCTCTTAGTGGAAGTGTTCATTTCTATAAGGGAAAGAGGAATCATGATGATTCTCATGGTGGTTCTTGACAGTAGGGTCATTATAGACCTCCTGTAATTCCTGGAAGAGGTCCTTTAGTTTGTTACTAGTATAGAAAGTCGGGACATTCAAAGAGGGGTTTCATTGTGGTACCTAAGAACTATAGCTTCTATGGACACTCATGTCACTTTCATAGGTTATGTCATGTTTATTCCACTCCATGTAGTTCCATGAGGTCATATGCACCTTATAAAACTGTGGCGTAATCATATGCTTCATGGGTAAAAGGGTTTCATCCAAAAGCATCCAGAATGAAGCTTCTTCATGTAGTGTAAGAGTCTCTGGAGGAAGTGGATGTGGGTCCAGTGATCGTGAGAGGTACCATTACTATATCTTATTCATTAGTGACTACTCTATTTGATATTTATGCATCTCATTCATTTATTTCAACCTGTTTTTTTAATCTACTTTATCTTTATATGGAGATTTTATATTGTGAAATGGATATTACTAAACCTATTGGTATGAAGATAAAGTAAGGTCTTTGTAGTCCCACTTGTGTTTTCTCTTTATCTTATTTTGAGATTGCTTGGAGTTTTCTAGTTCTATACATGAAACCTCTTGACATCATTTTTGGGATGGATTGGCTTATTGCCAATAAATCCCGAATTGATTGTTATATCTGATGGGTCTCCTTTAATAAACCTGATGGTGTGTGCAGTGTCTTTCAAGGAGAATGGGACCCATAGTCGAGAAGACCTAGACCTTATTATATGAAGTTGGGGAAAGTAATATTAGTGTTTTCCTTTGATATAGAGCAGGAATCTTTGATAAGTGATCTCCCTCCATTCATCTTTGAGTTTACCAACGTGTTTCCTTTAGAATTATCTGATTTCTCCCCAGTAAGGGAGGTTGAGTTTTCTATTGACTTGATGCCTAGTACTCAACTAGTATCTATTCTCGCTTACCGTATGATACCAACTTAAATTAAAGAGTTGAAGTTCCATTTGGACAATCTTCTTGAGAAATTTTGTAAATTCCTGGGTGTTTCACCTTGGGCGGCATCAATTCCCTTTTCTAAGAAGGTTGATGGTTCACTTCATCTTTGTGTTGATTACCAAAAACTCAATCAAGTTATGATAAAGATCAAGTATCTGTTTCCACGTATTGATGATCTATTTGATCAGTTTAAGGGGGAAAAGTTGTTCTCAAATATATACCTTTCATCTGGTTACCATCAGTTAAGGATAAAAGAATCTAACATTCAAAAACCCATCTTTTGGAGTAGGTACATCCATTATGAGTATCTTGTTATTCTTATTATTCTAACCAATTATCTTGCAGTTTTTATGGATTTAATGAATAATATTTTCCATGAGTATCTTGATACCTTCATGGTATTCTTTAAGTATGACATCCTTGTTTACTCTATGTCTCATAAATATCATGTGAATCATCTGAGAAAAGTTCTGAGTTTTCTAAGAAATAACTGACTTTATGCCAAGATTTAAAAATATGATATCTATATTTAGGAAGTGAAGTTCTTGGGACACGTATTTTCAGAACATGGAATATCAGTTGATCCTGAGAAGGTGAAGGCTATTGTGACTTAGGATAAATCACGAAATATATTCGATATTTTTTAGCTTCTAGGGATTATCTGGATATTATCACCAGTTCATGAAGGACTTCTCAAATTTGGATTCTTTGATGACTACACTCACTCATAAGGGATTAAAGTTTTCTTGGGATAAGAAATTTCAAAATTCTTTTGTTGAGCTGAAATGTATTTTGACTGCTGCACTAGTGTTGACTCTTCCAGAGGTCGTCCAGGGCTATTTGGTCTTCTATAATGCATCAGTTTTAGGCTTGGGTGGTGTTCTTATGAAGGATAATCATGGTCTTTCTTATAACACTCTCCATCTTAGGCCACATGAGAAGAATTATCCAACACATGATCTTGAACTTGCAGTTTTTATGCACACACTTAAGTCTTTGCAGCATCACCTTTATGGAGAAAGGTTTACCATGTTTTCATAACACAAGAGATTGAGCTATATCTTCTCTAAAAATATTTGAATCTATGCCAGAGGCGTTGGGTGGTATACCTATAGTATTTTGATTTCAATATCACTTATACCCCAGGGAAAGGGAATGTCATTACATATTCCTTGAGTAGGAAACTTCTGACTCATTCAGTGAAAGAATCATTGAAAGAGTAGAACTTTATGGCTCTCTTTGCATAGTTGCATATTGGAGTCTAGGAATTAGGGGCTGAGGTTTCTTTGGCCAGTGTTCAGTTGACATCAACTCTTCTCGAATTGATTCTTCAACAACATGAGCTTGATGATGAGTTTTTTAGCATTAGAAACTCTCTTAATGGTGGGGGTACCATTCTTGATTGGTTATTCCCCAAAGAGGTAATTCTATGCTTTCAGAACTGTTTTGTGGTACCTTTTTCAGTAAGGAATGTTGTAATGGTGGATTTCCATACTTCCCAGTGGTAAATTCACCCAAGATCCATAAATATGTTATGTGACATGCGGAGGTAGTTCCAGTGTTCGGGTATGATATGGGGCATTGCTGAGTTTGTCTCTCATTGCTATACATGCCAACAGGTCAAGTTCGAGTACCAAAAACCTTTGGGTTTACTTTATCCACTTCTAGTCCTGAATTGTAAGTGGTATGAGATCTATATGGAATTTTTGGTTGGGTTTCCATTTAACCATATAAAGAATAACATGATATGGGTTTTGATCGATTGGATGATAAGTCATAACACTTTATACCCATTCATGATACAACCAAAGTTTTGGAGTTGGTAAATATATATGTTAAAGATATTGTTCATTTTCATGGGGTTAATTCTACTATGGTTTATGATAGGGATCCTCATTTCACTTCTCTCTTTTGGAGAGGCCTTCAGAAGGCACTGGTATCTCACGTCTAATTGATTATGGTATACCATCTGTAGTCAGATGTCCAGACAGAAATAGCTATACAGATTCTTGAGGATATGCTTCTCACTTGTGTTATTGACTTTGGTGGAGCTTGGGATGATCAATTTTGGATGGTTGAGTTTTCTTATAATAATTTTTATCATACTGTGGTCAAAATGGATCCTTTTAAGGCCTTGTATGGATGGCCTTGAAAATCTCTATTTTGTTGGTCAGATATTGGTGAAAGTTACTTGGTTGGACCGAGCTTGGTCCAAGAGATGATAGAAAAGAGTCATTTTATTCATCATAGAATGGTGAAAGAATAGATTCGGTATAATTTTTATGTTAATCGTCATTATAGACCTTTGGAATTCTCAGTTGGTGACCATGTGTTATTGAAAGTTTCACCTCAGTTGGGTCATCGGCGACTTGGGAGGCAAGGGAATCATGCTCCTCATTTTGTGGGACCTTTTAAGGTTGTTGAGTAGGTGGACAAAGTTTCATATCATTTAGTACTTCTACCACAACTGATGTTGATACAGAATTTATTTCATGTATCACATCTTTGGAAGTATCTATCTAATCCATCTCATGTTCTAAGCTGAAGTAATCTTGAGATTGAACCTGATTTATCCGTGACTGAATGGCCAGTCAGGATAGTTGATTTTGAGACCAAGGTACTTCTTGGGAGGATGAAGTAACATCCCAAGTAAGTAATGAATAATAGATATTTGTATCTATGTCTATTAATGATTAAGATAGTGTTTTAGAGGCTTAAAATGAAAATAAATACAATCTTATGCATGGAATACACTAATATTCTTAAGAGATTGTTTTACTGCCTTTTGATTGCAAACCCTTTTTAAATATATCTTTTGACAATTTTATAAACTATGTTTGTCAAAATAAACTTATTATTTATTATTGGGACATCAAAATTTACTTTGTGTGAATTTTTGGTATTTTTCTGATAAAGTTCATTTTTTTAATGAATAGTGAAAAATGTTGTATTTTAATTCAAAACCTCTTTTTAATCTAATTTATTTATATGATTAGATTATCTTTTGAATTGGTTTTGAAGTTAAATTAGAATATATTTCTACCATTTTATCCAATGGTGGTCATTGGAATCAATTTCACTTTGAAATTGGACTTAAACTAGTGTCAATCTTTTGATACTTATTGTTTCATAAAAACACGCTATTTATCATGACAGCGGGAATTAGTTATTAAATTAATTAATGAAACTTACATGTTTTGAATTTTTTTAAAATAGACATCATTTTTGAATTCGGAATATCAAATATAGCTTAGGGTGAAGTTTTGGTATCTTTCTGAAAAACTTCAATTTTTGATGAATAGTGAAACCACTAAGTGGTAGTCAAAGAAACTGATTTTTCGTTTAAATGAAACTTTGCCACTTCTGTGATTTGATTTTCAAAAATCCGACATACATGGTTTTCATTAAGAATTAAAATGTGGTTAAATGATATTAAAATAATTTTTTGGTAAATAGTAACTTTTAAGTTCTTAATCGCGATTAGTGGTAATTAGTGTAGTTTAAGGTAAAAATAATGTTTTAATAATATGAGATGAGATTGACACATGTCCTACCCTCATTTTATGTGTCATGGCCGACCAAGACAATCCATTGGTCAACTTGGGGACCCCATGGAGCCACTTTGGTTGGGAAATGACATAAATAACTTTTTATTTAATGTTAAAGCAAAAATGACACAAACATGAGTTGTTTTACTAAAACAATTGTTACATGGGGTTATACAATTCAGATTTTTGATTATAAATAGTCATTGGAAATCTAAAGAGATTTCCTACATCATAGTATTTTTTTATAATTTTTATACTTTAAATAAATTAAATTATTTATGACATCATGATGATGTAGTGATTACCACATTAATAAAGGATTTAAATAAAATGGATTGATAATGTAATATCTAAGACCTACACATGTCCAAAACCTATTGGATGAATGTATTTCTAACCCTTATCACCTTATCCTAGAATTATATCAATGTGGGACCTCTTAAATCCGAATACCATTTTAAAATAAAGTGACTTTTCTTTACTTTCCAAGAGTGCCCCTCCTCTCCTCTTATAAAAGGCCCCCACCTCTACCTCCTTACCCACACTCCCAAAGCCTTTGTCTCGGCCAACCCCTACCCATTTTATCTCTCCACATCCCTCTGTTACTCCTTTAAGCCTCACTTTGGGCAAAAGTCTTCCCAAGGAAGCCTTTGAGCTCAAACCAAAGGGAGTTACCCGATTTTAAGGTAATGTCTTCACTTGAGTCCTTTTGTTTTATTTTGTTTCTCCAACCCCCTAAACTCTTTTTATTAATTTATTTTGTAACAACTCCAGTATATTAAATATACTAGGATTTTATTATAAGAAGTATTCGAGCTACACTTACACACACCTACATCTAATGGTTAAAGGACATACCGTTTCCGTGGATGGTGAATTTATGCCTCTCGAAACGATGATTGTTCAACATTATTTTAACACCTTCAAAGGTGGCCATTAAGATGTCACTATATTTATATATGATATATAATATTTTTATGGTTTCTTTAAGCTTCTGTATTTTTTATTTTGGGCATACCTTTATGGTTTCCATTATGGGTAAACGCGATATCTTCATTTAAGGAAGTGCGGACTACCGCCCCCTCAAAGTGATTTGATTCGTTAAATACCATATGTGGGACGTATAAAGGATGGAGTTATGATATTATATATGATATTACACTGGAATTATAATATACCTTTATATAATTATGATTCCATTCTATAAAATACGAAATAGAAATGAAAGTAGCGTCCATGCGTACGTATGGCTTACCGTCTCCATGACCGGTGCATTTCATTTCTTACCTCTAAATGATTATGTAATATTATAAATGCATGTATATACTGGATATATGTGATATATATGATATATACATCATGATTATAATTCTGGATATAATGGATACATGAAAAACTTGTAATTATAAAGGGCTTATTTTTTTTTACTCAAGTACCAATGATCGTTAAAACGACCGTTATTAACTTAAGTAATTACATAGTGTTCATGACATGGAAATAAGTGATATAAAAGGAATAATGAACTTGAAAAGGGTTCTTAAGCAAGTAGAAATTAACTCAAGTTTATTATTCAGGACATTAAAGAATGATCGAGTCAAGTCGGACCTGAGGTATGGGACTTCGTCTCAATCTCCTTTCATTGAGGCATATTTTGTTTTATACACAACCTTATTTTATACGGTGTATAAACCTCTTTTACTTTTACGTTTATTCAAAAGGAATATTTTTTATACGAAGTGTTTACTAAACGAAAAAAGGGAATGTTTTTGTCATACGTATGTGGTGACAATGACTTCTCCGCCGCCGTGACCATTATTTGAGTTTCAGCTTCCTCTACAAGCCATACCTTTTTTTTAAAAAGAAAAATAAATACCATGTTTTACTTTTATTTTATTTTGGTATTGAAAATTGTTTTCATAATGTTTTTATATCAATGTGTTGTATTGATATCTTGTGATTGAAAGGTGTAAATGTTATGTTTCCTTTATGCATGTTTTATGTGATACGATTATGTTGAGGTTCTTGGGCATTATTATGAAGACGGGTGGTTCCGTGATAGACTAAGGGCGGGTGAGCCCGATATAGCTCTCCAATGCATTGGTTAACGCGAAGGAGTGAAACGTTAAGGTTTCTCTGAAGAGATTTAGGGAATATACTGTGATGGGTATTCCAAACGTAACCAAGAGGGTTACTCCCTACATAAGAATGTTATGAATGCCTCAAGTTACCTTTATGTCTTATGATTTCTATGATTTATTCATGATTTGATGAGGTATGTTAAAGTGCTTATGTTTTATGGGTAAAGTATGATTTCATTCTTATGTATATATGTACCCATGTTTCCTTTCCATATTTTTATATCCCTTACTGAGCTTTTTATGCTCATCCCAAGTTTTTTTTGAAATGTTTTTCACATGTCAAGGGAAAGGTACATGATATGATGATAGTGTCAAGGAAGTGTCAAGAAATAATCAATGTTTTATTTTAAATATGTTTCCATTGATGGGAAAGAAAAATACTATCTTTATGTAACCACTTTGTTTATATGTGGAATGTAATGCAAGTTTTATGATCTAATTCTCTAAAACTCTAAACCCGAAAATATCCTCAATGTGTAATCTTGTAATAACTCAAGATTAAGTAAGTTTTAAGGCTGGGGACTTATAGTTGGTATCAAAGGTCAATTTAGATAACTTTAGGAGTTATAATTCTATTAAATGATTATCCAAAAATATTTTTTTTATGGTCAAATTGAAGTGATATAGTATTTGAAGATTACCATGTTGCTTCATCTAAGACATGTTTGTTCAGAATGGTTTTCCATAGAGGAAACAGGGAAGCAGTGCTAGGAAGGCATACAGAAGGAAATAACCTTCCGAATCAGCATCCTGAGATGGTCGGAATTGGAACTGAACAGTTTGTTGCAGTAATGGCGCAGTTGACTCAAGCGATAAATGGTGGTGGTATCCATGCACGAGATCAACCAGATCAACCGCAGAGGAACATGTCAGTGGTGGAACATTTCATGAGGCAACATCCCCCATCATTCAAAGGATCATCTGACCCTATGCTAGCTGAAGGGTGGATTAAAGCACTGGAGAAGATTTTCGATGTCATGGGGTGTTCAGACAATCAAAAGGTTAGTCTTTCTATTTACCGTTTGGAGGGTGAGGCAGATCAGTGGTGGTCTATGGTTAAAAATATCAGGGACGCCGATGAGATTGATTCTCTTGACTGGGATGAATTCAAAGGTATGTTTCTTGAGAAGTATTTTCCTAAGGCTGTTCGACTTAGGATGGAAAAGAAATTCTTGGAATTGAGGCAAGAGGAATACTCAGTGGCTACCTATGAAGAAAGGTTCACTCGATTGTCAAGGTATGCTCCAAATTTTATCTGATACCTTGATAGTAAAATCAATCGTTTTTACTCAGGATTAAAGCCAATATATCGAAGGGCGTTAGCTTCTCGTGAGTTTAAAAGTTATGAAAAGCTTGTTCGATGTGCTGAGAAGGTGAAAATGGAGTTTGCTGATGATCAAGTGTTCTATAACAAACAACAGAAGAAGAGACCAAGGTGGCAGGAGAAAGGTAAGAATTCTTCAAAAAAGTCTGATGGTAAGAAAAATAAGTTTCCAGTTTGTGATAAATGTGGCAAAAGGCATGCTGGGGAATGTCTTATGAATTCTGGAAAGTGCTACCGATGTGGTAAGATGGGACATAAGGCTCGTGATTTCACTGAAAAGGATCAAGGTGAAGGTAAGACCAAATTTTATCTATAGTTAGTGAAATGTTATAAGTGCAATGAGATGGGTCACTATGCAAATGAGTGTCTGAAAAAGAGCTTGAGTGATGGGAAGCAGTTAGACTACAAGCAGAAAGGGGTGGTGAAATCCTTTGCAACTACTTCAGCAGATGTCGGGCCATCAAATGAAGTTGTATCAGGTACTTTGTTTGTTTTTTCAGATTATGCCAGTGTGTTGTTTGATTCGGGGTCTACACATTCTTTCATCTCTGAATCCTTTTCTAGTAAAATGGGAATACCATCTCAAGAAATGAATCCTGAACTTTTGGTAAAAACACCTGGGGGAAATGTTGAGGTAAAAAGAATTTATAAGAATCTTCTTATCCTTATCTGTGGAAAGAACCTACTTGAAAACCTTATTGTTCTACCTCTATTAGAGTTTGATGTTATCCTGGGTATGGATTGGCTCTCTATTTACCATGCTAAGATTGAATGTAGAGCTAAAGAAGTTTCTTTTCAGAAAGACTTTCAGTTTGTGTACAAGAATGAACCCTTACTGTTGATAACTTATCAAGAGGCCGAGAAACTTGTAAAAGATGGAAATGAATGTTACCTTGCACACATTGTTGAAAATAAAGGAACTGTTCAGATTAATGATGTGCCAGTGGTAAATGAGTATCCTGATATTTTTCCTGATGAGTTGCCTGGGATAATACAAGATCGGGAAGTTGAATTTACTGTTGACTTAGTTCCTGATGCTAAGCCAATTTCAAAACCCCCTTATCTAATGGCTCAAATTGAACTTTTAGATTTGAAGTAGCAATTGCAAGATTTATTAGAGAAAGGTTTCATTCGACCTAGCACATCACCATGGGGTGCTCCTGTTTTATTTGTTAAAAAGAAATATGGTTCAATGAGACTTTACATTGATTATAGAGCCTTGAATAAAATCACTGTTAAGAACAAATATCCTTTGCCTCATATCGATGATTTTTTTTATCAGCTCCAGGGAGCTCAGTATTTTTCAAAGATTGACTTGAGATCGGGGTACCATCAGCTGAAGGTAAAGGAATCAGACATTCCGAAGACTGTGTTTCGTACAAGATATGGCCATTATGAATTTGTAGTAATGCCTTTTGGGCTAACCAATGCACCTGTTGTATTCATGGACTTAATGAATATAATTTTCCATGAGTTCTTGGATAAGTTTGTGGTGGTTTTCATTGATGATATTTTGGTGTTTTCTAAAAGTAAAGAGGAGCATGAAATACATTTAAGGGTTATCTTTCAAACCTTAAAAGAAAAGAAACTGTATGGAAAATTCAGCAAGTGCGAGTTTTGGTAGCAAAAAATTTCTTTCCTTGGTCACATTGTTTCTAAAGATGGGATAACTGTTGATCCTGCAAAAACAAAAGTTGTAGAAGACTGGCCAAGACCCATAAATGTAACTGAGATTCGTAGATTCCTTGGTTTGGCAGGCTATTACCGAAGGTTTGTTAGAAATTTTTCACGGTTATCTAGTCCAATGACTAAGCTAACTCGGAAGGGTGTTAAGTTTATCTGGACAAAATAATGTGATGATTGTTTTCTGGAATTGAAAAGAATATTGGTGAAAGCTCCAGTTTTGGCACTACCTTCTCGGAATGGTGAGTTTGTTATCTACAGTGATTCTTAATTGAAAGGACTTGGTTGTGTCCTAATGCAAAATGATCAGGTAATTGCTTATGCTTCACTACAGTTGAAAACTCATGAGGTAAACTACCCTACACATGATTTGGAATTAGTTGATGTTGTTTTCGCTTTAAAAAATTGGAGACATCATTTGTATGGAGTAAAGTGTGAAATATATACTAATCACAAAAGTTTAAAGTATATATTCACTCAGAAAGAGTTAAACATGAGACAGATGAGATGGCTATAATTAATCAAGGATTATGATTGTACAATTCATTACCATCCGGGAAAAGCAAATAAAGTGGTTGATGCTTTTAGTCGAAAAAGTAATGCTTCATTAGCAATGTTGCATTTGGAATGTGATCCTTTGGTTAAGGATTTGATGAACTTTGGCATATAAGTTTTTGGCACAGGATGTTCTTCTGTTTTGTTTCAGGTATCAGTGAGATCATCTCTATCAGATAGAATCAAGCAAGCACAGAAGCAAGACATTGAGTTGCAGAAAAAGGTAGAGCTGGTTCAGAAAGGTAAGTTGCCTGAATTCAACATTGATAATGATTTTGTTTTGAGATTTGGGAAGTGATTGTGTGTGACTTGTGATTCACAGTTGAAGAGAGAGTTGTTATGTGAAGCTCATAGTTCTCCGTTTTCAGTTCATCCTGGCAGTACTAAGATATATAGAGATCTGCGGGAGTATTACTGGTGGGATGGAATGAAAAGAGATATTGCTGATTTTACTATGAAGTGTTTGAAATGTCAACAGGTTAAAGCAGAGCGGCAGTTACCGAAAGGGATGCTTCAGCCTTTACCAGTGCCAGAGTGGAAATGGGAGAATATATCCATGGACTTTGTTGTGGGATTACCGAAGACATCTCAAGGTAATAATGCAATCTGGGTTATTGTTGATCGCTTGACTAAATCTGCTCATTTCCTTTCTATACGAGATACTTTTTCCCTAGATCAACTTTCCTGTTTGTATCTTAAAGAGATAGTCAGGTTACATGGAGTTCCCCTCTCCATTGTATCTGATCGTGATCTCAAGTTCACTTCTAACTTTTGGAAAAGCCTTCAGAAGTCGTTGGGTACTGAATTAAATTTTAGTACAGCTTTTCATCCTCAATCAGATGGGCAGTAGGAACGAAAAATTCAGACCTTGGGGGATATGCTACGAGCTTGTTTGATGGATTATCAGGGAATTTGGGACCAACATCTTTCTTTGGTTGAGTTTTCTTATAATAACAGTTTTTATTCCAGTATACAGATGGCACCATTTGAGGCATTATATGGGAAGTGGTGACGAACTCTAGCTTTCTGGGATGAAGTGGGTGAAAGGAAGTTGATGGGACCAGAATTGGTAGAAGAGATGGCAGAAAAAGTTCAGCTGATACAGAAACACATGAGAACAGCTCAGAGTAGGTAGAAGAGTTATGCAGACAACAGGAGGAAGGATCTAACTTTTGTGGTAGGTGATCATGTTTTTCTCAAAGTCTCACCATGGAAAAGTGTGATGAGATTTGGTAAGAAAGGAAAGCTGAGTCCAAGGTTCATTGGACCATATGAAATTTTGGAGAGAGTTGGATCCGTTGCTTACCGAGTGGCTTTACCTCCGAGTTTATCTTAGGTACACAATGTTTTTCATGTTTCGATGCTGAGAAAGTACATGCCAGATCAATTTCATGTTTTGAGTCCAGAGGTAGTTCAGCTGGAGGAGAACTTATCTTATGAGGAAAAACCGGTCCAGATTCTTGACCACAGGGAGCAAGTGTTACGTAATAAGGTGATTAATCAAGTAAAGGTTTTGTGGAAAAACCACATGATGGAAGAGGCAACATGGGAATCTGAAAATGCAATGATGGATAAGTACCCCCATTTATTCGATAAGTAAATAAATTGCGGGGACGCAATTTTCTAAAGGGGGGAAGGATGTAACATCCCAATTAAGTAATGAATAATATATATTTTTATCTATGTCTATTAATGATTAAGATAGTGTTTTAGAGGCTTAAAATGAAAATAAATACAATCTTATGCATGGAATACACTAATATTCTTAAAAGATTGTTTTACTGCCTTTTGATTGCAAACCCTTTTTAAATATATCTTTTGAAAATTTTATAAGCTATTTTTGTCAAAATAAACTTATTATTTATGATTGGGACATCAAAATTTACTTTGTGTGAATTTTTGGTATTTTTCCGATAAAGTTCATTTTTAATGAATAGTGAAAAATGTTGTATTTTAATTCAAAACCTCTTTTTAATATAATTTATTTATATGATTAGATTATCTTTTGAATTGGTTTTGAAGTGAAATTAGAATATATTTTTACCATTTTATCCAATGGTGGTCATTGGAATCAATTCACTTTGAAATTGGACTTAAACTAGTGTCAAACTTTTGATACTTATTGTTTCATAAAAAATGCTATTTGTCATGATAGCGGGAATTAGTTATTAAATTAATTAATGCAACTTACATGTTTTGAATTTTGTAAAAAAGACATCATTTTTGAATTCGGAATATCAAATATATCTTAGGGTGAAGTTTTGGTATCTTTCTGAAAAACTTCAATTTTTGATGAATAGTGAAACCACTAAGTGGTAGTTAAAGAAACTGATTTTTCGTTTAAATGAAACTTTGCCACTTCTGTGATTTGATTTTCAAAAATCTGACATACATGGTTGTAATTAATAAGTAAAATGTGGTTAAATGAGATTAAAATAATTTTTTGGTGAATAGTAACTTTTAAGTTCTTAATCGCGATTAGTGGTATTTAGTGTAGTTTAAGGTAAAAATAATGTTTTAATAATATGAGATGAGCTTGAAACATGTCCTACCCTCATTGTATGTGTCATGGCCGACCAAGAAAATCCATGGTTTAACTTGGGGACCCCATGGAGCCACTTTGGTTGGGAAATGACATAAATAACTTTTTATTTAATGTTAAAGCAAAAATGACACAAACATGAGTTATTTTACTAAAAAAATTGTTACATGGGGTTATACAAGTCAGATTTTTTATTATAAATAGTCATTGGAAATCTAAAAAGATTTAATACATCATAGTATTTTTTATAATTTTTATAATTAAATAAATTAAATTATTTATGACATTATGATGATGCAGCGATTACCTCATTAATAAAGGATTCAAATAAAATGGAAAGATAATGTAATATCTAAGACCTAAACATGTCCAAAACCTATTGGATGAGTGGATTTCTAACCCTTATCACCTTATCCTAGAATTATATCAATGTGGGACCTCTTAAATCCGAATACCATTTTAAAATAAAGTGACTTTTCTTTACTTTCCAAGAGTGCCTCTCCTCTCCTCTTATAAAAGGCCCCCACCTCTACGTCCTTACACACACTCCCAAAGCCTTTGGATCGGCCAAACCCTACCCATTTTGTCTCTCCACATCTCTCTATTACTCCTTGAAGCCTCACTTTGGGCAGAAGTCTTCCCAAGGAATCATTTGAGCTCAAACCAAAGGGAGTTACCCGATTTTAAGATAATGTCTTCACTTGAGTCCTTTTGTTTTATTTTGCTTCTCCAACCCCCTAAAATCTTTTTATTAATTTCTTTTGTAACAACTCCAGTATCTTCAATATACTAGGATGTTTTTATAAGAAGTATTCGAGCTACACTTACACACACCTACATCTAATGGTTAAAGGACATACTGTTTCCGTGGATGGTGAATTTATGCCTCCTGAAATGATGATTGTTCAACATTCTTTTAACACCTTCAAAGGTGGCCATTAAGATGTCACTATATTTATATATGATATATAATATTTTTATGTTTTCCTTAAGCTTCTGTATTTTTCATTTTGGGCATACCTTTATGGTTTCCATTATGGGTAAACGCGATATCTTCATTTAAGGAAGTGCGGACTACCGCCCCCTCAAAGTGATTTGATTCGTTAAATACCATATGTGGGACGTATAAAGGATGGAGTTATGATATTATATATGATATTACACTGAAAGTATAATATACCTTTATATAATTATGATTCCATTCAATAAAATACGAAATAGAAATGAAAGTAGCGTTCATGCGTACGTACGGCTTACTGTCGCCATGAACGGTGCATTTCATTTCTTACCTCTAAATGATTATGTAATATTATAAATTCATGTATATACTGGATATATGTGATATATATGATATACACATCATGATTATAATTCTGGATATAATGGATACATGAAAAACTTGTAATTATAAAGGGCTTATTTTTTTTACTCAAGTACCAATGATCGTTAAAACGACCGTTATTAACTTAAATAATTACATAGTGTTCATGACATGGAAATAAGTGATATAAAAGGAATAATGAACTTGAAAAAGGTTCTTAAGCAAGTAGAAATTAACTCAAGTTTATTATTCAAGACATTAAAGAACGATCGAGTCAAGTCGGACCCGAGGTATGGGACTTCGTCTCAATCTCCTTTCATTGAGGCATATTTTGTTTTATACACAACCTTATTTTATACGGTGTATAAACCCCTTTGACTTTTAAGTTTATTCAAAAGGAATATTTTTTATACGAAGCGTTTACTAAACGAAAAAAGGGAATGTTTTTGTCCTACTTATGCGGCGACAACGACTTCTCCGCCTCCGTGACCATTATTTGAGTTTCAGCTTCCTCTACAAGCCATACCTTTTTTTAAAAAAAGAAAAATAAATACCATGTTTTAGTTTTATTTTATTTTGGTATTGAAAATTGTTTTCATAATGTTTTTATATCAATGTTTTGTATTGATATATTGTGATTGAAAGGTGGAAATGTTATTTTTCCTTTATGCATGTTTTATGTGATACGATTATGTTGAGTTTCTTGGGCATTATTATGAAGACGGGTGGTTCCGTGATAGACTAAGGGTGGGTGATCCTGATATAGCTCTCTAATGAATTGGGTAACGTGAAGGAGTGAAACATTAAGGTTTCTCCGAAGAGATTTAGGAAATATACTGTGATGGGTATTCCAAACGTAACCAAGAGGGTTACTCCCTACGTAAGAATGTTATGAATGCCTCAAGTTACCTTTAGGTCTTATGATTTCTATGATTTAATCATGATTTTATGAGGTATGTTAAAGTGCTTATGTTTTATGGGTAAAGTATGATTTCATTCTTATGTATATATGTACCCATGTTTCCTTTCCATATTTTTATATCCCTTACTGAGCTTTTTATGCTCATCCCAAGTTTTTTTTGAAATTTTTTTCACAGGTTAAGGGAAAGGTACATGATATGATGATAGTGTCAAGGAAGTGTCAAGAAAGAATCCATGTTTTATTTTAAATATGTTTCCATTGATGGGAAATAATAATACTATCTTTATGTAACCACTTTGTTTATATGTGGAATGTAATGAAAGTTTTATGATCTAATTCTCTAAAACTCTAAACCTGAAAAGATCCTCAATGTGTAATCTTGTAATAACTCAAGATTAAGTAAGGTTTAAGGCTGGGGCCTTATAGATGATACCTTTGGTTTGTGGTCTATGGAAGTAAGGTTCAGATTCTTATGAGATGTGGGAGATGGAGGTACTGATGAGAGAGCAATGGCCTCATCTTTTTGGCATGAAAGCTTCTTCGTAGGCTTTCTGGGGATAGAAATTTTCTATAGTGGGGAAGTTGTAACATCCTATTACTATTTTAAGATATTCTTAAACCCCTATTTTTACGAAGCTTTTTTTGATTTTATTTTAGGGTGAATCTAGTGAAATTATAAAAAAAATGGAAGTTTCTGGGCTAGTGCACGGTTGGCGCACGGTTTACCCAAACTTTACATCCTCTCAGAGAAAACCATTCAAACCAAAATAGTAGGTTTTTCATGGATTGTGTACAATTTAAAAATATTGTTCCCTTCTTGTAGAAACCATGTGGCCCTTTTAAAATAGGCGCACAACTTGCGCACGGTTTGTCTAAACTGTTCGCCACTGCCTAGGAAACCGTGCAGATGGATTTTCAACTAATTTCATATTTTAATTAAAAATTAACAAATCCCACTTTTAGGTCCCCGACGAACTAGAATGACCCCAAACTGATTTATCCCATCTTTGGATCTCCCAAGAAGCATTTTTGGTCCCTCATATCCCTCCCAGAAGCGATTAGAATCTTGAGGAATGGCCTTTGATCTTCACCCAGTAGTTTTCCTTTTTCCATTCTCGTTCTCCCACGATCTCTCTTATTCTCTCTAGGGTTCCATGGATCCCCATGTTTATTTTTGGATCTAATACATACTGTTTTGGATCTAAACCTAGGGTTTTTTGTAGATCCTTGTTGTCGTTGTTCTCCATTGGAGTTTTCCTTTTACGTCTTTGGGATTTGAGATCTATTGATCTTGAGGTAGGCAGTTCCCTTATGATTATCAATATTTATTAACCCTAAATTTCTTTATTTAATTTCAATTGTTTTGAATTAAATTCAATTTCTTGGTTTTGATTAAATGTATTTCAATTGGTTTTAAAATGGGTTTTGGCATGATTTTGGGAAAACCCCAATTCCATTTAATTGGGGCGTGTTTATAGAAAATTCTGAAAATTAAATTCTTTAATTTAAATTATGTATTTGATGGAAATTATTTCAATTAAATTATTGAAATTAATTCTGGAACTAGATTTGATGGGAAATTGTGAAAAAAACCAATTCCATTGAATTGGGGGGGTTTATTATGAAATTTATGGAATTTTGTAAAAAAATAAATTAATGAATTTATTTTGTGAAATTGGATTGATAAATTGGATTGTGAATTGATTTCAAATATCTATTTTTGAAAATGGATTAAAATGGTTTTTATAGAAACCTTTGGGTTTTATCTTGGTAAAAAGGCATGTTTTTATTAAAAACCCATTTTGGTTTTTAAATGGAAAATTAGAATATTTGAAATGGAGAATGGGATTTATTGTATTTTAATCAGTCTTGAAATAAATTTATCATCATTTTTTGTACTAGATCACATGTAAGAATTAGGTAGTTATTTTCTTGTTTGGATTCACTTTTTGATTTACAACATTCTAAAACATTATATCATTACATCACATCCCTTCAGAAATGGTGATGAGTTCTCTTTGGCCTGAGATCAAAGGGGAATATGTACATATTTTTCGTATCACCTTGAGTGTAGAGTACCTATAGCCTAGAATTATCACAAATTTTTAGGCATATGACCATGTTTCTATCATTTTTTTATTTCAAATGAATATATTCCATTGTTGTAAACTATTTTACATGCCTTCTAATTTATATAAACTATTTTATATAAAAAAATATTTAATCCTTTTGTGGAATTTTCCATTGTTTTAGAAATATTCCATCAATTAAAATGTGAAGCTTTTGTTTAAAAGTATTTCTATAATTTGAAAATTATTTCCATCATTTTAAATGTAAAGGATTATTTTTTAAATATGCTCTTGAAATTCCCTACCTGTTTTTTTTTAAATTGAAAAAAATATATTTGGTTAATTTAATATTGGAATCTATTATAGAATGTGTGGTGATATCCTAATGGGATTTTTATCTCACACCCTACTTATGCCTTCAGGTGTTTGTAGATTATCTCCTTCTAAGTTCAAGCAGGGTTAAATCACCACTTGGAGTTGGTTCTAGCTGTTGATCAGTGGACTTGGCGAGTTGTGTCCATTGGGACTTAGGAAGTTTTCCTATTTTGGTACTTTTATTATAGTACTTTGGATTTTTATTCCTATTTGACTTCTTGTACAGTTCTCCCAATGGATTTTATTTTGTATGAATTAATAACTTGTCTCTTTTACTTCTACAATGTTTGGGGAAAAATAATTCCTACTTACATTTTTTATGATGACAGGTGCTAGTCGTCGACCTATGAGGATTGGGAATTTCCTTCGGGCTATGTCAGGGTCGTCTCAGTTATCAGGTTACCAGGGTACCCAGGATGGTTTGTGACATTGAACCATCCTTTTTAACAAACAAAATATGTTCACCCTAAGGTGAAGTACTAGGATTAATAAAACCATTTTCAATAAAATTTGGTAACTACTTTCTCAATTACAATAACTCTAATGGATCCATTCAATAAAGGGTTCTTGAAATTTACTTAGCTTCTAGAATTAATTCAATGGTAAATTCAACCTTTTAATAAAGAATAACACCATGAAAAACATTATAAGATACATCCACATATTCATTCACTACTATCACATCACTGATATAAACAATTTCTCATTTTTTGATGATATCACCATGATAACTTTCACTATCATCTTTAATAAGTTTCTCAACTTCTTGATATGTTATCATAGGTATAAAATAATTATTATATATAAATTAAAACTCGCTTTTAAAATTGAATATAAATTCTTTAACTCTAAAATATAACTTTTTATGATAAACTAAAAGTTAATCCATACCCAAAATAACATCAAACTCAACTATGGATAAGACAACAATATTTTTAGGAAAAATCATTCCATAGATAATCATAGGAAGATTATTGTAAATATTTTTTGGCATGATACTTCAACCATAAGTTTTTACTAAAAATTATTTATCTTTTTCTTGAGGTAATATTTTCATTTTACCAGCAAATTCCCTAGAAGTAAACGAATGTGTAGACCCCAAATCAGAAAATACTTTGTCATAATATGATTAAATAAGTAATGCACCTATCACCACTTCATTTTATGGTCCTAAATTTTATAAGGTAGTCATGAATGAATTTTCCCCACTCTTCCCCTTATGGTCTTGATGATTCCCACCATTAATTATTTTCTTCAAACATGCATTGGCATAATGGCCCATCTCATTGCATTTAAAACATCTCACTGACTGTTTATCATATTTGGTTTAACCATTACCATGATTATTTTCTTTGTAATCATGATTAAAAATAACCCAAAATACCACATTAATAATACTATAAATATTTCATAATACACTTCCCATGATATTTCTTACCACACTTATCATAAAATGGAAATTTTGATCTCTTGCCTTCAGATTTATTCGATGTATTCTTTCCCATTACGTTCCACCTGGACCTCTTCTTATCTTTGTTGTTGTAAAAGTTGACAGACTCCATATCAACCTTCTATAAAAGTCTAAAAACTCAATATTGAAATTCTCATCACTTTATAAAAATTTCTAATAACTTTTAAATTCATGATAGAATAAGGATCTTAAAAAAACATGATTTCAATCCCGAGTAAAACCTGTCAATTTTTCTACCATGGTTTAGAATAAAATATGGTGTACACCTGGACAATCTAGTAAAATTGGATTCATAGGAAGCAACATAGTCCTCCTCCTTTTTGTTTAGTTCCAAAAATTATCTTTCCTACTTAATTTGAACAACCTTAGGGAAATACTTATCAAGGAAAATATCCTTAAATATCATCCACTTCATAAAATCGATATCATCTTTTTCCATGGTGTTCTTAACTAATGACCACCATTGATCAGATTAACCTTAAAAATGATAAATGTAAAGAATTACCTTTTGATAATCAGAACAACCTAAAACTTCAAATATATTTTCTAGAGCATTGATTCATCCTTCTAATACCACTGGATCTAAGGTTCCACTAAATGTTTGAGGGTGTTGTTTCATGAAATTCTCTATTATAGACATGTTCCTCAACAGAGAGTTAAATTGATCTCTAGCATGGGTATCACCACTAATATCTTAAATCAACTAAGTTAATGTAGCTAAAAACTATTCTGTTCTAATTCCCACTATTCCAAGTTTCTTATTCAGAAGGATATTATCCTCCTGGTTCCTTTCCACTTCATTCACCTTTTTTCCTATATGAAGAAAACATTCTAAAACAAATACAGATTAGAAAAATTAATATGGAAACCCTCAAAGTTTTCTCATGATAACATAATATATAGATTAACATCCATTAATTTCCTTTTCTTAATAAGATCATAACCTTTAAAGTTATCTAAACCTTCCCCTAATACCAACTATAAGGACCTGTAACTTATACAACCCATAATTGCATAATTTATAACAAGGGTTACACTTTATTAAATTTTGAGGAATGTTTCGATTTAGATTTTTATATAATTATGAAAAATTATTACATATAAAACCCTTACATTACAAAGTTGGAACTTCCACTCAATATCCATTTTTTCCACAAAATTAGGATTCTTAAATTTAAACTCACACTTTATTCAAAACACTTTCACTTCACTTAAGATGAATCCTCATAATGGAATGATAGACCTTGATATAGTTCATACTAATCCTTGGGCCATATTAAAAAAAATTGAAAACTTAGGATGAGAAAAAAATCTCAGTAATGGATACAATAAGAAAGAAACTTTTCAGTCCATTTTAAAAATGATGAAATCCAATAAGAAATTTTTTCCTTTTTATATAATAAACTTTGAGCTCAAATATTTGTTTTCTTAATCATGAAATGATATTAATTGTACAAATATTGTCATAAAATATCTCATAAGTAATATTAAATGTAAAATCATAATCCTGAGGGTTTCTTGTAAGACACGGTTAATCATGAAAACATTTTCTTGAAAACATATTTTTCACCCTTAAATGGGGCATAGAATTTCTTTAAACATAACTTCATTAGCTTACCTTATCAAATATAAATTCATCAATGAAAACTCATTTAAAAGCTTAGAATATTAATTTGTGTTCCTAGGGTAATAATCTTTATATCACTCTTAAAATATATCTTAAAATAACTCTTACAAATGTAACAACCTATTGGTTAATTCCAACATATATTCCCCAGAGAAAAAAACCATTACCCAGTGCATTGGAGAGTTATATATGCCTCACCTATCATCATGAACAAATTAAAAGAGACATAATATATATATTTAACATGTTTAATATTGTATTTCCATCATAAAATCTCATAAAATATTCCATTTAACACATATATAGAAACACTTCGAACTCCTCCTAAAAGTAAGGATAAAAAATTCTTTAAAAACTCTTAAAACAAAAATCCCATAAGAGTGGGAAATATGATTTTTTTTAAATCCATGAAAAATTATATAAAAATATTCTTAAAGAATAATGATCATGATGAAGTTAAATTCTTCTCATTCTTTATATGTTAAAAATCCTTTAACACATTTGTAAAAATGTGAAGAATAACCCGCTTAGAAAACATTAAAAATACTTATTTTAAAAACTTTATAATGAAATTCAAACATGTTTTAAAATAAATTTTAACATAAATTTAATTATATTAATAACATACCTGAATTATTTTGAATAATATATATATGGATGAAAAAGTGAAGAAAAACTTTAAAATGTTTAAATTAAGGGTTTAAAGAAAAATCTTTTACCACGAGTGTGACTCGCCATCTACATAATTTAATTCCTATATAATAAAATTATATTAATTATTTAATTTATTTAAAAAAATTACATATTTATTCTATTATTATTATCTTTTTTATTTCATTTATTACCATTTCTTATATAGTTGATGAATCAGTTTATTTCATGTTAGATGTTTTGAGGATGTTCGGTTTGTAATCTCAAAACAACTTCGATATGTTGACCATGGTAAAAGGGTTCCTTATTCCATAATCTCCAGAATATTAATAATTACAAAATTAACATTTTTATACATTAAATAAAATTTTATAACCATTTATGTAAGTTTTTCATGAAAAATTAATTACATCGCTTCATGGAGGTGGTAATCCACACGTACGCACGAGCGACATTATCATTTTCCAATGGATGGAAGAGTGAGAAGATGAGTAATATATTATCTTTAAAGTATTTTAATTATGTAATGAATATAATATATATTCATTAAATTCATCATAATAACCATCCTTGTGATGTGGTAATGAAAAACAAAACACATCACTTCATGGAGGTGGTAGTCCACACGTACACACAAACGATGTTTTCATTTCCCATATATGGACAGTGTGATGAAAAAGGGATGTGTCATAAAAATAATAAAATTTTAAGTATATTTAAGATATTTATGTTATAATATAATCATGTTTATAGAATATTTTAATGGTTGGGAGAAGAAATAAACATGAAAACACTTGGTTAAGAGTTGTATATCTTCTTTAGAAAACTTCTCTAGGATTACAACTTAAGCCTTATAGGTTAGTATTTTGGTAAAATCAGGCCTTCTAGAACATGGGTAGGGATTTTGGGAAGGTATTTGGTTAGTTATTGGTTGATATAAATGGATCAAAGTATGTGAATAAGATATTATAGGGAGTTCCCTTTTATAATTGATGGGAGTGACACTTGTAATTTTTCAATGTTTTAAAATAATATAAAGTATTATTCATAGAAAAGTGGCCCCAAATGTATCCCATTTATAATTGAATATGATAAGGGTTTAAAAACTCTCATCCAGTAATATTTAAGATGATACTTTTTGACCTTATCACTTAGTTTAAACCATAATCAATTTTTTTACCCTTTACTATAGTGACAACTATTTACCATGGTTACTATTCATTAAGACCAAAAATGAAATTGACCTCATTAATAAATTTAAAAATATTGATTCAAAATATTAATCTATTTTTAAGGATTCAATTTTTATAAGTGGAAGAAATTAAATTTAATATAAGTGTGTAAAATGTAATGAAAAATAGTTTTTTTTGAAAAAAAATGTGTTTTTAAGCCTAAAAATGAATTTATAACAATATCAAGCATAATGATTATTATTATGAAATTAATTGGACTATTTTTAATCAAATGGGAATAATTTTACTTTTAAAAAATAAAAATTATAATTATACTTTTTAAATACTTGAAAATAAATGATATATTTTATAAAAAACAATATGTTTCACTATTCACCCAAAAAACAATATTTTCAAAAAAAATCTCAAAAATTCACAGTAATATATATTTTATATGTTGATATAAAAAATAAATTCCATTTTATCCTATTTAATTTCTAAAATTTAGAAATTTAACATTTAAATAAAAACATATAATACATGAAAAAACTTTAGTTTATATAAAACTCTTTCTTTTTCTATTTGAGAAATCATATTAAATTATTATAAATAATGTGAATTAATAAAATCTAACCATGAATATTAATAAGACATGAAGTTGATTTATTATTTAAATTACTTGGTTTGTCACATTTCCCTAAGATGCTTGGGTCATGGTAGTGGATCAGCCATGAGAGACAGGGTTGGGGGACGACGTGAGGCGAGACCGATGGACCTTGAGTGATAAAGAAATGGGTTGAGACATAGTCACATGACCGTGAACTATCCCTTTGGGTAGTGGGTCATGGTTTGTATGTCAACCTACTCTGATTCTTCATGTATGAGCTTAGAATCGGTATGATAAGATGAGATAGTAAGTCTATGAGGTGGATTCTGGCATGGCATTAAAGTAGGTATGAGCAGGTGTTGTGGTAGCCTAGTTAGCACACGATAACCTGACATATAGATATTTAGGGTGGCCTTATTAGCACACAATTTCTAATTAACTTGTGTAGTATGTTTATTTTTTATCATGCATACATGTATATGATGGTGTATACTAATGGAAATTTGTGAGACACTACTGAGATGTATTTCTCACACCCTGTACAAAAACCTTGGCGTGAATGTAGACCTTATGAATACTTTCAGATTAATCATAGGATGTGTAGTGGATTGTACTAGAGCAGCTCGATCATATATTGATATAGGGTGTATAGGGCTCAGGGATGGAAGTAGGGTCAGTGTGTGTTGTGTTTTTGATTTATTTTGTATTTGGGATTGACCCAATGGGAGACAAATATGTGTATGACTATATGAATCAGTGTAGTACATTTGATATAATTTTTTTTTGTTAATTTATTCATGATCTGATGTTTTTGATGGATATTTTGGTTATTCCTTCTGTGTTGTATGGCTCTAATTCGAGGGAATAGTCTCCCCATTGCCTAGATTAGGTCCTCTCCAGTGGTTAGTAGCCTTTGGAATACAAGGAGGCAGACCTGAGCACTTGTGAAATCTCCAGTTTAGGCACTGATGAGTGGAATTAGGCTGAGGAATTACAAAAAATTCCTTTCAATCCTCCCTGAATTGTAATATGGAGATGAAATACATTATTCAATAAACTCGATTAGTGGCTAAAAACATCAACCCCTAAAATCACTGGATAAACCAAATCTATCATTAGCCTCTCCATACCATATACCTAATAAGAGGATTCCATTTGGAAAATGATCTACAAATATCACTATAATGTGGTGTCTATAACATCTTTCCCCAACCCATTGTCTAAGGTTGGGTCGGAGGTGATACTAACCTTAGGTTACATTCCCAGGACACCAAAGGTCAGAAATAAATTCCAAGGGATTAATAAAACATTATAGGATGATTTTACCTAAAGAAAAAACATAACCTAACTAGATAAAATACCAACAATCAAAACCAACTATATGATGCATGAGTAATAATGGTACAAATCAAATGAAACCCAAATAAATAGAAACATTAGATTAATAACAACAAAGTAATAAAATATGACATAAAGAAATTCAAGGACATCCAACACAGTAACACTGGTGTGAAATTACTCTAAATACTCTTTGATAGAATCCCAAGCTCCAAACATCATCCTATGGAAGAAGCATCATGATAGGCCATTAGAGAAGTATGATTCCTTTCCCTTTCTTGTGCCTCGGTAAACAACATCTAAAAATTCACCAAAGTTACCAGGAAAAAGCTGAGTATAATACTTAGTAGGTAATTCCCAAATACTTATCATCACATGCCACTAGGACAAGAACATGTTAGTACATTTTATAAAATAGAGGATAAGTAGATAAATATTTTTATAAAAATTCATAGATAAGTTCTATATACGAAAAAAAAAATTAAACAATATTATCACCATTTCATACCACTTTGAATAATCATCCCATTTTCACACTCACACACACATTCATGTATTCATACCATGGATCTCCTTATACTCACAAGTAGTGAGTCATCTAGTCATCAATTTTTCACTTGGTGAACCCCATTTTTGTCAGAACTTCCAACCATGACCCATCTCATATTTTATATATTGACTATGTCACTTCTAACCATGATATTTCCACATGAACATGAACATATTCCAACCACACATGATAAGTTTTAAATAAAAAACATTTATTTTGGAATCCATTTTCTTTCAATCATTTTATCAAGCACCTTATGTTAATCACTCCAAAACCAAGGATTTAAGTACTAAAACCAAGATAGTTTTCCAAAAAAAATGAGAGAGGGTAATTTAAAAATCAAACCTTCAATTCCTTGAATGATTATAATGGGATATAATCCACCTACCTCTCAATTGATAATGAAAACAAAGAACAGTACTAAGAAACCTCTAGATTCAGGATCACAACTACATTCCTTAATAGATCCCAACAAGATATCATCAAAAACATCATAGATCATAGATCCATCCATAATGGATTGGATCTAATTATTTGGATGAGATTAGATGAGAGTATCTAATGAGAACAAGTAAGAATGAGGACTTAACATTGATTCTGGAGATCCAACACACTTTGATTCACCATAAACACCTTCTATATCAAAGGAAATCACCAAGTATTCCTAGGAGAAAAGAGGGGTTCAAGAGCCTGGGAGAATGGGATAAAAATGAGGGTTATGGGGGTAAACCAAGTTAAACATTCATTTTTTTATCATTAACTACACATCGCATGGTTAGGCCGCATATTTTAACAAATTGTGTTCTAATCGTACACATTATACTATCTCTAAAATAGATAGTTGCACAGTTGTTCCACACTATTTGGAAAATTGTGCACCAACTTTACACTACTATTATCCATAAACCAGAGGTCCCACATAGTTTAACTACATGTTCTGATAAACCATGCATCGATACTTTTCAAAAAATCTCCCATCTTTCACGGTTTCCTTGGTAAAATTCACATTTTCCCCTAACCATGTTCATATTTTATACCATTAAAAACACTTCCAAAACACTCCAAAACCCTCCATAAAATCCTAAAACTCAATACAAGTATTTTATAACTTAAAAATACATAATAAAATATTAAATTACCTAAAAATAGGTGTGTTACATTCTCCCCACCATTGGTCTTTCCATCCTTGTAAAGTTGGGAATTGGTGTTGCTTTGAAAGAGCACAGGCCACTGCTCCAACATTTTTTTATGATGTTCTCATGTCTCTTTTTCAATTTGACCATGTTGTTATAAGACTTGTATTAAACTGATACTTTTACCACATAACATATTCTCATATCTATCCAAAATATATATTGGTACATGAAACAATGTAGCATCAGGATCAATCTAAACATGGTCTAATAGAATAACATGGTTGGAATCAAGCTGGTACTTTTTCAATTTAAATACATGAAACAAATTGTTCCCTAGGATGAAATTTGGAAGTAAATCCAACCAATAATCCACATCACTGATTAATCCTAGTATCTTAAAAGGTATAGTGTACCAAGGATACAATTTACCTTTATTACCAAAACAAAGATGCCCTAGCCTTGTAGATATTCTCCAGAAAACATGATCACCCGCCTCAAACAATAATGATCAGCAGTGATGATCCACATACAATTTATAAAGAATTTGAGTTGTCATCATCCTTTTCCTAATCATCTAAATATTATCCACTATCTCTCGCATAGTTATAGGTCTGATAAGGTAAGTATCACATGTTTATACCCAACAAAGTGGGGAATGACAAGGATGACTATACAAATATTTGAAAGCATCCATATATATTGAGGTCTGGTAATTTTTATTCTATGAGAATTCCATTAATGGTATATGATCTTCCCATGAGCCTCCAAAATCCATAACAAAAGCTCTAAGAATGTATTCCAACATTTATAATGTTTTTTCAGATTTTCTATTTGTTTAAGGATGATAAGTTGGGTTTATAGTCAATTGGGTTCCAAGGTCTTGTAGTAAGGATTTCCAAAATCGAGATGTAACCCTAGGGTCCTGATCAAACAACATTTAAACTATTATTTCATGATACTTTAAAACTTTCAATATGTATAGTTTTTATAATTATTCCACCATATTGGATTCACAAATAGGGATGAAGTGAGTTGAATTCATTAAACAATTCACAATCACTCATATGGAATCATGTTTCAAAACCATTCTTAGTAGACCTATGAAAAAATCCATAGCTATTTTTTCTCATTTCTACATCGGAATATATAAATCATACTAGTTTTTTGTTGGTGCTTTACCTTTACCAGCTGAGAGGTGAGAAATATTGAGACATACTCCACGAATTTTCTTTTCATACCAACCCACCAAAACTATGTTCTCATCACCTTATAAATATTTTGAATACCAAGATGAACAGCCCATCTCTAGTGGTGGTGGTTAGAGGGAATTTGTTCATGATAAGTAGGAGGAACCATGATTCGATCCCTAAAATAAACAAAATTACCATCTAGAATACATCCCTCAATGGTATCCCCACCATTGAGTTTTGACCTCATGGTTAGACATTCCTGATTAGATGTCAGCGCATCTTTAACATACTCAATCAAATCAGGGACAAGGGAAACATGAAATAAACCTAAAACATTACCTTGTTCATCATATTCAAGGTTCATATCATCTATGAATTAAATTATATTCCACTAACTGAAGCCTCTTTATCCAACTAACTATATGAATTTCTACTCAGTGCATCAGCCATAGAATTTCCTTTAACTAGTGTATACCTCAAGTTAAATTCAAACATCTGAAGGTATTTCAACCATCATCATTTCCTTAAATTCAAATCACTTTGTGAGAAAATGTTTTTCAAGATTTTATAATCTATGAACACTATGAACTTCTCACCAAAAAGATAATGACTTCAATTCTTCAAGACATGGACTATAGTAGCTAACTCTAAATCATGTATCGGGTAATTATTCTCATGCACCTATAATTTTCATGAGCCATAATCCATGACATGATCTCCCATCATGAGAACACATCCCAACCCAAATTTGGATTCATCATAATAAACCACATAGCCTTGTCCTCACTCTATAAATTTAAGGATAGGTGATGATGTAAGTTGAACCTTAAGTTCTTGAAAGGATTTATGGAACTTTTCTCTTTATTATAAAGGAACTCCTTTCCTCATCAAAGTTGTCATCAAATATGGAATTAATGAAAATTTACAAACAAAGTGTCAGTAATATCCTGGTAAGATAAGGAAACTATGTATATCAAAGACATCCTTTGGTGGTTTCCAAGAGATAAAATCTTCTTCCTTTGTAGGATCAATGTGAGATACTCTTTCAAAAATGACATGTTTAAGGAAACATACCTCTTATATCCAAAAAAACACACTTTGAAATCTTAGCATAAAGGTAATGTTATCACAAGATACCCAACACTATGCCCAAGTATTGTTCATGATCATCCTTAATACTATAATATACCATAACATCTCTGATGAACACCACCAAAAAGGAGTCTAGATACCTCTAAAAGACCTAATTCATTGATTCCATAAACATAGCTAGTGTATTTGTAATACCAAAGGTCATAACCACATATTCATAATGACCATAATGACCCCTAAAAGTTGTATTTTTAATATACTCCATTAAAACTTGAAGTTGGTGATACCCTGATCATAAATCAATCTTAGAGATTCATTGGTATTCCTTCAATTGATCAAAAATATCATCAATTCATGGAATAGGATGTCATTTTTTTATCATAACTTGGTTGAGATTACAATAATATACACAAAACCAAAGAGTCTCATCCACCTTCTTTATAAAAAGAACCAATTATGCCCAAGGATATGTGCTCATTTGAATAAAACCTTTTCTTTCTAACTCTTCCAGGTAAAATTTTAATTCCCTTAATTTAATTGGTTCTATCATATAAGATGTAATGTGAAATAGGAATGGTTCTTGGTAGTAGATCAATTGTAAACTTCACTTATATTTTAGGTGGAAACCTAAAGAAATTTTTAATAAATACATCTAGAAATTTTTCAACAATGGTTGGAAAGTATCTATGTTTGATTGCATTAATATTTTCCAAAGTAATTTATGCTAACTAGTAAGTGATAGTCTTGAAAACTGGTAAAAAATTTCTTACTCTACTTGAATTCATATCTCAGTCTCTTTTAAAGAGATGTGAAACACCATCCAAATATGTGAAACTAACCTAGTGAGAATAAAAGTAGATGTGGGACTTTAAGGATGTAAACCAATCCATTCCCAAAATAAAGTCATATATGTACATCTCAAGAACATAGAAATCCCAAAAAACTTAACCACATCGGTAGTTATAGAACATATCTCACACTTAAAGGCTCGATACAACTGTTGTTCGGTAGGTGTTTTAAGTTTCAAAACATGAGGCATCATTTCAACATGAAAACCTATATGATTAAAAAATAAGAAAAAATAAAAGAGTGGGATAAACCAGTATTAAACAAAGCTTGCATGAGATTAGAATTTAAGAGAATCATAGCTTTCAAAATCAATGGATCAGATTGATCCTTCGTATCATATTTTAAACACTATAAAATTGTTTAATTTATCCCTCTTATTCTGTATTTCCATGTTATTATTTAATTTTCTAAGGATTCATGGTGTTTCTAGAATCACCTCGACTCACTCGGTTCTGAGTTCTAGATTTGTTCTGGTGAGATCATCCAGTTGAATCATATGATTTCTAAGATACATGATATGTATGTCTGACAACTGAATTTGGATCACTACAAAAATAACATTGAATATGTCTCATCTGATTATAGTTGTGACAAGCTCAGGGTGGTGCCGTACAATATTGCTTCACATGAGAAAAATAACCACACTACTAGGATTGATATTGGGTCTTGGAGGAAGGTTAACTAATTCAGTGGTTAGATTCATAGGTGCACTAGCTCCTTAAGGATAAGTGGGTCTCTTCTACTTATTCCCAAAATTATATTTCTTGAATATTTCCATGTAGACAAACATATTTCTCCATATAGAATTCCCAATAAGATCCTTTTCCACCACTATCTCCTTGTTAACTATCTCTTTATAATGAGTAATATAGAGGATGGCTATATTAGAGAAAAGTTGGGGTCATGGTCTCGAATCAAAGTTGTGTGCCTTCAAGGATGCACTAAAAGATACTTTAGGAGTAAAATGAACTAAGTTAAAAAACTTAGTTGCATACTCTATCACTGATAGATTTTCCTTCTTCAGGATAAATAAATATGTCATTCTTTCTATCTTGAATGTGTGGGTATATAATTGGTTTTTGAATAATTCCTCAAAGTTCTACTGCATAAGTCCTTGGTCAGATTTATATTGTATAACTAAATCCCACCATTAGCATGCAAGAACCTTCAGCATGTATACCGCTAAATTGACCTTTAGCTCAGCCAGGGTATAATGGAAATCAAAAATTTGTTTCATTATTCTAAGATGAACTTTCACCTTTCTAGGTTCTAAATCCCCTAAAAATATTGGTGGATTCTATTTCTATAACTGTACATAATGATCCACTTTATTTGGTTCATAATTTTGATTTCCCTTGTCAATGGCTTGAAAATCTTGAACAATGATCTAAATGAGCAATTGGTTCTCATGTGGCTCAGGTGAAACCACATTTTTCACAACCACTTATTTCTTATTTCTATAGTTTCTTCTCTATGTAATTATCTATAAACAAAAAAACACACCACATAGTCATTTTTCACTAGTAACTAATGTCTTAGAAAATTACAAATCAGCATAAGCAATAATCATTACATCCAACATTGCAAAAATCAACAATTTTAGCAATTTTACAAAAAAACCCAAACATTAGATGAACATTGCATCCCTAGTGGTAATTCTAGATACTAATACATGGTATGATACACTCATCAGCTAAACCCATGACGATGAGATGACAACACACCTAGTATTGTATTAGAACACTTTTTTACCCAAGCCATCCTAGTAACTTGAAGTTCAGCATAAAGATGTTAGCTGCATCTTTTTATGTTATGCATCTCAAGTTATGAAATTCTTATCTTATTATTAACATCCCAAATAGATAGAAAAACTAAGCAATACCAATACCATTTGTAACATCCCACCCCAACCCATTGGCTTGGTCTAGGTTAGAGGTGCTACTAACCTTAGGTAACATCTCCAACACACTAAAGACCAACAATAAATGTCAAGGTCTTAGCAAAAAAATGGTGAATGATTTTATCTAAAGAACAAACATAACCTGACTAGATAAATAGAAATAAAAAAACCAACTACATGATGAATGAGTAAAAATGATACAACTCAAATGAAACCCAGATAAAAAACATCAAAGTAGCAATGAAAAAGTAATAAAAATGACATAAAGAAACCAAAGGACGTCTAATGCAGTAACACTGATGTGGGGTCACTCCAAATGCTCCTAGAGATAACCCCAAGATCCAAACATCAACCTATAGAAGAAGCATTATAACGTGCCACAATATAAGTATGATACCATTTTCTTACTTGTGTCCTAGTAAACAAAAACTTCAAACATGCCAAATTTCCCAAGTAGTGGGTGTGTACAAAACTCAGTAGGTAATTCCCAAAGTCTTCCCATCACATGCCACTAAGACAAGAACATATTAGCACATTTTATAAAATAAAGGAGAAGTAGATAAATAGTTTAATATAAATCCATAGATAAGTTCCATATATGAAAAATATTAAATAATTTTATCATTATTTCTTACCACTTGGCATAATCATCCCATGTTCATCCTTACACACACACACATGCATGCATACCATGGGTCTTTGTATACTTGTAAGTGTTGAGTCATATGATCACCAAGTCATCACTTGATAAACCCCATGATAGTGGAACTTATAACCATAAATTGTACCATATTTTTATTATTGATGGTGACACTTCTGAAAATGGTATTTCCTCATGCACATCAACACACATCAACCACACATGCAAAGTTTTAAAAAAAACCATTTCTTTTAGAAACCATTTTCTTTCAAGCATTTCATCAAACACCTTATGTTCATCATTAAAAAACCAAGTATTTAGATACTAAAACCAAGTGTTTTTCTTAAAAATGAGAGAGAGTATTTTAAACATCAATCCTTCAAGTTCTATAATGACTATAATGTGAGATAATCCACTTGCCTCTCAATAGATGATGATAATTAAAAACACCAAGAAACCTATAGATGTAATTACCTAACCCTAGTTACCTAGATTCAGTGCATTATTACATAACATTGGCATGATCACAATAGATCAAGTCTCAAAAGACTGATTAGTTTAGTATCCTTGGAAGTACTAGATACATACATAAGTTTTACATTACATTATGAAATGAAAAACACCAACATTGTGCCCCCTTTGAACACACTCATATCCCTTAGACTATCCCTGCAGGTCAATCATAATATACTTCTTCATATCCTGGGAAAAATAAAACATAGAAAGGGGTGAGCTCAGATGCTCAGTAAGGATAACAATATAGCGAAAACTTTCACAAATAAGCATAAACATTTAACCCAATGTATAAGACTAAAACACAAGCCTTTTAAACTTAAACTTCAGCGAAATATGGAAAATATAAGTCAAATAATTCCATTTACTTATTCACATGGATATTCTACTAGTTGAATAATCACATGTAATATCAATATCTAATTTTATAATGATGGAATTTATAATGTCGTACATCATAACCACGTATTCAAAGCCTTGTACTAAGACTAAAAATAAGATTTTGTCAAGGCCTTGTGCCAAGGTACTAGTTTGTCTCATGAGACTTTCCGATGCATCGAGGAGCCATAGTGGGTTCCACCCGTCACTTACTAAGTCCAATACATTCCTCATATGAAAAGATTGAAACATAACATAAACATTCATATTAAAACTAGCATATGAAATGTTAATATTTTAACCACAAACCCTAAATGGTATAAAAATAGCACATCCACAGTCAAACATAACTCATTCAATACAATATTGAAGATTTTATTATAATAAATCAACCTTAATCAAGAATAATGAAGGATATTGACATAGATGAAAATAATCGGTAAAAAATATTTGAGATAAATATCTCTTTTTTCTTGAAAACATTTAAAAGTCTCAATATTTATCAAGAAGATGTTAAAAATAAATTTTTGAATAAAAGTGTCCCGTACCACTTTGAAAGTTTTAAAAGTAATTTTAATTTTAAAACATTCATGTCCATATAAATAAATCCTTAAAACCATTTTTAAAACATGGACATTAATGAGAAAGGTTTAGAAGAATAAATCTTTAAAACATTTAAAATGATATTTTAGTTAGAGTTCCTAACGAAATGAGAGATGCTTGAATACAAATAATTGAGGTAATAAAAACTTTATAATATCTTGAGAATAAATGAATGCATGATATACTATGTCAAAGTACAGTATGTACACCATAAAAAGTGAATTGGCACATAACAACAAAGAGGTTTCAATAGAATGTAAATTGAGATAAAATCCCTTATAAAGACCATATCCTTATATTAAGGATAAATCAATGACATAAATATGTATGAAAAATATAAATACACTAAATATTATTGGATATTTAATGTAAATCAATTATAGTACATTCACGCATATTCTTATAAAAACAAAATCAATGACTTGGATGTTTAACTCAATGAATGGAAATTGAGTTAAGATTACCCTTATCAATTTCATATCAATGACTTGAAAATTTATAAATGGAGTGATTATGTGTATCAAAAGTATATCCACACAAAGGGGAGTGGAAATTACTACATAAATAAATAAATATTTATTTCACACATAATCTTGGAGTAAAATAATCAATGAAGTTTGTGTAAAACCCAATGAGTATAAATTGATATTTGAAATTCCCTTACCGATTTGGTAACTTGTGAAACATACACCCCATGAAAGAAGGGTCATAAAATAAAGATGTAAATACTCATAAATTAAATTATATTACACAAATAATACAATCATGGGTCAGTACATACACCACACAAAAGGAAATAGTGGAAATGTAGGATGAATCTCATGGGAATAAGAAGTGAGATGAAAACCCCTTACCACATTGTAATCAATCGAGTCATATGACCAAAAGTTAATAACCACCAAATGAATCAAAGAATACCATAAATATAAAGATAATAATGATAATATATATCAAATGTTCATACACAATACACCACATGCAATAAATAAGTGGTGAACAATGGAAATCTCACGAAATTAAAAGTGAGATAAGAAACTCCTTACCTCGTGTCCAACTTGACTCGTATGTTCCGTGTTATTCCGGAATAATAAACTTAAGTTAATTTATACTTTCTTAAGAACATTTTTCAAGTTTATTATTATTTTTATATCACTTATTACCATTCTATAACAATTATTTAATTGTTTGAGTTCATATCGGACATTTTTTCGATGTTCAGAACTTTAGTCAAAAAATGAACTTATTATAATTACAAATTGTCCATGTGGTAAAAATTAAATTATATCCAGAATAATATTCATGATTTAGATATCATATATATCATATATATCCATTGTATATGTATTTATAATATTCCATATCATTTTAAGTTAAGAAAGAAACGCACCGTTCATGGAGACGGTAAGTCGTACATACGCATGAACGAAACTTTCATTTCTATTTTATATTTAAAAGAATGAAAAATTAATAATACATAGGTATATTATAATTCAAGTATAATATCTATGTTATTTAATTTAATTAACTCCATCCTTTATACGTTCTACGTATGGCATGAATGAGTCATATCACTTTGAGGGGGCGGTAGTCTGCACTTCCTCAAATGAAATTATCGTATTTACCCATTATGGAAACCATAAAGGTATGATATAAATGAAAAATACATAAGTATAGATACAATATAAATATAATATATATCACATTTAAATACATTTCCATATTAATGGCCACCATAAGAGGTGCTAGGAGAATATTAAACAATCATCGTTTCGTGAGGTAGTAGTTCTTCGTCCACAGAAACAGTATGTTCTTTTACCCATTAGACGGAGGTGTGTGTAAGTGTAGTTAGAATACTTCTCATATAAAAAATCTAGTATATTTAGGATACTTTTTTTGTTATAAAATAAAGGAATAAAATATTTTAGGGGGTTGGAGAAGTAAAATAAATGAAAATAACTTAAGAAAAGACGTTACTGTTAAATCGGGTAACTCCCTTTGGTTTGAACCAAAAGGATTTCTTGAAGTGCCTTATTCCTAAAATAAGGCTTCTAGGTGGAAGATAGATATCTTTAGAGATTATTTGGGTAGATTTTGGATGATACAAGGGACTTTAGAGGTGTGAGTAATGGGTTAGAGGTGAGATCTTTTTATAAGGGGGAGGAGGGATCTTTAGAAAAGTTTGAAAATATTATTTTATTATATAATGATTTCGGTTTATAAAGGACCAAAACTTATTAAATTAGAATATAAGATTATTATTGTTTGAAATAAAAACATCCATTAATAATTGGACAGGTTTTTTATATTTTTTTAATCTTTATTATCTTATTTATTTAAATCATTCATTAATGAGGTAAACACTGCATCATTATTGTGTCATATATAATTTTATCCATTTGATGTCTAAAAATTATAAAACAAATACCATTATGAATTAAATGTTTTTATCTTTAAAATTAATATTTATAGTTTGAGAGATAACTTATATAACCCCATGTAATAATTGATTTACTAAAAGATATATGTTTATGTCATTTTTGTCATTACTTTAAATTAATTAATATAAAGTGACATTATCACTCTTAAGTGGATCCATGGGGTCCCAAAATCGACCCAAGGATTCCCATAGTTGGAAATGTATCAACCAATAGTATTAGGACATATGTTAGGGTAATTTAATATTATTATAATATTATTTTTACCTTAAATTACCCTATTTACCTTTAACCGCGGTAAATAAAAGTCAAAAGTTATTATTCAACAAAAATTATTTGCATCTTATTGAACCAAATTTTAATTACTAATAACAAAAATGTATGTCCGATTTTCGAAATTCAATTCATAGAAGCGGTAAAATTTCATTTAAATGAAAAAGCTGGTTTTCTAACTATTACTTAGTGTTTTCACTATTCATCAAAAATTGAAGTTTTTCAGAAGAATACCAAAAATTTAGCCTAAGATATATTTGATATTCCAAATCCAAAAATTATATCTATTTTACCAAATTAAAAACATAGAAGTTGCATCAATTAATTTAAAATTAATTTCCATTGTCAAAACAAAAAGCGTGTTTTTTAAGAAATAATAACTATCAAAAGATTGAAACTTGTTTACATCCAGTTTCAAAGTGAAATTACTTAAAATGACCAAAATTGGATTAAATGATAAAAATATAATCTAATTAAACTTTAAAACCAATTAAAAAGATAATCTAACCATATAAATAAATTAGATTAAAAGGCAGTTGTGAATTAAAATACAGTATTTTTCACTATTCATAAAAAAATGAATTTTATCAGAAAAATACCAAAAATTTACCCAAAGTAAATTTTGATGACCGAGTTCTAAAGAAGAATTTTATTTTTTCAAATATAACATATAAAAGTGTCAAATATTGGATTTATAAAGGTTTCTCCATTAAAAGGAGGAAAAACTGTATTTTTTGAAAAATACTTCTTTTATTTGAAAAATTGAATTTGTCCTTATATTATGTCTAAGAAACACAAAAAATGACTGTTAAAATTATATGGGATATATATAAAATTAAAAATGTGGTTATTACTATTCATAACCACTTTCTAAATGGATAGTTTGATAGGTCGTGGTGCACTTGAACTTGGTGTTGCATACATCGCACGCTATTGTATTATTCAAAGAGAAGCGTACTGTGGAAGTTTGGGGTGTTACAATAGATCAAGGATCACAACATATTTCCTTCAATAGATCCAAAAAATATATCATAAAAACACATCATAGATCATAGATCCAGACATAATGGATTGTATCTAACAATCCAGGTGAGATGGGATGAGAGGATCTAAAGTGAACAAGCAAGAATGAGGATTTTCCATTGATTTTGGATATCCTTCACACTTGATTCACCACAAACACCTTCTAGGTAAAATATAATCACCAAGGATTCCTAGGAAGTAAGAGGAGTTTGATATCCTAAGATAATGGGAGAAAAATGAGGGCTATGGGGGTAAAAACCGAGTTAAACACTCATTTTCAGAGCATAAACTACATGTCGCACGTTTGGGCTGCACGATTTAACGAACTATATGTCAACTATGTTTATGTTACTATCTCCAAAATAGAGATTTGAATGGTTTTTATGTATGGTTTAGAAAACTTTGTGCCCACTATGCACTACTATTTTCTATAAACTAGAGGTTCCACATGGTTGTGTCGTATGGTTTGACAAACCATGTACCAATCGTGCATAGCTATTGTCCCAAAACTTCCCATCTCACATGGTTTCTTGGGGAAAGTGAAATGTTTTTTCTAACCATTCTCAAATAATGTTCCCTTAAAAACCATTCTAAAACACTTCAAAACCCTCCATAAACTCCTAAAACTCAACCCAAATATTATATAACTTAAAAATACATAATAAAAGGGTAAATTACCTGAAAACGGAGGTGTTTCAATGTCAAAGAAATAAAATAATGTTGCTTGATAAGGAAAAAGTTGGAAGGTGGAGGGATACAAAATGATGATACCGCACTGGTCAATGGGTTTGCAGTGCTCGGTGGTGTTATAGGGCAATGAAGGTATCGAGCGATGGGGATATGGTGGATAAACCAGCTTTACGGGGTGGTGGGGGCATTGAGTAATGAGGATATTGTATGAGGCTGGGGTTGTAGTGGTCAATAGATTGTTATGGATAATGATATTTTATTATGATGAAGTTACAACAGGAGATCCAATGCATCTACAGTGGAGTGGGAAGGGAATTGAGAGAGGATATTTTTTTCCTTTTAAAATTTTCAATATCAATTCCATCATAGGTTTTCAAAGTATACCAAATAAGATTTTAACATTATTTCTGCTGTATTTTACATTCCCTTTCCATTTCTCATTCCATTTACATCATAAGTTATTACTTTTTACAAAATATGACCCTAATGTATGTTTTTTCCCATATCCTTTTTTATAATGTAAGATCCCATGTTTTGGATAGGTGGAAATTTTCAAAGGAATTTGAGTTTTCATTTGGTGGATGTGCCAAATCACAAACTGAGCTTCATGATGTAATTTTGAGATTTAGAACACTTAAAATTGTTGTTTATAGATAGGGTTTAAATCCCAGAAGTTTTCTTGGAAGTATGGATGAATTTTGGAATCTTTGGGCTTTGAAATCTCGGTTTTGAGAAAGATATTCCTAGGTGTACGATTGGTGCATGGTTAGTACTAAACATATGGCACAACCATACAACCTATATTTTTAAGGATCCTAATTTAACTGTGTGAGGTGTCCTAGACAACCATGTGAATTGGTGCAGAGTCACAAAGGCACCCACACAGTTGGTGCATGGTTTATCTAATTGTGCGCTCCAACCGTGCAGGTTTGAGGGTGCTTGGGAAGTGAGGCCTGCACGGTTGTCACATGGTAGGTAAACCATGAGAGGCATCCATGTAATAGGGTGGTTCTTAGATAGTGGTATCACACAGTTGGTGAAAATTTTATCTAAATGTATGACACTTTAAAAGGTGAAAATTTACCATTTTCCCCTCCAATCGTAAATGAGTTTTTACCCCATTTCCACCCCCACTTCTCCCAATAACTCTCCCATGAACCCTCCTCCTTCCTCCTTCCTCCACGGGAGAATCTCCTTAATTCTTGGTCTGAATCAAGCACCATCTGATGCATTGAAATCCTAAAGGTAAATCTATGACTCCTCTAACCACTTTTATTAGTTTCTCTTCTCACCTTTGGTACGACCTTTGTGTGACCTAATATGCCTTGTTTTTAGGGTTTTCATCCAGTTCTTCATTTTATCTAATTTAAGCTCAAATAAAAGGCCAATATTGGTTGAGTGAAGCTTCTTAAGCATGAGGTAGGTGGTATTTAAGTTTTTACCTTAAATCCTTATCATTTATAAAATGTTTTTTTGTGTTATGCACAGGATTTTCTGTGTGTTGAGACTAAAATGTGTGATTATTTTATTTAATCATCTATGTCATGACACAAATCCTTTATGGGAACCATTTCCATTGTTTGAGGTTGAGACCTCAACATAAACCACCCCTTAGGTGAGTCGTGTTATATTCCCTTGATGACAAATGTGTGTAATGAACTAAAACACCACTTGGCATGTTTGGCCTAACTCTTAAAAAGGTAAGTGATTAATTTGGGCTAAATGAATTATTAAATGGAATGGAATTACACTTGTCTCATACCAAAATTATTAAATGTAATTCTTAACTCTTTTTTTCTAGTAAATGAAATGATAAATTGGATGAAATTAATTTTTTAAGTAGTATGGATGAACCCTTTTGATCCTTGATCATTTAATTTATGTTTCACTATTATGATGGACCGACCTGAGTGGATAAATTGATTGTATTATGGAATGTATACTTACATAGACCTTTCGGTCACATGTATGTGTTTTTTTAATGAAATGATTAAAGTGATGGTTGATCATAAAGAATAATAGATATCTCTCTTGGATCATTTTCAAGTATTAAATGCAATACTTGGTTATTACTATTGGACATTCATTAGGGATGTTGGATATGACATTTCACACCCCCTTGGTTTTGGATTATTAACATGATACTCCTCATCATTTATTAGGACGTTCAACATGGATCTCCTTATCATTCCTTGGGAATTATTGGACATGATGCCTCATTATCCCTTGGTTAGGATGTTGGACATGATGCTCTACATCATTGATTGGGATCATTGTACATGGAATTTTGTATCCCCGGTTTGGATGCTTGGGTTGATGCCCCCTTATTTTAAAATGTGAGACCCTTTTTATATATGGTTCAGATTTTTTACCCCAATATTACCTAATGAATATACTCAAACTTGGATTATAACACTAGAATAGAATTACAAGGGTTCACCCATTGGTTTACACTTAAACCCTTAGGGCTAGACTACTTCATTATTATGAGTTGGTCTGACCTCTTACGGTCAAGGATGTCTTGGTTTCACATTGGTTCCTATATAATTATTATGATTTTACAACCTTGACTATACTCCTTGGTTCCTTAACTAATTAATGGTCATCTATTTAGAGACATCAAGCTTAAGCTGATGGAGGTATCATCAGTCAGGCATCCATGAGGAACCCAAACCCGACTTGGTTTACATTTATTTATTATCATACTTGCACACTACTTCATTTTATATTCTCAGATTGGATTTTCATTAGGCATAGTTGGTGGTGCTCTATTGAGTTTTAATCACACCCTATTCAGGATGTTGATTAGTACCCGTACAAGTCTTCTGACTTTAGGTTAGGACATGTCTCATGCTTCTTTGTTGATTCTATCTTCTAGGATAGGGCTTAGCATGGGATTTGAGATTGAGCATATACTTAAGCTGCCTTCTAGAGTTGGATTCATTTATTTATTTATTTATTTGTTATTCTATCCCTACTATATGTTTTACTTTTTTTATGACGACTTCCTTGTATTTATGTATTAATATGTTCATGCTTGATTGGTTTTATTGGTACTTATCAGTTAATACAGTTATTATTATCTTCCACTATTATTATATTTATTTATTTCCTTAGCTGTATTTAGTATTGATCCAAAGGATATAGTTTCCCGACTATACCTTCATTATACCCTCACTTCTAGTCAAAAGCCTCTAGAATATGGGAGGCACGCTTGAGGTCTTGTCGCCAACTATAACGACCCATACTTTACATACATTGTTAATACTTCAAAATTGAAGCACACTTATTACAACATATGACAAAACCACAAAGGACCGTATAGGTATAGTGTCTTTAGAAACTGGGAAACATAAACAACTGGTTCATAAATCTTCTACAGTGTCTCCCATTTATTTCATCATATCTAGGGTCCCTTTTAGCATATTCTACTTAATATCCATCTTCCTGGCATGGGGAAAAGAAAACATACAAAAAAGGGTGAGCTCAAATGCTCAGCAAGGGAAAATAAAGGAAATAAAAATCATATCATATCTTTTTGAAAATCATAACCCGCAAAAGAGATCATAATATCTTAACATGGAATAAATCATAGAAGTAAAAATGAGATCCCCATAATCATAACATAAAACTTGAAACTTTGTGGCATGCACACATAATCATGGAAAATCATTTCTTGTTAGTCATGAATCATTGCCAAGACTATCTTAGCGGACAAAGTCCATTTCTGAACCGAGTTCACTCCTCGTTTCAGTCCTGTATCACTGAACCAAAATAACCTTCCGTTCCAGCCATGTCTATCTCATGAGATATAAATCTTTACCCAATGAATTGGAGGGAGATATAGGTCCCACCCATCTTATAATGAATCCTTTCTTATGTGTGCCACATAATCATAAATCATACATCATCACATAACACATGTAACAAAAATGGGATTCTTGAAACATCATGACATCATAAAACAAATAAGGTAAATGACTTCATAAAAATAATTTCCTCAAAACATAATCAAATCAATGTAATAATAGGGATAAAAACAGAACCCTATATTATCTTAGATGGAAAATAATTTTGATAAAACATTTGAACTCCATTCTTGAGGAAAATATCCTTTCTACTTCAAAAACACTTTTCGTTTCTTAACATGTCATACAATTATAAACTAAAAGAAGTTGATTAAAAATAAACTTGAAAACTTATAAAGTAATATTTTTGGAAATAATGTTTTAAAAATCCATTCTTGTCGTATAAGTTAAAAAAAACATTCTTCGTACTTTTGTCGGAAAAGTCAAAAAGTACCTCGTACGAAAAACGAAAAAAGATTCCTTTCATATCTTTTACTAAAAACTCACCGAAGGGTAAAATTGGATATAAACTATTGTAGAAGGATGGAAATAATATTACATATTGAGGGAAAATGGATGTGGATGATAAAATACACCCTAGTAATTACCAAAGTAAAAACAATCTCGGATAAAAGTGAGATTGTGATATTTCCCTTACCTTAGGTCCGATTTGCTTTGTACGTGTCCGAAGCTCCTGTATAATGGTTTAAATAATGTTATTGACTTATTCCAGAATCATACATATGGATATTATGTCATATATGGTCATATTCTTAGCTTCTTATTAGTAATATTTCGTTGTTACTTGTTACTCGGGTCTTTATTGCCTTTTGTTCTTATGCGTGTTTTGCCGAATAAATTCTTATTCTTCTTTTAAGGTTATAGATACCTTATATCCAGAATGGTATTAGTGTAACATATATCATATTTATTCATTCAATTCATTTATATAATTACTATGTAATGATGATCATGTAGAACGAGTCGCATCACATCGTGGAGACGGTATTCCGTACGTACGCACGAGCGGCGATATTGTTCCCATGATCATGGAATTGTATTTAAGTGTATTTATACTATTTCAGTATCAATATCACTTTATAATAATCATATATAGTTACTCATTACACCATTATACCCATCCTTGTAAGGTGATGGTGGAAAATAGAGTACACCACGGCGTGGAGACGGTATTCCATACGTACGCACGCGCGGTGATTTCATTTTTCCGTAGGATGGATAGAAGGTGAATTAGGGTTGTTTCATATTTATATTAACATATCAGTATGTAATTAATACTGATGTTATTACTTTATCATGAAACAACTAAAGAAGAAGAAGTTGAAGAAGAAAGAAATTGAAAAGATCGGTAATGGATATTACCTCTTCTTTGAAACGCCTCTTTGAATCCTCCACTTAGGGAACTAAGATTGGTCTTTGAAGAAGACCAGGACCTCTAGGATTATTCTAGGGAAGTGGAGAAGGGATTTTGGCAGGGGTTGGCCGAGCTTGAGTGCTCAAATTGGTGTGAGGAGGAGGGGGAGGAGGTGCCCTTTTATAAGGGAGGGGAGGGGCACCTTAGGAATACCTCAAAATATTATTTTATATTAAAGTCAAAATCGGTTTATAATGGTTCCAAAGGGTCTTATTTCGAAGGTAAAGTGGGGATGGGTCGAAATCCTATCAACCAATAAGATTTAGACAAGTTTAGCTTATTATTTTAACCTTATCAATTATATTTAACTCTAAGTTAAATAATTTAACTTTTACCGTGACTTTTTGTTTTCTTATACTATATGGTTAATACACTTACTATAACATGCCAAACGAACCCCAAGTTGTTTATTATTAATATATATATCCTTATCTAAGTCATTTGGCCGAACCTTAGATTTTTAGGAATAAAATAACAATTAATAATATAATATTTGATTTAAAAAATATTTTGTGTCAATTTTGACACTATTTGATATATGATTTTTGTGAAAGTCATAACAGAATTATATGTTCGAACCAAGTTGATTAAATCAACACTAATATATCATAGTAACCTAGAAAATTAGTGTAATTCATAAAAAGTCTCAAATTACATTTATTTGAGCATTTATAACATCAATTATGTTAACATTTCCTTAAAAGGGTAATTACTGCATCATCGTTGTGTCATAAATAAATTAATTTATTTAAAGTCTAAAAATTATAAATAAAATATCATTATGTAGGAAATATTTTTAGCTTTCTAATGAATATTTATAGTCGAATTTATCTTATGTATAACCCCATATTAAAAATGTTTTAGTTATTAAACTTTGATTTTAACTATTTTAACTATTCATTAAATAAAATAATATTAAATGTCATAATCTAATCCAAGTGGACCTAAATTGTCATATTATATTCATAAGGTTGTTTTTGGTCGAATTACACTTATCCAATAGAATTAGTACATGTGTTAGGGTAATAGTAATATCATATTTACCCTTAGTTACCCTATTTACTATTAACCGTGGTAAAAAAAAGTAAAAAGTTACTATTCACCAAAAATTATTTTCATCTCATTGAACCACATTTTAGTCCTTGATATTAACCGTGTCTGTCGGATTTTCTAAATTCCATTCACAGAAGTGGTAAAATTAAGTTTTATGCAAAATTCAGTTTTTAACCTACCACTTAGTGGTTTCACTATTCATCAAAAATTGAAAGTTTTCAGAAAAATACCAAAATTTCACCCTAGGCTAATTTCGATATTCCGAATCCAAAAATGAAGTCCATTTTGAAAAATAAAATTTATAAAATTTCAAAAAGTGGTTTTTACTATTCATAACGGCTAGTTTTAATAATATTTTAATAGCATATCGTTGTTTAGTGAAACTCGGTATTGCGTACGACGCAAGCTATCGAGGAAGCTCGCGATTTCGTGTAAAGCAAGCCAAGCAAGTGTTGTGTAGAAAAAGATTCCTTTGATGATTTATATAACATAAAAGCCTCGGGTGTTACATTCTACCCCCCTTAAAAAGAATTTCGCCCTCGAAATTCGTCACTTTGTAACAAACAGATGAGGGTACTTCTCCCTCATCATATCCTCAAGCTCCCATGTAGCTTCTTCAAGTTGGTGGTTCCTTCATAAAACTTTCACCAATCGAGTGGTCTTGTTTCGTAGGACTTTTTCGCTACGATCCAGAATCTCTATCGGTTGTTCTTCATAAGAAAGATCTTGCTCCAGCGGTACAACTTCTGAGCTGAGTACATGTGAAGGATCAGGTATGTACTTTCTCAGGAGAGATACATGGAACACATCGTGGACTTGAGAGAGATTCGGTGGAAGCGCAAATCGGTAAGATACATTTCCAACACGATTCAGTATTTCGAAAGGACCGATATATCTAGGGCTCAACTTCCCCTTCTTTCCAAATCTCATAACCCTCTTCCAGGGAGATATTCGTAAGAACACTTTATCACCCACTTCAAACTCTAGGTCTTTTCTTCGATTGTCGGCATAACTTTTCTGTCGACTCTGAGCTGCCCTTATGTGTTGTTGATTAGATCTGACCTTTTCTGCCATTTCATCAACAAGATCAGGTCCTAATAGCTTTCTTTCCCCAACTTCATCCCAGCAAGTTGGAGTCCTGCATTTCTTTCCATAGAGAGCTTCATAAGGAGTCATCTGAATACTGGAGTGAAAGCTATTATTATAAGAAAATTCCACCAAAGGTAGGTGTTGATCCCAACCTCCTTTGAAATCCATAGAGCAAGCTCTCAACATATCTTCTAGGGTTTGAATTGTTCTCTCAGACTGACCGTCTGTCTGAGGATGATAAGCAGTGCTGAAACTCAACTCTATATCCAGAGTATGCTGAAGACTTCGCCAGAACTTCGAGGTAAATCTCGGATCCCGATCAGATATAATAGAAAGTGGTACTCCATGCAATCTTACCACTTCCTTTACATATATCCTGGCAAGCTGATCCAGAGAGAAATCCTCTCTAATAGCAATGAAGTGTGCAGACTTTGTAAGACGATCAACTATGACCCAGATAGCATTATTGTCTTTGGATGTTTTAGGAAGTCCTGTGACAAAGTCTATAGTGATGTTTTCCCATTTCCATTCGGGTATGGGTAATGGTTGTAACATCCCCTTAGACTTCTGTCTCTCAGCTTTAACTTGTTTACAAACCAAGCATCGAGAGACATATTCAGCAACATCTCTTTTCATGCCATCCCACCAGAAGTACTCTTTCAGGTCCCTATACATCTTCGTGCTTCCAGGATGAATAGAGAATGAAGAACTATGAGCCTCATCCAGCAGATCCTTCTTTAATTCAGGGATGGGAGGAACACAAACCCGATTCCTGAACTTTATTATCCCATCACAATCAAGGTTGAATTCAGGAACATTTCTCACCTTCTTTTGTAACTCGACATCTTCTTTCTGTGCCTCTTTAATCTTCACATGTATAGATGGTTGAACATTCATTTGAGAAAGATAAGATTTTTCCCCTTCCATTATAATTCCAAGATCCATCCTTTGTAAATCCATAAATATTGGATCTTTTGTGATCCTCATCATGGATAAACTAGCATGGTCTTGTCGACTTAATGCATCTGCCACCTTGTTTGCTTTCCCAGGGTGGTAATGGATTGAGCAGTCATAATCCTTAATCAGCTCCAACCATCTTCTTTGACGCATATTCAGCTCCTTTTGTGTGAAAATATACTTTAAACTTTTATGATCAGTATAAATATCACACCTTTCACCATAAAGGTAATGCCTCCAAATCTTTAATGCAAAGATTACCGCAGCTAACTCCAAATCATGTGTTGGGTAATTTTTCTCATGGATTTTCAACTGTCGTGAGGCATAAGCTATCACCATATCATTTTTCATAAGAACACACCCCAATCCCTTCTTGGATGCATCACTGTAGATCACAAACCTTTCTCCACTACAAGGTAGTGTGAGCACAGATGCACTGGATAACCTTCTTTTCAACTCCTTAAAATTCTCTTCACATTCCTCTGTCCAAACAAACTTAACTCCTTTCCGAGTCAACTTGGTGAGTGGATTAGATAATCGTGAAAAATCTTTTACAAAACGTCGATAATATCCAGCCAAACCAAGAAAACTTCGGATCTCAGTTACTGTTGTTGGTCTCGACCATCTTTCGATAACCTCTGTTTTTGCTGGATCCACAGATATCCCCTCTTTTGAGATTATGTGACCCAAAAATGCAACTTTTTGAAGCCAAAATTCACACTTGGTAAATTTGTCATAAAGCTTCTCCTTTCTCAGGGTCTTCAATATAATTCTCAAGAGATCTTCATGCTCTTCCTTGCTCTTTGAATAGATAAGAATATTGTCTATAAAAACTACCACAAATTGATCAAGATAGTCTCTAAAGACTCTATTCATTAGATCCATGAAGATAGCAGGGGCATTAGTAAGACCAAATGGCATCACTATAAATTCATAGTGTCTATGCCTTGTACGGAAAGCCGTCTTTGGTATATCCTCCCTTTTGACCTTTAATTGATGATACCCTGAACGAAGATCAATCTTAGAAAAGTATTGAGCTCCGCGTAGTTGGTCAAATAAGTCATCAATGCGTGGGAGAGGATATTTGTTCTTGATAGTGATCTTGTTAAGTTCTCGATAATCAATGCAGAGTCTCATTGATCCATCTTTCTTCTTAACAAATAGAACAGGTGCTCCCCAAGGTGACGCACTAGGGCGTATGAATCCCTTATCAAGATTCTCTTGGAGTTGCTTCTTTAATTCCTGTAACTCAATTGGGGCCATTCTATAAGGTGTCTTTGAAATAGGCAAAGCACCCGGTACGAGTTCTATTGAAAACTCAACTTCACGATTTGGTGGAAGACCCGGTAATTCCTCCGGAAAGACATCATCAAACTCCCGTACGATGGGCATATTCTTAATCGCGAGTTTCTCACCAACCATTTGAGATAAATAACCTTCATTTAGTGGAATCAATACCCATAAAATGGAAGAAATTTCCACTGGAAGGTTATGTTCATCCTTGCATTGATAGACGATCATAGATTGATCTGGAATATGAAATGTGACTTCCCTTCTTTGGCAATTGATATGAGCTCCGTATAAAGAAAGCCAATCCATGCCAAGAATCACATCGAATTCCACTAAAGGAAGGATCATAAGATTTGCAGGAAGCACTTTCCCACAAACGTCAATTGGAGAAGAATTATAAACTTTTGATGCGATTGATGTGCCATTAGGTGTTGTCACAGCTAACTCAACATCTAATTGTTGAGGTAATACGGTGATACCCTTAGAAAATTCTTTAGAAATAAAAGAGTGGGTGGATCCAGAATCAAATAAAACATTTGCTTCTTTAGAGTGGATGGTAAGTGTACCTTTCACCACATCGTTATCGTACTCCACATCGCTGATAGAAATTGCATGTGACTTTCCTTTGTCTTTAGCCTTAAGAGTTTGTTGACGTCGAACATCATCATCAACTCTTGGATTTGGGCATTGATTGGCATAATGCCCCATCTCCTTGCACTTGAAACATTGAAGTGTAGTAGGTTCATTCTGTGTATCCCTTCCTTTGTTTGCATCATTAGACATCTTCTTCCCATTATCGCGGCATTCAAATGCCCGATGACCTTCCTTTCCACATTTGAAACATTTACTTGTCCCTTTAAGACAACTCCCTCCATGTTTCTTTCCACACTTTGAGCATAAGGGAAAGCTCATCTTCTTTTCAGTGTGCTCTTTAGATTTTCCTTTGAATTCCATTTTCCTCTTCTAATCAAGCCCATATGACTGATGGGTTACTCCAATCTCCATCTCGACTTTGAGAGCACATCGAACGATTTCCTCGTAGCTATTGAAGTCCCTTATGGCTAACGCCCTTCGAAGACTTGGTTTTAAGCCACTAAAGAATCGATCGATCTTACTCTCAGGTTGGATAATAATACCAGAAGCGTACCTTGAAAGTCTTGTAAAATTTGCTTCATAGGTACCAACAGATTCATCATCCCTTTGCTTCAGTTCAAGAAACTCTTTCTCCATCTTTGTTCGGAGAATACGAGGGAAGTACTTATTGAAAAATAAGTTCTTGAACTCGTCCCATTCCATGGACTCAATTTCATCCCTTTGCCTCGTATTCTTAATAAGATTCCACCATTGATCAGCATCTCCTTCCAAACGATACACTTCTAGGATGACTTTATCATATTCAGAACATTGAAGAACTGAAAATATCTTTTCAGTAGTAATAATCCATTGTTCAGCAACTAATGGATCAGTAGACCTGCTGAAAGAAGGGGGACGCTGCCTCATGAAGGATTCAACAGAATGTTGCTCCTTCCTTTGCTCGTTTGGAAGTCTTGCATGATTCATAGCTTGAGAAAGTTGTGTGAGCATGGCTACAAGATTTTTCATTCCAGCTCCCATATCGTTTGGTTGCTCAGGGGGACAATCATTGCATTGCCCATCGCATTCCACATTAACACGGTTCCTTCGGGTTCCAGCCATTGACTAAAACCAAGAAGAATAGTGTGAGCAACACTAATTATAATAGGAAAACCACATAATTCAAGAATAAAATTTTCACGCTTAAGGTCTTATCCTAGGTTATTCATGGCCATTTCTAAAACACTAAGATTGTGTTCTATGCTTAGACTTATCCTTAGGGTTCTTACTAAGGCTTTCACATCCTAGTTTCCAAAGGTTGACTATACCTTTCCTCTAATACCAACTATAACGACCCATACTTTACATACATTGTTAATACTTCAAAATTGAAGCACACTTATTACAACATATGACAAAAACACAAAGGACCGTATAGGTATAGTGTCTTTAGAAATTGGAAAACATAAACAACTGGTTCATAAATCTTCTACAGTGTCTCCCATTTATTTCATCATATCTAGGGTCCCTTTTAGCATATTCTACTTAATATCCATCTTCCTGACCTGGGGAAAAGAAAACATACAAAAAAAAGGGTGAGCTCAAATGCTCAGCAAGGGCAAATAAAGGAAATAAAAATCATATCATATCTTTTTGAAAATCATAACCTGTAAAAGAGATCATAATATCTTAACATGGAATAAATCATAGAAGTGAAAATGAGATCCCCATAATCATAACATAAAACTTGAAACTTTGTGGCATGCACACATAATCATGGAAAATCGTTTCTTGTTAGTCATGACTCATTGCCAAGACTATCTTAGCGGACAAAGTCTGTTTCTGAACCGAGTTCACTCCTCGTTTCAGTCATGTATCACTGAACCGAAATAACCTTCCGTTCCAGTCATGTTTATCTCATGAGATATAAATCTTTACCCAATGCATTGGAGGGAGATATAGGTCTCACTCATCTTATAATGAATCCTTTCTTATGTGTGCCACATAATCATAAATCATACATCATCGCATAACACATGTAACAAAAATGGGATTCTTGAAACATCATGACATCATAAAACAAATAAGGTAAATGACTTCATAAAAATAATTTCCTTAAAACATAATCAAATCAATGTAATAATAGGGATAAAAACAGAACCCTATATTATCTTAGATGGAAAATAATTTTGATAAAACATTTGAACTCCATTCTTGAGGAAAATATCCTTTCTACTTCAAAAACACTTTTCTTTTCTTAACATGTCATACAATTATAAACTAAAAGAAGTTGATTAAAAATAAACTTGAAAACTTATAAAGTAAGATTTTTGGAAATAATGTTTTAAAAATCCATTCTTGCCGTATAAGTTAAAAAAAACATTCTTCGTACTTTTGTCGGAAAAGTCAAAAAGTACCTCGTACGAAAAACGACAAAAGATTCCTTTCATATCTTTTACTAAAAACTCACCGAAGGGTAAAATTGGATATAAACTATTGTAGAAGGATGGAAATAATATTACATATTGAGGGAACATGGATGTGGATGATAAAATACACCCCAGTAATTACCAAAGTAAAAACAATCTCGGATAAAAGTGAGATTGTGATATTTCTCTTACCTTAGGTCCGATTTGCTTTGTACGTGTCCGAAGCTCCTGTATAATGGTTTAAATAATGTTATTGACTTATTCCAGAATCATACATATTGATATTATGTCATATATGGTCATGTTCTTAGCTTCTTATTAGTAATATTTCATTGTTACTTGTTACTCGGGTCTTTATTGCCTTTTGTTCTTATGCGTGTTTTGCCGAATAAATTCTTATTCTTCTTTTAAGGTTATAGATACCTTATATCCAGAATGGTATTAGTGTAACATATATCATATTTATTCATTCAATTCATTTATATAATTACTATGTAATGATGATCATGTAGAACGAGTCGCATCACATCGTGGAGACGGTATTCCGTACGTACGCACGAGCGACGATATTGTTCCCATGATCGTGGAATTTTATTTAAGTGTATTTATACTATTTCAGTATCAATATCACTTTATAATAATCATATATAGTTTCTCATTACACCATTATACCCATCCTTGTAAGGTGATGGTGGAAAATAGAGTACACCACGGCGTGGAGACGGTATTCCGTACGTACGCACGCGCGGTGATTTCATTTTTTCGTAGGATGGATAGAAGGTGAATTAGGGTTGTTTCATATTTATATTAACATATCAGTATGTAATTAATACTTATGTTATTACTTTATCATGAAACAACTAAAGAAGAAGAAGTTGAAGAAGAAAGAAATTGAAAATATCGGTAATGGATATTACCTCTTCTTTGAAACGCCTCTTTGAATCCTCCACTTAGGGAACTAAGATTGGTCTTTGAAGAAGACCAGGACCTCTAGGATTATTCTAGGGAAGTGGAGAAGGGATTTTGGCAGGGGTTGGCCGAGCTTGAGTGCTCAAATTGGTGTGAGGAAGAGGGGGAGGAGGTGCCCTTTTATAAGGGAGGAGAGGGGCACCTTAGGAATACCTCAAAATATTATTTTATATTAAAGTCAAAATCGGTTTATAATGGTTCCAAAGGGTCTTATTTCGAAGGTAAAGTGGGGATGGGTCGAAATCCTATCAACCAATAAGATTTAGACAAGTTTAGCTTATTATTTTAACCTTATCAATTATATTTAACTCTAAGTTAAATAATTTAACTTTTACCGTGACTTTTTGTTTTCTTATACTATATGGTTAATACACTTACTATAACATGTCAAACGAACCCCAAGTTGTTTATTATTAATATATATATCCTTATCTAAGTCATTTGGCCGAACCTTAGATTTTGAGGAATAAAATAACAATTAATAATATAATATTTGATTTAAAAACTATTTTGTGTCAATTTTGACACTATTTGATATATGATTTTTGTGAAAGTCATAACAGAATTATATGTTCGAACCAAGTTGATTAAATCAACACTAATATATCATAGTAACCTAGAAAATTAGTGGAATTCATAAAAAGTCTCAAATTACATTTATTTGAGCATTTATAACATCAATTATGTTAACATTTCCTTAAAAGGGTAATTACTGCATCATCGTTGTGTCATAAATAAATTAATTTATTTAAAGTCTAAAAATTATAAATAAAATATCATTATGTAGGAAATATTTTTAGCTTTCTAATGAATATTTATAGTCGAATTTATCTTATGTATAACCCCATATTAAAAATGTTTTAGTTATTAAACTTTGATTTTAACTATTTTAACTATTCATTAAATAAAATAATATTAAATGTCATAATCTAATCCAAGTGGACCTAAATAGTAATATTATATTCATAAGGTTGTTTTTGGTCGAATTACACTTATCCAATAGAATTAGTACATGTGTTAGGGTAATAGTAATATCATATTTACCCTTAGTTACCCTATTTACTATTAACCGTGGTAAAAAAAAAGTAAAAAGTTATTATTCACCAAAAATTATTTTCATCTCATTGAACCACATTTTAGTCCTTGATATTAACCGTGTCTGTCGTATTTTTGAAATTCCATTCACAGAAGCGGTAAAATTAAGTTTTATGCAAAATTCAGTTTTTAACCTACCACTTAGTGGTTTCACTATTCATCAAAAATTGAAAGTTTTCAGAAAAATACCAAAATTTCACCCTAGGCTAATTTCGATATTCCGAATCCAAAAATGAAGTCCATTTTGAAAAATAAAATTTATAAAATTTCAAAAAGTGGTTTTTACTATTCATAACGGCTAGTTTTAATAATATTTTAATAGCATATCGTTGTTTAGTGAAACTCGGTATTGCGTACGACGCAAGCTATCGAGGAAGCTCGTGATTTCGTGTAAAGCAAGCCAAGCAAGTGTTGTGTAGAAAAAGATTCCTTTGATGATTTATATAACATAAAAGCCTCGGGTGTTACACCAACCGATCTGGTTATTTTTTATAGAGTAAACTCGGTAGGGATGTGACAAAGTGGTGTCAAAGGTTTATTTTTCCTTGTCTTGTTGTTTTTACTGGTAGATTGGAGACTAGAAATGTGTCAGAATTTGATAAATAGATCATGCCTAGGAATGAAAAACCCACACACGAGGGAAAGATCGGGTTTCTTGGGATGAGATTGTTGTTCATGGTGTTTGTCATTATAGTTGACTATTATTTCACCTTGAGTGATTGATATACTTTTCTTCTAGCTACTGATTTATGGGATTTCTCTCTTGTCTTAGTATAGAGATATATTAGGTGTGTTCATGCATCATTTTTAGGTATATAGGATTCACATGTCATTATCATGCTTGTTTATATACAATGCGTGTGTGGTTTCCTTCCTTGAATACTAATAACATTTGCTGATGTGGTAGCTTTTCTAGTTATAGTTATAGTTTAGGGTGAGTTAAATAAAGTGTCTACGTCAACCAAAATGGTGTCTTTCTATATATCTTAATAGTGTAATTCTATTTAATCATCCTAAAATTAATTAAAGAAATAAAATGGTTTTGAAATGGTTAATAAATTAACCTGAATGAAATTTCTAAATTTCAAGTAATTGGAATTATTTTAAAAAATTAAAATCATTTCTTATGGATTTAAATTAAATAGTGTGTCAATTGTAACTTATAAAGGTTGGTACCTTTATAATTTGGGAATGATAACTTGCATGACTAAATCCCTAAATAAACAACTTGACCCAAGTAGGTCAATTTTGGCATGTTAATTCTATGAGATAACCCATTAAGGGTGTGTTAAATATTTAATAAAATAATTTTTAATTGGGTGCACTTAGTCTAACACCTCCTTATTTTAATGATCCCAAATCATTTTTGGTATGTTTCTAGTAAGTTTCATGTTTTATTATATTCAATTTTTTTCTAGGAAAAATGATAAGGTTGGATAAGAATTTAACCTACTATGAATTCCTACTACTAGTTGTATCAATATATTGTTAATTGAAATCTACTACCACCATAAGCTACCACCAGAACATATACTGTTAGTTCAAGCGTTGCTACCACCGAGCGGTGCTACCACCGAGCGCGGATGCCCCTAAGATTGGCTACCCCTAAGTGAGACTACTACCAAGCACTTCTACTTTCGAAGGATGCTACCATAGATTGAATATACCTCCAAGATCTAACAATACTACCAGTTTGAACTACTACCACTAAGTGAATCTACCGCTACCACCAATTCAAGAAGTTACCTTCAAGAGATTCTCTCATAAAGAGCTTGCCATCACCAGATCTTCTAGCACAGCTATTCATAATTAAATTCAAAATTAATTCTTCTAATTTTTAGATTAAGTAATTCAATACAAGTCATAGGAATGTGGATTTAAGAATGGTTATTTTAAACAACATCACCCAAAATTTAATTACAAGTTAGACTTTCCATACCTGTCTCTCAGTACGAGGATTCTGATCATTCTATTATTTTCCTGCAATGAATAATTGTATTTTATATAATGCTATAAATTCAAAGGAACCCCTCATACACATGGATTATATACATAATGTTATGGTGAAAAGGTGGAAAAACATTGACCAGTTTACTGACTAGACAGCTTCTATTATCATACTATTTGATCAGTTTAGTGCCTATTGTGAACGAAGGAGTTTCCAGGACTTCCACAACACTCTTTTTTTCTTCACTTTCTATACAAACTTGGTTAACCCCTTTCAAAGACAAATTCAAGGACTCATGAAAAACCACAATTGTTCAAACTGATATTCATTGAATATTCACTCTCCATATTCTCAAATCTTTATGTTTTATCTTATCTTTTGATATGTGTTTTATTTTACTATGTTTATCTTTAAACATAAACTCTTTTACTGAACTAGAGAGTTCTATACACTCTTTAATTTCTATTTATCTATACTCACATGTAAAACTATGGAAGAGGCTATGCAGCTTGGACTGCATGCGAGCGGTTGTTTTTTATTTATTTCACCCATGTAAAAATGTTTAAGAGGATTTATGAATCTTGGAAAACCTTGTATATTGTTGTTTAAAAATCAATCTAGATTGAGGATCAGTTTATTATATAATAAACTGCTTGGCATTGGGTGATTTATAATTAGAGTGGATTGGTTCTCAGCTTAAGACTGAACCCCTTGTTTGTTTTCACTGTGTGATTTTCTATTTTTTTACACCATTTTAACCCAAACCAATTTGGGTTTTCTAAACTAAATCAAAACATTACTTTGATAGTTAACTTTGATTTGTGTTTTATATATAGTTTTTGATACAAGTAAATTAGATTCAAAAGTTAAAGTATCTCCAACATTATTTTAACTGAGCTGTGATCGAGCTTTTGAGAAGCTATTTGAAAGATCAAATTATATATTTCTACAATTTTAGTTAACAGGGAATTTTTCAAGAAATTGGAGGATTCAGCTTTAAATTTTTTTAATATAAATTTTATTTTAAAACTCAATTCACCCCCCTCTTGAGTGTTTCACTCCGAACAACATTTGATATCAGAGGAAGACTATTTCAAATTACTTTTTACTATGATCTAGTTTTATCTAAAGATAAAAAAAATTACTAATTCTAAATTTCAGTATTTATGGATAATAATAGACAAGAAAGAACTGCCACTAACTGAATTCCTTATTTTAATGGAAATAATTATCCTCAATGGAAAATAAAGATGAAAATCCATATAGAGAGTATGTAATTTGATATTTGAACTATTATCAAGGAAAACTATGAAAAATAAAAAACTCTTAGAGCTGATTGGAGAGATTCCACTAAGGATTCATATTATTATAATTTTAAAGGTATGAATTCATTATACTATGCATTAGGTGAAGAAAAATTTAACAGAATATCTATTTATTCTACTGCTTTTGAAATTTGGGATACACTTGCTATATCTCATGAGGGAAGCTTGAATGTTAAATAGATGTGTTTAAATACTTATACCATTAAATACAATACATTTAAATGAATCCTGATGAATCCATTTCTAACATTTATCTCAGGTTCAATGAGATTGTGAACACAATGCATGCACTTGGGAAGAAAACTACAGACAAAGATCAAGTGATGCAACTTCTAAGATGTCTACCTGATAAGTGGAGAGTAACACTTATTTCCATCATAGAATCCTATGACATGAGTAAGTTTCCAATGAAAGAGACTTTTTGAAATATTATGATGTATAATGAGTAATTGAAAGTAAATAAATAAGAAGGATATGAACCCAATAGGAAGTCAGTGGACTTCACAACTTCTGACTCAAAGCTAAAAGAAAATATTAAAAATGATTGTTCTAGTGATGATGAAACACCCTCAGATAGTGATGAGGAAATAGCTCATTTATCCAAACAATTCAAATAGTTCTATAATATGAATAAATTATTAAAAAAGACTAACTATAGAGGAAAGTGCAATAGAGTAAGAAATTGGAGGAAAGAGTGGAAAAAGGGTGATTCCACTAATGAGATAACCTTCTATGAGTTCAAAAAAAATGACACATCATGGCAGATTGTACCAAGTTTAAATATAAGAAAAAGTGTTATGACAAAGTAAAATGATATAAAAAGGCTATGAAATCCACCTAGAGTACCTCTGAGACTAGGTTAAGAGACTCTGATTCGAGTAAAGAAGATAAAAATGACTAGTCTAACATGTGTTTCATGGAAAACACATCTGAGGTACTAACTATTATTCTTATATCACCTGAACATATTTATAATATTTCTGAGAATGGAAATGATAAAGAAAATATTTGCTGTGAATATTTATTTGAATATTGTAATATTTTGAAGGAAACATTTAATGATCTAAGTATAAAAGTATAAAGAAGCAACATGCTCTATCTGTACATTTCAAATCTGATTTTGCTGTAGAAAAGGAAAAAATACTCAATTATTGAAGGAAAATAATGAACATAAAATGTATGATGAACAGATTAAGAAGGATTTGGAAATATTTACAAATGGAAGAGAAACCCTTACTAGGATTCTTAGTAAACAAATCACTCCTAAATAACCACTGGGACTGGTTACTAACCTGTATATGGGAAGATTTATAAGAACAAATTCATTCCTAGTTCAAGTTATAACAAGTCTATAAACAGTTATTATTATTATGGATGTAATAAAGTTTTTATATCTAAAATCCTACAACATGTTTATAGAAAACCTGTTAAACTACTTTGGATCCCTAAAGCTTTTATCACCAACATTTCTGGACCCAAAAAAATATGGGTACCAAAATCATTTCTAGTTTAAATTTTTCTCTAAGAAATCTGATTGAAGAGTAACAGTAAATATTTATTGTATTTGGAGAGTGTATGTTCCAAACATATGATTGGGGACTACTAAAGTTTCAAGAATCTTATCAAAGTGGATGGTGTATATGTCACTTTTGGTGATAACATCAAAAGACAAATAATTAGACTCATTCAAATCGATAACTCTAGTGATTTTTTGATTTCTAAAGTGGTATTTATAAATGAATTCAAGTGTAATCTTCTTATCATATCACAGTTATGTGATAGTGGTTACCATTTAAAATTTTAAAATAATGCTTGAAAAAATTATGATTCTGAGAATATATTATTTTCCACTAACTTGTGTAATGATAATGCTTATGCTATTGATTTGAATTCATTATTTTCTCAAAATATTTCTTGTTTAAGCGACTCTTATAAAGATTCTAGACTTTGGAATAGGATAATAGGACATGGTAACCTTCACTCACTTAGGAAGATAACTAAGAAAGGATTAGTTAAGGATCTCCCTAAAATAGAATTCCCAACAGACAAAGTTTTTAAACCATGTCAAAAAGGGAAACAACATAAAATCTCTTTTAAAAAAAAAGAAAAAAGTTTCAACTTTTCAACCCCTAGAGTTGGTTCACATGTAATTTTTTAGACCCTCTTGAGTTTCTAGATTAAATGGGAAGCACTAAACCTATGTTCCAATATATGAATTTTCTAGATACACTTGGGTATTATTTTTAGCTCACAAAAGTGAAGCTTGATCTTATTTTTTAAAATACAAAAAATCTGTAGAAAACCATAGTGGACTTTGAATTAAAACCTTAAGAAGTAATCATGGTCATGAGTTTGAAAATTAGGATTTTGAATCTCTATGCTCACAACATGGCTACAATCACAAATTTTTTACTCATAGGAACCCACAATAAAATGGTGTGGTAAAAATAAGAAACATAACTCTTTAGGAAATTTCCCAGACTATGCTTAATGAATATAATTTACCTATTTATTTTTGGGAAAAGGATATGAATATATATTGTTATATTATTAATAGGTTTCTCATTATACCCCTTTTAAATAAAACCCCTTATGGGTTATATAATGGTAGAAAGCCAAAAGTTAATTACTTAAGAGTTTCTGGTTGAAAGGTTTTCATTCTTAATACAAAGGAGAATTAGATAGGTTTGCATCCAAAAGTGATGGATGAATTTTCCTTGGATATTCAACATCCAATAAATCATTTACGGTATTTTATAAAAGTACCATAATTATGGAAGAATATATACATGTCATATTTGATAAAATAGATCCACATAAACCTAATACTTCTTAAGAAAACCTTGAGGATGACCTTTCAAATTTAAACATCAATGGTAAACCTAGTGATAATTTTTTCAAACCTGCTGTAGAAAAATCACTGAGTTTTGAGTAGTTGTTTGAAGTAGAACCTATAGATGTAAACAAAGTATCAAATACTTCTATTACTAGATCCATTAGGACTCATAGAGAACATCCCTTATATGTAGTGGTTGGAGACCAAGATAAAGGAACTAGGACTATAGATTCTCTTAGAAATAAAGTTGAACGTCAATCCTTTTTGTCACAACTTGAACCTAAGAACACCACAGAAGAAATAAATGATGAGTTCTAGGTAATGGAAATGCAAGAATAATTGAATCAATTTGAAAGAAATGGAGTATGGGAACTATTATAAAGGCCTAAGAACTTCTTGACCATTGGCACTAGGTGGGTGTTTAGGATTAAGGAAGACGAGTTAGGAACTATAATTAGAAATAATGCAAGATTGGTTACATAAAGATATATCCAAGAGGAAGGTATTGGCCATGAGGAAACCTTTGTACCAGTAGCTACACTTGAAACTATCAGAATATTTCTTGCCTATATAGCACATTTGGATTTCAAATTATATCAAATGGATGTCAAGAGTGTATTCCAAAATGGTTATATTATTGATTGTTTTTTTGTAGAACAACCCCTAGACTATGGATATTAATTTTGACATGTCCCTATAAATTGTGATAGTACAAGTGCTATAAAAATTTCCAAGAATATTTTGTCTCATTCAAGGATAAAACATATTGATATAAGACATCACTGTTTTAGATACCATTTCCAAAAAGGTGATATAGCTCCTAAATTCATTGGTATTGAACATCAACTTATTGAAATATTCACAAAGCCACTGAAATTTGAGAGAATAAACTATATCAGGCATGAACTTTGAATGATAAATTTTTCTTAGTTCTTTATTCTTAAATTTATTTTATTTTTAGTAGAAGTAAATCACAAAGTCTTGCTACCATGGCTTGTTACCATAGCTATGCTACCATGATTCCTTGCTACCATAGGTATGATATCATGGAAAGCTGATGTTTGGTTTCTATTATGGTTGTGCTACCATGCATGTGCTACCGTGCCAATGTTATCGTGTATGCACTACCATGGAATGTTGTCATGGTGTGCTATCATTTTCATGATACTATTAGGACCTACCATTTGGATAATGCAATACCAAATACTATCACTTCTTCATTTTTAATTAAAATTATTATTTCACTGAATTTATTTTATCAATATTATTTTTATTTAAATTTAATTTTTAAATCCCTAAATGATAAAAATCCTTAAATAAGAGTCTGGATTAAAACTATTTCTCATGAACGCCCTTTTGAAACATCTCTTTCACTCCCTACCCATAACCCTTAACCTTCAACCTCCCACCCTCGAACCTGTGAAAAAAAATTTAAGAGTGAATTTTCCTGGTGGATCTCCTAACGAGTTGCGTCCTTCAAATAAATCTAGAGGATAATCGAGTCAATATGTCAAACCGAAAAATCCTCAAATTGAATCCTAAGTTGTTATAGTTGAGAAGGAAGTCGATGATTCTTAGTTATCTTCAGTAAAGTCTCTTGTTTAGAAAGTGATTTAGGACCAAGGATGGGTAGAATGGTTTTCAAGGAATGATAGACCATTCTACCCTAGGTTGATTTTTGATTTCTAACTATTTTCCAAATATCAATTTAAAGAGAAGAAGGATGTAATCAAAATAATGGTGGATGGAAAAAATATTGTATTTTCTTTAAAACAATGGGATAAGTGTCTGAGAGTTCCTCATAAAAATATATATAAGGATTATCAAGGTTCCTTTCCCATTAATTGTGAGAAATTTGTGATCGAGGGCATTCTTATTGAGCTCAGAGGGAATGCCACCATTATAAGACCTATTGTAGTGGATTTAGATGGAGAATATCAGTTGTTCTTCAAGTTCATCCAACATATATTTTATCCCATCTGAGAATCTGAGGATACCGCCTATCACTAGGGCTTTAAAAGAACAAGAAAATAAATTGAAAACTTTGGCACCCTTGCTCAAGATTTTTATATAAGAGAAGATGTAATTTTTCATATCAATGGAGCATGGTGGTAGGGCTATTATCTAGTTTCTAGAGTAGATGGTGTCATTTCTCCACACCACCAGAATGGAAGTTATAGCACCAACAACCATTCCCATGTCAGCTTCTATTCATGCACCCCTTTCAGTACCTCTTCAGACCACCCCCATTATTGTTAGTCCTTTTGGACTTGCGGCTATTGAAGTCGGGAGGCATGTCAGGCCAATTGCTTCTTATATAGTGTTCAGGACTCCTACACCTCCTACCTCCACTTCTTCTCCTCATGTTTCTTGAAAAGGAAAGGACCTAGTGGAACCTACAACTATCTGTGATGAGGATTCTTCTTTAGACTCAGATTAGGCTTTGATAAGGATTTTTTTATTTCCCTTTTCTGATGTACTATGTTAACTTTAATTTTTAATGAAAATCAACTCTATTTATTCATAATTATATCATTTATTTATTTTAATATTATTTATATTTTTTTATAATACCAAAAAATCAGAGTAATACTGTATGGAATGAATCATGAATATGAATTGAATATGTAATTTGACTAATAATCATATTATATTCATTGTATTCTTTTATTAAACCTTTTTTATGGTTATTAATAGTTATTAATTTCATGATTTGTGATCATCAAAAAGGGGAATATTATTGTCTTAGTCCACAACTTCCTTATTTTAATGATCCTAAATTGTGTTTATTATATTTATAATAAGTTTCATGTTTTAGGATTGTTAACTCTTTTCTAGAAAAAATGATAAAATTAGCTAAATCTTGAACCTACCATGACTACCTACAACTAGTTGTACCAAGCTACCATTAGTTGAAATCTGCTGCCACTATAATATACTTTTGTAACATCTATCGCTATTTTAAGTGTTTCTATCATTGAGATTTTCTACCACTAAGTATTGCTACCACCAAGCACTGCTATCGTCAAATGATGCTACCATCAAGGGAAGCTACCACCAAGATCTACCACTACTATTATTTCAAGTACATGAGCCTCAACCCAGTTGGTGAGGTATCCTTAAGTGAATCCACAAGACCCATGTTCAAAACCAGGTAGAGGCATATTTCCAGGGGGTACTGTAGCAATACTGTAACAGTATTGTATATTGTGCGGGTACTGTAGTAGAACTGTACACTGTGTGGGTACTGTAGCAGGCACTATAGTAGTTAATGTGCAGGTATTGTTCGGTACTGTAGAAGTTGGAACTATTCACCTTGGACCACCAGTTTGGTCTTGGAGTCCTTAAGGCTTTAGGGCCACCCAGGCCTTTGGGTCAGTAGGGCTTTCGGGCCACCTTTAAGGCCCTCGGGCCACCTCATGGCCTTCGGGCCACATGCAGTTGCCCCAGACACACTACAAAAAGGAGCAGGCCCGGAAAAGGATTCAGAGAAGGTGCACTCACCAGAACAGAGCCAAATGGATTGTCTAAATGAGAGGGTATGGCTATGCCATCGGTACCAGCTTGTGCTTGCACGGGAAGCCTAGTCAGACGGCCATGCAAAGGTGGAGAGCTATTATCATGATGCAGATGATGGGGAGGGGAAGTTCCTTGTAGATAGTCTAGTTGAATTCCCTAAGACCTTCGGGTTATGTAATCTTCTAAGCCTACGGTCCTTGTAATCTCTCAGCCTACGGGACTTGTAAGGGTTCCCCCTCATCCCTTGAAAGGGGAGTTATCAAAAATCAATAAAAATGAAGGCCTTCGGGCCATTCGGACTATTATTTCAAACTACTACCACCACCGCCAGTTCAAGAAGCTACCATCAAGAGCTCATACTACCAAGATCTTTCCACCACCAAATCTTCTACCACAACTATTCAAAATTAAATTCAAACTTAATTCTTCCAAAAACTAGATTAATACATTCAATTAAAGTCATAGTCACATAGATTTAAGAATGATTATTATTAAATAACTTCACCTATAATTTAATGAAAATTTAGACTTTCTAGATCGGTCTCTTAGTATGAGGATTATGCTCATTATATTATTTTCCTGCAATAGATAATTGGATTTTATGGAATGCTATAAATTTAGAGGAACCCCTCGTGCATGTGAATGATATACAGTGAAAAGGTGGAAAAATACTGACCAGTTGGATGATTTAACAACTTATATTATCATACTGTTTGGCTATTTTAGTACCTTCTGTGAACTAAGGAGTTTCCTGAACTTCCATGACACTCTTTTTTTGTACACTTTCTATACAAACTCGGTTGATCCCTTTCAAATAAAAATTCAAGGACTCCTAAAAAACTGAAGCTGGTCATACTAAGTTGCATCGAATATTATCAATCTCTTTATTCTCTACTCTTTATTTTTTAACTTATATTTCAAGATATGTTTTGTTTTTCTATGTTTATCTGCAAACATATACTCCTATACTAAACTAGATAGTGCTAGGCACTCTCTTTCATTTATTTTCATATGTACTCCCATATAAACCTGTGGAAGATTATGTATAGCCTGTACTGCCTGTGAGTAGTAGTTTTTCATTTATTTATCCCATGTAAAACTATAGAACATGATCTATGAAGCTAGGATAGACTTGTATGCTATTGTGTAAAACCTGATCTAGGTTGTGGATCAGTTTATTGTATAATAAAATGATTTGTAGTTGGTGATTGCCAAGTGGAGGGTATTGTGTCTTGGCTTGAGACTGAACCCCTTGTTTATTTCTAATATGTGATTTTCTATTTAGTTTATTGTGTTTAAAACCAAATTAATTTGGGTTTTCTAAACTAAATAAAAACATTACTTTGATAGTTAACTTTAATTTGTGTTTTATATATAGTGTTCAATACAAGTATATTGGTTTCAAAAGTTAAATTATTTCCAATATTATTTTAATTGAACTGTGATCAAGATTTTGAGAATCTATTCAAAAGATCAAATTATAAATTTCTAAAATTTTAGTTAACTGGGCATTTTTCAAGAAATTAGGGGATTTTTTTAAAATTATTTTTAATATAAATTTTATTTGGAAACTCAAACCACCCCCCCCCCCTCTTGAGTGTTCTACTCCAACCAACAAAATTCCTCTAAGGCCTACAGGCCATGTAATACTTACGCCTACAGGCCTTGTAAGGGTTCCACCTCACCCCTTAAAAGGTGGATTATCAAAATCAATAAAAAATGAAGGCCTTCGGGCTATTGGATGGATTATCATCTTCTTATTCCTTGGTACTTAACCTATTAGGGGTGTGTTTACATTAAATGGGATGGTTATTTAAATTTTCAGTAGTCACTCATATGGTGTTTCATAGAAATATATGGTGGCGTCTTACTTGGCTAATTCCCATTAATTGATAAAACACCTTTTTTCTACTTTATGAGGTTTATTTTTATGAAGTTTCAATTAAGTAAAATACTAGTTACAACCTAAATAGTGTTTTCCTCTATATCTCAAAATTGACATTTTCATAAACCGATCCCTATTGTGAGAACTTATGGCTAAATAATTTTTTAAAAGGAAATTCTAAGATAATTTTCCTAGAATGTTATGTGATGAAAACTAAATAGAGTTTCAAGTATAGTTTCCTCTATCACTGATACTTGACATTGAATATATATGATCCTCCTTGATGCTTATAATAAAAGTGAAGCGATGTAATGGTTTAAATACAACCTTTTGTGGTTTTGATAATGAAGAACCCTTGTGTAAGGGTTAGCTTTAGATTTTCCTTAAGTTTACTTGAATGGGGATGTGGATGTTTCCTGTAGGTTTCAATGGCCTTATTTTGCTTCTTTGTACCTAAAGGATCAGCGGTAGAGCCTAGTGACCTTTTTAGGAATGAATATAGATTTAAAGTTGATGCCTTGTGTAAATGATGGGTTAACCCATTGTGGTAGTGCCCTTGGAAGTGGGAAACTAGTAGGATTTTGAGAAGAGTTTCTAGTCACAATGAGTGTTTTCCATTTAACCATTTAAGTTGGGTAGAACTCTAAGTTGATGAAACGACACCCCCGGTAGATGGGTGGTTGTCTGGTAAGTTGAACCTTAAGGGGGTATTGTCGTATATGGATACTCAGTGAGTGTTAACTCTTATCCCTTTGTGTTGATGTTGTGACCCTCTAGGGAGCACTCTCCTATGAGGATGCTCGGAGAGGATCGGGTCCTAGTAGTTCAATGTTTGGTAGGTTATGTCGTTACACCTATGTTGACTGATTTTGACCCTTTTGGGTTGATGATCTTTTACCTTTATTCAGTTTTACCTCTTTTAGAGAGAGTGTACATGCATGTTAGATTACATGTAATATAGGACCTTAAATAGGATATGGTTCTCGTGCAAGTGAACTTAGGGATAGGTGGATAGACCTAGCGAATCTATTTGGAGTTTTGATCAGTAGGGCTAGGTGGGAGACCTAGAAACCTTTATCCTTGAATCAGACTTTAGTGAGTCAATGGCATTTGGTTTGATCAAGGGTGACCTATGAGAGGGGTTATCCTGGGTTTATGAATGACTTAAAGGAAATTAGTTTGGTTTTATACTCATTTCAAGGATGATGTATGGTGGGTTCTCGAGTTTTGTGAAGTAGGCATGGTGATGCATACGGTTTTGGGGGAATCACCTAGGGTGCTTGTGTATTGAGATTGGCTTTGATGGGTAGGATTGTTTGAGTGACAAGTCTTGTTGGTCGGTGGTTGTGTGGTTGATGTTTTAATTCTTGAAATGACATTGTGTGATGGATGGTCAAAGCATGGCAATTGACATTTTCTTCACATGGTATTATCACATCACAAGGCATACGTGCAGTTATGAAATTGAAATACCCTAAAATGTGCCTATCAAAAGCCAAACAAACAAGCCTTGTCATACCGGGTCAAGGTCCAATTATCCCTTACCGCACCAGGTCAAGGGTTACATATCACAATCAATAACACCACACACCAAGTGAGCCACTGAGGTGGAAATCATATAAATCTTAATCTAAGCAAAAAAGCAAACAGCAATTCCCACCCAAGGCAACTTGATCCATCCCTCGTACCTGGGGCTGCAAGCACCCAACCACAAGCTAGAAACCCAGTTCCATTAACAACCTACCTCCAGTCTACCATATCCCAAATAGTAAAACTAGCATAAATAAAAAGAGAAGTCTCAAACTCATTAGTAGTCAGCAAAGCAATGCTACTAAATCCCCGTCAAGAACTCATCTGATACCACTTTGTAACGACCCGGACCCGAACAGCCACCCGAACACTGCTAAACGGGTCGGGTGCTACTACCTTAGGCACACCTCCCCAAATGCCAAAGGCTGCTGACTAGCAGCGAGGGTCTGATAGGTATAGTGGGGAGGCTATACCCTCTCGGAGGATAATAATGACGGTACTGGTCCGAGTATAACAGTAAAGATGCAGTGGAATAAAAGAATCAGTAGACTCAAACCAAACCTACAGAGCAGAAGCATAATCAATATAGATAAATAACAGAAGCAATAAATATAACAACAGCAACGGGAATAAATACAACAGCATGCTGAACACATGTAACTACCACTGAACAATAAAACATGCATCCAAAGCAGGTCAGACATATCTGAATATAAAAAGGGCACCAATGGATAACCAACAGTAGCTAGAACAAGTAAGCATGCTAATACAGTAAAGGAAACAAAACAAGATAAACTCCACCTTGGTAAGACCTCAAGGTCCATACCATCTCCATGCAACAACTAACGCAGCCCAACTCCTGAAGCTTGCCTCATTCCTGCACGCAAATCCATAAAGTTTGTATGCGTCCTGAAGGGCCCGTGTAGGGTGTGAGACAAATCTCAGTAAGATACCACCCAACGGTGTGTATCTGATATATGTGTTTAAGCAGGCATGCATTTATAAGGAAAATAGTAAACAGTACGATGCACAAATAAACACAAACTCCACTGGTGCTCAGCGGCCACCATGGAGTATCACCTGCTTCGGCCAACGCCGGAAATCTCTGTCGTGTAACCTGGCACCATGTTCCCCCTGACACCGCGTGTCTCAAGTACCAACATCCCGAAGGCACGCCCAAGAACAGTAACCCGGAACCTTGTACCTCCTAACACCTCGTACCTCAAGTACCGACGTCCCGAAGGCACGCCCAAGAAGTAACCCGGAGGAACAGCGATGTCTGTCCTCAAAATAAATAACCAGAGGGACAACGATGTCTGCCCTCAAATAAAGTAACCGGAGGGACGGTGATGTCCGCCCTCAAATAAGTAACTGGAGGGACAGCGATATCTGCCCTCAAATAAGTAACCGGAGGGACAGTGATATCTGCCCTCAAATCACGGTGAGCCTCGACCCCCAACCCGATAGCCTCAAAGCTATCCCCTCGAGGCTCCTCACCTCCCATGTGGCTTTTTACGGTAATCACACCCAACCAAAGTACCTAAACCGCATCTACGGGGGCCTCTACCCACACGAGTGGTCAAAACCACCTCATCACGGAGTATCTTTGTGTGCACACTACTCAAGTTCCGGGTGAGCGGTAATCATCGAAATAGTACATAAGCCACCACACATCTAACACCTCATGTCCATGTGACCATGTCGCTCAAGTCTGGTTGTCTTGTCATCCCAGTAACTCGGGTCATGCCCAACCTAACAGTCGCACTACCTTAAGCCGATGTTCATGATGCCCAATCTCATGGTCAAAACCACCCAAAGTAACCCAGGCCAAGCCCAACCTGTGATTGGCATCACTCAACAATATTCGGGTCATGCCCAACACCACCCAAGGGGTCCAGCAGATGCAATTCAGCAATTACATATAAAACACATTTAAACAGAACAGATAACAGGCAAAACCATCTAAACAGATGAATTGCACTAAGCAAGTGTTGTCCCATACCAGTACTGAAGTTTCTAAGGTCTCCAACAATTCATATCAAGGTTTAAATAACTAAACCAAACAGTTTAAACCAAAACAATTCAAGTATTATCATTTTGGACACCCCGACCAAAATGCCCCATGTGAGCAACGGCCTCTCACCCGGCCCCGCTCAATCAAGACAGGCCAAAAGGGCATACCCAAAGGTATCCCATATGTCTAATAAGAAATTTAAATAAGTAGTAGCAGATAAATTAGGGTCTCTCTCAAAATACTCGAATACGCGCCATAGGCCGCGCCACCCAAAGGTCTACAAAAACACAAAAGAAGATATGCACCACCTACCTCGTACTAGTACGATGTTACTCCTCCGATGATAGCCTCCAATTAGGTCTAAAACACGGTAGATCTACAAAAGAATCAAAACCGCTCAAACCCCAAAAACTCGTTCTAGAACAGAAATCAAGAAAACGGATCAAGGGGAATCAAGACCTTACCGAGGGGGTTCTAACGCATCAAACGATGTTCGAAACGGGGTTCGGACGAAGATCCAGGAATTATTTGAAGGTTTGGCCAGCACTCCCTGCGCGAGCCACAAGAGGGAGGAAGAAAAGAGAGAAGAATGGGAAATCTCGAGTGGCCCGGAACTTAAAAACCCTAACTTTAAGTGGCCGCACGGTTACCCTGCACGGTTTGGAAAATCGTGCACCAACCGTGCGGTTGCCACTACCTCACCCAAGAACTTCACACGGCCATCCTGCACGGTTTGACAAACTGTGTGCCGCCCGTGCGGAGCCCACTGTCTCACCCAGAGACTTCGCATGGCTTGTCTGCACGGTTTGTTCAGACTGTGCGCCAATCGTGCGCACCTGCATTACCTCCCCAACTTTTAAAAGTTTTTCCCCAAAAACAAGTCAAAAATTTCAAATAGGGTCAAGATTTGACTCATTCTAAAAACCCGAGTTCTTATAACCTAGGCCAAAGACCTCCTGCACCCATGCACACGGGATCCAAGCCCGATGGCTTAACTGGCATACATCTCCAACCCACCTGCCTCTAACCCACCTTCCTATCAATAACCATGGATTTATTTATGGTATATCATTTCCATCAAAGGGCCTGAGATATCAACTTTCGTTAAGGAACTGAAGGGACAAATCCTTTCTCGCATTATTCATTAATGCAATATTACTCGTGACGCACTCAACGCATCCTACCTCGCCGCAAACATATGTCGTCGCGGTTTTCGTCAATACATCAAAACACATGACTTATAATACTCATTAATAATAATCTTAAAGTCTAAGGATTAATACATAGGTTCGCAGATAAAAACATGTAATGACACATATAAATGTGGATTTTCTACTGGTGGGTCTTGTTTTTATAATATCCTACACTGGATATTACCAAGGGTGTACACCATGAGAAGGTGCCTCAAAGTCCTATGAGTTTCCACCCCTGATATCCTGTAACATTTGTGTACCTCAAATGATTTCATCCGGCTATAGAATATATATTTAAGAATATTGTCGTGACACTTCTGGATTCTCATCATATCGGGGAACTGCTATGACTTTTTAGTGCGACAACTACTTTTAAAACATTATCACATACTATGTTGCGCAGAAGAACAATCATGATATGATATATAGTTTATTAAAGGGTGGGTTACACTACAACGCAGTTATGCACACTATAAAAAATGAACAAAGAAACGGCCCGGGGACTCCACCCTGCGGTCGGCGCCCCCAACCCCATCCCCCTGCCACCCAAGCCGCATGTGGGGGAAAAGTTTATTAATATTCAATACAATCAATACAGGTTATCATAAAGTACACAAAAGTTGGTTTTAGGACACAAACTCCAACAAACTCCCTCTTGCACTAGAGCCAGCTGCTAACAACCTTTAGTCTGTTAGCTCTCACATGATACTCATGTTTCTACTGAGATAGACCCTTAGTCAAGGGGTCCGCTGTGTTTTCTTCTGCGGGAACTCTACTTACTGCAACTTCACCCCTCTGAGAAAAATCTCTCAAGAGGTGATATTTTTGGAGTATGTGATTTATCCATTGGTGTGACCATGACTCTTTTTCAAGAGTCATTGTTGTAGTATTATCACAGTACAATGTGCTAGGGGATTTACTGTTAGGTACTACATCAAGCTCCTGAACAAAGTTTCATATCCAAACGACTTCATTGGTTGTATTAGAAGCCGCTATATACTCAGACTCCGCTGTAGAATTAACGACAACTGGCTGATTTGAACTCTTACAGCTCACAACTCCTTTGTTGAGACAAAAAACATATCCTGACTGTGAATTAAGATCATTCTGATCTGTCTGAAAACTAGCATCAGTATAATTCCTGATGACCAGCTCCTTGTCTCCTCCGTACATCAGGAAAATATCCTTAGTTCTTCTCAGATACTTGAGAATATCTTTAACAGTAGACCAGTGATGTTCTCCTGAATCTGCTTGATATCTGTCTGCCTTACTCAATGCATAAACAACATCAAGTCTAATATATAACATGACATACATGATTGATCCTATCACCGAAGCGTATGAGATCTTACTCATTCTCTCTTTCTCCTGTTGTGTCTGAGGACACATTTTCTTAGAAAGATGTATACCATTTGACATTGGAACCAATCCCCTCTTGGATTGTTCCATTATGAATCTCTTTAGTATTTGGTCAATATATGTACTTTGACTTAATCCAAACAGCCCCTTAGATCTATCACAGATGACCTTGATCCCTAGAATATAGGTCACTTCACCTAAGTCTTTCATGGAGAAACACTTGTTCAACCAGTCCTTAACAGAATGTAAGACTGGTATGTTGTTTCCAATAAGTAATATGTCATCAACATGTACTACTAGGATAAAAGTTGCATTTCCACTAAATCTCTTATAAATGCATGACTCACATTCGTTCTTAATAAAACCAAATTCTTTTATACCTTCATCGAATCGAATGTTTCATGACCAGGATGCTTGCTTCAATCCATAAATGGATCCCGACAACTTGTAAATTTTTTTGGCATCACCTGGAGTCACAAACCCATCTGGTTGTGTCATATAGACATTTTCTCAAAGGTTCCCATTAAGGAAAATAGTTTTTGACATCCATCATCCAAATTTCATAGTCATGGTAAGCTGCTATAGCAAGTAGAATTCTGATGGATTTAAACATGGAAACTGGTGAAAAGGTCTTATCGTAGTCAATTCCTTGACGTTGTTTAAACCCTTTAGCCACTAGCTTTGCTTTATAGGTATTTCCTTTACCTTTCATATTCGGGTTTCTCTTGAATACCCATTTGCACCCCCCACAGACTTTACATCAACTGGTGCATCGATCAGAACCCAAACTTGGTTCTGATACAGGGAATCTATTTCAAAATTCATGGCTTCTTGCCATCTTGCAGCTTCTGAGTTTTCTACTGTCTCTTTGTAGGAGAGAGGTTCATCATTGTCAACCAATAATGAGTCACCATCTTCGGTGACTAGAAAACCACATCTTTATGGTTCTGTTACTTCTATTGTGCTCCTACATAGTATTTGTGTTTCATGAACTACTTCCACGGGGACCTGTGAAATCTGTTACTTTTCCAACTCTTGTGTATCTTGAGCATCAATTTCATCGTAGTCAATCTTGCTCTAACTATCCTTTTTGGGGATGTGCTTCCTCTCAAGAAAAACGATTTGTCTGACGACAATCACTTTCTTGTTTGAGGGGTTGTATAGGCAGTATCCCTTTGTTTCCTTAGGATACCCTATGAAGATACACTTTGTGTATCGGGGTGCTAGTTTTTTGCCTGATAAGGTCTTAACAAATGCCTCATAATCCCATACATGTGTATGCGACAAAATGAGTTTTTTTCCATTCCATAACTCGAAGATAATTCCATTTGTCGCTTTAGTTGGTACTCAGTTTAATGTATATGCCACAGTTTGTAATGTATATCCCCAAGAGGATAATGGAAGGTCTGCATGACTCATAACCAACCTTACCATGTCTAACAAGGTACAGTTTCTCCTTTCACTAACACCATTCCACTATGGTGTTTAGGTGGAGTGAGTTGAGATAGAATCCCAAACTTCCGTAGAAAGTCGATAAACTCTTATATTCACCACCTTGATCAGATCAAAGATTCTTTATCCTCTTTTCAAGTTGATTCTCTACTTCATTCTTGAATTCTTTGAATTTATGAAAGGATCTGGACTTATACCTCATCAAGTAGACATAGACATATCTACTTAAGTCATCAATAAATGTTATGAAGTAAGAATACCCACCTCCAGCTTCTATTGGAAATGGTCCACACACATCAGTGTGTACCAATCCCATAAGCTTCGTGGCCCTTTCACCATGTCCATCGAATGACGGTTTGGCCATTTTCCCTTGTAAACAAGCATGCCATATTTCAAGTGGTTTTAGCTCAGAAGAGTCTAAATAACCATCTTGACAGAGTTTTGTCAAATGCTTCTCATTTACATGACCAAGATGGTGATTTCATAATTGAGTGTTATATGAGTCGTGTGAACATGATTCGTTATCTATTTTCAATACTTTGTTTTCATAATTTAATACATAAAGATCGTTATTTAAATGCGTCATACCATAACATATGTTGTCTTTATAAAAGAAACAACTTTTATTTCCAAACTTGAAGATAAAACTATCGACATCTAAGCATGACATAGAAATTATGTTCTTGGTTACAGTTGATACATAATTACAATCCCTTAAAACCGATATCATTCTCGTTGGCAATGAAAGGTGGTAGTCACCAATGGCTAGAGCATCCAGTCTCGCACCATTGGCAGCTCGCAAATCCACCTCTTCTCTTGCAATCTTTCAGAATCTACTTAGTTCCTACATTGTGATACAGATGTAAGCATCACAAGGTGTATCTAATACCAAATGTGTAGATATTGAAATATTATACTCGATAATGAACGCACATTTAGCTTCCCCTTACTTCTGGGTGTAGTTCCTTTCCTCTTTCAGTGGCCTTGCTTTCCACATGCAAAACATACTGCCTCATTTTCCTTGCCCTGCCTCTGGATCTTCCTCTTCTTGGAAGGACGGTGCTCGGGAGCTTTAGACTTGTTATGAGTCTTAGTGCTCTTCGCTTTGTTCTTCATTCTCTTATTCATCATAAGGACCACGAGTTTATCACACCCCATGTCCTTATCCACTTGGTGAATCAAAGTAAGAAGTTCTGAAATACTCCTCTCATTATTGCTCATTTATAATCAACAATAAAACTGGAGAAGGTCTTTGGTAGTAAGGAAAGTATGATATCTGTGTGCAATTCATCTGGGAATCTAATCCCTAAGATTTCTAAGCGTTCAATGTAACCAATAAGCTTGACTATATGAGGCTCAACTGACGTAGATTCTCCAAACTTATTTGTAAACAAAACATGGAGATCTCGTATCTTTCTTATCTCACCTTCTTTTGATAGAGATCCTGAAAGTGATACATCATTCTATATGCATCCATGTCCTCATGTTGGCATGAAACATTCAACATATGTAGCATTGTTCAAATGTTTCTCATATAGAGACAACACTTCCTCACTAGCCTCATTATCAGGCGCATCAAGAATAAGTTCTTCTGGCACATATAATTTCAGGATAATGTGCAAGCACCTTTACCACTCTTGGAAATTTGTGTCAGTGAGAAGACTATCATTTTCAACTATGGATCACAATGATATGTTTGAATTCATTTTATTGTTGTTTCTTCAAGTAAGGTGAGCAATGATTTAGTACTTTATCTAATAAATTTTTTGATAAATAAATAAATATTATATTCATTAATCTCCCACTATTTTATCGAAGCCTAATCGCCTTCACCATTGGCTTTAGAATATCCCGTTGTTTGGACATTCTAGTGGCAATGATCCATGTTCTCCTTCTCATTACCTCAACTTTGGTTGATCAAACAATTTGAAGGGTTTTAGATAGATATTCCAAATGTCAACCGCATTAACTCACAGTTCATTGATCTGTTGAGTGGACTCCCCAATCCTAAAATCCTTAAATTGGATTTCCTCAACCCTTGCATCTCAGTTACACCTCATTTACACCAAGTTCAGCTTTGACAGTCAACCCTTGATGTGAACTAAGTTAAGTCAATCCAAACTTCATGTTAGAATTCCCTAATAATTGAAAGCACCTCAACTTTGACTGGTCAAACACTTTGAACTATGGTTCGATTTTAACTGAAGTAGTGGAAGACTATACCGACTTAATATATATAATCGAGGGATTTTATCTTTTATGTGTAAATTTCCAATTATTATCTTTATTATATGTTTGTTAATATTAAGTGGATTTACTTAAGTGATTAACCCTGTCTAGATAATATTTATGCATAAGCTAATATATTTTAGTTCTATCTTGCATGCTTGGTAATTCGTTAATTCATGTGATCGCGAAAAACATTCATAATGAAATAACCATGCAACTTGACATAAATAAAATAATAATGCGGTATAATCATGAGCTTTTACTAATAATTAGTTTATCTAGCGGATGATAAACTAACCGCCGGCCTAGGGGAAAAAACTCCTTAAATCAATTAAGGTTCGTGTTACAGCTTTCCACCTGTTTACCTATGTATCTATCTTGGATTTGTTTCGCCTCGACTCCGAACTTGAACCGCCTCTACTAGCTTGGGAGCTCCATCCATTACATATTCTTTTACTCACACGCATGTAATGGGAAGGAGTTTACATAAAAGAAACTATGGGCACGCAGACCCTTACATAATAAGGGTGAGATGACACATAGACCAACAATTTAATTTAATAATAAATTAAATGAAACCAATCACATATAATGGTTTGGTCTAGGCTCATGATCGTTCATATGCATGCAACGAATTACACAATTAATAAAATTAGAATTCAATTTTTAATTGTTTTTATTTAAGATAAATCACGCTCAAATCAATTAATTATCCATCATAATTTTAAACAAATTAAATAAATTTATTTAAAATTAACTGCGTACAATAAAAAATGTATCTTGGAGACAATACGATAAGTACCCATCCAAACTGCCCAATATGTATTATACTCGTATATTATTTACTCTTACGACATGTGGCATACATGACTTATCATATACTTTCATGACGTGTACTATCAACTTAATGATTACACAAAATACATGATTTTTCTGTCATGTGTTATGCTTCAATACACGTAGAGTAATGACTATAATACGACTCATACATGATATGCAGATCCGAACATTACGCAAAAATTAATTAAACATTTATATATGTTAGAGAAAAAGAGTGGAGACCAAATACCCAAGGTTCATCTCTAAAGGAGGCTTTGAGGTTATTTTATGATGAATAATAAAGACCACATCAGACCACAAGTTCGATTAGGATGCAGACTCCAATACTCCCCCTCAAGCTAGGTGTGCTTTGCTTGAACACATAAAGATGAACAAAACAATCAAAAAACACTGCAAACACTCCCTCTCAAGCTGGACATACCCAGCTTGATTACAAAACAAGACAAAACAAAGAAAAGATAAACCACCATGAATGTTGCTCCCCCTAAAAAAGGTAATGGATGATGCTGCTGAAAAAGATTGGTTGCCAAGCCGCACAAGCGGAGCCGGTCGACAGAGCGCCGGGAAAGCCGCACGGGCGGGCCGGTCGTCAGAGGCGCCGGGAATACTGCATTGGCGGTGACGGACGAGGCAACCCCGGGAATGCCGCATTGGAGGTGCCGGTCGAGGGAGCGTCGGGAATGCCGCACAGGTGGGCCGGTCGTCGGAGCCACCGGGAATACAGCAGAGGCAGGGAGGCCGGAAAATCTAGAGGAGGCGGATGAAATCGGTGGGGAGGGCTGCCTCACAGAGGAACAACGAACGACGGGATCAGGACTCCTCGGTGTAGGGAGGGTCGAGGCAGCGAGATCTGGCGCTGTAGGATCTGTCGCGCAGGGAAGGCGGTAAGGAGGTGGTGCACAGATCTGACCGAAGCGGGGAGGTTGCTCGGATGCAGGAGGGAGGAGGCAGGATCTGGCTTCGGTGAACCCGGACAAGCCGGTAGTCGAAGAAAATGGTGGCCAGGCTCCCAAATTTGGTCGGGATGCAATCGTGCATGAGGGAGGAGGTGTGGTGCAACACGAACGAGCGTCAACATTGGGCTCAGCTTGATCCTCGTCGGCCGATGGTGATGAACTTGACGACGAGATGCAGTAGCGCAGGGCAGAAGGGATCGTGTAGGGAGGGAGCGACTGCCTGGAGTCGTTGTGTGCTAGGAGCGGCTGGCGATAGGGTCGTCGCATGAGGAATCGTCGCACAGGGGCGCATGGGAGGGATGCGCGGCCGGAGATGCCGCCGGTGAGGGGTCGATTCGGCCGGAGAGACCGGGGGATCGGGTTGTTGCACAGGGAGACACCGCCGTTGGTGAGGACAACGTGCGGAGGGGAGTGGCGATCCAGGAGAAGCCTGACGCGGTTGAAGACAGGGTCGTCCAGAGATCTCGAGCGACGCGACGTGGACAAGAGCTGTCGTTGAGCACACCAGGGAGGGAGGCGGGGCTGGGAAACCGCATAGGGAGGCCAACAAGGTATGCGCAAGGGCATCCGGAAGATGGCAGGAGGGGGCGACGATGATGGTGGCCAAAGGGCTGAGGGTCGCCCCCTCCACTGGGGGGAATTACTGGAAACCCTAAACGGGGAGAAAAAAATGGGAGGGAGGACTTGGGTTAGAGAACACCCTCTGATACCATGTTAGAGTAAAAGAGTAGAGACTCAATACCCAAGGTTCCTCTCTAAAGGAGGTCTTGAGGTTATTTTATAATGATTAATAAATACCACATCAGACCACAAGTCTGATGTAAGATGCAGACTCCAATAATATATATAAAACTCATCACATGATGTGTCCTATCAACTTAATGACCACACACAAGTACATGTTAATAAGGTTTGCACAGTATAATAAATTAATTTTAATTCTGTGTAATTTGGTAAAAGTACATGGCGTGTACATTGGAGCTACACGACGTGTATGTTTTCTCATCGTCTATCTGCGGCACACGCCTAGAGACTCGGCGTGTAACCTGCCACGAAAAAAGTTGTACACGGCTTGTACATGGGCTACACATCGTGTTGTCTCCATGTTACACGGTTATCAGTCAAGTAGGTTGTGTAAGAAGATACACGACCCGTTTGTGACTAAAGGACTACACGCCGTGTACGGAAGTTACACGACGTGTACTCTAGCTGACCGTGCACCAAACTGGCCCGGTCAACACGTGATGTATAATTAAATTAAATGCACCGCGTGTAATAAATGCACATGCCTTAAATTAATTCTGAATTAATTCTTAAAGCATTAAACACTGGTACGCGATGTGTACCTCCAGGTTACACGACGTGTACTCATGTGTTATCCGACCAGATTCCTCGACACTTGTGGATGAGATCTTTGAATTTATTTCATTCATAAAATTAATCGACTCGATTATATCTACGAGAAACGAAGAGGAAAAAGCAGATCTTGCAATTCAGATTAAAGAACGATTAAACTGGAATTGAAAACTAATTACTTATGCGTATATCAATCAATGATCTTTAAATAATTATAAATAATTATGTGACCCGCTCTGATACCATTTGAAGGTTCCAGACGCAACGAAAGCGTATGATGGGTCGTTCCCAACATTGATTTTTGTCATGACCGATGATCAATCTGAGATTTACACGACGATAAACGTCATGATCAACATATTTGAATCAAAGAATACAGACAATGGATAAACGGTAGAACCAAAGCGCATGATCATCACATATTATTTATAATTAATTTAAGCAAATAAAGAATTACCTTGTGAGAAATTCTTTCTTCATTGATAGATATGACAACGGATCTACGTTGTACTGTCATTGTGTTGTAGGAATCAAAAGCAGATTCCCTTTAGCGATGATCCACTTGTGTTCCACAAATCTCCGAATGTCGTCGTAGGAATCTTTGGGTGCTAGCACGACATATCTCATTGCTTGTGTCGTTCGCCTTTGATCACCCCGAGAATGGCTTCCAAAGGATTCTTTTTTATCTCTCTTGACTCAAGAGTGGAAGGTGGAGGAAGATCGCTCTCCGTTATTGGGAGTGCTCTTGGAGAAAGGAGCTCTCTAAGGCTTCGAGAGGATTCTTCGGATTCGTTGTGTAAACCTGGTACACCAAAACAAATGAATTGACTCACTTGAAAAATAATATAATTGAATTTATATACCACTAGAGTTAAAAATAAATAATTGCATAAGTGCCCTTTATTACCTATTTAATCTCCGCGGAACCCTATGTCAATAATAATAATATTATTATAATTTCTTGACACGCACAAAACTCACGAATTAAAATTAAATATTATTTAATCAAATAATATTCAATATATATTATTTCTTATTGGACCATTAAACTCGGTCCGTCATTCCTCCACAATATTTATCGAGCCTTGAATAATGACTTTATTTAATAAGTAAATATCACTACATTATTCGCTAATAAATAAATAAATATTATATCCATTAAATAAGAATTAAATATTTATTAAATATTCCGCTTACATAATATTCTCTCAAATAACTGGTGACAGAATATATGCGATCAAACAAACATGAATAATTATTAAACCATGTGCGAGAGTAATATTTATTCAACTTGTTAAGTAATAAATAATAATATATTATTTAACTGAGATTCTGGATACACTTAGTCTGTGACCCTATAAGCCTGTTTCTCAGAGGCATTAGGTGAAGCAGAATGTTAGCGTCTAGCAACATGCTAAGACACCCATAGAGAAAGAAGTTAATGTCGCAACAGCATAATACTTCATACGAATGCTTACTGTGTAATGTAATCCCTTTATCACGATATCTATAATCAAGCAAGTTGCATGATGGTGCTATCAACCTATGTGCTCTGTGTTTTTTTTTTAATTTTCAGAAATTGAACTTGTCTATAGAACACCATGACCATGAGTTTATTTAGGCTATATCATTTCAATCAAAGGATCTTAGATATCAACTTCCATTAAGGAAAAGAAGGGACAAATCCTTCCTCGCATTATTTATTAATGCAATATTACTCGTGACGCACCAAATGTATCGTTCCTCGTTGCGAACATATGTCGTCACGGTTTTCGTCAATACATCAAAACACACGACTTATAATACTCATTAATAATAATCTCAAAGTTTAAGAATCAATACACATGTCCGCAGATAGGAACATCCAATGACACATATAAATGTGAATTTTCTACTGGTGGGTCTCGTTCTAATAATATCATACACTGGATATTACCAAAGGCATACACTGTGAGAAGATGTCTCAAAGTCCTATGAGTCTACCTATGATAGTCTGTAACATTTGTGTCTCTCAAATGATTTCATCTGGCTATAGAACATATATTTAAGAACACTGTCATGACATTTCTGGGTTCTCATTCATAGCGGAGAACTGATATGACCTTTTAGTGCGACGATTACTTTTAAAACATTATCACATACCATGTCACGCAGAAGAACAATCATGATGTGATAATAAGTTTATTAATATTTAATACAATGAATAAAAGTTATTATAAAGTATACAGAAGTTGGTTCTAGGACACCAACTTCAACATAAATGACATCAATCATTTATTTGGATCGTATAACTCGAGTTATGGTGAATTTGGTTTCATCTCATGAATAGAAAATGCATGTTCACCATATGTTTTTTTCTTGCAGCTTCATTTTGGGTCACAGTGCTTTTTTTTATTTGTTATAAGTTCCCTTTCTAATTGTGATTTTCTTTGATAAGACTTCTTTGTCAATTCAAACAACAACAACAAACAAGCCTTAAACTCAATGAAATGGGGTCAACTACATGGATCAAACGTCGCCAATGAAAAAAAGGGAAAAAAACACACATAAAATGGAAAAAAAGAATTTTAGGCATATGATCCATGTATCATATAGAAACATGGAGCACTACTGTTAAAAAGTGGTTGTAAAAAATGTTGGGAAATTGTCAAGTATTGATGTATGATCCTGTCACAAAAAGCACACTTAACTATGAAACCTGCTTTGCTTATGCATGCATGGAATTATGAATGATAGTTAAAGTTGTCTCTTTAGGTGTCCTTTCGTGGCATATTTTTTGGGGGTACAGGCAGCAGGGACTGTATTTCTTAAATCAAGTATCACCACACAGGGTGACATCATGCTTTTCTTATGTTAATGCCACAGTAATATAGGAGTCTGATAGAGAACTTGTAATGTTTTGTGACATTTTTAAAATTTATCCTATTGCTATTGGTTTTTACACCTGACTTACTCAATGACTTATTTATCTTTTAAACCCTGCCATTCACCACCATTTTCTTCCTTTATACAGCTGATCTTTTGAACCATTCGTTTTTCTTGATGCTTAGATTCAGTGCAAAACTTTGGTCATCTTGCTGTGGGAACACATGAAGAGAGGAAAATATGGTTTGTCCAAGCACAGAAGCTGATTGGCCTGTGCTTATTTATCCTTGCACATCATTATAATTCATGTGAAGGAAATCATGATATTGCCCTTGCCACCTCTCTGGGAATTCGCCTGGTTGTTGTATTAACTGATTTGAAAGGGTGGAAGAGCATTTCCGCTGAGGCTATGCCAGATGCAAGCATAGCTGTGATGGATTTGCTTTATTTTATTAAAAGTAGACGATGTGCCCTATACAAATGCATTATGCATTATATTTGCAAACTTGATATTTCTTCTATATCTAATGTAAGTAATGTAGCACAGCCTGACGATCAGTTCTTGATTACTGCAAGTGCAATAACCATAGCCTTACAGCCATTTCACATTGCAAACGTCGACATAAACAATCCTAGTTCCTTTGATTCACAGTGTGCTGCAGAACAGTACTCTGTGTTTATACTCACAATTCCTTGGCTCTCACTTCGCGTACCTTCAGTTCTGCTACCTGCTCTGAGGCACAAATCCATCCTGACACCTTGCTTCATGGCCTTAATGGTAAGATGCACTGAATTTGAAGAAATGTCATTATTATTTTTGATTGAAACCTTCTTGGTGTTTTCTTATACAAATATCTTTCTACACTGTACTGTATCTCCCATGTTTTTTTGTTTTTGTTTACATCAGCGTATCAATGTGAGATTGCTCACTGTTGAGTCTGTACGTGATTTGATTTCTTGTATGAAATTTGACTTTAGGTTGCGATAGTGCATTTTGATACATCCGCATTTGGTATAGTGCATTTTGGTATAGTGCATTTTGATAGCAGTTGATGCCAATGAGTTCTGCTCACTCTGACCACATATTGAGGCCTTAGACATCCTCAATATGGTAGGGTCAGTCAGGTCCTAATGTGTTGGCTTTGTGATTTTTTTCACCGATTAAAACCTTGTTGTTCTAGTGTATTTTTTTGAGAGGGACATCTCTATACCTGCACATGGGCTGAACAAGGAGAAGACCTCTAGAACCCCAGTTGAAATAAAAAATTACGACACCTATTTAGCTGACCTAACATTTAATAACCGTAAGAATTTATCATCATAACCTGGCAGTAAATATTAAATTTGGCCTAAATCCGAATATTTCAGTATTTTAACTAAAGTTCCACGATGCCAAATATCATCTGACTAGCAAATACCCTTATAGAACAACAAGGTGGGCCTTAAGCCCAATATCCCATGTCATCTACAGCTGGCTGAATCGTGCTCAAATTGGAAGCTGCTATATGCATTATTTAATCTAAGGATCCTGGAACATAATAATTGCAGCCTTCTTAATGGACATGACTTTACCATGCAAGGCTTCTTTTGAAAACTTTTGTAGATATCGAAGGGGCTTAACTTCATTTTTTTTTTCCTCCTGTTTTGCGTTCATGCTCCGATTCATGATGGTTCTCATTATCCACTTTTCTTTTCTATGCCTCTATCCTGCTTATTGTATTTATTAGTTACATCTCTCATCTTTTTGTATGTGTTTTTTTCTTTTTATTCTTCCATATTTTATTTTCATTATGGAAAAAGTGTAAAAGATTTCTTTCTCCATTGTACTTTTGCCAAATCATCTACCCCATGACCCTGCATTTTTTTTCTTCAGCACCATCTAGTCTTTTTTTTTTAATTTGATCACAAATTGTAATTGCCATTGCAGAAAAAACAGTACTTTTTTTTAGATACAAATAACGATATAAGACTTGAGATAGATATGAAATACAAAATTTAAGCTAGACATATTCAAAAATAGACTAAACCTAGGTAGACCCATATCCTAATTATTTAAATACCCTATCACTCCTCATGTTGTAATTGTGCGGGCCACTCCCAATGTGGGGAGGAAGCTTGCGGGAGTCTCATTTGGCGGCAGCACCAATCCAGGCGGCTGCGGAAGTTTCTATGTCAGCAAGGAGGAGTCTCCTTTGGTGGGCAGCCGGCGGCGGGAGGAGTTCACATAGATAACCCAACTTCCTCTATAAAATGGGAATTAATCCTCCGTTTAGATCTGAGGAGGGAGAGATGTAACGGGTGTAATTTGTTGTTGTTGTAATCCTCCGACGTGTTTCCAGAGAAGAGAGAAATATAGAGAACTGCCCTTCCTCTCGTGGACGTAGGCTTTAAGCCGAACTACGTTAAAAATTTTGTGTTCCTCCGTTTTCTTCCCTGTGTGTTTTTCGGTGCCACGCAACCCCGCTGCGCCCCAACAAGTGGTATCAGAGGCGAGTTGGAGCAAACGGAGGTGAACCGGCGAGGCGATGACGATTTTTCCAGTGGCCGGAAAATTGAAAGTGGTCGGAAATTTTTTCCAAGGCCAGATCCGTGAAGAGGGCGGCGAGACGATTCCAACGGCGCAAGCGGCGATGAAAACGGAGTTGAAACGATCCCGGTAGGCTCGGTCAAAGTTTGGTCAAACTCGCGGGTGAACAGTACCCACGTGCCGGAGAAGACGGCACTGTTCACGCCGCCGGCGAGAATTCCGGCAAGATTCCGGTGGGAAATCCGGCGTGCCACGTCAACGCCGCATCAGCGCCACGTCAGCGGGTGATCTGGACCGTTGAACGTATTTTGACCTTAACTCAGACAATCGGAGTTCGTTTGCAACGATCCAAGAGTCGATTCCAACTATTTCAACCATTCCGGATGCATCCGTACGGTTGAAGTTTTGTAATTCACACTCCATAAGGTGGTTTTCAAAGGAGTGCGAAACGACGGTGGTGATCGTGTTTTGTGACAACGAGGATGATGTTGTTGTGGCACAACGGAGAGCGTTTGTTGTGGCGAGCCGCGACAACAGTGAACTCGAGTGGGGTTGTTGCTCGATAGGCTAAGTTGATGATGGACGACCAACGACTTTGGCGTGCGAGGCAGGATATAGGGCTCGTGGATGTGACCTGGCGAGGATGGCGAGGATGGAGTTCCCTTCGAGGAACAGGCAGGGATGATGATGAATCCATCGTCGACTGTGGGGTGTTCGCCGATGACCCCTTTCGGCGGTGGGTTGCCGGCAAAGGGATTGTGACAACCTTGACTTTTCGGGTGCAAGAAGAATGATAGGGCGAAGAAGAAGCATGTTCGGTTTGCCGATAAAGTTTTTAACACCTGCAAGGAGACTGCAGGTCTTGCTTCTACCCCAAATTGGTCGTGAGGGGGAGATTTGTGGGGGCCACTCCCAATGTGGAGAGGAAGTTTGCGGGAGTCTCATTTGGCGGCACCACCAATCCAGGCGGTTGCGGAATTTTCTCTGTCGGCAAGGAGAAGGAGTCTCCTTTGGTGGGCAGCCGGCGGCGGGAGGAGTTCACATGGGTAGATGAGCTACCCAACTTCCTCTATAAAATGGGAATTAATCCTCCATTTAGATCTGAGGAGGGAGAGATGTAATGGATGTAATTTGTTGTTGTTGTAATCCTTCGACGTGTTTCCGGAGAATAGAGAAATATAGAGAACTGTCCTTCCTCCCGTGGACGTAGGCTTTAAGCCGAACCACGATAAAAATTTTGTGTTCCTCCGTTTCCTTCCCTGTGTGTGTTTTTCGGTGCCACGCAACCCCGGTGCGCCCCAACAGTAATGCACTCCACCTTGCTACACTAATTCAAAGGACACTGAGACAAAAAAAGACACTCCTTTGGAGATGATGTCGGCATCGGAATGGGCACAAAGAGGATGCTTGGAATAATTCAGTTGGAAAAGCATCCCTGAAACGGTTGTGCCTAGAAGAGGACTCCTAGAACGATCATGTGAAACGGTTGTTTGGAAGAGGACACCTAAATAGCCATTTGGAATATGATGCAATATCTTCAATGACGCTGCGAAGAGAATGCGCAACATCACATATCAAACACAGAGAGACCCGACAAAGGCATCTCACCTGAGAAGTAGATTTGACTGTCTCTACCCCTCAGATCTATCGTTGTTCACCAGATCCAGTAGATAAGTCCAGATAGATATCAAGAGGCCATGTAGAGAGGCACTTGGAGTGCCCGAGCAAAATGATCTCGTAGTGGGTGCACCTGGAGAGGGTGCTCCCAGGGTGTGCTTAGAGAGTAAGTCGCTTTCAGAGAGACAGTCACACGATTGGAAGGGGTGCACCTGAAGGCCTCGACAGTTGTGTACCTCCTAGAGCTGGAGAACGACGTTGGGCTGGGCACGCTGGTTGAGTTGTAGGGCTTTGGAGCTGGGTGTAAGAAAAGGGGCATGCACAAGCAAGAGGCGTGTGCCTGGCACTAGGTGCAGGACTGGATGCCAAGGGCCCTGCACCTGGGAGGCACAACCTTGGTTGGGTGCGCACGCAAGAGACAGAAGCCGAGCGCCCAGGCGCCGAGGGGTCTGGGTGAGCGTCAGGAGTGCAGAGCCTAGGGCGCTTGAGCAACGAGGCCCTGGATGTACTTGCGTAGAGTGGAAAAGAAATCCTCTTACGCCCAAAGAAGGGGTGCATAACACACTAGAGGAAGCCACACTTGGAAGGGGGTGCGCCAAGGGCGCATGCCTGAAGATGCCATGCTTGGGGTTGGTGCATGCGGTTTGGTGCATGGGGTTTAGTCACACTTGCAGACGACTAATGTAGTTAACCTAAAAAATTCAGATTTGGTGAATTAAACCCAGGTGAGCAGATCTCGGGCAGTGTGGTCAATGAAGGAGTGGGGCTGCATTAGCAGGGGTTGCTTGGCCTGATTCGGAAGTAGGTATTGTGGTAAGGGAGATCTGGAAGTGGCACGCTTGCAGGGAGGCACGCCCTGGCTGGAGGATGGTTTGCCTGAGGCATGACAGCAGGAGAGAGGTGCACTAACACATATCGTGAAAGTGGCCTCTTGCCTGGAGGGTGTGCACTTGGAAGAGGTAGAAAAATAGGGCCTGGAGTTGGGCGTTGGGGAGAGAGAGACATAAAGGTAGGAGAAAAACATAAGAGGGGCTCTGACTGTCCCCCGCATGAGGCGCGCTTGAGGCTTTTAACTTGGGTAGTCCGTCAGCCCGCATGAAGGATATCACGTGAGTTGCGCCTGAGGCTGCTTGCTGGGGAATATCGCCATGTGTGGGGACTGCTCACCTGGGAAAGTGACATTGTGTGAGGCGACTCGCTTGGAAAGTGAAGCTGCTTGCTTGGGAAGACCACCCGCATGAGGGGACTAATCGCCCAAGAAGTCCGCTCGATTGAGAGCGTGCAGGGAAACCTACAATTTTTTTTTGAAGCGGTTTAGAATTGAACCCCCGACTGGATTCCTATCCCCATCTAACCTACCAACTGGGGGAAGGGGGATGGATCCTATATCCTTATTATTTCAATAAGGTATGACAATAACCCAGCGGCTAAAATACTAATTGATATATTGATGATAAATCAAATTTGAGAAGAATTAAATGTCATGTCTTTTTAGCAGAGATGCATGTGTGATTTGGTTAGGATATAGGGGGATACACCAGGGATTTGTTGGGGCCTTTGTTGGGGCCTGATGGCAGCTATGAGGAGATGCCAAAGATGAAGAAGATAATGAAAGCTATGCAGTTATTGTTATCGTCATCATATGCTATTTAAGGCACCACCATCTTAGAACATGAGTTAGTTTTATGGGTAGGCCCTTCATATGTGGGTCTTCTTCTCTAACATGAGTTGTTTGAAGATGGGTGTAACGACCCAAACTTTATTAATGAAATTTCTTTCTTATAATTATGTTATATAGTATAAAACACATAGGGCCCAATAAAAACTCTGTTCTCATAAATGAAGATGAAATAAGTGATATTCATAGAAATTAAGGAACCTCTACGGATGGAATAATAACTTGGCATTTGGAATAGTAACGTGACCATTAGGAATAGCAATCCGACCAATAGAATAGTAACCTCACATATTAAAGTATAAATAAAATTTAGACTTCTTATAAATGAAAATATGATATAATTATATCATAGTATAAGTAAATAAATGTTTTAAAAATGATAAATTAAGTGTTAGTATTTTTGTAAAACAGACGTTTATGTACAATTTTGTAATTAATATATTGATTTAAAAGAAAATTTATTTTCATAAAATAGATTCATAAATTAATATTTTGTTGTCTTATGATTATAAGATAATTTTATGAGATCTTAATTAATTTTTAAAGTGTCATTAAAATCAATTATAATTTTAAAATTGGTTTTTTTCAAATAAATGATTATTTTAATTAAAAATTAAATTTATCATATTTAGAAATTTATTTTCATAAAATGGAGTTCATTTTTGAATTCTAGACGTTGAAACATGGTTAGAGTGAATTTTTGGGATTTTTTTTAAAATAGTTGAATTTTTTGTGAATAGTGAAATACAATAATTTACGGTATTTAACCAATACATGAATTATTGAGTCATAAATGATGTGATGAGAACCATGTTAAAGGCACCGAGTCGATTGTGTGGGAGGAAGAGTTAGATTTGCAAGGCACAATGACGCAAGGGAGATTAAAAAGGCTCAATGCTACAATGAGTGGGCATCTTGCTTCATTAAAGGCCCAATGGATATTGCCTTGCATGGATGGAGAAAATGAACCTATAATATCACTTATCCAAGCCCAAAGTTGATGTTTAAAGCTTGACTCACATGGTTGCACAAATTTAGAAGTCTTGCCCACATGGAGGATTCTAGAAATGACATCTTGGACACCAAAGTCAAATCTGGTGGGCTATGCACTCAGTCAAATCTGATGGGTTACAGTTGGAAAGTTGTGTGCTACTTTTTAAAGTCTTTGGTAGACTATCTTTTTGAATGTAAGGGAATAAAGTAGTTTAGACTTTATGACTTTGGGGTATTAGAGCATTGATTATTGTACCACCCCCTTGGTTATAAATAGCCACCCCAAGACACTTGTATGACATTCAAGATTTAATTGAGAGATTATGTTTTGTTTCTTTCCGTTGTGTGAGGATTGTCCTGGTTTTTTCCCTTGCTCTTGTGCATTCTTGCCTTGTCAATCTATAAGTTAGATTGGTGATCCAAGATCACAAAGCCCACAATTCTGTGTCTAAGCCCAAGTGCGTTGTTGTGTGGATTGACTATCACATCTCTCCCTTGAGTGTGTTGTCTAAGTAGTAGGTCACGCTCCTTATAGCATTGATTGACTACTTGCATCCGCTATCCATACCCATCATCCGCCACTTAGCCTCGAACCGCATCGTTCATCCACCGCCCTACGCCGTGAAGATCGGGCCACCCCGTGCGTCTCACATCATGATGTATGGCTGATATAAGCCCATAATCTCAAACTCTCCATTACTTGATATATTTAGTGATACGGTTCAATACTATTCATAGTCTTGAGCCAAAATAATAAAAATAATAATAAAAAAACACCAATCTCTTCCACTATAAATATCACATCTTCTCATCACTCTTTCCAAGCTTTGAAGCTTGTTCAAATTCTGCCTACTCTATAATGACCCGACTTTTCCCAAAGGCACGAATCGTTAGTTTTTCAATTCAAATGCCTTGAAATAACCCTAATTATGAGCCTGAATCAAGTCGCGGAGGTCATGGGAGCGTCTGAGGCTCGTTCGGAGCTTGGAGTTTTTGAAATGGGCAAAATAACTGGATCGTACAGTTTACCTAAACCATGCGACCCAGGGTGACGCTCATGTGACTGTAGACATGACACCTGCAAGTCCGCACGGTTTGTCTGCAACCGTGCGGGCCTAGGTGCACAACTGTGCGACCTTATCACGACCCGTCCTCGGGGCCCGTGCCGTGACTACCCCAACCCCGCCTTCCATAGGCCAGGGGCTGGCGACTAGCACCAAAGGCGTAAATCTCGATAACTGGGAAGACTTTGCCTTTATAAAAGTAAACTAAACACCACAGAGTACAAGCGGAAGTAATACACTAAGTACAAAAGAAAGTGCTGAAAAGTAAATGGGCCAGAATAAAAACCCAACTGAAAGTACAACTACAACTGAACGAAAGTACAACAGAAAAGACAAGCAGCTGGAAGAATAAAAGCAACTCCTAGGTCGTCCACCTCGGATCATACCTGAAGGGTAGGTACAGATAGCGCAGCCCCTGGATCGTCCACAACAGATCCTACCTGAAGGGTAGGTACAGATAGTCTCCACAACGCTCTCGTCCGCCAACCTCCTCTGAATATCGTCTCGTCGTGAAGTCCACCTCCGGATACTGTCTCGTCGTGAAGTCCACCTCCGGGTACCGTCCAGTCCTCGAACGCTCGGCCTCCGTCAGCGTTGTCCGTCGTCTGCATCCAACACAACGAAGTGCAGACATAGCCCGTGCAGGGGTGAGTATAACGATACTCAGTAGGGACCTCGAGACTCTCAAGGTCTCTCTAAATCCAACAAGGATAACCACAAAGCAGAATCAACAGATAACCCTTACTTAGGTATAAGCCCAAACTTATACCTAAGTTATCAAGTAACCCATTTCAATCATGAGGAAACACAAAGGTTATGAAATCAACGGATAACCACTACCTAGGTATAGCCCATACATATACCTAAGTTACCAAGTGACTCATCTCAATCATGAGCTAAACACAAAGGTCATAGACTCAGCTCAAACCGGGATTTTCATTATCGAAACCGTAACTGCTGAAGAGCTCCGTCTCTGACGAGTACAGTGATCCTGTCACAACTCCGAGGTACTGCTCACTAACCTAAGACTGCTGAGGTACTCCTCCTGTCGAGTACCGCGGGTCTGCTGCCAACTATCGGGCGCTCCGTCCGCTGAGGGTCTGCCGCCAAATACCGGGCGCTCTCCCTAATAGCCTACAGAGGTACTCCTCCTGTCGAGTACCGCGGGTCTGCGGCCAACTACCGGGCACTCCGTCCGCCGTGGGTTTGTCGCCAAATACCGAGCGCTCAGTCCACTGGGTTAGTCGACTCACTCCAAGTCGAGTCGGTCAAGCAGTCGTCAGGTCTCAGCCGGCTACACGGTCTCCGTACTCCGTACGCTTGTCTCCGGGAGAGTCCGCTCCACGAGCTACAGGTTGATACTCCAAGTATCACAAAGATTCACGAAGAAGTATCTCAAAGGACCACCTCATCATAGGGGTCTCAACGCAACAGACGGCGCGTCAATCAGATGCCCGGTCAGTGAGTTATTAGCTTTTTTGTCCCAGGGGCCCGGTTGGTTTCGTGTACGAACCAACCCATCCGTATCTCAACTGTACCCCGAACTCTCATAGGGTATACTCATAGGGACCGTTTCTCAACGTCATCACCAACGTCGCTGACAGTTCGTCAAACGGACGTCCGATCTGAAAGTTATCGGTTTTTCCGTTCGAGGGCCCCGGTTGGATTTTGGATACAATCCAACCCGGCCATACTCCAACTGTGTCCAAATCTCGGGCGGAGTATGCCAAAAGTTCTGTCTCATCAAGAGGAATCCAACAAAGTCGACGGCACGTCAATCGGACGTCCGGAGCTCAAGTTATAAGCGTTTCCGCTCCGAGGGCCCGGTTGGTTTCGTGTTTGAACCAACCCGGCCATACTCAAACTTCTCCGAAACTTTGAGTGTAATATACCAAAACGACTGTCTCGATCCAAGGATCGCATCGCAGCTGACGGTGCGTCGATCGGAGGTCCGTAGCCCACGTTATGGGTGTTTGAACGAAAACTGCCCGAAAAATAGGGGGTTCGGGCCCGGTCCGATACCCCCCCACCCCGGGTCGGCCCGAACCGGGTCGACCCGACCCGGGTTCGGGTCCGGCCCAATAGGGCGCGGCCCGGCCCGGTGCGGCCGGTCCGGCCTGGTGCGGCTCGGCGCTGGCCGAGCGGACGCGCAAAGGGGGGGAGCGGCTGCCCCCCCTGATTGAGTAACCACGACCCCCACGTGGGGGGCCGCTCCTGCCAGCGGCCGCGGGACCGGTCGCCTGCCGCCGCGGCTTCAGTCGCGGTGGTCCCTCCTGGCGGCGCGCCGGGCGCCGCCGCCTCCTGGCGCGCTGGCAGGGTCTTCCGCGGACCACCGGACGTGCTCCGGTGGTCCGTTTTGGCTGTGATCTTCGCCAGCGGTCCTCCCGGGACCTTCTCTTCACTGCGAAGTCTTCAAATCGCCTCTGCGGCCCGTTCCGTCATCGCACGTCGATCCGCACGTCAAATAATCAAACTGCGGCCTCTTTGTGGTTTTCCGGCGCGGCGCGACGGCGCCGCGGCTTTGTTCGGCCTCCACGACGCGGCGCGACGACGCCACGCTTCTTCGCCCGTTCTTCTTTGTTTCCGCGCGGTGCGATGGCACCGCGTCACCTTCGTTCGAGCCACAACGAGTATGACAGCAAGGGGGGAGGAGGGTCGGTCGTGTTTGTGCAGTCCGACCTCCTCCCGTTATAATGATAGCAAGCGGCCAACAATTATCAACGAAGTTCGTTAAATAAAACTTGAGCGAAGATTAAACCCCTACCTCAAGTTGCTGTTGAACGAAGGTTCGTCGCGGAAGACGGCGTTTCGGGACAAGGTTCTGTAAGCGTTGTCGTCATCTCGGAGAAGAGAACCGTCGGCGTCGCGGTACACGGCGTCGCGTCGTCGATCTCCGAGGATTCGGCGTTCTTCGTCGTCCTTCGTCGGAGGTCGGCGTACTTCATCGGCGACGGTGCGTTCTTCGCGTTCTTCAAGGAGGAAGAACGTTCTTCAAGACTTAGAGCAAAACCTCTCCCAATCCTTCTCGCACAACGAAACTAAAACTTAAAGAAATAAGACCTTGTCTTATTTAATTGATACACACAAGCCAACTTTAAAATTTGAAATTCAAAATGAATTCCCGAATTAATTACATTGAATAAGTTAAATAATTAATGAGTTGACTTTTCATTTAAGGGGGCGGTGTGGGTGAGTTACAAAATAAATGGGGGTTAAGGGGGTTAGGGAATATGAAGGGGTGGGGTTCGTGTGGGTCTCACCTCACCTTAATTCTCCTCTTGGTTAGTTAGGAACTAGTGGGTCTCACCCCAACTCCCTTACATAGGATAACCACTTAGATATAAAAATAAAATTGGTTGCACAAATTTTATTTTTATTCATTACTTAACTCATTATTTTAATAACCACACCCGAGCAAACGCAACTCTAGAATAGGTGTTCCTAAGCAATTACCAGCGCTGCGGTTTCATCAGGACCCTCAGATTTCGATTCTGAGCACCGGTTCAAAAGTTAGAAAAACTCGCTCGTTCGTTCACTGAACATACCCGAGCTAGACTTCGGAAAATGATTCCGGGCACACCGGGCCTCGAAATCAGGTGCCGTCAGAAATTGCATTCTTGTAAAATCCCAAAGAAATTAAGAAAAAAATTTCCTTAAAATTTCCGGGTCTTTACATTACTCTCACCTCAGGGCTTTACGTCCTCGTAAAGCTTTAACACAAACTAGGGATACAAAAGTGGTACTGAGCACGCATTTAAACATTCCGCTCCTATGTGCTCTTCTGGAGGTTCCTGTGCTGCCAACGAAAGCGCACAAGAGGAATCGACCGTCCTCGTAGGACCCACTCCTGTCGATCATCAACCTCTACTGGAACCTCACAAAAGTCACCTCATCGCCAATGTCCAGCTCCCTATGGTCGATGATATGCGAAGGGTCGTGCTCGTATCTCCTCAGCTGAGATACGTGGAAGTCGTCGTGCACCTGGTGCAACTGAGGTGGATGGGTCAAACGGTAAGTCACCTCGCCTACCCTGCTGAGGACCTGAAAAGGTCCGCTGAACCTCGGAGATAACTTGCCGCTTTGGCCACATCTCCATAAACCTCGCCGAGGTGAGACCCGTATAAGGACGTGATCGTCATCCTCGAACTCTAGAGGTCTCCAATTCCTGTTTAGAACTGAAACTCAAAACTCATGCTACCACAAGGGTAAGGTTGACCGACTCAAGAGTGATCGGCCGCACCCTCCTATCAACATAAGACTTCTGTCGGCTCTGAGCTATCCTCATCTGCTCCTGGATGACCTGGACCTTCTCTGTCATGGCTTGGACCATCTCTGGTCCCACAAGAGCTGCTAAGATTTTTCTTTGCCGATAAGAGAAATCTGGTCTCATCCCCTGGATGAACCACGTTCTTCGCCTAATACAGTCAATCCAGACATGAATGATACATTCATGCCATGGACGACGTCGTAAGGTCTCGATGTTACTACCAAGAGATCCAACCGTCACTCTCGCCTCTAAGGGTTGAGTCACACTGTCGGCATCAGCGTGAGGTAACTGGGTCTCCTCCAGTAGGAATCTCGAAAGTGAGGGTCAAGTCAACAGTTTTAACCGGGACCTCTTAGTACACAAAAAGAAAAGGAAGAAAACGTCACAAGGAAAAGTGTCTTTTATTACTGCAGCTCAAGTACAAAGACACACAACAAAGACAACAAGGAAACTAGAAGCACCAAGATCAAAGGTCCCATGCCTGGAACTAGTCTCGCTCTTGTCCGCCAGCTTCCGGAGCTCCGTAGTCATATGCTTCTACTGCCTGAAGCTGAGCTCTCCCATGTCCACATGTTCCCTACGGTCGGGGTGGACCTCCTGGTGGTGGTGGTGGCAACACCTCGAAGCGTCGTCCACCTCCAGCTGCATTGCCAACTCCCCTGTCTCGGTCTCCTGTTCCTTGCGGTCTGCCTCGATCGAACCTCCGCATCTACCTGGGAGGTCCTTCGTTTATCTGCTGGTCATCTGTACGGTGGGTCGGACAGTCACGTGCCATGTGACCAAGCCCGCCGCAGGAGTAACACTACCCACTCTTGGCACGACTGTCTTTGACTCCACCCCGGTTTCCCCACACAACTGAACCTAAGTCGTGCAGTCGACCACCGGTAGGTCAGGTCCTCTTGGACCTCTGCGTTATCTGTCTACTGCCCGCTGCAGAAGACTCTACCGCATGCCGGCTAGTGGTGGGTCCTGCTGCTGGAGACTGCTCAGCAAGAAAACTCTCCACTAAGAGGGCTCGCTCCAACACCTCTGTCTGTGTCGGGATGCTATGAGAAACAACAGAAACTCTAATCTCTCGCCTGAGCCCCTGCTCGAAGGTTCGGGCCCTGAAGAACGGGTCTCGTACTATATCTGTGGAGTAGCGCGAGAGGTCTGTGAACCTCGCTGAGTACTGCGCCACCGTCATGTTACCCCGCTGCAGATGCAGTAGCTCCTGTATACGCACCGCTCGAAGGGTGGCTGGTACAAACTCTGCCCGGAACAGGCTCTCGAAGTCTGCCCACAGAAGTGTCACCTCGTCATGCATCTGGAGCATCAGGCTCCACCACCTGCCTGTTGCTGCCTGAAGGAGGCTGGCAGCAAGGATCACCATGAAGTTTGCTGGTGTCCCTACTAGCCTGAAGACTCTCACCACAGCCTCCAGCCAATCCTCAGCCGCCTGCGGGTCCGTCTCTCCCCTGAACCTGGGTGGCCTCTGGCGCTGGAACTCGTGCAGTGCGCTCAAGCGACGTGCACTCTCTGCTGCTAGGGCTGGTGGCATCGGTGGCCCAACGGGTGGTAGTACCGCTGGTGCCTCCGCTGGTGCCTCAACAGGGGTAGGGCCCTTTACTGAGGCCTCGTCGCTCGGTGGGCTGTCAGTACGTACAACTCTCAGGACTCTAGCTGGTCGTCCACGGGGAGGCATCCTGAAAGAAACAGACGTGACACGGTCAAACGATTTATACCTAGTGAGCTGACCTGGTTTGAGCTGTTTCAAGGGAAAACCTTTGAAAACACACACGCAATCAGTGTTTTCGTGCACAAAGTCGGAAATCAGTTGTCAGGGTCCTGGTGTATGGATACGTCGGCCGCCCACACCAACACTGGACTCCATGAACTGAAAACCACACTCGGTACCCTTAATACTATTGCTTCACAGAAAGAAAATATCAGAGTTATAAGTTCTGCAGTAGAACCAACTCCTTTGATACCAATTTGTCACGACCCGTCCTCGGGGCCCGTGCCGTGACTACCCCAAGCCCGCCTTCCATAGGTCAGAGGCTAGCGACTAGCACCAAAGGCGTAAATCCCGATAACTGGGAAGGCTTTGCCTTTATAAAAGTAAACTAAACACCACAGAGTACAAGCGGAAGTAATACACTAAGTACAAAACAAAGTGCTGAAAAGTAAATGGGCCAGAATACAAACCCAACTGAAAGTACAACTACAACTGAACGAAAGTACAACAGAAAAGACAAGCAGCTGGAAGAATAAAAGCAGCTCCTAGGTCGTCCACCTCGGATCCTACCTGAAGGGTAGGTACAGATAGCGCAGCTCCTGGATCGTCCACCACGGATCCTACCTGAAGGGTAGGTACAGATAGCCTCCACAACGCTCTCGTCCGCCAACCTCCTCCGAGTATCGTCTCGTCGTGAAGTCCACCTCCGGATACTGTCTCGTCGTGAGGTCCACCTTCGGGTACCGTCCAGTCTTCGAACGCTCGGCCTCCGTCAGCGCTGTCCGTCGTCTGCATCCAACACAACAAAGTGCGGGCATAGCCCGTGCAGGGGTGAGTATAACGATACTCAGTAGGGACCCCGAGACCCTCAAGGTCTCTCTAAATCCAACAAAGATAACCACAAAGCAGAATCAACATATAACCCTTACTTAGGTATATGTCAATACTTATACCTAAGTTATCAAGTAACCCATCTCAATCATGAGGAAACACAAAGGTTATGAAATCAACGGATAACCACTACCTAGGTATATGCCCATACATATATCTAAGTTATCAAGTGACCCATCTCAATCATGAGGTAAACACAAAAGTCATAGACTCAGCTCAAACCAGGATTTTCATTATCGAAACCGTAACTGCTGAAGAGCTCCATCTCTGACGAGTACAGTGATCCTGTCACAACTCCGAGGTACTGCTCACTAACCTAAGACTGTTGAGGTACTCCTTCTGTCGAGTACCGCGGGTCTGCTGCCAACTACCGGGCGCTCCGTCCGCTGAGGGTCTGCCGCCAAATACCAGGCGCTCTCCCCAATAGCCTACAGAGGTACTCCTCCTGTCGAGTACCGCGGGTCTGCGACCAACTACCGGGCGCTCCGTCCGCCGTGGGTCTGTCGCCAAATACTGAGCGCTCCGTCCACTGGGCTAGTCGACTCACTCCAAGTCGAGTCGGTCAAGCAGTCGTCAGGTCTCAGCCGGCTACACGGTCTCTGTACTCCGTACGCTCGTCTCCGGGAGGATCCGCTCCACGAGCTACAGGTCGATACTCCAAGTATCACAAAGTCCCACGAAGAAGTATCTCAAAGGATCGTCTTGTCATAGGGGTCTCAACGCAACATACGGCGCGTCAATCGGACGCCCGGTCTGTGAGTTATTAGCCTTTTCGTCCCAGAGCCCCGGTTGGTTTCATGTGCGAACCAACCCGGCCGTATCTCAACCGTACCCCGAACTCTCATAGGGTATACTCATAGGGACCGTTTCTCAACGTGATCACCAACGCCGCTGACGGTTCGTCAAACGGACGTCCGGTCTGAAAGTTATCGGCTTTTCCGTTCTAGGGCCCCGGTTGGATTTCGGATACAATCCAACCCGGTCATACTCCAACTGCGTCCAAACCTCGGGCGGAGTATGCCAAAAGTTCTGTCACATCAAGAGGAATCCAACAAAGTCGACGGTACGTCAATCGGACGTCCAGAGCTCAAGTTATAAGCGTTTCCGCTCCGAGGGCCCGGTTGGTTTCATGTTCGAACCAACCCGGTCATACTCAAACTTCTTCGAAACTTTGAGTGTAATATACCGAAACGACCGTCTCGATCCAAGGATCGCATTGCAACTGGCGGTGCGTCGATCGGAGGTCCGTAGCCCATGTTATTGGCATTTGAACGAAAACTGCCCGAAAAATAGGGGGTCCGGGTCCGGTCCGACTCGGCCCGATACCCCCCCTGAGTCGGCCCGAACCGGGTCGACCCGACCCGGGTCCGGGTCCGGCCCAATAGGGCGCGGCCCGGACCGATGCGGATCGGCGCTGGCCGAGCGGACACGCAAAGGGGGGGAGCGGCTGCCCCCCCCCCTGATTGAGTAACAGCGGCCCCCACGTGGGGGGTCGCTCCTGCCAGCGGACGCGGCGCTGGGCGCCGCGTCTCCCCCGAGTCCCGCGCGGCCGCGGTACCGGTCGCCTGCCACCGTGGCTTCAGCCGCGGCGGTCCCTCCTTGCGGTCGGCTGATGCCGGTCGCCGGCGCAGCCGTGCCGGCGTGGCGCGCCGGCAGGGTCTTCCGCAGACCACCGGATGCGCTCCGGTGGTCCGTTTTGCCTGCGGTCTTCGCCAGCGGTCCTCCCGGGACCTGCTCTTCACTGCGAAGTCTTCAAATCGCCTCTGCGGCCCGTTCCGTCATTGTCCGTCGATCCGCACGTCAAATAATCAAATTGCGGCCTCTTCGTGGTTTTACGGCGCGGCGCGACGACGTCGCCCTTCTTCGCCTGTTCTTCTTTGTTTCCACGCGGTGCGATGGCACCGCGTCACCTTCGTTCGAGCCGCAACGAGTATGACAGCAAGGGGGGAGGAGGGTCGGTCGTGTTTGTGCGGTCCGACCTCCTCCCGTTATAATGATAGCAAGCGGCCAACAATTATCAACGAAGTTCGTTAAATAAAACTTGAGCGAAGATTAAACCCCTACCTCAAGTTGCTGTTGAACGAAGGTTCGTCGCGGAAAATAATCGTTGCGGAAGACGGCGTTTCGGGACAAGGTTCCGTAAGCGTCGTCGGCGTCTCGGAGAAGAGAACCGTCGGCGTCGCGTTCCACGGCGTCGCGGTCCACGGCGTCGCGTCGTCGATCTCTGAGGATTCGGCATTCTTCGTCGTCCTTCGTCGGAGGCCGGCGTTCTTCGTCGGCGACGGTGCGTTCTTCGCGTTCTTCAAGGAGGAAGAACGTTCTTCAAGACTTGGAGCAAAACCTCTCCCAATCCTTCTCGCACAACGAAACTAAAACTTAAAGAAATAAGACCTTGTCTTATTTAATTGATACACACAAGCCAACTTTAAAATTTGAAATTCAAAATGAATTCCCGAATTAATTACATTGAATAAGTTAAATAATTAATGAGTTGACTTTTCATTTAAGGGGGGGTGCGGGTGAGTTACAAAATAAATGGGGGTTAAGGGGGTTAGGGAATATGAAGGGGTGGGGTTCGTATGGGCCCCACCTCACCTTAATTCTTCTCTTGGTTAGTTAGGAACTAGTGGGTCCCACCCCAACTCCCTTATATAGGATAACCACTTAGATATAAAAATAAAATCGGTTGCACGAATTTTATTTTTATTCATTACTTAACCCATTATTTTAATAACCACACCCGAGCAAACGCAACTCCGGAATAGGTGTTCCTAAGCAATTACCAACGCTGCGGTTTCATCGGTGCCCTCGGATTTCGATTCCGATCACCGGTTCAAAAGTTAGAAAAACGCGCTCGTTCGTTCACTGAACGTACCCGAGCTAGACTTCGGAAAATGATACCGGGCACACCGTGCCTCGAAATCAGGTGGCGTCAGAAACTGCATTCTTGTAAAATCCCAAAGAAATTAAGAAAAAAAATTCCTTGAAATTTCTGGGTCTTTACAGACCTACTGCAGTTTTTGAACAGAGCCATACCATACGGTTTGCAAATCGTGCGCCTAAACCTACAACCAATTTTTTTGGGGGTAAAAAGACTATTTTCCCCCACTTATGTTTGAAGTTTCTTTTTTCCTTTCCTCCTACCTTCAACGGCCAAAACCAAAGGGGTCCTCTCCTTTGAGCTCTCAAACCCTCCAAGCTTGGATCTCCTACAACTCTGATGTCCGGCGTTCGATCTTCGATCTGAAAGTGGCATTGGATAGGCCAAGGTAAGGCTAACCCCGCCCACTCTTCTTTCCTCGGTCAATCTCGCCATCTATTACACTATTTAGATGGAGGCTCATTCGCCCTATTTTCAGAGCATTGGACTGAAACTCAGATATCTTCCAACCTACTTCGAATATGAGGTCGATATCAAGTGAGGTTTCGTCTACGACTCTAAGGTAGGTAGTCACGTAGATTTCCATTTGAGTTTTGACCGTTTCGTATTTATTCCGTCGTGCCATAAGTCGACCTTGACCGAGCTTCTATTTTGTGTTAACTCCTTCATGTCTAAATGACCCTGGTGCCTATAGGTGAATTGGTTCTTGTTTAGGGGTTTAGACAACACTCATACTCTATACGAACACCCATAGGTGTGCCTCCTTGAAATTGGTCATTTTGGCCAACCTTCATGTCTAAATGACCCTGGTGCCTATAGGTGAATTGGTTCTTGTTCAGGGGTTTAGACAACACTCATACTCTATACGAACACCCATAGGTGTGCCTCCTTGAAATTGGTCATTTTGGCCAAATGACTCAAAATACATGAAACCCAATTTAGTTTCTGGCTTGACTTTTAAATGAATTAGTCTTTGACTGGTGTGTAATTAATGTATGCCAAGGTGCCTCAAAGGTGTTTGGCTCCTTTAGAAATGGAATTGCCCAAATGACCACTTGAGTTGTTGCATGACCTTACCCTTAACAATTAAGCCTTATAATTGAACTTGCCTTGTTAGGCAAATGGAATGGTTGGGTTTGTGTAAGATGGTAGGGTAAGATGATTACTACCTTATTAATGAATTGGTTATAAATGGAATGAATTCAAGGGATGCCATGACCTTGCCCTTGCCCTTGCTCATGTTTCTTTTTATATAAAAAGGCACCATTGTTTCGAATTGCATAGTTGTAATTGGTGTTTGGCACCTACGTGTTACGTCCCGGTCCAACCCAACAATATATGTATATATATATGGTGACATTAACTGACATACCAGCTACAAGCTGAAGCAGGTAGACCTGCCGGGTATCCTTTAAGAACCCGAGTGGAAGGTTATTTATTTATTCTGTACTACTTTGCTTTCCTGCTTATTACTGTACACTGATTAGATATGAGCACCTACTCAGATTACATGTTGACACCGTTAGTGGTGGCTTATTAAGATTTATCTCATACCGTACTTGAGCCGCCTTTGGCACCCGAGAAGACTGTTTGTCTGCAAGTATGGATAGGGGCAAACACCCTTCTGCATGATGCTGATCCTTATTGCTTAGATGGAGTTTAGGAGCAGGGGATCAAGCATGCACTTGTGATGTTATGGAGCAACTTTAGTCTTTTATTCTTTTTTTGCACTTTAGTATGGCATGACTATTGCATGTTACTTTGTTTACTTCTGTACTAGCATGCCATGCATCCATAGATGTATCAGACATTGCCTTTGAGGCTTTTGGTCATTATATTCATTTATCAATTTCTTCCGCTGCTTGGTTATTTAATTAATTGTTATGCTTCTGCGGTTTACTGTATCTGTTTGTTGTATTACGTTTCCGCTACTAATTACTATTTGCTATATCTGTTGTGCTACTCTGACATGGGGGTCTAGTCTTCCCATTGTACTACCTTATACAACCTCACTGCTAATCAGCAACCCTGTTGGATTGGTGTATCTTGATCTGGTTTGAATAATGTTTGGGTCGAATGCTTGCGGCCCGTGTAGTGCATCAGGTCGCAACCTTTACGGGTTGAGCTCCGCAGTGAGCTCGTTGGGGGTTGCAGGGGGAAACGCGCCCCCAACCCAATTTTTTGGGGGCACTGTAGCAATGTTGACAACTGTAGCAGAGGTGACCGACAGACACCGACAGGACACTGTAGCGACGCGGACTTCCATCCACCATTCACTGTAGCTCTTTAAACTTCCAGTCTGCCGCCACTGTAGCACTTTTGACTTGGGTTTGTAGCCCATTTTGGGCTAGAGTTCTTACTGAAAAATTCTGATAAATTCCTATAATTTGTGCTCCCGATATATAGTGAAATTTTTCCTCTCTGTGGATGTAGGGATTATTCCCGAACTATGTAAATTCTTGCGTTCTAGTTCTTTTTTTTCCTTTTACTCTTCTTTGAATCATTATTTTGTCGTTGCGACTCCTGACGTTTTCGCATCAACTAGTATCAGAGGTTGAGTTCGGGATTCTCCAACGATGGCTATAGAAGAAGGCAATGTGAAGATCGATCGCTTTGATGGAACTGACTTCAGTTTCTAGAGGATGCAGATCAAGGATTATCTTTATCAAAAAAAGATGCACTTACTGCTTCTGGGTCTGAAGCCAACAGATATGGAGCAGTGAGGGTGGGAGTTGTTAGATCGACAGGTTATGGGCGCTATGCGCCTTATGTTGGCAAAAAACATGGCGTTCAACATTAGAGATGAGAAGACGATGATTGGACTGATGAAAGCTCTCGTGAATATGTACGAGAATCCTTTTGCAGCAAACAAGTGCACTTGATGCGATGATTGTTCAATCTGAAAATGTTTGAAGGGAGAATTGTTGTAGATCGCATCAACGAATTCAACACCATCATAAGTCAGCTGACATCGGTGGACATTGATCTTGGTGATGAGATATGTGCACTGTTCTTACTGTCCTCTCAACCTGACAGTTGGGAAACAACCGTAACAGATGCGAGCAGTTCTTCGAGCAATGCAAAGTTGGCTCTAAAAGATGTACGGGACCTGATCCTCAGTGAGGATATGCGAAGAAGAGAATCAGTCAGATTCTCTGGTTCTGCTCTGAACATTGAAGGAAGAGGAAGATACCCACAGCGAGATAATGGTAGAGGGCAATCAAAGTCAAGAGGGAAAAACTGAGGCAAGGCAAAGGGGCCTGGTCCTACCTGCTGGACATGCGGGAAGAAAAGACACGTCAAGAAAGAGTGCATAGAAAAACGGAAGGGACTTGAAACCAGTGAACCAAACACGATGGCTAAAGGAACTGATGACGTGTTGCTGCTGTACGTGGATAGCCCTATAGAGTCTTGGATTCTGGACTCAGGGACGTCTTTCCATTCCACATCAAAGAAGGGTTTCCTGAACAATTTTGTTTCTGGAAATTTCGGCAAGGTACATCTTGCTGATGATGAAACCTTGCAGATTGCGGGGAAAGGTGATGCAAGGATCAAGACCAACAATGAGAGTCTCTTGGTTCTGGAAAACGTGAGGTATATCCCTGATTTGAGAAAAATATTATTTATGTCAGACAACTTGATAATGGAGAATTGAGTACCACATTCACTGGTGGTGAATGAAAGATCACCAAAGGAGCTATGGTCATAGCTCGGAGAGCAAAGAATGGTACCCTGTACAACATGACATAAACTTGCATAGGCATGGCTGCATCACTGAAATCCCTAGGAGATTCACAATTATGGCACTACAAGCTATGTCACATGAGTGAGAAGGGGATGAAGGTGCTGACAATAAAAGAGATTTTATCAAAGCTGAAGTCAGTGGATGTTGGCATATGTGAAGATTGTATCTTTGGAAAGCAAAAGAAAGTATTATTTTCAAAAGGAGGCAAAACACCGAAGACTGGGAAGCTGGACCTGGTGCACACAGATGTTTTGGGGCCTGCACTAGTACTTTCCCTCAGAGGGTCACAATACTATGTGACATTCATCGACGACTCAACAAGGAAGGTGTGAGTTTACTTTCTGAAAAGGAAATCTGATGTCTTTAAGATGTTTCAGAAGTAGAAGGTCATGGTGGAGAACGAGTTGGGATCAAAGCTGAAATGTTTGAGGTCTGACAATAGTGGAGAGTATGACAGTCATTGGTTCAGGGAATTCTATTTTGATAATGGAATTCGGTGGGGGAAGACTATTCCAGGTATGCCGCAACAAAATGGTGTGGCAGAGGATGAATATGACATTGAATGAACGTGCCAGGAGTATGAGGTTACACTCGGGGTTTCCCAAGACCTTCTGGGCTGATGCAGTGAACATGACAGCATATCTCATCGACATGAGTCCATCTGTGCCAATGAGAAAATGTCTACCCGAGTAGCTCTGGTCTGGTAAGGTGGTAAGACTCTCACATTTATGAGTCTTTGGCTGTTTGACATATGTTCATGTTGATGCTAATGCAAGGAACAAACTTGATTCCAAGTCCAAAAGATGTTTCTTTATTGGTGTTGAGTAGTTTGGTTATCGCTTTTGGGATGATCTCAACAAGATGATCATCAAGAGCTAGAATGTGATGTTCAATGAAGGTGTCATGTACAAAGATCGTTATGCAGTTGAAGATGAAAATGAGAACATATAATCAGAGTGCAAAGAGCAAGTGGAGCTTGAAGGTGTATCTGAGCATGAGACATCAGAATCGGTGGAACCTACTACTTCGGTGGAGTTGAGGAGATCAACAAGGGTGAGAAGGCCTGTGCAGAGGTATTCACCATCCTTACATTATCTGTTATTGACTGACAATGGAGAACTAGAATGTTTTGAAGAAGCAATGCAGTTGAAGGAGTCGGACAAGTGGGAGTAGGCCATGAAGGAGGAGATTTATTCACTACATGACAACAATACTTGGGAGTTGACACCTCTACCACAAGGAAAGAGAGCATTCCAGAATAAATGGGTATACCAGGTCAAGGAAAAACATGATGGAAAGAGGAGGTACAAGACAAGACTGGCAGTGAAAGGTTTTCAACAGAAGGAAGGTGTTGATTTCACTGAAATCTTTTCGCCTGAAGCTTATCACCATATGGGTGGTTCTCAGTATTGTTGCATTAGAAGATTTATACCTTGAGTAGTTTGATGTCAAGACTGTTTTCCTTCATGGAGATTTGGAGGAGGACATCTACATGCAACAACCAAAGGTATATGTAGAGTTTGGGAAGGAATACCTGATGTGCAAACTCCAGAAGAGCTTGTATGGATTGAAGAAGACACCCAGACAGTGGAACAAAAAGTTTGATTCATTTATGTCTAAAAATGAATATAAACGATGTGACATGGATCAATGTTGCTACATCAAGTCTTTTGGTGATGAATATATTATATTGTTTCTGTATGTGGATGACATGCTCATTGCAGGATCATGTAGCAGAGCTAACTGACCGACATCGATAGGGCACTGTAGCGATGTGGACTTCCAGCCACCATTTATTGTAGCTCCTTGGACTTCCAACTGACAGCCACTGTAGCACTTTGATTTGGGTGGCTGTCTTTCACTCTAGCGATGCGGACTTCCTGTGCGGTTGGTGGAACAGTGGATCGTCTTCCTCCTTTTGTAGCTCATTTCGAGTTAGGGTTCTTACTGAGAAACTCTGATAAACTCCTGTAATTTGTGTTCCTGACATATAGTGAAATTCTGCCTCTGTGGACGTAGAGATTATCCCCGAACCATGTAAATCTTTGTGTTCTTGTTCTGTTTTTTTTTTCTTTTACTCTTCTTTGAAGCGTTGTTTTGTCATTGCAACTCATGGTGTTTCCGCATCAAACCCCTGGCATATGGGTAGACGCGCCAGGGGTTATGTGGCCAACCAGGTTCGGGGCACGGGTTAAGTAGCATCTGGGTCCGGGACGTCACACAATCCTCTTCTCAAGTCTCTTCCCCGCATCCAAGATCATTTGGTCTCAACAAAAGACCAAATCCAATTTCTCTAAGAAGGTTTTCAAAGAGATGAAGTTCAAGAGGTAAAATCTTCTTCCGTTTTCTTTTAATTTCTTTTCAAGTTCTTTTCTTTTCTTATTCTCTCCTCACCTCCCCTTATCCAAGTGACATGATAACTTCAGTATCTTATATGTACTGGAATGTTATCATGTTAATGGAATAATCTATCATTAAACCTCTTCTCCTCTCCTTTTTATTCTAAAAATGAAAATATCACCCGTGAGGTGTTGATTGATCGCCTTAGGACAAAAAATTTTCATTTTCCTTTACCGCCTTCAAGGCTGGTCATAAAACCATTATAATGGTTGAAACAGAATGTAAAATGTATGTTATAACCTTTTTTATGTTCTGCAACTAACATATATACATAATATTAAATAATAAAACAAAACTAGTTCGTGATGATCAAAAAACCGTCAAATTAATTTAAACGGTTATCATTAACGTTTTATCTATTAAATCATCCTTATATCTAGAACCAAAATAATATACAAGACCATTTAAACTTCTAGAAGTTCATTAATAACATATAATTTTATTTTGGATAATTATTCTCATTTTACATGATTTTCCATACATGTATACAAGTGAACCGATCATGGAAATCAAGAAAACGAACACTCTTGAATGATGAAATTGAACTCTATAACTCATCAAAATGACCATAAAACAAACTTAATAAAATTATAATGAATCAAATACATGCAGAAGATCTTCTGGATTTATTAATTAATGAAACTTATTTAATTATCCAGGATATTAAAGTGAGAAAGCATTCAGACATAAGGTAATGAAATTCTCGAACCCACTTTTCTTTTTTTGGGTTATTGATCTTTTGTGCCCAATTTCAGTGTGAATATTCATTTAATATTCCTCAAATATAATTTCATTTTCTCTCCCTTTTCATTTCTAGGATATACATGTTTCCAATCTGATTTTATGACAAATGCAAAGATTTTTTTCAAAAAAACTCTTCTTTCTAAAAACACATTTTTTACTTCTCTTGAGATTGTTTTTTCTTCACTTAAGATTGATGATTATTATGCCAAGTAACGTGAGAAGAAGATGAGTTGTTAAAAGAAGGCGTTGAAGGCTAGTGGATGGGAGATTCTCTATTTCTATTTTGTACGACCTTTGACTTGGGAAAGAGAACTCTTTGAAAAGGGTCTCCTGAGTATTGTTCTCTATGTTTTTCACGATTCCTTCTCCCTCCTTGTGTAAAACTGTTTCTACAGTTGAAATCAATACAAAACAGTCTCATTTGGGGTACTTTACTGAAAGTCTGTAACAAACACCAACCACCCCTACGTGTGTTTTCTCAACTAGGCCATAGGCTAATAAGTAACACAAACCGTCCCTTTTGGTGTTTTCTCAGCCAAAACATAAATCAACAATTTCCATTTCAAAACCAAATCTAATTTCCAATTTCCGTGTCAAAACGCAATTTCCAAATAACATTTCAAAACGCCATTTCTAAATACCTAATCCAAAACACTAAACACGTCATCAAATCCATTACACATTCCTCATTTCAAAAACCAAATTCAATTTACCATTTCCCTTTTTTTTTCAAATACCATTTCTGAAATACCATTCTAATTTCTTTTTTCAAAATACCAATTCAAAGTACCAAACACATATCATCAATATCATTTCAAAATCTTTATTTCAAAAACCCGTATGCCATTTCAAGTATCATTTCCAAAATTCCATTTTTCAAAGTACCATTTTCCAAATTACCATCTAAATAAGTTCAATGCTCTGCAAGGTCGACATGACCACACAATACACCACTTGTATAAAATCTAACCAGTCTATGGGTTAAATTTAAGGGACCACCTACCTTTAAGGAAGCCTTCCACATCAGTTGCCACCTAGGCTCTTCAAGCCCCGTCCCAAGTCCAAACCAAGTCCGCGCCGACGCCCGAGCCTCTAAATCACACAACATCTCAAACAATTAATTATAAACGACTATAATTAATTAAGGACAAACCCCCAAAATTCATAAGCAACGAAGGACCTACTGGAAGCTCTCGCCGTATTGGAACCATGACCAAACACTCACCAAAACCCCGTGGTGTACTCCCGACCACATTCCGGGCCAAAGCCCTGGCCAACGACGTCGAGACAATCACCAAACAATTTTAATTTTAAGGAAAAACCCTTACAAAATTGATTGTGCATCGTACCTTCAATGAAACGATGGGCAACAATGTGCAAATGTCGTCTCAAGATATCCTCTACGCAGCCACACGAAAGCCCCATGTTAGTTGGCCGATTCCACCATGCTTCGGTGGAATCGGCACCGAAAACCCTAAACGAAGAACTCTAAAATTATGGAGGAAGTAGGAGAAGAACTGAGGTTGCCGGAGGTTAGATCGTACCTTAAATCGCCGCAAGAACACCTCAAGAGTGACCCAAAATGAAGAGGAACCAAGGGGAGAAGGGGAGGGATCGGCTCCTGCCTGTGCGCCAAAAACAGGGGGAAATGAGTTTTCCCCACTAAAAAACCCTTGCGGAAATTTGGTAAATTGCCCAATAAAAAAACCCCCATCGGCTGGGCGGTGGCTGCAGGCTGCAACCACCCTGCAACCCAGCCACCGTGACCCGCCTCCGATGCTTCTCGCACCCTCCGGGCCACCTCTCAAGCCCCCATTCCATGTCCGAAAACACTAGTTGGAGGTGCTCAAACTCTTGGAATTCCATTCCGATGCCCGGTTCAAAATCCGGCCTGTCCACTATTTCAAAACTCAAAACTCTCTTGAATTCCAAATGCCCGTACAGACACGAGGCATTACAGTTAACTTATTTACTCATTTGAACTTGAAGAAAAACAAAATAATTGCACAATTTGCATCGGTTTCTTAGTTGTTTTATTGGTTTTTTACGTAAACACGCTTTAATACTTAACTAGGTTCCGTTCACATTGGAGCAGCAGCAAAGAATTGCAGCCATACTGAACACATTGGTGTTTAATGGTTTGTTTTATGGATTTGGATTGTAAAATAAATTCCTCATGGACGTTACCATTAGATGTTTTCATTTATTGTATTAAAGGTATTGCAAACACCAGTTTTTCCCACCTGCTTTGTGGATTTCACCCGCTAGCAAGAGTCGTCCCCCCAATTGCAACAACTTCCAAGACTCATGAAGTCTTGACATCTTATCTGGGATCAGATGATGCATTAGCAACACCAACTATGAATTTTGTTATAGTTACTACTACACATGTATTTCCATTTGAAGAAAGGTAAAATAGACCAACATTATCTAAAGAAAATTTCATTGTGTAGAGAATAGACAAATACTCTCCTAACTTGTATGCAAGCTGCAATAATGAATATATTTTTGGGGCTGTAGATGGAGAGATAGATCAATATAAGCGCAAGTGATGTTTTTGGGAACATTCATCCGCTTGATTAAATGTTACTGAAAATCCATTCATCTTACACAGAATTTCATTTAATTTTTTATGTTGGTTTTATGTCACCAATTGAAACTTAGTTTTAGGGTGAAGGCATGCTCTATTTTGTTTTATCATTGAAAAATGCGTAGCTGTGCTGTTTTTTGGTTTTTTTCGTGCATCAACTCTTATGTCTGCCACTTGATCATGCTGTTTGCAAAACATCATGGTTTTAGGACAATTTTGAGACAAGTACAAACAACAGTTACACTTATTCTTCAGGCGGAGGAATGGAGTTATAGTAGAATGATACGTGGGAAGAGATTCTCCTTAGAAAACCACTTTCAGGAGCCCAACTAGACCCGACCAAGGCCCAACCCCAGCGACCATGCTGAAATTCAAAAAAGATAATTTGTACCCCTCCCTAATCTATCGACCCCTTATATATTTTCCTATCTGCCATCCAACAACCCCCAACCACTACTTATAAGAAATTACAAAGCTACCCCAACTATATAAATGGTCAAAACTATGTAAACCAGAATACAAATCTGCCCCGAGCAATACCCACACGCTCCTACCGCCAGCCCCAGCCAACCCTTACATTCCTAATACCCCCCCTCAAAAACAATCTTGTCCCAAAGGTGGAACTCCCAAAAGCACAACATGACTTCCTGAGCACTGGAATGTTAGCCTTCTGAAGATGGTTGAACACTTGCATCAGCTTCGACAACAACCTGACTAACTCTATCTTCATTGAAGCCATAACTGTTGTCGTCAATCCACTGCTTGAATCCAACCTTGACTGCATGTGCAACAAAGCCATCGATCTTCTTATCTTGACTGAAAAAAATTACCATCTGGTTCTACTGCATCCCCAAAACTTCCATCACAACCCATGAATGCAAATTTGTTTGCAAAACCTTGGGATTCCTCAAGTTAACCTTGGACAACATATATGCATGATCAGAACTACCCTCACGTGTTTTATTCTGGTCAAAATTTGATAATTGAGTCTCCAACAACAACAATGTTTGGAGGAAATAGTTTGCTCCCTTCAGAATGCCATGCAATATCCTATGGCCTTCTACCTTGATTTTGAAACAGACTATCAATAGCATCAAGTGAGGTGTCTGGAAATTCTAAACTAGAATCAGAATGGTTATTGTCGTCATTCAGTTTTGGTCTACACACACCTGTAGCCCCCGAAGAAACTCGGGTTGTAGAGTCCTCTTCTTCAATAGCTCTTTAAGGGCTGTTCTAATGTCCCTTAATCGCATAGTTGGCCCTTTCAAGCAAAACCTTCGCTATTACAGCCCATTCACTTCCATGTATGCGAAGGACAATCATTAAAGTGAATTCTTTATCTATCATCTCCCCTATTGAGGCGTCTACCCATTTCGGATTTGATGCAGGTATGTTGCATCCCCACTCAACAAGTTTTCTAAGGTTGAGGGCAATTAGTACGTCAAAAGTAACTTTGCGATCTTTAACCTCCAGCATGCCACTATAGATATAAAACATGACTCTTCCAGCAACCATGCAGCCACTAATACGCCCTAGAGGCTTTACAACCATTGGTAGATCATCATTACAAGTTTTGTTTCCTTCCAGATTCAAGATTATATCCAATAGATACCACAACCCTTATGGCATCATTAACAACTAAGTTGATATCCACATAAAGATATTTCCCTTCTATTTTTCCTTCCATCTCAATCGACTCACCAACATTTTCATGGTGCCCATAGTTGTCAACAACAGCTTTTTCCATAAAAATTTCCAGATCTACGCCTTTTTTTATTGCAACAGTCATAAGACCAACAACTTGCCACACATAAGGCTTGAAACTTCCTGTAATTACTCTGTTGTTGTAGCCCACTAGAGCAATAGTAGTAGAAGGTCTTAGCTCACCAATAGTCGCACCTCCAACACTTGCAACAAAGAATGTTTGGAGCTAAGAGTATAGGTTGCAATTTACTCCAATGACAATACTGTGTGTGGAGTAAAACCAGAGTCATAAGCCAACAAAAATGAGATTTCCTACCCTTTGGAAGCCACAACTAGTTCTGTAGTTTCATACATGGCTTCGTCAGTATAACCATCCTTTCCAGCAAATTAGAACATACCCTTCCTCAACATACTTTTCATGTCTCTATTTTCTATGACTTTATTATCTGAAACCTTAGGGCCTTGGTTTCACATAATGAGATCATTAACAACCCCACACAAAGATGAAACCTCATTGTTGTCAACTCCCATAATAGTAACTACTTGTCCACCTGTACTCAGATGCCAACCGGTTTTGGGAATAGGTGTTTCCTTGTACACATAATCATAATATCGGCTGCTCGTGTTGAACACTGAACCTTCCAGTAGTCTGTAATGCTTTGATAAGCTAGGTGTATTGTCACCCCTGCTGTAGCCTTTCACCTCCATTGCAACAACCAGAGGATGCTCAACCAGAATGGACATGGCCTGTGGAAGAGGCCCTAGCGTCGCCCATGTTGGTGGCTTATGATTTATTGTCACCATGCTAGGCTCCCATAAACAAAACAGAGCGACAACATGCTCCATTTCATGCACAAAAACACAGTGAAATTTGTTCACTAAAGTTCTTTTACTTTTGCTTCTATAATATAAACTTCACATGTAGCCAATTTGTGTATCCGTTTTAGTAGTACCTAGCTTGCTGGCAGCAACTCTAACTGTATTAGCATCAGTCTCCCATCCATACCAGCAATGAACAATTTCAGATCAATAGGTTCATTTCCTACTTTTTTGAAATCTTCCTCTACCACACAACATTCTTCACGACTCAAGCAAAGAAAGATGAGGCAGTTTACCTTGTCACTAGAAGCAGTAGATGAAGCAGTGTTCCTTGTTCCTCGCCACACTAGCTCAGTTGGAAGTCTAGGTTCAAGTTGCGGCTCCTTATCACCCCCCCGTTTAGTCCGATAGGCTTTCAAGGTCCCCAGCTCCTCCACAGCTTGCATTGTCTGTCCAAAAATTTCCTTGGGTATCTGCCTCGTATACTCTGCACTTTTCATATCAAAGTCTTCTAGGAATGTTTTAGCCGGCTGCTCACTCAGTTTCGATTCTTCCACAGTTAAAAATTCTGAAATACTAATAGTACATTGTTGTGTAGAGAGCTTGACTAACAGTTGCTCCTCATCTGCAGCTGGTTGAACTGTTTGCACCTCTACAATCGAACTCAATTCAGAAAATGCCTCTTCAGGATGTCATTCCGGACAGGATTCAAGGTGCTCTTCCACAAAAGGGTGCTGAACAAATTCCTCCCTAAGTTACCAGACGTGTGCCGGCATGTTCTGCAGGATCTCCCAACCCTTCATCGCGTACTCCTCCCGATTCTTTGCATAGACCATTATAGATGCTTGAAGCTCTTCTAACATGGCTGCTTGTGCATGCATGAAGTGTTCTCGTTCATACTTCCCTGTAGCAACACTTGTCTCCATTTTAATACATAGATCGGCCTCTGGTCATTCCTACAAAGCGCACAAGAGTTCCTCAGTAATTACAACACTGTGATCTTTTTTTTCCAACGATGAATGTCTCTCAGCTGCATTTTTTTCTTCCAGCAACGTACACGGTCCTCTCTGCTTTTGTTTTGCCCAACACGTTCCTCCCTCACAATCACATCTCGCAATGGATCACACAAAAAATATTAGGTGGAGGAAAGAGAAAAACCCACTAAAACGGTATTTTTTTTAGCATTTCACGGTCAGTAGCTTATAGCGTGCAACTACGATCGTTCATGTCCTCTCATCTACTTCTCAGTGTTCGACTGACACCATTCGACCACATGGCGAATTCGTCTCCCCAACAGAGTCTCCAAATTTTAGGACAATTTTGTGTGTGTGTGGGAGAGAGAGACAAGGGAGAACATACAACAACACTTGTTATTCTCTGGTAGGAGGAATAGAGTTACAGTAGATGGAGGTGAGAGAGGAGATTCTCCTCAGAAGACCACTTCCAGGAGCCCATCTAGACCTAGCCAAGATCCAACCCCAACGATTACACTGAAATTCCAAAAAGATAATTTTTACCCCTCCCTAACCTGTTGGCCCCTTGTTTATTTTCCCACCTGCCATCCAACAACCCCCAACCACTAACTATAAGAAATTACAAAGATTCCCCACTATACACTTGACCAAAACTATCTAAACCAAAATTCAAATCTGCCTCTGGCAGTACCTACACTCTCCTACGACTAGCCCCAGCCAACCCCTCCATTCCTAACACATGGCACTGTTTTTGTTAGAGATATTAATTCCTTGTTTTCCCATGGGTTTGAGGCGTGTATTTAATTGTCATGATAGGCATGTATGTGCATTAATTGTCTCACTAGGTTATTTAATGTGATTATGAAATCTAAAATGATGCTCGATGAATAGTGGATGAGTTCTCTAGTACCTATGTATAAAAAGAGACATTTTAAGTTGTGTGAATCATTGAGGCATTAAACTTATGAGTTGTATTATGAAACTTTGGGAGAGAGTGACTGCATAGAGGATTCGAAGGGAAACTAAAGTTTCATATAATCAATTTGGTTTTATGTTTGGATGTTCAACCACAAAATCAATTTATTTGATTAGAAGTCTGATGGGTATCATCAATAAAAATCTCAGGATCTGCATATGTTTTTTCCTGATTTGGAAGAGACATGATGAAGTTTCTAGAGTGGTTTTATGGAAAGCTCTTGAAAGAAAAGGGGTGTAGGTGGCATATATCAAGCTCATCCAATACATGTATGAAGGAAGTTTGACTCGAGTTAGAACTCTAGGAGGTGACACTATAGACGTCCCTGTCTCGACAAGGCTATTCCTGAAGCCCATACCTTATTGCCTTGGTTTAGATGAACTTATAAAGCATATTCAAGACGAGATACCTAATTGCATGTTTTTTTATAGATGATATAGTTTTGCATAATCCAAAGAGAGTATCAATTTAAAGTTATATCTTTGGAGGGAAATCTTAGAATCGAAAAGTTTCCGTCTTAGTAGAGATAAGAAAAAGTATATGGAGTGTCGTTTTAGTAAAGTATTATTTAGTAATGTTATGGATGTGAGATTGGGAGACCACATTATTACAAAAGTTGATTGTTTTTCGATTTTTAGGCTCATTTTTGCAATGTGAGATATTAATGCAGATGTCTCTCATGGGATACAATGGAGAAAGACTTCTGGGGTGTTTTGTGATCGTAAAATTCTTTTGAAATTTAAGGGTAAATTTTATAAGATTGTTATTAGACCAACTATTATATATGGTAGCGACTAATTTTAAGGGCTGAGATTTATATATCCCTCCCTTTGTGTTTCCCCGTGGCTTATAGGTGATGAGAGGGAGTTCAGAGGTGTTTTGGAGTACAGAGAGGAGTTTTTCGAATTGAAAATTTCATTTATTTAAATTTTCATTTACCCTTACGTGGGACACTATCCTTGCGTAGAAGTAAATTTACCCTTACACAAAGCCTTGTTGCATAAGGGTGAGGCCATTTGAGCCTCTATGTGAAGGCAATTTCTGAGTTTTGCGTGAGGGTGGTTCAAGATCTCGCGTGAGGGTCCTTGCGTCAAGGTCTTCGCGTGAGTAGATCCCGCTGCGTGAGGGTATCCCAGACGTGTAAAGGTGATCCGCCTCACATGAGGGTGAGTGTTTTGGAGTTGGTCGTTTGGTGTTGGGGTGCACCACAATGAGAAAAATGACTTGGGTGGCCTTTTCAAAGAGCGTTTTTCATGGGGTGCTCTTCCTGTGTAAAATGAGCAGATGAAAATGTTTGGGACCCTGTGGCATTGGGTGCGGCGACATGGAAAGTCGAGCGGAGCGAGGAGCTGAGGAAAACGATCAGCTAGGTCTCACCGCGTCGTGGCATTCGACGTGGTGAGGTGAAACAGCCAGGGACTTCGACCTATGCCATTGAAGGCTGAGCGTGGCGTGTGACATGGTAGACTCAAGTGGGGCGAAAAGCTATGGAAAATAGTGAGTCAGGGGGGGGGGGGTCTCCACGTTGTGGTCTTTGGTGTGGTATACCAAAACAACATAGGGGATTCCACCACGCCATGGAACAAGGTGTGGTGGCGATCAAGGGTTTTCAGCATTTGTTTTAAAAAGCACGGAATCCAAGGGTTCAAACCCTTGAATTTTGGATCTCCTTTTTGAATGGAGGCACCACAGGTGTAGTGTGATCCGCTACATCTTGGTGGAGGCTAGTCGAACCTCTTTTATAAAAAGTGGTCTCCTTGGTTTGATTTTTCTTTTCTTCTCTTGAACCCTAGACAACCCCTAACCATCTCACTGCTCTCTAACCATCTTCCTTGAGAGTCGGTTCTTCCAAATCAAAGTCTCACGAATCAAGGTGCTCTCTTCGTGTCTTCTTTTCATGTCCTTATTATTCTTCTTGGAAGTTTGTTTTGGTGAGATCCCTCTGTTTTGGGATGAGAATCAAGTAAGTGTTGATGGTGCTTTGCTGGACTTAGGTTCTAGTGAGTTTACCTTCGGTTTTGGTGGCTTTTGATTCCTCAATTCTTTCGTTGTGAGTGGTGTTTTCATTGAAGCTCTGAATCGAGGTAGGGGATTCAAGACTCTCCTTTATTTTGGTGAAAATTGTGAAATTATCATGATTTTGGTTCTTTGGATGATTAATATGAATTCACAAAAGATAAATAATTGAGAAAATTGAAAATAGAAAGGGGAAGTGCTAAGCATGTGTTTTATAAGTATGATACCATTCCATTTCTTGTGTGTAAACAACACATATAAACACACTAAAGTGACCATGTAGTGGGTGTGTATAAAACACAGTAGGTAATTCCCAAAGTCTTCTCATCACATGCCACTAGGACAACATATTAGCACATTTTATAAAATAGAGAAGAAAATAAAAAGTTTAATATAAATCCATAGATAAGTTCCATATATGAAAAACATTAAATAAGTTTATCACCATTTCTTACCACTTGGCATAATCATCCCATGTTCATCCTCACACACACACACATACATTCATATCATGGATCTCTGTATACTCATAAGTGGCGAGTCATCCGATCACCAAGTCATCACTTGACCCCTATGACAATGGAACTTCTTACCATAAACCGTCCCATATTTTCCTTATTGACAGTATCACTTTCGACAGTGGTTTGTCCTCATGCACATGAACACCCATCAACCACACTTTAAGTTTTCAACAAAAAAAATCCATTTCTTTTGGAAACCATTTTCTTTCAAGCATTTTATCAAACACTTTATGTGCATCATTCCAAAACCAAGTATTTATGTACTAAAACCAAGAGTGTTTTTCAAAAAATGAGAGAGGAATTTAAAAATCAAGCCTTTAAGTTCTAGAATTACTAGAATGGGAGAGATTCCACTTACCTCTTAACAGTTGATGATAATTAAACACACCAAGAAACCTATATATCCAGGATCACAACATCTTTCCTTCAGTAGATCCCAACAATATCTCATCAAAACACTTCATAGATCATATATCCATCCATAATGGATTGGATCTAACAATCTAGGCAGAGGGGATGAGATGATCTAAAGTGAACAAGTGAGAAATAGGAATTTCCATTAATTTTGGATATCCAACACACTTGATTCACCACAAACACCTTCTAGGTCAAAGAGAATCACCAAGGATGCCTAAGAGGGAAGAAGGGTTCGATATCACGAGAGAATGAGAGAAAATGAGGGTTATGGGGGTAAAAACTGAGTTAAACATTAATTTTCAGAGCATGAATTTCATGTCACACGGTTAGGCTGCATGATTTAACAAACTATATGCCAACCGTGTGCATGCTACTATCTCCAAAATAGAGGGTTGCATGGTTTTTCTGTATGGTTTAGCAAACTGTGTGCCAATTATGCACTACTATTGTCTATAAACTAGAAGGTCCACATGGTTGTGTCATACGGTTTGACAAACCATGTGTTAATCATGCATAGTTATTGTCCCAAAAACTCCCATCTCACACGGTTTCCTGGGAAAATTGAAATGTTTTTCCTAACCATTCTCAAACCATGTGCCCTTAAAAACCTTTCTAAAACACTCCAAAACCCTCAATAAACTCTCGAAACTTAACCCAAATATTATATAACTTCAAAATACACAATAAAAGGGTATAATACCTAAAAAAGAGGTGTTTCAATGTCGAACTAGTAAAAGAATATTGCTTGATAAGACCAAAGTTGGAAGATGGAGGGCTGCAAAATGATGAGACTGCACTGGTCAATGGGGTTACAGTGCTTGACGGTGTTGCGGGGCGATGAAGATACCTAGCGATGGGAATATGGTGGATGAATCATCTTTTCTGGGTGATGGGGGTGTTGATAAATGAGGATATTATATGAGGATGGGGTTATAGTGGTCAAATGGGTTATGATGGATAATGATATTCTAGGATGATTAAGTTACAACAGGAGATCCAATATGTATGTAGTGGAGTAGGAAGGGAAGTGAGAAAGGATATTTTTTTCCTTTTAAAATTTTCAATCTCAATTCCATCATAGGTTTTCAAAGTATACCCAATAAGATTTTAACATTATTTCTGCTCTATTTTCCATTCCCTTTCTATTTCTCATTCCATTTCCATTATAAATTATTACTTTATACAAAATGGGACCCTAATGTATGTTTTTCCCATGTCTTTTTTTATACTGTAAGATCTCGTGTTTTGGACGGGTTGAAATTTTCAAAGGAATTTGAGTTTTTCGTTTGGTGGATGGGCCAAATCACAATCTGTCAGGATGTAATTTTGAGATTTGTAAAACTTAAAAGTTTTTTTAGACAGGGTTTAAATCCCAGAAGGTGTCTTTGAAGTCTAGATGAATTTTGGAAGCTTTAAGTTTCAAAAACTCAGTTTCAAGATAGATAACTCTAGGTGCACGATTGGTACACGGTTCGTACTAATCATGTGGCACAACCATACATCCTATTTTTTAAGGATCATGATTTGTTTAATTATGTGAGGTGATCTAGACAACTGTGCGACTTGGTGTAGAGTCACAGAGGCACCCACATGGTTGGTGCATGGTTTTTCTAACTGTGCACTGCAACCGTGCGAGGTAGGGGTGCTTGGGCAGTGAATCCTACACAGTTGGAACATGGTTGGTAAACTATGCGAGGCATCCATGCAGTAGGGTGGTGCGCGGATAGTAGTATCACATAGTTGGTGCACAATTTGCCTAACTGTGCGACACTTTAAAAGGGGAAAATTATTATTTTTCCTCTCCAACCTTTAATGAGTTTTTACCCCATTTCCACCCTCACTTCTTCCAACAACTCTCCCATGCACCCTCCTCCTTCCTCCTTCCTCCATGGGTGACTCTCCTTCATTCTTGGTCTAAATCGAGCACCATCAGATGCATTGAAAGCCTAAAGGTAAATCTATGATTCCTCTAGCCACTTTTCTCGGTTTCTCTTCTCACTTGTGGTGTGATCGTTGTGCGACCTAATATTCCCTATTTTTATGGTGTTCATCAAGTTCTTCGTTTTCTATCATTTCAGCTCAAATCAAAGGCCAATATTGGCTGAGTGAAGCTTCCCAAGCATGAGGTAGGTGGTCTATAGGTTTTTACCTTAAAGCCTTTTCGTTTATAAAATGTGTTGTTGTGTTGCGCGCTGGATTTTCTGTGTGTTGAGACTAAAATGTGTGAGAATTTTATTTAATCATTTATGTCATGACATAAATCCTTTATGGGTCCCATTAACATTTTTTGAGGATGAGACCTCAACATAAACCAACCCTTGGATGAGTTGTGTTATATGCCCTTGATGAAAAATGTGTGTAATGAAATAAAACACCACTTGGCATGTTTGTCCTAACTCTTAAAAAGAGAAGTGATTAATTTGGGCTAAATGAATTATTAAATGGCAAGAAATTACACTTGCCTCGTACCAAAATTATTAAATGTAACGCTTGACACTTTTTTCTGATAAATGAAATGATAAACTGAATGAAATGAATTTGTTAGGTGGGGTGGATGAACCCCCTTGACCCTTGATCATTTAATTTATGTTTGACTATTATGTTGGACTTACCTAAGTGGATCAATTGATTGCATTATGGAATGTATACCTAAATTCCCCTTTCAATCACATGTATGTGTTTTGTTTAATGAAATGATTGAAGTTATGGTTGATCATAAAGCATGATAGATATCTCTCTTGGATTATGTTTAGGTATTAAATGCAATACTTGGTTATTATTGTTGGACCTTGGTTAGGGATGTTAGACATTAACGCTTCACACCCCTTTGGTTTTGGATAATGGACATGATGCTCCTCATCATTTATTAGGATGTTCAACATGGTGATTCTCATCATTCCTTGGGAATTGTTGGACATGACACTTCATGCTCCCTTGGTTAGGATGTTAGACATGATGCTCCACATCATTGATTGGGATCATTGTACATGGAATTTCGTATCCCCGGTTTGGATGCTTGGGTTGATGCTCCTTTATTTTAAAATGTGATACCATTTTTATATATGGTTCAGATTTGTTACCCCAACATTACCTAGTAAATATACTCGGACTTGGACAATATCACGAGAATAGAATGCCAAGGGTTCACCCCTTGGTTTACACTCAGACCCTTAAGGCCAGACTACTTCATTATTATGAGTTGGACTGACCTCCTACGGTTAATGATGCCATGGTTTCACCTTGGTTATTATATAATTATTATGCTTTTACGACCTTGACTATACTCCTTGGTTCCTTGACCAATTAATGGAAATCTATTTAGAGACATTTGACTTAGACTAAAGGAGGTATCATTGGTCGAGTATCCATGTGGAAACTGAGACCGACTTGGTTTATATTTATTTATTATCATACCTAAACACTGCTTCATTTTATATTCTTAGACTGGATTTGTATTAGACATCGTTGGTGGTGGCCTACTGAGTTTTACTCACACCCTATTTGGGATGCTGATTGACACCCATACAGATCTCCTGACAACAGGTCAGGACTTGTCTCATTCTTCTTTGTTGATTGTATCTTCTAGATTTGGACTTGGCATGGGAGTAGCAGCTGGGCATGTACTTGGGATTCCTTTTAGAGTTTGGGTCATTTATTTTACTTGTTGTATGATGACTTGTATTTATGGATTAACATGTTCATGCTTGATTGGTTTTATTGGCACTTGTCAGGTTATGTAGTTATTATTATCTTCCACTGTTATTTTATTTATTTATGTCCTTCGCTATATTTATTATTTCCCCAGAGGGTATAGTCTCCCCACTATACCTCCATTATACCCTTGATTCTAGTTGGAAGCCTCTAACATATGGGGAGACATGTTTGAGGTCTTGTCGCAAACCGATCCGATTATTTTTTTATATAGTGAACTAGGTTGGGATGTGACAAAGTGATACCAAAGTTTTCTTTTTTCCTTGTCTTGTTTTTTTTTGACCGATAGATAAGAGACTAGGAATGTGTCAGCATTTGATAAATAGACCATTCCTAGGAATGGACAACCCACACATGAGGGAAAGATCAAGTTTCCTGGGATGAGACTGTTGTTCATGTTGTTTGTCATTACAATTGATTATTATTTCACCTTGAGTGATTGATCTACTTTTCTACTAGCTACTGATTTATGGGATTTCTCTCTTGTATTGGTATGGAGAGAGATGAGGTGTGTTCATGCATCATTTTTAGGCACATAAGATTCACATGTCATTAGCATTCTGGTCTATATACCATGCTTGTGTGATTGTCTGCCTTGTATACTTGTAATCTTTTCTAATGTGATAACTTTCCTATTTTTAGTTATGGTTTAGGGTGAGTTAAATAAAGTGTCTGCATCAACCAAAATAGTGTTTTCTTGTATATATTAATGTTGGTATTCTATTTAATCATCCTGAAATTAATTAAAGAAATAAAATGGTTAATAAATTAACCTGAATAAAATTTATAAATTTTAAGGAATTGGAATTCTTTTGAAAAATTAAAATCATTTCTTATGGATGTAGATTAAATAGTGTTCCAATTGAAACTTATAAAGGTTGGTACCTTTATAATTTTGGAATGACAACCCGCATGATCGAAACCTTAAATGCAAAACTTGACCCAAGTAGGTCGATTTTGGCATGTTGATTCTATGAGATAACCCATTAAGGGTGTGTTAAATCTTTAATAAAATAATTGTTAATTGGATTCACTTAGTCCAACACTTACTTATTTTAATGATCCCAAATCATATTTATTATGTTTCTAATAAGTTTCATGTTTTATGATAGTCAACTATTTTTTAGGAAAAATGATAGTTGGCTAAGAATTGAGTCTACTATGACTACCTACCACTAGTTGTATCAAGCTACCATTAGTTGAAATCTATTACCACCATAAGATACCACCAAAACATCTACTGTTAGTTCAAGCGTTGTTACCATCGAGCGCTGCTACTGTCGAGGGATGCTACCGCCGAGCGCAGTTACCGCCGAGAACTACCACCACCGAGTGCGGCTACTTCTAAGCACTTCTACTGTTGAAGTATGCTACCATCGAGTGAAGCTACCTCCAAGAGCTAACACTAGTAGTATTTTTATCTACTACCACTAAGCAAAGCTATCGCTACTACCAGTTCAAGAAGTTACCTTCAAGAGCTTCTCTCGTAAAGAGCTTTTCATCGCCAGATCTTCTACCATAGCTATTCAAAATTAAATTCAAACTTAATTCTTATGATGGTTAGATTAAGGAATTCAATTCAAGTCATAGGCATGTGGATTTAAGAATGATTATTTTAAACAACTTCACCCAAAATTTAAGGATAGGTTTGACTTTCCATATCTGTCTCTCAATACAAGGATTCTGATCATTCTATTTTTTTTGTAATGGATAATTGGATTTTATAGAATGTTATAAATTCAGAGGAACCCCTTGTACACATGGATGATATACATAGTGGTATGGTGAAAAGGTGTAAAAACATTGACCAGTTGACTGATTAGACAACTATTATCATAATATTTGGTCAGCTTAGTGCCTACTGTGAATGAAGAAGTTTCCAAGACTTTCATGACACTGTTTTTCTTCACTTTCTATACAAACTCTATTGAGCCCTTTCAAACACAAATTCGAGGACTCCTGAATAACCAACGCTGATCATACTGGGCTTTATTGAATACTCACTCTCTATATTCTCAACTCTCTATTTTATCTTATCTTTTGATAGGTGTTTTGTTTTACTATGTTTATCTTTAAACATAGACTCATGTACTGAACTATAGATTTTTATACGCACTCATTTATTTTCATCTATGCTACGAAGTAAAACTATGGAAGAAGCTGTGTAGCTTGGACTGCATGCGAGCCATTTTTAATTTATTTATCCCATATAAAACTGTGGAAGAGGCTTTATGAAGCTTGGAAAATCTTGTGTACTATTATGTAAAACTCAATCTAGGTTGTGGATCAGTTTATTATATAATAAACCGTTTGACATCAGGTGATTTATAAGTAGAGGTGATTGACTCTTATCTTGATACTAAGCCCCCTTTTTATTTTCAATGTGTGATTTTCTATTTTGTTTACACCATTTTAAACCAAACCAGCTTGGGTTTTCTAAACTGAAGCAAAACATTACTTTGATAGTCAACTTTAATTTGTGTTTTATATACATTGTTTGATACATGTAAATTAGATTCAAAAGTTAAAGTATCTCCAAGATTATTTTTAACTGATCCGCGATCAAGATTGTAACGCCCCGACCTCAGTTACCTAGATTCGGTGCATTGTTACATAACATTGGCATGATCACAAGAAAGATCAAATCTCGAAAGACCGATTAGTTTAGTAGCCTTGGAAACATTAGATATATTCATAAAGTTTTACATTACATCATAAAAATGAAAACTACAACAACATAGTCTCCATAGTCTACACACTTATCCCCTCATACTATCCCTACAGGTCATTCATAATTTACTTCTTCATATCCTGGGAAAAATAAAACATAGAAAAGGGGTGAGCTCAAATTCCCAGTAAGGATAACAATATAGCAGAAACTTTCATAAATAAGAATAAACATTTAAGGCAATGTATAACTAAAACAAAAGCATTTTAAACTTTAACTTCAACATAGTATGACAAAAATAAAATGAAATAATGTCATTTACGTATTCACGTGGATATTCTACTAATCGAATAATCACATGCAATATCAATAACCATTTTCATAATGATGGAATGCATAATGCCAGACTATCATAACCACATAGCCAATGCCTCATGCCAAAACTACAAATAAGATTTTGTCAAGACCTTATGCCAAGACACTAGTTTGTCTCATGAGACCCACCGATGCATCGAGGAGCTATAGCGGGCTCCACCCATCACATATTAAGTCCAATGCATTCCCATATGAAAAGGTTTAAGCATAACATAAACATTCGTAATAAAACTAGCATACGAAATGTAAATACTTCATCCATAAACCATGAATGGTATAAAAATAACACATCCACAGTCAAACATATCACAAAACCTTCAAAAAATATAGAAGTTTTGTATCATAATAAATCAACTTCAAATAAGCGTAAAATCCATCAAAGGATGTTGACATAGATGAAATCAAAACTCTTTTTAGAGAAATATCTCTTTCTATTTTGAAATCATTTAAGAGTCATATATTTATAAAATAAAACATTTTATTTGAAAATATTCTTATAAGCTTGTAAGGGAAGCTTCGACAATTTCATAATGGCGGAAAATAACTGCACCCACCGTATAAGTTAAAAAAACATTCTTACATTAATTCTGTCGAAAAGGTTAAAAGGACCTTGTTTGGAAAACGATGGAAAGATTCCTTTATAAACCACTTATAAAAGTCAACAAGGGTATAAATGAATTTATACCATAGTCTTTAAAATAGTAAGAATGATTTGAAATACATTTTTAAGAAACATGGATGTGGATGATAAAGAGGTCCCAGTAGATAATCACGTATAAACAACCTCGGATAACGAAGAGATTGTGAAATAAACCCTTAACTTGTACTTTTCCTTGGTTGAGGTAGGTTAAACTCATGTATAATGGTGAAATAATTGTTATTAAATTATACAAGTCCTTAAACATTATTTTGAAATCATCAAATGATAATTATACTTGAATGGATACGATGGAGAATGATTCTCATCGCGTTCGTGGAGATGGTAGTCCGTACGTACGCACAAGCAACAATATCATTATTTTGATATTAAAATAATATATAATTGGATGGTATATCATATATACAGAATCATTATAATGTTATATTTATTATTTAAATGAATTAAAAATCATTATTATACCCATACAAATAATAATATATTGAATAACAATTACACCACGACGTGGAGACGGTAAGTTGTACGTACGCACGTATGGTGACATGTTATTCAAAGGATGGATAAAATACTGAATATGGTTTTACCATATTTATAATAACATCACAGTATATATAATATACTGGAGTTATTATTTTATAATGGTAATAACAAAGAAATAATAAGTGGAAAAATAAAGGAACTTGAAAAAGGGTGGTGAAATCATTACCTCTTCTTCGGGTTATTCCTTTTGATTTGATCAAAAGGGATCCTTAGTTTGGATTTATGACTAAAGGAAGGCCTCTAGGATGAAGTGAGGGAAGTTGAGAGAGTATTTGGGCAGAGTTTGGCCAAGCCAAATGGCTTTGAAGGTGTGAATTAATGAGAAGGGGGAGTTCCCTTTTATAAGAGGGGTGAGGGGCACCTTTGGAAAAGCTAGAAATATTATTTTATAATAAATTCATATTCAGTTTCTAATGACTCCAAAGTGGATTATTTAAAGGTTAAGGTGAGTATGGTTCAAAAACCACTCAACCAATAGAATTTAGATAGGTTTGGGTGATTATATTAACCTTATCTTTTAGTTTTAACTCTTAGTTAATTAGTTTGACACTTACCATGTCACTTTGTATTTTTATATTATATAGTTAATAAACTTACTATATACCTCCAAGAGACCCCCAAGTGGTCCATTAATGATACACCTTTCATGATATAAGTCTCTTTGCAGAACCTTAGATTTTTAGGAATTGAATATCAATTAATAATATAATATTTGTTTTAAAAACTCTTTTATGTCAATTTTGACACTATTCAATAATTGATTTTTTTTAAACTCACAACAGAAGGATTACTTCAAACAAAGTTACTTAAATCATTAATAAAATGTCATATTAACCTATAAAATTAGTTTAATTAATAAAAAGTCTCAAATTATATTTATTTGGGTATTTATAATATCAATTATTTTAATTTTTCACTATTATGGTAATTACTGCATCATCATTGAGTCATAAATAAATTAAATTATTTAATGTCTAAAAATTATAAATAAAATACCATTATGTAGGAAATATTTTTAGATTTATAATGAATATTTACAATCGAATTTATCTTATGTATAACCCTATATTAAAAATGATTTAGTAAATAAACTTTGATTTTAACTCTTTTAACTCTTCTTTGAATTAAATAATAATAAATGTCCTAATATAATCCAAGTGGACCTAAATGATAATATTTAATTCTTAAGGTTGTTTTTGGTCGAATTAAGCTTATACAATAGAATTAGGACATGTGTTAGGGTAATATTAATATCATTTTTACCCTTAATTACCCTGTTTACTTTTAACCGTGGTAAATAAAAGTAAAAAGTTACTATTCACCAAAAATTATTTTCATCTCAATGAACCAAATTTTATTTCTTGATATTAACCGTGTCTCTCGGATTTTCGAAATTCCACTCACAGAAGCGATAAAATTAAGTTTTATGAAAAATTCAGTTTTTTAACTACCACTTAGTGGTTTCACTATTCATCAAAAAATGAAGTTTTTCAGAAAAATACCAAAAATTCACCCTAGGATAATTTCGATATTCTAAATCCAAAAATGAAGTCCATTTTGAAAAATAAAATTTATAAATTTCAAAAAGTGGGTATTACTATTCATAACGGCTAGTTTGATTGGTTGCGGTGTGTTAGAACTCGATGTTGCGTACAACACACGCTATTGCATTATTCAAAGAGAAGCGTACCGTAGAAGCTTGGGGTGTTACATTCTCCCCTCCTTAAAATAATTTCGTCCTCGAATTTTCTAGAATACTACCACATGAAAAGACTCGGGTGGTTCTTCATCATAAGTTCCTCGGGTTCCCATGTTGCCTCTTCCATCTTATGGTTTCTCCACAAGACTTTTACCAGACGAGTCGTCCGATTTCTCAGTACTTTTTCTCTCGTATCAAGAATCTTGAAGGGATCTTCACAATAAGACAGATCGGGTTCCAGTTCTAATTCCTCATAGGTGAGTACATGCGTTGGGTCAGGCATGTATTTCCTCAACAGAGATATGTGGAACACATCGTGAACTTTGGAGAGACTTGGCGGCATTGCCAATCGGTAAGCTACAGACCCAATTCATTCTAGAATTTCAAAAGGTTCGATGTACCTGGGACTCAATTTAACTTTCTTACCAAAATGTATGACTCCCTTCCATGTAGATACCTTCAGGAAAACATGATCACTGACTTGAAATTCCAAATCCTTCCTTCGATTATCGGCATAGCTCTTCTGCCTACTTTGAGCTGCTTTGATATGGTTTTGGATTATCTTCACCTTTTCTATCGTTTCCTCCACCAGTTCTGGGCCTACAAGTTTTCTTTCACCAACGTCATCCCAATAGGTTGGTGTGCGACATCTCTTTCCGTATAACACTTTATGTGGTTCCATCTGAAAACTCGAATGGAAGCTATTGTTATAGGAAAATTCTACCAGAGGTAAATATTGATCCTACATACCCTGAAAGTCAAGTGAGCAGCATCTCAACATGTCTTCTAAGGTTTGAATAGTTCGTTCGGATTGTCCATCTGTTTGAGGGTGGTCGGCAGTGCTCAAATGAAGTTCAGTATCCAAGGCTTTCTAAATACTTTTCCAGAATCTTGAAGTAAAACGGGGATCACGATTAGAAACAATCGATAGGGGTACTCCATGAAGCCTCACAACTTCATTAATATACAGTCTTTCTAGTCGTTCAAGTGGTAAATCTTCCCTTATAGCAAGAAAATGTGTTGACTTGGTAAGACGATCAACAATGACCCATATTGCATTGTTCCTTCTAGGAGTCTTTGGTAGCCTCATGACAAAGTCCATCGTAATATTGTCCCATTTCCACTCCGGTATGGGAAGAGGTTGCATGACTCTTCCAGGCTGTTTCCTTCCATCTTTCACTTGTTGACAAACCATACATCTTGACACAAAATCAGCAATCTACCTCTTCATGTTGTCCCACCAAAAATGTTCCTTCAAATCTCTATACATTTTGGTGCTCCCAGGGTGTATAGAGAAATTGGAACTATGAGCATCATCCAACAATTCTCTTTTTAGATCAGGTATATCGAGAACACAAAGCCTCTTCCCGAATTTCAAAATTTCTTCTTCATACACAAAGTCTCTCAATCTCCCATCATTCACAACTTTAATCTTCTTTTGAAATTATTCATCATCGGTCTGAGAACTCTTAATCATTTCTAGTAAAGATGGTTTGGAAACCATTTGAAAAAGCATTGATGTTTCACCTTCCCTGGTTATTCCTATGTTCATTTTCACTAGGTCCATGAAAATTGGATCCCTTTCAATTCTCATATTGTTCAAAACTCCATGATCTTTTCTGCTCAAAGCATCTTCCACCTTTTTTGCTTTCCCTGGGTGGTAGTGTATCGTACAATCATAATCCTTGAGTAATTCGATCCATCTCCTTTGCCTCATGTTGAGTTCTTTTTGTGAGAAAATATACTTCAAACTCTTGTGATCAGTATAAATCTCACATTTTTCACCATAGAGGTAGTGCCTTCGTATCTTCAAATAAAAGATCACAACTACTAACTCGAGATCATGAGTAGGATAGTTTTGTTCATGAATTTTCAACTGTCGTGATGCATAGGAAATAACCCTATCATTCTGCATAAGGACACAACCAAGTCCTTTCTTCGATGCATCACTATAAATAATGAACCCATCATTCCCAGATGGTAGAGTCAATATAGAAGCATTGACTAATCTTCTCTTCAGTTCTTCGAAACATTCTTCACACTCTTTTTTCCAAACAAATTTAACCCCTTTACGTGTGAGCTTCGTTAATGGGTTATCCAATCAGGCAAAATTCTGGACGAAACGTCGATAATAAACTGCTAAACCAATAAAAATGTGTACCTCAGTTATACTCGTAGGTGATGGCCATTCTTGGATTGCCTTGGTCTTAGAAGGATCAACAGAGATTCCATATTTAGAGACAATATGTCCAAGAAAATAAATCTCCTGAAGCCAGAATTCACACTTGCTAAACTTCCCATATAATTCATGTCTTCTCAGAGTCTTCAGGATAATGCGCAAGTGATTTTCATGATCTTTATAGATTTTGGAGTATACCAAGATATCATCAATAAATACCACCAAAAATTCATCGAGATATTCCTTGAAAACTCTATTCATCAGATCCATGAATATAGAGGGTGAATTAGTCAATCCAAAAGGAATTACTGTAAACTCGTAATGCCCGTACCTGGTTCGAAATACTGTCTTCGGAATGTCTTCCTTCTTCACACACAACTGATGGTATCCAGATCGAAGGTCAATCTTTGAAAAGTATTGAGCTCCATGCAGTTGGTCAAATAAATCATCAATGCAAGGTATGAGATACTTATTCTTTATTGTTATAGCATTGATCTCCCTATAGTCGATACATAACCTCATAGATCCATCTTTCTTTTTAACAAAAAGAACAGAGGATCCCCATGGAGAAACACTAGGGAAAATAAATCCCTTATTACTCAATTCCTCTAGTTGTTTCTTTATTTCAACTAATTCTACAGTGGCCATTCTATAAGGGGTCTTCGATATAGGCCTTGATCCAGGAATTAAATCAATGGAAAACTAAACTTCTCGTTCTGGAGTATGTCCAGGTAAATCTTCCAGAAACACATCTACATATTCTTTCACAATAGGTACATCCTCTATTTGAACATTCCTTTCCTCACCCACAGTCATTTCATCCTCTTACTCCCCAATAATTGAATTTAGTTGAGCTACTGGGGGTGGATCTAGATAAGAATTAGGTGGTGACGATTCTACTCTAAAGATAAGGTGTTCCTTATCATCATCATCAAAAATCATAACCTCCTTCTTCTTACAATAAATCTTCGCATCATGGTTCGAAATCCAATCCATACTGAGGATTATATCAAACTCAATCATAGGTATGACGATGAGATCAAAAGATAAAGAACATTTATGTGCTCTAATGGGGACTGATTCACAAAACTTTGTTGCAATGATACTTCCCTTAGGAGTTTTAACTGAAAACTCCCTTGTTAAATCAAATTGTAAATATCTAATTTTCTTAGCAAAATGGGAAGATATGAAACAATGCGATGATCCAGAATCAAATAATGCATTTGATAAACTTGAGGAAACCATTAAATTACCTGCCACCATGTCTTTCGAAGCTTCTACCTCAACAGTAGTGATAGAATAAGCTTGGCCTTGATCCCTTGGAATTTTCTGAGGTAATTTCCCCTAACGCTTCGGACATTCATTTGCATAATGTCCCATCTTCCTGCAATTATAGCGTTGGACATCGGTAGTTTCCTTCTTCCCCTTGCAATCACGAGATTGGTGGCCTTTTTCACCACACTTGTAACAGACTCCCGTTCCTTTTAAGCAAGTACCAGGGTGTTTCTTCCCACATTTACTGTAGGATGGATATTCAACTTTTCCCTTATTTCCTTTATTTTCATTCCCAGATTGATCAGCATATCTCTTCTTGTCTTTCTTTTCTTTAAAGTCATATGACTTAGAGAATTCTTTCTCTGTCTTGATAGCACATGAGACAATGTCTTCGTATGACGAGAATGATTGTGAGACTAATGCTCGACGGAGAAATGGTTTTAACCCATCAAAGAAATGATCAATCTTACTTCTTGGGTTACGTATATAATCTCCATCATACCTTGCTAACCTTGTAAAGTTAGCCTCATACTTTGCGACATTCTCATCCTCCTTTTGTCTCAGACTCAGAAATTGCCTTTCCATATCTGCTCGATGGTCACAAGGAAAGTATTTTTCTAAAAATAGATCTTTGAACTCCCTCCATTCCATATTTTATACTTCATCATTTTCCTTCGTGTTTTGAATCAATGACCACCATTGATCAGAATCTTCAGTGAGGCGGTAAACTGCCATGATAAATTTTTCCCTTTCACTACTTCCCAAAGCCTGAAATATTTTCTCTAGGGAATTTATCCATTGCTCAGCTACTAAGGGATTTGTACTCCCATTTAACGTTGGTGGTTGTTGCCTCATAAAGCAATCTAACATTGATCCTCCACGCTGTGGATCAGGGTGCTCCATACAAGTAAGGTTATTATTCATAACCTGAGTGAGTTGTCCCAGTATGGTGATTAGCTGATCGGCACCAGTTGCATCACTAGATCAACTATAATTATCTTGAGAAGGAGGTAAATCCCTACATGGAGTGCGTGCATTAATACAGTTTCCATTTCTTCCACTAGGCGCCATTTCTAGACAATGGCATAAACTAGATCAGTTTATGAATCAAAATACATAATTTCATACTTATAAAACACTTAACATAAATTGAACTATTTATAGATATAATCCATAATCATAAAAATTTCTCCTTTGAGTAAGTATATACTCATAAACCCTTCATAATGATTTGTAAAGAAAATGAGAGTTATCCTAAGCATATCCCCTGGGAGTGTCGTAACCAAGAGTGCTGCAAAGCCCGTTGTCGTGCGCCAGTTCCCGTTCGAGTCTAGCTCAAAGTGGTGTTTTCGGGTTTTACCCCTAGGTACATCTGTGCCAAATCCGCTTCTACCTGCTCGTATCCAGACAGGGATGTATTGCTTGAAAAACTCACAAAATCTCTACAATACCAAAATTCAAGGAAGTTCTTCTATACTAATCCTCAAAGTCCATCTTAAATCTATGTGCTCTAATCAGAGTTTATCTAAATCTAGCTTCCAAGGTTTGTACTAAACTTCATCTGATACCAACTGTAACGCCCCGACCCCAGTTACCTAGAGTCGGTGCATTGTTACATAACATTGGCATGATCACAAGAAAGATCAAATCTCGAAAGACCGGTTAGTTTAGTAGCCTTGGAAACACTAGATATATTCATAAAGTTTTACATTACATCATAAAAATGAAAACTACAACAACATAGTCTCTATAGTCTACACTCTTATCCCCTCATACTATCCCTGCAGGTCATTCATAATTTACTTCTTCACATCCTGGGAAAAATAAAACATAGAAAAGGGGTGAGATCAAATGCCCAGTAAGGATACCAATATAGCGGAAACTTTCATAAATAATAATAAACATTTAAGGCAATGTATAAATAAAACAAAAGACTTTTAAACTTTAACTTCAACATAGTATGACAAAAATAAAATGAAATAATGTCATTTAATTATTCACATGGATATTATACTAATCGAATAATCACATGCAATATCAATAACCATTTTCATAATGATGGAATGCATAATGTCAGACTATCATAACCACATATCCAAGGCCTCGTGCCAAGAATACAAATAAGATTTTGTCAAGGCCTTGTGCCAATACACTAGTTTGTCTCATGAGACCTACCGATGCACCGAGGAGCTATAGCGGGCTCCACCCATCACATATTAAGTCCAATGCATTCCCATATGAAAAGGTTTAAGCATAACATAAACATTCGTAATAAAACTAGCATACTAAATGTAAATACTTCATCCATAAACCATGAATGGTATAAAAATAACACATCCATAGTCAAACATATCACAAAACCTTCAATACAATATAGAAGTTTTTTATCATAATAAATCAACTTCAAATAAGCATAAAATCCATCAAAGGATGTTGACATAGATGAAATCAAAACTCTTTTTAGAGAAATATATCATTCTATTTTGAAATCATTTAAGAGTCATATATTTATAAAATAAAACATTTTCTTTGAAAATATTCTTATAATATTGTAAGGTAATCTTTGATGATTTCATAACGGCATAAAATAGCAACACCCTCCGTATAAGTTAAAAAAAACATTCTTACCTTAATTCTGTCAAAAAGGTTAAAAAGGACCTTGTTTGGAAAATGACGGAAAGATTCCTTTATAAACCACTTATAAAAGTCAAAAAGGGTATAAATGAATTTATACCATAGTCTTTAAAATAGTAATAATTATTTGAAATACATTTTTAAGAAACATGGATGTGGATGATAAAGAGGTCCCAGTAGATAATCACGTATAAACAACCTCAGATAATGAAGAGATTGCGAAATAAACACTTACCTTGTAATTTTCCTTGGTTGGGGTAGGTTAACCTCATGTATAATGGTGAAATAATTGTTATTAAATTATAAAAGAATCATATATATTAATATGATATCATATATGATCTTTTAACATTGCTTTGTTAATAATATTTTAGAGTTATCGTTGTTTTTGGGTGTTAACTTACTCGTTTTCTTTTATATGTTTTGTAAGCCATGTTTGTCATGGATAGGTTGTATATTATTCATATAAAGAATAATATCAAGTCCTTAAACATTATTTTGAAATCATCAAATGATAATTATACTTGAATGGATACGATGGAGAATGATTCTCATCGCGTTCGTGGAGACGGTAGTCCGTACGTACGCACGAGTGACAATATCATTCTTTTGATATTAAAATAATATATAATTGGATGGTATATCATATATAAAGAATAATTATCATGTTAAATTTATTATTTACATGAATTACAAATCATTATTATACCCATCCAAATAATAATATATTGAATAACAATTACACCACGACGTGGAGACGGTAAGTCGTACGTACGCACGTATGATGACATGTTATTAAAAGGATGGATAGAATACTGAATATGGTTGTACAATATTTATAATAACATCAAAGTATATATAAGATACTGGATTTATTATTTTAGAATGGTAATAACAAAGAAATAAGAAGTGGAAAAAGAAAGGAACTTGAAAAAGGGTGGTGAAATCATTACCTCTTCTTCGGGTTCTTCCTTTTGATTTGATCAAAAGGGATCCTTAGGTTGACTTTATGACTAAAGGAAGGCCTATAGGATTAAGTTAGGGAAGTTTATAGAGTATTTGGGCAGATTTTGGTGAAGCCAAATGGCTTTGAAGGTGTTAATTAATGAGAAGGGGGGTGCCCTTTTATAAGAGGGGTGAGGGGCACCGTTGGAAAAGCTAGAAATATTATTTTATAATAAATTCATATTCGATTTATAATGGATCCAAAGTGTATTATTTAAAGTTTAAGGTGGGTATGGGTCAAAAACCACTCAACCAATAGAATTTAGATAGGTTTGGGTCATTATATTAACCTTATCTTTTAGTTTTAACTCTTAGTTAATTAGTTTGACACTTACCATGTCACTTTGTATTTTTATATTATATAGTTAATAAACTTACTATATACCTCCAAGAGACCCCCAAGTGGTCCATTAATAATACACCTATCATGATATAAGTCTCTTGGAAGAACCTTAGATTTTTAGGAATTTAATATCAATAAATAATATAATATTTGTTTTAAAAACTCTTTTATGTCAATTTTGACACTATTCAATAATTGATTTTTTAAAAAACTCACAACAGAAGGATTACTTCGAAAAAAGTTACTTAAATAATTATTAACATGTCATATTAACCTATAAAATTAATTTAATTCATAAAAAGTCTCAAATTATATTTATTTGTGTATTTATAATATCAATTATTTTAATTTTTCACTATTATGGTAATTAATGCATCATTATTGGGTCATAAATAATTTAAATTATTTAATGTCTAAATATTATAAATAAAATACCATTATGTAGGAAATATTTTTAACTTTCTAATGAATATTTACAATCGAATTTATCTTATGTATAACCCTATATTAAAAATAATTTAGTAAATAAACTTTGATTTTAACTCTTTTAACTCTTCTTTGAATTAAATAATAATAAATGTCCTAATCTAATTCAAGTGGACCTAAATGATAATATTTTATTCCTAAGGTTGTTTTTGGTCGAATTAAGCTTATCCAATAGAATTAGGACATGTGTTAGGGTAATATTAATATCATTTTTACCCTTAATTACCCTATTTACTTTTAACCGTGGTAAATAAAAGTAAAAAGTTACTATTCACAAAAAATTATTTCCATCTCAATGAACCACATTTTAGTCATTGATATTAACCGTGTTTCTCGGATTTTCTAAATTTCACTTACAGAAGGGGTAAAATTAAGTTTTATGAAAAATTCAGTTTTTTAACTACCACTTAGTGGTTTCACTATTCATCAAAAAATGAAGTTTTTCAGAAAAATACCAAAAATTCATTCTAGGCTAATTTTGATATTCCGAATCCAAAAATGAAGTCCATTTTGAAAAATAAAATTTATAAATTTCAAAAAGTGGGTATTACTATTCATAACGACTAGTTTGATTGGTTGTGGTGTGTTAGAACTCGATGTTGCGTACAACACACGCTATTGCATTATTCAAAGAGAAGCATACCGTAGAAGCTTGGGGTGTTACAAATATTTTGATAAGCTATTTGAAATATCAAATTATACATTTCTATAGTTTTATTTAACATTTCATTTTTCAATAAATTAGGGGATTTAGTTTTAAAAAATTTTAGTAGAAATTTTATTTGGAAACTCAATTCACACCCATATTGAGTGTTCCACTCTGAACAACATTTGATATAAGAGGAAGGTTATTTTAAAATACTTTTTACTTTGATATAGTTTTATCTAAAGATATTTTTTTACTAATTCTAAATTTCAATATTTATGGATAATAATAGATAAGAAAGAATTACCACTAACTGAACTTCTTATTTTAATGGAAATAATTATACTCAATGGAAGATAAAAATGAAAATCCATATAGTGAGTATGAGATTTTATATTTGGACTATTATCAAGGAAAAATATGAAAAATCCAAAACTACTAAAGGTGATTGGAGCAATTTCACTAAAGCTACATATTATTATAACTGTAAAGCTATGAATGCACTATATTTTGCATTAGGTGAAGAAAAATTTAACAGAATATCTATTTATTCTACTTATTTTGAAATTTGGGATACTCTTTCTATATCACATGAGGGAACCTCAAATGTTAAAGAGAAGTGTTTAAATACTTATATCATTAAATAAAATACATTTAAATGAATACAGATGAATCCATTTCTAATATGTATCTCATGTTTAATGATATTGTGAACACAATGCATGCACTTGGGAAAGAAAAATGAAGACAAAGATCAAGTGATGAAACTTCTAAGATGTCTACCTAATAGGAGTAGAGGAATATATGCTCCCAATAGGGAATCCTATGACATGAATAAGTTTCCAGTGAAAGAGATTATTGGAAATATTATGTTGTATAAGGAGGAATTGAAATTAAAAAAAAGAGAAAGGATGTGAACCCAATAAGAAGTTAGTAGCCTTCAAGACTTCTGACTCAAAGCTAAAAGAAAAATTACTGGGCTAACATGTGTTTCATGGAAAACACATTCAGGGTACTAACTACTATTCTTGTATCTCCTGAACATATTTCTAATCTTTTTGATAATGATAATGATGAAGAAAATATGTGCAGTGAAGAGTTATTTTAATATTATAATATGTTGAAGGAAACATTTAATGAGCTAAAAGATAAGTATAAAAGTATAAAGAAGAAACATTCTCTATCTATACATTTCAAAGATGATTTTTCTATAGAAAATAGAAAAAACTATCAATTAAAGGAAAATAGTGAACTTAAAATGTAAAATTAACAGATTAAGAAGGATTTTGGAAATATTTACAAATGGAAGAGAAATCCTTACTAGGATTCTTGGTAAACAAATGGCAGAGAAATCCTTCATGGGATTGCCTTTGTATCTTTTCAAGTAGAATGATTTATTTTCCATTGCTGGACTCTTTGGTCACCCTCTCAAGCTTGACGCTGCTACATTGAACTTGTCACGACCCTTAGTTTCTAAGATATGCATTGAAATTGAAATTTCTCAAGTGTTTCCATCGCATTTTTGGATTCAAAATGGGGATAATTGGTTTATACAAGATGTGGTCTTTAAAAACGTTCTATCCTTTTGTAAAAAATTCCCAAGAATTAGTCATACTATAAATGGATGTGAGATTCAAAGGCATCCCCCTCGCCCCTCCCCCACTTCAAGTCGATTTGGGTAGAAAAGGATGCTCCAAAGGTGACCCCTACTGCCCAGACTAATATTCCTAATGATAACACTCACATCTTGAGCTCCAAGGATGCTTCAAATCCTCAATCTTCCAACCTCTATAATGTTGAGATTTTTCACAGCCCCATGACCTCTAAGGAGAAAAAACAAATGAATCCCATCCTTGAAGATCATGGGGAGAAATAGGCTATGCAATCAGATTATGATGAGTCTTTGTAAGAAGACATTGACAACACCTATCAACTGGAGGAGGATTTATTATATTTGAGAGCTAGAAAAGAAAAAAAAGCAATGATTGACCTCGATGGCTTCATCACTCTGAGTTACAGAAAAACTTGGAAATGTAGGTACAATGCTAATATTGAGAGGAAAATTGTCATGTGCTCCTTAGCTTCCAAGATGAATGAAAAAAATGATTTACCCCCACAACCCGTCCTTATTGATTTTTTTTTGCGTCCTCAGATTCATCTGACTATTCTGACTCAGAAGCTTCCTCAAGTATTGATAATGAAAATGATCCTTCTTACAGGGATGCTTATCAAATAGAGTAGAAATTAGACTTCCCAAAGGATCTTGATTATTGAATGGTGGAGAATGATACAACTACTTTTTGAAAATATAAAAATGGTGATACGACTACTGATATTTATCTTGATATCAGAAAAAGGATGTTTATTAAAGTTGTCGACGAATTTAAGAAGGATCCAGACTTCAACTTCAAATATATTCCTTGGAAATGAGATATGGATTCTGGTTTTCTTGAACTCCATTGGGTCCTCTCTTCATCAATTTTGCAGAATGATTTTTTGTTTGATGGCTCCATTTGAAAACAAAAGATGTTCGACCCTTACATATACTGGCACTGATATGAAAATCCTCTCTCAGCAATCTATTTTTTCTCTTTGTGTTGTAAACATGGAAATGCCGCCTTGCTAGAAGCATGGATTCCTTCTCAATTTTTTGATTCAGTTGTTGTTTTGTTCAGATGCATTTGTCATCCATAAAACTTCATTTTTGCATGGTTGGTTCGCCTCATTTTCCTACTGGAACTGTTTTACAAGAGGCTGTTGGATCACTATTGTGCTATCTTGGAGTTTCTTCCCTCATGAAGAAGGCAGGCTTGATGTAGAAGATAGTGTGGTTCCTTCATGTTGGGTTAATGTGCCTATGAAGATTCTCAGCATTTGGAATTCTAAAGGCTGAAAATTGGACTTTCTTGAAGATTAACAGATTTTATGTTTGGAGTATTTCTGTGCCTCTTGGATCAAATATGGTTCTGACTGGATTTTTTCTAGTCTAACAGTTTTATGTTCTTCAAATTTTAAATATTTTTCTTTTTTGAAGATGTGATTTAAGATTGACATATCCTTGAGTCCTGAATCAGTTGAGAAGTGGCATCCCTATACCTCATTTATCATTATCTAGTTGACTTCGATTTGGATATAACAAGAATGCATTCACCTTTGGATGGACAAACATTGCATGGATTCTTCTATTGTTTAAAAATGGACTCTTATGAAGGTTATTTTTCATTTTTTTTGTTTGTTCATTATTATTTGTAATCTATTTCAATTTATGGTTGGTGTATTCACAATACACCTCATGTTCTCTTTGTAACTTTTGATCTATTTAATAATTTATATGGTGGTATGGGTTGGGTGACCAACTCATGTCTCGCCTTTTAAAAAAAACTCCTAAATAACTACCCAGATTGGTTACTAATCTAGACACATGAAGATTTATAAGAACATATTTGTTCCTAGTTCAAGTTCTAGAAACTCTATAAATACTTCTTATTCTTATGGATGTAACAAAGTTTTTTATTTCTAAAAGCCTACAACATGTTTATAGCAAACCTGTTAAAAAACTTTGGATCCCTAAATCTTTTATCACTAACATTTATGGGCCCAAGAAAATATGGGTACCAAAATCATTTTTATTTTATATTTTTTTATAGGAAAATCACTTGAAGAGTAATAATAAACATCTACGGTATTTGTACAGTGTGTGTTTCAGACACATGACTGGGTACTACTAAAGTTTCAAGAATCTTATCAATGTGGATGGTGTACATGTCACTTTTGTTGATAAAAGAAAATTAAAAATAATTAGACTCAGTCAAATCGATAACTCTAATGATTTTTTGTTTTCTAAAGTGTTATTTGTAAATGGATTCAAGTATAATCTTCTTATCATATCACAGTTACGTCATCGTGATTACCATGTAAAATGTGAAAATAATTCTTGAAAAATTTATGATTCTAAGAATATCTTAGTTTCCACTAACTTGTGTAATGATAATGTTTATGTTATTGATTTGAATTCATTATTTTATCAAAATATTTCATATTTAAGTGACTTTCATAAAGATCATAGACTTTGGCATAGGATACTAGGACATTGTAACCTTCACTCACTTATGAAGCTAACTAGGAAAAAATTAGTTAAGGATCTCCCTAAACTAGAATTCCCAAAAAAAAAGTTTGTAACCCATGTCAAAAAGGAAAAGAACATAAAATATATTTCAAACCAAAGAAAGAAGTTTCAACTTTTCATCCCCTAGAGTTGGTTCAAATGGAAATTTTTGGATCCTCTGGAGTTTCTAGCTTAAATGGGAAGAATCGTGCCTATGTTCCAGTAGATGACTTTCCTAGATACACCGAGGTATTATTTCTAGATCACAAAAGTAAAGTTTGTTCTTATTTTTTAAAATATGAAAAATCTATAGAAAACCTTAATGGAATTAGAATTAAAACCTTAATAAGTGATCATGGTTGTGAGTTTTAAAATCGAAATTCTGAATCTCTATGCTTACAACATGGCTACAACCATAACTTTTCTACTCCAAGGACCCTACAGTAGAATGATGTAGTAAAAATAAGAAACATAACTCTTTATAAAATTTCCTTGACTATGATTAATGAATATGATTTACCTATTTACTTTTGGGAAAATGATGTGAATATAGATTGTTATATTATCAATACGGTTCTTATTAGACTTCTTTTAAAGAAAACCCCTTATGGTTTATGGAATGGTAGAAATCCAAAAGTTAATTACTTTAGATTTTTTGGTTGCAAGGTCTTAATTCTTAATACAAAGAATAATTATACAAGTTTGCATCCAAAAGTGATGGATGAATTTTTCTTGGATATTCAACATCTAGTAAATCATATAAGGTATTCAATAAATGAACCAAAATTATGGAAGAATATATACATGTTAGATTTGATGAAACAGATCCACATAAACCTAAGACTTATTTAGAAAACCTTGAGGATAACCTTTCAAATTTAAACATCAATGCTAAACCTGGTGATAATTTTTTCAAAACTGATGTAGAAAAATCACATAGTTTTGAGGAATTATTTGAAGCAGAACCTATAGATGAAAATGAAGTATCAAATACTTCTATTCTTGGATTCATTAGGACTCATAGAGAGAATCCCTTAGATGTAGTTATATGAGACTAAGATAAAGAAACTTAGACTATATATTCTCTTAGAAATCAAGTTGAACGTCAATCCTTTTTGTCACAACTTGAACCTAAGAACATCATAGAAGCAATAAATGATGAGTTCTAGGTAATGAAAATGCAAGAATAATTGAATCAATTTGAAAGGAATAGAGTCTGGGAACTATTAGAAAGGCCTAAGGGCTTCTTGACCATTAATACTAAGTGGGTTTTTAGGAATAAGGTAGATGCGTTAGGTACTATAATTAGAAATAAAGAAATACTGGTTGTATAAATATATAGTCAAGAAGAGGGTATTGACCGTGAGGAAACCTTTGCACTAGTAGTTAGACTTGAAGCTGTCAGAGTGTTGCTTGCCTATGTAGCACATTTGGATTTCAAATTATATCAAATGGATGTAAAGAGTGAATTTGTAAATGGTTATACTATTGAGGATGTTTTTGTAGAAAAACCCAATGGATTTCAAAATCCTCATTTTATAAATTGTATATTTAAATTAACAAAAGAATTATATGGTTTAAAATAACATCCTAGATCTTATTATGGTAGACTCGGCTCATTTTTTATTTCAAAAGGTTTTACTAAAGGAATAGATGATCCAACTTTATTTATTAAAATAATTTAAAAATATGTTTTAGTAGTACAAATCTATGTTGATGATATTTTTTTGGATCTTTAGGGAATTATTTGTGTACTAAATTTTCAAAAATGATAAAAAATGAATTTGATAAAGTTTAATGACTGAGTTAAAATTCTTCCTTGGTTTTTATATTTTTCAAAATAAGGAAAGAACTAATTTAAACCAAATCAAGTGCACTATAAATATATTTTAAAACATTATTTCTTGGATAGTACTAAGATTAGTGATACTCCCATGAGTATAATTTGTAAATTGGATCATGATAAAACTGGGAAGCTAGTTGATTAAACCACTTGCATAGGTATGGTTAGAATTTTACATTACTTAACTGCTAGCCGACCTGATATTATATTAAGTGTGCTCATGTTTTCACATTTTCAATCAAATCCAAAAGAATATCATTTATATGTTTTCAAAATATTTTATAAATACCTCAAAAGTAAAACCAATTTAGGATTATTTTATTATATAGTGCAGACATTTGATTTAGCAAGTTATTCAGATGCAGATTTTAGTGGTTATAAGTTAGATAGAAAAAGGAACTCTGGAACATGTCACTTTTTAGGTAAGTATCTAGTTTCATGGTGTAGTAAGAAACAAAATTTTGTTGTATTATCTACTTTTGAAGCTGAATACATAACTTCATGAAATTATTGCGCATAGATTCTATGGATGAAATGCACTTTACTAGACTATGGATATTAATTTCAACATGTCCCTATAAATTATGATAATACAAGTGCTATAAAAATTTCCAATAATCTTATGTCTCATTCAAGGATCAAATATATTGATATAAGACATCACTTTTTTAGAGACCATTTTCAAAAAGGTGTTATAACTACTGAATTCATTGGTATTGAACATCAACTTACTAAGATATTCACAAAGCCACTAAATTTTGAGAGAATAAACTGCATCAGACATGAACTTGAAATGATAAATTTTGCTCAGTTATTTATTCTTGAATTTATTTTATTTTTGGTAAAAGTGAATCACAAAGTCTTGCTACCATGAATTGTTACCATAGCTATGCTACCATGATTCCTTGCTACCATAGGTATGCTATTGTGGAAAGCTGATGTTTGGTTGCTACTATGGTTGTGCTACTGTGCCTATTCTCCTGTGCCAATGCTACCATGTATGTGCTATCGTGGAATGTTGTTGTGGTGTTCTATGTTGTCATGATAATGTTAGGACCTACCATTTGGTTGTCACTATCCTAAATACTACTACTTCATTTTTAATTAAAATTATTATTTCAATGAATTTATTTTATCAATATTATTTTTATTTAAATTTAATGTTTAAATCCCTAAATGTTAAAAATCCCTAAATAAAAGTCTAAATTAAAACTCTTTCTCATGCGTACCCTTTTGAAACCTTGCTTTATCTCTCAATCCACGACCCTTCACCTTTAATCTTCAACCCTAAAAGCTATTCAAAAAATGGTAAGAGTGAAAACATGAGCACACTTAATATAATATCAGGTCGGATAGCAGTTAAGTAATGTAAAATTCTAACCATACCTATGCAAGTGGTTTAATCAATAAAGTAATGTAAACTTCTAACCATACCCTTCAATAAAGTTTCTTGTTTTGAAAGTGATTCAAGACTAAGGACGGGAAAAATGGTTTTTAAGGAATGATAGACCATTATACCCTAGGTTGATTTTTGATTTCTACCTGTTTTATGAACATCAGTTTAAAGAGAAGAAGGATGTTATCAAAACAATGGTGGATATAAAAAGGCTTGTATTTTATTTGAAACAATGGGATAAGTGTCTGAGATTTCCTCATAAAGGAATCTATAAGGATTATCAAGGTTACTTTCCCATTAATTGTGAGAACTTTGTGATCAAGGACATTCTTCTTAAGCTTATAGGGAATTCCATCATAAGAAGACCTCATGTAGTTGAGTTAGATAGAGAATATAAGTTTATCTTCAAGTTCATCCAACATATATTGTGTTCCAGGAAGGGGGAATTTAGTATTATGAGGTATCAAGACATTTTCTTTTTGTTTATTATGAAAATAAGAGACAAAATCAATCTCTGTAGGTATTTAATGGTACATATGATAGAGTTGTGTAAACCTACTTTGAGATATAATTACCTTGCCTAACCTAAGATAATATTTGATTTATTGGAAGATATAGGACTTGTTCCTGAAGGAGAGGAAAAGGTAACCAATTTTGATGGATTCTGTCCCAATAAAGTCACATGTAAGAGGAGGAAAGTAAATTGGAATCCCTGGCTAAAAATATGGGTAGTTTACAATGATAAATTGTATGAGAAGTTCAACCCATTAGAGAATCCTTCCAGAACAAGAAACTTAGTTAATCCTATATTAGATCTAGTTGAAGTAGGGGAGTATTATTCTAATGAAGAAGATGAGGCTACTGGTAGTGATGAAGTTGAAGGGAAGGGAGTAACAGATGAAGTAGAGGAATCTGTTCTAGTTTTAGTGGAATAAGGAAGTGATCCTAACATTATCAAGAGTTCGAATGTATCATATGGACATCCTAACACACCACTATCTCTTATTACCAAAGAGATATTTCTGGAAGAAGTTGAAATAGAAGAAACTAAATTTTTAAATGGTGCTTGGGTTGAAAGATCTACTTCATAGAGTTTAGAAGATGTTATTAAGCTATCTGATGACTGAATATGATGTTGTTGGTAGAGATGTGGATGAGCAATCAAAACCTTCAGTAACTATTTCTAAATCTTATACCACTGTGAGTAGATATTGGGATAATGTTTACCAACATGCTTCAGAGAATCAGGCTTCTGGAAAGATTTGTGTTGGATGCTTTAGAGAAAGGTGAGGATAATTCACCAACTAAGGGGGAGAAATCCCCAGGATCTATTGTTCATGGTTTGATATACATTGACTCAAATGTTGGTGATGATGATAAAGTCAGTCCACCAGATCATTGTGGACCTACCATATCAGTTTCTCAGAGATGTCCTAAGTGGAAATAATTAATGAAGAAGATAATTTGAATCCATTTCCTCATGGTGTACTTATTGTTGAAACTAGTCATGAGGATGCTTTTGTGTATAGCCAGGATAGTTCTTCACCTCATCCTTCTAATCCTCCTCACTCTATTTATTTTAAAAGATATGAACTATATTCCTTTAAGGTATATTTAGTATATGATCTTAGTGGTATGTTCGAGCCTTCTTCCTTTCAAGTTAAGAAACTTAGTGAATATGATACCACTTTAATAGTTTCCTTGGCAGCAGCTCATCTCCAACCCACACTCTTCTTAAAGATTGTAAATTTAAAATTTGAGAACAAGAATCTAGTGGAACATATGAATGCCATTCATTCAACATTGGAGGAAATGAGAGCTAGTTTTACACACACAGAGACTTATATATGATTGAGAGGCTAAAGCATTTGTCTAAAATAGGAGATTTTTCTTCCATAGATCTACTTCACTTTCTTCTATTGATGCAGATTTGATCAGATCTATAGTGAGAGAAGAGCCACAATAAATTTTGTACGATTCTTATACCTCTCATTGGGATGTTCTTTGTGAGATAATATCCCATGGTTTTCATATTTAAAATCTTGTTAGATAATAATTAAATGAATCTATAAGTGATAGAGCAACAATCACTAAAGCCATCAAGTATTATCTCTCTAGATTTTTTACCAAACATGAACTTGACTCTCATTTTAAGTTCTTAGATGAGAGTATGAGGATACCTCCTATCACCAGGGCTTTCAAAGAACAAGATAATCAATTGAAGACTTTTTCACCCTTGTTCAATATTTTTATGGAAGAGAAGACGAAATTCTTCATATTGATGGATCATAGCGGTAGGGTTATTAACCAATTTCTAGAGATGATGGTGTCATTTCTCTATACCACCAGAATGACAGTTATAACACCACCAGCCATTCCCATGTTAGCTTCCATTCCTACACCCCTTTCATTACCTCTTCAGACCACCCCCATTATTGTTAGTCCTTTTGGAATTACAACTATTGAAGCTGTGGGGCATCTCAGGCCAGTTGCTTCTTCTATAGTTTTTAGGCCTCTTGCACCTCCTGCCTCTACTTCTTCTCCTCCTGTTGCTGGAAAAGGAAAGGACCTAGTGAATCATACCACTATCTATGATGAGGATGCTTCTTTAGACTCAGATTAGGATTTGATATAGATTTTTTATTTCCATTTTCTGATGTATTGTATTAACTTTAATTTTTAATGAAAATCATCTCTCTTTCTTCATAATTTTGTTATTTATTTATTTTAATGTTATTTATGTTTTTTTGATAATCCCCAAAAGCAGAGTAAGACTATATGGCATGAATCATGAATATAAATTGCATATGTAATTTTACTAATAAAAAGATTATATTCATTGTATTCTTTTGTTAAATTTTTTTGTATGGTTATTAGTAGTTATTAATGTCATGATTTGTGATCATCAACAAGGGGGACATTATTTGTGTAGTTTGGAACTTCCTTATTTTAATGATCCTAAATTATGTTTATTATATTTATAATAAGTTTCATGTTTTATGATTGTTAACTCTTTTCTAGACAATGATAAAATTGGATAAATCTTGAACCTACCATGAATACATACCACTAGTTATATCCAATTACAATTAGTTGAAATCTTCTACCACTATAAGCTATTGTTGGAACATCTACCATTAGTTCATGCGTTTCCACTATCGAGCATTTCTACTGCCGAGTGTTGCTACCACCAAGCGATGATATCGTTGAATGTTGCTACCATAGAGGGAATCTACTGACAAGAGCTACCAACATTTCTAGTTCAAACTACTACCTCCACCATTAGTTAAAGAAGATGTCATCAAGATCTTATACTACCAAGAGCTTTCCACCACCAGATATTCTACCACAGTTGTTCATAATTAAATTCAAACTCAATTATTCCAACAACTAGATTAATGAATTCAATGAAAGTAATAGACACATGGATTTAAGAATTATTATTCTTAAACAACTTCACTTGAAATTTAAATACAATTCATACTTTCTAGATCTTTCTCTCAGTATGAGTATTTTGCTCATTCTATTATTTTCCTATAACGGATAATTGGAATTTATGGAATGCTATAAATTCAAAGGAACCCCTCATGTATGTGGATGATATACATTATGGTATAGTGAAAATATGAAAAAACACTAACCAATTGGATGATTTAACAACTTATCTTATCATACCGTTTGGCTAGTTTAGTGCCTACTATAAATGAAGGAGTTTCTAGGACTTCCACGACACTGTTTTTTTCACTTTCTATACAAACATGGTTAATCCATTTAAAAGAAAAATTCAAGGACTCCTAAACAACTGGAGATAATCATAGTGAGTTGCATCAAATATTCACTCTCTCTTTTCTCTACACTTTCTTTTTCAACTTATATTTCGAGCTGTGTTTTGTTTTACTATGTTTATCTACAAACATAGACTCTTATGCTAAACTAGATAGTGCTAGGCAATCTCTTTCATTTATATTCATATGTACTCCCACATAAAACTATAGAAAATGATGTGTAGCCTGGACTACCTATGACTAGTAGTTTTTCATTTATTTTTCCCATGTAAAACTATAGAAGATTATCTGTGAAGCTAGGACATACTTGTATGCTATTGTGTAAAACCTGATCCAGGTTGCGAATCAGTTTATTGTATAATAAAATACTTGATAGTTGATGATTTCCAAGTGGAGGTATTTGGGTCTTGGCTTGAGACTGAACCCCTTGTTTATTTTTTCTATGTGATTTTCTGTTTAGTTTATATTTTTTAAAACCAAACTAGTTTGGGTTTTCTAAACTAAATAGAAGCATTACTTTGATAGTTAACTTTAATTTGTGTTTTATATACACTATTTGATGCAAGTAAATTGGTTTCAAAAGTTAAAGTATTTACAAGATTATTTTAATTGAGTTGTGATCGATATTTTGAAAAGCTATTCGAAAGATCAAATTATATATTTCTATAGTTTTAGTTAATTGTGTGTTTTTCTAGAAATTATGGGATTTTGTTTTAAATTATTTTTAATATAAATTTTATCTGGAAACTCAATCTGCTCCCCTCTTGAGTGTTCTACTTTGACCAAAAAGCTTCTATGAGATAAACCCATTAAGGGTGTGATAAATATTTAATAAAGTAACTATGAATGGATTTTACTTAAATGGGAAGTAAATTATAATTTATAGAGCATTAACTTTATAAATTAAGAATATCTTCCCATATAACTAAACCTAGGATTACATGATTTGATCCTTATAGGTCGATTATTCTCTTCTTATACCTTGGAACTTAACCTCTTGGGGGTGTGTTTACATTAATTGGGATAGTTATTTAAATTTTCAGTAGCCATTCATATGGTGTTTCGTATAAATATATGGTGGTATCTTACTTGTCCAATTCCCACTAATTGATAAAGACCTTTTTTTCTTTATAAGATTTATTGTTATGAGGCATTAATTAATTAAAATACTAGTTACAACCTAAAGAGTGTTGTCTTCTATATCTTGTAATTGACATTTTTCATAAATTGATCCCTATTGTGAGAACTTATGGCTAAATAATGGTTTAAAAGGAAATTCTAAGATAATTTTCCTAGAATGTTATGAGATAAAAGCTAAATAAAGTTCCACGTATAATTGCCTCTATCACTGGTACTTTACATTGGATATGTTTGATCCTCTTTAATTCTTATAATAAAATTGAAGCGATGTAATGGATTAAATATAAGGGTTATTCCATTGTGGGTTTGGCGAATGGACTCCCTGGGATTTACGCTCAAGGAGTATTTTAAAATAATTCATATGGTGGGGAGTACACCTTTGGTTGTTTGAGGTTGGTGACCCTCATTGTGAGTTGAAACTCAACAAATGCCATGTGGACAGTTCTTAGAAGCGGAAATAAGTGATGGGTGATGTTTTCATTAGCAGACGGGGATGAGTGGGTTCTTATCCATGTCAGTAATTATTTCTAGGGATGGATGGGGCATGGGTTATGGTAATCAGGGACTCTTTCATTGGTGCGATGATAAGGATTTTCTTAAGGTGGGGAGTGAGATGTTGGTCGTTGGTGGGAAACCCTCATGTGATAAGGGCTGTGGGACCTTGAGACTAGTTGTGTGATGACCTTTTTGGGATTTTGAATACCGTTCGATAAATAGGAAAATATATGTTTGGATTTCTCGGTAAATGCTAGGTATATGATCGAATACATACTTGGTGGAGTTTGAGTGCAGGCATCTGGCCCATGATGTCTTATGGTGATCCAAAGGTTTTTGGATCGGGTATGTGTCAGTGTTTGTGTTGTGGCACGATGAAGATTTTGAATAAGGTATGGTTTAGCTAGGATACATCACTAAAAGTCTGGTATGAGATTTTGGTGAGAATGCTTGGAATGATCTCGATATTCCTTGAGGTGAAGGATTCGAAATATGGGTTTGGTGATGTGGTAACTGTTGAAGTTGAGTGTTTTCTAATGCAATCATTCATAGGTGGTTCGACTTGATTTTCCTTAAATAATTGTATGTGGTTAGTGAGGAACTGAGTTCGGCACACTTTTAGGGTGAGACAAGTGTAGTTTAATGATTGGTGGATATTTTAAAGGAAAAGTCATAATGAATAGGCAAGCTTGTTCTATTAGAATTCAACCATTTAGATCAATCAAGGAGTGAGAGAAGTGTCATTTCTTGTGTTTATATGAGTAAGTTGAGAATATTTTTAGGAGTGTCGCTGGGATGATAAGGAGATACTTTGGTAGGCAATTATGACGGTGTAAGTACTGTGGTTTGGAAGTGGATATTGGAAGCTAGAACCTACAGTGGGGAGTGTCATAGGCCTGTTGACGAATAAGATGATGACGTGATTGTGTCTTAGGTCAGAAGGGCTCAGGTAAGTGTCATATTAGCATTTCATTTGTTGTTATGAGAATTATCTTGGGTTTTGGCATGTAACATCCCGTTATGCTTTTCTGGTACTCACGTGATCATGTTTGGGTAATCATCCTAATTTGGATGCGTTTTGGGGATCTCAGGGATAAAGATAATTTTTTAGGGAAAATGACCTAAATTTTGGGGATGTACATTTCTTTTAATTAATGAATTATAGGTATAAATTTTTTAATGTATTTGTAGGGTTCTCCCCATGTTTGGAGAACATCAGGGGTGGTTTGGGGTTTTCTGCTAAAATATGTAATTTTCACTATCTGATGGGAATTTACACGTTGTGTAATGAGATTAAATGTCATGTAACGATCTTCAGGCGGAATTTGTGAATTTGATGCACAATGTGAAAGGATTACACACCATGTAAAGTTTACACATCATGTAATGGTTAGAACTGTTTTTTTTTTGTAAAAAGGTGATGCGCTTTTTGATGATTTTGGGTTTCTTGGATTACAAAATGTGAAAAGGGGATTAACATCATGTAATTATCTTGAGTTTTGGTTTTTAGGTCATTGTACAAGTGATTTTCATTTCATTTAACCATGCAGCCTCCCTATTGTCACCCAGAGCTCTCTTTGGTGATTTTGGAGATCTCTACTCCTTCTGGATTGCTCATTCAACAATAGATCATCGTGGTTGTTGTGTTTCATCTTCTTTAGTATGTAATCCTTTTGTTTCTTCATTGACTTTGGGAGAAGTGGCAATATTGTCTTCGTTTGGGTTTCAAATTCTTGATTGATTGGTGTTTACTAATGATTATTTGTAGTTTCTTGTCATGCCTTACCTTTCAAAGGCCAATTTGTGTTTTTTTGATCTCTGCGGTCAAAGGAGGATAGGGTTCCAATGTTCTTGAGGTAGGTGGATCTATAGTAGTGTTTCTAATTCATTAATGTCTATATGTTCTTGTTGAAATGTATTTTCTTTGGTGAAAAGGGGTTTTTAACTAGATGTGAGCATGGATTTTAATTGATTTTGGACAAACTTAGCACATTGGGAACCTTGGGTACATCTGGAAAGGGACAGGGGTAACCTTAGTGTGTGTGGAACTTCTATGGGTTGTTTTATGATATTGTCATACTATGGTGGACTCGATATCAGTTGTATCCACTATGTTTTATGTCTAGTACATATTCCCATAAGATAGGTCCCAAATAGTGTGCTTTATTATTTATGGTTTATTTATCGCATTATGGTTTATTCCATAGATATTTTCTCACATGTGTAGTTTATATATTTTTCCATTATGACTATTATATATATATATATGTGAAAAAATATTTGTAAAATTGTTATTTTTTTACAAGCTAAAACTTGTGAATTCTTGGTATTGGAACATGTATATATTCTTTGGTGGTATCCTACTAGGCACTGTGCTCGCACCCTACTTTTGCCTTTAGATGGTTGTAGACCTTGTTTTGTAGGAAACAGGGAAAGGGAAGGGAATCATGTAGCATGCCCGGTTCTCTTTTAGTTTGTTGCCTTTGTGGTAGGATGGTTTGGAGGTAATGGTTGGTCACATGGAGACTTGTTAGTTTTGTCTTTTCATACTTTCTGGTTTATCCTGTTTGACTTTGGATTGTATGTTTTTTTCATCGCATCTCTTTTATTCTGATTTTTACTCCAGTTGTATGTCTTGTTCTGGTAATATACAAGACTTTTTTCTATTATCTTTGTTATACCTCACTGTGGCGGGATAACTCTGATGGCTTGTCTAGTTGACTCAGGTTGGTTCATTAAAATTTGGTATTAGAGGAAATACTAAGCCTAAAGTGTGTTAACATTGCCTAATTTTGGTTCCGTTTCTTGGGTAGACAGAAGTTAGGACTGTCAAAATTCAGGTAGTAAGTGCAGGAGGGTGTCTGGCCAGCTCACTTCTGTGTCTGAACTCGAGTTACCATGGGTGGTTGAAAAATCTTTACCAAGTTTGATAATTGGTGTGAGGTCATTTGAATGAACTATGTGGTAATTTATTTAAATGTACATTTTACTTCTTAAAGAGATGTTTTTTGATCGGTATAATTTAAAATTTCTTGAAATTCTAACTATTTAAAATCTTTTTCATTGATACCTGAAGTTGGTCCTAAGATTTTGGAATTTTCTCATGACTGGTTAGATTTTTTTGTGATTATTAAAAAAGTAATCCTTGAAGAGATATTTAAAATCTGAGAGAGTAAACTACAAGATAGGATCTGCAGATGAATCCTTTGGTGGACCCTTCTTTGGTTGAAGTTGTAATCCACACTATTCAGACTCTGGGTCAAGTGGGTGTCAGAAATCCAGATGTGTGGTGGTTCGTGGCTCTAAATTCAGTAAGAAGCATCCACCTATCTTCTGTGGTGATAAGGGACCACAATAATCTGAAGTGTTTCTTGATAGGATTTGGAGTATCGTCAAATTCTTGAAGACTCCTGAAGACTCTATGGTGAGTTTTTTCATGTATATGCTCGAGAGACTAGAAAGGAGATGGTGGGACTCTGATGTGCAAGCTAAGTTGCATGAGGATCTGACCTGAGCTTCCTTCAAGAAGATCTTTAAACATCAATTTTATCCCGATATTTTATGTTAAAAGAATACTCCGGAGTTTAAGAACTTGGATTAGGGGAATATACAGTTCTGGAGTATTCTACCCATTTTGTTGAGTTGGTGCATATGGAACTGGAGCTTGAATCTAATGAGCACCTAAAGGATCAGAGGTTTGAGTTGGGATTGAGGTTGGATATTTGGTCAATTTTGATCCTCATACACCTTATAAGCTTTTTGGAGGTATTTTAGGCAAACATAAATGTAAAAACTGGTTTGGGTGGAGTTTTGATTAGTGGAGTTGTTAGCCAGGGTGTATCTTTAGGCCAGAAAAGGAAATGTGGGGGTGGTTAGTTTTCTTCATGACTAGTTCCAGGGGATTTTTTAGGACTATAATAGGTTTTATTTTACCAGTGTGGATGGCGTGGTCATACCAAGCCTAATTGTGTGGTGGATCCTAATACTTGTCATCTTTGTGGGTAATCTAGTCACTTAAAGCGTTTTTTTGTAAAAGGATATCCTAGGGAAGTAAGGTAGGATCCACTCTCACCAAGGGTTCACGGGTTCATGTTGATGGTTCCAAGGGTGGTGGTTCTTATCCTCAGACTAAGGTGAGTGTTCATGTGGCTAAGTTAAAGGCGCTTTCGTGGGCGCCCTCAAATGATTAATGTTTTTTTGGGGTACTTGGGTGCAGCAGAGTGGCTGACCAATCTCGTCTCTCAAAAGAGGAAGTAAATTAAAACAACTTCTTAAAGGTATTATAAAAATAAAATAAAATAGAATACAAACATTACTTTAAAGGATGGAGGGTTGTTTATCTTTTATAAAACTAGAAGAAGTTTTCTGGAAGAAGATTGCATTTTTTTTGTTTTTAATTTTGAAATGAAATTCGATTAAAAAGACGCAACAAGAAGATGTTTTTTAGAAAATATTTTAAAAGGCATAATCGATCTAACTCTATCTCTTCACTCAATTATTTATCATTATCATTTAAATTAACATTCACTTAATTATTATAACTTAATTTGTTAAATCCCAAACCCTATGAGAATTAACTTTACCACAAGGATTAAGTGAATTTAACCCTAGGCTAACTTCGGAACATGCAATCGTAGCACCCTACTTTGATTGATGTTCTAAGGTTAGCTTATGGTCAGTGGTAAATTAAGGCACATTTCCTCTCTAGAAATTAGAATTAATTGAGTTTAGGTATTATATTTGAACACTACAAATTGATCTCGTATGGTTTTGTATTATCGATTAAGTTCGCGCTCTCACAATTTATACAAAATCTCGTCCTTGTGTGTTTTTGTGTTAATTGTTCAATTGATTTCTTAGTTTCAATTAAATTAAAAACTAAATTAATTGATCATATTATATGAATTAAATTATATCATTGATCCAAAATAAATGAATTAATAATGATAGAGGTCTATTGATTACTAAAAAAACTATTTTTCTATGGACGGTGTAGTCATCATAGAAACATTATGCAAGTGCAATGGTTTAGAAAGGGTAAAACCCAATCTTGTTTCTAATATTGATTCCAGACCAATTAGCAAGATTAAAGAAGAATAAAACATAGAAAAATAGGGGAATAAAGAAGAAAATATAAGAAATAGAAGAGGAACAAAGAAGTTTATTATGAAAACATAAATATTACAAAGCAAGAAAGAGAGGAAGGCTTCGATGAAGGGATCCTTGCTTCAAGAGCTCCCCCTATGAGTATAGGGAGTTACAGAACCTCTAAGGTGGTGAGAGGACTCCTCTATAAATCCAAAATGACATCACTTAACTCCTTGTCTGAACTTCCAAATGGGGTTCCCAAGGTGTCAATTTATAGCCAAAATGGGGAGTGGTTTTGGGGCACCCAGTTTTCGAGATACCACTTGTGTATCAGGTTTGAGTTGTTAAATGGAATTATCCCAAGTTGGAAAAAATATAAAAGTTGTAGGCCATCATATTGAATACCTCCATGGAAATTATTTTTTCCAATAGAGGATGACAGCGCAAGATATGGCCGAAATACAGAACCAAATCATTGACTTCATGTAGATTCTTTCCCCTGGACAGATTGGTTCGGATGGACCACTTAATGAATGAATTAGGCTTCGGTTCCTTGAGATTATTTTTAGACCATGAAGGTTTGGAGAGGCCCACAAAATTGCATCCCATTTAGAGGCACAAATTTTGAGAAATGTGCAGAACAATGGACATATGTCTTTGGGCTTCCATACAGTTTGGCCAATTTCCCTTATGGATCATCTCTGACCTTCCAAATCACCTCCTCCTACAACGAAATCACCAAAACAAGAATAATTTCCCTTTTTAACAGTGATAAATATTTAATAATCGAATCAAATGGAATGTTCAGTTTGAGATAATATTTGTAATTTTAAATACAAAACTAGTTTAAAACAGTGATGTAGGGGTGAAATAAAGCACTAAATTGTGATGTGATCACACCCCCAAACTTACCCTTTTTCACTCCTGGGAAAAACCTCATATCATGTATTCTGAAAAATTGTGACAAGTAAACATCAATATCAAATCAAAAGAAATTTTAAAACACATATCCTTGAGATCCAACAATTCCACTCCAAAAAAACAAAAGATATCATGCCTCATAAAAAACCATTATTTCAAGTTCTCCATTTATATCATTCAATATATTTCCAATTCATTTATCCACCCATACACAAAAAATTTACCACACTTGAATTTTATCTTATCACACAAATTACAATTTTTCAGTAATGTCTTTCTCATCCAAACTCATACATGGGTCACCATAGGCTTGATAAATTCTTACATCACCACCCGTTGTGAGTCAAGGACATATGTTTTTCATGAGGAATTTTCTGGGTTGTTCTGTGGCTTTCGGATGGTAGGATTTAGATGTGAAAATATATGCGGATGAATAAGGATTACTTGACTCTTTTTGAAGAAAAATTGAATTAATCTAATTTTCACTTAAATATGGTCTCCTCCTCAATCCCTATAGCACCAATTCATGTTCATCGTCATGAAAAATAAGGGAATGTGCACACCATTCAACATTTCAGAAGTAAAAATGTCAATCTTATCAAACATGATTTTCTTGAAAGCTACAGATAGGCACAACTTTCTCCCTCTATTAGAAGCTCCAGAAAGGCACAATTTCACTTATCATGAAATCTCCAAAAAAGGCACAACTTCACTTATCATAAAAGCTCCAGAAAAGGCACAACTTTTAATATAACGATTTTCTTCAGCAGCAAACACATCTCTTCAGAATTTAATTTTCCACCCAAAGTATCACAGAATGTGGTAGCACAACACAAGATAGCTTCCCCCACACTTAAGTTCAACTAGATTATGCAATTTCACTTCAAGAGTTGGTTGTATAGGGAAAATTGGCTTGTAATGTGGCTAACCTAACAGGATTTTCATGGCTTCTAAGGGATACAAGGATGAAATGTTCAAGGTAATCCATTATAAAAAAAATATTTTAAATATGGACTTTAATACCAAAAAAATGCCTCAATCATTTAAACATAAGTACCTCAAACCCTCAAGTTTTGACAGGAATAAATCAACTTCTGGTTAAATCAAGTATGGTTTGGTTCTCTCAAGAAGTAAGGTAAATGTAAAGAATATGAAAATAATGGTTCAAAATCCTCAAAGGAAAGTGATTTCAAATATAAAGACAATGAGATGTGGCATGGGATTTAAAATTCAGAGTACTTTTCAGGAAATTACTAAATATTTGAACTTGAAACAAAGTCATTTTCAACATTAATTTAAGCTTAGTTTCATGGGATAAATTGTTTCACTTATTGATATGGATTTTAAAATCGTGATGATAACCATTTCAGCTCAAAAGTTTCAAAAACATGCAAAAATTTGAAAAATAAACACACAAAATTTGAAAAAACATACATTTTTGTTTTTTTGAAAAAACATTGAAAAACAGGAAAACAATTGAAATTACTAAACTAAAAGGTTCCCTCTCCCATACTTAAAATATTGCATTGTCCTCAATGTGAACCCATGAAATGATATATGCACATGAAATGTAAAATTTTAAATAGGACAAAGAATAAAAAAGTAAAAGGGTTAGGAATATCCTGATATGCTCAAGTGATGATGGGGTCATGAAGTGTGATGAAATCCACTACGTCAGTAGGAAGTCCCTCAATGTATCTCTTCAAACATTTCCCATTGACTGTAAAGATCCTTCCTGTTTCCTCTTGTGTGATCTCCATTACACCATAATGAAAAACATTAGTCACAAAATAAGGACCTAACCACCTGAAATGCAACTTACCAGACATCAGCTTCAGTCGTGAACTATAGAGAAAAACTTTCTCCCCAACTTGAAATTCTCTTTTCTAGATCATTTTTTCATGAGCTTCTTTTGATATTTCCTTATAGAGCCTTGAGTTCTCATATTAAGACAATAAAATCTCCTCAAGCTCTTGAATTTATAGCTTCCTTTGGATTCCAGCTTGGGCCAAATCCATGTTTCATTTCTTTATAGCCCAATAAGCTCGATGCTCAACTTCCACAGGGAGATGACATGCTTTCCCAAAAACAATCCGAAATGGGGACATACCGATAGGTGTCTTGTATGCTATCCTATAAGCCCATAATGCATCATCTAAGCGCTTTCTCCAATCCTTCCTATTGGGCTGCACAGTTTTCTCCAAAATTTGTTTCAACTCACGATTTGAAACCTCATCCTGGACATTTTTTTGGGGTTGGTATGGTGTTGATGTTTTGTGTGTCACCCCATACTTCTGAAGGAGGTAAACAAGATTCTGATTGTAGAAGTGTGTCCCTTGGTCATTGATGATGGCCTTTGGTACACCAAACGTACAAAAAATCTGCTCTTTGACAAAGTCCAAAACAACATGAGAATCATCAGTCCTGGTGGCCTTAGCCTCCACCCATTTACTCACATAATCAAAAGCAACCAAAATATACAAAAAACCAAAGAAACTAGGAAAAAGACCTATAAAATCGATTCCACATACATCAAAAATCTCACAGAATAGTATGGGTTGTTGGTGTATCTCATGTCTCCTAGAAATGTTCCTAGTGTATTGGAAATGAGAGAATGACTTACAAAACACATGGGCATCATGGAATATGCTAGACCAATATAATATTGAGTCCAAAAATTTCCTAACTGTCCATTGGGGTCCAAAGTGTCCACCACAAGCAAGTGTATGATAGAATTGAAAAACAGACTCAAACTCATGATCGGGAACACATCTCCTAATAACTTGATCACTACACATACTCCAGAGGTATGGATCATCCCACATATAATACCAATACTCACTTTTTAATTTTTGGACTTGATTTTCTTTAAATTTGCAGGGATTTTAGATGAAACAAGGTAATTCAGTAAATCAGTATACCAAGGATGCGTACCTGAGATAGAATAAATATGCTCATCGGGGAAAGTGTCCCGAAGTGGTACCTGGGCCAAGGTGTCAGCCTCTTGTGTGTGAGTAATCCTACTCATGTGGTCTGCCACCAGGTTTTCTAACCCCTTCTTGTCCTTTATTTCAATATCGAATTCTTGAAGAATCATACATCGGATAAGTCTAGGCTTTGCGTCTGACTTCTTCAAAAGGTACCTCAGAGCTGCATGGTAAAAAAAACAAATACTTTAGAGCCCAATAAATATGAACGGAATTTATCTAAAGAAAATATGATGGTAAGAAACTCTTTTTCTGTGGTAGTGTAGTTTGATTGGGCTGAATCCAATGTCCTCGATGCATATGCAATCACATGTGAACATCCCTCCACCATCTGTGATAAGACAACTCCGACTGCAAAGTTGAATTCATCACACATAAGCTCAAAAGGAATATACCATTGTGGGGGATTTATGATCGATGGAGTGGTTAGACAATTTTTCAGCTAATCAAATTCTACCCTACATGAATCATCAAACACAAAATCAGAATCCTTTTGAAGTAATCGTGACAAAGGAAGATCAATCTTACTAAAATATTTGAGGAAGCACTGATAAAAGCCTATATTCCCTAGGAAAGATCTAACATCACGCACACATGAAGGATAAGGTAAGGATGAAATAATGTATATCTTAGATCTATCAACCTTTATCCATGTTTTGACACTACATGCCCTAATACAATGGCATGCCCTAGCATGAAATGACACTTTTCAAAGTTCAAGAACAGATTCTTCTCAATACAACGATTAAACACATTTCCCAAACTATTTAGACATTCATCAAATGAGGATCCATCCACTGTAAAGTCATCCATAAATACCTCCATGTAGGTCTCAAGAATATTAGAAAAAATACTCAACATGCATCTCTGGAAGGTACTTGGGGCATTGAAGAGTCCAAATAGCATCCTCCGGTAGGAAAATATGCCGAAGGGATAGGTGAATGTAGTCTTATCCTGATCCTCTAGAGCAATAGGAACCTGAAAATATCCAGAAAATCCATCCAAGAAACAATAATGTGTCTTCCCAATTAGTCTCTCGAGCATTTGATCAATAAATGGGAGGGGAAAGGGTCCTTACGAGTGGATTGATTTAGTTTCCTATAATCAACACACACACACCAACTGTTTTTCAAACTCATTAGAACTAACTCATCTTTCTCATTTTTAACAACTGTAACACCACTTTTCTTAGGTACAACCTGAATAGGACTTACCCACTGAGAATCTGAAATGGGAAAGATTATACCTGCCTCAAGCAATTTCTCAACTTCTTTTTTAACAACCTTTAAAAGTGTTGGATTGAGTCTCCTTTTTGGATGCCTAAATGGTTTAGCCCAATCCTCCAAAAGAATCCTATGCATGAAAATGGAGGGGATAATACCTGATATATCAGCCAAGGTCCACCCGATTTCCTTAATATTCTCCCTCAAAAGATTCAAAAGTTCTTCTTTATGTTCAAAAGGAAGATTGTTAGTAATGATAACAGGTAATTTCTCAACACTCAACAAGTATGAGTATTTGATATTTGGTGGCAATGGTTTGAGTTCCAGTGTAGGGGGGTGGTGTATGGATGGAGAAATTGAAGGAACTGAAATATGTGCACAATGAACATTATTATTAGAATATACATCATCAAAATCAGATAATAAAGCATCAAATACATCAGGATACTAAATAGCCAAGTCATAATCAGATTTTTAATGATCAAAATCAGAATATGAATCCATTTCAAAATCAAATCTAAGAGAGTTGTTTTCATTAGAAACAGACGTGTAAGTGCTCTTAGACATCAAACTAGAACCAATACTCATAATCTCTCTAAGCATAGGACAATAAAATTCCATGGGGTTTTTATTTGGTGGTTCAAAATGGGAAATAACAAACGCAGAATGGTCCTCTGAGGGGTACTTCATGGAGTCCATAACATTAAATATCACAACTTCATCTCCAAAATCCATGGAAAGTGTACCCTTATTGACATTTATAATAGTTTTTGCAGATTTAAGGAAGGGAATACCTAAGATAATGGGAGCATGAGAACTTACCCGATCATCCTCCATGTTAAGAATGTAGAAATCTGTTGGAAAGATCATGTCTCTTACCCGGACAAGTACATCCTCAAGGACTCCTGCTGGATATGTTGTAGCTCTATTTTCCAACTGCACCACTACTCTCATTGGTTTCAACTCACCAACCTATAAAGAAGAGAATAAAAAGTGAGGAATTACATTTATGGAATCTCCTAAATCACAAAGAGCATCAGAAAAGTGTAACTCCCCTATGGTGCATGAGATGGTGAATGTCCCTGGATCCTTGCACTTTGTTGGAATTACTAGAGTTGGTGTAATGAGTGCTGAAACATTCCTTCCAAGATTGATACTCTCATTTCCCTTTATCCCTCTTTGATTGGTACAAATTTCCTTTAAGAATTTCACATACCTTGGGATTTACTAGATCGCTTCAAGTAAAGGGATGCTGATCTCCACATGCTTGAATGTATCCAAAACTTCTTTTTTTCATCGTCTCTTTAGCCATCTTTTTTGTTTTAAAAATTCTATTTGGAAAAGCAAGGGGTTTAGTTGGAATATCATCAATCTTTTTCTTACCTTTATATTTCTCCTTGGGTTTCTCATCAGCTGGTTTTGAATGGGGCTTCTCCGGATTTGAGGTGAATCCCGGTGGAATGATAGGTGAAAATGTATCAGTTTTTTTCTTTCCACTTCTCAATGTGATGACACTGACATTCCCCTTGGGATTTGGATTAGGTTGGGAAGGAAGATTTCAGGAGTTCTTACTTACCAGTTCATGGAGGGCGGTGGCAATCTGGCTCATTTGAGTCTTCAATTCCCTCAGCTCCGAACCTTGACTCTTTAGCTAATTTTGTTGATTAAGAACAATTTGCTTTAAAATATCATTAGTGTTACAATAAACCTTAGGTGGGGGATTCCCTTATTGCTGGCTTGTTGATGTTTGGGCTTTAAATCTCCTTTTGGGTTTTTGGAAACCCTGCTAGCAAGGCGGAGGCTACTGGAAGTTTTGTTGAAAAGGGGGCCTTTGTTGTTTTCCAGAGCCATACCTCATGTCTGATTGATCCTTCCACCCTTGGTTGTATGTTGAAGCAAAGGAATCAAACTTCTTTTTGGGATATGGTTGTTTTTGTTGCTGATATGTTCTCCCAGGAAACACTATTGCACAATCTTCTATTTCTTGTAGTTGGGGGAAACAGTCAGTTGGGTGGTCTGTTTCAGAGCAAATGCCACATGGCCTCATAGGAGTGGGTTGGGATGTTTTTTGAGCCAAAGAAATCTGCCTAACCATAATGGTAAATTCTTCCAACTTGGTATCAATTAAATGACTCTCAAGAGAAGAAGGACTTACCTGATGCACTCCTCTAACATGTGGTGTACCTTGATCGCCACATTATTAGGAGTTTTGGTCCATCTTGTAAATAAACGCACGTGTAGCTACTGGTGTTTTTTCCACCAATGCTCCTCCATCCACGACATCCACCATGCTTCTCTCCATAGGTGTGAGTCCTTTATATAAGTATTGGATGAGGAGTTTCTCACTGATTTGGTGATGTGGGCAGCTTACACACAACTTCTCGAATCACTCCCAGTACTCATACATTGAATCCCCTTGGGATTGCTTGATCCCCAAGATCTATTTACTAATAGAAGTGGTCCTTGATGTTGGAAAAATATTTTTAGGAAAAGATATTTCAAATCGTTCCAACACGTTACATCTTCAGGTTGTAAATAATACATCCAATCATTTGTAGCTCCATCAAGTGAGAATGGGAATGCTCTTAGTTTTATTTGATATTCAGAAACATTTCTTGGTTTTAAGGTTGATAAAACCACATTAAATTATTTAAGGTGTTTATTTGGATCCTCACTAGATAGGCCATAAAACTTTGGAAGAAAGTGAATTAATCCAGATTTCAATTCAAATTCTGATTCGAGATTTGGGTATGCAATACAATTTGGTTGATAGTTAATATCAGGTGCAACCAATTCTAGAATGGTTCTATTAAGTTAATTTCCATTATTTTCAGACATTGGTTCTTGTTTTATGGTTGAATTTGAATTTCTTACAATTTCAATGTTCTGATATTGGAGGAATTCTCTAACTAGTTGAATGTTTAAACTTCCCATAGACTGTGAATGTCTGATTCGAGCTCGAAGGCTATGTTCAATCTCAGGGTCAAGATCTAAGTGATATTTGGGATTAGTTAATGTCATAAATCAAATAAAAATGAAAATAATTAAATTGGACCATAGTAAAATAAAAATGAGAAGTTTGAGTTGATGTTCCAAAAAGAAGAAGAAGAAAATAGAAGAAGAAGAAAAAATTCAGATTCGGTAAAAAAGTAAGAAAGAAGAGAATAATAGAATAAAATGTAAAATAAAATAAATACCTCTAATTGGTTGAAATAATTACGTGCCTCCTTGGAAACAACGCCAATTTTAAAGGCGCTGTTGTGGGCACCCTCAAATGATTAATGGTTTTTTGGGGTACTTGGGTACAACAGAGTGGCTGACCAATGTCGTCTCTCAAAAGAGGAAGTAAATTAAAACAACTTCTTAAAGGTATTATAAAAATAAAATAAAAGAGAATAAAAACACCACTTTAAAGGATGGATGGTTGTTTATCGTTTATAAACCTAGAAGAAGTTTTCTGGAAGAAGATTTCATTTTTTTGTTTTTAATTTTGAAATGAAATTCCATTAAAAAGATGCAACAAGATGTTTTTTTAGAAAATATTTTAAAAGGTGTAATCGATCTAACTCTACCTATTCAATCAATTATTTATCATTATCATTTAAATTAACATTAACTTAATTATTATTCCTTAATTTGTTAAATCCCAAACCCTACGAGAATTAACTTTACCACAAAGATGAAATGAATTTAACCCTAGACTAACTTCGGAACATGCAATCGCAGCACCCTGCGTTGATTGATGTTCTAAGGTTAGATTATGGTCAGTGGTAAATTAAGGCACATTTACTCTATGGAAATTATAATTAATTTATTTTAGGGATTATATTTGAACACTACAAATTGATCCCGTATGGTTTTGTATTATCGATTAACTTCGCACTCTCGCAATTTACACAAAATCTCATCCTTGTGTGTTTTTATGTTAATTGTTCAATTGATTGCTTAGTTTCAATTAAATTAAAAACTCAATTAATTGATCATATTATGTGAATTAAATTATTTAATTTATTCAAAATAAATGAATGAATAAAGATAGAGGTCGATCGATTACTAAAAAAACTACTTTTCCATGGGCGGTGTAGTCATCGTAGAAACGTTATGCAAGTGCAATGGTTTAGAAAGGGTAAAACCCAATCTCATTTCTACTATTGATTCCAGCCCAATTAAGAATATTGAAGAAGAATAAAACAGATAAAAACAGGGTAATAAAGAAGAAAATATAAGAAATAGAAGAGGAACAAAGAAGTTTATTATGCAAACATAAATATTACAAAGCAAGAAAGAGAGGAAGGCTTCGATGAAGGGATCCTTGCTTCAAGAGCACCCCCTATGAGTATAGGGAGTTCCAGAACCTCTAAGGTGGTGAGAGGACTTCTCTATAACTCCAAAATGGAATCACTTCACTCCTTGGCCGAACTTCCAAATGGGGTGTCCAAGGTGTCGATTTATAGCCAAAATAGGGAGTGGTTTTGGGGCACCCAGTTTTCGAGATACCACTTCTGTATGGATTTTGAGTTGGTAAATGGCATTATCCCGAGTTGGAGAAAATATAAAAGTTGTATTCCAGAATCTTGACTATATCCATGGAAAATTTTGTGGCCAATGGAGGATTAAATCACGATATATGGCCGAAATAAAAAACCAAATCATTGAATTCATGCAGATTATGTCCCCTGGAAATATTGGTTCGAATGGACCCCTTAATAAAATAATTAAGATTATTTTACTTGAGATGATTTGTATCCCATGAAGTTTTGGAGAATCATACAAAATTTCATCCCATTTTGAGGAAGTTATTTTGAGAAATGTGACAAACAGTGGACATATGTCTTTGGGATTCCATGCAGTTTGGCCAATTTCCCTTCTGGATCATCTATGACCCTCCAAATTACCTCCTCCTACAACAAAATTACCAAAAAAATAATAATTTCCCTTTTTAAAAGTGATAAAAATTTAATAATTGAATAAAATGGGATGTTCAATTTTAGATAATATTTTTAATTTTAAATATAAAACTAGTTTAGAACAGTGATGTAGGGGTGAAATAAAGCAGTGAATTGTGATGTGATCACTAAGACCGAATGAATTTATGTGTCATAGTATGAGCTAGAGGAGTCTGAATTAGGGCCATCTATTATTAGAGGAATGTTGTTTATTTCATCTTCTATGATGCTATATGTTTTGATACAGGTACTAATCATTTTTTATATCATCAACGTTAGTTGACGTGTTGGGTTTACGTTCGAATATTATGTCATTCTTATTTGACCTTTCCACACTTTTGGGAAATAGTTTCTAATAAGGTTTTAAGTGTCTCACATGTTGGGTGATGATAGCTGGCCTCGAGGTGGTGTGGGACTTTTTAGTTCTCGATCTTGAAATCTTTGACTTGATTACCAGTATGGTTTGGACGATCAGTGTTAAGGCCTAGATAGATTGTCATCATCGTTGGGTTCAGTTTTTATCTTTCGATGGGGTCACTCATGTTTTTCAAGGTGAGTGGGACTCTAGATCAGGAAGGGAAAGGCCTGTTGTTCCTTATGCTGGGGTAATCTCATTCAGTTTTCAGAATTTTTTTTGATACAGTCGACCCATGTTTTGGCATCCAGCTACTTGTGGTTCAGTGTGCATGCACTAAGGTCTTTCTGGATAATTTTTTTGGTTTACTTTCATAGAGAGAGTTCTAGTTTACTATTGGCCTCCTACCTAGTATGATGCCCATTTTTATTCCATCCTATCGAATGGAACCTACTGAGTTGGTGGAACTTAAGTTATATATTTAGGTTCTGGAGGCTAGGGGATTTATTCTTCCAAGTGTGTCTTTGTGGTCTTTTCCTTTTATCTTTTCTAAGAAGGTAGATGAGAGGTTCAGACTTTGTATTGACTAGCAGAAGTTAAATTGGGTGACCATTAAGAAAAAAATATCCCTTGGCCCAGGATTGATGATCTCTTTGATCAACTTAGAGGGGATCGTTGGTTTTCAAAGATTGACCTATGGTCAGGGTACCACCAGTTGAGAGTTTGAGAAAAGTATATACCAAATACAATATTTTAGAGTCGATATGGGAATTTTGAGTTTCTGTTTATGCCATTCATACTGACTAATGCACCTACTGTGTGTATGGAATTGATGAACCATATATTTCATCAATCCTTGGAATCTTTTGTTATAGTTCTCATGGATGATATATTGGTTTACTCCAAGTAATAGTAGGAGTACATAGACAATTTAGATATCATTATTGGAACTTTGAGGGAACATCGTCTATACAGTAAGCTATCCAAATGTGATGTTTGGATTTAATAGGTAATTTTTTTGGGGAATGTGATATATGAGAGGGGACTCTCAGTGGAACTTGAAAAGGTACAAGTAGTTATGTCCTGAGAGTGGCCTAGAAATGTGTTTGAGATCCATAGCTTCTTGAATTTGACTGGTTATTATAGGCGGTTTGTTCTGGACTTCTCCAAGATTGCATCTATGATGACAAATTTAAATCGTAAGGGTTTAAAGTTTGAGTATAATGATAAGTGTTAGAGATATTTTGAGGAATTTTAGGTGATTTGGACTTCATCTTCAATTTTGATTCTTATAGAACTAGGACCAGGTTATGACATTTTTTTGTGATGCTTTTGGTATGGTTTTGGGATGTGTCTAGATGTAGGTGAAATAGGTAGTATCTTATGACACTCTCTAGTTACACCCTCATGAGAAGAATTATCCTACTCATGACCTTGAGTTGACAGAAGTTATCCATACACTCAAAACATGGTGTCACTATCCCTTTGGGGAATGGTTTATAATGTATTCAAATCATAAGTGTATGAAATATATTTTTACTCATAGGGATATGAACTTGATAAAGATATACTAGATGGTGTATCTTCATACATTTGATTTTGATATTTCATATACCACTAGAAAAGGGAATGTGGTTGCTGATGCATTGAGCAGAAAATTACCGACACTAGCCATGAAGGAATCAGTGGAAGAGTGGTCTCTAGTGGGTTTGTTTTCTAAGATGATCTTGGGAATGGAAGAATCAGGTGTGAAGGTATGTTTGTCTTCTATGAAGGCTAAATAGTTATTTGATAAGTGGGTTTAGCTTGAGCATACGCCTGACCCTGAGTGCCATAGTTTTAGTACTTCGTGGTGGGGAGACCTCGGGTAAGTGGCCTCGTTCCCCCAATAGAGTTTTTTTCTTCCATAATAGGTTGTTTGTTCCTTTCTCCTTGAGGTGGTAGTTTATGGATAGTGGACACCATTATTGTTATTTTGTACTCCCAGGAACTACCAAGATGTATCATGATTTCAGAAATCAATATTGGTGGTTGGGGATGAGGTGGTCAATTACAGATTTTGTATCATGGTGTCTAAATTGTTAGAGAATCAAGGAAGAACACCAGATACCTGTGGGTTTGATGTGGCTTTTACCCATTCCTATGTGTAAATGGGATTATATTTATATGAATTTCGTTATTGTTTTTTCATGTACTCCTAGTGGGAAGGATATGATTTGGTTGATCATTAATTGACTCATGAAATCGACACATTTCCTATATATTAAGTCAATGATGAAAGTAAAACAACTTAGGGACTTGTATGTTTGAAATATTGTGAGACTTCATGGAGTTCCCTCTATAGTTTTTTCTAATAGGGATTCGAGGTTCACCTCCAGGATTTTGAAAGGTTTTCAGGAGGTGATGAGTTACCAGTTGAAATTGAGCATAACATATCATCCATATATGAATGTAAATATAGAGAGGACTATCTAGGTTCTTGAGGATATGCTTTTGGCTTGTGTGCTTTATTTTTGTGGATCTTGGGAAAATCATTTACCTCTTATAAAATTTTCCCATAAAAATAGTTATCAGGATTCGATAAAGATGGAACCCTTCGAGGATTTTTATGGGTATCCATGTAGATCTCCCTTATGTTGGGAAGATTTAGTAGAGAGGTCCTTGGTTGGGTATAGTCTAGTTCAGTAGATGGCCAAGAGGGTAAAGTTGATCTATAGGAGATTGATCATGGAACAGAGTCATCAGAAATCCTATGCAGACTGTCTTCGTCAGTTGCTGGAGTTTGAGGTTGGTGATTGAATCTTTTTTAGAGTTCCATATCACTTGGGAAATTTTCATTTGGGTAAGCATGGTAAGTTGGTATCGAGGTTTGTGGGGCCCTTTGAGATCATTGGAAGATTGAGGAAGGTGGCCTATCGGTTGGAATTACCATCACATTTGACTTCCATCCACGATGTGTTTCATGTCTCCCTGTTAAGGAGGTATATACTAGATCCTTCCCATGTGATTAAATGGGAGTATGTTGATCTTGAGACTGACACCACTATAGTTAAGAAGCCAGTTCATACTGTGGATCATGAAGAGATGTCGCTGTGTAGTAAAATGATTCCTCTGGTCTAGGTACTATGGCAGTGCATATGGGATAGCCACAAGATGTGGGAGAGGGAATTGTTGACGAGGTAGTAGTGGCCTTCACTTTTTGAGGATCCAGGATTTTTAGGACTTTCTAGGGATATAAATCTTGTATGGTGGGGAGATTATAACATCTCATTGCGCTTTTCAGGTACTTCCTTACTCGTGTTTGGGTTATCTTCCTTGTTTGTGTGTGTTTTGGTACTCTCGGGGATAGAGATAATTTTCTAGGTAAAATGACCTAAAGTTCAAGGATATTTTTTTTGAATTAATGGAGTTCGGGTATAAATGTGTTAATGGATTTTTGGGGTTCTCCCCGAGTTTGGAGAACGTCCGGGGTGGTTTATAGTTTTCTTCTCAAATATGAAATTTTCACTATTTGTTAGGTGTTTACACATTGTGTAATGAGATTATACATTGTGTAGTGGTTTTCTAAAAGAAGTCATGAATTTGGTACACAACGTGAAAGGATTACATGTTGTGTAAATTTCACACATCATGTAATGGTCAAAATTAGGGTTTTTATAAAAATGTGGAATTTGTTTGGTGATTTTTGGTTTTGTGGATTAAAAGATGTGAAAAGGGGTTTCACACCATGTAATTTTCATGATTTTTGGTTTTCAGGGTGTCGTACGAGTGATTTTCATTTCATTCGATGATGCAACCTCCCTCTTGCAACCCAAATCTCTCCTAAGAGATTTTGGAGATCTCCTCTCCTTTTAGATAGCTTGTTCAGTGATTGATCATTGTGTTTGTTTCACTTCATCTTCCCGAGTATTTAATCCTTGTGTTTATTTATTTCCTTTGGGTGTAGTGGTATCATTAACTGTGTTTTTATTTCAGATTCTTGAATGATTGGTGTTTTCTACCGATCCTTTGTTGTTTCTTGTCATTCCTTGTCTTTCGAAGGATGATCTGTGGTTTGTTGATCTCTATAGTATAAGGAGGGTATGGTTTCAATGTTCTTGAGGTAGGAAGATCTATGTAAGTGTTTCTAATTAATGAATTTCTATATGTTCTTGTTGAAATGGATTCACTCTGGTGAAAAAATAGTTTTAACTAAATGTGAGAATGGTTTTGAAATTGGTTTTGGGAAAACTTGGCACATTGGGAACCTTGGGTGCATCAGGAAAGGGGCATGGGAAACCTTAGTGTGTGTGGATCCACTAGGGGTTATTTTTTGATATAGATAGACTATTGAAGAACTCAATATCAGTTGGATCTAACATATTTTATGTCTAGTACGTATTCTCATAGGCTATGTTTCAAATGGTTTACTTTTTCATTTATGGTTTATTTATCACATGATGGTTTATTCCATGGATATTTGATCACATGTGTAGTTTAACTATTTTTCTTTTATTCCTAGTTTATATATATATATATATATGAAAAATGCTTTGTTAAACTATTATTTTTTTAAAAGATAGAACTTATGCATTCTTAATAATAGAACTTGTATAAATTCTTTGGTGGTATCCTACTGGGTTCTATGTTCACACCCTACATTTTCCTTTGGGTAGTTTTAAACCTTATTTTGTAAGACATGAGGAAATGGAAGGTCATCATGTAGCATGCCCGGTTCTCTTATCATTTTTTGTATTCTTAGTGGGATGGTTTGGAGGTAATGGTTGGTTACATGGTGACTTGTTGGTTTTGTATTTTAATACTCTCTGGTTTAGCTTGTTTGGCCTTGTATTGTATGGTTTTTTCATTGTATATATTTTCTTAAACCTTTTTTACTTTGGTATTATATCTTGTTTTGGTTATATAAAAGACTTGTTTCTATTATCTTTGTTGCAACTCACTCTGATGGGCTGGCTTGGGAGTCTTCTCAAGTTGACTCGTGTTGGTTCGTTACATGTAGGTTTAAGCACTGTATGCTTAAAGTGATTCCTAGAGGTGCATTGGGTGTTTGGAGACACAACACAACCATTTGAGTGGGAAATTCATGACCCAAGTAGGTCAGTTGATGTTTTCGTTGTCCTGTGGGGCTTCTTGGGGACAATAAGTTCAAAGGTTGGGAGGTTGTAAGATCCTGTGTTTTGGATGGGTTAAAATTTTTGAATGAATTTGAGATTTTCATTTGGTGGACAGACCAAATCACAAATCGAGATTCAGGGTGTAATTTTGAGAGTTGGAACCCTTATAAGTGTTTTTCTATATGGGTTTTAAAGCCTAGAATGTGTCTTTCAAGTCCAGATGAGTTTTAGAAGAGTCGAAATTTGAAAATTAGTTTTGGGAGAGACACCCAGGGCACACGGTAGGCACACAATTATTATAAGGCCCCGACCTTAAACCTTACTTAATATTTAATTAAATGAATAATTCACATTGAGGATATTTTCAGGTTTAGAGTTTTAGAGAATTAGATCATAAATCATGAATTACATTCCACATTTAAACAAAGTGGTTAAATAAAAGATAGAATCCGTTTTTTCCCATCAACAGAAACATATTTAAAATAAAACATGGATTCTTTCTTGACACTTCCTTGACACTATCATCATATCATGCACCTTTCCCTTGACCTGTGAAAAACATTTCAAAAACTTGGGATGAGCATAAAACGCTCAGTAAGGGATATAAAAGTATGAAAAGAAAACATTATTCCATGTATGAAATCATACTTTACTCATAAAACATAAGCATTTTAAAATACCTCATCAAATCATGAATAAATCATAGAAATCATAAGGCATGAAGGTAACTTGAGGCATTCATAACATTCTTACGTAGGGAGTAACCCTCTTGGTTACGTTTGGAATACCCATCATAGTATATTCCCTAAATCTCTTCGGAGAAACCTCAACGTTTAACCCCTTCTCGTTACCCAATACATTGGAGAGCTATATCGGGCTCACCCGCCCTTAGTTTATCACGGAACCACCCGCCTTCATAACAATGCCCAAGAACCATAACATAATCGTATCACATAAAACATGCATAAAGGAAACATAACATTTACACTTTTCAATCACAAGATATCAATACAACACATTGATATAAAAAAATTATGAAAACCATTTTCAATACCGAAATAAAAGAAAAGTAAAACATGGTATTTATTGTTCTTTTAAAAAAACGGTATGGCTTGTAGAGGAAGCTGAAACTCAAATAATGGTCACGGCGGCGGAGAAGTCGTTTTCGCCGCATACGTACGACACAAACATTCCCTTTTGTCATTTAGTAAACGATTCGTATAAAAAATATTCCTTTTGAATAAATGTAAAAGTCAAAGGGTTTTATACACCGTATAAAAGAAAGTTGTGTCTAAAACAAAATATGCCTCAATGAATGGAGATTGAGACGAAGTCCCATACCTCGTATCCGACTTGACTTGATCATTCTTTAATCTCCTGAATAATAAATTTGAGTTAATTTATACTTGTTTAATAACCTTTTTCAAGTTCATTATTCCTTTTATATCACTTATTTCCATGTCATGAACACTATGTAATTATTTAAGTTAATAACGGTCGTTTTAACGATCATTGGTACTTGAGTCAAAAATAAACCCTTTATAATTACAAGTTGTTCATGTATCCATTATATACAAAGTTATACTCATGATGTAGATATCATATATATCATATATATCCAGTATATACATGCATTTATAATATTACATAACGTTTAGAGGTAAGAAATGAAATGCACCGTTCATGGAGACGGTAAGCCGTACGTACGCATGAACGCTACTTTCATTTCTATTTCGTATTTTATGGAATGGAATCATAAGTATATAAAGTTATATTATAATTCAAGTATAATATCATATATAATACCATTAATTACATCCTTTATACATCCCACATATGGCATTAACGAATCAAATCACTTTGAGGGGGCGGTAGTCCGCACTTCCTAAAATGAAGATATCGCGTTTACCCATAATGGAAACCATAAATGTATGCCATAAATGAAAAATACAGAAGATTAAGTAAAACATAAACATATTATATATCATATATAAATATAGTTTCATCTTAATGGCCACCTTTGAAGGTGTTAAAAGAATATTGAACAATCATCGTTTCGTGAGGCAGAAATTCGCCATCCACAGAAACAGTATGTTCTTTAACCATTAGATGTAGGTGTGTGTAAGTGTAGCTCGAATCCTTATTATAACAACATAATAGTATATTTAAGATACTGGATTTGTTACAAAAGAAATGAATAAAAAGATTTTAGAGGGTTGGAGAAGCAAAATAAAACATAAGAACACCAGAGAAAACACTACCTTTAAAACGAGTAACTCTTTTTGATTTGAGCTCAAAGGCTTCCTTGGGAAGACTTCTTCCCAAAGTGAGGCTTCAAAGAGTAATAGAGGGATGTGGAGAGACAAAATGGGAAGGTTTTGACCGAGCAAAAGGCTTTTGAAGTGTGGGTAAGGTGGTAGAGGTGGGGGCCTTTTATAAGAGGAGAAGAGGGGCACTCTTGGAAAGTAAAGAAATGTTACTTTATTTTAAAATGAGTTTCAGATTTAAAAGATCCCAAATTGATATAATTCGAGGATAAGGTGATAAGGGTTAGAAATATACCAATCCAATAGGTTTTTGAAATGTGTAGGTCTTAGATTTTACATTATCTTTTCATTTTATTTAAATTCTTTATTAATGAGGTAATCGCTGCATCATCATGATGTCATAAATAATTTAATTTATTTAATGTCTAAAAATTATAAAAAAATATCATGATGTAGTAAATCTTTTTATATTTCTAATGAATATTTATAGTCTAAAATATGACTTGTATAACCCCATTTAAAAATTGTTTTAGTAAAACAACTCATGTTTGTGACATTTTTACTTTAACATTAAATAAAAAGATATTAATGTCATTTTCCTACCAAATTGGATCCATGGGGTCCCCAAGTTGACCCATGGATTTTCTTGGTCTGCCATGACACATCCAATAAGGGTAGGACATGTGTCTAGGTCATTTCATATAATTAAAACATTATTCTTACCTTAAATTACACTAATTACCTCTAATCGCGATTAAAAACTTATAAGTTACTATTCACCAAAAAATTATTTTAATCCCATTGAACCACATTTTACTTCTTAATGACAACCATGTATGTCGGATTTTTGAAATTCAAAACACAGAGGTGGTAAAATTTCATTTAAACGAAAAATCAGTTTTTTTAAGTACCACTTAGTGGTTTCACTATTCATCAAAAATTGGTGTTTTTCAGAACAATACCAAAACTTCACCCTAAGCTATATTTGATATTAAAAATTCAAAAATGATATTTATTTTAAAAAATTAAAAACATATAAGTTACATTAATTAATTTAATAATCAATTCCCGCTGTCAGAGCAAATAACGTGTTTTTATGAAACAATAAGTATCAAAAGATTGACACTAGTTTAAGTCCAATTTCAAAGTGAAATTAATTCCAATGACCACTATTGGATTAAATGGTAAAAATATATTCTAATTGAACTTTAAAACTAATTCAAAAGATAATCTAACCATATAATTAAATTAGATGAAAAAGTAGTTTTGATGTAAAATGCAGTATTTTTCACTATTCATTAAAAAAATGAACATTGTTAGAAAAATACCAAAAAATTATCCAATGTAAATTTCAATGTCCCAATAATAAATAATAAGTTTATTTTGTCAAATAGAGCTTATAAAATTGTCAAAAGTTTGATTTAAAAATGGTTTGCCATCAAAAGGTAGTAAAACAATCTTATAAAAATATTAGTGTATTCCATGCTTAAGATTGGATTTATTCTCATTTTAATCCTCTAAAACACTATCTAATTCATTAGTAGACATAGATAAAAATATCTATTATTCATTACTTACTTGGGATGTTACATCCTTCCCCCCTTTAGAAAATTGCATCCCCGCAATTTATTTACTTATCGAATAAGTGGGGGTATTTAGTCCTCATTACATTTTCAGATTCCCATGTTGCCTCTTCAATCATGTGGTTTTTACACAAACCTTTACCTGATGAATCACCTTATTCCGTAACACTTACTCCCTATGGTCAAGAATCTGGACCGGTTGTTCCTCATAAGATAGGTTCTCTTCCAGCTGAACTACCTCTGGACTCAAAACATGAGATGGATCTGACATATACTTTCTCAACATCAAAACATGAAAAACATTGTGTACCTGAGATAAAATCGGAGGTAAAGACACTCGGTAAGCAACTGATCCAACTCTCTCCAGAATTTTATATGGTCCAGTGAACCTTGGACTCAACTTTCCTTTCTTACCAAATCACATCACACTTTTCCATGGTGAGACTTTGAGAAAAACATGATCACCTACCTCAAAAGATAGATCCTTCCTCTGGTTATCCGCATAACTCTTCTGCCTGCTCTGAGCTGTTCTCATGTGTTTCTGTATCAGCTGAACTTTTTCTGCCAACTCTTCTCCCAATTCTGGTCTCATCAGCTTCCTTTCACCCACTTCATCCCAGAAAGCTGGAGTTCGACACCGCTTCCCATATAACTCCTCAAATGGTGCCATCTATATACTGTAATGAAAACTGTTATTATATGAAAACTCAACCAAAGAAAGATGTTGGTCCCAACTTCCCTGATAATCCATCGAACAAGCACGTAGCATATCTTCCAAAGTATGAATTGTTCGTTCTGACTGCCCATCTGATTGGGGATGAAAAGTTGTACTAAAATTTAATTCAGTACCCAACGACTTCTGAAGGCCTTTCCAAAAGTTAGAAGTGAACCTGCGATCACGGTCAGATACAATAGAGAGAGGAACTCCATGTAACCTGACTATCTCTTTAAGATACAAACAGGAAAGTTGATCTAGGGAAAAAGTATCTCGTATAGCAAGGAAATGAGTAGATTTAGTCAAGTGATCAACAATAACCCAGATTTCATTATTACCTCGAGGTGTCTTCGACAATCCCAAAACGAAGTCCATGGATATATTTTACCATCTCCACTCTGGCACTGGTAAAGGCTGAAGCATCCCTTTCGGTAACTGCTGCTCTATTTTAACCTGTTGACAAGTCAAACACTTCACAATAAAATCAGCAATATCTCTTTTCATTCCATCCCACCAGTAATACTCCCGCAGATCTCTGTACATCTTAGTACTGCTAGGATGAAATGAAAACGGAGAACTATGAGCTTCACATAACAACTCTCTCTTCAAATTTGAATCATAAGGCACACACAATCTCTTCCCAAATCTCAAAACACAATCATTATCAATGATGAATTCAGGCAACTTACCCTTCTGAACCAGCTCTACCTTTTTCTGCAACTCACTGTCTTGCTTCTGTGCTTGCTTGATTCTGTATGATAGAGAATATTTCACTGATACCTGAAACAAAATAGAAGAACATCCTGCACCAAAAACTTCAATGCCAAAGTTCATAAAATCCTTAACCAAAGTATCACGTTCCAAATACAACATTGTTAATGAAGCATTACTTTTTTGACTCAAAGCATCATCCACTTTATTTTCTTTTCCCGGATGTTAATGAATTGTACAATCATAATCCTTGATTAATTCTAGCCATCTCCTCTGTCTCATGTTCAATTCTTTCTGAGTGAATATATACTTTAAACTTTTGTGATCGGTATATATTTCACACTTTACTCCATAAAAATGATGCCTCCAAATTTTTAAAGTGAAAACAACAGCAGCTAATTCCAAATCATGTGTAGGATAATTTACCTCATGAGTTTTCAACTGACGTGAAGCATAAGCAATTACCTGATCATTCTGCATTAGGATGCAACCAATTCCTTTCAATGAAGCATCACTGTAGATAATAAACTCACCATTCCTGGAAGGTAGTGCCAAAACTGGAGCATTCACCAATCTTCTTTTCAATTCCTGAAAACAATCATCACATTCTTTTGTCCAGATAAACTTAACACCCTTCCGAGTTAGCTTAGTCATTAGACTAGATAACCGTGAAAAATTTCTAACAAACCTTTGGTAATAGCCTGCCAAACCAAGGAAACTATGAATCTCTGTTAAATTTGTGGGTCTTGGACATTATTCAACAACCTTTGTTTTTGCAGGATCAATGGTTATCCCATCTTTAGAAACAATGTGACCAAGGAAAGAAATTTGTTGTAACCAAAACTCACACTTACTGAATTTCCCATACAATTTCTTTTCTTTTATGGTTTTCAAAATAACCCTTAAATGTATTTCATGCTCCTCTTTACTTTTAGAAAAAACCAAAATATCATCAATGAAAACCACCACAAACTTATCCAAGAACTCATGGAAAATTCTATTCATTAAGTCCATGAATACAGTAGGTTCATTGGTTAGCCCAAAAGGAATTAATAAAAATTCATAATGGCCATATCTTGTACGAAACACAGTCTTCAGAACATCTGCTTCCTTTACCTTCAGCTGATGGTACCCCGATCTCAGGTCAATCTTTGAAAAATACTGAGCTCCCTGGAGCTAATCAAACAAATCATCGATATGAGGCAAATGATATTTGTTCTTAACAGTGATGTTATTCAAGGCTTTATAATCAATGCAAAGTCTCATTGAACCATATTTATTTTTAACAAATAAAACAGGAGCACCCCATGGTGATGTGATAGGTCGAATGAAACCTTTCTCTAATAAATCTTGCAATCGCTCCTTCAACTCTAAAAGTTCAATTTTATCCATTCGATAAGGGGGTTTTGAAATTGGCTTAGCATCAGGAACTAATTCAACAGTAAATTCAACTTCCCGATCTGGTATTATTCCAGGAAACTCATCAGGATACTCATTTACCACTGGCACATCATTAATCTGAACAGTTTCTTTGTTTTCAACAATATGTGCAAGGTAACATTCATTTCCATATTTTACAAGTTTCTCAGCCTCTTGCTAAGTTATCAACAGTAAGGGTTCATTCTTGTACACAAACTGAAAATCTTTCTGAAAAGAAACTTCCTTAGCTCTACAGTCAATCTTAGCATGGTAAATAGAGATCCAATCCATACCCAGGATAACATCAAACTCTAATAGAGGTAAAACAATAAGGTTCGCAAGTAGGTTCTTTCCACGGATAAGGATATGAAGATTCTTATAAATTCTTTTTTCCTCAACATTTCCCCCAAGTGTTTTTACCAAAAGTTCAGGAGTCATTTCTTGAGATGGTATTCCCATTTTACTAGAAAAGTTTTTAGAGATGAAAGAATGTGTAGACCCTGAATCAAACAACACACTGGAATAATCTGAAAAAACAAACAAAGTACCTGATACCACTTCATTTGATGGCCCAACATCTGCTGAAGTAGTTGAAAAGGATTTCACCACCCCTTTTTGCTTGTAGTCTAACTGCTTCCCATCACTCAAGCTCTTTTTCGAACACTCGTTTGCATAGTGACCCATCTCATTGCACTTAAAACATTTCACTAACTATAAATCAAATTTGGTCTTACCATCACCTTGATCTTTTTCAGTGCAATCACGAGCCTTATGTCCCATCTTACCACATCGGTAGCACTTTCCAGAATTCAGAAGACATTCCCCAGCATGCCTTTTACCATATTTATCACAAACTAAAAACTTAGTTTTCTTACCATCAGACTTTTTTGAAGAATTATTCCCTTTCTCCTGCCACCTCGGTCTCTTCTTCTGCTGGTTGTTATAGAACACTTGATCATCGGCAAACTCCATTTCCACCTTCTCAGCACATCGAACAAGCTTTTCATAACTTTTTAACTCACAAGAAGATAAAGCCCTTCGATATTTTGGATTTAATCCTGAGTAAAAACGATTGATTTTACTATCAAGGTCTCAGATAAAATTTGGAGCATACCTTGCCAATCGAGTGAACCTTTCTTCATAGGCAGCCACTGAGTCCTCCTCTTGCCTCAATTCCAAGAATTGTTTTTCCATCCTAATTCGAACATCCTTAGGAAAATACTTCTCAAGAAACATACCTTTGAATTCATCCCAGTCGAGAGCATCAATATCATCAGCGTCCATGATATTTTTAACCATCGACCACCACTGATCTGACTCACCCTCCAAACGGTAAATAGAAAGACTAACCTTTTGATTTTCTGAACACCCCATGACATCAAAAATCTTCTCCAGTGCTTTAATCGGCCCTTCAACTAGCACAGGGTCAGATGATCCTCTGAATGATGGGGGATGTTGCCTCATGAAATGTTCTACCACTGACATGTTCCTCTGCGGTTGATCTGGATGATCTCATGCATGGATACCGCCACCATTTATCGCCTGAGTCAACTGCGCCATTACTACAAAAAACTGTTCAGTTCCAATTCCGACCATCTCAGGATGCTGATTTAGAAGGTTATTTCGTTCTGTATGCCTTCCTAGCACTGCTTCCCTGTTTCCTCTGCGGAAAACCATTCTGAACAAACATGTATTAGATGAAGCAACATGGTAATCTTCAAATGCTATATCATTTCAATTTGACCATAAAAAAATATTTTTGGATAATCATTTAATAGAATTCTAACTCCTAAAGTTATCTAAAATGACCTTTGATACCAACTATAAGGCCCCGACCTTAAACCTTACTTAATATTGAATTAAATGAATAATTCACATTGAGGATCTTTTCAGGTTTAGAGTTTTAGAGAATTAGATCATAAATCATGAATTACATTCCACATTTAAACAAATTGGTTACATAAAAGATAGAATTAATTTTTTCCCATCAACGGAAACATATTTAAAATAAAACATGGATTCTTTCTTGACACTTCCTTGACACTATCATCATATCATGCACCTTTCCCTTGACCTGTGAAAAACATTTCAAAAACTTTGGATGAGCATAAAAAGCTCAGTAAGGGATATAAAAGTATGAAAAGAAAACATTAGTCCATGTATGAAATCATACTTTACTCATAAAACATAAGAATTTTAACATACCTCATCAAATCATGAATAAATCATAGAAATCATAAGGCATAAAGGTAACTTGAGGCATTCATAACATTCTTACATAGGGAGTAACCCTCTTGGTTACGTTTGGAATACCCATCACAGTACATTCCCTAAATCTCTTCGAAGAAACCTCAACATTTAACCCCTTCACATTACCCAATGCATTGGAGAGCTATATAGGGCTCACCCGCCCTTGGTTTATCACGGAACCACCCATCTTCATAACAATGCCCAAGAACCATAACATAATCGTATCACATAAAACATGCATAAAGGAAACATAACATTTCCACTTTTCAATCACAAGATATCAATACAACACATTGATATAAAAACATTATGAACATCATTTTCAATACCAAAATAAAAGAAAAGTAAAACATGGTATTTATTTTTCTTTAAAAAAAATGGTATGGCTTGTAGAGGAAGCCGAAACTCAAATAATGGTCACGGCGGCGGAGAATTCGTTGTTGCCGCATACGTACGACAAAAACATTACCTTTTGTCGTTTATTAAATGCTTCATATAAAAAATATTCCTTTTGAATAAACGTAAAAGTCAAAGGGGTTTATACACCATATAAAATAAAGTTGTGTATAAAACAAAATATGCCTCAATGAATGGATATTGAGAAGAAGTCCCATACCTCGTATCCGACTTGACTTGATCGTTCTTTAATCTCCTGAATAATAAACTTGAGTTAATTTATACTTGTTTAAGAACCTTTTTAAAGTTCATTATTCCTTTTATATCACTTATTTCCATGTCATGAACACTATGTAATTATTTAAGTTAATAACATTCGTTTTAACGATCATTGGTACTTGAGTAAAAAATAAACCCTTTATAATTACAAGTTTTTCATGTATCCATTATATCCAGAGTTATACTCATGATGTAAATATCATATATATCATATATATCCTGTATATACATGCATTTATAATATTACATAACGTTTAGAGGTAAGAAATGAAATGCACCGTTCATGGAGACGGTAAGCCGTACGTACGCATGAACGCTACTTTCATTTCTATTTCGTATTTTATGGAATGGAATCATAATGATATAAAGGTATATTATAATTCCAGTATAATATCATATATAATACCATTAATTACATCCTTTATACGTCCCACATATGTCATTAACGAATCAAATCACTTTGAGGGGGCGGTAGTCCGCACTTCCTAAAATGAAGATATCGCGTTTACCCATAATGGAAACCATAAAGGTATTCCATAAATGAAAAATACCGAAGCTTAAGTAAAACATAAACATATTATATATCATATATAAATATAGTGTCATCTTAATTGCCACCTTTGAAGGTGTTAAGATAATATTGAACAATCATCGTTTCGTGAGGCAGAAATTCGCCATCCACAGAAACAGTATGTTCTTTAACCATTAGATGTAGGTGTGTGTAAGTGTAGCTCGAATCCTTATTATAAAAACATCCTAGTATATTGAAGAGTTTAGAGGGTTGGAGAAGCAAAATAAAACATAAGAACACAAGAGAAAACACTACCTTTAAAACGGGTAACTCTTTTTTATTTGAGCTCAAAGGCTTCCTTGGGAAGACTTATGCCCAAAGTGAGGCTTAAAAGAGTAATAAAGGGATGTGGAGAGACAAAATGGGCAGGGGTTGGCCAAGAAAAAGTCTTCGGAAGTGTGGGTAAGGTGGTAGAGGTGGGGGCCTTTTATAAGAGGAGAAGATGGGCACTCTTGGAAAGTAAAGAAATGTTACTTTATTTTAAAATGAGTTTCAGATTTAAAAGGTCCCACATTTATATAATTAGAGGATAAGGTGATAAGGGTTATAAATATACATATCCAATAGGTTTTTGACATGTTTAGGTCTTATATTTTACATTATCTTTTCATTTTATTTAAATCCTTTATTAATGAGGTAATCGCTGCATCATCATGATGTCATAAATAATTTCATTTATTTAATGTTTAAAAATTATAAAAAAAATATCATGATGTATAAAATCTTTTTATCTTTATAATGAATTTTTATAGTCAAAAATATGACTTGTATAACCCCATTTAAAAATTATTTTAGTAAAACAACTCACGTTTGTGACATTTTTACTTTAACATTAAATAAAAAGATATTAATGTCATTTTCCTACCAAAGTGGCTCCATGGGGTCCCCAAGTTGACCCATGGATTGTCTTGGTCGGCCATGACACATCCAATAAGGGTAGGACATGTTTCTAGGTCATTTCATATTATTAAAACATTATTCTTATTTTAAATTACACTAATTACCTCTAATCGCGATTAAAAACTTAAAAGTCACTATTCACCAAAAAATTATTTTAATCCAATTGAACCACATTTTACTTATTAATGACAACCATGTATGTCGGATTTTTGAAATTCAAAACACATAGGTGGTAAAATTTCATTTAAACGAAAAATCAGTTTTTTTAAGTACCACTTAGTGGTTTCACTATTCATCAAAAATTGATGTTTTTCAGAAAAATACCAAAACTTCACCCTAAGATATATTTGATATTCTGAATTAAAATATGATGTTTATTTTAAAAAATTCAAAACATATAAGTTACATTAATTAATTTAATAATTAATTTCCACTGTCAGAGCAAATAGCGTGTTTTTATGAAACAATAAGCATCAAAAGATTGACACTAGTTTAAGTCCAATTTCAAAGTGAAATTAATTCCAATGACCAATATTGGATTAAATGGTAAAAATATATTCTAATTGAACTTTAAAACCAATTCAAAAGATAATCTAACCATATAATTAAATTAGATGAAAAAGCAGTTTTGATGTAAAATGCAGTATTTTTCACTATTCATTAAAAAATGAACATTGTCAGAAAAATACCAAAAAAATTATCCAATGTAAATTTCAATGTACCAATCATAAATAATAAGTTTATTTTTTCAAATAGAGCTTATAAAATTGTCAAAATTTTGATTTAAAAATGGTTTACCATCAAAAGGCAGTAAAACAATCTTTTAAAAATATTAGTGTATTCCATGCTTAAGATTGGATTTATTCTCATTTTAAGCCTCTAAAACACTATCTAATTCATTAGTAGACATAGATAAAAATATCTATTATTCATTACTTACTTGGGATGTTACAATTATTACTAACTGTGTGACACAACTATGTGACCTGTTTTGTTAAGGAATGTGGTTTGTTTAACCATGAAAGGTATCCCAGACAACTGTTCAACTTGGTGTAGAGTCACAGAGGCACCCGCATGGTTGGTTCATATTTTGTCTAACTGTGCACTACAACCATGTCAGTTAGGGGGTTCTTGGTTAATTATGCCTTCATGGTTGGTGCGTAGTTGGTAAACCATGTGAGGTAACCATGTGATAGGGTGGTGCTTGGATAGTGTAACTACACGGTTGGTGCACAATTTTACTAGCCATGCGTCCTAACCGTGTGCCTCTTTAAAAGGAATTTTTTTACCATTTCCCTCCTCCAACCTTAATTGGGGTTTTACCATATTTCCACCCTCACTTCTCCCAATAGTTCTCCCATGCTCCCTCCTTCCTCCATCCTCCATTTGTGATTCTAATTCATTCTTAGTTTGAATCAAGCATTGTAGGATGCATTGTAAACCTAGAGGTAAGCATATGACTCCTCTCTCCTATTTTATTAGTTTCTCTTCTCACTTTTTGTGTGAGTGTTGTGTGATCTAATATTCCCTATTTTTAGGGTATTCATTTGGTTCTTTATTTTATCTCATTTTGGATCAAATAAAAAGCCATTATTAGATGAATGAAGCTTTCTAATCATGAGTTAAGTTGTATACATGTTTTTACATCAAATCCTTGTTGTTTGTAAAATGTGTCATTGTGTCATGTATTTCATTTTTCATGTGTCACTCTTAAAATGTGCAACTCTTTAATTTAATCACCTACACCATGACTTAGATCCCTTACGGGACTTGTTAACATTGTTTGAGGTTGAGACCTCAACATGAACCACCCCTTGGGTGAGTCATGTAATATTCCCTTGATGAAAAATGTGCATAATAAACCAAAACACCACTTGGCGTGCTTGGTATGACTCTTAAAAAGGGAAGTGACTAATTTTGGCTAAATGAATTGTTAAATGATAATAAATTACACCTATCTCATACCAAAATTATTAAATTCAATGCTTGAATATTTTTCTACAATGACTCGGGTTTTGACCTATAAGACTTTAGAATATTCCTAAGAATATTTTTGAAGTCATTCACTAATTCAGTGAAGGATTCTAGGGCCCAAAGAGCCTCGATGTGGTGATATTAAATATATTAAATATATTTTGTCATGCGAGTGAAATTTATCTTGAAATATGGAATAACTTCCAAGATAAGTCTCATATTAGAATTCTGAGACCACGGTTGAGTTCAAAACATCATGTTTACACTAGGTGTGACATAATATTTGTCAATGTTGGGTTTTATACTGAAGTCAAGGTGGCGATGAGGTGTTAAGATGGGAGATAATTATTTTAATTAAACTAAAACCAATTAAACCCACCCCCAACCCTTGGTGTGCATGACCCAAAGAAAAGGATAGCCCCCTACTCTCCCCCTTTGGCTGACAGACAAAATAGATCCGAATTGAAGATACTAGGTGCTGTCGATCTCCATTCTTAGCACCTATCATCATCAGATCGAGGAGAAACACAATATGGGTGTCATTTTGGACCCAAAGATTTAGTGTTTTTCCATCAAGGTAGGATTATTTAAGTTTTAGTATTGATCCCCTTTGTTATGCATTTTTTAAGGCTATATATTCATTCTACATGATTTCTAGAGATCCCTTCTAGGTTGATCTATAGGTTTTGAGGGAAACCAGGGTGAATAGGGAAACTCGTAGGAAAATCCCCTTCATAATTACTGTTTACATGGCGTGTAAACTAGTGAGACACACCATGTGTTATTCCCATTTGGGGGAGATGAATTTTGGGGACTACACTTCATGTACCAGGGTTACACGCCATGTAGTGGCCCCATGTTGTGTGGCCATAGGACCTGGATAGGGTAGTCATGTGACAGTACATGGCCATGGGTAACTACATGGACATGGGGTGATAGAAATAGGCATGGGAAAATAACATGGCCAAGTGGCTGTTTAGCTTGAAAACACTGTGAGTGGGGCACGCATAACCTAGATGTGGGGAGGAAGAACACTGCCCGGGGCTGGGTGAGGCTGGACACACCATGTATGGGCTATACATGTCATGTACACCTACATGGATGGACAATACATGAAAAAGGGGTGCATGGTTAGGTTCTCGGGCGGGTTCAAACATTGTGTGGACCCCAATGCAGCCGTGTACTCTCTCGAGATATTATTGGGATCTTTTTCTTACGTATCTTCTTCTTTGGAACTCAGATTCAGTCTTGCGAGTAGCTTATTCTGATCAATTTTACATGTAGAATGTGATGGTGGAATCCATAGTATCCTACAAGATACAATATGAAATGTTTCAAGCATGACGTTGTAGTAGCGGTGCTTAACCTTGGATAGTGATCAGGGTGGATCACTGGGTTGATGTTAGGGTCAGTACCCTTCCCCATCCTCTTAGGATGTGGGTCCCCTAGACTCTTTATGACAATCTCCCCTATTTTATTAGGGAATGGTTACCCTACCCATGGTAGTGTTGTAATGTGAGGTATGATAAGTGTGATTCTCCTTTCAAGGTAACTTGGCCGATGTTGGAGATTAGTGCGGTTCTTAGCGAGAGACGTTGGGACTAGTACACCCCTATGGCATCAAGGTGCGATTTTCCCCTTCCTCTCTACTTTGGTAGATATGGGACTCCCCATACTATGGGTGCGGGTTCTCTACCCATGTGGTAGTTCTATCACGGATAGTACTCACCTGTCTGATCAGGGTGTGTGTTCCCCATATCATTCGTTTAATTGGAGACAATGCTTCCCTACTGTGCCAGGGTATAGGCCCTTCATACTCATTGACCAGATAGAGTAGGTACTCCCCTGTTGGACCTAGGAGAAAGTCCTCTATTAATGTATTTGTTATTCCCTTATTGTGTTAGGGTGCAGGTCCTACATATTTGACATATAAATAGAGTGTCTACTCCCCTATCATGTTAGGGTGTGGTTCCTCTATCCTTTTATTCAGAGCTCCCTTTTCATTTTAGGGTTTGGGTTCTCCATACGTGTCATTTTGGTAGAGTTGGTACTCCCCTGTCGTACTAGGGAGTGGGTCCTCTAGCCTGGGGTTGGTACTACCCTATCATGTCAGGGTGCAGGTCCCCCATAGTGATTGTACTAGTAAATTAGTACTCCCCTATCATACCAGGGTATGAGTCCTCTAGCCATAGGGTTTTACTCTCCTGTAATACCATGGTACAAGTCCTCTATCTATTAAGTGGTACTCCCCTGTCGTACTAGGGTGTGGGTCCTCATCAATGGAGTAGTACTCCCCCATCTTCGAGTAGCAGTGGGGAGAGGGTCCTCCATTGGATTTGGATCTCCCTCGGATACTGAGTATAGTTACATGGAGTGGGCCCCTTAACTAGTTACATGTGATACTTGGTTAGGATTTAGTGCTCCCTCGTCGAAGTGAGGTGCATGATCCATATAGGAGAGAAAGGGGTTTTGTAAGATGGTTTGGAGATAGTACTCCCTCGACTATAGGGCGGTGGTGAGGTGTGAGTCCATCCAACCTCTCTTGTTAGAGAGAATTCACATGGTGAATAGTCTAGAGAAGTTATCCCTCAACTGTGTGTAGTGGTCATAGGAGGGCCTCTCCACTTAGCTTCTTATGGACTTACGTAGGGCATATATTAGTTATGGAAGGACCTCTATCGTTGTTTGCTAGAGTTTGACCTAGTGAGTTATTCTTGATGGAGTGCATTCTCTCGGACATACCATTATGAATGTTAGAGTTATTCTCGATGGAGTGTATCTCTCAAAAGGGTTTAATATGGGATGGCTAAGATCATGGAGTGTGTTATCCTATTTGTGTGTTACATTTAGAGTCTCAAGTAGAATCATATATCTAGCTATGAGGTCAAAACCTCATGAGACTTGGAGTCTTTGATGAGTATATCTGGGTGATTCTGAGAGTACTTGTAGTGTTGTTATGTGTATGGGTTGACACCCCTTGTGGGATGAGCTGACTAATCATGTATAACTGAGGATGGTTTGAGATGAAGTTTCTCTCTTGATTGGGTTCCCTTTGGCTCGGTCGCGTAGAATATTGCCTTTTAGTTGCTCCCTTTTATTTTGGTTTTTTTGGGGCGCCTACTGATTATTGTTATACTCACTCCTGTATGGGCTTTTCCCGCAAGTGTTGTGTCTTGTGAAGACCACAATCCTTTCGAAGGTGTCCCCAGAGGACCCAAGGTAGGAAAATCTTAGTTATCTAGAATAACCGAGGTGTTTACTGGAGTTAGGCCGAAGATATTTCCTACATTTTTATTTGATAGTGATCCCCTCCTTCTGATTAGGTTGGATGCTTTTATAGTTTTTGGTGGGCATGTGTTTTTTCCTTTTACGATTTCAGTACTTTTTTTTGTACTCTAGTTTGGGATAGATGTATGAATTCATTTTAGTTTTTTGCTTTTATATCCCTATAATGTTGTATGGAGGTGTTTGTGGGTGTGTGCATATAAGTACTCTAGGTAAATTCCTCCCATCTTTGTGATATTCCTAATCAGTGATAGTCACCGACCACTGACCTATTAGAGGTAGGCTTGGGGAGTTACTTCCTAGGCCCTATTGGGTCGGGTCATGATAGATTGGTATCAAATCATGTTCCACTTTGGGACCGCAATGTTGTGAGTTTGTTTTGGGTTGCATAGTGACAATGTTAGGGTGTTTCGAGTTCGAATATTAGGCTAGAGGTTCTGGTGTTGGTGTGGTGACCAACATATACATTCATCGGGACTCTGATGACTTTTTTTTGACTTAGTACATTAGGACACTAGTTATAGAGAAATAATGATACATGCATCATATAGGTCTGGGTTGTGAGTTATTTGTTCTTCTTGAGTCAGCTCCCTAGATATACTCTTTGATTGTGGTGCATCTTAAATTTTATTTTAGGATAATTCACCAAAGATATCCAGATAGGGTTATAAAATGTGATTGTGATGATGATTCTCCCTATGACGAGGCTTTAGTTCAGGGTACTGGTTCCAAGGTGGTACCCAAGGGTGGTATGCCAGTTGATCCACCACCCATTGAGCAGCTAGTTGAGTCGGAAGTTTAGGTTGAGGATGCACACAAGCTGAGTTTTCTTCATGAGTTTTAGAGGTAGCAACCTATGAGGTGTCAGGGTGATCCAGACCCCCAGGCAGATGACGGTTGGCTCGAGGCAGTCACGCATATTTTTCACCTGGTGAGGATACCTCCCGATCAGATGGTGTTCCTAATAGTGAGCCTTCTATAGGGTTTGGTTGGGAGATTGTGGAGTCTAGTGATGTATAACCATGATGAGGTTATTCCCACTTGGGTAGAGTTTGAGCGACTCTTTAGGGAAGAGTTTTACCCAACCAATTTGAGATCAATTCCTATATAGGATATTCTAAAGCTTTGACAAGGTAGTATGACAGTGACAGAGTACTCAGTGAGGTTCACAGACCTTTCGAAATACTCTTGGGATATGTTTTGAGACTCTTTCTTCAGAGCTCAGACCTTTGAACAAGGCCTCTGTAGAGATGTTTGAGTAGGTGTGGTTTCCTTGTGCCTTCCCACTTATGCAGGTGTATTTAAGAGAGTTCTGGTAGTGGAGAGCTTCCCAGTGGAGGGAGGGGCGTATGTGGCCCATGGTGGTGGTCACAAGGCTGAGGTGTCTATAGTACTTAGTAGAAAAAATATGCCAGGATTGTAGCACATGAGCCATACCCATGCCCAGACTCAGTCATGTGGGCTGGTAGTGAAGGATCTGTATCAGGGATCAGGTCAGCCACCAGAGAGGAACTGTTATACTTGTGACGATTGGAGACATCTTGATAGAAATTGTATGATCAATCATGCTACTGAGATAGATCCAGTCGACAGACTGCCTTGGCAGAGGAAATGTTTGGAGTAAGGAGTTCCACATGATGGAGGACGAGGAAGAGTATCTAAGACAATAGAGGAGGTGACAGGCAGTTTGAGGTGTTGACACCACCACCCCCAGGTGGTCTATGTCGGGATTATGGAGTTGGAGAATGGGAGAGAGGAAAAATATAGGTTTTATAGGCCTTTGACCTTGAGGCACTGAGGATGAATAGAGGTACACTCCATGTCCTTTCTACTTTTTAAAGTAGTAATTGTTAGAAATTTTGGTGAGGTACTCTTTTCTTTTCTCTTCTTTCTCGAGGTTTAACCGGGGTGACGCGGGGCATCGGTCGAACCCTATGTGGGTATTTTTTGATGTAGCTTTATACTCGTGGGAATTAGGGATGCTTTCCCCACCAATATGAATTTTTGTGACATGATTAAAACTGTATGGGTGAGTCAGTTCCGACCAAAGCGGATAGTGTTGAGGTGTGGTGGATGAGTTCCTTAGACTTGTGTGTTCAGGTTGAGTTTGTGTGATGGCGTGTCAGAGGAGGTCCTGACATTACCAATGTAGCTTTTCTTCTTAACCCTTATGCTTGGAATCCCTGGTGGAGGTAGATCCTTGCATAGAGTTGTTTCATATAGGTAGTTTTAGACCTTATGATGTTTTCACAGTGTGGATTGGTTTCCTACCATCCATACTCTGTTGGGATTCCACTAGTGGGTGTGGTGGTGTTTCTATTTTGGTGAGTTGTGTTACAACTGGAGGTTTTTAGACAAAGGGATTGGTAAAACCCAGTGTTTACACTTGGAAACCTGATTTTGTTCATTGGTACCCTCGTATGCTCAGGTTCAAACCAAAAAGTAAGAAATTTGAGGAGGTCACGGTGTAGTTAATACATGGGTGGATGTGAACTATGGAGTTACACCAATGTCTGTGTCGGGTTAGCGAGGTAGTATACCACTAGACCCAATGACTACAAATGGATCGTGGTGGTTAGTGTTTTTTCACATGTCATAGCTGAGGAGACATGCGCTACTTGCAGTATGATGTCAACCTAGTTGGATCTGGATGTGAGAGTGGTTTGGCCTTAGTGATTCCCCTGATTTCATTCTTGTAGTTAGCATGAGAACCCTTGGAAAGCTCATTGATGTGAGAGTTCTAGTGGAGTGCTCAGTTTTATTCCCTTGGGCCTAAGCTTTTTCTTTTCGAGGATAAAAATCCCTAAGGTGGGGAGAATGTAATGACTCAGGTTATGACCTATAATACTGGAATATTTCTAAGAATATTTTCGAATCCAGGATGGTTAATGGATATTACTCCCCCAACTACAGGATAATATTGAGGTGCGGGTCCCTTCATTCTCTCTCTCCAGAGAGGATGCACACGGTGCATAGTCTGGAGTAGTGTTCCCTCAACTTTATGACATCCCATCTTTTTGTTATATAACTTTTCATTACATTTTACAAAACAGAGGATCTTTAAAGTTTAGTGTCTTGGAAATAAGGTACATAATACATGAAAACATGAAAAACATTCTTCTAATCCACTTAAAAATATTCTTCAATTGTTCATCCTATGTAAAATTACACCAAATCATAACCTAGGGACATACATTAAAGGAAAGGGTGAGCATAAATCCTAATAAGGGAAAACAAGAGAAATAATTTACATGTGAACTTGAGAGATATCAATAAGAACATGAGGAATTTCATAAAGGATTGAGAAAAAGGAATATCATAAAAATAAGAACATGAAACATAACTTGAAAATGTGGCTAAAATATTTAATTTATACATTCATAATCATATCACCAAGGTTCATCCTCAAAGTATCATAAAAATTACCAAGGTTATTCACCAAGATACCGTAAAACTTGTTATCTCTAGAGATTAATTTCTTTACCCAATACATTGGAGTGCTATCAAGACGCACCCTTAATATGTATTTATTTTCATGTGATCCACATATATCATAATCAAACACTTCATAAATAACCCAAAGAGAATAAAAGAAATGGATTTCATATCAAAATCATGACGTTTTAAAAAGTGCTTAAAAACATGATCATTATGTCATTTATAACCCACAAAAAGGAAATGAGGGTTTTATGTATGTCAATTACAGAATCAAATTAATAATTTTTATGTATTGATGAATAAACCTGAAAATTAAATGGGTTTGGGTATTCACATAAATAAAATAAAATAATTTCTTGAGAAAAAGAGAGGGTTTTTAGACGAAAATTCTGCAACATAACAGGTATGAAACATGGTTTTATTAAACATTAAAAAGAGAGGGTATAGGGGTCAACCATTAATAAAAGACTCATAATACAGTAGAGGGATAGAATAAAATGGAAATAAGAACATGATATGGAAATTTGAAATACATACCACATAAAAGAGAACTTGAAAGGAAAAGAGAAGTTGAGAATTCCCTTACCTTGAAGACTAACTTCTAAAACTAGAATATCAGGACCTTGGGGGATTAAGGGAACCTTGGGAGGACTTATTGGGAGGTAATAATATCATAACTTTGTGGATAATGATTTTTCAATGAATGGAAATGAAGGAATGGGTGAGTATTTATAGCAAAAGAGAGGAATTTTTTTATTAATTTCAAAGGACACCTCAGTCTATGGTATTGGAAACTTGGGACACCTCATATCATATTTTATTACTCAATATTAGACCATAATTATTAAATAATGATTACATCATTAATGGTGTTATTAAACATAATAAAAACTCAAAAGTATATTTTTACTATTCACCAAAAAACAAAACATTTTATAAAAATATCATAAATTCACTGTAACCTAATATCGACGTTCTGAATTAAAAAATGAAATTTATTTTACCATAATAAATCTCTACATATGAGAAATATAATTTTTAACTATAAAAATACTTGATTGTTAAAAATAATAGCGGGCAGAAAATGCACAGTGACATGCATAGTAAAATTTTCAACACTTGAAAAAATAAAATTATTTTATCATTTTTTATTAAAAAAGAGTGTTTTTATAACACTATTTAATTATAAAAAAAAATTATTCATAAATCCTTATTTTAATATGAAAATTTATATCTTTCTAAAAAATATAATTTTTACTCAAAAAATCAATTTACCAAATTCCATCTCAATTTTTAAGAAAAACTATTCTTAAAAGGAAAATGATGAAATAAAATTTTTATTTAAACAATGGGATTACATTTTAAGTAACTAGGGCCTTGAAAAATAACCCCTTAAAATATTCTCATACGACCTAAGGGTAAGGTGTGCGATGGTGATAGACTCTTGGAGCAGCTCGGATAACATCGACTGAGTGGTAATCTCCACTAACTTGAACTTCTCCCATATGTGATTTCATTCAAGCTTAACATATTGAATCTTGGCTTGGGCTTGGTCCAGAGTGAAGCCCAGTGATGCTACCTCCTTTCTAAGCTCAGACAAATGATCTTCATACGACCCGAGTCTACTAGATGAGGTTATTGAATCTTCTTTATGTATTAATTATCCATTATCATTTCTATTTATAAACAATAATTATAACATTGAAAATTATTATTGTTTCCAATGGTCATATTAACCAATGATTATATAATGGTCCAAACTCGATAGTCACATTTCATTTATACTTGTGTATTTTTATTGATTATGACATAGTAAAACATACATTTTCAGGAAACAACATATTATTCAAAAGTTCAGGTCATTACATTCTCCCCCCATTAAGAAATTTCATCCCTAAAATTTCAACTCATACCGTCATAAGATAAAAGGTGTCAGTACTTCTATCTCATAGTCTCCTCTGGTTCCCATGTGACTTCTTCATATTTATGATTCCTCCACAACACTTTAACAAGGTGGGTAGTCTTGTTGCGTAGAACCTTATATCTATGATCTAGGATCTCCACCGGATTCTCCTCATAAGAGAGGTCGTGTTCCAATTATACCACATTTGGAATTAGTACATGTGAACGGTCAGGTATGTACTTCCTTAAGAGGGATACATGGAAAACATCATGAATTTGAGATATATTTAGTGGAAGTGCTAGCTGATAGTCCACTTCTCCTATGTGATCAAGGATTTCATAGGGGTCAATATACCTAGGGTTAAGCTTCCATTTCTTCCCAAATCACATGAATCTATTCCATTGTGAAATTCAAAGGAAGACTTTGTCACCAATATCAAACTTTAAGTCCCTTCATCAGTTTTCGGCATATATCTTTTTCCGAATCTGAGTAGCCTTAATGTGTTGTTGGATGGTATGAAACTTTTCTGTCATCTATTGCACAAGATCAATCCCAAGAAACTTTATCTCACTAGCTTTATCCCAACACGTAGGAGTTCTACATCGCTTCCCCATATAGAGCTTCATAGGGATCTATTTGAATACTCAAATGGAAAATGTTGTTGTACAAGAACTCAACTAATAAGAGATGTTAATCCCATCCACCTTTAAATTCCATTGAGCATGTTCTTAGTATTTTCTCGAGTGTCTGAATATTCCTTTAATATTGTCCATCAGTTTGGGGGTGATAGGCCGTACTGAAATTCAATTTGGTACACAGGGCATATTGAAGACCTCTCTAGAATTTTGATGTGAACCTTGGATCATGATCAGATATGATAGAAAGTGTAACTCCATGTAGCCTTACCACTTCCTTCACGTAAATCCTGGCATGTTGATCAATAGAGAAATCTTCCTGAATAGAGATAAAATGGGAATTATTTGTGAGATAGTCCACTATAACCCATATGGAATTATTTCCTTTGAAAGTTCTCAGAATACTAGTGAAAAATTCCATAGTGATATTATCCCACTTCTATTCTAGTATGGATAGTGGTTGTAATACCCCTTTAGGAAGTTATCTCTATGCCTTCACTTGCTAACAAACCAGGCACCATGTAGTGTAGTTGGCAATCTCTCTTTTCATATTATCCCACCAATAATGATCACAATGGCCCCTATACATTTTAGTACTTCCATGATGTATAGAGAATGTAGATCTATGAGCTTCATCCATCAGCTCTTTTATTTCCAGAATAGATGGGACACATAGTCTTGTAGGAAATTTCAATACACCCTCTTGATCAATATTGAACTCGGGAAACTTCCCATATTTCACAACCTCAAACTTCTTCTATAAGAAAGGATCTTCTTTTTGAGATTTCTCGATCTTATCTAGTAATGACAGTTGATAAATCATTAGGGATAGGGTTGATGATGTCCCTTCCCTTACGATTCCCATGTCCAGTTTTACTAGGTCTTTGATCAAAGGATCACCTTGAATCCTCCTCATTGATAGAATAATAGAGTATTTCCTATTTAATAAATCAATGACTTTGTTTGTTCTTCCAGGGTGATAATGAATTGAACAATCATAGTCTTTAAGAAGTTCCAACCATCTCCTTTGTCTCATGTTAAATTACTTTTGTGTGAAAATATACTTTAAACTTTTATGTTCTGTGTATATATCACACTTCTCCCCATAAATATAGTGTCGCCATATCTTCAGATCAAAAACAACTGCATCCATCTCAAGATCATGCATAGGATAATTATTCTCATGAGGATTTAGCTGTTGAGATGCATAAGCAACTACCTTGTCATTTTTCATGAGGATGAACCCAAGCCCTTTTAGAGATGCATCGCTAAAAATAATGAATCCTTCTTCAATTGAGGGTAGAGTTAATGCGGGTGCAACAACAAATTTCTTCTTCAACTCTTGGAAACTTTCCTCACGCTACTTTTTCCAAATGAACTTAACCCCCTTTTGAGTTAACTTGGTTAGTGGATTAGAAATTCATGAAAAGTTTTTCACAAACCTCCTACAATATCCTGCTAAACTAAGGAAAATATGAATCTCAGTTATTGTTGTAGGATGAGGCCACTCCTCCACAACCTTTGTATTTGTAGTGTCAACTGAGATTATTTCATTGGTTACAATGTTCCCCAAGAAATCAACTTTTTGTAACCAAAATTCACATTTTCTAAACTTTCCAAAAAGTATATCCTTCCTCAGAGTTTGAAATATAACCCTTAGATGATCTACATGATCCTCCTAACTTTTGGAATATATCAGAATATCATCAATAAAAACTACCACAAAGTTATCAAGGTGGTCCGAAAATACTCTTTTCATTAAATCCAAAAAATAGTAGGAGAATTATTCAAGCCGAAGGGAATAAAAAAAACTCATAATGCATGTATCTTGATCATAAGGAGGTCTTTGGAATATCTTCTTTATTCACCCTAAATTGATGATAACCAGATCAAAGATCAATCTTGGAGAATAATTGAGCCCCACAAATCTGGTCAAATAAGTCATCAATTCTTGGAATATGGTATTTGTTTTTCACTATAATCCCATTCAGTTCTCTATAATCAATGCATAGCTGCATTGATCCATCCTTCTTCTTCACAAAGAGAACAAGCGCTTCCCAAGGAGTCACACTCAGTTAGATAAGCCCCTTCTCAAAAATATCTTGGAGTTGTTTCATTAATTCCTCCAGATTTATATTCACCATTCTATATGGGGTTTTTGAAATCTTCTTGGAACCAGGCATGAGTTCAATGGAGAACTCTTCCTCTCTTTTTAGGAGAGGTCCAGGTAACTCCTCGAGAAATACACCAATGTATTCCTGAATAATGGGTACATTCTTTATCCTTATACTCTCATTTCATTCTTCTTCTTCATTGATAAAATCCATAAATAAGGCTATATATGGTGCTTCTAGACAAAGATCAGGTTCAGACATATCTCCTTAGAAGATAACTATAGTTTTTCCATTCAAGACTATTTATATTTCCTTTATTCTTCATTTGATCTTAGAATTATACTTTGAGAGCTAGTCCATCCCTAGTATAATATTGAATTCCAACATGGGAATGACTACTAGATTTGTGATAATATTATGCTCGCTAAAGTAAATACTAGAGTTTTTAAACACTATTGATTCTTGGATAATCCCTCAAGGAGTCTTGACTGATAAATCTACTTTTATCAGTTCTGTAATTGATTCTATATTCTTTGCAAACTTGGAGAAAATAAAGGAATGCGTAGAACCAGAATCAAACAAAGTACTTGATAGCTTTGAGAGAACAAAAATAGTACCTTCCACTACATCATTTGGATCTTCAAATTCATCCATCATGATATAAAAAGCATGACCTTTCTCCCTTGGCCTTTGCTGAGTTTGATGGTGATTCCCCTCCACTGCCCTCAGATTTGGACAGTGATTGGAAAAGTGCCCAAACTATCCACACTTAAAGAATTATACTTCAGGTAGGGCCTGCACCATCTTCCCTTTGTTGTTAGTGTTGGTAAGTTGAGCTTCACCTCACTATGATAATTTGTGTGATATGTCTGTCTCTTCCACACTTATAACACTTCCCTCTCCCGAGCAGGTAGTTCCCGAAATGATTCTTCCCACATTTATTACATGTGGGAAGTTGCGCTTGCTTTCCTACTCTTCCCTAATCAAATATCCTCCCCAAGCTTGGCTCCATTTATCTATTATTTTCATTGGATTTGTGTGACCATTTCATCTCATCGAACTCCAGTTCGACTTTCATAGAACTTTGTACGATCTCCTCATAGTTGTCATAGTCTCGGTTGGCTATATTCTTCTGTAGATGAGGTCTTAGTCCATATAAGAATCTATCAACCTTCCTATTAAGATCCACGACAAATATAAAGGTGTAACATGAAATCCTTGTGAAGTTAATCTTATAGCTTCCCACAGATTCATTCTCCTTCTGCTTCAACTCGAGAAATTCCTTCTCTATTTTCATTCTCATCGAATGAGGGAAATACTTTTTAAAGAAGATTCTTCTAAACTCTTTCCACTACATAGCTTCAATATTCCCTCTTGGACTCATGTTTTTAATCAGTTCTCATCACTGATCACCTTTTCCCTCTAAACGGTACACACCTAGAGTGACTTTTTCATGTTCTGAACAAAGAAGTACATAAAAGATCTTTTCTATAAAGATTATTCACTGTTCTATAATCAATGGGTCGGTAGATCCACTGAACATTAGTGGTCATTGACACATAAAGGACTCAACAAAATTTTGTTCCCTTCTTGGTGAAACCAATCTCTTAGTTTGATTCAAGTTATTTCCCATAACTTGAGTCAGTTGATTCATCATTCTCATGAATTCTTTCATTCCAGCTTCCATCAGAGGGTCGTCTGTGCATGGTCCATTGTGGTCACTATTTTCATGGTTCCTCGTATTTCCAACCATTTTCTAAAAGAAGAAGGCCTTCATGAGAAAATTATTTCATTTAAGAATCTTATAACTCTAAAGTATTTTTATGTCTTAAAACATCTACTTAAACACATTATTCATTATCAACAATTAAATTTTCTATAAATCCTTCATAATTGTTCATAAAAATATTATGATTAACCAAACATATCCCCCAAGAGTGTCAAACCAGGAGTGGATCAAGGCCCTTTGTCATGAACCAGTTCCCATTTGATTCTAACTCAAAGCGGTGTTTTTGGGTTTTACCCTTAGATACATATATGCTAGAGCCACATCCACTTGTTCGTATCCAGACTGGGATTTATTTGTTTAGAAACCACTTACCTAATATTTCACCAAAATACCATGAAGTTTTCCTATATTTAAACTTTTCTATAGGGTTATTCCTAAAATTTTAAAATCCTAATTTACAAAAATATCTAAACTATCCTCTGATACCAACTATTCCATCCCGCCTTTTTATTACATAACTTTTCATTGTATTTTATAAAATAGAGGATCTTTAAAGTTTAGTGTCTTGGAAATAAGGTACATAGTACATAAAAACATGAAAAACATTATTCTAATCCACTTAAAAGTTTTATTCAAATTTTTATCCTATTTAAAATTACACTAACTCATAACCTGTGTACATACATCAAAGGAAAGGGTGAGTATAAGGCCCAGTAAGGGAAAACAAGGGAAATCGTTTACATGTGAACTTGAGAGATATCAATAATAACATGAGGAATTTCATAAAGGCCTGAGAAAAAGGCATATAATAATAATAATAACATGAAACATAACTTGAAAATGTGGTTACAACATTTAATTTAGACATTTATAAGGTCCATCCCCAAGGTGTCATAAAAATTACCAAGGTTATTCACCAAGATATCATAAAACATGTCATCTCTAGAGATTAATTTATTTACCCAATGCATTGGAGTGCTATTAGGGCATACCATTAATATATATTTATTTTCAAGTGATCCACATATATCATAATCAAACATTTCTTAAATAATTCAAAGAGAATAAAATAAATGGGTTTCATATCAAAATCATGGTGTTTTAAAAAGTGCTTAAAAACATGATCATTATGTCATTTATAACCCATGGAAAGGGAATGGGGGTTTTATGTATATCAATTAAAAAATAAAATAAATCATTTTTTTCTTGATGAACACCCCTGAAAATAAAAGGGGTTTGGGTATTCACATAAAGAAAATAAAATAATTTCTTGAGAAAAAGAGAGGGATTTTGAGAAGAAAATTGTGCAACATAACGGGTATGAAACATGGTTTTATAAAACATTAAAAAAATAGATGGGAAAAGGCTCACCAATTCATAAAAGAATCATAATATAGTTGATGGATAGAATAAAATAGAAATAAGAACATGATATATAAATTTAAAATACATGCCACATAAAATAGAACTTGAAAGGAAAAGAGAACCAGTCTCTACCGCCTCAGCATTTTTCTCCGTTGTTGGTCTATTTCGGCCTCAATCCATCTACTCTGGATAGGGATTCAAGGCGGCACGGTGATGGTCTAGTGGTTGAGAACCAGTCTCTGTGTCTGAGGGTTTCCAGTGCATCTTCTGTGAGAGCGTTGGGTGGTATGTTTCGGTCGTTGAGTGCATTTTGGACGGAGGCGATGGGATTTGGGTGTGGGATTATGGTGGGGTGTAACGAGCCATGGATCAAGTGGTCATGGATTTGGCAATGGTTTCTTTATCCTTTTATATTGACTTCACATTTAGGTTTAGGCCGTGGATCTGCTGATCAGGTGTTCGCGGCTTCACGATTTATTTTACTTCACATTTCTTTGGTTGATTCTATGTTTTTCTATGGATGTCTCATATTTTCATGAAGTTTCTTTATAGAAGAGGCATTGATCTGTGGTTTACCTATGATGAAGGATGTGAAAACTTCGATTTTGTTGGTTTTTCTTTGGATTTTTCTGTTCGTGATGAGGTCGGGCCTCATCATGGTTCATTCCAGTGATGGCGTTTTCTTTGTCTTCTTTGGATGTGTTCTGCTTGTGAATTCAGTTTGGATGACTATGATGCTATTTTGGATGATTCTACGTTTATCTATCTGGATAAAGCTTTGATCTGCATTTTGATAAGTTCAGTGGAGGTTCCTGGATTTCTTGTTGGATTATGGATGTGTTTCAACCAGCACACTACATGGGTCTACTTCAGATGAGGTCCAGAGCTGGTAGATTTCACCTTTGCATACCATTCAGATTTGGAAGTTCGAGAGGGTATGGCCCTGCCATCGGTACTATGCCCGTGCACCCCTACATGAGATAGCTAGTCAAGCAGTCATGTGATGGAGAAGGCTTGTCATCACAATGTAATAGCTGGGAAGGGACATATCCGGTAGTCTTGACCTGGGTTATTTTCTTTTATGGTTTTATTTTCTTGTAATTTTTGGAATTTGTAGTTTCTCACTTTTTCCTCAAAAGTGTTGATAATAAAAATTAATTTTCAATCAGTCAAAGGACAGCTCAGTAGTGGTATTTGTAAAACCATGGGCTTGCCCATGGTATTGGCCACTTGGGACACCTCATATCATATTTTATTACTCAAGAGTTGACCATAATTATTACATCATGATTACATCATTAATGATGTCATTAAACATAATTAAAACTCAAAACTGTATTTTTACTATTCATCAAAAAACAAAACATTTTATAAAAATATTATAAATTCACCGTAACCTAATATCGAAGTTATGAATTCAAAAATTACATTTATTTTACCTTAATAAATCTCTACATATGAGAAATTTAATTTTTAACTATAAAAATACTTGATTATTAAAAATAATAGCGGACAAAAAATGCATAGTGACATGTATAATAAAATTTTCGACACTTGAAAAAATAAAATTATTTTATCTTTTTTAATTAAAAAGGAGTGTTTTTATAAAACTATTTAATTTTAATAAAAAATATTAACAAATCCTTATTTTAATATGAAAATTTATATCTTTATGAACAGTACAATTTTTACCTGAAAAAACAATTTATCAAATTCCATCTCAATTTTTAAGCAAAAATATTCTTAAAACAAAAATGTTGAAATAAAAATTTTATTTAAAAAATGGGATTAAATTTTAAGTAACTTGGGCCTTAAAACATAACCCCTTAAAATAATTTCATACGACCTAAGGGTAAGACGTGTGATGGTGATGGACTCTTGTGGCAGCTCAGATAACATCACCCGAGTGGTAATCTCCACTAACTTGAACTTCTACCGTAGGTGATTTCGTTCAAGTTTAACATGTTGAAGCTCGGTTTGGATTTGGTCCAAAGTGAGGCCTAGTGACGCTACCTCCTTCCCAAGCTCTGATAAATGGGTTTCGTACTGCCCGATTCTACTGGATGAGACCATCAACTCTTCTTTCTGCATTAATTATCCATTGTCATTTATATTTATAAACAATAATTATAACGTTAAAAATTATTATTGTTTCTAACGATCATATAAAGGTCAAAACCCGATGGTCACATTTCATTTATACTTATATATTTTTATTTATTATGACATAGTAAAACATACCTTTTCAGGAAACAACATATTATTCAAAAATTTGGGTCGTTACAAACTGTGTGTATTGGTGAGGGGTAGGCCTCTCCACTTGGGTTCTTATGGACTTGCGTAGGGTGAGAGTTAGTTATGGCAGGATCTCTGATGTTGGGCACTAGAGTTTGAACCAGTTAGTTGTTCTCAATGGAGCGTTCTCTCTCAGATGCACCATTAGGAATGGTAGAGTTGTTCCCAATGGAGTGTATCTCTATTAAATGGGTGCCATATAGGATGGATGAGCTCATGGAGTGTGCTCTCCTGGTTGTGTGTTACCTTTATAGCCTCGAGTAAAATCCTGTAGCTGGCTATAAGGTCGGAACCTCATGAGACTTGGAGTCTGAGACAAACATATTTGGGTGATTTTGAGAGTCCTTGTAGTGCTTTCACCTATTTGGGTTGACACCCTTTTGGACTGAGCTGGCTAGTCATGTATAGTCGAGGAGGGTTTGAGATAGAGTTTCTATCTTGATTGGGTTCCCTCTAACATGGTCGAGCGGACTGTTGTCTTTCACTTTCTATTCTTTCTTTTGTTTTTTGGGCTGCTTACTGAGTATTGTTATACTCACCCCTACACGGGCTTTTCCCGCATGTGTTGTGTCTTGTGTAGACCACATGCCTTTTGATGGTGTCCTCGGAGGACCTGAGACAAGTAGATTTAGTGAGCTAGAATGACCAAGGTGTTTACTGGAGCTGGGCCGAGGAGCTTTCCAGTATTTTTATTTGACAGTGATCCCCTCCTTCTAAGTAGGTTGGATGATTTTATAGTTTTTGGTGGGCGTGTGTTTTTCCCTTTTATGATTTCAGTGCCTTTTTTGTACTCTGGTTTGAGATAGATGTCTGTATGCATTTTAGTTTCCATATTTTATATCTCTGTATGTTATATGTAGGTGTTTTTTGTTGAGTATGTACATGTACTTTAGGAAAAGGCCTTCCATATGTGTGATATGTCTACTCAGAGCTAGTCCTCTGGCCTATTGGAGACGGGTTTAGAGAGTTGTGGCCCGGACCCCATTGGGTCGGGTTGTGAAATTTTCACTTGTAAGTGAAATGATAAATATAATGGAATGAATTTGTTAGCTGGGTTGGATGAACCCCCTTAGTCATTGATCATTTTCTTTAGTCAATTGATTGTATTATGGCATGTATACTTACATGGCCCTTTTGTTCACATTTATGTGTTTTGTTTAATGAAATTATTAAAGTGAAGGTTGATCGTAAAGCGAGATAGATCTCACTCTTGGCTTATGTTTAATTATTAAATTCAAAACATGGTTATTATTGTTGGACCCTGGTTAGGGATGTTGGACATGACGTTTCACACCCTCGTGGTTCAAGATGATGGACATGAAACTCCTCATTATTTATTAGGAGGTTGGACATGAAACTCCTCATAATTACTTGGGAATTTTTGGAAATTAAATTTCACACTCCCTTGGTAAGGATGTTGGTCATGACGCTCCACATCATTGATTGGGCTCACCGGACATGGCATTTTATATCCTCAGTTTGGATGTTTGGGTCAATACCCCCTTATTTTAAAATGTGAGACCCTTTTTATATATGGTTGAGATTTTTTACCTCGTGATTACCTAGAGTATATACTCAGACTCGGTTGATATCACTAGAATGGAATGCTAAGAGTTCACCCCTCGGTTTACACTTAGACCCCTTGGGCCAGACTGCTTCATTATTATGAGTTGGTCTGACCTCTTACGGTCAAGGATGCCTTGGTTTCACCTTGGGTCCTATATGATTATTATGATTTTATGACCTTGATTATGATACTTAGTTTCTTGGAAAATTAAATTTCATATATTAAGAGACATCTGGATTAGTCCAAATCATGTATCGTCGACCAAACATCCACGAGGAACCCTAGCTCGACTTGGTTTCCATTTATTTATTATTATACCTGCACATTGCTTCATCTTATATTCACAAACTGGATTTGCATTAGACATTGTTGGTGGTACCAAGTTTTACTCACTTCCTGTTTGGATCATCAATTAGTACTCATATAGATCTCCTGATTACAGGTTAGGACTTGATTCGTGCTTCTTTACTGATTTTATTTTTTGGGCTAGGACTTGACATGAGAGTAGCGGCTGAGCATATACTTGGGATGAATTCTAGAGTTGGAGTCTTTTATTTATTTATTATTTTATCATCCTAGATTCATTGTATGTTTTATCTGATGTATGATGAATTCCTTGTATTTATGTCTTACCATGCTCATGCATGGTTGGTTTTATTAGCACTTGTCGGGTTATGTAATTATTATTGTATTTCATTTTTGTTCCATTTATTTATTTCCTTCATTGTATTTAGTACTTATCAAGAGGGTATAATCTCCCCACAACATCTCTATTAGACCTTCACTACTAGTCGACAACCTATGGTGAATTAGGAGGCATGCTTAAGGTATTGTCACCAACTAATCTGGTTACTGTTTATAGAGTGAACTGGGTTGGGACGTGACATATGAAACTTATTTATGCTACCCCCTCTCACTTTCAATGCAAGTCTCCATGCATATTTATTTAAAAAATAAAAAAAATATCTAATGCATCATGAGGATGGTATCAAAAACTCGATATCGTTTCACACAACATAATTATTTCAAGAATAATACATTTCAAAAATCTCCCCACAAATAACTTACAATTATTTCAAAAAATTAGTGCCAAGGATGTTTACATTCTTCCTAAAAATTCATTCTTGTCACTCTATTGGATGGCGTCAATATGTTCGGTACTTATTCATTGATCTATATGCAACAAAGTATATGAGTTCCATTGAAAATGATCCCATGATAACATTAAACCATATTATATTTTCCTGAAAAATAAAAAAAAGAGAAAATTTTAAGAGTACCATCACCTTCACATAAGGGAAATATATTTAAAAACAATTCTTCATTCCATTTATTATTATAAGATCTCAAAAGTGAGGTGATCTTGATATTCACATCAACCCCTCTCCTCAATGATGTAAGAATTGAAGACCGCACATAAAAAACTCTGAAAAAAATGATTTACACACCAATTAAATAAAAATATTATATATGAAAATTCCGTCCCACCCAACTAAATAAAAAATTGTCACTAAAATTATTCCAACTGCCTGTTCTTTTGATATCTTTTTCTTTCTGCCATGGCCAGGCCTTAGGTGAACCAGGTCATTCTTGTTGGACCATGTGCTTTTCTAGATGCCATGGTAGCTGGCTAGTGCACCAACCATATAAACTATGGAGGACTTCAATGGTAGGTGGATTCCCATTATGGACGTCCAATGGTTGGTGGAGGGATTGGTGGGTGGGAGTTGTGTTAAACTTGACACCTCCCACCATGACTATATAATCAGAGCTAACGGATCTTCAATAAAAATAAATTCATGCCAAGAGAGCTCCATTGTATCCAAAGAGAGCCAGGAGAGCTCCATGTTTGAGAGAGAGAGAGTTGTAGAGAGGGAGTTTTGTAATTATTCGATTGATCACAGCATTTACCACCATGTTGCTCAAGAGACCGGCGTGTACGAACTTTGGATAAAGTTAGAAAATACATACTAGTAAAAGACCGCTCGAAACAAGATCCTCTTATTAAACCAGTTGATGAATCTTCGATTACAAAGTAGAAGATCTATTTTCAAGAACACCATCGGTTTTCAAAGACCGGTGAACCAATTGGTAGCTACAGGTAAGACTCTGAATGATGAAGATCATGAGAAAAACCTTCTCTTCACACTTACGAATATCTAGGATATGCTTTTCGTCTCACTCAGAAACTCAACACCCGAAGGAAAACTTACCATGGTGATGGTGAAGGATGCACTGTTCAATGAGTGGGCTCGAAGGAAGGATGCGAGTTACAACTATAACTAAGCACTTGTTCTAGAGAAGCGCTAGAGACAATAAGGAGGGGGTCATGGGGCAAGAACTAGATGCCAAAGAAAGAACATAGGAAGGTCCATAGATGGCAGGAGGCCAACATACAAATGATACCATTGTGGCATGGAGGGACACATGAAGAAGAACTGTTTAAAGTTTCTATAAAAGTTTCAAAGTAGCAACCAACAAAGAATAAATGGAGACGCGCATGCGAACACCACTAGATAAGTTGTTTTTTGCTCCAAAGATGAATAAGATACATGCTTTATTACATCAGGGAAAGACACCAAATCAGTGGTCGATACTATAGCATCGTACCATGTCACTCCGCATCATGAGTATTTTTTGACTTATCAAGATGGTGACTTTGGTGTAGTCAATATGGGAAATACCAATTTAGAGGAGATTATTAGCATGGGTAATATCCAAGTCAAGACTAAAGTTGGATACACAATCACCCTAAAGGATGTTTAGCATGATCCAAGCCTTCTACTCAACCTGTTATTAGGTATAGCCTTTGATCAGCAAGGCTATGACAACATTTTCAGCAATGGAGCATGGAAGATGACAAATGGGGCCATCATCATCGCATGAGGACACATATACGGTATTTTTTACAAAGTCATGTGAAGATATGTGCATATATCCTCAATATGGTGGAAGGAGATACATCTAATATGTGACATAGGAGGCTTGAACACATGAATGAAAGAGGGTTATCTACCCTGATGAAGAAGAAGTACATCAGTATTGATAAGGATGAATCAATTGATCCTTGTAAATATTGCTTGTATGGGAAGCAACATAGAGTCTCATTCAATATTTTTCTTCATCAAGGAGATCAGAGTTTTTGGATCTGTTTCACTCTGATGCATGCGGACCCATGGAGGTGGATTCATTCGGAGGTAAAAAATATTTTCTATCCTTTATTAATGATGCATCTTGAAGGGTGTGGGTGTTCTTCATGTGGATGAAGGACCAAGTACTAGACTACTTTAAGAGGTTCCATGCCATGGTGGATCATGAAACTAGAAGGAAGCTTAAGTGTCTTCATTCAGATAATAGAGGAGAGTACACATCTAGGGAATTTGATGCCTATTGCAGGTGTCAGGGCATATGACATGATAGGATAGTCCCACACACCCCACAACACAACAGAGTTGCGGAAAGGATGAACAGAACCATCATGGAGAAGGTAATAAGAATGATGAGTTTGGCTAAGCTCCCTAATCCATTCTAGGGAGAAGCTATTCAGTTTTCTTTCTACCTCATCAACAGATCACCATCGGTCCCATTGAATTTTGATATTCCATAGAAGAGATGTTCTGATAAACATCCCAATTACTCTCATTTATGAGTATTTGGATGTTTGGCATTTTCACATGTATCCAAGGATCTTAGGAAGAATTTAAATGGGAGATCCACTCCATGCATCTTCATCAGCTATGGAGATGAGGATTTTGGATACAAGCTTCGGGACTTGAAGGAGAATAAGGTGATCGGAAGTAGAGATGTTGTGTTCCAAGAGAACCAGATGATCGAGGACATTCAAAATCTAAGAATTTATCAAAGGGAAAGTGTTGAGGAATCAATTATTGATCCAAAAACTATACTTGTACCACCTATCAATGAAGAGTATGAGGTTAAATAAGTCTCATTGACAGTGGGCCAGGAGACATTGGAGGAGGATATTGATCAGGGGGAGACTCAATCCTCTTCAAAAGAAGTTGTAGAACCATCAAAAGATCTAGGTGATGTTGTGCCTCCTCAACCTTACATTTCACAGGTTCAAAGATCTTCATGAGGATGGATTTCATAAATAAAATATTCGAAGTCAGAGTACCTATTGTTGACTGATGAGGGGAATCTTGAAGAATATCAAGAAGTATATAAACATTCGTTATCATTGGATATGAAAAGTGATGGATCAAAAATTGCTGCGACTTGTAAAGATCCACATGAAGGAGAAACTGGTGGATATGATGAAAAATTTGGTTACTCGAGAGAAGCCGAACCTTTACAGATGCTTCAACAGATTGTAGCAGGAGGGGGAGAATTGTTGGACCTTGTGATTTTCCAACTGCCATGGTAGCTGGCTGGTGCACCAACCATATCCACCATGGAGGACTTCAATGGTAGGTGGCTGGCCATTATGTAAGTCCAATAGTTGGTGGAGGGATTGGTGTGTGGGAGTTGTGTCAAACTTGACACCCCCCACCATGGCTATATAAGTAGGTCTAAGGGAGATTCAACAAAAATAAATCCAAGCCAAGAGAGCTTCATTGTATCTAAAGAGAGTCGAGAGAGATCCATGTTTGAGAGAGAGGTAGAGTTGTAGAGAGGGAGTTTTTTAAATCTTTGTTGATGTTGAAATAAAAGATGGTTTCTCCCTCCATTCTTCTCTCTTTGTGGTCATCGTATCACAACATTTCTCTCTCCTTTTCTTATGCCTTGACTTTTTATACTTGTGACAATACAATGATCCTGAGCTATTCATTCAATAGTTTTCAATTCAATCCATAGATTCATAATAATTTTCATTCAAAATATATTTTAATTTTTATAAGGATATTGGGAAGATTTTATGAATGATCATTATCTCAGATTATTCTTTGACACTTTTTAAACTCAATCAGGTTTCGCTGAGGGGAGATATCACAAAGTAAATTACAGGGGAAGCTCTTCATGAAAAGGTCTCCCAAGAAAGGGTGATTCAGAATTATGCAAAAACATACTTCTAGTGATGTGCTTTATATCTAGGTGCCTTTGTTTCCTCTCATCACAAATTACTATTGCTACTTTAGACTATATTAGAATGGAAAGGTCTCCTCCGCTGGCAGTATCCTATTGATATTCATATCTTTCACTTTTGTAATTCAATGATGCTTTTTTACTGGTCCCCCAGCTACATTTTAAAATTTCATGTTGAAATCTTCACTTTACCAAGGATGTATTAGATTGAAAGTATCTCGGGATATCAAAAATTAATGGAGATTTTCAGGAATGAAGAGAAATAATGAAAAAAATGAATATCACGTCACTTTAGAAAACTATGGAAAGATAAATTGGTTTATTTATGTTTATAGAGTGTTTGGATGTGAAACCATGTAGCAAAGATGGCTATTTTGCAGCTTCAAGAAGAGTGGTTATTCTTAGTGGACTCATTTCCCTCTATAATGACAAGAACATGGATTTTCAATTGTTTTTTGAGACCTTTTCTCTTTTTTATAACAATATTTTCAACTAGACATTCGAAAGATCTTCCCAAAGATGACAAATGTATGCATATTTGCTTTAAAACTCTATTAGACAACATAAAATCAACTGGTATGCGACTCTTTTCCTTTTAGCATATTGGATTTTTTCTTGCTTCCTTCATTTTTCCCATCAATAATAATTGATTTTTCAAAGTTTTCTTTTTTGTGAAGTTATTTTAGATATTCTTTTTATTGTAATAACTGAAGATTTTTTTTATTATCCAATGGGACTTTATTATTTAGGCTATAGAGGCGACGTGTTCTCTGAAAACTCACTGCCACTCTTTTATAGGAGAAGACATATCCTCCTATCTCTTTTCATTATCGATCCATAATAGTGAAAAATTTCTTTAAACATTCATTAAACTTGTTTCACTTGTAAGTCTATAGATTCTTCTTTGCCAACACTCTGTAAGCCATTATCAGTCTATTGTTATATAGAGCTTTTAGGTTGGTGCTGAAAGTATAGTGATCTAGTTGAAACCTTGGATTGGATGAACTCTTACAGTAGAGGTCATGGTAGAAAAGTGTGACTCCACATTTTCTAATATCATGTTAGCTATATATTTATGTGCAAACAGTGGTAAGTGTTATGTGTGCCTATAGTCTAGAGAAAAAGTTATCAATTGGATCCATTTTTGGTTTTGGTTTGAGAAAATAAAGAATGAATGTGTTATTGGTAATGTTAGGGTCCATATGAATATATAGTCTAGCAGTGTTAACCCTCCCAATACCAACTATACATTTAACTATAGTGAGAGGTGGAGAGAGATTATTATTTTTGACTACTTTACTGAAAATGTGGACTAATTGTTTTCTGACTACTTTACTCAAAAAAGGAGAGTGGGAGAGAGATTCTAGTTTTCTAACCACTATACTCAAAAAATAGACTAATTTCTGAGAATATTGATGCACTTAGATGCTTAAATTGAAGGTTCTTAATGCAGCGGAAACGTGTGATGTGTCATGACCAACATTGATTTTTTTCATGATCGATGATCAATCCAAGATTTACATGAAAATAAACATCGTGATTAACAGATTTGAATCAAAGAATATAGACAACAAATAAATGGGATAACCAAAGCTCATAATCGTCACACATTATTTATAAATAATTTGAGCAAATAAAGAATTACCTTGTGAGAAATTATTTATTTTTTTATTGATCTGACAACAGATTTATGTTGTTCCATCACTGTATTGTAGGAATAAATGGAAAATTCCCTTTAGCGGTAATCCACACGTGTTCTAAAAATCTCCAAATGTTGTCGTAGGAATCTCTGGGTGCTAGCACGACAGATCCTATCACCTAAGTCATTCACCTTTGATTTCCCTGGGCATCACTTCAAAATGATTCTCTTTGATCTCTTTTGACTAGAGAGTGGAAGGTGGAGGAAGATCTTTCTTCATTCTTGGGATAATTCTTGGATAAAGGATCTCTCTAGGGCTTTGAAAGTATTCTCCAAATTCATTGTGCAAACAGAAACAAATGAATTGGGTCACTTGAAAAGTAATATAACTGAGTTTATATAACACTAGGGTTATAAATAAATAATTGAACAAGTGCTCTTTATAATTTATTTAATCCCTACAGAACCCCATGTTAATAATAATAATAATATTTCTTAACATGTTCTAAACTCACGAATTAAAATTAAATATTTTTTAATCAAATAATATTCAATATATATTATTTCTCATCAGAACATTAAACTCGGTCCACCATTCCTTCATTATATTTATCAAACCTTAAATAATGAATATTTATTTAATAAATAAATATCACTGCATTATTTTACAATAAATAAATAAATATTATATCAACTAAATAGAAAATAAATATTTATTAAATATTCCAGTCACATAATATTATCTCGAATAACCGGTGACAGAATATATGTGATCAAGTAAAAACAAATAATTATTAAACCATGTGAGGGAATAATATTTATTGAACTTGTTAAATAATAAATAATAATATATTATTCAATCGAGATTCTGGATACATTTAGTGTGTGACCCTCTTGGCTTATTTCTCAGTGGCATTAGGAAAAGCATCCTAAAGTCCAAGGTTAACATCTAGAAACATGCTAAGATACCCATAGAGAAAGAAGTTAATATCGTAATGACATAATACCTCATACGAGGATGCCTACTATGTAATGTAATCCCTTTATCATGATATCTCTAATCAAGTAGGTTGCATGTTGGTGTCATCAACCTATGTGCTTGATGTCGCTTTCTTTGAATTTTTAGAAATCTAACTTGCCTATAGAACACCATGCTATGAATTTATTTAGGGTATATCATTTCCATCAAAGATCCTAAGATATAAAAAAAGGGACAAATCTTTTCTTGCATTACTCATTAATTCAATATTACCCCTGACGCACCCAACGTATCCTACCTCACCATGAATATATATCGCTGTAGAATTAGTGACAACTAGCTTCTTTGAAATCTTCCAACTCACAGTTCCTCCATTGAGACAAAAAATATATTTTGAATGTGACTTTAGATAATTCTGATTTTTCTAAAAACTAGCATCAATATAACCCATGATGACCATATCTTCGTCTCCTCCACACACTTGGAAAATATCCTTAGTTCTTCTCAGATACTTGAGAATAGATTTAACAGTAAACTAATGATGTTCTCCTAGATCTGCTCGATATATGTTTACCATGATCAATGTATAGACAACATCAATTCTAGTACATAACATGATATACATTATTGATCCCATCGTTGAAGCATATGATATCTTAATCATTCTTTCTTTCTCCCATTGTGTCTGAGGACATGTTTTCTTAGAAACATGTATACCATGTGACATTGGAACCAATCCCATCTTGGATTGTTCCATATTAAATCTATTTAGTATCTGGTCAATGTATGTACTTTGACTTAGTCCAAGCAACCCCTTGGACCTATCCTAAATGATTTTTATCCCTATAATATAGGATGCTTCACCTAAGTCCTTCATGGACAAACACATGTTCAACTAGTCCTTAATAGACTGTAAGATTAGTTTCTCATTTCGAATCGAATGTTCTATGACCTGGATGTTTTCTTTAATCCATAAATGGATCTCTGCAACTTGTAAATCTATTTGGCATCACTTAGAGTCAAAAATCCTTCTAGTTGTGTCATATATTTTTTGGAGGTTCCCATTAATGAAAACAATTTTTGACATTCATCTGCCTAATTTCATAGTCATGGTAAGGTGCTATAGAAAATAAAATTCTGATGGATTTAAATAAGGAAACTAGTGAAAAGGTCGCATCATAGTCAACTCCTTGATGACATTTAAACCCTTTAGCCACTAGTATTGCTTTATAGGTATTTAATTTACCTTTAATGCCCATCTTTTTCTTGAATACCCATTTTCACTCTATGAGATTTACATTAACTAGTGCATCGACCAAAACCCCAACTTCGTTCTAATACATGGAATCCATTTCAAAATTCATGGCTTCTTGCCATCTTACATCTTTTGATATCTTTACTTCCTCTTTGTAGGGGAGAAGTTCATCATTGTCAATGAATAATGAGTCATCATCTTTGGTGACTAGAAAACTATATCTCTCTGGTTATCTTACCTCTCCCGTGTTCCTACACAGTTGATAGGAATGCAGGGGGAGGGGCTGTGATGAGGGACGGTACAAAGGGATACCATTTGTAGGGGTGATTTTTAGGGATCATTAATAATGGACAGTGGAAATTATGTAAAGTGGGTTGATTAACTGGATAGTTTGTATAGCATCCTGCCTTTGTATTACATAACTTTACATGACATTTTATAAACAGAGGATCTTTTAAAGTTTAGTGTCCTGGAAATAAGGCATGTAATACATGAAAACTTAAAACATTATTCTATTACACATGAAAGGATTATTCAAGGTTCATAATAAGTACATTTATTACAACTCATAATCTGGAGACATTTATCAAAGTAAAGGGTGAGAAGAAGGCCTGGTAAGGGAAAACAAGTAAAATAGTTTACATGTGAACTGGAGTGATATCAATAAGAACATGAGGAATATCGTAAATTCATGATAAATAGGCATATCATAATAATAAGAACTTGAATAATAACTTTAAAATTTGGATACAATATTTAATTTATACATTCATAAGCATATCACCAAGTTCCATCCCCAAGGTGTCATAAAAATTACAAAGGTTATTCACCGAATTATCGTAAAACTTGTCATCTCTAGAAATTAATTTGTTTACCCAATGCATTAGAGTGATATCAAGGAACAACCTTAATATATATTTATTTTCATGTGATACACATATATCATAATCAAACATTTCATAAATAACCCAAAGAGAGTAAAAGAAATGAGTTTCATATCAAAATCATGGCGTTTTAAAAAGTGCTTAAAAACATGATCATTGTGTCATTTATAACCCATGGAAAGAGAATGGGGGTTTTATGTATGTAAATTTCAGAATAAAATAAATAATTTTTATGTATTGGTTAATACCACTAGAAATGACATAGTTTTGTATAATTGCATAAAGAAAATAAAATAATTTCTTGAGAAAAAGAGAGAGATTTTGAGACGAAAATTATGCAGCATAATGAGTATGAAACATGATTTTATAAAACATTAAAAAGATAGGTGACAGGGTTCAACCATTCATAAAAGAATCATAATATAGTATAGGGACAAAATAAAATGTAAATAAGAACATGGTATGAAAATTTGAAATACATACCACATAAAAGATAACTTGAAAGGAAAAGAGAAGTTGAGAAAACCCTTACCTTTAAGAGTAACTTTTAAAACTCTAAGATCGGGACCTTGAGGGTTTGAGGAAACCTTGGAAGGTAATACTATTAGATATTTTAGGGTAATGATTTTGGAATGAAATTAAACAAAGGAATGGGTGGGTTTTTATAGTAAAAGAGAGAGTTTTTTTATTAATTTCAAAGGACACCTCAATAGTGGTATTTGCAAAACCATGGGCTTGCCCATGGTATTTTCACATGATATTGGCCACTTGGGAAATCTCATATAATATTTTAATCCACAAGAGTCAACCAACATCATATCTTACTCATTACATCATTATGACATAGTTATGATGTCATTAAACATACCAAAAACCCAAAACTGTATTTTTACTATTCATCGAAAATTCAACGATTTCAAAAAAATCCTAAAAATTCACCCTAACCATTTTTCAATGTGTAGAATTCAAAAATGAACTCCATTTTATAAAAATTAATTTAATTTTAAATTAAATTAAATAAATAAAATACGAATACTTAACTAATAATTTCTAAAACATTTATTTACTTATACTATGATATAATTATATCACATTACCATTTAAGATGACTAAAATATATTTATACTTCTTTAGGTGTGGTTAATATTCCATTGGTCAAATTACTATTCATAAGGGTAACATTACTATTCCAAAGGGTCAAGTTACTATTCACCAAAAAATTAAGTTAGTCCTATTAGACTCTAAATATCTTACTAATCGCAACCGTGTACATCCGTTTTTTGAAAATCATTTCACAGAATCAATTATTTAATAATTCTTTAAAAAAATATTTTTTTACTATTCATAAAAAATAATACTATTCATCAAAAAAATAATATTCATCAAAAATACTATTCATCGAAAAAATATTATTCATCAAAAAATTGAAACTTCTTAGAAAACTACTAAAACCAATTTATCAAATTTGTCTTAATTAAACATATATTTTATTAAGCAAAGCTATTCTTTAAACGAAAATGATGAAATAAAAATTTTATTAAAACAAAGGGATTAAATTTTAAGTATCTAGGGCCAAGACACATAACCCCTTAAAACACCCACATACAACCTAAAGGTAAGGTGTGCGATGGTGATAGACTCTCGAGGTGGCTCAGATAACATCGCTAGAGTGATAATATCCACCAACTGAAACTTCTCCCATAGGAGATTTCGTTCAAGCTTAACATATTGAAGCTCAGCTTGATCTTGGTCCAGAGTGAACCCCAGTGACATTACCTCCTTCCCAAGCTTCAAAAAATGGGCTTCATATGAAAAAAGTCTACTGGATGAGGCCATCGACTCTTCTTTCTGTATTAATTATCCATTATCATTTATATTTATAAACAATAATTGTAACAATAAAAATTATTATTGTTTCCAACAGTCATATTAACCAATGGTCATATTAACCAATAGTCATATAACAGTAAAAACTCAATGGTCACATTTCATTTATACTTATACATTTTTATTGATTATAACATTTTAAAACATACATATTTAGGAAACACAATTTTATTTAAAATTTCGGGTCATTACATTCTTCCCCCCTTAAGAAATTTCATCCCTGAAATTTCAACTCGTACCCTCAGAAGAGAAAAGGTGTGGGTACTTCTTCATCTTAATCTCCTCTGGTTCCCACATGGATTCTTCATATTTGTGGTTACTCCACAACACTTTAACAAGGTGGGTAGTCTTTTTTGCGTAGAACCTTGTCCCTATGATCCAAGATCTCCACTGGCTGCTCCTCATAAGAGAGGTCATGTTCTAGTTGTACGACCTTTGGATTTAGTACATGTGAAGGATTAGGTATGTACTCCCTCAAGAGGGATATGTGGAATACATCATGAACTTGAGCTAGATTTGGAGGAAGTGCGAGACGATAGACCACTGCTCCTATGAGATCAAGGATTTCATAGGGGCCAATGTACCTGGTGTTGAGATTCCCTTTCTTTCCCAACTGCATGACTCTCTTCCATGGAGAAATTTGAAGGAAGACCTTGTCACCAACATCAAAATACAACCCCATTCGATGGTTGTCGACACAACTCATATGCCGACTCTGAGCATCCTTAATGCGTTATTTAATGACATGAACCTTTTCTGTCATCTCTTGAAAAATATTAGGCCCAAGAAGCTTTCTCTCACAAGATTCATCCCAACAAGTAGGAGTTCTACATCACTTTCCATATAGAGCTTCATAGGGTACCATTTGAATGCTTGAATGTAAGATATTGTTGTAAGAGGACTCAACTAATGGTATATGTTGATCCCATTCACCTTTAAATTCCATTTATTGTGTTCTCAGTATGTCCTCGAGTGTTTGAATAGTCCTTTCATATTGGACATCAGTTTGGGGGTGATAGGTCATACTGAAATTCAATTCATTACTCAATGCATGTTGAAGACTTCTCTATAATTTTGATGTGAACCTCGGATCATGATTAGATTTGATAGAGAGTAGTACCCCATGCAGCCTTACCACTTCCCTCATGTAAATCCTAGAAAGTTTATCAAGAGATAAATCTTCTTGAATAGAGATAAAATGGGAAGTCTTGGTGAGACGGTCCACTGTAACTCATATTACATTGTTTCCTTTGGAATTTCTTGGGAGACCAGTGACAAAGTCCATAGTGATATTCCCCCACTTCTATACTGGTATAGGTAGTGGTTGTAATACCCATTTAGGAAGTTATCACTTTTCCTTCACTTACTAACATACCAGGAACCTTGTAGTGTAGTCAACAATCTCCCTTTTCATGTTATCCCACAAAAAATGATCATGAAGTTTCCTATACCTCCAATGGCCTGAAGGCCTTCATTTTTTATTGATTTTTGATAATCCACCTTTCAATGGGTGAGGTGGAACCCTTACAAGGCCCGTAGACATAAGTATTACATGACCCATAGGCCTTAGATGGAACACATAGTCTTGTATGAAATCTTAGTACACCTTCTTGATCAATATTGAACTTAGGAAACTTCCCATCCTTCATAGCCTCAAACTTCTTCTGTAACAAAGGATCTTATTTTTGAGCTTTCTTGATATTCTCTAGTAATGATGGTTGATAAATCATTTGAGATAGGGTTTATGATTTCTCTTACCTGACAATTCCCATGTCCATTTTTACTAGGTCTTTAATCAAAGGATCTCTTTGAATCCTCACCGTTTCCATCAAAATAGGGTCTTTCCTACTTAATGTATTAACGACTTTGTTTTCTCTTCAGGAATAATAATTAATTGAACAATCATAGTCTTTAAGAAGTTCCAACAATATCCTATTTCTCATGTTCAATTCCTTTTGTTTGAAAATATACTTTAAAATTTGATGGTTTGTGTATATATAATACTTCTCCCCATAAATATAGTGCATCCATATCTTCAGATCAAAAACAACTATAGCCAACTCCAGATCATGCGTAATATAGTTCTGGTCATGAGGCTTCAACTATCGATATTCATAAGCAATCACCTTTTCATTTTGCATGAGGACACACTCAATTCCTTTCATAGATGCATCACTAAAAATAATGAATCCTCCTCCTATAGAGGGTAGAGTTAACATAGGTGCAGTAACCAATATCTTCTTTAGATCTTGGAAACTTTCTTCACACTCCTTTGTCTAGATGAACTTGACCCATTTTCAAGTTGACTTGGTTAATGGATTAGAAATTCGTGATTTTTTTCAAAAACCTCCTATAATATCCCATTAATCCAAGGAAACTACGAATCACAGTTACTATGGTAGGATGAGGACACTCCTCCACAACCTTTGTCTTTAAAGGGTCAAGTGAGATTCCTTCATTGTTTATAATGTTCCCCAAGAAAGAAACTTTTTTTAACCAAAATTCACATTTGTCGAACTTTCCAAATAACCTCTCCTTTCTTAGAGTTTGCAATATAACCCTTAGGTGATCTTCACGATCTTCAAAAATTTTGGAATATATCAGAATATCATTAATAAAAACTATCACAAAGTTATCAAGGTAGTCCTTAAAGACTCTATTCATAAAATCCATAAAAATAGCAGGAGAATTAGTTAATCCAAAGAGCAAAACAACAAACTCATAATGCCCATATCTTGATCAGAAGGTGATATTTGGAATATCTTCTTTCTTCACCCTTAATTGATGATAACCAGAATGAAGATCAATCTTGGAGAAGAATTTATCCCCATGAATCTGATCAAACAAGTCATCAATTCTTAGAAGAGGGTATTTGTTCTTCACTGTGATCCTATTAAGTTCTCTATAATCAATTCATAACTACATCGATCCATTATTCTTCTTCACAAAGAGAATAGTCGCTCCCTAAGGAGACACACTCGGTCGGATAAACCCCTTCTCCAAAAGATTTTGGAGTTGTTTATTTAGTTCCTTCAGCTCCACATTAACCATTTTATATGGAGTTTTTTAAATCAGATCGGATCTAGACATAAGTTCAATGGATAACTCTACCTCTCTTTCTGGGGGAGGTCCATGTAACTCCTTAGGAAATATGTCAATGTATTCCTAAACAATGGGGAAATTATCTATCACTATACTCTCATTTACTACTTATTCTTCTTCACTGATAAACTCCATAAAGAAGGCTACTAGTGGTGCTTCTAGACAAATATCGGGTCAAGATATCTCCCCTTCGAAAACAATTGTTGGTTTTCCATTTAAGACTACTGAGATTTCCTTACTTCTGCAGTTAAATTTAGCATTATACTTTGAGATCCAGTCTATCCCTAGTATAATGTAGAATTCCAAGATAGGAATGACTACTAGATTTGGGATGATATTGTACTCGCCAAAGTGAATACTAGAGTGTCTATATACTGTTGATGCTTGGATAATCCCTCTATAAGTATTTAATTAAAGTTTTACTTCTAGCAGTTTAGGTATTGATTCTATATTCATTGAAAACTTGGAGGAAATAAAGGAATGCTTATAACCAAAATCAAACAAAGTAATTATTAGATTTGAGAGAACAGTAAGAGTAATTACCACCACATCATTTGGAGCTTCAGCTTCATCCGTTGTGATAGAAAAATCATGACCTTTCTCCCTTGGCCTATACGGAGGCTGATGATGATTCCCCTCCACTACCCTCAGATTTGGACAGTTATTGGAAAAGTACCTATGTTTTCCACACTTGAATCATTGGACTTCATTTAGGGATTTCACCATCTTCCCTTTTTTGTTAGTGTTGGGAAGTTGAGGCTTCATCTCACTATGACAATTATGAGTGATATGATCATCTCTTCTACACTTGTATCACTTCCCACTCCCAAGCAGACAGTTCCCCAAATGCTTCTTACCACATTTATTACATGTGGGAAGTTGCACTTTCTTTCCTCATCTTCCCTGATCAAAGATACTCCCAAGATTAGCTCTATTGATCTCTTATTTTCATTGGAATTATGGGACCACGTATCTCAATGAACTCCAGTTCTACTTTCATAGAACTTTTTACGATTTCCTCATAGTTCTCATAGTCTCAGTTGGATAAATTCTTCTATAAATGAGGTCTTATTCTACTAAAGAATATATCAACCTTCCCATTAGGATCCATAAAAAAACTAGAGGTGTAATGTGAAAGCCTTGTGAATTTCATCTCATAGCTTCCCACAAATTCATTCTACTTATGATTTAGCTTGAGAAATCCCTTCTCCATTTTTATTCTCATCGAACAGGGGAAATACTTATTGAATAAGATCCCTTTAAACTATTCCCACTCCATAACTTCAATCTATCTTCTTGGCTTTATGTTTTTAATCAGTTCCCACCACTGATCAACTTCTCCCTCTAAGTAGTAAATGAACAGGGTGACTTTCTCTTGTTCAGAACTACAAAATACAGAAAAGATATTTTTTATAGATCTTGTCCATTGTTCCACAATCAATGGGTTGGTAGATCCACTGAACGTTGGTGGTCATTGATGCATAAAGGGCTCAAAAGAATTGTGTTCCCTTCTTGGTGAAATTGGTCTCTCATCTTGATTCAATTTATTTCCCATAACTTGAGTCATTTGATTCATCATTCTCATGAAATTTTCTATTCTGGGTTCCATCGGAGGACTGTCAGTGCATGGTCCATTGCAATCATTATTTGCACGGTTCCTCTTATTTTCCAAAATTTTATAAAATAAGAAAACCTTAGTGAGAAACTTGTTTTATTTAAGAATATTATAAATATAAAGGATTTTTATGTCTTAAAACATCAGGCTTAAACACGTTATTCATTTTCAACAATTAAATTTTCTATAAAATCCTTCATAATGGTTCATAGAAAGCTTGTGATTAACCAAACATATCCTCCGAGAGTGTCAAAACAGGAGTGTGGTAAGAACTATTTTCATGAACCAGATCCCATTTAAGTCTATATCAAAGCAATGTTTTCAGGTTTTACCCCTAGATACATCTGTGCTAGAGCCACATCCACTTGTTCGTATCCAGATAGTGATTTATTTGTTTGTAAACCACTTACTTGATATTTCACCAAAATACAAGGAAATTTTCCTATATTTAAACATTTCTATAGGGTAATTCCTAAATTTTTAATATCTTAATTTCCAAAAATAACTAAAATATCCTTTGATACCAAATATATCATCCTGCCTTTTTATTACATAACTTTACATGACATTTTATAAACAAAGGATCTTTTAAAGTTTAGTGTCTTGGAAATAAAGTATGTAATACATGAAAAATTAAAGCATTATTCTATTCCACATGAGAGGATTATTCAAGGTTCATCCTAATTAAATTTATTGCATCTCATAACCTGGGAACATACATCAAATGAAAGGGTGAGCAGAAGGACCGGTAAGGGAAAACAAGTAAAACAGTTTACATGTGAACTTGAATGATGTCAATAAGAACATGATGAATATCGTAAAGGAATGATAAAGAGGCATATAATAATAATAATAAATTTAATAAAAACTTTAAAATGTGGCTAAACCATTTAATTTCAATATTAATAAGCATATAACCAAGTTCCATCCCCAAGGTGTCATAAAAATTACAAAGGTTATTCCCCAAGGTATTGTAAAACTTGTCATATCTAGAGTAATTTATTTACCCAATGAATTTGAGTTCTATCAGGGTGAAACCTTAATATGTCTTTATTTTCATATTATCCACATATATCATAATCAAAAATTTCATAAATAACCCAAATAGAATAAAAGAAACGAGTTTCGTATCAAAATCATGGCGTTTTAAAAAGTACTTAAAAACGTGATCATTATGTCATTTATAACCCACGAAAAGGTAATGAGGGTTTTATGTATGTCAATTCCAGAATAAAATAAATAATTTTTATGTATTTATTAATACCCTTGGAAATGAAAGAGTTTTGGGTATTCATATAAATAAAATAAAAGAATTTCTTGAGAAAAGAGAGAGATTTTGAGATGAAAATTCTGCAGCATAACGAATATGAAACATGGTTTTATAAAACATTAAAAAGAGAGGATACAAGGGTAAACCATTCATAAAAGACTAATAATACAGTATAGGTATATAATAAAATATAAATAATAACATGGTGTGGAAATTTGAAAGACATACCACATAAAAGAGAACTTGAAAGGAAAAGAAAAGTTGAGAATTCACTTATGTGTAAGAGTAACATCTAAAACTCTAATATCGGGACCTTGATGGATTGAGGACACCTTGGCAAGACTCCTTGGGAGGTACTACTATCAGATATTCAAGGGTAATGATTTTATAATGAAATAAAACGAAGTTATAGGTGGGTATTTATAGTAAAAGAGAGAGAGTTTTTATTAATTTCAAAGGACAACTCATTAGTGGTATTTGAAAAACCATGGGCTTGCCCATGGTATTTGCCCATGGTATTTGCCACTCAGGACACATCATATCATATTTTAATCCAAAAGAGTCTACCAAATTCTTATCTTACTCATTACATCATTATGACATAGTTATGATGTCATTAAATATACTGAAAACTCAAAACTGTATTTTTACTATTCATAAAAAATTCAACTATTTCAGAAAAATCCCCAAAATTCACCCTAACCATTTTTTGACATGTAGACTTCAAAAATGAACTCCAAATTATAAAATTGAATTTCATTTTAAATTAAATTAAATAAATAAAATACTAATACTTAACTAATAATTTCTAAAACATTTATTTACTTATACTATGATATAATTATATCACATTACCATTTAAGATGACTAAAATATATTTATACTTAGGTGAGGTTAATATTCCATTGGTCAAATTACTATTCATAAGAGTAACATTACTATTACAAAGGGTCAAGTTACTATTCACCAAAAAATTATGTTGATACTATTAGACTCTAAATATCATACCGATCGCAACTGTGTATTTCAGTTTTTCAAAAATCATTTCACAGAATCAATTATTTAATAATTCTTTGAAAAAAATATTTTTTTACTATTCATAAAAAATAATACTATTCATCAGACAAAATACTATTCAACAAATACTATTCATCAAAAAATGTTATTCATCAAAAAATTGAAACCTCTTAGAAAACTACTAAAAATTCACCCTAGATTAATTTTGACATTTGAAATTCAAAAATGATTTTTATTTTACCATAATAATTCTCTAAGTATGAGAAATCTCTAAAAAGTAAAAAAATTTACTTCTAAAATCAATTTATCAAATTTGTCTCAATTAAACATATATTTTATTAAGCAAAGATATTATTAAAAGGGAAATGATGAAATAACAATTTTATTAAAACAAAGGGATTGCATTTTAAGTATCTAGGACCTCGACACATAACCCCTTAAAACACCTGCATATGACATAAGGGTAAGGTATGTGATGGTGATTGACTCTTGGGGTGGCTTGGATAACATCATTCGATTAATAATCTCCATTAACTTGAACTTCTACCGTAGGTGATGTCGTTCAAGCTTAACATGTTAAATATCATATTGGGCTTGGTCCAGAGCAAAGCCCAGTGATGCTACCACCTTCCCAAGCTCTAAAAAATGGGCTTCGTATGGAAAGAGTCTACTGGATGAGGCCATCGACTCTTCTTTTTTGCATTAATTATCCATTATAATTTCTATTTATAAACAATAAATATAACATTAAAATTTATTATTGCTTCTAATGGTCATATTAACCAATGCTCATATAACGGTAAAAATGCGATGGTCACATTTCATTTATACTTATAAATTTTTATTGATTATGACATAGTAAAACAAAAATATTCAGGAAAAAAAATATTATTAAAAAAATTGGTTCGTTATAATTGGTGGGTGGGAGAATAATAAATAGGGCCTACTAGCTTATCAGGTGGGAGAAAATGGTTTTTGGAACTAGCTTCCAGTGGAAGTAGCAGGGGGTTAGACCTCGGCTCGGTGGTGCAACGATCTCTACAGGATTCTCCTCTTCTCCTCTTCTATTTCTTCCACTATTACTTCTTATTCTCTATTTCTTTGTAATTATTCTCCTATTAATCTAATTTCCTCTATTTTATCTCTATCTACAAATTAATTCTTATCAATTGATTCTTTCATTGAGCGGTTTATAGAGAGAGAGTTTAGAGAGGTTCTTGAAATAGAGGTTTGGGAGCTACCAGATCTCACACACATGGTGAATCATCTAGCAGCTGTGAAGTCAGTGGTCTTGAAAATGTATTATGCTTTTCAGCGACTGGAGGGCCGCATGCAGGAGTTATCGACATATGCTTCCCAACTCATGAAAATCCAGGTGGAAAGTGCTGATCAAAGTTCTTGTAAGGGAACATCGGTCATAGAGAAGGATGGAGACAACATATTTAAGCCGATGGAAACTGAAAAATGGGGGTCGAAGGGATGATGCAAAAGCAGTTAACAAGGGGATGTTAACCATAGAACAATAGGAGATGCGCCTTCTATTGAGTTTGTTGCAGGAGCTATTGAGTTTGTAATAGGATCACTCAATGGACTCTGCTGCCTTAACAGAGCATCAAGAAAATCAAGAGCATGTGAATCAAGTGGAGGTTAGAACTGGAAGGATTACTGAGGCATAGTGGGATAAATAGGGAAGGAGTAGCATTTTGATCCAACTGAGCTAGCCTAAAGATTATTTTGTGTGCAAGGAGAGCAAGAGGGAAACAACAATTGAAGTCGCAGCAGAACTTGTTGCATCCATATTTGTTTCTACATATCTTATTATGGAGAAAGAATGTTGGGAAGGTCACACAGCTCAGAATCTAGATATGGTGGTTTCACTCAGGTTGAGTGAGTTGTACCAAATGGGTGTTGTTGATGCTGAGGACTCATTTCATGGAAATCGAGCTGCTTGACAGGCTATAAGAGGGAGTTTGAAATGACTGGTAAAGGTAGTTATTAAAGCTGGGAATCAAGAGCCAATGAACAAGAAGGATATTGACCGATGATGGACCTCTTGTACGTGTGTATCATAGGAGTATGGAAGTCTATAACCTAGGTAGAAACAACTAAAATAACATCAATAGCAGTCTCAACCACCATGAGGACAAGGTGGTTATTCAAGGAGTGGGGAATTGATAGGAACATAGGGGGAGAGGCTATGATGAGGGCCAATACCAAGGGGTTCCAGCTATAGGGGGTGTTGTTTAGGGATCATTAATAATGGAAAGGGGTAATTATGTAAAATGTGATGATTTTCTGGATAGTTGATGGGTGGGAGAATAATAAATAGGGCATGATGGCTTGTTAGGAGGGAGAAAATGGTTTTTAGAACTAGCTTCTAGCGAAAGCAGCAGGGGGTTAGGCCTCTACCCAGTGGTTCAACGATCCCCATGGGATTATACTCTTCTCCTCTTCTATTTATTATAATATTACTTCTTCTTCTCCATTTCTCTATAATTATGCTCCTCTAAATAGAATTTCATCTATTTTCTCTCCATCTCCAAATCAATTCCTATCATAAGTATTTGTGTTTCATGAACTACTTATTCTATGGGGACCAATGGAATCCATTTGTCTACCAACTCTTGTGTATCTTGAGCATCTTCATTTAAGTCAATATTTCTCTCACTATCCTTTTTGAGTATGTGTTCCCTCTCAATAAATACAACTTGTCTGATGAAAATCACAATCTTTTCTGATGGGTTTTATAGGTAGTATCCCTTTGTTTCCTTAGGATACCCTATAAAGATACACTTTGTGCCTCGAGGTGCTATTTTGTTTCATGAGAAGGTCTAAAAAATGCCTTGCAACCCCATATATGTGTATGCAACAAAAGGGGTTTCTTTCCACTCCATAACTCGAATATAATTCCATTTTCCATTTTAGTTGGTACTCGGTTTTATGTATATGTTGCAGTTTGTAATGCATATCCCCAAAGGATAATGGAAGATCTACACGACTCATCACAAAGCTTACCATGTCTAACAATGTATGGTTTCTCCTTTCACTAACACCATTAAACTATGGTGTGTAAGGTAGAGTCAGTTGAGATAAAATCCCAAACCCCTGTAGAATGTCGATAAACTCTTATATTCACCACCTTAATACGATCAAAGCTTCCTTATATTCTTACTAAGTTGATTTACTAATTCATTCTTGAATTCTTTGAATTTCTAAAAGGACTTAGACTTATACCTCATCAAGTAGACATAGTCATATCTACTCAAGTCATTAGTAGAAATTATGAAGTAACAATACTCACATATAGTTTTTACTAGAAATGGTCCACACACATCAGTGTGTACCAATTGTAGAAGCTATGTGGCCCTTTCACCCTATCCAATGAATGACGGTTTAGTAATTTTTCCTTGTAAACAAGCATGCCATCTTTCAAGTGGTTTTATCTTAAAAAAGTCTAAATAACCATCTTGACAGAGATTTGTCAAGTGCTTCTTATTTACATGATCAAGACGATAATGCAATAACTGGGTGTTGTATGAATTGTGTGAACATGATTCTTTGTCTATTGAAAATACTTGGTTTTCATAATTTAATACATAAAGACCATTATTTAAATGCGCCACACCATAACATATGTTTTATTTATAAAAGAAACAAATTTTATTTCCAAACTTGAAAATAAAATCATCTGCATCTAGGCATGACACAAAAATTATGTTCTTTGTAATAGTTGGTACATAATAACAATCCCTTAAAACTAATATCATTCTCTTTGTAAATGAAAGGTGGTAGTCACCAATGGATAGAGAATCCATCCTCGCACCATTGCAGCTTGAAAATCCACCTCTCCTCTTGAAATCTTTCATCATCTACTTGGTTCCTGAATTTGGATACACATGTGAGCATAACAAGCTGTATCTAATACCCAATGTGTAGATATTGAAAGATTAAACTTGATAAAAAAGCACACCTTTAACCCCCCCTTGATTTTGAGTGCAGTTACTCTTCCAGTGGCCTTGCTTTCCACATGCAAAACATACTGCATCCTTTTCCTTTACCTACCTCTGGATCTTCCTCTTCTTAGAAGGATATTTATCGGGAGCTTTTAACTTGTTATGAGACTGTGAGTTTATTACACCCCATGTCCTTATCCACTTGTAGAATCAAATTAATAAGTTCCAAAAGATACTTCTCATTATTTCTCATTTTATAATTAACAATAAAACTAGAGAAGGTCTTGGGTAGTAAGGAAATTATGATATCTATGTGAAATTCATCAGGGAATCTATTCTATAAGATTTCTAAGTGTTCAATGTATCTAATAAGATTGAATACATGAGGCCCAGTTGGCATAGACTCTCCAAGCTTATTTTTAAACAAATAATTGAAGATATTGTATCTTTCTTGTCTCTTCTTATCTTGATAGAGATCCCGAAGGTGATACATCATTCTATACACATCCATGTCCTCAAGTTGCTTCAAAATATCATTGGTCATTGGTCATGGATGATATCAGCATCAACAGCCACCAAAGCCAAAGGAGCAAGAGAAATCTTATGTCATCACTACTACTGATGTGGAGTAAGAAAACAAAGTCATACAAGGTACACTTTCTATTCACTCAAGAATGGAAAAAGTCTTATTTGATTCTGGTTCTATGGATTCCTTTATATCCTCCAAGTTTTCTAGAACTGTTGAATGGAATCCTCAATACCTTGAAGTAGAGATCCATAAAAACACCTAGTGGTGTGATCATTGCATCTTAAGTGTTGGAATCTTCTCTTGTTGGCGTATGTGGGAAGATTCTCCCAGTGAATCTTGTGATACTTCCCTTGGTGGGATTTTACTCTCTATTGGTGATGAATTAGCTATAATTATATAGAGCACATATTAACTCTCACGAAAAGAAAATATCTTTTCAAATTAAGAACCATCCCATGCTCTTCTACAAATGTAATAAAGACTGTGAATATTATTTAGAAAATCCTTTAATGGTGTGGTTATTGATTCCCTATGAAGAAGCATACCTCGCTCAAATGGTTAAGTCAAAGGAAGGTATCATCTTGGAGGAAATTACCATTGTGAGGGAATACAATCATGTATTTCCCAAAGAGTTACCCAGACTTCCCACAGATCATGAGGTAGAGTTCTCAATAGAACTCATACCCAGAGATATTCCTATATCAAAATGACCCTATAGGATGGCCTCTATTGAATCAGAGGAGTTAAAGAAGTATCTGAAAAAGCATTTGGATAAACGGTTTATACGCCCTAATGCATCACCTTGGGGTGTGCCAGTACTCTTTGTCAAGAAAAAGGATGAATCAATGTGGTTGTCTATTGATTTTCGGGAGCTCAAAAATATCACTATAAATATTAAGTGTCATTTTCCAAATATTTATGACTTGTTAGATCAACTACAAGGAGCTCAATTGTAACACCCCGACCCTAGATACCCAGAGTCGGTGCATTATTACATAACATTGGCATGATCACAAGAAAGATCAAGTCTCGAAAGACCGATTAGTTTAGTAGCCTTGGAAAAACTAGATATATTCATAAAGTTTACATTACATCAATAAGTGAAAAACTAAAACAACATATTGTCTTCATATCCCCTCATACTATCCCTGCAGGTCATTCATAAAATAATTCTTCACATCCTGGGAAAATTAAAACATTGAAAGGGGTGAGCTCAGATGCTCAGTAAGGATAAAAATATAGAGGAAACTTTCATAAATAAACATAAAAATTTAAGGCAATGTATAACTAAAACAAAATCCTTTTAAACTTGAACTTCAGCATAATATGGCAAGGATAAAATGAAATAATTTCATTTACTTATTCACATGTATATTCTACTAGTCGAATAATCACATGAAAATATTAATAACCACTTTCATAATGACGGAATGCATAATGCAAGACTATCATAACCACATAGACAAGGACTCGTGCCAAGAATACAAATAAGATTTTGTCAATGCCTCGTTCCAAGACACTAGTTTGTCTCGTGAGACCTACCGATGCAATTTTTTTAGAAGATACTTACGTTTAAAATTGCTCAAATATACTCCAGTGTTTTTCTGAAAACATTATGCAAGCTTTTGAAAATAAAATAACTAATTCTGAGACTGCTCGACTAATTATAGGCCATGATGGCTCCACGCCCAATCCCTTCCTGTCTACCACACTCGAGAGTCGGGTTTTCTAAAAACATTTTTTAATCTTGCGTTAAATACGTATACATTTTCACTGGGTTTTCATATATTTGAGAGAAATATCTTTTTTTTAAATCATTTAAAAGTCACATAATTATAAAATAAAACATTTAATTTGAAAATATTCTTATAATCTTGTAAGGGAATCTTTGACAATTTTATAATGGTGGAAAATATCCGCACCCGCTGTATAAGTTAAAAAAACATTCTTACCTTAATTATGTCGAAAAGGTTAAAAATGACCTTGTTTGGAAAACGACGGAAAGATTCCTTTATAAACCAATTATAAAAGTCAAAAAGGGTATAAATGAATTTATAACATAGTCTTTAAAATAGTAAGAATTATTTGAAATACATTTTTAAGAAACATGGATGTGGATGATAAAGAGGTCCCAGTAGATAATCACGTATAAACAACCTTAGATAAAGAAGAGATTGTGAAATAACCCTTACTTTGTACTTTTTCCTTTGTCGACGGTAGGTTAACCTCCTGTATAATGGTGAAATAATTGTTATTGAATTATAAAACAATCATTTACATTAATATGATATCATATATGATCTTTTAACATTGATTTGTTAATAATATCTTAGTATTATCGTCATTTCGGGTGTTAACTTACTCGTTTTCCTTTATATTCTTTGTTACGTAAGCCGTGTTTATTATGGATAGGTTGTATATTATTCATATCCAGAATTATATCAAGTCCTTAAACATTATTTTTAATCATCAAATGAGAATTATACTTGAATGGATACGATGGAGAATGAATCTCATCGCGTCCGTGGAGACGGTAGTCTGTACGTACGCACGTATGGTGACATGCCATTCAAAGGATGGATAGAATACTAAATATGGTTGTACCATTTTTATAATAACATCACAGTATATACAAGATACTGGAGTTATTATTTTAGAATAGAAATAACAAAGAAAGAAGAAGTTGAAGAAGAAAGGAACTTGAAAGAGGGTGGTGAAAACATTACCTCTTCTTCGGGTTCTTCATTTTGATTTGATCAAAAGGGCTCCTTAGGTTGACTTTCTGATCAAACTATGGCCTCTAGGTTGTAGTTAGGAAAGTTGATATAGTATTTGGGCAGGTTTTAGCTGAGGAAAAAGGCATTGAATGTGTGAATTAGTGAGAAGGGGGAGTTCCCTTTTATAAGAGGGGTGAGGGGCACCTTTGGAAAAGCTAAAAATATTATTTTATAATAAATTCATATTCAGTTTCTAATAGCTCCAAAGTGTATCATTTAAAGGTTAAGGTGGGTATGGGTAGAAAAACACTCAAACAATAGAATTTAGACAGGTTTGGGTCATTATATTAACCTTATCTTTAAGTATTAACTCTTAGTTAATTAGTTTCACATTTACGACGTCTCTTTGTATTTTTATATTTTATGGTTAATAAACTTACTATATACATACAAGAGACCCTCAAGTGGTCCATTAATGATACAACTATCATGATATAAGTATCTTGGCCGGACCATATATTTTTAGGAATTGAATATAAATTAATAATATAATATTTTTTTTAAAAACTCTTTTATGTCAATTTTGACACTATTGGGTATTTTATTTTTGATAAATTCATAACAGCATTATTACTTCAAACAAAATTTATATAATAAATCCTAATATTTCATATTAACCTAGAAAATTTATGGAATTCATAAAAAGTCTCAAATTACATTTATTTTTATATTTATAATATCAATTATTTTAATATTTCATTAATTAGGTAATTACTGTATCACCATTGTGTCATAAATAAATTAAATTATTTAATGTCTAAAAATTATAAATAAAATACCATTATGTAGAAAATATTTTTAGATTTCTAATGAATATTTACAATCGAATCTATCTTATGTATAACCCTATATTAAAAATGTTTTAGTAAATAAACTTTGATTTTAACTCTTTTAACTCTTCTTTGAATTAAATAATAATAAATTTCCTAATCTAATACAAGTGGACCTAAATGATAATATTTTACTCCTAAGGTTGTTTTTGGTCGATATACACTTGTCCAATAGAATTAGGACATGTGTTAGGGTAATATTAATATCATTTTTACCCTTAATTACCATATTTACTTTTAACCGTGGTAAATAAAAGTGAAAAGTTACTATTCACCAAAAAATATTTTCATCTCATTGAACCACATTTTACTCCTTGATATTAACCGTGTCTCTCAGATTTTCTAAATTCCACTCACAGAAGCGGTAAAATTAAGTTTTATGAAAAATTCAGTTTTTTAACTACCACTTAGTGGTTTCACTATTCATCAAAAAATGAAAGTTTCCAGAAAAATACCAAAAATTAGGCCTAAGATATATTTTATATTATGAATTCAAAAATGATGTCTATTTTACCAAATTTAAAACATATCAGTTGAATTAATTAATTTAAAAATTAATTCCCGTCGTCAAAACAAATAGCGTGTTTTTAAGAGATAATAACTATCAAAAGATTGACACTTGTTTATGTCTGGTTTAAATATGAAATTACTTCCAATGACCAAAATTGTATTAAATGGTAAAAATATATTCTAAATATACTTTAAAACCACTCAAATTAATAATTTATCACTATTAATTATTTCGATTAAAAAAGTTGTTTTTAATTAAAATTTAGTAATTTTCACTATTCATCAAAATATGAAAGTTATCCGAAAAGTACCAAAATTTCACCCTAAGCTAATTTCGATATTACGAATCCAAAAATGAAGTCAATTTTGAAAGATAAAATTTATAAAATTTCAAAAAGTAGGTATTACTATTCATAACGGCTAGTTTGATTGGTTGTGGTGTGTTAGAATCTCGAAGTTGCGTACAATGCACGTCATTGCATTATTCAAAGGGAAACGTACCCTGGAAGCTTGGGGTGTTACATAAATACTTCTAAAATATGGATCTTTGTTCTGGATATCATCAACTGAATGTGAAGAATGAATATATTTAGAAGATTTCTTTTCGTACAAGGTATGGGCACTATGAGTTTCCAGTGATGCCCTTCGGACTTACTAACGCCTCTTCCATCTTCATGGATATGATGAATAGAGTATTTAAACACTACCTTGAAATTTTTTTGGTAGTGTTTATCGATGATATTCTTATCTACTCCAAGATCATGGAGGAATATGATAAACATCTACGTATTGTACTGGAAACATTAAGGAAGGAGAAATTGTACACCAAGTTTAGCAAGTGTGACTTTTGGATGCAGCAAGTCACATTCTTGGGACATGTGATCACAAGTGAGAGAATTTTTGTATAACCTTAAAAAACAAAGACAATCAAGAAATGAATCAGACCCACTAATATCACGAAAATCAATAGTTTTCTTGGATTAGCAAGGTACTATCGACATTTTGTGATAAATTTCTAACAATTTTCTAACCCGCTAACTAAGTTAACAAGAAAATGGGTAAAGTATTTCTGGATGTAAGAATGTGAGGAAAGCTTCAAGGAGCTAAATAAGAGGCTGATAACCGCACATGTACTCACATTACCAACAAGTGGAGAATTTTTTGGGATATACAGTGATGCTTCAAAGAAAGGATTGAGTTGTGTACTCATGCAGAATGATAAAGTGATAGCCTATGCCTCACAAAAGTTGAATATCAATGAGAAAAACTACCCAACTCATGATCTGAAGCTAGAAACTATGATTTTTTCTTTGAAAATATGGAGGCACTACCTCTATGGTAAATAGTGTGACATATATACCGATCAAAATATATATTCTCATAGAAGGAACTCAACATGCATCAAAGGAGACAGTTAGAGCTAACCAAGGAATATAATTTCTCTATTCACTATCATCCTGAGAAGGAAAATAAGGTAGTTGATGATCTTATCAAAAAATAACCTCTCACTCTATCCATGATGTGGATTGAGAAATACCCTATCTTCATAAATATACAAAGGATGGATTTTGAAATCATAATGGCTGAGAATACATCCTACCTTACTCAAATGATTTCCCAACCATCTATCCAAGATAAGATTAAGGAGGCACAAAAGGATGATCTCAAGCTTCAAAAGAAGGTGAAAATAGTAAATGAAGGGAAGCTACATGATTTCCATATCGAAGATGATGGTGTGATTGGGTTTAGAACAAGGATTTGTGTGCCTTCATCACCTAAGATAAAGGTGCTATTGGATAATGCACATAACCCAACTTTCTCTATCCATCTTGGAAGTACTAATATGTACCATGATATTTTAGAACACTTAAGGTGGGAAAACATGGAGTAGATTACAGAGTATATATCAAGGTGCTTAATATGTCAAAAAGTTAAAGTAGAGAAATAAAAGTCCAAATGGATAATGCAACCATTTCCTATACCCATGTGGAAATTGTAGAATGTCACCATGGACTTTGTCACTTGTCTCTCAAAGACATCCAAATGAAATAATGAAATATGGGTTATGGTGGACTGACTCACCAAAACTTCCCACTTTATCACCATTCAGGAAGATTTATCGCTTGAACAACTTACCAATATATATGTGAAGGAAGCAGTGAGATTACATGGGGTTCCACTTTCTATCATCTCTGACCATGATCCAAAGTTCATATATAAATTCTTGAGAATTCTTCAACATGCTTTGAGTACTGAATTGAATTTCATCATGTCCTATCACCCCCAAACTGATGACCAATTTGAAAGGACTATTTAGACGCTCAAAGACATGCTAAGAGCTTGGTCAATGAAATTCAAAGGATGATGAGATCAATATATCCCATTGGTTGAGTTCTCTTACAACAATAGCTTACACTCGAGTATTTATATGACTCCATATGAATCTATGTATAAAAATTTATGTAGAACTACAACCTATTGGGATGAAGTTGATGAACAAAAGCTACTTGGACTTGATCTTGTGCAAGAGAAGATAGAAAAGGTTCAAGCCATACAACAACATATAAAAGATACCTAGAGCTGAAAAAGGTCTATTCTAACAACTGTCAAAGGGACTTGGAGTTTTATATTGGAGATAAATTTTTCCTTCGAATATCACCATGGAAGAGAGTCATGTGGTTTGGAAACAAATGGAAGCTAAGACCAAGGTATATTGTCCCCTTTGATATCCTTGTTCACGTAGGAATAATAGATTATTGGCTTGCACTTACACCAAGTATGGATCTAATTCATGACGTGTTCCATGTATCTCTCTTGAGGAAGTACATACCAGATCCCTCATATGCACTGAACTCATATGCGGTACAACTAGAAGATAATCTCTCTTATGAGGAGCGGTCAGAAAAAACTCTGGACGTGAGAGATAAGGTTCTATGCAACATAACAACCCACTTTGTCAAAGTTTCATGGAGGAACAACAAGTATAAAGAAGAAACTTGGGAACCATATGAAGCAATGAAGGAAAAATATCGTCACCTGTTTATGTAAAATGAAATTTTGAGGGTGAAATTTTAAAAGGGGGAAGAATGTAATGACCCAAACTTTTATCAATGGAATTTATCATCTTATAATTATGTTATATAGTATAAAACACATATATCCCAATAAAAACTTTGTTCTCATAAATTAATAATGAAATAAGTGATATTCATATAAATTAAGGAACCTATACCAATAGAATAATAACTTGACCTTTGGAATAGTAATATGACCATTGGGAATAGTAATCCAACCAATATAATAGTAACCTGACCTATGAAAGTATAAATAAAATTTAGTTATCTTATAAATGAAAATATGATATAATTATATCATAGTATAAGTAAATAAATATTTTAAAAATGATAAATTAAGTGTTAGTATTTTTGTAAAACATAAATGTTTATTTAAAATTTTATAATTAATATATTGATTTAAAAGAATTTTTTTTTCATAAAATAGATTCATAAATTAATATTTTGTTTTATTATGCTAATAAGATGATTTTATGATACCTTAATTAATTTTTCAAAGTGTCATAAAATCAGTTATAATTTTAAAATCATTATTCTTCGAATAAATGATGATTTTAATTAAAAATTAAATTTATCATATTTAGAAAATATTTTTCATAAAATGGAGTTCATTTTTGAATTCTAAATGTTGAAAAATACTTAGGGTTATTTTTTTGTGTTTTTTTTAAATAGTTAAATTTTTGTGAATAGTGAAATATGGTAATTTATGGTATTTAACAAATACATGAATTATTGAGTCATAGATGATGTATAGATGATGTAATACCATAATATCAAAATATCCTTTGTTATTTAATATATTTATTGATAAATTTAAATACTATTCATAGTCTTGATCCAAAATAATAAATAAATGAAGAAAATAATCAAGAAACACTCATCTCCTCCACTATAAATATCACCCCTCACAACCTCTTCTTATCACTCCTTCCAAGCTTTGAATATTTCCAAAATTCTTCCCAATTATCTTCCCAATCCTATTACTAGTATACAAGATCCTTTGGTCTCAATAAAATACCAAATCTAATTTTCCTAATGAGGTTCTCAAGGAGATAAAGTTCAAGAGGTAAAATCCTCTTTTGTTTTCTTTTAATTTCTTTTCAAGTTATTTTATTTTCTTATTATATACTCAACCCTCCTTATAAAAGTGACATGATAACTATAGTATCTTATATATACTATAATATTATCATGTTATTGGAATAATCTATCATTAAACCTTTTCTCCTCTCCCTTTTATTGTAAAAATGAAAACATCATCCGTGAGGTGTTGATTTATCGCCTTCGAGGATGATAAGTTTTCATTTTCTTTTACCGCCTTCAAGGCTGGTCATAAAACCATTATGATGGTTGAAAAAGATTTTAAAATTCATGTTATAATATTTTTTTATGTTTTGTAACTAACATATATACACAATATTAAATAATAAAACAAAACTAGTTCATGATGATCAAAAAATTGCCAAATTAATCTAAACGGTTATCATTAACATTTTATCTAATGAATCATCTGTCAGGATCGATTTCCTCCAGCCCTAGGTCTCTGAGACCCAACACATAGGCCCTTAAGGAGTTCCATTCTAAAACCCATGAGTGCTATGAATAATTTCCCATCCAAGATTATATACGGCCACCATCCTTTGTGGAATCTGATGTGGGACTTGGGTTTGTACCCAACAATTCCCCCTCAAACTAAAGACCACACCTCCCCTTCAATGATAATTCATCAGATCCAACCATCTTGCACCATCATTTTCTCATCACCGAGACTCACCGTCTGACAACCATTTATTAGGAATACTTTTGACACAAGGCATCATGGATTCACATGCTTCAAATGAGCAACCACTATCATTGTCAAACTGGTTTGAGGAATACTTCACCCTATATCACACCTAGAGTGCATCATAGCTATGATACCACTTTTCAGGATAAATTTCCTCTATCCCTAAGTCTCTAAGGCCCAAAACATAGGCCCTTCAGGGGTTCCATCCTGAAATCCAAGGGTGTAAGGAGGAATTTCCCATCCAAGCTTATATGCGAGCCACCTTACTTTGCAGAATCAGTTGTGGGACTTGGGTTTGTACCCAAAATCATCCTCATATCTAGAAACAAAATAATATACAAGACCATTTAAACTTATATAAGTTCATTAATAATATATAATTTCAATTTTGGATAATTATTATCCTTTTACATGATCTTACATACATGTATACAAGTGAAATAATAATGAAATCCAAGAAAATGAACACTCCCAAATGATGAAATTAAACTCTATAACTCATCAAAATGGCCATAAATGAACTTAATAAAATTATATTGAATCAAATACATGTATAATAGGTTCTAGATTTATTAATTAATGAATATAATTTTATTATCTAGGATATTAAAGTGAATAAAGGATTCAAACATAAGGTAGGGGGATTCTCGAACCCAATTTCCTTTGTTTGGGTTATTCCTCTTTTGTACCAAATTTCAGTGTATATTTTAATTTAATATTCCTCAAATATAATTTCACTGTCCTTATATTTTCATTTCTGGGATATACATGTTTCCAATCTGATTTTATGACAAATGAAAAGAATTTTCCAAAAGAATTCTTTCTAAAAATACATATTTTACTTCTATTGAGATTGTTTCTTCTTCACTCAAGATTGATGATTATTATTCAAAGTATTTTATCCCATTTTTATTTTTGGAATCATAAGGTTTATTCATGAATGTATTATTTATGAAATTATCAAGAAAACCATTTCCTTTCCATGATTTATTTTATGACTAATATTGTTATACACTCTATGTGGCATGCATGATTATGTAAATGTTATGATGTGATGGGTGTACCCAAAATTATATTGCACTCTAATTAATTGGTTAATGTGATGTATCTCATGAGATAATGTGCAATATGTATGAAAATTATACTAGCTTTTTTCACAATGATGATGTTATTATTATTCACATATGTTATGCATGAACATGATGCTAGTTTTGTTCACAACTATGTGCGGTATTTGACCACTAAGACACGATGTTTCATTTTTATGCATTGTCACATTCCATACCTTTATCTAATGATTCCTCTAATGATTATGATTATGATCCCATGATTATGTTATGATTATGATTATTATTCTCACCCATGTTATATTTATTCATGTTTTTATCTATCCTCTTACTGGGATTTTAGATCACCTCTTTCTTTGATGTATATCCTCAAGTGATTACTTATACTAAGGAGAACATGTGGTCCACTAATAAGCTAGAGAAGAATGAATTAAATTAATTTTTATTTTTTATTATGCATAAGTGATGTATGGTCTTAATTTTTTCCAAGATACTAAACCTTTGGATATTAGTTTTGTAATGATTTTATGTTGTTTATATTTAAAATGATGTAGTGGTTATGTATGAAAAAGCAAGGTCACTATAGTGGGGAGTTATGAATTCATCTTCATCATCTTCACACTAATCTTAAACTATAACCCAATAAAATTACCAAATACTTGAGAAATAAAATGGTAATTTGAGATGCGAAAGATGATACATTTGATTCTTCTCATGGTGTAGGTTTTCTTGGGATTTTCAGCCTTTCAATTAATTAACCTAGAAAAGGAAATTGTGAATTTTGTTGATATTAATGTTGGGATAAGATTTTATTTTGGTTCATTTTATTTTATTTGATAAAAATTTATTCTATTTTTTATTAATGTAATGTCCATCTGACTCAGACCACTGACCAATACCTGGACTGGTTGTGTCACATGATCTCAGGTGCACCTCCCCATATGATAGAGGCCACCAACTAGCGATGAGGGCTCGTGAGGTTACAGTGGGGGGACTATGTACTCGTTATCAGAGTGCAAAACATAGCATAAATAAAATATACTAGATACAACACGACATGTAAACATCACAACCAGTGAAAGTCCGAATAAAATAATACAATATTAGATGCAATAATAAATGAATGCTTTATACATAATAAAATGAATCCCCAGTGAGAAGATCATATACAAGTATCACACAAAAAGAATAAAATAGAACTACAACTAATAATTTATCCCCAACTAGTTTCATCATAAAAATCTAATCTAGGTATGAAAATAAACACACATCTCCTTGCCCAAAACCTGTACCTACAATCTAGAACAGTGTCTACTCGGGTACCCAAGTGCCATGGCAGCGCAAGCAGGGTGTGAATACAATTCAGCGGGCCACCTCCAATGACAACCCTAAAATAACCAATCAAATAGAAGTGCATGCAGAAGTTCTATAAATAAAAATTTTAAACAATTTAAAAATTTTAAACAATCTTAAGAAAACTATAACAATCACGGATTCCCCGAGTTTGCGATGACACCCAAGGTCGGATATACAATTTTCGATCCTTAGGTCTGGGACCATGATTGACCATACCTGCATCATCCAGTAATGGGGTGTCTCTGATCATGTCATGGGGACCGTGCTCACCATATAATAGGATCGGGTTTCCCCCGATATACAATGAGTAACACAAACCTTCCCTACAAGAGTTTTTTCATCGAAGGAAATAGCCCAATAGTAACACAAACCTCCCCTATGAGAGTTTTCTCAGCCAAGGGAATATCCCAATAGTCACAGTAATAGAGTCCGAGATCTCTCTAGCAGTTGGAAATTTTATTCCAAGTGGGGTAAAATGGTAACTGTAGAAGGAGAGTTTGTTGGGCCACGTGAGTGGGAGTTGGGTTTGTTAGAGGGGAATGTGCTAAAGGGTAAAGTTGTAATTACAAAGTAGGATTAAGTTATCCCACATGATAATGAGTTGGGTTGTTAAAAGAAGTAATTGGATACTAGTGGAGGGGGAGATTCACTAATTCTGTTTTGTATGACCTTTGTCTTGGGCAGGAGAACTCTTTGGAAAGGGTCTCATGAGTATTGTTTTCTATATGTTTTTCACTATTTTTTCTCCCTCCTCCTTTTGTAACTCTATTTCTATAGCCGAAATCAATACAAAATATTCTTTTTTGGGGTACTTTGCTGAAGGTTTATAACATCTTGGACCTACCTACCAAATTTAAACCAGTAACCTAAGGATTTAAGCAATACAACAACTGGAAATCCCTCAAACTATTTGGTCTCACATTTCTATGAATTTTATTATAGGATTAACAAAATACCACAATTACGAGGTAATTTTTGTGGTAGTAGATTGTCATTCCAAATAAATCCATTTTATTCTCCTCAAACATCCCTTTACAACAAAATGGGCGATTGAGATTTTTTTGTGAGAGATTGTGCATCTACATGGCATCCCAACTTCTATTGTGAGTAATTGGGATCCCCTTTTGCTTAGAAAACTTTGGAAGGAATTGTTCAGGCTACAGGGAAACACTTTGAAATTTATTTCCATTTACCACCCGCAAACATATGGCCAAACATAGGTCACTAATTGCGGCTTGGAAACCAATTTATGCTGCTTTACGGAGGAGCATCCCAAGGGATGGACTTATTGTATATTGTGGGTGAAACTTTGTTATAATACAGTTTGGCATGCTTCCATCATCACCACCCCTTTATAAGTGGTGTGTGGCTGAAAACCACCATCAATTATCAATTTAATTCTTTCTGAAATCAAAGTCATTGTCATGGATATCGCATTGTTCGATTGTGAGGAAGCTTTGGGACAACACTAGTAGCATTTGTCTTGCTTCCAGGAGTATATGAACCGCTAAGCCAACCGACATAGATGCCCAATTTCTTTTCTATTGGGGGTTTAATTTATTTGAAACTCAAGCCACACAAACAATGATTTGTGGTCCATTGAATTAACAAAAAATTGTCTCCTCAGTTTTATGGACCCTTCCTGATTTTAAAGCAAATAGGCTCGGTGGATTACCAACTTGATCTATCGAATATTTTCTACATCCACCTGATCTTTCATGTCTCCTAGCTAAAAAAAGTGGTAAGTCAGCAACCAGTTCAACCAAAACTTTCCTAGGATCTCCTCGATGACCCCATAGACTGGACTTCACCAGAAAAAATACCATCCAAATGCCATTTTCTATAGAATGAAAGTGAACAACCATAGTATCTAATCAAGTGGTCCATCCAACCAGAAGAGGATGAAACTTGGGAGGATGAAATCACCCTTCAAAATCAATTCTCTACTTTTAGTCTTGAGTAAAAGACCAACTTTCCATAGGCGACCAGTAATAGAGTTTGAGATCTCCCTAGCAGTTGAAAATTTTATTCCAGGCAGGGTAAAATGGTAACTACATAAGGGGAGTTGGTTGGGTCGTGTGAGGGGTAGTTGGGTTTGTTACAGGGGTAGGTGCTGAAGGTTAAATTTGTAATTATATAATAGGATTCAGTTAGACCATATGAGAAGGAGCTGGGTTGTTAAAAGAAGGCATTGAAGGCTAGTGGAGGGGGAGATTCTCTAATTTTTTGTATAGACTTTGACTTGGGAAAGAGAACTCTTTGGAAAGGGTATCTTGAGTATTTTTCTATATATTTTTCATGATACCTTATCCCTACTCCTTGTGTAACACTATTTCTATAGCTGAAATCAATAAAAAACAATCTCATTTGGGGTACTTTGCTTAAAGTTTGTAACAAACACTGAACACCCCTACAGGTGTTTTCTCAACTAGGCCATAGGCCAATAAGTAACACAAACTTCCCCATTTTGGTTCTTTCTAGGCCAAAACATAAATAAAAAATTTCCATTTCAAAACCAAATTCAATTTCCATTTCAAATTTCCGTGTCAAAAATACATTTCCAAATAACATTTCAAAATGCTATTTACAAATACCAAATCAAAAACAATAAACACATGTCATCAAATCCATTACACATTCCCCATTTCAAAAACCAAATTCAATTAACCATTTCCAATTTTTTTCCAAACACCACCTCTGAAATACCATTCCAATTTCATTTTTCAAAATACCAATTCAAAGTACCAAACACATATCATCAATATCATTTCAAAATATTTATTTCAAAAACCCGTATCCCATTTCGAGTATCATTTAAAAAATTCCATTTTTCAAAATACAATTTTCCAAATTACTATCTAAATCAGTTCAATGCTCGACAAGGTCGACATGACCACACAACACACCACTTGTATAAAATATAACTAGGCTATAGGTTAAATTTAAGGGACCACCTACCTTTAAAAAATCCTTCCACATTGGTTTCTATAGGTCAGTATTTGTCTCCTAGGCTCTCCAAGCCCCACACCAAGTCCAAACCAAGCTCGTACTGACGTCCAAGACACTAACTCACACCATGAAATCTAAAAAAATTAATTATAAACGAATATAATTAATTAAGAAAAAACCCCAAAAAGTAATAAGTGATGAAGGACCTACTGGAAGCTCTCACTGTATTGGAACCATGACTAAATGCTCACAAAAAACCCATGGTGTACTCTCGACCACATTTCGGGTCAAAGCCCTAGCCAACGGCACCGAGACAATCACCAAAAAACTTTAGTTTTAAGGAAAAACCCTTACAAAACTAATTTTACAGTGTATCTTCATTGAAATGATGGGAAACAACATGCATATATCATATCTATATCTTCTCTACATGGACACATGAAATCCCCATGTTAGTTGTCCAATTCCACCATGCTTCGGTGGAATCAGCACTGGAAACCCTAAATAAAGAACTCTAAAATTATGGAGGAAGGAGGAAAAGAACCAAGGTTGTTGGAGGTTAAATCATACCTTAAATATCCACAAGGAAACCTAAAGAGTGGACCAAAATGTAGAGGAACCTAGGGGATAAAGGGAGAGATCATCTCCTGACTATGCGCTAAAAACAGGGAGAAATGAGTTTTCCCCTTAAAAAACATGAGGGGGAAATTTGGTAAATTTCCCTGTAAAAATATCCCACCCACTGGCTGGTAGTTGCAGGCTATAACCACCCTGCAACCCAACCACCGTGAGATGCCTCCAATTCTTCTCTCACCCTCCAGGCTACCTCTTAATCCCCCATTCCATGTCCGAAAACACTAGTTTGTGGTGATCAAACTCTTTGAATTCCATTTCGACTGCTAATTCAAAATCTGGCCTGTCCACTATTTCAAAAATCAAAACACTCTTGAATTAAAAACACCCATAAAACATGAGGGATTATAGTTAACTTATTTAATCATTTGGACTTGAAGAAAAACCAAATAACTGCACAATTTACGTTAGTTATTTAGTTATTTTATTGGTTTTTTTACCTAAACACGCTTTAATTCTCAACCAGGTTCCATTCACACTAGAAAAGAAGAAAAGAATTGTATTCATACTAAACACATTGGTGTTTAATGGTTTGTTTTATGTATTTGGACAGTAAAATAAATCCCTCCTAGACGTTGCCATTAGATGTTTTCATTTATTGTATTAAATGGATTGCAGGAACCATTTTTTCCCACCTACTTTGTGGCTTTCACCTGCTATCAAGACTCATCCCCCCAATTGAAAAAGTTATTAGGACTCATGAAGTATTGACATATTATATGGGATCATATGATGCATTAGCATCACCAACTATGGATTATTTTGATAGTTATTACTACACATGTATTTCCATTTGAAGAAAGGTAAAATAGACCAACATTATCTAAAGAAAATTTCATCGTGTAGAGTATAGAAAAATACTCTCTTAACTTGTATGAAAACTACAATAATGAATATCTATTTTTGGGGATTTATATGGAGAGATTGATCAATATAAGCACGAGTGATGTTTTTGGGAACACTCGTCCTCTTTATTAAATGTTACTGAAAATATATTCATATTTTAAATAATTTCATTTAATTTTTTATGTTGGTTTTATGTCACCAATTGAAACTTAGTTTTAGGGTGAAGGATTACTCTATTTTATTTTATCATTGAAAAATGTGTAGCTGTGTTGTTTTTTGGGTTCTTTTGTGCGTCAAATCTTATGTCTTCCACTTGATCGTGCTGTTTTCAAAACTTTATGGTGTTAGGAAAATTTTGAGACAAGTAAGAACAAACAGAAATTATACTTGTTATTCTTCAGGAAGAGGAATGGAGTTATAGTAGAATGAGATGAGGAAAGAGATTCTCCTTGGAAGACCACTTTCAGGAGCCCAACGAGACCCGACCAAGTTCCAACCCCACCAACCATGATAAAATTTAAAAAATATAATTTTTACCCCTCCCTAACCTTCCGATCCCTTATTTATTTTCCTACCTTCCATCCAACAACCCTCAACCACTAACCATAAGAAATTAAAAAGATGCCACCACTATATAGCTGGTCAAAACTATATAAACCAGAATACAAATATGCCCCAAGAAATACCCACACCCTCCTACCGCCATCCCCAGCCAACCCCTACATTACTAACATTCCCCCTCCTTAAAAATCATCTTTTCCCCAAGGTGGAACTCCCAAAATCATGACACAACTTCCTGATCACTGGAATGGTAGCCCTGTGAATATGGTTGGACACTTGCATAACCTTCAACAATAACCTAGATAACTCTATCTTCATTGAAGCCAAAGTTATTTCCTTCAATATACTTCTTGAATCCATCCCTAATTTCATGTGCAATAAATCCATCGATCTTCTTATCTTGACTGACAGAAATTACCATTTGGTTCTATTGCATCCCCAAAACTTCCGTCATAACCCATGAATGCAAATTTGTTTTCAAAACCTTAGGCTTCCTCGAGTTAACCTCTCCCTTGTCATTCCTATATATATGAATGATCACAACTACCCTCATGTGTTTTATTCTAGTCGAAATTTGATAACTAACTATTTGACAACAACAATTTTTGGAGGAAATAGTTTGCTTCCTTCGGAATTCCATGAAATATCCTCTGGCATTCTACCCTGATTTGGAAATAGACTATCAATAGTTCCAAGTGAGGTTTATGGAAATTATAAACTATAATTAGAATGGTCATTATCGCCATTCAGTTTTCATCTACACACACTTGTATCCCTTGAAGAAGTTTGAGTTGTAGAGTCCTCTTCTTCAATAGCTCTTTGAGGGTTGTTCCAATGTCCCTTAATTGTATAGTTGGTTATTTCAAGCAAAATCTTCACTATTAAAGCTCATTATCTTCCATGTATGCGAAGTAAAATCATTAAAGTGATTTCTTTATCCATCATCTCCCCTATTGAGGCGTCTACCCATTTTGAATTTTATGTAGGTATGTTGCATCCCCACTCAATAAGTTTTATAAGGTTGAGGGAAATTAGTACATCAAGAGTAAATTTACAATATTTAACCTACAACATGACACTATATATATAAAACATGATTCTTCCAACAACCATGAAACCACTAATACACCCTAGAGGCTTTACAAATGCTGTTAGATCATCATTTTACAAGTTTGGTTTGCTTCCAAATTCAAGAACATATCCAACAGATACCACAACACTTATGGAATAATTAAAAGATAAGTTGATATCCATATAAATATGTTTCCCTTATATTTTTTCTTCCATATCAATCAACTTAGCAACATTTCCATGGTTCCATAGTTGTCAACAATAGCTTTTTTCTATAAAAATTTCAGGATCTATGCCTTTTTTTATTACAATAGTAATAAGACCAACAATGTGCCACACAGAAGGCTTGAAACTTCCAAAAATTACTATATTGTTGTATCCCACTAGAGAAATATTAGTATCAGGTCTTAGCTCACCAAAAATAGAACCTCTAACACTTGAAAAAAATTTGGGAGCTAAGAGTATAAGTTGCAATTTCCTCCAATGACAACGCTGCGTGTGGAGTAAAACCAGAGTCATAAGCCAGAAAAAATGCAGATCCATTCCCTTTGGAAACCACAACTAGTTTTTTAGTTTCTTATCTGGTAGTTTCAATACAATCATCCCTTCCAGAAAATTGGAACATACCCTTCCTCAGTATACTTCTCGTGTCTCCATTTTCTTTGACTCTGTTATCTAAAACCTTAGTACCTTGGTTTCACATAACAAGATCATTAACAGCCCCACACAAATATGAAACCTTATTATTGTCAACTATCATAATAGTAACAAATTTTCCACCTATAATCATATGCCAACTAGTTTTTGGGAATAGGTGTTACATCGTACACATAATCATAATACCAGTTACTCATTTTGAACACTAAACCTTCCAGTAGTCCGTAATGCTTTGAAAACCTAGGTGGATCGTCACCCCTATTATATCCTTTCACCTCCATTGAAACAACTATTGGATTATAAACCAGAATAGACATGGCATGTTTAATATTCCCCAACATCACCCAAGCTAGTGGCTTACAATTTATTGTCACCATACTAGGCTCGCATAAATGAAACAAAGATAAAATAGGCTCCATTTCATGCACAACATAGTGAAATTTGTTCACTAAAGTTCTTTTACTTTTGATTTTGTAATATAAACTTCACATGTAGACAATTTTTTCATTATTTTTAGTAGTACCTAGATTTCTGGAAGCAACACTAACTGTATTAGCATTAGTCTCTTGTTCAAATCAACAATGGAAAATTTCAGATTAATAGGTTCATTTCCTACTTTTCCGAAATCTTCCTCTACCATACAACATTCTTCATGACTCAAGTGAAGAAATATGAGGTAGTTTACCTTATCAATGGAAGCATTAGATGAAGTAGTGTTCTTTGTTCCTCACCATACTAGTTCAGTTGGAAGTCAAGGTTCAAGCTACAACTCCTTATCCCCCCCCCCGTCAAATAGGATAGGCTTTCAAGCTCCCTGGCTCCTCCAGAGCTTGCACTGTCTGTCCAAAATTTTCTTTGGGTAACTACCTCGTACACTCCACACTTTCCATATCAAAGTCTTATAGGAATGTTTTAGCTGGTTGCTCACTTGATTTTTATTCTTCCATAGTTAAAAAATACTAAAATACTAGTAGTACATTATTGTGCAGAGAACTTGACTAACAATTGCTCCTCATCTGTAGCTGGTTGAACTGTTTGTACCTCTAAAATCGAACTCATTTTAGAAAATGCCTCTTAAGGATGTCGTTCTGGACATGATTCAAGGTGCTCTTCCACAGAAGGATGCTGAACATATTCCTCCCTAAGTTCCCAGAGTTTTTCTTTCATGTTATATAGGATATCCTGACCCTACCTTGCATACTCAACATGATTCTTTGCATAGACCATTATAGACATTTGAAGATCCTAAAATATGGCTACTGGTGCATGCATGAAGTGTTCCAGTTCATAATTCCCTATAACAACACTTTCTCCATTCTAATACATTGATCGACCATCTTTGGTCATTCCTGACCCTTCTTTGCATACTCCGCCTAATTTCATGTTTTTTTACAGATGATGTAGTTATATTTTACAGAATCCAAAGATATAATCAATTTAAAGTTAGATCTTTGGATGGAAACCTTAGAATTTAAAATTTTATGTCTTAGTAGAGATAAGATGAAATATATGGAGTGTAGTTTTAGTAAATGATTTTCTAGTAATGTTATGGATGTGGGATTGTGAGACCACATTATTTCAAAATTTGATTGTTTTTAGATTATTAATCTCATTTATGCAATGTGATTAATATATTAATGCAGATGTCACTCATGGGATATAATGAAGAAAGACTTATGGGGTGCTTTGTGATCGTAAAATCCCTTTGAAATTGAAGGGTAAATTTTATAAGATTTTTATGAGACCAACTATTATATATGGTAGTGATTTCATTTAATGGAAAAGATTTATAGATCCCTCCCTTCGTGTTTCCCTATATCCTGGAGGTACTGATAGGGAGTTCAGAGGTGTTTTTGAGGCTATAGAGGAGTTTTTTGAATTGAAAATTTAATTTATTTAAATTTTTATTTACCCTTACGTGGGACCCTATCCCTACGTAGAAGTAAATTTACCCTTACACAAAGCCTTACCATGTAAGGGTGAGTCCATTTGAGCCTCTCCATGAAGGCAGTTTCTGAGTTTCGTGTGAGGGTGGTTCAAGATCTCGCATGAGGGTCTTTGCATCAAGGTCTTATTGTGATAGTAGATCCCACTGCGTGAGGGTATCCCAACTGTGTAAAGGTGATCTGCCTCACGTGAGGGTGAGTGTTTTGGAGTTGGCTGTTTGGTATTGGGGTGAACTATGATGAGTGAAATGACTAGGGTGGCTTTTTCAAATAGTTTTTTTCATGGGGCACTCTTCCTGTGTAAAACGGTCGGGTGAAAATGCTAGGGACCCTATGGAATTGGTCATGGTGAAATGCAAAGTAAAATGGAGCGAGGAGCTGCAGAAAATGATCAGATAGTTTTCACCATGCCGTGGAATTCAGTGTGGTGAGGTGAAATAGCTAGGGACTTTGACCTACACCGTGGAAGGCCGAGCGTGGTCTGCAACATGGAAGACTCGAGTGGAGTGCAAACTCGGGGAAGGAAGTGATCCAGGGGGGTGTCTCCATGTTGTGGTCTTTGGTGTGGCATACCGAAATAGAATAGGGGATTCCACCACACCATGGAACAGGGTGTGGTGGAATTCAAGGGTGTTTGGTGTTTTTTTAAAACCACAGAATCCAAGGGTTCAAACAGTTGAATTCTAGATCTCCTCTTTGACTGGAATCACCACAGGTGTAGTCGGATCCACTATGTTTTTTTAGAGGCTATTCGAACCTCCTCTATAAATAGAGGTCTCCTTGGTTCATTTTTTCATTTCTTCTCTTGAACCCTAGATAACCTCTAACCATCTCACCGCTCTCTAACCACCTTCCTTGAGAGTCTAAACCTTTTCGGTTCTTCCAAATAAAAGTCTCACAAATCAAGGTAATCTCTTTTCACATATTATTTTTATCTCCTTGTTATTATTCTCAGAATATCATTTTGGTAATATCCCTCTATTTTGGGATGAGAATCGAGTAAGTGTTTATGGTGATTTTCTATGCTTAGGTTACAGTGAGTTTACCTTCGATTTTGGTGGCTTTTGATTCCTAAATTTTTTGTTTGTGAGTATTTTTTTTCTTGACTCTCTAAATCGAGGTAGGGGATTCAAGAGTCTCCTTTATTTTGGTGAAAATTTTGAGATTATTATGATTTTGTTTCTTTGGATTATTATTATTAATTCACAAAAGATACATAATTGAGAAAATGGAAAATATAAAGGGGAAATGTTAAGAATGTGTTCTATGTATTTTCCTATGTTATTTTATGTGTTATTTATTTTTATATATATATTTAGTAAAGGTATTAATAAATAATAAATAATAGTATGATTCCCTAGGGCCTATCCTAGTGTAAAAAAGCCTCTGTGGAGTGTCAGGGAGGTCTCAGGTTTGAGTCTCCCTGGTTTCCTACATGCATGTGTTTATTTTTAGCTTTGTAGTTCCCCTTCCCCGATCATTTATAAGAAAGAATAGGATGATAAAATAGATAGAGATTTTAAGGTAAAAAGGTGTGGTTTTAACCTTATATTATGTGATAATTGAACCCCACACAAATTGAAGAAGCGTTGCATGTTTTCCTAATGGTGTGATCCCCCTTGCTGATGTGATTTGTTTGTTATGAAAGCCTTACTTGTTATTTTGTTTAAACATCAGAGAAACCTTGCTTAATTGAATGATAATTAAATATGGTAATAAAATGGATTGTTGTATAATCTGAAGTGACATTTGTGCTGACCCTAATACTGAATATGCTTGGAAAGATAGTGGTGGTTGTTGTCATGCGAGTATTGTTGGGAGTTTGTGTGATGTAGCTATGGATAGAATATGTTGTTGTAATTGTGATGTGGTTGGTTGAGAAAGGAAAGGGCTGGTAATGGTTCCTGGTTGGTGTGGCATGTGATGTGAGTCTTTTTTAATGATGATCAATGGTATATAATTGAATAGATAATTTGGAAACTAGAATGTGGGTGAAATTGATTAATTTTGGGATATTAATTAAATATGGTAATAATTTAAATGGGGAGGAATGGAATGGAATGGAATTAGAATAATAAATACGGGTGTTGGCTTGTGAGTGATTTGTCATTAAATATGGGAATGATTTGACATAATGAACTTAATGTTGTTGGTAAATGGTAAATCCACAATTGACTTAATAAATGAACGAATGAGAAACCGTAGTTTTTTATTGTGATAGTTTTGTGTGAGAAAGGTGGGGTTGGTTTACATGTGGGTGTTGTTATGTTTGTTAGTGATGAGTTGGGATATTGTGAAGGTTTTTTGAAATTGATTAGGATTGATCAGCGTAAACTCATAGGTTGAGATTATGTGTGACTATATTACTCATTGTATTTTCTCATTTTTTCTTTATTCACCCTGCCCAAGTCGGATAACCTTACTGACGCCCAAATGTTTTGGGTTCCATGTGTTTTATCCACTATCTTGGTTGATGAGGGGGATGACTTACTACCACATATTCCCTACTTTCCCTTTGATAGTAGTGCATGGTGGGGTCCATGCATGGAAGGGGGTATGTGGTTGATGTTATTCGTGTTCATGATGTTGGTTCTGGGCATAGTGGAAACATCCTTTAATGGTATGAACAACTTGGATTTTAGTTTTAAATCACATGTAATCATTACTTTACATGATCATACCACCATGACCATCAAAAATAGTAAATTACTTGACTAGATTAAAATATCAAAACCAAAAGAAAAAGATCTTCACATGTAATTCACAATTAATTTGTTAGTAGATATAAAATTACATCAACTTGTAATTTCACTTTTTTTGAGGATCTGATTAACAAGATCTTGTTGTACCATCATTGCACTGCATGATCCAAGTGTAGAATACCTATAGTGGTGATCCACACGTGCACCACAATCTCTGAACGACGTCGTAGAACCACTAGGTGCTTGCACGATTGATCCTGGTCGCTTGCATTGTTCATGGTTGATCATAGTAGAATTCTTCTCAAGAGAGGAAGAACACTTGATGACTCTCTATGGATTGAAGGAGTCCCACGCTATCCATTGTACACACCAATTGTTTTTTAGGAAAATGATATCATTATATATTTATTTTGGCAGGTTTAGGGTTGGAAAATCGTACACAAGATCTTTCTCAATTCCATAATTCTTAGTTGTCCTCATGTCCAATAATAATAATATAAATATTATTATTAAATGCTTGACATGTGAAACACATAAAGAATGTAAATAAATATCATTTATACCATTTCTAATCAGATCATTAAACTCGGTCCGCCCTCTCTCATTCACATTTATTGATCCTTGAATACTGAATATTTATTAAACAAATATCACTGCATTATTCATCAATAAATATAATAAATATTATATTCTACAAACTTACAAACACATATTTATTATTATTACTTAACCCACTTATTCTTTCTAATAACTTATGATTAAATTATAGTGGTCAACCAAACTGAATAAATCTTATTTATTATAACTTGTTAAATTCTACTAGAATTTAACTGATATTGAGAATGAACTTAGTGTGTGACTCTCAAGGTCTATTTCTTAGTAGAATTAGGCATAACTACATAAAGTCCAAGGTTAGTGTCGAGCAACACGCCAAGACATCCATAGAGAAAGAATCTAACATCACAACGACACCCAACCTCATATAAACATTTATCGTGTAATATAATCTCTTTATCTCATTATCTCAAATCAAATAGGTTTCATGCTGGTCCCATCAACATATATGCTCAATGGGTCTTTCTTTTACTTTTTATAAATGAAAATTATAACACCCTGGACCTAGCTACCACTTAACCTATCCCCGAGCCTGGTTTCCCACATGACCCCTGGCATGTCTCCCATTAAGCCAGGGGTTGTAGATTAGTAGCGGAGGTGTAAAGGTAGAACATCGGGGAGACTATACCCTCATGTTAGAGTACACAGTGGATAATAGAAGAATAATCAAATAGAAAGATAAAGTAAATAGGGTAAGCATAACAGATACAACAGAAAACTGAATAATATAACAAAATCCTCATAGGCAGTGTCAGATACATCATATATTAATGGCATGCCAGTACAATAGAAAAATAGGAATAAGGAAATAGATATGCTAAAAAAAGTAAAAAAGTGAACAAAAGACTAAGTTTCTCCATATCATCTCGAGCCTAAGCCTGATCCTCTACTCCTCAGCTCCAACTAAGAAATATGAATCAACATCCAGAAGAGTTTTGTTTACCCCTATCCATACCTGTAGGAAAATAGTCTTTTCAGGTGCTAAAGACAGCCCGAGTAGGGTGTGAGATAAATCTCAGTAGGCCACCACCAACGGTGTCTATGTGTATTCCGATTAACACTCATAATTAAACAGTTTTCAGCTAAAAACATATAAGTAAAACAGAATAAACATTTAACCTCCCACTCAGGTTTCTAAAGGATACATGATGGTTCTACCTGCTTTAACTCAATGCTGACATGTCTGAACAAGTCACTGTCTATATATATATATAGGTTATCACTGGCATAAGGTAAGCATACCTCTTGTCCATAAGCGTATATATAGAGGTTATTAATGGCACAAGGTAAGCATGCCTCTCATCCATATGAGTATATATAGATATTATCACGTGCACGAGGTAAGCATGCCTCTTGTCTATAGGAGTATATATCTACCTGACATGGGGTAATAATTCCTCCCATCCATAAATAGAAGATAGCTAGAAAGGGGTAATAATTCCTCTCATCCATATATAATTAGAGGTTATCATTAGCATGGCATAAGCATGCCTCCAACCCATACACATCATAAGTGGAATGGGGTATGAATGCCTCTCATCCACACATTTACATTATAATTAATAATAATAGTAATTACATAATCATTCACATTATACAATGTAAGGAAAACCATCTTATATCATTCCAATTAACTTATATAATTTATTAGAAGCATAGGTACAATGGGTTCAACCATCCAATATGATCAATTCATTTGTCTCTTTTTAATGGAAACCATTCATTACATGTGAACCAATTAATCAACACCTCTCATTCACTTTTCCCTAACATGGAAAACCCAATTTTAAGAGCCCACAAGGGTCATATCAAATAGTCACAGGGTCAATTTGAAAATGCCAAGCCTAAGAGGTCCAAGAACCCAAGGGGTGTCTTGGGTTCATCAAAATACACATGATATACAAGTCAATTCAATTTAAAATCAATCCAGGAGATATTAACCATAATGTGAAATTTTTGGAAAATTGGCCTAAAATGGCCAATTTGGAAAAAAGTCCCCTTGGGTGTCCATATAAAGAAAGGGTGATATTTAAACCCCTAACCCGACCTGAATTCACTTATATCAAGGATTTAGGGTCATTTAGACATGAAAGAACCAATATAACAAATGATATCAACAAAGGTCGGCCCACGACACAACAAGATTAAATATGAAATGGAAAAAACTCAAATGGAAAACTATGTAACCACCTACCTTAGGTTCGTAGATAAATACTTGCTTGATATAAACCTCAGATTCGAAGTTGGTTGGAAGAGATCTAGAATAGGGAGAATGATCCTACATCTAAATAGCCCAACATATGGAGAAACTTATTGAGGAAGGAGGAGCATGTGAGGTCAGCCTTACCTTAAGGGTTCCAATGCTTCTCTCAGATCAATAATTGGTCATCAGGTGAAGGAGATATCAATAATCCAAGGAGTATGAGCTTTGAGATTCAAAGGAAAGGAAAAATGTAGGTTCTGTCCGTAGGAAAAGGAAAAAAAGTTAAAAATTAAAAGAATGAAAGAGAAAATGGTAATTTTTCCTCAAAACTGGGCTTGCATGGTTTTTGCACACGATTTTCCAAACCATGCGCAAACTATGTTGTAAGGCTCTGCCACCTTCGGCAAGTCTGGTCGGTTTATGTGCACGATTTACCATACTGTGCGTAAACTATTCATGAAGGCTCTGCAACCTTCTACAGCAGGATGCACGGTCGTGTTCCTGGGTCCTCACAATTTATACTAACCATGTGGCCCAACCTGCAGCCCATTTTCTAGACCTATGGGCTCTAAACCCGTCCTGGATACCCCTTGGGCCTTCTCAAGGTTGTATCGTACCTTTACCAAGATTAAAGGAAATATTCAAAGAGAAAAAACCAATGATCTGTACCTCGGTAGAAATTTGGCTCGTTACAACCTCCCCTCCATATAACAACTCGTCCCTGAGTTGTCCTTATGAGGGTAATGCAGTACTGCCAACAAGGATTTCCATCCACTGATACTGTATATCATCATCCCGCTCCCAGGTCTCATCTTTTACCCATCTTTTCTTCCATAGAACCCATACAAGAGGAATAGACCTACCTTAGAGTGTCTTCACACTCCGATCAACAATATACACTGGGTAATCCTCGAAGTAAGCATCCATATCCATATCAACCTCATCAGGATGAAATATGTGAGGTGGTCTGGATAATATTGATGAAGCTGAGATACATGAAATACATCATGCATGGACCGGTATCTCTGAGTAAGTGCCAACTGGTAAGCCACTGGTCTGATCTACTTTACAACCTCGAAGGCCCCAACGAATCTCAGTTATAGCTTACCCTGCTTCCAAATACGCCTATTCCCAAAACTGGGTGATAGTTTCAAGAAAATCCGATCTCCAACCTTGAACTCAATAGGTCATCGACGTATGTTGGCATAAGACTACTATCTAGTCTGATCTATCAACATATGCTTCCAAATTAGCTGGACCTATTCTGAAGTCTCCTGCATGAGAAGAGGCCCAAGCACAGTTTCCTCCCCTGCCTCTATCCAACACAAAGGTGAGTGACAAGTCCTACCATACAAGGATTCATAGGGATCCATATCATGGTAGCTTGGAAGTTTTTATTATAAGAAAACTCAGAGAGGGGAATGTGTTTCTCCTAGGAACCCCCAAAGTCGAGAACGCACACACTAAGCATATCCTCTAGCACCTGAATTGTATGTTCCATCTGTCTATCGGTCTATGGGTGATAGGTCATTCTCAAAAGTACCTACGTACCCAAGGCCTTATGTAACCCCTTCCAAAACTGTGATGTGAAATGAGTGTCTTTGTTAGAAATGATAGAATAAGGTGCTCCATGAAGGCGTACCACCTCCTTGATGTACATCCTTCCTAGATCGTCTACTGAGAAGGTCTCTTGAATAGGTAAGAAGTGTGAAACCTTTGTCAGATGATCAATGAAAACCCACACTACATTGTTTCCATGAGGTGATCTGGGTAAACCATTCATGAATTCCATCGAAATATCGTCCCATTTCCACTCAGGTTTGGAAAACTGCTGAAGAATACCTATTAAACGCTGATTTCCACCTTCACCTACTTACAGGTGGGACATCGCATAATGAAACTAACTATCACATGGTTTATACTCGGACACCAATATTGATGTTGTAGATCTCGAAAAATTTTGGTAATACCAGGGTGAACCACCCATACTGAGGCATGGAAATCCCTCATCAGATCCTCTCTAATGTTTGTTGGGACCCATATACTCCCATGGAAAAAAAGAGTGTCATCCACATTGAGTGTCTAACCAGAAGATATTTTGTCATATGAAACACTTTCCCATAGGACAAGGCCTTCAGGATTAGATAATTGTCTTGACCTGACTCATTCCAGAAGATTATATTTCACAGTTAAGACTAAGAGAATGGTCTAACCACGATCATACTAAACCTCAACATGCATCTCTAAGAACAAGGCCATAAGTTTCCATTCATCACTAGAATCCTGAACCACCAGATTTTGAGTCTTTTGGATCAGAGTATTGGATACTGAATTTCTTTTCCTATGAGTGTATGCAAGTTTGATATCAAAATATTTTAGGTACTCAACCCACCTACATTTCCTGAGATTCAGATCCCACTAATTTAAGATGTATTTGAGGCTTTTTTGGTCTTTGAACACCACAAAATTCTCTCCCAAGAGGTATTATCTTGAACATTGTAAGGAATGTACTAATGCAGCAAGCTTGAGGTCATGCGTTGGGTAATTCCGCTTGTGAGAACTCAACTATAAAGAACCATATACAATGACTCACTCATCATTTATCAGAAGAACTTCAAGTCTGAAACCTGATGCATCACAATAAACTATATAATCCCTACCTGGCTCTAGCAGAATCAGTATCAGTGCTGAATTAAGTTTACCCTTTAGCTCCTAAAAGGCTGCTTCAGAAGATTCTAACCATTCAAAATTCACACCCTTCTTTTTCAAGCCTATGAGTGGCACTACAAGGTGTGAAAAATCCTGAATGAAACATCTGTAGTATAAGTAAAGTCCCAAGAAACTTTGAATATCAAATACATTCTTAGGATGCTCCCAAGAAACCACATCCCTCACTTTCTCTAGGTCAATAGAAACTCCTAACTCCGAAATGATATGACCCAAGAAGTTAACTTTATTGATCCAGAAGTGGAATTTACATAGCTTATCATAGAGATGATTCTCTCTCAGTGTATTCAGCACGATATCAAGATGTGTTACATATTAATGTATGGAGCGTGAATAAACAAAGATATCATCTACAAAGACAACCACAAAAGAATCCAGATACGGGTAGAAGACCCAGTTCATTAGAGTCATAATGGAAGTTGGTGTGTTTGTGAGTCCGAATAGCATAACTAGGTACTCATATAGACTATACCTACTCTTGAAAGTTGTGTGAGGTATGTATGAAGTCATGACACACACCTGATGATAGCCTGAACTCAGATATATCTTTGAAAACACCTTTTCTCCTCGAAGTTGATCAAATAGGTCATCTATTCTAGGAAATGGATACTGGTTCTTAATAGTCATCTAATTTAACCAGTGATAATCCACGAAAATCCCAAGGGTACTATCCACCTTCTTATCAAAGAGGACAGGTGAACCCCAAGGAGAAGTGATGGGGCATATAAAGCCTTTTGCCTCCAGATCCTCTAACTAATTTTTAAGTTCCAGAATCTCCTTAGGTGCCATCCTATAAAGAGGAATGGCCACAAGTGATGCTCCTAGCATAAGCTTAATAGTACACTCTACCTCTCGCATTGGAGGTAGACAAGAAAAGTCATCAGGAAAAAATCTTTGAAACAATCCACTGCAGGAGGAAAGACAATGGGTTGTGACCCATAGTCATCAAGGTAAAGATCAGAGATTTTTATTGTAACACTACCCAACCTCGGATGCTCATGTCATGCTCGTGTCGCACTGAGATAACATTCTCCCTTATGCATGTGTGTAAAACCCACTAGTGATGTAAACATCACCCTTTGATGATAGAATCAATACAACCTCTGTAGGGAACTAACTGGTCTATTACGATGATTACATCTAAGCCTGTCATGTCGAGAATGTATAGGTTCTATTCGAATAGGTAATCGCCTATCTGAAGGGGATAATTCTAATAGTGGAGAATTCCCTTTAAACAGATACCTAAGGGTGTATCTAGTGTCATTATTCCATAATATAACTCAACATTTAGGCCTATAATTTCAGTGATTACCTCATATATGAATGAGTGGGACATGCATGTATCAAAACAAGTGGACACTAAAGTGGAGGCTACTAGAATAGTACCTCATACAGTAGATGGTCTGGTGCTCTACTCCTACAGCATGGGTTGGACTACATGTAACTGGCATGTACCATGACCCTGAGATGCTGCCTGATTACCTTGAGCAGGCCCACTTTACTGTCGTTGAGAATCATATGCCTGGTTACCTTTGCCTCGACCACCACCTCAGCTGGATCAACTAGTGGTATTCCATCTTCCTGACTATCGTGATCCTATTGACCCCACTCCTGATTGAGGAGTAGGTGAAGATCCCTGATCACTAGACACTGGTGGGAAAGTCCTGCTGAAGCTGTGGAGATGGGTCATCCGACCATAGCCTCTGAACTCTACTAGATTCCACATACACAGCCTCTTGAAGTGTCTTGGAACCCCACACTAATGAAAAATAGGAGATCTTACCATGAAAGGATCTTTACCACTGTTACCTTTGTGAGACTCTCTGAAGCATCGTTTTTACCCAAAAGAAGATCCACTGGAAGACTTAGGTGTCGAACCACCCTAGATCACACCCTCACCATATATCAAATTTCTCTTTATAATCAGGGTCTGTTTGAAGATATCATAAATTTTCGTTAGCCTGAACACATTGACTTGTGATTGGATGGCATGACACAGTCTATCCTCAAACCTCCTAACAACCGTCCGATCTTTAGCTGCTAGAGAAGGAGTGAAATGTTGTAGCTCATTGAAACGGGACAAGTAATCTGTAACTAACATGGTACCCTACTACATATTCATGAAATCTCTAGCTCTATCATCCCTCAGAGTCTTGGGAAAAAAGTAGTCATAGAAGACAGTCAGGAAGTCAACCCAAAACACATATCTATGATGGAATGCATGGGTGATGACATTCCACCACCTCTTGGATGAATCATGTAGCATGTACATAACTAGATTGACCCTTTACTCTAGAGGCATATCTAGGTGGTTGAAGATAGAAAAGATTTCCTCAATCCAAGACTCCTCAGAAAGTGGCCCACCATCCCCTAAGAAAATAAGAGGATGCTGCTTCTAAAACTCACGAGTCAACTTTACCATGATCAGGGTAGGTCACACCCTGCCTTTCATATTCTACATCATATGCAAGAAAACCTCTCAAAACTAAGCATTAGCTCCCAATTTAGGTACAAGAGGAGGAGACACAGGTGGCTCGACTAGAAGAGCAACTGGCGACATAAGGCCCGCCACCTCAGGAACATGATCGTCTCTGCCTTCAGGGTGCGAGGCATGAGTACGTCATGGTGGCATAACGCAGTAATTCCAAACGAATGTCTCATGAGGGAACAATAAATATAGGATAGGTACTAAATCCTTCCTATAAGAATGAACATGCCTCTATGCCTGCTTCAAAATCCATGACTAAACAATGGAACAGACCAAACATGCCACAAGAATAGAGAAATTCCCACTACCCACTACTAAGGTCGGGTCCAGGTCAATTCTCCATGTTAGGCATGTCTAAGATGGTTTTTCTTAAGTTAAAAATCATTTCCCATCTAAAATTACACTCATTAGAACATTTAAGTCATTTAAATTGGCTAAACCCAATGATATGTCATTTTTCGGTCCATAAGGGACCATACACCTTATGCATCAAAAGATGACACACACTTGGGTGTCATTTTCATTTTAATTTCACTTATCAATGTGATTATACCATTCTAAAATGGTTGATCTAGATGGAATTCCATTTTTTGATCTATAAGGGCCCATACTCCTCATGAACCAAATAGTGGCACCCACTAAACTCGCATCATTTAATGGTCCAAAACCTACAAAAATAGTCAGCAAAATTATATATATAAGGCATGGAATGTTGAATATGAATTATGCAATGCTTGTTGAAAATGTAAACGTGACATGGAAAAATGTATGGCCTATTCATATTGTGCCTATAGTGATGCATGTTCTAATACTTAACCCTCATTTCATCAAGTTGAGAAATAGAATCGCAATTCCAATATTGTCAATATCAATAACATCAAAAAAACAAGTGAATCACCTGATGGTGAAATGATTTCAATAGTAAATAGCAGAATCAATAATGACAATGATCCAAGAAACTTGGCCCTTACCAAGTACATGGGTCCACGATTCCAAAGCGTAGCTTATGAACAAGTCTCGAGTGTTTCTAATATCCAATTCATTTTCACAAAATAGTAAAGCAAGAAAGGGTCCCCTTTGATAGAACTTCATGACATCCTGGACCTGGCTACCACTTAACCCATACCTCGAGCCCAGTTGGCCACATGACCCCTGGCATGTCTCCCCTTAATCCAGGGGCTGTTGACTAGTAGCGGGGGTGTAAAGGTAGAACAGTGAGGAGACTATACCCCCATGTCAATTTACATAGTGGATGCAATATATAATAAGTAGTAGCATAAGCATAATCAAACATACAGATAAAGTAAAAGTGGAAGCATAACATATATAGTGAAAAACTTAATAATATAACAAAATCCTCATAAGCAGTTTTTGATACATCATGTATGCATGGAATGCTATTATAATAGGAAAATAGGAATCAAGTAACAGTAATGTTAAACAAAAGTACAAAATTGAACAAAAGACTGAGCTGCTCCATAGCATATCAAGCCTAATCTTGATCATCTTCTCCTCAGCTCCAACTAAGCAATATGAATCAACATCCAGAAGAGTGATGTTTTTCCCTATCCATACTTGTAGTAAAACAGTCTTCTTGGGTTCCAAAGGTATCCCAAGTAGGGTGTGAGATAAATCATAGTTGTATATATAGAGGTTATCACTGGCATAAGGTAATAATTCTTCTTGTCCATAGGTGTATATATAGAGGTTATCACTAGCACGAGGTAAGCATGTCTCTCATCCATAGGAGTATATATAGAGGTTATCAATAGCATGAGGTAAGTATTCCTCTCATCCATAGGAGTATATATATATCTGGAATGGGGTAAGAATTCCTCCCATCCATAAATAAAAGATAACTAACATGGGGTGAGCATGCATCCCATCCATACATAATTATAGGTTATCATTGGTGTGGGGTAAGAATGCCTCCCATCCATACATATCATAAGTGTCATGGGGTATGAATGCCTCACATCCACACATTTACATTATAAGTCATAATCATAGTAATGAAATAATCATTCATATTATACAATGTAAGGCAAACCATCTTACATCATTCCAATTAACACATATAATTTATTAGAAGAATAGGCACAAGTCATGGGTTCAACCATCCAATACAATCAATTCATTTTTCTCATTTAAAGGGAAACCATTCATTATATGTGAAACAATTAATCAAGACCTCTCATTCACTTTTCCTAACATGGAAAACCCAGTTGCAAGAGCACAAGCCTTCACAAGGGTCATATCAAATAGTCACATGGTCAATTTGGAAATCCCAATCCTAAGATATCCAAGCACCCATGGGGCGTCTTGGGTTTATCAAAATACCCATGATAAATGGGTTGATTCAATTTAAACTCAATATAAGAGATACAAACCATAATGTGACATTTTGGGAAAATTGGCCTAAAATGGCCAATTTGGAAGAAACACCCCTTGGGTGTCCATATAAAGAAAGGGTGGTCTCTAAAACCTTAACCCAAACCCAATTCACCTATATCAATGCTCTAGGTTCATTTAAACATTAAGGAACCAACACAACAAAGGATCTCAGTAAAGGACGGCCCATGACGCAATGAGATTAAATACAAAACAACCAAAACTCAAATGGAAAACTATGTGACCACCTACCTTAGGTTAGTAGAAGAAGACTTTATTGATATAAACCTCAGATTCTAAGTAGGTTGGAAGAGATCTGGGTTTCAATACAATGCCCTGAAAATAGGGTGAATGAGCCTGCATCTAAATAGTGCAACAGATGATGAAACTTATCGAGGAAGGAGGAGCACGTGAGGTCAGGCTAACCTCAAGGGTTCAAACACTTCTCTTGGATCAAAAATCGATCATCAGATGAAGAATATATCAAGAATACAAGGAGTAGGATCTTTGAGCTTCAAAGGAAAGGAAAACTGTAGGTTTTGTCCACAAGAGGATAGAAAAAAAAAGTTGGAACTTAAAATAAGGGAGGGGTAAAATGGTATTTTTGCCTCAAAATTGAGCTTGCATGATTTCTACACACAGTTTTTAAAACCATGCACAAAACGTGTTGTAAGGATCTTCCGCCTTCTATAAGTATGCATGGTTTATGTGCACAATTTACTATACTGTGTGAAAACCATGTGTGAAGGATCTGCAACCTTATGTAGTAGGACGCACGACCATGCACCTGGGTCCGTATGGTTTACACTAACCATGCGGCCTAGCCTGCAACCCATTTCTTGGACCTCCGAGCTCCAAACCCTCCCCAAATGTCCCTTGATCCTTCCCTAGGCCATATCATACCTTTACCAATATTAAAGGAAATATTCAAAGTGAAAAACCAATGATCCCTGCCTTGGTCAAAAGTAGGGTCATTACAAACACGCTCATTGAACACCATGGTCATGGATTTATTCAGGAGATTTAATTCCCATCAAAGGGATTGAGATATTAACTTTCATTAAGATAAAAAATAGATAAATACTTTTTCACATTATTCATTAATGTTATATCACTTTTGATGCACCCAAGGTGTCCTATTTCTCCACGAACATATGTTGTCACAATTTTCATCAATAAATCAAAGTACGAAAGTTGTGATATCTATTAATGAGAATCTTAAAGTTTATGGATAAATACTCACATCCATATATAAGAACATCCAATTACACATGAAAATGTGGATTTCCTATTTACAAGTCTGTTCTCATAACCTCCTATCTTGGAGATTACTAAGGGAGAACACCATGAGAAAAATAATCATGATGCGATAATAAAACTTATTTAATAAGAAAAACCAAGTAATCAAGTACTAAACAAGTTGGTTCTAGGGAACCCACTCCAACAGACTCCCACTTTCACTAGAGCCAACTAAAAATAGTTTTTATACCACTAGCTCTCGCATGATACTCATGCTTCTGTTGAGATAAAGCCTTCATTAAGGGGTCCAACATGTTTTAATACATGGATACTCTACTTATTTCAACTTCACCCTGTCAAGAAAATTCCCTCAAGAGATGAAACTTTTGAAGTATGTGCTTTTTCCTTTAGTGTGACTTTGGCTCTTTGGGATAGCCACCACTGTAGTGTCTTCATAGTAAATTGTAATAGGGTATTTAATATTAGGAACCACATCAAACTCTTGTACAAAGTTGTGAATCCAAACTACTTCCTTAGATAAAATAGAAGCCATAATATACTTGGAATATACTATAAAATCAACAAAAAATAGTTTTTTTGAACTATTCCACCACAAAACTCCTCTGTTGAGACTTAAGACATATCAAGACCACAACTTCATATAATTATGATCTATCTAAAAACTAGCATCTGTATAACCCCTAATGACTAGTTATTCATCTCCTCCATACACTAGGAACATATCCTTAGTACAACTCAGATACTTAAGGATAGACTTAATAGAAGTCCAATGATGTTCACCTAGATCTACTTGATATCTACCAACAATGCTCAAAGTATAGGCAACATCAAGCCTCATACATAACATGACATACCTAATGGATCATATTTCATAAGCGTATGTGATTATCTCTCTTTCCACTTGTGTATGAAGACACATTTTATTGGAAATATGTATACCATGTGACATTAGAACAAATTATCTATTAGAGTATTCCATACTAAACCTCTTCAATATCTGATCAATATATTTACCTTGAAATAGTATAAGAAGCCTCTTGGATCTATCACACATGATCTTGATCCCTAGAATATATGCTACTTCACTTAATTTCTTCACAGAAAATAACTTTCTCAATCATTTATTAACCTCTTGTGTGGCCGGTATATCATTTCCAATTAGTAATATTTCATTAACATACACTGCTATGAAAACAATTGTACTACCACTAAACCATTTGTAAACACACAACTCACATTTTTTCTTAATGAAACCAAATTACTTTTTGGCTTCATCAAATCGAATGTTCCATGACCTGAATGCTTGCTTTAATCCATAAATGGATCTCTATAACCCACATAACTTTTTTGAATTTTCTTGGAGTCACAAATAGTTATTGTTGTGTCATATACACATCCTCTTGAAGGTTCCTATTAAGGAATGAAATTTTGATATCCATTTTCCAAATCTCATAATCATGGTAAGATGATATGGAAAGAAAGATTTTGATATATTTAATCATGGAAACTAGAGAAAAGGTTTCTTCATAGTTAATACCTTGACGTTATCTAAACCATTTAGCCACTAGCTATGATTTATAGGTATTTACTTTACCTTCCCAATCTAGTTTTCTATTGAATTATAATTTACACCCAATGATTTTTACATCAATTGGAGGATCGATAAAAACCTAAAATTGGTTTTGATACATGGAATCCATCTCGAAATTCGTGGATTATTTCTATCTTGCAGCTTCTGATCTCACTATTGTCTCCTTTTAGGAGATAGGATCATTATTATCAACCAATAATGATTCACCATCATCAGTGACTAGAAAACCATCTCTATGTGGTTCTCTTGCCTCTCTAGTACTCCTATGCAAAACTTGTGTTTCAGGAACAACATCTTCTATGGGGACCTATGGAATCAGTTCCTATACCAACACTTGTATATATTGAGCATCAATTTCATAGAAATCAATAATTCTCTCACTATCCTCTTTGAGGATGTTCTCCCTCTCTAGAAAGATAGTTTGTATTACGATAGTTAATTTCTTGTCTGAATGGTTGTATAGATAGTATCCCATTATTTTCTTGGAATATCCTATAAAGATACACTTCGTGCCTCGGGGTGCTAGTGTGTTTCTTTATCTATCCTTAACAAACGCCTCACATCCCCATGCAAAAATATGTGATAGAATGAGTTTATTTTCACTCCATAACTCAAAGGGAATACCATTTGCTTATTGAGTTGGTACTTGATTTAATAATTATAATGTTGTCTATAATTCATATCCCTAAAAGGATAATAGAAGGGTAGTGTGACTCATCATCAACCTTACCATTTTCAATAAGGTACATTTCCTCCTTTCACTGAAATCATTAAATTTTGGTGTATAAGGTGGAGTGAGTTGAGATAAAATCTCATACTCCCGTAGAAAGTCGATAAAGTCTTAGTTAAGATATTAACCACCTCAATCTGATCGAATTTTCTTAATCTTATTACTAATATGATTCTCAACCTCATTCTTAAAATCTTTGAACTTCTCAAAGGATTAAAACTTATACATCATTAATTAGATATAACCATACCCACTCAAGTCATCAGTAAAATTAAGAAAGTATGATAATCCGCCTCTAGATTCTACTTGAAAATTGTTGTAATAGTGGGTTTCCTAGACCCAACTTGAACATTACTTTTGATTACCATACCATGTATACAGTGAGTTATGCATGATGTTTACTTACCATTATAGTGTATATATTTCTACATACACTATTTAATGGTAATGTCCATAGATTAATTGTCATATCAAAAGGTTATAGAATATCTTAGGCTATAATCAGAACCATGAGATACTACGAAATTAATCTTAAAAAAAGATCCTATGGTCTAGATACATAATACTGACCGGACATAGTTGATGTTTGACTATCAGGTTCTGGGGGATCATAAGCATTGATACTTCTTCTCATGAAGTTCACACTTGATAATCTCTAGTAGCGAGATCATGAGGACAGACCCTCCAATAGGAACACCACATGTTTTGGGTGTCATTGGTTGTTCCTATCTACGGACATGTGTATTGGTATCCTGACGTGAGATCATTACCAGTGTATGTCATTTGACCACGTACTTTGATGCAAGGCAGAAACCATGATAATGAAATCATGGTGAGATAGCTTGTGTTGGGTGTGTCATTGATGGCATGATATTGGTTGAATGGTCAAGAAAGGATTTGTTGCTTTTAGGTTGAGAAAGTAATGTATATTGGGATTTATTGATCAGGGTGGTAGTACCTTCATAAGTCATTTTTCAAGGCATTCGAGGGTAAATTGGTCTATTTACATCAAAAAATAATAATGCAAGAAAAGGGTGATGACACAAGTATGTGTCCTGCTTTATGATATATGAAAGACAAAGATATTATAATACATAGTGTGTATCTGTAGGTTGGTTGTTGTTATGAGTTTCCTCATCTCTTTAGGGGCCTTAATGAGTTTCTAGACTCCGATTTTTTGTTTATGAATTTTATTTACTACTATCGAGATAAGGGCATAGAGGGTCGCACAAATAGCATATTCAATAATCTTTCATGCTCAGTTGAATAGGTATATCAGACATGGTGGTCCCCACCACGAGGTCTGAGTGTTGTCCAAGTTATCGATCACTAATAAATAAATATATTCATTATTATTCAAATAAATAATAATTTTTATGAATTTATTTATTAAAAGTATTTACAAGTTAAGTAAATATGATAAAATATTATTCGAACAAATATTATTTTAATATTCTAGATTCAATTAATATTAAGTGGGAATTATGAGTCGATTTAATTAATTGAGTTTATCATTTAATATATTATATATATATTATAGGTATGTGATAATATAATAAATAATATTAATGATGCATTTTAGTTCATTAATATTATTTATTTATTGTCTATTTAGTGGATGTTTCATTCTGGGGGTTGGGGAACCCTTTTTAGGTAATCTACCCACCCACTATATAAGTAGGAGAGGAGAATCTCTTGGTGCACTATTCATTCGCTAGAAATGAGAGGTTCTCTCTTATCCTGCTTTCTAGAGAAGGAAATCCTCTCTTCGAGCGTTGATCTATGCATGCCTTTGACGGATCAAAGACAACAGATCATGGTGATCACTGCGACACCAAAGGAATCATCAGAACTCTGCGATAGCACCAAGATTAGGGTGAATAGTGAGCATGAAAATTTTTGAAGTGTGTGTGGATGATCTAGAGGGATTCTGATATGGATCCTTCAAGCAGTGATCACCGATGACAAGAAAACATCGAGTGCAGCTTCAATTTTGAAAAAGGTATGTTTTTTGTTTACGTTTCTGTGCCACTTTAATTTATGTGAGGTCCTCAGGATTGTACTAGGGATCAGATCATCAGAGATTCCAAGTTCTGTCACTCCAACGATGATAAATTTTAAAATCCTCAGACTATCATCTTCTATTGTGACCCTGAAACCTTCAATTGGTATCATAGAAATCGTGTAAATTATCTGATCCAATAAAAATTAATTTGCTTTAAATTTAAGTATAAGGTTTAAAATAGGTCACAATGATTTCAAGAGTGAGTCAATCAGAGGTCGTATCACCAAGTTACGGGCATCTAAAAAAAATTATAGATCAATTTACGGTTTCCGGGTATTACAATATGATGAACAATTATTATTTTATATGTTATAATCACCTCAAGCACGTGGAGAAAGTGTTTTCCAATTAATCCAAATACTCAAGATGTTTTGTATTAATTATAATTATAATTTAAAATAATTATAATATTATAATATTATATTTATTTTATTTATTTTATTTAAAAATGTTAAAAATTTTCAGAAGCCTAAATAGGCTTATGAAAAATTTCATATATGGCCAAAATGGGAGGGAGGACTTATAGGCGTCTTGACTAAAAAAAATAGAATAAAAAAAGTGAGACAAACTTCCGGATGAAGCCAACCCAAGTGCCCCTACCTCCTCTCAGTATTGAGGAATTAGTCCAATCGATGTATGTCTATTTGTTTTTATTCAATTAATTTTTTAAACTATGTGCAATGATTATAATTAATTAATATGGTATGCACATCGTCTTTTATTTTTTCTATTCAATATGTATAAGGGTCTGCGTGTTCAAATTTATTTGATGTACATTTCACCCCTAGACCCACCACCTGTGTGCAAGTATATTATTGTATAATTGAGAGATGGTGTACGACATGGACCACACCAAGATAAGGCGGTGCGCCATGATGAGGATGGTGTATGATGCAGACAACTCCAAATCGAGGCGGTACTCCATATTAGTAGCGGACATACCGGATGGGGGCGAGCTGCATCACGAGTCAAGAGATGACTCTGGTATGGTGCATCTAGGTCGTGGTTGGTCCATTAGATTTAAATGGATCAAAAAATTTTAGATTCTCAAGACCATTCTGGTAAATTATTTCCTTTATGCATTTATTTATTATTTTATGCATTTTATAAGAACGAGAAAATACATAAAATAATAAATAATAAAATGTTTAAAGAAGCGGTGAATGTTTTTTCTATTAATGTTTAGTTGTGAGCATGACAACATAGATGAACAAGATTAATAGAAATGGATTACATTCTTCGATAGAAAAACTCAAAAATCCTCAAAGAAATATTTAGTCATAAACTTCTTCCTTCATTTGAATTTGAACACAACCAGGTGTTCGGGGTGCTCGGTCAGCCATAGCTGAGGGTGTCTCTTACTACTGGGAATTTTTTATGAGAATGATGTGATACATTAACTAAAATGGTAGTAAGTATTAATTATAGCTAACTTATTATCACTTTAGAGGAAAACATTGAGGGAATCAAGGTTACAATTTTGAGAAGCTGAGACTTCACTCAACAGATCATGGAATCACGAGTTAATGAGACCGACTAGTCAAAATCCTACCTTGAACTCTCCAAGTAGCGGTATAGCCATAGCTTTTATACTATGAGGGGAGAATAAAGGATCATTTCCACTAGAATACTCATGAAACGGTGTGTTCTGATTCTAGTACAGAGGGTACCTAGAATTTGATAAAACAGTGTAAGACATTTAATGATATAATTAATCAAAAATTTCTAATTCAGTAATCATGATAAATGTACAATATGCTATAATATATTTTGTAGAAAATGATAATAAATACCATAATAAATAAACTAGGATAATCATGGACAAAGTTAAATGTCCAATCTAGCACGAATTTCCAAGTGTAGTACAGGTGCTTGCACACAATACTACTATATCGGAAATTCAAGGTGTTGGTGTCCCTATACCTATTAAGACACCAGAGGAGCAAGGGTGAAAAATTATTTACAGGAGACACATGTATAAATCATATTATGGTTATGTCATAATTTTATTGCTAATGTTTAATTTTTTTGTGGTTGCAACATCAGGACATGGAGGATTACACATGTTGTCTCATCTCTAAGAAGTTTGTGAGGAGAATGTGAAGAAAAATATGAATGGGAAATAATTATACGGTCTTTGTGTAAATATAAAATATGGATCGTGATCTTTTAAGGAATACCACTCTTATACCTGAATACTCTAGTTTCGTTTAAGGTTATAAAATGAGTTAACGCTTCATTACCTATTTAGGTAAGGTTCACCAAGTAAATAAGAATATAAAAGACATTAATATTTAATTATTATGATGAACAAATTGAAAGGCAAAGAAAAAAATTCCAATGGAAATTGTAATTCCAAATACACTTTTGTGGTGTCTTTAAATGAAAAGAGGTTGGTTATTAAACAGGAGGTTATTTGCTTCGCATAACATGAAATTAATTTATGGAAGTTTAAATGCAACGAACTGAATTAAAGAAGAAAGTGTCCACTTCTTATTCAGTGTATATTCATCAATTAATGTTTTTCATATTCTTATTGGATATAAAATACAATATTTCAATCACATATATGTATTTGAATATATTAACCAAGTAAGTATAGAAATGTTACAAGAAGTCGGGTGTATTCTCCAAGTGGATGAGAAAGGTTGATTCATAAGTCAACGGTGATAAACACATAACTTATAATTTAAAAGTTAATGATTTAAGTTAAACTATTATTGAGTATAACCAAAAAATTATCTCATGTTTCCATTGAACACTATAAGATATTATTATAAGTTTAGGAATGAATGTTGTTTGTGATATCTCATACTCAATCAATAGTTCAGTGATACTTGAATCATAGACAATAAGTGATGAATATAAAATGTAAGACTTTTACCTAGTTGTGGAAAGATAATTCTTTGTCAAGTAAAACTAAAAGTGAACATCAAGGATATACACAGTTTGGTATTTAGACTCAATAGAGCTAAACACCTTTGGTATTATTGACGTATTTAGTTTGGACAAAGAAACTTTTAAAAATAAAGATATGCCACAAAGCTTTCAGAATTAGTTTAGTTAGTGAGGATGAACTATTCCAAGGATAAGATAGTGGTAAATATACTTCATAAGATTCTTTTAAGTAATTAAGGAATGGTAAGGTGAAGTATGATATATGCATGGTTAGAATATATAAGATACTTTAGTTCGACATGCTGGAGAATAACTTGGCCAAGAATCTATCGATCATGATAATGTAGTGTAGAGTAATTACTAAACACATATTACCTTATTTGAATCACGACATTGATGTTCATGAGGATCGATAATAATTCTTACATGTTAACATTGATCAAAAAAATATAGTGTGGATAAATTAGTAAATGCATATTTTATACATCAGATTCATGATGTAAGCAGTATCAATGTTACAACTTTCATAAACTTCCATTATATTTTAAGACATGATTTGTAAATTATTGTGATATCCCATAACCATATGCCAACTATAATGAAAAATGGATATCATATGAGTTAAATTATGATGCAAATCCATTATGTCAAAACGATGTGTTTTTAGATACAAAGATTTTGTTAGGATATAAACAAACTTGCATCAAGCTAAACACATTTTTCATCTAAGTAATTATCCTAACGGTTGCTTAGGATATTATATAAATCCCTAAAATAGAAAAGTGGTAGTCAAGTGATAGACTAAATTTCTATAAAAGGATGCACATTTCTATTAGAGATAGTGGGAGACAAATTGACTTGGGTTTAGTCAATGAAAAAGATGCACATGTAGTTGGCATATAAACTAATTCCACAAGTGCATGTGGAACATGAATATTCTAGAGACGCATACTACATAGGAATGTTGAAACCAAAGTGATGGTTTTATATTCACCGCAGTCGGTGATACATTATTGAGAATAATAATTCCTATAAGTAGGAATTATATCTCAATAAGATAAAATAGACAAGGTTAATTAAAATTCAATAATGGATTCCATGTATCAAAGTTAAAAGGGGCTTGTGATATTGAATATTGTGGTGGGTATTCAAGTGAGATGGTACATGGATGGTATAAGTGAAGTACCAATAAGGCTTTATTGGTTCTACTAAGTTTTTATTCCTAAATCCGTTAGAATCTTTACTTTTCATATATATTTTCTATAATCATTTTATTGAGCATTGGATGTCATGAAAACCAATCGTGGAAGGTGTCTATACGATGCAAGAAGAAAGGGATAGTCACATCACAGAATTCTAATAAAGGTTTCAAGTTACTAAAATCTAGTTTAGGATTAAAGTAAGCAATAGGATCATAGAATATTCATTTGGAATGAATCTTTTTCATGTGTCTGCTAGAGGTTAGTGAGAGAACCATAGTTTTCTAAGAGAAATATGTTTGGAAACATATGGAAAACAAATATTGGTCTTATGGTTAGTTAAGACTAGGTTGAAAGTAATTCTCTAGTGATTTAATTAAAGTAGAAACCTAAGATATATGGAATAGGATCTACTAAGGTAGATCTAATGGTTTCTTGGACCTAGTAAATCATACATATACTAACATTTTATTTAAAATACAAGTTGGAAAAATTCAAGAGAATAATTTTTTCTAGTGTCACATGGCATAAATCTCTCCAAGTAGACATGTATAGGAACAGGAGGATATTAAGTGGTGAGTTGACTTCCATATTCTTATGTGATGGATCAATCACATGTGTCATGATATGTACAAGAGGTGATATTTCCAACATATACTTTATAGTGGGAAAATATTAGTTTTATCCAGGAGAACTTCAAGTAAAGAACATTCAGTACTATCTAATTATACTTGGGAAAATAGAAAGGATGTTTACCTGGAATGTGGAGAAGAAGGGATACTAGTTATGGTGGGACATAAACTAGTATTCCTTAGATCAACATGATCTAGTATCATATTTAGGATAAGGTGATTATTGAGACAAGATCATATAATCCAGTGGTAGACATACCTAAAAAAACCGAGTATGTTGTAGCTTTTGAAGCCGATAAGAAGCAATTATTAAATGAAAAGATTTTTTCCAGTTCGTGGAATCACACCTACCAAGTAAAGTTTTATCATAATGATAAATCTATTACTGTTACTAGCCAAGATGTCAAGCTTTGACAATAAAAAAAAGGGATATACTCATGGATATCACCTCTTGAGAAATTTTACTCAAGGATATGGGGTTGCATATAACAGAATAGCCATGTGATAGTATCCTCATAGACCCAACAAATAAAGTCATGACTAATCATAAACATGAACTTTATCATGTGAGATCTAACAAGGTTCATTAGAAAGTTGGGTCTAGTATATGCGGGAGTGTTGTAATAGTGGGTGCCCTAGACCCAACTTGAACAACATTTTTTATTATCAAATCATGTATACAGTGAGTTATGCATGATGTTTACTTACCATTATAGTGTATATATTTCTACATCCACTATTTAATGGTAATGTCCATAGATTGATTTATAAATAAAAAGGTTACAGCAGATCCTAGGCTATAATGAGAACCTTGAGATACTATAAAATAATATTAAACAAAGTTCGTATGGTCTAGATACCTCATACTGAATGGACATAGTTTATTTTTTACTATCAAGTGTTGGGGGCTCATAACACTACTGCAAAATAGGCATTTAACAATGCTAGAAATAGCCTTTATCGGCACTAAAAAAGCACTGACTACATGATTGAGGTTAAAAGCTCTTGTCTTTTATCAATGTTGAAAAGGGGATGATAAAGGGGTCCATTATCAGCACTACAAAAGAACTAATAAATGGGACCTTTATCATCGCTTTAATTTAGCATCGTTAAATGCACCATTTATCAACACTTATAAAAGCACTGATAAAGGGTCTTTTATCCACACTTATAAAAGCACTGATAAAGGATAATTTATCATTGCTCATAGAAGTGATAATAAAGTAGACTTTTATAAGTGCTTTTAAAAGTGATGATAAAGTTCCATACTATAGTGTGATGTAACTGCACACTGTAGCACCAGAAACACACCAGATATAAAAAAAACAAGTCCCAATATAGGATTTAAATGAAATGAAATTTACAGCAAAAACACAAGAAAAAACACTATATTATAAACATTTCAAACATTGGTTTATACAATTACATAAATACAAATTATTACATACATTAAAAAACATCAATTTTCATTTATCTTTTAATCCTAACCCAACTCATGCTATTATCGAACAAACCACCCCTACTCGAACAAAAGAACGCACCTGTATAAGAAAATAATTTTTATGTTAGTAATAATATAAAGAAATAAATTAAAATAAAGTGTTAATTTTACTAAAATTTATTTAAATTTTAAATAAAAATATACACTTGGGGTTATATCAATCACACCGTGTATCATATTGACTCATTCCGTTTTGAGTTCTTCATTTATCTTTTTTACTAAAATGTCATTTTAAACCAGAAGCATGCACTTTTGACTCATTTAGATCACATCATGTATAGGTTTTATGTGAAATAGATTCATGAACATCACAAATGACTTATAAATCATTGTCCTAAATTATCAAAAAAATATAAGCACATTTGATTGGTTTTCAGTGAGTGACACTTTTTGAACTTAAATGTCGATTTTAAAATGATAACAGACACTTTGAGTCATATCAGACACATATTGTATTGGATTTAGGTGAGTATGATTACTACACATCAAAAATGACTTATGTATCATTTTCATAAATTATCAAAGAAATATTAATGTGTTTGTTTAGTTTTGAGTAGGATAGTTGTCCATTTTACTAAAATTGATGACAATTTTAAATAAAAAGACGCATTTTGAGTCATACCGGTCACACCGTGCATCAGATTGAGATGTAATTAATTATTAAACATCCTAGATGACTTATTTATTTTTTTCCTAAAGTATCAAAATAATCTTAATGTGTTTGATTGGTTTTTAGTATGTAACTTTTCTTTTTTACTAAAATGTCATTTTAAAATTTAAACATGTGCTTTGACTCATAACAATCACATTGTGTATTAGATTGAGGTGGGGCTGATTCCTATATATAAAAAATTACTTATGGATCATTTTCCTAAAGTATTTAAACAATTTGAATATGTTTTCTTGGTTTTGAGTAGGTCAGTTGGCCTTTTTACTAAAATTGGTGTTTGATTTAAATAAAAACATGCACTTGGAGTCATACTGGTCACACCGTATGTCGGATTGAGGTTTTAATGATTCATGCACATATAAAATAACTTATGGATAATTTTATTAAATTATCAAAACAATATGAATGTTTTTTTTGTTTTGGATTAGGTCATATTGTTTTTTTATAAAAATTGATGTCAATTTTAAATAAAGACATGTTTAGAGTCATACCGGTCACACCATGCATCATATTTAGGTGTAGATGATTCCTACACATTTAAAATAACTTATGGATTGTTTTCCTAAAGTATCAAAAAAAATATTAATGTTTTTTTCTTGGATTTTATTATCTCACTTGTCTTTTTTATTAAAATGTAATTTTAAACTTGAAACATGCAATTTGACTCATACAGATCACATCGTGTATCTGTTTGACGTGAAACCAATTCATACACGTCAAAAATTATTTATGAATCTATTCTATAAATTATTAATAAAATAAAAGCATGTTTTCTCAGTTTTCAGTGAGTGAAACTTTTTAAAGTCAAATATCAATTTTAAACTGATAATGGACACATTGAGGCAGTTGTCTTTTTTACTAAAATTAATGTCAATTTTAAATAGAAATAAGTACTTGGAGTCATGATGGTCACAAAATGTGTTGAATTTAGGTGAGTCTAATTTCTACACATCCCAAAGTCTCAAAAAATCCTAATTGTCAATGTTACCATGATTTCCATTTACTTTCTTTGTCGAACTGCCAACACCACATGAGCAGCTTTAAATAAACCACATCAAATCGAAAAAAGGAATCCACCTATGTAAGAAAACAATTATTATTAGTAATACTAAAAATAAATAAATTTAACATAAATATGAAATAATACATTAATTCTATGGAAAATTATTTTATTGTACAAATATCAAGATTACCTATGTGATTGAGCAGTGGGAGGAACTTGAAGGAAAGTGATAAATGTCAACACTGTAGTGGTGAAAGGTTTTGAGGGAGAAGAATTCTATGGAAATTTTGGTGCATAAAGGCATGAAATATGGACAGATCACCCCAAATAAAAAAAGAATCCACCTGTATAAGAAAAATATTTTTATGTGAGTAATACTAAAAAGAAATAAATTAAACATAAATATGAAACAATACATTAAATCTATGGACAATGATTTTACTATAAAAACATCAAGATTACCTTTGTAATTGATCAGAGGCATCATCATTTCTCTTCCTATAAAGGTATTAGAGGTAACTTGAAAGAAAGTGATAAATGAACCACTGTAGGGTGAAAATGTTTTCAGGGAGAAGAAGTTTGTGGAAGTTTTAGTACAAAAAGGCATGAAAGATGGACAAAGCACCCAAATTCGAACAAAATAATCCACCTGTATAAGAAAAAATTATTATATGAGTAATACTAAAAATAAATAAATTAAATATAAATATTAAACAATACATTAATTCTATGGACAATGATTTTACTGTGAAATCATTAATATTACCTCTCTAATTGAGCATAAGAGGTGTCGTTTCTCTTTCTACAAAGGCAGTGGAGATAACTTGAAAGGAAGTGATAAATGCACCACTACAGGGGTGAAAAGGTTTTGAGGGAGAAGAATTTTACGTAGAAGTTTTAGTGTATAAATTCATGAAAGATGAATAGAGCACCCCAAATCAAACAAAAGAATCCACATATATAATAAAAAAATTATTATGTGAGTAATACTAAAAAGAAATAAATTAAACATAAAAATGAAAAAATACATTAATTATATGGATAATTATTTTACTGTGAAAATATCAAGATTACCTCTGTAATTTAGTAGAGGCAGCGTCATTTATCTTATTTCAAAGGAAGTAGTGGTAACTTCAAAGAAAGTGATAAATACACCACTATAAGGGTGAAAATGTTTTGAGGGAGAAGAAGTATGTGGAAGTTTTGGTGTAGAAAAGCATTAAAGATGGATAGAGAACCCCAACTCAAACAAAAGAAACCACCTGTATAAGAAAATAATTATTATGTGAGAAATACTAAAAATAAATAAATTAAACATAAATATGAAACAATACATTAATTTTATGGAATAAGATTTTACAGTACAAACATCAAGATTACCTCTGTGATTGAGAAGAGACAATGTTGTTGATCTTCTTGCAAAGGCATGATACATAGACATAAATATTAAAAAATAAACAAACTCTGTAAGGAATAATGAAAATTAAATCAAAGTTTCATTATATAATTTTTTAGTAAAATAGAGAAAGTATATCGTAACATTACTTTTACATCTTTCCAAAGGGTTTCCTTCATTATAGTTTGTTTTTCTGAGGGATTAGTAACATCATCATGTGTAGAAGACATTGTATTCATGAGTAGTCAAACATTTAATTTTGATTATGTTAATGTAGTAGAGAACATATAATATTATGATGAAATTCATAATATATTAAAAAACATTTTTACCTTCTCATTGAACTCTCTTCCTTTTGTTAAAGGTTTCAAGGATTTGGTTCCTCTATCGAGAATCCAAATCCCATATTTGTAGTCCCCTATAACATACACGACATTATCTATATTGGGACCTACATGAACTGATTGTGATGTACCAATGAAATGGTCATCCTCGATTGAATACGTAATTTAAATGAAGAGAAAACAATCTAGGCTCGTTTTCTCGGTTTTGGTGTTGTGATGCACATTTTAAACTAAAATGATACTTATATATTGAAAAAATGCACTCGAAGTCACACCATTCATACTTCCATAATTGAATTATGGATCTTTGTCCTAAAGTATCAAAAAAAATCCCAATGTGTTTGCTCATTTTTGAGTAGGTGAGTTGTCCTTTTTACTAAAATTAAGGTCAATTTTAAATAAAAAGACGTACTTTGAGTCATATCGGTCACACAGTGCGTCGGATTGAGATGAGGATAATTCTTGCACATCCCAAATGTCTTATGGATTTTTTGTAATAAAGTATCAAAACAATATGAATGTGTTTACTTAGTTTTGAGTACATCAAATTTCTTTTTTACTAAAATTCCATTTTAAACTAGTAACACACACTTTGACTGATACCAATAAAATTGTGTATCGGTTTGACATGAGACTAATCCCTACATGTCACAAATGAATTATGAGTCAATTTAATAAATTATTAAGAAAATATGAGTTTGTTTTCTCAGTTTTTAGTGAGTGACATTTTTTGAACTGAACTGTTGATTTTAAACTGATAACGGACACATTGAGTCATATTGGGCACACTATGTGTCGGATTGAGGTAAGGTTTATTACTACATGTCACAAATGACTTATGGATCTTTTAAATAAATTATAAAAACAATATGAATGTGTTTTCTTGGTTTTGAGTAGGTCAGTTATCCTTTTTATTAAAATTGATTTCATTTTTAAATAAAGAGATGCATTTAGAGTCATACCGGTCACACCATGCATTAGATTGAGGTATGGATGATTCTTACACATATAAAATTACTTATGGATCATTTTCCTAAATTATAAAATTAATACAAATTATTTTTCTCAGTTTTGAGTGCATCACTTGTTTTTTTACTAAAATGTCATTTAAAATTGGAAACACACAATTTGACCTATACCGATCACATTGTGTATCGGTTTGACGTGAGACTGATTCCTACACATCAAAAAGGACTTATGAGTCAATTTAATAAATTATCAAGAAAATCTGAGTGTTTTTATTTTTTTTAGTGAGTGAAATTTTTTGAACTAAACTATCTATTTTAAATTGATAACAAACACATTGAGTCATAGAAGTCACACCATGCATCGAATTGAGGTGTGGCTTATTCCTACACATCTCAAATGACTTATTAATCTTTCCCATAAGTTTGAATGAAGTAAACGCCTCCATAAACCTCTTTTTAAAATCATATTAAACCCTATATTTTTTTTAATAAAATAAAACCTATTAAAAAACAAGTTTTATCTAAAAAAAATATAAAAACATCCTCAACCAATTATTTTATTAAAGTTTTATTTGGATTCTTGTGAGTAAATTTGAGGATAAAAATGAAATTAATTCATAATTAAATCTACATACATATCAAATAAAATAAAATAATTTCAGTAACAAGCACTCGTCAGCTAAAATTACACTATATCAACCCAATACCCTCAGGTTGTGCAACACTGTAGTTGCGTATTTTGATTATTCCATCTCCACCCTCTCCATTTCTTTCTCATCCTTCACTCTATAGTTTCTATGGTTCTGTGGAGTTTTTATTTGGAAGGAGTTGGTGTTAATGGAGGAATCGAGTTAATAACTAGTTTCAATGGTGTAATTCTCACAAATGGGAGGCATTTCCCCTTTTAGATAACACAATGAAGTAAAAGGGGCAATGCCTCCCATTTACTTCATTGTGTTCTCTAAAAGGGGAAATGCCTCCTATTTATGAGAATTACACCATTGACACTAGTTATTAACTTGATGCCTCCATTTCCACCAACTATTTTGAGAGAAAAGATCCACACAACCAGAGAAATGATAGATTGAAAGGCGGGAAAGAAATGGAGAGGGTGGAGATGGAAGAATCAGAATACGCAACTACAGTGTTGCGCAACCTGAGGGTCTTGGGTTGCTATAGTGTAATTTTAGCTGATGGGTGTATGTTACTGAAATTAATTTATTTTATTTGATGTGGAGTCAAATTTAATGATTAATTACTTTCATTTTTATCCTTAAATTTATCTACAAGGATTCGAATAAAACTTTAATAAAATAATTGGTTGAGGATTTTTATATATATATATATTTAGATAAAACTTCGTTTTTTAGTAGGTTTTATTTTATTAAAAAAAATGATAGGATTTTATATGATTGGAAAAAGAGGTCGATGGAGGTGTTTACTTCATTCGCACTTACCTCAATAGGCAATAAACCTGAATGAGGTTCACACCTTCCACCATCAAAAACTATAAAATGGAGGTCACTCCTCATTCAATACATTAATAAATAAAATGAATCTAACTAAATATTATATATATATGTATTATATATGTATTATATTAGTAACTTTATTTGAATATAATTATATATATATATATATTATTTATCATATTTAAATTTATTTAAATATACAATATATTATTCGATGTATATATATTATACTATTTTTATAATGAAACTAAAAATACTATTAATAATAATTTTTAAATTATATTAATCATAAATAATTATTATTTTGGGAAATTGTGTATAAAATATAATTTTTTAAATTTTGGAAAGTTTAATTATTTCAAAAAAAATGTATATATATTTACCTAATTTTATTATTTTTAAAGTAACATGAGTTTAAAATATTTTATTGGCTATTTAAGTATAAATTATATTACTATTAATTAAATGTATATATGGACCTAAAATGTATATATAGACCTAAAATGAAGAATATCTAAAAATAATTTCTAATATATAGAATTTGATAACTTCCATTCTATATTTTTGAAACAAATGACGTAGAAACCTAAGGATTCTATGGAGACCATCCAATACGCATTGAACCATCCTTGAGATTTTAGGGAGGTTTATAAAGAAGTTGGCATAAAAAAATAATACACATCAATAAGATATATCAAAAACAAAGGAGAAAAACACACCAACCCTTGCAATGTTTATCCCATACACATTTAAACATATATATATATATATATATATCATGGAATTTGTAATACACATAATTGAAAAACAAATGCAAATTTAAACATAATTGTTAATGAAAATAAATATAATCCCTTCCGAATTTGGAAATCCAGAACCATAATTTGTGAATAAATAATTTCAAAATTACCCTTACATTATAAGTTTTAAAAATGCATATAAATAAATAGAAAGATATATATATTTACATATATATATGTATGTATATATATCTTTATAAAATAAACTTAAATTGATAAAAAAATATATGTAACCCTTATAGAAGAATATAAAAACATACTAAAATAAATACAACATTGTACTAATTTTGAAAATAGAGAGTTGTTGAAAATAGATAAATATGGTATCAATAAAACAACACAATTATGAGAAAATAAATTTTTAACGAAAAACCCTTACATAAGAATATTAAAACAAAATTTAAATAAATAAATTCCCTTGCATGAATTGCATAAAATCAACTTCTATTGTTGCTTCGCACCATCATCAGACTGAGAATTGGTTTGTTAAATAAATTTTCTTGGAACCAACAAAGGAAATTGATTCAAAATAGTGAACCAAGTTGGGGTATAGATGTAGATAACAAAGCAAATTTATTCAAAACAAAAATTTAAAAAGACCAAAACAAGATATCCAAAATAGTAGTCAAGCCAACATCAGATCATAAACAAAAGAAAAAAAATACAACAACCGGAGTTCAAATACAGAAATAAAATAGGAACCTACAAAGGAAAATAGGAAACCCTCTTATCCAGGTCTCAAAATTACAAATACAAAAAGAGAATTGGAACCTACAAAAGAAAAAACAGACCAACCTTGCTTGGTTAAAGAAAATCTGAGACCCTCATATCCAGATCTCGATGTTTACTTTCAGAAACCTTAACTATAACTGAACATAGGATGGTAGACGATGTTCGAGCAACTAGAGGAAGCAGGTTTGTGTGATTCAAGTGTTTTTTGTGATTCAAGCTTCGATTCACCGAGGAGGAGCACCGATAATGGGTGACTTCCACAGAAAGCTTCTGATATCGCGATGGGTTCGCAATAAGTTAGGCTTTCTTAATTAGATCAGGACACTTTTATCAGTGCTTATTATTTAAGCGCTGAAAAAAGGCATATTTATCAGTGCTAAAGAAAGCACTGATAAAGATTTATTTTATCAGTGCTAATTTCTTAAGCGCTGATAAAGGATTTATAATAATAATTATAAATAAAAAAATTGTAAATATATATATATATACTTAATAAATATATATAAATATAAATATAGTAAATATATTCCTTATTCAAATATATTTTTTATAATTTATAATTATTTAAATATATAATTACTTATTTATAATTATATAAATATTTTAAAAAGATAATATTTATATCATTATATATATTTATATATATTTATATATTTATATAATTATATATATATTTAATATATATATATAAATATAAATATAGTAAATATATTCATTATTTATTTAAATTTATTATAAATTTAATAATTATATATTTATTTATTTATTTATAATTATATAAATACTTTAAAAAAATATTTATTTATTTATAATTATTAATATATAATTTTATAAATATAGTATGTACTTTTTAAAATATATTTATTTATGAATATATTTTTTTATAAATATTTTTTTACAAATATTTTTTTATCATTATTAATAAATATCTAATTTTAAGTGAATGTCTGTTAAAAATGAGTGAAATTGAATAAATTAAAAATATGTATACTTTAATAATATTGAAAAAATGGATAAGTTGTGCGTGCGTGCATTGTATATAAAAATACATTAATTATGTATATTTGAAATCAATATAAAACACATTTGATCTGTGTTAAATTGAAAAATCAAACAACATTCAATTATATATCCATTACTCTATGCAATTAGTCAATATTTTTAATTCCTATTAATTTTTAATTATAAACCATTATTCACTAAATATATGACTATTTAATGTAAAGATCATAAATATTTTGTAATATATAAATCATATTTATATAAATTAGTATATATATCTATATATTTAATATATACTATTTATTAACATTACCAATAACCATCTAATTAATAAAATGTTTAATATTCTTCTCAATTTACTTATTTTTAATTTTAATTTGTTTAATTTTCAGTTCGCATATCAATATATTTAATACATACTATTTATTAGTATTTATAATTTATATATAGTATAATCAATTTATTCATTTTTATAAATAAGTATTTAATTAATAAAATTTGTAATATTTTTTTAATAAACTCAGTTTTTATTTTTTATTTTTTTTATTTTTTTATTTTTTTTATTCGGACCTTTATCAGCACTAAAAATACACTGATAAAGAAATCCTTTATGAGAGCTAAAAATATAGTGCTGATAAAGGGTACCCTTTATCAGCGATAAAAATAAAACACTGATAAAGGGTAACCTTTATCAGTGCTAAAAATAAAATGCTGATAAAGGGTACCCTTTATCAATGCTAAAAATAAAGTGCTGATAAATTGTTGAATTAATCAGTTCTTTCTTTAGCGCTGATAAAGATGTCATTTATCAGTGCTTTTTTCTAGCGCTAATAAATACCAGCATTGTTAAACACTAGTTTTTTAGTAGTGTAATCATTGGGACTTCTTCTCGTAAAGTTATCACTTGGTGATCTATAATAGTGAGATCAAGAGGACAAACCCGCCAATAGGAACACCATTTGTTTTGGGCGTCATTAGTTGTTCCTATCTATGAACATGTGTTTTGATATCCCGGCCCGATATCATTACCATTGTATTCCATTTTGATCGTATACTTTGATGTAATACAAAAACTATGATAATTAAATCGTGGAGAGTTAGCTTGTGTTGGGTGCATCATTAGTGGTATGACATTGGTTGAATGGTTAAGAAAGGATTTGTGGATTTTGGGTTGAGGAAGTAATATATCTCTGGCCTTGTTGATTAGGATGTTAGTACCTTAATAAGTCCTTGTACAAGGTAGTTGAGGGTAAATCCATCTAGTTATATCAATAGATAATAAAGAAAAAAAAGGTGATGACACAAGTGTGCATTCTGCTTTATGAGATATGAAAGACAATGAGATTATAATATACCATGCATGTCCATGGGTTGGTTGTTATTTTTATGACTTTCCATACCTTTTTAGGGCCCTTTATGGGTTTCTATAATTTTCTCTTGGTGTGTGGATTTTATTCACTTCTATCAAGACAAGGTCCTAGAGGGTAACACACAATAGCGTATTCAAGAATTCGCTATGTTCAGTTGAATGGGTATATCAGACATGGTGGGCCCCTCCACAGGATATGAGTGTTGTCTAAGTTATAGATCATTGATAAATAAATAAATTCATTATTATTAAAGTAAATAATAATTGAGGTGAATTTATTTATTAAAAGTATTTATAAGTTAAGTAAATATGAGAAAATATTATTCAAACGAATATTATTTTAATATTCCAGGTTTGTTTAATATTAAGAGGGAATTATGAGTCGAGTTAATAACTTGGTTTTATCACATAATATATTTTATATATATTATAGGTATGTGATAAAATAATAAATAATATTAATGACACAATTTAGTTTGTCAATATTATTTATTTATTTCTTATTTAGTGGGTATTTCATTCCGGGGGTCGGAGAACCCTTTCTGGGTAATCTACTCACCCACTATATAAGCAGGAGAGGAGAAGCTCTTGGTGAAATATTCATTCACTAGGAATTATAGATTTTATACCCTACCACTTTTTGGAGAGAGAAATACTCTCCCTGATCACTGATCCAAACATGTCTTCTACGTATCGAAGGAAACAGATCGTGGTGATCATCACAACGTCAAAGGACTCCTCGGAACTCCGCGCTAGCACCTGGGTTCCGATGAACGGCGAGCACATAGATTTTTGAAGTACATGTGGATGATCTAGAGGGATCCTGTTATGGATCCTTCAAGCAGTGATCGCCGACTAAAAGCAGACATTGAGTGTTGCTTTAGTTTCAAAAAAGGTATGTTTTCAGTTTATGTTTTTTTTCTTATTTAATTTATGCAAGATCCTTAAGACCATACCAGGGATCAGATCATCGGTAACGATAAGTTTTGTTACTCTGATGATGAGAAATTTTAAAATACCCATCCCTCCACCTTCCCTGTGACCTCGATACCTTCAAAAAGGTCAACACACATCAGTGTGTACCAATTCTAAAAGATCTGTAAACCTTTCACCTTGACCACTGAATGGTGGTTTGTTATTCTTTCCTTATAGACAATAATGACATCTTTCAAGTAAATTTTTCTCCAAAGAGTCAAAATAACCACCTTAATATATCTTTTTAAAATGATTTTCTTTTATGTGACCAAGATGGTGATTCCATGACTGAGTATCATATGAGTCGTGCATATTAGTTTCATTATCAATTTCCAATATTTAGTTTTCAAAATTTAATGTATAAAGACTTTTATTCAACTGTTCCATATCATAACATATTTTATCTTCATAAAATAAAAAACCCCTTATTTCTAAATCTTAAAATAAACCCATTAATATCTAAATAAGAATTGCAAATAATGTTCTTGGTAACACTGGGCACATAATAACTATTTTTTAAAACCAAAATCAATCCTATCGGTAACGTGCGATGGTAGTATTTAATGTATATAGAATCCATCCTCTCTCCATTAGTATCTCATAGATCCACCTCATCCCTTATAATCTTCTACAATCTACTTGTTTCTTGTATTTGGATACAAATGTGAGCACCACATGCATTATCTAATACCCAACTTGTAAATATGGAAATATTACACACAATAACCAATGAACCTGAAGCTTCCCTTGCTTCTTTGGTTGGGTGAAATTCCTCTTATAGTGTCCCTTCTTGATACATGAAAAACATACTTCATCCTATTCATTTCCTTGCCTCTAGATCTTCTTCTTGTAGGGACAGTGCTCTGGAGTCTTAGACTTGGAATGAGTCTTCGACACCTTTTCCTTGTTCCTCTTCTTCTTATTCACTATAAGGATAATTGGTTTTTCATGCCCCATGTCTTTATCAACTTTGTAGATAAGAGTAAGAAGTTTTGATAGTGACTTCTCATTATTTCTCATATTATAATTTAAAATAAAACTAGAGAAGTTTTGGGGTAGTGAGGATGGAATGATATTTGTATGAAACTCATCAAGAATGTTAAAACCCAAGATTTTCAGGTGCTCAATGTATCCAATCATATTTACTACATGTGTCCTAGCTGGCATTGACTCTCCAATCTTGCATGTGAAAAGTTCATTGGAGATATCATATCTCTTTGATCCCTCCTTCTCTTGACAGAGATCATGAAGGTGAGAAACAATGTTATATGCATTAATATCCTCATATTGCTTTAAAATCTCATTGGACATGGAGGATAACATAAAATACTGAGCATTCATTGTGTCTTACACATGATTTACGTAGATATATACTTCTTCTTCACTATCCTATTTGTAAAGTGACTTAGGAAGTGGGTTTTCCGGTATGTATGATTTTCGTTCATAGCATAGTATAACGTGTAAGTGCTTATACTATTACTAGAAATTCAGGCCAGTGAGAAGGTTATCCTTCTATAGTATGTATTGTAGAGATATTATTGAAGTAGTTTGATTTTCTATTTTATATAAATTAAGATAAGATAATTAGTACTTTTTTGATTATAATATTAGATTAATAAATTTAAAATTAATTAAATTATTATTAATATCCCACTATTTTTTGAAACCTAATGCCCCTCACCACCAGAACTGAATTTTTTATTTTATTATCAATACAAATTACAAAGAAGCAAAAAAAATGGTGAAACAAATAATAGAGGTCTAAAATAGTGAATTCCCAGAGCATCTTCTCTTATAAAATTGTCCCCCTCATAAGGAAAGGACCTGAGGCTAAAGAAGTAGGAGATCCGCTCGCTTTGTGTCACCTTGGATTTCAATAATTCAGAAAATGTATTTTCTTCATGCCACATATATAGTATGTTCGTGTGATTGTTCATGATCCCCTTTCAACTTCTGATAGTATACACTATAGACCAAGGAATGGTTCCATTACCTTTAAGTGCATTATATATTGTTAAGGAGCCAGTTTCAACTGCTCCAAGAATAATATTCCTTTGGTTGCATAGCCTTAGGCCCATGAACATAGCCTGGTCTTTAGCTCTAAAATCTCTCACCATTAGTTTTAGAATATATTATCACTTATATATTTTATTGGAAATGATCCATATTCTCTTCTCATAACCTAGAATCGGGTCTGACAATCTATTTGAAGGGTTTTAGGTTGGCGTAACCTGTCAACTACATTAACTCATAGTTCCTTGATCTGTTGAGTGAACTCCCCTATCCTAAAATCTTTTTATAATATTTTCTTAACCTTTGTCCCATAGTTACACCAATTCCTTCTTGGGAAGTTAACCCTTGATGTAAACTAAGTTAAGTTAACCCAAAACTTCAAGATAAAATTTCCATGATAATTGAAAGCACTCCAACTTGGGTTGGCCAAGTATTTTGAACTTTGAGGTTGATTCTAACTTAATTATTGGAAGGCTAATCAAACTTAATATTTTAATTGAAATTTTTTTATCATTATTCATAAATCCCATTTTATCCTTTCACACTCCATGTTAATATTTAGTATATTTTAATTAGGTGATTAACTATGTATGATAAAACATTTACTCATAATCCTATAATATTTCATTCCATATTTCATGCTTGTTATTTAATTTATTAGGTGATCACACAGCATTCAAAAACATAAATAATTAACCATGAAACAAAAAAGAATAAAATATAAGTGGAGTGATCATGAGATTCTCTAATGGTTATTTTATCTGGTGGATGATAAACTAACTCTAAACCCTAGGAAAAACACCTTGAATCATAGATTAGTTTGTGTTGCAGTATTCTACCTTGTCACTTATGCATAGCCTCGATTGGTTTCACCTCAAATTCTTGACTCAAACTGCCTGCACTCACTTGGGAGCTTCATCCTTACGTAATCTTTGAATCACATGTGGGTGAGGGGATCCAATGGATTGGATAAAGGGGGTTTATATAAAAGTAACCATGAACACATAAACCCTTAAATAAGAAGGATGAGGGGATGACTCATAGGCCATAAATAATAATTTAACTATAATAAATTAAAATAAATCAATCACACATAAGGGATGGTCTAATTTCATGATCATCCACTCATCAAGCAACATGCATACATTTTAAATATTGTTATCAATAACTTCAATTCATTCTTTAATTAAGATAATGTGTCACAAATTAATCCAATTAATTTAATTTATCTTGATTCTATTCAAATATCATTAACTCACCATCATCTATAATTTTAAACAAAATTAATCTCATTTAAAATTTAATGTAGTACACAAGTGTACTTGGAGGAAACCTCATGTGTTCATCAAAATTTTAATGCAAAAATTAATTTAATATATAATTGTTAATCCTTTTACATGGTGTGTACTGTCGACTGAACAATACACAAAACACATAATCCATAGGTTTAATTATACATTTAATTCTTCTTTCTGTAAAAATTTGATAACACTTCCAGAAGTAGACTACACGGTGTGTACAAAAGTACAAAATATGTACTTGTCTTTTTCTCATGTCCACAACACATGCCTTGGGTCTAACCATGTTCCTTGCTATGGACAACCTTGAGCTACATGGTGTGTAGTCCAACTTACACAATGTGTAACCTCAGAGTTGCATGAAATTTCTATCCCTGGGCCATGTATCTGATACACAGCTTGTTGGGAAACCTTGTGTTCTCGTCTGTGAGAAGACAAGGACTACACTACGTGTAAGGTACTTACATGGCATTTAGTTCTATATGTAGTGTGTCAGTCTATGTGGATCCACATTCCAATTCTCTTTTGTTGGATCTTAGATCCTATTCGATCAGATCTATCCGACTTTTTCATGTGATACACATGTGAAAACAAAAGTACACAATGTGTATATAGGAAGTACATGCTTCGTACTATTATTTTGTCTAGGAAGAATCTTTGGAACCTTCATATGGTGTGAATCTAATGCTTCTTCATTTTTAATCATTAACCAATTACTGTTTTTGTTAGAGAGAATGAAGATAGAGATGATACGATGATGTCAGATATTAAAATGAATCGATATTAGTAAAATAAAATGAAAATGCATTCACTCAGTTAATGAATGATAAATAATTATAAATTAAACATGTGACCACTCTGATACCACTTGTAGGTTTCGGGCGTAGTAAAAGTGTCTTTTTATGTTATGATCAACTCATATTTTATTCATCAATTGTGTGTAATCATTTATTTACGTGATACAAACATCATGTCTAACAAAAAAATAGATTACTTGATGAGATTAAAATGCCAGAACCAAAAGAAAAGGATTTTCACATGAGATTTATAATTAATTTATGAGCATATATAGATTGTCTTAACTTGTAATTCCACTTTCATTGATGATCCGATTAATAAGATCTTATCATGTTGTCGTTGAGATATAAGATCCAACTACGGAATCCTTATAGTGGTGATCCAAACATGAATTGTAATCTATAAACAATTTCATAGAACCACCAAGAGTTAGCATGACCAATCATGATCATTTGCGTTGTCTGTGGTTGATCGTAGTAGAATTATTCTTGAGAGGAAAAACTCTTGATGATCTCTCAGTCACTTGAGAGAGATGGGAGATGAGCACTCTATATCTTTTTATCTCTCTCTAGGGCTTGAGAGGATCTCACTCTATCCGTTGTGCATACTAATTTTTTTTTAGGAAAGAGATATACTCAGATATTTATTTTAACAGGTTTACGGTTGAAAAATCACACACAATCCCTTTCCAAATTCCATAATTCTTAGTTAACCCCATGTCCAATAATAATAATATAAATATTATCATTAAAATATTGACATGTGAAATGCATAAATAATATAAATAAATATCATTTATTCCATTTCCAATCAGACTGTTAAATTTGGTTTGTTTTCCCTCATCCACTTTAATGATCCTTGAATAATAATTATTTATTAAATAAATATCACTACATTATTTTTCGATAAATATAATAAATATTATATTTTCAAAAATTTCAAACAAATATTTATTCTTATTATTTATCCCACTTATTATTTTGAATAACTTTTGATTAAATTATATCTATCAACCAAACTGAATAAATCTCACTTATTCTAACTTGTTAAATTCAATACTAGAATTTAAATGAGATTTTGAATTCACTTAGTGTGTAACCCTCTAGGCCTCTTTATTAGTGACATTATGCATAACTGCCTAAAGTCCAGGGTTAGCATATAACAACATGTGAAAGCATCCATATAGAAAGAATTTAATGTCACAATGATGTTCAACCTCTTATAAATGTTTACCGTATAATATAATCTCTTTATCACAATATCTAAAATAAATTAGGTTGAATACTGGTGTCATCAACCTATATGCTCGATGTATTTCTTTGACTTTTCAGAAATGAACACACCCATATAAAACCATAGCCCTAGATTTATTTAGGCGGTTTTATTCCCATCAAAGGGTTTGAAATACTAACTTTAATCAAGAGACAAAAGGGATAAATCCTTTCTCATGTTATCCATTAATGTTATATCACTCATGGTGTATCCAATGCATCTTACTTCACCACAAACATATGTTGTCATAATTTTCATAAATACATCAAAGTACATGAGTCATGATATCTATTAATGATAATATTAAAGTCTAAGGATCAATACACATGTTCATAGATGAAAACATATAATGACACATGAAAATATAGATTTCCTATTTACGGTTTTATTCTCATAACCTCTTATATTGAATATTACCAAGGGAGAATATCATGAGAAGGTTTCTCAATGTCTTATGAGCCTCCTACCCCTGATAACCTATATTTTCCATGTCCCTTCAAACAATATCATCTGACCATTGAACAAGGTTCAATAATAATGTCATGGAACATCTAGAGTCTCATTATAGTGTAGAAATTCTATGTATTTTAGTGAGACATATATTCTAAGGAAACCATCACATAAAAATATTATACAGAAGAACAATTGTGATGTGATAAAAAACTTATTTAATAAGAAGAAACCTGTAATAAAAAAACTATATAAGCTGGTACTAGGGCACCAAATCTAACACATGATACCCTAAAATGATGGATATGGATGAGATATTGATATACATACTTTTACTTATGTCAACACAAGATGTTCTACCCAAGCATAGGTTGGGGTGGGAAGGGTTGTGACCCATCCCACATTAGGATCAGCCAGATTCTATATACATACATGGGAGGAATGAGAGCACATTACATAAAATGTTAGAGGGTGAAAGCGGAAAACCAATGAGAAAGTGGTTGTGGAATTCCTATTATCATATTCTTATAATATTAAATTATTAAATTGTGTGAAATACTTGGTGATTGGGCCTTGGTGAGTGGACCTTTGTGAGGCTGAGAATGGGTGGTTGACTTTGTAGGTTCTTGTTGGTTATACTGCTAGTTCACTAAGGCATTAGTATGATTTTTTCACTTTTTCACAAGAGGTCCTGAGGAGGGACCTACTAAATATACATGTTATTCTAACCCCTATATATATATATATATAAACTATTTTTCATGTGATCAAGAGGTATTTGGTGACCAAGATGGATTTTACTAGCTTAGAGCGATGAGTTATTATTGGTGGTTCTACCTAGGAGCCTTTTGGTACTTTATTTCGGGTGACTACTTATTGTATTTTAATGCGTTGTGGGATTATATTGTTTTTGGAATATTTGTTTATTTTATATAATGTAGTTTTGATTGTTGGTTTACATATTATCTCTTGTCCTTAACTTCATATATAGATGTTAATGCTTCTCATTGTGTGTTTCATACCCTTGGTGCTATTTTTTAACCTGTGGCTTATTGATGTCAGGCTTCAGGGGTCACTCTCTCTATTCATTTTCGGCCCAAGTGGGTACCCAAGGAGGGGGGTTGTGATAGAGTGGTATCAAATCTAATGGTTGAGAGATATAGGATGAAGCTTAGGTAATTGGCATTGTTGGATTGGTAAGGAAATAACATCAATTGAACTTAGTATGTGGTGTATGCAAGGGAGATTAACTAGGAAATGAGATTTTAGGGGTCCCATGATCATATGCAAGGACATTAATATTACATAACATACTAAGTGAAGTGATACTGCTTGTAGGGTAGATATCTAAGATAGGTACATGCATCATGATTGGTTGCGTTTGTGTTTGAACTAGAGTATTTTTGGGTAAAATTAACTAAATCTAAATAATTGAAATTGTTTAACTAAATTATATACCATCAGGCTTAGGGATTTATATTTTCTTGTAGAGATGTTTACTGATCATTTTCCTTGCATAGTACATGTTGGTGAGGTTCAATAGGTTGATTTAGTTGACCGTCGGAGGGTCAGTCCAGTGGAGGAGGATGAGTTTTGGAGATCGCGTTCAGCCTGATTCGTGCTTGGGTTGAGTATTGGGTTCCACTAGAGGTTAGTTAAGATAGAGTATCCCACCAATGGTGGATGTTGTGTCTCAGAGAGTGAAAGGAATTAAATGTCTCATGGATTAATTTTTAGGAGTCTTTTTTGGAGTTTACATCTTTGACGACGAGGGAGGCGAAGTGGAAGGAGTTGATCTCCCTCAATTATGGGATCCTGAGTGTGATAGATCTTGATATTAGGTTCAAGGACCTTATTTATTTCATCCTTAACCTTTTTCTTAATGACGAATTTAAAGGGTAGTGTATCAAGGAGGTGTTGTTCCCAATTATTATATTTTTAGTGCCACTTCATTTACATTTCCTATGTACTTGGAGGTGAAAAATATGACTATGGGGATCGAGAGGATGCATTGGTAGGGATTATTACCTTGAGAGGGAGGCCAACAGAGTCACGATGAGTAAATATTTGGGTTGAGGATCTTGGACTTTGATTCATTTTTCTAGGTCTAACAGTTCTAAATCATCTATTAGGAGCTCCCCAATGGTGTTTCGTGATTTTGGAGGCTATTAACATCAATGTTCATAATGTCTAACAACCTAGAGAGTTCAGTATGGTATGGGTGGTCAAGTTCCCTTCCACCCTCAGTAGCAGCTTCCTCAAAGGTAGTTCCAGTAGCCAAGGCTACCAGCATATCTTCAGCAGCAGGGTCAGTGGGCTTATGTTCCTCCAAGTAGCAAAAAATATGATAAGGGCCAAACTCATGATGTTCCTCACCCATAGGGACCTAGATAATAATGTGTTCATGGAGGTAGTCATCAGAAAGGAGGCTAAGGATCTGGGCATGGGAAATTTTATTCCATTGGAGTGTCAGTGCCATAGGGTCCAGAGACCATTCAAGGTACTATTTTCTTGTAGTCTATGTTGATTTATTCCTTATTTTATTTAGGATCATTACAATCATTCACCTATATTTCCTTAGTCCTTATTGTGGGATTAAATCTTGAGAGACTTAAAATTCCTCTAGTGTTGACTACGTCGGTCGGAGGTCAGTAAAATTTGTTTAATGTGTGTCAGGCTTGTGAATTAATGCTAGGGAAGAATCATCCATTTGGGTATTTCTTCCTACTAAAGATGTAACCATAGGATATCATTTTCAACATAGATTGGATATGTTCTATGTGTGTGGTTATATATTTATTCTAAAGGTGGATTACATTATGTAGTGTGGAGGGTAAACATGTGGTATTTGATAGCGAATGAGATTATCAAATGGGTCATAGGTGATCAGAGTCATTTTCATAGCTAGTAATTTTGACCTTGGACTCGGAGAGAGATCAGGTAGTGGAGTTTCATAAAGGTTTTTGATGATTATCAAGATGTTTCCCCTGAGGAAGTAGATATTCTACCCCCTCTACGTGAAATCAAGTTTTAGATAACATGATAACTAGGTGATTCATTGATTTCAATGATTCAATATCAAATGATACCTTCTATAATGTGGTAATTAAGGATTCGGATTTATTATTTGATTCAGAAGAGATTCATCTGACCCGGTGTATATTGTTTTCCAAGAAGGAAGATGGTGGATTGAGGTTGTGTGTGGACTTCCAGAGATTTAACTAAGTGATGATTGAGAACTACTATCCCCTTATAAGGATAGATGACTTGTTTGACTAGTTGAAGGGAGATATCTATTTTTGGTGATAGTATGGACACTTAGAGTTCTTTTTCATGCTATTTAGTGTCACAAATTAACCCATTGTTCTTATGGGACTCATTAATTCTATGTTCTATGATTTATTAGCCAGTTCATAGTTGTGTTCACTGACGACATTCTCATATACTTGAAGTTAGAAGAGGAGTATGCATAACACTTGAGAGTCATCTTAAAAACTCTATAACATAACTGAATATATGAGAAGAGATCCAAGTTAAAGTTTTGGATGTGAAATGTGAACTTCCTTGGGCATGTGGTGTCTCTATGAGGAGTGATAAGTGGATTCATTTAATTTTGAAGTAGTTGTTTCTTGGGAAGCACCCAAGAATGTGGAATAGGTCTGTATCTTCTTAGGTCTAACAAAATTTTATCAAAAGTTTGTGAATTATTTATCTTGAGTTGTGGCCTCATTTAAATCTTTGACCCAAAATGAGTATACCTTCACTTGGACTAATCAGCATCGGGAAAATCTTGACTACCTGAAGAAGCATTTGATCGGTGCTCTCACTCTCTAACTGTGAGAGGAAGGGGTGATGTTTGTGGTATTTTGAGATGATTCCCATCTAGGTTTGGGGTGTGTTTTGATGTAGTAGAGGGTAGTGTTCTCCTATGGTTCTAGTCAGTTATGTCCCCATGAGCGTAACTATTCCACCCATGACCTTGAGTTAGCAGTAGTGGTCTTCTCCCTAAATTTGTGGTGACATTACCTCATTGGATATCACTTTGTGGTCTTCAAGGATCAAAATAGTTTGAGGTATGTCTTATCTCAATGGTACCTAAAACTATTCTAAAGGATTTGGATGGAATTTCTCTATGGGACTATTACATTGAGATCTCCTACAACCCAAGGAAAAGGGAAATGTGGTTGCTGACATGTTGATTTGGAAGTCGCAAGGAGATATTTGAGAATTTGAGGATGCTTAGATAGGAATGAGGGGGATATCATATATGCACCTTGGTGCAAAGGAGGTTGATTATAGAGGATGTTTGTATCAGTTTTTGTGTCATCCTCGACACCACCATGCATATAAACATTCATCCTACCATCTCAGGCATCAACTGCTACCACAAACCCAGGAAACCTTTCCCATATCTCATCAAACCATCACTCATCCCAGGCTCACATCACATCACATAATAAGGATCCCCATCTATATAAATTACACAAGGTTTCAAGAAAACAACAAACAACCAATAGGGTATTTAGGCCCTAAAAATAGGGCATCAAACCTTCATAAGAAAACATGCTTTCTTGGACCCAAACAATTATCTTTATCAAACAAATGATTATTTATATATTTAATTAATCGATTAATTTATCACTGGTTACAACCACAAGAAATGTAAGACATCATATATAAATGGATTTGAATTATTTAAACATGCTCTAAGTATAACATATGATTTCATCAATTACAATAAGAATAATAAAAAAATCAACATGACACTTTATTATTTATCCAACAAGCATTACTGACTTTACATTCCTTACTCAATTTCCAAAAACAAAAAACATGTTGAACCATAACATAAACATAGATATCACACTAATTATAAAAAAAGATTCAAACCATTAACACGGCATAAACACATGTGATCATTACAACCTGAACTAATTCTTTATTTAATTCAGGTTTAATATTCATTAGGTTTAATTCCACCACTACCCAAAGATATAAAACATGAAAACTTATAATTTTACATAAAAATAAGTAGAATCAATAAATCCTCTACCTCATAGATTTCAACATTATTTAAATACGAACAGAACAACAATGCAGATCTCTGATCACCTCTCTTTCAAGTAATCTATAGGCCTCTAAGGGCTCTACGCCACAACTGTTCCAAAAAAATCAAAATAACTCCATGAAATATAATAAGATCAACTACCATGGAATTACAAGGTAACACTAGAGGAAACAAATTCAAACAAAGAATAAACTATAAGAAAAAGATGGAAAATCACCTTGGATCTCCACAGATCGATCTCTGAAAGCTTGGGATCAACCCTAATTGAAAGGGATTCAAAATACCTTGAAAAATAACCTCTGGTCACTTAGGGTTTGCAAGAAACTAGAGAGTTTTGAGAGAAAATGAGGGTGTAATGGAATTTATAGGCACACTACCAAATATGGATTCCCAAATTGAATGGTTCATTCACATTATTAATAGATCAAGTTTTAAGACTCAATAAAAAATGTGTTTCCTAGATCCAATAAACTTGGATAAATTCACACTATGAAATTCATGTTCATGTCATGGGTTTTTAGGGATAGATTCATCAAATATTATCCTTTTCCTTTTCATATTGTGAACCAACAGTTCATTTTCTGAATCGAACCCTGTAAACCACCATTTTTCAGGCTTTGAATCATCATTTTGGTTATGAACTACTCACTCATATCATGAACTATAGTTCACATTGTGAATTCCTCCCACTTCCACAATTCATCTCCCAAACTCCACCAAATCCACCAAACTCTCACAAGATTCCTCTAAGTACCTCAAATCTCACAAACAGATAAAGAATTAGTGGCTAAAAATTTTATGACCCCCACACATCGACCGTGAGGTTTATCAATGAAGAATGCATAAAATTGAAGAAAACGGTCAATAACAATATTAGTTAAACAATTGTGATTATCGTTAAGGATGAAATAAGATATGAATGAGGATTAATCACATAAAATTATTCACATTAATTATAATGGATATATAAACATAAAATTTGGAGAAAATAATCCACAAAGAATGGGGAACGAGTTTATAAAATGAGAATAAATAACCTACCTCTATGGCATAAAAGTTGAAGCTTCATAGTTTAGGTTTTCTTTATAGATTCATTAGCTCATCACCCATAAACACACATGAAAAACTCCTTTGACTCTTAATATTTTATAATAACTGTTATAACTAACCTTAGGTGATGATGTTTAAGAATAAATTTATAGTTGATGATTAGTTAAATATATCAAATAATATTAAAGACTTGAAATATCCTAGTTTGAGGCTCGGAACCCAAACATGTTAATTATACCACTCCTATATAACACCCCCATACCAGACACAACTGAAATGTCCAAATTTACACACAGGGGTATATTTAGGTGATAGTAATATTCACATGCACTAAATAAGTATTTATTTATTAAATACATATTAAATATCCCCTGAAATTCAATAATCTCATAATCTCACTAAAAATCATTCTAGGGGTAAACACCATGACCTGAGATTCAAAGAGTAATAAAAAATAATTTACTTGGGTAAATTTACCATTTTACCCTTTTGAATGTTCAAGGATCTAAAACTCAACATTAAATTAGGTCCTAATTAAGAAAAACATGGGTTATTATAAAATCATCATCTTTATTTGGAGTTGAATCTTTTGGAACATATTCAAAAATAGACTTTAAGGTGGAAAATATTTATAGGACATTGAATAAAAATTTCATATCATAATTTCAATGAGATAAACTATCATCGTAGAATTAATATAGTTTCACCATGTCATGATTCATCACTTTAATGAATTATAATCCATATTTAGGGTTTTTCGGTATCTAAACCCCTTCAATCATTGATGTTTGTTGTTACAGAACACAAGAGAAGAGATAAAATGTCATTGAAGTGTGAATAAATTCACTATATAAAAGTGTTTTTTTCACCCATATGATCTCAATAAAAATATATCTAGATGATGCAATAAGACACAAATCATCTCATAAAATAATTTATAAAGTACCTCTCTACAAATATTGCATATTTCATAGATCTAGTGAAGAAGGGAATTGTTTTGAATAATCTATACTATTATAAAAACTCAATATTTTAAAAAAATTATTAGGCTATAATTAACCCAACCATGATGTGAATTAATCTAAATGTTAATTGAAAAAATATACTCTTTAATTTAAAATTTTCAACTTTTATATTCCAACCTTGAAATCCAACCAACACAACTAATCATTATATTATTCATTTCTAAATTTTTTTTTGTGTGTGTGTACTTCTACTAATATATATTCAAATAATTTTTAAAAAATATTTTATTAAACATACATCTATTATAAAAATAACACTTCTCAATACCCTTATTTATAAAAGAGATACATTGAAAGTTTTTACAAAAACTTTCACTTCTTATTTAGTAAGATAGAAAGTAGAAATTGGGAACAAAAAAAGAAATGAGAAAACCCAAAAATCATGTTTCCAGAAACTCATTTTTGTGGATACCTAAATTCCATAAAATGAAGGAATTTGGTTGGAAATTCCTTTTATTCAAGGGAATCAAAAATAATTTCCAAAAATTATAATACCCTGTGGATTTCTAGGTTATTATTTTTTAGAAGTTTGAGTTTTTATTTTGTGAGAAATTCATTTTGAGATTTGGTAATTAGAATGAAATTATGAGATTTTGGAAATCCTAAAAAGGTGATTTGGATGGGGTTAAAAACATGGGGGATGCCCAGGGTTTCAGGAGAGAATCAGAGAGGAGTCGGAGTGGCTGGGTTGCAAGGAGTTGTTATATGCCATTCATGTTGTGAAGTAGGAATTCACAGTGTGAAATATCAGGGAAAGGGGGTAGGGGTCCCCTGTCTGGGTGGTTCATAGCATCCACCATGTTCCCACCATGAAAATTTAGGGTTTCTAAAAAGGGTGGATCAACCCCCTTGTTATTGGTATACGAGCACGCATGGGAGGGGTTGGATGATCGAACCTCCCCTTCCTTCAATTCCCCCTTGAGAAAGGATGATTTTGGTGATGATTTTATAGAAATTTATGGTAATTATCTTCCTATATAGTTCTTTGATTTTATTTCTAGTGGATAGATATAATATTGGTCCGATTTTGGTTAGGATTCAATTTTGATTCCACTAGAGCATGGTGGAATCAGCCGAAATTAAAGGGTATTTCATGTGTAGTGGCTAGTGGAGGACCTGGGAGGTGGATTGTATTCCGTTAATCATTATTTTGGTTCAAGTATCCCATTTTCCTATTTTATTTAGGGGTTTTTTGTGGAATTGGATAAAATTTGCATTTAACCGGGCATTTCATGTTAGGGATTTTTTCCAAGATGGTGTTGGGGGTGTGCCACGAACCTTTTAGGTGTGGTTGGTTGAAATTTTGGTGCGGAAGGAGTGCTTGGAGCCCAGGTGGTGGTATTATCTTGGATGAGTTGTAGACTGGATTTTCCAGGGCTTGAAAGACCTTGGTAAAGATGGTAAATCCTTGATGGAGGTAGGTGGTCCCTTTAATACATAGTCGTGTTCATTTTTATAGATGATTTCCTACTATGTGCATGTTTCATGGGTTCAGATAGAACGAGTAGGAATAAAGAGTGTATAAGGAGAAGAGATAAGATGATGTCGAGTCTCATATGCTTAGGATAAGTGGTCATTATCACTTGGGTAAGTTGGAATTTCCCAACGACGGTTTTGATAAGGGGATAGAGTGATGTTTGAGCTGATGTGAGGAATTGGGTAGATCTCAGGGTACTATGTGAGATTTGAGTATCCTAGGATGGTTTCCCTAGGTCTATTTAGATGGGTACGAGAGGCTTAGGCCTATTGATGACAGGTGGTATGGTCGTACATCTCAGCCTTAGTGAGTGACACCCTTCTGAGGGTGGGTTATGACTTGGTCAAAATTATGAGCAAGATGAGTCCTTTGGGGATAGAAGGGATGTTATAGATATGGATTTCTTCTGCATGATAGGCTAAGACATCTCCCTTGGGAGATGTGAGATGATACCTAAATGTTGGGTCACAGGAGTTATTCAAGACTTGGCATTGGGATTCTAATGGGTTTAGAGTGAGATGTCTTGGAGTGGTCATTGGGTAGCAAGACCATGAGTGTTTTGTATTTTCAATGAGGTTGGACTAGACCTTTAGGTCTGGGTTAGGATGAGATTTTAGGATATGGTGTCTCTATGGGTTGATAGGTTTGATCTGGTAACAATGATCAGAGACTGTTAAGGGTCTTGAGGAACCAATATTTTCCCCAATTGGTGAGTTGTGACGTTTTCATTGTGAAGGGATAGGTCTCGAGTGACTAGTACCCAATGCATAGGGATTTTTTTATGGCCTGGTTAGCACGTGATCTCCAAGGCGCTTATGTGACATGTTTATTTTTCAATGTTCATACATGTATATGATGGAATATACCAAGGGATCTTGGTGAGACCTTGTTGAGATGTATTTCTCACACCCTGTATGGGAACCTCAGTGTGCGTGAAAACCTTATGTATACTTTCAAGTTGAGCATATGACATGTAGTGGATTGAGATGGAGTGGCTTGAGTGTATGTGGAGATATAGTGTGTGGGGCTCGAGGATGGTAGTAGGTCCAATATACATGTGTTGTATTTTTGGTTTATTTTGTATTAGAATAATTCTAGTGGATGATTAGTGTATGTATTATTGTATGATTCTACATGGCACATTTGATATAGAATTTTGTTTATTTATTTCTTCATACTCTGATGTTTGTGATGGATATTTTGGTTATTTCTATAGTGTTGTATGACTCTAATTCAAGGTAATAGTCTCTCCATTGTATAGATTAGGCACTCATCATTGGTCAAAATCCTTTTGCATATGGGGAGGTGCACTAGAGGTCTTGTGGTGTCACCAGTCTAGAAACTGATGAGTCACCCAGGGCTGGGGCATTAAAAAATGGTATCATAGCTTTTGTTTTGTTTTACTATTTGAAGTGATAATAAACATGTGATTTAAGGATGTTTCAAAACTTGTGATAAACCTCAAACTGGTGAGTCATGAACACATATCTAGTGGGAAATCTTGGTTACTAGGGTATGAGATTGTTAATCTTTCTTTTCATAGTTATGATTAAGATTTTTATTGAATATAAGGTGTTTATTAGAGATATTATTTATGATTCTTTCTCTTGTTCCATTGGAAATAGGCCCGTGGATATGCATCATGATAGGAATATAGGAATCACATGACATACGTGTGTTTTCCTATGATTGGATTTTCTAATGATAGGGTTCAGCTATTTAAAGTGTCAATAATAACTTATATAGTTTTTTCCATATAAATTGGGTAAGTTGGAATCACCCGATGACTGTATCTCTAAGGGGGAAAAGTGGCGATTGAGATTCTATGAGGACTTGGGTAAGTTTCGGGGTACTATGTGAGATGTGGGTATCCTGGGATGGTTTTCTTAGGTCTAGTTAGATGGGTATATGAGGCTTAGTCCTGGTGATGATGGTTGTAAGGTCATTACATCTCATCCTTGGTGAGAGACACCTTTATGAGGGTGTGTTGTAACTTGGTGAGCATTGTGAACAGGATGAGTCCTTTGGTACTAGATGGGGTGTGATAGAGAGGGATTTCCTATATAGGATGGGCTAAGACATATACTTTAGGATATGTGAGATGAGACTGATGTGTGGGTCATGGGAGTTGTTTGGAACTTGGTATTGGTATGCCAAGGGGTTTAGAGCGAGATGGCTTGGGATAGTCCCTGGGTAGCGAGATAAGGAGTGTTGTAGGTTTTTGATGAGGTTACACTAGACCTTGAGGTTTGGGTTGGGATAATACTTCAGGAAGTGGTGTCATAGTGGGGTGATGGGTTTGAGCTAGTGCTGATGAGTAGAGATTGTGATTATTCTAAAGGACCTAGTGGATTCCCTGACGGGAAAGTTATGATGTGTTTATGATAAGGGGATATGTCTTAAACAACTAACTCCCTGTGATCAGCTTTTGAGTGGTGTGATGGGTTGTGAGACCTATGTAATCTTGTATGTCCATATGATGGACCTTTCCATGAGAGGCTTGGGTCATGTTATGGACCTTTACTTATGAGTCTTGGGTTGTGTGCTTGATGTAACCACCCTTGAGTTGGTAGGGATGGGTCGGTGCACTTGATGTGACCTTCATTGAGTCCATAGGTATGGGTCGGTTTGTTTGATGTGACCTCACTTAAGTTAGTGGGGATGGGTCGGTGTACTTGATGTGACATTCCTTGGGTGTGTGGGTATGGATCAGTTTATATGGTAGACCTTGACTATAATGATTTATAACTTTAACATCCCATAATTACATGATTTATAACAAGGGTTTCACTTTATTACATATCAAGGAACTTTTTGGTTTAGAGTTTTATAAAATTATGAAAAACTCTTACATATAAAACCCTTACAATAAAAACTGGACACTTTTTACTCAATATCCATTATTTATACAAAAATAAGATTCTTAAATTTAAATTATTGTTTCGTTCAAAATACATTCTCTTATTTTAAGATGAATCCTCATAATAAAAATATGGTCCTTTTTATAGTTATTACTCATCCTTATTCCCTATAAAAAACATTTTAAAACTTGGGATGAGCACAAAAATCTTAGTAAGTGATATAAAAATAAAGAAATTTGTTAGTCCATTTTGATAATCATGAAATCTCATAAGAAATTTTTCCCTTTTTACATAATAAACTTTGAGATCAAATATTAATTTTATTACTCATTAAATAAGATTAATTTCCCAAATATTTTCATAAAATATCTTATAAAAAATCATAAAGGGAAAAAATTATAATCATGAGGGTTTTTTTCAAACATGGGTACTCATGAAAACATTTTCTTGAAAAACATACTTTCCACCCTTGAAAGGGGAATAATACTTCTTTTAAACATAAACTAATTAACTTAATTTATAAAATAAAAATAATTATATGAAAACTCATTTGAAATCATAGAATAGTCATGTAGGTACATTGGGACATCATCTTCATATCACTCCTACAATCACTCTTACAAATGAAACAATCTATTGATTAATTCCAACATATATTCTCCAGAGAATTTAATCATTACCCAATGCATTAGAAAACTATATTGGGAACACCTATAATCATAAAAAATTTCCTAGAACTATAAAATACATAAAACACATTGAATATTTCATTTCCATTATAAAATATCATAAAACATTCTATTCAACATATATATAGAAAAACTTTCGGGATCCTTGTAAAAATAAGGATAAAAAACCTTTTTGAAAACTCTTAAAATAAAAATTCTCATAAGAATGAGAAATATGATATTATTTTTAAAACAAATTAAAATTGTATAGGAATATTCTTAAAGAACAATGAACATGATGGTGATAAATTCTTCTCATATCATATATGTTAAAAAAATCCTTTCACGCTTTTGTAAAAATGTCAAGAATAAACTGCTCAGAAAATATTAAAAAGACTTATTTTAAAACCTTCATAGATAACTTAAAACATGGTTTAAAATTACTTTAAACATAAATTTCATCATATTATTAACACTCCTGAAAACATTTTAAAGAACATGGTTATGAAGGAAAAAGAGAATAAAAAACTTTAAAACTTTAAAAATAATATTTTAAAGAAAAACCTCTTACCTCAAGTATGAATCGACATGTACATACTTTAATTCCTATATAATAAAATTATATTAATTATTTACTCAATTAATAAAAAAATAGGTTTATTAACTTATTATTATCCATTTTATTTCATTTATTATCATTTATTATATAGTTACTAAACCAATCAAGTTCATATCGGGCATTTGCTTTGTAATCCAAAAACAAATTCGGTATATTGATCATGGTCAAAGGAATCATTATTACATAATATAAAAAATATTAATCATGAAATAATTATCATTTGTATACATTAAATGAAATTTTAGAATCAGTCATGAAAGTCATACACGAAAAATGAATCACATCACTTTGTGGAGGTGGTAATCCACAAGTACACACGAGCGATATTGTCATTTTCCAATGAAAGGAAGGGTAAGAAATTAATTAAAATAATATATTTTAAGAATAATTATTATTTAATTAATATTATATATATTCATTGAATTTATCATACTAACTATCCTTGTGAGTTGGTGATGAAAAATAAAACACATCGCTTCGAGGGGGTGGTAGTTTACAAGTACGCACAAGCGATGTTTTCATTTCCCATAGGATGTAAAAGGATATGAAAAAGGGTTGTTACATCAAAAAAATAAAATTATATTATATGTAATATACTTATTTTATAATATCATAATGTTCATAGAATATTTGGATGAGTTTAATAATAGATAAATATGAAAACACTCAGTTAAGAGTTATACCTCTTCTTTGGAAAACCTCTTCTGGATTACACATTAAACCTTATAGGTTGGTATTTTCGTGATATAGGGACCTCTAATACATGTTTAGGGATTTTTGGAAGGTATATGGGTAGGTATTGGTTGATATAAATAGCTCAAAGTATGTGAATAATATAGGAGAGTAAGTTCCCATTTATAAGTGAGGGGAGTGATACTCCTGTAATTTTTTAATGTTTTAAAATAATATAAAGTATTATTCATGGGAAAGTGGACCTAAATATATAAGATTTAAAATATAATATGATAAGGGTTAAAATATTATCATCCAATAAGATATATGATGAGATTTTGTGACCTTTTCACTTAGTTTTAACCTTAATTAACTTGTTTTACCCTTTACCATGATGACGACTTTTTTCCATGATTATTATTCATTATGAAAAAAAATGAAATTGACCTCATTTATAAATTTAAAACTAATAATTACAAATATAAAATCCATTTTCATGATTTAATTTGTATAAGTAGTTTAAATTAATTTTAATATAGTGTGAAAAACACAATGAAAAACTGCTTTTTAGCATTTTTAAGCCTACAAATGAATTTATACCAAAATCAAGCATAATTTTGATTCATATCAAATTAATTGGATTGTTTTTATTAAAATTGGACTAATTTTAATTTAAAAATAATCCAAATTATAATGATATAATTTAAATACTTGAAAATAAATGACAGTTTTTATAAAAATATGTAATTTTCACTATTCACCAAAAATCGATATTTTCAAAAAAAATCCCAAAAAATCACCCTATTATATATTTTATACGATAATATAAAAAATTAAGTCCATTTTATCCAATTTAATTTCTATAACTTAGAAATTTAACATTTAAATAAAATCATATAATACATGGAAAACACTTAGAATAAAACTATTTCTTTTTCGATTTAAAAAATCATATAAAATTATTGTAAACAATGTGAATCCATAAAATCTAGAAATTAATATTAATAAGACATAAAATTTATCTATTATTATCATTACTTTGGTCAAAACATTCTTCCCTCTTTAAATAAATTATTTCCTATCAATTTTATTCACCACTTAAATAAGTGGGGATATTTTTCACTCATAGATTTTTCAGGTTCTCATGTTTCTTCCTCAATCATGTGGTTCTTCCACAAAACTTTAACCATCCAATTTAACTTATTATGAAACACCATATCTCTGGGATCTAGAATATGCACTATCTTTTTCTCATAAGAAATATTCTCTTCCAAGAGTACCACTATAGGGATCAAAACATGAGTTTCATCAGGTATATATTTCCTTAACAAAAAACATGAAACGCATCATGTACCTAAGATAAACTCTGAGGTAGGAATACTCAATGATAACCTAATCTAACTTTCTACACAATTTCATAAGAACCAATAAACTATGGTCTTAACTTTCCTTTCTTTCTAAAACACATAACACCTTTATAATGAGATGTTTTAATAAATACGTGATTGTCTACCTCAAATGAAAGATCTTTACTCATATTATCTACATAACTATTCCACCTACTCTGAGCTTCCCTGATGTGATACTGAATTATCTTTACCTTCTCAACCATTTAGTCTACTCATTATGTTCCCAAAAACTTTCTTTCACCAAATTCATCCTAACATGTTTGAGTCTCACACTGATTTCCATATAATGCTTTAAAAGGTGTCATCTGTATAATTGAATGAAAACTATTATTATAAGAAAATTACACTGAAGATAATTTTTGATCCTAACTTCCCTAATAATCTAATGATTAATCCCAAATCACATCCTCAAAATATTGAATTTTTTTCTCCAACTATCCATCAAGTTGAGGATGAAAAGTTGTACTAAAATTTAATTCATTACCCAATGAATTTTGAAGTCCTTTACAAAACTTAGAGTTAAATCTGGGATCATGATCAGATACTATAGAGATAGGGACTCCATATAATATGAATGTCTCTTTAAGGTAGAGTCTAGAAAGCTAATTCAAAGACATATTATTCCAAATAGAAAGAAAAATATTAAATTTAGATAATCGATCGACAATAACCAAAATTGAATTATTACATAAATATTTCTTTGGTAATCCCACCAAAAAATCCATGGATATATTATATCATTTACATTCAGGCACTGGAAATAGTCGAAGTATTCCCTTCGGTAGTCGTCACTCAGCTTTAACCTATTGACAAGTCAAACAATTAAATGTAAAATCGATAATATCCTTCTTTATCTCTTCCCGCCAATAATATTCCTGAAGTTCTCTGTACATCTTAGTGATTCTATGATGAATAGAAAATGAAGATCTATAAGCTTTAATCCATAATTCCTTCTTCAAATATGATCACTTGGAATAGAAAACTTCTTTCCAAATCTCATAATATCTTTTTTTTTCAATGTTAAATTTAGGAAACTTAAACTTATTAACCAACTCTACTCTTTCTCTTAAACCTTGATTTTCATTCTAATTATGCTCACTAAAACATAAACCAAAAGAGCATAAGTTCCTGCATGTATAATTTCTCATCCAACATTCATTAAATCATTTACCAAAGGATCTTGTTCCAAACATAGCATATCTAATTATGCATTATCTTTTCAGCTCAAGGAATCAACAACATTGATTTCTTTACCAATATGATAGTGAATCATGAAATCAAAATCCATTATCAGTTCCAACCATATTATTCAATTTATGTTCAACTATTTTTTAGTGAATATATACATTAAACTTTTATGATCAAAATATATTTAACATTTTACCCCAAATAAAATATTTATCCATATTTTTAAATAAAAAACTATTATGGCCAGTTTAAGATCATGTGTAGTTTAATTATGTTCATGGATTTTCAATTGAATAGAAACATGTGTAATTAACTGATAATATTGAATCAATAAAATAGAAAGTCTCTTCAAAGAAGCATCAATATAAATAATAAAATCACCATTTATAGCTAAAAAATCCAACACTATAGCACTAACCAATCTTCTTTTCAATTCATGAAAACATTTATCACATTACTTTTTTTAGATGAAATCAGCTCCTTTTTAAGTTAACTTGGTTAGTGAACTAGATATCCAAACAATTTTTTTAACAAACCATCAGTATTAACCCATTAATCCAAGAAAAATTTAGATCTCAATGACATTGGTTGGCCTTGACCACTCTTCCACCACCTTAGTTTTAGAATAATCAATAATTATGACATATTTAGAGATAATATATCCAAGGAAAGAAATCTTTTGTAAATAAAATTCACATTTTCTAAATTTTACATATTTCATTTCTTTTAAAGTATATAGAAAAACACTTAGATTCCTCCAATGTTCCTCATAATTTTTAGAATAAACCACAATTTCATCAATAAACACAACCATGAATCTATCCCAATACTCACAAAAAATCTATTCATAAGATTCATGAATATAGGGAATGCATTAGTCAACCTGAAGGGCATAACCACAAACTCGTAATTCCCATAACTTCATCTTCGGAATGTATTCCTCGTTCACTTTTAGCTGATGATATTTGAACCTGAGACCAATCATTAAAAAATATTGTGCTCCCTAAATATAATCAAAAAAGTCATTTATATAAGTCAATAGATACTTATTTTTAATAGTAATGTTATTACTTTATAATCAATGAAAATCCTCATTGAACCATCCTTATTTTTAACAAACAAAATAGAATCACCCCGAGGTGAAGTGTTAGGATGAATAAAAACCTTTTCAAGTAACTCTTATAGCTACTTTTTTAATTATAATAAATATAATGGATCTATTCAACAAGGTGGTATTTAAATTGGCTTCACTTATAGAACTAAGTCAATAGTAAACTCAAACTCCTAGTCAAGAATAACACTAGAAAAATCATTAGTAAATACATTCATATATTCATTTACTACTAGCACATCACTAATATAAACAATTTCCCATTTTTTAACAACATGACCAAGATAACTTTCACTCCTATATTTAAATAGTTTCTCAGCTTATTGATACATCATTATAAGTATAAACTCATTATTATATATAAATTTAAACTCACTTTGAAAATTTAATTAAATTTCCTTTTCTCTAAAATCTGTCGTTGTATGATAAACTGGAAGTTAATCCATACTCAGAATAACATCAAACTCAATTATGGGAAAGAAAAAAAGATTTATAGGAAAAATAATTCCACAGATAATCATAATAGGATTATTATAAATCTTTTTTCCCATGATACTTCAACCAGAAGTTTTTACCAAAAGTTACTTCTTTATTTATTGAGTTAATATTTCTATTTTATTATAAAATTTCCTAGAAATAAAAGAATGTGTAGACCCTAAATCAGACAATAATTTATAATAACCTAATTAAATAAGTAATATACTCATCACCACTTCATTTTATGGTCCCACACTTTCCAAGATAGTTGTGAATGACTTTTCCACACCCTTATCCTTATGGTCTTGATGATTCCCACCATTCATGATTTTATCTGAACATAAATTGGCATAATGGCATGTCTCATTGCATTTAAAACATCTCACTACCTATTTATCATATTTGGTTTGACCATTACCATAATTATTTTCTTTGTAATCATGATCAAAAAATCCCACCATTCCACATCGATAACACTTTATATATTTAATAAGACACTCCCCAGGATACTTATTACCACACTTATCACAAGAGGGAGATTTATATTTCATACCTTAAGATTTCTTCGATAGATGATTTTCCATTACTTTCCACCTAGATCACTTTTTATCTTTGTTTTTTTAAAGGTAGAAAAACTCAATCTCAACCTTTTTTAAAAGTTGAAAAACTTCATCTTGACCTTCTCAGCACTTCATAAAAATTTCGCATAGATTTTAAATTCATGAGAGGTAATAGATATTCTCAAAATTTATTTCTATCTATATTAAAACATATCAATTTTAATATCATGGTACAGAATGAAATATGGTGCATACCTGGTCAATCTAGTAAAATTGGCTTCATAGGCAGCAATATAGCCCTCCTCCTTTTTCTTTAGTTCTAAAAATTATCTTTCTTTCCTAATTCAAACAACCTTAGGAAAATACTTATTAAGGAAAAGATCCTTAAATAACATCCACTTAATAGCATCAATATCATCTTTTTCTATATTATTCTTAAACAATGACCACCACTGATCAGATTTATCATAAAAATAATAAATGTAAATAATTAACTTTTGATACTCAGAAAAAACAAAAACCAAACATATTTTTTCTAGATCATTAATTCATCCTTATAATACCACTATATCTGAGGTTCAACCAAATGTTTGAGGGTGTTGTTTTGTGAAATTATCTATTATATAAATGTTCCTCTGTGAAGAGTTTGGTTGCTCTCTAGCATGGGTACCACCACTAATATCATGAATCAACTGAGTTAACATATATAAAAGCTATTATGTTCTAATTTCAACTATTATAAGTTTCTTATTCATAAGGATATTATCGTCCTTATGCCTTTCCAATTCATTCACCTTGTTTCCTCTATGAAAAATCGTTCTTAAATATATACAAATTAGATAAATCAACATGAAAACCCTAAAAATTTTCTCATGATAGCATAATATTTAGATTAACATCCCTTAAATGACTTTTATTAATAATATCCTAACCTTTAATGTTATCTAAACCTTCCCATCACACCAACTATAATGACATATAACTTAAACAACCCATAATTACATGATCTATAACAAGGTTTGTACTTTCTTTAATTTTGAGGAACCTTTTGGTTTAGAGTTTTAGAGATTTAAGAAAATTTATTACATATCAAACCCTTATAATAAAGTGGTAACTTCCACTCAATATCCATTTTTTCATAAAATTGTGATTCTTAAATTCAGACTCTCATTTCATTCAAAACACTTTCACTTCATTTAAGATGAATCCACATAATATAAAGATAGATATTGATATAGTTCCTACTCATCCTTTGACCCTATGATTTTTTTTTGAAAACTTGGGATGAGCACAAAAATCTTAGTAATGGATACAAAAAGAAACAAACTCATTAGTCCATTTTGAAATCATAAAATCACATAAGAAAATTTTCCCTCTTTATATAATAAATTTTGAGCTCAAATATTTGTTTTATTAATTTTAAAATAAGATTCATTGTCCAAATATTTTTATAAAACATATCATAATAAATATTAAATGTAAAATCATAATCATGAGGATTTCTTGTAATTCATGGGTACTCATGAAAACATTTTCATGAAAAACATATTTTTCACCCTTAAAGGGGGTATAAACTATCCTTTAAACATAAGTTCATTGGCTTACATTATGAAATAAAAAAATCCATGATAAATAATTTTAAAGAATATAATAGTCATGTAGGTTTCTTGGGTAATCATCTTCATATAAATCTTAAAATCACTCTTACAAGCACTCTTACAAATGGAACAACCTATAGGTTAATTCCAACATATATTCCTTGGAGAGAAAAATCATTACCCAGTGCATTGGTGAGTTATACCGGGATCACTTATCATCATGAACAATTTCCAAGGTCCATAATATATATAAAACATGTATAATCTTGGATTTTAATCATAAAATCTCATAAAATATTCTATTTAACACATATGTAGAAACACTTTCAAAATACTTAAAAAAATAAGGATAAAAATCCTTTTTCTTTGAAAACTCTTAAAAAATCCCATAAGAGCGGAAAATAAGATTTTTTTTTGAAAATTCATGAAAAATTATAGATAAATATTATTAAATAATAATTTTCATGATGGTATAAAATTATACTCATGCCGTATATCTTATGAAAAATCCTTTTACACTTGTAAAAATGTAAAAATAACCCACTTGGAAAATATTAAAAATTCTTCTTTTAAAACCTTTATAATGAAATTAAAACATGGTTTAAAATAAATTTAAATACATATTTCATTAAATTAATAAAATACATTAAACATTTTAAAGAATATATATATGGATGAAAATGAGAAGAAAGACTTTAAAACGTTTAAAATAAGGGTTAAAATAAAAATATCTTACCTCGAGCCTCACTTGCCATGTGCATACATTAATTCCTATATAATAAAATTATATTAATTATTTACTTGTTTAATAATATTTTTAATAATTATTATATTATTATTATCACTTTTATTTCATTTATTTCCTTGTCTCATATAGTTACTGAATCAGTTAAGTTCATGTCAGATGTTTTGAGGATGTTTGGTTTGTAATCTCAAAATAACTTTGTTATGTTGACCATGGTAAAAGGGTTCATTGTTCCATAATATACAGAATATTAATTATTATATAATTATATTTTTTATAAATTAAATAGAATTTTAAAACCAGTTATGAAAGGCATACATGACAAATGAATCATATCACTTCATGGAGGTGGTAATCCACATGTACGTACAAGCGACGTTATCATTTTCCAATGGATGGAAGGGTGAGAATATGAGTAATATATTATATTTAAATAATTTTAATTATGTAATTAATATCATATTTATTAATTAAATCCATTTTAATAACCATCCTTTTGAGGTGGTGATGAAAAATGAAACACATCGCTTCGTGGAGGTGGTAGTCCACACGTACGCACGAACGATGTTTTTGTTTCCCATAGGATGAAAAATGAGATGAAAAAGGGCTTTTACATGATAATAATAAAATTTAAGTATATTTAAGATATTTTTTTATCATATAATCATGGTTATAGAATATTTTAAGGGATTGGAAGAATAAATAAATATGAAAACACTCGGTTAAGAGTTATACCTATTCTTTAGAAAACCTCCATCAGATTACAACTTAATCCTTATAGATTAGTATTTTGGTAATATCAAGCCCTATAAGATGTGGGGAGGTATTTTGGGAAGGTATTTATGTAGGTATTGGTCAAGATAAATGGCTCAAAGTATGGGAATAAGAGAAGATAGGGGGCTCCCATTTATAAGTGATGGGAGTGACACTCTTGTAATTTTTCAAGGTTTTAAAGTAATATAAAGTCTTATTCATGGTAAAGTGGACCCAAATATATAAAATTTAGAATATAAGATGTTAAGGGTTGAAATAATATCATCCAATAAGATTTAAGATGATATTTTTTTACCTTATCACTTATTTTAAACCTTAATCAATTTGCTTTACCCTTTACCATGGTGACAACTGTTTACCATGGTTACTATTCATTATGACTATAAATGAAATTGACCTCATTAATAAATTTGAACCTATTTATTCCAAATATTCAATATATTTTTAAATACTCAATTTATATAATTGGCAGAAAATAATTTTAATATAAGCGTGAACGGAACGAAACATGTTTTTTTAATGCATTTTTAAGCCTAAAAATGAATTTATACCAAAATAAAGCATGATATTGATTATTATGACATTAATTGGATTAATTTTAGTTAAATATGGTTACTTTTACTTTAAAACCAATCCAAATTATAATGATACTTTTTAAATACTTGAAAATAAATGGCAGCTTTTATAAAAATCGATATTTTTCACTATTCAACCAAAAATCAATCTTTTCAAAAAAAATATAAAAATTTAACTCCAATATATATTTGATATGATGATGTAAAAAATAAATTACATTTTAATAAATTTAGTTTCTAAAATTGATAAATTTAACATTTAAATAAAACCATATAATACATGGAAAACACTTTAGTTAAAAATAAAATTGTTTTTTTTTATTTTAGAAATCATATTAAATTATTATAAAGAATGTGAATTCATAAAATATAATCATGAATATTAATAAGATATGAATTTGATTTATTATTGAAATTACCAGGGTTGTCACATTTCCCTGAGAGGCTTGGGTCATGAGAGTGGATCACTCGTGAGAGATGGGGTTAGGGGACAACGTGAGGCGCAACTGATGGACCCTAAGTGATAAGGCAGTGGGTTGAGACATAGAAACATGACCACACCCTATCCATTTGGGTAGTGTTTCATGGTTTTGATGTATCCCTTCCCCAATTATTCAATTATGATCTTAGCATTGGTATGGTGATATGAGACGGCAAGGCGACGAGGTGGATTCTGGCATGGCATAGAAGTGGGTATGATCAAGTGTCATGGTGGCCTAGTTAGCACACGGTGACCTGGCGTATAGGGGCTTGTAGTGGCTTGGTTAGCACATAATGTATGATTCACTTATGTGACATGTTTATTTTTCATAATACATACACCTATATGATGGTTTATACTAGGGGAACTTTGTGAGATCCTACTAATATATATTTCTCACAAACTGTACAAACACCTTGGTGCGCATACAGACCTTACGTCTGCTTTTAGGTTAACCATATGATTCATAGTGGATTGGATTGGAGAATCTCAGGCATATATGGAGATAGGGTGTTCTGAGAATGGAGATGGTGTCAAGGATAGTGTGTGTGTGTGTTTTGTTTATTTTTTATTTTTTTATTTGGGATCGGCCCATTGGGAAATAAATATATTCATGCCTATATGACTCAGCGTGGTACATTTTATATAAAATTGTGTTTATTTATTTATTTCATGCCCTAATTTTTCTGATGGATCTTTTGGTTATTCCTTCCATGTTGTATGAATTTTATTCAAGGGCATAGTCACTCCATTGTATAGATTAGGTCCTTGCCACTAGTCAGCATCCTCTGGCATACGAGGAGGCACACCTAAGGTCCAGTGACATATCCAGTTCAAGAACTAATGATTGGTCTAGGGTTGAGGAATTGCAAAAATTTCCTTCCACTCCTCCCCAAACTGTAATACAAATATGAAATACATTATTCAATGAACCCGATCAGTGCTCACAAATATCAATCACCAAACTCACTGAAGAAACCAAATATGTCATTGGCCTCTCCATACCATCTACCTGATAAGGGGTTTCTATTTGGAAAATGATGTAGAAAGATCACTTTAATTTAGTTTCTGTAACATCTCACCCCAACCCATTGTCTTGGGCTAGTTTGAAGGTGCTACTAACCTTAGGTGAGATCCCCAAGACACCAAATACCGACAATAAATTTCAATGACTTAGTAAAACATTGGGGGATGATTTTTTCTAAAGAAAAAACATAACCTAACCGGATAAAATACCAAAAATAAAAACTAACAATATGATGCTTGAGTAATAACGATAGAGCTCAAATGAAACCCAAATAAATAAAAACATCAAAGTAGAAACTAAAAAGTAATAAAATATGACACAAAGAAACCAAAGGACATCCAAAATAGTAACAATGATGTGGAATCACTCCAAATAATCCAATAGAGAACCCCATATTCCAAACATCAACCTGTGGAAGAAACTTCATGATACACCACTAGAGAAGTATGATACCTTTCACTTTATTGTGTCTTAGTAAACAACATCTATCAAAGTTCCCAAGCAGGGGGTGAGTATAAAAATCAGTAGGTAATTCTCAAATAATTCTCATCACATGACACTAGGATAAGAACGTGTTAGTACATTTTATAAAATAGAGGAGAAGTAGATAAATAGTTTAATAAAAATCCATAGATAAGTTCTATATTTTAAAAACATTAAACAAGTTTATCACCATTTCATAACAATTGGCATAATCATCCCATGTTCACACTCATACACACATGAATGCATGCATACCATGGATCTCCCTATACTCACAGGTGGTGAGTCATTCTATCATCAAGTTTTCCCTTGGTGACCCCCATTTATGATGGAACTTATGACCATGGCCCATCCCATATTTTCCTTATTGATGGTGTAACTTCCAACCATTATCTGTCCGCATGCACATGAACACATGCCAACCACACATTCCAAGCTTTCAGTTAAAAACCATTTCTTTTGGAAACAATTTTCTTTCAATAATTTTATCAAACACCTTATGTGAATCATTCTAAAACCAAGGATTTTGGTACTAAAACCAATATATTTTTCCAAAAAAATGAGGTGGTGAATTTAAACATCAAACCTTTAAGTCCTAGAATGATTAGAATGGGAGAGAATCCACCTACCTCGCAACAGATAATGATAACAAAGAACATAACCAAGAAACCTCTAGATCTGGGCTCACAACACCTTTCCTTTAGAAGATATCAATAAGATATCATCAAAATGAATCATATATCATAGATACATATACAATAGATCGGATCTAATGATCTAGATGAGAGGAGATGAGATTATCTAAATAAAACAAGTAATAATGAGGACTTACCATCAATTTTCTAGATCTGGCACTCTTTGATTCACCATAAACACCTTTTGTATCAAAGAGAATCTCCAAGTATTCCTAGGAGGGAAGAGGAGTTCGAGATCCTAGGAGAATGGGAAAAAATTGAGGGTTTTAGGGGTAAAAACTAAGTTAAACACTCATTTTTAGAGCATTAACTGCATGTCACATGGTTAGGCCGCATAGTTTAACAAATTTCATGCCAACTGTGCACTTGAAAATATATATAAAAAATAGAGTTTCACAGTTGTTTTACACAGTTTGGAAAACTATGCATTAACTATGCACTGCTATTATCCATAAACTAGAGGCCCAGATAGTTACACTGCACGGTTTGACAAATAGTGTGAAACTATTTTCCAAAAAACTCCAATCTTACACAGTTTCCTAGGCAAAGTACATGGTTTCCTCTAACCATTCTCAAATTGTGCACCCTTAAAAACCTTTACAAAACACTCCAAAACCCTACATAAACTATTGAAACTTGTCCCAAGTATTATATAACTTCAAAATACATAATAAAAGGGTAAATTAGATGAAATTTTTGAAGTTAAATTCTCCCCACCATTGGTCTTTCCATCCTTGAAAATTTGGGAATTGGCGTTGCTTTGGGAAGAACTTAGGTCATTGCCCCAACATTTCCTTCTCAAATTCCCATGTCTATTTTTAAATCTGACCATACTATTATAAGACTCATATTAAATTGATACTTTTCTCACATAATATCTTGTCCTATCTATCCACAATCGGCATCGACACATGAATCAATGTAGCATTAAGCTCAATCTCAACATGGTCCAATTGAATAACATGGTCTAGTACTTTTTCAATTGAGATACATGAAATGCATTATGTGATGAATTTAACTTTGGTAGTAAATCCAACTAATAATCCACATCACCAATTCATTCTAGTATATCAAAAGGACCAATGTACCAAGGAGACAATTTTCCTTGATTATCAAAATGATGATTCCCTATCCTTGAAGAGATTATCAAGAAAATAGTATCACCCATATCACACAATAACGGTTGACGATGATGATCCACATACAATTTTTGAAGACTTTGAGTCACTACCATACTTTTCCTAACCATATAAATCTTCTCCATTGTCTCTTACACAAGGCTAGGTCTGATAAGTTAAGTCTCACATGTTTCTACGCAAAAAATTGGGGAACAATAAGGACGTCCATACAAAGCTCTAAAAGGATCTATATGTATCGAGACCTGGTAACTGTTATTGTATGTGAACTCAATTAATGGTATATGATCCTCCCATGAGCCTCCAAAATTCATAACACAAGATCTAATAATCTCTTCAAATGTTTAGAATGTTTTTTTAGGTTTTCCATTCTTTTGAGGATGATAAGTTGTGTTTATGGTTAATTAGGTTTCAAGGTATTGCTATAAGGATTTCCAAAATAAAGATGTAAACCTGGGGTCCTAATCAGACATAATTGAAATCGGCATGTCATGCTACTTTACAACTTCCTAAGTGTAGATTTTTGACAAGTATTCCACCATATTGGATTCGAAAATAGGGATAAAGTGAGTCTAATTCATGAGACAGTCCATAATCACCCATATGGAATCATGTTTCCAAACCATTCTTGGTAGACCTTTGAAAAAATAAATAGATATTTTCTTTCATTTCTATATGGTAATATATAAATAATGCAACATACCAGCTGGTCATTAGTGCTCCACCTTGATCTGCTGACAGGTAAGGCATATCAAGACATACTCCATGACTTTTATTTTTATATCAACCCACCAAAATTGTGCTCTCATCACTTTATACATGTTTTGAATACCAGGATGAACAAGTTGTCTCTAGTGGTGGTAAGAAGAAATAATTTGTTTCAAATAAGTAGGATGAACCAAGATTCGATCTCTAAAATACAAAAAAAAATTACCATATAGCATACATCCCTTAATGGTCTCCCCACAATTGATTTTTGAAATCATGGTTAGACATTCAGGATCATATGTCGGGGTAACTTTAACCTACTCAATCAAATTAGTAACAAGGTAAACGTGAAAGAAACCTCAAATATTACATTTTTCACCATAATACAAGTTCATATTAGCTATGATTGATATTATCTTCCACAGATCTAAATATTCTTTATACAATTGACTATATGACTTCCTAATTGGTGAATCAACCATAGAATTTCCTTTACCTAGTTTATACATCAAGTCAAATTCAAACATGTGAAGGTATTTCATCCATCTTCATTTCCTTAAATTCAAATCTATTTGTGAGAAAATTTGTTTCAAGATTTTATAATCTGTGAACACTGTGAACTTATCACTAAAAAGATAGTGATTTAAAGTCTTCAAGACATGGACTACAATAGATAACTAAAAATCATATGTCAGTTAATTCTTATTATGCACCTATAGCTTTCAAGAACACATCATAAACCAAATATAGATGTATCACAATAAACTGTATAGTCTTGTCCTGACTTTGTATATATAAGGATAGGTGCTAATTTAATTCAAACCTTAAGTTCTTGAAAGGATTTATGGCTCTCACTTCTCTATTAGAAAGGAACTCCTTTCCTCATCAAAGTTGTCATCAGATATAAAATTCATGAAAATTTATAAACAAAGCATCGGTAATATCCTGCTAATTTGAGGAAATTGTGTGTCTCAAAGAAATTATTAAGTGGTTTAAAAGAGATAATAGATTTTTCCTTTTCAGGATCAATATAGACTCATCTTTAAGAAATGATGTGGCCAAGGAAACATACCTCTTGTATCCAAAAATCACACTTTGAAATATTATAATAAAGGTGATGTTCTCATAAGATACCCAACACTATGCCCAAGTATTGTTCATGATCATCCTTATCCTATAATACACCAGAACATCATTGAAGAACACCACCAAAAAGGAGTCTATATACCTCTGAAATACCAAATTTATTAATTCCATAAACATAGTTTAAATATTTGTAATACCAAAGGTCATAACCACATATTAATAATAACCATAATGAATCCTAAAAGTTGTCTTCTGAATATCCCCCTTTAAAACTCGAAGTAGGTGATGTTAGAGTTGGTTCCCTATAACTAACTTATGTGTACTTTATGATACCCTATATTCATATTTTTTAATATTAATAAATTTATTATCACATCGTGATTATTCTTCTACATCACATAATATGTGATAATTTCCTAAGAGTGGTTGTTTCACTAAAAGGTCATAGTAGTTCCCCGTTATGATGAGAACCCAGAAGTGTTATGAAAATATTCTTAAATATATGTTTTATAGATAGATGATATCATTTGAGGGACAAAAAATATACAGGCTACTGGGGGTGGAAACTTACACTACTGGAATTGGGACCTATACCAACACTTATTTCCCAACGATTTAAAAACCGTTGGGATAAAGACCCTTTACCAACGGTTTTTTTAAACCATTGGGAAAGAAAAAAATTTAACACCCAATTTAGGGCTCCTCATCCCGGACCATCCCCGACCTCCACCTCCCGACCCCCTCCCCCCCTCCCCGATATCTATCTTCTCCTGGCCTCCGCCTCCGCCTCCCGGCCCCCTCCCTCTCCTCCGGCGGCGTTCCCCTTCCCCTATAGGCTCCCTCTCCAACGACGACGTCCCCCTACCCTCTCGTATCCCACTCCTGGCGACATCCCCCTCCCCTCAATCTCCTCTGACGACGTCCCCCCTCCCCCTCTCCAGTCGCGCGCGAGACCCCCCATGGTCGAACACCCCGCGGGACGTCCCCCCTCTCGGCTCCCTCTCCTCCCACCAGGGTTCTTGATCAGTATTTTCCATATACTCTTCCAACTATTTATCTCAGTGAACTAATATTTGTTATCTTGTAATGTATTTTGTTCTCTAACACTTTTATAGTACACATGATTACAGTAGAAAACACCCCCATGGCATACTCAATTCCCTTTTATTTTCATTTTTTTCGTTATCCATTCCCACAAACATTAAAAATCGCTGCCATACCACTCTCATCTATATTTCATTAACAGTAGGGACACTATCTAATTTTAATTGTGGGGGGAGTTTCTCATAGTTTCACATGTGATGCATTTGGATTTTTTATTATTCTCACTTGTCTGAAATCATTTTTTTCATTTTCTAAAAAGAAGTCACTTTTGGCGAAGTGAGAACCTTACAAAAGCCGAAAGATGATAAAAACATCACACACATAAAAAACCATTCCCACAAACAATTATTCTCACTTGTCTATGAGACATTTTTCAAAATAATAAGAATGATATAAACTTGAGAATCATTATTCCCTTGTTATTAAAAATAAGTTAAGTGTAAAAGTGCCAAGTACCATGTTTGACTCCTACTTAAATTTGTTTAGAATGATTGCTAAGTTTAGGGAATTAATTCAAATTCAAAATCTTCGAAATAATGACTAATTGACCTATTACTTAGGATTTATGCCCTTTGTGATTGCCATTTTTTTTATTCTCACTACCCAAGAGGACTCTAATCCTTCAATTTCATACTCTTATCTGGGAATATTTCTTGATAGATTCCAGGGTCATGTAAACTGACTAGAACTTGCACCGAGATCTTATCTTAGTGATGACTGAACAAGTATAAAACTAAAATGATTTAGGACTCTTTCATAGACAATTTTTCCCTAATACCCACCTGACATCTATCCATCATTCAACACTTAGTTTACATTAATGGTCTATTAGAATGAAGAAATTTCAATCCTATTTCCCTCCATACCCTACTTATTGTACAATGTGTATGGATATCTTTGAGAAAGTGTGGGTGGGACATTCAAAGATCATAGGATGCTTCCACTTCTAGAGATGTACAATATGCTCACCTGATTATGTTGTTGCGATCCATTTACCATTTGTTGTGTTTCATTAGTAATCTCCTCCTTTTCAAAATACAAAAAAGAAAAGAAAGGAAACTCTTTATGGGTTGTTTACTAAGAAGGTCAAAAATCACAATTTTCCAGACTGATTAATCCCTCAAAGGATTATCTGTGGTTCAGTGATGGATATTATATCTATCCTAAGAATATATTTTGACATAGATCACTTGTATACTGTAATACCATGAGGTGTGAGTGTGAGGAAACATTGGAAGATAGAGGAGCCTTGGGGTCTTCCATGATATGGAATCGTTTTTCTAAAACATCATGTGGGAACATTTCTGGAGTATGTTGGAGTCATGAAATAACCCCAAGTGTCTCCATGAGATAGCATAAATAACCCCAAGTGTCTCCAAGTGTCTCCATACATCGTATCATCCTCGCATGGTTTGTCCACTCACCCAATACTATCAAACCCATCCTAGTCTATCCTCTCAGTCACATAGTCTAGACTCATCTCTTGAGGATTATCCCATGCCTTTATGCACATCTCATCATCCAACTAGACAAAGAGGACTATTCACCTTATGATAGTCCTAGTCACAAAAGCACACCATGTCGAACCCATCTAAATTATATTCTCAATAATCCAGTCAAGAACCTCATCAAAATCATGTATTATAACCCTACCCCACTAACCAGTTTCCATCCTAAGCTAAATCACACCAAGCCTCTTGGCATTATAACGTCAATCTGTCTGACAATACCAAATACCCACACTAGCATCTCATCCTTCATCTCTTTAGTTAAACTCTTGAATCATTAAATGGAGTAAAATATTTCATAATACATTTTATATACTCAGAGGGACCATCCCACTCTAATAACCTACCAAGATTCCAATCCATCCTCATAAGTATTTCCTCATCAAACGCTAGATGTACAATTGCAACACCTATCACTACAAGGCCCAATCCTCTTAGGAATATTTTACTTGATCTAAATCCTCATCGTTAGTGACATCAATCAAATTAAAGCGCATAAATGTCAACTAAACCCTACATTATAAGAATTATTCATGTGGAAAGGCCTCATGGTAACATGTTAAGAACTAAAACCATAAATAATAATGCCAAATACATGCATCATATTTAAATAAATATCTCAAGTGTAAACATTAAAACCAAGAAAAATAATACATCATCCCCTGTATCGAACAAAAAAAAACTAAGTTGAAACTCAGGCCAAATTGATTATATACCGTTAATAGGAAGAGTAATTGTTAATTAATAGGAATTTACTATTTGATAGTATCATTTTGAAACATTGATCTGTTTCCCCTTTTCTTGCAGAAACACGATTTGACCCATGGGGCACTGTGGTACTTATATATTGGGAGGTGATAGGTATAGTCACAGGAGAAAGGTATGTTTTAGCTTATTTTTTATTTTATTTTCTTTATCGCATTGGTCACTTAGATCTTTGACTGCTTTCTATAGACAGAGGGTACTTATATTCTTCGAAGGGGGCCAGAAGGAGTTCAGATTGATTCAGCCCACCGGCTTTGATTCGAGGTAAGATTATATGGTTACTACTTATCTCGCACCTCATGTATTTGGGGCTTTAGTGTTTTTGACTCCATATTATGTTTTTGGTGGGGCTTTGGATCGTTTCGTGTTGGTTTGGGTGGATTTGGTTCTCTGCTGTCAATCTAGGTAATGCTTTAATGCCATTTGTTGGTTTTTCACTGGTTATGTAGCGTCCTTTATGTGTTTTAAGGTTCTTAATATCCTTTTTGTAGTGCGTTGATCCCTTCTCGTTGGTTTCGAGTCGCCAAGTCAAGGGCGACTCGCCTACGTGTGCATAGGTAAGTAAGTATATGTATGTGGGTTCCCCTGTTACGTGTATAGTCACCCATGGTAGTGATTATGCATGTATGGGTCTAGGTGTGCCCATGTATATATATATAAATGCATACACAGGTGATTGGAGACTGATATATGCATATAAGAATATGTGCAAGGATCCCCTTGCACATGCTCATGGCCATACGGGTGTGTTTATAGGGGCTAGGTATCCTTGCATGTGTGTGAAGGTGCATATACCCAGTGGAGGAGCAACAGATTTTAGTTAGAAAGCTCCAAGAGCCGAAGTGGATGGCTTGGTTCCACCTTGAGGTAGAGTCCCTCTCGTAGCCTCTTTAATTTAAGAATTCTTTAAATTGAATTTAGCTTATTTCTTAATTCTGATTAATTATATTGAATTGCATATCTTGAATAAGTTTTCTTTAATATAATTGTTTCATTTGATAAATAAAGTCATGTTTTTATAATAAAAACTCTCCAAAGGAGGTGTGCTGTCTACTAAAACTCATAGTGATAGTTTAGGGTATATGATTCATTTCCGTCATTTCGTTTACCTTTATACATTGCGTCATTGTGCCACTCACTACAACCTTACAACGATCCCTTGTTATAACATATTAAATAGTTTATTTGTTCTATCATGTCCATTGTGACCTTATCTTATGGAAAAACCCGTTTCGGGTGTTTTCCTGGCCTCTTGGCCACCCCTTTAGGTGTTTACTCGAGCCTATATATCTAAAAACACTGATGGTGTCATTGTTTAACACCTGTCAGGATTATGGTTCTCCCCACCATAAGCTTCATCTTAACACTGTTTGGGGTGTTTGCCTGGCCTCGATGCACATCTAATTTTTTACATATATGAATTCTCCCATAAGATTTGTGTTGCATCCTGAGATGTTAAAACATACTCAAATTCTATTATTCTCAAGGTGACTAAAGTTTTATTATTAGAGTTACAAGAAATGAATATAACATTGATAAGTAATACACCTACACAATTTGACTCTCAATCAGTAGTTTCAACTACCTAGTACCACTTTTAAAAACAACGAATATCAAATATATATCTTTATCATACCACAATCCAAAATCAAGGGTATGTTTTTTATAACATAAGATCAGTTTCTGTAATGTGAAGGAAAACTACATATGATTTATTTGGAATCCTGGCTAGAAGATTCTTCCCTACGGATGTCGCTTGACCGGGCCAACACGCCGCGGCCACGCCGCGGTCACGCAGCGGTCACGTCGCGGTCACGCCGCGGTCACACCCCGATAATGCCGTGATTTAGCCCTGCTCCAGGATGACACCCTACGATGGTTCGTAGTCCTATCGGAATTCAATGTATGATACCTAGATAGAGTTTTAGATACATTACCCACCCATAGTTAATGGGGAGGGAGTCAACGACCGGAATGTTTCCCCGCTTCCTCCCGCTCTCTTCACTCCTGGCCGAAAGATGCTTCCCCATAGATGTTGCTGGACTGAGCCAACACGACGTGGTCATACCGTGGTCACGCCGCGGTCACGCCGCGGTCACACCGCGGTCACGCCGCAGTCACGCTGCAGTAATGCCGTGATTTGGCCCTGCTCCAGGTTGACACCCCGCGGTGGTTCGTAGTCCTGTTGGAATTCGATGTATGATACCTAGATGGAGTTTTAGATACATTACCCATCCATAGTTAATGGGGAGGGAGGCGACGGCCGGAATGTTTCCCTGCTCCCTTCGCTCCTGCCCGGAATATGCTGCCCCTCAGATGTCACTGGACCGGGCCAACACGCCGCGGTCACGCCGCGATCACGCCGTGATTTGGCCCTGCTCTAGGACGACACCCTATGGAAGTTCGCAGTCCTGTCGGAATTCGCACCACTGGAAATAAAAGTTTTCCCAAAACTTTTTTCCCAATGGTTTGAACAAACCGTTGGGAAAAATACCCTATGCCATTCATTTCCAACAGTTCATATGAACTATTGGAATATAGGTGATAATAGCCGGTTTTCCCCAACGGTTCAAATGAACCATTGGGATATATCTATCTAAAATCACCTCGCCATCGGGATACTTCTCCTATACCTAAGCTTCACTTCTCCAAAACCTGGGCGCCAATCCCATACTCCTCCCATCCTCACCGTCGCTCCCATACTGACCACCCCTCGTCACTGCTCCCATCCCGACCACCCCTCGTCGGTCATCACTCGTTGTTCGTCGATCACCGCTCCCCACTCCCCGCTCATCAGCGCTCATGCTTTTTTTCAAAAATCTCAATGTGAACCCATAACCCTTCTCATTTTACCCTAAACCATAGCTCGACGCACCCATATGGATGATTTTTCACAATATCTCGACACGAATCCTACTTCCCAACTGACTCTCGACGCGAACCCTAATTCACAGCGCGACAGGTCTGTTTTTCCAACGCTCTATTATTCCACATTAAATGGGTACATGTTATGATCCCCTTACGATTTTAGGTTGTGTTTGGAACCCTACTTCCCTACCTTCTATCAAGGGTTCTAACTCTACTTTCCAACTGGTCATCTTATCTTTGATTCAAGTAATTTTTGTTCATTCACTTTAAATCAGTATGTATGCCTTCATTTATTTTCGATTTTTTGGTTCCATTTCGCTGAAATGTACTATCTATTATGATCCCCTTATGAACACAAGAAATATATCATTTTAGGTTACAGTTTTGTTGTAGTTTACCTGTATAGAATCATTTTGATTGATATTGAAGAGGTCAAAATGAGGTGGGGAGGAGGGGGGGATGGGCAGGGGTGAGGTGAGGAGGGGGGGGGGGGCTAGACAGGGGGTTGGAGGTGGCTGTGCAGGTGGGGAGAGGGGGGGATGTGCTGGGGGTGTGAAAAGATAAGATATGGGGGTGAAAGAACATCCATGTTGATGGAAGCACCAATACATCAATGACTAGAAAAACCTTCTCTATGAGTGCCTCAACACATTACGATGTTAAATCCACTCTATCTTAAGTGCTCATTCAACTAGAGGGGTGTTTCACTCATCCAGATATCCCATTAGATCACTAATCACATCTAAATATAGTCAAAAAAAATTGAGATAATTAGATCAAAACATAGTTCCAATGCTTAATCTATGATATCATATGTGTCTCGTCCTTAGACTAGAGTCCTGACCAGAAACATCCTCAAACCTCACGACCAAATTCCAACCAAACATGGGATGATCTAGCCTTCAAACCACTGTCCAAATAGCTGATCTAGAAGCATTGATCAACTCACATAAAACAAATAAAATAACCTCTCCATGGTCCCTTGGATATTATCCTCTAAAAACAACCAGTATTGGCTCTCTTTGACCCACCTTAGTGCCAAACCAAAACAAGGGGCTCCTATGGTCCTCAATGTGACAATATAAAGTGATTTTCAACTATAGCGTCCTCAGGTGCACCCAAAATCTTGGCCCAAGACATTCAAAAAACCTCAAATGGGAAAAAGCCCACAGTAAGAACATACACCCTATGAGGGGTACCTCTAGTACATCCAAAGCACAAGACACACCCAGTGCAGAAATATCCCAAATTCCCCTAAATGGCCTCCAACTGATCATCAATCAACAACATCTCCAACTGATCATCTATCAACAATGCACCCAATGGGGTATATAAAAGAAATGAATAACCAATGAATTATCAATGGTCCTCATGACAATCATAAAAGTTTTACCTTACAAGGGATCTATAGTACAAGATTGACCACTCCACATGGGAATTATTAATTAAAATCTATAGAAAACACTGGTCACTCAATCAGTAACAAGACCACTATGGTATCCTCAAGAGTCCCTTTGACGCATATAAATATCTTAAGGAAATCTGACCATAACTTCTATCCCACAACATCATCCCATCCCAATGGTTCTAATTGTTTAAATCTTAAAAAAAGGAGGTAATCCTCAACTGTTCTAACCTTGAGAAATAGGTACCAACATGTCAGGATAAAACAAGATATCTTCATATATACTACTTGATTATAATTTTCAGGATCTATATGAAAGAACATTGAACAAAACTATCTTATATTTCACAATCCATTCCAACTAATGATCGCATAACCCTCACACATGATTCTCATCTCACAACCCAACCTGCTGGAGGATTCTGAATCCAATCCTTGAAGAAATCCTGATAAAGAATTATTTTAGTCCAAAACACCATAAAGACCACATTCAAACACAGAAAGTATTCCACCATGGAAATTTATATGAAAAACTGATCAAAATTGAATACTCGTAAGTCAAATTCTGACTCCATGGTTAAAATAGGGTAAACAAAATAAGGAGAAAAAAGTACCCAACCCATACTTTAGGTACATGATATGTAACCCAAAATTTCCCCTCGTTCCATGTGACATAGACTTCTCAGTGTGTACTTTTCCAAAGTACACATCATGTGTTCCGGTATATGATGTTTACCCCCACCTAGGTACATTCACATACAAGGCCCCACTTAGCATGAAAAATTCCCTACTACGTGGAATGTATCACCCCATACACAATCTTTACCCCACATATGGTTCCCATGTATGTACCTATCCATATATCCCCCCCACACAAGGTCTACCCATGCACAATGCCTATCCATGTACCTCGTACTAGATATATCTTTATACACTACATGATCATCTTCCACTAGAACACCCCGAGTCACCACTACATGGCGTGTAACCCACCCCCTTGTATAAATCTCTTAGTTACCAAAACCCATCTTTACCAAGTATGAAGAACACATTATATGTGTTATTAAAACTACACATCATGTACATGAGTTCTCCCAAACTAAACCCCCCAAAAATATCCCAAAACACCTAATTTCTCCAAAGTATCCATAGATTGAATCCTGAATGGGTCACCAAAAACCCAAAAAATACGATTAAAACTTAAAATCAACTACCCTATGGTAATTTGTGGGGGAGGAGGGGGTGCTTGGAGGGGGTGAGATAGGGAGGAGGGGGGTTGTGTAGGGGGTTTGGTGGGGAGGGGGTGGGCTAGGTAGGGGGTGGGGGTGGGGCGTAGGCTGGGCAGGGGGGAGGGGGGTTGTGCAGGTGTGGGGGGTGGCTGTATAGGTGGAGGGGCTAGACAGATGGGGGAGGGGGGGCTGGGCAGGGGGGTTGTGTAGGTGGGGGGTGTGCAGGTGGGGGAGGTGGCTGGGAAGGTGTGGGAGGGGGTGGGATGTGCATGGGGTTAGGCCAGGTAGGGGGAGGGGGGTTGGGCAGGGGGGCTGTGCAGGTGTGGTGGTGGCTGTGTAGGTGGGGTAGTGGGGGGGTTGGGAATGTGGATGAGTATGGAGATGAACTTGAGTTCCTTGAACCTAATTGGGGAACTATAGAATGATTTCGTAGGACCCGAGTATATCGGATAAGGCACATTCGTGGAAGAATCTATAATTCTAGCCATGTCCCTACTTAGACTATCAATGTTGTAGAAACCATGGAAGACCCATTTAGTAAGTCTAGTAGGAGAAGGAAAATCCCCATGCATAATCCAACCAGGTACAATTACTATGGAATGTAATAATGTTTTATCCATCATAGATCAAGATTAATACGTCATTATGTTGAGAAACATCAGACCCTTGTACTTGTATTTAATGATAAATGTTATCAATATTTGAAAATATTACATTGACTATGATTTTTGATTTAATATCATTCCAATGTTGACACATTCTCATATGTGATATGATGAGGACAATATAGAACCTTACACATAGATACTACAACTCTATGTCCAATGCAAGAAATGTCCATAAGTCCAATTCATGCTCGGGGATCAATTTGGAGACCTCATTTCTGAATCATAATTTATAGTAATTCAGTAGGATCAAAACTTCATAGACTTTTTAGGAAGGCCTCTTTAAACTTTTCTGACCACTCAAACATAACTACATTCTTAATAATTCTAGTCATAGTCACTTCTAAAGGGGAAAAGATTTAAATGAAACATATGTAAAACCCGAATAAACAAAGGAAACCCACAATCTCAAACATGTTTTGTATACCTTCTCATGACACCACAACCTATACATTCTTTGGGTCCACATAAATTCCCACATTATAGATTATGTGCCTAAGAAAACATACTTTATAGAAGCATAAGTGACACTTTGAGATCTTATAAAACATATAATGTGGTCAAAGTGTACAAAAAAAATCTATAGGTGTCCAATGTGTATATAAATGGTCGGTGAGTATATAAGGATATCATCAATAAGCACCACAATGAATGAGTTGAGATATGTATGGAAGATCTCATTCATGAGATCCAAGAACATCATTTGATTAATTTTAAACATGAAAGGAAAGTCAAGATATGTATGGAAGATGCCTTAATAATTTTCACACCATTTGTAATATGAAATCATATATATACATTCATTAAACTAATCAATTCATATCCTTAAAAAGTTCCACATGTCTCATTACTGCTAAGTAAAAAATGGCAAGGATCAATATTTTCCCTCATGTACCTCTTTATTACCTCTACACAAGTAGTAATTTACCGCTTTCAAAATAGTAAATTATCTTCACACATGTCTTTTCTAGCCCAACGTATTTATATGTATCCACTACTTTTACCCTTATCAAATCCCTAGACTAATACTTCTCACTCAATATAGCTCATCACTCAACTCCCAACATCTTCCATACTACTAATGGTAGTGTCTCATACAACTATATATCACATACCAACCTTCTCACTCAACAAACATCCATGTTAATACATTATGATCAATGTAAATCCATTTTATGAAATAATACCATATTAACCATGGTAGGTCTAATATCACATTCCAAACACTCCATTATCACTCATGGTTGGGTTCATCTAGAACCTTATCACTCAAGGTGAGGCCATTATATTGACCACTACCTTATCAATCATGGTAGGGTTAGATATCATGTTATAATATGATAACTTCATTATCACTCAAGTAAGGGTCCTTCTAGAACCTTATCACTCAAGGTGTTTTCATTCCTTATTATATATCACTATACTTGTTAGAATTTATCACCCAACATGTGTATGAAATAACAACAAGGGCATTTGGTCCATATCATAGCTCACCAGATATGTACAAGGTTCTAGTCGCTCAGGACCTATTCCCCCTACCTTATCAATCATGTTAGTGTTAGATATCATTTTATAATATGATGGCATCATTATCACTCAAGTAAGGGTCCTTCCAACACCTAATCACTCAAGGTTTTTTCATTCCTTAAGATATTTCACTATACTTGTTAGAATTTTTCACACAACATGTGTATGAAATAACAAGGGAATTTGGTCCATATCATAGCTCACCAGCTAGTGTACCACCATGAGGACCATGATCCCATGTGATAAATGGTTAATTTTTATGATTCTCCCTATGGATCATCATTCAAATTTCAATGGGTACAAAAATCATCTATGGAAGGTATATACTAAAATTCATGTAGTAATCTACTGGATTGTCATGGAGGATTATCTGAATGTTTGAATTACATATTGGGGATAGAATATTACCTTGTAATCGTATTCTCTTAGAATATGATAGAAAATTTCCAAAGTGAGCCTAACAGATGATGTAAATGATTCATAACCACTGACAAACACCATGTTGGATGTCATCATAGCAGATCCCCTTGAAAATCAGGCATGTGATATCTCTCATAAATCAAGTAAATATCTATCCCCATAGAATCTATGTGTCACAGAATCCTGACCAATATCCCTCTCTTAAACACAAACCAATACCTTTATAAATGCAACAATATAACTAAATCTATTGACATTATAGAAGTCATTTCCCCATAGTATATGATTCCCCCATCATTATACTCTAGGAACAAAAGGGTTATAATGGTCATAGTGTAAATATCCTTCTAGGTTAGTATATTGAATGATTAAATTCATCGAAAAAATATCAAATTTATCTTGGAGTAATAAAAACCAATAACCCTTATCCTATAGATTAGGATTGAGGTAGGGGATTCTTCATATATGAGTTATAAACTTTAATTTCCAATATCCCCTCCCTATTTGATCAAAAAGACAACATTTTGTTGGTTCTTGGTCTCTCTACCACATCAATATGTGAACCATTCAAGGGGAAGGGATGTGAGTAAGCCTTAAAAAATGAGATGATTATTTCTATGTGTTTCTTGTGTGTTTTTTGTGTGATTGCAGGTGATTGAAGTGAGTTTTTGTGAGTTTTCTATGTGTGCAGTGTGTTTTCTATGTTTGTAGGTTGTAGTGTTCCTAAACACACAGAATGAGTGTTTTTTTTTGTGATTGTAGTTTATTTTTGTGAGATGGAACATTTTTCACACAGAATTTTCATTGCAGCCTGCAGTTGATTGCATGCTATTTCATCTTAAATTAATGGGGGTCTAAGCCAACGGTTTCAAAACCGTTGGGTTATACCCCTGTGTGCTGCTGCATTTCCCAACGGTTTCAAAACTGTTGGGTTATACCCCTGTGTGCTACTGCATTTCCCAATGGTTCAAAACCGTTGGGTTATACCCTCTATATGTTTATGCCAATGGTTTTAAAACCGTTGGAATACCCTTGTGCGCTGATTTTCCCAACGGTTCAGCTAAACCATTGGTATAATAGGATCCAATTTTATTCCAACGGTTCATTATGACCCATGGGCAGTTGAAATCTAAATAGCCTTTTCCCAATGGTTCAATGTGAACCGTTGGTATAAGGCTTTCCCAATGCCTCATAGCCCAACGGTTTCTAAAACCATTGGGATAAGATTTCCCAATAGTTTGAGGGACTTTCCCAATGGTTTAAAACTGTTGGGAAAACATGTATTCCCAGTAGTGTTATAGGATATTGAGGCACCTTCTTGTGGTGTACGCCCATTGTAGGATATTTTGAGAACGAGACCCACTAGTAGGAAATCCACATTTATATGTGTCATTTTATTTTCCTATCTTTGGACTTGTATATTGATACATATCATTTAATATTATTATTAATGATTATTATAAGTCATGTACTTTGATTTATTGATGAAAACTATGATAACATATATTTGCGGCGAGGTACGATACATTGCGTGTGTCACGAGTAATATTGCATTAATGAATAATGTGAGAAAGGATTTGTATCTTCTGTTCTTTAACAGAATTTTATATCTTAGGAATTTTGATGGAAATTATATAGCCTAAATAAATCCATAAACATGATCTTCTATAGGTAAGTTCTATTTCCATTAATTCAAATAAAGAGATGTCGACCACATAGGTTGATGGAACCAGTATACAACCTGCTTGATTAAAGATATCACGATAAAGAGATTATATTACACAGTAAGCATTCTTATGAGGTATTATGTCATTAGGGTATTAAATTATTTCTCTATTAGTGTCTCGGTGTGTTGTTAGATTCTGACCTTGGACTTTAGGCCGCTGCACCTAATTTTATTGAGAAAGAGGCCTAGAGGGTCACACACTATGTGTATCTAGAATCTCAGTTAAATAATATATTATTTGTTTATTATTTACCAATTAGAATAAATATTATTCTCACACGTAGTTTATTAATTATTCATGTTTTCTTGATCACATATATTCCATCACCAGTTATTCAAGAGAATATTAGGTGAATGGAATATTTAAAAAATATTTATTTTTTATTTAGTGAATATAATATTTATTTATTTATTGGTGAATAATTTAGTGATATTTATTTATTAAATAAATAGTCATTATTTAAGGCCTAATAAATATTGTGGAGGAATGTCAGTACAATTTTATAGGTTTGGTGAGAAATAATATATATTGAATATTATTTTAATAAATAATATTTAATTTTAATTCACAAGTTTAGTGCATGTCAAGAAATATTATTATTATTATTATAGATATGGGGTTCCACAGGGATCAAATAAATAATAAAGGGAACTTGTGTAATTAATTATTTATAACCCTAGTGATATATAAACTCAATTATATTATTTTTCAAGTGATCCAATTCATTTTTTTTTTGTGCACAATGAATCTAGAGAATCCTCTCAAAGACCTAGAGAGATCCCTTCTCCAAGAATGTTCCCAAAAATGGAGAGTGGTCCTCCTCCACCTTTAACTCTCAAGTCAAGAGAAATAAAAGATAATCCTTTTGAAGTAATTCTTAGGGAAATCAAAGGCGAGCAACGCAAGTGGTAGGATTTTTCATACAAGCACCCGAAGATTCATATGATGATGCTCAAATATTTTTGGAACATGTATGGATCACTACTAGAGGGAATACACCCTTGATTTCTACAATGAAATGATGGTACTATGTAGACCCATTTTTTGATCCATCAATGAGGAAATAATTTCTCACAAGGTAGTTATTTATTTTCTTAAATTAATTATAAATAATATGTGATGATCCTATGCTTTGGTCTTGGAATATATCCATTATCTATATTCTTTGATTCAAATCTATTGATCACCATTTTTATCATCATTTAAATATCATATTGATCATCAATCATTAAAAAAATAAATGTTTAGTATGACCCTTCACATGCTTTTACTACACCTATATCCTTCAAGTAGTATCAAATAGGGTTGCATAATTATTTATAATTTTTTAAAGATATGTGATTCATTTATGCATAAGTAATTGGTTTTCGATTCTAGTTTAATAATTCTTTAATACAAATTGTGAGATATACTTCTTAATCTTAATTTCTCATAAATATAATCAAATTGATTAATTTTATAAATGAAATAAAATCAAATATATCATTCATAGGTGCCTAGGAATCTGGACAGATAACATAAGAGTACACGCCTATAACTTGGAGGTACACATCGTGTACTAGTGTTTAATGCACCAAGAATTAATTTTGAATTAATTAAAGGCATTTATATTTATTACACATAGTTCATTTAATTATACATCGTTTGTTGATTGGGCTATCCTGGCGCACAGACAGCTAGAGTACATGGCGTGTAACTTTCATGCATAGCATGTAGTCCTTTAGTCATGGATGAGCCATGTATCTTCTTACATGGCCTACATGACTGGTGACCATGTAACTCGGAGAACACATGACATGTATCATATGTACACATAATGTACTCATACATTTTCCATGGCATGGTTACATGATGAGTCCCTAGGCATGTACTGCAGATAGACGGTGAGAAAACATACACGTCGTGTAGATCCAATTTACATTCCATATAATTTTATCAAATTATGTGGAATTAAAATTAATTTATTATATTATGAAAACATTATCATCATGTACTTTCTTGTGGTTATTATGTTTATAGGACACTCCATGTGATTGTTTTTAATATATATAAATGTTTAATTAATTTTTGTTTAATGTTTAGATGTTCATATCATGTATGAGTCATATTATAGTTATTAATCTACGTGGATTGAATCATAACATGTGACAGAAAAATCATATAATGTGTGTAATCATTAAGTTGATAGTACACATTATGAAAGTATGTAATAAGTTGTGTATGCCACATGTCGCAAGATTAAACAGTATACAACTATAATACATGTTGGGTAGTTTGGATGGGTACTCACTGTGTTGCCTCTAAGGTACATTTTGTATTGTACATGGTTAATTTTAAATAAATTTATTTAATTTGTTTAAAATTAAGACATATGAGAAACTCAAGGAAATTTGGATGAGAATTAAGATAAAATAATTGATTAATTAAATATGATAATTAATTGATTCAAGCACGATTTATCTTAAATAAGAACGATTAAGAATTTAATGCTAATTTTATTAAATGAATAATTCATTTCTTGCATATGGATGATCATGATCCTAGAATAGACCATTGCATGTGATTGGTTTCATTTAATTTATTATTAAATTAAATTGTTGGTTTAGGTTTCATCTCTCCTCTTATTATGTAAGGTCTTGTGTTCTCATGGTTTCTTTTATGTAAATCCCTTCCCCTTACCTATGAGTGAGTAAAAGCGTAAGTAATGGATGGAGCTCCCAAGTTAGTGGAGGTAGTTCAAGTTTGGATCTAAGGAGAAACCAATCCAAGAGAGATACATAGGTGGATAGGTGGAAAGTTATAACACAAACCTTAATTGGTTCAAGGTGTTTTTCTCCTAGGTCAATGGTTAGTTTATCAACCGCTAGATAAACTAACCATTAGTAAAATCTCATGATCATAACACTTTATTATTCTATTTCTGTAAAGTTACATGATTATTTCATTATGGATGTTTTTTTCATGATCGCAGGAATTAATAAATTAACAAGTATGTAAGATAGAACTAAAATAAATTGGCTTATGCATAAATATTATCTAAGACATAGTTAATCACTCAAGTAAATTCAATTAATATTAACAATCATTTAATAAAGATAATAATTGTCAATTTACACATAAAAGATAAAATCCCTCAATTATATATATTAAGTTGTTATAACCTTCTACTACTTCAGTTAAAATTGAACTATAGTTCAAAGTTCTTGACCAACCAAAGTTAGGGTGATTTTAATTATTATTGAATTATAACATGAATTTTTGGGTTGACTTAAATTAGTTCACATCAAGGTTTGACTTCCAAAGAATGACTTGGTGTAATTGAGAGGCAACAGTTGAAGAAATCCAATTTAAGGATTTCAAGATTGGGGGGGTCCACTCAACGAATCAAGGAACTGTGAGTTAATGCGGTTAGCATTTGGAATGCCTACCTAAAACCCTTCAAATTTCTTGACCAACCAAAGTTGGGTTAATAAGAATGGGAATATGGATCCTTGACACTGGAATTTACAAGCAATAGGATATTCTGAAGCCAATAGTGAGGGTTATTTGGTTTTGATAAAATAGTGGGAGATTAATAAATATAATATTTATTTATTTTTCTAAAATTTTATCAGATAAAGTACTAAATCTATGCTCGTATTACTTATAGAAACAACAATAAAAATGAATTCAAACATATCACAGTGATCCATTCTTTAGAAGGATAACCTTCTCACCATCACAAATTTACAAGAGTGGAAAAGAAGCTTGCATGTTATCCTATGCCATGAAAGAAAATTATATGTGCTGGAAGAACCTATTCATAATGCACCTAGTAATGAGGCTATTGAGAAATATTTGTCTCTCTATGAGAAAAATTTTAATGATGCTATAGATGTTCAATGTTTTATGATATAATCCATGACCAATAAGATTTTGAAGCAACATGAGGACATACATGCATATAGCATGATGTATCTCCTTTGGGATCTCTATCAAGAGAAGGAAAGACAAGAGATATAAGATCTCTAATGATTTATTTACAAATAATTTTGGAGATTCTATGCCATCTGGGCCTCATGTAGTCAATATTATTGGAAACATTGAATGCTTGGACATCTTAAGTATTAAATTTGTGAATGAGTTGTGAATAGATCTCATAATTTTCACACTACCCAAGACCTTCTCCAGTTTTATTATTAATTATAACATGATAAATAATGAGAAGATTATTTTGGAACTTCTTACTTTGATTATACAAGTAGATAAGGACATTGGTCATGACAAACCCATAATCCTTATAGTGAATAAGAAAAGGAATAAAACATCTAAGGGGCCAAGACTCATAACAAGTCTAAAGATCTTAAGCACTATCCTTCCAAGAAGATGAAGATCTAGAGGTGGTGAAAGGAAAAAGGAGGTAGTATGTTTTACATGTGTCAAGTAAGGCCACTAGAAGAAGAACTACACCCATAAGCAAGGGTAATCTAAAGGTGCATTCATTATTGAGTATAATATTTCAATATATACACATTGGGTATTAGATACAGCTTGTGGTACTCACGTATGTATCCAAATGTTGGAACCAAGTATATTTCAAAATATTTCTAAATGAGAGGTGGATTTGAGAGCTGCCAATGGTGTGAGATTGGTTGACCTAGCCATTGGTGACTAGCACCTTTAATTTCCAACTGGAATGATATTGGTTTTAAGGGATTTTTATTATGTACCAACCATTACGAAGAGCATAATTTTTTTATCATACCTAGATACAGATGGTTTTATTTTCAATTTTGGAAAAAAAAATTGTTTCTTTTATAAAGACAACATATGTTATGGTATAAAATATTTGAATAAGGGTATTTATGTATTAAATTATGAAAAACAATCATTCTATATAGATAAAGAATCATGTTCACACAACTCATATAACACCTAGATATGGAATCATCATCTTGGTCATGTAAATAAGAAGCCTTTGACAAAGATCTATCAACATGGTTATTTATACTCTTATGAGTTGAAACCACTTGAAATATGTCATGTTCATTTATAAGGAAAAGTGACCAAACCGTCATTCTGTGGATATGGTGAAAGGGACATAGAGCTTCTAGGATTGGTACACACTGATGTGTGTGAACCTTTTCCAGTAGAAGCTAGAGGTGGGTATTCTTACTTAATAACTTTTACTGATGACTTTATTATATATGGATATGTCTACTTGATAAGTTATAAGTTTGATTCCTTTGATAAATTCAAATAATTCAATAATGAAATAGATAATAAAATTGAAAATAAGATAAAGAATCTTCAATTGGGTCGAGGTGGAGAATATATTAACCAATATTTTATCAAATTTATATGGGATTTTGGGATTCTATCTCAACTCACTCCACCTTACACACTATTTTGGAATGGTTTTAGTGAAAGGAGTAATTGTAACTTATTATATGTGGTAAGGTCGGTGATGAGTCATGCAGATATTCCATTATCCTTTTGGGGATGTGCATTACAAACTAGATCATATAAAGTAAACCAAGTACAAAATAAAGAGTCAAATGGAATTCCCTTTGATTTATGGAGTATAAAGAAACATGTTTTGTCACATACATGTTTATGGGGTTACGAGGGGTTTGTTAAGGCCTTCTGAAGAAACAAACTATCACCCAAGGGCACAAAGTGCATCTTTATAGGGTATCCTAAGGGAAAAATAGATATTACCTATACAAACCCTAAGACAAGAAAGTGATTGTCTCTAGAAAATCCATATTTATTGAGAGGGATAAAATTCTCAAAAAGGATAGTGGGATCAAGATTGAATTTGATAAATTTTATGCTTAAGATACACAATAGTTGGTAGAGAGACATATTCCATAGGTCCTCATGGAAGAATTAGTTCCTAAATCACAAGTAATATGTAGGAGATCTAGATAGGTAAGAGAACCCAAGAGATACGGTTTTCTAGTCACTGAAGATGGTGACTCATTATTGGTATACAATGATGAACCTATCTCCTATAAAGAGGCAGTAGAGAACTCAAAAGCTACAAGATGTAAAGAATCCATGAATTCTAAAATGGATTCCATGTATCAGAACAATGTTTGGGTTTTGTTCGATGTTCCAGTTAATGTAAATTCCATAGGGTGAAAATGGGTATTCAAGAGAAAATTGTAAATATAAGGTAAAGTAAATACCTATAAAGCAAGGATAGTGAAAAAGGGTTTAAACAATGTCAAGGAATTGGATATGATGACACATTTTCACCAGTTTACATGTTTAAATCCATTAGTATTCTACTTGCTATAACATCTTTACATGACTATGAAATTTGGAAGATGGAAATTAAGACTACTTTCCTTAATGGTAACCTTCAGGAAGATGTATATATGACACAACTAGAAGGGTTTTTGACTCCAAGTGATGCCAAAAATATCTTCAAGTTATAGAAATCCATTTATGGATTGAAGCAAGCATCTAGGTCATAGAACATTTGATTCGATGAATCTATAAAATAATTTGGTTTAATTAATAAAAAATGTGATCCATGTGTTTATAAGAGGTTTAGTGGAAATGTAGTCATTATCCTAGTAGTGTATGTTGATGACATATTACTTATTGGAAATCAAATACTAGTCTTATAGTCTGTTAAGTATTGGTTAAACAAGTGGTTATCCATGAAGAACTTAGGTGAAGCAACCTATACTCTAGGGATCAAGATCATTCATGATAGATACAAGAAGCTAATTAGACGAATTCAAAGTACATACATTGACTATATACTAAAGATATTTAGCATGGAACAATCCAAGATGGGATTAGTTCCAGTGTCACATGGTAGACATCTTTCTAAGAAAATGTTTTCTTAGACATAACATGAGAAAGAGAAAACGAGTAATATACCATATACTTAGGTGATAGGATCAATCATTTATGAAATGTTATGTATTAAACTTGATGTTTTATATGCATTGATCATGGTAGGAAGATATTAAGAAAATTCAAGAGAACAACATTGGTATGTTGTTAAGGTTATCCTTAAGTATCTGAGAAGAAATGCGGATATGTTCCTGGTGTATAGAGGAGACGAGAAGCTAGTCATCATGGGTTATATTGATTCTAGTTTCCAAATAGATCATAATTATTTGAATTCATAGTTATGATATGTTTTCTGTCTCAATTGGAGGAGTTGTGAGCTGGAAAATTTCCAAGCAGCTAGTTTTTGCTGATTCTACAGTGGATTTCGAGTATATAGTGACTTTTTATATAGCTAAGGAAGTAGATTGGATATGAAACTTTGTTTATAATCTTTATGTGGTACCTAGAAGTAAAGACCCTATCACATTGTATTGTGATAATACTGCAGCGGTGGCTCATAAAAAAAGAGTCGAGGTTACACCAATGGAAAAAGCATATACTCTAGAAGTATCACTTCTTGAGGGATTTTTATAAAAGGGGTGAAGTTGCAGTAAGAAAAGTTCCCATATAAGAAAATGTGTCAGACCCCTTGACTAAAGGCCTATCTTATCATAATCATGAGTATCATGTAAGATCTATAGGACTAAGGGTTATTAGTAGTTGGATCTGGTACAAGTGGGAGTCTGTTGGAGTTAGTGTACTAGAACCAACTTATGTGTACTTTATAATAACCTATATTTATAGTTTTTAATATTAATAAACTACTTATCACATCATGATTTTTCTTTTACATAACATAGTATGTGATAATGTCCTAAGAGTAGTTGTCACACTAAAAGTTCATAGCAGTTCTCCTCTATAATAAGAACCTATAAGTGTCATGGAAGTATTCTTAAATATATGTTCTATAGTTGGATAATATCATTTTAGGGAGAAAAATGATATAGGATATTATGGGTGGAGACTCATAAGAATTTGAGGCACCTTCTCATGGTGTATACCCTTGCTAGTATCCAGTGTATGATGTTATGAGAATAAGACTTGCCAGTAGGAAATCGATATTTATATGTGTCATTGGATGTTCCTATCTATGGATGTGTGTATTGATCATTAGACTTTAAGATTATTATTAATGAATATTATAAGTTTCATAATTTGATGTATTGATGAAAATCACGATGACATATGTTCACGACAAGTTTGGATATGTTGGGTGCATCATGAGTAATATTGCATTAATGAATAATGTGAGAAAGTATTTTTCCCTTCCATTATATAACAGAAGTTTATATCTCAAGTCCTTTGATGAAAATAATATAGCCTAAATAAATTCATGGATATAATATTCTATAGGCAAGTTTGATTTCTAGAAATTCAAAGAAAGATACGTTGATCACATAGGTTGATGGCACCAGCATGAAATATACTTGATTATAGATATCCTGATAAAGGGATTATATTATACAGTAAGCACCTATATGAGGTATCATGTCATTGTAGTATTAAATTCTTTCTCTATGAGTTCCATGGCATGTTGTTGGATAATAATCTCAGACTTTAGTCTAATTCGCCTAATGCTATTGAAAAAGATACCTAGAGAGTCACACACTAAGTGTATCCAGAATCTCAGTTAAATAATATATTATTTATTTATTATTTAACAAGTTGAATAAATATTATTCCCACACATGGTTTAATAATTATTCATGTTTTTTTGATCACATACATTTTTTCACTAATTATTTGAGAGAATATTATGTGATCAAAATATTTAATAAATATTTATTTTCTATTTAGTGAATATAATATTTATTTATTTATTGGAGAATAATGTAGTAATATTTATTTATTAAATAACTAGTCATTATTCAAGGTCCAATTAATATTGTGGAGGAATAGTGGACCGATTTTATAAGTCCGGTAAGAAATAATATATATTGAATATTATTTGAATAAATAATATTTAATTTTAATTCACAAGTTTAGCACATGTAAAGAAATATTGTTAATATTATTATAGACATGGGGTTCTATATAGATTAAATAAATAACAAGGGGAACTTGTGAAATTATTTATTTATAACCCTAGAGATATATAAACCCAATTATAATATTTTTCAAGTGAGCTAATTCATTTGTTTTTTTGTGTACAACGAATGAGAATAATCCTTTAGAATCCCTAGAGAGGTCCCTTCTCCAATAATTCTCCAAATAAAAAAGAGAAATATTCCTCTACCTTCCACTCTCAAGTTAAGATAAATTAATAGAATCCTTTGGAAATGATTCTCAAGGTGATCAAAGGTGAGCGATGCGAGTGGTGGGATCTTTCATGCTAGCACTTAGAGATTCCTACGATGATGTTTGGAGATTTTTGGAACATGTGTGCATCATTGCTAAAGGGAATATTTCCTTGATTCCTACAATGAAACAACGGTACGACATAGATCCATTTTCAGATCCATCAAATAAGAAAGAATTTATAACAAGGTAATTCTTTATTTTCTTAAATTAATTATAAATAATATATTAGGATCATATGATTTCGTTCCTGAATTTATCTATTGTTTGTATTCTTTGATTAATTTTTTTATCATGACATTTATCATCATGCATATCTCTGATTGATCATTGATCATGACAAAAAGAAATGTTTGACATGACCCTTCACACACTTCCACAATGCTTGAAACCTTCTGGTGATACCCTGATCATAAATAAATCTTAGAGAGCCATTGTTATCCATTCAATTGATCAAATAGATCATCAATTCATGGATGAGGATATTGGTTCTTTATCATAACTTGGTTGATCTTATAATAATTCACACAAAGAAAAATCACCCCATCCACCTTCTTTACAAAAATAAATGGTGCTTCCCAAGGAGATGTGTTCAATTGAATGAACTCTTGGCTTTCAAACTCTTCCAGATGAAATTTTAATTACCTTAATTTCATTAGTTTCATCCTATAGGACATAATTTGAAATAGGAATAATCCTTGATAGAAGATAAATTATAAATATAACTTCTCTTTCAGGTGGAAATCCAATGAAATATTTGGTAAATACATCCATAAATTGGTCAAAAATGGTTGTAAAATCTCTAGATTACCTCAAAATTTTCCAAAGTAACTACTACCAAGTGGTAAGAGATAGTCTCGAAACCCAGTACCAAAGGTCCTACTCTACTTGAATTCGTATATGAATCTCCTTTACAGAGATGTGAAACACCATCCAAATATGTGAAACTAACCTAGTATGTATAATAGTTGATGTGGGCCTTGAAGGATGTCAACAAATCCAATCCTAAAATCAATTTATATATGTCCATCTCAAGAATAGATAAATCTTGAAAAAACTAAGCTTCATAGATTGTTATAGAACATGTTTTTCACTTAAAGGTTCGACACTCCCTTTTATTGGTAAGTGCTTTAAGTTTCAAGACATAATACATCATTTCAATATAAAAGCCCATACGATTCACAACACAATCAATAATAAAATATTGGGATGTGGCAGTATCAAAAAAAGCTTTCATGGGATTAGAATTTAAGAGAATCATAACTCACACCATCGATGGACCAGATTGATCCTCCATAATCATCTTATCAGTACCATATATTTTTTTACTCACTCCCCCTATTCCTTGATTCCATGTGGTGATTGAATTTTCTAAGGAGTCATGGTGTTCCTAGAAACACCCCAGCTCACTTGGTTCTAAGGAAGAGAGTTATTTTGGTGTGATCATGAAGTCAAAGAATAAGATTTATGAGATACACAAGATGTATCTCTAGAAAATAACTTTGGATCCCTATGAAAATAACATTAAAGATGTCTCATCTGATTCTAGTTGTGACAAGCTCAAGTTGGTGTCATACAATCTTTCTTTACATGATAAAAATAACCACACAAGAAACATCCAAGTTTGATATTAGGTCTTAGAGGAAGGTTAAACAATTAAATAGTAAGATTCAAAGGTGTGCCACCTCCTTGAGGATAAGTGACTCTCTTCCACTTGTTCCAAACTTTATAGTTCCTAACTATTTCTATGGAGATAAACATACTTCCTCCTACAGGATTCCTAGTAAGATAATTTTACACCATTTTCTCCATGTTAACTATCTTTTCATAATTAGTAATACATATGATGAATATCTTAGAGAAAATTTGGGATCGCATTCTAGACTCTAATTTACATGCCTTCAAGGATGCACAAGCATCTACTTCTGGAGAAAAGTGAACTAATATCATAAAATTAATTGCATACTCTATAGTTGATATATTTTCTTACTTAAGAATAAAGAAACTTTTCATTCTTTCTATCTTTAATGTGTGAGGATATAATTTATTATTGAATAATTCCTCAAAGTCCTCCCACAAATTACCATGATTTGATTTATCTTGTATAACTAAATCCCACCATTAGCATGCAAGATCCTTCAGCATGTATACCGCTAACTTGACCTTTATCACTGTCAAGGGTACTAAGGAAATTGAAAATGTGGTTCATTATTTTGATCCACACTTTCACATTTTTAGGTTCTAAATCACCCCAAAAGATTAGTGGATTATATTTATAGAACTATATGTAACAATTCACTTGCCTTGGTTCATCATTTTGATTTCCCTTTTCAACAGCTTGAAAATCTTGAACAATGCTATGAATGAGCTGTTGATTCTCCTGTGGATTAGGTGAGACCATTTTTTCAAAACCTCTTATTTTTTATTTATATGATGTATTCTCAATGAAATTCTATATAAATAGAACAACACACCACTTATTCATTACTCACTAGAAATTGAAGGATTAGAAAATTAAAAATCACTATAAGCAATAATCATTACAATCAACATTGCAAAAATCAACCATTTTAGCCATTTTCCAAAAAATCTACAAAAATTGGATTAACATTATAGTCCTAGTGGGAATTCTCGGTACTGATACATGGTATGTTATAATCATCAGCTAAACCCAAAATAATGAGATGACAATACACCTAGAAGTGTCTTGGAACACTTTTTTACCCAAACCAGCTCAGTAACTTAAATTTTAGCATAAAGAGGTTAGCTATATCTTTTTATGTTATAAAATTCAAGTTCTGAAATTCTTATCTCCTTGAAACCATCCTAAAGAGACAAGAAAACTGACCAAAACTGATAGCATTTGTAACATCCTGCACTAACCCATTGTCTTGGGCTAGGTCGGAGATGCTACTAACCTCAGGTAACATTCCCAAGATGCCAAAGGTCAATAATAAATGTCAAGGTCTTGGTAAAACATTGGGGGAATATTTTACCTAAATAAAATCATAAACTAAATTCATAAATACTAATAAAAACCAACTATATGATGCATGAGTAATAATGATACAACTCAAATGAAATCCAAATAAACAGAAACATTAGAGTAGAAGCAAAAAAGTAATAAAATATTACATAAAGAAACCAAAGGACATCCAACATAGTAACACTGATATAGAATCGCTCCAAAGACTACAAGAGAGAACCCCAAGCTCCAAACATTAACCTATAGAAGAAGAATTATGATGTGATGCTAATTAAGTATGATACCTTTCCCTTTTCTGTGTCCTGATAAACAACATCTGCAAACATACCAAAGTATCTAGACAAGGGTGAGTATAAAACTCAGTAGGTAATTCCTAAAGAATTCCCATTACGACAAGAATATCTTAGCACATTTTATAAAATATAGGACAATAAAATAAATAGTTTAATATAAATCCATAGATAAGTTCTACATATGAAAAACATTAAACAAGTTTATCAACATTTATTACCACTTTTCATAATCATTCCATGTTCATGATCACACAAAAACACACATGAATTCATACCATGGATCTACCTATACTCACAAGTGGTGAGTCATCTGATCACCAAGTCATCACTTGGTGACCCCCATGATGGTGTCACTTCTAAACATAACCCATCCCATATTTTCCTTATGGATAGTTTCACTTACAACCATGATCTATCCTCATGCACATGGACACAAGTCAACCACACATGCCAAGTTTTCAACAAAAAAAATCCATTTCTTTTTTAAACCATTTTCTTTTAAGAATTTTATCAAACACCTTGTGTGCATAATTCCAAAACCAAGGATTTGGGTACTAAAACCAATAGATTTTTTCAACAAAATGAGATAGATGAATTTAAACGCTTGGACTTCAAGTTATAGAATTAGTAAAATGGGAGAGAATCCACTTACCTCTCAATGGATGGTTATAATGAAAAACACCAAGAAAACTATAGATCTATACTCACAACATATTTATTTTAATAGATCCTAACAATATCTCTTAAAAACACATCATAGATCATAGATTCATCCCTAACAGATTTGATTTAACAATTCAGGGAGAGGGGATCTAAAGTGAACAAGAAAGAATGAGGACTTTCCATTAATTTCAAATATCCAACAAACTTTATTTACCATAAAAAACCTTTTAGATCAAATATAAACACCAAGGATGTCAAGGATGGAAGAGAAGTTCTAGATCCTAGGATAATGGGTGAAAAATGAGGGTTATGGGGGTAAAAATGAGTTAAGCGCTCTTTTTTAGAGCATGAATTTCATGTCGCATAGTTAGGGTGCACTTTAACAATTTTTACACCAATGATGAATGTGATATTGTCTCCACAATAGAGAGTTTCATGGTTGTTCTACATGGTTTAGCAAATAGTGTTCCAAATTTTCATTACTACTTTCTATAAACCAGAGGGTCCACATGGTTGTGTTGCATGGTTTGACAAACTGTGTGCTAATAATGCATAGATATTGTCCTAAAAACTCCCATATCACATGGTTTCCTATGAAATTTTCATTGTTTCTCCTAACCATTCTCAAAACACATGCCCATAAAAACCTTTCTAAAACACTTAAAATCCCTCTAAAGACTTCTGAAACTCAACCCAAATATTATATAACTTTAAAATAAATAATAAAAGGTTAAATTTTCTAAAAATGAAGGTGTTTCGATATTGATCCAGTAAAAGAAAATTTCTTGATAAAGCCAAATTTGGAATGTGGGGGACTAAAAAACAATGATATTGTACTAATCATCAGGGTTACAATGCTCTATGGTGTTGTATGGTGATGAAGATACCAAACGATGGGGATATGGTGAATTAATCGTATTTGGAGGGTGATGGGGGTGTCGAGTAATGAGGATGTTGTATGAGGTTGGGGTTATAGAGGTTAAACAAGTTGTGATGGATAATGAGATTTTATAATGATTAAGTTATAATGTGGTATCCAATATGAACTCAATGGAGTGTGAAGAGAATAAAGAGAGGATATTTTTTCCATTTAAATTTTTCAATCTCAGTTGCATCATAGGTTTTCAAAGTATATCCAACAAGATTTTAACATTGTTTCCATTCTATTTTCCATTTCCTTTCCATTTCTCATTCCATTAACATTATAATATTTTAAATTATACTAAATAGGACCCTAATTTATGTTTTTTTAACACATACTTTTGTTATACTTTAAGATATCCTGTTGTGGATGGGTTGAAGTTTTCAAAGGAATTTGAGTTTTTTATTTGGTGGATGGTCCAAATCACAAACTGATATTTGGGATGTAATTATGAGATTTAGAACACATAAAATTATTATTATTTTATATGGGGTTAAAATCCTATAAGTTTTCTTGGAATTATGGATATTTTTTGGAAGTGTTGGGTTTCGAAAGATTAGTTTCATGAGAAATAGCCATGAGAGCATGGTTGGTGCATGGTTGGTACTGATCATGTGGCATAACCATGAAACCTGTTTTGTAAAGGAACATAGTTTGTTTAACCATGTGATGTGGCCTAAACAACTATGCAATTTGGTGCAGAGTCAGAGAGGCGCCCACATATTTGGTGCATGGTTTGTTTAACCATACACTACAACCATGTGGGGTAGGGGTGCTTGGGAAGTGAATCTCGCATGATTAGCACACAGTTGGTAAACCATGTGAGGAAGTCATGCGGTAGGGTGGTGAAATATCTCATATTTTAATATTTATACATATGTTTTTAAATTATTTAATCCCTCAAAATTAATTAATATGTGCTTATTTGTATCATTTTATGATTTATGGTGAGTTTTGAGCTTAAGTGTCAAAATTGGTTAATTCTAGAAATTTCACAATTTTATGTTGCCTAGGTATTTCAAGAATAACTCCTATAATTTTTATCCAATTCATGTGATTAATTTCTTTTAAGATGACATGGTTTGTGTTCTACAAAATCTTCTTCTGTACCAAGAGTCAATCCAAAGTCCTACAAACCCAAAAATATCAAACAATGTGAGCACTTATTCTGGTTGGCAGAATGGACCATGTATCATTAAATGAGGAATATATCAGGATACCGACCTCAAAATGGGATAATTCCATCTAGGTTAGAAATAAAACTCGACAAGTTAGGTTCACATAAAATTTCAAAGATAAATTATTTCATTAAGGCTGACCTTGAACCAGTCAAAGTATGGTTGGTGGAATAGTGTTTGGCATCCATAAAAAGTCATGTCTAGTATCTCAGACATAACTCGTTCCACACGGCTCTAATTGGTCAGAAATTTTGGGGGTATACGTCCAACCCAAGTTCTCACATCTTATAATAAGGTACCTTAGTCTAATTAGACCAGATGTGAGCATAATCAAAGAAAACTTCTGGTAGACAGATTCAGGAGGAATATTTTTCTGTTCTTTATTTTCTTTCTTTTGTTATTATTAATAATGAATATATTATTCCTTCCACCTATTCTCAATTACCATTACCATGTTAGGGTAAATATTCTAAGTGATTGGGTAAGGTTAGGTTTTATCATTTGTAATGTTTGAGTTCTTGCATTTGATTGAATAAAAACTCTCTCTCTTCTGCGGTGTTGGTTTCAAATTCTAATAAAAAAATTTATTATCTTATGCGATCATATTAGATTTAATATTATGTTGTTATTATTGCTTTGTTAAATTTTAATAATTTCCCTCTACTAGGTTCTGGTCTATATATGATGTAATATATCAAGGCTCAGTGGTTAAGTACTCGGTGATCGTTAGTATGTGTGCCAGAAGTATTGAATATTCTTAATTGTTTAGGATAAACAAGACCTTATTGGGAATTACCTAACTCAATTGAGGGTATTCGCTACAAATTTTTTGCACATAGGAAGGAGAGTAGACTAATCAGAGATATTAGTAAGGTTTACTCTCACCATCACCATTTAACAAGGTAGTGATTGGAAGCGATCGTTAAATATCACTTAAACCGACTTAACATAAGAGGGTTGAATAAAATTGAAATATGATAACATTTTCAATTGAAAAACCAAACCCAACCTGATCACCCAATTATTATCACTATTTTTAATCATATTATTTTTCAATTTGTTTTAAATATTTTACTTTATTTCTTTCTTTGTTTCATCACTTTTTTTTCAAAACCAAACCAATTCAAAAACAACCCCACTTATTTCTCATATTTAAAGTGAAAAACGTGATTGTTATGCACTCCTCTCTGGAGACAACCTAGATTAAAAACTATACTATATTTTAACTTAGTAAATAATTGTTTTTTACATACCCCATTATAGGCACATGTCAAAACTTGGCATTTTTTCCAGGTATGGAGTGCCACAATCTAATTATAAATATTTTACACTTTTAAAAAAAATTAAAAAAATATTTTTCCCATGATGTTTTCAATTGATTATTTCTTTAATTCATGAAATAATTACCCAAAAGTTCAATATCAAGAAAAATAATTTTATTATAGTGATATAAATGATCGAGTGAAAAGGATGAGTGATACTCTAGATGACATGGGGAGAAAAATAGAAAGAGAATTAGACTATGTTCATGAATTAATAGAGAAATATGACCCTGAGCCAAAGAAAGAACCTAAGAAAGAACCTAATAAGGCTAAGGTAGAAGTTACATTAGATGAGGTACATAAACCTAAACCAGAATCCAAACCATTAGTGGAAGTAATTTTACCACTCATATTTTAAATAGAGGATCCTGACTACCTACCTCTATCGAGTGAAATTCAACTCCAAGAGAAAAATTCCACTAAAGAATAAATTGAAGTAGATCCACATAAGGATTTGAACAAAAATTGTATTTCCTTAGTGGATGAGGAAGAAAAATAATATACACCTGATAAGGAACACATGGAGCTCCCTAAACTTGATGAACACTAATTAGAAGGAGTTTAAGAGGAGATCCAAGTGGAATTTCCTAAGGAAACTGAGACATAAGCTTCTTAATTTTAAAGGGATGGATTTGATATTTATTCTTCATGATTTAGTTTTGTTCAAATAGAATTACACTCTAACATCCCCTTTTATTATTCTTCATATATAGCCTACCTTGAGAAATTATTGGAGAATGAAGAAGAATTTGTGAAAGTGTAAACCAAGAAAGAGGATGAATCATTCATTATATTAACCCCACCATACAAGATGTATTTCATTTTCATGTGTGTGGATTTTATATACTCTATCTATAGAGTCCGAAATAAAAAGGAATAAGTTCTAGTGGTTCATATTAAAGAAACTTCACCCACCATCAGATTGGGGATAACCAACTAGAACTTCCCATTTGGAGGTAGTCAAAACCCAAGGCCCATTTGGGGGATTAAACCAAGATCTATCCTTATTTTCTCACTCTATTTATATTTTAATTTTCTTTTAATAAATTTTTTATGTTATTTTCTCTCTACTTTTGGTTGTATGTTTTCATGTGCATAGTACTCATGAGAATAACTCAAAACTACACTTCTAATAAGTCAGTTTGTACCTATCCTTAACACTTTCTTCCTTGCTGTGATTAATTTTAAAATCTTATTACATAATAAATCCACTTGAATACATTATAGACACTACATCATTTAATTTTGTGGGATTAAACCTTTGTAGTTTAGTATTTTTAATTGTTTAGTTTTCAAATTTTCAAAAAAAGTGTTTTTTTTAATTTTTGTGTGTTTTTAAAAAATTTGAGATGAAGTGATTATCATTGTCATTTTTGAAACCCATTTCTATGAGATAAACAATCTATCCCAGGAAAATTAATTTAAATTAATTTTGAAAATGACTTTGTATCAAGTTGAAATCTTTGGGGATTTCATGAAAAGTACTCTGATTTTTAAATCTCATGCCACATCTCACTGTCTTTATATTTGAAATCACTTTCCTGTGAAGCTTCTGAACCTATTGTTTCCATATTCTTTCCATTCACCTCACTTCTTGAGAGAACCAAACCTTTCTTGATTTAACCATAATTTGATTTATTTCTGTCAAAACTTGAGGGTTTGAGGTACATGTGTTTTAAATGATTGAGGAATTTCTTTGGTATTAAATCCACCTTTTCAATAAAATATTTTTTATAATGTCCTATATTGCACATTTAATCCTTGTATCCCTTATAATACATGAAAAAACTATTAGGTTAGCCACATTATAATCCAATTTTCCCTATCCAACCTGATCTTGAAGTGAAATTTTATAATCTAGTTAAACTTAAGTGTGGGGGAATTTTCCCTGTATTGTAATACCTCATTTGGTGAAACTTTTTCTAGAAAATAAAATGTTGAAGACATGTTATTGATGATAAAAAAATCATTCTATTGAAATATGTGTCTTGTTTGGAGATTTCATGTATGAGAAGTTGTGTCTTTCTGGAGCTTCTAAAGAAAAAAATTTGGGCCTATCTGGAGATTTTAAGAAAAATCATGTTTGAAAAGATTGAAAATTTTTATGCCGAAATGATGAATGGCATGAAATTTAATTGATTTTTCATGCTTATGGAGCTGAATTTATACTACGTGGAGTGAGGAGGATACCATACTAGAGTGAAAATTAGAATAATGCAATTTTTCTTCAAAAAGAGCCAATCCATCCTTATTCTTCCTCGGAATTTTTCACATCTAAATACTACCAACCCAAAACAACATAACAAACTTTATAAGTCCTCATGATAAAAATATTTCCTTGACTCATATCAGGTGGATATGAATGAATTTATCAATACTATGGTGACCCTTTTATGAGTTTGGATGAGAAAGACATTGCTGAAAAATTGACATTTGTGTGATAAGATAAAATGCAAGTGAGGTAAGTGTTTTGTGTGAATGGGAGGAGAAATAAAGAGGAAGTATATTTAATGATCTGAATTGAGAACTTGAAATAATTTTTTTTGATGAGGTATGATATCTTTTGTTTCTTGGTGTGAAATTGTTGGATCTCAAGGATATGTGTTTTAAATTTGTTTTGATTATATTTTGATATTTACTTGTCCAGGAGTCCAAGTGATAAGTGTAGGGGAGTTGACATAGCTCATATTTTCATATTTATAAATAATTTTTTAAATTATTTAATCCCTAAAAATTAATTAATGTGTGCTTATTTGTATCTTTTTATGATTTATGGTGAGTTTTGAGCTTAAGTGTCAAAATTGGTTAATTCTATACATTTCACAGCTTTATGTTGCCTCTGTATTTAAAGTATAACTCCTAAAATTGTTATCCAATTCATGTGATTACTTTTTTTAGGATGACATAGTTCATGTTATACAAAATATTCTTCTTCACCAAGAGTCAATTTGAACTCCTACAAACCCAAAGAAATTAAAAAATGTGAACACTTATTCTGGTCGGTATAATGGACTCTGCATCATTCAATGAGGCATATATTGGGCTACCAACCTCCAAATGGGATGATTCCATATGGGTTAGAAATACAACTAGATAAGGCAGAGTCACGTTAAATTTAAAGAAAAAATTATTTCATTAAGGCTGAACTTTAACCGATCAAAGTATGGTTGGTAGAATAGTGTTTGGCGTCCATAAAAAGTCATGTCTAGTATTTCAGACATACCTCATTCCACACAGATCCAATTGGTCTGAAATTTTGGGGGGTATATGACCAACCCAATTTCTCAAATCTTATAATAAGGGACCTCGTCCTGATTTTACCATATGTGACCAGAACCGAAGAAAAATTATAGCAGACATATTTTGGAGGAATGTTTTTATGTTCTTTCTTTTCTTTATTTTGTTCTTGTTAATATTTAATTCATTCATCCTTCCCCCTCTTCTCAATTACCCTTACCATGGTGGGGTAAATATTATGAGTGATTGGGGAAGGTTAGGTTTTATCATTTGTAATGTTTAAGTTCTTTCATTTGATTGAATAAAAACTATCTCTCTTCTACGGTGTTGGTTTCAAATTATAATAAAAAGTTTTATTATCTTATGTGATCGTATTAGATTTAATATTATATTGTTGTTATTGCTTTGTTAAATGTTAATAATTTCCCTCCATTGGGTTCTTTTCTATATACGATGGAATAGATCAGGGCTCAGTGGTGAAGTACTCGACAATCGTTAGTACGTGTGGCAGAGGTATTGAATATTCTTAATTGTTTGGGATAAACAAGACCCGATTGGGAATTGACTAACTCAATTAAGGGTATCCACTACATCTGTTTCACACATAGGAAGGAGATTAGACCGATCTAAGATATTGGTAAGTTTTACTCTCACTATCACCATTTACCAAGGAAGTGATAGGAAGTGATCGTGAAATGTCACTTAAACTGACTTAGTAGAAGTGGATTGAATAAAATTGAAACTATGATGACATTTTCAATTGAAAAACCAACCCCAACCTGATCACCCAATTATTATCACTATTTTTAATCATATTTTTTTCAATTTGTTTTAAATATTTTACTTTATTACTTTCTTTGTTTCATAACTTTGTTTTAAAAACCAAACCAATTCAAAAATAACCCCGCTTATTTCTCATATTTAAAGTGAAAAACGTGATTGTTGTGAACTCCTCTCAGGATAAAAACTAGTTTAACCACTATACTATATTTTAACTTAGTAAATAATCTTTTTCCCACACCCCATGATAGATACGTGTCAAAACAGAAGGTTCCAGGCACAGCGGAAGTGCGGTTGGGCCAGCACCCAACTTTAATTTTTACCATGATCAATGATTATTCCGGGATTAATACGACGATGAACGCCAGTCTCCATGAAATAGAATCAAAGATTTAGATAAAGAAATAAGATGCTTGAAACCTTTAAATAGAAACTTGGAAATCATGTTTATAATTAATTTAATTAATTTCATAAATAAAAGAATACCTGGATCTTCGATATTTTCTTCGTTGATGATGTTGATCATTCAGAATGACCCTTCCATATTTTCCCATTGTGATTTCAAGTATATAAACAAGAATTTCTCTAGCGGTGATCCACACGTGCCCCAATGGCCTATGATCGACACCACTTGTTCTCCGGGTGATAGCGCGGTGAAGCGAGTGTCTTGTGTCAGTCATTCTTGATAGCTTGTTCTTCAGCCTTGAAGAACATCTCTCGTTCTTGAGAGGGGCGGGAAGAGTATCTGAGAGAGAAATTGTTTAGCTCAATAATTCTCAATTCACCAAGCGTGTGGTGTGTTCGCTATGGAACAATAGACGTACTTTTCTATTTATATGCATGGAAGTTCTGTTACAATATTTAATTGCATAACATCAATTAAATACATTCATGAACTTAGTGAAACCCCGTACTCATAATAATATTGTTTCATTATTTATGGTGCGAAAACTTGTGAAAAATGAAATTATGAATAAAATTCAGCATCACAAAATAATAGCAGTGTCATTATTATTTTAACTTGTGTCAACTAATAATTATTTATCGTCTTTCAAATAATTATTTTACTACCGGACCAGCCTTGGTCCGCTCGAACTCCACTTCCATTTATTGAACACCTAAATAAATAAATAAATAAATTATTCTATTAAATAAATATTTTATTTACAAACTAGTAAATAAATATTAATTAAATGTTCAATAAAATAAATAAATATATTTTATTTAATTTAATTCATGCGATTATATTAACTTGAATAAAATTATTCCATGGTCTTACGAATAATATTTATTTCATTAATTAAATTCTAATATAATTTAACTGAGACCGCCAAAAACACTTAGTGTGTGACCCTCTCAGATTCTTTCTCATTGGCATTAGGCAGGCTTGCCTAAAGTCCAAGAGTATTGTGTAGAAACAGGTCAAGGCACCCAAGAGAAAGAACATAAAGTCACGATAATGACACCCACATACAAATGCTCACTATGTAATATAATCCCTTTGTCATAATATCTCATCAAGTGGGTTTCATGATAGTGTCATCAACCTTTATACTTGATATATCATTCTTTGACTACCTGAAATAAACTCATCGTTACACCATGTCCATATAATTTCACGAGACGGTTCTATTTCAATCAAAGGGCCGAGATATCAACTTCCATAAATGGAAGGGACAAATCCTTCCTCAACTTATCCATTAATAACATGTCACTCATAATGCACCCAATGTACCCTACTTCCCAACAACTATCTGTGTGATAGTTTTTGTCAGTAAATCAAAGTCCGTGAGTTGTGACATGTATTAATGATAATATTAAAGTCTAAGGATCATTACACACGCTCATAGATATAAATATCTGATGACACCAAAACATGCAGAATTATTACTAGCAGGTTTGTTCTCATAATCTCCTATCTTGGAGATTAACAAGTGTGAACTTCATGAGAGAAAGTCTCATATGCTTAAGAGTTGTAACGCCCCGACCCCAGCTACCCAGAGCCGGTGCATTACTTCGTAACATTGGCATGATCACAAAAGATCAAGTCTCGAAAGACCGATTGTTTAGTAGCCTTGGAAAAACTAGATACATTCATAAATGTTACATTACATCACAAAGTGAAAAACTATAATAACATAGTCTCCATAGTCCACACTTCTATCCTCTTCGGACTATCCCTGCAGGTCATTCATAAAATACTTCTTCACATCCTGGAAAATATTAAAACATTGAAAGGGGTGAGCTCAGATGCTCAGTAAGGATAACAATATTGCGTAAGCTTTCATAAATAAACATAAAAATTTAAGGCAATGTATAACTAAAACAAAAGCCTTTTAAACTTGAACATCAACATAATATGGCAAAAGTAAAATGAGATAATTCCATTCACTTCTTCACATGGATATTCTACTGGTCGAATAATCACATGAAATATCAATAACCACTTTTATAATGATGGAATGTATAATGCCAGACATTCTGAAACATTTTGTCAAGGCCTCGGCCAAGACGTCTAAAATGATTAAGGCCTCGGCCAAAACCATAAATCAAATTGGGAAAGGGCCTCGGCCAATTCCACGTCTAGTTGTCTCATGAGACCTACCGATGCATCGAGGAGCTATAGCGGGCTCCACCCGTCACTTATTAAGTCCAATACATTCCTCATATGAATAGGTTTAAACATATCATAAACCATAACATAATCGCATCACATAAAACATGCATAAAGGAAACATAAAATTTCCACATTTCAATCACAAGATATCAATACAACACATTGATATAATAAAAACGCTTTCAAAACCATTTTCAATACCAAAATAAAAGAAAGTTAAAACTTTGTATTATTTTTCATTAAAAAAAAGATGGCTTGTAGAGGAAGCCGAAACTCAAATAATGGTCACGGCGGCGGAGAAGTCGTTGTCGCTGCATAAGTACGGAAAGAAAAACATTCCATTTTTTTCGTTTAGTAAAATGCTTCGTATAAAAAATATTCCTTTTGAATAAACGTAAAAGTCAAAGGGGTTTATACACCGTATAAAAGAAATTTGTGTATAAAACCAAATATGCCTCAATGAAAGGAGATTGAGACGAAGTCCTTACAAAGATAATTTTTAAAATAAAATAGATATATTATGTGTATTCACTAGAGGTACACATAAAGAGAGTAAAAATACAAAATAAGACATAATAATATCATGACATAATTTGAAAGTAGGATATTAACCCAAAGAATGGAAATTGGTTTAAGAAGTTCCCTTACCTTGTGTCCGACTTGACTCAACCATTCTTTAACCTCCTGAATAATAAACTAGAGTTAATATCTACCTTATTAAGAACCATTTTCAATTTCATTATCCTTTTTATATCACTTATTACAATTTTATGAACATTATGTAATTATTTAAGTTAATAACGGTCGTTTTGTCGATCTTTGGTACTTGAGTCAACAATAAACTTCTTATAATTACAAGTTGTTCATGTGGTAGAATATCCATTATATCCAGAATTATATTCATGATTTAGATGTCATATATATCTTATATATCCAGTATATACATTCATTTATAATATTACGTAACATTTAGAGGTAAGAAATGAAATGCACCGTTCATGGATACGGTAAGCCGTACGTACGCATGAACGCTACTTTCATTTCAATTTCATATTTAATGGAACTAAATCATAATGATATAAATGTATAATATAATTCCATTATAATATAGTGTATAATACCATTTACTCCATCCTTTATACATCCCACATATGGAATTAACGATTCAAATCACTTTGAGGGGGCGGTAGTCCGCACTTCCTAAAATGAAATTATCGCGTTTTACCCATAATGGAAATCATAAAGTATGCCATAAATGAGAAATACAGAAGCATAAGTAAAACATAAACATATTATATATCATATATAAAAATAGTGACATCTTAATGGCCACCTTTGAAGGTGTTATATGAGTGTTGAACAATCATCGTTTCGTGAGGCAGAAATTCGCCATCCACAGAAACCGTATGTTCTTTAACCATTAGATGTAGGTGTGTGTAATTGTAGCTCGAATACTTCTTATAAAAACATCCTAGTATATTTAGGATACTGTTGTTATTACAAAAGAAATGAATAAAAAGAGTTTAGGGGGTTGGAGAAGAAAAATAAAACAAAACAACATTAGAGAAGACATTACCTCAAAATCGGGTAACTCTTTTTGATTTGAGCCAAAGGCTTCCTTGGGAAGATTTCTGCCCAAGTGAGGCTTCTAGGAGTAAGAGGGGGAAGTTGGGAGAGTATTTGGGCAGAGTTTGGCTGAGCCAAATGGCTTTAAAGTGTAAATGAGGTGGGAGAGGTGGGGGGCTTTTATAAGTGGAGAGGAGGGGCACTTTTGGAAAGATTGAAATGTTACATTATTTCACAATGCTTTTCGGATTCTAAAGGTCCCAAACTTATATAATTCGAGGATAAGGTGATAAGGTTTCGAAATATCCTCATCCAATAGGCTTTGGACAAGTGTAAGCCTTGGATTTTTCATTATCTTCTCATTTTATTTAAATCGTTAAATAATGAGGTCATCGCTGCATCATAATGATGTCATAAATAATTTAATTTATTTAATGTCTAAAAATTATAAAAAAATACTATGATGTAGTAAATCTTTTTATCTTTCTAATGAATATTTATAGTCAAAATTTGGACTTGTGTAACCCCACTTAAAAACTGTTTTAGTAAAACAACTCATGTTTGTGTCAATTTAATTTTAACATTAAATAAATATATATTAATGTCATTTTCCAACTAAAGTGGATCAATGGGGTCCCCAAGTTGACCCATGGGTTTTCTTGGTCGGCCATGACTCATCCAATAGGAGTAGGACAAGTGTCATGTTCATCTCATATTATTAAAACATTATTTGTACCTTAAACTACACTAATTACCTCTAATCGCGATTAAGAACTTAAAAGTTACTATTCACCAAAAAATTATTTTAATCTCATTGAACCACATTTTACTTCTTAATGACAACCATGTATGTCGGATTTTTGAAAATTAAATCACAGAAGTGGTAATATTTCATTTAAACGAAAAATCAGTTATTTAACTACCACTTAGTGGTTTCACTATTCATCAAAAATTGAAGTTTTTCAGAACAAGGCCAAAATTTCACCCTAAGCTATTTCGATATTACGAATACAAAAATGAAGTCCATTTTGAAATATAAAATTTCTATAATTTTAAAAAGTGGTTATTACTATTCATAACGACTACTTTGATTAGTTGCGGTGTGTTAGAACTCGAAGTTGCGTACAATGCAAGCTATTGCATTATTGAATAAGAAGCGTATCGTGGAAGCTCGGGGTGTTACATTCTCCCCTCCTTCAATAAATTGCGTCCTCGCAATTTGAAATTTTTCTTTGAAAATAAAAGGTTGAAAAGAGAAAATACTTTTGTGGAAAACCCACATCGGAAATAAGGTTAATAAAATTTAGTCTTAATAAGAGGGAAATGGAAATAAGAAAGTCACCACCAAATTATGATCTCGATAAGGAGAATATTGGTGGCAATTAGAGACATATAATTGGAGGAAAAACGTAAATATTTGTAGGGAGTGATTGAGGTCATCAATCACAATCAACTGTCAAATTGAGGGCCTCAAAGCCTTCAATCTATGTTGATTTAAAATATCATCAGTTCAACAAGACATAAGGTATTAGGATAACACATTTTTTTGTTTTAATATCCCTTTACTAAAGTTTAAGAATTAATTTATTCATTGAATAAGAGATAGGTATATATATATTTATGCTTGACAATTAGAGTTTCAACCTTCAACTCATCTTTCACTCAAAAAGATAATAGAACTCAAAAATATTATACTTATCCTAATTGTATAAGGTTCCAAATGTTAACACATACCATTTAGATTAGTAAAATTATTTGTAATAACCAGGGACTTCCTGTAGGCTAGTGGTAGGAAATAAAGGCCTGTCGCACTATGATTGTGGGTTCGATTCCTGCAGCTTTGTCCGACGCGACGGGTTATGCCCCACCCTGCAGGTTGTCCTTTTCATAAAACTATAGTATTCCAAGAATAATCTCCAGAAAATTTTTAACCTTAAATTTACTATCCAAGGTTCAACTTAATCCACTCCAACCTTTATAGTTATCCAAAATACCTCTGTCCAGACTTTCTCTAAAAGGTCTCTTAATTCCAAAATCAATTTATCAGATTCCCCAAACAAAGATTAGTTTCTATTATTGTCACATACTAAAAATATGATTACCTTAATCATATTAAAACCTTACTGAAATCAAAAAGTACTGCAGTACAATATTTATATATATCACATTATTCTTATAACCAGAATATAATCCTTGAGTCCAAAAGCACCAATACATTAATTATTCCGCTTTAACTGTAGTCACAGCAGAAGATTGGCCTTGATCCCTTGGCCTTTTCTGAGGTAAGTTTCCCTGACGCTTAGGGCATTCATTTGCATAATGACCCATTTCTCTACAATTGTAGCATTCAACTTTGACAGCATCTTTCTTTCCCTTGCAATCACGAGCCTGGTGACCCTTTTCTCCACATTTATAACAAACTCCCATTCCTTTTAGGCAAGTACCAGGGTGATTCTTCCCAAAATTATCACATAATGGAAAATCCTTCTTTCCCTTTTTCCCTTTATCTGTCTCTTGTTCCACCGTTCTCTTCTTCTCTTGCTTTACTTTGTTGTCATAAGACTTAGAGAATTCCTTTTCTGTCTTGATAGCACACGAGACAGTATCTTCGTATGATGAGAAGGATTGTGATACTAAAGCTCGACGGAGAAATGGTTTTAACCCATCAAAGAAACGATCAATCTTACCCCTTGGGTTACGTATATAATCGGCAGCATGCCTCGCTAACCTTGTAAAGTTAGCCTCATACTTTGCGACATTCTCATCCTCCTTCTGCCTCAAACTCAGAAATTGCCTTTCCATATCTGCTCGATGGTCACGAGGAAAGTATTTTTCTAAGAAAATCTCTTTGAACTCCCTCCATTCCATATTCGATACGTCATCATCTTCCTTTGTGTTTCGAATCAGTGACCACCACTGATCGACATCTCCAGTGAGGCGGTAAACTGCCATGACAACCTTCTCCCTTTCACTACTCCCCAAGGCATGGAATATTTTCTCTAAGGAATTTATCCATTGCTCAGCTACTATAGGATTTATACTCCCATTGAAGGTTGGTGGTTGTTGCCTCATGAAACGGTCTAGCATTGATCCTCCACGTTGCGGATCAGGGTGCTCCTTACGAGTAAGGTTATTATTCATAACCTGCGTGAGTTGTACCAGTACGGTGAGAAGCTGATCAGCACCAGTTGTATCACTAGCTCCACCATAATTATCTTGAGCAGGAGGGCAATCCCTACACGGAGTGCGTGCATTGATACGGTTTCCATTCCTTCCACTAGGCGTCATTTCTAAACAATGGCATAAACTAGATCAGTTTATGAATCGAAATACATAATTCCATACTTGTAAGATACTTAACATAAATTGAACTATTTATGGATATAATCTATAAAAAAATTTTCTTTGAGGAAGTATATACTCATAACCCTTCATAGTGGTTTTTAACGAAAATGAGAATTATCCAAAGCATATCCCCCGGGAGTGTCGTAACCAAGAGTGCAGCAAGGCCTGTTGTCGTGCACCAGTTCCCGTTCGATTCTAGCTCAAAGCGGTGTTTTCGGGTTTTACCCCTAGGTACATCTGTGCCAGAGCCGCCTCTACTTGCTTGTATCCAGACAGGGATGTATTGCTCGGAAAACTCACAAAATCTCTACAATAACAAAATTCTAGGAAGTTCTTCTATACTAATCCTCAAAGTCTATCTTTGGGCTATGTGCTCTAATCAGAGTTTATCTAAATCTAGCTTCCAAGGTTTGTACTAAACTTCCTCTGATACCAACTGTAACGCCCCGACCCCAGCTACCCAGAGCCGGTGCATTACTTCGTAACATTGGCATGATCACAAAAGATCAAGTCTCCAAAGACCGATTAGTTTAGTAGCCTTGGAAACACTAGATACATTCATAAATGTTACATTACATCACAAAGTGAAAAACTATAATAACATAGTCTCCATAGTCCACACTTCTATCCTCTTCGGACTATCCCTGCAGGTCATTCATAAAATACTTCTTCACATCCTGGAAAATATTAAAACATTGAAAGGGGTGAGCTCAGATTCTCAGTAAGGATAACAATATTGCGGAAGCTTTCATAAATAAACATAAAAATTTAAGGCAATGTATAACTAAAACAAAAGCCTTTTAAACTTGAACATCAACATAATATGGAAAAAGTAAAATGAGATAATGCCATTCACTTCTTCACATGGATATTCTACTGGTCGAATAATCACATGAAATATCAATAACCACTTTCATAATGATGGAATGTATAATGCCATACATTCTGAAACATTTTGTCAAGGCCTCGGCCAAGACGTCTAAAATGATTAAGGCCTCGGCCAAAACCATAAATCAAATTGGGAAAGGGCCTCGGCCAATTCCACGTCTAGTTGTCTCATGAGACCTACCGATGCATCGAGGAGCTATAGCGGGCTCCACCCGTCACTTATTAAGTCCAATACATTCCTCATATGAATAGGTTTAAACATATCATAAACCATAACATAATCGCATCACATAAAACATGCATAAAGGAAACATAAAATTTCCACATTTCAATCACAAGATATCAATACAACACATTGATATAATAAAAACTCTTTCAAAACCATTTTCAATACCAAAATAAAAGAAAGTCAAAACTTTGTATTATTTTTCATTAAAAAAAAGATGGCTTGTAGAGGAAGCCGAAACTCAAATAATGGTCACGGCGGCGGAGAAGTCGTTGTCGCCGCATAAGTACGGAAAGAAAAACATTCCATTTTTGTCGTTTAGTAAAACTCTTCGTATAAAAAAGATTCCTTTTGAATAAACGTAAAAGTCAAAGGGGTTTATACACCGTATAAAAGAAATTTGTGTATAAAACCAAATATGCCTCAATGAAAGGAGATTGAGACGAAGTCCTTACAAAGATCATTTTTAAAATAAAATCGATATATTATGTGTATTCACTAGAGGTACACATAAAGAGAGTAAAAATACAAAATAAGACATAATAATATCATGACATAATTTGAAAGTAGGAGATTAACCCAAAGAATGGAAATTGGGTTAAGAAGTTCCCTTACCTTGTGTCCGACTTGACTCAACCGTTCTTTAACCTCCTGAATAATAAACTAGAGTTAATATCTACCTTATTAAGAACCATTTTCAATTTCATTGTCCTTTTTATATCACTTATTACAATGTTATGAACATTATGTAATTATTTAAGTTAATAACGGTCGTTTTGTCGATCTTTGGTACTTGAGTCAACAATAAACTTCTTATAATTACAAGTTGTTCATGTGGTAGAATATCCATTATATCCAGAATTGTATTCATGATTTAGATGTCATATATATATTATATATCCAGTATATACATTCATTTATAATATTACGTAACATTTAGAGGTAAGAAATGAAATGCACCGTTCATGGAGACGGTAAGCCGTACGTACGCATGAAGGCTACTTTCATTTCAATTTCATATTTAATGGAACTAAATCATAATGATATAAATGTATAATATAATTCCATTATAATATAGTGTATAATACCATTTACTCCATCCTTTATACATCCCACATATGGCATTAACGATTCAAATCACTTTGAGGGGGCGGTAGTCCGCACTTCCTAAAATGAAATTATCGCGTTTTACCCATAATGGAAATCATAAAGTATGCCATAAATTAGAAATACAGAAGCATAAGTAAAACATAAACATATTATATATCATATATAAAAATAGTTACATCTTAATGGCCACCTTTGAAGGTGTTATATGAGTGTTGAACAATCATCGTTTCGTGAGGCAGAAATTCGCCATCCACAGAAACCGTATGTTCTTTAACCATTAGATGTAGGTGTGTGTAAGTGTAGCTCGAATCCTTCTTATAACAAAATCCTAGTATATTTAGGATACTGGTGTTGTTACAAAAGAAATGAATAAAAAGAGTTTAGGGGGTTGGAGAAGAAAAATAAAACAAAACAACATTAGAGAAGACATTACCTCAAAATCGGGTAACTCTTTTTGATTTGAGCCAAAGTCTTCCTTGGGAAGAGTTCTGCCCAAGTGAGGATTCTAGGAGTAAGAGGGGGAAGTTGGGAGAGTATTTGGGCAGAGGTTGGCCGAGCAAAATGGCTTGAAAGTGTAAATGAGGTGGGAGAGGTGGGGACCTTTTATAAGTGGAGAGGAGGGGCACTTTTGGAAAGATTGAAATGTTACGTTATTTCACAATGCTTTTCGGATTCTAAAGGTCCCAAACTTATATAATTCGAGGATAAGGTGATAAGGTTTCTAAATATCCTCATCCAATAGGCTTTGGACAAGTGTAAGCCTTGTATTTTTCATTATCTTCTCATTTTATTTAAATCGTTAAATAATGAGGTCATCGCTGCATCATAATTATGTCATAAATAATTTAATTTATTTAATGTCTAAAAATTATAAAAAAATACTATGATGTAGGAAATCTTTTTAGCTTTCTAATGAATATTTATAGTCAAAATTTGGACTTGTGTAACCCCACTTAAAAACTGTTTTAGTAAAACAACTCATGTTTGTGTCAATTTAATTTTAACATTAAATAAATATATATTAATGTCATTTTCCAACTAAAGTGGATCTATGGGGTCCCCAAGTTGACCCATGGGTTTTCTTGGTCGGCCATGACTCATCCAATAGGAGTAGGACAAGTGTCATGTTCATCTCATATTATTAAAACATTATTTGTACCTTAAACTACACTAATTACCTCTAATCGCGATTAAGAACTTAAAAGTTACTATTCACCAAAAAATTATTTTAATCTCATTGAACCACATTTTACTTCTTAATGACCACCATGTATGTCGGATTTTTGAAAATCAAATCACAGAAGTGGTAATATTTCATTTAAACGAAAAATCAGTTATTTAACTACCACTTAGTGGTTTCACTATTCATCAAAAATTGAAGTTTTTCAGAACAAGGCCAAAATTTCACCCTAAGCTATTTCGATATTACGAATACAAAAATGAATTCCATTTTGAAATATAAAATTTCTATAATTTTAAAAAGTGGTTATTACTATTCATAACGACTACTTTGATTAGTTACGGTGTGTTAGAACTCGAAGTTGCGTACAATGCAAGCTATTGCATTATTGAATAAGAAGCGTATCGTGGAAGCTCGGGGTGTTACATTCTCCCCTCCTTCAATAAATTGCGTCCTCGCAATTTGAAATTTTTCTTTGAAAATAAAAGGTTGAAAAGAGAAAATACTTTTGTGGAAAACCCACATCGGAAATAAGGTTAATAAAATTTAGTCTTAATAAGAGGGAAATGGAAATAAGAAAGTCACCACCAAATTATGATCTCGATAAGGAGAACATTGGTGGAAATTAGAGACATATAATTGGAGGAAAAACGTAAATATTTGTAGGGAGTGATTGAGGTCATCAATCACAATCAACTGTCAAATTGAGGGCCTCAAAGCCTTCAATCTATGTTGATTTAAAATATCATCAGTTCAACAAGACATAAGGTATTAGGATAACACATTTTTTTGTTTTAATATCCCTTTACTAAAGTTTAAGAATTAATTTATTCATTGAATAAGAGATAGGTATATATATATTTATGCTTGACAATTAGAGTTTCAACCTTCAACTCATCTTTCACTCAAAAAGATAATAGAACTCAAAAATATTATACTTATCCTAATTGTATAAGGTTCCAAATGTTAACACATACCATTTAGATTAGTAAAATTATTTGTAATAACCAGGGACTTCCTGTAGGCTAGTGGTAGGAAATAAAGGACTGTCGCACTATGATTGTGGGTTCGATTCCTGCAGCTTTGTCCGACGCGACGGGTTATGCCCCACCCTGCAGGTTGTCCTTTTCATAAAACTATAGTATTCCAAGAATAATCTCCAGAAAATTTTTAACCTTAAATTTACTATCCAAGGTTCAACTTAATCCACTCCAACCTTTATAGTTATCCAAAATACCTCTGTCCAGACTTTCTCTAAAAGGTCTCTTAATTCCAAAATCAATTTATCAGATTCCCCAAACAAAGATTAGTTTCTCTTATTGTCACATACTAAAAATATGATTACCATAATCATATTAAAACCTTACTGAAATCAAAAAGTACTACAGTACAATCTTTATATATATCACATTATTCTTATAACCAGAATATAATCCTTGAGTCCAAAAGCACCAATACATTAATTATTCCACTTCAACTGTAGTCACAGCATAAGATTGGCCTTGATCCCTTGGCCTTTTCTGAGGTAAGTTTCCCTGACGCTTAGGGCATTCATTTGCATAATGACCCATTTCTCTACAATTGTAGCATTCAACTTTGACAGCCTCTTTCTTTCCCTTGCAATCACGAGCCTGGTGACCCTTTTCTCCACATTTATAACAAACTCCCATTCCTTTTAGGCAAGTACCAGGGTGATTCTTCCCAAAATTATCACATAATGGAAAATCCTTCTTTCCCTTTTTCCCTTTATCTGTCTCTTGTTCCACCGTTCTCTTCTTCTCTTGCTTTACTTTGTTGTCATAAGACTTAGAGAATTCCTTTTCTGTCTTGATAGCACACGAGACAGTATATTCGTATGATGAGAAGGATTGTGATACTAAAGCTCGACGGAGAAATGGTTTTAACCCATCAAAGAAACGATCAATCTTACTCCTTGGGTTACGTATATAATCGGCAGCATGCCTCGCTAACCTTGTGAAGTTAGCCTCATACTTTGCGACATTCTCATCCTCCTTCTTCCTCAAACTCAGAAATTGCCTTTCCATATCTGCTCGATGGTCACGAGGAAAGTATTTTTCTAAGAAAAGATCTTTGAACTCCCTCCATTCCATATTCGATACGTCATCATCTTCCTTTGTGTTTCGAATCAGCGACCACCACTGATCGGCATCTCCAGTGAGGCGGTAAACTGCCATGACAACCTTCTCCCTTTCACTACTCCCCAAGGCATGGAATATTTTCTCTAAGGAATTTATCCATTGCTCAGCTACTATAGGATTTGTACTCCCATTGAAGGTTGGTGGTTGTTGCCTCATGAAACGGTCTAGCATTGATCCTCCACGTTGCGGATCAGGGTGCTCCATACGAGTAAGGTTATTATTCATAACCTGCGTGAGTTGTCCCAGTACGGTGAGAAGCTGATCAGCACCAGTTGTATCACTAGCTCCACCATAATTATCTTGAGCAGGAGGGAAATCCCTACACGGAGTTCGTGCATTGATACGGTTTCCATTCCTTCCACTAGGCGTCATTTATAAACAATGGCATAAACTAGATCAGTTTATGAATCAAAATACATAATTCCATACTTGTAAGATACTTAACATAAATTGAACTATTTATGGATATAATCCATAAAAATGTTTTCTTTGAGGAAGTATATACTCATAACCCTTCATAGTGGTTTTTAACGAAAATGAGAATTATCCAAAGCATATCCCCCGGGAGTGTCGTAACCAAGAGTGCAGCAAGGCCCGTTGTCGTGCACCAGTTCCCGTTCGAGTCTATCTCAAAGCGGTGTTTTCGGGTTTTACCCCTAGGTACATCTGTTCCAGAGCCGCCTCTACTTGCTCGTATCCAGACAGGGATGTATTGCTCAGAAAACTCACAAAATCTCTACAATAACAAAATTCTAGGAAGTTCTTCTATACTAATCCTCAAAGTCTATCTTTGGGCTATGTGCTCTAATCAGAGTTTATCTAAATCTAGCTTCCAAGGTTTGTACTAAACTTCCTCTGATACCAACTGTAACGCCCCGACCCCAGCTACCCAAAGCCGGTGCATTACTTCGTAACATTGGCATGATCACAAAAGATCAAGTCTCGAAAGACCTATTAGTTTAGTAGCCTTGGAAACACTAGATACATTCATAAATGTTACATTACATCACAAAGTGAAAAACTATAATAACATAGTCTCCATAGTCCACACTTCTATCCTCTTCGGACTATCCCTGCAGGTCATTCATAAAATACTTCTTCACATCCTGGAAAATATTAAAACATTGAAAGGGGTGAGCTCAGATGCTCAGTAAGGATAACAATATTGCGGAAGCTTTCATAAATAAACAAAAAAATTTAAGGCAATGTATAACTAAAACAAAAGCCTTTTAAACTTGAACATCAACATAATATGGCAAAAGTAAAATGAGATAATGTTATTCACTTCTTCACATGGATATTCTACTGGTCGAATAATCACATGAAATATCAATAACCACTTTCATAATGATGGAATGTATAATGCCAGACATTCTGAAACATTTTGTCAAGGCCTCGGCCAAGACGTCTAAAATGATTAAGGCCTCGGCCAAAACCATAAATCAAATTGGGAAAGGGCCTCGGCCAATTCCACGTCTAGTTGTCTCATGAGACCTACCGATGCATCGAGGAGCTATAGCGGGCTCCACCCGTCACTTATTAAGTCCAATACATTCCTCATATGAATAGGTTTAAACATATCATAAACCATAACATAATCGCATCACATAAAACATGCATAAAGGAAACATAAAATTTCCACATTTCAATCACAAGATATCAATACAACACATTGATATAATAAAAACGCTTTCAAAACCATTTTCAATACCAAAATAAAAGAAAGTTAAAACTTTGTATTATTTTTCATTAAAAAAAAAGATGGCTTGTAGAGGAAGCCGAAACTCAAATAATGGTCACGGCGGCGGACAAGTCGTTGTCGCCGCATAAGTACGGAAAGAAAAACATTCCCTTTTTTTTCTTTTAGTAAAACGCTTCGTATAAAAAAGATTCCTTTTGAATAAACGTAAAAGTCAAAGGGGTTTATACACCGTATAAAAGAAATTTGTGTATAAAACCAAATATGCCTCAATGAAAGGAGATTGAAACGAAGTCCTTACAAAGATCATTTTTAAAATAAAATCGATATATTATGTTTATTCACTAGAGGTACACATAAAGAGAGTAAAAATACAAAATAAGACATAATAATATCATGACATAATTTGAAAGTAGGAGATTAACCCAAAGAATGGAAATTGGGTTAAGAAGTTCCCTTACCTTGTGTCCGACTTGACTCAACCGTTCTTTAACCTCCTGAATAATAAACTAGAGTTAATATATACCTTATTAAGAACCATTTTCAATTTCATTATCCTTTTTATATCACTTATTACAATGTTATGAACATTATGTAATTATTTAAGTTAATAACGGTCGTTTTGTCGATCTTTGGTACTTGAGTCAACAATAAACTTCTTATAATTACAAGTTGTTCATGTGGTAGAATATCCATTATATCCAGAATTATATTCATGATTTAGATGTCATATATATCTTATATATCTAGTATATACATTCATTTATAATATTACGTAACATTTAGAGGTAAGAAATGAAATGCACCGTTCATGGAGACGGTAAGCCGTACGTACGCATGAACGCTACTTTCATTTCAATTTCATATTTAATGGAACTAAATCATAATGATATAAATGTATAATATAATTCCAGTATAATATAGTGTATAATAACATTTATTCCATCCTTTATACATCCCACATATGGCATTAACGGTTCAAATCACTTTGAGGGGGCGGTAGTCTGCACTTCCTAAAATGAAATTATCGCGTTTTACCCATAATGGAAATCATAAAGTATGCCATAAATGAGAAATACAGAAGCATAAGTAAAACATAAACATATTATATATCATATATAAAAATAGTGACATCTTGATGGCCACCTTTGAAGGTGTTATATGAGTGTTGAACAATCATCGTTTCGTGAGGCAGAAATTCGCCATCCACAGAAACCGTATGTTCTTTAACCATTAGATGTAGGTGTGTGTAAGTGTAGCTCGAATCCTTCTTATAACAACATCCTAGTATATTTAGTATACTTTTTTTTGTTACAAAAGAAATGAATAAAAAGATTTTAGGGGGTTTGAGAAGAAAAATAAAACAAAACAACATTAGAGAAGACATTACCTCAAAATCGGGTAACTCTTTTTGATTTCAGACAAAGGCTTCCTTGGGAAGAGTTCTGCCCAAGTGAGGATTCTAGGAGTAAGAGGGTGAATTTGGGAGAGTATTTGGGCAGAGGTTGGCCGAGACAAATGGCTTGAAAGTGTAAATGAGGTGGGAGAGGTGGGGGCCTTTTATAAGTGGAGAGGAGGGGCACTTTTGGAAAGATTGAAATGTTACATTATTTCACAATGCTTTTCGGATTCTAAAGGTCCCACACTTATATAATTCGAGGCTAAGGTGATAAGGTTTCGAAATATCCTCATCCAATAGGCTTTGGACAAGTGTAAGCCTTGGATTTTGCATTATCTTCAAATTTTATTTAAATCGTTAAATAATGAGGTCATCGCTGCATCATAATGATGTCATAAATAATTTAATTTATTTAACGTCTAAAAATTATAAAAAAATACTATGATGTAGGAAATATTTTTAGATTTCTAATGAATATTTATAGTCAAAATTTGGACTTCTGTAACCCCACTTAAAAATTGTTTTAGTAAAACAACTCATGTTTGTGTCAATTTAATTTTAACATTAAATAAATATATATTAATGTAATTTTCCAACTAAAGTGGCTCAATGGGGTCCCCAAGTTGACCCATGGGTTTTCTTGGTTGTCCATGACTCATCCAATAGGAGTAGTACAAGTTTCATGCTCATCTCATATTATTAAAACATTATTTGTACCTTAAACTACACTAATTACCTCTAATCGCGATTAAGAACTTAAAAGTTACTATTCACCAAAAAATTATTTTAATCTCATTGAACCACATTTTACTTCTTAATGACAACCATGTATGTCTGATTTTTGAAAATCAAATCACAGAAGTGGTAATATTTCATTTAAACGAAAAATCAGTTATTTAACTACCACTTAGTGGTTTCACTATTCATCAAAAATTGAAGTTTTTCAGAACAAGGCCAAAATTTCACCCTAAGCTATAATTGATATTCCGAATTCAAAAATGATTTCTATTTTACAAAATTCCAAACATATAAGTTGCATTAATTAATTTTATAATTAATTCCCGCTGTCACAACAAATAGCGTGTTTTTAAGAAACAATTTATATCAAAAGATTGGCAATTGTTTATGTCCAATTTCAATGTTAAATTAATTCTAATGACCACCATTGGATAAAATGGTAAAAATATATTCTAATTATAATTTAAAAGCACTAAATAGTATAATTTATCACTATAAATTATTTTGATTAAAAAAGTTGTTTTTAAGTATTTTTCACTATTCATAAAAAATTGGAAGTTCTCAGAAAATTACAAAAAATTCAACTTTGGATAATTTCGATATTACGAATACAAAAATGAAGTCCATTTTGAAATATAAAATTTCTATAATTTTAAAAAGTGGTTATTAATATTCATAACGACTACTTTGATTAGTTGCGGTGTGTTAGAACTCGAAGTTGCGTACAATGCAAGCTATTGCATTATTGAATAAGAAGCGTATCATGGAAGCTCGGGGTGTTACAAGAGTACTCATACCTGACGGTCTTCATGCTATGTGTCCCTTCATAGTATTTCATCCAACCGTAGAACTATATTTAAGAATATTGTTATATCATTTCAAGGTTCTCATCATAGTGGGGAACTTCCATGACCTTATTAATGCAACAAATACTCTAAGACATTATTACATCATAGTCATGCAGAATAATGAACAATATGTAATAATATGTTTAATATTTAAATACATTAAATATCCATGTAATCAAAGTACAACTAGTTGGTTCTAGGACACCAACTCTTACAAAAACTTGGCATCATTTCCAGGGAGGGAGTTCCACAATATAATTATAAATATTTTACACTTTTAAAAAAATATTTTTCCATGATGTTTTCAAATGGTTATTTCTTTAATTCATGGAATAATTACCCATAAGTGCAATATCAAGAAAAATAATTTTATTATAGTGATCTAAATGATCAGGTGCAAAGGATGAGTGATACTCTAGATGACATGGAGAGAAAAATGGAAAGAGCATTTGACTATGTTCATGCATTAATAGAGAAAACTGACCCTGATACAAAAGTAAGAAACTAAGAAATAACCTAAGAAGGTTGTGGTAGAATTTCCATTGGATGAGGGATATAAACCTGAACCAGAATCCAAACCAGCAGTGGAAGTAATTTCACCACTCATCTTTCAAATAGAGAAGCCTGGTTATCTACCTCTATCGAGTGAAATTCAACTCCAAGATACACTTTACACTTAATAATCAATTGAAGTAGACCAACTTAAGGATTCAAACAAAAAATTTATTTCCTTGGTGGATGAGGAAGAAAAAGAAGATATGCCTGATAAGGAACATACGGAGCTCCCAAAACTTGATGAACACTTATTAGAAGGAGTTCAAGAGGATATCCAAGTGGAATTTTATAAGGAAATTAAGACATAATATTCTTACATTGAAAGGGATAAATTTAATATTTATTATTCATGATTTATTTATTTTTCATATAGAATTAAACTCTCACATTCCATTTTATTATTCTTCAGATACAGCATACCTTGAGAAAGTGTTAGATAATGAAGAATAAGTTGTGAAAGTGGAAACCAAGAAAGAGGATGACTCATTCATTATCTTAAACCCACCATAAAAGATGCATTTAATTTTCATGTGGGTGGATTTTATATACTCTATTTATGGAGTCCTCAATAAAAAAGAAGAATTTATGGTGGTTCATATTAAAGAAACTTAACCCACCATCAAATTGGGGATAACTAACTAGAACTGCCCATCTGGAGGTAATCAAAACCTAGGGCCCACTTAGGGGATTAAACCAAGATAAATCCTTATTTTCTCACTCTATTTATATTTTATTTTTCTTTTAATAAATTTCTTATGTTATTTTCTCTCTAATTTTGGTTTTAATCTTTCATGTGTGTAGCACTCATGATCATAACTCAAAAATACACTTCTAATAAGTCAGTTTGTACCTCTACTTAACACTTTCTTGCTTTCTGTGATTAATTTTAAAATATTATTACATAATAAATCCACTAGAATACATTTCAGACACTATATCATTTAAGTATGGTAAATGGAACCTTTGTAGTTTAGTATTTTCAATTGTTTATTTTTCAATTTTTTTAAAAAAATGTGTATTTTTTAATTTTTGTGTGTCTTTAAACATTTTTAACTGAAATTATTATCATTGTAATTTTTGAAACCCATGTTTATGAGTGAAACAATCTATCCTAGGAAACTGAGTTTAAATGAATGCTAAAAATGACTTTGTATCAAGTTTAAATCTTTGGGGATTTCATGAAAAGTACTCTGATTTTTAAATCTCATGGCATATCTCACTGTCTTTATATTTGAAATCACTTTACTATGAGGCTTTTGAACCTATTGTTTTCATATTCTTTTAATTCATCTCACTTCTTGAGAGAACCAAACCATTCTTTATTTAACCATAATTTTATTTATTTTTGTCAAAACTTGAGGGTTTGAGGTACATGTGTTTTAAATGATTAAGGAATTTATTTGGTATTGAATCCCCCTTTTCAATAAAATATTTTTATAATGGACTACCTTGCACATTTAATCCTTTTATCCATTAGGATCCATGAATATCTTGTTAGTTTAGTCACATTACAAGGCAATTTTCTCTATCCAACATGTTCTTAAAGTGAAATTACATAATCTAGTTAAACTTAAGTGTGGGGGAAGATGCCCTGTATTGTAATACCTCATTTGGTGAAACTTTTTCTAGTAAATAAAATGTTAAAGAGATTTTATTGCTGCTAGAAAAATAATTATGTTGAAAGGTGTGCCTTATCTAGATATTTCATGTATGAGAAGTTATGTCTTTTTAGATCTTCTAAAGAAAAAAAAGTTGCGCCTATCTGGAGATTTCAAGAAAAATAATGTTTGAAAAGATTGAAAATTTTTATGCTGAAATGATGAATGGTGTAAAATTTTATTGATTTTTCATGCTTATGTAGCTGAATTTATACTACGTGGAGTGAGGAGGATACCATACTTGAGTGAAAATTAGAATAATTCAATTTTTCTACAGAAAGATCCAAGCCCTCCTTATTATGCCTCATAATTTTTCACATCTAAATCATACCAACATAAATCCACAGAATAACCTTTATAATTCCTCATGATAAACATATGTCCTTGACTTATATCGAGTGGATATATAGGAATTTATAAAGCCTATGGTGACCATTGTATGAGTTTGGATGATAAAGACATTGCTGAAAAATTAACATTTGTGTGATAAGAAAAAATGCAAGTGAGGTAAGTGTTTTGTGTTCATGCGAGGAGAAATGAAGAGGAAATATATTTAATTATCTGAATTGAGAACTTGAAATAATTTTTTTTGATGAGGTGTGATATCTTTTGTTTCTTGGTGTGAAATTGTTGGATCTTAAGGATATGTGTTTTAAATTTGATTTGATTATATTTTGAAATTTACTTGTCCAAGAGTCCAAGTGATAAGTGTGGGGGAGTTGAAAGAGCTCATATTTTTATATTTATACATATTTTTTTAAATTATTTAATCCCTAAAATTTAATCAATGTGTGCTTATTTGTATCATTTTATGATTTATGGTGATTTTTGATCTTAAGTGTCAAAATTGGTTAATTCTGGACATTTCATAGTTTTTTACTGCCTCTGTATTTTAAGTATAACTCCTACAATTTTTATCAAATTCATGTGATTACTTTTTATTAGGATGAAATGGTTATTTTTCTACAAAATCTTCTTCTGCACCAAGATTCAATTCAAATTCCTATAAACCCAAAAAAACAATGTGAACACTTATTCTAATCGGCAGAATAGACCATGCCTCATTCAATGAGGAATATATCGGGATACCAACCTCCAAAAGATATGCTTCCATATAGGTTAGAAATCCAACTTGACAAGTCAGGTTCAAATTAAATTTCATGGAGAAATGATTTCAATAAGGTCGACCCTGAACTTGTCAAAATATGGTTGGTGGAATAGTGTTTGGCGGCCAAAAAAAGTCATGTCTAGTATTTAGGACATACCTCATTACACAAGGCTCCAATTGGTCTAATATTTCTGGGATAGATGTAAAACCCAATTTCTCACATCTTATAAGAAGGTACTTTGGCCTGATTAGACCAGATGTGAGCATAACTGAAGAAAAATTATTCCAGACAGATTCTGGAAGAATATTTGTCTATTATTTCTTTTGTTATTATTAATATTGAATGTATTATTCCTTCCCCCTCTTATAAATTACCCTTAACATGGTGGGGTAAATATTCTGAGTGATTGGGGAAGTTTAGGTTTTATCATTTGTAATTTTTTATTTCTTTCATTTGATTGAATAAAAACTCTCTCTCTTCTGCGGTGTTGGTTTCAAATTCTAATAAATAATTTTATTATCTTATGCGATCGTATTAGATTTAATATTCTATTGTTATTATTTATTTGGTAAATGTTAACAATTTCCCTCTACTGGTTTCGAGTATATATATTATGGAATAGATCAGGTCTCAGTGGTGAAGTACTCGGCGATCGTCAGTACGTGTGGCAGAGGTATTGAATATTCTTAATTTTTTGGGATAAATAAGACCCAATTAGGAATTTCCTAACTCAATTGAGGGTATTCTCTACATCTGTTTCACACATAATAAGGATAGTTGACCGAGATGATATATTGGTAAGGTTTACTATCACCATCACCATTTACCAAGGAAGTTATATGAAGCGATCATGAAATATCACTTAAAACGACTTAGCGGAAGAGGATTGAATAAAATTGAAACTATGATAAAATTTTCAATTGAAAAACCAATGCCAACCTGATCACCAAATTATTATCACTATTTTTAATCATGTTCTTTTTCATTTTTTTTAAATTTTTTTACTTTATTTCTTTCTTTGTTTCATCATTTTGTTTTCAAAACCAAACCAATTCAAAAACAAACCCACTTATTTCTCATATATAAAGTGAAAAATGTGATTATTGTACACTCCTATCTAGATATAACTTAGGTTAACCAATATACTATATTTTAACTTAGTAAATAATTTTTTTCCACACCCCATGACAAGCACATGTTAGGTGGTTCTTGTACAGTGGTACCACATAGTTGGTTCACGATTTACCTAATCGTGTGGTTCTTTAAAATATTAATTTATTATACAATAATATTAGGTTTATAATGGATAAAATGAATTTATTTATAGCCTTAAGTGGTTATGGGTTGAAATCATCTCAACCAATAGGTTTTAGACAATTTTAGGTTACCATTTTAACCTTATCTTTTAGATTTAACTCTTAGTTAAATAGTTTAACTTTTACTGTGTCTTCTTGTATTCTTACACTATATGGTTAATAAACTTACTATAAACTCCCAAGAGAACCTAAATTGGTTCATTAATGACATATATAATATTATTTAATCCCTTTTTCCAAACCTTAGATTTTTAGGAATTTTATATCAACCAATAATCTAGTATTTGTTTTAAAATTTTAATTTATGTCAATTTTGACACTATTTGGTATTTTGTTTTTGTGAAAGTCATAAAAACCTTATCACTTTGAACAAAATTTATCTAATCAACCCTAACATGTCATATTAACCTATAAAATTCGTGGATGGAGTCAAAACTATAAGAATATGAATCTTCTTTTCGGGTATGTTTTTCTTTTTATGGAGTTTTTGAGAAAAAGAGGTTTTCTGGAAATTTTTTAAGTACACGCTCTGTAATTTATGAGTACACGTTGTGTACTCGGTTACCATTGGTAGCCATGTGCAGGCCGTATAGAAACCCTACACACAGCCATGTGGGGGTGACCTGGAGGCCGCCTAAAGCGGAGTACGGAAACGGCGAGTACACACTGTGTACTTCAAAAGTACACGCCATGTATTTTCTTTTTTATCATTAAATACACCAGGGTCACGTCTGACGGACATAACCGACTCCTTATAGGTTTGGTTCGTCCGAGAGCGAGAGTATGGATGTGATCCTTCTCCGAGCCCTCGAGCCTCCATCTGATCTCTGATTCGACTGTCGTCAATTGCGTTGGGATCGCCTTGGTAAGCTCTCTCTTCTGCTTGAGCCTCGTCTCATGATTCCTCTTATTTCTCAAGTTATCCTCTATTAAACATTTTTGACTTTTTTGTAGATATTCAGAATTCTAAGGTGATTCAAGCCTCGAGGTTCATATATAGCAATCTCCTAACGTCGAGGTAGGTGGTTTGTGATTTTCCGTTGAAATTCTTTGAGTATTATGTGCGATTTTGTCCAATACCCTTGAACGGGGTATTGCGTGTTTACCGTTTTATCCCTATTGTTTGTCTGATATGCTTGTATTCTTGATTAGATGATATTTGATTGTGAATAGGGTGAATTGATGAGCTTTGGATGTGTTGTCCATGCATGTTTTTCCTATTTTGACCTTTGGGTCTAGGTTGCATGTTAGGCTGCTATTTACTTTCCCATTCCTAGTATCGTAGGATGGTGTGACTGTTGTTCTGTTATGCCGTTATGCTATAGAATACTAGCCAAGTAGTTCTTGAGGTTTTCTTTGGCCGATACGATTGCTATACTTATTTATTTACACAGGGCTGTGAGAACCTAGTGTAGTAGACCATAGGAAAAATGGATGTAAGGGATTCTCCAGAGTGTCTTTTATAATATTACGATGTGAGACCACAGGGAGAATTGACGTTGAGTGCTTCCTCAGAGAGTCTGTAGTTCCTCGGCGTGGTCCACAGGGGGAATGAGACGTTGAGTGCTTCCCCAGAGCGCCTTTAGTACTGATACAAGACTATAAGGGAATTGATGGTGAGTGCTTCCTCAGAGAGTCTATACTTTAGCTGAACTAGAGGGTTGAGACTGTGTGTTCTTCCCATAGGGTTTCTTATATCTGTTTGATAGGACCAGAGGGGATAGGTTGTGAGTACTTCCCAGAGGGTTATCCGTTTGTGATTATCTGCTTTAGTTAGTTGTTTCTTGATATCTAGAACTGTGGATGGTTACTGTTGGGTACTTCCTTGTTTATTGCTTTCTGCACTTTTACCTTCCATATATTCACTGACTATTAGGCTCAGATCTTGTGGTGGTTGCCTATTGGGATTCATCTCACACCCAGTTTGGGCCATGCTTTTGGGCCCAAACATATTATATTGCTGCAGGTATAGATAAGGGAAAACGCTCTTCTACTTCTGGTACTTGATTTGCTGTGGATCTGGAGAGCATGAGACCAAGCTATGGCTTGTGATACTGAGGAGTTTATCTTCTTTATTTTGCACTTTGGTTTAGCACTGTTGTATTCCAGCATTGTGACTTGTTTGGCTGTTTTCATAGACATATCTATCATGCATCGTTTTATAAATGTTCTCCAGTTTATACTTTCAGTTTTCTGCTATTACTGTTGTATGTCATTATTACTGCTTCCGCTATTGTATATCTGTTTACGTCCGCTGTGTACTCTGCCAATGAGGGCATAGTTTCCCCACTATCACACCTAAGGCCTCGCTGCTAGTCAGAAGCCTCTAGAATTTGGGGAAATGCACTTGAGGTCATGTGACCAACCAGGTATGGGGCACCTCTAGGTGGCTTCTGAAACTGGGACGTTAAAAAAACTTTTAAATTCTATTTATTTTAATATTTATAATATAAACTAATTTAATATTTCATTAAGAAGGTAATTACTGCATCATCATTGGGTCATAAATAAATTTAAAAATTTAATCTCTAAAAAATATAAATAAAATATCATTACGTAGGAAATCTTTTTATCTTTCTAATTAATATTTATAGTCGGATTTATCTTATTTATATCCCTATATTAAAAATGGTTTAGTTAATAAACTTTGAATTTAACACTTTTCACTCTTCTTTAAATAAAATAATAATAAATGTACTAATCTAATCAAAGTGGACCTAAAGGGTCATATTTTATTCCTAAGGTTGTTTTGGGTCGAATTAAACTTATCTAATAGAATTATTACACTTTTTAGGGTAATTATAATATCATTTTTACCCTTAATTACCCTATTTACTTTTAACCTTGGTAGATAAAAGTCAAAAGTTACTTTTCACCAAAAATTACTTTTATATTATTGAACCACATTTTACTTACTGATGTTAACTATGTCTCTGGTATTTTTGAAATTCAACTCATAGAATCGGTAAAATTAAGTTTTATGCAAATTTTCAAATGCTCTTAGAAGGTGGGTAAAAGACGGTAAAAAGTTCAATAAAATTTTATACATCTAAAATTATTATAAAATGACTCCAATGAATTACATTAAACATATATAGGTATTATTAATCTATTTTTACCTAAAATAAATTAAAATAAAATAACTAATTACTTAAATAAAAGTCGGTTTTAAACAATAACGCAATGTTTTTTACTATTCATCAAAAATTGAAAGCTTTCAGAAAAATACCAAAAATTCAATCTAAGCTAATTTTGATATTATGAATTCAAAAATTAAGTCTATTTTACCAAATTCAAAACATATAAGTTTCATTTATTAATTTAAAATCAATTCCCGTTGTCAAAACCAAAAAATGGGTTTTTTTAAAGTAAAAACTATTAAAAGATTGACATGTGTTTATGTCAAATTTAAATGTGACATTACTTATAATGACCAAAATTGTATTAAATGATAAAAATATAATATAATTATACTTCCAAACCATTCAAATGTATAATTTAACACTATAAATTATTTTGATTAAAAAAGTTGTTTTCAATTAAAATTTAGTATTTTTTTACTATTCACCCAAATATGAAAGTTATCGGAAAAACACCAAAATTTTATCGAAACTAAATTTTTATGTCCCAATTCTAAAGAAGAAGTTTATTTTTTTCAAATTGAATATATAAAAGTGTCAAATATTGTATTTAAAAAGGGTTCTCCATTAAAAGGCGGTAAAATTTCATTTTCTGAAAAATACTTCCTTTATCTGAAAAAAATGAATTTGTTCTTATATTATGTCTAAGAAACACATAATATGGATGTTAAAATTATATGGAATATATAAAATTCAAAATTCAGTTAATACTATTCATAACAGCTTTTGAACGGTTAGTTTGGTAATTCGTGGTGTGCTTGAACTCGGTGTTGCGTGTAGCGTAAGTTATTGAATTACTTTGAAGAAATAACGTACTATGAAATCTTGGGGTGTTACATTCTTCCCTCTTAAAATAAATTTTGTCCTCACAATTTTAAATTGTTATTCTAAAATAAAAGGTTAAAAATAGAAAAATACCTTTGTGGAAAACCCACATCGGAAATTGGGTTAATAAAATTTAGTCTTAATAAGTGGGAAAGGGAAATTAAAAAGTCACCACCAAATTATGATCTCGATTAGAAGAACATTGGTGGAAATTAGAGACACATAATTGGAGGGAAAAAATTAAATATTTATAGGGGTTATTGAGGTCATCAATCACAAACAAGTGTAAAATTGAGGGCCTCAAAGCCATAAATTTATGATGATTTAAAATATCATCGGTTCAATAAAACATAAGGTATTAGGATAACACATTTTTGGTTATAAGATCCCTTACCTAAAGTTTAAGAATTAATTTATTCATTGAATAAGAGGATATATATATATATATATATATATATATACTTGAAAAGTAGAGTTTCATCCTTCAACTAATTCCTACCACAAACTCATCTTTCACTCCAAAAGATAATAGAATTCAAAAATATTCTATTTATCCTAATCATATAGGGTTCCAAAAATAATGAATTTATAATTCATTTGTCACACTATTTAAAAAAACTACATTATACAAACCAAGACATCATGTATGCCAGTGGTAGGTGGTCCACCCTTGTCGCCCTTTAGTTGTGGGTTCAAGTCTCGCGGCCTTGCCGGACGTGACGAGTTGTCGCCCGACCTCTAGGATGTCCTTTTTATGAAAATCCAAAAATAATCTCAAGAAATGATTTAACATTAATAATAGTATTCAATGTCAAACTTAATCGATTCCAACCTTTAGACTTATCCAAAATACTTCTGTCCAAACTCACAGTCCAAAATTTATAAAAAAGTTAAACACAATGAAGATCCTTTTTTCCGTGTAATAACATGTGAACACCTTCATCATGTATTATTTTAAAACATTGTAACACCCTGAATTACCATAAAACCTTATTGGTTACATTCATTCTCCCTTATTCCTTATAGAATACTGGATATACTCCTTCTATTCAAAAATGTTGTAAACTCCAACAATGATGGAATATACAAATCATTAATCAGTTTCAAGGTAGTTAAGAATATCCAATATAATTTATCCAAATCAATAATATATTATTCCAAAATCACTGCCTTGGTATCAGAACCATATTATGGTTTATCTTTCTCTCATCCATATATTTTCCAAAAAAAATTAACCTGTTATTGAGTCACTTTTCTTGGTTCCACACAATCTCAAGTCCTTAACGAAATAGTACTACAGTACAATCCTTATATACTCTATAGTTATTATAACATGTACATCATTAATACAATACTCAAATGAAACAATAATTTAATAACAACATAATAAATCTAATCATTCCTCTTCATCTTTGGTAGTATCACAACTTGATTATTATCCAATGGAAGCATTTGGGGTATACTCTGATGATTTGGACATTGATTCACATGGTGTCCCAACTCCTTGCAGATGAAGCATTGTACATTTGAAACCTTTTTATTACCCTTTCAATTACGTACTTGGTGTCCTTTTTCTCCACACTTATAACAAACTCTCATTCCCTTCAAGTATTTACCAAGGTGATTCTTTCCACGGTTATCACATATGGGAAAATTCTTCTTTCCCCTCTTCCCTTTATCCATATTTCTCTCTTCCATCCTTTTCTTCTCTTGCTTCCCTTAAAAGCCATAGGACTTAGAGGATTATTTACTTATCTTATTAACACATGATATTATTTCTTCATATGATGAGAATACGTGGGAGACTATTTCCCTTTTAAATTTTGTATTAATACCATGAAAGATACGATCCTTCTTAATCTTTCGATCATACGTATTGCTGGAATTCTCATTCCTTCTACTAGGTTCCATTTCTAAACAATAGTATACACTAGGTTAGTTTATGAATCAAAAATCATAATTCCAAACTTGTAAAATACCTAACGTAAATTGAAAATATTATGCATATAATCTATAATCATAAAAATTTTTCTTTGAGGAAGTATTTACTCCTAAATCCTTCATAATGGCTTGTAATGAAAATGTGAATTATCCTAAGCATATCCCCCGGGAGTGTCGTAACCAAGAGTGCAGCAAGGCCTGTTGTCATGTACTAGGATACCCTGGGTCAAGCCCGAAACTCCTTGTCAGAGTTTCCACTCCTAGGTACATCTGTGTTAGAGCCGCCTCTACCTGCTAGTATCCAGACAGGGATGTATTGCATGGAAAATACACAAAATCTCTATATTACAAAAATTCTAGGAAGTTCTTCTATACTAATCCTTAAAGTCTATCTTAGGGTAATGTTCTCATATCAGAGTTTATATAAATCTATTTCCAAGTTTGTTGTTAAACTTACTCTGATACCAACTGTAACGCCCTGACCCCAAAAACACAAAGTCAGTTAATTATTTTAATACATTGGCATGATTACAAGGAATCAAGTCCCAAAAGACTGATCGATTTAGTAGTCTTGGAAAATAGATTACATACATGAAAATTATATTACACATTATAAAATGAAACAAAACATAAATGATATTTTTAAAACACGATTAATCCCCTATATTAACCCTTCTTATCAGTCATAATACACTTCTTGGAATCCTGGGAAAATAAAACATAATAAAGGGGTGATCTCAGATGCTCAGTAAGGATAACAATATAATGACAACTTTCATAAATAATCATAAACATTTAAGGCAATGTATAAGACTAAAACACAAGCCTTTTAAACTTAAAATTAATCATAATATGGCAAAGATAAATCAAATAATGTCATTTACTTATTCACATTGATATTCTACTAGTCGAATAATCACATGTAATATCAATAGAAAAATTTCATAATGATGGAATGCATAATTCCAGACTTCATAACCACATATTCAAGGCCTTGTGCTAAGAATACAAATAAGATTTTGTCAAGGCCTTGTACCAAGACACTAGTTTGTCTCATAAGACCTACCGATACATCGAGGAGCTATAGCGGGCTCCACCTGTCACTTACTAAGTCCAATGCATTCCTCATATGAAAGGTTAAAACATAACATAAACATTCATATTAAAAATAGTATACGAAATGTTAATACTTTAACCATAAACCATGAATGGTATAAAAATAATACATCCACATTAAAACATATCACAAAACCTTCAATATAGTATGGAAGATATGTATCATGATAAATCAACTTCAAACAAGTGTAAAATCCATCAAAGGATGTTGACATAGATGAAATCAAAACTATTTGAGAGAAATATATCTTTTTTTTTAAATCATTTAAAAGTCACATAATTTATAAAAGAAGAAATTTAAAGAAATTTTTGAATCAAAGTGTCTCATACCAGTTTGAAACTTTTAAAGGAATTAACATTTTAAAACAATTATGTCTATATAAATAAATCCTTAAAATCATTTTGAAAACATGGACATTAATTAAAACGATTTAGAAAAATAAATATTTAAAACATTTAAAATGATGATATAGTTAAATAGACCCTTCTATAAAACCTTATAAGATTCCTTTTGAAAACATTTTTATGAAATATGGACATTGATGATAAATATGTCCCAGTAAATACTTACTCATAAACAATCTCGGATAATAATGAGATTGAGTAATTAACCCTTACCTTGTAATTTTCCTTGGTCGAGGGTACATTAACCTCCTGTATAATAGTTAAATAATTGTTATTAAATTATAAAATAACCACATACATAAATATGATATCATATATGATCTTCTAATATTTCTTTGTTAATAATATTTTAGTAGTATCATCATTTTGGGTGTTAACTGGTCTGTTTTCCTTTATATGCTTGGTTACATAAGCCATGTTTGTTATGGATAGGATGTATTTGATTAATATCCAGAATGATATTAAGTTCTTAAAAATTATTTTTAATCATAAAATGAAAATTATTCTTGAATGATTACGATGGGGAATGAATCTCATCGCGTTCGTGGAGACAATAATCCTTACGTACGCACGAGCGACAATATCATTATATTGATGGTGAAATCGTATGTAATTGGATAGTATATAATATATACAGAATCATTAACATGTTATATTTATTATTTACATCAGTTATACTCATTATTATACTCATCCAAATAATGAAGTGTTTGAATAAAAAACTACACCACGACGTGGAGACGGTAAGCCGTACGTACGCACGTCTGGTGAATTTTTCATTTATAGGATGGATAGAATAACGAATATGGTTGTACCATATTTATAATAACATCATAGTATGTATAAGGTACTAGATTTATTATTTTGGTATGGTAACAACAAATAAATAGGAAGTGGAAGAAGAAAATAACTTGAAAGAGGGTGGTGAAATTATTACCACTTCTTCCGGTGTTTCCTTTTGAGTTGATCAAAAGGGATCCTTAGGTTGGTTTTATAATAAAAGTAACGACTCTGGGTTGATGTGAGGTAAATTGGGAGGATATTTTGGCAGGTTTTGGCCGATCCAAATGGCTTTTGAGGTGTGATTTTTGAGATAAGGGGAAGTGCTCTTTTATAAGAGGGGTGAGGGTCACTTTAGGAAAAGATTAAAATATTAATTTATTATACAATCATATTAGGTTTAAAATAGCTCCAAATGAATTTATTTATAGCCTTAGATGGTTATGGGTCTAAATCCTACCAACAAATAGGTTTTAGACAATTTTATGTTACCATTTTAACCTTATATTTTAGATTTAACTCTTAGTTAAATAGTTTAACTTTTATCGTGTCTTCTTGTATTCTTACACTATATGGTTAATAAACTTAATATAAACTACCAAGAAAACTTCAAGTGATTCATTAATGACATATATAATATTATTTAATCCTTTTGGCCAAACCTTATATTTTTAGGAATATTATATCAACCAATAATATAGTATTTGTTTTAAAAAATTAATTTTTTTCAATTTTGACACTATTTGGTATTTTGTTTTTGTGAAAGTCATAAAAACCTTATAACTTAGAAAAAAAATTATCTATTCAACCCTAAAATGTCATATTAACCTATAAAATTCGTGTATGGCATCAAAACTTTTAAATTCTATTTATTTTAATATTTATAATATAAACTAATTTAATATTTCATTAAGAATGTAATTACTGCATCATCATTGTGTCATAAATAAATTTAATTATTTAATCTCTAAAAATTATAAATAAAATACCATTATTTAGTAGATCTTTTTATCTTTCTAATGAATATTTATAGTTGAATTTATCTTATGTATAACCCCATATTAAAATGGTTTAGTTAATAAACTTTGAATTTAACACTTTTAAATCTTCTTTAAATAAAATAATAACAAATGTTCTAATTTAATCCAAATGAACCTAAAGGATAATATTTTATTCTTAAGGTTTTTTGGGTCCAATTAAACTTATCCAATAGAATTAGAACATGTGTTAGGGTAATTATAATATCATTTTTACCCTTAATTACCCTATTTCCTTTTAACTATGGTAAATAAAAGTCAAAAGTTACTATTCACCAAAAATTATTTTCATCTTATTGAACCAAATTTTACTTACTAATGTTAACCTTATCTCTCGTATTTTTTAAATTCCACTCACAGAAGCAGTAAAATTAAGTTTTATGCAAATTTTCAAATGCTCCTAGAAGGTGGGTAAAAGACGGTAAAAAGTTCAATAAAATTTTATATATCTAAACTTATTATAAAATGACTCCAATGAATTACATTGAACATATATGGGTATTATGTACCTATTTTTACATAAAATAAATTAAAATAAAATAACTAATTACTTAAATAAAAAGTCGGTTTTAAACAATATTGTAGTGTTTTTTTATTATTCATCAAAAATTGAAAGTTTTCAGAAAAATACCAAAAATTCACCCTGAGCTAATTTTTATATTATGAATTCAAAAATGAAGTATATTTTACCAAATTCAAAACATAGAAGTTGCATTTATTAATTTAAAATTAATTCTCGTTTTCAAAACCAAAAAGCGGGGTTTTTTAAAAAGTAAAAACTATCAAAAGATTGACATGTATTTATGTCAAATTTAAATGTGAAATTACTTATAATGAGTAACATTGTATTAAATGATAAAAATATAATCTAATTATACTTTCAAACCATTAAAATGCATAATTTAACACTATAAATTATTTTGATTAAAAAAGTTGTTTTTAATTAAAATTTAGTATTTTTTCACTATTCACCCAAATATGAAAGTTATCAGAAAAACACCAAAATTTTATCAAAACTAAATTTTTATGTCCCAATTATAAAGAAGTTTAATTTTTCAAATTTAATATATAAAAGTGTTAAATATTGGATTTAAAAAGGGTTCTCCATTAAAAGGTTGTAAAATTGCATTTTCTAAAAAATATTTCCTTTATCTGAAAAATGAATTTGTTCTTATATTATGTATAATAAACACATAATATGGATGTTAAAATTATATGGAATATATAAAATTCAAAAATCAGTTAATACTATTCCTAAAATCTTTTGAACAACTATTTTTCTAAGTCGTAGTGCGCTTGAACTCGGTGTTGCGTGTAGCGCAAGTTATTGAATTACTTTGAAAAATAATGTACTATGAAATATTGGGGTGTTACACTAAAAATAATTATACAACTCCTCTTAAATATTTTCTAAATTTCTCTTCTCACTTTTGGTGTGATCATTTTTCAGCCTAATATGACCCATTTTTAGTGTGTTTTTCCAGTTCTTCATTTTCTCTTGTTTTGGATCAAATAGAAGATCGATATTTGATGATTGAATCTTACTAAGTATGATTTTGGTGGTATACATCTTTTCCATTAAATCCTTTCCATTTATAAAATTCATTGTTGTGCTACACACTGGATTTTCTATGTGTCAGAACTAAAATGTGTAAATCTTTAATTTAATCATCTATGTTATGACTTAAATCCTTTATGGGACCCGTTGACATTGTTTGAGGTTGAGACCTCAACATAAACCATCCCTTGGGTGAGTTGTGTTATATTCCCTTGATTAAAAATGTGTTTAATGAACTAAAACACCGCTTGACATGTTTGGACCGACTCTTAAAAAGGGAATTTGGGCTAAATGAATTATTAAATGGAAAGGAATTACACTTGGACCATACCAAAAAATTTCATGTAATTATTGATTCATTTTTTCATGTAAGTGAAATGATAAATAGAATGAAATGAATATATTAGGTGGGTTGGATGAACCCCCTTGGTCCTTGATAATTTACTTTATGTTTTACTATTACGATGGACTGACCTAAGTGGATATATACTTACATGGACCTTTTAGTCACATGTATGTGTTTTTTTAATGAAATGATTAAAGTGATGGTTGATCATAAAGAAGGATGGATCTCTCTCTTGGATTATGTTTAAGTATTAAACACAATACTTGGTTATTACTATTGGACCTTGGTTAGGGATGTTAGACATGATGTTTCACACCCCCTTGGTTCAGGATGATGGACATGATGCTCCTCATAATTTATTAGGATTTTGGACATGGAGCTCTTCATCATTCCTTGGGAATTGTTGGAAATGATACAACATTATCCCTTGGTTATGATGTTGGACATGATGCTTCACATCATTGATTGGGATCACCAGACATGGTATTATGTATCCCTAGTTTGGATGTTTGGGTTGATGCCCCTTATTTTAAAATGTGAGACCCTTTTTATATATGGTTCAGATTTTTTACCCCAAGATTACCTAGTGCATATACTTAGACTCGGTTGATATCACTAGAATAGAATGCCAATGGTTCACACCTTAGTTTACACTCAGAACCTTAGTGTAACATCCAAGGTAAATAAAGAATAAAACATTTTCATTTACGAATTAAATATTAATTTTACTTTAAATGGGTTTCTATGTTCGATAGCATACCTGATACGCAACAAAGAGTTTCTTTGAAATCTTATGTTGCACACTAGTAATAAAATAATATTATTTTAAATGGTAGTTAACACGTAGCCGTTGTATTGGCGGGAATGAAAAGAAATAACTAAAATATGGTTATATATGTTTGTTAAATGTTTTTATATTTATCCAATAAATGATAAAGGCTTAAAATACGAAAAGAATTCAATTTTAGGCATATATACTCTAATTTTCACTAAAGGTCCACTTATCGCCTTTTGATGGAGAACCATCATTAAATATAGTTTTGGTCACTCTTATACATTCTATTGGACCAAATAAAATTCTTCTTTAGAATCAGGACATCAAAATATACTTTGTGTAAATTTTTGGTATTTTTCCGATAAAGTTCATTTTTTAATGAATAGTGAAAATGTTGTATTTTAATTCAAAACCACTTTTTAATATAATTTATTTATATGATTAGATTATCTTTTGAATTGTTTTTTAAGTTAAATTAGAATATATTTTTATCATTCAATCCAATATTGGTCATTGGAATTAATTTCACTTTGAAATTGGACTTAAACTAGTGTCAATCTTTTGATATATATTATTTCATAAAAACACGCTTTTTGTTCCGACAAAGGGAATTAATTATTAAATTAATTAATGTAACTTATATGTTTTTAATTTTGTGAAATAGATATAATTTTTTAATTTGTAATATCAAATATAGCTTAGGGTGAAGTTTTGGTATTTTTCTGAAAAACTTCAATTTTTAATGAATAGTGAAACCACTGAGTGGTACTTTAAAAAACTGATTTTTTGTTTAAATGAAATTTTACCACCTCTGTGTTTTTAATTTCAAAAATATTACATACATGGTTTTCATTAATAAGTAAAATGTGGTTCAATGGGATTAAAATAAATTTTTGGTGAATAGTAACTTTTAAGTTTTTAATCGCGATTAGAGGTAATTAGTATAATTTAAGGTAAAAATAATGTTTTAATAATATGGAATGACCTTGAAACATGTTCTATCCTTATTGTATGTGTCATGGAAGACCAAGACAATACATGGGTCAACTTGGGGACCCCATGGAGCCACTTTTGTAGGAAAATGTCATTAATAACTTTTTATTTAATGTTAAATAAAAATATCACAAACATGTGTTGTTTTACTAAAAAAAATTAAATGGGGTTATACAAGTCATATTTTTTACTATAAATATTAATTAGAAATATAAAAATATTTCCTACATCATGATATTTTTTTTATAATTTTTAGACATTAAATAAATTAAATTATTCATGACACCATGATGATGCAGCGATTACCTCATTATTTAACGATTTAAATAAAATGAAAGTATAATGCAAAATCTAAGACCTACACTTTTCAAAAACCTATTATATGGGTGTATTTAAAAATATTATCACCTTATCCCCGAAATATATGATTTTGGAACCTTTAAAATCCGAAAATCATTTTATAATAAAGTAACCTTTTATAACTTTCCAAGAGTGTCCCTCCTCTCCTCTTATAAAAGGCCCCCACCTCTACCACCTTATCCACACCTCTCAAGCCTTTGGATCGGCCAAACCCTGCCCATTTTGTCTCCCCACATCCCTCTCTTACTCATAGAATCCTCACTTTGGGCATAAGTCTTTCCAAGGAAGCCTTTGAGCTCAAATCAAAAAGAGTTGCCCGTTTTAAAGGTAGTGTCTTCTCTTGTGTTCCTATGTTTTATTTTGCTTCTCCAACCCCCTAAACTATTTTTATTCATTTATTTTGTAACAAAAACAGTATCTTCAATATACTAGTATGTTTTTATAAGAATTATTCTAGCTAAACTTACACACACCTTCATCTAATGGTTAAAGAGCATACTGTTTCCGTGGATGGCGAATTTCTGCCTCACGAAACGATGATTGTTCAATATTCTTATAACACCTTCAAAGGTGGCCATTAAGATGACACTATATTTATATATGATATATAATATGTTTATTTTTTACTTAAGCTTCTGTATTTTTCATTTATTGCATACCTTAATGGTTTTTATTATGGGTAAACGCGATATCTTCATTTTAGGAAGTGCGGACAACCGCCCCCTCAAAGTGATTTGATTTGTTAATACCATATGTGGTACATATAAAGGATAGATTTAATGATATTATATATTATATTATATTGGAATTATAATATACCTTTATATCATTATGATTTCACTCCATTAAGTAATAAATAGAAATGAAAGTATCGTTCATGCATACGTATGGCTTACCGTCTCCATGAACGGTGCATTTTATTTCTTACCTCTAAATGTTATGTAATATTATAAATGCATGTATATACTAGATATATATGATATATATGATATCTACATCATGATTATAACTCTGGATATAATGGATACATGAACAACTTGTAATTATAAAGAGTTTATTTTTTACTCAAGTACCAATGATCGCTAAAACGACCGTTGTTAATTTAAATAATTACATAGTATTCATGAAATGGTAATAAGAGATATAAAAAGAATAATGAACTTGAAAATGTTCTTAATCAAGTAGAAATTAACTCAAGTTTATTATTCAGGACGTTAAAGAACGATCGAGTCAAGTCGGACCCGAGGTAAGGGACATCGTCTCAATCTCCTTTCATTGAGGCATATTTTGTTTTATACACAACATTATTTTATACGGTGTATAAACCCCTTTGACTTTTACTTTTATTCAAAAGGAATATTTTTATACGAAGTGTTTACTAAACAACAAAAGGGAATGTTTTTTCTTGTCGTACGTATGCGGCGACAACGACTTCTCCGCCGCTGTGACCATTATTTGAGTTTCGACTTCCTCTACAAGCCATAACTTTTTTTGAATGAAAAATAAATACCATGTTTTACTTTTCTTTTATTTTGGTATTGAAAATGGTTTTCATAAAGTTTTTATATCAATGTGTTGTATTGATATCTTGTGATTGAAAAGTGGAAATGTTATATTTCCTTTATGCATGTTTTATGTGATATGATTATGCTATGGTTCGTGGGCATTGTTATGAAGACGGGTGGTTCCGTGATAAACTAAGGGTGGGTGAGCCCGATATAGCTCTCCAATGCATTGGGTAACGCGAAGGAGTTAAACGTTAAGTTTTCTCTGAAGATATTTAGGGAATATACTGTGATGGGTATTCCAAACGTAACCATGAGGGTTACTCCCTACGTAAGAATGTTATGAATGCCTCAAGTTACCTTTATGTCTTATGATTTCTATGATTTATTCATGATTTGATGAGGTATTCTTATGTTTTATGAGTAAAGTATGATTTCATTGATTCTTATGTATACATGTACTCATGTTTCCTTTCCATATTTTTATATCTCTTACTGATCTTTTTATGATCATCCCAAGTTTTTGAAATGTTTTTCACAGGTCAAGGGAACGGTATATGATGTGATGATAGGGTCAAGGAAGTGTCAAGAAATAATCCATGTTTTATTTTAAATATGTTTCTGTTGATGGGAAAAATGAATACTATCTTTTATGTAACCACTTTGTTTAAATATGGAATGTAATACATGATTTATGATCTAATTCTCTAAAACTCTAAACCTGAAAAGATCCTCAACGTGTATTCTTGAAATATCTCAAGATTAAGTAAGGTTTAAGGTCGGGGCCTTATAGTTGGTATTAGAGGTCGGTTTAGATAACTTTAGGAGTTATAATTCTATTAAATTATTATCCAAAAATATTTTTTTTGGTCAAATTGAAATGATATAGCATTTTAAGATTACCATGTTTCTTCATCTAAGACATGTTTGTTCAGAATGGTTTTTCTTAGAGGAAACAGGGAAGAAGTGCTAGGAAGGCATACAGAAGGAAATAACCTTCCGAATCAGCATCCTAAGATGGTCGGAATTGGAACTGAACAGTTTGTTGCAGTAATGGATCATTTCACTCAAGCAATAAATGGTGGCGGTATCCATGCACGAGATCAGCCAGATCAACCGAAGAGGAACATGTCAGTGGTGGAACATTTCATGAGGCAACATCCCCCATCATTCAGAGGATCATCTGACCCTGTGTTGGCTGAAGGGTGGATTAAAGCACTGGAGAAGATTTTCGATGTCATGGGGTATTCAAACAATCAAAAGGTTAGTCTTGCTATTTACCGTTTGGAGGGTGAGGCAGATCAGTGGTGGTCGATGGTTAAAAATATCAAGGATGCTGATGAGATTGATGCTCTTGACTAGGATTAATTCAAAGGTATGTTTCTTCAGAAGTATTTTCCTAAGGCTTTTTGACTTAGGATGGAAAAACAATTCCTGGAATTGAGGCAAGAGGAAGACTCAGTGGCTGCCTATGAAGAAAGGTTCACTCGATTGGCAAGGTATGCTCCAAATTTTATCCGAGACCTTGATAGTAAAATCAATCGTTTTTACTCAGGATTAAATCCAAAATATCAAAGGGCTTTAGCTTCTCGTTAGTTCAAAAGTTTTGAAAAGCTTGTTTGATGTCCTGAGAAGGTGGAAATGGAGTTTGTCGATGATCAAGTGTTCTATAACAACCAGCATAAGAAGAGACCAGGGTGGCAGGAGAAAGGAAAGAATTATTCAAAAAGTTCTGACAGTAAGAAAACTAAGTTTCCAGTTTGTGATAAATGTGGTAAAAGGCATGCTGGGGAATGTCTTCTGAATTCTAGAAAGTTCTACTGATGTGGTAATATGGGACATAAGGCTCGTTATTGCACTGAAAAAGATCAAGGTGATGGTAAGTCCAAATTTGATTTGCAGTTAGTGAAATGTTTTAAGTTCAATGAGATGGGTCACTATGAAAAAGAGTGCCGACAAAGAGCTCAAGTGATGGGAAGTAGTTGGAATACAAGCAGAAAGGGGTGGTGAAATCCTTTGCAACTACTTCAGCAGATGTTGGGCCATCAAATGAAGTGGTATCAGGTACTTTGTTTGTTTTTTCAGATTATTTCAGCGTGTTGTTTGATTCGGGGTCTACACATTCTTTAATCTCTAAAAACTTTTCTAGTAAAATGGAAATACCATCTCAAGAAATGACTCCTGAACTTGTGGTAAAAACACCTGGGGGAAATGTTGAGGCAAAAAGAATTTATAAGAATCTTCCTATCCTTATCCGTGGAAAGAACCTACTTGCAAATCTTATTGTTTTACCTCTAGTAGAGTTTGATGTTATCCTGGGTATGGATTGGCTCTCTATTTACCATGCTAAGATTGATTGTAGAGCTAAAGAAGTTTATTTTCAGAAATACTTTTAGTTTGTGTACAATAATGAACCCTTACTGTTGATAACATATCAAGAGGCTGATAAACATGTAAAAGATGGAAATGAATGTTACCTTGCACATATTGTTGAAAACAAAGGAACTGTTCAGATTAATGATGTGCCAGTGGTAAATGAGTATCCTAATGTTTTTCCTGATGAGTTTCCTGGAATATTACCAGATCGGGAAGTTGAGTTTACTGTTGACTTAGTTCCTGATGCTAAGCCAATTTCAAAACCCCCTTATCAAATGGCTCAAATTGAACTTTTAGAGTTGAAGGAGCAATTGCAAGATTTATTAGAGAAAGGTTTCATTCGACCTAGCACATCACCATGGGGTGATCCTGTTTTATTTGTTAAAAAGAAAGATGGTTCTATGAGACTTTGCATTGATTATAGAGCCTTGAATAATATCACTGTTAAGAACAAGTATCCTTTTCCTCATATCGATGATTTTTTTGATCAACTCCAGGGAGCTCAGTTTTTTTCAAAGATTGACCTGAGATCGGGGTACCATCAGTTGAAGTTAAAGGAAGCAGATGTTCCGAAGACCGTGTTTCGTACAAGATATGGCCATTATGAATTTTTAGTAATGACTTTTGGGATAACTAATGCACCTATTGTATTCATGGACCTTATGAATAGAATTTTCCATGAGTTCTTGGATAAGTTTGTGGTTGTTTTCATTGATGATATTTTGGTGTTTTCTAAAAGTAAAGAGGATCATGAAAGACATTTAAGGGTTATTTTGTAAACCTTAAAAGAAAATAAATTGTATGGGAAATTCAGAAAGTGTGAGTTTTGGTTGCAACAAATTTCTTTCCTTGGTCATATTGTTTCTAAAAATGGGATAACTGTTGATCCTTCAAAAACAAAGGTTGTTGAAGAATGGCCAAAACCCACAAATATAAATAAGATTCGTAGCTTCCTTGGTTTGGCAGGCTATTACCGAAGGTTTGTTAGAAATTTTTCACGATTATCTATTCTAATGACTCAGCTAACTCGGAAGGGTGTTAAGTTTATCTGGACAAAAGAATGTGATGATTGTTTTTGGGAACTGAAAAGAAGATTGGTGAATGCTCCAGTTTTGGAACTTCCTTCCAGGAATGGTGAGTTTGTTATATACAGTGATGCTTCATTGAAGGGACTTGGATGTGTCCTTATACAGAATGATCAGGTAATTTCTTATGCTTTACGACAGTCGAAAACTCATGAGGTAAATTACCCTACAGATGATTTGGAATTAACTGCTGTTGTTTTCGCTTTAAAAATTTGGAGGCATCTTTTGTATGGTGTAAAGTGTGAAATATATACTGATAAAAAAAGTTTAAAGTATATATTCAATCAGAAAGAATTGAACATGAGACAGAGGAGATGGCTGGAATTAATCAAGGATTATGATTGTACAATTCATTAACATCCGGGAAAAGCAAATAAAGTGGCTGATGATTTGAGTCGAAAAAGTAATGCTTCATTAACAATGTTGCGTTTGGAATGTGATCCTTTGGTTAAGGATTTGATGAACTTTGGCATATAAGTTGTTAGTGCAGGATGTCCTTCTGTTTTGTTTCAGGTATCAGTGAAATCTTCTTTATCATACAGAATTAAGCAAGCACAGAATCAAGACAGTGAGTTGCAGAAAAAGGTAGAGCTGGTTCAGAAGGGTAAGTTGCCTGAATTCAACATTGATAATGATTTTGTTTTGAGATTTGGGAAGAGATTGTGTGTTCCTTGTGATTCACAGTTGAAGAGAGATTTGTTATATGAAGCTCATAGTTCTCCGTTTTCAGTTCATCCAGGCAGTACTAAGATGTATAGAGATCTTCGAGAGTATTACTGGTGGGATGGAATGAAAAGGGATATTGCTGATTTTACTGTGAAGTGTTTGACTTGTCAATAGGTTAAAGCAGAGAGGATATTACCGAAAGGGATGCTTCATCATTTACCAGTACCAGAGTGGAAATGGGAGAATATATCTATGGACTTCATTGTGGGATTTCCGAAGACACCTCGAGGTAATAATGCAATATGGGTTATTGTTGATCGCTTGACTAAATCTGCTCATTTCCTTGCTATATGAGATACTTTTTCCCTAGATCAACTTTCCCGTTTGTATCTTAAAGAGATAGTCAGGTTACATGGAGTTCCTCTATCCATTGTATCTGATCGTGATCCCAGGTTTACTTCTAACTTTTGGAAGGGCCTTCAGAAGTCATTGGGTACTGAATTAAATTTTAGTACAGCTTTTCATCCTCAATCAGATGGGAAATCAGAACGAACAATTCAGACTTTGGAGGATATGCTACGTGCTTGTTCGATGGATTATCAAGGAAGTTGGGACCAACATCTTTATTTGGTTGAGTTTTCTTATAATAATATTTTTCATTCCAGTATACAGATGGCTCCATTTGAGGCATTATATGGTAAACGGTGTCAAACTCCATCTTTATGGGATGAAGTGGGTGAAAGGAAGCTGATGGGACCAGAATTGGTAGAATAGATGGCAGAAAAAGTTCAGTTGATTCAGAAACACATGAGAATAGCACAAAGCAAGCAGAAGAGTTATGCGGATAACCAGAGGAAGGATCTATCTTTCGAGGTAGGTGATCATGTTTTTCTCAAAGTTTCACCATGGAAAAGTGTGATGTGATTCGGTAAGAAATAAAAGTTGAGTCCAAGGTTCATTGGACCATATGAAATTCTAGAGAAAGTTGGATCAGTTGCTTACCGAGTGGCTTTACCTCCGATTTTATCTCAGGTACACAATGTTTTTCATGTTTCGATGTTGAGAAAGTATATTCCAGATCCATCTCATGTTTTGAGCCCAGAGGTAGTTCAGTTGGAGGAGAATCTCTCTTATGAAGAACAACCAGTACAGATTCTTGACCATAGAGAGCAAGTGTTGTGGAATAAGGTAATTCACCAGGTAAAGGTTTTTTGGAAAAACCATATGGTTGAAGAGGCGACATGGAAATCTGAAAATTCTATGAGGGATAAATACCCCCACTTATTTTGATAAGTGAATAAAATTGCGAGGACGCAATTCCCAAAAGGGGGGAAGGATGTAACATCCCAGGTAAATAAATAATAAAACATTTTCATTTATAAACTAAATATTAATTTTACTTTAAAGGGGTTGTTATGTTCAATAGCGTACCCGATATGCAACAAAGAGTTTCTTTGAAATCTTACATTGCATACTAGTAATAAAATAATATTATTTTAAATGGTAGTTAACACGTAGTCATTGTATTGGTGGGAATTAATAGAAATAACTAAAATATGGTTATATATGTTTTTTAAATGTTTTTACATTTATCCAATAAAGGATAAAGGCTTAAAATACAAAAAGAATTCAATTTTAGGCATATATACTCTAATTTTCACTAAAGGTCCACTTATCGCCTTTCGATGGAGAACCGTCATTAAATATAGTTTTGGACACTCTTATAAATTCTATTGGACCAAATAAAATTATTTTTTAGAATCGGGACATCAAAATCTACTTTGTGTAAATTTTTGGTATTTTTCCGATAAAGTTCATTTTTTAATGAATAGTGAAAAATGTTGTATTTTAATTCAAAACCACTTTTTAATATAATTTATTTACATGATTAGATTACATTTTGAATTTGTTTTTAAGTTAAATTATAATATATTTTTACCATTCAATCAAATAGTGGTCATTGGAATTAATTTCACTTTGAAATTGGACTTAAACTAGTGTCAATATTTTGATATATATTGTTTCAAAAAAACACGCTTTTTGTTCTGACAGTGGGAATTAATTATTAAATTAATTAATGTAACTTATATGTTTTTAATTTTTTGAAATAGACATCATTTTTGAATTCGGAATATCAAATATAGCTTAGGGTGAAGTTTTGGTATTTTTCTGAAAAACTTCAATTTTTAATGAATAGTGAAACCACTAAGTGGTACTTAAAAAAACTGATTTTTCGTTTAAATGAAATATTACCACCTCTGTGTTTTGAATTTAAAAAATCAGACATACATGGTTTTCATTAATAAGTAAAATTTGGTTCAATGGGATTAAAATAATTTTTTGGTGAATAGTAACTTTTAAGTTTTTAATCGCGATTAGAGGTAATTAGTATAATTTAAGGTAAAAATAATGTTTTAATAATATGGAATGACCTTGACACATGTACTACCCTTATTGGATGTGTCATGGCCGACCAAGACAATCCATGGGTCAACTTTGGGACCCCATGGAGCCACTTTGGTAGGAAAATGTCATTAATAACTTTTTATTTAATGTTAAATAAAAATGTCACAAACATGAGTTGTTTTACTAAAACAATTTTTAAATGGGGTTATAAAAGTCATATTTTTTACTATAAATATTAATTAGAAATATAAAAAGATTTCATACATCATGATATTTTTTTTATAATTTTAAGACATTAAATAAATTAAATTATTTATGACACCATGATGATGCAGCGATTACCTCATTATTTAACGATTTAAATAAAATGAAAGGATAATGCAAAATATAAGACCTATACTTGTTAAAAACCTATTTTATGGGTGTATTCCGAACTATTATCACCTTATACTAGAAATATATAATTTTGGGACCTTTAAAATCCGAAAATCATTTTATAATAAAGTAACCTTTTATAACTTTCCAAGAGTGCCCCTCCTCTCCTCTTATAAAAGACCCCCACCTCTACCACCTTACCCACACCTCTCAAGACTTTGGCTCATCCAACCCCTACCCATTTTGTCTCCCCACATCCCTCTATTACTCCTAGAAGCCTCACTTTGGGCAGAAGTCTTTCCAAGGAAGCCTTTGAGCTAAAATCAAAAAGAGTTACCCGTTTTAAAGGTAGTGTCTTCTCTTGTGTTCTTATGTTTTATTTTGATTCTCCAACCCCCTAAACTCTTTTTATTCATTTATTTTGTAACAAAAACAGTATCTTAAATATACTAGTATGTTTGTTTAATAATTATTCGAGCTACACTTACAAACACCTTCATCTAATGGTTAAAGAGCATATTGTTTCCGTGGATGGCGAATTTCTGCCTCACGAAATGATGATTGTTCAATATTCTTATAACACTTTAAAAGGTGGCCATTAAGATGAAAATATATTTATATATGATATATAATATGTTTATGTTTTACTTAAGATTCTGTATTTTTAATTTATGGAATACCTTTATGGTTTCCATTATGGGTAAACGCGATATCTTCATTTTAGGAAGTGCGGACTACCGCCCCCTCAAAGTGATTTGATTCGTTAATACCATATGTGGTACGTATAAAGGATAGATTTAATGATATTATACTAGAATTATAATATACCTTTATATCATTATTATTTTACTCCATTAATTAAGAAATAGAAATGAAAGTAGCGTTCATGCGTACATACAGCTTACCGTCTCCATGAACAGTGCATTTCATTTCTTACCTCTAAATGTTATGTAATATTATAAATGCATGTATATACTGGATATATATGATATATATGATATATACATCATGAGTATAACTCTGGATATAATGGATACATGAACAAATTGTAATTATAAAGAGTTTATTTTTGACTCAAGTACCAATGATCGTTAAAACGACCGTTATTAACTTAAATAATTACATAGTGTTCATTACTTGGTAATAAGCGATATAAAAGGAATAATTAAATTGAAAAAGTTTCTTAAGCAAGTCGAAATTAACTCAAGTTTATTATTCAGGACGTTAAAGAACGATCGAGTCAAGTCGGATCTGAGGTAAGGGACATCGTCTCAATCTCCTTTCATTGAGGCATATTTTGTTTTATACACAACATTCTTTTATATGGTGTATAAACCCCTTTGACTTTTACTTTTATTCAAAAGGAATCTTTTTATATGAATCTTTTACTAGACGACAAAAGGGAATGTTTTTTTTTGTCGTACGTATGCGGTGACAATGACTTCTCCGCCGCCGTGACCATTATTTGAGTTTCGGCTTCCTCTACAAGCCATAACTTTTTTTGAATGAAAAATAAATACCATGTTTTAATTTTATTTTATTTTGGTATTGAAAATGGTTTTCATAAAGTTTTTATATCAATGTGTTGTATTGATATCTTTTGATTGAAAAGTGGAAATGTTATGTTTCCTTTATGCATATTTTATGTGATACGATTATTCTATGGTTCTTGGGAATTGTTATGAATATGGGTGGTTTTGTGATAAACTAAGGGCGGGTGAGCCTGATATAGCTCTCCAATGCATTGGGTAATGCGAAGGAGTTAAACATTAAGGTTTCTCTGGAGATATTTAGGGAATATACTCTGATGGGTATTCCAAACGTAACCATGAAGGTTACTCCCTACGTAATAATGTTATGAATGCCTCAAGTTACCTTTATGTCTTATGATTTCTATGATTTATTCATGATTTGATGAGGTATGCTTATGTTTTATGAGTAAAGTATGATTTCATTGATTCTTATGTATACATGTACTCATGTTTCCTTTCCATATTTTTATATCCCTTACTGATCTTTTTATGCTCATCCCAAGTTTTTGAAATGTTTTTCACAGGTCAAGGGAAAGGTACATGATGTGATGATAGGGTCAAGGAAGTGTCAAGAAATAATCCATGTTTTATTTTAAATATGTTTCCGTTGATGGGAAAAATGAGTACTATCTTTTATGTAACCACTTTGTTTAAATGTGGAGTGTAATGCATGATTTATGATCTAATTCTCTAAAACTCTAAACCTAAAAAGATCCTGAACGTGTATTCTTGAAATATCTCAAGATTAAGTAAGGTTTAAGGCCGGGGCCTTATACTTATGGCCAGATTACTTCATTATTATGAGTTTTATGAACCTCCTACGGTCAAGGATTCCTTGGTTTCACCTTGGGTCCTATATAATTATGATTATTTTAAGACCTTTACTATAATACTTGGATCCTTGATCAATTAATGGTCATATTTTTAGAGATATCCAAATTAGGATGAAGGAGGTATCGTCAGTCAGGCATCCTTGAGGAACTCGAGCTCGACTTGGTATACATTTATTTATTATCATACTTGAACACTACTTCATTTTATATTATCATATTTTATTTTAATTAGAAATCATTTGTGTTGGACTATTTATTTTTACTCGCACCCTATTTGGGATACTGATTAGTACCCATATAGATCTCCTAACTGCAGGTTAGGACTTGTCTTGTGCTTCTTTTCCGATTATATCTTCTGGGTTGGGACTTGGCATGGGAGTAGGGATAGAGCATGTACTTGGGATGCCTTCCAGAGTTGGAGTCTTTTATTTATTTATTATTTTTTAATTATATCCATATGTTATGTTTTACTTATTGTATTATGACTTCCTTATATTTATGGCTAAGCATGTTTATTCTTGGTTGGTTTTATTGGCACTTGTCGGGTTATGCAGTTATTATTATCTTCCACTATTATTTCATTTATTTATTTCATTATCTGAATTTAGTGTTGATTCAGATGTTATAGTCTCTTAATTATACCTCCATTAGACCCTCACTACTAGTTGGCAGTCATTGGCATATGGGGAGGAACACGTTAGGTCTTATCACTAACCGGTCCAGTTATTATTTATAGAGTGAATCGGGTTGGGATGTGAAAAAGCGGTATCATAGGTTTCTTTTTCCTTGTAATACTGGTTTTTTGTATTAGAAAGGAAACTAGGAATGTGTTAGAATTTGTTAAATATCTTATTCCTAGTAATGGAAAACCCATACATAACAGAAATATATCAGTTGTCTGAGATGAGACTGTTGTTCATGTTGTTCATTATTACAATTGATTATTATTTCACCTTGAGTGATTGATTTTATTTTATATTGGATAATGATTTATTATATTTATCTCTTGACTTGGTATGGTGAGAGATGAGGTGTGTTCATGCATAATTTTTAGGCATGTAGGATTTTCATGTCATTATCATGCTTATCAATATACCATGCTTGTGTGATTACCTACCTTGTATACCAATAATCTTTACTGATGTGATAACTTTCTTGGTAATAGTTATGGTTTAGGGTGAGTTAAATAAAGTGTTTTAATCAACCAAAATGGTGTTTTCCCATATTTCTTAATGTTTTCATTCTATTTAATCAACCTAAAATTAATTAAAGAAATAAAATGGTTTTTAAAATGGTTAATAAATTTACCTGAATGAAATTTATAAATGTCAAGGAATTGGAATTTTTTTGAAAAATTCAATTAATTTCTTATGAATTTTACTTAAATGGTGTGTCAATTGAAACTTATAAATGTTGGCACCTTTATAACTTGGGAATGACAACTCGTGTGACTAAATCCCTAAATTCACAATTTTACCCAAGTAGTTTAGTTTTGGAATATTGCTTCTATGAGATAAACTTGTTAAGTGTGTGTTAAATATTTAATAAAATAATTTTGAATGGGTTGAACTTAGTCCAACACCTCCTTATTTTAATGATATCAAATCAAATTTATTATGTTTCTAATAAGTTTCATGTTTTATGATAGTCAACTATTTTCTGGATAAAATGTTAAAATTGACTAAGTCTTGAACCTAATATGATTACCCACCACTATTTGTATAAAATTTTCATTGGTTGAAATCTGTTACCATTATAATCTATCATCATAACATCTACTATTAGTTAAAGTGTTTTGACATCCAAGAACTTCTACCACTGAGTATTGTTACCGTTCAGAACTGGTACCACTGAGTGTTTCTACTGTCGAGTGCTACTACTATCGAATAATGCTACCATCGAGTGAAGCTACTAACAAGAACTATCACTACCACGAGTTTTAACTTCTACCACTAAGATAAGCTATCGCTACCACCAGTTCAAGAAGTTGTCATCAAGAACTTCAACCGCCAAGAGATTTCCATCGCCAGATCTTCTACCATAGATTTTTCAAATTAAATTCAAACTTAATTATTCCAATGGATAGATTAAGTAATTCAATGAAAGTAATATGAACTTAGAGAATGATTATTTTAAACAACTTCACCCAAAATTTAAAGACACGTCAAACTTTTTTGATATGTCTCTCAGTATGAGGATTCTAATCATTCTATTGTTTTCCTACAACTGATAATTGGATTTTCTGTAATAATATAAATTTAGAGGAACCCCTCATGAATGTAGATGATATACATGGTGGTATAGTGAAAATGTGGAAAAACATTGACCCATTGGATGACTGTACAGCTTCTCTTATCATACTGTTTGGCTAGTTTAGTGCTTATTGTGAACAAAGGAGTTTCCAAGAATTCCAAAACACTCTATTTTTCTACACTTTCTATTAAAACTCAGTTGAGACCTTTCAAAGAAAAATTCAAGGACTCCTAAACAACCAAAGATGATCATATTGGTCTATATTGAATATTCACTCTCTATATTCTCTACTCTTTTTGTTTTAGATTATCTTTCGAGTTGTATTTTGTTTTACTATGTTATCTTTAAACATGGACCCATGTACTAAACTGGAGAGTGCTATACAATCTATTTCATTTATTTTCATCTATACTCCCATGTAAAACTATAGAAGAGGCAATGTATCCTGGACTGTATATGAGTAGTTGCTTTTCATTTATTTCTCCCATGTAAAACTATGGAGGAGGATCTATAAATCCTAGAAAACCTTGTGTGTTATTGTATAAAAATTGATCTAGGTTTTGAATTAGTTTATTATATAATAAATTTTTTTTAGGTGGGTGATTGATAAGTGGAGGGGATTAGGTCTTGGCTTGATATTGAACCCCTTGTTTATTTCTACTGTGTGATTTTCTGTTTTTTACACTATTTTAAACCAAACTAGTTTGGGTTTTCTAAACTAAAGAAAAACATTACTTTGATAGTTAACTTTAATTTGTGTTTTATATACAATGTTTGATACAAGTAAATTAGCTCCAAAAGTTAAAGTATTTACAAGATTATTTTAACTGATCTTTGATCAAGATTTTGAGAAGTTATTCAAAAGATCAAATTATATATTTCTTCAATTTTAGTTAACTGGGAATTTTTCAAGAAATTAGGGGATTTTGTATTAAATTCTTTTTAATAGAAATTTTATTTGGAAACTCAATTCACCCCCCTCTTTAGTGTTCCACTCTATCCAATATTTGATATCAGAGGAAGGTTATTTTAAATTACTTTTTACTGTGATCTAGTTTTATCTAAAGATCAAAAAAATTATTAATTATAAATTTTAGTCTTTATGGATAATAATAGACAATAAGGAACTATCACTAACTGACCTCCTTATTTTAATGTAAATAATTATGATCAATAGAAGATTAAGATGAAAATATATATAGAGAGCATGGGATTTTATATTTATACTGTTATTGAGGGAAAATATGAAAAACTCAAAATTGTTAGATCTGATTGGATTGATGCCATTAAGGTTGTATATGATTTTAACTATAAAGCTATAAATGCATTATATTGTGAATTAAGTGGAGACAAATTTAACAGAGTATCTGTTTATTCTATTACTTTTGAAATTTGGGATACTCTTTCTATATTTCATAAGGAAACCTCAAATGATAAAGAGACATATTTAAATACTTATACCATTAAATATGATACATTTAAAATTAATCTTGATCAATCTATTTCTGGCATGTATCTCAGGTTCAACGAGATTGTGAACACAATGCATACACTTGGGAAGAAAATTACAGAAAAATATCAAGTGATGCGACTTCTGAGATGTCTACTTGATTGGTAGAGAGGGACATCTATTTACATTATATAATCTTATGAAATAATTAAGTTTCCAGTGAAAGTTCTTATTGGAAATATTATTATGTATTAGGAGGAATTGCAAGTAAACAAAGAGGAAGAATATGAACCCAATAAGAAGTTAGTAGACTTCAATACTTTTGGTTCAAAGCTAAAATAAAAGATTAAAAATTATGGTTCTAATGATGATGAATCACCCTCAGACAATGAGGAGGAAATGGATCATTTATCCATAAAATTCAAAAAAAATAAAAAAGAATAAATTCTTCAAAAAGACTAACTTTGGGGGGAAGTATGATGGAAAAGGAATTTGGAGGAAAGAGTGAAAAAAAAAGATGATTCCACTAATTAGATAACCTTCTATGATTGAAAACGAAAATGACATATAAAGGGAGATTTTCCCAAGTTTAAATATAAGAAAAAATATAATGATAAAGGAAAATGGTATTAAAAAGTTATAAAATCTACCTAGAGCACCTCTAAGGATAGCTCAAGTGACTTTGATGCAAGTAAATAAAAAGAAAATGATAGGGATAACATGTGTTTCCTTGAAAACACATCTAAGGTACTAAATACTATTATTGTATATCCTAAACATATTTCTAATATTTCTGAGAATGATAATAATGAATAAAATATGTTCAATGAAGAGTTGTTTGAATATTTTAATATACTGAAGGAAACATTTAATTATCTAAAATATAAGTATAAAAGTCTAAAGAAGCAGCATGCTTTGTCTATACATTTTAAATCTTATTTTGATGTAGAAATGGAAAAAAATATCAATTATTAAAGGAAAATAATGAACATAAAATGTACAATGAATAGATTAAGAATGATTTATGAATGGTAGATAAACCCTTTCTAGGATTATTGGTAAACAAATCACTCCTAAATAACCACTGGGATTGGTTACCAACACAGAAAGAGGAAGATTTATAAGAGCAAATTAATTCCTTGTTCAAGTTCTAGAAAGTCTGTAAACACTTATTGTTCTTATATATGTAAAAAAATTATTTCTAAAAGGATATAGTATGTTTATAAAAACCTTTTAAACAAATTTGGATCCCTAATTATTTTATCACTAACATTTCTGAACCTAAGAAAATATGGGTAACAAAATAATTTCTAGTTTAAATTTTACTCTAGGAAACCTTCTTGAAGAGTACCAATAAACATATATGGTATTTGGACAATGGATATTCCAAACACATGACTAAGGAATACTCAAGTTTCAAGAATCTTATCAAAGTGGATGGTGGTTATGTAACTTTTGGTGACAACTCTAAAGGACAAATAATTAGCCTCGGTCAAATCAATAACTCTAGTAATGTTTTGATTTCTAAAGTGTTATTTGTAAATGGATTGAAGTATAATATACTTATCATCTCATAGTTATGTGATGTTGGTTACCATGTCAAATTTGAAAATAATTCTTGCAAATTTTATGATTCTAATCATGTCTTATTTTTCACTACCTTGTGTAATGATAATGTTTATATTATTGAATTAAATTCATTATTTTCTCAAAATATATTTTTTTAAGTGCCTTTAATAAAGATTATTTACTTTGGAAAAGAATACTAGACCATTGTAACCTTTACTCACTTAGGAAGCTACCTAGGAAAGGATTAGTTAAGGGTCTCCCTAAACCAGAATTCCCAACATACAAAGTATGTAACCCATGTCAAAAAGGAAAACAACATAAAATCTCTTTCAAACTAAAGAAAGAAGTTTCAACTTCTAAACACCTATAGTTGGTTCATATGGACTTGCTTAAACCCTCTGGAGTTTATATCTTAAATGATAATCACTACACCCATGTTCCAGTAGATGGATTTTCTAGATACACCTGGGTATTCTTTCTAGATCATAAAAGTGAAACTTGTTGTTATTTTGATAAATATTAAAAATATATAGAAAACCTTATTAGATTTAAAATTAAAACATTAATAAGTGATCATGATCATGAGTTTTAAAATAAGGTTTTTGAATCTATATTCTCACAATATATCTATAATCACAACTTTTTTGCTCCTAGGGTCTCACGACAGAATGGTGTTGTAAAAAGAAGAAGCAAAACTCTTCAAGAAATTTCATAGACTATGATTAATGAATATGATTTACCTATTTAATTTTGGGAAAAGTTTTTGAATATAGATTATTATATTATTAATCAGGTTCTCATTAGACCTATTTTAAAGAAAACCCCTTGTGAGTTATAGAATGGTAGAAAAACAAAAGTTAGTTACCTTAGATTTTTTAGTTGTGAGGTCTTCATTCTTAATACAAAGGAGAATTTAGAAAAGTTTGTATCCAAAAATGATGAATGAATTTTCCTTGGATATTCAACATCAAATAAATCATACAAGATATTCAATAAAAGGACCAAAATTGTGGAAGAATCTATAAATGCCAGATTTGATGAAACAGATCCACATGAACCTAAGACTTATTCAAAAAACCTTGAGGATAACCTTTCAAATTTAAACATCAATGTTAAAACTAGTGATAAATTTTTCAAACCTATTGTAGAAAAAACAACCAGCTTTGAAGAATTTTTTGAACCATGAACCATAGATGAAAATTAAGTATCAAATACTTCTAATCCTAGATTTATTTGGACTCATAGAGACCATACCTTAGATGCAGTTGTAGGAGACCTAGATAAAGGAATTCGGACTAGAGATTTTCTTAGAAATCAAGCATAACATCAATCCTTTTTATCATAGATTAAACCTAAGAACCTCACAAAATTAATAAATGATGAGTTTTGGGTGATGGAAATGTAAGAAGAATTGAATCAATTTGAAATAAATATATTTTGTGGATCTGTGGAGGTGCGTGAAGGAGAAATCATGCGGTAATGGACTCTTCATACTGCTATTTTTGTGATAGTCTTGATTTGTTTGGATTCATCTATTTGTGTTCTGTTTTGGTTGATTATACCTTGTTATTGGGTGAATCTAGATTTTTCATTACAGTGAAATGAGTGTTTGTTCTGTTTTTGTGGATTGGATTTGGTGGGGGAGAAAATGAAGGTGCTTTAGTGAAGGAGGTCTTGACATATGGTTAATCTTTGATCGTGTGGAATGGTTTTCAGAATGGATTATTTTGAGGGTTTTGAGCAAGAATTACATTTTGAATTCTGCGGTAAAAGGGTTCAGGGGTTGCTTCTTTCAGACATTCTACAAAGAAATTCTTCAGAAGAGGATCAGAGCAGGTAGCGTTCACCATGTATGGATGTTCGGATTTGGAAGTTTGAGAGGTTATGGAGCTGCCATCGGTACCAGGCCCGTGCATTGCTGCACGGGACAGTTTGCTGAGCAGTCATGCAATGGTGGAGGCTTTCCATAATGATGTTAATGCTGGGGAGAGGTATTCCTTACTAGTCTTGTTCTGGGATGATTGCGGCCCTTCTGACCTTTGGGTTTTGTTTTTTCTCTACGTCTTTGAATTATGTGAGTTTTTTCCCCTTTACCCTTAAAAGGGGGTTTATCCAAAAATGAATAAAAAAATTTAGGCATTCAGGCCATTCAGTCAAATGGTTATATTATTGAGGATGTTTTTATAGAATATCCCCTGGATTTCAAAACCCTCATTTTCCAAATTGTGTATTTAAATTAACAAAAAATTGATATGGTTTAAAACAATATCCTAGAGATTGGTATGATAGACTTGACTCATTTTTAATTTTTAAATTTTTTACTAAAGGAAAAGATAGATCTAATTTATTTATTAAAATAATTTCAAAAGATGTTTTAGAAGTACAAACATATGTTGATGATGTTATTTTTTGATCTTTAAAAAAATCTTTGTGGACTGAATTTTAAAAAATGATGCAAAATGAATTTGAAATGAGTTTGATGGGTGAGTTAAAATTCTTCCTTGGTTTTCATATTTTTCAAAATAACTAAAGAATTATTTTAAACCAAATCAAGTACACTAAAGATATTTTAAAATGTTATGGCTTGTAAAATAAAAAGGGTTGTGATACTCCCATTAGTACATGTTGTAAATTGGATCTTAATGAATCTAGGAAACTAGTTAATTAAACTAATTATAGAGGTATGATTGGAATTTTACTTTACTTAACTACTAATTGACCAGATATTATGTTAAGTGTGTGCATGTGTGCACATTTTCAATCAAATCCAAAAGAATCCCATTTACATTTTGTTAAAATTATTTTTAAATACCTCAAAATTACAAGAAAATTAGGATTATTTTATTCTAGAGGATAGAAATTTGATTTAGTAAGTTATTCAAATACATATTTTGGTGCTTGTAAGTTAGATAGAAAAAAGAAACTCTATAACATGTCACTTTTTGGGAAAGTAGCTAGTTTCATGGTGTAGTAAGAAATAGAATTTTGTTGCATTATCCACTACTGAAGTTGAATACATAGTTGCAAATAGTTGTTGTGTGTAGATTTTGTGGATGAAACACACTTTACTAGATTATGAATATCAATTTTTACATGTCCCTATAAATTGTGATAATAAAAGTTCTATAAACATTTCCAAGAATCTTGTATCTCATTCAGGGACCAAACATATTGATAACAATGCTTTTTGAGAGACTATTTTAAAAAAGGTGATATAACTTTTGAATTCATTGGTACTAAACATAAACTTAAAAACATATTCATAAAGACACTGAATTTTGAGAGAATAAACTATATCAGACATGAACTTGGAATGATAAATGTTGCTTAGTTATTTATTCTAGAATTTATTTTATTTTCGGTAGAAATGAATCACAAAGTCTTGCTACCATGGCCTCTTACCATAGCTATGCTACCATGATTCCTTGCTACCATAGGTATGCCATCGTGGAGATCTGTTGTTTGGTTTCTACCGTGGTTGTGCTACCATGCCAATGCAACTACGTTTTTGCTACCATGGTGTGCTACCATTGGCATGCTACCATTAGGACATGTTGTTTGGTCACTACTGTCTTAAATACTACCATTTATTTATTTTTAATTAAATTGATTATTTCACTCAATTTATTTTATCAATATTCTTTCTATTTAAATTTAATGTTTAAATCCCTAAATAAGAGTATAAATTAGAACTCTTTCTCATGCACGCCCTTTTGAAACCTCTCTTTCTCTCTCGCCTCATGACCCTTCACCTTTAACCTTAAACCCTCAAACCTGTGAAAAATGGTAAGAGAGAATTGTGTTGGTGGATCTCCTGACAAGTCACGTCCTTAAAAGAAACCTAAAGGATAATCGAGTGAGTCTGTCGAACTGAAAAATCCCTGGCTTGCATCACAGGTTGTTGTAGCCGAGAGGGAATTTGATGTTGTTTAGTTATATTCAAGCAAGTCACTTTTCTGGAAAGTGATTTAGGGTCAGGGATGGGAAAAATGGTTTTCAAGGAATGATAGACCATTCTACCCTAGGTTGATTCACCATTTCTACCTATTTTTTGAATATCAGTTTAAAGAGAAGAATGATGTTATCAAAAAAATGGTGGATGGAAAAGAGCTTGTATTTTATTTGAAACAATGGGCTAAGTGTCTGATAGTTCCTCATAAATGAACACTACTACAAAACATACCTTTAACAGAGACGACCTTTATCAGCGCTAGAAAAAAACACTCATAAAGGGTACCCTTTATTAGTGCTTTTTTTAGCGCTGATAAAGGGTCACATTTATCAGCATTTTTTATCACTAATAAAGGTCCCAAATAAAACATTAAAAATTTTATTAATTAAATAATTATTGATAAAAATGAATAAATTTAATATATATATATATAATATAAATATTAAAAAATAGTATATATTAAATATATAGATATTTAAAATGAATGAAATTAAATAATTAAACAAATAAAAATTAAAAATGAATAAATTAAGAAAAATATTAAACATTTTATTAGTTAAATAATTATTGATAAAAATGACTAAATTTAATATACATGTATATAGATTATAAATATTGATAAATAGTATATATTAAATATAAATATATAAATTGAATAAATTGTAATAATTAAACAAAAAAATTAAAAATGAATAAATTGTAATAATTAAACAAAAAAAATAAAAATGAATAAATTACAAAATTATTAAAAAATTATTAATGAAACAATTGTTAATAAAAATGAATAATTTTAATATATATATATATATATATTATAAATAATAATAAATAATATGTATTAAATATAAATATAGAAAATGAATAAAATGTAATAATTAAAAACATGTTAATATCTTATTTGTTTTTCATAGTTTTCATACATAATTATTCATTAAGACGTTTAATATATAAATATATTTATATATATTTCTATATATATATATAGAAATGTATATAATATTTTCTAAAATATGATTTATATAATACAAAATATTTATGTTTACCTTAAATAAGTCATATATTTAGTGAAGAATGGTTTATAATTAAAAATTAATATTAATTAAAAATACTGGCTAATTGCATCAAGTAATGGTCATAATTGAATGTCATTTGATTTTTCAATTTAACTGATATCAAACGTGTTTTACATTGATTTCACATACATATATGTAATTAGTGTATTTTTATATACAACACACCCACACAAATATTTATATAATTAATGAAATCTTATATAGAAACACATACACATAATATTTATGTAATTTATTCAAATTTTAGTATTTATTTTAGAATTTCATTATAACATGATACATTTAATATATTATATTTTTAATCAGAAAATTTTATTTATTTACTTTTAATATTATTAAAATTAGGTATTAATTCATTTTTAATACTTTTTATTTTTTATTTTTTTGGGAATTTAATCATTTTCTATTATTTATTTTTATTTATGTATTCATTATGTTTTAATATTTTCAATATATATTCATCTTTATTTCAATATATATCTATATTTTTTAAAATAATTCATATTTAATTAAAAAAATATCCATTTTTGAATATTTTTAAAGTGTACTCATTTTTAATTATTTAATTTCGCTCATTTTTAGAAAACATGCATTTAAGATTATATATTCATTAATAATGTTAAATATATTTATAAATATAAATTTACTATATTTATATATTTATATATTTATAATTATAAATAAATAAATATTATTTTTAAAAAGGTAATTATATAATTATAAATAAATAACTATATATACTTAAATAAATATAAAATCATAATAAATTTATTTAATTAATGAATATGTTTACTATATTTATATTTATATATATATATATATATTATAAATATATATAATGATATAAATATATAAATATTTTTTTTAAAGTATTTATATAATTATAAATAAATAATTATATAGTTGAATAATTATAAAATTATAATAAATATATTTAAACAATGAATATATTTACTATATTTATATTTATATTTATATTTATTTATTATATATATATATAATTATGTAAATATATATAATGATATAAATATAGTTATAATTATAAAATTATAATAAATATATTTAAAATATGAATATATTTACTATATTTATATTTATATATATTTATTAAATATACATAATTATATAAATATATATTATGATATAAATATATTTATAGTTATAAATAAATAATTATATATATATTTACAAATATATTTATAAATGTATATATATTATATTTATAAAATTATATATTTATAATTATAAATAAAAAATATATTTTTTAAGAAAAGTATTTATATAGTTATAAATATATAATTATATATTTAAATAATTACAAAATTATGATAAATAAATCTATAATTATACAAATCTATTTAAAATTTTTTTATTTATAATTCTAATTATAAACCTTTTATCAGCGCTGATAAATATTTCTTTTATCATTGCTTCTTTAGCGCCTATAAAGATAGCTTTTTACAACGCTTATTAATTTAGTGTTGATAAAAGTTATCTTTATCATCATTTTTTTGGAAGCACGGATAAAAGTCTCCTCAATCTATTTAAATAACCTTAACCACAAATGTTTCAGTTGTGATATCTCAAGCTTTCCATGGAAGCCACCTACTAATGCCTCACCTCATCCTCAAATCCAAGGCCCAAATCAAGGCTTGAACAAATCCAAAGCTCGAACGAATCCAAGGATCGAATGAATCCAAGCTTCTGTGATATCTCTATTTTCTCTCGAACGAATTGAATATCATTATATATTAACATATGTATATATATAATAATGTATATATATACACATATAATAATTATTATATATAATTATAATGTGTGTGTGTGTGTGTCTACAGCAATATATAATTATATATATATATAATGTATATATATAAACAAAGTCATTAATAATATATATATATATATAAATGATTTAATATAATATATATATATATATAAATCTATTAATATATATAAATATATATCAATGATTTAATATTATATATATATAATAACTTGTTGTGTATTAATAAAAAAATAACACACTCACCTAATGATGTCTGTGCACGTCCCTCAATCTCGTTAATTTTTTTAAGTATGTTGCAATTTGCGTATATTATATATACTATAAATATATAAATCTATTTAGAAAAAAAATTAACTCACTCACTGCGATGCACCCCCCAACCCCTAATTATTATTTTTACAATTTTCTCATATTATATATATATATACATATATTCTAATATATATATATATCAATCATTTAATATTATATATATATAATAACTTATTATATATTAAAAAAATAACACATTCACCCAATGATGTTCGCGCACACCCCCCAACCTCATTATTTTTTTAAAATATGATGAAACTTGCATATTATATATATGTATATATATATAAACAAATCTATTAATAATATATATATATATTAATGATATGATATAATATATATATATATATAAACAAATCCATTAATAATATATATACATATAAAGCTATTAATAATATATATCAATTAATTGTGGCTTTTAAAAATCCATTAATATATATATATATATATCAATGATTTAATATTATATATATAATATCTTATTGTATATTAACAAAAAAAATAACACACTCGCCTAATGATATTCGTGCATGTCCCCCTACCCCATAATTTTTTTAAGTATGTAACTTGCATATATTATATATATTATATATAAATTTATTTAGAAAAAAATTAACCTGCCCACTAGGGCTCACCCCCCAACCCTGAATAATTGTTTTTTATAATTTTGTCATATTATATATATATATATATATCAATCATTTAACATTATATATATAATAACTTATTATATATTGACAAAAAAATAACTACTCACCTAATGATGTTCGCACACCCCTCAACCTCATTAATTTTTTTAAAATATGATGAAACTTGCATATATTATATATACTATATTTATTTATTTATTTATTTGTTTAGAAAAAAAATTAACTCACCCACTACTGTGCACCCCCAACCTATCATTATTTATTTGCACATAATATATATAGATTCACATATATAAATCAATTTAGAAAAAAATAACATATCCCCCACTATAAAATGACAATAAAATAGAAAATAAATGTTTTTGCAAAAAAATGTCCAGCGTTTAATAAAAATACATGTAAAAAACATGCGTTTAAAAAAATTAAAAATTGTTTAAAAAAATTTTTTAAATTAAAAAACTCTTAAAAATACTTTTCCTAGATAAGTTAAAAAAATGTAAAAAAACATTTTAAATAAATGATAAAAAAAAAACGTTTAAATAACAACTCTTTAAACCCACCCACTGCTATGCACCCCTAATCCCTCATTAATTTTTTCTTTCAATTTTCACATAATATATATAAATTCACACATATATAAATCAATTTAGAAAAAAAATAACATATCCGCCCACTATAAAATGTTAATAAAAAAATGTTTTTACATAAAACATGTTAAATGTTTAAAAAAATACATGTAAAAACATGCGTTAAAAAAACGTTTTAAATTAAACGTCTAAAAAATGTAATTTTTTTTAAAAAAAATGTTAATAAATTATTTAAATAAAGGTTTAAATAAATGAAAAAAAACATTTTAAACAGATGTTAAAAATAGTTTAAATAAAAATATTTAAATATATAAAAAATTAACAAATGCTTAAAAAATTATAAATAAGTTAAAAAAATAAATGTAACAAAATGTTTTAAATAAATGTGAAAAAAAATGTTTAAATAACAATTCCTTAAACTCACCCCCTAACCCCTCATTAATTTTTTTTTGTAATTTGCACATAATATATATAGATTCACATATATAAATCTATTTAGAAAAAAAATAACATATCCACCCACTGTAAAATGTTAATAAAAAATAAAATATTTTTTTTTACAAAAAACATGTTAAACATTTAAAAAAATACATCTAAAAACACACATTTAAAAATAAATGTAAAAAACTTTTTAAATAAATGTTAAAAAAAATAAATAAAAATGTTTAAAAAAAGTTTTAAAACAAACATTTATTTTGAAAATAATAAAATCTCACCATGGACCAGCTTGAAAAATCTCGGTTCGACCCGAAAAAACTCGGCCCAGCCCGATGGTTTGGGTCGGCCCGAGGCTGGGCTCGGGCCGCCTCACGGGGTTCTTTGGGTCAGCCCGACCCGGCCCGAATAGTGGCCAGCGGCCTGATTTTTTGCAGGGAAGGCCCGGACCGGCTGAAATTACACCCTTAGAGGCAACATGGAAGAAATGAAAATGGAAATTAAAGACGACCTTCATGATTGTCCAAAGTTATTTGAGAAGTTAAATAGTTATTCTAAGAGACCATTGTATACTGATTGTACTAAATATATATCATTGTCATATGTATTGAAGTTATATAATTTGAAAGATGACAGTGGATGGAGTGATACCGACTTTACAGAAATACTTGGTCTCCTGAATGATATGCTACTAGATGAAAATGAACTTCCATGTCGAACATATGACACTAAACGAATTCTATGTTCAATGGTCATGTTCTCTAAAAATATATATGCTTGTCCAAATGATTTTATGTTGTTTCACAAGGACCATGAATCGCTCATAAAATGCCCTAAGTGTGGTGTGGATCAATACAAGAAAAATGAATTAAGTACTTCGAAATATGTATGGTATTTTCCTATCATTCCATATTTTAGAAGACTATATGGATGTCAGAAACCACGAGACAATTGACATGATATGCAGATACAAAAATTAAATATGGGAACCTACATCATTTAATAAATTCTCCTCAGTTGAAGAAAATTGATTATGAGTATCCTAAATTTGTAAATGAGTTGAAAAACTTTAATCTTGCATTATCTATATATGGAATAAATCCTTTTGGTGTACATAGTAGTACTCACAGTACATGGTTTTTCATGTTGGTAAATTATAACTTGCCACCATGGTTATGCATAAAGTGCAAATACATTATATTGTCTCTGCTTAAATATAGAACAAAGCAACCCGGTAATGATATTTATGTCTATTTGGCTCTATTGATCGAAAATTTGAAATTGATGTGGGATACATGTGTTTCAATGTATGATGCTCATAAAAGTAAAGAATTCACATAGATGTCCATATTGTATGGAATGATAAATGACTTTCCTGCTTATGGAAATTTGGCAAGCTATAGAATTAAAGAAATATCGAGGTGTCCCATTTGTGAAGAATGAACACACTTAGTTTAGTTAAAACATTCCTCGAAGACCATGTTTTTTGGAAATCAATTTTTTTATCTCGATGACATAAATATTGATCCTGGATGAAAACTTTCGATGGGAATACTGAACAAGGTACAACACCTTCTCCAATAATGAGTAATCAACTATTCAATAAAGTAAAAGATATTGACACTGTTTTCAGTAAACCATTTTTGAAAAACCTTACGAAATAAGGTTGGAAAAAGAGATTAATTTTCTTTAAATTTTCGTATTGTAATTTTTTGTACGTTAGATATTTTCTTGATGTCAATCATATAAAAAAAATTATTTGATAGTGTTATTATAATGTTACTAAATTTTCCTATAAAAACAAAAGATGGCATCAATGCTAGGTTGGATATGATTGAAATGGGGATAGGAGAAGAGTTGGCACTGGTGAAGAGTAAAGGGAAGACTTTTATTCCTCCAACAACTTACTCTCTATCCAGATAGAAAAAATTTCAATTTTTCATTTTCCTTAATGGTGTAAAAGTTCTGGAGGGGTATTCATAAAATATCAAGAATTTCATGTCAATAAATAATTTGAAGTTATAGGGATTAAAATAAAATGACTATTATTTTTTGATGTAATATTTGACACTCATTGATTTACGTTGCATTCTACCTAAAAATGTATGAAATACATTAACCAGCCTCTGCTTCTTTTTCAAATCCATACGCAACAAATTTATAAACCGGTGAAGTTTCTAATCATGAATAAGGAGGTTACAGTCATATTATGTGAATTAGATATGTTCTTCCCACTATCATTCTTTGATATAATGGTCCACCTTATGGTTCACTTGGTTATATTGGTTCAACTATGTGATCCTATCCATTACATATGTATGTACCACATTGAATGACATATAAATATTTCTAAATGGTATGTCAAGAATCAAATTCATCCAGAAGGTTGTATTTCGGAATTAAATATTATTAAAGAAGTTGTTGAATTATATATCTATTACCTATCAGATGTTGATAGCATCGGTCTCCTAAATTCTCGTCACAAATGATGCCTTATAGGGGAATGGATTTTTGAAAGATATGTTGTTACAATTACTATCACAGAGTAGAAGCAAAGACATCTTTACATTTTACATAATAGTGAATATGTTGATCCATATGTTGAATCCCACAAAGCAATTCTTAGAGATTTAAATCCATCAAGGGATGAAGGATAGATATCAAATAAACATAATCAATAGTTTATAAGATAGTTCCAAGATTAAATTTATGAGGATATATCTAAAAATATAAATTCAATTTCTAAACAACTTCGATGGATAACTTGGGGACCAAATGAAAATGCTATATCTTACACTGGTTTTATAATCAATGGTTATATGTTCTATATAAAATAACATGATGACTTTAGTATGATTCAAAACAGTGGAATTACACTTACAGCGGAAGCAATGCACATATCTGGTTCCAAGGATATAAATCCAATTTATGTAAATTTTTCATATTTTTGCATTATAGATTAGGTATATGAGTTAGATTATACAACATTTAAAGTGTTGTTTTTTCATTGAAAGTGGGTTAATAATAGGAGATCATCAAAATTTGATGAACTGGGATTTGTGAAGGTGAATTTTAGTGTGGAAGAGGGAAAGGACGGGCCATTCATAATGGAATCACAAACAGTGAAAGTATTTTATATCTCAAATCCTGTAAAAAATAATTGGATTATTGTTCTACTGGCGACTAAAACAACTATAGGGTCAGATGAAAATTAAATCAAGGATAACCCTTTCATTGGGAGATCACAATTAGTTAACATTGGTCTCAATGTAGACAATGTCTTGTACGTTAGAGGGGACCACAAAGAGGGGATTTGGATTCTTGATAGAGGAACCAAACCAAATCCCTTAAACCTTTAAAAATATAGAGTTCAATGATAAGGTTAAAGTGTTTTTAATATAATAATATTTTATCATAATATTATTTATCATCAATTGAAGTAACATAATATAAATTAAATGTTTGACTACTCATACAAATAAACAATGTATTATGCACATGATGATGTTACTAATCCCGAGGAAGAACAGACTGTTGATGTTGAAACTATAAAATTATTAGGGGGTCAACATCATTTTAATGAAAAAAAAAACTAGAACGGTGAAACATCAAAGTTTTGAATAAAATTATCAAGGCAATGAGTAAGGGTATAAAATTTGAGGTTGGCTGGAATCAATGCAATTAACCTATTGACCCCAACAACTCAATGTTCATTAGTTATGTTGGGGTCACAATGAGTATGAATGTTCCAATTGATATAGATTCATGCCACCATATCCATTCTGTGATGAAGGAAACCCTTTGGGAAGATATAAAGGTAATGTTATAATATACTTCTTCTATTTTACCAAAAAAGTATATAATGAAACATTGATTTAATTTTCATTATTATTTGTAGAGTTTGTTTATTTTAGAAGTTTTCTATAATAAATATGTCTTAATGTCCGTTATAAAAGCTCATATAGGCTTTCAGACTCTTCTTACCAAGTTACATCTTAGGTATGTTGAGGGGAAAGTAAATTCCCACCCACTAGTTAGTTATGAACACATTATAAAGTAGGAAACATGGAATGATTTCATCATTCATCATGATGATAAATCATTTCAGGTGCATTTTATTCGACAATATATTATTTTACATTATTTATTTTATCCAATTTGATTCAAAAAAATTAATTTATGAAACAGAAAAATAGTACTAAAAATAAATAACATGCATCAAAACCAATGTACCCCTATCGCAAAGCAAGGATGGGGTATGATTCAATAGAGAATAAATTGGTAAGTATTCTAAATAAATAATAGAATTTTTATGTGATATGAAACAACATATGTTCCTTTTTTTCTATACATATTTATGAATCAAAATCTGAAGCCACTTCTATCCCACATCATGTGTTGTGGAAGGAGGCTCGCGTAAATTAGGTGGGTAAACTAGTTGATGAAAACACAAAATCGGTATGGGAAACATGTGTAGGTATGAAATAATAGTAATTTGTTATGCTTTATAGTAGTATTATATAAAAATATCTATTTACGTTCATATGTTTTTTATATGTTTTAGACACAAGAATTGGTAGTAACCATACTGGAAGAAAAACTACTTTCATTATATTTGAAGTGGCCAGAACAATATGGTTGCATTAGAGGAGTAGGTTTTGGTGTGTATCCTCAAACATATTTCAAGAATAAAAAACCATAAAAAGATGCATATAATATGATGAAATCATTGCAGACACAATTAGATGCTTTGTAAGGTATTATTTCTAGTCTGGTTTGAAAAACCAATATATGAGAAAAGGATCAAAGTGAACCAGCGGTGGAACAAATATCCATATAGAGAGAACCAAATGACCCCACTGACTTTGAGGCAATTCATTACCCTCAAATGCATACCTTACTCGATCTAATCAATTTTTTCATGACTCTTTATCCTAAATATGAATTAAAAAACTTCTGATGACTTTATATTACTAAAATTCTGTAGGGTAAAGTTTTATGTGATTTCTATATGTCAACAGCCATGAACCACCTTGTTGTGAGGGGTACAATTTATAATATCCCAGGAGACAAGGTACATAATAAATAACTCCCAAAATATCACATGAGAGTGGGTATTGAGGTATCTCATTAGTCAAATGCTGAGCTGCCTATTCCACTTGATGATATGGATATTATAACGGTCAATGATGCTATTGTAACTTTCGTAGCATGGTCATCTAATCTTATAAAGATACATGATGTATTTATTTAACAAAAAAATTCATATGAAAAACCTATAACAATTGGTGAAAAGGGGTCTAAATTGAGGTATGTTATTACAGACAGATAAATATATAGGGAAACATAAGGTCGAATCAAGACAATCTAGTGAATCGACCAAGAAATCAAAAGGACCTTCTGGGAGTACCTTCTCCCTGCCAGTTCCACATCAAAATTTATTATCATTTCAACTTCATAAAAATTCCAAATTTAAAGATAAAAATATGTCTTTCATTCTATATGAAGAATAAATATTTGGAACTTTCATTATAGACATAGTTAGTCTCAAGAGTATAAATGAGATTCTCAAGTTTGAATAGCTAGGAGTCTTAGTTGTGAATATATACATAAGGTACATTTTCATAATACATCTCTCCAAAAAGTGATCTAATATATTTATTAAAGTTAATAACTATTCATATTTTCTACAAGCATTTATATCACTACTATATAAAGGTAAAACCATGTGAAGCACGATTTAGATTCATTATTCCCTATGTCATTTCTATGCAAAAAAACTTCTTTGGAGAAGGAAGAAATTGATGAGAAGAAATATGATCTATACAATGTGTTTGAGAAAAAAATAACAGACTACAAACTCTTTTTGATGCCTATAATACAGGGGTAAAACTCTAAAATCTAATCACATAAAATATATTTTTATTTTTTCATCAATTATTTGTTTTTATTTTTTTAGGAAACACTGGATGTTGATTGCAATAAATCTAGATACCACAAATATTTATTTTTTGGATCCAATGCATGGATATCCAACAAACTTACCACATGTCATGTGTATTGTGAATTTGTAATACAATTAAATCAACATTTTATAGATAAAATTAAAATTACATGTTTCAGTCTGTGTTTTAACAAGAATTTTGTTATGATAGGGTGATCACTGAATATAAGATAATTCATGAAATGAAGTCGATGACTGAACATAAAAATCTAGTGTATTACTTCAAATGGAAACAAATTAAGGTATATATAGAAATATTTTACTATCAAAACATATTTCAAAAAAATTACTTGTTTTGGTCAATGTTTATGCAGTTTATGATGCAAGATAATGGAAACGATTATGGATATTAAGTTTGTAAATTTATGAGAGAGATCATAAACCATGAAAAGACCAGCATCCCCAAATAGGTAATTTCCAAAGGTAATTACAATTTCATTAAAAATATTTTTAAATCATTTGTTTATCTATATTTTCTTTACACTATCAAGATTACAGGAAACCTTCATACTCAAAAGAAGAAGTAAATTTGTTTAGAGATGAGTGATCAGTGTACATGGTGTTTAAATGTTTGCCAACAACAAATTTAGGTTATTTCCTACTATATTTGTGATCTAGTACGAGATATGAACTTATAAATATATTTAGGGTGTTAAGAATTAATATCATAATGCCTATATATTATTTTTGATCTATTTATCAAGGAGAAGTATAATGGAGGAAATCAATTTGTTTAGAAATGAATGCGCAAAATACATGGTGTCAAAATGTATACAGGCATCATGAAGAGGTGACTTCCTACTACTTATTTAGTTAATTTTATCATCATTTTATCTACTTTTTAAGTTAATTTCCTTATAATTTTTAGAATAAAATTTGACTAATTCCCTCTCTATGGTTTCATCATGGGTGGTGGTAAATTATAGAATAAAATAATAATATAGTGGTTTCACTTTGGTGGGTGGTGGAATTATTTGGGCTATTTGATCATCAATTAGATGCATGATATAATATCATAAATTCTTGTGAAATCCATATAATTAACACATCAAGTTCACATTATTGAAATATATTGACTAAAATTAATTCTTTCGAATGCACATGATGTAAAATTAAATCATCCCACCATTATATCACATAGAATCTCACAATCATTACATGATTAGAGGTGTTTAACCTATCCTTATTATTCATATAGATACTTTTTCATTGACTCGCCATAAAGAAATGTGTCCACCGGTTCATCACTAATATGCATGTGCACATTTATTATGTAAAATGATCCATGTTCATAATCTCATTAATAAAAAACTCATCATCATTAATAATAAAAAATACATGAGAATAGGTATGTTCCCATTTTTATGAACAAATAATGATGATGTTATGTTAGAGTTTATCATCACCCAAAATATTGAAAATTATATACAAATATATAGCACAATCTAGGAATACTTAATGGATGTGCTATATTTTAGTGTCATTTGGATTCTATAAAGGGATATACTGATATTTAATGTCGTTAAATAAGGGTAAATAATTTATAATAGAGTTTAATGCCTTATGAAAATACATAATGGGTCGTACTGAAGTTTTTACATCAAAGAAGGTAAATGGTTTATCATGGAGTTTGTACTCTCTATGATGGTGAGAGGGAAAGATATATTTTATTATGTTCCATAAAAATTCAAATGTAAATATTTATTTTAGTTAAATCAATGAATACTAATAGGTTTACACTAATGGTTAATGTTTTCTAGGAATAAATAAAGGGATACACTAATGTTTAGTATAATCTAAGAATATATAATGTTTTATGCTAATTTTTTATGGTAAATAAGAAGTAAAATGTTTATATATGAGTTTTAAACCAACCCAAAAAGATAAAAAAATTATGGGAATTTTGTGTAACACGTGAATGTTATGTTATTGTAAAGTGGTTAAATATATCATGTTATTGGGATTGAGATTCTAAAATATTTTCTTTTAGGTTCATGTAAGATTGGATAAATTCCTTGTATTTTAGTTTCATATGATCAAGAATAATTATATTATAATTTAATGATATATAACTATAACAAATTTCCTTTTAGTTGATTTTCTCATCATTTTATCTACTTTTAGTTGATTTCCTCGTCATTTTTATCTAATACTTATTTTATTAATTTTCATATAGATCATGAATAAATGACTTCATCAATAAGGAAATGGGTCAAGAATGTATATAGACATCATTAAAAGGTGAATTCCTGTTACTTATTTAGTTAATTTTTTAACCATTTTATCTACTATTTTTAAGTTAATTTCCTTATCATTTTTATCTAATAATTATTTATTTTTTTCACAGATCTTTTGGGAAGTCAGATTTTTTCCTTTAATAATCTGCAGAAATCCAGAAAATAGAGAACATGTTTCTTTTGGATGAATTATTTCATGAGGCATGGGGTTTCCTCTTCCATCTAAATAGAACATTTATTTCTTTTCTAACTTGGTGTAGATAGTAGAAATAAAAACACACATCACATACTCAATCAGTTGAACCTCAATTCGATACACAATGTGCTTGGTATGACTCGAACTGTATTTTTTTATTTTATAATTTACATTTTAGTTCAAAAAAAACATCACATACTCAAAACTGAGAAAACATATTCCCCAAGATCTGAACTACATTCAACTATATATATCTATATTTTATCAAAGAAATTTAGTGAGTTAAAATACAACTTGGTTTTTTGGTTCTTTCCAAATATTTCAAAAACTTCTTATCTTTCATAGGTTTCCCGATCTTGATGTCTTCATAATAAAATCATTTTCCATATAAGTAATGTATTGTTTCATATTTATGTTTAATTTATTTATTTTTAGTGTTACTAAGATAAGAATTATATTCTAATACAGGTGTATTATTTTGTTCGAGTTGGGGTTCTTTTTTCGAATATGATCATTCTCCTAAGATATTGGACTTCAAGTCTGAAAATGAGATAATTAAAACATGAAAATGAGTCAAGAATGTATATAACCATCATGAAAAGGTGAATTCATACTACTTATTTAATTAATTTGGTTGTCATTTTATCTACTATTTGTAAGTTAATTTACTTATCATTTTTATCTAATAATTATTTAGTTTTTTCACATATATTTTGGGAAGTCATATTTTTATTTCAATTATATACAATAATACATAAAATAGAGAGCATGTTCATTTTTTATGGAAGAAGAAACATCATGCTACCTTAAACATGAAGTGTTTGAGGCAACATGAGGTTTCCTCTTCCATCAGAATGGAACATGTTCTCTCTTTTATGGATTTATTTATATATTTGAAATCAAAACACATATCACATACTCAATCAGACTCACCTCAATCTGATACACAATGTGCTCGGTATGACTCAAAATGTATGTTTTTAGTTTATAATTTACATTTTAGTTCAAAACACACATCACAAACTCAAAATCGAGGAAACACATTGATATTGTTTTGATAATTTATTACAATGATTCATAATTCATTTTTTACATGTAGGAATCAATATCACATCAAACTGACACAAGGATGTGACTGATATGACTCAAAGTGTGTATTTCCAGTTTAAAATGACATTTTATTAAAAAATACAAGTGATATACTCAAAACTGATAAAACACATTTGGATTGTTTTGATACTTTAGTAAAATGATCCATAATTTATTTAGGACATGTAGGAATCATATTCACTGCAATCTGATGCACGACATGACCGGTATGACTCCAAGTGTGTCTTTTTATTTAAAATTGACATTAATTTTAGTAAAAAAGAAAAGTGGCATACTCAAAAACTGAGAAAAAAATTTGGATCATTTTGATACTTTAGTAAAATTACCCATATATCATTTGGGACATGTAGGAAATATCCTCACCTCAATTTGACACATGGTGTGACCGGTATGACTCAAAGTGTGTCTTTTTATTTAAAATTGACATTAATTTTAGTAAAAAAAACTAACATGCTCAAAACTAAGAAAAAATATTCATATTATTTTGATACTTTAAGAAAATGATATACAGATCATTTTTAACTTGTAGAAATTATTCTCACCTCAATCTGATACATGATTGGCCCGATATAACTCAAAGTGCCTATTATCAATTTAAAATTGACATTTTTGTTCAAAAAGTTTCACTCACTTAAAACCAAGAAAATGAACTCGTATTGTCTTGATAATTTATTAAAACAATTCACAATTAATTTTTTATGTGTAGGAATCATTCTCACATCAAATCAATACACGATGTGACCAGTATGGCTCAAAGTGCATGTTTTTAGTTTAAAATGATATTTTAGTAAAAAAACAAAATTTGTGCACTCAAAACTGAGAAAATTCATTTGTATTCTTTTAATAATTTATAAAAATTATCCATAAGTCATTTGGGATGTTTAGGAACCATCCAAATCTCAATCTGACACACGGTGTCACTGGTATGACTCCAAGTGTGTCTTTTTATTTAAAATTAACATTAATTTTAGTAAAAAGACAACTAACATACTCAAAATCAATAAAAAACATTCATATTGTTTTTATACTTTAGTAAAATGGTATATAACTCATTTTGGATGTGTAGGAATTAGCCTCATCCCAATCTGATACACGATGTGACCGATATGACTCAAAGTGTTCATTATCAGTTTAAAATTAACATTTTAGTTCAAAAAGTATCACTCACTAAAAACTAATAAAATGTGATAAGATAGTCTTTATAATTTATAAAAATTATTAATAAGTCATTTATGATGTGTATCAATCATTCCTATATCAAACTGTCACATGATGTGACCGGTATGACTCAAAATGCGTGTTTCCTGTTTAAAATGACATTTTTGTAAAATAGATAAGAGACGTACTCAAAACCAAGAAAATGAATTTTTATTATTTTTATAATTTATAAAAATGATCCATAATTCATTTGGTATGTGTATTAATCATCTGTACCGTTATTCGATGCATGGTGTGATCGGTATGACTCCAATTGTGTCTTTTTATTTAAAATTGACATTAATTTTAGTAAAAAAGACAACTAACATACTCAAAAATTATAAAAAACATTCATATTATTTTTTATAATTTATTAAAATGATCCATAATTCAATTTTTATGTTTAGAAATCATCTGCACCTCAATATGATACACGATGTTCCCGGTATGACTCAAAATGTTTGTTATTAGTTTAACATTGACATTTTAGTTCAAAAAGTGTCACTTGCTAAAAATTGAGAAAACAATCTCTTATTGTATTTATAATTTATTAAAATGATTCATAAGTTATTTTTTACATGTAGGAATAAATCTCATGTCAAACTGACACACGATATAACCACTATGACTCAAAGTGTGTGTTTCTAGTTTAAAATGACATTTTAGTAAAAAATAAAAGTAACGTAATCAAAATCAAGAAAACGCATTTGGATTTTTTAAATACTTTATTAAAATTATCCATATGTCATTTGAGACATATAGGAATCATCCAAACCTCAATCCGATGCATGGTGTGACCGGTATGACTCGAAGTGTGTTTTTTTATTTAAAATTTACATTAATTTTAGTAAAAAGGAAAACTTACATACTCAAAACTGATAAGATGAATTTGTATTGTTTTTATACTTTATTAAAAATATCTATAAGTAATTTTTTATATGTAGTAATCAATCGTACTTCAATCTGATATACAATGTGTCTGGTATGACTCAAAGTGTCTGTTATTAATTTAAAATTGACATTTTAGTTCAAAAAGTGTCACTCAATGCAAACTGAGAAAACACACTCAGATTGTATTTATAATTTAGAACAAAGATTCATAATCCATTTTTGATGTGTAGTAATTATTATAATGTCAAACAAGAAAATGATGTGATCGGTATGACTCAAAGTGCACATTTCTAGTTTAAAATGGCATTTTAGTAAAACACAAGTGACGTACTCAAAACCTGAGAAAATGAATTAGGTTTGTTTTGATACTTTAGGAAAACAATCCATAAGTAATTTAGGATGTTTATGAATCATCCAAACCTCAATCTGACACACAGAGTGACCACTATGACTCCAAGTGTGTCTTTTTATTTAAAATTGACATTAATTTTAGTAAAAAAGATAATTTTCATACTCAAAACTGAGAAAAAACATTCATATTGTTTTGATACATTATGAAAATGATCCATAAGTCATTTGTGATATGTGTAATCATACTCACCTAAATTGGATACATGATGTGCCCGGTATGACACAAAGTTTCTGTTATCAATTTAAAATTAAAATTTTAGTTCAAAAAGTGTCACTTATTGAAAACTGAGAAAAAATGATCATATTGTCTTGATAATTTAGAAAAAATGATTCAAAATTCATTTTTGATGTATAGGAATCAATCTCACATCAAACCAACACACGATGTGATCAGTATGATTCAAAGTGCGTGTTTTCAGTTTAAAATGACATTTTAGTAAAAAACACAAATGGCATACTCAAAACCAAGAAAACACATTTGAATTTTTTAGAGACTTTATTAAAATGATCCATAAGTCATTTGGGTTGTGTTGGAATAATCCTCTATGCAATCTAACACACTTCATGACCGGTATGACTCCAAGTGTGTCTTTTTATTTAAAATTGACATTAATTTTAGTAAAAAAGACAACTAACATACTCAAAACCAAGAAAACACATTCAAGTTATTTTGATACTTTATTAAAAAAATACATAAGTCATTTGTGATATGTAGGAATCAGCCTCACTTCAATCTGATACATGATGTGCTCGACATGACTCAAAGTGTCTGTTATCAATTTAAAATTGACATTTTAGTTCAAAAAGTGTCACTTGATAAAAACCAAGAAAATCCATTCATATTGTCTTAATAATTTAGTAAAATGATTCATAAATCATTTTTTATGTGTAGGAATCAGTCTCACTTCAAATCGACACATGATGTGACCAGTATGAATCAAAGTATGTGTTTCTAGTTTAAAATGACATTTTAGTAAAAAACACAAGTGACATACTCAAAACTAAAAAAATGAATTTTAATTGTTTTTATACTTTAGTAAAATGATTCATAAGTTATTTGGAACATGTAGTAATTATCCACACCTCAATCCAATTCATGGTGTGGCCGGTGTGACTCCAAGTGCGTGTTTTCAATATATAAGTGTCATTTCAGTTTAAAACATGCATCACATCGGCAAAACCAAGCAAATGATACTAGATTGTTTTCTCATCATTCTATCTACTGTTAATTAATTAATTTCATTATAATTTTTATCTTATAATTATTTAGTTAATTTTAATATATATAATGATTGGAGATGAATAAGAAATGGCGTGACGTGCAAGAATTAACGATAGCTCAATTTGATACATAGTGTTCCTAGTATGACTCAAAGTTTAGTTTAAAATTAATAATTTCTTTTTAATTTATTTTTTATATAATTACCAACATAATAATTGTTTTCTTATATAGGTGCATTCTTTTGCTCAAGAATGGGTGGTTTTTAGGCAATAACATGAGTCGGAGTGAGGGGCCAAAGACAAAGGAACATTGATATTTTTGAATGTATGTGACAATTTGTACTTATTCATGTAATTTTATAAACCAATATTTGAAATGTCTATAATATAGTGCTTTATTTTCTTATATTTTTATTGTAAATTTTATTTCATTTAAAATCTATATTTGTACCTAGTTTTTCTACTTTCTGGTGTTATTTAGGTGTTGTAGTGTGTTGTAAATTTAACAGCGCACTATAGTATTCACCTTTATCAGCACTACTAAATACACTAATAAAGGAATCCTTTATCAAAACTTCTAAAAGTGTTGATAAATGGAGTCTGTTATCAACACTTCTAAAAGGTATAATAAAGAATCCCTTTATCATCACTACTAAATGTGCTAACAAAATACCCCTTTATCAGTGGTTTTCTAGCACTAATAAATGCCTGGGAATTTTAATCATGCTCCAGTAGTCAGCACTTTTCTAGTGCTGGTAAAGGACAATTTTAGCGTTGTTCAAGGATTTTTTTGTAGTAGTGGGATCTATGAGGATTATCAAAGTTCATTTCCCATTAATCGTGATAACTTTGTGATCAAGAACATTCTTCTTGAGCTCACAGGGAATGACACCATGATAAGACCCGTTGTAGTTGAGTTTGATGGATAATGTTGGTTTCTCTTCAAGTTCATCCAATATATATTGTTTCCCAGGAAGGGGGAATTTAGTATTATGAGGTATCAAGATATTTTCTTTTTTTTTCTTATGAAAATAGGATACAAAATCAATATCTGTAGGTATTTAATGACACACATGATGGATTTGTTTGAACCTGCTTCGATATCTAATTCCATTGACTACCCTAAGATAATCTCTACTTTATTATAATATAGAGGATATGTTCTTGAAAGAGAGGAAAAGACAACCAAGTGTGATGGATTCTGCCTCAGTCAAGTCACATATAAGAGGATGAAAGTAAATTGGGATCCTTGGATAAAAATATGGGTAGGGGAAAATGATAAATTGTATGAGAGGTCCAACCTGCTAGAAAATCCTTACAGACCAAGAAACTTAGTTGATCCTAGATTAGATCCATATGAAGTATAAAAGTATTATTCTAATGAATAATATGAGGTTGTTTTCAGTGATGAAGTCGAAGGGAATGGAGTAATAGATGAAATAGAGGAATATTTTCTAGTTTTAGTGGAAGAGGGAAGTGATCCTCACATTATCAAGAGTCGAAATGTATCATATGGACCTCTTAGCCCACCTATATCTCTTATTACTAAAGATAGATTTCTAGAAGAAGATGAAATAAAAGAAACTGAAGTTTCAAATAGTGATTAGTTTGAAAGATATACTTTGGATAATCTAGAAGATGTTATTGATCCATCTGATGATTATGAGTATGATGTTTATGGTGGAGATGTGGATGAGTAATCAAATCCTTTTGTAACTCTTTCTGAATTTGTTACCACTATGATTGGAGGTTGGGATAGTATTTACCAACATGCTTTAGAGAATCAGGCTTTTGGAAATAGAGTTAATCTAGATGATTCAAAGAAATTTGAGGATGGTGCACCGGCTAAGGGAGAGAAATCCCTAGGCTCTATTGTGTATGGATTGACATACTCTGACTCAGATGGTGATGATGATGACAAGGGAAATCCACCATGTTATAGTTGGTGTCCTAGAACCAATTATTTTTACTTTTATTACATAAATATTTGATGTATTAAATATTAAATTAAACATCTTATTATATATTGTTCATTTTTCTCTATGACCATAATGTAATGATGTCCTAGAGTATTTATCGCGTTGATAAGGTCATAGTAGTTCCCCACTATGATGAAAACCTTGAAGTGCTATGACAACATTCTTAATATAGTTTTGTGGTTGGATAACATGATATGATGGGACACATAGTATATAGACCATCGTGTGTGAGTACTCATAAGAAGATGAAACTTCTTATTATGAAGTTTGCACTTGGTAATCTCCAAGACGGAAGATTATGAGAATAGAACCACTGGTATAAATTATGCATGTTTTGGTGTCATCGGATATTCCTATCTGCGAGCATGTGTAATGATCCTTAGACTTTAATATTATCATTAATGCATGTCATGACTCGTGCACTTAAATTTACTGATGAAAATCGTCACGCCAAATATTGGAGGGAAGTAGGGTATGTTGGGTGCGTCATGAATGACATGTTATTAATGGATAAGTCAAGAAAGGATTTTTCCTTACATATTTTTGGAAGTTGATATCTCGGCCCTTCAATTGAAATAGAACCATCTCCCTAAATTCCATGGTCATGGTGTAACAATGAGTTTATTTTAGATAGTCAAAGAATAATGTATCAAGCATATAGGTTGATGACACCATCATGAAACCTACTTGATGAGATTATGTGAAAAAGGGATTATATTACACAGTGAGTATTCATATTTGGTTGTCATTGTTGTGACTTTAAGTTCTTTCTCTTGGGTGCCTTGACCCGTTGCTAGATGGTAATCTTGGACTTTAGGCAAGCCCACTTAATGCCAATGAGAAATAATCCTAGAGGTTCACACACTAAGTGTTTTTGGTGGTCTAGATTAAATTATATTTGAATTTAATTAATGGAATAAACACTATTCTCAAGACTGAGGAATAATTTTATTTAAGTTATATTGATCGCATAAATTAAATAAATATTTATTCACCAGATTTTGAATAAAATATATTTATTTATTTTATTGAATATTTAATAAATATTTATTCGGGTGTTCAATAAATACAAGAGGATTTTGAACAGACCAAGACCATATTCGGTGATAAAATAATTATTTATGAGTCGATAAATATTATTTATCCATTTTTGCACAAGTTAGAACACCACAAAATAATAATACTATTATTATTATTATGTGATATGGGATTTTATTAATGGTTATAATTATATATAATGGTTTTTATGCAATTAAATTTTGTAACTAAAATCCCCACTCTATAAATAGATGGATACATCTATTGTTTAATTCATTCGAAACCAATTCCAAGTTTGGGAATAGAGAATTGTTGCGTACAACGAATTCTCTATCAACTCCTCCTCCTCTCTCCCTCTCAAGAATGAAAAACCCAATAGAGAATTTCTTTAAGAATGAAGAATGATCAATCAAGAACGAACAACACAAGACATTCGATTCGCCACGCTAGCACCCAGAGAACGAGTGGCATTGCTCGGAGACCATTGAAGCACATGTGGATCATCGCTAAAGGGATTCTACCCTTGGATCATCTCAAACGCAATGATGGAAATCTGAAAGGGCCTTTTCGGATGATCAATAATCATCAACAAAGAAAGTTTCTAATCCTAGGTATTTATTTCTTCAAATATTAAATAAATTAATTATAAATTTTATGTTAAAGATCATTGTTCTTAGTTTTAGGAAACAATTATTAAAATAAATTTTAATATTTCACCCACCAACACATGCTTCCACTATTCCTAGAACCAACAAGTGGTATCATAGGGGTCATGTTTAAATTTATATTTATTTATTTGATTATTGTTCTATGCGCAATTGTGGTTAGATTTTATTTCATATTATTCATTCTTTAATATGATTTGAATTAACAAGTTATCGACATATTAATCATGTTTGTTCAGTGTTTCATTTTCTTAAAGGTTTAATAAAAAATGAAGAATGATTGGAAATGTCATTGGGAAGTGTCAAATCATTGGCTAGTAAAACTGGGTTACACGGCGTGTGACTGGATCACACACTATATACCCATGTGCAATGTACCTAGATGTGATGAGTAATTAATTATATACGGTGCTTTTATTTCACACCATGTATTGATCGGGAAAACCTGGCATACATAAAGAGGATACAGGGTGTGTAATTGGCATGTACACACCATGTAATCTGACCGAGTCAACACACCGAAGCCCCAGGCGTGTGACTTGGATATACGGAAACCGAGGTACATGATGTGTAGCTACATGTACATGATGTGTAGTCTCCCATTAATAGAAAAATTAAATTACATTAAATTTTCAACTGCATCATTAAAACCTTATTTTATTGATTAGCATACTATAGTGTGTTTGATAATTTAATAATGATATTAAAGAATTTTAAATGCTCAATTCATTTATTGTAATTAATATTTCATTATTGGTTCTTCCGTTTATTTTCCATGAATGTCATTAATTATGGGTATCTCCAAATAAGATTGTATTATCATTAAGATGAAATAGAATTTATTTATTTATTTATTAATTAATTAATGCAAGCGCATTTATCTTAAATAATAAAAGAAAGAATAATGGAATTAATGATACCCATTTACTTTTGTGTATTCTTTGCATGTGTGACCATTCATGAGCTTGACCAAGACCTATGTATGTGTTGGGATTTATTTAATTAAATTTATTGTATGGTTTTGTAATTATTTAATATTAAATTAAAATATGGTCTGTGAGTCATCCCTCCCTCCATTATTATGTTAGACCTGCATGTCCAAGGATATTTATATAATTACCTTTAACCAATCTTTTGGTTCCCCTCACCTATGTATGAGTGATAAATATTTGTAATTAATGGAGTAACCCAAGGCATGTAGGGACGATTAAAGACATAACCATAATGATGTCAACTCGGTGATACATAGGTGGATACGTGGAATATTATATCTCGTGCCAAATCTGACATAAGGAGTTATTTTCCCTAGGTCATAGGTTGATTTAATGTATTCTCATTAAATCAACCATTAGATAAGATCATGATTAGTTCATTTAATTAATTAATTACTTTCTATCTAATGTATTAAAATTATATTTATTGATGCAAGACTGTGATCACATAAATGAATGAATTAATATGCAAAGATGTAATTTAAATAAAATTGATTATACGTAAATGTTTTATCCAAACATAGTTATTTAATTAAGTAAACATCCACTTAAATATTAACAAGACATGTACAGGATAAAAAAAGATAAAAATTTATGCGTAATAAAATAAAATCCCTTAATATAATATTAATTCGGACTAATCCTTTCATTTCTTGATTAGGAACAAAACAGTAATGTCCTGGAATTCAATGTAATTTTTTTAATTATATTGGACTATTTCGAGATCGGGCACTCATATGACACTTGATTCTGAGGCCTAGGGAGCCCGAAACATTTGTTTGAACTTTTTTTAAGTTAATTAAAATAGCGCGCATGTGTAGTTTTGGAAGCTTCTAAACAGGTGCTCGGATTAAAATTTTGAGGGCATCGTTGCGTCCGGAACGATGACATTACCCTCGAAAGGACCTAACCTAGACCGGTACAAGTCGAGGGAATTTTTTTATTTTCACACTTTTAAGAGAATTTAATAAAATAATTTTCTTAAGGAAAATAAAATAAAATAAACTTTTAGTTTATTTTATTTGAATTTTGAATATTATTGCAGCGTAACATAAATATTGTTTCATAAATGAAATAGCATAACAATGTTGCGACACAGTGTGTAATGACCCGGAATTTCTATGTAATTTTTTTAAAATATATGGGAATTTTACGAGTCTGGAAAAATTGACGGCGCATGATTCCGAGGCCCGGTGTGCCCAGAATAAATTTCTGAAGTTTTGTTCGGGTACGTTCAGTAAACGTATGAGCGGGTTTTTCTAACTTTTGAACTGGTACTCGGAATTGAAATCTAAGAGCACCGTTGAACTCGCAACGCCGATATTTGCTTAAGGAGACTTTCACCTCGACGACAGATGGTTGAGGGTGAAAGTTAGTTTTTGGGTTTTTCGTGAAAGAATAAAATAAAAATAAGAGTGTGTGACACTTTATTTTTATTTGCAACACCCATGTGGGTGTTGGGAGGTGGGGTCCACCGGAACTTAACCTCCATGTGGAAGTTGAGGTGTGAGGACCACCCAAACCATAACCACCCATGAGAGGTTATGGTGGTGGGGACCACCCGGGATTAAACCCCCTTTAATTGAGAGAAACTCTCAACCCCCCTCATTAATGTGGAGGAGCCTCTTAACTTCCTCTACATTAATTGTTCCAATGCACATACCTTTAATTTTTTCAAATTAGTTAATTGGATTGCCCCCTTTTTAAATCAAGTAACAACGTCGTTGGAATTTAGGAAGGTTCCTAATAAATGAACCGTCAAAAATTCTATGATCGTTACCTACCTTCCCCCTCTCCTATATATAAGGATCTTGGGAGGAGGATTTGGGAAGACTTCACCAAGCGACGAAGCAATGGTAAAGTGACGCGACACCCAACACTTAGAGGATTACGCTTTCCAATGAAGAACACATTATCCAATGAAGAACGCGCTCCCCAACGAAAAACACTCCGCCAATAAAGAACGTTGACCTCCTTAGACCTTCTTCCTTGGGAATTCTTCCGACGTGGGATGTCCTCATCTACGGAGAATCGACGTCCGTACTTCTTCCCGTGCCAACGTCAACGAACAAGGTATGGGTTTAATGCTATTTGTTTACCACTTTCCAGGTACTCCCTTCTTCTCTTGTGCGAGATTGGGAATGATTAAATTGTGTAAGATCATGGTTGACGTTCTTTACTTCATTCTTGTGAACCATATGCTACCACTCTAAACGCGGAGGGTGTGGGCCAAACCAACATGGCCTAACCCCTCTGTCGTTCTTCTTTGTACTATTCTTTGGAATGAAGGAAGACGCCGAAGGCAACGACGCCGCCACCCACGGCCACCGTGACCCGCGCCACCACTGCGGCGCTCCGACCTTCCAGGACGAACCGGCCATGTGCCGCCAGCTCGCACCACCCGCCGGCTGAGCCACTCTATCTGTACAACCCACTGGCCGAACCGGTCGCCCCACCGCTAGCCTCCCGGCCTCCCCCGCCTCTCACGGTGCCCAGGACAAACTGGCCTCCCGCGCCCCTCGCGGCGCCCCGGCCGAACCCCCCCCCCCCCCCCCCCACGCCCCTCAAGGCACCCTAGACGAACTGGCCACCAGACCCCGGTCACGCCACCCGCTGGCCGAACTGGCCCCGACCATGCCACCCCGTCCCCCAGGCCGAGCCGCCCCGAGCCGCGCCCCCGCGGCCTTCCGAGCCGAACCGACCCTGCACCCTAGGCCGAGCCGCCCTCACGGTGCCCTCCGGGTTGAGCTGCTCTTGCGGCGCCCTTTGGACCGAGCCACCTGCACGGCGCCCTTCTGGCCGAGCCACCCCCGTGGTGCCCTCCGGGCCAAACCGCCCTCACGCCAACCTGCGGCCGGTCTGTGCCCTCGCGGCCGGTCCGCGCCCTCACGGCTCTCCGCAGCCCCTCGCGACCTACTGGGCTAGGCCCAGCAGGCCGGGACGAACCCAATGGGCCGAGATAGACCCTACAGGTCAGGCCAGGTCCACCCAAACTGGGTTATCCCAGGTCAGTCTGACCGAGTTGGACCGGACCCGGGCCCACTACGACCCATTTACTTCTTTTGGCCATAACTTTGGCACCAGACGTCCGTTTGACGAACCGTCAGCGGCGCCGAAAATCTTAGAGCACGATGGTCCATTTGAGTATACCCCACTAGATTTTGGGGTATAGTTGAGTTTCAGTCAGGTTGGATCATGCACGAATCCAACCAGGACCTCAGGACTAAATGGCTAATAACTCACAGACCGAGCATCTGATTGACGCGCTGTATGTTGCGTTGAGACCCCTATGATGTGGAGGGCCTTTTAGATAATTCTTAGTGGGAATTCGTGACAGTTGGAGTATCGACCAGTAGCTCATGGAGCGGATACTTCCGGAGACGAGTGAGCGTAGTGTGGAGACCTAGTAGCTGGCTAAGACCTGGCGACTATTGACCATTTAGACTCAGAGTGACTCTACTAGATTAGTGGGGAGCGCCTTGGTGTCACGGAAGACCCACAGTGGGGAGCGCCTTAGTGTCGCAGAAGACCCACGGTACTCGACAGGAGGAGTACCTCAGCAGGCTACGAGGGGGAGCGAGCTTGGTGACGCGGGAGACCCACAGTGGGGAGAGCGCTTGGTGACATGGTAGATCCACGGTACTCAACAGGATGAGTACCTCAGCAGTCCAAGGTTAGTGGGAAGAATGCTTGGTATTGTGGCAGGCCCACTGTACTCAATAGAGGAGGAGTTCTCCAGCAGCCGAGGTTCCGATAATGTGACTGTGGATGTTACTTGATACTACCCCTAGAATAAAATCCTGGTTGAGCTCAGTCATTTTTTCTGTGGTTTCCTCATGATTGAGATAGATCACTTGATAACTTAGGTATATGTATGGGAATATACCTAAGTAAGGTTATCTATTGATTTCTTACTTTGTGGTTTATCCTTATTGGATTTTGTGAGACCTTGAGGGTCTCGGGGTCCCTACTAAGTATCATTATACTCACCCCTGCATAGGCTATGTCTGCAACTTGTTGTGTTGGTTATAGACGACGGACAGCGCTGACTGAGGCTGAGAATACTTGGACTGGACGGTACCCGGAGGTGGACTATACGTCTTGTCGTTACACGGAGGAGACGGAAGGACGTGGAGTGTTGAGGAGGCGATCTTACCTACCCTTTAGGTAGGAACCTCAGAGGACAATCCAGTAGTTGTCTTCCCTTTTCTTTCAGTTATATTGTTTTTAGTTGTACTTGTACCTTTACTGTTGGGCTTGTATTCTGGCCCCTTTTTCTTTCAACACTCTTTTGTTATACAGTTTAATTAGTGTTTCGTATCCAGATATGTGCTAGCTTGTTTGTGTGTTTACAGGTTATAAAGGCAATGCCTTCCCAATTTTAGGGAAATTACGCCTTTGGTGCTAGTCTTCAGCCCCTGACCTATGGAAGGCGGGCTTGGGGTAGTCACGACACGGGCCCGAGGGGACGGTTCGTGACAAATTGGTATCAGAGGAGTCGGTTCTACCGCAGAACTTAGGACTCTGATCTTTTCTGTGAAGAAATAGTGTTAAGTTTAGTGAGTGTGTTTTTCAGTTCAGAGAGTCCAGTGTTGGTGCGTTGGATGACGTATCCATACATCAGGACCCTAACTTCTGATTTCCAACCCAATGCATGAAAAAACTAATTGTGTGTGTGTTTTCAAAAGTTTTCTTTACGTCATCTCACCAGGTCATCTCACCAGGTATAACCTTTCAACCATAGCACACCTATTTTCTTTCAGGATGCCTCCATGAAGACAGCCGGCTAGAGTTCTTAGAGTTGTATGCACTTATATCCCACCGAGCGATGAGGCCTCGGTGCAGGGCCCTTTTCCAATAGAGGCACCAGTGGAGGCACCAGCGGTACCACTCCCCATTGGGCCACCGATGCCACTAGCCCCAGCAGCAGATGGTGCATGCCACTTGAGCACATTGCATGAGTTCCAGTACCAGAGGCCACCCCGGTTCAGGGGAGAGACGGACCCACATGCGGCTGAGGATTGGCTGGAGGCTGTGTTGAGAGTCTTCCGACTGGTAGGGACACCAGCAGACCTCATGGTGATTCTTGCCACCAGCCTTCTATAGGAAGTATTAGGCAGATGGTGGAGCTTGATGCTCCAGGTTCACGGCGAGGTGACGCTTCTCTGGGCAGACTTCGAGAGCCTATTTCGGGCAGATTTTGTCCTAAAGACTCTTCACGCGGTGCGCATTTAGGAGCTACTTAATCTTCAGCAGGGCAGCATAACTGTAGCTCAGTACTCAGTGAGGTTCACTGACCTCTCACGTTACTCCACTGATATGGTTTGGGACCCTTTCTTCAGGGCCTGAACCTTCGAGTAGGGACTCAGGCGGGAGATCAGGGCTTCGGTGATCTTACTTAGCATCCCAACGCAGGCGGGGGTGTTAGAGAGAGACCTCTTGGTAGAGAGTTTCCATGATGAGTAGACACTAGTAGAGAGACCCACTACCAGTCATCACGTAGCGGAGTCTTCTGTAGCTAGTAGCAGACAGACATCACAGAGGTCCAAGAGGACCATACCTACAAGTGGATGACCGCATGACTCAGGATCGGTTGTACGGAGCACCCGAGGTGAAGATATATATTCCAGAAGCGGGCAGTGTTACGCATGCGGCGGGAAGGGTCAGATGGCTCGTGACTGTCTGACCCACCGTTCGGATGATCAGTAGATGGTCGAGGGACCGCCCAGGTAGAGACATGGATTCAATCGAGGCGGTCCGTAGGAAGAAGGCGGACGTGGTAGAGAAGCTGGTCGTGTAGCTGGTGGTGGGAGACGATTCGATATATTACCACCACCACCACCAGGAGGTCCACCCCGATCGTAGGGAGCAGGTGGACAGGGGAGAGCTCAGCTCCAGGCAGCTAAGGCCTATGATCACGGTGCTCTGGAGATGATATGAGGTATGGTCTATGTCTATTCCACCATAGTTGCAGTACTTATAGACACAGGTTCCAGTCATTATTTTATTTCCACTTCCCTCATTTAGAGCTCGGAGATTCTGAGGGAGTTGTTGGCTCGATCCTTATGGCTAGAGACTCCTACGGAAGCAGATTCAACGATTACGCACGGGTACCGGTAGTGTGAGCTTACTCTAGGAGGCGAGATCTTTGGTTGGGATCTCCTAGTAGTGGGGTCGAGGTCTTACGACGTCATCTTGGGTATGGACTAGCTATCTACAGTTCATGCTCAGATTGATTGTATTAGGCGCAAAATGTGGTGTGTCCACACAGATGGGACCAGGTTTACCTTCACCAGTGAGAAGGGAGCCTTTGCAGTGTAGGATGGACTTACCCAGAGGAGGGTAAAGCCGATTACACATCAGTTGGCTATCCTTGACCTCGGAGCGGTTGAAGTGGAGAGTCTGAGTTATCTTTTAGTGGTGGACTAGTATATAGATGTTTTCCCTGATGATGTCCTAGGTCTACATCCTCGCAGAGAGGTAGAATTTTACATTGACTTGTACCCTGGGACGACACCGATATCTACACCAGAATATCAGATGGCTCCCGCTGAGATTTGCGAGCTGCGGGTACAGCTAGAGGACTTGCAGGGGAAGGGATTCATCGGGCCCATTTTTTCTCCCTGGGCAGCCCCGATTCTGTTCACCAAGAAGGCGGATGGGAGCTTAAGGATTTTTGTTGACTACCGGCACCTGAACCAGGTGACTGTGAAGAACAAGTACCCACTCTCGAGGATTGAAGACCTATTTGATCAACTGAAGGGAGCACAGTGGTTCTTAAAGATAGACCTAAGATCGGGCTATCACCAGCTCATATTTCGAGACAAGGATGTGCAGAAGACGACTTTCAGATGTCGGTACGGCCATTACGAGTTTTTGGTTATGCCATTTGGCATGACCAATGCTCCAACAGTGTTCATGGGACTCATGAACAAGATCTTTCATCCATATCTTGATCTCTTTGTTGTAGTCTTCATCGACGACATTCTGATCTACTCGACCACTGAGGAAGAGCATGCCTACCATTTGCGGGTAGTGCTGGACACACTCTGAGAGAACCAGATTTATGGTAAGCTCTAGAAGTTCCAATTTTGGATCTGATAGATTCACTTCCTAGTACATGTCATCTTGGAGGCTGGAGTCACAGTGTATCTAGTGAAGATTGAGGCGGTACTTGCTTGGGAGCCACCTAGGAATGTGACGGAGGTGCGAAGTTTCCTAGGTTTGGATGGATACTACCGGAGGTTTGTTCTAGACTTCTCTAGAGTTTAAGCACCACTATCAGCCTTGAAAAATAAGGGGAAACCCTTTTTGTGGTCAGAGAGATGCCAATAGAGCTTTCAGGAGCTGAGGCAGGGGCTGACTAGTGCCCCCATCTTGAGGCTTCCAGAGGAAGGCGTAGGGTACGTAGTCTACTACGACGCATCAGGGACCAAACACGGATGTGTCCTGATGCAGGAGTGAGCAGTGATCGCTTGTGGTTCTTGATAGATGAGACAACATGAGAAGAACTATGCTAACCATGACCTGGAGTTAGCAGCATTATTCTTCTCCTTGAAGATGTGGCAACATTATCTGATGGGTGAGCATTTTACCATGTACTCTGATCATAAGAGTCTCGAGTATATCTTCTCTCAGAAGGACCTAAACCTGAGATAGCGACATTGGATTGAGTTCCTCCAGGACTATGACTTCGATATAGTCTATACTCCTGGGAAAGGGGACATTGTAACATATGCACTCAGCAGAAGATATGGTATACAACTGCTAGGCGAGGCGACGGAGCAGCTGGCTGCTTTGTAGATATCCTTTGTGGATAGATATGGAGTAGCTTTTCTTCAGTATCTTACAGTCACTCCCACACTTATTCAGCAAGTCAGGGAGGCAAAATGTGGGGACACTGACTTCGAGGCACAACATGCTCAGATATCTACAGGACAGACACCTGATGAATTTTCTGAAGGTGGGGAGCACGTCATCCTATTCAAAGGACGTGTCATGGTACTAGTGTCACTTCAGGAGGAAGTGTTGAGAGATTTCCACACATCCCCTCTAGTGGTACATCCAAGAGTGGCGAAGATGTATCAGGATCTCCGACGATAGCACTGGTGTCTGGGAATGAAGAAAGCAGTTGCAGTGTTTGTTTCTTGGTGCCTCACTTGTCAGTAAGTGAAGGCGAAGCATTAGGTACCAGAAGACTTGGTTCAACCTTTAGATGTCCCAGAGTGGAAGTGGGATAGGATATCCATAGACTTCGTGCCAAGACTTCTACGTACATAAAAGGGATATGACTCTATTTAGGTGATCGTCGACCGACTCACCAAGTCGGCCCACTTCCTACCGATCAGAGAGCAGGGTTAAGTAGAGAGCTTGGGAAACCTCTATGTGTAGGTGATTGTGTGGCTACATGGAGTACCTTCGATGATTGTCTCCGATCATGATGCATTATTTACTTCCCAGATATAGAATGGGTTGCAGGAGGCTTTCGGGACGCAACTTCGTTTGAGCACCGCCTTCCATCCGTAGATGGATGGTCAGACTGAGCGGACCATTCAGACCCTTGAGGACATGTTGTGTGCTTATGTCCTCGACTTCAGTCATAGCTGGGAGGATCACTTACCTTTGGTGGATTTTGTATACAACAACAGATATCACTCCACCATTGGGATAGCACCTTTCGAGGCATTGTATGAGTGACCTCACAGATCACCTTTGTGTTGGAATGACCCAAGGGAGTCAGCACTCGTGGGACCAGAGATGGTTTGGGCTACCACAGAGAAGGTGCAGATCATCCAGGAGCAGATGAAGACTGTACAGAGTAAGAATAAGTCATATGCTGATAAGAGACAGAGATCTTTAGAGTTCGAGGATGGAAACCACATCTTTCTACGGGTCTCACCTCAATGAGGTTTACAGATATTTGGTTGAGGCGACAATTTATCTCCAAGATTCATCAGACCTTTTCATGTCCTCAGTAGAGTTGGTGAGGTGGCTTACCACTTAGCTCTTCCACTTCAGTTGCACCGAGTGCATGACGTCTTCCATGTATCCCAGCTGAGGAGATACATGCACAACCCTTCCCACATCATCAATCATGGCGAGCTGGACATCGACGATGGGGAAACTTTTACAGAGGTTCTAGTGGAGATTGAGGATCGACAGGAGAGGGTCCTTCATGGATGGTTGATACCTTTGGTGCGTGTTCGCTGACAGCATGGGAACCTCCAGGAGAGCACATCGGAGCGGGAGGCTCAGATGCATGCTCAGTACCCCCACTTGTTCGCTTAGTTTGAGTTGTGGCTTATGGGGACGTAAAGCCTAAGGTGGGGAGAATATAAAGACCCGAAATTTCCATGTAATTTTTTTTAAATATATGGAAATTTTATGAGTCCATGAAAATTGACGGCGCGTGATTCCGAGACCCGGTGTTCCCGAAATAAATTTCTGAAGTTTTGTTCGGGCACGTTCATTAAACGTACGAGTGAGTTTTCTAAATTTTGAACCGATGCTCGGAATTGAAATCTGAGGGCACTGTTGAACTCGTAGTGCCGATATTCGCTTAAGGAGACTTTCACCTCGACGACAGATGGTTGAGAGTGAAAGTTAATTTTTGGGTTTTTTCATGAAAGAATAAAATAAAAATAAGAGTGTATGACAAATTATTTTTATTTGCAACACCCATGTGGGTGTTGGGAGGTGGGGTCCACCGGAACTAAACCTACATGTAGAATTTGAGGTGTGGGGACCACCAGAACCATAACCTCCCATGAGAGGTTATGGTGGGGGGGACCACCCAGGATTAAACCCCCCTTTAATTGAGAGAAACTCTCAACCCCCTCATTAATGTGGAGGAGCCTCTTGACTTCCTCCACATTAATTGTGCCAACGCACATACCTTTAATTGTGCCAACTTAGTTAATTGGCTTGCCCCCTTTTTAAATTAAGTAACAGTGTCGTTGGAATTTAGGAAGGTTCCTAATAAATTAACCGTCATAAATTCCACGATTGTTACCTATCTTCCCCCATCTCCTATATATATGGAGCTTGGGAGGAGGATTTGGGACAACTTCACCAAGCGACGAAGTGCTGGTAAAGTGACACGACGCCCAACACTTGGAGGATTATGCTCTCCAATGAAGAACACATTCTCTAACGAAGAACGCACTCTCCAAAGAAGAACACTCCGCCAACGAAGAACACTGACCTCCTTCGACCTTCTTCCTCAGGACTTCTTCCAACATGGGACATCCTCATCTACGGCGAATCGAAGTTTGTACTTCTTCCCGCACCAATTTCAACGAATGAGGTAGGGGTTTAATGCTCTTTGTTTACCACTTTATTAGTACTCCCTTCTTCTCTTGTGCGGTATTGGGAATGATTAAATTGCGGAAGATCCTGGTTGACGTTCTTTACTTCGTTCTTGTGAACTGTATGCTACCACTCTGAATGCAGAGGGTGCGAGACAAACCAACATGGACCGACCCTTCCGTCGTTCTTCTTTGTGGTGTTCTTCATAATGAAGGAAGATAATGAAGGCGACAAAGGCAACGGCACCACCACCCGTTGCCCCCGTGACCCGCGCCGCCCCCGCGGCGCTCCGGCTTCCCAGGCCGAACCAGACCTGCACCGCCGGCTCGCGCCACCCGCCGGCCAAGACACTCCAGCTGCACCACCCACTGGTCGAACCGGCTACGCCACTGCCGGCCTCCTGGCTACCCATACCTCTCACGGCTCCCCGACCGAACCGGCCTCCTGCACCCCTCGCGGCGCCCCGGCCGAACCGGCCTCCCGCGCCCCTCGAGGCACCCCGGCCAAACCAGCCTCCCGGCCCTAGTCGCACCACCCACTGGCCGAACCGGCCCACAGGACGAGCCGCCCCGAGCCGCGCCCCCACAAACCTCCAAGATGAACTGGCCCCACGCCCCGGGCCGAGCCGCCCTTGCGGCGCCCTCTAGGTCGATTCGCCCCCGTAGCGCCCTTCAGGTCGAACCGCCCTCGCGCTGACCCACGGTCGGTCTGCGCCCTCGCGGCCGGTTCGTGCCCTCACGGCTCTCCACGGCGCCTCGCGGCCTGTTGGTATGGGCCCAGCAGGCTGGTTTGACCCTAACTGGGTCGGATCAGGTTGGTTTGGGCCGGGTCGGACCGGACCCGGGCCCACTACGACCCATTTACTTCTTTTGACCATAACTTTGGCACCAGACGTCTGTTTGACGAACTGTCAGTGGCGCCAGAAATCTTGGAGCATGACGGTCTCTTTGAGTATACCCCACTGGAGTTCAGGGTATAGTTGAGTTTCGGTCAGGTTGGATCGTGCACGAATCCAACTGGGCCCCCGAGACTAAAAGGCTAATAACTCACAGACCGAGCGTTTGATTGACGCGTCGTCTATTGCGTTGAGACCCCTATGATGTGGCGGACCTTTGAGATACTTCTTTGTGGGACTTCATGATAGTTGGATTATCAACCAGTATCTCGTGGATCGGATCCTCCCAGAGATGAGCGAGTGTAGTGTGGAGACCTAGTATCTGGCTGAGACCTGACGACTGCTGACCGTTTTGACTCGGAGTGACTCTACTAGCCTAGTAGGGAGCGCCTTGGTGTCGCGGAAGACCCACAGTGGGGAGCTCCTTGGTGTCGTGGCATACCCACAATACTCGATAGGAGGAGTACCTCAGTAGACTATGAGGGGGAGTGCGCTTGGTGACGCGGCAGACCCACGGTGGGGAGCGCGCTTGGTAACGCAGAAAATCCACGGTACACGACAGGAGGAGTACCTCAGCAGTCCAAGGTTAGTGGGAAGTGCGCTTGGTGTCGCGGCAGGTCCATTGTACTCGATAGAGGAGGATTTCTCCAGCGGCCAAGGTTTTGACAATGTGACTGGGGATGTTACTTGATACTACACCTATAATAAAATCCTAGTTGAGCTGAGTCGGTTTTTCTATGTTTTCCTCATGATTCAGATGGATCACTTGATAACTTAAGTATATGTATGGGCATATACCTAAGTAAGGTTATCTGCTGATTTCTTACTTTTTGGTTTATCCTTGTTCGATTTTGTGAGACCTTGAGGGTCTCGGGGCCCCTACTGAGTATCGTTATACTCACCCCTACACGGGTTATGCCCTCACCTTGTTGTGTTGGTTGCAAACGACGGATAGATTTGACTGAGGCTGAGAGTACCAGGACTGGATAGTACTCAGAGGTGGACTATATGACTTGTCAGTACACGGAGGAGACGGACGAACGTGGAGTGATGAGGAGGCGATCTGTACCTACCCTTTAGGTGGGAACCTCAGAGGACGATCTAGTATTTGTCTTCACTTTTCTTTCAGTTGTATTATTTTCAGTTGTACTTGTACCTTTACTGTTGGGCTTGTATTTTGGCCCCTTTTTCTTTCAGCACTATTTTGTTATTCATTTTACTTAGTGTTTAGTATCCAACTGTGTGCTAGCTTGTGTGCATGTTTATAGGTTATAAAGGCAATGCCTTCCCAGTTTTAGTTAAATTATGCCTTTGGTGTTATTCGTCATTCCCTGGCCTATGGAAGGCGGGCTTGGGGTAGTCACAGCATGGGCCCCGGGGGACGGGTCGTGAAACATCGTAACAGAAACACCAAAACACATTTTCCCCATTTAATGGGTTAATCAAATATGAGATCATTGGCACATTGGAGAATTACTCTGAACCATTGGAGCTTTGGCATTAGCAAACAACGATTGAAGAACAGCCGCCAATGATGGATCGTGGAACGCTGAACGCAGCGACACCAATCATCGCCAACGAATGATCCAACTTCAGGTAGGGTGTCTTGATTAATTTTATTTCCCTGTTTTTAAATATCCATGAAGAATTTGAATCATTCAACGAGCGGAATGATTCACGGATCGTGCATGCGTTTGCAGTAGGGTTTTGATTCGGGGCTTTGAATTGGGATTATCCATGTTATGATTCTTAAAAATATCCTCCCCACTTGTTTTGAATTCTAATGCATAGGGTTCAGGCCGACACTAACAAGGCCCAGATTCCTATGTTATGGGGGTTCATGTGTTCTTGTCACGACCCGCCTTCGGCAAGATGATGGAAGGGGCGGCAAAGTTTCATGCCCTTCCTTCCTCAAGTCGAAGACGAGATAATGACCCCTGTGTCCCGCCTCTAGTAGGCCCTGAAGTGGCGACTAGCACCAAGGGTATAACATTTTCACAATATGGGAGGCATTACCCTTTTTAGTTAACCAGGATTGGGAGAAAGAATGAGTCAACACCAAACACCACCATGTATAGAAAACTCAAAAGAAAACCAAACTACATGCATGATTTAATAATAAATCTGAACAAAGTACAAGAACTCCAAAGTACAAAACCAAACAGGAAGGAAAAAGGCTAAGCAGAAACCAACAACGACCAACAGCAACTCCAACGTCCAGACTAGTATGGTCCCACATGGTCTCCAAAGTCCTCCTGGCAACCTGAAAGTAAACGTAGTGTGAGCATACAAAGTATACTCAGTAGGAAAACCTATAGCTCTCGTGCACAAGTGGGGATACGTCCTAAAGTCCCGTGAAAATCAAAAGAACCAACATCTATCAAGGAATCTATCCATCCCACCTCACCGGACACACTCACCAAATAACACAAGAAGTAATGTAATAGTAAAGAACAAAACATTTGGGTACCCCGCACCACCATTTCCCCAACTAGCTAGCTGCTCATCCCTAACGGCAAACATCCTGACACTACCACTCTCTTCCTGCCCGCACACACCTGGGCCTTACAACCATCCACATCCCTGTGTGCACACACCTGGGCCTCACAACCATCCACATCCTTTCCCGCACATACCTGGGCCTCATCCTGAAGACACTTGGGAAAAACAAACTTGATCGAAGAGTCCTGGGCTAACAAAACAGTAATCGAAACCTACCCGAAGAGTCTTGGGTGTAAGGTCGCCTCCATTCATCACAACCGAGGGAAGAGGGAGTAGGAAGGAGAGTAACTAGGGGAAACACCCTTCCCCATAAGATGGGGTGTCTAACACTAAGTTCCCAACACAGGTGGGGTGATACTAAACACAAAACATATAGTTACATATATATATCAACACACAGCCCAACCTATGGCTCCTCAAACAGATACAAGCCGGTGCACAAGCAATGCTGCCTCAGAAAACAGGCACAAAACAAACAGTTCCTGGTTTCCCTATTCAAGTTATCATTTCATAACAGTTCAGTATGAGTTAATCCCTTCACTACTGGGCAACTAACAGGCACAGATACAGATAAAACAACAATAAAGCAGGAAGTAAAACCATCAGGTAATTTAAGCATTCACACCTGGTTCTCTTGTGAAGTCACAACAACAAAGGGATCAGTGAGATCCCTCAAAGTACTGGAACCAAAGAAAAACCCAACAAACCATTGGTTATCCCACATTAATTCATTACCATTCCACCCAGTTTGTTATTAACTTTCCACTTATTCATGTTCACAACCCAACCTGAAACCCTGCTGCCAAACACCACCATAGCCACGCAACAACTCATGCCATTCCAACCACACCATTCACAGCCCCGCTGTTCACCCATCCATAACTGATCCAGCCCAACGTTCATAATTCACTCTTTTATATTATTTAGTTCAATTGGGGTGATCACACAAGGTTATGGGCATTCATATTCAACAGTCGAGTTTAGGTGTTTAACCAATTCATACATGATTCCCAAACACCAGGCAAAGCATAAAATAGATCATAGCATAGGTGCACAAATAAAGGCCCCCAACAGCCATGATTTTCAGTAGTCCTAAGCCCATTCAATTCATAACAACATCATAGGGAAAGCATGGGTAAAAACATGTAACAACATTAACAAACTTCCTCGTCCCCATTCGTTAACCTGTTATTATCTTCATTACAAAATTGATTAACTGCCTCGTGGAAACCATAGAACACCCACCCCACATGATACACAAGGAGGAGAGACAAAGGTAATATCCCTACTTGATTGATCAAGGATTGACGTTACATCCTCGCATGGAAACTGGAAATCAGGAGTAGCAGGAATTCCACGGAACGCGATCAAGGAAAACTTCACAACGGGGGTACAACTTGTTGGGAGGAAGGGTACTCCAAGAATAGGGTGAGAAAAAGAGAAAACCAGCGAGAAGAGAAGCCTTTAGGTTATAAAGGCTGAGATACAACACTCTCAGGATGGTTAAGATATGGAGAGAAAAACTCGAAACCACGGAAGAAGCGGGATCGTGGGTTGACCACGCGGCTGGCCCACCCCACACATCCAACTTAAAAGGTCCCCGCCCTTCGGGGCGGTTAAAACCGATGCACACCTCCTTAACCAAGGAAGGACTCCTCACAGGATTCCCTACAGGTGTTTCTGAAAACGAAGTTAAAGGCATGACAAACGCATGGTTTTTCATTTAAGGAGGGTAACTCACCAATCATTTAATTAATCGTCATTAATGGGCTTTAAAATAGGCTTAAAGGGGTCAAAACACGGTTTAAAAACCAATTCGCGCAAAAAAAAGGCGCTACTAGAAAAACATGTGGACGTAGGCGAGAGCTACCAGTAGGCGAGAGCTACCGGTAGGTGAGAGCTACCGGTAACCCAAGGTCACCGGTAGGCTAGGTCTACTGGTAGACCAAGCTACCAGTAGGACGAGGCTACTGGTAGGCCGAGACTAACGGTAGGCCGAGGCTACCGGTAGGCTGAGGCTACCGGTAGGTCGAGGCTATCGGTAGGCCAAGGCGACCGTTAGGCCAAGGATACCAGTAGGCCAAGGCTACCGGTAGGCCGAGGCTACCGCTAGGAGTCTTAAGCTTCACCGAGAAGCTGGGATGGCCTTCCAGACCACCCAGAACACCTCAAACATCAGGTTTTCACCAAGTAATGGACCCCAAAACCCCAGTCCATTACATCAGATACTTCTCAAACTATTATCATCCCCTAGAATATAAGAACAATCCAGAAAGGGGAAAAGAGGGGTCCAAACAACCACCCTCTAAAGATACTTCTCACGGGAAAACCCCTGAGTTGTTCGAAAGCTGGAACAGAACCCCCCTACATCCAAGAATACTCCCACAAGAGTTATCAACCCCAAACATCCACAGCGAGCACAAGGATCACATTTTCCAACACATGAGTCAGGGATTCCCTTCCTACATGTCAGGATATTATCCGCTTTGGGTGGCACTGACTCGTCCGCACGGGTTTAATCCGCATCCACATTAATGCAACCTGATTAGTAGTCAGGTTTTACCATCATCACACATTCGGACACACACCGAGAAAAGGGAACAAATCATCTAATAGCTAAGAAAAACAAGCATTCTATATACTAAATCACAAGGTAAAACATCTCAATAAAACTCAGAACAAAACAACAAAGAAGTCAAAACAACTTTGGGTACTGAACGCGTAACTGGGCCTCCCGCTCCCAAGTGCTCTCCTCGAGGCCACCATATCTCCACAACACACGAACCAAGGGGATGGTTCGTCCACGAAGCACTTTCTATTTACAATCCTCGATATTTATCGGTCGTTCTACGAAGGTCGCATCGTTTTTGACATCTAACCCTCTCCAATAAATGACATGGGAGTCGTCGTGTAGATATCGACGAAGCTGGGATATGTGAAAGATGTTGTGAACTTTCTCTAACTGAGGTGTAAACACCAGCTGATACACCACCTCACCAACTTGTCCCAGCACCTCAAAAGGTCCAACGAACCTAGGGGAGAGCTTACTCCCCTTCCCAAACCTTCACTTCCCACATCGAGGGGAAACCTTCAAGAACACATGATTTCCAACCTCGAACTCCAAGGGCCTCCTCCTATGATCAGCATAAGACTTTTGCCGGTCCTGGGCTGCCTTCATCCTCTCACGCATGAGCTGAACCTTCTCAGTGGCGCCCTGCACCACTTCTGGCCCAAGAACATCTGTTTCCCCAATCTCTGTCCAGAAAACGGGTGAACGACACGACCTTCCATACAAGGCCTCAAATGGTGTAATGCTGATAGTGGAGTGGAAGCTATTTTTATAAGAAAACTCCACCAGAGGCAAGTGTCGTACTCATGATCCCCCAAAATCCAGAACACATGCCCGCAGCATGTCTTCTAATGTCTGGATCATTCATTTTATCTACCCATCTGTCTGAGGGTGGAAAGTAGTGTTAAGGCATAGCTGGGTGCCAAAGGCATGCTGTAATCCCCTCCAGACTCATGAGATAAACCGCATGTCTCGATCGGAGACAATAGATCTCAGAATCCCATGCAACCAAACCACCTCATCGACGTACCTCTGAGCTAAGGTACTCACCGGGCTCGATTCCTTAATTGCCAAGAAGTGAGCTGATTTTTTCAACCAATCCACCACTACCCAGATGGCATCATAGCCTCCCTGAGCCCTAGGTAGCCCTGTGATGAAGTCCATCGAGATGTCATCCCACTTCCACTCGGGAACATCTAAAGGCTGCAACAACCCTCCAGGGAAACGGTGTTCATCCTTCACTTGCTGACACACTAGGCACTTAGCCACAAACTCTACCACTGCCCGCTTTACCCCGGGCCACCAAAACTGTCCCCTCAGGCCTTGGTACATCTTTGAGACCCCAGGATGTACCGCTAAATCCGAGCCATGGAACTCACGGAGAACTCCTTTACACATCATCTCCGGAACAAACAGCCTCCCATGGAAAAACATCTAATGCTGACCATCCTCAGACCATCCCTCAGGAGCATTTCCCTGATAAACACGATCTCGCATCACTTCTACCTCCGAGTCCCCCCATTGAGACTCTTCTACCTGCACCACTAAAGAGGAAACTACAGTCATCTGAAACAGACACCCTCTTCCACCTTCCACCCTCGCATCCAAATGCAAGGCCACTAACTCTTCCATCGCTCTCCAAGCATCTTCAGATTCCCGAACTACTTCCTTCTGCGATTTCCTGCTCAGGGCATCATCCACAACATTACCCTTTCCCTTAGTATAAGAGATCTCTAAGTCGTAGTCTTGGAGGAACTCAACCCATCTCTACTGCCACAAGTTCTGATCCCGCTGGGAAAATACATAACGCAAGCTCTTGTGATCTGATAAGACCAAAAAGCGCTCTCCGATGAGATAATGCCGCCACAACTTCAATGCGAACACCACGGATGCAAGCTCTAGATAGTGGGTGGAATAGTTACGTTCATGAGGACGTAACTACCTAGACCCATAAGAGATCACTCCTCATTGCCGCATCAGCACACATCCTAACCTAAGTCCAAAAGCATCATATAACACTTCAAACAATACCCCTTACTCTGGTAATCTGAGTACTGGAGCACTAACCAGCTTCTCCTTTAGGTAGCCAAAAGTTGTCTGGCACTGGTCACTCCACACGAAGGCATGGACCTTCCTAGTCAGAGCTGTCAATAGAGCTACAACTCGAGAGAAGTCGGGCACAAACCTCCGGTAATAGTCTGCCAAACCTAGGAAACTATGAACTTCTGAAACATTCTTGGGTGCTGCCCATGAAACAACTGCCTCGACCTTCGACGGGTCTACTGCTATTCCCTTCTAAGAAACTACGTGTCCAAGGAAATGTACTTCTCGCATCAAGAACTTGCACTTAGACAGTTTCCCATAAATATGGTGGTGTCGAAGGACTCCAAAAACTGCCCTAAGATTCTCAACGTGCTCTTCCTCTGATATTGAGTAGATAAGGATGTCGTCGATGAACACCACAACAAACTGGTCCAGAAACTCTCGGAAGACAGAGTTCATGAGGTTTATGAACATATCTGGTGCATTCATAATGCCAAACGGCATGACCACAAACTCAAAGTGGCCATATCTGCACCTGAAATCCGTCTTCGAGATATCACCTTCCTTCACTCTCAACTGGTGGTATCCAGACCGCAGATCGATCTTAGAGAACCAACCTGCTCCCCTCAACTAGTCGAATAGATCTTCTATCCTCGGGAGGGGGTAATGATTCTTGACCGTCACCTGATTCAACCTTCGGCAGTCTTTGCACAGCCATAGACTACCATATTCTTTCTTTACGAACAAAACTGGAGCACCCCACGACGACATGTTGGGTCGAACAAAGCCCTTCTTCATCAGATCGTCAATCTGAATCCACAACTCTTGCAACTCAAAAGGTGCCATCAGATAAGGAGCCATCAAGATCGGGTGGGCACCAGGCTGTAAGTCTATCCCAAACTCAATGTCATGCCGAGGGGGTAGTGTCACAACCTCATTAGGAAAGACATCAAGGAATTATCTTACGACCTCTGGGACATCCATCATTCCTGCGTCTGCTGACTCCACTGACACCCTGTCCATCATAGAAAGGAGTGGCTCCACATGTCGACTCCCCACCTGATAAATCCTCTCCCCAACAAAAGCCACACACCGTCCATCCTCGTTGGATAATTCAATCCTTCTCCGATAGTAGTCGATGATGGAATGCACAGAGAATAACCAGTCGATGACTAGAATGACATCGTATTGTTGCATCTGTAATGAAAGAAAGTCTCCACTAGACTGATGCGGTCCCAAAATCAGTCTACATCCCCGAAAAAAGTAAGATACGCTGGTCTGACCCCCAACTTGTGTTCTCAACACTGGGGGTACAAAAAGTCTCTCGGCATCCAGACCCAGAGCATGGGCTAATTCAGGCGTAACAAATGAGTGCAAAGCTCCCGAATCAAACAAGGAAGAAACAAGAGTGCTGAAAAGACTGATTGTACCCCGAACGATCTCTAGTCCTGCCAGAGCTACTAACTCTACGGCGTGCAACTGTCCACGCCCAGCTCCCCTGCCTCGCTGCTGTCAACCACCTCCCCGACCACGCCCCGGTCGAGGTCCCTGAGGAGCACCCTGGTGTCGGTCTCCTCCCGCAAAGTTGTCCCTCGGAGGGCCAGGGGCCTGCTGCTGCTGCTGGAAAGGCCTCACCTGCAATGGATGCTGCTGAGGTGGGTGCTGAAACTGCCCACCTCCACCATGTGGAGCTTGAGTTGGGAACCTGCTCTGGATGTGCCCGAAAACTCCGAAAGAGAAACACTTTGGTCCTGGCCCTGTGGAAAAGGGGCGAGGTCCAGAATCTTGGAACTGGAATTGATGAGGCCTACTCCCTGTTGGTAGAAACCTGGAAGACCCTGTCACTGGAGACCTGCTGCTGACTACCTTCCCCTTTGATGAACCTAGCTAGTTCCCCTCTCGTGGAGTTCCTCCCTTCGAGTGCATCCTCTCTACTATCTCGGCCTTCTTCTGTACTGCTAGGTACGTCAAAAGGGTGAAGGGAGTGACAGCGTACTGAAGAGAAGGACGGAGTACCTCCTCTAACCGTCTTGCCCGAGACTCCTCATCTGGAAAGAGATCCGGGGAAAAGTGCAAGAGATCTTTGAACTTGATCCCCAGCTCCCTCACTAACATGTTTCCCTGCTGAAGGGAGATCAACTCCCATCTCTTCTCAGCCTTCGTTGTAGAGGAGAAGAACTCCTCAAGAAATTCATTCTCGAAACCGGTCCATGAAACCTCTGCCTCTTTCTTATCTCACAGGAAAAGCGTCCACCACTGACGTGTTGCTCCTCTCAGATGGCTGACGGAAAACGGAACCCAGTACTCCCTCAGAGCACAAATAAAAGAGAAGGTGATGGCTAGCTCCTCGAGCCATCCTTCTGTCACTGAGTCAGAAACGCTTCCCTCGTACTTCTTGAGGGCTTGTCGCTGGAAGGAGCGCAGAGTCCTCTGCCACAAGTCATCCTCCTCATCTCGGTCAACCCTCTACTGGTCAACTACCTTGATCTGTTGGGCCTCAACCTCCCTAGTCGCTCATGGATAACGTCCAGGTGCCATAGTTGTAAGGTAAACAAGGAATTCCTAAGCCCGATTATTGTAGAATATTTCTCTTAAATTTTATTAGACTTCTTATTAATTTTAAATCCCCAACACACCCATGAAACACAGGAACACAAATCATTATGATGCATGTACCTTTCCTAGGGTCTCTACCCTACAAAAAATGTAGCCTCACTTGGTCGTTTGGTAGGTCCAGAGTCCTTGCATCAGATCACGGGGGGGGGGCCTAAAATATCATGTCCTAGCCGGTCCTCCCTGGTCTATTTCACGAACCAAGATCACCTAACAGTGTTGCCCTACCATCACATGCAATCCTCACTATGACTAACTCCAGACTTTATCCTATCCCTCAACCTCCCTTTGATACCATTCTGTCACGACCCGCCTTCGGCAAGATGATGGAAGGGGCGAAAAAGGTCCCCGCCCTTCCTTCCTCAAGTCTAAGACGAGATAATGACCCTCGAGTCCCGCCTTCAGTAGGCCCCAGAGTGGCGACTAGCACCAAGGGTATAACATTTTCACAATATGGGAGGCATTACCCTTTTTAGTTAACCATGATTGAGAGAAAGAATGAGTCAACACAAAACACCACCATGTATAGAAAACTCAAAAGAAAACCAAACTACATGCATGATTTAATAATAAAACTGAACAAAGTACAAGAACTCCAAAGTACAAAACCAAAAAGGAAGGAAAAAAGGCTAAGAAAAAACCAATAGAGACCAACAGCAACTCCAACGTCCAGACTAGTATGGTCCCTCACGGCCTCCAAATTTCTCCTGGAAACCTGAAAGTAAAGGTAGGGTGAGAATACAAAGTATACTCAGTAGGAAAACCTATAGATCTCATGCACAAGTGGGGAGACGTCCTAAAGTCCCATGAGAAGCAGAAGAACCAACATCTATCAAGGAATCTATCTATCCCACCTCACTGGCCGCACTCACCAAATAACACAAGCAGTAATGTAATAGTAAAGAACAAAACATTTGGGTACCCCACACCACCATTTCCCCCACTAGCTATTTGCTCATCCCTAATGACAAACGTCCTGACGCTACCACTCTCTTCCTGCCCGCACACACCTGGGCCTCACAACCATCCACATCCCTGCCTGCACACACCTGGGCCTCACAACCATCCACATCCCTGCCCGCACATACCTGGGCCTCATCCCGAAGACACCTGGGAAAAACAAACTTTCCCGAAGAGTTCTGGGCTAAAAACACACCAATCGAAACCTGTCCGAAGAGTCTTGGGTGTAAGGCTGACTCCATCCATCACAACCGAGGGAATAGGGAGCAAGAAGGAGAGTAACTATGGGGAAATGTCATTCCCCATAAGATGGGGTGTCCGACACTAAGTGCCCAACGTGGGTGGGGTGCGACTAAACACAAAACATACAGTTACATATATATATCAACACACAGCCCAACCTATGGATCCTCAAATAGATACAATCAGGTGCACAAGCACTACTGCCTCAGAAAACAGGCACACAATAAATAGTTCTCGGTTTCCCTATTCAAGTTATCATTTCATAATAGTTCAGTATGAGTTAATCCCTTCACTACTGGGAAACTAACAGGCACAAATACAGATAAAACAACAATAAAGAAGGAAGGAAAACCATCAGGTAATTTAAGCATTCACACCCGGTTCTCTTGTGAAGTCACAACAACAAAGGGATTAGTGAGATCCCTCAAAGTACTAGAACCAAAGAAAACCCCAACAAACCATTGGTTATCTCAAATTAATTCATTACCATTCCACCCAGTTTGTTATTAACTTTCCACTTATTCATGTTCACAACCCAACCTGAAACCCTGCTGCCAAACACCACCACAGCCACGCAACAACTCATGCCATTCCAACCACACCATTCACAGCCCCGCTGTTCACCCATCCATAACTGATCCAGCCCAACATTCATAATTCATTCTTTTATATTATTTAGTTCAACTGGGGTGATCACACAAGGTTATGGGCATTCATATTCAACAGTCGAGTTTAAGTGTTTAACCAATTCATACATGATTCCCAAACACCAGACAAAGAATAAAATAGATAATAGCATAGGTTCACAAACAAATTCCCCCAATGACCGTGATTTTCAGTAGTCCTAAGCCCATTAAATTCATAACAACATCATAGGGAAAGCATGGGTAAAAACATGTAACAACATTAACAAACTTCCTCATCCCCGTTCTTTAGCCCGTTATTATCTTCATTACAGAATTGATTAACTGCCTCATGGAAACCATATAACACCCACCCCACATGATACACAATGAGGAGAGAGAAAGGTAAGATACCTACCTGATTTATCAAGTATCGACGTTACGTCCTCACGTGGAAACTAGAAATCAGGAGTAGCAGGAATTCCATGGAACGCGATCAAGGAAAACTTCTCAATGGGGGTACAACTCGTCGGGAGGAAGGGTACTCTGAGCACAGGGTGAGAAAAAGAGAAAGCTAGCGAGAAGAGAAGCCTTTAGGTTATAAAGGCTGAGATACAACATTCCTAGGATGGTTAAGATATGGAGAGAAAAACTTGAAACCGCGAAAGAATCGGGATAGTGGGTTGACCACGCGGCTGGACCACCCCACACGTCCAACTTAAAAGGTCCCCGCCCTTCGGGGCGGTTAAAACCGACGCACACCTCCTTAACCAAGGAAGGACTCCTCACAGGATGCCCTACAGGCGTTTCTGAAAACGCAGTTAAAGGCATGACCAACGCATGGATTTTCATTTAAGGAGGGTACCTCACCAATAATTTAATTAATCGTCATTAATGGGCTTTAAAACAGGATTAAATGGGTTAAAACGCGGTTTAAAAACCAATTCGCGCAAAAAGGAGGCGCTACTGGAAAAACCCGTGGAGGTAGGCGAGAGCTACCAGTACCCCAAGGTCACCGGTAGGCTAGGTCTACCAGTAGACCAAGCTACCGGTAGGCAGAGGCTACCGGTAGGCCGAGGCTATCTGTAGTCCAAAACTACCGGTAGGCCGAGGCCAGCGGTAGGCCAAGGCGACCAGTAGGCCGAGGCGACCGGTAGGCCGAGGCGACCGGTAGGCCGAGGCGACCGGTAGGCCGAGGCGACCGGTAGGCCGAGGCGACCGGTAGGCCGAGGCGACCGGTAGGCCGAGGCGACCGGTAGGCCGAGGCGACCGGTAGGCCGAGGTGACCGGTAGGCCGAGGCGACCGGTAGGCCGAGGCGACCGGTAGGCCGAGGCTACCGGTAGGCCGAGGCTACCGGTAGGCCGAGGCTACCGGTAGGCCGAGGCTACCGCTAGGAGTCTTATGCTTCACTGAGAAGCTGGGATGACCTTCTAGACCACCCAGAACACCTCAAACATCAGATTTTCACCAAGTAATGGACCCCAAAACCCCGTGCCATTACAATTCTCCATGAATGAACTCCTGAGTCAATGAAAAGACAACCTTGAGGATGTATTAGGGATGGCGGAAACCCTAGAATTTTAAGGGCGCTTGCGGTTCAAGAATCAGACCACCAGAGCAGACCCGGTGGCCCGCAAAAGACATTGTCAGTGCATCGGTGCTGCGTGCGGGAGGCGGTCCATGACATCAACTGTGAGTGGTAGAGCAGGCTAGTGGTGGCAGTTCGGTGGCAGCGCACATGGATGTGTTGGCCACGCCGCGTCATGTAGTTGGAAGGTCGCGGTCCAGCTGGACCATGGCGGTGGCGACCTGTGGGGTGGAGGGGGGACACGACGCGTCGGCTGCATCTCGGCCAGGTAGGCCATCCCACTCACAGTGGACCAGACCTATGGAAGCCCAACGGTCCAGACCTAGACCGAGTTGAGTCAGACCCAGACCCAACCGACCCCTTTTTAGTAAAATGATCATAACTTTCAAACCGTACATCTGATTAATGATCCGTTTGAGGAATTGATACCCTTACAACGAGGTGGTCCTTTTGAAATAATCCGAGAGAGTTTCTATGGAGGTTGAGATATGATATATGTCTTGAGTATTAGATTCACCCAGAATCAAGCTTGCTATGAGAAGGAATCCTGTGACTGGATGTGATGAGAAGGAAGTGTCGAGCAGACCTCACTGGACCGGAAAATGAGTAGCCGTGTAGACCTGTGTGGACCGAAAAATGTGTAGCTGAGCAGACCTCAATGGTTTGGCAGACGAGCAGTCGTGCAGACCTGTGTGGCCTGATAGACAAATAGTCGTACAGACCTGTGTGGCCTGGAAAAAGAGTAGTTGAGAAGACCTCAGTGGCCCCATATATGAGCATATCTCAGTGGACCAACAGACTTTAGTGAATCATCGGGGATGAGTACCTTATTAGTAAAAATTGTTTAGTTTTACGAATGATCATCCTACTTTTTATATTTTAAGTTATACTTGTGTGTGTTTTCCATTACTTTGTGTGTGATTTCCTTTGTGGTCTTTCCCTTGTGGTCTTTCTTTGTGATTTGGGGTCCCTACTGAGTATTTTGTTACTCACCCCTGCATGGGCTTCGCCTGCACGTGTCGTGTCTTATGTAGATGACTGACACTTTGACAGAGACCTTGGTGGTCCAAGACCAGGAAGTACCCGGTGAGATCAGGACAGGCGAGGCGTACTCCTACAACTTTCGGCATCTACTCTTTCCTAACCTTCATGTAGGGTTTTCGGTGGATGGATTATCAGAGACCTTGTACTCCCTTGTTTACATATTTTCTTTTGTTGGGTTTGTATTCTGGCCTATTTTTACATACAACTTGCACTTTTACTCTCAGTGGTTGTCTTCGTAGAATGCTTGTTTACTTTTCAACAATGTGGGTTTGGATGTGTGTGTGCGTGTGTATGGGTACTCAGGAAAATGGCTTCTACTTATGGGATAATTCCTTTGGCACTAGTTGTCAACCCCTGACCATTGGGAGGAGGGCTTTGGGTAGTCATGGAATAGGCTCTGGGGGATGAGTCGTGATAAATTGGTGTTAGAGGGCGATCGGTTATACCTTAAAGACCGAGAGTATATGGTTTGTTTTGTGGAAACAGTGTTGAATGTTTCGAGTTTTAATTTCAGGCTCGGGGAGTCCAGTGTTAGTGTATCGGCTGACGTATCCATACACCAAGACCATAAATTTTTTTGTTTGACTCAGTACATGAAACCACTAGTTGCATGCATAATATAAGATTTTGAGTGTTTCCTCGTGTAATTCTTGAGTCAGATCAGCCGGTATAACCTATTGATTATAGTCCATCTTGATCTATTTTAGGATGTTGTCGTGCAGACAACCAGTGAGGATTCCAGTGCGTGACCATAAGAAGGGTACACCCAGTGATGAGGCATCAGTATAGATATCGGTACTAGAGATGGCCCCACCGGGAGGTGCACCAGTGTTTCCACCACCCGTTGGTCAGCAGTTTCTATCGGCGCTACTGGTAGAGGATTCACGTAGGCTCAGTGCCTTAAAAAAATTCTATAGGTAGATACCTCCCAGTTTCAGGGGTGAGACTGACCCCTAGGTGGTAGAGGATTGGCTCGAGGTGGTTATGTGAGTCTTATGACTAGTGAGGACGCCTCTTGACTAGATGGATATCTTAGCTACGAGCCTTATTTAGGGCTCAGTGGGGAGATACTGGAGTTTGACGATCCATATGCACGCCGATGTGACCCTCACCTGGATAGACTTTGAGCACCTCTTCAGAGAGGAGTTCTTACCAGGGACATTGCACTCAATGCACATACAGGAGCTACTGCACCTACAACATGATGGCATGATAGTGGAGGAGTACTCAACAAGATTCATCGAGATTTCTCGTTACTCCATAGACATGGTGTGAGACCCATTATTCAAGTCTTGAACTTTTGAGCATGGACTATGATGGTAGATTAGGGCATCCATAGTATCGCTTAGCATCCCTACTCAGGTTGGGGTGTCGGAGCAATCCCTACTCATAGAGAGATTCCTGGTAGAGAAAGTGCCAGTGGTAGAAGCTACCAATAGACCTCGTGTGGTGGAGTCTTCAGCTGAGGGTAGATGGTAGCAGACACAGGGGTCCAAGTGGGCCAAGTGTTTTTCGGGGGAAACCCCAGGATGTAGGATCGGCAGTACAAGACCCCTAGGATGGAGGGAGTCATTAGAGGGGAAGGATGTGCTGCTCATGTGGTGGTTAAAGGCACATGGCTCGTGATTGCCTGACTCGCCACACAGAAGACCGGAGGACAGTCGAGGGACCGCCGAGGTAGAGGTAGAGGTTCGAGCGAGGTGGTCCACAGGGCGGTGGATGTGGTAGGGGATCCGGAAAAGCAGCAGGCAGTGGATGGAGGTTTGATGTGCTACCACCACCACCCCTAGGTGGTCCACCATGGGCTCCGGGAACTGGTGGATAGGGGCGAGGCCAGCTACAGGAAATGGAGTCCTATGAACTTGGTGCTCCAAATATTATTAAAGGTACGATCTGTTTCTTCTTCACCTTAGCTACAAATATTATATACATAGGTTTCAATCACTATTTCCTTTCCATGGACCTTGTTCGGGGCTCAGAGATTCCAGTGTAGCCTTTGGCTCGATCCTTATAGTTAGAAACTCCTATGGGAGGGGATTCGACGATTACACACTAGTTCCAATAGTGTGAGCTTACTCTAAGAGTATAAAACTTCAATTGGGATCTCCTAGTAGCGGTATCATGGTCTTATGATGTCATCTTGCGTATGAACTAGTTATCCATAGTTCATGCTCAAATTGATTGTCTTAGGCGCAGAGTGTGGTGTGTCCATGGGGATGGGACCAGGTTTTCCTTCACTAGTGATAAGGGAGCTCTTACAGCACAGGACAAACTTTCTTGGAGGAGGGTGCATCCAATCACTCACCAGTTGTCTAGCCTCGCCCTTAGTGTGGTGGATGAGAAGATTCCTCACTTTCCTATAGTGGTGGACGAGTACCAAGACGTCTTTCCAGAAGATGTTCTAGGATTAACTCCTCATAGAGAGGTAGACTTCTTCATTGATGTGTACCCTAGGGCAACATCGATATCCACACCAGCATATTGGATGGCTCTCATGAAGCTTCATGATTTAAGGGTGTAGCTCAGGGACTTACAGGAGAAGGGCTTTGTGAGGCCCAGTGTTTCACCGTGGGCAGCCCTAGTTTTGTTTTCCAATAAGGCATACGGAAGTTTGAGGTTGTGTGTGGACTTTCGGAACCTGAACAAGGTGACCATGAAGAACAAGTATCCACTGTTGAGGATTAATGACCTATTCGATCAGTTGAAGGGAGTGAGATGGTTCTCAAAGATAGACCTTAGGTCAGGCTATCATCAGCTTTGGGTATGGGATGAGGATGTACCGAAGAAAACCTTCAGATGTCAGTATGGACACTACAAGTTCTTAGTGATGCCTTTAGGAATGACCAATACTCCAACTTTGTTCATGGAACTCATGAATAAGATCTTCTAGCCTTAACTTGATCGTTTTGTCGTGGTCTTTATTGATGACATCCTGGTGTACTCAACGTCTGAGGAGGAGCACGCTACACACTTGTGGATAGTCTGGGATACACTCCAAGAGCACCAGGTTTATGGGAAGATCTTAAAGTTTTATTTCTATATTAGGGAGGTCCGCTTTATAGGACACGTCATTTCAGAGGTTGTAGTTGCAGTAGATCCAGTAAAGATAGAAGCAGTGCTTGCTTGGGAGCCACCCATGAGCGTGACTGAGGTGCGAAGCTTCTTAGGCTTGGTTGGATACAACCGGAGGTTCGTTCCCAAATTTTATAGGGTAGCATCGCCCTTATCATCTTTGACATAGAAGTTAAAACCCTTCACATGGTAAGAGAGATTCCAACAGAGTTTTCAGGAGATGAGGTAGAGACTGATGAGTGCCCATATCTTGAGACTACCAAAGGAGGGCATTGGGTATGTAGTTTACTGTGACACATCAAAGACCGAACATGGTTGTGTCCTAATGCAGGGGCAAGCAGTGGTCGCCTATGGTTCATGGTAGTTTAAGAAACAAGAGAATAACTACGCGAACCATGACTTGGAGCTAGCAGCAGTGGTATTTGCTTTGAAGATGTGGTGGCACTACCTGATGGGTGAGTGGTTTACAGTTTACTCTGACCACAAAAGTCTCAGCTATATCTTCTCCCATAAGGATCTGAACTTGAAGAAGTGGTGATGGATAGAGTTCCTCCAAGAGTATGACATCTAGATAGTCTATACTCTTAGGAAGTGGAATGTGGTAGCAGACGCGCTCAGCAGGAGATCCAGTTTAGAGTTTCTGAGTGAGGCGTCAGATCAGTTAGCCACGATGCAGATATCCTTCATGGATGATTATGAAGCATCTTATCTTAAGTCAATGATTGTCACTCCCCCACTCTTATAGAGAGTTAGGGAGGCACAACTTGTGGATGTTGACTGTGAGGCCCGACGTGCTCATTTATCCTCAAGATAAGCTCCTGATGGATATTCTATAGGCAATGAGCATGTAATTCTTTTCAGAGGATGCACCATTGTGCCAGTGGCATCACATGAGGAGGTTCTGAGGTATTTACACCCCCCCCCCCTTAGAGGTACATATAGGAGTGGTTAATATGTACCAGGACCTCTGACATTAACACTGGTGGATGGGGATAAAGAAGGTAGTGGTAGAGTTTGTTTCTCGGTGCCTTACTTGTCAGCAAGTGAAGATGGAGCATCAGGTTCCTATAGGTTTGACTCATCCACTTTAAGTGTTGGAGTGGAAGTGGTATGGTATCTCAATGGACTTCATAATGGGTTTACCTTGTAAAATCAGGGGGCATGATACCATATAGGTGATTGTTGACCGACTCACCAAGTCGGCCTACTTCCTACCCATCCAGAAGTAGGGTTTAGTAGAGATCTTGGCACACCTCTACGTGCAACAGATAGTTAGAATCCATGGGGTCCCATAAATGATAGTCTCAGACCAAGACACATGATTCATATCTCAATTGTGGAAGAGTTTGAAGGAGGTGTTCGGGACTTATCTTCTCTTGATCACAACTTTCCAACCTCAGATTAATGTTCAGACGGAAAGGAATATCCAGGTTTTAGAGGACATGTTTCATGCTTGTATCTTGGACTTCGGCCGTAGTTGGGAGGATCACCTACCACTAGTAGAGTTTGCGTAAAACAATAGCTACCAATCCACCATTGGTATGTCACCTTTTGAGGAACTGTATGGACAACCTTGCAAATTACCATTATGCTGGAAAAACCTATGGGATTCAGTACTCATGGGTATAGAGTTGGTATGGGCTACCACTGAGAAGGTTCGGGTCATCTAGGAGAAGATAAGGACTACACAGAGCATGCATAAATATTGTGCTAATAGTAGACGTAGTCCCTTGGAGTTTTAGGGGGGTACCATGTGTTCCTTTAGGTCTCACCTCGACGGGGTTTGTGAAGATTTGGTCGGGGCGACAAGCTATCTCTGAGATTTATCGGCCCTTTCTAAGCAGAGTTCGTGAGGTGGAGTACCACCTATCTCTCCCACCATAGATGCACCAAGTGCATAATGTCTTCCACATATCAAAGTTGAGGAGGTATGTTCATGATCTGTCACACTTCATTTACTGGGGTGAGTTGGACATCGACGATGAGGCGACGTTTGCGAAGTTCCCATTAGAGATTGAGGATCGACAGGAGTGGATCCTTTATGAATGATTGATTCCTCTGGTGTATGTTCTATGACAGCACAATAATCTCCAAGAGAGAACTTGGGAGTGGGAGGCTCAAATCCATGCTCAACCCCCATTTGTTTGGTTAGCCCTTGTTTTTAGCATACAAGGATGTAAATCCCTAAAGGTGGGGGTAATGTAATGTCTCTAAATTCCATGTATTTTTTTAATTATGTGGGATTATTTTGAGACCAAGAACACAGAAAAAACTTGATTCTGAGGCCCGGTGAGCTCAGAATGATTGTTTGAACTTTTTTTAAGTTAATTAAAATAGCACACGTGCACGGTTTTGGAAATTTCTAAATGGGTGCATGGATTAAAAATCTGAGGGTACCGTTGCATCTGGAATGATGACATTACCCAAGAAAGGACCTAACCTCGACCAACGCGGGTCAAGGGAAAAAGTTTATTTTTAAACTTTTTAAGAGAAATTAATAAAAGAATTTTCTTAAGTAAAATAAAATAAAATAAACTTTTAGTGTATTTTATTTGAATTTTGAATTTTTTTGCAGCGTAACAGAAATTTTGTTTCATAAATGAAACAGCGTCACGATGCTGCGACGCAGTGTAACAGAAATGCTAAAACATGTTTTCACCATTTAATGGGTTAATTGAATATGAGATCATTAGCATGTTGGAGAATCAATATAAACCATTGGATCTTTGGAATTGGTGAACTAATATCAATGAACAACTGCCAAAAACGGATCGTGGAACGACAAACACAACGATACAAATCATCACCAACGAACGATCCAACTTTAGGTAGGGTCTCTTGATTAATTTTCTTTCCCCATTTTGAAATTTCCACAATGAACATGAATCATTCGATGAAAATAATGATTCATAGACCGTGCGTATGTTTTTGGAAGGGTTTTGATTCAGGGCTTTGAATTGGGATTATCCATGTGAGTATTCTAAAAAATCTCCTCCCCATTTGTTTTGAATTCTAATGCAGAGGGTTCGGGCCGACATGAACAATGCATGGATTCCTCTGTTATGGGTGTTTGTGTGTTCTTTGTGACCAAACCCCCGGATTGACGAAAATAAAATCTTGAGGCTGTAGTAGGGACGACGACAACCCGATAATTCTGAGGGCGCTTGCGGTTTAGGAATCAGACCACTAGAGCGGACCCAGTGGCCTGCGGAAGACACCGCCAATGGTGGAAAGTAGCGGCCACACCATTTCATGTGGCTGGAAGGTCATGGTCCAGTTGGACTATGGTGGTGGCGACCCCATGGTGAACTGTAGGGTGGAGGGTTGACGCGACGCATGGATCGCGTCTCGGCCAGGCTGGTCGGCCCGCTCACAACGGGCCGGATAGGAGGCAGGCCGCCCCGAGCGGCCTAGTGGACCATACTAGTGGAAGCCCAATAGGTCGGATGCGTGACCCAACCGATCTGGGCCAGACCCGGACCCAACCGGCCCCTTTTCAGTAAAATGGTCATAACTTGAAAATCGTACGTTCGATTGACGAGTCATTTGCAGTGTTGGGAATCTTGCGACGAGGTGGTCCTTTTGACATACTCCAGGTGAGTTTTCATGGAGGTTGAGATATAAAAAATGGATTGAGGAGTATATTCTTCTAGAATCAAGCATGCTACAAGCAAGAATCTTGTGACTGGTTGTGACGAGAAGGAAGTACCGAGCGGACCTCAGTGGCCCGACAGATGAGTAGTCGTGCTGACCTGTGTGGCCCGATAGATGAGTAGTCGAGCAGACCTCAGTGGGCCGATTGACGAGCAACCATACAGAACTGTGTGGTATGATAGAAGAATAGTTGTGTGGACTTGTGAAGCCTGACAGATGAGTAGCCAAGTAGGTCTCAGCGGCCCAGAAGACGAACAGACCTTAGTGGCCCGACAGACTTCAGCGAATCATCGGGGATAAGTCCCTCAACAATGCAAATTTTTCATCTTTACGACTGATAATATTTTTTTCTATATTTTAAGTTATACCTATGTGAGCTTTCCATTATTCTGTGTGTGCTTTCCTTTGTGGCCTTTCTTTGTGTTTTGGGATCCCTACTGAGTATTGTGTTACTCACCCATACACGAGCTTCACTCGCACATGTCGTGTCTTGTGCAGACAACTGATGCTTTGACAAAGACCTTGGTGGTATAAGACCAGGCGGTGCCCAGTGAGATCAAGATAGGCGAGGTGTACTCATATAGCTTCTGGCATCTACTCTTCACCTACCCTTCTGGTAGGGTTTTCGGCAAACGGATTATCAGAGACCTTGTACTCCCTTGTTTACAGCTTGTCTTTTGTTGGGTTTGTATTCTGACCCATTTTTACATACAACTTGTAATTTTACTCTTAGTGGTTATCTTAGTGGCATGCTTGTTTACTTTTCAGCATTGTGGGTTTGGTTGTGTGTGTTCGTGCATACGGGTACTCAAGAAAATGCCTCCCACTTACAGGATAATGCCTTCAACGCTAGTCTCCAGCCCCTGTCCATCGTGAGTCGGGCTTGGGGTAGTCATTACATGGGCCCTGGGGGCGGGTCGTGATAAAAACTCAATAGAATTATGTGTTTGACCAACCCTTCTTGGGACACTTACTTTTATACGGGGAGAAATTATGAAAGTTTCGGGCTGACTTAACCATTTTACATCAAGATAATTATCCCTTTCTAGATTTGGTGTAATTTGGAGGCAAGTTTTGAGAAAATCCAAGTCAAGATTTCTGGATTGGGGAGTCCACTCAATGGATCAAGGAGTTGCAAGCCCACAGCTGGCAAAGACTTGTCTACCTAAATACCTTTAAAATAGCTTGAACAACCCTTTTGGGGGTTATACAAAGGGGGATATGGATCCTTTCCACTAAAATGTCCTAGAAACTAGACATTCCAAGTTCAATGGTGAGGGATATTAAGACTTGATAAAATAGTGGGAGATTTAATAAAATCAATTAATTATTTCTCACAAAATCTGTAATCAAGAAAAGTACTAATAATTTTCTCTTTTAATTATAGAATAAAATGATAAGCTCACTATCCTTGTGATCAATATTGAATAAATACAATCTTCTCAATGGTAGTAACTTATAGGAGTGATTTAGATGACTTGGGGGTTGTTCTACATCATGAATGGAAATCTTACATGCTAGAATCCTCAATACTTGATCTACCTACTCAAGAGATGAGTGATGAAGAGTTCCTAGTCTACAAAAATGATTTGAACGACGTGGTCGACGTTTAATGTTTGGTGCTTTCATCTATGTCTAGTGAACTCATGAAGTCTCATGAAAACATATATGTGTATATCATGCTTGAGCACCTTCATGGTCTTTACCAAGAAAGAGATATATAGAAATGATTTTAGATTTCCAAGGTGCTCTTTCAGAGTAAGCTTGGAGGTGGTTCCCCAGCTGGGCCTCACATAGTCAAACTCATTGACTACATTGATCACATAAAGGTTCTAGGGTTTACACTCCCCAAAGAAATGGGCACTGATCTCATTCTGGCATCACTCCCTTAGATCTTCTCTAGTTTTTTGTGAATTTTAATATGAAAAATATTGAGAATTATTTTTCATATCTTCTTATCCTCATTCACCAAGTAGATAAAGATATGAAGCGCTAAAAGCCTTCTATCCTTATGGTAAACAAACTGAAAGGGAAAGTGAAGAGATTTAAGACCAAAGCTTCTTTACACCCTTCCAAGAAGAAGAAGATCAAAGGGGAAGCAAGGGAATAATATGTTGTCTGTTTCACATGTGGAAAGAAGGGACATTGGAAGAAAAAATGCACCCATCTAAAGAAGTAAGGGGAAGCTTCAACTACGTTTTTTATTGAGTGCAATTTATCTATTTCTATAAATTGAGTATTAAAAACAGCTTTTGGTGCTCATATATGTATTCAAATATAGGAACCAATTAGATTTAGAAAAATTGATTAAGGGGAGTTAGATCTACGAGCAGCCAACTGAGCTAAACTTTATGATGTAGCTATCAAGGACTACCACCTCACATTATCAACCGGAATGATCTTGGTTTTAAAGGGTTGTTATTATGTGTCTTCGGTTACCAAAAACATTATTTCTATATCCAAACTAGATACAGATGGATTCATTTTCAAATTTGGAAATAAATATTTATTATTTTATAAAGATAGAATTTTTTATGGTAAGACACATTTACATAATGGTCTTTATGTGTTGGATTACATGGACTGAGTAATAGAAATTAATAAGGAAGTTACTTCACATGACTCATACCACACCCAACTTTGGTATCACTAGCTAGGCCATGTAAATGAAAAATGCTTAACAAAATTACATCAATATGGATATTTAGATTCTTTCAAACTAAAACCACTTGGTGTATGTCACGCATGTTTATAAGGTAAAATGACCAAAGCCACATTTATTGGGAAAGGTGAAAGGGCTAAAAATATTCTTTAATTAGTTCATATTGATGTGTGTGGACTATTTCTTATTGAAGAAAGGGGTGGGTACTCATACTTTATAACTTTTACTAATGATTTTAGTAGATATGGATATATTTACTTAATGAGGTATAAGTCATATCATTTTGATAAATTCAAGGAATACAAGAATGAAGTTGAGAACCAACTTGGTATGAAGATTAAGAAACTCTGCTCAGATCGATCTGGAGAATATCTTAATTAAGAATTCATTGATTATTTACAAGATTTTTGGATCTTATCCCAACTCACTTCTCCTTATACTCCTTAGTGTAATGATGTAAGTGAAAGGAGTAACCACGCCTTGTTGGACATGGTGGGATCAATGATGAGTCATGCAAGTCTTCCATTATCTTTTTGGGGATATGTGTTACAAATAGTGGAACACATATTAAACCAAGTACCAACTAAATCAATAAATGGTATTCCATATGAATTTTGGAGTTGAAGAAAAACCATGTTATTGAATTTACATGTGTAAGGAAACGAAGCGTTTGTTAAGGAATCTTCAGGTAACAAACTTTCACTCTAAGGCACAAAGTGTACCTTTATAGGATACCCCAAGAAAACAGGGGGATATTACCTGTACAACCCCTTATACAAAATAATTATTGTAGCAAGACATGCCATATTCTTTAAGAGGGATCACATCTCTAAAAGATATAGTGGGAGCAAGATAAACTTTGATGAAGTCGAGGCTCAAGGAACACAAGATTTGGAATAGGATCAGATTCCACGAAGCCTTGTGGAAGAAGAAACTATTCCAGAGACACAAGAACTTCGTATAAGTACAAGATAGGTTAGAGAACCATAACGACATGGTTTTATAGTTATTGAGTATGGTGACTCATTATTAGTTGATAATAATGATCCTCTAACCTATAAGGAAGCATTAAGTGGCACGTATGTTTCCAAGTGGCAAGAAACCATGAATTCTGAAATGGATTCCATGTACCAAAACTAAGTCTAGATTTTGGTAGATCCTATAGTGGATGTAAATCATGTTGGTTATAAATGGGTATTCAAGAAGAAAATATACATGGAATGACAATTTAGTACCTATAAGGCGTGAATGGTTGCAAAAGGGTTTAAACAACATCAAGATATTGACTGCAATAAAACATTTTCACCAGCTGCAATGCTGAAATCCATCATAATTATACCTGCCATTATGGATTACCATGACTATGATATTTGGAAAATGGGTGTCAAAACAGCCTTCCTTAACGGGAACCTTTAGGAAGATGTCTACATGACACAACCTGAAGGGTTTTTGACTCCAAATGATGCCAATAAGATATAAAAGTTTTAAAATTCCATTTATAGATTAAATAAAGAATCCAAGTCATGGAACATTCATTTTGATGAATCCATAATGAAATTTGGTTTTATAAATAACAAATGTGAGACTTGTTTCTAAAAATGGTTTAGTGGGATTGTAGTCATTTTCTTAATAGTATATGTTGATGACATATTACTTATTAGAAATGAAATACAAGTCTTACAATCTGTTAAGGCATGGTTGAATAAATTCTTTTCCATGAAATAATTGGGTGAGAAAACATATATTATTGGGATCAAGATCCATCATGATATATCCAAGAGGTTGCTCGGCCTAAGTCAAAGTACATACATTGACAAGATACTAAAGAGATTCAGTATGAAATAATCCAAGAGGGGATTGTTACCAGCATCACATGGCATTCATCTTTCCAAGAAAATGTTCCCTCATACCCATGAGGAAAGAAATAGAATGGAAAGGATTCTATACATATCAACGATTGGGTTAGTTATGTAGGTTATGCTATGTACTAGGCTAAATGTCGCCTATGCATTAAGTTTGGTAGGAAGATATCAAGCTGGTCCAGGTGACCATCATTGGATGGTAGTCAAGACTATCCTTAAGTATCTGAGGTGCACTAAGGATATGTTCTTATTTTATGGAGGATATGAGGAACTAGTCATCAAAGGATATGAATATGCTAGTTTCTAGACTCATAAATATGACATGAAGTCACAAATGGGATACATCTTCACTTTGAATGGAGGTGTTGTGAGCTAGAAGAGCTCAAAGAAGGTTATGGTCATAGATTCTTAGCAAAGTCCAAGTATATTGTAGCTTTTTAGGCAACTAAAGAATTAGTTTGGATGCATAATTTCATCTAAGAGCTTGATATGGTACCTAGTAGTAAAGATCTCATCACACTCTATTGTGATAATACTGCAGCGGTGGCTCTCGTAAAAGAGACAAGGTCACATTAGCGGATATATCACATACTTCGAAAGTATCATATCTTGATGGATTTTTCTCAAAGAGGTGAAGTAGTGGTGAGCAGTATTTCCATGAAAGACAATATGGTGGACCCCTTGACTAAAGCCTTGACTCAGCAGAAACACAATTATCAAGTGAGGTCTAGCATAATGAAAGTCGTAGGTAGTTTTCTCTAGTCCAAGTGGGATTTTGTTAGATTTGGTATCCTAGAACCAACTATTTTTACTTTTATTACATTAATATTTGATGTATTAACTATTAAATTAAACATCTTATTGCATATTGTTCATTGTTCTGCATGACCATAATGTAATGATGTCCTAGAGTATTTTTCGCATTGATAAGGTCATAGTAGTTCCCTACTATGATGAGAACCTTGAAGTGCTATGAAAATATTCTTAATATAGTTTTACGTTTGGATAACATATTATGATGAGACACATAGTATATAGATCATCAGGTACGAGTACTCGTAAGCAGATGAGAATTCTTCTCATGAAGTTCTCACTTGGTAATCTCCAAGATAGAAGATTATGAGAACAGACCTGCCAGTAAGAATTCTACATGTTTTTGTGTCATTAGATATTCTTATCTACGAGTGTGTGTAATGGTCCTTGGACTTTAAGATTATCATTAATGCATGTCACGACTCACACACTTAGATTTGTTGACGAAAATTTTCACACCATATGTTGGCGGGAAGTATGGTACGTTGGGTGCATCACGAATGACATGTTATTAATGGATAAGTTAAGAAAGGATTTTTCCCTTACATATTTATTGAAGTTGATATCTTGACACTTCGATTGAAATAGAACTGTAGCGCTAAATTCTATGGACATGGTGTAATGACACGTTTATTTCAGATAGTCAAAGAATGATGTATCAAGCATATAGGTTGATGACACTATCATGCAACCTGCTTGATGAGATTATGTGATGAAGGGATTATATTACACAGTGAGCATTCCTGTGTTATTGTCATCGTTACAAATTTAAGGTCTTTATCTTGGGTGACTTGACCCATTGCTAGATAGTAATCTTGGACTTTAGGCAAGTCTGCCTAATACCAACGAGAAAGAATCCTAAAGGGTCACACACTAAGTGTTTCTAGTGGTCTAGATTAAATTCTATTTGAATTAAATTAATAGAACAAATATTATTCTCATGACTGAGGAATAATTTTATTTAAGTTATATTGATCGCATAAATTAAATAAATATTTATTCACTGAATTGTGAATGAAATATATTTATTTATTTTATTGAATATTTAATAAATATTTATTTACTAGTTTGTGAATAAAATATTTATTTAAGAGAATAAAATATTTATTCTGGTATTCAATAAATATAAGAGGAGTTCGAATGTTCCAAGACCGTGTCTCGTGATAAAATAATTATTTATGAGTCGGTAAATATTATATATCCATTTTGCGCAAGTTGGCCAACCAAAAAATAATAATACTGTTATTATTATTATGTGGCATGGGATTTAATTAATGGTTATAATTATATTTAATAGTTGTTATACAATTAAATTTTTTAACTGAAATCCCAACTCTGTAAATAGATGGATACGTCTATTGTGTAATTCATTCGAAACCAATTCCAAGTTTGGGAATAGATAATTATTACGTACAATGAATTCTATCCTGACTCCTCATTCTCTCTCCCTCTCAAGAATGAGAAACCCAAGAGAGAATTTTTCAAGACCGAAGAATGAGCGATCAAGAACAAACAATGCAAGACATTCGATCCACCATGCTAACACCTAGAGAACGAGTGGCATTGCTCGGAGACCATTGAAGCATGTGTAGATCATCACTAGAGGGATTCTACCCTTGGATCCTCACAAACACAATGAAGGTAATCCATAAGGTCCTTTTTATACAATCAACAATCATCAACAAAGAAAGTTTATAATCCCGGGTATTTATTTCTTCAGATATTAAATAAATTAATTATAAATTTGATGTGAAAGATTCCCACTCTTAGTTTCAGGAAAGAATTATTAAAAGAAATTTTAATATTTCACCCACCAACGCGCGCTTCTGCTATTCCCAGAACCAACAAGTGGTATCAGAGGGGTCGCGTTTAAATTTATATTTATTTATTTGATTTTTGTTCTATGCACAATTGTGGTTAGATTTTATTTCATGTTATTTGTTCTTTAATCCGATTTGAATTAACATGTTATCGACATATTAATCATGCTTGATTAGTGTTTCATTTTCTTAAAGGTTTAAGAAGAAATGAAGAACGGTCGGAGATGCTATCGGGAAGTTCCAAATCATTTGCTGGTAAAACGGGGTTAACAGTGTGCGGTCGGAGCACACACTGTATACCCATGTGCAATGTATCTAGATGCGCCAAGTAATTAATTACATGTGGTGCTTTTATTGCACACTATATGTTGACCATGCTAACCTGGCATAAGGCAAGCAGATATAAGGTGTGTAATTGGCATGTACACACCATGTAGTTTAGCCGAGTCAACACACTAAAACCCTAGGCGTGTGACTTGGATATATGACAAACGGGGTACATGATGTGTAGCTACATATAGATGTTGTGTAGTCTCCCATTAATGGAAAAAATAAAAATTACATTAAATTTGAAATTTCAACTAACGCATCATTGTGTGTTTGACAATTTAATAATGGTTTTAAATAATTTTAAATGCTCAATTAATTTATTGTAATTAATATGTCATTATTGGTTCTCCCGTTTATTTTACATGAATTCCATTAATTATGGGTATCTCCAAATAATATCATATTATCATTAAGATGAAATAGAATTAATTAATTAATTAATTAATTAATTAATTAATACAAGTGTGTTTATCTTAAATAATAAAAGAACAAATAATGAAATGAATGTTAGCCATTTACTTTTGTGTATTTTTTGTATGTGTGACTGTTCATGAGCTTGATCAAGACCTATGTATGTGTTGTCATTTATTTAATTAAATTTATTTCATGGTTTTTCAAATATTTAATATTAAATTAAAAGATGGCATGGGAGTCATCCCTCCCTCCATTATTATGTAGGACCTGCATGTTTAAGGATATTTATGTAATTCCCTTTAACCAATACTTTGATTCCATTAACCTGTGGGTAAGTAATAAATATTTGTAATTAATGGAGTATCCCAAAGCATATGGTAATGGTTCAAGATAGAACAATAATGACACCAACTCATATATACATAGGTGGATATGTGGAATGTTGTATCTCATGCCAAGTCCAGCATAAGGAGCTATTTCTCCTAGGTCATAGGTTGATTTAACGCCCGCTCATTAAATCAACCATTAGATAAGCTCATGATTGGGTCATTTAATTAATTATTTATTTTCTATCTAATGTATTAAAATTATATTTATTGATGAAAGACTGTGATCACATAAATGAATGAATTAATATGCAAATATGAAATTTAAATAAAATTGATTATGCGTAAATGTTTTATCCAAACATGGTTGATTAATTAAGTAAAAATCCACTTAAATATTAACAATACATGTAAAGGATAAAACAAGATAAAAATTTATGAATAATAAAATAAAATTCATCAATCTAATATTAATTCAGACTAAGCCTTTCATTACTTGATTAGGAACAAAACTTAATATAACTATGTGTTTGATCAACCCTTGTTGGGACACTTACTTTTATAAGGGAAGTTCTTATGAATGTTTTGGGTTGACATAACCATTTTACATCAAGAGGATTATCCCTTTCTATACTTTGTGTAATTTGGAGGCAAGTTTTGAGAAAATCTAAGTCAGGATTTCTAGATTGGGGATTCCACTCAATGAATCAAGGAGCTGCAAGCCCACAGTTGGAAAAGAATTGTCTACCTAAATACCTTCAAAATAGCTTTACCAACCCTTGTTGGGGTTATGCGAAGGGGAATATGGATCCTTTTCACTAGAATGTATTAGAAAATAAACATTCCAAGTTCAATGGTGAGGGATATTAGGACATGATAAAATAGTGGGAGAATTAATAAAATCAATTAATTATTTCTCATAAAATCTGTAATCAAGCAAAGTAATAATAATATGATCTTTTAATTGTAGAATAAAATGACAATCTCACTATCCCTACGATCAATATTGGATAAAGACAATATTCTCACTAGCAGTAACTTCCAAGAGTGGTTTAGACACTTTTGGGTTATTATACATCATGAACAAAAATATCACGTGCTAGAATCCTCAATACCTGATCCACCTAATTAAGAGTCAAGTGATGATGAGTTCCTATTCTATGAAAAACACATGAATGATGTGGTTTATGTTCAATGTTTTATGCTTTCATCTATATCTAGTGAACTCATTAAGTCTCACAAAAACATGGATGTGTATAACATGCTTGAGAACCTCCGTGGTCTTTACTATGAGAGAGCTAGACATGAATAGTTTGATATTTCCAAGGGTCTCTTTCAGATTAAGCTTGTAAAAGGTTCCCCAGTTGGGCCTCATGTAGTCAATCTCATTGCCTACATTGAGCATGTAGAGGTTCTAGGGTTTAAACTCTCCAAAGAACTGGACACCGGTCTCATTCTGGCATCACTCCCTCAGAGCTTCTCCAGTTTTGTTGTGAATTTTAATATGAGAAACATTGAGAATTCACTACTAGATATTCTTATCCTACTTCACCAAGTAGATAAATATATGAATCTCTAAAAGCCTTTTGTCCTTATGGTGAACAAACAGAAAGGGAAAGCAAAGATATTTGAGCCCAAATATTATTTACGCTCTTCCAAGAAGAAGAATATTAAAGGGGAAGCAAGGGAAAATGATGTTGTCTATTTCACATGTGGAAAGAAGGGATGCTGGAAGAAAAATTGCACCCAACTAAAGAAGTAAGGGGAATCTTCAGGTGTATTTTTTATCAAGTTCAATTTATCTATTTCTAAAAATTTGGTATTAAATACAGCTTGTGGTGCCTACATATGTATTTAAATATAGAAACCAAGTAGATTAGGAAAATTGACCAAGGGGAGGTAGATATATGAGCATCCAATGGAGATAAGCTTGATGTTGTAGCTATTGGGAACTACCGCCTCACATTGTTGACCAAAATGATCTTGGTTTTAAAGGGTTGTTATTATGTGTCTTCAGTTACCAAAAATATTATTTTTGTATCCAAACTAGATATAGATGGATTCATTTTCAAATTTGGAAATAAATGTTTCTTATTTTATAAATATAACATTTTTTATGGTAAGGTACATTTACATAATGGTATTTATGTGTTGGATTACATGGAATGAGTAATGGAAATCAATAAGGAAGTTACTTCACATGACTCATACCACACCCAACTTTGGCATCACCGTCTAGGTCATGTAAATGAAAAATTCTTGACCAAATTACATCAATATGGATATTTAGATTCTTTAAAACTAAAACCACTTGGTGTATGTCATGCATGTTTACAAGGAAAAATGACCAAAGACCCATTTAGTGGGAAAGGTGAAAGGGCTAAATAGATTCTTTAATTAGTTTTTACCAATGTGTGTGGACCATTTCCCGTTGAAGCAAGGAGTGGGTACTCACACTTCATAACTTTTACTGATGATTTTAGTAGACATGGATATATTTACTTAATGAGGTATAAGTTGGATTCTTTTGATAAATTCAAGTAATACAAGAATGAAGTTGAGAACCATCTTGGTAGGAAGATTAAGAAACTTCACTTAGACCGAGATGGAGAATATCTTAATCAATATTTCATTGATTATTTACCAAAGTTTAGTATCCTATCCCAAATCACTCCTCCTTACATGCCTTAGTATAATGGTGTAAGCGAAAGGAGGAACCATGCCTTGTTAGACATGGTGAGATCAATGATGAGTCATAAAAGTATTTCATTATCCTTTTGGGGATATGGGTTATAAACAGAGGAACACATACTAAATCAAGTACCAAATAAATCAATAAATGGTATTCCATATGAATTTTGGAGTGGAAGAAAAATCATGTTATGGAATTTACATGTGTGGGGAAGCGAAGAGTTTATTAAGGCCTCTTTAGGTAACAAACTTTCACCCCTAGGCACAAAGTGTACCTTTATAGTATACCCCAAGGAAACAAGGGGATATTACCTATACGGACCCTCATACAGAAGGGTTATAGTGGAAATACATACCATATTCCTTGAGAGGGAGCACATCTCCAAAAGAGATAGTGGGAGCGAGATAAAATTCAATGAAGTCGGGGCTCAAGGAACTCAAGAGTTGGTACAAGATCAGATTCCATAAAGCCTTGTGGAAGAAGAAACTATCCTAGAGACACAAGAACTACGTATAAGTACAAGATAGGTTATAGAACCATAACGGTATGGTTTTCTAGTTATCGAGGATGGTGACTCATTATTAGTTGATAATAATGATCCTCTAACCTATAAGGAAGTAGTAAGTGGAACTGATGTTTTCAAGTGGTAAGAATCCATGAATTCTGAAATAGATTCCATATACCAAAACCAAGTTTGGATTTTAGTGGATCCTATAGTGGATGTAAATCATGTTGGTTACAAATGGGTATTCAAGAAGAAAATTTACATGGAAGGACAAGTTAGTACCTATAAGGTGCGACTGGTTGCAAAAGGGTTTAAACAGCATCAAGGTATTAACTATGATGAAACATTTTCACCAATTTCAATGCTGAAATCCATAATAATTCTACTTTCCATTATGGATTACCATAACTATGAGATTTTGAAAATGGATGTCAAAATAGCCTTCATTGATGGGAACCTTCAGGAATATGTCTACATGACACAACATGAAGGGTTTGTGACTCCAAAGGATGCCGATAATATATGCAAGTTTCAAAAATCCATTTATGGATTAAAGAAAACATTCAAGTCATAGAACATGAATTTTGATGAATCCATAATAGAATTTGGTTTTATAAATAATTAATGTGATCCTTATGTCTACAAACGGTTTAGTGGGAGTGAAGTCGTTTTCTTAATAGTACATGTTGATGACATATTACTTATTGGAAATAAAATACTAGTCTTACAATCTATTAATCCATGGTTGAATAAATTATTTTACATGAAATACTTGGGTGAGGAAACATTTATTCTTGGGATCAAGATCCATTGTGATAGATCTAAGAGGTTGCTCGGCCTAAGTCAAAGTACATACATTGACAAGATACTGAAGAGATTCAGCATGGAACAATCCAAGAGGGGATTGTTTACAGCATCATATGGCATTCATCTTTCCAAGAAAATGCGCCCTTAGACCTATGAGGAAAGAAATAGAATGGAAAGGATTATATAAGCATCAGTGATTAGGTCATTCATGTATGATATGTTATGTACTAGGCTAGATCTTTCCTATGCATTATGTGTGGTAGGTAGATATCAAGTTGATTTAGTTGGCCACCATCGGATGGCAGTCAAGACTATATTTAAGTATCTGAGGTGTACTAAGGATATGTTCCTGGTTTATGGAGGAGACGAGGAACTAATCATTAGAGGATATGCGAATGTTGGTTTCCAGACTGATCAAGATAACATGAAATCACAAATGAGATACATCTTCACTTCGAATGGAGGTGTTTTGAGTTGAAAGAGCTCAAAGCATGATGTGGTCTTAGATTCTACAGAAGATTCCTAGTATATTGCAGCTTTTGAGGTAGCTAAAGAAGCAGTTTGGATGCACAATTTCTTCCAAGATATTGATATGGTACCTAGAAGTGAAGATCTCATCACACTCTATTGTGATAATAATGCAGTAGTGGATCTCGCAAAAGAGTCAAGGTCACATTATCAGACGAAGCACATACTTCAAAAGTATCATATCTTGAGGGATTTTTATTAGAGAGGTGAAGTTGCAGTGAGCAGTATTTCCATAGAAGACACATTGACGGACCCCTTTACTAAAGACTTGACTCAACAAAAACATGATTATCATGTGAGGTCTAGCAGACTGAAAGTCATGGGTACTTGGTTCTAGTCCAAGTAGAAGTTTTTTAGAGTTGGTATCCTAGAACCAACCTTTTGTACTTTAATTACATGAATATTTGATGTATTAAATATTAAATTAAACATATTATTACATATTGTTTATTTTTCTGCATGACCATAATGTAATGATGTCCTATAGTATTTTTCGCATTGATAAGGTCATAGTAGTTCCATACTATAAGGAGAACCTTGAAGTGTTATGAAAATATTCTTAATATAGTTCTACTGTTAGATAACATACTATGATGAGGCACATAGTATATAAATCGTATGGTGTGAGTACTCTTAATAAGATGAGTCTTCTTCTCATGAAGTTTGCACTTAGTAATCTCCAAGACGGGAGATTATGATAACAGACCCTCCAGTAAGAATTCTACATGTTTTGGTGTCATTGGATATTATTATCTACGAGTGTGTGTAATGGTCCTTAGACTTTAAGATTATCATTGATGTATGTCATGACCAGCACACTTAGATTTTCTGATAAAAACCGTCACCCCACATATTGGCAGGAAGTAGGGTACGTTGGGTGTGTCACGAATGACATGTTATTAATGGATAATTCAAGAAAGGATTTTTCCCTTCCATATTTATGGAAGTTGATATCTCGGCCCTTCGATTGAAATAGAACCATCACCCTAAATTCCTTGGTCACGGTGTAACGATGATCTTATTTCAGATAGTCAAAGAATGATGTATCAAGCATATAGGTTGATGACACTGTCGTGCAACTTTCTTGATGAGATTATGTGATAAAGGGGTTATATTACACAGTGAGCATTCTTATGTGGTTATCATTGTAGTGACTTTAAGTTCTTTCTCTTGGGTGCCTTGACCCGTTAATAAATAGTAATCTTGGACTTTAGGCAAAGCTCGCCTAATGCCAATGAGAAAGAATCCTAGAGGGTCACACACTAAGTGTTTCTGGTAGTCTAGATTAAATTCTATTTGAATTTAATTAATAGAATAAATATTATTCTCAAGACTCGGGAATAATTTTATTTAAGTTATATTGATCGCATAAATTAAATAAATATTTATTCACCAGATTGTGAATAAAATATATTTATTTATTTTATTGAATATTTAATAAATATTTATTTACTAGTTTGTAAATAAAATATTTATTTAATAGAATAAAATATACATTCATATTTTCAATAAATACAAGAGTATTTCGAATAGACCAAGACTGTGTTCGGTGATAATATAATTATTTACAAGTCAGTAAATATTATTTATCCATTTTGCGCAAGTTGGCACACCACAAAATAATAATACTATTATTATTATGTGTTATGGCATTTCATTAATGGTTATAATTATATTTAATGGTTGTTACGCAATTAAATTTTGTAACCTAAATACCAACTCTATAAATAGATGGTTATGTCTATTATGTAATTCATTCAAAACCAATTCCAAGTTTGGGAATAGAGAATTGTTGCATACGAAGAATTATCTCTCGAATCCTACTCATCTTTCCCTATCAAGAAGGAGAAACCCAAGAGATAATTTCTTCAAGACCGAAGAATGAGAGATCAAGAATGAACAACGTATGACATTCAATTAATTGTGCTAGCACTCAGAGAATGAGTGGAGTTGCTTGGAGACCATTGAAGCACGTATGGATCACCACTAGAGGAATTATACCCTTGTATCCTTGCAAAATCAATTAAGGAAATCTGTAAGGGCCTTTTAGAACGACCAACAATCATTAATGAAGAAAGTTCCTAAGCTTAGGTATTTATTTCTTCAGATATTAAATAAATTAATTATAAATTTGACGTACAATATCATCACTCTTAGTTTCAGAAAATGACTATTAAAAAAATTAATATTTCACCCACAAACGCATGCTTCTGGTATGCCCTAAACCAGCACACCAAAGCATGGTGGACCTGCTATCTTGGTTCCTTAGAAAGATCATAAGGGATCCTTAGTGGAAATATTTGATGAATAAGAGTATTTGGATCTATTTCCTTCTAGTGTACCTATAATCAAAAATGTTCATGAGGACGATTTTATGTATAGTTAGGATAGGTCTTCATTTCATCCTTATAATCCTTCTCCTCACTCTATTTATCTTAAAAGAGATGACCTAGATGCATTTAAGGTAGATTTAGTATTTGATCTCAGTGGTATGCTCAGATATTCTTCCTTTCAAGATAATAAACTTAGTGAAGATGATACCACTGTAATAGTTTCCTTAGTAGTGGCTCATCTCCAACCCAGACTCTTCCTTAAGATTGCAAACTTGAAAGTTGGGAATAAGAATATAGTGGAACAGATGAATGTCATTCATTCAACCTTGGAGGATATGAGATACAGTTTCATACAAAGAGACTTATTTATGATAGAGAGGCTAGAGTCTTTATCTATAGTACGAGCTTCTTATTCCAGAGCTCCACCTCCCTCCACACCTACCTTTGTTGATGTTGAGATGATTAGATCTATAGTGAGATAATAACTACAAGAAGTTTTAGATGATTATTCTACCTATTATCAGGATGAGATTCTTGAGATAAGATCCCATGGTGTGCATATTTACAAGCTTGTTAGAGAATGTTTAAATGATGCTAGAAGTGAAAGAGCAATGTTCACTAAAGCCATAAAGTATTATCTCTCTAGGATTTTTACCAAACATGAACTTAACTCTCATTTTAAGTTCTTAACTGAGAATATAAGGACAACTCATTTCACTAGGGCTTTCAAAAAACAAGTGACTCAGTTGAAGACTTTGACACCCTTTATTAAGCTTTTTATGGAAGAGAATACAAAATTTTTCATATCAATAGAGCATGGTGCTGGGATATTACCCATTTTATAGAGATAATGGTGTCATTTCTATACACCACCAGAATAGAAGTTATAGAACCACTAGTCATTCACATGAAAACTTCTATTTATGCACCCCTTTTGGTACCTCTTCAGACCACCTCCATTACCGCTAGTCCTTTTGAACTTACAACTATTGAACCTGTGTGGAATCTCGGGCCAGTTGCTTCTTCAATAGTGTTTAGGACTCCTGCACCACTTTCCTCCACTTTTTTTCCTCTTATTGCTGGAAATGGCAAGGACCCAGTGGATACTACCACTATCTGCGATGAGGATGCTTCTTTATACTCATATTAGTATTTGATAAGGATTTTATTTTTTGATTTCCCTTTTTTTATGTACTATATTAACTTTAATTTTTAATGAAAATAATATCTCTTTATTCATAATTTTTTCATTTATTTCTTTTAATGTTATTTATATCTTTTTTGATAATCCCAAAAAGGATAATAATATTGTATGGCATGAATCATGAATTTGAATTGCATATGTAATTTGATGAATAAGTAGATTATATTCATTGTATTATTTTGTTAAACCTTTTTTGTATGGTTATTAATAGTTATTAATGTCGTGATTTATGATCATAAAAAAGAGGGAGATTGCTAGCTTAGTTCAACACCTCCTTATTTTAATGATCCCAAATTATTTTTATTATTTTTATTATAAGTTTCATGGTTTATGATTGTCAACTATTTTCTATACAAAATGATAAAATCGGCTAAGTGTTGAACCTACTGTGATTAACTACCACTAGTTGTATCAAGCTACCATTAGTTAAAATCTTTTATTGTTATAAGTAACTGCCAGAACATCTACCATTAGTTCAACCATTTATACCACTGAGCATTGTTACTACTGAGCGCTGCTACCATCAAATGATGTTACCGCTGAGTGAATCTATCGTTAAGAGATATTACTACCACTAGTTCAAACTACTACCACTAAGTAAAGTTACCACTATCACCACTTCAAGAAGCTATCATCAAGAGCTTATACTACCAAGAGCTTTCCACTACTAGATCTTTGACCATGACTATTCAAAATTAAATTCAAACTTAATTCTTCCAACAACTAGATTCATTCATTCAATGAAATTTATGGGCATGTGGATTTAAGAATGATTATTCTTATACAACTTCACCTAGAATTAAAAGACAAGTCATAATTTCTAGATCTGTCTCTCAGTATGAGGATTCTTCCCATTCTATTATTTCTTGCAATGGATAATTGAATTTTCTGGAATGCTATAAATTCATAGAAACTCATCATGCATGCATATGAAATACATGGTGGTGTAGTGAAAAGGTGGAACAACACTAACTAGTTTAATGATTGAACAACTTCTCTTATCATATTGTTTGGCTAGTTTAGTGCCTACTGTGAATGAAGGAGTTTCCAGGACTTCCACGACACTCTGTTTTTCTACACTTTCTATACAAATTTGGTTTATCCATTTCAAATATAAATTCAAGGACTATTGAACAATCGAATCTGATTACACTGAGTTGCATTGAATATTAACTCTCTCTATTCTCTGCTCTTTCTGTTTTAGTATATCTTTCATGTTGTATTTTATTTTATTTTGTTTATCTACAAACATAAACTCTTGTACTAAACTAGAGAGTGATAGACACACTCTTTAATTTCTTTTCATGTGTACTCCCATGTAAAACTGTGAAAGAGTCTGTGTAGCCTGGACTGCCTACAAACAGTTGTTTTTCATTTATTTCTCCCATGTAAAACTATAGAAGAGGCTCTGTGAAGTCTGAAAATCCTTTTGTGCTATTGTGTAAAACTCGATCCAGGTTGTGTATCAGTTTATTTTATAATAAATTGCTTAGTAGTAGGATATTTCCAAGTGGAGGGGATTAGGTCTAGGCTTGAGACTGAACCCCTTGTTTATTTATAGTGTGATTTTTTTAGTTTACATTGTTTAAAACCAAACCAGTTTGGGTTTTCTAAACTAAAGAAAAACATTACTTTGATAGTTAACTTTAATTTGTGTATTATATACAGTGTTTAATATAAGTAAATTATTTTAAAAAGTTAAAGTATTTCTAAGATAATTTTAATTGGGTTGTGATAGAGCTTTTGAGAATCCATTCAAAAGATTAAATTTTATATTTCCATAGTTTTAGTTAACTAGGAATTTTTCAAGAAATTAGGGGATTTAGTTTTAAATTGTTTATAACAAAAAAAATATTTGGAAACTCAATTCACCCCCTATTGAGTGTTCCACTCTGACCAACATGCTTCTATGAGATAAAATCATTAAGGGCGTGCTAAATCTTTAATAAAATAACTATAAATGGGTTGAACTTGAATGGGATGTCAATTGTAATTTGTAGAGATTTGACTTAATAAATTAATAATGGATGCATGTATAAATAGACCTATGATTGCATGATTTTACCCTCATAGTTATATTATTCTTTTCTTACACCTTGGTACTTAACCCCCTGGGGGTGTGTTTATGTTAAATGGGATGGTTATTTAAAGTGTTAGAAACCACTCATATAGTGTTTTTTATAAATATATTATAGAAACCCAAGCCTTTTACATATAACATTACATGATTTTAATCATATTTAATCATCATAGTACAAGCCAAGGATCGTTAAGTCTATTGTCTTGGAAGACTAGGTACATATAACATAAAACATGAGGCTAAAAAAACTTCTTTATTTAATCTCTAAAATGAGCTACTAAATTCCTTTGAGACCTTACATCTGCATAGGGTACCCTGAGGAACACATGAACAAAGGGGTGAGCTGAAAAGCCCGATAAGGGAATGAACATAAGGATACATCTTAAGAACATGGGTTAGGAGGCATGACATAAAGATATCCAAAGCATGGAACTTATGAAATCATATCGTATAAGCATGGGTTAATATAAACATAGAATCATATAAATGTGGAAAAATAGTAAAACATTCCTTTATTATGGGTCAAGGATAACCTCCAATCCCGTTTCCCATTTTAGTATGGGTCGAGGCTAACCGCCAATCCTGTTTCACATCACATCTCATTAGACCTAACTTTACCCAATGCATTAGAGCGCTATCTGGGCGCACCCATATCAACATTTTCATGAATATTCTTGCCACATAAATATTCTTTCCACATAAATATTCTTTCCACATAAATAATCATACATAATCAATTGTTCGTAAACATAAGGATACCCATGGAGAGAATTGGGTACCACAATCATGACATAAAGCATAACCAATGAGTGCATCATGAAAGTGTCCATGAAAAAAAGGGATTAGAACATAAATAGATGTTAATAAGTTAATATAGGAATATAAAATGGTATGTGGTAACAAATAGAAGTGACAACATATAAGAAATGTATTTGAGAAACATTAGCATTAAAACATTTTTGTGCGGTTTTAAGGAAAATACTATAGAGCTTTTAAAATAGTAAAGAGGAAATTCTTTTATATAAAACCAGAATTGAACCAAGAAGGTTTTCATAATAAAAATACTGATTTTATAAATACAATGGTGTCTTAAAACATAGGATATAGTGCACTTGAAATTGGGTAAAAGTTCGGGAAATTCCTTTAAAAAGAGTGAGCTTATTGGGAAGTATCGAGGAGGGATTCGCTTAAAAGAATGTGTATCCCCGAAAGAGAATGAGAGATGGATCTTGGAACATGATTTTGGAGCATATAAAAATAATGTAGAAGTTTTACATAAAAATAAAAGACAACTAAATTTTGGTAAAAAGAAAGATAGAGCAACCCGAAGGAATAAAGGAAGTTCGGGTAGAATCCATTAAGGTTTATCGGCAAGGTATCGGGTGTAACTAAGAGTGCTTTATGAGAGAGATAAGGGGTTTATCATAACTTATAAAACATTAGGAAAGTATGGGGGAGGTGAGAAAACATACCCCAACACTTGGTATTACACAAAAAGGCATATCATAGAGAATAATATTAATTAAAAGTGAAAAGGAGAGGATCTCTTACCTTAAATATGTTGGTGTTCTCCACTTGTTATTAAAGACCTGAATAAAAAAAGTAGTCTTATTAATTAATAATTCTAGAACCTATTGTATATTTAATTTATTTATTATAACCCTTTTTATTTCATTCAAGTCCTTCTTGATTAGTTATAAGGATCAATTTCTTTGTTCGGGCTCGTTTGTTTACTTGGTTTTAAAAGATCAGTTCTCTTATATTCAAGTTCGGATAAACATTAAATATGGAAGTGGTTTTCTAGAAATGAAGTTATATGATATTAGTGAACATAAAATAGATTAAATGGTTTTATATTTAATTTGGTTACTTAGAGTTAAGTTGAATTATTATATAAAACCAAAGTGACAACCGTTTTTGTTAATTGGTGGGTTTGATTACAAAGAACATATTTTGATTTATAACTTACTACCATTTGTACAAAAGATTACAGAATAAAAATAGGATATATTACATATATGTATTCTGGTTCAACCATAACAAAAATAGTTTCATGATCAGATTTGATGATGATAATAGAAATTGATAAACGGTTGTCCTTGAATGTGCTAAATTAGCACATCTCAAACGGTGCTTTCATTTCTTTCAAATAAAAGGTGGGGAAAGGAGAGAAGATAATGAAATATCCAATTATAATAAAAACATTCCAGTAAATTTATGCTACTGGAGTTATCATACCATTTGGGTTAAGGGAGGTGAGGAAAGAAACAAAAAGAAAAGAACTTAAAAGAAAAGAAGGAATTGGAAAGAGGAATTTACCCCTTGAGACTTCTTCCTTTGAGAACCTCTTAAGGGGAGAGGTTTTGGTATTTTGAAGAGGCTATGAGATTTTGGATGTGGGGGAGGATCTTGGGGAGATATTTGAGTAGAATATTGGCAAGGAACAAGGCTTTAGAGGAGTGAAGAGAAGAGAGAGTGAAGGGGGGTTTTATAGTGGAGGTGAGAGGGAATTTCACAATATAAAATTCATTAATTTATTATTTCCCCACAATACAAGGAATAGTGAGTCTTACTTTACCAATAATAGTATTTTTACCATGTGATCCTGAACCAAGTGGGCTTACATCAGCAAAACATCATCAATGACTCAATAAATCCATTATTTAGCATTTATTGTAAATTGTCGTATTTTTACTATTCATCAAAAATTCAAGTATTTCAGAAAAATCTCAAAAATTCACCCTAACCATTTTTTGACATTTAGAATCCAAAAATGAAGTCCATTTTTCAAAAATGATTTTCTAAATAATATTAATTTAATATTTAATTAAAATCATAATTTATTATTAAGACTAGTTTTAAAACATTTATTTACTTATTCTAAAATATAGGTATATCATACTTTCAACTTGAATAATATTTATATACTATCATAGGTAAGTTTAATATTCATTAGGGTATATTACTATTCATAAGGGTATGTTACTATTCATTAGGGTAGGTTACTATTCACCAAAAATTAAGTTTTTCTTATCGGACTTCAAATAACTTACTAATTACAACCGTGTATGTCGGATTTTTGAAATTCCAAACACAGAAGTGACAAACTTATGATTAAAATTCACTTAGCACTTAGTAGTCCATTATGTTGTGTTTTCATGTGATTTTATGACAAACTTATGAGAAGGGGATTTCCATTGAAAACATTGGGTTGTTACATATATGGTGGAATCTTACTTAGGCAACCCTCTTTAATTAATAAAAGACCTTTTTCCTACTTTATGATATTTATTGTTACAAGGTTTCAATTAATTAAATTACTATTTACAACCTAAAGAGTGTTTTCCTCTATATCTTGGAATTTACATTTTCTTTAAATGAGCCTTATTGTGAGAACTTATGGATAAACAATGGCTTAAAAGGAAATTCTAAGATAATTTTTCTAGAATATTATGAGATGACAGCTAAATAGAGTGCCAATTACATTTTCCTCTATCACCGGTACTTGAAATTGCATATGTTTTATCCTCCTTAATTCTTATAATAAAATTGAAGTGATGTGATGGATTAAATATAACCTTTTGTGCTTTTGATAATGAATAACCCTCATGTAAGGGTTAACTTTATATTTTCCTTGAGTTTCCTTGAACAAGAATGTGTAAGTTTCCTATAGGTTTCAGTGGCCTTATTTTGTTGCTTTATGCCTAAAGGATATGTGATGGAGCCTAGTGTTCTTTTAGGCATAACTCTAATTTTAAATTTGATTCCTTGTGTAAATGAGGGGTTAACCCGTTGTGGTAGAACCTTTGGAAGTGGGAAACTGGTAGGCTTTTAAACCAAGTTTCTAGGTATAGTGAGTGTTATCTGTTTGACCGTTTGAGTTGGGTAGGGATCTTAGTTGATGAAACAACACCCCCGGGTAGACGGTTGGTTGTATGGTAAATTGAAACTCGAGGGGGTATTGTCTTATATGGATACCCAATGAGTGTCAAATCTTATACCTTTATGTTGATGTTGTGACCCTCCAAGGAGTACTCCCCTATGAGGATGCTTGGAGAGGATTAGGTCTTGGTAGGTTGATGTTTGACAGGTGATGTCGTTACACCTATGTTGACATATTTTTACACTTTTGGGTCGACGATATTTTACTTGTCTTTAATTTTACCACTTTTAGAGAGAGTGGATAGGCACATTGGATGCCATGTAATAGAGGCCCTTAAGTGAGATATGGTTCTTGTACGAGTGACCTTAGGGATAGGTGGACCTGTTTTGAGTTTTAATCTGCAGGGATAGGTGGTAGACCTAGAATCCCTTAGCCTTGAATCAAACCTTAGTGAGTTAACAGTGTTTGGTTTGATCATGGGTGACCATCAAGAGGGGTTGGCCCAGGTTTACGGATTCCTTAAAGGCAATGATCTTGGTTTTATGCTTGTTTTGGGGTCAATTCATGAAAGTTGCTCAGGTTTTGTGAAGTAGGCATGGTGATGCCTGTGGTTTTTAGGGAAGCGCCTAGGGCACTTGTGTATCGAGATTGGATTTGATGGGTAGGATTGTTCGGGTGTTTGGCCATGTTGGATGGTGGTTGTGTGGTTGATATTATAATTTCTGAAACGACATTGTGTGATGGGTGACCATTTGATAAATCATGACACAAGTAGGTTCTCGTTTTTTAATAGGAGTTTCAAGGGAGATTCTGGAGTGTTAAAAAATGATGTGTTGTTCAGCATGGTTAGCTTGGCCTTGTTGATGGATGGCTCACGGGTTCATGATTCAGGTCTTGAATTGGGTGGTACGGGATGTACACCCGTTGTGTATGGAAATTTTAGTTCACGTTGGTTCCATGTGGAAACTGGTTGGTATGAAGTGTCGGGGAGTGACCAAGGCAGGTTGAGTATTAACGATTTCAACTATGGCACCTACGAGCATGGTGACCCAGAGCTTTGGAAAAATTAAAGGAAGTTCCCTATGATGAGGGCTAACTTACCTTAACACACATTGTCAGAAGACATGGTGTCAGAGGTTAGTTAAAGGAAAGTATATCCTATTTAGATGTAAGTGTGGATTGGGAAGAGAGATACACACATATTGATGGAATTTTAGTGTACTTTTAGTCTAATGATCATGCCCAATAACTTGACATTGTCTTGAGTATGTTGAGAGAGAATCAACTATGTGTGGAGATATCTAAATAAATTTTCTAGTTTGGTGAGGGGACTCCTTGGAAGTTGTGCTTGTGGAGAAGTTTAAAATAAGTCATATGGTGGTGAGTACACCATTGGTCATTTTAGGGTGGTGACCCTCTCTGTGAGTTGAAACTCATCAAATGCCATGGGAACAGTTCTCAAAAGTGGAAACAAGTTATGGGTGACATTTTTGTTAGCTCTTGGTGATGAGCGGGTTCTTAGCCATGTTGGTCATTATATACGGAGATGTACAAGGCATGGTATTTGGTAATTATGGACTCTTTTGTTGGTGTGATGACAAGGATTCTCTTAAGGTGGAGAGCGAGACGTTGATCGTTGGTGGGGGACCCTCATGTGAGAAGGGTCATGGGACCTTGAGACTAGTTGTGTGATGGTCAATTTTGGGCTTTCAAATGGCGTTGAATAAATGGGATAATGTATGGTTGGATTTCTCAATAAATGCTAGGTACATTATTGAATACAGACATGGTGGAGTCTGAGTGCAAGTGTGAGGCCTAGGATAGCTTATGGTGATCCAAAGGTTTTGGGATCAGGTATGTGTTGGTTTTTGTATTGTGGCATGCTGATGATTTTGGATAGGGGATGGTTTGGCCAGGAGACATCACTGGAATTCGGGTATGAGCTTCGGTGAGTGTTCTTGGAATGATCTCGATACGCCTTGGGGTAAAGGCTTTAGAATATGGGTTTTGTGACATGATGACTGTTAAAGTCGATCATTTTCAAATGTATTCGGTCGGAGGTGGCTCAACTTAACTTTACTCAAATAATTGTATGTGGCCAGTGAGGAACCTTATTGGTCATGTTGTTAGGGTGAGACAGGTGTGGTTTAAAGTTCAACAGAGCTTTTCGAGGAAAATTCGGCACGACTAAGCTAGCTTGGTCGATTGGAATTTGATCGTTTAGATTAATTGAGGACTGAGAGAAGTATCCTTACTTGTGTTTGAATTATTAAGTTGAGAATAATGATGGGAGTGTCGCTAGGATACTAAGGACATAGTTCAACATGCAATTCTGATGGTGTAAGTACTGTGGTTCAAAATTGCCTGTCATAAGCTAGAACCTATAGTGGGGAGTGTTGTTAGACGGTTGATAAATGAGACAATGATGTGATCATGTATTGGGTTAAACAAACTTGGGTAAGCATTGTCTTATCATTTTGTTAGTGGTTACAAGCGTTAGTTTGGGTTTTGGTGGTTTAATCACCATATGCTTAAAGTGGTGCTTGGAGGTGCATTGGGTATTTGGAAATGCAACACGACCATTTTTGCAAGAAATTCACAACCCAAGTAGGTCGAGTGATGTTTTTATTGTATAGTGGGGATTCTCAGGGATGAGAGGTTCTAAGTTGGGGAGGTTGTTAGATCTCGTATTTTAGACGGGTTGAAATTTTCAAAGTAATTTGAGTTTTCATTTGGTGGATGGGCCAGATCACAAATCGACTTTCAGAATGTAATTCTGAGAGTTGGAATACTTAAAAGTGTTGTTTTTATATGGGTTTTAAAGTCATAAAGGTGTCTCGGAAGTCCAAATGAGTTTTGGAAGCATCAGACTTCAAAATATCAGTTTTGGCAGAGACAACCCTGGGCGCACGGTTAATACCAACTGTGTGACACAACCGTGTGACCTGTTTTGTTACGGAACACAGTTTGTTTAACCATTTGAGGTGGCCCAGACAGCCGTGCAACTTGGTGGAGAGTCACAAAGACACCCGCACAGTCGGTGCACAGTTTTTTCAACTATACGTTGTAACCATGTAGGGTAGGGGTGCTTGGGTATTGATGCCCTCACGGTTGGTGCACAATTGGTAAACCGTGCGAGACAACTGTGCGGCAAGGTGGTGCTTGGACAGTGGCACCACACTGTTGGTGCATGGTTTGTCTAACCATGCATGTCACGACCCGTCCTCGGGGCCCGTGCCGTGACTACCTCAAGCCCGCCTTCCATAGGCCAGGGGCTGGTGACTAGCACCAAAGGCGTAAATCCCAGTAAAAGGGAAGGCATTGCCTTTATAAAAGTAACAAACACAACAGAGTACACAAGTTAAGTAAGCACTAAGTAAAACTGAGTACAAAAGTAAGTGCTGGAAAGTAAATGGGCCAGTATACAAACCCAACTGAAAGTACAGTACAACTGAGAAAGAAAGTACAACAGCTGTAAAGTAAAGCAGCAACCACCGAGTCGTCCTCTGGAAATCCCACCTGAAGGGTGGGTATAGATAGTCTCGTCGGTACCTCAGGTATGTCCGTCCGCTCTATGTACATCCCACCTGGTGGTCCACCTTCGGATACTGTTCAGCTCCTCAAGCCTCAACCACGATCAGTGTTGTTCGTCGTCTGCAACCAACACAACGTAGTGTGGGAAATGCCCATGCAGGGGTGAGTATACGATACCCAGTAGGGACCTCGAGACCCCCGAAGGTCTCCCAGAATCCACGAAGGATAAAACACAGAGAAAAGATACAAACACGAAGTATCAACCAACTATACTTAGGTATATGCCCATACATATACCTAAGTCATCAATCTCAGTTCGGCTCTAACTTCTGAGCCCAAGCACAATCTGATCCACACATGAAAGAAGTCAATCACATCAATGATAATGATTTCAAGTCAAGACTCAGCTCACACAGGTATACTTCTCAAGAAGAAGGGTGGATATGATTAGATGTAGTCTCTGAATCATCTCCTCTGTTGAACACACATAGGATCCAAGTACAGAAGTCGTCGCTGCCGAACCCATGTAGGATCCAAGTACAGTAACCATCGCTGCCGAAACCACGTAGGATCCAATTATAGTCGTCATCACTACCGAACCCACGGAGGATCCAAGTAAAGTAGTCCTCGCTGCCGAACCCACGTAGGATTCAAGTATAGTCTTCTTCGTCATCGAACCCACGGAGGATCCCAGCACGGTAGTCGTCGCAGTCGCAGCCAGCTCTAGGGTTCCCGCACACAGCGTACCCGATTCTGGGAGGGTCCGCTCCTCGAGTAAAGGGATCGATACATCAAATGTCACAAAGTCCAAAGTTTATGTATTCCGAAGTTCTATCTCGTCAAAAGGAACTCAACGCAACAGACGATGCGTCAATCGGACGTCCGGTCTGAGAGATATTGGCATTTTCGTTCCAGGGGCCTGGTTGGAAATATGCTCATTCCAAACCCGGCCATTTAACCAAGGTTGTCCATAACTCACTTAGAGTATCGTAAAAGTACATCCTCATCGATAGGGTCCTAGTGCCGCAATCGGCGCATCGATTCGACGCGCGGTCTTTAAGTTATTCACGTTTAAGTGAATAACGGGCCTGGCCCGATAAGCCCAGTGGGCTAGCGGGTCGGGTCACCCAGTTTTTTTTTTGTGGGTCCGTCCCGATAGGGGTGTAGGATCATCCCGAAGGTTCACGCGGTCTGGCCTGAGGGGTGTGACCCGGCCCGAAGAGAGCGCGGCCCGACCCGGCTGTCCGAACCGACGGCGCCTTATGGCGCCGCCCTCCCAAACTGGCCGACTAGGCCGGCCGACCTTCTGGCACAAGCGGCCCGCACGGGCGGGCTGCGGGTTTCTTCAGCGTGGCGCCCTCCTGGTGCCGTGGTTCGGCTCCACCCATTCGGCCAACGGGCCGGCCAGTTCTTCCGCCGAAGCGGACCGCGGTTCCTCCCGCACAGCCGGCGTGCCGGCGCCGGCTTCCTTCGCCGCGTTCCCGACACGACGCGATGACATCATGCCTCCTCCGCCTTCGGTTGCTGATTCTAAATAAGACAGGAAATGATGGAGGGTCATCGGGCCGTGTTTGTTCGGCTCGCGCCCTCCACGTTAGGCGATAACAATCATCCAAGGTATTCACTTGAATACAACGAGAACGAGGGAGTAATTTATTTAAAATAAATTAAGCAAACCCCCTGCCTCAAAAATTGATGTCGTGCGTCGGGCGCCGCGTAAGACGGCATCGCGGGGTGAGGTTTCGTAGACGACGTCAGTGTACGTCGTCGTTCTTCATGGAATCGGCGTTATTCGTTGAAGAGATGTCGTTCTTCGTCAAGAGAGGAGTTCTCTTCTTCTTCACACAAGAGTTCTCTCAAATCTTCCCCGACCAAACGTGTGCCAAAATAAAATAATAGGCTCAACTATTATTTTATTAACACAAGAAATTATAATTTCAAAATTCAAACCACTACATTAATTAATTGAAGAGGGTGAATTATTTAATTATCATGTGTTGGCATGAATTAAAGAGGGAGAGTGAGGGAGAGGAAGAGTCCACATTTAAGAGGAGTTTACAAATTAATGAAGGGGGTTTAAGGGGGTTTGGGGAAAATGAAAGGTTGGGGATCATGTGGGCCCCACCTCTCATATACACACACATGGGAAGTTGGGTGGGTATGGGCCCTACCAACAACTTCCCATGGGAGGAGTTAACCTCCTTAGATATAAAATAAAATTGTTCCAACAATTTTATTTATTTCTTAATTAAACCCCAATAATTAACTTCTCCTCCCGTGAAAACACAACTACAGTAAAGGTCCCCTTAAGCAATTATCGGCGTTGCGAGTTCATCGGTGCTATCAGATTTCAATTCTGAGCACTGGTTCAAAAGATAGAAAAACCCGCTTGTTCGTTTACTGAATGTACCCGAGCTAAACTTTGGAAATTGATTCCGGGCACATCGGGCCTCAGAATCAAGTGTCGTCAGAAGCCACAGACTCGTAAAATTCCAAAGTATTTAAGAAAAAAATTTACTTGAAATTTATGGGTCTTTTCATTACTCCCACCTTAGGGATTTACGTCCCCGTAAAGCTAGAACTTAAACTAGGGAAACAAATGAGGGTATTGTGCATGCATCTAAGCCTCCCACTCCCATGTGCTCTCCTAGAGGTTCTCGTGCTGCCAACGAATGCGCACCAGAGGAATCGACCATCCAAGTAGGACCTTCTCCTGTCGATCCTCAATCTCCACTGGGACCTTCCTGAATATAGCCCCGTCATCGATATCTAGCTCCCCATGATTAATGATGTGGGTCGGGTCGTGCACGTATCTTCTCAGCTGAGATACGTGGAAGACGTCATGCACCCGGTGCAACTGAGGTGGAAGGTCCAGGAGGTAAGCCACCTCGCCTACCCTGCTGAGGATCTGGAATGGACCTATGAAGCGCGGAGATAACTTGCTGCCCCGGCCAAATCTCCGTAATCCACGTTGAGGTGAGACCCGTAAGAAAACATGGTCTCCATCTTTGAACTTCAGTGGTCTCCGTCTCCTATCAGCATAGGACTTCTGTCTGCTTTGTGCAGTCCTCATCTTCTCCTGGATGATCTGCACCTTCTCCGTCATAGCCTGAACCATCTATGGTCCTATGAGTGCTGACTCCCCAGGTTCAGTCCAGCATAGAGGTGATCTACAAGTTTGGTCGTACAATTCCTCATAAGGTGTCATCCCGATGGTGGAGTGGTAGTTTTTGTTGTAAGAAAACTTCACCAAGGGTAGGTGATCATCCCAACTGCGACCAAAGTCAAGGACACATGCACAAAGCATGTCCTCGAGTGTCTGAATGATCCTCTCCATCTGGCCATCCGTCTGAGGATGAAAGGCGGTGCTTAGGCATAGTTGCGTCCCAAATGCCTCCTACAACCCCTTCCAAAGTCGGGAAGTAAAGCGAGCGTCTCGATCGGAGATGATAGATGATGGAACACTATGAAGCCGTATAATCTCCTGAACGTAGAGGCGTCCCAAGCTCTCTACTGATCCCTGCTCTCTGATCGGTAGGAAGTGGGCCGACTTGGTGATTCGGTCTACGATCACCCAGATGGAGTCGTGTCTTCTGGAAGTACGTGGAAGACCCATCATGAAATACATGGATATCTCGTCCCACTTCCACTCTGAAACCTCTAAGGGTTATACCAAGCCTGCTGGTACCTGGTGCTCCACCTTCACTTGCTGGCAAGTGAGGCATCGTGAAACGAACTCTGCTACAACCTTCTTCATACCCAGCCACCAGTGTTGTCATCTGAGGTCCTGGAACATCTTCGCCACTCATGGATGTACCGCTAGAGAGGAAGTGTGAAACTCCCTCATCACTTCCTCCTGTAGTGAAACTGGTGCCATGATATGTACCCTGAAGAGGATGATGTGCTCTCCTCCTTCAGAAAATCCATCAGGCACCTGCTCTGTGGAAATTTTAGCACGTCGCGTCTCATAGTCAACGTCCCCATGATGTGCCTCTCTGACCCGCTGAAGTAGTGGAGGAGTGAATGTGAGGGACTGTAGAAAGGCTGCCCTATCTCTATCCATGAAGGATATCTGCAAAGCGGCTAACTGCTCTGTCGCCTCTCCAAGTATCTGAATGCCCGATCTCCTGCTGAGAGAATCAGCCACAATGTTCCCCTTCTCAGGAGTATATACTATCTCAAAGTCATGGTCCAGGAGGAACTCGAGCCATCGCCGCTGTCTCAGGTTCAGGTCCTTCTGCGAGAAGATGTACCTGAGACTCTGGTGGTCGGAGTAGACTGTAAAGCACTCGCCCATCAAATAGTGTCACCACATCTTCAAGGTGAAGACCACTACTGCTAACTCCAGGTCATGGGTAGCGTAGTTCTACTCGTGCTGACTCAATTGTCGTGGACCATAGGCGATCACTTCTCACTCCTGCATCAGGACACACCCGAGTCTGGTCCCTGATGCATCGCAGTAAAGTACGTACCCTACGCCCTCCTCTATTAGCCTCAAGATGGGCGCACTGGTCAATCTCTGTCTCATCTCTTGGAAGCTCTGTTGGAATCTATCTGACCACACGAAGGGTTTCCCCTTCTTCGTTAATGCTGAAAGCGGTGTAGCAACTCTGGAGAATTCTGGTACAAATCTCCGATAGTACCCAGCCAGACCTAGGAAACTCCGCACCTCCGTCACGCTCCTGGGTGGATCCCGAGCAAGTACTGCCTCGATCTTCGTAGGATCCACAGCAACTCCCACCTCTGAGATGACATGCCCCAAGAAGTGAACCTCTCGAATCTATAACTGGCACTTCGAGAGCTTACCATAAATATGGTGCTCTCGGAGTGTGTCCAGTAAAACCCGCAAGTGGTAGGCGTGCTCCTCCTCAGTAGTCGAGTAAATCAGTATGTCGTCGATGAAGACTACAACAAATTGATCGAGGTAAGGCTGGAAGATCCTGTTCATGAGACTCATGAACACTGCTGGTGCGTTGGTTACACCGAAGTGCATAACCAAGAACTCGTAGTGGCCATACCGACACCTGAAGGTCATCTTCTGCACATCCTCGTCTCGAACTCTGAGCTGATGATAGCTTGACCTGAGGTCTATCTTTGAGAACCATCGTGTTCCCTTGAGCTGATCAAAGAGGTCGTCAATCCTCGGGAGTGGGTACTTGTTCTTTACGGTCACCTGATTCAGGCGACGGTAGTCGACACATAGTCGTAAGCTCCCATATGCCTTCTTGGCGAATAAAATCGGAGAAGCCCAGGGTGAAACACTAGGTCGGATGAATCCCTTTCCTTGCAAGTCCTCCAGCTATACTCGCAGCTCACAGAGCTCAGCAGGAGCCATCCGATATGATGGAGTAGATATCGGTGTTGTCCTGGGGTACAGGTATATGTAGAAATCTACCTCCATGCGAGGAGGCAGTCCTAGAACGTCGTCAGGAAAAACGTCCGCATACTGATCCACCACAACAGGAAAACTCGGACTCCGCACATCAACCGCTCCTAGGATGAGACTAGCTAACTGATGTGTGATCGGCTGCCCTCTCCTCTGCGTAAGTCCATCCTGTACTTCCAAGGCTCCCTTCTCACTGGTGAAGGTGAACTTGCTCCCATCTGTGCGGACACACCGCACTTTGCGCCTAATACAGTCGATCTGGGCATGGACTGTAGATAACCAATCCATACCCAAGATGATGTCTTAAGGCCTCGACGCCACTACAAGAAGATATCAGTCGAAGCTCTCGCCTCCTAGAGTAAGCTCACACTTCCGGAACTAGTGCGTAATCGTCGAGTCTGCTCCCGTAGGAGTCTCTAGCCGTAAGGATCGAGCCAACGGCTCCGTCGGAATCTTTGAGCTTCGAACAAGGGCAGTAGCAATAAAATAATGACTCGCTCCTGTGTCTATAAGAACTGTAGCAAGGGTGGAGTAGACACAGATAGTACCTCGAATCATCTCAGGTGTGTCGTGGTCATAGGCCTCGACTGCCTGGAGCTGAGTCTTCCCCTGTATGCCAGCTCCCTGCAGTCGGGGTGGTCCTCCTGGTGGTGGTGGTGGTAGAGCCTCGAAGCGTCGTCCACCGCCTGCTGCTCGGCCAGCTCCTCTGCCTCGTCCGCCTGCTCCCTGTGGACCGCCATGGTCGAACCTCTGCCTCTGCTTGGGAGGTCCCTCTACTGTCTGCTGCTCTTCTGCATGGCGGGTCGGGTAATCCCGAGCCATGTGGTTCTGCCCACCGTATGCACAGCACTGTCTGCCTCTCGTATGGCTGGCTCTGCTCCGTGTTCCCCGCACATCCGAACCAGTATCCTGAGGTCGCCCACCTGATGGCCTAGTTCGCTTGGACCTCTGTGACATCTGTCTACTGCCGGCTGTAGAAGACTCCGCTATGTGTCGCCCTGCGGTGGGTCTCGTTGATGGCGTCGGCTCAGCAAGAAAGCTATCCACAAGAAGGGCTTACTCCAGTACTTCTTCCTACGTCGGAATGCTAAGGGAGATCATTGAAGCCCTTATCTCATGCCTCAGTCCCTGCTCAAAGGTTTGGGCCCAGAAGAATGGGTCCCGTACCATCTCCGTGGAGTAGCGCGAGAGGTCAGTAAATCTCACCGAGTACTGGGCTACTGTCATGCTGCCCTTCCGCAGCTGTAGTAACTCATGGATGCGCACCACACGGAGGGTGGATGGAACAAAATTTGAGTAAAAGAGGCTCTTGAAGTTTGTCCAAAGTAGAGATTCCTCATCGTGCACCTGGAGCATCAGGCTCCACCATCTACCTACTGTTGCATGCAGGAGACTCGCAGAAAGGATAGCCATAGGGTCTGCTGGTGTCCCTACCAATCTGAAGACTCTGACGATAGCCTCCAGCCAATCCTCGGCTACCTGAGGGTCCATCTCTCCGCGAAACCTGGGCAGCCTCTGTTGCTGAAACTCGTGCAACGTGCTCAGGCGACGTGCACTCTCTATTGTTGGGGCTGGTGGCATCGGTGGCTCAGCAGGTAGTGGTACCGCTGGTGTCTCCGCTGTAATGGGGTACTGCACCGAGGCCTCGTCGCTCGGTGGGTTGTCATCTCGCACGTATCTCGAAACCCTAGCCAGCTGCCTACGTGGGGCCATCCTGAAAAGAAACAGGTGTGCCATGGTCAAACAGTATACCTGGTGAGCTGACACAAAGTAATCACAAAAAAAACTTTTGAAACACACATGCAATCAATGTTTTCGTGCACTAAGTCGGAAATCAGAAGTCAGGGTCCTGGTGTATGGATACGTCGGCTACTGCACCAACACTAGACTCTCTGGACTGATAACCACACTCAATACTCTTAACACTATTGCTTCATAGATAAGAAATTATCAGAGTCCTGAGTTCTGCGGTAGAACCAACTCCTCTGATACCAATTTGTCACGACCCGTCCTTGGGGCCCATACCGTGACTACCCCAAGCCCGCCTTCCATAGGCCAGGGGCTGACGACTAGCACCAAAGGCATAAATCCCGGTAAAAGGGAAGGCATTGCCTTTATAAAAGTAACAAACACAAAAGAGTACGCAAGTGAAGTAAGCACTAAGTAAAACTGAGTACAAAAGTAAGTGCTAGAAAGTAAATGGTCCAGTATACAAACCCAACTGAAAGTACAGTACAACTGAGAAAGAAAGTACAACAGTTGTAAAGTAAAGCAGCAACCACTGAGTCATCCTCCGGGAATCCCACCTGAAGGGTGGGTACAGATAGTCTCATCGGTACCTCGGGTTCGTCCGACCACTCTATGTACGTCCCGCCTGGTGGTCCACCTTCGAATACCGTCCATCTCCTCAATCCTCAACCACGATCAGTGTTGTCCGTCGTTTGCAACCAACATAGCGTAGTGCGGGCAATGCCCGTGCAGGGGTGAGTATACAATACTCAGTAGGGACCCCGAGACCCCCGAAGGTCTCCCAGAATCCACGAAGGATAAACCATATAGGAAAGATACAAACACGAAGTATCAACCAACTCTACTTAGGTATATGCCCATACATATACCTAAGTCATCAATCTCAGTTCAACTCCAACTTCTGAGCCCAAGCACAATCCGGTCCACACATGAAAGAAGTCAATCACATCAATGATAATGATTGCAAGTCAAGACTCATCCCACACAGGTATACTTCTCACGAAGAAGGGTGAAGATGATTAGATGTAGTCTCTGAATCATCTCCTCTGCAGAACCCACGTAGGATCCAAGTACAGAAGTCGTCGCTGCCGAACCCACGTAGGATCCAAGTACAGTAATCATCGTTGCCGAACCCACGTAGGATCCAACTACAGTCGTCATCACTGCCGAACCCATGGAGGATCTAAGTACAGTCGTCCTCACTGCCGAACCCACATAGGATCCAAGTACAGTCGTCTTCGTCGTCGAACCCATGGAGGATCCCAGCACGGTAGTCGTCGCAGTCGCAGCCAACTCTAGGGTTCCTGCACACAGCGTACCCGATTCTGGGAGGGTCTGCTCCTCGAGTAAAGGGTTCGATACATCAACTGTCACAAAGTCCAGATTTGATGTATTCCAAAGTTCTGTCTCGTCAAAAGGAACTCAACGCAATAGACGGCGCGTCAATCGGACGCCCGGTCTGAGAGATATTGGCATTTTCATTCTAGGGGCCCAGTTGGAAATATGCTCGTTCCAAACCCGACCGTTTTACCAAGGTTGTCCAAAACTCACTTAGAGTATCGTAAAAGGACCGCCTCGTCGATAGGGTCCCAGTGTCGAAGACGGCGCGTCGATCGAACGCGTGGTCTTTAAGTTATTCACGTTTAAGTGAATAACAGGCCCGACCCGGTAAGCCCAATGGGCTGGCGGGTCGGGTCACCCAGTTTTTTTTTTGCGGGTCTGTCCCGGTAGGGGTCTCAGACCGGCCTGAAGGTTCGCGCGGTCTATACTGAGGGGCGCGACTCGGCCCGAAGAGAGCGCGGCCCATCCCGAAGAGGCGCTGCCCGGCCCGGCGCGGCGCGGTGCGGCACGGCTGGATACGGCCCAAAGGCCGAGCGATTCAAGGGGGCACGGCCCCCCGGCTGTCCGAACCGGAGGCACCTTATGGCACCGCCCTCCCAAACCGGCCAACTAGGCTGACCATCCTTCTGGCGCAAGCGGCCCGCATGGGCAGGCCGCATGTTTCTTCAGCGCGACGCCCTCCTGGTGTCGCGGCTCTCCTTCGCCCGGTCGGCTGATGGGCCGGCTGGTTCTTCCGCCGAAGCGGCTCGCGAAGCGGGCCGTGGTTCCTCCTGCACATCCGGCACGTCGGTGCCGACTTCCTTCGCCGTGTTCCTGGCACGGCACGACGGCGTCGTGCCTCCTCCGCCTTCGGTTGTCGATTCAAAATAAGACAGGAAATGACGGAGGGTCGTCGGGCCGTGTTTGTTCGGCCCGCGCCCTCCGCGTTAGGCGGTAACAATCGGCCAAGGTATTCACTTGAATACAATGAGAACGAGGGAGTAATTTATTTAATATAAATTAATCAAACCCCCTACCTCAAAAATTGATGTTGTATGTCGGACGCCGCGGAAGACAGCGTCGCGGGGTGAGGTTTTGTAGACGACGTCGGTGTGCGTCGTCATTCTTCGTAGAACCGGCGTTCTTCGTTGAAGAGACGTCGTTCTTCGTTGAGAGAGGATTTATCTTCTTCTTCACGCAAGAGTTCTCTCAAATCTTCCCCAACCAAACGTGTGCCAAAATAAAATAATAGGCTCAACTATTATTTTATTAACACAAGCAATTATAATTTCAAAATTCAAACCACTCCATTAATTAATTGAAGAGGGTGAATTCTTTAATTATCATGTGTTGGCATGAATTAAAGAGGGAGAGTGAGGGAGAGGAAGAGTCCACATTTAAGAGGAGTTTACAAATTAATGAAGGGGGTTTAAGGGGGTTTGGGGAAAATGAAAGGTTGGGGCTCGTGTGGGTCCCACCTCTCATATATCCACGCATGGGAAGTTGGGTGGATGTGGGCTCTACCAACAACTTCCCATGGGAGGAGTTAACCTCCTTAGATATAAAATAAAATTGTTCCAATAATTTTATTTATTTCTTAATTAAACCTCAATAATTAACTTCTCCTCCCGTGCAAACACAACTATGGTAAAGGTCCCCTTAAGCAATTACCGGCATTACAAGTTCGTCGGTGCCCTTGGATTTCAATTCCGAGCACCGGTTCAAAAGATAGAAAAACCCGCTCGTTCGTTTACTGAACGTACCCGAGCTAAACTTCATAAATTGATTCCGGGCACACCGGGCCTCGGAATCAAGTGCCGTCAGAAGTCATGGACTCGTAAAATTCCAAAGTATTTAAGAAAAAAAATTCCTTGAAATTTATAGGTCTTTACAATGCACATCTTTAAAAGGGAAAAAATTATCATTTCCCCCACCGACCTTAAATGGGGTTTTACCCCATTTCCACCCTCACTTCTCCCAACAACTCTCTCACACACCTTCCTCCTTCCTCCTTCCATGTGTGATTCTCCATCGTTATTAGTATGAATTGAGCATTGTCAGATGCATTGGAAGCCTATTGGTAATTATATGACTCCTCTTACCTCTTTTCTCAGATTTTATTCTTACTTTTTGTGTGATCGTTGTGTGAGCTAATATAACATGTTTTTAGGGTGGTCATTTAGTTCTTCATTTTTTCTCGTTTCGGCTCAAATCAAAGGTTGTTATTGGGCGAGTGAAACTTTATAAGCATGGGGTATGTGATCTTCATGTTTTTTCCTCAAAGCCTTGTTGTTTATAAAATGTGTCGTTGTGCCGCTTGCTACATTTTCTATGAGTCACTCCTGAAATGTGTCGCTCTTTAATTTAATCATCTACACAATTACTTTTATCCTTAATGGGACCCATTGACATTGTTTGAGGTTAGGACCTCAACATGAACCACCCCTTGGGTGAGTCCTGTTATATTTCCTTGATGAAAAATGTGCGTAATGAACCAAAACATCGCTTGACATGTTTTGCCCGACTCTTAAAAAGGGAAGTGATTAATTTAGGCTAAATGAATTGTTAAATTGCAAGGAATTACACTTAGCTCATACCAAATTTATTAAATGTGATGATTGACTCCTTTTCTCTTGTAGGTGAAATGATAAATAGAATGGAATGAATTTGTTAGGTGGGTTGGATGAACCCCCTTAGTCCTTAATCATTTACTTTATGTTTGACTATTATGATGGACCGACTTAAGTGGATCAATTGATTGTATTATGGCATGTATACTTACATGGCCCTTCGGTCACATGTATGTGTTTTGTTTAATGAAATGATGAAAGTGATGGTTGATCGTAAAGCGAGATAGATCTATCTCTTGGCCTATGTTTAAGTATTAAATGCAATACTTGGTTATTACTGTTAGACCTTGGTTAGGGGTGTTGGGCGTGATGTTTCACACCCCCTTGGTTCAGGATGATGGACATGATGATCCTTGTCATTTATTGGGAGGTTGGACATGACACTCCCCACCATTCCTTAAGAATTGTTGGACATGACGCTTCGTGCTCCATTGGTTAAGATGTTGGACATGATGCTCCACATCATTGATTGAGATCATCGGAGATGACATTTTGTATCCTCGGTTCGGATGTTTGGGCTGATACCCCCTTATTTTAAAATGTGAGACCCTTATATATGGTTGAGATTTGTTACCTTGAGATTACCTAGAGCATGTACTCAAACTCATTTGATATCACTAGAATGGAATGCTAGGAGTTCACCTCCTGGTTTACACTCAGACCCATGGGGCAAGATTGCTTCATTATTACGAGTTGGCTCAACCACCTACGGTCTAGGATGCCTTGGTTTCACGTTGGATCATATTATTATGCTTTTATGACCTTGACTATGCTCCTTGGTTCCTTTACCGATTAAAGGTCATCTGTTCAGAGGCATCTGGATTAGGTCGAAGTAGGTATCGTTGGTTGGACATCCATGAGGAACCCGAGCCCGACTTAGTTTGCATTTATTTATTATTATACCAGCACACTGCTTCATTTAATATTCACAAACTGAATTTGCATTAGAGACTGTTGGTGGTGACCTACTGAGTTTTACTCACTCTCTTTGAGCCTTCTATTTGATTATATTTCTATAAAACAGTGCACATCTCTATTTAAGATGTTGGGAGAAATATTGACTTGAGTTTAGTCAATGCGAGAGATGCGCAAGTAGTTGGCATAGGAACTACTCTGACATGTCTTCTGACTGCAAGTTAGGACTTGACTTGTGCTTCTTTGCTGATTGTATTTTCTGGGTCAGAACTTGACATGAGAGTAGCAGTTGAGCATTTACTCGGGCTGCCTTTTGGAGTTTGAGACTTTTATTTATTCATTCTTCTGTCAGTCTAGCTTTGTTGTATGTTTTACCTGCTGCATGATGATTGTCTTGTATTTATGGCTTAGCATGTTCATGCATGGTTGGTTTTATTGGCATTTGTCAGGTTACGCAGTTATTATTATCTTATGTTGTTATTCCATTTATTTATTTCCTCCACTGTATTTGGTACTAATCCGGAGGATATAGTCTCCTCACTGTATCTCCATTAGACTCTCGCTGCTAGTCGACAACCTCTCGCATATGGCGAGCCGCGTTTGAGGCCTTATCATCAACCAGTTCGATTGTTATTTATAGAGTGAAATGGGTTGGGATGACATATACAACTTATTTACGCCACCCTCTCTCACTTTCAATGCGAGCCTCCACACATATTTATTTAACAAAAAAATATATCTAAAGCATCGTGAGGATGCCGTAAAAAACTAAACACCATTTCACACAACATAAGTATTGCGAGAATAATATATTTAAAAATTCTCCCTGAAAATTCAATGCCAAAGATGTTTACATTCTTCCTAAAAATTCATTAATGTCACTCTATTGGATGACCGCAATATGTTTAGTATTTCTTATTAATTGATCCCTATACAACAAAGTACACTAGTTCTATTGAAAACGAGCCCATGAGAACATTAAACCATATTAGATTTTCATGGAAAATATAAAAAACTAGCAAATGTTAGGAGTGGTATCACCTTCACATAAGGGAAATAGATTTAAAAACAATGTTTCATTCCATTTATTCTTATAAGGTCTCAAAAGTGAGTTGATCTTGATGTTTGCATAAACCTAGTTTCCTAAAAAAAAAAAAAACCCTGACTAGTGAAGACCACACATAAAAAAATGGAAAACAAAGATTTATTCACCAACCTCAACCTATACTTGATAGACATGCCATGATAAATAAAAATATTATATATGAAAAGTCTATCCCACCCAACTAAATAAAAAACTATCACTAAAATTATTTCAACTGTGTTCTCCCGATCCCTTTTTCTTTCCGCCATGGCCAGGCCTCAGCTGAACCAGGTTGTTCTCTCTCCCGTTCTTGCGCCCGGCCTTTTTATATTCGCGTCACTACACTGATCCCGAGCTGGCTTTCCAATAGTCTTCAATTCAATCCATCGATTCATAATATTTTTCATTCAAAATCGATTTTCATTTTCATAAGGCTACCGCGATGATGTTCTGAATGATCATTATCTCGAACTATTCTTTGACACTTTGTTGAAACTCAATCAGGTTTCGCTGAGGGGAGCGAGTGCGAAGGAAATTACAAGGGAAGCTCTTCTTGAAAAGGTCTCCCAGGAAAGGGCGCTTCGGAACTACGCAAAACGTGCTTCCAGTGCTGCGCTTTATATCCAGGTGCCTTTGTTTTCTCTCGTCACAAATTACTGTTGCTACTTAGGCTATATTGGAATGGAAAGGTCTCCTCTGCTAGCTGTTTCTTGTTAATATTTAACCGTTATCATTCTACCGAGTGAAGCTGTTGGTGAACACTTATATTCAAACTGTCACATGTTATTTTTTTGAAGAAACCTGACTTTTATGTTAAGGATTGCGGGTGAAATCATTTGTTCGTCGCAGACAGAGCTACGATGATGTGTAGTAGATAGTCACTCGTGTTCTCTCCTCGTTATTCTTTAGAATATACTGATATTCGTATCTTTCACTTTTGCAATTCAACGATGCTTTTTTACTGGTCTCCCTGCTACATTTTAAAATGGCATGTTGAAATCTTCACTTTACCGAGGATGTCTTAGATTGAAAGTATCTTGGGATATCACAAATTGATGGAGATTTGCATGAATGAAGAGAAATAATGAAAAACAAAACTGAATATTACATCACTTCAGAAAACTCTGGAAAGATAAACTGGTTTATTTATGTTCACAGAGTGTTTGGAGGCGCAACCATGCAGCAAAGATGGCTGCTTTGCAGCTTCAAGAAGAGTGGTTGTGCTTAGTGGATTCATTTCCCTCTACGATGACAAGAACATGGATTTTCAGTTGTTTTTTGAGACCTTTTCTCTTTTTTATAACAATTTCGTCAACTAGACATCAGAAAGCTCTGCTCAGAGATGTCAAATGTATGCAGATTTGCTTTAAAACTCTACTGGACAGCATCAACTCAACTGGTATGCGATTCCTGGGCTTTTAGCATATTGGATTTTCCCCTGGTTCATTTTTTTCCCATCAATAGTAGCTGATTTTGCTAATTCTGCTTTTTTGCTAAGTTCTTTTAGATATTCTTGTAGAATGATAAAATGAGTGAACCCGAATCCCCAAGGTGTTCTCTCTAAAGGAGCCCTTGAGGTTCTTTTATAACAAATAATTAAGACCACACCGGACCTCAAGTCCGATGTGGGATGCAGACTCCAACACCCCCCCTCAAGCTAGGTGTACCTAGCTTAGACACATAAAGAAAAGAGACCAAACCAAACCAATGAAAACAAAACAATCAACAGACTGCAAACACTCCCCCTTAAGCTGGACATACCCAGCTTGATGACAAAACAAGACGAAATAAAAAGAAACATGCGACGATCGCAACTCCCCCTCAAGTTCGCAGCTCCCCCTCAGGATGATGGATGAATGATGTCGCAGGTGCAGCAAAAGAACCAAACAGACTGGGCCGGTTGACGGGGCGCCAGGAAATCCGCACTAGTGGGGCCAGACGATGATACGCCGGGAAAACCACACTAGCACCGGGAAAGCGGCACTTGCTGGGCCGGCGACGGGAGGCGGAGATTCCGCAGGATCGTTGCGGGATCTCGCGACGCCAAAAAGGGGTCAGTCTGAGGCGGTTGAGGTGCTGCGCCACGGTGGAGGATGCGCGAGGGCGTGCCGGCAGACAAGGAGGTGGCTGCTGGAAGACGTTGGGAGATGGCGACGACGGGAGGCAGGGATTCCGCAGGAGGTGCCGACGAGGAGGTGCAGGAAGGCCGACATGCATGAGTGGCGCAGAGAATTTGCCAAGAAGAGCGTCGGCGGGCGAGAGCCGCGTACGGGAGCCGCCTGGAGATGCGGGAGCTGCTGGAGGCGTGACGAGGCAGAGCGAAGTCGTCCGCGCCGATCGCCTGGAGTGCAGGGCCAGTCGTCCGCCTGGAGTGCAGCGGGAGGGCCGTTGTATGCAGCCGCGACAGGTGGCGGGAAGGGCGGGAGTTGGGTGGCCGCGACAGGAGGAGGAGGACCCGCAACACAGAGAGGCGGAGGGCCGACGGTAGCCTGGAAGCAGCGTCGAACAGAAGGGCGGTTCGTGCGTAGCGGGAGAGGCGGGAGGCGACAATTCTGCTCGCCTGGAGATGCGGGAGCGGGTGCCGGTAGTTGTGGGGAACCGGAAAGACCGTCGGGTAGGGCGGGATTGACGGAGGAGGTGGGGCCGGGTGTCGCTGGGAGGTCGCAGGAGAGACGACGGTGGGGAGAGAGCAGTGCCTGGGTTGAGGGAGGCGGCGCTGGAAGCCGTCGAACGCAGAGGAAGGGCCTCTTGGAGTCCGTCGCGCGGGAGCGGTGCAAGAGGGCTGTTGCGCAAGGGGGGGCGGGGCGATGGGAACAAACCGCGTTGCATGGGATCGGGCGTCCGGACGACGAGGTGCGCGCTGGAGGGTCGTCGGGATCGGGACGCCGGGAGTCGCGCAGACAGCGGGAGGAGGGCGACGGGACGCATCACGCTGGATGTAATGGGGAGGGGGAGACGCCGTCGGGGAGGAATTCCTCTCGGGATCGCCGGGAGGGAGTTGGCCTGGTCCGTCGTGCGCGCAGAGGCGGGAAGGGGACTCCGGGGAAGGAGGTGCCGGCAGGGGGAGATCCGCCGAACAGAGGCCGGCTGGGAGAGATCTGCCGGCTGGGAGGGATAGCCGGCAGGGGGGGCGGCGGTAATACCTATGGCTTGCTGGCCATGGAGGCCGCCGCCTGTTGTGGTTCACTGACCACGAAGGGAGATAAATGGAGGAGAAAAACGGTCTTTATTTCACCAGAACAAAGGTTACAAAAATGACCCCTCCCACACCTCCCTTTCTTCTCTCACATGGAGCTCTCAAGGCTCTCTAAAATGAGCTCTCTCTTGGCTCGAACTACTTATGTTTTGGAGCTCCCTTGGCTCTCCTTAAATAGCCATGGTGGGAGGTGTCAAGTTTGACACAACTCCCACCAATCCCCACCTACCATGGTGGGTGGAGTTGGTACACCAGCCACCTACCAAGGCAGCTGGAAAAACTCCATCAATTCTCCCCCTCCAGCTGCAATCCGCTGGAGCATCTGCAAAGATCCAGCTTCTCTCGAGCAACCACCTTTGTCAACATATCTGCCGGGTTCTCCTTCGTGTGGATCTTCACAAGTCGCAGCAGTTGTCGATCCATCACTTCGCGTATCCAATGGTAGCGAATGTCGATGTGCTTCGTCCGAGAATGATATATGGAGTTCTTGCTCAAGTCTAAAGCACTTTGACTATCACAATGAACCCTGTATTCCTTCTGACTGAATCCCAGCTCCTGGAGAAAACGCTTTAGCCACAACATTTCCTTGCCAGCTTCCGAAGCAGCAATGTACTCTGCTTCCGTCGTGGATAAAGCGACACACTTCTGCAACCTTGATTGCCATGATACAGCTCCTCCTGCAAAAGTATAGATGTATCCTGATGTAGACTTCCTGCTATCAGGATCTCCGGCCATATCTGCATCTGTATAGCCCTCCAAGAGTGGTTCAGCTCCCCCGTAGCACAAACATAACTTTGAGGTACTTTTAAGATACCTCAAAATCCACTTGACTGCATCCCAGTGCTGCTTCCCAGGATTGGAGAGAAATCGGCTCACGATTGCCACTGCATGGGCAATGTCTGGTCTCGTACTCACCATAGCATACATCAAGCTTCCAACTGCTGAGGAGTATGGTATCGTCTCCATCGCCTCGATTTCTTCCTTGGACGATGGGCATGAACTCTTGCTCAACTTCAAATGAGCAGGAAGAGGAATGCTCACTGGTTTGGCTTTGTCCATGTTGAAACGTTTCAGAACACGTTCAACATATTTCTCCTGAGATAGCCATAACAGCCTCCTCTTTCTGTCACGAATGATCTGCATCCCCAAAATCTGTTGAGCTGCACCCAAGTCTTTCATATCTAAAGACTTGGATAACTCCTTCTTTAACTGGCTAATCTTCACTGCATCCTTCCCAATGATCAACATGTCATCGACATAAAGTAGAAGTGCAACAAAGTTACCATCCTGAAATCTCTGGATGTAAACACACTGGTCTGCTTGTGTCCGCTTGTAGCCATGACTCACCATGAATGAGTCAAACTTCTTGTACCACTGCCTGGGAGCCTGTTTCAATCCGTACAGACTCTTCTTCAATTTGCAGACGAGGTTTTCTTGTCCAGAAACCTCAAAACTTTCAGGCTGCTTCATATAGATCTCTTCAGAGAGGTCACCGTGAAGAAAAGCTGTCTTCACGTCCATCTGTTCAAGCTCCAAGTCCAAGCTAGCCACCAATCTGAAAATGACTCGGATTGAAGCCATCTTCACCACGGGTGAAAAAATCTCATCAAAGTCGACTCCTTTCTTCTGAAGAAATCCCTTGACAACTAACCGAGCTTTGTGCTTGACCTCCCTTTTGCTTCCATCCTTCTTCAACCTGAACACCCATTTGTTCGTTAGTGCCTTCTTACCTTTGGGTAGTTCCACCAAATCGTATGTCTGGTTTTTCGTCAAAGACTCCATCTCATCCTCCATTGCATGAAGCCACTTGAGTTTTTCAGGATGAGATACCGCTTCCTGGTATCCTTCTGGCTCCCCCTCATCAGTCAGCAACAGGTACTCTGAATCTGAATATTTTGTTGACGGAATCCTTCCTCGTGAAGATCTTCGAACCTGTGAAATGTTAGGTTCGGGAGGCACAACATCAACTAGCTCCTGTGATGGTTCAGCAACTTCTTGTGGAGAGGATTGAGTCTCCCCCTGCTCAATATCCTCTTCCACTGCCTCCTGGTCCGCTGCCGATGAGTCTTCTTGCACCTCCTCCTCTTCATTGATAGGTGGTGCTCGTACCGGTGTTGGATCATGAATTGATTACTCAACACCTTCCCTTCGAGTCATTCTAGGATTTTGAATGTCCTCGATCGTCTGGTTTTCATGGAACACTACATCTCTACTTCTGATCACCTTCTTCTCCTTCGGGTCCCAAAGCTTGTATCCGAACTCCTCATCTCCATAGCCGATGAAGATGCATGGAGTAGATCTCCCGTCTAGCTTCTTCCTGAGCTCCTTGGATACATGTGCAAATGCCAACATCCAAATACTCGTAAATGAGAGTAAGAGGGATGTTTACCAGACCATCTCTTTTGTGGAATATCAAAATTCAGCGGGACTGACGGTGATCGGTTGATGAGGTAGCAGGAAACCTGAACAGCTTCTCCCCAGAATGGCTTAGGGAGCTTTGCCAAACTCATCATGCTTCTGACCTTCTCCATGATGGTTCTGTTCATCCTTTCTGCAACTCCGTTGTGTTGTGGGCTGCATGGGACCGTCCTCTCATGTCGAATGCCATGACTCCTGAAATAGGCATTGAAATCCCTGGATGTGTACTCTCCTCCATTGTCTGAACGAAGACACTTCAGCTTCCTTCCAGTTTCACGCTCCACCATGGCGTGGAACATCTTGAAGTATTCCAGTACTTGGTCCTTCGCCCGCAAGAAAAACACCCACACCCTTCAAGATGCATCATCAATAAAGGATAAGAAATATTTGTTACCTCACAGAGAATCCACCTCCATGGGTCCGCATACATCAGAGTGCACCAGATCCAACAACTCTGATCTCCGTGATGAAGCAGTATTGAATGAAACTCTATGCTGCTTCCCATACAAGCAGTATTTACAAGGATCAAGTGATGCATCCTTGTCAATACTGATGTACTTCTTCTTTGTTAGGGTAGATAACCCCTTTTCACTCATGTGGCCGAGCCTTCTATGCCACATATTGGATGTCTCTCCTTCCACCGTGTTGAGGCTGTCAGCACATATCTTCACATGAGTTTTGTACAACGTACCGCATATGTGTCCTCGGGCGATGACGATGACTCCTTTTGTCATCTTCCATGCTCCATTGCTGAAGATGTTTTCATAGCCCTGCCGATCAAAAGCTATCCCTGATAACAGGTTGAGACGAAGGCTTGGAACATGTCGAACATCCTTCAGGGTGATTGTGTATCCAACGCTCGTCTTGACTTGGATATCACCCATGCCAACAATATCCGCCGAACTGGTATTTCCCATCTTGACTGCACCAAAGTCACCAGCTTGATAAGTCAAGAAATACTCACGATGCGGAGTGACGTGGTACGATGCTGCAGTATCGACCACCCATTCTGTGTCCTGACTTGATGTATGAAAGCATGTCTCTTCTTCATCTTTGGAGCAAAGTACAACTTCTCCGGTGACGCTCACATGCGCGTCTTCATTTCTTCTTTGCTGGTTGTTACTTTGACCCTTTTCTTGTAACAAATTTCGGCAGTTCTTCTTCATGTGTCCCTCCATGCCACAATGGTAGCATTTGTATGTTGGCCTCCTGCCATCTGTGGATCTTCCTCTATTTTTGCTTCGACCTCTGGTTCCCGCCCCTCGACTTCCTCCTTGTTGTCTCCCTCGCTTCTCCAGGACGAGTGCTTGTGTCTGGTTGTAACTTGCGTCCTTCCTTCGGGCCTCCTCGCTGAACAATGCATCTTTTACCATCGTCATGGTAAGTTTGCCACCGGGCGCCGAATTGCTGAGTGAGACAACAAGCGTATCCCAGCTATCGGGAAGTGTGCAGAGTAGGTGGTTCGCCTGATCTTCATTTGTCAGAGTCTTACCTGCAGCAACCAATTGATTCACTAGGCTTTGGAACTCACTAGTATGCTCGGCTATAGAGCTTCCACTCGGTAGTCGAAGATTCATCAACCGCTTCAACAAGAGGATCTTGTTTCGAGCGGTCTTTGATTGGTATGTATCTCCAACTTCATCCAAAGTTCGTACGCATCAGTCTCTTGTGCAACATGGTGGTAGATACCGTGATCGATCCATTGGTGGATTTGACCGATCGTCATTTTGTTCTTTTTCTTCCACTCTGTTTCCTTAGTGGCATCGGGGTTGACTCCCTCATTCTCAATGGGGTCAAAAAGATCTTTTGCATTGAGGAGATCTTCCATTCGAGACTTCCAAATGGAGTAGTTGGAAGAAGTCAACATAATCATCCCTCCCGTGGATGATCCCTCCATTGAATTTCAACTCTGTAAAAATGGGTACAGAATCTGGAAAAATGGAGCTCACTGTTGCGTCCGGAACAGTCGAAAATGGTGGAATCGACTCCTGGATCGTCAAAAACGGACACCGATTGGTCAAGATATGACCAAATCAGTATCAACGGTCGAGATCGATCGATGACGTGGCGATGACGTGGCGTGCCGGAGCTGCTGCCGGAAAAATTGCCGGAAAGGTTGACGGCGCCGGAACAGTGTCTTCTTCTCCGGCAAGGGGTATTGTTCACCCGAAAGTTTGACCAAACTTTGACCGAGCTTAGAGACCTCGTTTTAGCTCCGTTTTCGACGCCGCTTGCGTCGTTGGAATCGTCTCGACACGAGCTTTCAGAATCTGGATTCAAAACACGATTCCAGGCAACATGAATTTTCCAGTCACCGGAAAAACTCAACTGCTGACCACCGTTTCGCCGGAACCTCGCTCTGATACCACTTGTTGTGGTTCACTGACCACGAAGGGAGATAAATGGAGGAGAAAAACGGACTTTATTTCACCAGAACAAAGGTTACAAAAATGACCCCTCCCACACCTCCCTTTCTTCTCTCACATGGAGCTCTCAAGGCTCTCTAAAATGAGCTCTCTCTTGGCTCGAACTACTTATGTTTTGGAGCTCCCTTGGCTCTCCTTAAATAGCCATGGTGGGAGGTGTCAGGTTTGACACAACTCCCACCAATCCCCACCAATCCCCACCTACCATGGTGGGTGGAGTTGGTACACCAGCCACCTACCAAGGCAGCTGGAAAAACTCTATCACCGCCCCCCAACCGGGAGAAACCCTAGAGGCTGACGGGAAAAAAGAAAAAAAACGGGAGGAGGGTTCGGGATTAATTTCCCTCTGATATCATGTAGAATGATAAAATGAGTGGACCTGAATCCCCAAGGCGTTCTCTCTAAAGGAGCCCTTGAAGTTCTTTTATAACAAATAATTAAGACCGCACCGGACCTCAAGTCCGATGTGGGATGCAGACTCCAACAATTCTTTTTGTTGGAATAACCGAAGCTTCTTGCTACTATTCAATGGGCCTTTATTATTTAGGTTACAGAGCCGACATGTTCTCCCGCAACTCACTGCCACTCTTTTTTATCAGAGAAGACATGTCCTATCTCTTTTCATTCTCGATCCATAACAGTGAAAATTTTCTTTAAACATTCATTAGACTTGTTGCACTTGTAAGTCTTTAGATTCTTCTTTGCCAGCACTCTGTATGCCATTCACAGTCTGTTGTTATAAGGAGCTTTTAGGCTGGTGCTGAAAATATAGCGAGCTAGCTGAAACCTTGGATTGGATTAACTCTTACAGTAGAGGTCATAGTAGAAAAGTGTGACTCCAAAATTTTCTAATATCATGTTAGCTTTATATTTATGTGCAAACATAGAACCGTAAGTGTTATGAGTGCCTACAGTCTGGAGAAAAAGTCATCAATTGGATCCATTTTGGTTTTGTTAGGAGAAAATAAAGAATGAATATGTTATTGATAATGTTAGGGTCCACATGAATATATAGGTCAGCAGTGTTAACCCTCCCATCACCAACCATACATTTAACTGTAGCCAGAGGTGGAGAGAGATTCTAGTTTTTTTACTACTTTACTGAAAAGTTGGACTAATTGTTTTCCGACTACTTTACTCAAAAAATGGAGAGTGAGAGATTCTAGTTTTCTGACTACTATACTAAAAAAATGGACTAATTGTTGAGAAGATTGATGCAGTTAGATGCTTAAATGACATTGGTCATTTATTTGGATTGTATAACTCGAGTTATGGTGAAATTGGTTTCATCTCATGAATAGAAAATGCATGCTCCACATATGTTTTTGTTTTGTAGCTTCATTTTGGGTCACAAGGCTTCTTTTTTATCTGTTATAAGTTCCCTTTCTAATTGTGATTTTCTTTGATAAGGCTTTTTTGTCAATTCAAACAACAACAACAAACAAGCCTTAAACTCAATTAAATGGGGTCAGCTACATGGATAAAACGTCACCAATGAGCTCTATTGAAGACCTTATTTTCATTGAAACTATTTAGAATAAGATCATTTTGAATGATTTGTTTAAGGGTCCTTTTAGGTGTACCTCTACTTCTTTGTTTATTCAAAATGAAAAAAAAGAATTTTATGAATATTATCCATGTATCTTATATAAACTTGGAGCGCCACTGTTAAAAAGTGGTTGTAAAAAATGTTGGGAAGTTGTCAAGTATTGATGTATGATCCTGTCACAAAAAGCACACTTAACTATGAAACCTGCCTCGATTATGCATGCATGGAATTATGAATGATGGTTAAAGTTGTCTCTTTAGGCGTCCTTTTGTGGCATATTTTTTTGGGGCACAGGCAGCAGGACTGTGTTTCTTAAATCAAGTATCATTTTGAATGATTTGTTTAAGGGTCCTTTTAGGTGTACCTCTACTTCTTTGTTTATTCAAAATGAAAAAAAAAAGAATTTTATGCATATTATCCATGTATCATATATAAACTTGGAGCGCCACTGTTAAAAAGTGGTTGTAAAAAATGTTGGGAAGTTGTTAAGTATTGATGTATGATCCTGTCACAAAAAGCACACTTAACTATGAAACCTTGCCTCCTTACCTCAAAGTGAGGCGGAGACATTCTTTTATAATGAATGAAAAGGACTACATCAGACCACAAGTCCGATGTGGGATACAGACTCCAACACTCCCCCTCAAGCTAGGTGTACCTAGCTTGGACACATAATGAAAAGAAAGCAACAAAAAAACAAGATGCTAACACTCCCCCTCATGCTGGACATGCCCAACTTGATGACAAATACAAGACAAAAACAGAAGAAACGAAAATAATAAAATTGTTGTTGATGCTGCTTCCCCTCAAGATGGTAATGTGATGCCGCTGAAAAAAAAAGGATGGGTCATCGCCGGAAAAGTGCGGGGCCGGACAACAGAGCGCCGGGAAATCCACACTGGCGGGTCGGTCATCAGAGCGTCGGGAAAATCCGCACTACGGGCCGGTCAGTCAGAGCGCCGGGAAATCCGCAATGTCGAGCCGATCGTCAAAGCGCCGAGAAATCCGCAAGAAGCACCGGCGATGGGATGCGGTGATTCCGCAGGAGGCGCCGGGCAAGGAGGCGGGAATTCCGCAGGAGGCACCGGGCAGAAAGGACCACATCGGACCACAAGTCCGATGTGGGATACAAACTCCAACAGAAACTATTTAGAATAAGATCATTTTGAATGATTTGTTTAAGGGTCCTTTTAGGTGTACCTCTACTTCTTTGTTTATTCAAAATGAAAAAAAAGAATTTTATGCATATTATCCATGTATCATATATAAACTTAGAGCGCCACTGTTAAAAAGTGGTTGTAAAAAATGTTGGGAAGTTGTCAAGTATTGATGTATGATCCTGTCACAAAAAGCACACTTAACTATGAAACCTGCCTCGATTATGCATGCATGGAATTATGAATGATAGTTAAAGTTGTCTCTTTAGGCGTCCTTTTGTGGCATATTTTTTTGGGGTACAGGCAGCAGGACTGTGTTTCTTAAATCAAGTATTACTACACAGGGAGACATCATGCTTTTCTTGTTATCTGGTTGTGTTGTAAAAGTCATATAATATAAACATCAAGTATGGTTCTAATGTTAATGCCGCAATAATATAAGAGTCTGATAGAGAACTTGCAGTGTTTTGTGACATTTTTAAAATTTATCCTATTGCTATTGGTTTTTACACCTGACTTACTCAATGACTGATTCATATTTTAAACCCTGCCATTCACCACCATTTTCTTCCTTTATACAGCTGATCTTTTGAACCATTGGTTTTTCTTGATGCTTAGATTCAGTGAAAAACTTTTGTCATCTTGCCGTGGGAACGCATGAAGAGAGGAAAATATGGTTTTTCCAAGCACAGAAGCTGATTGGCCTGTGCTTATTTATCCTTGCACATCATTATAATTCACGTGAAGGAAATCATGATATTGCCCTTGCCACCTCTCTGGGAATTCGCCTGGTCGTTGTATTAACTGATTTGAAAGGGTGGAAGAGCATTTCTGCTGAGGCTATGCCAGATGCAAGCATAGCTGTGATGGATTTGCTTTATTTTATTACAAGTAGACAATGTGCCCTATACAAATGCATTATGCATTATATTTGCAAACTTGATATTTCTTCTACATCTAATGTAAGTAATGTAGCTCAGCCTGATGATCAGTTCTTGATTACTGCAAGTGCAATAACCATAGCCTTACAGCCATTTCAAGTTGCAAACGTCGACATGAACAATCCTAGTTCCTTTGATTCACAGTGTGCTGCAGAACAGTACTCTGTGTTTATACTCACAATTCCTTGGCTCTCACTTCGCGTACCTTCAGTTCTGCTACCTGCTCTGAGGCACAAATCCATCCTGACACCTTGCTTCATGGCCTTAATGGTAAGACACACTGAATTTGAAGAAATGTCATTATTATTTTGATTGAAACCGTGTTGGTGTTTTCTTATACAATTATCTTTCTACGCTGTATCTCCCATGTTTTTTTTGTTTACATCAGCGTATCAGTGTGAGATTGCTCACCATTGAGTCTGTACTTGATTTGATTTCTTGTATGAAATTTGACTTTAGCATGCGATAGTGCATTTTGATTGCGTTTTATACCCGCATTTGGATTCTCATGTATAATTCTGGATATTTGAATTTGAATAGAATTTTCTTGTTTGAGACTAAAGGGTTGAATAGCTGTAAATTTTTAGTTCGGCATGCCTCTCATTTAGCAGTTGATGCCAATGAGTTCTGCTCACTCTGACCACATATTGAGGCCTTAGACATCCTCAATATGGTAGGGTCAGTCATGTTGGCTTTGTGAGTTTTTTCATCGATTAGAACCTTGTTGTTCTAGTGTATTTTTTTGAGAGGGACATCTCTATATCTGTACATGGGTTGGGCTGGGCTTTAATCTGTGAAACACACACACAGTTTGGCTGGAACCCGGTCTGACCTGTTTTTTTTTTCCTTCAAAAAAGGTCTGAAGCCCAGCTTGATTAAAAATTATCATGGCCCGAGCCTGGTCCAATGAAGACCTAAAATGAAAAAATAAAGCATGACTCTAATCCCAATTCTTTTTTTTTATATATAATATAAAGCCGATTTAAGCATAAATGTAGCATATTATATAATAATTGAGCAATTTGGGTTACAGGCATATTATAAAGCCGATTCATTTAATAAGCTACCTTTAGAATTTGGTTCATTTATATCTGGGTAAAGGGTATTTCTGAGTCCCACATCGGATTATTCCACCTTGTAATCCTTTTTATCTATCTATAAAAGAATGTTTCCACCTCACCTTGAGGTAAGGGGAATTCACCATCTACAATTATTTTGTTATTTCCATCCAGATATTTCATTTCAACCTAATTTATATACATGCATCTTAGAGTTTCTACAAGCCAATAACAAGAAACGTTAAGCTTCCCCAGGGGACAAGGAAACTGAAATGTTCTGCCTGTGATCAATTTATGGGTTTTTTAAAATTGAAAGTGCGTAAATATTTACGGAGATCAACTATAAACATTTCATCCTTGAAGCAGTTGACCTGAACAAGGAGAGGACCTCTAGAACCCCAATTGAAATAAAAAATTACGTCACCTATTAGCTGACCTAACATTTAATAACCCTACATCGTAACTTGGCAGTAAATATTAAATTTGGCCTAAATCCGAATATTTCAGTATTTTAACTAAAGTTACACGATGCCAAATATCATCTGACTAGCAAATACCCCTATAGAACAACAAGGTGGGCCTTAAAAGCCCAATATTCCATGTCATCTACAGCTGGCTGAATTGTGCTCAAATTGGAAGCTTATAGCTATATGCATTGTTTAATCTAAGGATCCTGGAATATAATAATTGCAGCCTTCTTAATGGATATGACTTTACCATGTAAGGCTTCTTTTGAAAACTTTTGTAGATATCGGAGGAGCTTAACTTCATTTTTTTCCTGTTTTGCCTTCCATAAAGGCATGCTCTGATTCACGATGCTTCTCATTATCCACTTTTCTTTTCTATGCCTCTATCCTGCTTATTGTATTTATTAGTTACATCTCTCATCCTTTTGTATGTGTTTTTTTCTTTTTCTTCTTCCATATTTTATTTGCATTATGGAAAAAGTGTAAAAGATTTCTTTCTTCATTGTACTTTGGCCAAATCATCTACCCCAGGACCCCTGCATTTGTTTCTTCAGCGGCATCTAGTCTTAATTTTTTTTTTCATTTCACCACAAATTGTAATTGCCTTTGTAGAAAGAACTCGGAATACTTTTTTTTAGATACAAATAACGAGATAAAAGACTTGAGATAGATATGAAATACAAAATTTAAACTAGACATATTCAAATAGACCAAACCTAGGTAGACCCATATCCTAATTATTTAAATACCCCATCACTCAAGCTGTAATGCACTCCAGCTTGCTACACTAATTCAAAGGACACCGGGATAAAAAAAGACACTCCTTGGAGATGATGCTGGCATTGTCACGAAAGACACCCTTTGATGAGTTGTATGGATGCCATGATTTTCTCAATCATCAAAGAAGGTGCCGGAATGGGCACAAAGAGGATGTCTGGAATAGTTCATTTGGAAAAGGATGCCTGAAATGGTTGTGCGTAGAAGAGGACTCCTGGAACGATCATCTGAAACGCTTGTTTGGAAGAGGACACCTAAAATAGCCGTCTGGAGTATGATGCAATATCTTCAATGACGCTGCGAAGAGACTGTGCAACATCACATATCAAACACAGAGATGCCTGACATAGGGTGCTTGGGCAGTGGCGGTAGCAGAGAGTGTGCGGCCGATAATGCCCGGGAAATGACAAAATGGTCCGACAAAGGAATCTCGCCTGAGAAGTAGATTTGACTGTCTCTACCCCTCGGATCTATTGCTGTTTGCCAGATTCAGTAGATAAGTCCAGTTAGATATCAAGAGGCCCTGCAGAGAGGCACTTGGAGCGCCCGGGCAACATGATCCAGTAGTGGGTGCACCTGGAGAGGGTGCTCCGGGGGTTGTGCCTCGACAGTTGTGTACCTCCTGGAGCTGGAGGAGGATGTTGGGCTGGGCACGCTGGTTGAGCTGCAGGGCTTTGGAGCTGGGTGTACGAAAAGGGGCATGTGCAAGGAAGAGGTGTGTGCCTGGCAGTAGGAGCTGGGTTGTTAAAAGAAGGCGCTGAAGGCTAGTGGAGGGGGAGATTCTCTAATTCTGTTTTGTATGGCCTTTGGCTTGGGCCGGAGAACTCTTTGGAAAGGGTCTCCCGAGTATTGTTTTCTCTCTATTTTTCACGATTCCTTCTCCCTCCTCCTTGTGTAACTCTGTTTCTACAACTGAAATCAATACAAAACAGTGTCGTTTGGGGTCCTTTGCTAAAGGTCTGTAACAAACACGAACTACCCCTACGGGTGTTTTCTCAGCTAGGCCATAAGCCAATAAGTAATACAAACCGCCCCTTCGGGTGTTTTCTCAGCCAAAACATAAATTAACAATTTCCATTTCAAAACCAAACCCAATTGCAATTTCCAATTTTCATCTCAAAAAGCCATTTCCAAATAACATTTCAAAATGCCATTTCCAAATACCAAATCCAAAACGCTAAACACACGTCGTCAAATCCATTCCACATTCCTCATTTAAAAAACCAAATTCAATTTACCATTTCCAATTTACCATTTCCAATTTTGTTTCCAAATACCATTTCTGAAATACCATTTTTTTTAAGAAGGTGGTGCCTCGGTCAAAGACCAAGACACAATTTATTAAATAGAAAGAAACTACATAAGTATGAAGGAGGAGATCTTATTACAATCTTTTTCATAAAGAGGGAGAAGATCAACCGGCAGATCATCCAGCCAAGTAATGCCCTGGTTGATTCCCTTATTGGCAAGATCGTCAGCAACCATGTTCGCTTCACGAAAGGCATGAGTGACAATGTATCTGATTTCTACAAGCGAAGCAAGGCAACTTATCCAACGGGTAGTAAGCGGCTAGGCAAGGTGCACCACACCATTCCAAATAGCTTGGACAATAGTGGTTGAATCACTTTCAATCCAAATGTTGTTCCAGCCCTTTTGTTTAACAAAGATAACAGCATGAATCACAGTGGAGCTTGCCAGAACACCTCAAAGATGTGTGCCTCAGATGTCTGTAGAGACCTTCAATCCTAAGGTGACGAAGGATCACAAAGTCTCCAACAATGTTGTCACAGTAAGCTTTTTGAATCGAGGCAGCATCTCTAATGGCAATGAGAATCCGCTTCCGACCTGCATTAAGATTGAATGAGCAGTTGTTGTGGATAATAGCATTTCTGTCATACCAGATCACATGGAGGAGCTCAGCAACAACGGTTAAGAAGAGATTCTTGATTTGCTGCGAAGTATCAAGCTCCACACAAGGTTTTAATTGGAAGCAAATAGGCTTAAGTAATAACCATCTGCAATCGAACATGTCAGTAATATAATTCCAAAGAGCTGAAGCCGTAACACAAGACAAAAATAGATGGTTAGTATCCTCTCTATGTTGGTGACAGAAGTGACACTTCGAGCAGAGTTGGATACCAAAAGACTGAAGACAAACCTCAGTAGGAATACGGTTGTGAGCAATACGCCAAACAAGATTGAGTCTTGAGGGTTTAATCCAAGGTTTGTCGAAGGGTTTCAACCAACAAAAGCTAGGATCTGAATTTGTGAAATTGTGGTTGTAAAAACTTTTTGAGTCAAGAACACCATTATGGGCAGACTCCCAAATAAGAAAATTGTCAGAGTTAGAAAAGGGATAATTATCAACAACATGCATGATGTTATCTGGAAAATTGAAATTACGAGATTGAATCACATCCTTTATAGTGCAGTTGATGTTTTCCAGAGGGGAATTAGGAGGTAACATGTATATAAGGGGGGCGCCAGTCCAGTTATCCCGCCAGAAATTCATGGAAGAATCCGCACTAACCATCCATCTAGAGTTATTCATGATGTTGGCAAAAGATTGTCTAATGGATGGCCAGATCGAAGAGTTGACATAGTTCAAATTGCCCTTCTTATGCTTCGTAAGGAATCTATTTTTAAGAAAAGCAATAGAATCAGAGTTCTTATTAAACAATCTCCAAGTGAGTCTGGCTTGAAGGGCTTCATTAAAAAGCTTGAGATTTTTGATGCCAAGACCACCCTTCTCAAGAGGTTTGCAACAGGTAGACCAGGGGATGGTAACTAGCTTCCTTTCAAGAATGCTGCCAGTCCAAACAAATTTTTTGATGTAAACATTAATTTTCTTAAGGTGACCGGTAGGCCATTTATAGACCATCAACGAGTAAACCATTTTAGAGACAATGGTAGATTTCACCAAACAGATCCCGCCAACCATGGAGAGGGATTTACCTTTCCAGGAGGACAGTTGATTGATAACATGGTCAACAACAACGTTGAAGTACATGGATTTAGGCCTTCCCCAAAAAATGGGAACTCCTAGGTAAGTGAAAGGGAAGGATCCTTCTTTGATGCCTAAGCTATTGATGATGCTACTTTTCCTAATGGGAGAAAATCTTTTTTCGAAAAAAACAAAAGATTTGTTCCAGCTAATAATAGATTGACTAGAGATCTCTTCGTAATGAGATAAGGTATTTTTTAAATTTTGAATATTTCTTTTGTCTCAATTTAAGAATAGGATTATGTCATCGGCATATAAGACATGCTTAGGAACATTTAGGTTTCTGGCCGCCTGAATGGGTTTGAGTTTATTTTGATCAACAAGGCGAGTGAGCAATCTGCTAAGATAATCTTCTGCAATAGCAAAAAGAATGGCAGATAAGGGATCTCCTTGCCTTACACCTTTGGTGCATTTAAAGTACCCTTTAGGGGATCCATTAACAAGGATGGAAATAGAGGCCGATTTAAATAAGGAGTTTATCCTACTTATAAAAGTATCATTGAAACCAAAACCCTGAAGAACTTTGAAAATGAAGCTCCAATCAATGGTATCAAAGGCTTTCCTGATATCAAGCTTAATAGCAATATTGCCTCCTCTGGAAACTTTATTTAGAGAATTGGTGCATTCTGAGGCAAGACAAATGCAGTCTTGTATGGATCTACCTTTAATAAAACCAAATTGATTCCAAGATATAATTTTATTACATATGGAAGAAAGTCTGTTGGCGAGAAGCTTAGTAATGATTTTGTAAAGAGAGTTAATGAGAGCGATAGGTCGGAAGAGATGAATTTCAGAGGCATTAGCCACTTTAGAAATTAAGGTAAGAAATTGAGCATTAAGGCCATGAGGGAGAACACTGTAGCACCCCCAGTTTGAGGTATGTAGCATTTGTTTATCCCTTTTTACGTGTTTAAAGTGTTTGGGATGAGTTGGGAAGAGGTTGAGAGAGTTTGAAATGATTTTGAATAAGTTTGGAGGCTTTTCTAAGGGCGCACTGTTTGAGCACGGTTGGGGGGAAACCGTGCGGGTTCTCCAGGAAACCGTGCAGGGGGAGGCAGTAGGCTTCGCACGGCCTGCACACGGTTTGCCAAATCGTGCGAGGCAACCGTGCAGACCCTTGCTCCCGAGGCAGTAGCGTGCGCACGGTTAGCGCACGGTTTGCCAAACCGTGCGGACTAACCGTTCGACCACTTAAAGTTGGGTTTTTTAAGTCCGGGCTCCCTCGGGCTTGACCTAAAACACTCCAAACTTCCTCCCACTCGAAGCTCACTCGGGTTTTTCGGCTCTCAAGGGTTGGAAGGGCTCTCCCACTCGTTTTGGAAGTGATTTGAAGATATTTCAAGGTGGTTTGAAGGTGGTTTCTCCCGGGTAAGTCTCTCCTCTTGGTTTCCTTTTGGTTTTCTCTAGATCCACTCTTCTCCCTTCTTTAGTTTTCTAGATCTACACTTGTTGTGTGTAGATCTAGGGTTGTGGTAGCCTTGGATGTTGATTTTAAGGCTTGTGAATGTTAAAGAAGGGGATCTAGAGAGGTTTCGGTGGTGCGTTCGCCGGATTTGAGGTGCGGTCGCTTGTGGGTCAACTTATCGGGAACCCTAAAGGTAGGTGGCTTCTCTCTCGACTCTACTTGGTTAGAGCTAATGGTTTTTGTTACAATTAATTTGGTTGGTTTGAAATTAATTGTGCTTTGGTGTGCGAATTTGGTTAGAAATCCCTCGGGTGATGTTTTGAGGATTTTTGGGAAAAAGTGGGTGTTGTGGTAAAATGCTATTGTTGTGGATTTTAAAATGGAGATTTTAAAATGGGCGACTGAGATTGATTTGTGAAAATAGTTGATGAAAAATGGTTTTCAATAAAAAATGTTTTATTGAAATGTTGTTTGGCATGAAAAATGATTTTCAATAAATGGGTGATTTATTGAAGTGGATTGACATGTAATGGAAATGGTTGATTGTATGTTGTTGTGGCCTTGGTGGGTTATATGCTTGGTTATGCCTTGTTGGAATGTGGTGTGGAAGTGGGCGGGAAGTACCACTATAATAAGGGGATGGTTAGTGGGCGAAAGAGCCACCATCAAAGGACAAGTAGGCGGGAAGTATCACTAGTTGTGAATGGGTGAAGCGGGTTGGACGGAAGCTCTGCCGTTTTGGTTGTTTTGTTGTGCATTGTTTTGTAAGATGGAAATTGTTGTGCTAATGTGTAAATGATGAAATGACTTATGGCATGTTTGTTTGGCTTTCCCTTGGGTGCTTGGTTTGGGTGAAATGACTTGGTAAGGATGTGTTTGGCTTATGGTAATGGCTGCACTTGTGATTATTTTATATAAACTATTTTATATAAATGTGCTAACGATTTTATCCTAGTGACGTGTGCAGGGAAGTCATTTGGGGAAAACCTACTGAGTTTTAGTACTCACCCCCTGCTTTGACACTGTGGTGTCTTTGCAGATGTCGTATACCGTGATGTGGGCAAAGATAAGGCATCACCCTCCTTTAGTGGCGCATTGTGATGTCTTGGTGGAGCTTGGAGTTTGGTGTGGAGTTGTGGTGGTGTCATGGCTCGTGGTGTTTCGTCGTTTAGTTTCCGCTTTGTACTTTGATGTTGTGTGGACATGTCTATTGAATGGTTTTGGGGTTGTATTGTGGAACAACTTGGTTGTCTTTTGGGAATACATTCTTGAATGTGGTATTGACTTGCATCATATAGTTTGTGGATGGTTTGGTTGGTTTTGTCTTCAGGGCAAATCGTTCCCCACTTTATTCTTGAAGCCCTCGACATTTATTGTCAGCCTTTGGCGTCTTGGGAACGTCACTTAAGGCCAAGTAACCCTCACCGCCTCCTCAAGCCAATGAGGTAGGGGCGGGGTGTTACAAGTGGTATCAGCTTGTTCGGTCCTTTGGAGTTGATTCTCGGATGTGGAGTTGACATTCGTTGTGGTATATTCCTTGAGTCGGGATGGTAGCAAGGCGTAGGAATGTCGGAACTTGGAATGTATAGCATAAAAGGATGTAGCTAACCCTTTTATGCTGAACTTCAAGTTACCAGGGAGTTGGGTACATAAGTGGTTGGAGATATAGGCATTGGATATCTCATCGTCGTGGGTGTAGCCAATGAGATGAGCATGACATGCATGGTAGAAATGACTTCCCTCTAGGATGCATATTTCATTGGGCATAATGATTTATGGGCTGAATTGAGAAATGGTTTTGCAAATGTGTGAAATTGTAATGTGAATAAATTTGGTATTTTGAAAATGGGTTGATTTTAAAACATGGTGGATCTTTCAAAATAGTGCAATATGGGAAATGTGAACTTGTGGAAAGCCTCGTTGTGATAGTGTTGTGTAATGTCATTTGAAATGGGAATTCTTGATGTCTACGGAAGTGAGACTCATGGTTGTTTGTTTTCTGTTTATAGAAATGACACCGGGTAGGCGTTGTAGAGACCAACCGGAAGTGGCCGATGAGAACGTGGTTGCACCTGAGCCTCAGGTGAACCAGCAGTTAGTGCAAAGTATAGTGCAAACTTTCCAAGCTGTGGAAAGTGGAAATAAAGTGGATGAACCAAGGCATGTGGATCACGCGGTTCAGTTTCAAAAGCAGAATCCACCCATCTTTAGGGGCGATTCAGAGCCAGAGAGGGCAAAAGCGTGGTTGAATAGAATGAACAAAATTTTCGAATTCTTGGGAACACTGGTAGAGTTAAAAGTGAAGTTGGCTACGTATATGTTGTAAGATCTTGCCCTTCAGTGGTGGGAGTTGGTAGTCCAGGCGGGGACGGACCAGGGTATGACGTGGGAAGGCTTTGAGGAATTGTTTAATAAACAATTCTACCCACATACGTTTAGAATTCAGCGCACAACTGATTTCTTCAGTCTGAAGCAAGAGCATATGTCTGTGACGGAGTATGCAACTAAGTTTATGAGTTTAGTGAGATTTGCACCCGAGGTGGCGGGTAGTACATCGTTGAAAGCTCGTATCTTCGAAGCTGGTTTGAGGCAGAACATTCGTTCCAAGATAGCGGTGCTGTGTATAGATGATTACACCGAGATGGTGAATAGAGCCTCGGTGGCTGAGCGGGATTTGTTGGGAGCTCCGGGCGAAGGAAGCGTGGTGGTACCCATGGGGGATAGTGGGAACTCTAACGCTGGGTTCAAGCGGAGGAGGGACACTTATTTCCAGGGCGGGGGTATGACACATAATCCGACGACAGGATCGGTGAATCTTCCTTCGAAGCCCCAGAGCAAACCAGGATGTTTTCAGTGTGGTTCTACGAGCCACATTAAGCGGGATTGTACGACACAACCTCGAGCATATCATAATTGCAAGCAGATGGAGCATCTGCAGCGTTATTGTCAGAATGCTCCAAGGCCGGGTGCGCGTGACACTTCCCAGGGATCGTAGACGTCGTATGCTTCAATGGGACGGGGGCATCAGCATACCCCTCGGCAGCAGAGTAAAGTGGGTCATGGTGATTCTCGGAATACCACGACGTCTCAACAGGGCAATAAAGAGCAGAGCGTGGCAAACAAACAGTTGTTTGGAGCTGAGCAGGTTGTGGTGGATGATCAGTCGGGACCATCCACAGTGCGAGGTACTATTCTTTTAAATTCTACCTTGATGCAAGTGCTGTTTGATACGGGTGCTTCACACTCTTTTATTGCTGCACATGTGGTTGATTTGCTGGGTTTGAGTGTAGAAATGATGCCTTCGGTTTTGAAACTTCAAACTCCTCTGGGTCGAAGAGAGTGTCGAGCCTTCTTGTGTAGAGCATGTTGTATCGTTGTGAGCGAGGTTGAGCTAATGTGGAATTTCTCAGTGCTTGAGATGGATGGGTATGATGTAATCCTGGGAATGGATTGGCTGGTGGCGTTTAAGGCCCACATCGACTGTAATGCGCGAATAATGGCTTTTACGACACACGATGGCGTTAGACACCTTTTTAGAGGAGAGAGGCATGAAAGACAGGGTGCAACGGGTTTGTTGGCACCAACAGTGGCCACGTTATCTATCAGTTGGCGGTGTTGTCGTTGGAATCGGTAGAGGGTGTTAAGCAAAGTGTTCTTTCGGTAGTAGTGGATCAGTTCATGGATGTTTTTCCCGAAGAATTCTATTGGTTACCTCCTGTAAGAGAAGTGTAATTTACGATTGATCTCCTTCCGGGGACCAGTCCTATCTCACCTCCGTCTTACCGAATGGCACCTACTGAATTGCGGGAATTGAAAGTCCAGTTGGAAGAGTTAGAAAACAAAGAGTTTATCCGGCCTAGCACGTCTCCGTGGGCAGCGCCGATGTTTGTGAAAAAGGCGGATGAAACTTTGAGCCTCTGTGTCGATTATCGTAGACTTAACCAAGTTACGATAAAGAACAGATATTCACTTCCACGAATTGATGATTTGTTCGACCAGTTGAGGGGAGCCCAGTGGTTCTCCAAGATCGACCTGAGGTCGGGATATCATCAATTGCGGGTGAGGAAGAGCAATATTCCTAAAACAACTTTCAGAAGTAGATATGACCATTATGAATATGTGGTTATGCCCTTTGGTCTAACGAATGTGCCAGCGGTGTTCATGGCATTGATGAATCAGATATTTCAGAGATATCTGGATTCATTTGTGGTGGTGTTTGTAGATGATATTCTGGTGTATTCAAAATCAAGGGTGGAGCATGAGCAACACTTGGCGATAGTGCTGGGGATCTTGAGGGATCATCGGTTGTATGCCAAATTGTCAAAGTGTGACTTTTGGATACAGGAAGTTTGTTTTCTTGGCTATGTGATTTCTGAAAAGAGTGTTTCAGTGGATCCGGAAAAGATAGAGGCTGTTATCTCGTGGCAACCGCCAAAGAATGTGTTTGAGGTACGGAGTTTCTTCGGTCTAGCCGGGTATTATCGGCGTTTTGTTCGTGTTTTTTCACGTTTGGCTTCACCGATGACAGCTTTGACAAGAATGTTTCATTCCAGTGGAATGAACAGTGTGTGTTTTGAAGAGTTAAAGGGTCGCCTTACATCAGCACCAATCTTGGTTTTGCCAGAACCAGGAAAAGGGTACGTGGTGTATTGCGATGCATCAGGATCAGGGTTGGGATGCGTTCTCATGCAAGGGAATCATGTGGTTGCGTATGGCTCACGACAGTTGATGGTCCATGAGAAGAACTACCCAACTCATGATTTGGAGTTGGCAGTAGTGGTCCATGCTTTGAAAGTGTGGCGTCATTATCTCTTCGGTGAGAAATTCACGGTATATACAGATTATAAGAGCTTGAAGCACATTTTCTCACAAAGGGATTTGAACTTGAGGCAAAAGAGATGGATATAATATCTCCAGATGTTTGATTTTGACTTAATGTACACACCGGGTAAGGGAAATTCGGTGGCGGATGCATTAAGTAGAAAATCATATGCCCAGGTGGTGAAACAGGCGTCGAACCAGTGACAATTGATGTCGGTTATAGTTGACATGCGGTTGGAATGTGAGGACCGGGGCGATAGAGCGGTCTTCTTTCCGGTTTTGTTGATTCCTGACTTGGTTGGCCTGGTTAAAGAGGCACAGATATCTGATTCTGAGTGTGTGACCATGAGGTCGAAACTCAATGGCGGGGAGACCATTGAGGGTTGGCAACTGAATGACGATTCAGTTTTGTGTTTTTGGAATCGGATGGTTGTACCAGTTGCTTGTCAGGAGGATCTTCTCAGGGTGTATCATCATTCCAGGTGGACTGTTCATCCTGGAATTCAGAAAATGTATAAAGCGTTAAAAGCGCAGTTTTGGTGGGCTGGTATGAAAAGAAGAGTGACTGAGTTTGTTTCGAGATGCTTGACTTGCCAGCAGGTCAAGGCAGAGCATCAGAGGCCAGCGAAAATGTTGCAGTCTTTACCAATCCCTGTTTGGAAGTGAGAGCAAATAGCGATGGATTTTGTCACAGGTCTCCCAAGAACGGTCAGAAAGCACGATGCCATTTGGGTGATAGTGGATCGACTAACGAAGTCGGCCCATTTCATTCCAATTCGTGAATCTCATATGGTGGAGGATCTGTCCAAAATCTATATCCGGGAGGTGGTAAAGAGGCATGGTGTTCCAGTTTTGATCGTATCCGATAGAGATCCGAGGTTTACATCTCGTTTCTGGAAATCCTTACAGCAAGCCCTTGGAACTAAGTTGATTTTGGTGGCTCGTGGGAGGAACACTTGTCGTTGGTTGAATTCTCGTACAATAACAGTTATCAGACATCTATATATATGGCTCCGTTTGAAGCGTTGTATGGGCGGCCGTGTCGTTCTCCACTATGTTGGGTGGAAACGGGTGAGTACTCGACGGTTGGACCGAGCCTTGTCCAGGAGACTACGGAGAAGATCAAGTTGATCGGGAAGAGAATAGAGACGGCTCCGAGTCGTCAGAAATCGTATGCGGATCATCGTCGACGGCCGTTGTCGTTCGAGGTGAGTAATCATGTTTTCTTGAGGATATCTCCTAGGTTGGGACATCGTTGGTTTGGGAAGCAGGGAAAGTTATCTCCGAGGTATATTGGACCTTTTGAGATTCTTGAGCGGGTTGGTGAGGTGACTTATTGTTTGACTTTGCCACCTAGGTTCAGTGCGGTGCACAATGTGTTTCATGTGTCGCCGTTGAAAAAGTATCAGCCGGATCGTGACAATGTGATTCGATGTGATCATGTTGAGTTAGAGCCGGATGCTTCGTTGGTGCACGTGCCAGTGCAGGTTGCGGATAGGCAAGAGAAAGTTTTTCGTGGTAAAAGCATCGGTTTAGTTCGGATTTTGTGGCAACATGGTCAGATTCAAGAGGAGACTTGGGAGCGGGAGAAAGAGATGGCCGAGCAATGGCCCGAGCTCTTTCGGCAAAGCGAGGGTCCTCTACTTTCCGAGGACGGAAAGTCCAATGGTGGGGAGAATGTAGCACCCCCGATTTGAGGTATGTAGCCTTTGTTTATGCCTTTTTATGTGTTTAAAGTGCTTGGGATGAGTTGGGAAGAGGTTGAGAGAGTTTGAAATGGTTTTGAATAAGTTTGGAGGCTTTTGTAAGGACGCACGGTTTGAGCACGGTTGGGGGGAAACCGTGCGGGTTCTCCAGGAAACCGTGCAGGGGGAGGCAGTAGGCTCCGCACGGCCTGCGCACGGTTTTCCAAACTGTGCGAGGCAACCGTGCGGACCCTTGCTCTCGAGGCAGTAGTGTGCGCACGGTTAGTGCACGGTTTGCCAAACCGTGTGGCCACTTAAAGTTGGGGTTTTTAAGTCTGGGCTCTCTCGGGCTTGACCTAAAACACTCCAAACTTCCTCCCACTCGAAGCTCACTCGGGTTTTTCGGCTCTCAAGGGTTGGAAGGGCTCTTCCACTCGTTTTGGAAGTGATTCGAAGTGGTTTGAAGGTGGTTTCTCCCGGGTAAGTCTCTCCTCTTGGTTTCCTTTTGGTTTTCTCTAGATCCACTCTTCTCCCTTCTTTAGTTTTCTAGATCTACACTTGTTGTGTGTAGATCTAGGGTTGTGGTAGCCTTGGATGTTGATTTTAAGGCTTGTGATGTTAGGGAAGGGGATCTAGAGAGGTTTCGGTGGTGCGTTCGCCGGATTTGAGGTGTGATCGCTTGTGGGTCAATTTCTCGGGAACTCTAAAGGTACGTGACTTCTCTCTCGACTCCACTTGGTTAGATTAATGGTTTTGGTTACAATTAATTTGGTTGGTTTGAAATTAATTGTGCTTTGGTGTGCGAATTTGGTTAGAAATCCCTCGGGTGATGTTTTGGGAATTTTTGGGAAAAAGTGGGTGTTGTGGTGAAATGATATTGTTGTGGATTTTAAAATGAAGATTTTAAAATGGGTGGCTGAGATTGATTTGTGAAAATAGTTGATGAAAAATGGTTTTCAATAAAAAATGTCTTGTTGAAATGTTGTTTGGCATGGAAAATGATTTTCAATAAATGGGTGATTTATTGAAATGGATTGACATGTAATGGAAATGGTTGATTGCATGTTGTTGTGGCCTTGGTGGGTTATATGCTTGGTTATGCCTTGTTGGAATGTGGTGTGGAAGTGGGCGGGAAGTACCACTATAATAAGGGGATGGTTAGTGGACGGAAGGACCACCATCAAAGGACAAGTGGGCGGTAAGTGCCACTAGTTGTGAATGGGTGAAGCGGGTTGGACGGAAGCTCCACCGTTTTGGTTGTTTTGTTGTGCATTGTTTTGTAAGATGGAAATTGTTGTGTTAATGTGTAAATGATGAAATGGCTTATGGCATGTTTGTTTGGCTTTCCCTTGGATGCTTGGTTTGGGTGAAATGGCTTGGTGAGGATGTGTTTGGCGTATGGTAATGGTTGCACTTGTGATTATTTTATATAAACTATTTTATATAAATGTGCTAACGGTTTTATCCTAGTGGCGTGTGTAGGGAAATTATTTGGGGAAAACCTACTGAGTTTTAGTACTCACCCCCTGTTTTGGCACTGTGGTGTCTTTGCAGATGTCGTATACCGTGATGTGGGCAAAGGTAAGGCATCACCCTCCTTTAGTGGCGCATTGTGATGTCTTGGTGGAGCTTGGAGCTTGGAGCTTGGAGTTTGATGTGGAGCTGTGGTGGTGTCATGGTCGTGGTGTTTCGTTGTTTAGTTTCCGCTTTGTACTCTGATATTGTGTGGACATGTCTATTGAATGGTTTTGGGGTTGTATTGTGGAACAACTTGGTTGTCTTTCGAGAATACATGCTTGAATGTGGTATTGACTTGCATCATATAGTTTGTGGATGGTTTGGTTGGTTTTGTCTTCAGGGAAAATCGTTCCCCACTTTATTCTTGAAGCCCTCGGCATTTATTGCCAGCCTTTGGCGTCTTGGGAACGTCCCTTAAGGCCAAGTAACCCTCACCGCCTCCTCAAGCCAATGAGGTAGGGGCGGGGTGTTACAAACACCATTAGAAAAAAAGGATTTGACAAGTTTACAAACATCAATGTGTATGGTTTCCCAGTATTGTTGAAAGAAACCATCGTTGAAACCATCGGGGCCTGGGGCACTATCAGGGTTGAGATTAAGGACAGTGTCTTTGATTTCATGGTCAAGAGGGATGCTCAAAAGAAAGAGATTGTCCTCTGCATTAACCATAACCGGAATGACCTTAGTGAGGATGTCTTTGTTGACATTTGGTCCATTGAAAATATTGTCAAAATAAGAGACCACATGATTAGCAATGGCCGCCTCAGAATCAAGGAGTGTGTCATTGTCCCTAAGGAAAGACAGAGTTCTGCAAACATTTCTAATTCTTTGAAGGGAATTGTAGAACTTAGTGTTTTTGTCACCATCTGAAAGCCATTCCAATTTCTTTTTTCAAAATACCAATTCAAAGTACCAAACGAATGTTATCAATATCATTTCAAAATCTTTATTTCAAAAACCTGTATCCCATTTCAAGTATCATTTCCAAAATGCCATTTTTCAAAATACCATTTTCTAAATTACCATCTAAATCAGGTCAATGCTCGGCATGGTCGGCATGACCGCACAACACACCGCTTGTATAAAATATAAGGTGACTATGGGTTAAATTTAAGGGACCACCTACCTTTAAGGAAGCTTTCCACATCGGTTTCCATAGGCCGACAGTTGCTGCCTAGGCTCCCCAAGCCCCGCCAAAGTCCAAACCAAGCCCGCCCCAACGCCCGAGCCTCTAACTCACACCACGATATCTCAAAACAATTAATTATAAACAATTATAATTAATTGACAACCAACCCCCAAAAGGCATAAGTGACGAAGGACCTACTGGAAGCTCTCGCCGCATCGGAACTGCGACCAAACGCTCGCTAAAACCCGTGGTGTACTTTCGACCACATTCCGGGCCAAAGCCATAACCAATGGCGCCAAGACAATCACCAATCAATTTTAATTTGAAGGAAAAACCCGTACAAAATTGATTGCGCATCGTACCTTCATTGAAATGCCGGGCAACAGTGTGCAGATGTCGTATCAAGATCTCTTCTATGCAGCCACATGAAAGCCCCATGTTAGTTGGCCGATTCCACCATGCTTCGGTGGAATTGGCACCGAAAACCCTAAACGAAGAACTCTAAATTTATGGAGGAGGAAGTAGGAGATGGACTGAGGTTGCTGGAGGTTAGATCGTACCTTGAATCGCCGCAAGAACAACTCAAGAGCGGCCCAAAATGAAGAGGAGCCAAGGGGAGAAGGGGAGGGATCGGCTCCTGCCCGTGTGCCAAACACAGGGAGAAATGAGTTTTCCCCCTAAAAAACCTGAGGGGGCAATTTGGTAAATTGCTCTGTAAAAATGCCACACCGGCTGGCCGGTGAGCCTGACAGTGGCACCAGGCCACTTCCCAGGCCACCGGGGAGCCAGTGGCTGAGCTGTCCAGCTACCACGAGCTGCCTCCAATGCTTCTCACACCCTCCAGGCCACCTCTCAAGTCCCCATTCCATGTCCAAAAACACTGGTTTGAGGTTCTCGAACTCCAATGCTTCTCACACCCTTCGGGCCACCTCTCAAGCCCCCATTCCATGTCCAAAAACACTGGTTTGAGGTTCTCGAACTCTTGGAATTCCATTCCAACGCCCAGTTCAAAATCCGGCCCGTCCACTATTTCAAAACTCAAAACTCTCTTGAATTCCAAATGCCCGTATGGACGCGAGGCATTATAGTTAACTTATTTGCTCATTTGAACTTGAAAAAAAAAAATAACTGCACAACTTACAAGAAGGCTGTTATATCTTTGTTTTATTTATATCTTCATTTAAAAAAAATAACATATCGGCCTATCACTGCTCAAGTACCTATTCTTATCCATATCGGTGTTTCATAGATTTCAATGTTTGCATTTTATATTGGTGTTCCATATTGGTATTATTTTTAGTACCTTAATTGATTTAACTTTTTTACTGTAATACTATAGTAATTAAAAATATGAGTGCTGATCAAACTATGGCAGGTGACAGCAGATCTCAAAGGAGAAAATTTTAATTGAGATGTCAAATGTGGATAATCCGAATGCACCCTTTTGTTCCACGTTGATGCCACAAGTTGGTTGGGCTCTTGCAAACACCATATGCTTAGCAACAGAGAGTGTGGACAGTTCGTCAAATTCTGGACAGTTTACTCAAGGACTCAGTTGTGGACTTTATGTTCATTGTGTTGTAAATTTTGCAGAAAACCTATTGTCATGGCTTGAGAGAGTTGGTTGGTTTAGAAAGCAGAACCAAGATCAGCAATTAAATGGAAAGGCGTGTGATGAACCAAATGATTTCATTATGAATGATTTGGAGACTGCTCATGGGCCGTTGAACATGTCGTACGTGGACCTTTATTTGCCTGTTTGCCAGCAGTGGCACCTTTGTAAACTTCTAGAAACAGTCAAGAAGGATGTTGGCATTCATGAATCTGATAATCTAACATCGAACCAGAATCTGAAAGTGAAGTTGGAATTTATTGATATTGCATATTTTTATTCTTGCATGCTTAGAGTATTTTCAGCCTTGAACCCTACAGTTGGATCACTGCCTGTTCTTAACATGCTAGCTTTTACTCCTGGGTTCCTTTTCAGTCTGTGGGAAGCCCTGGAGAAATTGCTCTTTCCTGGAAACGATCATTCCAAAGAGGGTTTCTGCACGACAAAGGGTGCGGGGGGCACTGACAGGGGGGGTCTTCTGAAGAAGCAGATGCGTTCTTCCAAGGATGGAGTTGGTAAATGGACTTCTCTGATACATAGATTCACTGGTCAGTCACATTTTGGCATTGCCTCAGTTCATTTAAAAAGTACCCAGCCTAAGTCCGAGGTTGTTACTGAGAATACTTGTGATGCGTGGAATGTCGAGGCTTTTAAGCGTGGTGTGCAAGGCATTTCAAACGATTTATCTTGTCTGCTTCATCTGTTTTGTGCCACTTACTCGCACCTGCTGCTGGTTCTTGATGACATAGAGTTCTATGATAAACAAGTATAATTTGAGAGTTTATTTTAATCATTTGAAATTTCTTAGTTGTTTTATTCGTTTTTTAGCTTAACATGCTTAAATGCTTAACCAGGTTCCATTCACACTGGAGAAGCAGCAAAGAATTGCAGCCGTACTGAACACATTGGTGTATAATGGTTTGTTTTATGGAATTGGCCAGCAAAATAAATCCCTCCTGGACGTTGGCATTAGATGTTTGCATTTATTGTATGAAAGGGATTGCAGGCACCAGTTTTGCCCACCTGCTTTGTGGCTTTCACCCGCTAGCAAGAGTCGCCCACCAATTGCAACAGCTGCCAGGGCTCATGAAGTCTTGACATCTTATCTGGGATCAGATGATGCATTAGCAACACCAACTATGGATTCTGTTATAGTTACTACTCCACATGTATTTCCATTTGAAGAAAGGTAAAATAGACCAACATTATCTAAAGAAAATTTCATCGTGCGGAGAATAGACAAATACTGTCCTAACTTGTATGCAAGCTGCAATAATGAATATCTGTTTTTGGGGCTGTACATGGAGAGATTGATCAATATAAGAGTGAATGATGTTTTTGGGAACATTCATCCACTTGATTAAATGTTACTGAAAATTTGTTCATCTTACACAGAATTTCATTTAATTTTTTATGTTGGTTTTATGTCACCAATTGAAAAATGTGCAGCTGTGCTGTTTTTTGGGTTCTTTTGTGCATCAACTCTTATGTTTGCCACATGATCATGCTGTTTGCAAAACTTAATGGTGTTAGGGAAATTTTGAGATAAGGAAGAACAAACAGCAGCGACACTTGTTATTCTCCAGGTGGAGGTATGGAGTTACAGTAGAAGGAGACGAGGGAAGAGGTTCTCCTTGGAAGACCACTTTCAGGAGCCCAACCAGACCCGGCTAAGGTCGAGCCCCATCGACATGCTGAAATTCCAAAAAGATTTCGTACCCCTCCCTAACCTGCTGGCCCTTTATTTATTTTCCTACCTGCCAACCAACAACCTCTAACCACTAACTATACGTAATTACAAAGCTCCCCCATTATACATGTAACATCCCCAAATGATAAAGGGTTAAATGACTAAATGATATGACTCATGTCAACAAGGTGCACCTTCCTTTTCGGGAGCCTGTCTGATTAGAACTCCACAGTTAAGCGTGCTTGGCCTGGAGTAGTGATCAAGATGGGTGACCTTCTGGGAAGTTTCCCAGGATGTGTGTGAGTGAGGACAAAGCACACTGGAAAGGACAAGTGTTGGCCTGTGGAGACCATCATATTAGTCAGATGACCCGTTCAGGCATGTGGGTGGACCCTGGGGTGGGCCCCACGTGTCTGCGGGGCAACTGGTGGTACCTGGTAGGCCAGGACCCGACGGCCATGTTAAGGCGGGGTGTCTGTGCTGTCACCGGGACCCCGTTGTCACATTTGGTATCAGAGGAGGAACCCAGCCTTAAGTGCACGGTGCACTGCCTGGGTTGAGATGTAGGGCCCACAACGAGGGCGTTGTGCCCTAAAGGGGGGGTGATTGTAACATCCCCAAATGATAAAGGGTTAAATGACTAAATGATATGACTCATGTCAACAAGGTGCACCTTCCTTTTCGGGAGCCTGTCTGATTAGAACTCCACAGTTAAGCGTGCTTGGCCTGGAGTAGTGATCAGGATGGGTGACCTTCTGGGAAGTTTTCCAGGATGTGTGTGAGTGAGGACAAAGCACACTGGAAAGGACAAGTGTTGGCCTGTGGAGACCATCATATTAGTCAGATGACCCGTTCAGGCATGTGGGTGGACCCTGGGGTGGGCCCCACGTGTCTGCGGGGCAACTGGTGGTACCTGGTAGGCCAGGACCCGACGGCCATGTTAAGGCGGGGTGTCTGTGCTGTCACCGGGACCCGGTTGTCACAATACAGCTGGCCAAAACTATCTAAACCAAAATACAAATTTTCCCCAGGCAGTACCCACACTCTCCTACTGTTGGATTCGTGTAGCCCGATCCGGTTGGGCCGAATGCTTGTGGCCCGTACTGCGCACCGACTCATAACTTTTGCGGGTCGAGCTCCGCGGTGAGCTTGTTGGGGTTGCAGGGGGCAATGCGCCCCTGCTCCGGGGGTCTTTGTCCCCCGACCCAATTTTTCGGGCACTGTAGCATCTCTGACCACTGTAGCAGAGTTGAACGACCGACATCGACAGAGCACTGTACCAGTGCGGACTTTGGAGTTAACTTTATTGTATCCTTTTGGACTTCTAGCCGACATCCACTGTAGCACTTTTGACTCGGGTGACCGCCTTTCACTGTAGCGATGCAGACTTCCTATACGGTTGGTGGAACAGTGGATCGTCTTCCTCCATTTGTAGCCCATTTCGGGCTAGGGTTACTTACTGAAAAACTCTGTATTTGTGCTCCCAAATTATAGTAAATATTCTGCCTCTCCGTGGACGTAGGGATTATTGCCCGAACCACGTAAATCTTCGTGTTCTTGTTCTTTTTTTTCCCTTTTACTCTTCTGTGTTTTGCTGTTTCTGTCGCTGCAACTCCCGACGTTTCCGCATCACCTACGGCCAGCCCCAGCCACCCCCTGCATTCCTAACATTTCCCCCTCCTTAAAAACCATTTTGTCCCCAAGTTGGAACTCCCAAAAGCAGGGCACGACTTCCTGAGCACTGGAATGGTAGCCCTCCTCCGAAGATGGCTGAACACTTGCATCAGCTTCGGCAACAACCTGGCTAACTCCATCTTCATTGAAGCCATAGCTGTTGCCGTCAATCTACTGCTTGAATCCAGCCCTGACTGCATGTGCAACAAAGCCATTGATCTTCTTATCTTGACTGACAGAAATTTCCACCTGGTTCTGCTGCATCCCCGCAACTCCCATCATAGCCCATGAATGCAAAGTTCTGTGCAAAACCTTGGGCTTCCTCGAGTTAACATCGCTTTTGTCATTCCAACATATATCACCATGATCACAACTACCCTCATGTGTTTTATTCTGGCTGAAATTTGATAACTGAACAATGTTTGGAGGAAATAGTTTGCTCCCTTCGGAATGCCATGCAATATCCCCTGGCCTTCTACTTTGCTTTGGAAACAGACTATCAATAGTATCAAGTGGGGTGTCTGGAAATTCTGAACTAGAATCAGAATGGTCATTGCCGCCATTCAGTTTTGGTCTACCCGCACCTGTAGCCCCTGAAGAAGTTTGGGCTGTAGAGTCCTCTTCTTCAACAACTAGGGCTGTTCCAATGTCCCTTAATCGTGTAGTTGGTCCTTTCAAACAAACCTTTGCTATTACAGCTCATTCACTTCCATGTACGCGAAGGGCAATCATTAAAGTGAATTCTTCATCCATCATCTCCCCTTTTGAGGCGTATACCCATTTCGGATTTGATGCAGTTATGTTGCATCCCCACTCAACAAGTTTTCTAAGGTTGAGGGCAATTAGTACGTCAAAAGTAACTTTTCGATCTTTAACCTCCAGCATGCCACTATAGATATAAAACATGACTCTTCCAGCAACCATGCAGCCACTGATACACCCTAGAGGCTTTACAACCGCTGGTAGATCAGCATTTTGCAAACAGTGTGCACTCTCCTAGTGCAATGGACACGTCTTTTTCATTAAGAACAGGTCAACAATCACTTAAGAACTTCCTTAAGATAATAAGACTTGAGTACTTTCTTCTTCATCCATTTATCCAAGCAACATTCACTTTGTTATCAAGTTGGATATCTTGGATACTTCCAGCAGCTTCTTTCTTTCTAACTTCAACATATTGACGTCAATGAAATCTTTCTATTTCATTGATCATCATTGACAACCAATAACCACTATTGACAAGAAATACAACTCATACACAAAGTGAGATATTTACTTCCCTTATTATATACCTTAGGAATGATTTTTTTATGACATTATTGGATCCATTTTTTCTTTGGCATACTTTATTTTCCTTCAAATTTGTTTCCTCAACATCTTTAACTTTCCCTCAACTTTGAGAAATTTCATTCACTCGCAGTCGTCCAGTTCTGGATGCTTGAAGGCACCTTTTCAACATAAAACTTTAAGCTGAGCAATGTTATACAAGAATCATGGATTAGGCAAGAAAATTCACATAAAAAATTGAATCTGTTGGTTTACTGGTTTCCTGGCTCATATTGAATTGTATTGCATGGTGAACCTTGTTTTCATTTTTGTTGGTGGTGTTTGACATACTGTTAATGCCTCTACAGAGTCCAGATGTTCAGAGAGTTCATCAAGATGGACAAAGTTTCTAGAAGAATGGCAGGTGAAGTGGCAGAACCTGGCCCAGGTTCAGTTGAGATCATAATTCGTCGAAGTCATATTGTTGAGGATGGTTTTCAACAATTAAACACCCTTGGGTCAAGGTTAAAGTCATCCATTCATGTTTCCTTTGTTAGTGAATGTGGCCTTCCAGAAGCTGGCCTGGATTATGGTGGGCTGACCAAAGAGTTTTTGACCGAGATAACAAAAACAGCCTTTGCTCCAGGGTAAGTGTGACTGTGTGTTTCAGTACTTTCTAGTAATGTGTATTATGCTCTTTCACATAGTTTTTGGCTTCTGTTGCTTCAGGTATGGTCTATTTTCTCAGACCACCGCTCCAGATGGACTTCTGATCCCTAATACAGCAGCAAAATTTCTGGAGAATGGCATCCAAATGGTTGAGTTCCTTGGAAGACTCGTTGGCAAAGCACTTTATGAAGGAATATTACTGGATTATTCATTTTCACATGTCTTTGTACAAAAGTTGCTTGGCCGCTACAGTTTTCGTGATGAACTGTCCACCCTTGATCCACAGGTTTACAAGAATCTTATGTTTGTGAAGGTAAGTCCCCTTGTAAAATGAACGTGATGTCATTGAAGCTCTACTTATTCCATGGCCTTTTTGGAAAATGCATTTGCCTCATGGGTATAAATAAACTATACCTGCACTGCATGGATTGACAAGGAATTGTTGAATTCCTCAATATATAGATCTAGATCCTTATCTAATGAGGAATATTCTCTTATGGTGTTAAGAGTATGCATGTTTATTAAATTTTTTTTACATTGATTTATGTATGGTAAGATTCTTGGTGAAGCTTTTGTTGAGTAGTACATGTCTAAAAGTCAATCATTCATCTTTTCATTTATATTTGTTGCATTTGATATCTTCAGGGGAGTTGAGTATTAGCTACCTCACTAGATTATTTAATGAGATTATGAAATCTAAGAAAATGCCCGATGAATGAAAGAAGAGTTCTCTAGTACCTGTTGTTAGGAATGTGGGCTGTCCGTGTAACCGCCAAGGGGCAGTGATGTAAATTATCTTGGTTAGTAGTTGGAGCAGGTTGGGGTTGTTGTGCTGGCTGGTCTGTATTAAATAAGGGGGAGGGTTGCATGTGAGGGAGTGCGAATTATCATTTTGGCATTGGGCTTGTTAGCTGCTGGCGGTCTGACCTTGGGAGGTCTGGCCTTAGCTCCGAGGAGAGTGGTCTTCTCGGTGCTTTCTTCTTCTATATTTCTTCCTTCTACGAACTACTGTAAATCTGTCTCGTTCCTACTGAATATACTGATTATATTGTTGTTTGTTCTTTTCCTACCGCCTATATTTCTGTTGTGCATCTATTGTTAGGCTGGTAACCTAACAATTGAAATGGAGGGCTGGGGGCTGTCATAAGTAGGTTGGGGAAGGAGTATTGAATAACTGCCAAGGGGGGCAGTATTGTCTTTTTCTTTATTAGTAGGTTGTGGTAGTTGTGGGTTGTTGGCTGGGCTGGTGGGGTAATAAGTAGGGGGAGTTTCTGTAGGGGAGAGGGTACGAATATTGTTTTGCATTTCAACTGTTTGCTGGCGGGAGCTAGTCCTTGGGAGGATTCGACTTGACTCCTCGGAAGTGGTCTTCTGTTGAGATCTCTTATTCCTCGCCCCCTTCTTCTTCTACATCTCCTTCTATATGTCTTCTTCTTCCTATTTCATTGTAACTCTGATTTCCAACTCCTATCGCTGGTAATATCAACTGTGGCAGTATCGTTGGTTCTATTTCTTCTGCCCTAATTCTACTGTACAACGTACCTGTTAGCTGGAGTGCTAACATTTGGTGCTTTCAATGAGGGGTGCCGGCCATGGCAAGGGTGACGTGAGGGGAGGACGATTGCGGCAGGCCGATCGAATTGCAGAGAGCCGCGATCGCTGAAAAAAAAAACGAATACTGCCTTGCAAAATTTTTTCTCTCTCCTCTACCTAATTTCTTCTCGGAAATGCTGCTGGGAAAGCGAATGCTGCTGGGATGCAAACGCTGGGGAAGACGCAGATGCCATTGTGCACTAGAGGTTTACGTCGGAATTGGCCGGCTAGAATGTCGAAGAGAGTGGAGCTTCCGATGTTTTCGGGGGAGGACCCTTGAGGTTGGATCACTAAAACAGAGTCATATTTCCAGTTCTATCGGAAACTTAAGGACATGAAATTGCCTTATTCACAAATCAGTATGGAGAGCATTGCTCTATATTGGTTCCTCTCTTGGCAGTGGGATAATCCTGGTTCGGACTGAGAGCAGTTGAAGCTTGCGTTGATAGAGAGTTTTGGTAACTGTTGAATGGAGAAACCCCCTTACCTTCAAGGTGAGGTGGGGCTATTCTTTTATAGAATGAAAAAACGGAATGTACAAGAGAGTATTCCGATGTGGGACTCGGAAATACCCATAATAATACAAAAGAGGGTTTAACACTCCCCCTCAAGCTGGACAGACCCAGCTTGGACAACGAGTCCCACAAAAAAGAATAAGAAGACACCACACAAGACCCATAACTACTCCCCCTCAAGCTGGGTGTCAGATGTGGCGGATCCCCAGCTTGGAACTAAGCGAGGCAAGGCGAGCACCAGGGAGGCCTTTGGTGAAGATGTCAGCAAGCTGGTCTGCCGTCGGAATGTGGCTAAAGCTGACATGGTTGTGCTCCAGGTGGTGGCGAAGAAAGTGACAATCCACCTCAATATGCTTCGTGCGTTCATGGAAGACGGGATTCGAAGCAATTTTAGTGGCTGCCTGATTGTCACACCATATGTGAGCAGAAGTCTGCTGAGGAAAGCCAAGCTCCTGGAGGAGTTGCCGAAGCCAAAGGATCTCGGTAGTAACGGTGGCCATGGCACGGTACTCAGACTCGGCACTGGATCGAGAGACGACCGTCTGTTTCTTGCTGCGCCAAGAAATGAGGTTGCCTGCGAAGAAAATGGCGAACCCAGAGGTAGATTTCCGAGTGGCAAGGCAGCCAGCGTAATCAGCATCGCAAAAGGCCTCAATATGCTGATGAGGATGCTGGGAGTAGTGAAGACCACGGGCAGGATCCCATTTGATGTACTTGGCGATGCGGATGACAGCATCCCACTGAGATGTGGTGGGATGCTCCATAAATTGACTCACTTTGGCTACCGCACAGGAAATGTCGGGTCGAGTCATGGTGAGATAATTGAGTTTGCCCACCAATCGACGGTACCGCTCGGGATGGGGGTAGGGAGCCGAGGAGGCATAAAGAGACCGTTCGCCAGGCTCCAGAGGAGTATCGACCGCAGTGGCCTGAGTCAGCCCAGCATCCTGCAATATATCCAAAGCATACTTCCGTTGGCAGAGGGAGATGGTGGCAGAGGAGTAGGAAACCTCGATGCCGAGGAAGTATGTGAGAGGACCAAGATCCTTAGTGTGGAAGTGCTGGTGAAGATGAGCCTTGAGATGGGTGATACCCACAGAGTCGCTGCCGGTGATGACGATATCATCCACATAGACGACCAATAAGATGCAGCCATGTGGAGTCGTCCTGTAGAAGACAGTGTGGTCTTTCATACTGCGGGAAAGCCCAAAGTCGCTGACGACCGTGCTAAAGCGACCAAACCAAGCACGGGGAGACTGCTTGAGGCCGTAAAGAGAGCGGCGGAGACGGCAGACACGAGATTCAGCGCCGGCGGCACAAAATCCGGGGGGCTGCTGGAGATAGATTTCTTCCTCAAGGAAGCCATGGAGGAATGCATTCTTGACATCCAATTGATGAAGAGGCCACCGATGATGGGCGGCGAGAGAGATGAATAGCCGGACAGAGGCCATCTTGGCAACCGGGGAGAAGGTATCAAAGTAATCAACTCCGTATGTCTGAGCAAAGCCTTTGGCCACAAGGCGGGCTTTGAGGCGATGGAGAGTACCATCGGGATTCAGCCGGACCGTGTAAATCCATTTGCTGCCCACTGCCTGTTTTCCTGCTGGAAGGGAGACAAGATCCCAAGTATGGTTTTCCTCCAGAGCCTGCAATTCATCCCGCATGGCTGCGAGCCACCCGGGGTGAGATTTGGCCTCACCAACTGTGCGAGGTATAGAAACCGTCTCCAGAGCGGACAAACCCCTGTAAGAAGATGCAAATAGAGGAGTACTCTGGCAGGAGCGAGTACCTTTCCGTAGGGCGATGGGCAAGTCCACGGGTGGCGGAGCAGGAGCAGCGGACGAAGCGGGAGCATCAGTGTCACTGGCCGGAACGGGGAATACAGTCGAAGGACGGCGGGAGTAGACCTGACCAAAATGGGTGTCAACAGGGGTTGACGCCGGTGGAGGATGGATGAGGAGAGGAGGACAATCATCGAGGACAGGGTCAGGAGGAGGAGAGGTAGGAGGAGGCAAATCCGGAAGAGGCCGGATGATGAGGGGAAGACAGTCATCAATGGCAGAGTCAGGAGGAGGAGAGGGAAAGGAGAATGGAGAACTTTCCACAAAGGAGACATCTGCGGAGATGACATACCGGCGAAGGTCCGGGGAGAAGCAGCGGTATCCGCGCTGAGTGCGGGAATAACCGAGGAATATGCAGCGGAGAGATTTGGGAGAGAGTTTGGTGCGGCCAGGGCGAGTGTCACGAACATAACACAAGCAGCCAAACACTCGAAGAGGGAGGGAATGAAGAGGGAGAGTGGGGAAAAGAGCCCGAAAGGGAGTCTCCCCCTTAAGGATAGAAGAAGGAAGGCGATTGAGGAGGTAGGTAGCAGTGAGAATGGCATCGCCCCAAAAGAGCAGAGGCACCTGTCGGTGGAAAATGAGGGCACGAGCAGTCTCTAGAATATGTCTGTGTTTCCGCTCGGCCACGCCGTTCTGCTGGGGTGTATCAGGACAGGAGGTCTGATGAAGGATGCCATTCTCCCGGAGAAACTGCCGAAAAGAAGTGGAGAGATACTCGCGCCCATTATCCGAGCGGAGACATTTGACCGAGATAGAAAAACGATTCTTAATTTCATGAAAAAAGGTTTGGAAGGTGGAAAACACCTCGGAGCGTTCCCGAAGAAGGTAAAGCCACGTCATTCGCGAATAGTCATCAATGAATGAGATATAGTATTTATAGCCTAAGTGACTCGGAACGGTACACGGGCCCCAAACATCGGAATGAACCAGATCAAAGGGGTGGGAGGCCCGTGTATCCGTGCGAGGAATGTAGGAAGAGCGATGATGTTTCGCAAAAGAGCATGACTCACAATGAAAAGTAGGAGTCCTACGGAAGTCCGGAAACATCTGATGAATGGTGGATGCAGGCGGGTGCCCTAATCGGGAATGGAGATCAAGTGCCCGAGAAGAGGTAGATGTGCAAGCAATGGGCGCGGGCCCCTCGAACATGTAGACCCCGTCTCGAAGCCGACCTCGACCAAGTTCCCGGTTCGTAGCCTGCTCCTGAAACACAACACCAGAGGAGGTAAATATGGCCGCACAGTTATAATCCTTAGTCAGTTTACTGATGGAAAGCAGATTAAAGGGACTGCGGGGCACATGTGCCACAGAGGGTAGATGTATCGAAGGAGTCAGGGAGCATGCGCCGAAGCCCGCTATGGGGATAGTGGACCCATCAGCGACGGTGATGGCTGAAGAACCGGCATAAGGGCAATAAGACGTCAACATACCAACATCACCGGTGAGGTGGTCGGAGGCACCTGAGTCCAGCAGCCATGCAGGGGAGCAATGGCTGACCAAGGCAGTGGGGCAAACCGTACGGGCCAGAGAAGCCGAGGAGGGAGTGGGGCGGACAGAGGCCGGTGGATCATGAGGCCGCCTGAGGTCGGCCATAGACAGGGCTAGAGACGGGAAAAGAGAGGCGACAGTCGAGGACACGTCCCGGACCGCGGGCTGTTCCTGCCGCAGGTGCTGAGAGGGTCGGCCATGCAGGACCCAACATCGGGCGATCAGGTGGCCAAACGTGCCACAATGGTGACAGAAGGGACGTGGACGACGTGAAGCACGACCACGTCCCGAGAAGTCCGCCATGGAAGCGGCGGGAGCTGAGGCAGCGGGCTGGCGGGATGATCGGGCGCAGGACGTGCGCGTGCTGGAAGGGCTGCCGGAACGAGGGCGCTCGGTGGGGATGAGGGCGTGCTGCCGGGAGAAGGGGGCTCTGCCGGGAGCGCGCGGGAGCAGCAGGAGGCGCCGGGGGAATGGAGGGCCGGCGCGATGGAGGGCTGCGCGATGGAGGGCTGCGCGACCGGGAGCCGGCAGGGAAGAGGCGGGACACGAGGCAGAGGGCCGCCTGGGAGCCGCGGGAGGAGCCAGGAGCCGCGCAGGGGGGAGGAGGAGTGCGCCGGGAGAGGGCGCGGGCGCCGGGCGAAGGCCGGCTGGGACGAGGGCGCACCGCGGGAGGACGGCGGACGCGGGGAGGAGAGGGGCGCCGGGAGCCGCGAGAGGCCGCGGGAGCAGAGGGAGGCGCGGGAGGCGCGGGAGGCCGCCGGCGGGGCGCGCGGGTGAAGGCGGCGGGAGCAGCGGGAGGCCGCCGGGAGCAGCGGGAGGCCGCTGGCGGGGCGCGCGGGTGAGGCCGTCGGGAGCAGCGGGAGGCCGCCGGCGGGCGCGCGGGTGAAGGCGGCGGGAGCCGCGGGAAACCGCGGGGAGGGAGCGCCGTCGGGGAGCCGCGGGGCGCGCGGGTGATGCCGCCGGAAGGGAGCGCGCAGGGCAGCCGGGAAGATGGAGCGCGGTGCGACGGGAGGGCCGGAGAGGAGAGGAGCTCCGGGAGGGAGGGCCTGCCGGGAAAGGTTAGGGCAGGCGGGAGAGAGGCGGGGCCGGGAGAACGCCGGGAAGCCGCAAGGGAGGGAGGGTTCGGGATAAAAATCCCTCTGATACCATGTTGAATGGAGAAACCCCCTTACCTTCAAGGTGAGGTGGGGCTATTCTTTTATAGAATGAAAAAACGGAATGTACAAGAGAGTATTCCGATGTGGGACTCGGAAATACCCATAATAATACAAAAGAGGGTTTAACAGTAACGGTAAGGAGAAGCAGTCTTGAGTTTAAGCGTGGATAAGCAGGAAAGGTATGCCAAGGAGCAGCAGCATGGTCCTGGTTTGTGTACGAAACCTATTTTTATGGAGGGTGGTGGATCATAGCGTTCTGTCTGCGGCACATGACTGGTAAGGAAAGGAGCCGATCGTTGACTTGTCAGTTTGTCAGGCATGTCCCGAACAGATGAAGCAAATGGAGTGTGGATGTGCTACCGCTGTTCTAAGGTCCTCAAGCGGGGGGATCAGCTTCTGTGCAGAATTTGTTTGAGTTGAAATTGCAGGATTCTCGAAAGCCAGATGGTCCCCAACTGGCGTCACTGAGGCATGCAACACTTAAATTAAATGGTTCACAAATAGTGGAAGGATCGGTTAAGGGCAAGGTGACTGAGAATAACAAGGATGAGGACATAAATGTGAACATAGAAGGCAATTTTTCCAAGACAACTTTTGTTACAGAGGAAGCTGACAGTGGGCTGGGTGTTGAAAAGAGCCATAAACAGCTGTTAGAAGATGCTGCAGAAGCTGGGTGCCGTAAGGGAGACATAAAGGTTTACGAACCACCACACCGAAATGAGTTTCAACACGTTCCCAATACTACTTTTTTGGAGAGAATGCGGGCTGATGGGTGCACAGCCAAACAGAGGCCTGATTTGGAGAGGATGCAGGCTGATGGGTGTACAGCCAAACTAAGGCTTACTATATTGGCATTTGATTCTTTTTTTGGGTTGGTCATAAGTGTGAGAGCACAAAATACAGGGGTTAGCGATTTCCAGAAGGACTTGCAGTTTATGGCTAAGCATGACGAACTAATACTGTGTACAAAGACTGTTATTTCAGTTGAGGTGAGCCAACAAACTCTTCGGGCACTTTGGGGGCATGAAAACATTGCTAATAGGATCTCAGAAGTACGGGGAACTGTTTCTGCACTAATTGCGAGTCCCGGTTGCACAGCTCAAGGGTATTACACAGACAAGTTTGGAAGAATCTTCAGCAATGTTGAAAGGAAAAATAGGGAAGTTTCAACAACAGATCATGTTTGGCGGCCGAGAGCTCCATTATCTGTACCAAGTCATCATAGTGCTAGGTTTATACATTGTGGAATTAAAAAGACAGGCCATCATTGTAAAACTGGTGATCTGTAGCAGTATCCTCACTTAGATGTGGCAAATCTTTCAGATCCGAGGGAAGGCCCAGTTGCCTGGTTGCCCAAGCCGCCACCAAAGCCTCCACTAAGGGCGTGACTTTCATGGCGTTTTCAGACTGCATTGTGCACTGGCAAAGACAAGCTGTTTCAGCCCAAGACTCAAGTAGATGTTCAGTCTATGGCTTGAGATTGTGCTGCTGGTATTCCCAGATTTTGTGACGGTGTATACATAGGCGAAGCTGAGTCAAGAGTATTTGCTGTTAAGGAACACAAAGGGGAATCATATTGGAAACGCTACCCACCTACTTCAGCTGGTGCGGTGAGGGGATTGAAGAGGATTTGGCAGGGATGAGACATTTCATAAAAAGCTAACCACTGAAGGGAGGAGAGCCATCGATCCAGTGCTAAGGGAGCCGTGTCGTGTTTTGGAGGTTCACCTTGGGGACAAGGTAGTTTTTCAGCACGGGGGAAATGTTAGGAACATGGGGTGTGTATAAAGGAGACATTTTAAGTTGAGGGATTATAGAAGCCATTAAGCTTACGAGTCATGAAACTTTGGGAGAGAGTGATTGAACAGAAGATTCGAAGAGAAACTAAAGTTTTAGATACTCAATTTGGTTATGTTTGGACGTTCAACCACAAAAGTAATTTATTTTCTAAGAGGTTTAATGGAGTCTTATCGACAAAAAGACCAAGATTTACATATGGTTTTCATTGATTTGGAAAAGAAATATTATAAAGTTCCTAGAGTGGTTTTTCAGAAAACACTTGAAAGAAAAGTGGTGCATGTGGCGTATATCAAACTCATTCAAGGCAAATATTAAGGGAGTTCGACTCGAGATAGGGTTCTAGTAGGTGACACTGCAGACTTCCCTGTCTTGATATATTCAAGATGGGATACCTAATTGAATGCTTTTTGTGGATGATATAGTTCTCATTTCAGAATTCAAAGACTATTAATTTAAAGTTAGAGCTTTTAAGAGACTTTAGAATCAAAATGTTTTCGTCTAAGCAGGGATAAGACATTATATGAAGTGTCGTTTTAGTGAAGGAATGTCTAGTAATGTTATGGACGTGAGATTGAGAGACCATGTAATTTTTAAAGTTGACCGTTTTCGATATTTATGCTCATTTCTGTAATGTGATGAAGATATCAATGTAGATTTCTCTCATAGGATTCAAACTGGATGGATAAAATGGAGAAAGACTTCTGGGGTGCTTTGTGATTGTAGAGGGCGAATTCCCCTTACCTCAATGTGAGGTGGAGATATTCTTTTATAGACGGGTAAAACAAATTACAAGGCGGGATATTCCGATGTGGGACTCGGAAATACCCATTATAATGAAATGGGGTTCAACACTCCCCCTCAAGCTGGACATGCCCAGCTTGGACCAAGAGTTTCACAAAAAGAAAGACGACATCGAACAAGACCATACATACTCCCCCTCAAGCTGGGCCGCGGAGGTTGTGAATACCTAGCTTGGTAGTGAGAGAGTCCTGACGAGCTCCTGGGAGGCCTTTTGTGAAGATGTTTGCAAGCTGATCCGCTGTCGGAATATGACCGAAACTGATATGGTTCTGCTCGAGATGATGACGAAGAAAGTGGCAGTTCACCTCGATATGCTTTGTCCGTTCATGGAAGACGGGATTCGATGCAATCTTCATGGCCGCCTGATTGTCACACCAGATATGAACAGATGTCTGCGGTGGGAAACCATGCTCGTGGAGGAGATGGCGAATCCAGAGGATCTCAGTGGTGACCGTGACCATGACACGGTATTCAGCCTCCGCACTAGATCTGGAGACGGTCTGCTTCTTGCTCCACCATGAGATGAGGTTATCGGCTAAGAAGATGGCAAATCCAGAAGTAGACTTGCGGGTAGCAAGACAACCAGCATAGTCCGCATCACAAAAGGGCTCAACATCCAAATGAGCGTGATGTGAGTACTGAAGACCACGGGCATGGTCTTTCTTTATGTATTTCACAATGCGGAACACAACATCTCACTGAGATCTGGTCGGATGCTCCATGAACTGGTTCACTTTGCTTACAGCGCAGACAATGTCTGGTCGTATCATGGTGAGGTAATTGAGTTTGCCCACCAAACAACGGTAGCTCTCTGGGTGAGGAAAGAGTGTCGTGTCGGCATAGAGAGAGCGTTCTCCAGGCTCAAGAGGAGTGTCCACGACAATCGCCTGACTCAACCCTGCATCCTGCAAGATATCCAAGGCATATTTCCGTTGGCAGAGAAAGATGGTGTCCTCAGAACGGGAGACCTCGATGCCAATGAAGTAGGTGAAAGGACTAAAATCTTTGGTGTGGAAGTGGTGGTGAAGGTGCCCCTTGAGTTGGGCGATTCCAGTGGAGTCGCTCCCTGTGATGATGATATCATCAACATATACCACCAGCAATATGCAACCGTTGGATGTCGTACGGTAGAAAATAGTGTGGTCCTTTATACTGTGAGAGAGACCGAAGGCGGTGACGACAGTGCTGAAGTGGTCAAACCAAGCACGAGGAGACTGCTTGAGGCCATATAGAGATCGACGGAGTCGACATACATGAGAGTTGGCTTCAGAGGCACGAAATCTGGGGGGGTTGCAGATAGACCTCTTCGTCAAGAAAGTCATGGAGAAAGACATTCTTAACATCTAGTTGATGAAGCGGCCAGTGATGATGAACGACTAGAGAGATGAATAAGCGGACAGAGGCCATCTTGGCAACCAGAGAGGTCTCAAAATAGTCGATGTCATATGTTTGAGCAAAGCCCTTTGCTACAAGTCGGGTTTTGAGGCGATGAAGAGTACCATCGACATTGAGACGGACCGTATAAATCATTTTGTAGCCGACCGCCTGTTTTCCTACTGGAAGGGGGACCGGATTCCAAGTATGGTTGTCATCCAGAGCCTGCAGTTCATCCCGCATCGCCTGGAGCCACCCGGGGTGAGATTTGGCATCACCAACCGTGTGGGGAATAGATATTGTCTCTAGAGCTGACAAACCTCTGTATGAAGATGTAAAGAGAGGAGTAGTCTGGCAAGAGCAAGTACATTTCCGGAGTGCAATAGGCAAGTCGTCACGTGTTGGGGCAGGAGCATCGGATGAAGTGGGGACGATGGTGTCCTCGGCCTGGACGGGGGCCACAATCAATGGGCGACGAGAGTAGACCGTCCCAAAGCGGTGATCAGCAGGGGGAGACACCAGAGTTGGGTGAATGAGGAGAGGAAGATACTCATCGATGGTAGTGTCGGGGTGAGGAGAGGGAAAAGAGAATGGAGCGCTCTCAACAAACGATACGTCAGCGGAGATGATATACCGCTGTAAGTCCGGAGAGAAGCAGCGGTAGCCACGCTGAGTGCGTGAATATCCGAGGAAAATGCAGCGGAGGGATTTAGAAGAGAGCTTGGAGAGATTGAGACAAGTGTCACAGACATAGTAGAGACATCCGAACACACGGAGTGGAAGTGAGTGAGGAGTGAAAAAGGGGAACAGAGTCTGAAAATGAGTCTCCCCCTGAAGGATGGAAGAAGGAAGGCGATTGAGAATGTATGTAGCAGTGAGGATGACATCCCCCCCAAAGAGAAGAGGCACCTTGCGGTGGAATAGGAGGGCACAAGCAGTCTTCAGAATATGCCGGTGTTTCCGCTCGACCACTCCATTCTGCTGAGGGGTATCAGGACAAAAGGTCTAATGAATGATGTTGTTTGCCTGGAGAAACTGCTGAAAGGGAGTGGACAAGTACTCTCGCCCATTGTCGGAGTGGAGACATTTAACAGAGATGGGAAAACGGGTATGAAAAATGTCTGAAAGGTGGAAAATACCTCAGACCGATCATGAAGTGGGTAAAGCCAAGTCATGCGGGAGTAGTCATCAATAAAGATGATATAATAACTGTACCCAGACTGGTTAGAAACCCTGCAAGGACCCCAGACATCGGAATGAACAAGATCGAAAGGATTTGCTGCACGTGGTTCCAGTCGAGGAACATGCGTCACCCAATGATGTTTAGCAAACTGGTAGGATTCACAATGGAAGGATAGGTGAGAACTGAATTGGGGGCAAAGTTTATGGAGGATGGAAGCCGGTGGATGACCAAAGAGAGGATGTAGGTCAAGGGCACGAGCCGAGGTGGATGAGCAAGCAAGAGATGGTGGGGTATCGAACATGTAAACCCCATTCTGAAGAGAACCTCGATCAAGTTCCCGATTCGTCGTTCGCTCCTGAAAAACAACACCAGATGAGGTAAAAGTAGCAACACAATTTAAGTCTGAGGTGAGTTTGCTGACGGAGATAAGATTAAATGGACTTTGAGGAACATGAGCAACCGACGCCAGGTGAATAGACGAGGTTAAGGGACATGTGCCAAATCCAGTAATGGGGGTTATTGAGCCATTAACAATAGTAATGGTAGAGGCACCTGCGTACGGATGATCGGTAGTAAACATACCGAAGTCCCCTGTGAGATGTTCTGACGCACCAGAGTCAAGCATCCAAGTTGTCTATCGATGAGAAACACAGGCTATGGAGCTGTCAGTTTGCGCAATGGGGGCTGAAGAAGAGGACGGTGGCACAGTTGCCCGATAAGATTGTATAAAGGCAATCTCCTCCGTTGAGAGCATCGTTCTGTAACGGGTATTGGATGAAGGGGGGATGCCTGGCGGGATAGTCGATGGCGGATCATGGGACAACTACTCAGGCGGGCGCACATACGCACAAATGATGCGTGGGGCTGCACCACGGAATAGCGGGCCGGGAGTCGCCAAGTAGGGCGGGGGCCAGGACGTCGCCGCAGGAGTGCCGAGGAGGGCAGGGCCGGGATGCATCGTCGGAGGCGGTCCGGGGAGCGCCTAGGAGGCCGCTAGAGGGTGGGGCCGGATGGTGTTGTAGGAGAGAGTTATCGGGAAGGAAGGGTGCGTCGGAGGGGGGGGGGCAACAGTAGGAGGTGTTGCTGCTTTGACGCGAGGGGGATGCCTCGCAAGAGGGGCTGCCGATTGCGGGAAGCGGCGCGATCCGCACGGAGGGAGGGTGGCGTCTGGAGGGAGGCGGGTTGGAGTGCGTCTTCAAAAAGGAGTTGCCGAAGATCCAGATCTGATGGAGGGCGGCTGGTCCGACCGTGCGCGTTGAAGGAAGGAGGCCAGGAATCGGAGGAGCCTGTGAGCTGGAGGGGGGCCGTCGGAGGCGGTCCGGGGAGCGCCTAGGAGGCCGCTAGAGGGTGGGGTCGGATGGTGTTGTAGGAGAGAGTTATCGGGAAGGAAGGGTGCGTCGGAGGGGGGGGGGCAACAATAGGAGGTGTTGCTGCTTTGACGCGAGGGGGTTGGAGCGCGTCTTCAAAAAGGAGTTGCCGAAGATCCAGATCTGATGGAGGGCGGCTGGTCCGACCGTGCGCGTTGAAGGAAGGAGGCCAGGAATCGGAGGAGCCTGTGAGCTGGAGGGGGCGCCGTTGGGGAGAACCGCCGCAGGAGGAGCGGCCATGGCCTGGCGCAGGGTCGTCGCAGCTGGATCCCGTCGGGATCGGGAGGCGCGACCGGGAGGCGCCGTCGGGATCGGGAGGTGCGGCAGGGCAGGGAGTCCGACCTAGGCGGGAGGGCCGGGAACCGAAGGGTGCGGGGAAGAGCGTTGGCGAGCGGGAGACACGCAAGGAGGCGGAAGCCACACAAGGAGGCGTGAGTCGCGTCGGGTTCGGGAAGTTCCGCTTGGGCTGAGGGTGGCAGGGCCGAGCGACGCCGGGAGGTTCCGGCTGGAGAGAGGCGGGCCAAAATGCGCCGTGGGAGAGATCGTCAGGAGAAGGGAGGGCAGCGGGTCGGGATGCTCCGAGCTGCACAGGGAAGGAGGTGGGTCAGCCATAACTGGGAGGCCGCAGGGAGGGTGGGGCCGAACAGAACCGGGAATCCGCAGAATTTTCTGGCAACCCTAGACGGGAGAGAAAAAAAAGGAGGGAGGGTTCGGGTTAGAGAGCACCCTCTGATACCATGTAGAGGGCGAATTTCCTTACCTCAATGTGAGGCGGCTATATTCTTTTATAGATGAGTAAAATAAATTACAAGGCGGGATATTCCGATGTGGGACTCGGAAATACCCATTATAATGAAATGAGGTTCAATAGTGATCATAAAAATTCTTTTGAAATTGCAGGGTAAATTTTATTGGACTTCCATTAGATCAATTATTCTATATAGTAGTGAGTGTTGACCTTTGACGAGACATCTTAACAAAATAAAGGTAGCAGTAGAAATGAAAATGTTAAGATAAACATGTGGACATAATAAGATGGGTAAGATTAAAAATGAATGTGTTCGAGAGAAAATTGGAGTGACTCCAATTAACAAGAAGATGACTGAGACCAGATTAATATGGTTTGAACATGTTATAAGAAGACCCAGAGATGCACCCGTTAATAGGCTAAACTTAATGACAAATTCACTTATTATAAGAAGAGGTAGACCTAAAAGAGCTCTTAAACAAATCATTCAAGATGATCTTGTTTTAAATAGTTTCAATGAAAATATGGTCTTCATTAGAGCTAATTCGCGAGGTTTATCCATATAGCTGACCCCATTTAATTGAGTTTAAGACTTGTTTGTTGTTGTTTGTTGATTTGATGATAATCTTGAAATACTATATTCCTAAATATCCCTAGTCAAAAATCATCATTGATATGGTAATCTGTTAAGACTATTATGTGTGGAGGCTTGTATGAATTGAAGCCCATACATGGGCACAAGTTGAAGAACGTGCAAGTGGTATCGATTAATTGTAAGAACATTACATGGATTGTCACACATATCATTAGTGTTTCTTTATGATCAATATGAGTATGTCCTTTGGTCTGGGATAAATTCCCTAAATGTGAAGTTTTACATTAGCGTCATTTGTTTTTTAAGTAACTATTAAGGTAGTTGTTGGACGCGTCATGTATCATGCAGAGGAATTTGTTTGATCAATATGAAATTTGTTCTCTTATATGACAAGTATGTCAACATGAATCATTGATTAAAGTAAAACTGAAGAAATTCACGATCATGTTCAAATAATTCAACACATGAAGGTTTGATCAAATTATCAAATTTATTTATGCTTTAGTAATGATGTGTTATCGGACACCACTTATTTTTTATGATCATTAATATTGATTTATAATCATTGTTAATGCTATAAAAGTCATTTGGTGTGCCCACAGAGTCTAGTGAATGTGGATTAAATAGATTAAAAGAATCTAGGCCATAAGACTTATGTTAGAAAAAGTAGTTACGAATCATCTTATAGGCCAAAAGGTGTTAGTCCGTGGAAATTGAGTATTTCTAAAATTCAATTTTTAATTAAAATTAAAATATGTGGCAGATGAAATTTCTCTTAATAATAGTGAAGTTTCATTTTATAAGTTATTTAAAGGAAAATGAAACTTTTCTAGATAAACTATAGGAAAAGTTTGAAAAATCTCTCCCTCTCAAGAGGCAGCATGTTTTAAGAGAAATGAAACCTCACTCTTCTCTTTACCCTTACTTGGACACAACTGACACTAGGAAGGAGGGAATGAGTCATTATTTGCGGAAAGATACACCAGTGATTATTGGTCAAATTATTGGTCTGTATCGGATATAAGAGATTTGTTGTCAAAATTCAGTGTTGATTTTTGATATTGCGCTTTATGTCTTGGTTTTACATGAATCCTGAGTTTGAGATTTGAATTCGTTTTGCTATGCCTGTTAGATGTTCCAAATCCATATAGCCTTAAAATTATATACCAAGATGGATGATCATTAGAGGAGCCAGAGAAAGTGTTGAGTGCAAGATGAATGATTGAAATGTTTTGATTGGGTTTTATTTTTAAAATAAAGCATACTATTGTTTTTTTTTAATATACGGTTCCAGTAGATTAAGTCTGACAGCATTTATTGAAAACCCTTGATAGCACTTACTGCTTATGATAAGTGCTTCTGCTCAAGTGTTTTTCAAATTGCTTATCATAGATGATAAGTGCTGTGGAACGGACCCTAAAAATGGCAGTTGACAAACTTTCCCGTTGATCATGTCTTTGACTGCCAGTTCCTGTTTCCTTGCTGTAATTTGTACACGTAGATTAATGCTGTTTTTTTTTCCAGCATTATGCTGGTGATGTCGAAGAACTTGCCCTGGATTTCACAATAACTGAAGATACATATGGAAAACTGAGTGTTATTGAACTAAAACCTGGTGGCAAGGATATTTTGGTGACAAATGAGAACAAATTACAGTACATACATTCGGTTGCAGACTACAAACTCAATCGACAGGTGGGTCTGATTGTTTTTTTTCTAGAACTGCGGGTATTTGTATGTCTTCTTCGTTGACCCTGGGCTTCAATGTCGATTTGCAGATGTTGCCTTTGTCAAATGCCTTTTATAGTGGCTTGATTGATCTAATATCACCATCTTGGTTGAAGTTGTTTAATGCAACTGAATTTAATGAGGTACTTTCTTGTTCTCATGCATGGGCCATCTTAAATATCCTTGTATACACAAGGATAGTCAACACTTTTGGTTAGGTTATCATTCTAAAACCAAATGACAAGTTGCAATACCGTCTTCCAGCCTGATATGTGGTGTTTTTCTACAAATGCTAATCTATTATCAGCATTCAGTTGCTTTCAGGTGGGAATCATGATATTGATATCATTGATCTAAGAAGTAATACAAGATACACGGGTGGTTATTCTGAGGGGAGTCGGCCAGTTCAACTCTTTTGGGAGGTACTCAACCGAAAGTAGTAATGTTTGCATGATGTTTCAAATTTTTAGGTTATTTATTTTGTGTCCAATTGGAGCTTCGGTTTATTTGCGTGTTACAGATATTTGCAGGATTTGAAGCAAAAGAGCGATGTCTGCTGCTTAAATTTGTGACCAGTTGTTGTCGAGGTCCATTACTTGGATTCAAGCACCTAATCCCAACCTTTACCATTCATAAGGTTTGTCAACCAATTACTCCTTGCTCTTTTTTGTTTTTTTGTGTGGCTTGAAGGCCTTGGCCCGAGGGCCTTACATTTGAGGGGGTAGCTTGGAGGCCTTATATCACAGGGTGGCCAGAGACCTGACATTTGAGGGGTGGCTTGAAGGACTCACATATTGAGGGGTGGCCTGAAGGCCTTGCATGGACATTGCTCTCTTATATCTTTGCACACCGAAAAAAGAAGCAAGCACGGACAATAAAGTGCAAGTAAAAATAAATGAATAGAATGTGATGGATCCTTTGTCGAATGCAGGTTGCTTGCGACGTGCCACTTTGGGCAGCGATTGGAGGACAGGATGTGGAGCGCCTCCCGTCAGCCTCAACCTGCTACAATACTCTCAAGGTACATGTTCCCCAATCATAGATTATGTATTTTGATACCAAAAGTTGACACCCCATCATCATCTGTATCGAAACCACACAAAATTTATGCAAATTCTGATCACAAGCAGGTCACTGTTAACTTTTGATATCAAAGGATCACTAATCATTCATCACACTATCTTCCACCGAACAAGTAGCAGCACGTATTTTTTAATTTTTGGTCAACTTTATTTCAGCTCCCAGCATACAAACGGGCAGGCACATTGAAAGCGAAGCTTCTGTATGCTATCAATTCCAATGCGGGGTTTGAACTCTCCTGAAAGGCTCTACCAGGTTTGTCTTTTCTTTTAAAAACCACGGACACGGAGGAAGAAGGGAATCCCAGCTAAAAAAATTCATGACACGGGGTCAATTGTGAGCCCATTTTGCCACTTGATTCATAGCAGGTAGGGCCAATCTTGTGACCTTCCATTGCCATTTTTTGATCATAGTTTTTTAATAATTGAAGGAGATTCCAAGAATGTTTCTCATTTATCCATCAAATAAATAATTACGCTGTAACATTTATAAATGTATTTCCACATTTTACTCAAGCTTATTTAATTGTTAAACATTTCAATAATTAATGCAACATGTTACTCTTTAACTCGCCATCTAATTTTTATGATTGGACATAAGATTATCTACATGAATATGAAGAATCCCAAAGGCAACCATAATATGGCTATATCATACTCTATGTTATCGAGCATTTTAAAACTTACTGTACATCTTATTGCACTACCGCTTTTATATCGTATCATATGGCATAAAACTTTAGAGCGTATCATCGATTTCCAGCTTGCACTAAAGACTCACAAGTTTTATGTATATTCAGAAGTTGTGAACAAAAAACATTTGGATATGACCATCATATAAACGCTTTGGACTAACATTTTGTATTAAAATGAATTCTTATTCACATAACTTTATGCGAACCTATGACAATGGTAATAAATTTCTAATGCATAACCATAAGCAAAGAACTAGTTCTAACAAGACATTTCTATTCAAACCGTCATGTGCTCTTAGTGATCTTCATCAAGCACATATTTCACTAAACAAGCATGCCCACAAGATGCAATCTCTAAGCATCGTATGTATATTCATTCAACCCTTTTGTCCTAGACTTTGAGTATATCCATGGGACATGGTACATCAACATATAAAATCATGCAGTCACCTAGAAAATCAGTACTTCCACCCTCTCATCAAACTCCTTAATTAGAAGCTATCTTTGAAAGACCTGTTGGGATTTAATTGTGAGATTAGGCTTTTATCCTCATTAGGAACATCCCTAGATCTAGTAATGAATTTATAAATCCAAATTATTTCCTTCATCACATCTAATGATGTGATATATTTAGCTTTTGTTGAAGAAAAAATAAATGCTCGAAACTATTCCAACTCACCACCTTATAAGTAAAATAGAATCCCCAACTAAGATCATTTTGCATCGACGCATCTCTTTACAACAAGCTTTATTCACTTCAAGAATACATCTTTAATTTATCTCGAGATATTCATGATTATGATTTAGTGGTTTAGTCTAAATCTGATTGGCATCATAGTCGGGCTAAGTACCTGGTCTATCTTAATAGATTTCCATATTACATATATATGTCTATATATGTCTGCTTACCCAAGTATTTTCATTGAGAATCATTTACATTTAATCTTTTTTGATGAGAGTATGACGTCCACATATAACACTAAAAAGAAAATTACACTCTCACTACCCCTCTTATATGCATAATCTCGTATGTGACATAAGTTAATCCAGTTTTACAATATATTTTGAAACCGACTTATCTTTTATCTTAATAACACTTCCTTTTTATTGGAATTGAACTTCACTATGTCTAAATTCCTCATAAAAGACAAAGCATGACATTCTTAATTTATATCTTATATGGTGTCTCTTTATTTTCTTTAGATGAAATATGGTTTAGTGTAAATGCAACATAATCCTAGAAATAAGAAAATATGACCGATCAAAGTATGAAACAATTTCATAGTGTGATGACCTGTCCCCACTGGGAATCCCTTATGGGTTTATAGTGAAGATGATAGTGATTCTCAGAACCCACATCCAATAGGGCACGAGTTGATGATTAACACTGAGGGTATAAAATCATACAAATGAGAGACATTATCCTCTAAATTATAGGAATATAAAAAATCAAACCACCAATCATCTCCATTATATAAATAAAACCCATATCCCACCATAACCATAATGCATGAAAATTTCATACAAGAGTCTATAAGATGAAATACCAATGTAAAACTCCTTGGGTAGTAACTCCACCCATACCTCTGAACTCTGAGATAGTAATATCCATCTTGATCTCCAAATCCCTAATGCAAACCTGTAAAAAAAATTTATATGTATATAAGGGTGAACATTCATGTATATTCAATAGGATCCTCCTCAAGACCCCTCATGTAAATGTGGAAGAAGGATACCAATGCCTCCGTGAATAAGTACCAGAACCAACACATACCTACACTAGGTCAACTAACCGAACCATACCAAGGCTCGCTCACCAAATATCACATCAAAGTATGATAAAATAATATCAAGGAATATAGCAAGAGGGTACCCTGCACCACTCCCCCACTGGTTTGTCACACTCATGCCCCAACAACAAATGTCTTGGAGCTCCAATCCCTTTCATAACATCATAATCGCATCCACACATCCACATATCACATAGACGTATCATAATCACATAACCACGTATCCACAACCACATACCACATGTCCATATCTCAACTGTACATCATCCTAGTAGGGTATCATGAACATGAAGTACATTGTAACATCCTCAATCTCAAGGTACATCATGTTTTACGTTTTTCCACATCCTTAAGAGTGTAGTTAAATGAGTTGAGGCTTGTTAGGGGTGTTCAACGAAGGAAATGACTTAAAGGCTGAAATTTGGTTGCAGGAGCGATTCACACCATGAATGGATATTCACGACGTGAATGACTTCTGGGTAGGAACCATAAACCTGCATTCAGGACGTGAAAACCGTTCACGACACAAATGGAAATTCACGACCTGAATGGGGGTTTTGGGGATTTTAAGATGAGGCAACACGATTTTTGGCGTATTGTCTTTCTCTAAGGTTCACAGTGTGAATTGATGAGCATTTCCTTGTCGTGAGGATGATCACAAATACATTTATAGTACCCTAAATATAGCATAGTGGCCAACTCAGGAGTCGATCTCAATGAAGCAGTGTCGAATGCCTTAGTGATTCTCCTGAAACTCCTTTTGTCTTTTTATATATTTTGAAAGCAGTAGAGGAAAACAACTTGAAACTGTGATAAAAATCATAGAGGGGGTGAGTGGAGTGCTAATTGTGAAAACAAACCGGAAACAGAGGAAACAAGATGAGAAATTGAGAAGGAAGACAGAAAGAAGGAGATAAAAGTAAATAAGAATAAGGTCAGATCCAGGTTGATCCACCCTCAATTGTCTATCACGGATTTTCTTCAGAAATAAATCATCAACTTCTCATCCTTAATCAATGCATGCTCGATCTATTGAGTCAGACACCTCTCTCACCTAAATAGTGAACACTTGAATACAGAAGTTCTTCAGTGCTCTAGCATTCCTCCAGGATGCAAAATCAATCACTCAACAGTCATTTTGGCTAGGAAATCTCATAAGCCATAAAGATCATGTTGAGATCATCAGAACGCACAACCAAAACCACACACTCAGTCGAGCGAAATAAGAGCGAAAGAAGGAAAAGGAATAAGGCAAGAGAGTAGTAAACCTCTGCAAGAGTGTGCTCTCACAACACCCCAAATCACCATCACAATTGGCTAAGGGTAATGAAGTGGTGAAGATGATCGACATGAAGCTCAGATCTCTAGGCAACGTCGAGTTTCTCTTCTTGGATCAAACCCTATGAATTAGCTCTCCATTTTTGGAGGTTCGATATTACTACACGGAGGGAGAAGAACAAAAAACATTTTGTATTTACAAAATTGGAATAGAGTCACAAAATGAAAGAAACAGAAAAAAGGGTTGCCTCCTAGCTCTCTGAAAAAGAAAAACAGAGGATAACACCTCCTCTTATTTAGAAAATGAAAACATAAAAACCGTGTCATGCAAAACTGACAAGCAGTGAAATATCCATGTGGTGCGCCTTAATGTGATCATCGTCATATTTGAATGAAGTCGCAGTGAAAATAGCTGAACTCCTGTAACAGATCACGCTTCCCCTGGAATATTTTGTGCAATGCCCATGATCACCTTCGCCTTCGCATCCAGACAATCTTAGTTAATTCAACCAGGCAACAAAAAAATATGGGACGTTAACCTTGAGGTGGGTAGCTTTGCTTTGGGAAATTAATTCCCCATTCCTGAATTTTAGGTTGTGGGCGAGCTTCAAATAAATTTTGTTGGGCCTCAAAACAACTTGGAGCCTCCTCACATTAATTTTTTGGGTCGTGTGCAGTGCGGCCCAAAAGTCTTCTGAAAACCCTTACCCAAGCCTCCCATCGATCGTTATGTGCTTTAACACAGGTCTTAAATGAGCCTTACACAGCCACCCTCACTACCTTTACGTGGGTGCGAGCATGAAATCTTCTACCTTGGACTCGACGTTCTTTAATCTTCATGGTTGAACTTTGTCGTGGATTCACCCGATTGTCTTGGATTCATCGACACGACTTGGAAATATTAAACTTCATTTGAGCATTTTTACAGGCACCTTGTGTGCGACCTCTAATGTCACCACAACCACAAAATTGGGATACTTCAAAGGCCCCCATTGTCCTCACATTTTCTATCCTAAAATAAACACACAATCCACAATAGCCTCAAAACCATACCTAGGGTGATCATCTTTAACCACCATCATTGACTCATTTTCATCTTCAAGTGGTTATTCCTTGGGCATCGTCAAATTTGGCTTTAGTCAGTAATTTTTTTTTCATTGGGTCGGCACCATCGAGCTCATCCTCCTTCGATTATCGAGGCTGGCGGCACGGGTGACCTTCAATCGGTGAGGTTCATGTAGTCTTCCTCCACTCATTTGGGCTCGAGTTCATCCGCAATCTTCGAACGAGGCTCGTGGTCAGTAGTTCATTTGCCGTCTTCAGCAATTTGAGCTTGGTGGGATAGGGTTCTGTTGTAATAGTGGGTGCCCTCAGACCCCACTTGAACAATACTTTTGATTACCATATCATGTATACAACTAGATATACATGATGTATTCTTACCATTATAGTGTAGATATTTATGCGTCCACTATTTAATGGTAATGTCCATAGATTAATTGTCGTATCAAAATGTTATAGCAGATCTCAGGCTATAATGAGAACCTTCAGATACTATGACATTAATCTTAAGAAAATTTCCTATGGTCTAGATACATCTTACTAAATGGACACAGTAGATGTTTGACTATCAGGTGCTGGGGGCTCATAAGCATTGAGACTTTTTCTCATGAAGTTCGCACTTGGTGGTCTCTAGTAGTGAGATAACGAGGACAGACCCGATAATAGGAACACCACATGTTTTGGGTGTTATTGGTTGTTCCTATCTAAAGACACGTGTATTGGTCTCTTGACTTGAGATCATTACCAGTGTGTGCCATTTGATCGAGTACTTTGATGCAAGGTGAAAATCATGATAATGAAATCGTGGTGAGGTAGCACTAGTGCAAAAAACGGGTTTTACGTCGGTTATTTTTCATTTTTTACGTCGGTTTTTAGTCGACGTTAATACAGATGACGTTATAAATATTGTTTTTTACGTCTGTTATTTAATAATCGACGTGATAAACACCCCCCGCATTGGTTTATCACGTCGGTTATTTAATAACCGACGTGAAAAACCAGGGGGGAGGTTTATCACGTGGGTTATTTAATAACCAACTTGATAAACCAGTGCGGGGGGTGTTTATCACGTCGGTTATTAAATAATCGACGTGATAAACTCTTGGAAAATGGTTTATCACGTCGGTTATTAAATAACCGATGTGATAAACCAGTACTGGGGGGGGGGGTGTTTATCACGTCAGTTATTTAATAACCGACGTGATAAACCATTTCCCAGGATTTTATCACGTCAGTTATTAAATAACCGATGTGAAAAAATAGGGGGGGGGGGAGGGTTTATCACGTTGTTTATTAAATAACTGACGTGAAAAACCATTTAAAAAAAAAATAGAAAGCAGTCCTCTGCTCTCCCCAGAAACAACCAGAAACCAAACCAAGAATTCGTACCAGAAAAACAGAAGTAGACCAAAACAAGAACCAAAACAAAATTAAGCATTTACATTGATAACATTTAAAACTTACCCCACTGGACAGCCCCCACCCTCTGGACAACCCCCCTCACCCCACTCGACAGCCCCCACCACACCCCTGGACACCCCCACACCCCTGAACTGCCCCCCGACCCCTGGATAGCCCCAAACACCCCTGGACATCCCCACCACCCCCTGGACTGCCCCCCGACCCCTGGAAAGCCCCAAACACCCCTGGACATCCCCACCACCCCCCCTGGACAACACTCCCACACCCTGGACAGCCCTCCCACACCCCTGAAACAAGACCAAAAAGTTACCAAAAACAAACCAGAACCCCCTCACCCCACTGGACTGCCCCCACCACACCCCTGGACACCCCCACACCCCTAGACATCACCACCACCCCTGGACATCCCCCACCCCCTGGACAACACTCCCACACCCCTGGACAGCCCTCCCACACCCCTAAAATAGACCAACAAGTTACCAAAAATAGACCAGAACCCCCTCACCCCACTGGACAGCCCCCACCACACCCCCACACCCCTGGACTGCCCCCACCCCATGGATAACCCCCAACATCCCTATATAACCCCCACCCTCCTGGACACCCCCACACCCCTGGACTGCCCCACCACCCCCTGGACACCCCCACACCCCTGGACTCCCCCCCACCCCCTGGACAACCCCTGGACATCCCCACCACCCCCTGGACAGCCCCCACACCCCTGGACAACCCCCCCTCATGCATACCCCCACCCCCTGGACAACACTCCCGCACCCCTGGACATCCCTCCCACACCCCTGAAACAGGACCAAAAAGTTACCAAAAACAGACCAGAACCCCCTCACCCCACTGGACTGCCCCCACCACACCCTTGGACATCCCCCACACCCCTGGACATCACCACCACCCCCTGGACATCCCCCACCCTCCTGTATACCCCCACCCCTGTACATCACTCCCACACCCCTGGACAGCCCTCCCACACCCCTGAAACAGACAAAAAAGTTACCAACAGACCAGAACCCCCTCACCCCACTGGACAGCCCCCACCACACCCCCCACACACCCCTGGACTGCCCCCACCCCCTAGACAACCCCCAACACCCCTGGACAACCCCCACCCTCCTAGACCCCCCCACACCCCCGGACTGCCCCACCACCCCCTGGACACCCCCACACCCCTGGACTGCCCCCACCCCCTGGACAGCCCCTGGACAGCCCCTGGACAGTTGGTGTTGGGATAGGAGGCGCTGCCATCCCTCGGGGAGCATGCCGCTGGAAGGTATTCATCACTCCCACATGCGAAGCTTGAGATCTCAAAATGTTTTACATGTGGGAGTGATGAGTACCTTCCAGCGGCGTTCAGCCCCCCGAGGGATGGTGGCGCCTCCTCTCCCACCCCCTGGACTGCCCCCCCATACCCATGGACACCCTGGACCTCCCCACCCCACTGGATAGCCCTCCCACACCCCTGGAAACCCCCCTCACCCCACAGGACACCCCCACACCCTTGGACACCCCTGGACAACCCCCCACTCCCCTGGACAGCCCTTTCACCATCCTGGAAATGCTCTCACCCCCTGGATTTCCCCCCACTCTCATGGAAACCCAGGATACCCCCACCCCACCGGACAACCCTCCCACACCCCTAGATACCCCCACCCCATTAAACACCCCCACACCCTTGGAACCCCTCCCCCCCAGGCCAGAATCCACACCAGAAAAACCATCATAAGTAGACCAAAACAAGAGGTAGAGCAAAATTAAACATTCATATATATAACATTCAAAACTTACAATATCAACTTAAAAAAAACTAAATCCAACCTAAATGAATACCAAATACACAATTACAATGACAGTATTCAAAATTACATTTTACACTACAAATAACTAAAAATCAATCAAACCTATAAAATAATTTGACCATTCCACTTGTAAGTGTTTGACGTCTTCAGCACTATAGGGTTGAGGGTCATCAAATAGATACAAATTAAAAGGATAGTAGTTAACATGTATAATGAATAAATCAAATGAAATATTATGGAAAAGTTTAAAAGGAAATCTTACCAGGTCAAAGTTCACAACTGTCCCAGTTGTTATTATTTCATACATAAATCTTAACATATAATATTCGCATTCGATGACGCCTTGTTGTTCATGACAATTCTGTTTGAATGAGTGTAAATTAAATATATTATTTGTATGTAATAAATCAAATAGTACAAATTATAAATGGATATTTACCTTTACATTTACATATTTGATCTTCACACTCCTTTTCTTTGTGTTTTTTTGAAAGTAGACCCATCCCCTGATAGAAAATAATACGAATGGGATAAATTTAAAATTAATTATAATATAGAAAACTATTGATAAATTGAAACTTACTTTTCCAACATTTTCTTAAAACTTTCTCGCACATCTCCATGGACAGATCATATCCAATAAAGTGTCTTCTCCCTTGGGAAAAAAACCCCTAACATCCAATGATCAATGATAAAATTTTTTTAAGGTTAGTGGTTTTTTATGTTAAAAGATAATGAACTCTTTGAGAGAGATGTGTTTCATACCTCTCACAAAAAGACATCATCCAACATTGTGTGACTATATTCTGTTCAAGTATTTCAGCAATAGAAACCATTCTTTGTTCCTCATCCAATGCACATGCTTCAGGGGAAATCAAATGCGGGTCCATGGACCCATATACATCTGTCCGCTCATTCTTCTCACAAATGTTATAAAGATACCTAATACAAAACAGACATAAGTATACATTTTTAATAAATATAACGCAGGGAAAAGGTGTTAAGACTTACATGGAAAAAATCTGCACCACGTTGATGCCCAACTTATCTCCAGTAACAAGCTCCATGATATCAGCTTTCATAATCCACACAGTTATTGCACGTCCACAAACATGAGCTTCCATTGGAAACTCATAATGATCCACCAAAAAATTTGAATATATTGACAATCTGTCAAGACTAATAGAATCTGTATCTGATGTCATAGCCATTTGTCTTTGTTGTTGTCTATACAATATTTCTTTACCTTTGAAGTATTCCTGTAAAAATAAATAGAAAAATATATTAGTTTTCAAATGATAAAACAACTTTAATAAAAAATAAAATAGAAGATATAACATACATACCTCTATGGTAATGAGTCGAAGAAGTCTGGGTGGCCAAATTAAAAAATGGCTGATACTATGTCCAACTGTCGTCACCTCATCTGTAGGTAATGGTACTCGAGCTGATCTATCTATAATATTTTGTACAGTGACCCTCTGATTCTCTACCTCTAATTGTTGATGATGAACTGTATCTCCTATACAATATACCAACCCATATGCAACTATATGATGTTGAGGATCATCAACATACAACTCGCAATAAGTAGGAAGCTGCGGCGGAGGAGTAAGATAAAAAATGGTGTCCGCGGGCTGAGGTGGGGGAGTGGGAGCTACTGGAGGAGGTGAAGGATAAATAATGGGGTCTGCAAGGGGAGGTGGAGGAGTGGGAGTTACAGTCTGAAATTGTCTTTGCATGTCTGCAAACATAGACTATACCGACGCTCTAATATTTTCCTCCATCGTCGCATTAATATTATGAACTTCAGCCTCCAAGGATTCTATTTTTTTTTTATAAACACCCTTAACGTAAGTAGTTGAGGAACGTGTCAACACTTTTCTTACCGATACACCTACTAGATATCCTCGTACACAACCAGGATGTTCGGGCTTTCCCAATGCTGCAGATAAAATATCTTGCCTCCCAGCAGCTGTAAATACCCCCTGTGAGCTCTACTCCTCAAGAGAATCCTGTATTAATTAATTGAAAATTTCTGTAATGATTGAAATTATATGAAGAAAATAGTTAACTTAAATAAATAAAATATATATCTTATAATCCTCTCAGCTACAATTCTCAAATCTTTCGAACGATATTTCCCTTTTTTGCCCATCCGAGCTCTCTTCCATTTTTCATGTCTAGATGGAGGGGATGGAGGGGCCACCTCTCCAGAGCTTGAAGACTCAGCTCTTAGTTTTTGTAATTTTTCCGCCATCATTTGTTCTTCCCACTACTGGAAACCTAGGTTTTCCCAACACTCTTATGCCAACGGTTCATCAAAACCGTTGGTATAGGAGGATTTTACCAACAGTTTCATAAAACCGTTGGTAAAGGAAGACATAGGTGATGATTTCCCAACGGTTTTATGAAAACTATTGGGAAATAATTCCCTTTACCAAGGGTTTTACACAAACCGTTGGAAAATGTTGGGAAATTTTTCCCTTTACCAACGGTTCTTAAAAATCGTTGGGAAAAGATACCCAGATTTAGACCAAATCAGGCAGTACTGCCTGCATTCGGCAGTTCTCCCCCGATTTCAGAATCCCCTCTCCCCCAATTTGCAGAAGCCCCGCACGCGCCCTACTCTATCAAATCAGTTGCTCCCCAACCAGGTTAGAAGTCCAAATCTTCATGTATTCTTGCTCATTTTCCACTTATCTTGCATATTTATCCATTTATGAAGGTGGAAACCCTAAATTTGGTGTAAAAAACTTATCATTTTTAATTGGGGATTTGGTTTTTTTATTAGGGATTAGGTGTATGAGGCATTCCCCTTCCTATTATGAGTGGTTTTAATAAAAAGTTATGATGTTGGAACCATTTATGATGTTGTTGTCTCTATTTAATCTCATTTTCCCTGACTTAACATTAAATTCTATATCACATTTGGTTTATGTTTTTTTTAATTTCCAGTTGAGTTATTTGTGGTTGATGATTGTCCCATGTTAGTTGTTTTCAATGGTTTGGCGTGGAAATTGGGCATTTAATGTGACTTTTCCAAATGGGGGTGCCTTGATAATACTCCAAATATTTGTTAAAAATGATCAAAGGGGTTTTATTATTTAAAATGGATTTCGAAAGATATTTCATAAATGATTTAATCTTGTGGAAAGTGTTTGATTAAAATGAGATTTTTTTAATAAGGCTTGTGTAATGTAATTTGTTATAGTACACTTGTTATGTGACTATGTTTGGTATTTAGTAACACATGAAATAACTGGTGTGTGAGAATGTGTTGTGAAAGAGATTCCATGGTTGGTTCAAGATTATATTTACATTTCGAGCCTATTAATGAGTTGTTTTAAAGATATTTTGAGATATTTACCTTATGTTTATTGGTGAAAATTGGGAGCTGTAGAGGTGGTTCATGATTAAGACATATAATTACTGCTAAACATGTGGATAAACCATGCATAGTAGTGAATTCTTGAAATGTTTGATGTTTTTAGTCCTTTTTTATTTGGAGTTTCTTTTGATGCTGATGTTTCTTATTGATACCTATGATGGGAATTTATTTTAGTTTCTAAATCGGCCGAGACTTCCCCACCATGCACAGTGTATGCAACCTCTACCCTTATTTAATCATTCTGTTTACACAGCCTATGCAACCTCTACCCTCATTTAATCAGTGAACTCAATTCATTAATTCAAGCCTTCATTCTCACTAGCATGTAATAAATTGAATGATGTATACCCATCCTCACATGATTTCTTACCTTAGATAGTGTCCAACATATGAAATACGAGATTTTGAATTCATCAGTTAACCAGGATCATATATTCCATTTCCCCCAAGATGACTGTACTAATACAACTTTAAGGTCAATTAAATATGGTTTTCATTCTACGCTGTATATTAGGTGTCCTTCTTGGACAATACTCACTTTTATGAGGGTGGGTTGCTTTTCACTAGCCATGCTGGCATGTGTAGACATCTATAAAAATGTTAGATAAGTCACAAGTTTAATTCAGTAATGTTGTTATCATTGACATACTTTATTATTAATCTCAAATTTAAAAATAAATGTTTTTGTTTATACTTTATGAAATTAAATCTTTTTACAAGCCATGAACAACCTATTAGTGTAGAAGCCTAAAATTTATTCACCCATGGGGTGCGCTTGACTTGGGGAAGTAATTAGGTAATGAAAGGTATGACCATAGAGGTGCCAATAATGAGTTATTGAACATGAGTGAATAATTTGGGATGCCTATAACACATAATGGGACCTGAGGCATGTTCCTCTTATAGACCCAATGAAAATGAATATAAATAAATTTTAATTTAATTTTTGAGTAATTTTTCTTTACATTGTTTTAATAGTTCACTACATCGACTAGAAACTTCTTACTTTATCGTTTACTTAAATGTATTTTCTATTAAAGTTCAATCCTATTGAATTGTTTACGACAAAATGACTTATATAAATTATTTTTTACAGAATGGACAGAAGTTGGATGTATGAAACCGATCGGATCTCAAGCGATTTTCAAAACAATTTGGAGAACTTTATAGATTTTACATTTCACAATGATTCAGATAGTGGTCGCATACACTGCCCATGTTCCAATTGTGTTGGTAGACCTTGGTTGATCCGTGAAGAAATCAGCTACCACATAACCAAATATGGTTTTCAAGCAAACTACTTTGTGTGGTATCACAATGGGGAGAAAATTAAATCTCAAATTGGTGATGATTGAAATGGAAGGACTGGAATGGAGAATTTGTTAGATGATCGGTTTCCATTTATTCGTCATCATGAAAAAGAAAGGATTTCGACTCAAGAAGACTTCGATATGAGGACAAATGATGCATATAGTGAAAATGATGATATTGATTGGGTGAAAAAATTGAATTATGCTACCACGACTCCAGTATATCGACAATGCGATAAAATAAAAAAGTTGGAATTTTTAATCCGATTGTTTCATGGGAAAACTATGTATGAGATTTCTAATACAACAATCAATTACATTCTTACCCTCTTGAAGGATCTACTTCCAGATGATGCAGATATTCCCTCAAACCACTATATGGCATGGAAGTTAGTTGAGGAACTTGGATTTTCAAGAAACAGAATTCATGCTTGCCCGAAAGATTGCAGTTTATTCTGGGAGGAAACCGCTGAACGAAATGATTGTATAAAATGTGGCACATCCCGCTGGAAGTCAAAATCTGATGGAACACCATCCTGCGTTCCACAAAAAGTAATATGACACTTTCCATTGATCCACAGACTCCAGAATCTTTTTATGTATGATGACATATCAATAAAAATGAGATGACATGATACCGAGAGAAAGAAGACTAATGATGAGTTGGTTCATCCTGCAGATGGATTTGCATGGCAGATATTTGATGCTCGACATCCTGATTTTGCAGCTGACGTGCGTAATGTGAGGCTGGGTCTTTCATGTGATGGTTTTAATCTGTTTGGGCAGATGCTTACTTCGCACAACACATGGCTAGTTTTTATACATATTTATAATATTCCCCCATGGTTGTGTATGAAAAAACCTTTCACTTTCATGAGTATACTCATATCTGGACCTTTTGATCCCGACATTGATATTGATGTATACATGCAACCTTTAATAAAAGAGTTGAAACTTCTTTTGGATGTGGGTGTGCACACATACGATGCATGTTCGAAAGACATATTTCATATGCGTGCTGCGCTTATGTGGACGATCAATGATTTTCCGGCTTATGCAGTGATGTCTGGATAGAGCACGAAGGGAAAACTGTAATGTCCTGTTTGTATGAAGAATACAAGATCCAGAAGACTGAAACATCACTGTAGTTTCAGTTTTATGGGACATCGATGATTCTTTCCAATGGACCATCCATATAGAAATAATCATCGAAGATTTGATAATACTATAGAGACCGATGATCCACCTCAGCGTATGTCTGGAACTGATGTACTTAATGAATTGAAAGATTTCAGTTTTTGATTCGGGAAGGGTCAAATGAAATCTGGAAAGAGAAAGAATGTTTCCACTGAAACCTGTTACAATTGGAGGAAGAGGAGTATCTTTTTTGATTTGCCTTATTACTCAACCAATTTGTTATTTCATTGCTTAGACGTAATGCATATTGAAAAGAATATATGTGAAATGTTGTTTTCAATTCTTCTTAATGTCAAGGGGAAGACAAAAGATGATTTACGATCTCAGTGTGACTTGGTGGATCAGGGCATCAGACCAGAATTGCATCCTGTGCGTATCAGTGAAAATAAATGGCAACTTCCACGTGCTTCTTATTTGATGACACCTACGAGAAGAAAAAACAATTTATGGAAGTATTAGAGACTATTAGAGTTCTTGATGGCTATTTAAGCAACAAATCTAAACGGGTCAATGGAAGAGAGTTAAAGCTAAAATCTTTGAAGACTCATGATTATCACGTTCTTCTGCATGAGTTGCTTCCAATAGAAATTTGTCATCTTTTGTCCAATAATGTAAGGGTGACTGTTATTCGGTTTTTCCATTTGTTTAGAGATATTTGTGCTAAGAAGTTGTCCAAGTCTTTCTTGCAAAAAATGTTGACAGATGCCCTATTAATTTTGTGTGAGTTGGAGAAAATATTTCCTCCATCATTTTTCACATGCATGCTGCATCTGACTGTTCATATTCCTATTGAAATACTTCTCGGAGGACCTGTTTCTTTTCGTTGGATGTATCCAACTGAAAGAAATATGTACACATTAAAGTCTTATGTCCGAAACAGGAATCATCCCGAAGGTTCTATCGCGAATGGTTACTTGGATCAAGAATGTATGGATTTATGATCAATGTATTTGTCTGATCTTACTACAAGAATGAACAGACCAATGAGAAATGAAGAAGAACAGTATGAACAAATTGAACCTAGTTTTCCATCACTTCCTCAAACAAGAGGAATTCCTGGATCATATACATTGAAGACATTAATCCATGAAGAGAAGAAGATGGAACATCGCATAGTTTTGTTCAAATGTGATTTATTAGATGACTATATCAGGTAACTAAATTGAATATGTACATCTTACATATATATATCTGTTAAACTATTCATATTTTTTATCTTCAGGGAACATAAAACAATAATAAATAGAAAGCATCGTTCTTTATCTTTGAGAAGGAGGGAGGCTTTTCATAGCAAAGAGTTTTCTGCTTGGTTAAAATTTAAGGTAAAAATATTACTGTTTAAAATAGTTAAATCAATATTTAATTAAGTTTAATAATCATTTATATTTCAGGTATTGAGTTTGTCTGCTGACTCTGTCTCTGAGGAAATTAGAGCTTTGTCTTTTGGTCCTAATACCGTGGTTCGTGACTGTAAATCAATTGTTATCAATGGGTAAAAATTTATTGTCACTTAATGAGCAAAGAACATGAGAACACAACATGATGGTGTTATGGTTACTACCACAACAGATTGTTATGCTAGTGCATCAGATAGTAGACCGCGATTTGAAAATGTGGGTTATTATGGAGTCGTTGAGAAATTAATAATATTGGATTATTACTCTCATGGATGAGTCACAATGATGAAATTCCATTGGTTTTATTTGATGACGAGACATGACACATTTATTGATAATTGTGGATTTCGAGTAATTAATATGACTCACACTCTTGCTACAGAAGAACCATATGTGTTGGAATCAATGGCTAAACAAGTTTTTTATGTCAAAGACCAACTTCGACCTGAATTTGGTGTCATAGTTGAAGTAATTCCAAGACATATTTTTTATGATGGTGATGATGGAATTGACACTTTCCCTACTGCCATTGGAACCAATCCATTTATTTCTTTTGATGATTCCAATAGATCAATTTTCAGAGTTGATTGTGAACCTGAAGTTGTGGTTGAAAATATATAGAATCATTCATCCATGTTCTCAAATATTTTGGTTTACCTCGAGTTGGGTTGTTAAGGTTGGTACTATTCAAATTGATTTAGTATTGATCACAAATATGTTTTAGCTGACTTGACTGTTATGTGAATTTTCAATGTTTATTGGTTGCAGTTTTATTTGAATTTCATTTTCTAATTTGGAATTGAACTGTATTCAAACCTAGTCAAACAATATTTCTAACTTGATGAACATTACAACTTGTATGATTTATTAAATCCATTCAAACTCTTCTAAAATAATTGATAGATAAATTAAAAATGAATCCCAATATTCCCTCATATATTTAGTTTTTTGGGTTACACATTAGTTTACTTTTTCTAATTAATTACATATTTGTTTTCAAAAGCAGGAAATGCAGCCAATTGAAGAGAGACGAAGGAAAAAAACGATGGAGAACAATCATCGAATGGCGGAGATGGGCGTTCCACCATTAGTGCCTGCAGTGAGTACTTTATTTCAAATATATATATTTAAAGAATATATAATGTCATGTGATAAATTTTATTGTAAACATTTTTGTAGGATCCACCTATACGTCGACAGTTATTCGACGAGGAGCCTAGTACTGGTCCTAGTACTCAGGCCGGTGGTACGAGGGGGGTTCGTACCAGAGGTAGACGAGCAGCTCCGCGTACCCAACTAGACCCTGCCCCTCCCACTGACATGTCATTCTTCCCACATTCCGATCCCGGTGTGTCGTTATGGACACACAGGATATTTAGGCCTCCCATGTTTTCACCACCTTTGGCATCTTCTGACCTATCTTTTTCATATCCCATGATGATTCCTACTCCCCAGCTAGAATCCAGTCATACAGTTGTCCCATCTTCTTTTCCTTCTACTTCTGTCTCTCCGAGCATCTATATTCCATCGTCTTCGACTCTTATTCCACCACAGGGTGTTCCATCAGTTTCTGTGGATCCAGCGACGCTCAACGATCAGACTGGCGCAGATATATTTATATAACCCTAACAAATTTTTATACCAATATTTATTTTCATTATAACATGTTTTGATAAAATATTTTTTTTTCTTTCATGACAGATACATCTACTGACAGGAGGCAGGGGCAGGGGCGTACACGCATGCATGTAGTGTGGAACCGCTGCACACAAGTAATGGTAGATTACAATGAAGACAACCAAATGGTTGAGAAAACAGGGCAGCAATGTTATATTTTTTTGGCGACGCTTTCCAAATACTCCTACATCATTCCCGTCAGCACGCTATTGTGGAGACAATTGCCATATGAGGTCAAGGATAGAGATTGGGCAGAGATATGGGTAAAAAAACTTGTTGTATTTAATGCCATGAATTATTTTTGTATTTATATGAATTAATATTTTGGTGTCAGCTTCGATTTAATTTTCCCGATGGTGAGGGTGCACGACTGACACGTCTAAAGGATTTAGGTGAGATTTGGAGAGCCTAAAATCATGAGTTGTATATTGGCTGGCATGCTAGAGTTGGCACTGAGTTAGAGGCAGTACCAGTCGTGGATGATTGTCCTATAGAGCAGTATTGGAAGATGATTACTCATTGGACGACTGCTCAGTTTAAGGTATTAATTACATTTGAGGTATTTAAATAATAACTTTCATGTTTTGCATTAATATTATCTTTTGCATTATCAAATTTTATTTAGGAATCATCTGGAAAAAATAAAAAAAAAACATTGATGCAAAAAAATACCTCCACACACTGGGACGTACTACGATGCCAGATCATGAGAGGAAGTTGGTATGACAATTTTTTATAGGTTTTCTTTACAACTTACTGTTTCTTTTGTTTCCTAAATTATTTAATCGTTTGCTAAAGTTTTTATATAACTTTAGTTTTCAATGTCATTGTAGAGGAAAAAACTGAATATTAAAGGACGTGTGCCTCGAGAAAAACTGTTTTGCTCGAGTAGACAGAAAAAGGATGGAAGTGCCGTCAATGAACCGACTCAGTAGCAGATTTTAAGTTTTAATCTATTGATTTTATATTTTAATATCTATTTTGTAACTTAATAATATATTTATATTTGTAACAGGCTACTTTAGAGGCCCTCGATGCCCAAGAACCAGACAATTTTGGGTCAAATGATCACTTACATCAGGTGTTGGGAGAGGAGCATTCTGGAAGAGTACGCTGCCGACCTAGGATAGCCCCGAAGAAGTATTGGCCCTCCTCAGGTATGAGTTGTAGTGCCACCGAGTTGCAGCAAGTTAGGGCACAGGCATAACAGACTGAAAAAAGGTCCATAGAGACAACATAACAGTCTACTAGGGAAAACAGTGCATTTATGAAGTTCTACGTCCAACACTTCCACCAGAGTCCAAACCAGCTTTTGATGAATATATTTCATTGATACGTTCTATATATGGTGCACTAGGTGGCATTTCTAGTGGTGGTCAATACGATGTCCAACCTAATGATGATGATGGCGAGAAGATTGATGTGGAGGAGGGAGGAGGAGGGTGAGGCAGAGGAGGGTGAGGAGGAGGGAGAGGGTGAGGAGGAGGGCATTGAGGAGGGAATTGAGGAGGGCGGGGACAATGATGACCATGAGGATAAGGGTGATGATGATGGTGATGTGGGACAAATTGATCCGTTACATTTTTGACTAATATTACTGAGATTTGATGTTTAATATATTCTAGTTGTTGGTTTTATCTAGACCCATAGTATAGTATTGGAGTTGAGTTATTTTTATATATTTTCTATTTTCATGGATGTTGATGTCTTTTAGTGGTTGCGGTGTATCTTGATCATGTTTGTAGAGTTTTTTGTGTTTGGGAACTCCCCGGAAAACCCCCCGGAAAGCCCCATGGATAGCCCCCCACCCTCCTCCTTAGACCACGTACAACCCCCCAGACACCCCCTAGACAGCCCCCCCGAACAGTCCCCCACTCTCCTCCTTGGTCCCCGAATAGCCCCCCAGACACCCCCCGAACAGCCCCCCGGACAGCCCCCCCACCTCCTCCCTAGACCCCGGACAACCCCCCGGACAGACCCCCCACCTTCCTCCTTGGACTCCAGACAGCCCCTCAGACAGCCCCTTGGACAACCCCCACCCTCCTCCTTAGACCCCGGACATCCCCCCAGACAGCCCCCCAGACAACCCCCCCACCCTCCTCCTTGGACCCCGGACATCCCCCCACCCTCCTCCTTGGTCCCCAGACAGCCCCCCGGACAGCCCCCGGACAGCCCCCCCACCCTCCTCCTTGGACCCCAGACAACCCCCGGACAGCCTCCTGAACAACCCCCCCACCCTCCTCCTTGGTCCCCAGACAGCCCCCCCAGACACCCCCCGGACAGCCCCCCGGACAGCCCCCCACCCTCCTCCCTGGACCCCCAGACAGCCCCCCACCCTCGTCCTTGATTTCACATGCCTTTTTTTTATTTCTCTGATCATGCAATGTTATTTAGGATTATTCCATTTTTGTATGTCTTGAATTATATGAATGTCTTGGTAAGCTTATTATCTCATGCTCATCAAATGCATGTGATGATATGCTTTAAATTGAATACAAAGCCTTGTTGTACATTCTTCATGTTATGTGAATTATGCCTTGTTTGATTTGGTTTACTTATCAATTGTTAGGATAAGACACGGGTTACATGTTAAGGAATCATGGACGGACTCGTCATGCTCATGGAATTTAGACTTGAAATTCCAGGATGAATGTTTTGGTTTCTAGGTGAGGGCTACCAGGATGGTTTCTAATACTCATGAGTGATATTGGTTCCTTGAAGATAAACCGAGGACATGTCTATTTTGAAAGATGGTAATACCATGCCTCAGGTGATACCCTGTCTCCTATGTGAGATACTTGGCAAGAAAGGCTGCCTAAATCCGAGGCGCGGTGTGGCTGACACCACTCAAAGTGATGTGTACGAGTCAACCCCGTCTAAATCTGAGGCGCAGTGTGGCCAAGATTTTAAGTGAAAAAAACAACTGGCATACGGAAAACCAACCAAATGCTTTCAGATTATGTTGATACTTTATCCCAATGATCCATGGGTCATATGTGACGTGTACGAGTCAACCCCAGCTCAATCCGAGTCGTGGTGTGGTCAGGATCACTCTAAGTGTCTCTCTTTTGTTTAAAATGGACACCATTTTAAGTACATACTGAAAACTGACAAAACAGATTATGATTGTGTTTATACTTTAGCATAATGATCCATGGGTCATATGCGACATGTACGAGTCAATCCCACCTCAATTCGAGGCGCGGTGTGGCTGGTACCACTCAAAGTGTCTCTCTTTTGTTTCAAAAGGACATCATTTTAAGTGAAAACATCAACCGACATACAAAAAACTGACCAAATGCATTCGGATTGTGTTTATACTTTAAGGAAATGATCCATGGGTCATTTGAGATGTGTACGAGTCAACATCGTCTAAATCCGAGGCGCGGTGTGGCCGGTACCACTCTAACTGTGTCTCTTTTGTTTAAATTGGACAGGATTATAAGTGAAAAGAACAACTGACATAGGGAAAACCGACCAAACGCATTCAGATTCTATTGATACTTTATCACAATGATCCATGGGTCATATGTAACGTGTATGAGCCAACCTGGGCTCAATACGAGTCGCAGTGTGGCCGGGATCACTCTAAGTGTCTCTCTTTTGTTTAAATGGACAACATTTTAAGTACATACGAAAAACCGACCAAACGCATTCGGTTTTCATTGAAACTTTAGGAGAACAATCCATGGATCATATGTGATGTGTACGAGTCAACCTCTCCTCAATCCGAAGCGCGTTGTGGCCGACACAACTCAAAGTGTCTCTCTTTTGTTTAAAATGGACTTCATTTTTAGTGAAAACAACAACTAGCATACGGAAAACTGACCAAACGGATTATGATTGTGTTGATACTTTAGAAAAACAATACATGGGTCATATGTGACATGTGCGAGTCAACCACGCCTCAATCCGAGACGCGGTGTGGCCGGAACCATTCATAGTGTCTCTCTTTTGTTTAAAATGGACATCATTTTAAGTGAAAACAACAACTGACATACGAAAAACTGACCAAATGCATTCGAAATGTGTTGATGCTTTAGGAAAATGATCCATGGGTCATATGTGACGTGTAAGAGTCAACCCCACCTCAATCCGAGGCACAGTGTGGCCAGGATCACTCTAAGTGTCTTTTTTTTTAAAAATGGACAACATTTTAAGTACATATGGAAAACTGACCAAATGGATTTTGATTGTGTTGATACTTTATTAAAACGATCCATGGGTCATATGTAATGTGTACGAATCAACTCTGCCTCAATCTGAGGTGCATTGTGGCTGGAACCACTCAAAGTGTCTCTCTTTTGTTTCAAAAGGACATCATTTTAAGTGAAAACATCATATGACATACGGAAAACCGACCAAACACATTCAGATTGTGTTGATAATTTAGGAAAATGATCCATGGGTCATTTGAGACGTGTACAAGTCAACCTCATCTAAATCAAAGGTGTGGTGTGTCTGGTACCACTCTAAATGTGTCTCTTTTGTTTAAAATGGACAAGATTATAAGTGAAAAGAAAAATTGGCATATAAAAAGCTGACCAAATGCATTCAGAATCTATTGAAACTTTAGGAAAACGATCCATGGGTCATATGTGACATGTATGAGTAAACTGTGCCTCAATCCAAGTCGCGGTGTGGCCGGAACTACCCAAAGTTTCTATCTTATGTTTAAAATGGACAACATTTTAAGTACATATGTAAAACTAACCAAACGGATTCTGATTGTGTTGATACTTTAGCACAAAGATCCATGGGTCATTTGTGACGTGTACAAGTCAACCCCGCCTCAATCTGAGGCGCGGTGTGTCTGGCACCACTCAAAGTGTCTCTCTTTTATTTAAAAAGCACTTCATTTTAAGTGAAAACAACAACTGACATACGGAAAACTGACCAAACACTTTCAGAATATGTTGATACTTTAGGACAACAATCCATGTGTCATTTGTGATGTGTACAAGTTAACCTTTCCTCAATATGAGGCATGGTGTGGCCGATATCACTCCAGATGTATGCATTTTGTTTAAAATAGAAATCATTTCTACTAAAAACTTATGGTATACGAAAAACCGATCAAATTATGAATTGAATTCTGGATTCCACATATGATTGTCATCAAAATTTTAAATTGAATTCTAAATGAATTATGTATGTTTATAATTATGTTATGAATTCTGATTTAATTTTAGATGTGTATAGTTCCAGGGTGCATTATATGTTAAATGTGTATGAATTTGTTCTGTATATGTATGTGTTAGTTGGTTATTGCAGGTACAGTAGTTGTATATGTATGTGTTAGTTGACTATTTCAGGTATAATAATTGGAAATGAGAGGGAATTGGAAAGGAGAGGGAATGGACACCATGCTCTGTAACGCCCTGACCCCAGTTACCTAGAGTCAGTGCATTGTTACATAACATTGGCATGATCACAATAAAGATCAAATCTCTAAAGACCGATTAGTTTAGTAGCCTTGGAAACACTAGATATATTCATAAAGTTTTACATTACATCATAAAAATTAAAACTACAACAACATAGTCTCCATATTCTACACTCTTATCCCCTCATACTATCCCTGCAGGTCATTCATAATTTACTTCTTCACATTCTGGAAAAAATAAAACATAGAAAAGGGGTGAGCTCAAATTCCCATTAAGGATAACAATATAGAAGAAACTTTCATAAATAAGAATAAACATGTAAGGCAATGTATAACTAAAACAAAATCCTTTTAAACTTTAACTTCAACATAGTATGGAAAAAATAAAATGAAATAATTCCATTTACTTATTCACATGGATATTCTACTAATCGAATAATCACATGTAATAGCAATAACCACTTTCATAATGATGGAATGCATAATACCAGACTATCATAACCACATAGACAAGACCTCGTGCCAAGAATACAAATAAGATTTTGTCAAGGCCTTATGCCAAAACACTAGTTTGTCTCATGAGACCTACCGATGCATCGAGGAGCTATAGTGGGCTCCACCCGTCACATATTAAGTCCAATGCATTCCCATATGAAAAGGTTTAATCATAACATAAACATTCGTAATAAAACTAGCATATGAAATGTAAATACTTCATCCATAATCCATGAATGGTATAAAAATAACATATCCACAGTCAAACATATCAAAAAACCTTCAATAAAATATAGAAGTTTTGTATCATAATAAATCAACTTCAAATAAGCGTAAAATCCATCAAAAGATGTTGACATAGATGAAATCAAAACTCTTTTTAGAGAAATATCTATTTCTATTTTGAAACCATTTAAGAGTCATATATTTATAAAATAAAACATTTTCTTTGAAAATATTCTTATAAGCTTGTAAGGGAAGCTTCAACGATTTCATAACGGTGGAAAATATCCGCACCCGCCGTATAAGTTAAAAAAAACATTCTTACCCTAATTCTGTCGAAATGGTTAAAAAGGACCTTGTTTGGAAAACGATGGAAATATTCCTTTATAAAACACTTATAAAAGTCAACAAGGGTATAAATGAATTTATACCATAGTCTTTTAAATAGTAATAATGATTTGAAATACATTTTTAAGAAACATGGATGTGGATGATAAAGAGGTCCCAGTAGATAATCACGTATAAACAACCTCGGATAAAGAAGAGATTGTGAAATAACCATTACCTTGTACTTTTCCTTGGTTGGGGTAGGTTAAACTCCTGTATAATGGTGAAATAATTGTTATTAAATTATAAAAGAATCATATATATTAATATGATATCATATCTGATCTTTTAACATTCCTTTGTTAATAATATTTTAGAATTATCGTTGTTTCGGGTGTTAACTTACTCGTTTTCTTTTATATGTTTTGTAAGACATGTTTGTCATGGATGGGTTGTATATTATTCATATCTAGAATGATATCAAGTCCTTAAAAATTATTTTGAAATCATCAAATGATAATTATACTTGAATGGATACGATGAAGAATGATTCTCATCGCGTTCGTGGAGACGGTAGTCCGTACGTACGCACGAGCGACAATATCATTCTTTTGATATTAAAATAATATATAATTGGATGGTATATAATATATACAGAATAATTATCATGTTATATTTATTATTTACATGAATTAAAAATCATTATTATACCCATCCAAATAATAATATATTGAATAACAATTACACCACGACGTGGAGATGGTAAGCCGCACGTACGCACGTATGGTGACATGTTATTCAAAGGATGGATAGAATACTGAATATGGTTATACCATATTTATAATAATATAAAAGTATATATAAGATACTGTAGTTATTATTTTATAATGGTAATAACAAAGAAAGAAGAAGTGGAAGAAGAAAGGAACTTGAAAAAGGGTGGTGAAATCATTACCTCTTCTTCGGGTTCTTCCTTTTGATTTGATCAAAAGAGATCCTTAGGTTGGCTTTATGACTAAAGGAAGGCCTCTAGGATGAATTGAGGGAAGTTGAGAGAGTATTTGGGCAGATTTTGGTTGAGGCAAATGGCTTTGAAGGTGTGAATTAATGAGAAGGGGGAGTTCCCTTTTATAAGAGGGGTGAAGGGCACCTTTGGAAAAGCTAGAAATATTATTTTATAATAAATTAATATTCGGTTTCTAATGGCTCAAAAGTGGATTATTTAAATTTTAAGGTGGGGATGGGTCGAAAACCACTCAACCAATAGAATTTAGACAGGTTTGAGTCATTATATTAACCTTATCTTTTAGTTTTAACTCTTAGTTAATTAGTTTGACACTTACCATGTCAGTTTTTATTTTTATATTATATAGTTAATAAACTTACTATATACCTCCAAGAGACCCCCAAGTGGTCCATTAATGATACACCTATAATGATATAAGTCTCTTGGACAAACCTTATATTTTTAGGAATTGAATATAAATTAATAATATAATATTTGTTTTAAAAACTCTTTTATGTCAATTTTGACACTATTCAATAATTGATTTTTGTAAAAATCACAACAGAAGGATTACTTCTAACAAAGTTACTTAAATCATTACTAACATATCATATTAACCTATAAAATTAGTGTAATTCATAAAAAGTCTCAAATTATATTTATTTGGGTATTTATAATATCAATTATTTTAATTTTTCACTATTATGGCAATTACTGCATCATCATTGGGTCATAAATAAATTAAATTATTTAATGTCTAAAAATTATAAATAAAATATAATTATGTGGGAAATATTTTTAGCTTTCTAATTAATATTTACAATCGAATTTATCTTATGTATAACCCTATATTAAAAATGATTTAGTAAATAAACTTTGATTTTAACTCTTTTAACTCTTCTTTGAATTAAATAATAATAAATGTCCTAATCTAATCCAAGTGGAACCTAAATGATAATATTTTATTCCTAAGGTTGTTTTTGGTCGAATTAAGCTTATCCAATAGAATTAGGACATGTGTTAGGGTAATATTAATATCATTTTTACCCTTAATTACCCTATTTACTTTTAACCGTGGTAAATAAAAGTAAAAAGTTACTATTCACCAAAAATTATTTTCATCTCAATGAACCACATTTTAGTCCTTGATATTAACCGTGTCTCTCGGATTTTCGAAATTCCACTCACAGAAGCGGTAAAATTAAGTTTTATGAAAAATTCAGTTTTTTAACTACCACTTAGTGGTTTCACTATTCATAAAAAAAATGAAGTTTTTCAGAAAAATACCAAAAATTCACCCTAGGCTAATTTCGATATTCCGAATCCAAAAATGAATTCCATTTTGAAAAATAAAATTTATAAGTTTCAAAAAGTGGGTATTACTATTCATAACGGCTAGTTTGATTGGTTGTGGTGTGTTAGAATTCGATGTTGCGTACAACACACGCTATTGCATTATTCAAAGAGAAGCGTACAGTAGAAGCTTGGGGTGTTACATTCTCCCCTCCTTCAAATAATTTCATCCTCGAAATTTCTAGAATACTACCGCATGAAAAGACTCGGGTGGTTCTTCATCATAAGTTCCTCGGGTTCCCACGTTGCCTCTTCCATCTTATGGTTTCTCCATAAGACTTTTACCAGACGAGTCGTCCGGTTTCTCAGTAATTGTTCTCTCGTATCAAGAATCTTGACGGGCTCTTCGCAATAAGACAGATCGGGTTCCAGTTCTAATTCCTCATAGGTGAGTACATGCGTTGGGTCAGGCATGTATCTCCTCAACAGAGATACGTGGAACACATCGTGAACTTTGGAGAGAATTGGTGGCATTGCCAATCGGTAAGCTACAACCCCACTTCGTTCTAGAATTTCGAAAGGTCTGATGTACCTAGGACTCAATTTACCTTTCTTACCAAAACGTATGACTCCCTTCCATGGAGATACCTTCAGGAAAACATGATCACTAACTTGAAATTCCAAATCCTTCCTTCAATTATCGGCATAGCTCTTCTGCCTACTTTGAGCTGCTTTGATATGGCTTTGGATTACCTTCACCTTTTCCATTGTTTCCTCCACCAGTTCTGGGCCTACAAGTTTTCTTTCACCAATGTCATCCCAACAGGTTGGTGTGCAACATCTCTTTCCGTATAACGCTTCATATGGTTCCATCTGAATACTCGAATGGAAGCTATTGTTATAGGAAAATTATACTAGAGGTAAATATTGATCCCACATACCCTGAAAGTCAAGTGAGCAGGATCTCAACATGTCTTCTAAGGTTTGAATAGTTCGTTCTGATTTTCCATCTGTTTGAGGGTGGTAGGCAGTGCTCAATTGAAGTTCAGTATCCAAGGCTTTCTGAAGACTTTTCTAGAATCTTGAAGTAAAACGGGGATCACGATCAGAAACAATATATAGGGGTACTCCATGAAGCCTCAGAACTTCATTAATATATAGTCTTTCTAGTCGTTTAAGTGATAAATCTTCCCTTATAGCAAGAAAATGTGCCGACTTGGTAAGACGATCAACAATGACCCATATTGCATCGTTCCTTCTAGGAGTCTTTGGTAGCCCCATGAGAAAGTCCATCGTAATATTGTCCCATTTCCACTCCGGTATGGGAAGAGGTTGCATGACTCCTCCAGGCTGTTGCCTTCCAGCTTTCACTTGTTGACAAACCATACATCTTGACACAAAATCAGCAATCTCCCTCTTCATGTTATCCCACCAAAAATGTTCCTTCAAATCTCTATACATTTTGGTGCTCCCAGGGTGTATAGAGAAATTGGAACTATGAACATCATCTAGCAATTCTATTTTTAGATCAGGTATATCAGGAACACAAAGCCTCTTCCCAAATTTCAAAATTCCTTCTTCATACACAAAGTCTCTCAATCTCCCATCATTCACAGCTTTAATCTTCTTTTGAAATTCTTTATCATCGGTAAGAGAACTCTTAATACTTTCTAGTAAAGATGGTTTGGCAACCATTTGAAAAAGCATTGATGTTTCACCTTCCCTGGTTATTCCCATGTCCATTTTCACTAGGTCCATGAAAATTGGATCCCTTTCAATTCTCATTATGTTCAAAACTCCATGATATTTTCTGCTTAAAGCATCTGTCACCTTGTTTGCTTTCCCCAGGTGGTAGTGTATCATACAATCATAATCCTTGAGTAATTCAAGACATCTTCTTTGCCTCATGTTGAGTTCTTTTTGTGAGAAAATATACTTCAAACTCTTGTGATCAGTATAAATATCACATTTTCACCATAGAGGTAGTGCTTCCATATCTTCAAAGTAAAGATCACAACTGCTAACTAGAGATCATGAGTAGGATAGTTTTGTTCATGAATTTTCAACTGTCGTGATGCATAGGCAATAACCCTATCATTCTGCATAAGGACACAACCAAGTCCTTTCTTCGATGCATCACTATAAATAACGAACCCATCATTCTCCGATGGTAGAGTCAATATAAAAGCATTGGCTAATATTCTCTTCAGTTCTTCGAAACATTCTTCACACTCTTTTGTCCAAACAAATTTAACCCCTTTACGTGTGAGCTTCGTTAATGGGTTATCCAATCGGGAAAAATTCTGGATGAAACGTCGATAATAACCTGCCAAACCAATAAAACTGCGTACCTCAGTTACACTCATAGGTGCTGGTCATTCTTGGATTGCCTTGGTCTTATAAGGATCAACAGTGATTCCATATTTAGAGACAATATGACCAAGAAAAGAAATCTCCTGAAGCCAGAATTCACACTTGCTAAACTTCCCATATAATTCATGTCTTCTCAGAGTCTTCAGGATAATGCGCAAGTGATTTTCATGATCTTCGTAGCTTTTGGAGTATACCAAGATATCATCAATAAATACCACCACAAATTCATCGAGATATTCCTTGAAAACTCTATTCATTAGATCCATGAATATAGAGGGTGCATTAGTCAATCCAAAAGGCATTACTGTAAACTCGTAATGCCCGTACCTGGTTAGAAATGCTGTCTTCGAAATGTCTTACTGCTTCACACACAACTGATGGTATCTAGATCGAAGGTCAATATTTGAAAAGTATTGAGCTCCATGCAGTTGGTCAAATAAATCATGAATGCGAGGTAGGGGATAATTATTCTTTATTGTTATAGCATTGATCTCTCTGTAGTCGATACATAACCTCATAAATCCATCTTTCTTTTTAACAAAAAGAATAGGGGATCCCCATGGAGAAACACTAGGGAGAATAAATCCCTTATTACTCAATTCCTCTAGTTGTTTCTTTAGTTCAACTAATTCTACAGTGGCCATTCTATAAGGGGTATTCGATATAGGCCTTGATCTAGGAATTAAATCAATGGAAAACTCAACTTCTCATTCTAGGGGATTTCCAGGTAAATCTTCCGGAAACACATCTATATATTCTTTCACAACAGGTACATCCTCTATTTGAACATTCCTTTCCTCACCCACAGTAATTTCATCCTCTTACTCCCCAATAATTGAATTTAGTTGAGCTACTGGGGGTGGATCTAGATAAGAATTAGGTGGTAATGATTCTTCTCTAAAGATAAGGTGTTCCTTATCATCATCATCAAAAATCGTAACCTCCTTCTTCTTACAATAAATCTTCTCATCATGGTCTGAAATCCAATCCATACCGAGGATTATATCAAACTCAATCATAGGTATGACGATGAGATCAGCGGATAAAGAACATTTATGTGCTCTAATGGGGACTGATTCACAAAACTTTGTTGCAATGATACTTCCCTTAGGAGTTTTAACTGAAAACTCCCTTGTTAAATCAAATTGGAAATATCTAATTTTATTAGAAAACTGGGAAGAAATGAAACAATGCGATGATCCAGAATCAAATAATGCATTTTCTAAACTTGAGGAAACCATTAAATTACCTTCCACCACGTCTTTCAGAGCTTCTACCTCAGCAGTAGTGATAGCATAAGCTTGGCCTTGATCCCTTGGCCTTTTCTGAGGTAATTTCCCCTGACTCTTAGGAAATTCATTTGCATAATGTCCCATCTCCATGCAATTGTAGCATTGGACATCGGTAGCTTCCTTCTTCCCCTTGCAATCATGAGCTTGGTGGACTTTTCACCACACTTGTAACAGACTCCCGTTCCTTTTAAGCAAGTACCGGGGTGTTTCTTCCCACATTTACTGCAGGATGGATATTAAACTTGTCCCTTATTCCCTTTATTTCCATTCCCAGATTGATCAGCAGATCTCTTCTTCTCTTTCTTTGTTTTAAAGTCATATGACTTAGAGAATTCTTTCTCTATCTTGATAGCACATGATACAATGTATTCGTATGAAGAGAAGGATTGTGAGACTAATGCTCGACAGAGAAATGGTTTTAACCCATTAAAGAAAAGATCAATCTTAATTCTTGGGTTATGTATATAATCTCCATCATACCTTTCTAACCTTGTAAAGTTAGCCTCATACTTTGCGACATTCTCATCCTCCTTTTGTCTCAGACTCAAAAATTGCCTTTCCATATCTGCTCAATGGTCACGAGGAAAGTATTTTTCTAAAAATAGATCTTTGAACTCCCTCTATTCCATATTTTATACTTCATCATCTTCCTTCATGTTTTGAATCAATGACCACCATTGATCAACATCTCCAGTGAGGCGGTAAACTGCCATGATAACTTTTTCCCTTTCACTACTTCCCAAAGCCTAAAATATTTTCTCTAGGGAATTTATCCATTGCTCAGCTACTAAGGTATATATACTCCCATTGAACGTTGGTGGTTGTTTCCTCATAAAGCGATCTAACATTGATCCTCCACGCTGTGGATCAGGGTGATCCATACGAGTAAGGTTATTATTCATAACCTGAGTGAGTTGTCCCAGTATGGCGATTAGCTGATCGGCACCAGTTGCATCACCAGCTCCACTATAATTATCTTGAGTAGGAGGTCAATCCCTACATGGAGTGCGTGCATTGATACGATTTCAATTTCTTCCACTAGGCTCCATTTCTAAACAATGGCATAACCTAGATTAGTTTATGAATCAAAATACATAATTCCATACTTATAAAACACTTAACATAAATTGAACTATTTATGGATATAATCCATAATCATAAAAATGTCTCCTTTGAGGAAGTATATACTCATAAACCCTTCATAATGATTTGTAAAGAAAATTAGAGTTATCCTAAGCATATCCCCCAGGAGTGTCGTAACCAAGAGTGAAACAAGGCCCATTGTCATGTACCAGTTCCCGTTCGAGTCTAGCTCAAAGCGGTGTTTTCGGGTTTTACCCCTAGGTACATCTGTGCCAGAGCCGCCTCTACCTGCTCGTATCCAGACAGGGATGTATTGCTTGAAAAACTCACAAAATCTCTACAATACCAAAATTCAAGGAAGTTCTTCTATACTAATCCTCAAAGTCCATCTTAAATCTATGTGCTCTAATCAGAGCTTATATAAATATAGCTTCCAAGGTTTGTACTAAACTTACTCTGATACCAACTGTAATGCCCCGAATCCAGTTACCTAGAGTCAGTGCATTGTTACATAACATTGGCATGATCACAAGAAAGATAAAATCTCAAAAGACTGATTAGTTTAGTAGCCTTGAAAACACTAGATATATTCATAAAGTTTTACATTACATCATAAAAATGAAAACTGCAACTACATAGTCTCTATAGTCTACACTCTTATCCCCTAATACTATCCCTGCAGGTCATTCATAATTTACTTCTTTACATCCTGGAAAAAATAAAACATAGAAAAGGGGTGAGCTCAAATGCTCAGTAAGTATAACAATATAGCGGAAACTTTCATAAATAAGAATAAACATTTAAGGCAATGTATAACTAAAACAAAAGCATTTTAAACTTTAACTACAACATATTATGGAAAAAATAAAATGAAATAATGCCATTTACTTATTCACATGGATATTCTACTAATCGAATAATCACATGCAATATCAATAACCACTTTCATAATGATGGAATGCATAATTCCAGACTATCATAACCACATAGCCAAGGCCTCATGCCAAGACTACAAATAAGATTTTGTCAAGGCCTTGTGCCAAGACACTAGTTTGTCTCATGAGACCTACCAATGCATCGAGGAGCTATAACAGGCTCCACCCATCACATATTAAGTCCAATTCATTCCCATATGAAAAGGTTTAAGCATAACATAAACATTCGTAATAAAACTAGCATAAGAAATGTAAATACTTCATCCATAAACCATGAATGGTATAAAAATAACACATCCATAGTCAAACATATCACAAAACCTTCAATACAATATAGAAGTTTTGTATCATAATAAATCAACTTCAAATAAGCGCAAAATCCATCAAAGGATGTTGACATAGATAAAATCAAAACTCTTTTTAGAGAAATATCTATTTCTATTTTGAAATCATTTAAGAGTCATATATTTATAAAATAAAACATTTTCTTTGAAAATATTCTTATAATCTTTTAAGGGAATATTCAATGATTTCATAACGGCAGAAAATAGCCGCACCCGCCATATAAGTTAAAAAAAACATTCTTACCTTAATTCTATCGAAAAGGTTAAAAAAGACCTTGTTTGGAAAACGATGGAAATATTCCTTTATAAACCACTTATAAAAGTCAACAAGGGTATAAATGAATTTATACCATAGTCTTTAAAATAGTAAGAATGATTTGAAATACATTTTTAAGAAACATGGATGTGGATGATAAAGAGGTCCCAGTAGATAATCACGTATAAACAACCTCGGATAAAGAAGAGATTGTGAAATAACCCTTACCTTGTACTTTTCCTTGGTTGGGTTAGGTTAAAATCTTGTATAATGTTGAAATAATTGTTATTAAATTATACAAGAATCATATATATTAATATGATATCATATATGATCTTTTAACATTGCATTGTTAATAATATTTTAGAATTATCGTTGTTTCGGGTGTTAACTTACTCATTTTATTTTATATGTTTTGTAATCCATGTTTTTCATGGATAGGTTGTATATTATTCATATCCAGAATGATATCAAGTCCTTAAACATTATTTTTAAATCATAAAATGATAATTATACTTGAATGGATACGATGGAGAATGATTCTCATCGCGTTCGTGGAGACGGTAGTCCGTACGTACGCACGAGCGACAATATCATTCTTTTGATATTAAAATAAGATATAATTTGATGGTATATCATATATATAGAATCATTATAATATTATATTTATTATTTACATGAATTAAAAATCATTATTATACCCATCCAAATAATAATATATTGAATAACAATTACACCACGACGTGGAGACGGTAAGCCGTACGTACGCATGTATGGTGACATGTTATTCAAAGGATGGATAGAATACTGAATATGGTTATAACATATTTATAATAACATCACAGTATATATAAGATACTGGAGTTATTATTTTAGAATGGTAATAACAAAGAAAGAAGAAGTGGAAGAAGAAAGGAACTTGAAAAAGGGTGGTGAAATCATTACCTCTTCTTCGGGTTCTTCCTTTTGATTTGATCAAAAGGGCTCCTTAGGTTAGATTTATGACTAAAGTAAGGCATCTAGGATGAAGTGAGGGAAGTTGAGAGAGTATTTGGGTATAGTTTGGCCGATCCAAATGGCTTTGAAGGTGTGAATTAATGAGAAGGGGGAGTTCCCTTTTATAAGAGGGGTGAGGGGCACCTTTGGAAAAGCTAGAAATATTATTTTATATTAAATTCATATTCGGTTTATAATAGCTCAAAAGTAGATTATTTAAAGGTTAAGGCAGGGATGGGTTAAAAAACACTCAACAAATAGAATTTAGATAGGTTTGGGTCATTATATTAACCTTATCTTTTAGTTTTAACTCTTAGTTAATTAGTTTGACACTTACCATGTCACTTTGTATTTTTATATTATATAGTTAATAAACTTACTATATACCTCCAAGCGACCCCAAAGTGGTCCATTAATGATACAACTATCATGATATAAGTCTCTTGGATGAACCTTAGATTTTTAGGAATTGAATATCAATTAATAATATAATATATTTTTTAAAAACTCTTTTATGTCAATTTTGACACTATTCAATAATTGATTTTTGTAAAAATCAGAAAAGAAGGATTACTTCGAAAAAAGTTACTTAAATCATTACTAACATGTCATATTAACCTATAAAATTGGTTTAATTCATAAAAAGTCTCAAATTATATTTATTTGGGTATTTATAATATCAATTATTTTAATTGTTCACTATTATGGTAATTACTGCATCATCATTGGGTCATAAATAAATTAAATTATTTAATGTCTAAAAATTATAAATAAAATACCATTATGTAGGAAATATTTTTATCTTTCTAATGAATATTTAAAATCGAATTTATCTTATGTATAACTCTATATTAAAAATTATTTAGTAAATAAACTTTGATTTTAACTCTTTTAACTCTTCTTTGAATTAAATAATAATAAATGTCCTAATCTAATCCAAGTGGACCTAAATGATAATATTTTATTCCTAAGGTTGTTTTTGGTCGAATTAAGCTTATCCAATAGAATTAGGACATGTGTTAGGGTAATATTAATATCATTTTTACCCTTAATTACCCTATTTACTTTTAACCGTAGTAAATAAAAGTAAAAAGTTACTATTCACCAAAAATTATTTTCATCTCAATGAACCACATTTTAGTCCTTGATATTAATCGTGTCTCTCGGATTTTTGAAATTCCACTCACAGAAGCGGTAAAATTAAGTTTTATGAAAAATTCAGTTTTTTAACTACCACTTAGTGGTTTCACTATTCATCAAAAAATGAAGTTTTTCAGAAAAATACCAAAAATTCACCCTAGGCTAATTTTGATATTTTGAATCCAAAAATGAAGTCCATTTTGAAAAATAAAATTTATAAATTTCAAAAAGTGGGTATTACTATTCATAACAGCTAGTTTGATTGGTTGTGGTGTGTTAGAACTCGATGTTGCGTACAACACACACTATTGCATTATTCAAAGAGAAGTGTACCGTAGAATCTTGGGGTGTTACATGCTCTGTGCCTGCTATGCAAATTGAAGGCTGCTGTGCAATTTGCGCAACATAGGCTATTCCAACGGTTTCAAACCATCGGCATAGGATTCTCAGAATTTTTTTTACCAACTGTTCTATATGAACCGTTGGGAATGAAGTCATATGGTTGGTTGTCCCAACGGTTCAAGCCAAACTGTTGGAAAAAACTATCCCAACGGTTGTGCCAAACCGTTGGGATAGGTTCATTTTTCTAACCTATCCCAACGGTTCTGTGTAAACCGTTGGGAAAAGCTTTTCCAATGGCTTACTTACCAATGGTTTTCAGAACCGTTGGTATAAGATATACCAACGGTTCTGTGGGCTTTCCCAATAGTTCAGAACCGTTGTGAAATTTTCCATTTCCAGTAGTGTCCAATAATGTATACCCTCCCCGAGATAAACTACGAGGGTATACATTTTTAGATTGGATCTCCTGATGAGATTTCCTTGTTTTTTTGTAAATTAATAATAAGAAATATTTAACAAAACAATAATAAGATCATTTATATAAGAAAACTTATAAAAGTTTACATTGCCCTTACCAAAAATGATTCTTTTCTTCTACTTTCAACAAACTGTCTCCATGTGTCTTCATCTATGAAAGGATACATACGACATGGATTGTCATGACTCCTATGACCAAAAATGAAATCAGATGTGAGGGTTGATTTGAAATCCCTCCATTTCCTGGCAGCCATCGATAAGAATTTCTTCCTGACTCCTCCAGTGTCAGGAATATCAAATGTCATCTGATAAAGAAGAGGTTAAACATATTATATATACTAGAAACATTTAAAGAATAGAAAAACAATATCAAAAGGTCTTACCAAAATCGTCTCCCACAACTGAGAGATTATCACTTTGCCCACACTTCTCCTATCATCATACAAAATGCTTACTTTTATCTTACCCTGAGTGGATACAAAACTCTTAAAATATTTTGCATTTTGACCTCTAGGAATATCATCCTCATCAAACTCAACAAGTATCCTCTGATCCTGCGTACGGGCAAGTGATAATTTTGGTAAATGTGTGCACCCACGTTTACCAACTCATGAACTCTTTGTAGTAATGGGAGCACATGAGGAAGATTGGGGAACATCAAGAGGAGCATGTGAATGTTCCTCTCCAGAGGTATGACCAATATGCTCATCTCCAGAATCATGTGGTTGATCAACTGATTGATCTATCATTATCCTTCAAATCAAAAAAACAAACATTAGTTCACAAATATACAAATTCAAATATTTTAATACTACTGTAATCAGAAAATAGAAAATTGTACTAAGTTACGCAATAGTAAACATGGTTAATATGGTATGCATGTTAAACAATGGTAAAGATGGTAAAGATAGTCAAGATGGTAAACATGGTAAACATGGTAAACCTGGTACACATGGTAAACATGGTAAAGTAATTGTCACTGAAAAAAATAATAGATATATTATTTATGTAATGGTAAACATGATAAAGTAAACTAAACAAAATTAAAACATGGTAAACCTGGTAAACATGGTAAACTAATTGTCACTGAACAAAAACAATAGATATATAATTAATGTAATGGTAAACATGATAAAGTAAACTAAACAAAAATAAAACAAACAAAAACTTATACTTATTTTGTTTCAATACATGTTTTAATAAAGAAAAAACTTACAATATCTACCATTTTATGAAAATAATAAATGTAAATAAGAAATAAACAAATGTTACCTATAATTTTAGGAATGTAAAAATTGATTGTTTTCCCAAATTCCTTCACCGTGATCGTTCCTTATGGCACAAACCATGTCTTCAACATGCTCATCATTATGTTCTATTAATCTTTCCATGGAAGTAGGGATCTCACATAAATCAACATCTTCATCAAGTTCATCCTCACCAACATATTTTTTTCCCTTGTAAAACAACAGCCCACTGCATATCTGATTGATCTACTACATAGAAAATTTGTTTTGCATGTGTTTCCATTATAAAAGAATTAGCTGTGTCTTCCAATCTATTCAGATTAACAACTGTCATTCTGAATTCATCGTGTCTGACACTGTTGTTACCGATAAACCATTTACAGTTAAAAACAAGAACTTTAATTTTAAAGTAATCCACCTCCCATATGTCTTCAATCACTCCATAATATGCACTTGATGCAGAAATTGGGTTTTTGTCCTTAGCACTCAAAAAATGCATTGCTTCTGCAAACACCAATACACCACTATTCTGAACTGCACTTCTGTTGTCCTGAGATTTTGTATGAAATGTATATCCATTAATGTCATAACCGAACCATGTTATCACATTTAAACATGGACCACCCACTATCCATTTTAATATCTCTGATACATCTGATCTACCAAGAAAGGTCTTTTTAAACCATGAAAAAAATGTTTTGTTGTGCTCATTAAAAATCCACATTTCTTTATTCTTTGGATGACATTGTTTCAACTCATTAATATGCAATGTGATATACGGTTGAGCATCAGCTATGTTATTCAAGATGTATGATTCTAACTTCTTCATCTGTTCAGCTGAAAACGATTTTACTTTCAATCCACGAATCCCCTTTCCCTCATTATTAACTCGTTCATGGCGAGATGGAGGAAAACCTATGTGTTGCGCTACAGCCAAGTAGCTCATACAAAACTCTGCAACCTCCTCAGAAATATACTTTTCAATAATGGAGGCTTCAGGTCGATATGGATTCTTAACATACCCCTTCAATATTTTCATATACCTTTCAAAAGGATACATCCAACAAAGATATACAGGTCCACAAAGATTTATTTCTCGAACCAGATGAATCATTAAATGCACCATTATATCAAAAAAAGTTTGAGGAAAATACATTTCCAATTGACAAAGTATAAAAATTGCATCCTTTTCCAAAATGTTCAAAGCATTCACATCAATCACCTTATTGCAAATTGAATTGAAAAAATAACACAACTTCATTATAGTCTTTCTGACACGGATGGGCAATATTCCATGCAATGCAACTGGTAGAAGTTGTTGCATCATGACGTGGCAATCATGAGATTTCATACCAATCAACTTCAAGTCCTTCAATGAGACAAATTTTTTTACATTTAAAGAATAACCTTGAGGCACTTTGATATCATGAAGACACTGACAAAAGCTAATTTTATCCCTCTTTGATAATGTATGACAAGACGAGGAAGAAATGTTCATCTTCCATTAGAAGTGGGAGCTAACTCCAAACATATTCTCATTGATAGTAAGTCTAATCTTGCATTCAACCCATATTTTATCTTTCCTTTAATATCTAACAATGTTCCAATAAAACTATCATAGATATTCTTCTCCATGTGCATGACATCAATATTTTGTTTAACTTCATGATATCTCCAATATGGTAGCTCAAAAAATATTGACCTTTTTTTTCCAAATATGTCTATCATTACCAGATTTATGTGTCTTTCCCAATGTCACATCAAGGTTTTTCACCCTCTAAAAATACAGATCAGGGGATAAAGGTTTTTAAGCAATATCAAATTATTTTGAGCCATTGAATGCCTTTTTTAGTCTTCTATAAGAGTGATCCATAGGCAAAAAATTTCGATGACCCATGTACATTGTTTTCCTCCCATGATGCAATTGACAATATGATGTCTTTTGTTCACAAATTGGACATGCTTTATGCCCTTTAACACTGTATCCAGACAAATTTCCATATGCTGGGAAGTCATTTATAGTGAACAAAAGCACTGCATGTAGTTGAAAATATTCCATTTTATAAGAATCATTCACCCTAATACCATCCTCCCATAAAAGTTTCAAATCATCAATCAACGGTGACAAGAAAACATCAATATCATTGTCGGGTTGCTTCGGACCAGAGATTATTATACTCAACATGACATATTTGTGCTTTATACAAACTTCAGGAGAGAGGTTGTAAATTACCAATAAAATAGGTCATGAACTATGTGTGCTACTGAGGGTCCGGTATGGATTCATTCCATCTGCGCACAACCCTAGTATGAGATTTCTAATTTCATTTCCAAATGTAGGATACTGCTCATCAATTTTCTTCCATTGTGGACAATCAACTGGATGATGTATTTTTCTATCACATAACCGCTCATCAGCATGACATCTTAACCTTTTTGCATCATGTGAATTAGAAAATAAACGTTTGAAATGATAAATTATAGGAAGATACCAAAATACCTTTGAAGGGATCTTTGTAATATCTACATCAGCCTGTGATTTTTCTTTCACCTTATACCGTGATGTCCCACATTTAGGAAACTCTGACAGAAATTCATATTCCTTCCTATATATCATACAGTCATTTGGACAGGCATGAATTTTCTTGTATCCCAATCCCATCGGGCATAATATTTTCTTGGCCTTATAATGTGAATCTGGAAGATCATTATCTTTTGGAAGAATGTCTTTCATCAATTGTATCAGCTCTGTAAAACTTCTGTCACTCCATCCATGTTTCGCCTTCAGGTTAATCAATCTTAACACCGCCGAAAAAACCGTAAAATTTGTACAACCAAGATATAATGGTTTTTCAGCATCACCATATAGACGCGCAACTGTTGGTTCTATCTCAATTTGTTCTGCTGCAATATCGCGAATCATTTCTTCAATTCCATCGGAGTCACCATCTTGAAAATCATCATCATCAGTGACATTCCTTCCAGTTTCACCATGCCAAATCCAAGGTCTATAACTCAGATTAAAACCATGACAAATCAGATGATCTTTTATCTCTATACTTTTCAACTTCTTCATATTCAAACATTTCAGGCATGGACAGAAAAAAATGTCACTACTTGGAACATTTCGTTTAGAAAATTCCAAAAGGGAATCAACACCTTCCTCATATTCATTGCTCATTCGATGTGACGTAATCCAAATTCGACTCATTATTACCTATAACAAATATCAAAATTATACATATTTTTAAGATAAGAAAAATATATGTTTATATGAAAAAAATCATAATTTGAATGTAAAACAATTTTGAAATATAAAACAAATCTATGCATATTTTAAAAAAAATGCTTTAATATGATTTTAAAAAGAAAATATAGTTAGATATAAGAGTTTTAAATTCCATGGAATCAAAGAAAACCATGGGGCCTCCAATGGTTGATAGAAAATTGGAGAAAATGGAGTAAACCTAAGAATCAAATCAAATTTAAAATAAAAACTCAGATAGAGAAAATCACAATGCAAATCCAATCATCACGACACAATGGGGTTAGGATAACTATGCATATTTGAAAACCACAACATGGTCTCCCCCATAACCCATAATTTTCTCATAGTCGATGACTGGTCAAAATATATATAACCAAATAGAATCATATTGAAACACTAATATCCATGAAACAATACAATCATCATGTCATAATCTCACAAACCATGATGCAATAGTCAGTCCCAACTGACACTTATCCCCCACCCCCTTGGACACCCCCTGGACACCACCACCCCCTTGGACAGCCCCCCCTGGACACCAACCCCACCCCCTTGGACACCCCCTGGACACCACCACCCCCTTGGACATCCCCCACCCCCTGGACACCACCCCCACCCCCTTGGATACCCCCTGGACACCACCACCCCCTTGGACAGCCCCCACCCTCTGGACACCACCCCCCACCCCCTGGACACCACCACACCCTTGGACAACCCCCACCCCTCAGGACACCACCCCCACCCCTCCTGGACACCCCTCACCCCTCTTGGACACCACCACCCACCTCCTACCCCTTAGACACCCCCATGGACACCCCCCAACCCTCTGGACAACCCCCCGGACAACCCCCAAACCCTCTGGACATGCCCCACCCCCTTGGACAACCCCCACCCCCTTAGAAACCCCCACCCCCTTGGACCCCCCCCCCCACACACCCCTGGACTACCCCCACCTCCATGGACACCCTAGACACCCCAACCCTCTGGACAGCCCCCTGAACCCTCTAGACACCACCCCCACCCCCTTGGACACCCCCCTGGACACCACCACACCATTGGACAGCCCCCACCCCTCAGGACACCACCCCCACCTCTCCTGGACACCACCACCCACCTCCTACCCCCTTGGAAACCCCCCTGGACACCCCCAACCCTCTGGACAACCCCCCCGGACAACCCCAAACCCTATGGACAGACCCCCACCCCCTTGGACAACCCCCACCCCCTTAGACACCCCCACCCCCTTGGACCCCCCACACCCATGGACTGCCCCCCCACCTCCATGGACACCCTAGACACCTCCAACCCTCTGGACAGCCCCCTAAACCCTCTGGACACCACACACCCCCTCTGGACACCCCCTGGACACCACCACCCCCCTTGAACAACCCCACCCCTTTGGACAGCCCCCACCCCCATGGATAGCCCCCATCCCTCTAGACAGCACCCCCACCCCTTGGACACCCCCACCCCTCCTGGACACCACCCCCACCCCCTTGGACACCCCCTGGACACCCCCCAACCCTCTGGACAACCCCACCCCCGGACAACCCCTCAAACCCTCTAGACAGGCCCCCACCCCCTTGGACAGCCCCCCCCCCCACACACACCCCTGGACTACCCCCCCACCTCCATGGACACCCTGGACATCCCCCAACCCTCTGGACAACCCCCAACCCCCTGGACAGCCCCCAACCCTCTAGACATCCCCCCCAGAACCATGTGATTTTAACCTCAAGCTACTAGTTTTGGCATATCTAGGGATTTTAACCTCAAGCTACTAGTTTTGGTATCATGCCATTATTTAAAATGAGAACCATGAACTGTATCTCCTAATAGTCTAAAATGCTCTATTGTTAAATTAATCGGGTTTTAATAGCATATGATTGTCCACGAAAATAAGCGACGTAAATAGTTTATGGAACAACAAAAAGTGATACCCAAAATAAAAACAACCAAGGATCCAAAACAAACATTCAACCATGAAAAACCATATATACTTATAAAATAAATCACACTGGTACATGGAATGGGTGTATCACAATGGTTTAGATATAAATTGCTGTAATATAGGTGAATGAGATCATTAGTTGTCAATGAAAACAAATATTACCATAAATGTAGGGAATCCAGGAAACAAAAACAAACGAAATAGAAGTAGGTGAGGATTACTTGAATATTGCGAGTCGATCTAATAGATATGGTGATAATAAATAAGATAATGATGGCAAAACGAGGTAAGAGGGTTCGAAATCGAAGAATCTTACCTAGTTTACACAAAAAAATCGCAAAACGTAAATATAGACTATCCGGAAAAAAAAAACTAAATAAAGTCATGGGAGGCTTACCTGAGTGTTGCGAGTGGAGATAATAGATCCGAGGAGAGTAAATATAATGAAAGATGATGGAAAAACGAGTTTAACGAAACGAGATCAAAGAGTCGATTTTAGGTTTTCCGCGCGAGAGAGACGAGTCGCAGGTCTGTCAATCGAAAAATCAGAAATGAAAATCCATGGGGCGTGATAAATTTTTTAAATGTTTTATCACATCAGTTATTTAATATTCGATGTTATAAACTATTTTTATTGCATTTATAATGTCGGTTATTATAATAACCGACGTTATAAATGTATCAGATACCACATTTTTTACGTCGGTTATTTTATAACCGATGTAAAAAAACCACGTGTTGGTTTTTTAGGTCGGTTATTCTATAACCGACGTAAAAAACACATCAGAAACCACAGTTTTTACGTCGGTTATTCTATAACCGACGTAAAAACTGTCGTGTAGTGGTTTTTTACGTCAGTTATAATATAACTGATGTAAAAACTTCTGCGGGTTGGGTTTTTACGTCGGTTATCAAATAACCGACGTCAAAAAGGCCTCAGATGCCGCCTTTTTTACGTCGGTCATTCTATAACCGACGTAAAAAATTTTCTCTCAGTATTTTTTACGTCGATTATTTTATAACCGACGTAAAAAACCACATATCACAGATTTTCATGTCGATTATATATAACCGACGTAAAAAATGGTGTCGTTAAAAATGTTTTATGCACTAGTGTAGTTTGTGTTGGGTATGTTATTGGTGGTATGTCATTGGTTGAATGGTCCAGAAAGGATTTGTCGCTTCCAAGTTAAGGAAGTAATATATCTTAGGCCTGGTTGATCAAGATGGTACTACCTTCATAAGTCTTTGGCCAAATAGTCAAAAGGTAAATCCATCTGGTTAGATCAACAAATAATAAAGCAAGAAAAGGGTGATGACAAAAGTGTACATTTTGCTTTATGAGATATTTTAAGACAAAGAGATTATAGTACACAGTAAGTGTTCGTAGGTTGGTTGTCGTTGATATGACAATCCTTATCTCTTTATGGGTTTTGATGGGTTGCTAGACTCTTCTCTTGGTTTGTGGATTTTATTCACTACTATCAAGATAAGGGACTAGAGGGTCACACACAATAGCGTATTCAAGAATCCGCCCTATTCAGTTGAATATGTATTTTGGACATGGTGGACCCCACCACGGGGCTTGAGTGTTGTCCAAATTATTGATCACTGATAAATAAATAAATTATTTATTATTCTAGTTAAGAATAATTGAGTTGAATTTATTTATTAAAAGTATTTACAAGTTAAGTAAATATGAGGAAATATTAATTGAGAAAATATTATTTTAATATTTCAGGTTCGTTTTGTATTAAGCAGGAATTACGAGTCGAGTTAAATGAATCGTGTTTATCACGTAATATATTTTAAATATATTACTGGTATGTGATAAAATAATAAATAATATTGATGCAGATTAGTTCATCATAATTATTTATTTAGTGGATGTTAAATAAATGGGGGTCGAGGAACCCAACCAGGTATTTTGAACATCCACTATATATAGGAGGATAGAGGCTCTTACCATGACTATTCAAATTAAGAAATCCATAGCCTCTCTCCCCTCTCCTGCTTTCTAGAGAGAGAGACTCTCAATACAGGAGTTCGGATCGAGTTCTCCCTTACGCAACAAAGACATGTTGATGTTGTGATCATTGGGGTGTCGAATTCGTCGTCGGATCTCCGTGCTAGCACCTGAAATTCGACGATCGACGCTCCAACGGATTTTCAAAGTGCGTGTGGATGATTTAGAGGGATTCTGCTATGGATTCAAGCAACGATTGCTGACGACAGGTTGCAGTCGAGCGCGACTTCAGATATGAACATGTATGTTTTTGAGTTTTAATTTATGTTCTCTTTTAATTTATGAAAGATCCTCAGAGCGTATCGGGGCTTGGATTGTTGGCGACGACAAGTTTCGCCATCCCGACAATGAAAATTTTAAAATCCCCGGCCCGACTTCCTCTTCGTGCCCCGGTACCTTCAATTGACATCAGAGCGATTGTGTAAATTTTATGATCCTAGAAAAAATAAATTGTTTTAATTTTAAGTAGATAATTTGATTTCGGTCCCAACAGTTCCGACCGCGATTCGATCCGAGGTTAGATGACCAAGTTATGACCATTTGAATTTTTTTTATGGATCGTTTGCGGTTTGTTTACGGATATTATTTTTGAAGAACTCTAAATTTTTTCTTTCCGCCAGTTTTTGATAATAATTCTAATTATTATTATCATCTTATTATTTATAATAATAATTGTTATTATTATTATAAGAATAAGAATAAGAATAAGAATAATTATTTATAATAATAATAATAATAATTATTTATAAGTCTATTGAATAGATTTAATAAGAATTAAAATAACAATGACATATTAGGCTGGCAGATGTGGAGAATTCCACATATGTGTCAAAATAGAAAAAAATTTAAAGAGGACGTACTTGTTTAATCCGTGTGGAAATTGTATGAACAAAGAAAAAAAAATGGATGAGGCTACGAGGGGGCGGGCGACATGACTAGGTAAGTCAAAAGCTAAAAAAAAACGGTTTTTTTTCAGATGAAGCCATTCCGTGTGGTCACCCCTGGTCTTCTCTTCCGCGGAACACACCTTCCTATGACCCGCTTGCCTGCCGTCGTCCATCAGCTGGTCGCAGCGGGTCGCCGCCATGGTCTGTCCAACCGAATGCCTCCAGCCAGGTCTGCTCAACGCCGCTCGCCGACCGCTGCAAAGCGGGCTGCCAACCGAGGTAACCACTGCGCACCTCTAGTTCACCCAGAAAATGGCCCGAGCAGGTCCGCCCAACCCGGAACGGGTTTGGGTGGACCGGACTAGCCTAGAATATCCCAACAATGGCTTTCCCTGGCCTGTTATAGATCTGCGCAGGTTCGACGTGATCCGCAATGGATCAGAGCAGAGTTTTAGGGTATGGGTAACCAAAATTAATTAATTTAATTTTATTTTTAAATTAAATTAATTAAAGTGTTAATTTTGGTTTAATTTAATAATTTTAATATCCGGATAAAATTATTTTAATTTTGGTATTAAATTAAATTAATTAATTAATTTATTTTTTGGTATTAAAATTAAATTAATTAGCAGACTGAAGAAACATTAAATTATTTAAATTTAATTTAATTATTTAATTTAATTAAACACCCTCATACTTAAATTATTACAATTTAATTTTAATCGCGCTTAAATAATACCGACCGGTCTTGAGCATTGACTCGACCAATGTATGTATGCTTTTATTTAATTAATTATTTTAAACTGTGTGCGATGTTTTTAATTAATTAATTAAGATCGTATGCGCATCATCTTTTATTTTTCGGTCAATTTGTATAAGAGCATGCACGTCCATTCGATCGTATGTATTTTCTACCCATAGCCCCCCTCGCTCGCACGTGATTATTTTTGTACATTGGACGAAGACATTGTACGACGAAAACCACACCAAGATGAGGCAACACCCATTGATGAAGACGGTGAGCTATGTGGACCCCGCCAAGACAAGACAGTACACCAGGACGAGGACGGTGTAAGACAGACAATGCCAAGTCGAGGCGTTACTTCAGATGAGAAACAACCATTCTAGACGGGGGCAAGCTGCATCATGAGTCAAGAGACGACTCAAGTATGATGCCCCCAGGTTGTGGTTGGTCCATTGAATTTAAATGAATCAACTATTGTTAGATGCTTAAGACCAGTTGAGTAGTAGTTTTCCTTATGCATTTATTTATTATTTTATGCATTTTATAACTACAAGAAAATACATAAAATAATAAATAATAAAATGCATAAAGAAGCGATGAATGTTTTTCTATTATTATTCAGTTGATGGAACGACAACATAGTATGAACGAAATTAATAGAAATTGATTACATTTTTCGAGATAAAAACACAATAACCCTCAAAGTAATATTAAGTCATTACTGCCTTCCGTCATTCAAATTTGAACAAAACCAGGTGTTTGGGGTGCTCATCATGCCATAGCTGATGAAGACTCTTACTACCAGAGAGTTCTTATGTGAGTGATGAGTTGAATTAACTAAAGTGGTAGTAAAGATTATCCGTAGCTAAATTGCTATCATTTTAGAGGCAAGTGTTGAGTAAATCAAGTTATGATTTTAGAAGCTAAGATCTCACTTAACAGATCAAGGAACTGAAAGTTAATGCGGTTGGCTAGCCAAACGCCTACCTTGAACCCTCCAAGTAGTGGCGTAGCCATAGCTTGTAGACTATTAGGGGAGGTTTAGAGATCCTTACCACTAAAATACTCAAGTGATAGAATATTCAAATTCTAGTACTGTGAGTTCCTAAAATTCAATAAAATAGTGGGAGACATTTAATGATTAAATTAATCAGTAATGTCTAATTTGGTAATCATGATAAAAGTACAATCTGCTAGAATTTATTTTGTAGAAAATGAAAAAAATATCACAAGAAATACACTATGATAATATTGGACAAAGTAAATGTCCAAACTAGTATGAATTTCTAAGTGTAGTACAGGCGCTTGCGCACAATACTACTATATCAGAAATTCAAGGTGTTGATGTCCCTACCTGTTAAGCCACCTCAGTAAGAGAGGGTGTAAAAATTCTTACAGGAGACTCATATATGAAACATATTATGGTTATGTCATAATACGATCACCAACATCCAATTTTTGTTGCAGTTACAACATTGGGACATGGATGATATAACATGTAGTCTCATCTCCAAGAAGTTTATGAGGAGAAAGTGAAACAAGATCCGAATGAGTGTTCAATTACACTAGATTTTTTGTAAATATGAAAGACAGGTCGTAATCTTTCAAGGCATCCCACTCTTACACCCAATTACTCAAGTTTCATTTTAGGTTATTTAACAAAAAGTATCGAGTAAACACTTCATTAACTATTTAGGTAAGGTTTTCCAAGTAAATAAAGAACTCAATGAAATTTTAATCTTTAGTTTCTATGGAAAACAAATTGAAAGACAAAGAGAAAAGGTCAATGGAAAGTTACAACAAAGGCGTCTTCATAATATCCTTCAAAGAATAGAGGTTGGTTATTAAACAAGAGGTTATTTACATCGCATATTATGAAATAAATTTATTAAAGTTTAAAATGCAATGAACTGAATAGAATAAGCAAGTATATGCTTCTTCTTCAGTGAATATTCATTAATTAAATGTAAAGTTTTAGTCATATTTCTCATATATGCCTTTCACATATATGCCTTTCAAATACAATATGCCTTTCACATATATGTATTTGAATACAACAACCAAGTAAGAGAAGTCAAGTGTATTATCCAAGCAGTTGAGAAATGGCGATTCCTAAGTCAGTGGTGAGAAAAACATAACTTCTAATTGCCAAGTTTATGATTTAAGTCAAACTATTATTGATTATAACACAAACATTTATCTCACGTGTCCTTTGGACATAAGAAAACATTATTTCAGGTTTCAGAATGAATGTTGTTTGTGGTGTTTCATACTCAACCAATAGTTCAGTGGAACTTGAATCATAGGCAAAACTTGATGAATATAAAATGTAAGACTTTTACTTAGTTGTGTCAAGATAATTCTTTGTCAAGAAAAACTAAAAGTGTACATCAAGGACATACCTAATTTGGTATTTAGGACTGGTAAAGCTAAACACCTTTGTTATTATCAACGTATTTAGTTTGGACAAAGAAACCTTTAGAAATAAAGGTATGCCACAAATATTTCAGAATTAATTCAACAAGAGAGCGTGAACTATTCCAAAGGTAAGCTAGTGGTAAATATACCTCATAATATTCCTTTAAGTAATTAAGAAATGTGATAGTGAAGTGTGCATGGTTAGAAGATATAAGATCCTTTGGGCCGACATGCCAAACAATATCTTGACCAAACATTCATTGATTACGATAATGTAGCGTGGAGTAATTCCTAAACACACATTACCTTATCTATATCATGAAATTGATTTCAATAAGGAGGATTGATATAAGTCTTACATGTTAACATTGATCAACAAAATGTAGTGTGGAACAATCCCTAAATGCACATTTTATATATCAGAGTCTTGATGTCAGTAATATCAATGTTGTCACTTGCAGAAACTTCCATCATATTTCAAGACGTGCTTTTCAAATAATGGAAAAATCCCATAACTAATATGCCAACTATAATGAAAAATGGATATCATAGGAGTTATAGTATGATAGAAATCCATCATGTCATAAGACATGTGTTTAGATGAAAAGAGTTTGTTAGGATATAAAAAAACTTGCATCAAGTTAAACACATTGTGCATCTAAGTAATTATCCTAACAGTTGCTTAGGATATTACATAAATCCCTAAGATAGAAAAGTGGTAGTCGAGTGATATACTACATTTCTATAAAAGGGTGCACATATCTACTTGAGATAGTGGGAGCAATATTGACTTGATATTAGTCAATACCAGAGATGCACATGTAACTGGCATAGAAACAAGTTCCACAAGTGTATGTGGAAGAGGAATGTTCCAGTGACACATACTGCGTAGAAAGGTTAAAACCATAGAGATAGTTTTATTTTCACCACAGCCGGTGATACATTATTCAGTGAGAATAATAATTCATACAAACAGTATATGTCAATTAGTTAAGATTGAAAAGATCAATTAAAATTCAATAATGGATTCCATGTATCAAAGTGAAAAGGGGCTTATTATATTGAATACTATGGCGAGTATTCAAGTGAGTTGATACGTGGATGATATAAGTGAAGTACTAATAAGGCTCGATTGGTAATACCAAGTCATCATGCCTAAATCCATTATAATTTTACTTATCATAGTTACTTTCTATGATCATTTAATTGGAAGTTGGATGTCAAGATGACCTTTTTTGGAAGATGTCTATACGACGCAATCATAAAGGGATGATGATACCATTGGATGCCAATAAGGGTGGAAAGTTACTGAAATCCAGTTTAGGATTAATGTAGCAAGATCTTAGAGAATTCATTTGGAATGAATATTTACCATGTTTCTACTAGAGGTTAGTGGGAGCACCATTGTTTTCCAAGTTTAATATGTTTGGCAACATATGGAAAACAAATATTGGTCTTAAATTTATTTAAGACCAGGATGAAAGTAATTATCTAGCGATTGAATTAAAGTAGAAACCTAAGTTCTAGGGAACAAGATATAATAAGGTATATCTAATTGTTGCTTGGACCTAGTCACTCATACATATACTAACATAGTATTGAAAAATACAAGTTGGAACAATTCAAGAGAAGAATTGTTACCAATGTCACATGGCACAAATCTCTCCAAGTAGACATGCAAAGGCATAAGAGGATATTAAGTGGTGAGGTGAGTTCCATATTCTTCAATGATGGTTCAATCACGTATGCCATGATATGTACAAGAAATGATATTTCCAACATATGTTTTATGGTAAGAAAATATCAGTTATTTCCAAGAGAACTACAAGTAAAGAAATCAATACTATCTGATTGTACTTAGGTAAGTACAAAGGATATGTACCTGGTAAGTGGAGAGGAAAGAATACTAGTTTTGAGGGGACACAAACTAGTCTTCCTTTGGATCAATTTTATCCAGTATCACAGTTAAGCTAAGGTGATGAGTGAGAAAAGATCATATAAGCCAGTGGTAGCCATACCTACAAATACCGAGTACGCTGTAACTTCTGATATAGCTAAGAATTAGTTATTAAATGAAATGATTTGTTCTAGTTCTTGGAATAACACTCCACCAAGTAAAGATTTATCATAATGATAAATATATTACTGGTACTAGCCAAAATATCAAGTTCAGACAGTGGAAAAAAGGGATATACTCGAGGATTCCATCTCTTGAGAAGTCTTACTCAAGGAGATGAGTTCGCATATAGCAGAATAGATATGCAACAGAAACATGATAGACCCATCAGCTAAATCCGTTACTCAGCAGAAACATGATCTTTATCATGTGAGATCTAACAAGGTTCGTTAGCAAGTTGACTCCAGTTCAAGTGGGAGTGTTGTAATAGTGTGTGCCCTAAACCCATCTTGAACAATACTTTTGATTACCATATCATGTATATAGTTAGATATACATGATGTATTCTTACCATTATAGTGTAAATATTTCTACGTCCACTATTTAATGGTAATGTCCATAGATTAATTATCGTATCAAAAGGTTATAATATATCCCATGCTATAATGAGAACCTAGAGATACTATGACATTAATCTTAAACAAATATCCTATGGTTTAGATACATCTTCTTGAATGGACATAGTAGATGTCTGACTATCAGGTGATGGGGTCTCATAAGCATTGATAATTCTTCTCATGAAGTTCTCACTTGGTGGTTTCTAGTAGTGAGATTATGAGGATAGACCCGACAATAGGAACACCACATGTTTTGGGTGTCATTGGTTGTTCCTATCTACGGACATGTGTATTGATCTCCCGACTTGAGATCATTACCAGTGTGTGCCATTTGATCGCATACTTTGATTCAAGGCAAAAAACCTGATAATGAAATTGTGGTGAGGTAGTTTTTTCTGGGTACGTCATTGGTGGTATGATATTGGTTGAATAGTCAAGAAAATATTTGTCGCTTCCAAGTTAAGGAAGTAATATATCTCAGACCCAGTTGATTAGGATGGTACTACCTTCACAAGTCTTTGACCAAAGCAATAGAAAGGTAAATCCATCCGGTTAGATCAACAAATAATAAAGAAACAAAAGGGAAATGACACAAGTGTGAATCCTGCTTTATGAGATATTTAAAGACAAAAAGATTATAGTACACAGTAAGTGTTCATAGGTTGGTTGTCGTTGCTATGACAATCCTTATCTCTTTAGGGGTCTTGATGGATTGCTAGACCCCTCTCTTGGTATGTGGATTTTATTCACTACTATTGAGATAAAGGCCTAGAGGGTCACACACAATAGCGTATTCAAGAATCCACCTTATTCAGTTGAATAGGTATTTTGGATATGGTGGGACCCACCACGGGGTCTGAGTGTTGTCCAAGTTATCAATCATCTATAAATAAATAAATTCTTTATTATTCTAGTTAAGAATAATTGGGTTAAATTTATTTATTAAAATTATTTAAAAGTTATGTAAATATGAGAAAATATTAACCGAATGAATATTATTTAAATATTCCAGGTTCATTTAATATTAAGAGGGAATTACAAGTCAAGTTAAATGACTCGAGTTTATCATGTAATATATTTTAAATATATTATAGGTATGTGATAAAATAATAAATAATATTGATACATATTAGTTCGTCATAATTATTTATTTAGTGGATGTTAAATAAACAGGGGCTGGGGAACCCAACCGGGTATTTTGAACATACACTATATATAGGAGGAGAGATGGTCTTACCATGTACCATTAATAGCAAGAAATCCAGAGCCTCTCTATCCTCTCCCGTTTTCTAGAGAGAGAGAGAATCTTGATACAGGAGTTTGGATCAAGTTCTCCCTTACGCATCGAAGGCATGTCGATGTAGTGATTGTCGGGACGTCGAAGGCATCGTCAGATCTCTGTGCTAGAACCCATAATTTGATGATCGATGCTTCAGTGTATTTTCGAAGCACGTGTGAATGATCTAGAGGGATCCTTCTATGAATATCCTTCAAGAAACGATTGTCGATGATGAGTTATAGCCGAGCGTGGCTTCAAATACGAACATGTATGTTTTTCAGTTTTAATTTATATGCTCTTTTAATATACATGAGATCCTCAAACTGTACCAGAGCTTAGATCATAGGCGACGACAAGTTCTGTCATCCCGATAATGAAAATTTTAAAATCCCCAACCCACCAGCTTCCGCTGCGTACCCCAGTACCTTTAGGTTCTTCATCCAGCGGCTTCATCTCATTTGACGAACCTCCAATTGATGGAAGCACTTGGTTCATTAGTTGGGTGTATAAGCCTCATCCATGGCTTAATATCGATCGAAAAGGCTTGGTGTCCAGTGTATTCTTCAATAAGTAGATCAACATGAATATTATACTGAAATCTTGGTTCGTCATCGTCCGGTGACATCAGCTCAGCTTCATCCATAACCGGTTCATCTTCAAGATGCGAGGTTGGACGAACCTTCAATCAGTGATTTCAGGTTTCTTCCACTAGCTTTTAAAACTTCTCATCCGCACCCATATTCGTGCTATGGCTTCAGTTCAGTTGAATTTTACACTTGCGATGGCTACTCATGGTAGGTTTTTCTCCCTCAGGTACGATAGGTTGAGTGTAGGGGCACAATCAATTCATCAGGCATGTAGTCACTTGGCAGCTTTATGATAGGTTGAAGAATGGGGGGGGGGGGGTTCATGGTAGCTTCAAAATTTTTTCCCTATTCACAGTCACTTAAGTGATTGTGAGTTTTCCTTACGGTAACTTGAAATTTTGTCTTGTAGTCACCTAAGTGATCGCATTCCCTTCATGCGGTCTATTGTCTCACGGTAAGTAAAGTGACCGCATGACCATTCTTCACCGCTGGTCCTAGAAGATAAAAAATTCATATTTTTAGTGAAAATTATCAATTGAAACATGTAAATTCAAAATTCAAAGAATGAGATTGCCATTTAATTCTACGAATGAAAATTAAAAATTTTATTCCAAAATAATGATGAATAAAATAAATCCATGTAATTTTTGAAAATGAATTAAAGTATCCCAAACAACTTAAAAATCATGTTCAAATAAAAAATTAGAAGTTCAAAAAATAGAACATTTATCAGATTGAAACCAAAAATTCACATTTTTAACATGATTTCTAAAGAATACACCCTTTAACACAAAATCATTAAATGATCAAAGATTCTACAATTTAAGCACACTTCAACATAAAATATTTCATCAATTCCCTAAATATTATTGTAGAAAAGTGTATAAAAAACAACCATATCAAACCCCCCACACTTAAATGTTTGTTTGTCCTAAAAAAATTCATGCTTTTTTTTTTGTATATAAAAAATATGATTTCACCATGCGTTCACAATGTAGCATGTTGAAACAATTATTTACAAGGAATCAAAAATCTAAGGTGGGCCAAGCTTTTCAAGAAAAATTCAAAACAAGTCCTACCTAAATTAAAAAATACAAACCAGAGACCAAGAAAACACAGACTCCTCCCCCATTTAAAATTTCATGCCTCCTATATGAATTCACACATTGTTATACTTCAATTCCAATTCAATTCCATTTTTGAGAGTGCACACAAGTTAGAGTTAAGTGGAATCAAACCTCTAACAAGTGGAACCTTCAATTATCACTTTCCCATAGGTTTCAAAAAACAAGGATTCATTTTTCACTTCATTGTTACAACTCAAATGATTATTTAATAAGTTAGTTGTCCCCTTCTTCATTTGGGTTCAATATTACCCTCACCTTAATTAACTCATTTTTGAAAAACATGCTCTTTATTTACAAAATTTTTCCCAGAAAAAGGTTTGTGCATCACTGTGTAAGACACCTATTGAGTTTTTCTTTTATTTATTTACAAAACACACCCAATTCCCTTGTCTCAAATATTCACCATGAGATCTCAATTTCCCTTTTTTTCTTCAGTTTCAAAGGACTTATATTATTATCTTTTGAGTTGGATTCCTGATACATTTGTTTCAAAAAGGGTGTGTCCCCCCAAGTTTCAGTTAAAATACCCATTTTCCTTAAGTTATAATATTAATTCCACAAAGATCTATCCTATCTCACCCGATTTCCCAGTTTCTAAACAGATTTTATATAAAAAAGTGGACAAACTTACTCAACAATCATTTAAATCCAGTAAGTTTTGAATCAGTACAAACCTCAGCACTAACATAAAATTATCCACTAGGAAGGAAAGTATTAAAGTAAAAATTGAACCCCAAAGACCCTCAGTTTTGAAATTTTTTATCATTTTGTTTGAAAAAAATTAGGGAGTTTGATGTGTAAAACCATTAATGAACAACTTAGCACATAGAGAAGACCTCTCCCCCACACTTTTTACCTAAAATTGCCTCAAATGTTGAATCTTAAGGTGGGAGAAATTTTTATTTTAAAAAAGTTACAATTTATCAATTCATTGATTTTTTATGGGGTTACAAGAAATTTCAATAACAAAACATTTTCCACACATCCACATCAATTTTCAAGACAAAATGTTTTTTTGTGAAAAGTTCATGCTTTTAATTGTTATAAACTAAAAAAATATTTCTAAATTCAGCTCAAATAGAAGCATGGTAAGCAATGAAACAACAAAACTTGAATGCAAAGGCATGTTGGGGGTGTTATCCAGATTTTGAAATTTATATTCAACTTGATTTCCAACACTCTGATAAAGGTAAGCTAAGCATCCGTTCAAGAAAATCAGATTCAAATTTTTTCAAAAGAAAATCAAGGGGTATCCCCCACACTTAATTTCCAGTAACATGTAGTAAAAGAATGCACATAATTTGAATTAACACTCCCCTGGTGAAGAAGAGTTTCATTTTTTAGTTCATCCAAATGAAGCCTTCCTTATGTATCACTTTGGTTACTCATTCAAAGTGCCTACAAAATTAAATAGATTAGCCTAAGAATTCATGATTTACAGTTCAAAGTTAAATGTAACCAAATTTGAGTTAGAAATTTTGGTTTCGATGATCCATGGTGTAGCTCCTATTTTCCTTCATTGGTTGCCACATGGAATCACAAACTGATTATTTTCCTACAAGAAAAATCCAACAATTAAGTACAAGAACGAAGAAAATGAAATATGAAACTAAATAGGATAATCTTGAGATACCCCACCCTCAAGGGGTGTTGTGTTTAGACTGTACATAGCTGGACAACCTTTGGGTCAACCCTAGTCCGAAGGAGGTTGTGGATTCTTTTCTAGGAACCACTAGATGTGATTATCCTTTCTATTTGTGGAGTACCCCTTGTACCACTTTCTTGAGGTCCTCCTCCATGACATTGTAAATTTTATGGAACATTGGAAAGGGGAACATGATATAGAGGCACCTCCCTTCTTCTTCACTTAGAGGGGTGGTGTGAGCAAGTTGTAAATATTGAACTCCAAGATGAGGCTGGTCTTCTGGTTCAGTCTAAAACATTATTTCCCCTTTGATTATAGAGCATGTGTCATCATCCTATTTTCACCCGTAAATAGTTCAAAAAACTTCAATTCTTCTTCAACTGCTCCCATAATTAAATATTCATAGGAACTAGGAGTTTTATAAATTCCTCATCAGGTGCAGTCTCAAGTTCCTATTGACTCTCCAAGAAATTACAAAAATCAGTTGCATCCTCAATACCCACCAAGGGAGTAACACAATCAAGATCTGGCTTAGAAAAATCAAAATCAAATAAAAACATAGATTTTACCATAAAATTTTCAACACCCTAAAACAGTGAAGTTTATTCTTTTTCTTGATTAAATAGTGCTTTTGGGAGTAATTATAGGTCAGGAGTAAGATGGTAAACCTCCTCTAGCCTCTCCTCAAAACACATCACCTCATTTTCAGTGTATTCTATGGAAAAAGATAGGATTCCTTGTGATAGTTATATATGTTCTATCATGAAAAAATTAGTAGGCAGGTTAGTGCAATAAAAATCACCACAATGAATATTCAAAATAAAATGATCCTCATAAATTTTTCCATCTTCCTCAGTTTATGCATCTCCTATCTCCTGCTAGCCCTTAAAAAATGTTTTGGAAAGTGGATCTTGAATTTCCATCATTTAATTTGAGGGAAGTTCAATGTCAAAAGTGGTAAAATCCATTTCTTCTGCAAAATACTCATGGAAAAGGTGAGAAAACTCATTAAGTTCTTTAATTAAGGATTCTAAGAGTTGTGATCTCAAGTATTCTTTTTAAATTACTTTATGAGTTATTAAAAATATTATTTACTCAAAAGTTTGAAATGTTCCCTAATTATATAGACCAGAAATTCAACATATTCTTCTAAGGGTTGGGGAGGTTTCATCATTTTTTGATTTGTTTTTTATAAGAAAAAGTGAAAAAATGACTAAGGCATACATTTTCTCCCTGAAAATGGTTCTAGTTTGAGGAGTGCATACTTATCATGATGACAGTACCAAATACATTTATAGTACCCTAAGTATAGCACAATGACCAACTTAGGGGTTGATCTCAAGGAATAAGTGTTAAATTCCCTAGAATATCTCTCTAAAATCTTTGTCTTTTTATATATTATGAATGTATTAGAGGGAAAAAACATGAAACTATGATGGAAATAAAAGAGGGGATGAGTGGAGAGGTAACTGAAAATGAATTAGAAATAGAGGAAACAATATGAGAAATGGAGAAAGAAGACAAAAAGGAGTTGAAATTCAATAAGAAGAAGGACACATCCAATTTGATCCACCCTCAATTGTTTATCACACATCTTCTTGAGAAATAAATCATCAACTTCTCATCCTCAATCAATGCATTCTCGATATCTTGAGTCACACACCTCTCTCACCTAAATAGTGAACACTCAAACACATAAGTTTTTTAGCGCTCGAGTGTTCCTCCAAAATGAAAAATGAATCACTCGATAGAGTCATTCTAGCTAGGAAATATCATAAGCCAAAATGATCCTGCTGAGATCATCAGAACACACAAACAAACTTACACATTTAGTCAAGAAAAATGAGAGTGGAAGAGGGAAAATGAATGAGGTAAGATACTAAAAAACTATTCTCATGAAAGAGTGCACTCTCACAACACCTCAAATCACCATCACAATCAACTAATAATGATGGAGAGGTAAAGATGATATACATGAAGCTTAAATCTCTAGGAAATACTGTTTTTCTATTTCTGGATCAATCCTCGCAAATTAGCTCTCCATTTTTGGAGCTTCGAGATTACTACATGGAGGGAGAAGAATGATTTTTTTATTTAAAAAATTGGAACAAAGTCACAAAATGAAAGAAACTAAAAAAGGGTTGACTCCCATCTCTTTGAAAATGAAAAAATGAGTAGAAAAACCCCTCTTATTTGGAAAACAAAAACAGAAAAGCAGTGACATGAAAAAATAACAGGCAGTGAAATATCAATGCAGAGCACCTTTATATGCTCATCATCAGCTTCGAATTAATATGTGATGAAAATATTTGAACTCCTATAACGAATCACGCTTCCCTTGGAATATTTCATGCAATTCCCATGACACTAGTACGAAAGTGGTTTTCACATCAGTTTTTATTGATTTTTAACATCGGTTATTATGCGACGTTATTGAAAGTGATGTTGTAAATTAATTTTTAATGTTGGTTAAATAAAAAGGATGTTTTTGTTGAATTATTATATAGGGTTTTCATGTCAGTTATGCGATAATTGATATGAAAACCTGGATTTCTACATCGGTTATGGGATAACCGATGTGAAAAACACATTAAGATAGGTTTTTCACATTAGTTATCTGATAATCAACATGGAAAACCATTACTAATGGGGTTTTCATGTCAGTTATTTTATAACCAACTTAAAAAACCATTTTTTAATAATTTAATTTTCATCTTTCCTCTCCACTGCAGACAAGATGAGAAACAAGCAAAAAAATTTAGTAGAAACCAAATAATAGAAGTAGCAGAAAAAAAACCAAAAAAAAAACCATTTAAAATTACATACTTAAAAATTAAAATATATAGTACAAAATGACTAAAATACAACAAAAAATGTAAAATTATTTTCCCATCCAAACACATTTACAATTACGACTTTCAGAATTACAATATATAGTAAAAACAAACTAAAATTTAACCAAACCTGTAAAATGATTTTCCCTTTCAATTTGTAAGCATCTCAACTCTTGTGCACTATAAGAATGAGAGTCATCAAAAAGATACAATTTAAAAGGGAATAATTTAACATATATTATGAATAAAATGAATGAAATTTTAAGGAAAAGTTTATAAATAAATCTAACCTGATGGAACTTCATAACTAACCTAGTTGAAATTATTTCATACATAAATCTTAACACATAATATCTACATTCTTTTACACCTTCTTGTTTATGAAAATTATTTTTAAATGAGTTTATCAATTCAAAATAATATTATTAAATAATATATCCAAAACTTACTAATTATAAATGAAAGTTAGCTTTTGCTTTTACATATTTGATCTTTGTACTATTCTTTCTTGTGGTTTCTTGAAATAAATTCCATGCCCTATTTGAAAATAATATAAATGAAATAAATTTAAAATTCATTATAATATAAACAAGTATTAAGAAATTAAAACTTACGTTTCTAATACATTCTTAATTTTTTTTCGCACTTTACCATGGATAGAGAATAACCAGTAAAGTGCCTTCTCCCTTGGTCAAAAAACACCTAACATTCAATGAACATTGATATAAAATAAAATTTAATGTTAGTAGTTATTATGTTAAAAGATATATAACACATTTTGAGATATATTTTTCATACTCTTGAAGATAATGAAACATCTAACACTGAATAATTGGATTCTTTTGAAATCTTTTAGCAATATATACCGTTCTTTCTACTTTAATCATTTTCATCGCTATAGGTGAAATAAACTGCAGGTCTATAAATCCATATACATTTTTCTTGTCATGATCCTTAAAAATTGTATAAATATACCTAATATAAAACAATCATAAGTATAAATTTTCAATAAATTAAATGTATGGAAATATTTTTGTTAAGACTTACATGGAAAAAACTTGCATTGTGTTGATTCCTAATTGATCTCCATTTACAAGCTCCATGATATCATTTCTCAAAATCCCCACATTCATTGAACATACACAAACATCAACTTCAATTGGAATCTTATAAACATCCAACAAAAAATTTGAAAATGCTGACAATCTATCAAGACTACTAGAATTTGTATCTAAAGTCATAACACTTTGTATTTGTTGTTGTCTATATAATATTTCTTTACCTTTAAAGTATTCATGTAAAAAAATAGATAAATATATAAACTTTAAAATGTTAAAACATATTTAATACCAAAATAAAATAAAAGATAAAATATACACATACCTCTATGGTAATATGTTGAAGAATTATACATGTCCAAACTAAAAAGTGGCTAATAATTTGTCCAACTATAGTAATTTCATCTGTAGGTAATGGTACTCTAGATGATCTATCTATAATATCTTATACAGTAACCCTATGATGCTCTATCTCTATCTGTTTATGATGAATGATATCTCCAATATAAAATATCATCCCATATGAAACAATATGACGCTGAATATCATCAACATATAACTCACAATAACTAAGAAGCTGTGGAGGAGGGGGTGTATGAGTAGGTTAAGGAGTGGGGTCTTCAGGTGAAGGTGGAGGAGTGGGAGATTTTGGTGGAGGTGGAGGAGTGGGAGATGCCTGCGGAGGTGGAGGAGTGGGATTTATAGTCTAAAATTTTCATTGCATGTCTGTAAACATCAACTGTATCGAAGCTCTAATACTATCCTCCATATTCACATGAATATCCTGAACTTCATCTTATAAAGATTCTATTTTTTATAAACACCCTCCATTGAAGAATCTACATAACAAAAATTTTTTTTTTCACCGATACACCCGTTGGGTATCCTCATACACGACCCGAGTGTTTGGGATTTCCCAATCCTGTAGCTAAAATATCCTGCCTACCCTTATATAAAAAGACCCCCTGTGTGTTCTTCTCCTCAAGAGAATCCTATATGAAATATTTGAGAAAATATATAATGAATCAAAATATATAAATAATTTAATTAACTTAAATAAGTAAAGTTGACATATTACAATCCTCTTAGATAAAATCCTCAAATCTTCCTTAAGGTATTTTCTTTTTTTTTTCTCATCTAATCCCTCCTTCATTTTTCATGTTTAGCTAGAGGGGATGAAGGGGAAACCTCTGAAGAGCTTGAAGACTCATCTCTCAGTTTTTGAAAATCTTCAGCCATCATTTTTTCTTCTAAAAGCATATACCGTCCTCGGGATGAAGTATGAGGGTATAAATTTCTAGATAGAATCTCTTGATGAGATCTCCTTGATTTCTATAAATTAAAAATAAATAAATCATTAATTATATCATCAATATAAAAAACTTATAAAATGTAACATTTCACTTCATAAAAATGCATCTTGTCTTATACTTTCAAAAAATTTCTTCCATCTATCTTCATCTGTAAAGGTATATATATCACATGGATTATGATGTTGCCTATGAAAAAAAATTAAATCTGATACAAGAGTTGATTTAAAATCCCTTCATCTCCTAAAAACCAATGATAAACATTTCCTCCTGATTCCTTCAGTATTAGGTATATCATATGTCATCTGATAAGAAGGGGAAACATATATTACTATAAACATTTCTAGATAAGTAAAATATTAATAAATGATCATACCAAAACGGTCTTCCACAACTGAGTTAGTGTCAACTTTTCAACACCTCTCTAATCATCAATCAAAATACTAACTTTGTTTTTATCCTAAAATGATATAAAAGTTTTGAATTTTTTGGAATTTAGACCTCTTGGAATATCATTATCATCAAAGTATACCAGTATCCTATGGTCCTGGCTATGGGAAATTGATAATTTAGGTAAACGTGTGCTTCCATGTTTACTGACCCTCAAACTCTTCTTTGGCCCTGTAGAAGTTTATGTCGCTTGTAAAGAAGGATGAGGGTCATCAAGAGGTGCATGTGTACATTCCTACCAAGTGGTATGAGTACAATCATCTCCAGAAGTATGCGGTGGATCAGTTGATTGATCTATCATTATCCTAAAAATCAAAGCAACAAACAATTAGTACACAAATATACTAATTCAACTATTACAATACAAATGTAAATAAAAAATGAAAAATTATCAAAAAAAAAGTAAACTAAATTAAAATTAAAAAATTTTTATTCATATTTTTTATAGAAACTAAAATTCTAACAAAAACAATGAGATATGAAATGACATATAAACAAATGAAAACAAATCCAAAAATGGTGTGTGAATAGTAAAAAATGATCCAACCTAATAAATCATTTTTACACCAAAAAGAATATTTTTTCAATATAATATTATACAATATTTTTGTTTTTATTTAACATATTAGATTTAAAATAATCATTTTTCAACAAAATCAATTAATAGATAAGTTACGTAAGAGTAAACATGGTAAACTAAACAAAACAAAACTAATATAAATGAACAATTTAACTTATTAGTTATAATACACATTTTAATAAAGAAAATAAAATTAAAATATCTAACATTTTATGAAATTTAAAAAGTAAATGTGAAATAAACATACGTTATCTATAATATTAGGAATTTACTAAAGGATTGTTTTCCAAAATTCCTTCACCATGATCGTTTCATATGGCACAAACCATTTCTATGATGTGCTCATCAATATTATTTGTTAATATTTCCATGGAAGTAGAGATCTCACATAAATCAAAATTTTTTCAAGTTTATCATCACCAATATACTATTTTTTTCCTTGTAAAATAATAGACCACTTCATATCAGATTGATTAAGAACATAGAATTTTTTTTCATGTGTTTCCATTATAAAAGTATAGACTGTGTATTCCAATCTATTCAGATTTACTAGTGTCATTCCAAATTCATCGTGTCTTACACTATTTCTACTGATAAATCATTTTCAGTTAAACATTGGAACTTTAAATTTAATGTAATCAAACTCCCATATTTCTTCAATGACTCCATAATATTCTCTTGATGCATAAATTGGGTTTTTGTGTTTGGCACTCTAAAAATGCATTGCTTATGAAAAAACCAATACACTATTATTTTTAACTACACTTCTATTGTCCTGATCTTTCATATGTAATGTATATCCATTAATGTCATACCCAGACCATGTTATCAAATTTAAACTTCGACCACCCACTAACCATCTCAATGTTTTCGAATCATCAGATCTACAAAGCATGGTCTATTTAAACCATGTCAATTTTTTTTATATTCTCATTCAAAATCCACATATCTTTCTTCTTTAGATAACATTGTTTCAACACATTAATATGAAATTTTATATATGGTTTAATATCATCTATGTTATTCAATATGTATAAATGTATCTTCTTTATCTGTTCACCTATCAACGATTTGACTTTCAAGCCATGGATCCCCTTTCCCCCATAATTAACTCATTCACAGTGGGATAAAGGAAAACCAATGTGCTCCACTGCAGATAAGTAGCCTGTACAAAATTTTTCAACCTCCTCAGAAATATACTTCTCAATGATGGAGGTTTCAGGTTGATATAGATTCTTAACATACCTCTTCAATATCTTCATATAAATTTCAAAAGGATACATACGACATAGATATAAAGGTCAGTAAATATTTATTTCTCACACCAAATGAACCATTAAATGCACCATGATATAAAAAAATAGGGAAGAAAATAAATTTCCAATTGAAAAAGTATAGAAACCGATTCGTTCTCAAAATTTTTCAAAGAATTCAAATCAATCACCTTATTATAAATTGAATTGAAAAAATAACACACATTCATGATAGTCATTCTGACACAGATGGGAAATATTTGATGCAATGCAATTGGTAGGATTTGTTGCATCATAACGCGACAATCATGATATTTCATACTTGTCAACTTCAAATCCTTTTAAGGCACAACATTTTTTACATTTGAAGAATAACCTTGTGTCACTTTGATATCATGAATACACTGAAAAAATATAATTTTCTACCTATTGGATAATTTATGACAATATGGGGGCAGGAATGTTTTCCTTCCATCAGGATCGAGAGCTAACTCTAAATGTATTCCCATTGAGAGTAAGTCCAATCTTGCATTCAACCTATCTTTAGTCTTTCCCTTAATATCTAACAATGTTCCAATCAATCCATCATAGATATTCTTCTCCACATGCATGAAATCAATATTATGTTTGAACTCATGATATCTCCAATATGGTAGCTCAAAAAATATTGACCGTTTCTTCCAAATATTTCTATCATTTCCAGGTTTATGTGTCTTTCCCAATGTCACATCAATGTTTTTCACCCTCTCACAATACTGATGAGTGGATAAAGCTTTTGAAGCAATATCAAATTCTTATGACCCATTTAATTCCTTTTTAATCTTCTATAAGAGTGATCCATAGAAAAAAACTTTATATAAACCATGTATACTATTTTTTTCCCACGATGCAGTTGATAATATGGAGTCTGTTGTTCGTAAATTAGACACGCTTTATTCCCCTTAACATTGTATCCATAAAAATTTCCATACGCTGGTAAGTCATTTATAGTGAACATAACCATTGAATGTAGTTAAAAATATTCCATTTTATAAGAATTGTATACCCTAATACCATCCTACCATAAGAGTTTCAAAACATCAATTAATGGTGACAAGAAAACATCAATATCATTTCTGGGATGTTTTGGTCCAGAGATCATTAAACTCAATATGACATACTTTTTCCTCATATAAAATTCAGGAGATAAGTTGTAAATTACCAATAAAATAGGCCATAAACTATGTGTTCTACTAAGGTTTCTATATGGATTCATTCCATCCATGCATAGTCCAAGTTTGATATTTCTAACTTCATTTCAGAATATAGGAAACTGCTGATCAATTTTCTTCCAATGTGGACAATCAGATGGATGTTGTAAATTTTCATCACATATCTACTCATCTGCATGCCATCTTAACCTTTTTTCACCATGTTAATTTTCAAATAAATGTTTCTAATGATGAATTATAGGAAAATACTAAAATACCTTGGCAGAGTTCTCTGCAACTACTAAATCAACATGTAATTTTTCTTTCAACTTATACTGTGACATCCCACATTTAGGAAACCTTGACAAATTTTTTTATTCCTTCTTATATAACACATAATCATTCGGGTAGGAATTTATTTTTTTGTACCCTAATATCATCGGTTATATTATTTTCTTCACTTTATAATGTGAATTAGGAAGATCATTTTATTTAGTAATAATATATTTCAACAATTATAGCAAATTCATAAAACTCTTGTCACTCCAACCATGTTTCACCTTCAAGTTAATCAATCTTAACACCTATGATAAAATCATAAATTACATACAACCCAAATACAATGGTTTTTCATCATCACCATATAGATTCTCAATTTTTGGTTCTTTCTTAATTTCCTCTATTTCAATATCATGAATCATTTCTTCAATTTCATTAGAGTTATCATCTTGCAAAGCATCATCATCAATAGATCTGAAATTCTGCCCAGTTTCACCATGACAAATCTAAGGGCTGTAACTCGGATTAAAACCATGAAAAATTAAATGATCTTTGATCTATATAATTTTCAACTTCTTCATATTTAAACATTTATGGCATGGAGAAAAAACATGTCATTGTTTGGAAAATTTCATTTAGAAAATTCAAAAAAAGTATCAACACCTTCCTCATCTTTATCACTTATTATAAGTTCTATAATCCAACTTCGACTCATTATTATCTATAACAAATATCAAAAATAAATATATTGTCAAAATAATATAGTGGTGATAAAAGTGAGAATAAATTATTCAAGTCAAACCTAGTTTAAAATTATATCAAATTTGTCATAATCTGAAAGTAACAAAACTTTTAAATTGCGTATTTGAAAAGTATAATTATAAATTATATAAAATAATGGAATATAAGTTTAAATATAATTGATAAATCAAAATTCAACACCCTTTACATTTCTAATCCCAAATACCACTACATATTATTTATATTTAAAAAAACTTGATTAAAATCAAATTACTTTTAAAACAATATGTCACAATAGTTTTTCAAAAATAATTTATTTTACAAAATCAATTAATTTCACATTATAATTTAATTAGAAACATCCTCAATGTTTTACTTTAGAAAAAGGTAACTATTTAAAAATATCCATCACATTTAAAATAAAAAATACATATTAAATCAAAGTTTTAATGAATTATTTATTTAAATTGAATAAAAAACTTATTCCCATTACTAGAACATTTTCAACAAAAAAATTCATATAATCATGGATAGAAAATAATGATTACCCATTATTATGAATAAATTTTAAAATCCAGATAAAAATTTATCAACGTAAAAAACCATAATATTATATATTATACAATACTGAACACACAACATGTAGGATGCTATATAATAAGAAATTGAATAGATGGAGGGTAACATTATCAAGAATTAAAACTGTATAAATATTATATAATACAATACTAAATAGGATGTAAACCACTTATAATAACATAAAAAAATATCAGATCCACTCTAATTAATTTTATAACATATAATAAGGATTTAAAGAGAATTTTGATTACTTTATGGGTTGTTATTTAATAAATCATGGAAATTCATATATAATAATAATTGTACAAAATGAATGTAGATAACCTAATTTTCCACTAAATATATGATGTATGAATAGTCACTAATATTTTCTCCCAATTTAGTCCTACTCCTTATCCCTTGTTTCTGTAATTCCATCTCAAGATTCCCAAATCACTAACTCAAACATTCTAATAGTTCCAAGACTGAACCCCTAAATATCCCTTGTAAATTTTTATGACACTTTATCCAATATAGGAAAATATAAACGTGGTAGTAAATAGATGGAAATCATTGATTTGAATATACCAATTCCAAACTATAATCATTTTCATAGTTTGGTTTCCTTCATCAAAACATACTATTTGTAAAATCTAACTATTAAATTAATATCGAATTTTATAAAAAAATGGATTAAATTTGTAATCCATTACTAAAACTATGCCTAATATATAATATATATATATATATATAAATAATTTATAGTATCAAATAGTATTTTTTAATTTGAAAACTGTTGATCATTTAGGGTAAAAATATTTCTCCCCACTTAACTAATCCATACATTAACTAACCATCCATTCAATCACTTAACTAAAATTTTATAATGGTTCATGACTTATAATTCAATCAAGATATAGTGGGAATAACTGATCTCACCTTTTAAAACATTAAAAAAAATAAAAAAATGTTTTTCTCAACACTATAATATCCTAATAAGGTCCATGTTCAATGAAGTGGTTCTATTTTTTCTACTAGTCCACAAGTAATATGATTAATGATACACATATATCATTATATAATACATCATCAATCCTTAAATTTCTATGATACTATGTTGAGGAAAATCATTCAGTCTATATGTAACATATAAATGAAAATAAATTCAAGAGTACATCTACAACCATGTTAAGCATGGTTATATGAGGCAAACAATAAAATGGATTTATAATATTTCTGAACAATATAAATTCAAGGTGAAAATTAATATAATTATCTAAGGGATTGAAAAGAATTTACATTACACTAAACCACAAACAAGGTTTTCTATATGCAAGTGTGATTTAATACTATATCATAGTTTAATAAAAAATTATTTAGAATGATCAAATTAATTAAATTGAAGTATCAATAAAATACCATCCAATCTTACTTTCAAAATTTATTTTTCTCATTATCACTATCTTACAAAAACAATTTGTATGCATGTCAGAGGAATAACCCAAAAATTCACCATAAGGGTTCATACCACCTACTGTTAACATAGTATATCATTAAAAATCCAAATGATCATTGAGGAACCCATAAAATAAATAAAAAATTTAAAGAAAAGATAACCCAATAAACCATTTATCATAACCTAATAATAATAAAATACAAGAAACCCTAGTTGGATAACTAAGAAATGATTCTAACAACATTACCATCAAAAGTACTAATTTAATCTACCAGGTAATATTCCAATTACATAATATGATTTAGAAAAAACTTTTTTAATCATAGCATAGTAACTTCACATCAAAATGATGGTAATGTGAGATTTGGATAAACTAAATTAAAAAAAAACAAGAGTTAGGGCGCCCGTTAGTGAGGATAGATGTGTGAGGCTTACTTGAGAGTTGAGAGATAACCTGATCAAATTCGCAACAATGTGGCTGATGAAACCTGATGATGTAAGAATATGGAAAACCAAGATTGGAGGCCAATGTATTGAAGAGACGAGGTTAGGGTTTCCGCGTGAGAGAAACGAGTTTGCTTTCGTGATATCTAATAACACCGACATGATTCAAAATGACAATTCATAAAATTTTAAATAGTATATCATGTTAGTTATATTATTACCAATGTGATAATTATATCTTTATTATTTTATCACATAAATTATACAATAACTAATGTGATAAATGTGCTTTATCATACAGGTTATCTTATAACCAACGTGATAATGTAATGAAAATTTCCTTATCACATCAGTTATATTTTAACCGATGTGAAAAACCGATTTATCATGAAAGTTACTATATAACCGATGTGATAAATCATTATAATAGTTTTTTCAAATCGATTATATGATAACTTATGTGATAAAGAAATATAAATGGATTTTTAATGCTGATTATCCATAACTGATATGAAAAATCCAACATGCTAAATACATTTTGTACTAGTGTGATCACCTTCACCTTCATATTCAAACAATATTACTTGATTCAACCAGGAAATAGAAAAATATGGGGCATTGAAATTGAAAAAATAGATCTTATTTGGGAAATTAATTCCTGTAATGGCCCGTACAATGACTCATTAAAAAGTTTGCCAAAAAAAAAAACTCGGTTCCACAAAATGGTGGCACTGGTCACGGCGACACCGTGACGGTGACACCGTCATGATCGCACCGTCACAGTATCACTGTCACAGTCACACAATGAAATGGTGGCACCACTTACAGTGTTCCACCGAACCGGTGGCACCATCATGGTGGCACTATAGCGGTTTCACCGTAGCAGTTGCACCATCACAGTCGCACACCACAATGATGACACCGCTTACAGTGTTCCACTGAATCGGTGGCACCATAACGGTGGCACCATGATGGTGGCACTGTTATGGTGTCTCACCAAACGGTGTCCCACCCTTTGTTTTTTTTCCAGTTTCTGACCTTTTCTAGTTCCACTCCCATAACGCATCTTTTGACGTAAAAGTGTTTTAATACCCCTTTTAAAGCCATTTAAAGCCATTTAAATCCCATAAATGATATCTAAAATCCCCCAAGATCCAAGAAACCCATGACATACCAAAACATGTGGATTTTTCATCGGTGTCACACCCTTTTTCCCATACTTTCCAGTTCCGCCCCTATTACGTGTTTTCCTCCATTTAAAGGAAACCCTTTAACTCACAATAGTTATCGACACTTCTACAAGGAGAATTATTAAATAATAATTAATTCCATCATGTGTAATCACCCGATCGTGTGGTGAAACCACAATCCTCCTTTAAATTCATTCAAGATTTCATATCCCGTAACTCTAGGATATCACTTTTTATCGCACATAGTTTCTTTATCCTTATTGGATGGTCTCTTTTCCTTTCCTTGGTGTGTTTGGATTCCCTCTTCCTGAGGCTATTTGTGAACCCATGATGGAGCCTTTCCTACTCACTCTTGGAGTCCTTAGAGTTCCTCCCCTGCAAGTCGCGCATCCCCAATTCTTGGCGTGAGGATAAAAACTTCAATCATTGATCATCTAGTTAGGGTTTTTCCTTCGTCTCTCTTTACTGTGTATCATGCAGGTTGAGTATGATAATGTTCCTATGGGGATGGATTAAACCAAACCTTAATGAAGATAATAAATGGGTTTTAAAGAATGAAGGGGTGTTTTTGATGATACTGTTGTACTCTTTTACCTTTTCTTATATGTTTTGAATTGTACAAGATTTTTTCCACTGAAAATCATGGCCATTGGTGGTCCTTTCTTGCACACTAATGAACCTCTATTTTCTGGATAATCTTGTGATTGGATGGATGTAACATGGAAACTGGTTAATCACGTAAACTCAGTTGATCAAATGGATTCCCGATGAACAAGAATCCCTATGTGATCACCATGGTTAACCAAATGGAAAGGAGGAACTTAACGAATGGTGTGTTTAAAATATGAAAACTCCCTTGCTCTGTTTTGGTGACATGTATGGTTGTTATGCCTGATTCTTGTGAGGTGACATGGATGGGGATGGTATCCCCTATTGTGCAGTTGTTAGTTTATGGATTTGGGGTTGTGTGGGGTAGTATTTTGGGGCTTGGTTTGGTTCCAGTACTTTGAGGGATCTCGTAGATCCCTTTTGTTGTTGTGAATTTACAAGAGAACTGGGGGTGAATGCTTAAATTACTATTTGGCTATTTTTCTTCTTTCCATGGCTTGTGGCTATGCCTGCTAGTTTCCCAGTAGTGAAGAATTATTTAAATAGAATCACTTGAATATGATAACAAGAATGGGTTCAATGGGGAATTGTTTTCCAGGAATGAGTTGTGCTATGGTTGTGGCTATTGTGATTTTGTATGAATGAATAGTAACAAGGGTGTTTGTGTGTGGGATGGTTTTTGGGAACCCTTAGGTTGGGATGAGTGCTTTTTTACCTATACGTATAAATTTAGTTTTTTTGTTTCTTATTCTCATCCCACCCAAGTTGAGCAGTTCGTGATGAACACCCCCATTTCACCGGGGATGGTGTTTTTCCCAACATCCTAATGGGTGGCCGGTTATTAGCTCCTTTTTTCTCCCACTCCCGAGTAGCCCAAGAATCTTCAGGCAGGCTGTGAAGTCCTGAGGTCCATTTTACCTCAAGACTCTTTGGATAGGGTATGTTGTGGTGGTTGTCCCAGGTGTGTGCGGGCAGGTTTCACTACTGGAAAAGGGGTTTATCCCCACACACATATTCCTATGGTTTTATAAACCGTGGGAATATGTTGTTTTTATTTATCTTTACCCGCGATTTTATTAAAACCGTGGGTATTAAAACATCATCCTGCTCGAAGTATCGGGATCCTCCTCACTCGGCACTCCCCCCATTCAACCCTACCTCCCTGACCCTTACTCCTGACCCTATCCTCCCCTCCCCGACCACCGCCTCCCGGCCCTCTCCTCCCCTCTCCGACTCCCCTCCCCGACCTCCGCCTCCCGGCTCCGCATCCTGGCTCCACATCCCGGCTCCGCCTCCCGGATCCGCGTCCCGGCTCCGCATCCCGGCTCCGCCTCCCGACTCCGCATCCCGGCTCCGCATCCCAGCTCCCGACCTGGACCTCCTGGCCTTCGCCTCCTCCTCGACATCTCTTAAACAAGGTAATTTTACTTGTGATGCTCCATTAATGTTATGGGAGGATATCGATGATTCTTGGTTGATTATAGGGGTTACCATGTGTAATGATTAACCTCTAGGATTTGAAGTTGTAGATACTGGTTGATTTAAGTGTCACATAGATATCTATAGATTAGTAAAATTGGGAATTATTTATGATAGAGTTGGGGTTATCATAAATATCAACTTATATATATTATGTATTCTAATAGTCTTCATGTCCGAATACATATCTTCATAAATTAATAACAATACAAATAAATATATTATAATTAATGATAAAAATTAAAATATATGAAAATGTATGTTAGTTATAGGATGGAGATTCTGGTGTGGTACTCTATATGTGGAATGTGAAGTTGTAAATGGTTCTCAATCAATAGGTAGGTGTGGAATAAGAAAATATTATCTTATAAGATTGAATTTCATGAGCGATGTAAGATCTAAAAACGGGGTTATAGATAATGATAGATTAGAAATTTTTTGATCCATACATGATGTAGTAATATGTGTGAAATGACACAACAATTCACTCATCTTATGTTATAAAATCCTTGATTGGATTCCTTATGTCCTAGAGAAATCAGTGGTGGCTATATATCAACACCAACATATAGGTATGGGGGAATTTATATCTCAATTTCCATCTTAGGATCCATAAAATCCTTGATTGGATTCCTTATATCCTCAAAAATGGGATCAAAAAGTGCCAACAACAGCCCCAAATCATTCCCATTCCATAGGTCCAGGGTAATTTTTATCATTATTATCACCCCTAAAGGAATTAATCTTCTCTAGTTTTGAAGATAATTATCAATGGTCAACATCCCAATCATTCCTCCCACTATGAGATACACCTCTTTCATTTTGGGTCTGCTCGACAAGTATGATTGGAAATTCCCTTATGGTCACTATTCATAGACCAAGGTAGGGTGAATTTACGATAAAGGAAGTTAAAAACCATAAGTTTCATAAGACAAAATGGACTAATATGACCAGGGGTCAGATAAATGACCCTAATGCAACCCTCAAAGGAGGAGTAAACAGTGGATAATTTCCCTTTTGTGTGGAGAGTGATGGGGTAAATCCCACTACTTGATACATCTTAGTGAACATCGTCATAATTAATATAAAAATTGATGTCAACCAAGATTTAAAAATATAGGGGAATGATGTGGAAACTGTTCATTTAGGGGTAGGTGATGTGGATGAACAAACTAAGGCTACACATACACGTAATCAGAGAAATATGTAGAACATGGCACCTACAAATGAGGAATTTCCCTCTCCTCGATGGAACTCTGCCTAGGATAAAGGGAAATGTGTGGATACATACCAATCACTACCTAGGGGAACTGAAATTACCTCTATAGAGGAACTACTAGCACAATAAGAGAATGTGATATAGAATCTCAGATATATCGACGAGGAACTATCGGGGACAATATTTCTGCTGGCTATCGTCTTCAAAAAGAGACAAAACACTCTCATCACATACATCAGGAGAGGGATTATATTCATTAAACGGTGTAATTTTAATGTTAGGTTGGGTATAGATCTAAGAAATTGATTTACATAAATGAAGAAGTTTTGAATGATTACAACTTTCCTCTATTATGGTGACAACATCTTCCCTATTAGAGCGATCATTCAGTCTTAGCATAGATTGAGAATCAATGAGATATGAAGGTGGGGCCACCTCATCAATACTTTCCCAATACCTGTAGTTAGAAGGTGGCCTATACAATAATACCTCAAGAACTCCTCAACACCACTGAATCATTGGATTCCAAAATGGAATCCATTGAAGGGAGGAACACCCCCATACAACCCAAAAATAAGTTATATCCTGAATGTGTGGATAAAACCTTTACCCTATCCATTTTTTACAATACTATATTCTAAAGCCTTGATTTTTTGGGAGATCCAAAATTACATCTCACACACTTCATGTCCTAAAGAGACTTTATGATGAGCCCCTAAGATCAATAGGAGGAAACAAAACTAAGATGTTTTTGTATGTAATTTGGTAGGACCAACCTTATTTTATTAAAACAACCTTTCGGTAGGATCCATTGTGGAATGTAAATTTATTGGTTATCAATTCCTAGATCATTTAAACTCCATGTCAATGAAAATAATGATTTTTAACCTCACAAATTGCAAACAATGTGAAAGTGATAGAGTTTCTTACTTCATCGCTAGATGGAAAAGTTTAACATATTCACTCAGAATAACTTTATCAAAAAATAAATGGATGGAAATTTGTGATGGGAATATTTAGGATGAGCTATGAACACCTTTTATCTTGATGAATTATCTAGGCAGATTCTATGAGTTTTCAGAGACAACACAATGCTTAGAAGATTCCATTTAAAAAACCTAGGCCAAATCTTGGTCGACACCCATGACATAGGGAAAAAGGACTAGTAAGGTAGACAATGCTTCTCTTACCCTAAAAACAGTAGTAGTTCCAATTAAAGCACCTAGGAAGGCCCTAAATCACATGACACCTCCTATTGAGCGGCATTAACAACAAATTCTCCCTTGAATGGAAGAAAAAAGTGATCTGGGTCACCCATGACTTGAGGAACGGATGGAAAAAGTGTATTACTTATTAAATGAGAAGTTTTACAATTATTTCCTTACATACATGGAAAATAACATAATCAAGATATAAAAACCTAAGAAACCTAATGAGGTCAACCTCACAGACCATCATGTCTACTATTCTTTTTATAGGAGATTGGTCCACACTGTTTAAGGATGATTTGTTTTCAATGACATTCTGAAGAGCACAGTTGATTATAGATAGATGATATTAGAGAAGGCCCCAAAATAGGTGGCATATTTAACCTTTACCCATACTAGAAGAAGAGGGTGACTATCAAGAAAAACTAACTATGTGTGGAAAAAATGTTCGATAGATAGATGACTCGAAAGACACTTAACTAAGCTCATAACTCCTCCAATGGCCTGAAGGCCTTCAAATTTTTATTAAGATAAGACTTAATTTTAAGGGATGAATGGGAAAACCCAAAGACATCATGAATTGGGACAAATAATTCCCTAAGGGTCAAGGAAAATAAAACCATATTGACAACATAAAAACTGCCCCTCCCCAACATTTGAATGTGATGAAGCTCTACACCATTGCAAAGTGATTCAACAAGCAAGTGTCCTATGTCAAAGCATAGTCTCGATCCGATGGCTGACGCCATACCCTCTCAAATGACCAAATCCAAAAAACTCTGCATAGATGAATTGAAAGATCTAAATCATCTGTTGGGGCTGTTCCATGTGGTCATGACCTGTTGCAAACCATCCGATGCGAAACCAGGAATACCAAGCTCATACCATCCTAAGAGAATAGATTTTCAAACCAATAATGATCACAACACATAGGGAGGAATAATTTAATATTCATTGTAACACACCAAGATTTTTTTCTATGCCAAATTTTTTTTCTCTTTGATATCTTACTTTTCACTAAACACCAAGCTGAAACAAACTCCAAAATATTATTGTATTGTATTGACCTATTTTGAACAACCTAAATAATGAGAAATTAACATTCATTTGTATTTCAAAATAAATAATTCATTATTGTATTGAGTGGTACAATAACATTTTAGTTGAATGCATTTGGAAAATCATGCTCAATTAATTGTTTAAGCATGCTAGACTATATAAGACACATTATGATCATATATAGTGCTTTATCTGAAAATACCATTTATAATTTATTTTTAACATAATTATATGAGTACATACATAATTGTTAAACCAATCATGGAATGATTCATAATTAACATACTAAATTTTATGACCAATAACACATGGAAATCATCTTCAAATCTTGATAATGTATGTTCCATAAATTATGAAAAACAATTAGTTAATTTTTTTTTAAATTTAAAGTTTTTTACTATGTATTAACGTAACATTTCAATGTTATATTTAAAGGTGAATTGAAAAACATGTAACGGTTTAGAGAATGATTTTTTAAGCCAAGCAACCAAACCATTTACATAGAATTTAATCAGTCCTTGAGATTTAAATATAATTTATCATTTGTTTGTTGTTATTCTTATTATTTCTAGATATTATTTATTATCCTTATAAAGGAAATAGATCTCAGATTTCTTATCCAGTTTTAGGATTTACAATGATATCCAATGTGATCCTTTCTAGATTTACATGGAAAATAAATATGGAAAGATGGTTTATCCTGATCATTCTTATTATTGCTACTTATTAAATCATGGACTCCTCTTGTCATTAAATATGTTTTGCTAGATACTAATATTCATTGATTAATTTAATAATAAAATTGATTGTAATGAATTTTTTAAATATGATTTACATTGTTGATTGAATGATAATTTTTTTTCTTGTTATAGAATGGATAGAAGCTGGATGTATCGTACCGATCGGATTTCAACCGAGTTTCAAAGTAATTTGGAGAATTTTTTAGATTTTTCATTTAACAATGCATTAGATGGAGGATGTATACAGTGTCCCTGCTATAATTGTGTTGGAAGACCATGGTTAAGATGATAAGAAGTTAGTTACCATTTAACGAAATTTGGATTTCAAGCTAACTATAATGTTTGGTTTCACCATGGAGAGACGAGTCAATATTCGACTATTCATAAACGAAATGAATGAAGTGACCTGGAGAATTTGATATTTTATTGGTTTCCATATGTGCATCATTCCGAGAGAGATAACATGCCGGTGCAAGAAGACAATGATATCAGTACACATGAGGAAAATGTTGAAGATGATGATGTTGAGAGAGTGAAAAATTTATTGGATGATGCCATAACTCCAGTATATCAAGAATGTACAAAAATGACCAAGTTGGAATTTTTAATGCGGTTATATCATGGAAAAACCATGTATGGGATTTCTAATACCGCCATTGATTATATTCTTACATTTTTGAAGGTCTTGCTTCCTAATGGTGCATATATTCCCTCCAATCATTACATGGCATGGAAGTTAATTAAGAAGCTTGGATTTTCTACTAATAAAGTCCATGCTTGTCTGAAAGATTGCAGTTTATATTTGGAGGAAACAGCTGACCGTAATGATTGTAAAGAATGTGGTACATCTCGATGGAAGACAAATGCAGATGGAACACCATCTCGTGTGCCACAAAAAGTCATGTGGCAATTTCCATTGATTCCCAGACTTCAAAATATATTCATGTCTCCAGAAATCTCAGTTAATATGCGATGGCATGATGTTGAGAGAATTAAAGGTAATGATGAGCTGGTCCATCCTGCAGATGGATTAGCATGGCATACATTTGATGCACAACATCCTGATTTTGCAGCTGAGGTGCGTAATGTCAGATTGGGCCTATCATGTGATGGTTTTAATCTGTTTGGTCAGATGATTACTGCTCATAGCACGTGGCTGGTTTTTATTCATGTTTATAATCTTCCTCCATGGATGTGTATGAAAAAACCTTTCACTTTCTTGAGTATAATGATATCTGGACCTTTGGATCTTGGTAATGATATAGATGTCTACTTGCAGCCTTTAATAAAAGAGTTGAAACAACTTTGGGATTTAGGTGTGCAGACATTTGATGCTTCTTCAAAGAATACGTTTCAGATGCGTGCTTCCCTTCTATGGACCATAAATGATTTCCCTGCCTATGTAATGATGTCTGGGTGGAGCACGAAGGGAAAACTATCATGTCCCATTTGTATGAAGAATACACAATCGAGAAGGCTTAAATATCGTCGTAGTTTTAGTTTCATGGGGCATCGCCGATTCTTGCCAATAGATCATCAATACAGGAAGAATCGTCAGAGGTTTGATAATAATGTTGACACTGAAGAACCACCTCAATGTATGTCAGGAAGTGATGTGCTTGATGAATTGAAAGATTTCATCTTTTCATTAGGGAAAGGTCAGTTGAAATCTCTAAAGAGGAAGAATGATGATACAGAAGTCACTTACAATTGGAAAAAGAGAAGTTTTTTTTTTGTGTTTCCGTATTGGTCTACTAATTTGTTACGTCATTGTTTAGACGTAATGCATATTGAGAAAAATATATGTGAAATTTTTCTTGCAATTCTTTTGAATATTAAGGGGAAGACCAAAGATGACCTCCAATCTTGTCGGGATTTATTGGATTGGGGTATTCGACCAGAACTACATCCTGTTTGTATCGGTGAAAACAAATGGAAAGTTCCCTATGCTTCTTATGTGATGACACCGGCAGAGAAAGATCGATTTCTAGCAATATTGGAGAATATCAAGGTTCCAGATGTCTATTCCAGCAACATATCTAAACGAGTCAACAGAAGACATTTGAAATTGAAATCCCTAAAAACTCATGATTATCACATCCTGCTTCATGAATTTATTCCAATAGAAATTAGGCATTTGCTATCTAATAATGTAAGAGTGGCAGTGATTCGGTTGTGTCATTTTTTAGAGACCTTTGTGCTAAAAGGTTATCCAAATCATTGTTGATAAAAATGCAGCAAGAGGCTCCGTTAATTCTGTGTGAGTTGGAATTTTTTTCCTCCATCCTTTTTCACTTGCATGTTGCATTTAACAGTTCATCTTTCAACTGAGACACTTCTTGGGGGACCAGTTGCTTTTCAGTGGATGTATCCCACTGAAATAAATATGTGCACTTTGAAATCTTATGTCCGAAATAAGAATTATCCTGAAGGTTCCATTGTGAGGATTTATCTGGCCCAAGAATGTATGGATTTTTGTTCAATGTATTTGTCTGATGTGAGCACAAGAAATAGTCGACCAATGAGAAATGAATATGAGAAATATGAGAAAATTCAGCCCTCGTTTCCATCTCTTCCCCAAACAGGTGGAATTTTCGGGTCATATACATTGGTTACATTGAGCTTTGAAGAGTGGAATATGGAACATCGAACAGTCTTGTTTAATTGTGGTTTGTTCGATGCCTATATCAAGTAAGTAATTTGAATATATATATGTTATCTCATACGATATCATATCACATATACCTTATACTTTTATTGTCATTTTATGTAGAGAACATAAACAAATTATAAGTAGAGTTCATCGGTCTTTGCCGTTGAGAAAGAGAGAGGCTATGCATATCCAAGAGTTCCCAGCTTGGTTGAAATCAAAGGTATGACCATTAAATTATATACCTTAAAATATATATATATATATTTAATTATATTACTCATATGTATTTCAGGTATTGAGTTTACCTGCTGACTTCATTTCTCAAGAATTAAGAGCGTTGGCTTTTGGTCCCAATTCTTTGGTTCGTGACTACAAATCTTTAATAATCAATGGATATAAATTTGTTACAACTGATAAAGCGATGAAAATGAGAACACAACATGATGGAGTTATGTTAACTGCTAGAACAGATTGTTATGCCAGTGCATCAGATAGTCGACCTCGATATGAAGATGTGTATTATTATGGACTGGTTGAGAAAATATTGTTATTGGATTACTACTCTCAAGGTCGAGTCACTATGATGAAATGTAAATGGTTTGATTCAATGACACGACATGGTACATTTATTGATGATTGCAGATTTAGAGTTATTGACATGAGTCGATTCCTACATACCGATGAACCATACATTTTGGAATCAATGGAAAAACAAGTGTTTTATGTGAAAGATCATCTGAAACCTGATTACGGTGTCATTAATGAAGTAATCCCAAGAAATATTTTTCATGATGCTGGGGATGAAATTGTCACCATTGACTCCCCCATCGGTGTTAGCCAAAATATTGTATTTGATGACACAAATTGTCCCATTGTGAGAGATGATGTTGAACCTGAGGTAGTGGAGGGTAATATATAAAAGCAACCATATATATTCAGAGTTCATTCAGTTTACATTGACGTGAGTTTCTCAGGTTGGTACGAATGTAATTACTATAATTTAGTTTTAGTTTGGAATGATATGTCTATTTTAGTATTGTTTGGTTTCGTTTCATTTAATTATATTTATTTCAATTCATAAAACTGGGTTTAAAATGTGGTTTTAAAAATTGTATAACTTGGTTGTAAATTATCATTACTGAAAGATGTTATGAAATTTTTTGTCTTCTTTGGCTTCTAAGTTGTATGTATAATTTGTAAAAATTGTTGCTAAAAAATATTTATTTCATTCTTATACAGATTATGAAGAAAACTACAGAAGCTCGCAAGAAAAGATTATTTGATGTTGATCCTGTTAGACGCGAGCGTGAGTTGTCTTCAATGAGTATAATAATTCTAATATTTATCTTCCGCATTACATATAATATGAAGTTCATATTTTTGATCAAATTTATTTTAAGGATATATAACTTCAGAGATTCCTCTTCCTAGTATGGGACCGAGCATGGATCCTCCTAGACCTAGGCGGAGCTCCCGTCTTACCACTCCCCACACTGACCCATCAGTGGACATCCCATCTACCACACATGTCCGCCCTCCTCTTGAGACCCCTGGGATGTTCCCATACATGCTACCATCATCATCCCATTTACCCTCTTTTTCCCATTCCATGTCCACGCCGACTCGACCGATGTTCTCACCTCCACAATTTCCATATCCATTCATGTATCCCCAGACCTACTATGCATATTCTGACATGTCTACGCCACTTCCTTTTCCTACCATCCATCATACACATATTGAGTCTGTTCCTTCAGTTTCCACTCTTGTTCATGAAGATCATCCGGAGCATGTTGTGGAACAGATACTTCCTTCAGAGGATGCTGATCCAGCACAATCCATGGATGCCTCACAGCCTATTCAGGAGCCTACATCAGGTTTTTTTATTATAAATGTTTCAAATTATATCATTTCACTTTTGTCTTATTGTATTGTCACTTAAATATTCTCTTTTCACCTCTTATATTATTTAGTGGGATCTTCTAGTAGGCGACGTGGGCTCACTCGAATGCGGGATGCCTGGAATCGCGAAACTCAGATTATGGTGGATTACAATCCTCAAAATCAAATGGTAGGTAAAAATGCTAAGGAGTGTAGAAGTTTCATGGATACTTTAGACAAATATCATGATATCGTTCCGGTGGAACCGGTCTCATGGAGACATATCAGTGCTGACATCAAGGATAGGGCATGGGCACAAATATGGGTTTGGAAATTTTATAAATTTATATTTATATTAGTAATGTATTTATATGACTTAACATTTTCGTTGCAGAGTAGATTTAACTTTCCTAATGGTGAATCTACCAAAGATGCTAGGTTGAGTGATCTTGGAGAGTATTGGCGATCATACAAGTATGAGTTACATATTGGTTGGAGGAGCAGAGTGGGTACTGAGTTAGAGGGTGTACCCACAAACCCTGACTGTCCAAAAAGTCAATATCAAAAAATGATCGCACATTGGAAGACTGAACAGTATAAGGTACTACCCATATTTAATGGTTTTTATATAAAATTTAATTCTTATTACTTGTATTGTTTTTTTGTTTCTTAGGAAGTGTCAGCGAAAAACAAAAAAAACAAAGATGAAATGATATATCTACACACATTGGGGCACACTACAATGCCCGATCATGAGAAGCGGCTGGTACGTTCAATCCAATTTTTTGCATTTATCATATATGGTTGTAATCCAAATTTGTGCATTTATCATATGCAGCAAGCTGAATGGGGCATTGAAGGTCCTGTACCCCATGCCAAATTATTCTGCTTCAGTAGGAAAAGAAAAGATGGAACTGCAGTTAATTCACAAACACAAGAAAAAATTGTAAGTTTTTTTTATATATATTTCAAACATTTATACAAAATTCATAATTTAATATGTGTATAATTTCAACAGTTTGCCTTGGAGGACATGGATGAGGAAGCTGGCAACTTAGGTCCAAATGATCATTTGAGTCAGGTGTTAGGTGTGGAGCATCCAGGAAGAGTCCGTTGTAGACCAGACAAAAACATTTTCCCCTCTAGGTATTGGTTATCATCGGACTTCTCTAATGCCTCTAAAGCCTCTGAGTTGGAAAGTACGCATGCTTAATTAGCTACGACAAAGAAAATAGTATTAGAGGAGCGTGAAAAAAGTAAGCTAATGAATGAACATTTCATGAAAGCTATGTCAATGTTGAGTCAGTCACTACCACCAGAGGTTTCTGCCACTTTTGATTCATGTATAAAATCAATGCGCTCTTTACATAATGCCTCAGGTGATTCCCATGAGGGTCCTAGTGGTGATGACGGTGGTGGTGATAGAGCTGGAGAGGATATTGTTGATGCTGTTGTTGGTGATGAGATTGCTGCTGCTGCTGCTGCTGCTGATGATGTTGCTGCTGGTGATGATGATGCTGATGATGTTTCTACTGATGATGATGATTCTGGACATGGGGATGATGATGATGGTGATGGGGGGGATATTAATCCTTTCCATTTTTGACTTAGCAGAGAGACTTGTGTTGGAGTTTTAATTTTTTTTTGTATTGGTGGACTGCTTGTATGTGAATTTCTTTATGCAATGAAATGAATTTTGGATTATGTTTTCATCGGGGGTGTTATTTGACAATTCTTTAGGTAATATTCACATACCATTTTTGTTTTTATGGTTTGGTGTGTTAATTATTATCTCTCCATCTAATCTTGGCCTTAACAGTGGAGGGGAGGCTTGGGATGGGGGCTGCAGTGGAGGGTTGGGGGGGGGGGGGGGCTGGGAGGGGAAGGTTGGGAGGGGGGGGGGGGGAGGGGGGTTGCAGTGGAGGGATAGGAGGGGAGGGGGCTGCATTCACATAATCTCTTTTTCATATACTCGACATGTAGAGTATGTTTATCAGGCGAGTATGAGCATGTCCTCCACTTTGAAGCAGAAGTGCTCATCTATTGAAGGCGTTGAGAAGGTTTAGTTGCTTCTTATCTTTTTCTTTAAATGTAAAGGCACTGATTGGTATGTGATTTGATAGTTATATGAATATTTGGAGTTGAGTAACTAATTTAGATGTTTCATATTCTATTTTTGGTTTTCATCTTTCCTTTCTCTAATTTTTTAATGTGGTTTTGTGTGTTTTAGGAAGACTCTAAACACAAAAGAAAAATCCTGTTTAGTGGGGAGGGAGGGGGAGGGGATGGGCAGGTGGGGAGGGAGGGGGAGGGGCTGGGCAGGGGGGAGGGGCTGGGCAGGGGGGCTGGGCAGTGGGGAGGGGCTGGGCAGGTGGGGAGGGGCTGGGCAGTGGGGAGGGAGGGGGAGGGGCTGGGTAGGGGGGTTTGGGCAGTGGAGGGAGGGGGAGGGGCTGGGCAGGTGGGGAGGGGGAGGGGCTGGATAGTGGGGAGGGAGGGGGAGGGGTTGGCCAGTGGGGAGGGGCTGGGCAGGGGGGCTGGGCAGTGGGGAGGGAGGGGGAGGGGTTGGGCAGGGGGGGCTGGGCAGTGGGGAGGGGCTGGGTAGGGGGGGATGGGCAGTGGGGAGGGAGGGGGAGGGGCTGGGCAGGGGGGGCTGGGCAGTGGGGAGGGAGGGGGAGGGGATAGGCAGTGGGGAAGGAGGGGGAGGGGGAGGTGGGGAGGGGGAGGGGCTGGGGGAGGAGCTGGACACGGTGTCGAATTATCCACCGTCGCTAAAGGTATGGTTTTACCACACCATTTTTTACATCATGACAAGTTTTCTTTTTACTCAACTGCATCCTCAAATATCCAATTTAACCCCAGACTAATATTTTCATAATATGTTGCAGTAGGACTTCAAGTGCTCCTAGAAATGAATTTGAAGCTTATTTAGATGATTACCATGGCGCATTAGAGGATCGACCACTCCCAGGACATCACCTTTCTTCAGTGCCTTCTGAACAATCATCAACGGGGCACTGTCTTCTAGTTGAAGGTAAACACTTCTGGTTGCTATCATTAAACTTGGCATTTCTGACTATTCATTGCAGCACAAATGCTCTGTTTCATCTCTGTTTCCGGCCATAATTGGTATGTGGGATGCAGAGTGAATCAATATTCTGGAAGCTGAAAGTGTTCTTGAAGGGTGTGCTGGAAACACAAAGCAAGTGCACGGGTGAGGTGGATGTTAACAAAACCGCCCAGAGCAGCCACTTCAATCGAATCTTGACCGATGTATTGCTCACCCCACAATAGGTATGTTCTCGTAATATTGTTGAAATAATCTCCTAGACAATTTGCAGTATTTCCCTTCGCATAATACTTTTTCATATGTTATTACGCACTTCATCTTTTAAGATGAATATTGATTATTTTTATTTATATATTGCAGGTGACTCACTCTACACATGAAGAGATCAAGGGAATCCTGCACTAATAAGTTCCAGATCTCTACAACAGGTATGTTTTCCTAAAATTGTGGAATTAACCTCTCTACCATGCATCATTTTTAATTTGCATTTACACACTATATGAATGTAGGTTATTGGTCATAAAATCATGGAGTTAACCTCCCTTTCATCCAACATATGAATGCAGGTGATATGTTTTCACTATTGAATCCACTGTATATTGATTTTTGTGGGTCATGTCTAAGAGTTTCTAGACATACTTTGATTGTTCTCATCCCAGTATAGCGATGAATCGAAATATTGGTGAATGTGCATGTCCTGATGGAATGAATGCCTTCGATTTACAAGCATGGAGAAGAAACTTAAGAGATGTGTATCATTTATGTCTTAGCGATGATTGATGAAGGTATTTTTTTCCCAACTAACTCTTCAACAGGATAGGATGTATGGAAGTTTATATTGTTTACAACTCAAGCGGTAAATGATACAGTGATAATCACATTCTTCATGAGTTTGACTGGTATTTCTTGTGTTATAATCTGTTTTGTATTACAGTGAGTTGTATTACCTTAAATAAACATAACTTAAGGGAAAATATTTAGTTGGAAATCCGATTTTAGATTTGTTTTCTGTTATAATCTGTTATGTAATACAGTGAGTTGTAGTACCTTATCAAAATTTTAGGATGTTTTCTAACAGTTGCAGTACCTTAACTGGTTGGGTCTGCATCTAAATAAAACATGTCATGCATCTACATATTTCATGTAGGGAGATTCAGGGGGAGGGATGGGCAGTGGGGAGGGAGGGGGAGGGGCTGGGCATGGGGGGATGGGGAGGGGGGCTGGGCAGGGAAAGGGCTGGGCAGGGGGGGAGGGGGAGGGGGAGGGGGAGGGATGGGCAGGTGGAGGGCTGGGCAGGGGGGAGGGGGAGGGCTGGGCAGGGGGAGGGCTAGGCATGGGGGGGAGGGTGAGGGCTGGGCAGGGGGAGGGCTGGGCAGGGGGGGAGGGCTGGGCAGTGGGGAGGGAGGGGGAGGGGCTGGGCAGGGGGAGGGGGAGGGCTGGGCAGGTGGAGGGCTGGGCAGGGGGGAGGGAGAGGGCTGGGCAGGGTGAGGGCTGGGCAGGGGGGAGGGTGAGGGATGGGAAATGGGGAGGGATGGGGAGGGGCTGGGCAGTGGGGAGGGATGGGGAGGGATGGGCAGGGTGAGGGGTGGGCAGGTGGGAGGGTGAGGGCTAGGCAGTGGGGAGGGATGGGGAGGGGCTGGGCAGTGGGGAGGGATGGGGAGGGCTGGGTAGGGGGGAGGGTGAGGGCTGGGCAGTGGGGAGGGATGGGGAGGGGCTGGGCAGGGGGGGGGAGGGGGAGGATCATGTATTTAACCATCAAAAAATTTAAATTAGAGAACTATCTTTGAAATGGGCCATGTTCCTCTTGGAAGCTCCTGGTTCACTAGGCCTGGTGATAGAAGAAAAGGGTCTCATCCCAGTTACTCTAGAATGAATATGTTAAAACACTAAATAAAGCACATGATGATTCTATGGAACTTCTAGAACAATGCCTTCATTTTCATGTACATGTTTGTGTACCCATATGAGACCTATGATTTTGAAACTGGAAGAGATGTACAAGTATTGATTGAAGGATAAAACAATATTTCTATAATTGAAACGGGTGAAGTTACTTGACTCACCGACCGATGTCTTTACTTTCAATTGACTATCAAGTTTAGAATTTATGAATATACTTGATCCTTCACTATACTACTAAGGTGTAGAACAACGATAGTCTAAGGTCGATCCCACAAGGAACACGAGTGATCTGCAAGAGCCCGACATTACTTAATTGTTAACCTGATTATTTGTAAGCAAAAATCAGTTCAAACAGAATTTTAAAACAAGAATTTAAATGATATTTAAAGACAATTAATAAACATAGAATCGAGATATCAATTTCAAAGGATGTTTAACAAGATAGTCCACCTCTTTCATTCATGAACGAGTCGAATAAATTGGCTGCAAGATCGTTCTAAAATCATGAACCTCTCTATGGTCAAGTCCATTGATTCTTCCTAGGTTAATCTAGTTCTCTTGGTCAGAGAAATAAACTAACATAAGCGCATTAATACGCTGTTAATATTTTCATTATTAATTGTTAACCATAAGTGAGGGTTATTTATTTTAGCTTTTGAATTCAACTCATGTCTACACATTCTTTCTTTTCTGTTTTAATGTTTTAATGTTTTCATGTTTTCTAGGTTGACATGGCAGCCCTGTTACACATGGGTGATGGGGATCTTAAGGCTTTGGGAATTCCAATGGTAAATGAATTATTATTCCTTCATGTGCTTTGATCATAGGTTTTTAATGTTCATTGTAGGAGGCCAATACTGTTTGATGGGGGCATCAGATTTCTGTATTATATTTTTTAAAATTATTTTCTGTTTGCCTCAATTGGAGGTGACAATTTTTAACTTGACATGATATCTGGACATGACATGAGTTAAACAGGTTTGGGTTAGACATAAAGTGGTTTAGGTTGTGATAGGGTTGATGAATCTTACACAAATAACTCAACATGAGATAACATTTTATTATAATTAGAACAACAGAAGTTTTCAAAGGATGGATACGAGCAACATATGCAAGTGAATCATTTGGATCCATCATTACTTATAGTTTTTCTCTTGCCATCTCTTATTAGAGCTTCTCCAAGTCGAATTGTTAACATGAATTCTGTTGTAAGTTCTTTTGTCTGAACAATTCATTGTCTTTTACATATTACTTCTTAAATTGAAAGTGCAAAACTTTATGAGCATGTCCAGTCTCAGTGCTTTGCTCGTTTACTCGTTACATCTACATGATTTATTAGCTGATTTTTGACCGCGTTTCATTTCATTACTGCTTTCTTTGCACCACAATTATGGGTTTGAGATAATTTTTTCTCTCCCTTTCAATAGATACATCATGTTGGCTTTGTCGAATATGAAGATATAAATATTATTTCTAGTGAAAGGAAGTTCACCAGTTTAGTGGGATACTCCAGCAGCAAGCTTGCACAGGTGCACATGTAGCAGTATGGAGTTTGGTAATAATGTGAGTCTTCCTCTATTTTTTAGTCAAGATGCTTTGACAAGGTCCTCTAATTTCCATTGCATTTTCATGTTGGGATTGATATACCAGAGTAGGTATTTTCATATTATTATTGATTTCTGATATATTTGAATGGCAGGATTGATATGTCTGTAGGTGCAGAGTGGTAGGGAGGTGGAGTTGTAGCTACCTGGGGAACAAGTCTATACCCACGGTTTGCCAAACCATTGGAACATTCTGGGAGTTTAATTCAGTATACCCACGGTTTGCAAACTGTGGATACATATGGCGATATTTAAATCACTATACCCACAGTTTGCAAACCGTGGGTACATATGGAGAGATTTTAATCACTATACCCACGGTTTTTAAACCGTGGGTATAGATGTCTATACCTACGGTTTTTTAAACCGTGGGTAATGTGAATTTTTATTCATCTATACCCACGGTTCTATGAAAACCGTGGGTATAACCCTATTGCGACGACACTGCAGCCGGCGGTTCTTGAAACCGTGGGTATATCCTATACCCACGGTTTCAAGGGCTATACCCACAGTTTAAAACCGTGAGTATATGTGCTATTTCCAGTAGTGTTTGTTTCCCAAGTGTCTTCGGGATAAGGCCCGAGTGTCTTTGGGTGCGGTGATAGTTGTTATGGACCAAGTTTCTGTGGGCGTGGTTACGTATGGTTATGGTGGACCTGGTGTCTGTGGGAGGGATGCGTGGTTATGGTGGCCCAGGTGTCTACGGGTAGTATACATGGTTGTAGTATCCCATAAGGTTGTTGTTGGGGAGGTAGTGGGACTGTAGTGAAAATGGAGAGGGAGGTCTGACGTGTAGGATGTATTCAATAACCAGTGGGAAAGCGGTGCGGGGTACCCAAATATCATTGTGCTAATACTATTACTTGCCCGACTTGCTTTATTTGGGGAGTGTGCCTTGGTGAGGTTTGGGTGGATAGTTTCCTTGCTAGGTGCTTTGGTTATCTCCTTTTCACGGGGCATTGGAATGCCTCCCCACTTGTGCATGATAACTTTTGGTTTTCCCTACTGAGTATAGCTGTATACTCACCCTACACATATAAACTGATCTCATGTTTCTAGGAGGACTTCAGGGACCATGCGGGGCAGTACTAGCTCAGACTTCAGGACTGTTGACATTGCTACTTTTCTTTTCTTTTGGTACTTCCCTTTGGATTTTTCTTGTAATTTTTAGCACTTTATTTGGAAGATGCGTATGGGAATGAATTTTTGGTTTTACTTTTACTTTCATTTTTTGGAGTTGTTTGGGTTTTTACCATCGTATCTCCCGATCCTACTAAATAAAAAGGGTAATGCATTCCATATTATGCGTGATTCTATAACCTTGGTGCTATTCACCACTCCGAGGCCTATTGAAGTCGGGACTCGAGGGTCATTATCTCTCCTTCAACTTGAGGAAGGAAGGGTCTGGAAATTTTCTGTCCCTTCCCTCATCTTGGTGAAGGCGGGTCGTGACAGAATGGTATTAGAGGTGATGGTTGAGAGATAGGATGGAGCTCGAGTTTAGGCACAATAAGGATTCCATGGGATGGTAGGGAAATAATGTTAGGAAATCTTGGTATGTGAAATAGGCTAGGGAAGACCGGCTAGGACATGAGATTTTAGGTCCCCCTGTGATCCGATGCAAGGAATTCAGACCTACTGAACGACCAAGTGAGGCTACAATGATTACAAGGTAGAGACCCTAGGAAAGGTACATGCATCATAATGACTCATGTTCTTGTGTGTTCTGGGTGTTCTAGGAATTTAAATGAATAACATGTTTAATTAAAATTTAAAAGAAATCTTCTACACTACTCGGGCTTAGGCATTCCTTGTTTATCTTGAAGCTATGAAACCTGAATGATGACCACAAGTAGTGAGGGAGATCGAGGCCCAGGAGGATAATCCGGATGATCAGCAGAGGATTGATCGAGAGGAGGAGGATAACTAGTGGTAGAAGATGCTTTGTGCCTTTCAGCGACAGACCCTTGGGAAGTACGAGGGTAACATCTCGGACATAGAGACCGAAATCTGGCTCAAGGAGTTGGTGATAGCTTTCAGCTTGATCCAAGATTTGGTTGAGTACTGGGTTCCTCTGGCTGTAAGCTAGATGCGGGGATCAGCACGTCAGTGGTAAACGCTCTATCTCGGGAAGAAGAGGGAGGGTGAGGTTTCATGGACTGACTTCGAGAAGGAGTTCCGGGCGAAATTTATTTATTCTACGATGAAGGATGAGAATAGACCGAAGATACTTTTCCTTCAGAAGGGGAGTATGTCAGTGAGGGAGCTAGGGATCAAGTTCAAGGATCTCCTTCATTTTTCTCCATACCTCTTTCCAAATGAGGAGTTTCGGGTGAGACGTTTAGAGAAGGCACTCCGACCTTCTCTTCAGTATGTAGTTACTTCCTTCACTCTACCGATGTACTTGGAGGTTCAGAAGAAGGCTAAAGTGGTGGAGAGGATGCACATGTTGGGAGTTGTACCCTGAGAGGGGATCTAGTTGGGCTCATCAAAGGGGAAGGCCATCAGCAGTAGGTCTCCAGCACCAGGGCCTTCCAGGTTTCTGCCAGTGGGGAGCAGGCCCCAGCAGTTCCAGTTTCGATCTCCCGATCCTCTCCCTTTATTTGCGGACCTAGGACCGAGATGATTCATCTGTGGTAGTTGTGGTAAACTTCATAATCAGTGCCCGGACCGAGTGTAGTACAATGAGGTATGGGCAGGTTCATCACCCACCTCAACAGTAGTAGTTTCCATCTAGGCCCTTTCAGCAGTAGTAGCAGGGACATCGAGCTCCCGCTCCTCTGAGAGCAGATGTTGTAGGAGGAGGCTGACCTTAGGGAGTTCCTCAGGGACCTTGACTAGGGAGTGGATGGGGAGGAGGCCGACATCCAAGGGGTGGAGGATCTGAGCATGGGTAGTTGCGTGCCGTAGAGGCAATAGTTCTAGTAGGGCCAGAAGTCGTTCGAGGTACGATCATCTTGTTTAGAACTCTTGCCTATGACTTGTTTGATTTAGGAGCTTCAAACTCCTTTTTTATTCTCAGTCTATCCCATACTCTGGGTCTAGATGTAGAGATACTTCTCATTCCCCTGGTTTTGAGTACGCCAATCGGAGGTCAGACCAGCTTGTCTTATGTTTTCTGGGGATGCAGACTGATGTTGGGGCCACATCAGTCCAGTGGGGACCTTCTTTTTCTGTAGATTTAGCCATATAATTTCATTTTAGGCATAAAATGGATGTTCTATCTGTGTTCTATTATTGAATGCTTCCGAATAAGGGATGTGTTTTCATATATGGGTGGATAACATGTTACTTTAAATGGCGAGCATGGTTTCCAGGAGGGCGGCCAACGAGTGGAGCCCCTCCTTTCCTTGTTAGCTGAGCTATTAGTGGAGTCAGAAGATATAGATATAGTGGAATTACTGGGGATCATCAGTGAGTTCCTGGACGTCTTACCTAGAGAGGTGGTGACTCTACCCCCTCGATGTGATGTTGAGTTCGGGATAGGCTTGAAACCTGGTGCCCATCCGATTTCGATGGCTCCCTATTGTATGACGCCTTCTGAGTTGTGGGAGTTATGGATTCAGATTGACGATCTAATGAAGAAGGGTTTTGTTTGACTAAGCACATCACCATGGGGTGCTCTACTCTTGTTCACAAAGAAGGCATATAGTGGTCTCAGGCTATGTATAGACTACCAAAGGTTGAACCAGATGATGGTCAAGAACCGTTACCCCCTCCCGAGGATCAACGACCTTTTTAATCAGTTTAAGGGGGAAAAATGGATATCCAAGATCAACCTGTGGTCAGGATATCACCAATTGAGGGTAAAGGAGGATGAAATATCGAAGACTGCCTTTAGGTGTAGATATGGTCACTTTGAGTTCATGGTCATGCTATTCGGTGTTACAAACTTACCAGCCGTGTTCATGGGACTCATGAACTCCATCTTCTGGGAATATCTATACCGGTTCATAGTCGTGTTTATTGACGATATCTTGATCTACTCAAGATCATAGGAGGATCACACTGAGCATTTGAGGACGATTTTAGAAGTCCTCCGACAGTACCAGCTCTACGGGAAGTTGTCCAAGTAAAAGTTCTAGAAACTAGAGGTGAACTTCTTTGGACACATGGTGTCTGAGCAGGGAATAATAGTAAACTTGTTGAAGGTCTAAGCGGTTGTTTCTTGGGTAACACCCAAGAAAGTGGCAGAGGTTCGTAGTTTCCTTGGTCTAGCAGGTTACTACCAGAGATTCGTGCCCAACTTATCCTGAGTTGCATCACCTTTGATAGCCTTGACCAAGAAAGACTAGGATTTTGTATGGAGTGATAAGTGTCAGGTATCCTTTAGTTATCTGAAGGGGAAGTTGGTTAGTACCCCAGTTCTGAGGTTTCTAGAATAAGGGGTGATGTTTGAGGTGTTTTGTGATGCTTCGATCCAAGGTTTGGGGTGTGTATTGATGTAATAGTAAGGGGTGATCTCTTATGGGTCTAGGAAAATTACGTCCCCATGAGCGTAACTATACCACCCATGATCTGGATTTTGCAGCAGTTGTGTTTGCACTGAAGTTGTGGAGGCATTACCTCATTGGGGAATGCTTCGTGGTTTTCACGGATCACAAGAGTTTGAGGTATATCTTCTCCTAGTGGGATATGAACTTGCGGAAATGAAGGTGGATAGAGTTTATTTAGGACTACAACTTCGAGATTTCCTACACCTCAGGAAAGGGAAATGTGGTGCCCAATACCTTAAGTAGGAAGTCACAAAAGGATGTGGTTCGAGAATCGACAGATGCTTGGAAGGTGATGGAAGAGTTGGCTGCCCTACACCTAGATTCAAGGGTGGAGGATGGTAGGGGCTATCTGTTCCAGATGACAGTGCAGTCCTCTCTATTGCAGCAGGTGGAGGAGTTTCAGTGGGAGGACTTAGTGGCTGAAGTGATGCGTGATCATGTTAGCCAGGACAATGTTTCGGAAGGATGGTTAGAAGACGTACAGAATCAGATGCTGTTTCATGGAAAATTGTTCATCCTGGTGGAAATGCACGGGATAGTTCTTGGTGAGTTCCACAAATCACCCCTTTTGGTACACCCATGAGTTTCCAAGATGTACTAGGGCTTGAGGGGTTAGTTTTGGTGGCCTGGGGTGAAGCAGGTAGTGGATGAGTTTTTGGTGAAGTTTCTCATGTGTCAGCAGGTGAAGGATGAACACTGTGCCCCAAGAGGTATGTTGTAGCCTTTAGATGTCCCTGAGTAGAAGTGGGATGACATATCGATGGATTTAGTCATGGGACTACCCAGGGTTCAAGGAGGATGCGATACTATCTGGGTAGTGGTGGATCAACTGAAAAAATTATCTCACTTCCTGGAAATAAAGGATTCGAGTGAGGTGGATGCCTTAGCACAGAGGTACATGGACAAGGTGGTGCAGTTTCATAGAGTTCCGAGGTCCATAGTCTCAGACTGGGATACATAGTTTACCTCACAGGTCTGTAAAGGATTGCAACATGATTCTGGAACCCAGATATGCTTCAACACTGCTTTCCACCCCCAGAAAGATGGGCAAACAAAGCAGACCATCCATACATTAGAGGGCATGCTGTAGGCATGTGTTCTAGACTTCAGAGGATCGTGTGTGTGACAATTGCCACTGGTAGAGTTTTCCTACAAAAACAACTATCACTCTACTGATTCGACACTGAAATAGGATAATATTCATTTTACATATTATAATATTCATGCACTTAATTATTCATAAACAACATTTTTAGTGCATTTTACAATTTGAACATTATTTCACATTATGATTGTAATTCTTTCTTAAAATGCACTATTAGATGGTACAATTTTGAACACCTCCTAAAATAAAAAATGCTATTAATTTTATTTTCATAATTTATTTTCAGGTATCCCATTCTATAAGGAACAATTAATTATTTTGGAGCACTTGAATATTCACATTGGAAGACCACCAAAATGAGCTTTCATGACAACACAATCTGGACAAAGTAAACTGGATAACATCCCAATAAAGAGACTGTATCGGCCAGGATCCAAGCCCAATGATTCTAAAAAATTAACTGAAGATATATGACACAATGGGGAACATTTAATTAAACAGTGTCCAAAGATAATTCTGATGTTTTAATGAAGTTCTAGGTGGACCAAATTGGATATAAATTTCTGGGCCAAATTCTACGGCCCATAAAAACATCCCACCAATTTAATCATATCTCAAAAACCACAAATTATTTTGGGTTGAACTTTTATAGGTGGTTCTTATACATCCGGGGATCAATTTTCTTTATCTATGGACTACTATAATTCGTCCATATAGAAGGTTATTTTGACGGATTTGTTTGGTGGATGCAAGCTGGCTGCAACTTCAGGTCAAGGGTGGAAAAGTCTCTTCTCCCTTAATTTCCACCACCATAGGCCTACCAAAATTAATTTAAGAGACTTTTAAAGATGAGGGATCTACCAAAGGCTCATAAAATTCCTATTTAAGGTAGTGGTGTTGGAGTATTTATTAATCTTGGATGCTTTCTTTCATTGTAATGTTATGGTGCCACTTTTCCTTTGTAATGTTTTTCCTCAATTCTAAGTTGTTTTAATTCATTTAAGTTTCTTAATAAAAGTTCTTATTTTACTATTATTATTTTCTTATCCATATAAATTTTATACCATTTCCTCAATGTGTGAATTTATTCACACCAAACCTTGTGAAATTATTCACACAACGGTGGAGTGATTATTTTCTTTTTATTTTTTTACTTCTCCATTTCCTCCCTCATGAGTCTACTTCCCGCTTCCATTGAAACCATAGAATCAATGGAGGTCTAACCCTATTATTGTTTGATATAAGGGAGTATAAAGGGGATTTATTGGATTTTATTTATCACCCCATTAATGTCTAATCACTTCTTTTAATTGAGAGTTTTATTTGATGATTTTAAAACTTCTTCGTCTTTGTTGAATTTTAAGGCCCCATACTTCAAGTGCTAATACAAACCTTTAACTTGGAGTTCTCATCAATTTGATCCTCCAAGTTTATAGGTTATTAGTATTCTATAGTGTTGGTATTAAACCTGTAAGTGATGAAGTTTTTTTATCTTCTTGAATAAACCCATCTTAAATATAAGAAATTGAAACCGTTAAAAAAGAATTTCATCCAATACACCCCAAGTGATAACCAAGGATCGAATCATTACTTTAAATTGAATTCACTTAAGTATCTTAGCGCTCACTTAAACCCATCTAAAATCAACCCAAGTTGTCCACTTCATAGAAAAAAACAATCCATAGAATGTACGTGTCTGTAGGTTACTTCTTAGGTCTCTGAGGATTCGACAACCCAAGCTAAACTACAAGCGACCGCTTAACCCTACAAACTTGGGTAAATTTGGGCAAGACCATATACCATTGGCATAGATCTATTTGAATCCTTATATAGAGGACTGTTTCACTCACCCATGTGTTGGATAGAGGTCAAGGAAGAAGGTGTTTTTGGCCCAGAGGTGGTACAGAGCACGATAGAGAAGGTCCATATTGTGCATGAGAGGATGAAGGTGGATCAAGACTGACATAAGTCATATTCCGATCGTAGGAGGAGACCCTTGGAGTTCAAGTTTGGGGACCACGTGTTCTTGAATGTCTCCCCTCAACGTGGGAAATTAAGGTTCGATAGGAGAAGTAAGCTTTCTCCCAGGTTTTTCAGACCCTTCAAGGTGTTGCAGCGGGTCGGTGAAGTGGCTTATCAGCTGGCACTACCACTGCCGATACTAAGGTTGAACAACGTATTCCATGTGTCTTAGCTCCGTCAGTATCTACATGATGATTCAAACGTCCTTGAATGGGGAAACCTGGATATCGAGGGCGACACAACGTTTGTAGAGCGACCAGTGAGAATAGAGGATCATGAGGAGAAGGTTCTTCGTGGATGAACCATTCCCTTGGTTCATGTGTTATGGAGGCATGGTGGCCTAGAGGAGAGTACCTGGGAATGGGAGGCACAAATACGTGCCCAGTACCCAGATCTATTTTGAGTTTTGTTCTGTATTGTTTTTTTCTTGACTGTGATGTAATGATTGACCTTGTTAACTATTAGATGTGTTGTTTCCCTTGTTCTATGAATGCGTGTGAAGAGTCCTGATTGTGGGAAGGGGAGAACCTGATCCCTAATCGAGACACATTAAGGTGGATGCAGTTAAACCTGTGCGGGTGAGTTAGTGCTACCCAAAGCAGATAATATCTTGACATGGAGGATGGGACTCCCTAATATATATAACTAGATGGTATGACCTTTACATGTTTGTGTGGTTGCTTAAGGGAAGGGATCAGTAGTGCCTCTATAGTTGATTAGCTTGAGGGAGATGTGTTCCTATATGTCTAGGAGGTTTAATCCTAAGAGGTATTTTATGAGTTGGTCATTCAGAACCTCTCTTTTATCGGGTTTACTCTTAGATTCTTGAGGACGAGAATAGTTTGATGGGTATTTGATGTAATGTCCCGGACAGTGACTCATTAAGGAGCTTTCCAAAAAAAACTTAGTTCCACCAAAATGGTGGCACCGGTTACAAAGAAACTGTGATGGTGGCACCGTGACGGTGGCACCATCACGGTCATACCATCACAGTCGCACACCGAAATGGTGGTACTACTTATGGTGTTCTACTGAACTGGTGGCACTGTGATAGTGGCACCGCAACGGTCGCACCGTCACAGTCACACACCAAAATGGTGGCACCGCTTATGGTGTTCCATCAAACCAGTGGCACTATGAAGGTAGAATCGTAGTGGTGACACTGTCACATTCGCACACCGTAATGGTTGTACCGTGACGGTGGCACCGTTACGGTGTCTCACCAAATGGTATCCCACCCTTTGTTTTTTTCCAATTTCCAACTTTTTCCAGTTCCGCTCCCGCAATGTATCTTTTGAAATAAAATTGTTTTAATACCCCTTTAAAATCTATTTAAAGCCCATAAATGATATCTAAAATCCCCCAAGAGCTGGAAACCCTTAACATACCAAAATGTGTGGCTTTTTCCTTAGTGTCACACCTTTTTTCCTGTACTTTCCAATTCCACCCCTATTATGCATTTTCCTCCATTTAAAGGAAACCCTTTAACTCATATCCATTATCGCCACTTCTCCGAAGAGAATTATTAAATAAAAATTAATTCCATCATGTGAAACCACCAGATTTCATGGTGAAACCACCTGATTTCATGGTGAAACCACAATCCTCCTTTAAATCCGTTCAAGATTTCATATCCCGTAACTCCAGGATATCTCTTTTTATCGCATGAAGTTTCTTTCTCCTTATTAGATGGTCTATTTTCCTTTCCTTGGTGTGTTTGGAGTCCCTCTTCTTGAGGCTAGTTTTGAATCTATGATGGAGCCTTTCCTACTCACTCTTGGAGTCCTTGGAGTTCCTCCTCTACAAGTCGCGCATCCTCAGTTCTTTGAGTGAGGAGAAAAACTTCAATCATTGATCATCTAGGTAGGGATTTTCCTTTGTATCTCTTTACTGTGTATCATGCGGGGTGGGTATGATAATGTTCATATGTGGATAGATGAAACAAAACATTAATGAATATAATAAATGGTTTTTAAAGAATGAATGGGTGTGTTTGATGATGCTTCTGTATTCTTTTACCTTTTCTTATATATTGTGAATTGTACGAGCTTTTGTCCACTGAAAATCATGGACATTGGTGGTACTTTCTTACGCACTAATGAACCTATTTTTTTTGGATAATCCTGTGATTTGATGGCTATAAAATGGAAACTAGTTAATCACATAAACTCGGTTGATCAAATGGATGCCCGATGAACAAGAATCCCTGTGTGATCACCCTAATTAACCAAACAGAAAGGAGGAACTTAATGAATGGTGTGTTAAAAATCTTTAAACTCTTTTTCTTTGTTCTAGTGACATGTATGGTTGTTTTTCCTAATACTTGTGAGGTGAAATGGATGGGTATGGGATACCCTATTGTGCAGTTGTTAGTTTTTGGATTTTGGGCCATGTGGAGCTATATGTTGAGGCTTGGTTTGGTTCCAGTACTTTGAGGGATCTCACAGATCCCTTTTGTTGTTGTGACTTTAAAGAGAACCAGGTGTGAATTCTTAAATTTCCATTTGGATGTTTTTCTTCTTTCCTTGGATTGTGGTTATGCCTGCTAGTTTCCCGGTAGTGAAAAATTATTTAAATGGAATCACTTGAATATGATAACAAGAATGGGTTCAATGGGGAATTATTTTCTAGGAATGAGTTGTGATCTAGTTGTGGCTATTGTGATTTTGTATGAATGAATAGTAATGAGGGTGTTTGTGTGTGGGATGGTTTTTGGGAACCCTTAGGTCGGGATGAGTTCTTGTTTACCTATACGTATAAATTTAGTTTTTATGTTTCTTATTCGCACCCCAACCAAGTTGAGAACTTTATGCCGAACACCCCTATTTCACGGGGGAGGGTATTTTTCCCAATATCCTAATGGGTGGCTGGTTATTAGCTTCTTTCTGCTCCTTCTCCTGAGTAGCCCAAGACTCTTCGGGTAGGCTGTGACGATCTGAGGTCCATTTTATCCCAAGACTCTTTGGGCAGGGTATGTTGTGGTGGATGGCGCAAGTGTATGTGGGCAGGTTTGTTTCCCAAGTGTCTTCGGGATGAGGCCCAGGTGTCTTCGGGCGTGGCGGTAGTTGTTATGGCCCAAGTGTTTGTGGGCATGGTTACGTATGGTTGTGGTGGCCTAGGTGTCTGCGGGTGGGATGCGTGGTTGTGATGGACTAGGTGTCTTCGAGCGGGATACATGGTTGTGGTGGCCCATAAGGTTGTTGTTGGGGCGGCAGGGGGGACTGCAGTGAAAATGGAGGGGGAGGTCTGATGTGTTGGATGTATTTAATAACCAGTGGGAGAACGGTGCGGGGTACCCAAATATCATTATTACTTACCTGAATTGTGTTATTTTGGGAGTGTTCCTTGGTGAGGTTTGGGTGGATAGTTTCCTTGCTAGGTGCTTTGGTTATCTTCTTTTCATGGGGAATTTGAATGCCTCCCCACTTGTGCACGAGAGCTTTTGGTTTTCCCTACTGATTATACCTGTATATTCACCCTACGTATATAAAACTGCTTTCAGGTTTCTAGGAGGACTTCTGGGACTATGCGGGGTAGTAATAGCTCATATGCTATGACCATTGACATTGCTACTTTTCTTTTCTTTTGGTACTTTCCTTTGGAGTTTTCTTGTACTTTGTAGCACTTTATTTGGAACATGCACATGGGAATGGACTTTTGGTTTTACTTTTACTTTCTGTTTTTTGAGTTGTTTGGGTTTTTACCATAATATCTCATGATCCTACTAAATAAAAAGTGTAATGCCTTCTATATTACTTTTGATTCTATACCCTTGGTGCTAGTCACCACTCTGGGGCCTATTGAAGGTTGGACTCAGGGGTCATTATCTCTCCTTCAACTTGAGGAAGGAAGGGTCTGGTGATTTGCTGTCCCTTCCCTCATCTTGGTGTAGGCGGGTCGTGACAATTCCCCATTCCTAAATTTTAAGCTGTGGGTGAGCTTGAAATAAATTTTTTTGGGACTCAGCACAACTTGGGGCTTTCTCAAATTAAAATTCTAGGTCATGTGTTGTGTAGACCAGAAGTCTTCTGAATCCCATACCCCACCCCCATCAATCTTTGAAGGCGATCCATTTCTTTAAGGAAAGTCTTAAATGACCCTTATGTAGCCACACTCTCTACCTTTACATGGGTGAAAGCATGAATTATTCTACATTAGACCTGGTGTTCTTCAATATTCATGGTTGATCTTTGTCATAAATTCACTTGATTGTCTTGGATTCATTAGTATTACTTGAAAATATTGAACTTCATTTGATAATTTTTACAGGAACCTTTTGTACGACCTTTAATATCACCGTAGTCCCAACGTTGGGATACTTTGGAGGCCCCCATCATCTTTATATTTTTAATCCTAAAACAAAAAAAAAATCCAAAATAGCCTTAAAAACACACCTAGGGTGATCATATTCAACTAGAATCGATGACTTGTGGTCATATTCAAGTGGAGAATCCTTGGATGTTGTCAGATTTGGATTCAGTCAGTCCAATGGTATTCATTAGCTGGGTCGGATCCATCAAGCTCAGCCTCCTTTGATTATTGAGGATGGCAGTGTGGGTCACCTTCAATCGGTGAGGTTTGGGTTGTCTTCCTCTACTCATTTGGTCTTGAGTTCATCCACAATCTTTGAAAGGATCTCACAGTCAGTATTTCATACATTGTATTTATAATTTCAATCTTAGTTGGGTAGAGTTCTTCATCTGGTGACTTTGGCTCATTCAGTGAACCTCCAGTTGATAGCAGCGCTTGGTTCATTATCATGGTGCATAAACCTCGATCGAGGATTAATCCCAATCATTGAGGCTTGGAATCTAGTGTCTTATTCAGCAAGTAGATCCACTAGAATATTCTACCACAAGATTGGTTTGTCATCGTCTGACGACATCAACTCATATTTATCCGCAAATGGTTCATCTTCAATATGCATGGTTGGACGAATCTTCAATCAGTGATTTCAGGTTTCTTCTACGAGATTCTAAAACTTTTCATCAGAATACATCTTCAAGATATGGATTTTGTTTAGTTTCATTTTACACTTACGGTAGCTACTCATGGTAGGTTATTCTCCCTCAGGCATGGTAGGTTGAGTGGAGGGGCATGATCAGTTCATCAGGCATGTGGTCACTTGACAACTTTATGGTTTGTTGAAGCGAGGGGGGGGGGGGGGTGGTGACCACGATAACTTAAAATTCTTTCATATTCATAGTCACTTAAGTGATTGCAATTTTTCCTTATGATAAATTAGGTTTCTCAAAATTAGTTGGATTTTTTTTCTTATGGTTTCTTTGAGAATTTACTCACACGGTCACTTGTAATTTTGTATTATGGTCACTCCAAATTTGTACATGCTGTAACTTAGAATTTTGTCTTGTGGTCACTTAAGTGACTGCTCACCCTTCACGTAGTAATTTTTATCATGGTCTATAAAGTTACCACATGACCATTCTTTACTATTGGTCCTAGAAGATAAAAAATTTAGATTTTTAGTGAAAATTATCAATTGAAGCATGTAAATTTAAAATTCAAAGTATGATATTACTGTTGAATTCCATAAATGAGAATAAATTTTTTTATTCCAAAACAATGATGAATAAAATAAATCTGTGGAATTTTATAAAATGAATTAAAGTATCCTAAACACTTTAAAACTTTTATTCAAATAAAAATTTAGAAATTTTAAAATAGAACATTTATCAGATTGAAACCACAAGTTCAAATTTTTAACATGATTTATAAGGAATAAAAACTTCAATTAAAAATCATAAAATGATTAAGGATTATATAATTTAAGAACACTTCAATATAAAATATTTCATTAATTACCTAAATATTGACATGGAAAAGTGTATAAAAAATAGCCACATCATGAGTCCATAATTCACGTCATGAATTTATCCAGTTCTAGTAGATTAAATGACCCAATTCACTCTTAATTTATCATTTTCCTCTTTTTATGTTGTTCCAAACCCTAGGATATTTATAGGTTTTCTTGGCTCTCTCAATTCCTTCCATCTCCTCCTTTTATTCCCAGACATCATTTGATCCTACACATCCAATCCGAATCGGCTTCTAGATTCAAGATTTTGGATTATGCATAATTCTTGGACCAAGATCATTGTTAGAAAAAGATCTAATTTGGATATGGTGGTGCTTCTAGACTTTGATGGTGACCTTTATTTGATCATCATTATTGTACTTGAGGTAGGAATCCCTTGAATTTATAACATAATGTATATGGGTTCTTAGCATTATTTTTTGGCATGCATGTGTAAACCCATGAGACCTATGTTGATGCTTGATCACATGATTATTGACCTGTACTTGTGTTTCTTGAATGCGGATTATGATTATTAGGATAATTTCTTGATTTTACATGATTATTTATTTTACATTTGTATCATGTATCATATGTATGTTATGTTCTTCCGTATTATGCTCTTAGGAGTGAAGGTTGAGACTCATGGAATATTCCCCTGAGGTGAATGATAAGATGCATGGTTGACATGATTTGGTATATCCATTCTAGAAGGATATGTTAGTCATGTTTCTATACTATCCCATCAAGGGGGATGTTTCAGGCGGTTGATTGTTGTTCCATATGGCATGGTGCCGAAGTAGGTAGAGTTGGTCTCTAAGAACCCGAAATATATTTGTACTCGTGTGATATATTGTTTTTTATATCTATACCCTATTTAATTTCATGTTATGAACCTATATCTCTTATACACTTATGTTAAGGGCCATTGGTGGCATCCTACTAAGTCTTGTACTCACAACCTACTTAGGAATTTCAGCGCACTTGAAGATTTCATGCTTAGGGATTCAATGGAGGGAAAGGGACCAGTGATGGATAGTTGAGAATGTTAGAAGGAGGATGCAGATGATGTTGGATGGACCTTAGGCTAGATGATGCTACTTTTATTATTTTATTACCCATAAATTGGATCCTTTTGATTTGGTTTTGTTTTACTTTAGCTGACATTCCATACTCTGCTACATGGGATGAGTTTTTTTTCTGCTACTCTAATGGTTTTTCATTTCTTTATTATGTGGGACCTTGTTGTTATTCGACAACCTCTTTCATATGGGGAGGTTCACATGAGGTCGTGTGGAACCCCTAGCTCAGATCTGGTGGTTTGGGTCGAGGTGTTACAAAATGGTATCAGAGAGCTAGATTCACTAACTTGTTGCATCTCTTTTACTTGATTTGGGATAGGGTAGATAGAATATTGGATTATTGGGACTCGAGTAGGAGAACTATGTCAGTTCCTAACCAACACTACAGAGTAGACCTTCGATTTTCCATAAAGTGATAATTTATGTTTCTACTGTGTGATGTTATCACTGATTAAATTCACCTTGGATGATGCACATGATGCTGATATATTGATTTATGGGATTTGTTGTGTGTTCATGCATCATGTTTGGCATGTATTTTCACATTCCACGTATACCTGTTTCTTTCAATAGATAAATCCAAAATCATTAAATGATTGTTGAAATTATTATTGCTCTTGGTGTATTATTTCTTTTATTATTTTATTTGAGCATGTTGTATTCTATTCTTGAGTGTATATGTGTGTCTATGACTAACATGTAGGAACCGAAGGTTTGACTTGGGTTTTGGGTAGTGCCTAGGGGGTTATACCTTTGTATTATTGGTAACCACTTAGGCTGATTTTTTAAACCCTTGTATGTTCCTACAAACTGTTAATAGTATTTTTATTCTAGTCCTTTTGTTTAATCCATTGGATTTTTAAAAGTTTGGTTTGACATTTCAGGAAATGATTCCCATAGACGTCTTATGCAGCCAGTTTCACCACTTGTTGAGATGGAGTATGCAACCAAGCATGATCCCTTAATTTCTCCAATGGACTAAGAAATAGATCCAATCCAACCAAGACTCTCTAGGCTAGTACCTATCTAGGGAAGAGGATCCCATAGGGGTGGTATGAAGATATTCAAATATACTTATGAATTCTAGCTTCAACACCCCCATTATTTTAGGTCACCAGAGGCCCATAGTATGTAGAGGAATATATACGAGTCATAGAGAGAATTTTCTACTTGGTAAAGAACCTAGATGATCAAAGGGTTAAATTTGAAACCTTTATGCTTCAAGGCACAACTGGACGATGGTAGGATGTTATGCTACAGGTTGGTAAAAGATAAGGGATAACATGGGAGACCTTCAAAAAACTCTTCTTTGAGGAGTTATTCCATGATTCATTGAATCTGGACTATGAACAATAGTTCATGAATCTCCAACAGAGGTCGATGACGGTGTTTTCCTATTCAGTGTGTTTTATAGAGTTGATCCTCTTTTTTCCACTTTTGGTGGAAAACAAGGCATAGAAGGCTAGAAATTTTGAGATTTTCTTTCACCCAGAGATAAAATGACAGGTTAAGAACTTCAATATGAATACTTATCTTGCAGTTCTTTGTAAGGAACTGATGATAAAGAAAGAAATTGAAGAAGAAAAATCTTCTGGTATTCTTCTTGATATCAGTGGAACGATAGGTTCCATCTCCCACATAGAACTAGTTTCTCACTAAGGATGAAATAATAGGAAGTTAGGGGATGGACACCAGGGTGTTGGTTGATAATTAGAGTAGCTTTGAGATTCTTCGACTCCTTCTATGGGGAGACTTTTCTCTATGCTATAATTATGGGTGGAAAGGACAATTTCTCAGGACTTTCCTATTTAACTCAAGACTTATTACCAATGTGGAAAGAATAGTCACCTTAAGTGGTTTTTTCCAAGGTTTCTAGGTTCCACACAGCTAAATCAAGCCATGGTTTGGGTACAAGACCTTAGCAGTAGGTGCATACCCCATAAGGTTCTTTAAATCAGGTGAATCATTATCCTATGGGGCATCATGGAGTGGTGGATGGTAGGGTATATGTGGTTGATTAGCATTTAACTAATGGTAGAGTGACCTTCCATAGTTCAAGGTATGATCTCGATCTCTTTTTCTCTATCTGTTTGTTTAAAACATGAGCATCCCATTCATTCATATCTACTCAATTGGTTGTTGGGTTAGATTTATAGATTAAATTATCCTTTGAAATTATATCTATAAATACACCCATGGGAAAGAAAGTGAACCGTCTTCATATCTATCCAGACCGTTTAATGGTGGTTTATAGCTTGGAGCATGTTTGGAGTTTCATAATTCTAAAGATGATAGATTTCGATGTGGTACTTGACATGGATCAGTTGACTAGTTTCCATGAACATATTGATTATTATTGGAGGTAAGTTATATTCTCATCACCTAAGGGGGAAAAACTTGTGTTGATCGATGAATGATATGTTGAGGCAAGAAGAGTGGGACCCGACCCTTGTATGAGAGAAATATTTTCAACATAGGTGGCTGGAATGATCCTTGAAGTGGATCATATAGTAACTCCCTTTTATTTTCCACTAATAGTAGACCTATACCAAGATTTATTTCTAGAGGATTTCTCAGGGTTACCACCACATAGGGGAATTGAATTTTAGGTCGATCTTATGCTCGGTGTGCACCTGATATCGATTCCACATTTTTCATATGGAACCATCCAAGTTGAAAGATCTCAAGGTGAAGCTTGATTATCTTGAGGCTAAAGGATTCATAACGTCAAGTACTTACACTTGGGGCGCTTCAGTGTTTTTCTCCAAGAAATCATACGGTGTAATTTGACTTTGTGGGGAGTACCAAAAGATGAACTAGATCACTATGAAGAATAGGTACCCATTTCCAAGAATAGATGAATTTTTTAATCATTTTAGGGGATCCCAATGGGGTTTTAAGATTGATCTTCTTTTTGGATACCATAATCCTTAAGGTTAGAGAGGAAGAAATCTCGAATACAATGTTTATGAGAAGGTATGGATTGTATGAGTATCTCATTATGCCCTTTGGACTTAAAAATTCTCAAGAAGTGTTCATGGCTCTCATGAACAAGATATTTCACCCATACTTGGATTACTTCTTCATTGCATTCATATATGACATACTTATATATTACAAGATTTTAGAATCACATTCTAGACACTCATCGATTGTATTGAGCATGATTTGAGCACATCAACTTACTAATTACTCAAATTATTACTTTTGGATACATGAGGTGTGCTTTCTTGGGAACATGGTTTCTCAAGAGGGAATATCATTTGATCTAAATAAGGTTGATGAAATTATTCCCTGGACATGAAAAAGTAATGTATTCAAGAATTAAAGTATTCTAATATTTGTTATAAACTACTTGAGACTCATTAATGAATTTTCTCGCCTTCTAGCGCCCATGGATGCACTTACCAAGAAGGTATTCAAGTTTGAATGGAAATATTATTTTAGATAAGACTTATTAGATTTTAAGAAGAGGTTGAAGTCATCTCTAATCTCGATTCTTCCCAAGACTGGAGTTGGATATACTGTGTACTACGACACATTTGGAATTGGATTAGGGGTTGTTCGGATATAAGGTGATAAGTAGTTGTTTATAGGTTTCGTCAAATATGAACCCACGAGTTGGAATTCCCTACCCATTAATTGAAGTTGGAGACAGTGGTTCATGAATTGAAATATTGGTGAAACTACCTCTTCGGTGAGATATTTATCATGTATATATACCATAAGTGTTTTACGGTATATATTTTCTTAGCATGACCTGGATTTTAATCAAAGGCATTGGGTGATGTACTTGTATACATTCGACTTCAAGATGGAGTATGCTCTTAGGAAGAGAAATGTGGTTGCATATGCATTGAGCTGGAAAATACAGGAAGTTGGAGAGAAAAAATCCTAAGTAAGATGGAATATCATGGCCTTGTTGGAAGACTGGAAAGTGGAAATAATAGAATACCAAGGGATAGTGGCGTCTGTACCCTTAGTGATCACATCCTCATTGGTGTAACAATTGAAGGCTAGTCAAGATCTTGATTTGGAGTGTGTCACGAATGCATTAGAGGTTGGAAGAAAATAGGTATATTTTAGGGTGGGATTTAGATAGATGAGGTGTACTTATGGTTTATGGTAGGTTTATGGTTTCTTCTACCTTAATAGAAGAACTAATGAGAGCCTCACATTCTTCATAATGGTCAGTACACCTGGGGTTGAAAAAGTTATATCATTATGTTAAGTAGTAGTTCTGGTGGCCCAACATGAATAGAGACATTGGAGGTTTTTTCTCCCATTGTCTAACATGTTAGAGAATTAATTCCAAGCACCAAAGTCCTGGAGGGTTACTATATCCAATTCTAGTGCTTGTATGTAAGTGAGATGAGGTGACCACATAATTTGTGACAAGGTTTCCTAGAACCTTGAGGCTTCGAGATTTTTTTTGGGTGGTAGTGGATCAATCAAATAAGGTGTCTCACCACATACCAATCATGAATATGAACTCAATGGATGAACTAATAAAGTTCCTTGTTTGGGAGATTATGCGACTTCATGGTGTTCCTTCGAGTGTGGAATCTGATAGAGATGCCTGGTTTACCTCATGGTTTTGGAAAGGCTTATAGAAGGAAATTAGTACTCAGTTAAATCTGAGTATGAATTTTCATCCTTAGACTGAAGGGAATTCATAGAGAATGATCTAGTCCTTATAGTATTCACTTCAAGCATATATTTTGGAATTCATAGGATCTTGGGATGATCACTTAGATTTATTAGAGTTCAACCACTATAATATATTTCATTATTAAATTTAGATGGATCTATTTGAGGCTCTGTATGGGCATTCATTTCATTCACCTCTCTACCGGCATGAGGCGAGTAAGTCTTTAGTTGTTGGGACAAGCATTGTATAGGAGACCTTGGTGCGAGTGTAGTTGATTCAGAAATAGATGGTTACAACTTAGAGCAGGAAACAAAATTATTCTAACTAAAGGAGATGACCCTTTTAGTTCGCTGTGGATGAAAAGGTTTTATTATAGGCATCCCCTCAATTGGGAAATAAATGTTATAGGAGGAAAGAGAAATTGGAACCACTGTACATCGAGCCATTTGAAATCATTGAATTCATAAGAATGGTAGCTTATCGAATGAACCTTCCTCCATGGTATTAAGGTATGTACAATGTGTTCCATATTTCATGACTTCAGAAGTACGAGCCTGATTATGAACATGTTCTTGACTATGAGGATATTGAGTTAGATCCAGATGCATCTTTTGTGGAGTGACCTATTTGGATAGTAGACCAAGGTGATAAGGTGCTATGAGGAAAGAATATTCCTCTAGTTTGGGTTCAGTATAAGTAAATGAATTTTCAAAAAGAAACATGGGATCTGAAAGCTAACATTCAGGAATAGTTACCCGAGTTGTTTGATTAGACACCTAGAGACACTTCTCAAGGATGAAAGTTCATTAGAGGGGGAGATTTATAACATCCTCAATCTCAAGGTATATCTAGTTTTAAGCTCTTTCACATCCTTAAGGGTGCAATTAAATGAATTTAGGATTTCTAGGGGTGTTTTAAGAAGTAAATGGATCAAAGGATGGAATTTGGATGTAGGATCCATTCACACCATGAATGGATATTCATGATGTGAATGGATTCTAGGAAGGAAACATGAACCTACATTCAAGGCGTGAAATCTGGTCATTACACAAATGTAAATTCCTGAGGTGAATGAGGTTTTTATGATTTTAAGATAAGGTGACATGATTTTTTGTGTATTGTATTTCCCAAAGGTTCATGACATGAATCCATAATTCACACCATGAATTTATCTAGTTCCATCATATTAAATTACCCAACAATATTTTATTTTCTCATTCAACACTTTTCCTATTGCTCTAAACCCTAGGCACTTTTTAGGTTTTTTGGGCTCTCTCAACTCCTATAGTATCGTCCCTTCAATAGTTGGGAATCGTTTGATCCTGCATATCCAATCCGAATTGAACTTAGATTTCAAGGATTTGGATTATTCACAATGCTTGAAATAAGACCATTATTGGAAGAATATCTTCTTTGGATATGGTGGTGCTTCTAGACTTGGATAGTGACCTTAACTTGATCATCATTATTGACCTAATGTAAGAATACCTTGACTTTAGTGCATATTTTATATGAGTTTTTTCCATGATTTTTAGGAGTTCATGTGTAACCCCATGAAACCTATTATGATGATTGATCACATTATTGTTTGTAACAAACTGACTTGGGTCTCCATCTGGACCATCATTTGATCCAACCCACCACTTACCATAGAGTTTTCCCCGATACCCCCAGGCTAAAAATAAGTGTCAAGGGTAATAAACATAACTATTCAGTATGGTTTCACCCTCAAGAACCCAAAAAATAACATTCAAACATGGAATAACAATAGAGAAATAATAATAAATTCCAAAAAATTAATTTTCAATAGATAACAATTACATAAAAGATTACAAAACTAAAACTAAAACTGAAGGAAACTAGACAGGAGGCTAAAGAGGCCAAAACATAACCTAAGAAAAATGGTTCCATGAAACTAAAGTACTGACCACCATATCCACACGAATCTCAATTCACCTCTATAATACCAACAAACCATCCACTTACCAAGGAAAACAACATTGAAAAAAACCTAAAAGACACAACTTGAAGAATCCTGTATAAGACACAAATACTACATACCCATAAATGTATGAACGGTGTGATCCAAAGGGCAGTAAGATACCACCATGAGTCTAATTAATTCCTTTTATAAAAGAAACAAAAAATTCTAATTTTAAAGTAAAATATACAAATAAGTTTTCATTCCCTTTTACATGATTTAGAAATAAACAAATATATAACTTTCACTTTATCAAATAACAACATTTATAAAACATAGCATAAATATGTTTCCCCCAAAACAATTCCAATTAAAACCCATTGACTTATCTTTAATACAGAACAATTTTGAAAACAAACCCTCACATGGTTTAAAACATTTCAAAGGTATTTTTAATTAAGACTAGAAATTTGAAAATAAAATTTACCTTTACCTTAAAATATTTAACACACCCAACTCAAAGGTAAGAAAAGAATAAGGCAAAAATATAATGAAAATAGAACTTAATGAATTCATAATGAATTCCAAACATATGGAACAATACTAGTCAATATCAAGACTAAATCACAAGTAGATCAATACATTAAAGCATATACATACAATAAAATAAGTAGCATGCATGCCAATAAATAATGAAAAAGAATAACATATGATACATATGATGAGGAAACACCTGATGGAATGACGGGAAAAGTACAATACACACAAAGGTGGACCTACTGCCAGAAGGTAACTGTCACACATCCTGTCAACCAAATAACTCTCAACTAATCCCATCAACGATCCTCCCACTAGCCAGGTATTACATACAAATTAGGGTGACTATCCAGAACATAATATCAACTAGCCTAGAAATATCCCATGACTTCCCACTTATTAGCCTAGGTTTCCTCATGGAATAACTAAAGGAAGTGTTCTATGTTTAAAAAAATGTCATCCCATGAAAATAACAAATCCCAAAGGCTAGCATCATAATCAAATTCTTCCTACCTCACACATATCCCTTAGAAAGAGCCCCAAACCACAAGAACATCATGAATCATAATTAAAACATCCATCACAAGGATATAAACAAACATCATCAATAAATACAATGGGATCAACAAGGGCAGACCCAATCATTCAATCAAAAAAAAAAACTTCAAAAAGTGCCAACTCGGACTTTCAATCATCACATATAGTATATATATTTGGAAATCCCTTTATAAAACCATTTTTAATCCAAAAAAAATCCAAGGGAAATCAAAATCAAAACTAAATAAGACCAAAAAACTCAGAGGAATATCCATTTCAGTTCATAGGACAACACCACCCATTTTAAAAAATGAAAATCCCTTATACAAAAAAGGGAAACCCACTTTGAAATCACATTTGGATTAAAACTCAATGAAAAAAAGTTTTTTTCTAATAAAACCATCCTTGGAAATTTATCTAACATGTAGAATGCATAAAATACCATTTTACATCAAAGTTCCATTTAACCATGAAATTATACCCATTAAGAAATATGAAAACCAAGAGAAGTTATGGAAAACTTTGATAAACCAAACCTAGATAACCTACAGAATAATTATCTAGATTAGAAATGAGTTTAAAATGCCAAAAATCCTTGGAAATCTTAAATAAAAGACAATGAAATGGAAAAACCCACCTCAAGTGGTGAAATCATAATTAATTTAATGAAATACACTATATTATACCTCAAAATAGGGATCCTAACCCCTATAAATAAAAACCACAAACTTAGAACAATCATAGGTATGGAAATTATCCAACCATGGACATTAGGGTTAGAGGAGAAGAGAAAAATTGTAGAAAACCCAATATGAAGGAGAAGGGAACCCTACCCTTTCAATCCGGGTGAAGAAGCACCAAACCATCACAAATACACCTTGGAGTAGCTTGGGAGAGGAAGAGAAGTTTGGGAGAGGCATCCAAGTTAGGGGAAAACAAATGGGAAAACAAAGGGAGGAAACCCCAATAAAAAAGGACCCAAAAGGACAAAAATACCCCTTCTCAAGTTGGTCTCACAACTTACCCATACAATTTACCAAACCATGTGGTAACTATGCATATCACCTCTATTAAAGAGTACCGAGGCTGCACACTTAGGCTACATAGTTTTTAATCATGCACTTTAACCGTGTGACCTGGAAAAAGTACCATATTTTCCACATTTCCAACCCTAAACACATATAACTTGTGGGGCCAATCCATATAACAAATAACCACACATAATGATACTGGGGTTTCATAAACTCTTCACCATACCACTTTATGCCCTCAAAAAGTCATTGAAAACTTAGGATAAGTGGGAATTCCAAGACTACCTTCCCTTTAAATAGGAATCGATTACCAACCAACTTACCAAACATCAAAACTAAGTAAATGAGACATAAACAACCCATTACTTGGTATAATACTAATGCATGATTCATAATTCACCCATAGAAAACACAATAGGAGTCCTTAGAGGTAGATGCGTCACTGAATGAAAGTGAAGAGACAACCAAAGATGATATTGGGATACCCACTCCTACGATATGATTTGAAATAAATACCATCAAGATATCCACCAATGCTCCTAAGAGACTCCATAATCCCAACCCATATCATAGGAAAATACATAAATTCTTCCTTTGAAACATCTGAGGTCACTAGATCTAAACTACAACACATCCAAACCAAATTCTTTCCAAAGGATCACTCTATAATAATGGGATAGACACATGGAGACTTGGTACAAGTATCCACACCATTTATAATTTCTCTAAAATTGTGAAACATTATATATGCACACCCAAAAAGGAGATCATCACCAAATAGACACAATTCCACTAACCAAAACAACTTGTTCAAAACACCCCAAGAGAGCACATACTTGAGAATAACCGAAATGTCACTAGACCCAGTCACCAAAAAAGGAACTCCCTGAATCAAAAGGGACACCCTAACATGCACATGCTTCAACATGGAATGGAATGGTTCTAAACGTGGGTGATGAAACTACAAAGGGGGTAAATAGGGCCTAAACTCACAGAACACCCACTCATAGTGATCCTAAAGAAAATATTTACCTATTATATCTCATAGTATAACTAGAAACCAATAACTTATCCCCACTACTATATCCCGCACCCAAGGAATCCCCATGTTATCCATAAATAAACCCTTAAAACATGGTTCAAACCATGCATAGAAGGCAAAAAACATCAATAATTAATGCGACATGAGCATCTCAAAATATACTAAAACATGGTCAAAATACCTTTCATCTATTATATATATATGGTAACTAGTTACACAAGAGATAAGATATGTCCCAAGTAAAATGGAAGAATTATAAAAGAGGATTATACCAAAACAACACTCAACTTATAACTCTACAATGGAAGTGACAATGCAGAACACTAACTAGATTCAAGCTAGGTTAAAGATTTTTTTTCTTATTCTTATCCATCTTAAAAAACCTCTAAATGTGAATAGGATATCCATACAAATGACAGGTCTTCAGAGTTGAAAAACATGAATGCTTAACATGCCCAGACTTCTTACACTGAAAATACACTAACAGATTCTACTTTATTGAAATAGGAATGGTAGGTTAAGAATATATCTTCCCATCCTTATCAATTCCATGTTTCCCCTTCTCATCAACCAGATTATCTTTACTAGATCCAATTGTAATTGAGTCATCACCCATTATAGGATGTCCTGCTAAAATTTCCTCAATGATAATGGCCTTATAAACTACTTCCATATAGATATCCATACTTGACTGAAACATTGATGAATGAAGATCCATATGAAGGCCCCTAGAAAATAACTATGCATTATTCAAATCATCAATAACCAACTCTAGAGAGGAGGGTACCAAGCAGGTGAAATGTTCAACATAATCTTTCACTAATTGATCACCATGGAGGATACCCAATTTTTTTTCCTTCTCAACTCTCACTTCTTCAGGATAAACCACTAAATGATGGTGACCTTGAAGTATTCCCAAGTTAGATCCTCAAATAGTTGGGCATGAATAATGATCTTCCACTACTACAAACCCAATCTTTCAAACAAGGGAATGGTTCACCTCACCCTAGAGGCTTTAGGAGTTTGTAGCAAGTAGAAAATCTCTTCAACCTTAGCTAGCCACTCAATCACCTCATGGGATCCTCGATCACCATAGAAGACTGGAGGGAATTGATTCAAAAACTCTCACTCACAATTCATGAGATAATAATAGCATGGAACCGCCACTCTATCACGAGTTTAGGTAGAGTTAGAGTTCGGGAAGACAACTCCAAGATCACTAGGACAACTAACCAAGTAATTCCCTTCTTGAATTGACAATTCTTTCCTAGGGGTATCATTCTAAAACATTATAAAACAAAACATTCAATCAAAATACTTTAAATTCTTACACAAAGGGAACAAACAAAAACTAGACCAACAAAAATTACAAACCACTTAAAAATTACACATAAGGGAATAAAATCCTAAAGCAAGTAAATTAAGGTCACAAAACCCCTTTTAAAATTTTACCCAGATATTTGGAAACATTTCATAACACACACACCCAAATCACTTCAAAACTAAGGTAACCCCAAAATCACTTTCTTTACTCAAATCACTTGTAATAAGGTTAATTTTTTTCTCATAAAAATACCTCAAATCACCCAAAACATGGTTTTTCCAACAATCCCAACTACTAAATCATAAAACATCAATTTTAAAACTTTATTAGGAAAAAAATAACTATCTAATAAATTCCACTCAAATACCCATAAAAAACACCATCAATCAAAGAAGAAGACAAAATAATAAAATGAGAAAAAATAGAAAAATTTCAAAACTTTCTCCATACACACGGTTTGTCAGACCGTGCTCCAACCATACAATTACCACTAGAAGTTATCCAGATTGTTTCACATGGACTATGCACAGTTTGAAAAACCATGTGACTTAAACACATGGCCTCTAAATTACTTTTAATTCTACTTAAAAACAAGTAATTTCCTAGTATTTCTTCTAAAATATCCATGAAACTCATAGTAATAGAAAACCACATTAGAATAAAGAAAAATTAACAGACTAAAATACCTAAACTCAAGATAACACACCTGACCACCAATGGAAACTCAAAGATCTGACAAAAGGAAGAGCTAGACAATAATTTCCTTAGATCTACCACCTGAGTCCTAATAGTCCTATATTATGTCTACCATATACCCTGAAATAACAATAAGGTGAATCTTGAAAACCTAGGAACCTTTGAAGAAACCTAGGGCTCTGATACCATTTTATAATGAACTGGACCATGCCTCCATCCAAAACAATGCCTGATCTGACCCACTACTAACCCGAGGGCTATCCCCAACCCCCAAGCCAATGAAAATCATCAAAGGAAATAAAAATAACATATGGGGATGATTTCACCCCCAAGAACCCAAAAATAAAACCCAAACATGGAATAAAAAAAGAGAAATAATAATAAATGCCAAATAAGTCATTTTCAAAAAATAAACATTAAATAAAAGATTAAAATACTAAAATTGAAACTAAATTAAATCGAACAGAAGGACAAAGAGGCTGAAACCTAACCCAAGACAACTAATTCCATGAAACTGAAGAACCAACCACCATCTCCATGTGACTCTCGAGTCTCCACCACAATCCAAAAAAACCATCCACTTCCCAAGGAAAATGACACTAAAACAAACCTGGAATCCAAGACCTAAAGAATCTTGAATAATACATGAAGACTGTATACCCACTAACATGAGTATATAGGGTGTAATTCAAAGGATATTAGGATACCCCCATGAGTCCAATTAATTAATTTTATAAAATAAATTAAAAGTTCTAGTTTGAAAGTAATATAGACAAATAGGTTTTCATTCCCTTTTATATGATATAGAAATAACCAAAATATAGAACTTTAACTTTCTCAAAGTAAAAATTTTATAAAACATTGAATAAAGTTGTTTTCCCTAAAACAATGATAATTCAAAACCCATTTATTTGTTTTTAAAACATAAATTTTTTCAAAAAAAATCCTCACATGGTTTAAAACTTTTCAAATTAATTTCTAATAAAGACTATCTATTTAAAAACAACTTTACACTTTCCTTTAAAAGCTTTAACACACTCAAATAAAAGGTAATAATGGAACAATGGAAAGCTATAATGAAAATGAAACCAAATAAATTCATAAATAATTATAATAAATATATGGAACAATACTAGTCAATATAAAGAATAAATCATAGGTAGATCAATACGTCAAAGCATGTCCATCCAAGAAATAAGAAAATCATATACCAATAAACAATGAAAAATCATATTATAGGATACATATCATGAGGAAAAACATGATGGACCAATGGGAAAATTATAAGACACCCAAGGTGGACCTAATTCTAGTAGGTTAATGGTCACACATCCTATCATCCGAATCACTCTCACCTAATATTATAAGTGACCCTTATTCTATCTAGGTATTACATACAACTAGAGGTGACTAGCTAGAATGTAATCTCATTTATCCTAGCAACATCCCATGAATTTACACTTAGCATCCTAGGTTTCCTCATATAATAACTAAAGTAGGGGGCCACACTCAAAACAAATGTCATCCCATGAAAATAACAAATCCCAAAGGATAACATCACAATCACATCCTTCCCACCTCACACACTTACCTGATAAAGATCCCCAGCCCATAAAACTTCATGAATCATAATTCAAACATCCATCACTTGGATATACACAAAAATCATCAATAAATACAATGAGTCTCAAAAAGGGAATGACCAATCGTTCAATCAAACATCACTTTACAAAGTGCCAATCGAGCCTTTCACTTATCACATATAGTATATAAATTTATAAATACATTTAGAAAACCATTTGGAATCCAAACTTAAATCCAAGGGAAATTAAAATCAACACTAAAAAAACCAGAAAACTCAAAGGATTCTTCATTTCATTTCACAATACAACACCAACCTTTTTAAAACATGAAAAAACCTTAATCCAAAAATGGGAACCCACTTTGAAAACCAAATTTGGATTAAAACTCAATTAAAAAAATGTTTTTATTAGAAAAATCTATCCTTTAAATTTTATCAAACATATAGAATGCATAAAATACCAATTTGCGTCAAAGTTATATTTAATCATGAAATTACACCCATTAAGAAATATGGAAAATAAGTGAATTTATGGAAAACTTTGATAAACTAAACTTAGATAACCCACATCATAATTATATAGGTTATAAATGAGTTTATAAATCCAATAATCCTTAGAAATCATAAATAGAATATAATTTAATAGAAACACCCACCTCAAATGGTGGAATCATATCAACTTTGATGAAATCCACCGTATTAAGTCTCAAAAGAGGGACCAAAACCCTTATAAATAAAAACCACATACCTAGAACAACCCTAGGCATGGAAATCAGACAACCATGGCCACTAGGGTTATAAGAGAAGATAAAAATGAGAGAAAACCAAGAGGAAGAATAAGGGAACACTAACCTTTAAATCTAAGTGAATAATCCACAAGAAACCATCATAAATACACCTTAGAGAAGTTTGTGAGAGGGAGAGAAGGATATGAGATGAATCTAAGTTAGGGGAAAACAAATGGGCAAGAAAAGGTAGGAAACCCCAATTAAAAAGGACCCAAAAGGAAAAAAATAGTCCTTCTTGAGTGGGTCACACAGTTTAATCACATGGTTTACCAAACCATGTGGTAACCATGTAGATCACCTTTATTAAAGAGTGAATGGGATGCACACTTAGGCTACACAGTTTTTAACTATTCACCTTAACCATGATACTGGAAAAAAGTCCCACATTTTCCATATTTCCAGCACTAAACACCTCTAACTTGAGGGGAAAAGACATCCAACAAATACCCACACATAAAATTGACATTGGGGTGTCACATTGTTGACTTGTGTTTGTGTTGATTGCATGTGGATTGTGATGATTAGGATAATTTCTTGATTTGACATGATTCTTGATTTTTTATTTGTAACCGGTATTATATGTATGTTCTATTCTTCTGTCTTATGTAGTTGAGTGTACAGGTCGATCCTCATAGACTACCCCCTAAGGGGGATGTGTCAGAGACACCTGGACAACATGATTTTGGATATCCCTTCAATAGGGACATGTTAGGTATATTTTTAGACTATCCCATTAAGGGGATGGGTCATGTGGTTAATTATTATTCCTTATGACATGGTGATGAAGCCAGTAGAGTTGGTTTCCAAGGACCTGCCATTTTTTTTGTACTTGTGTGATATATTGTTTTTTATATCTGTACCCTATTTACTTTCATTAAATACACATGTATCTATTATGCACTTATGATAAGGTTCATTAGTGGTGTCCTTTGAGTCTTGTACTCACACCTTACTCAAGAATTTCAGCACACTTGTATATTTCATGCTTAGGGATTTGATAAAGGTAAAGGGACTTGTGATGGAAATTTGAGTAGGTTAACAAGAGAACGAAGACGATACTGTATGAAACTCAGGATATATGTTAAAGATTTTATTATTGTCTTACCCATACATTGGTTCCTTTTGATTTGTTTTTGGTTTACTTTACCTGGCATGCCATATTACTACTACATAGGCTATGTTTTATTTGTTTTTTATATTACTATAATGGTTTTTAATTTATTTATTACCTATGGATTTATTTTTTATCGCTTCCTTTATCATACTCTGATGTTACCTAGTACTGAGGGCATAGTCTCCCCACACTGTTCCATAGGTCCTTAATGCTAGTCGAGACCATTTTGACCATGGAGAGGTGTACATGAGGCTGTGTGGAATCCTTAGATCAAAACTAGTGATTTGGGTTGGGGTCTTATAGACAAAAACCTCATTCCCTCCTCCTACCATGAACCACCCCCACTATATACCACATCATCATTCTATCATCATCACATGTTTTGACTTTTTTCTATAAAATCCATTGCATATAAATCTTAGGCTATCACAACCATTCCATGTATGAAAGAGAGAGTGAGGAAGAAAGAGTATTCAACCATCTCTTCCCTTGACAACTTGGATGTTTGGAAAAGATACCAAAAACCCAAAACACTCAAGTATCAATAAGGTTATTCAACTCAGGTGGGGTGCATATAAAATCATAAGGAAAATACAATATATATATATATATATCATAACCACATGTACAAGACCAACTAAAGGGTTCTTATCAAACAACACTCTTTTTTCCCATAACCATCATCACACTAAAAATGTTCTCTAACTACTCCCACTTCTATGATATCAACCAATCGCTTTATTTCCTATAAAAAACCACAACAACAACCATTAATTCATTTTAAACATATCCTTTAATCATTTATAGATTTAAAATTTATAAACCATATTATATTAATTATGGAATACATTAACCTTATTTAATGCTAAACCATTCATTCTTTATCACCCACTTTTATCTCAACCACTTACTATTATTTTCAGTTATTAACAGCTTTAGAGCAACCCAATATTATTCAATTCTATCCCACTATTAATTTTCATACTTTTTATTTCCATTTCATTCAATCATATTGATGGGTTTCGTACAATCATCATATGAACGTATGAAGTGGAAGACAACCCAAACATAGACAGATCTATCTTTAAGAATCAATGTGTAAATAAAACTATAAAATAGAGTACCTAGAAAATGCCAATAGAAGCAATATTATTCTTCCTTGGTGAAGGATAATGCTTGATAATGACCATGAAGTAGTGAACAAAAGCACCCTACCTCTAGGGGGAATCAACCAATGGATCGATGATCATATCGTGAGGATACCTGAATGCTGAAGGTGTGATATAACCTTCATATCAGATGATGAAATACATTGTAAGAAAAAGAGATAATTTTCCACACCCAATAGAAGAGGACACCATCCTATTATATCGGCAGAGCTCAAGGCTCCTCGCATCATATGTGTTTCATACTATTAGGTTAATTCATTAAACATTTTCAATGAATTAAAATAAATCCATTAAAACATTCATAATGGTTTTTAACTAATAATAAAACCATCTGAGATAAATAAATATATATCATATATATATATATATATATATATTTATTATTGCATGTATATTTAATACATGCATAAAAATACCTACATCACATGTATTTATTAAATATATATATATATATATACAATATAATATTATATATATATATATATATATATTTTAGTTCACATCCAACAATCTCCCATTTACACTAAGATCCCATAAGGAATTTATGCATAACTTCACAATTCCTTATGAACATGTCCAAACTCTTTTAGATACAATTGTTCATCAAACTCTCTTAATTTTGAACAAAACATTTGTCCAAAAATTTTATCCATACCCACGTGCCTAAACGTGTGACCCTATGGACCTTATAAGTGTTGGAAAAAAACTATGAAATCTCTATTTCATATATGTAAGCAAAGAGAAGCCTCTAGAAAAACATAAATGCTACTCAAGCTCCTAAAGGGTCTAGTGTGATATCCATCAAACATACTCATATATATATATATATGAAAATTTACACCATAATATGTATCATATACATAATATGTATCTTATATACTCTCTTTGTCCATGACATCAAGAAACCAATAGACATGGAACATGTTAATCTAGTACATACCTATCATCATTTTCTTGATTCTTTGAAAAAGACTGACCCAGTGGATGAATACAACACATGTCATTCATCTATCTGATAAGAAAATCACATGAAACTTATACAAGTAGTTAAACACATCATATGTAAAAAAATTAAGCATGGATATATATTTTCTTAGTCTAATTAAATCAAGGGTTATATGTATTTTCTTTTCATATAAGTGGACAAATTCCATATTGGTTGTACTCCAACCAATGACATGATTAGAAACATTCCCAACCACCCCCTGATTATCTAAGTTCATATGGTGACTTGTGTAAGTAAGGTATCGAAGTATGAATGTTATCATTCTAGGTATCTTTCCAACCTTAGGCAATAAGGACTGATAATAAGCATACAACCCTAATTATATCCATGACCGTATGAAATTCCATGAGATTTACTTTATCAGATCTATCCAAATGATAAGTCTCTACTTATTACCTCAAGAATCTATTCTTCAATATCACATATACAACCCTTTTCAATGGATATAAGAATATATTCATGCTAACCTTTATATATCATCACAACCCATTATACTCTATGATGATCATTAGTTAGGGACAACTCGAAGTTTTTACTTTGAGGAGATATTTATCATTCTACCATTCATGTAAAATAAATTGCATCACACATGAATGGATAATAAATGAATATTGCATTTATTATAATATCATGATACATTTACAACAATTACAACCAATCTCTCATGTGTTTAACACCCATAGATTCTAAATAACCCTCATGTTGTTGCTATGCTAATGGTTTTGTTAATGGATCTACTACATTCTCCTGTGTATCCACCCAACTAATATTTACATCACCCCTCTCAAAAATATCCAATATGAGATAGTATATGAGAAGGATGTTTTTGTTCCTTTGATGAGATCGAGGTTCCTTATCATGAGAAACAACACCACTGTTATCACAATATAGATTAATTGCTCCCTAAATGCTAGGAACAAATATGAGTTCAGAAATGAACTTCCCAATCCAAATAGATTTCTTCACAAAATCTGATGCTGTAATGTATGATGTCTTTGTTTCCAAGTCCTCTATAGTGGTTTTTTTTAGAACTTTTCAAACTAAATTCTCCACCATTTAGGAAAAATAAAAATCATGATTGAGATTTCATATCATCTTTGTCAGATTGGAAACCATCAACTGTGTAACCCATTACAAATAGATCATCCTCTTCTCAAAATACCAAGAACATATCCTTAGTCTTTCTCAAGTACTTAAATATTTTATTCACAACAATATAGTGACTCTCACCAAGATTGGATTAGTATCTATTAATTATGCTCAAAGTATGTGAGACATCAGGTTGAGTACATAACATTATGTACTTGATAAATACTATTGAAGTCACATAAAGAGTACTATCCATCCCATATAACTCTTTAGAAGGATCCTAAATCTTTATAAGATTAATGACATGTAACACTAGTAAGGACCCCATTTTTTATATATCCATGCTAAACCACTTTATCACTTTACCAATATATGTGTTATAACTCATTCCAATCATCTTCTTATATCTATATCTATAAATCCTCATGTTGAGTATGCAAGCTGCTTCACCCATGTCTTTCATTGAGAAACATTCACCCAACCACATATTCATAGAGTGAAGTGTCAAGACATCATTTCCAATAATTAGTATATCATCAACGTATAGTATTAGAAATACTACTATTCTCTCACTAAGCCACTTGTATAAACAGGAATCATCCATGTTTTTGATGAAACCAAACTCTTAAATTTCATCATAAAACTAGATATTCTAACTCTGATAAGATTACTTCATTTCATAAATTGACCATTACAACTTGAAAACCTTAACATTACCATTTGGAGCTTCAAAATCCTCAGGTTGTATCATATAAATGTCCTCAAATAAATTCCTATTAAGAAATTCAGTTTTTACATTCATTTGAAATATCTTATAATCATAATGAGCTTTTATGGATAAAAAAATATGGATGGACTTTATCATCGCAATAGGTGAAATGGTCTCTTCATAGTCAATACCATGATTTTTTTTCAACCCTTTACCTTTATAGGTAGTAAATCTACCATCCATGTCAATTTTCTTACAAAAAACCCACTTTCACCCTAGGGTATCATCCATTTAGATGAATCCACTAAGTTCCAAACTTGGACAGTGTACATGGAATCCATATTAAATTTCATGGATTTTAACCATTTATTGGAATCCAATCTCTCAATGATCTCTAAAAAGGAAGTAGGTTCGTCTTCTATGAATGTTACTATATCATAATTAGCCATGATAAATCTATATCTATTGGGTTCTTGATGAATCCTACCAGACCTTCAAAGTTCTTTTGAAACTTGAGTCAATTTTTCTTCTTCAACTATCTATGGAACCGACTCAACTTACATATCAGGAACACTTACTGTTTGTTGTTATTTAACTTATTAAAGTTAAAATTTCCTCCCACTAAATCCTTGATTCATATGTTTATCTTAAGGAATATAGTAATTTGGTCCATAAACACTTTTTTATCAGTTGTATTATAGAAATAATATCCCCTCATTTCCTTGGGATAACTAAGAAATAAGTATTTGTCAGATTTTGGGTCAAGTTTTGCTGAATTTAATCATTGTTTGAATTATTTTCAACCTCAAATACTTATAAAATACATATTGGGACATTTTTCAATCCATATCTCACATGGTTTCTTTATGATTAATTTAAATGGAATGCGATTAAGTAAAAATTAAATAGTATCTAGAAAATAACCCCAAAGAGAGATAGGAAGGTCACATAAACTCATTATCAATTGAGCCATTTCTTTCAAGGTAGGATTCCATGTAATGAACAAACCTGGGTTACCCTCAAACCTGTCACCTGACCCAATCCACCACATACTGAAAGTGAATTCCTGATCCCCATGGGTTGGAGACAAGCACCTAGGAATCGAACAACAAACCAGAGGGAACGATTTCTCCCAACCTAAAGAAACACATGGAATATATATATTTTCATAGAATAAAAGGAAAAATGAAAGAGTAATGAAATATATGCCATAAATATAAGAAAAAAATGGAAACAATCAACTACAAATAAATTAGTGAATAATCCAAAAAAGACACGCCCAACTATAGGGGACCAAAACCAAACAACCACTCCAAGTGATGGTGTAGAAGAACTCCCACCATCTCACCACCGACTACCCAACCCAGATGACACGAAACCACACCACCTCACTGTGACTCCTTGAATTTCCCTATACTAGAAGACATAAAAAGGTCTATACACCACCGAAGAGGTGCACAATGTGTGAGACAACAGGCTCAGTAGGATCCCTCCCAAGTGTTCCATATCAAGTCTCTGTATAAAAATTCCTATATTATTATTTTAAATAAAAACATTGGATGATAAGCAGTAAAGCGGTTTTATAGAAAACATGGTAAAATTTATATTTTTTACATTTCTAAGAAAAAGTAGGTACAACATGCATATCAAGGCTCATTCAGAAATACAGGAAATGAAAAATAGAAGATGAAACACATGTGTTATTACCAAGGATCACTATAGGTCAGACTAGCAGACTACTCATATCATAATAAATCAAGTGAACAATTCAGTTCCTAGAACACAAGCCTAGGATGCAGAGGAATACCCCATTAGTAAACCCCCTGATAATTTCAATATCTATCCCCTAAAATAACAAACCTAGGAAATAGAGAAAATCCCCATGAGAAAACCTCCTAATAATCACAAAACATAGATGATGGCATTAAGCTAAACCTTCTACCTAAGTACCCAAGGTAACCCATGTGCTCATTTTCACAAATCAATTTCACTATTGCAAAATTACCCATTTACTTTTAATTTATCAAAAACCAAGGAAAAACTATTTCTCTTTAAAAACCATTTTTCAACACACAAAAATAGTCATTCCAATTTGATTAATAAATTTATAAATCAAGAGAAATTAGGATAATTATCAGAGGCTAGAGATGGAACCACCCAAATCAAATCTCAGGACACACATGCCCACAATGGAATAAACCAAAAAAAAACCCAACATAACTAGAGGAGACCCTAGAATATAATACTAATCACAAGATAGATCTAACTTAGAAAAAAAGGGGTCAATAGAAAGGGAAAACACCACATACCTCAAGAACGAACTTCCGCTACACCACAACTAACCAAGGAATGGACTTCAGAATGAGATCTCACAAAGTATCTAGAAGAATACATGAAGAATCACCAAATTAAGCCACCATATCCAATAATGAAACCCTAGGGAACCACCATAATCAATAACAATGAAGAAGTAGAAAGATCACTTACTCGGAGAGATGCACCACAAAAAAAAAGATCCAACATCGAACGAATCAATATAGATAAATAAGAGTCTCCCAAAATAACCTAGGGAGATCTATAGGTCAAGATACAAGGGCCTAGAGAAAAGAACAAAAACCAAAATAGTCGCTTGACTATTTTAAAAAACTGAACATGGGCCATGTCATGACGTGTAATACAGTTACACACTGTGAAATCCATGGTGTTCAAGTATTCTGAAAAATCCATCTCCTCTGATTAAAAATCCATTATTTAAATATAAAAAAATGTGAAACCACTCTTCACAATGTGTAAACTTTCACAACATGAATTCCCTTTGACGTCTTGTACCTAGTAATAGTTACACACTGTGTAACCTAGTTACACAGTGTGAAAGCCTTCTATGTCCTACAGAAAAAGATGGTTAATGTTGAAAGTCCAAAAAATCCATAACTTCACCATTATAGGTATTCTCCCAATTCCTTATCGATCCTTTATAGATATTGGGAAAAAGGATAACCATGAAAAGGTCAAGAATGTACTTGATAGATTAGTAACAGGATGTTACAAACTCCCCACTATAAAGACTTTCCGTCCCTGGGAAGTCATGTGGAAGATGTAATTCCTAGAAAAAGATGAGGACACTGTTCTCTCATCAAAAATTCACATTCCCAAGTCTCATGAGAATTTGAACCTTGTTTATATAGAACTCTAACCAATGAAATTGAATTCCGATGCAAGAATTTCACTTGAGAGTCAACAATCTCATCTGGTTTCTACAAAAGAGAAGCATCTGGCTCTAGCTCAATTTCTTCCCAACTCAGAATGTGAGCAGGATCAGGATGGTATTTTTTGAGCTAGGACATGTGAAAAAAATCATGAATACCCATCAACTGAATTAAAAATGATAACCAATAAGAAACTTGCTCGATCCAATCTATGACCTCAAATGGTACAACATATCTCAGATCCAACTTTCATTCTTTCCAAGTCGATGGTGACCTAATCGAGGAGAAAATTTCAAGAAAACCCAGTATCCTATAGAAAACTCCAATGGTCTACACTGATGATCTTTATACGATTTCTGTTTACTCTAGACTATTATCATACGTCGATGTACATCCTAAATCTTTACAGATGTCTCTTGAACCAAACTTGTACTGACCAAAGAGACTTCACCCACCTCATCCCAATAAAGAGGTGATCTACATGGGAGACCATACAATTACTCAAAGGGATCCATTATTATTTATGATTGATAAATATTGTTATAAAAAAACTAAACTAGTCCCAGATGGCTATCCCATGATCCTCCAAAATCCAAAACACAGACATAGAGCATCTCTTCCAATATCTGAATCACACGCTCTGTCTGATCGTTTGTTTGATGATGGTTAGCTATGATAAACTTGAACTGAGTTCCCATTAGCTCTTGGAGACTCCTACAGAACCTTGGGGTAAACTTAGGATACCTATCTGAAACAATGGAAAAAGGTCTACCAAGTAACCTCACAATCTCTTACACATACAACTTACCCATATCTTCAACTTTAGTGGTTTCTTTGATCAGAATGAAATAAGAACACTTCATCAAATGATCAAAAACCACCCAGATAGAATTAATCCCTTGGGGAGTCCATGGTAATCCAACAAAAAAAATCCATAGATACCTTGTCCCATTTCCAAATCGGTATTGGAAGAAGATGAAGTAAACCAGGAGGTTTCAAGTGCTCTACCTTTATCCGTTGGTAGGTGTAATAGTGAGACACAAACTCCACGATGTCATGCTTCATACCCAGCCACCAGAATCTCCACCTCATGTAATAATACATCTTTTTAGTGCCTGGATGGATAGACTATGAAGATATGTGACAATCAAACAAGAATAAACTTCTTACAGATAATGGGATGACAACCTATTTCCTGAAGTGGAGCATACCATATGAAGAAAGAGACCATCCATAAAAAGTATCCCCACCATAAAGGATTTATCGAGTCTTATAAAACTTATTATCCTGCTCTTGAATCTGCAAAATAGACTCCAAGAGAAATTATGAAAACTAGACACTGGTCAGAACCATGCCTGAAACATCCTACTGAGTATCTAAACGCAAATGAGTGAAAATCCCCATAAGGTTCTGCTCCTCCTTCAATTCCAGAATAGACTATTATGGTACTTTCGTAATAAGAGTGTCTACAACGACATTCCCCTTTCCCAAGGTGTAGGTGATATCGAAGTCAAATGCCTGAAGGTATTCTACCCATCACCTATGTCTGAGATTCAAGTCCTTCTGAGAAAGGATATAGCTCATACTTTTATGATCATAAAAGACTGTGAACTTCTCCCATAAAAGATAGTGCTTCTAACATTTGAGTGCATGCATGACTACGAAAAGATCTAAATCATGAGTGGGGAAATTATTTTCAGGTGGTAAAAGATGGATTGATCTATAAGCTACTACATGGTCATCCTACATAAGCACACATCCGAAAACAGAACCAGAAGCATAAAAAACACCACGTATCCCTTACCTGGCTCATGTAAGATCAGAATAGGAGCCAATGTTAGAATCTATTTCAGTTCATCGAAAGAATACTGGAACTTTACATCCCATGTGAATTTCACCAATTTCCTAGTAAGAGAAGTCAAAGGTGAATCCAACTTAGAGAAATCCTTAACAAACCATTGGTAGTATCCAGCAAGACCAATGAAGCTTCATATCTCAAAGACATTCCATGCTTCCATCTATGAAAAAAATCCTTCAAAATCTCTAGATCAACTGATAATCCATGTTTATAAATCTTGTTCCCTAATGACTTCAATTATTGAATCCAGAAACTACACTTTGAAAGCTTTCCATATAAACGGTGATTTCTCAGAATTTACAGAACCAAACTCAAATGGTGCTCATTCTCACACTTGGATTTCAAATAAATCAGAATATAATCCACAAGAACTACCACAAAAGTTTCAAGATATTGATGTAATATCCGATTCATCAAATCCATAAAAATGTAGGAGCATTAGTCATACCAAAAGGAATCACAAGATATTTATAATGGCCATACCTGCTCCTGAAAGCTGTCTTCAATATATAAGACTCCTGAAATCTGAGCTAATGATAACCCTATCAAAGATCAATCTTGGAAAACCACTTTGACCCCTTTAACTTATCAAATAGACCATCTACACAAATCAAAGGATATTTGTTCTTAACCATCACCTGGTTTAACTTTCGATAGTCAATACATAAACAAAGTGAACCATATTCTTTCTTGGAAAAGAGAACAGGGGATACCCAAGATGAAATTCTAGGGAAAGCAAAACCTTTTTCCAATAGTTCATCCAACTAAATCTTGATCTATTTCAGCTCCTCCAGTGCCATACAATAAGCCCGAATGGCCTAAAGGCCTTCATTTTTATTGATTTTTGATAACCCCACTTTCAAGGGATGAGGGGGAACCCTTACAAGGCCCGTAGGCTCATAGATTACATGCCCTGTAGGCTTAGGAGATTACATGACCAGAAGGTCTTAGGGAATTCAACTAGACTATCTACAAGGAACTGCCCCCCCCATCATCTGCATCATGATAGTAGCTCTCCACATTTGCATGGATGTCTGGATAGGCTTATCATGCAAGCATAGGCTGGTCCCTATGGCATATCCATACCCTCTCATTCTGAAAAATCCATTTGGCTCTGCTCTGGTGAGTGCACCTGCTTTGAATCCTCTTCTGGGGCTGCTCCTTTTTTTGTAGTGTGTCTGGGGCAACTGCATGTGGCCCGAAGGACTTGAGGTGGAATAAAGGCCTTAAAGGTGGCCTGAAATCCCTATTAACCTGAAGGCATGGGTGGTCCAAAAGCCTTAAGGACTCCAAGACCAAACCAATGGCCCAAGGTGAATAGTTCCAACTGCTACAGTACTGAACAGTACCTACTACAGTAACGGCTACAAGTCTACTATAGTACCAGACATTGTACAGTCTGCTACAATACCTATATAATGTACAGTTCTACTACAATACCATACAATGTACAATACTGCTACAATGCCTACTACAGTACTACTACAGTACCAAAAATATGCCTCTACCTGGTTTTGAACCTGGGTCTTATGGATGCACTTAAGGATACCTCACTAACTAGGCTGAGGCTCATGTTCCTATACAATAAGAAGGTATCAATATTAGAAGTGTAACTGACACTAGGTAAACCATAAACTCTACCTATCTCTTTAGAGGAATACCAAATAAGTCATCTGGTAAAACATCAGAAAAATATTGAAAGATGATGGGAAGATCAATGATAGGAGATATGTCATCAGGCTTAATCACAATAGTAGATAGAAAGCTCCTGAGCTCTAGGTGAGAAGACCCTACATGACCTAACCTCGGGTCTGAATCCCCCTGAAACACACGAGAGCTCCCATCACCAGCATGAAACAAGATAGGTCGACGATAAAAATCAAACTCATCTCGACGAGCGACAAGACAATCCATACTAATGATGACATCAAATATATCCAGATCAAGAACAAAAAAAATCCCAGACCAACTCCATATCCACAATTGTAATAAAAAAGGACACCAAAACCCATGCTCTTTCCTCTTACCAAGAGGTTTCACTAAATCCATTGTAAAGTACATAAGTTCCGTTGGAAGTTTAAGAATATCAACAAAATGCACAGATATAAAAGAGTGGGAGGCACTAGTGTTGAATAAATCAATTAATATTGAAGATTTAATAAGGATAATACCTCTCACTATTTCCATAACCATATCAATTTTTTCTAGACACTCATCTACTACATGAAAATTATTCACTTCTAAGGACTGTGGCTAGATCCCTATAGTCCTTGAAGCTTTTGATTACACTGCAGTAGCCTTTGGAGCTGACAAACCCTAACCATAAAGAGGCATAGTCATAGCCTAATAGAAGCACTGTAATAACTGATGTGTCCACAACTATTTCACGTTTTCACAGGAATAGAACAAGAACGTCTTATGTTTCCTCCCTTGCCACATTAATAACAAGTTAGAGGCACATTTCCAACTGTAATGGATGGTGAAAAGTAGGCTCACTGCTGAGACCCACCTCCACCACTTCTGCAATGATCTTGGCACTTTCTTTTCTTCCCATGCATGTCACTGAAACTATCACTAGATGGAAGAGAAGGGTTGGGTAAACCAACCTTTCCTTCTGTATCCATCTCTACCATCATAGCTTTGTATACCATCTCCGCATAGGTATAAAGTTTCAATATGAACACCTGTGATTTGATATCCAATCTCAAACCTTGCAGGTACTTTTGAGCCTTCACCTGGTCATTCCTCACCACGTTCAGAGAAAAATAGACAGGCTTAGCAAATTGGTTGGTGTAAGATGACACCAGATTCTCTCCCTTTTATAAATATAGGAACTCCATAGACTTCTCCATCATCAAGTAATATATAAAAAACTACTAAAAGAACAGGGTTTTGAAACCCTTTTAATCTAAGTCCACGTGCCTACTTGCCCAGACCATTGAATCCCACCATCACTTATTGGAACCCTCAAGCTTGAATGCTTTACACTTCACCATAATATTCGTAGTTGTTTCCAGAAAGTCGAAGATCTGATCGATCCTATCTAGCCAGCCCTCCGCCTCTTGAGGTTCAGTAATTCCCTTAAAGGACAATGGATTATCACGTAAGAATTCCTGTGATCTCTCTATCCTCCACTTCTTAGTTGTACTTCAAAAATAGTTTTTTGAACTCATATAACATATTTATCGATAGCATGGACTTACCATACTATGGTCTTGATGATATTTTGATCTATAGGTGGATTCCCTTGAGGAGCATCATCTGCACCCTCCTGAGGAACTCGTGGAAGGCGTCTTAGAGGCAAAATGCTACACACTGAAACATGAGAATGACCAGACAACTGAAAAAATATCAATTAAAACTAGAAAACCCATTAGTATAAAATGATATTTAAAACCAAAACCAACACTAGGGACACACATCCCAACATACCATGGAAACTTAAGTCTCATTATAATAAGAGATGACCATAAAATCATCACAACATACCTCTCAAGTCTCGACAAACCTATCTCCAGTATAATAGACATACCAAGAAATGGAATCTTGAGGAAATGCCTCCTCTGATACCAAATTGTAATGAACCAACCCGGGTTATCCTCAATCCTGGAACCCGACCCGATCCGCCACATACCCTAAGGGCATTCTCGATCCCCACAAGCAGGTGACAAGCACCCAGGCTTCAAAAAAAAAACTATAGGGAACAATTTCACCCAACCTGAACAAACACATGAAATATATATATATATATATATATATATATATATATGTTCATAGTATGAAAGGAATAGTGGAATACTAATGAAATATATTCCATAACTTTAATAAAATAGTGGAAGCAAACAACTACAAAAGAAGTAGCCAAAACTCCAAAAAAGACAAGCCCAACTACAAGGGAACAAAACCAAATAGATACTTTAAGTGATTGTGCAGATGAACTCCCACCGTCTCACCACCAGCTACCCAACCCAACTGACACGAAACCTCACCACCTCATCATGGATCCTTACCTTTCCCTGCATAGGAAGACATACAAAGGTCTATGCACCACCGAAGAGGTGCACAGGGTGTGAGATAACAAGCTCAGTAAGATCCCACCCAGGTGTTCCATATTAAGTTTCTGTATAACAATTTATGTATAATTATTTTAAATAAAACATGGCATGATAAGTAGTAAAGTAGTTTTATAGAAAACATGGTAAACATTTCCCTTTTTCAAAGTTCTAAACAAAAGCAGGTACAATATGCATATCAAGGATGACTCAAAAAGATAGAAAATACAAAACAAAAGCAGCAACACTGGTTTCATTACCAAGGATCGCTATAGGCCAGACTAGAAGACTACTCGTACCATAATAAATCAACTGCACAATCCATTTTCTAGAACACAGGCCTAATAAGCAGAGGAATACCCCATGAGTAAACCCACCAAAAATGTCAATATCCCTCCCCTAGAATAATGAGACTTGGAAATAGAGAAAATACCAATGAGAAAACCTCCTGATAATCACAAAAAATGGACGATGTCCTTAATCTAAACCTTCCACCTAAGTACCCAAGGCAATCCATGTGATCATTTTCAAAAATCAATTTCACTATTTCAAAAGTAACCATTTTCTTTTCATTTATAAAAAACTAGGGAAAAACCATTTATCTTTAAATTTTTTTTTCTACACACACAAACAGTCATACCAATTTGATAAATCAATTTATAAAGTAAGAGGAATCAGGCTAATTATCACAAGCTAGAGATGGAACCACCCACCTCAAAGCTCGGGTTGCACACACTCGCAACACAATTCACCAAAAATGAAACCCAAAAACACCTGTAGAGACCCTATAATCCAATCCTCATCAAAATATTGATCCAACATAGAAAACAAGGGGCCGACAGAAATATAAAACACCATATACCTCAAGAACGAATGTCCACCGCACCACAAATAACCAAGGAATGCCCTCTAGAATGAGATATACCAAAGGATCTAGAAGAAGACACGAAGAGTCACCAAATTAGGCCACCGGATATGATAACAGAACCCTAGTGAACCACCATAATCAATAGCAATAAAAAAGTGGAAAGATCACTTACCTAAAGAAACACACCGCAACCACAACGGATATTCAATATTGAACAGATTGATCTAGATGGAGAAGAGTCTCCCAAAATCACCTGGGAAGAGCTCTAAGTCAAGATAAAAGGTTCTAGATAAAATAGAATCTCTCTTAGAAGTTGTTATCAGTGAAGACCCTGATGATAAGGTATGGATTATGAACTGGAAACTTTATAGAGAGGAAAGTACCAATAGGCTGAGGCTATGCTTTGATGGATTTGCTTTCTCTTATGAGGATTCACCTTTGGGTTGATTAGGACTGGTTTCTAACTTTTCTTAAAAAGTGATTTAATAATAAAAAGATAATTTTCAGTCAGTATGCAGGCTGTTTCATGACATGTAACACAATTACATGCCGTAAAATCCACAGTCTTCAAGTACACTGAAAAATCCATCACCTATGATTAAAAATATGTTATTTAAATAATTCACAACATGAAAATACTCTTCAAGACGTGTAAACTTTCACAGCATGGATTCCCTTTCACGGATTTCACCCAGAAATAGTTACACGGCATGTAACCCAGTTACATAGTGTGAAAGCCTTATGCATCCTATAGAAAAAGATGGTTAAATTTGAAAGTCCAAAAAATCTATGACTTCACCATTATAGGTATCCTATCAATTCCTTCTCGGTCCTTTACAGATAGTGGGAAAAAGGAGAACCATGACAAGGTCAAGAACATACCTAATAGATTAGTAACGAGATGTTACATTCCTCCTTTTAGATACACCATTCCATTATGGTGTTCTAGGAGGAGTAAGTTGTGAAATAATTCCACAATCTCTAATATGAGCTATGAATTCATGGCTCAATTATTCAATATAATGATCCAATTATAGGACTTTAATACTTTTTCTTAGTTGATTCTATACTTCATTATGAAACTCTTTAAACTTTTCCAAAGTTTTATACTTGTGTTTGATTAGATACACATACCCATATCGACTAAAGTCATTAGTAAAATTAACGAAGTATTTATAACCACCATTTTATTGTGTACTCATTGGTCCATATACATCCCTATGTATAAAATACAATAGTCCACTAGCCCTCTCACCATTTCTACAAAAAGGTTATTTTTAATTTTTCTTAATAAACAAGATCCACATGTATTAAATGATTCATAATCGAATGAGTCTAACAATCCATCTCTACAGAGTCTTTGAATTCATTTCTTATTTATGTGTCTAAGGAGACAATGCCAAAGGTAGGTGGGATTAGAATAATCCTTAAACTTCTTATTCTGAATGTTATAAATAGGATTATCCATATCAATAATATATAAACCTTTCATTATATTCCCAATTACATAAAACATTTCATTCTTATATATAGATCAACTCTTGTTTTTAATAATTAATGAATAACCCATATTTTACAAATAAGATACAAAAATAAAATTCCAATTTATGGAGGGAACATAATAATAGTTTTTCAATTTGAGGATCAATCCACTTGGTAAAATTAGATCATAATCTTTAACCTCTAATGCATCAACTTTTTCCCCATTACTGACATAAAGATATACTTCACCCTTCACCAATCACCTCATATATCCGAGTCTATGTTTGTTAGCACAAATGTGTGATGCAAACCCGGTATCTAATACCCTTGAGTCAGAGTTGAATAAATTTATTTTTATAATATTCACATTTTGGTACTATGAATATTTCTCCTTGAGAATACTTCTTAATCCTAGATACCAATATTTGACTATTTTATATGTCTTACCTATTAATGATCTCAATATGGTTTGTGTGAAGTACTCAATAATCCATATTAAAGATATATCAGTATGTGATTATCATGTATTATATCTTTTTATTAAGGGATTTAAATGAAAGTTTTCCCACTAAATTTTTGGACCCAATAAATCATATACATTTAGTGATCCAAGATCCATTTTTCACTAAGTAATGAGTCTACGTGGGCATTCATCTCAACACTTATTTATTTAGGTAGGTAATAATCCCAATAATAATAGTTGTGGATCTTGTATAGTCGAGCGGATAACCAATTATCCAAATCCATCATATGATTCGCTCAACTCTATTCCTCTAGTATCCTTCCCAAGGGTTTCCCATCTATGTGTAACCTAAAAAAAGTGCCAAGAAAAGACTAAAAAAATTCAATCCAAGGCACTAAAATTGGGTAGAAACTACCCAAGGATTATTCAGTGTTATCAATCACTTTCTTAATTTATACAAGACAATTCAAGGGCAACCTTCTTGGGCATAAACTACCCATTTTAATGATCTACATCTTGATATGTTCCGTTTTGAAAGGAATCTCACACTTAGTATTTGAAGGATTTTAGTATTATAAATCTAATATATATCATATGCATATTAAACTATTACATAATATGTAATAATTATTTTTTGTGTTTTATTTCCTTTTGTGTATGTATGCTTCTAATACTTTAGTTCTCGAATCCCTATTTTAAGCACCAAATTAACGCGTTCACACCACATTAATGTGTAACCCTTTCCATATCCCACAGGTTTTTGTTAATCACCCAAAAATAGAAGTAAAGTAGACTAATATATATCCAAATTAATCATATGAATAAGGTACATGAATGATTCATGTAATGTCATGGAGTTATATGAAATTGAAAAACTACATATGAGTAAGCTCAGAGTGATAGATAGCCAACCCCATTCAATTTTCTATCCAAGGAAAGCCTATAGAAAAGTAGGTGGTCTGACCCCAAGTCCCTCTACCCAAGGATACTTTACTCAAAATATAATTCAATTCATGAAAAATCTAACACCTAATATACACAAAATATTCCCAATAATTATTCTCAATCTCATAACTCTAATTACAGAGTCAGGTCAAGGTAGATGAAAACTAAATTTTATGATATCAACTAAAGTATGATATGCAAGGCTCTATCCTAGAAGTAATTTATCATATAAATGGTCATATAAAATAATCATATTTCATAAATAATGAACTAAACATGAATATCAAGGAAATATAATAAATAAATAAACAATTTATTTATTTTCCAAAACATGAGACATTTATAAACTATTCATAAATAAATGCTAATTATAAATTTTTTATAAATTAGCAGGAATATAAAATTTTTATATTCATTTCAATATGAACCCCTTTATATTTTATATTAAATAACATTTATATGATATTTCATGAATTATAAACATTTTATAATTCAATATCTATTATATAAATATTTTTATATAATCTAAATATCATATATGTTGTAATTTATAAACACTATATAAATCACATTTTATGATTTCTAAATAAACCATTTATTTATATATCACAATTCATGCCATTTAATTTGTCAAAAGGTATATTAAATATTAGCATTTAATATTTGGAAGATTTTGTTAATAAATGATTCATAAACATTTATATGATTAATTATAAACAATTTATAATTAATTAATTTATAAACCATTTATATATTAAAATATTACTAATATAATATTTTTTATGATTTATAAACTTTTATAAAACATACATATTTGAAAAATATTTATCAATTAACTATAAACATTTTATATTTAATTAATTTATAAGACACTTTTATATTTTTTTAGAAATATTTCAAAATACATTCTCCATTATTTATAAAAAAATTATAAATAATATAATTCAAGTCATAGTTTAATTATCTTGATTAAAATAAATAATTTATTTATTTTCATAAACAAGTGTATAATTATGAACATTTCATATTTGAAAAAGCTTAATAAAATAGATTTTATTAATCATAGATTATTAATGTTGTCCCCATTTTATAAACCATTTTATAAATACGAATGACATAAATAGTTTAATAAACTTTTTTATTTAATTACTAAATATGTATTTTCATATTTATTTCTAGGCTTTAAATATCTCATTTTACATTTTTTAAAAATGTGTTTTTCATAAAATAATAAACACGTTGATTCATCAATGAATCCTAAACTCCTTTTATATCACTGATGGGTTTCGTACAATCATCATATAATCATATACAGCGGAAGACAACTCAAATACATGCAAATATATCTTAAAAAATCAACACGTAAATAAAACTATAAAATAGAGTACTTGGAAAACCCCAATATAAGCAGTCTTCTTCTTCCCTGGTGAAGGAGAATGCTTGATAAATATTACGAAGTAGTGAAAAAAATCACCCTATCACCAGGGGGACACCAGTTAATGGATCTATGATCATATCATGAGGATACCTGAATGATGAAGGGATGATAGTGCCTTTATCTCATATGATGAATAATAGTAAGGGGGGCAGGGAGAATTCACTACACCCAATAGAAGATGACACCATCCTCTTATACAGGCAGATCCTGAGGATCCTCACATCATATGCATTTCATGAAGTTGGATCAATTCATTAGACATTTTCAATGAATTAATATAAATCCATTAAAACATTCATAATGGTTTGTAACTAATAATAAAACTGATCAGGATAAATAAATATATACCATATATATATATTATAGCATTTATATTTAATATATACATAAAAATACCCACACCGCATACATATATTAAATACACACACACACACACATATATATAATATAATATTATATATATATATATTAGTGCATATCCAACACATATTACATACCACTAGGCATATACTATCACAATTCCACATCACATAACCCGACCTCACATGCACCACTCATCGATATATGCCTATAACCACCACAATTTAAATAAAACTGACCCCTTTACCCAAAAATATCCTTTGCATGACCACCACAACAATAATAAAATCATCCCATTCCAAAACCAGGTCATTTATAGAAAAACAATACAACCCTCTATAATAACACAATAAATCAACAATAAACACTTTAATCAAACATATTCCCATTAATTTTTCCACAAAAATTATCAGTTTCTAGTATGGTTATTGACACCATTTTCTAGGTTTTCTAAAAAACCAAATTGTTTAAATGATTATCCATTTATGAGAGATGATTTGAGAAATTAATCATAATAGTAAGTTCATAAATCATGACAAAAAAATAAAACACACACCAATATATTTAAATGCACAATAACATATTTAAACATAAAATTACATATATCATGTGAAATATGAAATAACATAGAATCTTATAAGACTCATATGATACTCTCACTCCTTTAATTTTTATTATCCCAGTTATTGTAACATCTATAAATCTAGTAACCCAAATCCAATGGTTAATTTAATTACATTAGTATAAGATAAAAGGGATCACATCGATAAGGATCGATCAGTTTAGTAGTCCTAAAGAAAAAAATACAAACATGATAACCATTTTACTTTGGGAATAAAAATAAAAAATGGAAAAAATTCAAAATACTTGAAATCATTCAATGAATTTATCTTCATATCCTAGAGAAAATAAAGAAAATATGTAGCATCCCAAACATTTTATGGCGTGTTTTTGTTAAATACATTCTATTCATCACTGCGTTCCTTCGAAACAACACTAGGTTATTTATGAGATAGTCAAAACCTAGCCATTAAATATAAATTTTCCACTTCTATGTTTTGAATTTCGAAAAATGGTCATCTAGAGTTGTGATCAGTAAGTCATTTGGAGTCTGATAGAAAAAACTTATTTTTTTGGTGAATAGTAACATACCCTTATAAATAGTAATATGAACAGTAATATGAATAGTAATATTCCCATTGAATAGTAAATAATAATATTATTTTATTTTCTTAAGGCAATATGATAATGGGATCTTAATTAATTTTTCAATGTCACATAAAACTAATCGCACTTCAAGATTGTTATTTTTTGAATTAACTATGACCTTATTTAAAAATTAAATAAATAATATTTAGAAAATTAATTTTAAAAAATGGAGTTCATTTTTGAATTCTATACGTCGAAAAATGGTTAGGGTAAATTTTTGGGATTTTTCTGAAATTTCAGAATTTTTGATGAATAGTGAAATATGATAAAATACCGTATATACAAATTATCAGAAAAATACACTATTTATTTCATCATAAGTGATGAAAGGACACTTATTTCGAACTCACATGCCATTATTACTATTTTAGGTCACATGAACTAAGACTATTCATAATCTTGGGAAAAAATATTATAATAATGTTCAAAATAATGAAAAATACCCCCTCTCCTCCACTATAAAAACCTCCTCACCACTACCTCTTCTCTTCACTCCTCTAAGACTTGAAGCTCCTCAAAGTTCTACCCAAATACCCTTCCCTAGTCACTCCCCATTACCAGGAAGCTCTTGGTCTTTCCAAAAGACCAAAATACCTTCCCTTAAGAAGGTTATCGAAGAAGTTATTTCAAGAGGTAAAACACCTTTCTTTTTCTTTTAGTTTCATTAGAATTTATCTTCATTTGTTATCCTCTCATCACCTATTCTATCAAAATGATCATGATAACTCCAGTATCATCTACATAATGGATTTATATCATGTGAATGGAAGAAACATCATCAATATTCTTACTCGCTCCCTTTTATTTTTATAAACAAAATCAATGTCCATGAGGTTCCAATTTATAACCTTTGTGGACAATGAAGTTTTGTTCTTCAATCGTTCTTTAATTACTGGTCATTAAACCATAATTATGGTTGAACCAGGTCATAACATATGTATTTTATCTTGATTAATGTTCTGGAATCTTTTCACCTACATAATATGGAATAATAATATGAAACAAGTTTATTGAGCACAAAACTGCCAAGCCAAATTCAAGCGTTTAATTTTTTTAAGTCATCAAATGAGTCATCCTCATGGTATATAACCAGAATCATTATAAGATAATTTATATCTCTTTAATTTCACTAATAATTTATATTAACTATTATGGATGTTTAACCATATTTCAAACCAACTTCCATTCATGAATACAAGTAAACAAATCATGAAACCAAGTAAGAAAATGCTTCCAAAACAATAAGATTTAATCTCTTAAACCCATCAAAGAGGCCATTAATGAACTTAATAAGGTTATATAATATAAATTAAATGTTTATTAGTTTCTGGAATTATTAATTAATGAATATAAATTTGATTATTCAGGTCATTAAGAACAATCAAGAACACACTAGAGAAAAATGTAAGGGGTTTCTCATCTCACTTTGATTTCTGTGAGATTTTCAATGTTCGACACTTATTTATTGTATGTGGTATATGTGTACTGCCATTTGATATATAATAACATTATTCTATTTATATTCATGTTATTCAATGATTCATTTGATTCTCATTAAGTTCTGGTCATATGATTCGACTGATTACATTGTGGTAAGGGACTTTATCTCAACTACCTTTTCGTTGTGACTAACTTTGTATTGTGCACCTAATAATACTTATGTAGTGTATCTACTTCCCATTTGAGATCACTCTTAATTTGAAATTATTTTTATATTAAATATCCATAATCTCATATCATGGATATTTTTTTTGTCTAAACCATATACCATTTTACATACGATGTTTATTTGGAAAGTTATTTTAATTATGGAAGTATTGATAAATCTGTATACTCTACTCTATACGGATATTGATAAGGCATATTTATCTTGTATTGAATCAATGTATAAAGAATTATTTGGACATTTAGTAGAGGGTGGTTCCCTCTATATCCCCTCGATGCATCGGTAGGTCTCATGAGACAAAACAGTTTGGTGACAAACCCTTCGATTTTGTTTCCAAAAACCAGATGGGTTTCTACCCACAGAACTAAACCATTTTACAGTATTATGGTTTCATGTTCTAGATACATAACATCCAATTAATAAGCATTATCTTTATTCATTATCAGTTATTATTGTTATCCATGAGATTTTCACTATGACAAAATCTATGGATACAGTTTCATTTTTAGTTATTAATGGCATTGGTTATTCATTTATTCACTATGATATATTGATTATGTCAGATTATTTGTGATTCACTTATTATTGTACTCATGCTTCCACTATTTTTAACCCTTACTGAGCATTTGAGATCACCCCTTTCATTTTCTACCTTCGACAGGTGATGAAGATAAGGTCTTCTTTTGAGTTCTTGTTGGTGCAGATTTTAGTTTTTGTTATGTATTGTATTTTGTAACCTTTTCCAATGTAATTTGAGTTACATCTATGTATCTAGTTTCTTCAAGACTACTAAACTGATCGTTCCTTCTGGATTTTTATTCCTTCTAACCATGCCAATATCACAAGTAATGCACCGGCTCCAGCCTAGAGGGGTCGAGGTGTTACAGTTGGTATTAGAGGAAGTTTAGTAGAACACTTGGAAACTAGAGTAGGAAATATATAGTAGGGAACAAAGCCCTAAGGTAGTATCTGAGGATTAACATAAAATAACGTCCTGATATTTTGTTAAGGAATATATTATGTGTATATTTTAAGAAATACATCCATGTCTGGATACGAGCAGGTAGAGGCGGCTCTGGCACATATATATCTAGGGGTAAAACCCGAAAACACCACTTTGAGCTAGAATTGAATGGGAACTGGTGCACGATAACGGGCCTTGCTGCACTCTTGGTTACGAAACTCTCAGGGGATATGCTTAGGATAATTCATATTTTCTTTACAATCCATTATGAAGGAGTTAATGTAATTTTTTCCTAAGAGGAACCTTGTTTATAAGATTAGCTATGCATAGAATTTCAATCTATGTTGAATGATTTTCTATTTGAGATTCATAAACTAATATAGTGTATCCCATTATTTATAAATGGAATCTAATGGTAGAAGAGGAATCAATACTCATGGGCAAGGTAGGGATCTCCCTATTGAGCAAGTCAACACAGTCAACATTGGAGTAGATCAGATCAGGACCATATTGGGACAACTTACTCAAGTTATAACAAATAACCATTCAACACCTATGTTGGATCGTTTCATGCAGCAGAAGCCCCCATCTTTCAGTAGGACAACTAATCCAGTGGTTGCTGAGCAATGGATCAAGTCCCTTGAAAATATATTCATGGCATTAAGATGCAATGAAAATGAAAAGGTATTACTGGAAGTATATTGTCTCAAGGGCGACATTGATCAATGGTGGTCTTTGATTCAAAATACCACGGAGGAAGAAGAGATAGAGGATATGGAATGGAGGAATTTTAAGGAAATATTCTTTGAAAAATATTTCCCTCGTGAGAAATGAACTGAAATGAAGAGGAAATTCCTTGGCTTGAAACAAAGGGAAGAAGACAATGTTGCAGAGTATGAGGCTACCTTCACAAGGCTAGCCAGGTATGCTGTGGATTATGTACGTGACTCGGCGGACAATATTGATCATTTCTTTTAAGGTCTTAAGCCAAGTCTTTGAAGGGCACTATCTTCTCAATCATTTTCATCATATTATGAAATTGTATCAAGTGCCATCAAAACAGAGAAGGAATTTGCTAGATCAAATTTTTTCAAAGGAAACCAAGATAAGAAGCGGCATTCTGATAACAAAGTAAAAGGAGAAGCACCAAATAAGGGAAAGGGAACAAATAGTTTCCCATTATGTGAGAAATGTGGAAAGAATCATCCCAGGAAATGATTGAAAGGCAAGGGAGTCTTCTATAACTGTGGAGAAAAGGGTCATCGATATGATGAATACAAGGGGAAGAAACAATTCAATGATGTTCAATGATACAACTGCAAAGAGAAGGGACACTATGTAAATGAGTGTCCTAAACATCAAGGAAACATGCCTTAGAAAAAGCCAGGAGAGTAAGGGAGAGCCTATGTGATTACAACCATAGAGGTTGATGTTCCTAGTGACGTGGTGGAAGGTACTTTAATTGTTTCCTTAAACTTATCCAACACTTTATTTGATTATGGATCATTGCATTCATTTATATCCTCTCAGTTTTTAAAGAATATTAGATATGTCCAATTTGATTTAAGAAAGGAGTTGTCAGTCAAAACTCCCATGGGATGTATCATTGCAACAAAGGCATGTTGACTAGTCCCCCTCCAAACACCAAAACGTGCTTTAGTTTCTAGCCTTATCATCATACCCATGGATGAATTTGATATAATTATCAATATGGATTGGATATAAAATTATGATGCGAGGATTTATTGTAAGAAAAAGGAAGTTATAATTTTTGAAAATGGTGTAGAATATCTTATCTTTAGGGAAGAAACTTTGCCACCTGATTCTTATCCAGAACCACTCCCAGTAGCTCTATTGAATGAAATACTTGGAGAGGAAGATAAACCAATATCTATGGGAGAGGAAATAAATCTTCAAATTTAAGATGTGCACATAGTTAAAGAGTACATTGATGTATTTCTAGAGGATTTACCTGGTCATCCTCCAGAGCGTAAAATTGAGTTTTCCATTGACTTAATTCCTAGTGCAAGACCTATATCAAAGACCCCATATAGAATGGCCACTATGGAGCTAGTGGAGCTGAAGAAACAAATAGAAGAGTTGAGTGACAAAGGATTTATTCAACCTAGTTTTTCTCCATGGGGAGCCCTGGTCTTGTTTGTAAAGAAGAAATATGGATCCATGAGGCTATGCATTGATTATAGAGAAATTAATGCTATTACAATAAAGAATAAGTATCCTCTACCCCAGATTGATGATTTATTTGACCAAATTTATAGAGCTCAATACTTTTCAAATATTGGACTTCGATCCGGATATCATCAACTGAGTGTGAGGAAGGAAGATATTCCGAAGAAAACATTTCAAACCAGGTATGGGCATTACAAGTTTACAATGATGCCTTTTGGACTGACGAATGCACCATCTGTTTTCATGGATTTAATGAATAGAGTTTTCAATTAATATCTTGATAAATTTTTTGTGATATTAATAGATGATATCCTCATATAATAAAAAATATATGAAGACCATGGGAGTCACTTGCAAGTTATTCTGGGAACTCTTAGAAGAAATCAATTATATGGGAAGTTTAGCAAGTGCGAATTCTGGATTCAGTCAGTTTTTTTTCTTGGCCATATTGTCTCGAAGGATGGAATCCTAGTTGATCCTGCGAAGACAAAGGTAATCCAAGATTGGCCCACACCAACAAACATAACCGAGGTATGCAGTTTTATTAGATTAGCAGGTTATTATTGGTGTTTTGTGCAGAATTTTGCCCGACTGGCTAACCTGCTAACAAAGATCACACGTAAAGGGGTTAAATTTGTTTGGACAAAATATTATGAAGAATGTTTCGAAGAACTGAAGAGAAGATTAGTCAATGCTCCAATATTGACTCTACCATTGAGGAATGACGAGTTTGTTATTTATAGTGATTCTTCAAAGAAAGGACTTGGTTGTGTCCTTATGCAAAATGATAGGGTTATTGATTATGCATCACGACAGTTAAAAGTTCATGAGAAAAACTATCTTACTCATGATATTGAGTTAGATGCTGTAATATTTGCTTTGAAGATATGGAGACATTATCTATATGGTGAAAAATGTGAGATTTATACTGATCACAAGAGTTTGAAGAATATTTTCTCACAGAAAGAACTCAACATGAGGAAAAGGATATGGTTTGAACTACTCAAGGATTATTATTGCACGATACACTACCACCTAGGCAAGGAAAATAAGGTGGAAGATTCTTTGAGAAGAAAGGATCATGGAGTTTTGAACAAGATGAGAGTTGAAAGGGATCATATTTTCATGGATCTAGTAAAGATGGATATGAGAATAACCATGGAAGGTGAAACATCAATGATTTTTCAAATGGTTGTCAAACCATATTTACTAGAAAGGATAAAAAGTTCTCAATCTGATGATGAGGAGTTTCAAAAGAAGATTAAAGCGGTGAATTATAGGAGATTGAGTGACTTCGTATATGAAGATGGAATTTTGAAATTTGGGAAGAGACTTTGTGTTCCCAATATACTTGATCTAAAAAGGGAATTGTTGGATGATGCTCATAGTTCCAATTAATCTATACACCTTGGTAGCACTAATATGTATAGATATTTGAAGGAACATTTTTTGTGGGACAACATGAAGAGAGTGATTGCTGATTTTGGGTCAAGATGTATGGTTTGTCAACAAGTGAAAGCTGGAAGGAAACAGCCTGGAGGATTATTGCAACCTCTTCCCATACCTGAGTGGAAATGGGATAATATCACGATGGAATTTGTCATGGGACTACCAAAAACTCCTAGAAGGAACCATGCAATATGGGTCATTGTTGATCGTCTTACCAAGTCAGCACATTTTATTTATATATTAGAAGATCTACCACTTGAACGTCTAGAAAGACTATATATTAATGAAGTTGTGAGACTTAATGGAGTTCCCCTATCAATTGTTTCTGATCGTGATCCACGTTTTACATCAAGATTCTAGAAAAGTCTCCAGAAGGCTTTGAATACTGAGCTCCATATGAGTACTTCATATCACCCTCAAACTGAAGGACAGTCTGAAAGGACTATTCAAACTCAGGAAGACATGATGAGATCATTCTCTCTTGACTTCCAAGGTATGTGGGATCAATACTTGCCTTTGGTGGAATTTTCCTACAATAATAGTTTCCATTCTAGTATTCAAATGGATCCATATGAAGCATTATATAGAAAGATATGTTGAACTCCAACTTGTTGGGACGAAGTTGGTGAAAGGAAACTTATAGGCCCATAACTTATTGAAGAGACCAAAACAAAGGTGAAGAAAATACAAGCCCATATTAAAGCAGCCCAAAGTAGGCAAAAGAGTTATGCTGAAAACTGGAGAAATGACTTGGAATTTCAAGTGGGAGATCATGTATTTCTGAAAGTATCTCTATGGAAGGGCGTCTTAAGGTTTTGTAAGAAAGGGAAACTAAGCCCCAGGTACATCAGACCATTTGAAATATTTGGAAGAATCAGAGTTGTAGCTTACCATTTAGCGATGCCGCAAAATATCTCCAGAGTTCATGATGTGTTCCACATATAATTGTTAAAGAAATACATTCCAGACCCAACACATGTACTCACATATGAAGGAATAGAACTGAAACTGGATTTGTCATACTGTGAAGAGCCCATCAGGATTCTTGACACAAGGGAGAAGGTATTGAGAAATCGAACAAATTTCCTAGTAAATTTTCTTTGGAGAAACCAGAATATGGAGGAAGAAACATGGGAACTAGAGGATTTCATGAAGAAGAACAACCCACATCTTTTTGGTGGGATATGTACAAAAAATTTCAAGGATGAATTTTCTGAATGAGGGAATAATATAGCACCCCAAAAATTTTATGGTGTGTTTTTGTTAAATACATTCTATTCATCACTATGTTACTTAGAAACAAAACTAGGTTATTTATGAGATAGTCAAAACCTATCCATTAAATATAAATTTTCCACTTCTATGTTTTGAAATTTGAAAAATGGTTATCTAGAGTTGTGATCAGTAAGTCATTTGGAGTCTGATAGAACAAACTTAATTTTTGGTGAATAGTAACATACCCTTATGAATAGTAATATGAATAGTAATATGAATAGTAATATTCCCCTTGAATAGTAAATAATATTATTATTTTATTTTCTTAAGGCAATATGCTAATGGGATCTTAATTAATTTTTCAATGTCACATAAAACTAAATGCACTTCAAGATTGTTATTTTTCGAATAAACTATGACCTTATTTAAAAATTAAATAAATAAAATTTAGAAAATTAATTTTAAAAAATGGAGTTCATTTTTGAATTATACACGTCGAAAAATGGTTAGGGTAAATTTTTGGGATTTTTCTGAAATTCTAGAATTTTTGATGAATAGTAAAATACAATAAAATACCGTATATACAAATTATCAGTAAAATACACTATTTATGACATCATAAGTGATGCAAGGCCACTTGGTTCGAACTCACATTCCATTATTAATATTTTAGGTCACATGAAATAAGACTATTCATAATCTTGGGCAAAAATATTATAATAATGTTTAAAATAATGAAAAATACCCCCTCTCCTCCACTATAAAACCCCCCTCACCACTCCCTCTTCTCTTCACTCCTCTAAGCCTTGAATCTCATAAAATTTCTTCCCAAATACCCTTCCCTAGTCACTCCCCATGACAAGGAAGCTCTTGGTATTTCCAAAAGACCAAAATCCCTTCCCTTAAGGAGGTTATCGAAGAAGTTATTTCAAGAGGTAAAACACCTTTCTTTTTCTTTTAGTTTCATTTGAATTTATCTTCATTTGTTATCCTATCCTCACATATTCTGTAAAAATGATCATGATAACTCCAGTATCATCTAAATAATGGATTTATATCATGTGAGTGGAAGAACCATCATCAATATTCTTACTCCCTCCCTTTTAGTTTTATAAACGAAATCAATGTCCATGAGGTTCCAATTTATAACCTTCGTGGATGAAGAAGTTTTGTTCTTCAATATTTCTTTCATTACTGGTCATGAAACCATAATTATGTTTGAACCAGGTCATAAAATATTTATTTTTATCTTGATTAATGTTCTGGAATCTTTTCACCTGCATAATATGGAATAATAATACGAAACAAGTTTATTGAGCACAAAACTGCCAAGCCAAATTCAAGCGTTTAATGTTTTTAAGTCATCAAATGAGACATCCTCATGGTATATAACAAGAATCATTATAAGATCATTTATATCTCTTTAATGTAACTAATAATTTATATTAACAATTCTGGATGTTTAATCATATTTCAAACCAACTTCCATTCATGAATACAAGTAAACAAATCATGAAACCAAGTAAGAAAATGCTTCCAAAATAATAAGATTTAATCTCTTAAACCCATCAAAGGGGCCATTAATGAACTTAATAAGGTTATATCATATCAATTAAATGTTTATTAGGTTATGAAATTATTAATTAATTAATATAAATTTGATTATTCAGGTCATTAGGAACAATCAAGAACACACTAGAGCAAAAGGTAAGGGGTTTCTCATCTCACTTTCATTTATGTGAGATTTTCAATGTTCGACACTTATTTATTATATGTGGTATATGTGTACTGAAATTTGATATATAATAACATGATTATATTTATATTCATGTTATTCAATTATTAATTTTATTCTCATTAAGTTCTGGTCATATGATTCGACTGATTACATTGTGGTTAGGGAATTTGTCTCAACTACCTTTTTGTTGTGACTAACTTTGTATTGTGCACCTAATAATCCTTATGTGGTGTACCTACTTGCCATTTGAGATCACTCTTCATTTGAAATTATGTTTATATTAAATATCCATAATCTCATATCATGGATATGTTTATTGTCTAAACCGTACACCATTTTACATACGGTGTTTATTTGGAAAGTTATTTTAATTATGGAAGTATTGATAAATCTATATACTCTAATCTATACGGATATTGATAAGGCATATTTATATTGTATTAAATCAATATTTAAAGAATTATTTGGACATATAGTGGATGGTGGGACCTCTATAGCCCATCGATGCATCGGTAGGTCTCATGAGACAAAACAGTTTGGCGACAAACCCTTCGAGTTTGTTTCCAAAAATCAGACGGGTTTCTACCCACAGAACTAAACCGTTTTTACGGTATTATGGTTTCATGTACCAGATACATGACGTCCAATTAATAATAATTATTTTTATTCATTATAATTTATTATTATTATCCATTAGATTTTCACTATGACAAAATCTATGGATGCAGTTTCATTTTTAGTTATTAATGGCATTGGTTATTCATTTATTCACTATGCCATATTGATTATGTCAGATTATTTGCGATTCACTTATTATTGTACTCATGATTCCGCTATTTTTAACCCTTAATAAGAACTTGAGCTCACCCCTTTCATTGTCTAACTTTGATAGGTGATGAAGAGAAGGTATTCTTTTGAGTTCCTGTGGATGCAGATTTTAGTTTTTGTTATGTATTGTATTTTGAAACCTTTTACAATGTAATTTGAGTTACATCTATGTATCTAGTTTCTTCAAGACTACTAAAATGATTGTTCCTCCAGGATTTTTATTCCTTCTAACCATGCCAATATCACAAGTAATTCACCGGCTCCAGCCTAGAGGGGTCGGTGTGTTACAAAATAAGGGTGATATCAAATTCTTAGTAAGGTTTACATATAGTAGAAGCTACCATGAATCAATGAGGAATAATAAATATGGTAAGGTAAATAGCAGAGTACACATTTCATTTAATAAATAACTGGTGAATTAAATTCAGCCATAAAAAATCTCAGGGGTAATAGTAATAATTGAATTCTCAATGAAGGAAATTCTTAATTATTTAATGTCATGATATCAGGAATCATGATACCTCTACTGTCAATACCTTTTACAAGACAGTTTAAAATTATGGGTAGAAACCAATTTAATACTAGCTTAATGATTTGTCTCATGATACCATTCGATGCATTTAGGGGATATATAATTCTAGGCCCCACCTGTCACTACTTTTCCAAAGTAATCCTCATATATCAAATAATATATTTAATTCATGAATAATATACCTTATCATTAAATATCCATATTGAGCAAACAATACAAATTTATCAATATTTCCCAAGTTAATAAAATAAATTTTAAAGTAAAAATCGTATGTAAAAATGGTATATGGTTTCAGAAATAATCATTTCCATGAAACAAAGATTATGTATATTTAAGAGAAATTTAATGTTTAATGAAAAATGATCACAATAAAGTGGTTGTCTCATGAGAAAGTTAACAATCACAAAATTAAACAAGAAATGAGTGGTAACCATTGATTCATCAAATATAGTATTTTTCAATAAAATAATGAATAAATAGTTTTTATTTTTAAATAAATAAAAGGAAAATTATATACAACACATAAAAGGGAATATGTGCATATTAAAAAATATGTCTCAATTAAATGGAAATTGAGATGAAATCCCTTACCACTTGGTAACTTTCAAGTCAAATCCCCTTGGATTAATTAATTCAAATTTAAACTTAAAATACCATTAATTATGAATGATTCATGATATAATATGTAAAAGGGATACTTTATACACTATATAAAATAAATTAGGTGCATAACATTACAATATGCCTCAATGAAGGGAAATTGAGACAAAATCCATTACCTCACACTTCCTTTCAGTTGAACATGTTTTAACCATTTTTATAATGATTTTAATCATGTTAATAATTTATACCATAAAAATATTCATTTTTATAATATCATATATGATCCTCTTATAATATTTTACCACTCATTTTTAATAATATTTTATTATTTCCATTGTTTTGTGTGTTAATTGCCTTGTTTTCTTATGTGTGTTTTATCATGAAAGTTCCAGTTATTGTGCATAGGATATAAATATATCATACTAATAATTATAAAATTTTTATAAATATAATATTTAATCATTATATACATTTTTAAAACCATTCTTAAAAATTGTTCAAACAAAATGATTCACATCCCTTCATGGTGATGGTAAGCCGTACGCATGCATGAGCGACAATATCATTTCTTAATGGGTGAAAGGGTAAGTAAGTGGGTGATATATTAATTTTATATAATAAATATCATTTCATATATATAACATATATTCATTAAATTTATCCTTATTACATTCTATGTAAAGTGTATGTGAAAAATAAATCACATCACTTCGCGAGGAGGTAGTCCACCGTACTCATGAGCGACATTATCATTTTTTAAATGGAATGAAATGTAAGAAGGTATATGTGATATTATAATTAAATAAGTATAATAACATAAATATTATATATATACATCAAATAAATCATTATATACAATCATGAGATGTATTGATGGAAAATGAGTTACATTGGTTCGCGAGGTGGTAGTCCGCCGTACACACGATCGACGATTTTGTTTTCCATTTGATAGAGGATAAGATGGATAAATATTATTCCATTAATATAATAACACTTAAGTATATTATATATAATAGTGTTATTATATTTTAATTATTAATACATAATTTAAGGTGGAAAAATAATAAATAAAATGAAAGATCTTTGTTAAGACAATTACATGCTCTTAGAGAAACCTTCTTTGGATCTCCTCTTAAACACCCTAGAGTTGGTATTTTGGGAAGACCCAAATATATAGAATGTGGAAAATTATTTTAGAGATATATATTGGTATGGTTTTTTCGATCCAAAGGGCAATATATTTGTGAATAAGTGAAGGGATAGAGTGCCCTTTTATAATTGGGGAGGATACACTTAGAATTTTGGAAAAAAGTGATACCTATGTTTTTCACATGAAAAGGCCCCAAAATGACAAATTATGTAACCATTGAAGATTTAATGTCTAAATATAACCATAAAATAGTATTTATAAAATTTTTAGGTCATTTTTAATTCTTATCTTTTTAGTTTAACCTCCGATAAATCCATTTTCACTTTAACCGTAATAATTTCGTTTTACTATTTTCACTATTTATTATGGTAAAAAATTAAGTTGGAATTATTAGAAAATATAAATTATAATTATTAAAAATATACAATCCATTTTTTTCAAATTAAATTCATATAAGTGGTAGAATTCAATTTAAAATTAAACCCGTAGACGTGTTAAAAAACAGTTTTTCCACTTTCAAAAGTTTAAAAAGTTTTTATATCATAATTCAACATGAAATTGATTAAAATGTACTAAATTTATCAAATTATAATATAATTTAACTAATTTTACTTTAAAACCAATTTAAAATGTAATTTAACTTTATAAATAATTTAAATGAAAATGTTGTTTTCAATAAAAATTGGTATTTTTTACCACTCATTGAAAAATAAATCTTTTCAGAAAATTCTCAAAAAATAACCCTAAGATAATTTTAGCAATTTGAGTTCAAAAATTAAGCCTATCTGTTAAAATAAACATCCTAAAAGTTTTAAAAATTAATTTTAAATTATGTGACCAAAGCGCGACTAAACCCCCTTTTAGAAAAAATATAGTTTTTCAGAACATATTTCTTTTTATTTCAAATGATTCTTATTTTATTTATAATAAATAGATAACCATTGAATTTATTTTATACATGTTTAATACATATATTTTTTATAATTTAGTTAGTCCTTAATGGTTAGGTTATAACATTCATGTTTAAAGAATAATATTTTAATAAAGCATCGTGTTTTGTTTAAACTTGGTTTTGCATATATCACAAGATATTGAAGAAATTAAATTTATTATAAAAGGAATATATTGTAAATTATTAGGTTGTTATATTCTTCCCTCCAATAAAAATTTTACCCTCAAAATTTTGTGGATATTACTTTCTAAATAAAAAGTGCAGTTCTTCTTTATAACATCCTCTGGTTCCCATGTTCCTTCACCCATTTGTTGATTTCTATAAAGTACCTTAACCAATCAAGTCAACCAATTACTCAGTACTATATCTCCAGTATAAAAAATCTATATGGGCTATTCATATTAAGATATATTAGGTTACAATTATATATCTTTAGAGGTGATCACATGTGTTAGGTTTGGAATGTACTTCCTTAACAATGATATATAGAACGCATCATGCAATTTAGAGATGCTTGGTGGAATTTCCAATAGATAATCGACAAATATAATAATTTCCAAAATTTCAAAGGTTTCAATGTACCTAGGGATTATATTTCCATTTTTACCAAACCTTATGACACCCTTCTATGGAGATACTTTTAAGAAAACATGATATCCCACTTGAAATTTAAAATACTTCATCCAGTTATCAAAATAACTTATTTTCCTAATTTAAGATGCTTTAATGTGAGCATGAATAGAATTTAATTTTGTTTTTGTCTCTTTAACATATACCAGTCCTACAAATTTCCTTTCACTAACTTCATCCCAAAAAGTTGGAGTACAACATTTCTTTCCATATAATGATTCATACAATGCCATTTGAATATTTTAATGGAAACTATTGTTATAGGAAAACTATACCAAAGGTAAATAATGATCCAACATACCTATAAAATCAAGTTATAATGACCTCAACATGTATTAAAATATTTTAATAGTCTTTTCATACTATCCATCAACTTGAGGATGGTAGGAGGTGCTCAAGTGAAGCTTAGTATCAAGAACCTCTTGAAGGATCTTCCAGATTTTTTATATAAAATGAGGATCATGACTAGACACAATCGAAATAGGTGCACCATGATGTCTTATAACTTTATTAATATAGATCCTTACAAGTTTATCTAGAGGTAAATATTCTCTTATAATGAGTATATGTGTATATTTAGTTAGGTGATCAACAATAACCCATATTTCATCATTCGTTTCAGGAGTATTTGGTATTCCTATGAAAAAGTCTATAGTAATGTCATCCCATTTCCATATAGGAATAGGAATAGGTCACATGAATCCCCAAGGGAAATTTCTCTTGGACTTCATCTATTGTAAAACTAAGAATCTTGATACATAATTAGTAATTTACTACTTTATGTTATCCCACCAGAAATGTTCCTTCAATTCCCTTTACATAATAGTGCTACTAGGGTTTATAGAGAAATTAGAGCTATGAGAATCATCCAAAAATTCGATTTTCAGATCAGGTATATATCAAACACATAATATCTTTCCAAATTTTAGGACACCATCTTCAAAAATAAATCTTTTTAACTTTCCATCATTCACAACATTAATTTTCTTCTGAAAATTTCCATCATCAGATTGAGAACTTTTTATATTCTATAATAAATATTGTTTCACAACCATTTGAAAAAGGAGTGATGTATACCCTTCCTTAATAATTCCCATATCCGTTCTTACTATATACATGAACATAGTACCCCTCTAAATCCTAATTTGGGTCATAACTCCATGATCCTTCCTGCTAAACGCATCCACTACCTTATTTGTCTTCCCCAGGTGGTAGTGTATTGAAAAATCAAAATCCTTGAGTAGCTTGAGCCATATCCATTACCTCATGTTGATCTATTTCTATGAAAATATTTATTTTAGGATCTTATGGTATGTATATATCTCACATATTTCTCTATAGAGATAATATCTATATATATATTTATTAAAATATTATGACTACAAACTCAGGATCTTGGGTTGGATAGTTCTATTCATTAGTCTTCAACTGCTTTGATTCATATGTAATTCCATTATCATTTTTCGTAAGGACACAACCTTATCCTTTATTATATGCATCACTATATATCACAAACCCATAATTTCCTCATGGTAGATTCAAAATCATGGAATTGGAAAATCTCCTCTTAAATTTATAAAAACACTCTTCACATTACATTGTCTATATAAACTCAACCCCTTTATGTGTAATTCTGGTTAACGAGTCATCCAATCAGGAAATGTTTTGAACGAATCCCATGTAGTAACCTGAAAAACCAATAAAACTACATACTTCAGTTAAGTTATTTGGTGTATTATATTCTATGACTGTCTTTTTCTTTGTAGGATCAACTAAGATTCCATCCTTAGAGATAATATAGATAAGAAAATAAACTTCTTAAAGCCATAAATCACACTTACTAAACTTTTCATATAACCATTTTATTCTAAGAGTATTAAGAATGATCCATAAGTTATTTTCATGGTCCTATTGGCTTTTAGAATACACCAATATATCATTAATGAATACCACAACAAATTATTTATATATTCCGTTAATAATATATTCATTATATCTATAAAAATAGAGGGTGAATTATTCAATACAAATGGAATTAATATAAAATCTTAATGTCCATACCTCATTCAGAATGCTCTCTTTAGAATTTCTACCTTTGTTACTCACAATTATTAATACCTAGAACAAAGGTCATTCTTTGAAAAATATTTTGATCCGTGAAGTTGATCGAATAAGTCACCAATGTAAGGAAGAATATACTTGTTCTTTATTATAATGACATTAATTTCTCTATAATAAACAAAAAACCACATGGATACATCTTTATTATTAATAAAGAGAACTAGGGCTCCCCATGGTGAAACACTAGGGGTTAATAAATCCCTTATCCCACAAATACTCTAGTTGTTTCTTCAAATCCACTAGTTACATAATGTCCATTCTATAGGGAGTCTTTGCTATTGGTCTTTCATCAGGGATTAAATCAATGGAGAAATTGTCTTCTCGCTCTAGTGGATGTCCAGTTAATTCCCCAAGAAATACATCAATGTATTACTGTATAATAAGTACATATTAAATTCAAAGATTACCTTCTCCATCCATAAATTATGTTTTCTTTTCTTCCCTAAGAATATCATTTGGAATTGGTACTAGGGGTGGATCTATACATAGATCAGGTGATGAAATCTATGCTCTAAAAATAAGTAATTCTACATCTTCACCATGAATCACAATTTTATTCTTATTACAATAAATTTTTTCAACATATTTTGAAATCCAGTCCATACCAAGGATTATATAAAAGTTAACCATTGGTATGATTATAAATTCCTTAAATAGTGAATTTTTGTGTGTAATAATGAGTAATTCCTGACACATCTTTGTTATAATAAGACTTCCACTCAAAGTTTTGATTGAAAACTACCATCTTAAGGTGCTAGGGAAATATCTAATTTTCTTAAAAAATATAGAATATATAAAAGAGTGTGAAGATCCAAAATCAAATAAAGCATTGGATAAATTTTAACCTATGATTAAATAACCTTCCACCACATCATTGGTTACTTCCACCTTATCTATTGTGATCACATAATCTTTATCTTATCCTCTTAGCCTCTTCTATGGTAGGATACCTTGAAGCTTGGGATATTGGTTGGAATAATTCACCATTTCTTTATAGTTTAATCATTGAATATAATTAATTTTTTTCTTCCCCTTACATTCATGAGTTAGACGACCCTTGTCACCACACTTGTAACAAACTTCCTTTCCCTTCAAGAATTTTATAGGATGATTCTTTTGAAAGTTTTTAAAAGATGGAAATTGATTCCTTCTATTATTCTTCTTTGATGATGTCCCTTTTTCTTGGTGCTCAATCAACCTCTTATGTTCCTGATATACCTTTAACATATAGGATCTATAAAATATATTTTTATTTTTATGTCACATAAAACTATTTCATTATATAATGAAAAAGTTTGAGAGACGAATATTCTTCAGAGACTTGGCATATGGCCTTCAAAGAAGTGTCCAATCTTACATTCTGTGTTGCGTATATAATCCATAGAATACCAAACTAGTCTTGTAAAGGTAACTTCATTCTACACAACACTTTTTTATTACTTTTTATTTTATCTAAAGAAGTTTATCTTCATTCTTGCTTGTTTCTCATGAGGGAGATATTTTTAATTAAAGTATCCTTAAAATATCTCTATTACCTCTATTTTATTTATTATTCCTACATATTATTTTGGAGTAATGACCACCATTGATCATCATCTCCCTTGAGATAGTGTACTACAATTATAATATTTTCCTTTTCATTGCATCCCAAAGTGAGAAATATCTTTTCAAGGGACATAATCCATTGGACATTTACCACTGGATTAGTATCCCCACTAAATGATGGGGTATTCTATTTCATGAAGCGATCCAACATAGAAGAATCATGCTATTTAACAAGAGGTTTCCCTATTCGGGTAATGTTATTTGTCATAACTCGATTAAGATTCCATAATATAGACATGATCTGTTCAGTTCCAATACCAATTGTATTAGCTTTCTTAGGGAAATCTCTACATTGAAAATGAGTATTGATACCATTATCTATTCTAGGTTCCATTACTAAAAAATGATATATATTGAATTATCTCATAAAATTATGAATTTTAAATCTTAATGCATAATTCTAAATCATGTGTAGCACTTGGCATAAATAAAAAATTAATGTATTTTAATCATACAATCTTAAAATTGGTATCTTTGGGTATATATTTATTTTAAAATCCTTTATATTGGGTTGTAAATAAAATGTAAATTATCCTAAGAATACCCCTAGGAGTGTAAAACCACGTGTTTAGTAAGGCTCATTTTCATGGACTAGTTAATGCTTGATTCATGCCCGATGTTCCTTTTTCAAAGTTATTACCCCTATGTACATTTGTTCCAGAACCACGTCCTATTTTATTATCCATAAAGGGATGTATTTCTAAGAAAAACCACATAATATCTACCTTACCAAAACATTAGGATTCTCCTTTATACTTTCCCTAAAATTCTATCATAGGGTTATATTTTCTAATCTATGTTTTCCTTAATATAGTTCCAAGGTTTCTGCTAAACTTGCTATGATACCAACTATAACAACACCAAATTCAATAAATCAAAGTTAGTAGTTAATTTCATTACATTAGAATAAAATTCATGGGATCACATCATTAAGGATTGATCACTTTAGTAGTTTTTGATAACCAAATACATACATAATACCAATTTTACATTGGGAATAAAAATAAAAATCATAGTAATGGAAAAAATTCAATACCCTTGAACTAATTTGATGAATTCATCTTCATATACTGTGGAAATGAAACTAAATAAGGGTGGTCTAAAATTATTAGTAAGGTTTACATACAGTGGAATCTATCATGATTTAATAAGGTATAATCAATATGGAAAGGTTAATAACTAATCACACATTCCATTTAATCAATAACTTGAGAATAAAATGAATCCATAGACAATATTAATGAAAAAATATCATGGATAATAACAATAACTGAATTCTCACTGAAGGGAATTCTTAATTATTGGACATCATGATCCCATGAAACATTATACCTACACCGTCAAGAGCTTTCACAAGATAGTTTAAAACTATGGCTAGAAACATATTTAATGCTAGCTTACTGATTTGTCTTATGATACCTATATATTAATTGAGGGGATATATAATTTTGTGCCCCACCCATCATTTCATGTCATAATTAGTCCTTATATATCAAATAATTGATTTAATTCATGAACAATATGCCTTATCATCAAATATCTGTATTGAGTAAAGAATACAAATTTATCAATATTTACCCAGTTAATCAAATAAGTTTCAAAGTAAAAAACATATATATAAATGTTATAAAGTTTAATTAATAATCATATCTATGAAACAAATAATATGGATATTTAATAGAAATTTAATTTCTAATAAAAAATTATCATAAGAAAGTGGTTGTCTCAATAGAAATATAACAACCACAAAATTAAATAAGGAATGAGAGGTGAACATTGGTTGATCATGAATATAGGTTTTTTTCAATAAAATAATGAATAAATAGGTATTCATCTTATATAAATCAATGATTAAGTATATACACCACATAAAAGTTAATAGGTGCATATTAACAAATATGTCTCATGAAATGGAAATTGATACGAAATCCATTACCACTTGGTAACTTTAAATTAAAATCCCATTGGATAAAATAATTCAAATTGAAACTTAAAATACCATTAATTATGATGGATTCATGATATAATATGTAAAATGGTCAGTACATACACCATATAAAATAAACTAGGACATAACATTATAATATGCCTCAATAAAGGGAAATTGAGACAAAGTCCCTTACCTCATGCTTCCATTTGTTTAAAACTACTTTAACGACCTATATAATGGTTTTAATCATATTATTAATTTATACCATAACCATATTAATATTTATAATATCATATATTATCCTATTATAACATTTTATCACTCGTTTGTTAAAAATATTTCATTATTTTCATTATTTCGGGGGTCAATTGCCTTGTTTTTTCATGCGTGTTTTGTCATGAAATTTCCATTAATTATACATAGGGTATAGATTCATAATATATATAATTATAGTAATGTTATAAATATCATATTTACTCATTATATACATTTTTAAAACCATTATTTAAAACTAGACATAGAAAAAAAATCACATCGTTTCGTGGAGACGGTAAGCCATACGTACCCACGAGCGACAATATCATTTCTTAATGGGTGAAAGTGTAAGGAACTAGGTGATATATTAATTATAAATAATAAATATAATTTCATATATATAACATATATTTATTAAATTTATCCTTATTACCTTCCATGTAAAGCGTATGTGAAAAATGAATTGCATCGCTTCGCGTGTTGGTAGTCCGCTGTACACACGAGCGACGTTGTCATATTTTAAACGACATAGAAAGTAAGAAGGTATATGTGATATTATAATTCCTAATTTATAATAATATCATAAATATTATATATATATATATATATATATATATATTAAATGCACTTATATTGACCAGGATGTCAAACCCACTACATAAGAACAATGAAAGGAGGCATGGTGATTACAAGGACAAGAACTTATGACAGAAAAAATTAAATAGCCTATGATAAAACAAATACCATAAAACAATGAACCAAAAAATAAACTAACTACTTAAGGAAGAATAGGGAATGAACTTTTCAAACTAACTTATCCACCATTTAGAAAAAATAAAAATCCTGATTGAGATTTCATATCATCTTTGTCAGATTGGAAACTAGCAACTGTGTAACCCATTAAAAATAGCTCACCCTCTCCCCCAAATACCAAGAACATATCATTAGTCTTTCTCATGTACTTAAGTATTTTATTCACAACAATACAATGACTCTCACCAAGATTGGATTGGTATCTATTCTTTATGCTCAAAGAATTTGAGTCACCAGGTAGAGTATATAACATGATGTACTTGATAAATCCTATGGAAGTCACATAAATAGTACTATCCATCCCATATAACTCTTTATAAGGATCCTAAATCTTCCTAAGATTCATTCCATGTAACACTAGTAAGGACCCCGTTTTGGATATATCCATGCTAAACCATTTTATCACTTTACCAATATATGTGTTATAACTCATTCCAATAACCATCTTATATCTATCTCTATAGATCCTCATGTCGAGTATGTAAGACTTTTCACCCATGTGTTTCCTTGAGAAACATTCACCCATCCACATATTCATAGAGTGAATTTTCAGGAAATAACTTCCAATAATTAGTATTTCATCGACATATAGTTTTAGAAATACTACTATGATCTCACTAAGCCACTTGTATACATATGAATCATTCATGTTTTGACGAAACCAAAATCTTTGATTTCATCATAAAACTAGATATTCTAATTCTGAGAATCTTAATTCATTTCATAAATAGACCAATGCAACTTTAAAACCTTAACATTACCATTTAGAGATTCAAAATACTCAGGTTGTATCATATACATGTCCTCAACTAAATTCCTATTAAGAAATTCAGTTTTTACATCCATTTGAAATATCTCATAATCATAATGAGCTTCTATGGCTAGAAAAATCTGGATGGATTTCATCATTGAAATAGGTGAAATGGTCTCTTTACAGTCAATACCATAATTTTTTTAACCCTTTACCTTTATAAGTAGTAAATCTACCATCCATGTCAATTTTCTTACAGAAAACCCACTTTCACCCTAGGGTATCATCCATTTCATTGCATCTACCAAGTTCCAAACTTGGATAGTGTACATGGAATCCATCTTAAATTCCATGGATTTTAACCATTTATCAGAATCCAAACTCTCAATGGTCTCTAGAAAGGAAGTAGGTTCATCTTATATGAATGTTACTATATCATCATTATCCATGATAAATCCATATATCTTGGGTTCATGATGAATCCTACCAAACTTTCAATGTTCTTTTTGTAACTTATGTCAGTTCTTATTATTAAACTATATGTGGAACCAACTCAACTTACATATGAGGAACACTTCCTGTTTGTTCTTATTGAACTTATTCAGGTTAAAATTTCCTCCTAATAAATCCTTGATTAATATGTTTATATCAAGGAATATAGTAAATTTTTCCATTATCACTTTGTTCTCAGTTGGATTATACAAATAATATCCCCTTATTTCCTTAGGATAACTAACAAATAAGTATTTGTTAGATTTTGGGTCAAGTTTTTCTGAATTCAATCATTGATTGAATTATTCTCCATCCTAAATACTTATAAAGTACATATTGAGACATTTTTAAATCCATATCTCACATGTTTTATTTATGATTAATTTAAATGGAATATGATTAATTAAAAATGCAATAGTATCCAGAGCATAACCCTAAAGTGAGATAAGAAGGTCACACAAACTCATTATCGATTGAACCATGTCTTTCAAGGTAAGATTACTTGTAATAAACCAACATGTATTACCCTTAAACCTAGAACCTGACCTAATCCACCACATACCCAAAGGGAATTCCTGATCCCCATGGGATGGAGACAAGTACATGGGAATCGAACAACAAACTAGAGGGAACAATTTTTCCCAATCTAAACAAACACATGGAATATATATATGTTCACAGAATAAAAGGAAAAATTAAATAATAATGAAATATATTACATAAATATAAGAAAACACCGGAAACAAATAACTACAAATGAATTAGTGAATACTCCAAAAAAGACATGCCCAACTGCAAGGGACCAAAACTAAACAGCTACTTCAAGTGATGGTGCAGAAGAACTCCCACCACATCAGCACTAACTACCCAACCTAGATAACATGAAACCTCACCACCTCTCTATGGCTCCTTTCCTTTCCCTATATTTGAATACATACAAAGGTCTATACACCACCAAATAGGTGTTCAAGGTGTGAGCTAACAGGCTCAGTAGGATCCCACCCAAGTGTTCTATATCAAGTCTCTATATAACAATTCCTGTATGATTATTTTAAATAAAAACATTTAATGATAAGAAGTAAAGTATTTTTATAGAAAACATGGTAAACATTTACATTTTTCATATTTCTAAAAAAAATCAGGCACAAAATGCATATCAAGGCTCACTCAGAAAAATAGGAAATGCAAAACAGAAGCCGCAGAATAGGTGTCATTACCAAGGATCACTATAGTCCAGACTAGAAAACTACTCATATCATTATAAATCAAGTGAACAATTGAGTTACTAGAACATAGGCCTAGGAAGCAGAGGAAAACCCATAAGTAAACCCCTCCAAAAATGTCAATATCTGTCCTCTAGAAAAATAGACCTAGGAAATAGAGGAAATCCCCATGATAAAACCTCATGATAATCACAAAACATAGACGATGGCGTTAATCTAAACCTTCTACCTAAGTACCCAAGGTAACCCATGTGCTCATTTTCACAAATCAATTTCACTATTTCAAAATTACCCATTTACTTTTCATTTATAAAAAACCAAGTAAAAACAATTTTTCTTTAAAAAACATTTTTCAACACACACAAATAGTCATTCCAATTTGATAAATCAATTTATAAAGAAAGAGAAATCAGGACAATTATCATAGGCTAGAGACAAAACCACCCACCTAAAAGCTCAGGTCACACATTCCCACAATGGAATCCACCAACAACAAAACCCAGCAACACCAGTGGAGACCATAAAATCTAATCCTCATTATAAGGTTGATCCAAATTAGAAAACAAGGGGTCATTGGAAAGGGAAAACACCACATACCTCAATAACAGACTTCCGCTACACCACAACTAACCAAGGAATGTCCTCCAGAGCAAGAAATCTCAAAGTATTTAGAATAATACATGAGGAATCACCAAATTAATCCACCATATCCAATAATGCAACCCTAGGGTGTCACCACTATCAATAACAATGAAGAAGTAGAAATATCACTTACTCAAAGAGATGCACTGAAACTAAAAAAATGATCCAATGTTGAAAATATCAATACAGATAGAGAAGAGTCTCCAAAAATAACCTAGGAATAGCTCTAGGTCAATATCCAAGGGCCTGGAGAAAAGAACCAAAAACAAAATAGCTGCTTTCCTATTTTAAAAAACTATACGTGGGACATTTCATGACATGTAATATAGTTACATGCTGTGAAATCCACGGTGTTCAAGTACGCTGAAAAATCCATCTCCTTGGATTAAAAATACATTATTTAAATAATTCACAATGTGAAACCACTATTCACAATGTGTAAACTTTCAAAGAGTGAATTCTCTTTCACAACTTTTACCTAGAAATAGTTACACAACATGTAACCTAGTTACATAGTTTAAAAGCCTTCTGTATCCTACAGAAAAAGATGGTTAATGTTTAAAGTCCAAAAAATCTCTGAATTCACCATTATAGGTATTCTACCAATTCCTTATCGATTATTTATAGATAGTGGAAAAAATGATAACCATGAAAAGGTCAAGAACGTACCTGATAGATTGGTAATAGGATGTTACAAACTCCCCACCATAAAGACTTTCCATCCTCGAGAAGTCATGTGGAAGATGAAATCCCTAGAAAAAGATGAGGACACTGATCCCTCATCAACAATTCACATTTGCAAGTCTCATGAGAATTAGATCCTTGTTTCTATATAACTCTAATAAAAAAAAATTGAATTCCGATGCAAGACTCTCACTTGAGAGTCAACAATCCCAACTAGTTTCTCCAAAAGAGAAACATCCAACTATAACTCAATTTCTTCCCAACTCAGAATGTGAATAGGATGTAGATGGTATTTCTCGAGTTGGGACATGTAGAAAACATCATGAATACCCATCTACTGAATTGAAAATGACAACCAATAAGCAACTTTATAGATCCACTCAGTGACCTCAAAGTGTACAACATATCTCAGATCCAACTTTCATGCTTTCCAAGTCGATGGTGACCCAATCGAGAATAAAATTTCATGAAAACCCAGTCTCCTATAGAAAACTTCAATGGGCTACATTGATGATCCTCATACAATTTATGTTGACTCTAGACTTTTATCATACATCAATCTAAATCCTAAATCTTTGTGGACGTCTCTTGAACCAAACTTGGCCTGACCAAAGAGACTTCACCCACCTCAGCCCAACAAAGAGGTGATCTACATGGGTGACCATACAATGCCTCAAAGGGAGCCATTTTGATTTATGATTGATAAATAATGTTATAAAAAAACTCAACCAGTCCCAGATGGCTATCCCATGATCCTCTGAAATCCAATACACAGTCATGGAGCATCTCTTCCAATATCTGAATCACCCGCTCCGTATGATCATCTGTCAGGGGATGGTAAGCTGTGCTCAACTTGAACTGAGTTCCCATTACCTCTTGGAGACTCCTATAGAACCTTGGGGTAAACTTAGGATCCCTATCTAAAACAATGAAAAAATGACTCCCGTGTAGCCTCACAATCTATTTCAGATACAACTTACCCAAATCTTAAAATTTAGTGGTGTCTTTAATCAGAATGAAATGATAACACTTCATCAAATGATCAACAACCACCCAGATATAATTCCTCCCCTAGGGAGTCCATGGTAATCTAACAAAAAAATCCATGGATACCTTGTCCCATTTCCAAATCAATATTGTAAGAGGCTGAAGTAAACCAGAAGGTTTTAAGTGTTCTACCTTTATCTGTTGGTAGGTGTAATAGTGAGACACAAACTCCATGATGTCACGCTTTATTCCCGACCACCAGAATCACTGAATCATGTCATAATACATCTTTTTAGTTCCTGTATGAATATACCACGAAGATACATGACAATAAAACAAGACTAAACTTCTTACAGATGCTGGGACAACAACCTATTTCTTGAAGTGAAGTATACCATTTGAAAAAAGAGACCAGCTAGAAACAGTCTCCCCACCATAAAGGCTTTCTCGAGTCTTATGAAACTTATCATCCTACTGCTAAATCTTCAAAATAGACCCAGGAGATATTATGAAAACTAGACACTAGTCAAAACCATGCATGAAACGTCCTCCTAAGTATCTAAGTGCAACTGAGTGAAAATCCCCACAAGGTTCCACTCCTCCTTCGATTCCAGAATAGCATGTGATGGTTCTTTCCTACTAAGAGTGTCTTCAACGACATTACCCTTTCACAAGGTGTAGGTGATATCAAAGTCAAATTCCTAAAGGTATTCTACCCATTTCCTCTATATGAGATTCAAGACTTTATAAGAAAGGATATAGCTCATATTTTTATGATCATAAAAGACTGTGAACTTCTCCTTAAAAAGATAGTGCTGCTAACATTTGACTGCATGCATGAATACAGAAAGCTCTAAATCATGATTGGAGTAATTATTTTCATGTGGTCAAAGATTAAGAGAGATGTAAGATACTACATGGTCATCATACATAAGCATGCATCCCAAACCAGCACCAGAAGCATCAAAAAACACAATGTATCCCTTACCTTGCTCAGGTAATATCAGAACATGAGACGATGTTAGAATCTGTTTCAGTTCATCGAAAGAATACTGACACTTCACATCCCATGTGAATTTCACCACTTTCTTATTAAGATAAGTCAAAGGTGAATCCAACTTATATAAATATTTAATAAAACATTGGCAGTATCCATCAAGACCAAGGAAGCTTCATATCTCAAAGACATTCCATGCTTCTCTCCATGAAAAAAATCCTTCGACTTCTTTAGATCAAATGATAAGAAATGTTTAGAAATCTTTTTCCCTAAGAAATTAACTTCTTGAATCCAAGAAATACACTTTGAAATATTTCCATATAAATATTGATTTCTCAGAATTTCCAGAACCAAACTCAGATGGTGCTCATGCTCACACTTGGATTTCAAATAAAATAAATATCCTCCACAAACACTACAAAAAAAGTTTAAAGATATTGATGTAATATCCGATTAATCAAATGCATAAAAAATATAGGATCATTAGTTATACCAAAAGGCATCATAAGATATTCATAATGGGCATACCTTCTCTTGAAAGCTGTCTTAGGTATATCAGACTCCCAAACTATGATCTTATGATAACCCTATCAAAGATCAATCTTGGAAAACCAATTTTACCCCTTTAACTGATCAAATAGTCCATCCACACAAAGTAAAGGATATTTGTTCTTAACCATCACCTAGTTTAACTTTTGATAGTCCGTACATAACCAAAGTGAACCATCTACTTTCTTGGAAAAGAGCACAGGGGATATCTAAGACGAAATGATAGGGAGAATGAAACCTTTTTCTAACAGGTCATCCAACTGAATCTTAATCTATTTTAGCTCCTCCAGTTCCATATGATAAGAAGGTATCGATATCAGATGCGTAACCTAAAATAGGTCAACTGTAAACTCTAAGTATATCTTTAGAGGAATACCAGATAATTCATCTGGGAAAACATTATAAAAATCCTTAATGACGATGGGAAGATCAATGCCATGAGATATGTCATTGGGCTCAAACACAACAGTAGATAGTAATCTCCTGAGCTCTAGGTGGGAAGAACCTGCATGACCTAACCTCGATTCCCAATCCCCCTAAAACACATGAGAGACCCCATAGGCAACATGAAATGAAACATGCCGATGATAACAATCAAACTTAGCTGGATGAGTGACAAGGAAATCCATACCAATGATGACATCAAATAGATCCAGATCAAGAACAAAAAAATCCCAGACCAACTCCGTATCAACAATTGTAATGAACAGGAAAGACACCAAAACCCCTTATCTTTACTCTTATAGATAGGTTTGACTAACTCTATTGTAAAGGAAATAAGTTCCATTAGAATTTTAAGAATATCAATAAAACATGTAGATATAAAAGAGTGGGAGTCACTAGTGTTGAATAAAAAAATTGATTCTAAATATGTAATAAGGATAATACCTCTCACTGTTGCCAAACCTACATCAACTTCTACTAAACACTCATCTACTACATGAAAATGATTCACTCCTAAGGACTGTGGCTGGATCCCTATAGTCCTTGAAGCTTTTGATTACATTGCAGTAGCCTTTGGAGCTGACAAACCCTAACCATAACGAGGCGTATTTATATGCTGATAGAAGCACTATAAGTAACCAATTCATCCAAAACTATTTCACGTATTCACAGGAACATTACAATAATGTATTTTGTTTCCTCAATTTCCACACTAATAGAAATTCATAGGCATATTTCCAACTATAATGGATGGTACATAGGAGGCTCGCTGGTAAGACCCACCTCCACCACTTTTGCAATGATCTTGGCACTTTATTTTCTTCCCATGCATGTCATTTAAATTGCCACTAGATGGAAGAGAAGGGTTGGGAAAACCAACCTTTCCTTCCATATCCATCTCTACTATCATCGATTTTTATACCATCTCCGCATAGGTAGAAAGTTTCAACATGAACACCTATGATCTGATATCCGATCAAAAACCTTGCAGGTACTTCTGAGCCCTCACCTGGTCATTCCTCACCATATCTAGAGAAAAATAGATAGGCTTAGAAAATAGGTTGGTGTAAGATGACACCAAATGATCTCCCTATTTTAAATATAGGAAATCCATAGAATTCTCTATAATCAAGGACTTTGGAAAAACTACCAAAAGAACAGGGTTTTGAAACCCTTCCAATATAAGTCCACGTGCCTATCTTCCCAGACCATTGAATCCCACCATCACTTATTGGAACCATCAAGCCTGAATTATTCACACTTCACCCTAATATTCTCAGGTGTTTATAAAAAGTCAAAGATCTGATTTATCCTATCCAGCCATCCATCCACCTCTTGAGGTTTAGTTATTCCCTTAAAGGACAATGGCTTCTCACGTAAAAATTACCGTGATCGATCTCTCTCTCCTCCAGCTCCTAGTTGTACTTAAAAAATAGTGTTATGAACTCATGGTACATCTTTATCAATATCATTAACTGCCCGTACTATGGTCTTGATGAGATTATGATTAATAGGCGGATTCCCTTGAGGAGCATTAACTGCACCCTCCTGAGAAACTCATGGAAGGCGTCTCAGAGGCATAATGCTAAACACTGAAACATGAGAATGACTAGAAAACTGAAAAAATATCAATTCAAACTAGAAAACCCATTAGTAGAAAATGAGATTTAAAACCAAACCCAACACTAGGGACACACATCCCAACATTGCATGGAAACTTAAGTCTCATTACAACAAGAGATGGCCATAAACTCATCACATATACCTCTCAAGTCTTGAAAAACCTATCTCCAGTATAACATACATACCAAGAAATGGAATATTGAGGAAATACCTACTCTAATACCAAATTGTAATGAACCAACCCGGGTTACCCTCAATCTTGGAACCCAACCTGATCCTCCACATACCCAATGGGCGTTCCTAATCCCCACAGGCCAGTGACAAGCACCAGGGCATCAAACAATAAACTAGAGGGAATGATTTCACCCAACCTAAACAAACACATGGAATATATATATATATATATATATATATATATATATATATATATATATATATATGTTCATGGAAGGAAAGGAATAGTGGAAGACTAATGAAATATATTCCATAACTGTAATAAAGTAGTGGAAGCAAACAACAACAAAAGAAGTAGCCAAAACTTCAAAAAAGAAAAGCCCAACTGTAAGGGAACAAAACCAAACAACTACTCTAAGTGATGGTGCAGATGAACTCCCAGCATCTCACCACCAGCTACCCAACCCAGCTGACACAAAACCTCACCACCTCACTGTGAATCCTTACCTTTCCCTGCATTGAAAGACATACAAAGGTCTATGGACCACCAAAGAGGTGCATAGGTTGTGAGCTAACAAGTTCTGTAGGATCTCACCTAGGTGTTCCGTATCAAGTCTCTATATAAAAATTTATTTATGTTTATTTTAAATAAAACATGGCATGATAATTATTAAAGTAGTTTTTATATAAAACATGGTAAACATTTCCTTTTTCACAGTCCTAAACAAAAGTAGGTACAAGATACATATTAAGGCTGACTTAGAAAGCTAGGAAATACAAAACAAAAGCAATATCACATGTGTCATTACCAAGGATCCCTATAGGTCAGACTATCAGTATGACATCCTGCCTTTTTATAACATAACTTTTCATTACATTTTGCAAAACTGAGGATCTTTAAGGTTTAGTGTCTTGGAAACCAGGAACTTAAAACATGAAAACATAAAACATCCTTCTTAAACACTAGAAAGGCTTCTCCTTATGTTCATCCTAGGTTAATTACTACATCTCATAACCTGGGGACATACATCAAAAGAAAGGGTGAGCAGAAGGCCCAGTAAGGTAAACAAGGGGAAACATTTAACATGTGAACTTGAGATACATCAACAATGTCATGAAAAAGAACTTTAAGGCATGAGAAAGAAATCATGAGGAATATCATAATAAAAATAATGTATTTCATAACTTGAAGATGTGGCTAAAACATTTAATATTGACAATCATTTTCATTTCACCAAGTTCCATCCCCAAGGTGTCATTAAAAATTACCAAGGTTATTCACCAAGGCGTCGTTAAAAAATGGTCATCTCTAGAGATTAAGTCTTTACCCAATGCATTGGAGCGCTATCAGGGTGAACCCTTAATTTTCCTTTATTTTCATGTGAGACACATATATAATCATAAAAAATTTCATAAACAACCTATATAGAATAAAAGAAATGGATTTCCTTTCATAATCATAACGTTTTAAAAACTGCTTTAAAGACATGATCTTTATGTCACTTTAAACCCACAGAAAGGGAAAGAGGGTTTCATGTATGAAAATACTAGAATTTAAAATAGAAAATTTTGGTATATATTTGAATAAAACTATAGAATAGATCTTTGAGTATTCACTTAATAAAATAAAAGAACTTTAGAAAAAGAGAGAGACATTTTGAGATGGAAATTCTGCAGCATAACGGCTATGTTTCGGGGTTTTAGAAAACATTGAAAAGAGAGGGGACATGGGTCAAACATTCATAAATGACCCATAAAACAGTAGAGGGAAAAAATATAAAGGATATATGAATATGGTAATGAAATTTGAAGGACATGCCATTTGAAATGAAAAACATCGAAGGAATACAAAAATGACATTTCTCTTATGAAAATTCGGCAGCCTAACGACGTTACTTAAAACTTCAAAAAAATGAATTGATGAGGTAAAATAGGGTCTCTCATCATATGAAAATAAAATATCAGTATGATAGATATAGAGATCATACCCCAATATAATAAAAAGGAATATTAAAGATTTGACATGAAAATAGATCTTGAAAATGAGAAGGGTGAAATAATCCCTTAAAAATTCGGCAGCCTAACGGTGCCACTTAAAACATAAAAATACTGAATTTAAGAGATAAAATAGGGTCTCTCATCATATGAACATAAAATATCATTATGATAGATATAGAGATCATACCCCAACATAATAAAAAGGAACTTGAAAGACTTGACATGAAAATAGATCTTAAAAACGAGAAGGGTGAAAGAATCCCTTAAAAATTCGCCAGCCTAACGGCGCCACTTAAAACTTCAAAATACTGAATTGAAGAGATAAAATAGGGTCTCTCATAATATGAACATAAAATATCAGTATGATAGATATAGAGATAATACCCCAACATAATAAAAAGGAACTTGAAATAATTGACATGAAAATAGATCTTGAAAATGAGAAGGGTGAAAGAATCCCTTAAAAATTCGGCATCCTAACGGCGCCACTTAAAACTTCAAAATACTGAATTGAAGAGATAAAATAGGGTCTACCATCATATTAACATAAAATATTAGTATGATATATATAAAGATCATATCCTAACATAATAAAAAGGAACTTGAAATACTTTACATGAAAATAGATCTTGAAAACAACAAGGGTGAAAGAATCCCTTAAAAATTTGGCAGCCTAACGGCACCACTTAAAACTTAAAAATACTGAATTGAAGAGATAAAATAGGGTCTCTCATCATATGAACATAAAATATCATTATGATATATATAGAGATCATACCCCAACATAATAAAAAGGAACTTGAAAGACTTGACATGAAAATAGATCTTGAAAACGAGAAGGGTGAAAGAATCCCTTAAAAATTCGGCAGCCTAACGGCGCCACTTAAAACTTTCTCAAAACAAATTGATGAGAGAAAGAGGGGGTATCTCATCATATGAAAATGAAAAGGTAATTAAGAGGAATATAAAATAACATCCTTCAACATAATATCATGGATCATAAAAGAAATGACATAAAAGAGATTACTTGAAAAGAAAGAGAGAGGTAGGATCCCTTACCTTAAACATAACTCTTAAGACTCGAAGGTTGGGACCTTGAGGGCTTAGGGGAACCTTGGGAGGACTCCTTGGGAGGTAATGAGACCAGAGCTTCGTTGGGGGAGAGTTGGGAGTAAAAACTAAAGGAGTAAAGGGTGGGTATTTATAGGGAATGTGAGGGGACAAGGCATTAATGGCCAAGGGACACCTCACAAGTGGTTTTCTCAAAACCATGGGCTCTCCCATGGTATTTCCCATGGAGTTAGGACACATGCCCCCCCTACACAATAATTCATCACCTTTGGTCGGAAAACCCTTAAAATATATCATGACATCATCATGACACAGTTATGATGTCATTAAACATACCGAAACCCTAAAACTGTATTTTTACTATTCACTGAAAGTTCAACTTTCTCAGAAAAATCCCAAAATTTCACCTTAACCAAATATCAATGTTCTGATTTCAAAAATGAACTCCATTTTATAAAAATAGTTTTATAAATATTTTTAATTTAATTTTTAATTAAAAAACACTATTCACCCGAAAAAACTAATACTTGACTAATAATTAATGAAACAGTTATTTACCTATTTTATTGAATCACACTACTTAAAAAAGGTGCCTAAATTATATTAATACTTTCTTTAAGTGAGATTACTAATCCATTTGGTCACATTACTAATCCTAAGCATAAAATCACTATTCATAATTTACTATTCATCAAAAATCAAGTTGATCTTATTAGACTCTAAATTTATTACTGAACACATTTGAAGAAGACCATTTTTTGAAAATCATTACACATAATTAATTATTTAAGGTTTAAAAAAATATTTTAAAATATCCCTTTTCCAGAATTCATCAAAAATATGCATACTATATTTATCCAGACATTTGAAAACTCACAAACTTCACCATAAGAAGAAATTTTTTTTTTATTTATCTCAAAGGATTACAAAAAATAGTTACGGTCTCCTTACATAGCCCCTTATAACCCCAACATAGGACCTAAGTGTAAGGTGTGCTAAGGTGAGAGAATCTGAGGGTGGATTGACCAACATTGCACGAGTAGTAATCTCTATTAGTTTGAAATTCTCGTGAAGGCGATTCCGTTATAGCTTCACACGATGAAGTTCGGCTTGGGTTTGGTCCAGATCAAAGCCCAATGGTGCTACCTCCTTCCCAAGTTCTGTTAGATGGGCTTCGATTGGCTCAAAACTACTGGATGAGGCCATCGAATCTTCTTCTATATTAATTAACCAAGATCACTTGTATTTAGAGACAATAGTCGCAACATTCAGTTTCCAATGGTCATAATGACTAACGGTCATATAATAGTCAAAACCCAACAGTCTCATTTTAATTATACTCATTTTATTAAATGAAAAAGTTTTGTTGAGTATGAAATAAAATAACACACAAAATTAGGAAACAAGATTTATTCAAAATTTCGGGTCGTTACAATCAGACTACTCGTACCCCAATAAATCAAGTGCACAATCCAGTTCCTAGAACACATGCCTAGGAATCAGAGGAATACCCCATGAGTAAACCCACCAACAATGTCAATATCTTTCCCCTAGAACAATGGGACTAGGAAATAGAGGAAATACCAATTAGAAAACCTCCTGATAATCACAAAAAATGGACGATAGACTTAATATAAACCTTCCACCTAAGTACCCAAGGTAATTCATGTGCTTATTTTGAAAAATCAATTTCACTATTTCAGAAGTACCCATTTCCTTTTTTATTTAAAAAAAACTAGGGAAAACCATTTATCTTTAAAAAATATTTTTCAATACACACAAACAGTCATACAAATTTGATAAATCAATTTATAAAGTAAGAGGAATCAAGCTAATTATCATAAGCTATATATAGAACCACCCACCTCCAAGATCGGGTTGCACACACTCACAACGGAATAAACCAAAAATAAAACCCAAAAACACTAGCAGAGACCCTAGAATCCAATCCTCATCACAAGATTGATCCAAATTAGAATACAAGGGGTCTATAGAAATGGAAAACATCACATACCTCAAGAATGAACATACATTGAACCAAAAATAACCAAGGAATGGACTTTGGAATGAGATCTCCCAAAGGATCTAGAAGAATACATGAAGAATCACCAACTTAGGCCACCAGATCTGATAACAGAACCCTAGGGAACTACCACAATCAATAGTAATGAAGAAGTGGAAAGATCACTTACCTGGAGAGACGCACTGAAACCGCAACAAATATTCAACGTCAAACATATTGATCTAGATGGAGAAGAGTCACCCAAAATCACTTGGGAGGAGCTCTAAGTCAATATCCAAGGTCCTGGAGAAAAGAACTAAAACCAAAATAGCCACTCACCTGTTTTAAAAAACTGTATGTGAGATGTTTCACAACATGTAATAGAATTACATGCTATAAAATCCACATTGTTCAAGTACGCTAAAAAATCCATCAAATAGAATTAAAAATATGTTATTTAAATAATTCACAACATGAAACCACTCTTCAAGACGTTTAAACTTTCACATCATGAATTCCATTTCACAGATCGTACCTAGAAATAGTTACACAGCATGTAACCCAGTTACATGGTGTGAAAACCTTTTGCATCCTGTAGAAAAAGCTAGTTAAAGTTAAAATTCCAAAAAATCTACGACTTCACCATTATAGGTATCCTATTAATTCTTTCATGGTCCTTTAAAGATCATGGAGAAAAGGATAAATATAACAAGGTCAAGAACATACCTAATAGATCAGTAAAGGGATGTTACATTCCTCATTTTAGATACACCATTCCATTATGGTGTTCCAGGAGGAGTAAGTTGCGAAATAATTCCACAATCTCTAATATGAGAAATGAATTCATGGCTCAAGTATTCACTATAATGATCCAATCATAGGACTTTAATACTTTTTCTTAGTTGATTCTATACTTCATTATGAAACTCTTTAAACTTTTACAAAGTTTTATACTTGTGTTTGATTAGATACACATACCCATATCGACTAAAGTCATTTGTAAAATTAACAAAGTATTTTTAACCACCATTTTCTTCTATACTCATTGGTCCATATACATCCCTATGTATAAAATAAAATATCCCACTATCCCTCTCACCATTTCTCCCAAAAGGTGATTTTTTCATTTTTCTTAATAAACAAGATTCACATGTATCAAAGTATTCATAATCAAATGAGTCTAACAATCCATATCTACAGAGTTTTTGAATGTGCTTCTTGTTTATGTGCCCAAGGAGACAATACCAAAGGTAGGTGGGATTATAATCAGCCTTGAAATTCTTATTCTGAATGTTATAAATAGGATTATCCATATCAATAATATATAAACCTTTCATTTTATTCCCAATTACATAAAACATTTCGTTCTTATATATAGAACAAATCTTGTTTTTAATAATTAATGAATAACCCATCTTGTACAAACAAGATGCAAAAATAAAATTCCTATTTATGGTGGGAACATAATAATAGTTTTTAAATTTTAGGATCAATCCACTTGGTAAAATTAGATCATAATCTTCAACCTCTAATGGATCAACTTTTTCTCTATTACTAACATAAAGATATACTTTACCCTTCATCAATCACCTCATATATCTGAGTCTATGTTTGTTAGAAAAAACACATGATGCACACCTGGTATCTAATACCCATGAGTCAGAGTTGTAGAAATTTATTTATAAAATATTCACATTTTGGTACAATGAATATTTCTCCTTAAGAATACTTCTCAATCCTAGATACCAATATTTAACTGTTTTATATGTCTTACCTATTAATGATCTCAATATGGTTTGTGTGAAGTACTCAATAATCCATAATAAAGATATATCAGTACGTGAGTATCATGTATTATATCTTTTTGTTAAGGGATTTAAATAAAATTTCTCCCACTAAAAATTATGACCTAACACATGATATCTATTTAGTGATCCAAGATACATTTTTTACTAAGTAATGAGTCTGCATGGGCGTTCATCTCAACACTTAGTTATTTAGGTATGTAATAATCCCAATAATAATAGTTGTGTCTCTTGGATATTTGAGAGGACAACCACTTATCCAAATCCATCACATGGATTCACTCAACTCTATTCCTCTAGTATCCTTCCCAAGGGTTTCCTATCTAATTGTAACCCAAAAAAAGTTCCCAAAAAAGATTAAAAAAAGTCAATCCAAGGAACTCAACATGGGTAGAAACTACCCAAGGATTTTTTAGTGTTATCAATCACTTTCTTACCTTATACAAGGAAATTCAAGGGAAACCTTCTTGGGCTTAAACTACCTAGTTTAATGATTGAGGTATTAATATATTTCGTTTTGGAAGGAATCTCACACTTAGTATTTGAAGGATTTTAGTCTCATAAATCTAATATACATCATATGCATATTAAAATAGTACATCATATGTAATCATTATTTTTCAAGTTTTATTTCCTTTTGTGTATGTATGATTCTAATAATTTAGTTTTGGAATCCCTATTTCAACCACCAAATTAATGCATTCACACCACATTAATGTGTAACCCTTTAAATATCCCACAATTTTTTGTTAATCACCCAAAAATAGAAGTAAAGTATACTCATATATTTTTAAATTCATCATATGAATAAGGTACATGAATTATTCAAGTAATGTCATATAGTTATATGAGATTGAAAAACTCTAGATGAGTAATCTTAGAGTGACAGATTGCCAACCCCATTCAATTTTCTGTTCAAGGAAAGACTATAGGAAAGTAGATGGTATGACCCCAATTCCCTCTAACTAAGGATACTTTACTCAAAATAGAATTCAATTCCTGAAAACTCTAACACCTAATATGCACAAAATATGCCCAATAATTATTCTCAAGCTCATTACTCTAATTGCAGACTCAGGTCAAGGCAGAAAAAAACTAAATTTTATGATATCAAATCAGGCATGATATGCAAGGCTCTATCCTAGTAGTAATTTATCATATAAATGGGCATAAAAAATAATTATATTTCATAAATAATGAACTAAACATGAATATCAAGGAAATATAATAAATAAATAAACAATTTATTTATTTTCCAAAAAATGAGACATTTATGAACTATTCATAAATAAATGATAATTATAAACATTTTATAAATTACCAAGAACATAAAAATTTTATATTCATTTCAATATGAACCCCTTCATATTTTATATCAAATAGAATTTATATGATATTTCATGAATTATAAACATTTTATAATTCAATATCTATTATATAAATATTTTTATATAATCAAAATATCATATATGTTGTAATTTATAAACACTATATAAATCACATTTTATTATTTCTAAATAAACCATTTATTTATATATCACAAATCATGCCATTTAATTTGTCAAAAGGTATATTAAATATTAACATTTAATATTTGGAAGATTTGTCTCATGATACCATTCAATGCATTGAGGGGATATATAATTCTAAGCCCCACTTATCACTAAATTTCCAAATTAATCCTCATATATCAAATAATATATTTAATTCATGAACAATATACCTTATCATTAAATATCCATATTGAGTAAAGAATACAAATTTATCAATATTTCCCAAGTTAATAAAATAAATTTCAAATTAAACATCGTATGTGAAAATGCTATATGGTTTCAGAAATATTAATTTCCATGAAACAAAGAACATGTATATTTAATATAAATTTAATGTCCAATGAAAAATTATCTCAATAAAGTGGTTGTCTCATGATAAAGTTAACAATCCCAAAATTAAACAAGAAATGAGAGGTAACAATCGATTAATCAAATATAGAATTTTTCAATAAAATAATTAATAAATAGTTTTCATTTTAAATACATAAAAGGATCATTATATACACTACATAAAATTTAATATGTGCATATTAACAAATATTTCTCAATGAAATGGAAATTGAGATGAAATCTCTTACCACTTGGTAACTTTCAAGTAAAATCCCCTTGGATGAATTAATTCAAATTTAAACATAAAATATCATTAAGTATGAGTGATTCATGATATAATATGTAAAATTGATACTTTATACACCAAATAAAATAAATTAGGTACATAACATTATAATATGCCTCAATGAAGGGAAATTGAGACAAAATCCATTACCTCGCACTTCCTTTAGTTTGAACATGTTTTAACCATTTTTACAATGATTTTAATTAGGTTATCAATTTATACCATAAACATATTCATATTTATAATATCATATATGATCATCTTATAACATTTTACTACTCATTTGTTAATAATATTTCATTATTTCCATTGATTTGTGTGTTAATTACCTTGTTTTCTTATGTGTGTTTTATCTTGAATGTTCTAGTTATTGTTCATAAGATATAAATACATCATATTCATAATTATTATAATGTTATAAATATTATATTTACTCATTATATACATTTTTAAAACCATTCTTCAAAATTGGTTGTAGAAAATGAATCACATTACTTCATAGAGACGGTTAGTCGAACGTACGCACGAGCGATGATATCATTTCTTAATGGGTGAAAGGGTAAGGAAGTGTGTGATATATTAATTTTATATAATAAATATCATTTAATATATATAAAATATATTCATTAAATTTATCATTATTACCCTCTATGTAAAGCGTATGTGAAAAATGAATCACAGTGCTTCACGAGGTGGGAGTCCACCGTACTCACGAGCGACATTGTCATATTTTAAATGGAATGAAATATAAGAAGGTATATGTGATATTATAATTAAATTAGTATAATAATAGAATAAATATTATATATATAAATAAAATGCATCATTATATACAATCATGAGATGTGTTGATGGAAAATTAGTTGCATTGGTTCGCGAGGTGGTAGTCCGTCGTACACACGATCGGTGATTTTGTTTTCCATTTGATGGAGGAGAAGATGGATAAATATTATTACATAAATATAATAACATTTAATAATATTATATATAATAGTTTTATTATATTTTAATTATTAATACATAATTTATGGTGAAAAAATAAGAAATAAAATGAAAGATCTTTGTTAAGATAATTACATTCTCTTAGAGAAACCTCCTTTGGATCTCCTCTTAAGAACCCTAGGGTTGGTATTTTGGGAATCCCCAAAGATATAGAATGTGTAAAATGATTTTTAGGATATATATTGGTATGTTTTGTTTGAGAAAAGGGCTACCTAGTTGTAAAGAGGTTAAGGGATGGAGTTCCCTTTTATAATTGGGGAGGACACACTTGGAATTTTGGAAAAAAAGTGATACTCATGTTTTTAACATGCCAAAAGGATCCAAAATGACTCATTATATAACCTTTGAAGATATAAGGTCTAAATATAACCATAAAATAGTATTTATAAAAGTTTTAGGTCATTTTAATCCTTATATTCTTTGTTTAACCCCTAATAAATCAATTTTCACTTTAACTGTTGTAATTAAGTTTTACTATTTTCACTATGAATTATGGTAAAAAATTATGTTGGAATTATTATATAATATAAATTATAATTATTAAAAATATATAATCCATTTTTTTCAAATTCAATTCATATAAGTGGTAGAATTTAATTTAAAATTAAACCAGTAGAGATGTCGAAAAACAGTTCTTCTAAAGGAAAACTTTCAAAAGTTTAAAAAGTTTTTATATCCAAATTCAACATGAAATTGATTAAAATAGAATAAATTTTTCAAATTATAATATAATTTTACTAATTTTAATTTAAAACTAATTTAAAATGTAATCTAACTTTATAAATAATTTAAATGAAAATGCAATTTTCTATAAAAATCAGTATTTTTTACTATTCGTCTAAAAATTAATTTTTTAGAAAATTCTCAAAAAATCACGTTAAGATAATTTTTGGCATGTTGATTTAAAATATTAACCTTATTTTTAAAATAAATCTCCTAAAATATGTAAAAATTAATTTTAAATTATGTGACCAAAGCGCGACTAAACCACCTTTTAGAAAAAATATAGTTTTTAAGAAAATATTTCTTTTTATTTCAAATGATTCTTATTTTATTTATAATAAATAGATAAACATTTAATTTATTTTATACATGTGTAATACATATAATTTTTATAATTTATTTTGTCCTTAATGACTAGGTTATAACATTCACATTTCAAGAATAATATTTTAATAAAGTGTCATGTTTTGTTTAAACTTGGTTTTGCGTATATCACAAGCTATCGAAGAAATTAAATTTATTCTAAAAGAAATATATTTTAAAGTATTAGTGTGTTATATTATTCCATCCTATAAAAATTTCACCCTGAAAATTTTGTGGATATTACCTTCTAAATAAAAGAGTGTAGTTCTTCTTTATAACATCCTCTTGTTCCCATGTTTCTTCTTTCATTTTGTGATTTCTCCAAAGTACTTTAACTAGTCAAGTCAACCTATTCCTCAGTACTATCTCTATAGTATAAATAATATAGATGGTATCTTCATTGTAAGATATATTAGGTTATAATTCTATATCTTTAGAGGTGATCACATGTGTTAGGTTTGGAATGTACTTCCTTAACAATGATATATAGAACGCATCATGTACTTTAGAGATGCTTGGTGGAATTTCCAATAGATAAGCCAAAAATATAATACTTTCTATAATTTCAAAGGTTTTTATATACCTAGGGATTAACTTTCACTTTTTACCAAAACTTATGACACCCTTCCATGGAGATACTTTTAAGAAAACATGATATCCCACTTGAAATTCAAAATCCTTCATCTGGTTATCAGCATAACTATTTTTCCTAATTTAAGATGCTTTAATGTGATCCTAAATAGAATTTAATTTTGTTGTTGTCTCTTCAACATATAATAGTCCTACAAGTTTCCTTTCACTAACTTCATCCCAAAATTTGGAGTACAACATCTCTTGCTATATAATGATTCATACAATGCCATTTGAATATTTTAATGGAAAATATTGTTATAGAAAAACTATACCAAAGGTAAATACCGATCCCAAATACCTGGAAAATAAATTTAGAATGACCTAAACATGTATTACATAATTTGAATAGTCTTTTTAGACTATCTACCAATTTTAGGATGGTAGGAGGTGCTCAAGTAAAGCTAAGTATCAAAAACCTTTTAAAGGATCTTTCAGAATTTTTATGTAAAATGCGGATCATAACTAGATAAAATCAAAATAGGTGCACCATGAAGTTTTAAAAATTCATTAATATATACCCTTTCAAGGTTATCTAGAGGTAAATATTCTCTTATAATGATTAAATGTGTATATTTAGTTAGGTGATCAACAATAACCCATATTTCATCATTCTTTTGAGGAGTCTTTGATAGTCCTATGAAAAAGTCTATAGTAATGTCATCTCACTTCCATATAGGAATAGGAGGAGGTCACATGACTCCCATAGGGAAATATATCTTGGACTTTATATATTTTAAAACTAAGCATCTTGATACATAATCGGTAATTTATGGCTTTATGTTATCCGACCAGAAATGTTCCTTCAATTCCTTATACAACATAGTGCTACTAGGGTTTATAGAGAAATTAGAGCTATGAGAATCAACTAAAAATTCCATTTTTAACTTAGGAATATATCAAACACACAATATCTTTCCAAATTTTAGTACACCATCTTCAAAAATGAATCATTATAACTTACCATCATTCACAGCTTTAATTTTCTTTTGAAAATTCTCATCATCAGATTGAGAACTTTTTATCTTCTACAATAAAGATTGTTTCAAAACCATTTGAAAAAGGATTGATGTATCCCCTTTCTTAATAATTCCCATATCCATTCTTATTATATACTTGAACATAATATCCCTCTCAATCCTTATTTGGGTCATAACTCCTTGATCCTTCCCACTTAACATATCCACTACCTTATTTGCCTTCCCCAAGTGGTAGTGTATTGAAAAATAAAAATCCTTGAGTATATTGAGACATATCTATTACCTCATGTTGAGATATTTCTATGAAAATATTTATTTTAGGCTCTTATAGTATGTATTTATCTCACATATTTCTCCATAGAGATAATATATATATATATATATATATATATATATATTTAAAGAAAATATTATGACTAGAAACTCAAGATCATGGGTTGAATAGTTATATTCATGCGTCTTCAACCGCCTTGATTAATATGCAATGACATTATCATTTTTCATAAGGACTCAACCTTTTCCTTTCTTCGATTCATCACTATATATCACAAACCCATCATTTCCTCATGGTAGATTCAAAATCATGGCATTGGAAAATCTCCTCTTAAATTCATCAAAACACTCTTCACATTACATTTTATATATAAAATCAACTCCTTTATGTGTAATCCTAGTTAACGGGTTATCCAATCAGGAAATATTTTGAACGAATCACCTATATAAACCTCCAAACCAATAAAACTATATACTTTAGTTATGTTCTTTGTTGTATTCCATTCACTGACTGTCATTTTCTTTATAGGATCAACAAATATTCCATCCTTGGAAATAATATAGACAAGAAAATAATATTCTTAAAGCCAGAAATCACACTTACAAAACTTCCCATATAACCATTTTCTTCTAAGTGTATTAAGAAGGATACATAAGTTATTTTCATGGTCCTATTGTCTCTTAGAATACACCAAGATATCATTAATGAATACCACAAAAAATTATTGATATATTATTTTAATACTCTATTCATTATATCTATAAAAATTAAGGGTGCATTAGTCAATCCAAATGGAATTACTATAAAATCTTAATGTCCATACCTCATTAATAATGATGTATTTGGAATTTCTACCTTCGTTACTCACAATTATTGGTACCTAGAACGAAGGTAATTCTTTGAAAAATATTTTGATCCGTGAAGTTGATCGAATAAGTCACCAATGCAAAGAAGAAGATACTTGTTCTTTATTACAATGACATTCATTTCTCTATAATAAATGCAAAACCACATGGATACATCTTTCGTCTTAATGAAGAGAACTAGGGCTCCCCATGGTGAAACACTAGTGGTCAATAAATCCCTTATCACACAAATAATCTAGTTATTTCTTCAAATCCACTAGTTACATAATGTCCATTCTATAGGGAGTATTTGATATTGGTCTTGCATTAGGGATTAAATCAATGGAGAAATGGGATTCTCTCTCTAGTAGATGTCCAGGTAATTCCCCAAGAAATACATAAAATGTATTACTATACAATAAGTACACATTCAATTCTCCATCCATAGATTATGTTTTCTCTTATTCCCCAGGAATCTCATTTGTAAGTGGTATTAGGGGTAGATCTATACATAGATTAGGTGATAAAATCTACGGTCTAAAAATAAGTAATTATACATCTTCACCAAGAATCACAATTTTATTCTTATTACAATAAAGTTTTTCATTATATTTTGAAATCCAGTCCATACCAAGGATTATATCAAAGTTAACCATAGGTATGATTATAAATTCCTTAAATAGTGAATTTTTCTGTGTTATAATGAGGAATTCCCGACACATACTTGTTGGAACAAGACTTTCACTCAAAGTTTTGATTGAAAACTCCCATCTTAAGGTGCTAGGGAAATATCTAATTTTCTTAGAAAATATGGAAGATATAAAAGAGTGTGAAGATCCATAATCAAATAAATCATTGGATAAATTTTAACCTATGATTAAGTAACCTCCCACCACATCATTGGTTACTTCCAACTTATCTATTGTGATCACAAAATCTTGATCTTATATCCTTATCCTCTACTGTGGAAGGTTACCTTGAATCTTGGGATATTGGTTGGAATAATTCACCATTTATTTATAGTTTAAGCATTGAATATAATTAATTTGTTTCTTCCCCTTACATTCATGAGTCAGATGACCCTTGTCACCATACTTGTAATAAACTCCCTTTCCCTTCAAGAATTTTATAGGATGATTCTTTTGAAAGTTTTTAAAAGATGGAAATTTCTTCCTTCTATTATTCTTCTTTGATGCTGTCTCTTTTTCTTTGTGATTATTCTACCTCTTATGTTCTTGATATAACTTGAACATATAGGATCTATAAAATACATTCTTTATTTTTATGTCACACAAAAATATTTCATTATATGATGAAAAAGTTTGATAGACCAATCTTCTTCAGAGACTTGGCATATGGCCTTCAAATAAGTGGCCAATCTTACATTTTGTGTTGCGTATATAATCCATAGCATACCAAACTAGTCTTGTAAAGGTAACTTCATGATACACAACACTTTTTTATTCCTTTTTATTTTATCTAAAGAAGTTTATCTCCATTCTTGTTTGTTTCTCATGAGGGAGATATTTTTAAAATAAAGTATCCTTAAAATATCTCTATTACCTCTATTTTATTTATTCTTCCTCCATATTATTTTGGAGTAATGACCACCATTGATCATCATCTCCCTTGATATAGTGTACTACAAGTATAATATTTTCCTTTTCATTGCATCCCAAAGCGAGAAATATCTTTTCAAGGGACATAATCCATCGCCCATTTACCACTGGATTATTATCCCCACTAAATGATGGGGTATTCTATTTCATGAAGCAATCCAACATAGAAGAATCATGCTATTTAACAAGAGGTTTCCCTATTCGGGTAATGTTATTTGTCATAACCCGATTAAGCTTCCCTAATATAGGCATGATCTGTTCAGTTCCAATACCATTTGTATTGGCTTGCTTAGGGAAATCTATACATTGTAAACAAGTATTGATACCATTATTTATTCTATTTTCCATTACTAAACAATTATTTATATTGAATTAGATCATAAAATTAGGAATTCTAATTATAATGCATAATTTTAAATCAGGTGTCGCACTTAACATAAATAAAAAATTAATGTATTTTTAATCATACAATATTAAATTTGGTATCTTTGGGTATATCTTTATTTTCAAATCCTTTATAATGGGTTGTCAAGAAAATGTGAATTATCCTAAGAATACCCCTAGGATTGTCAAACCAGGTGTGTATTAAGTCCCATTTTCATGTACCAGGTAATGCTTGAGTCACGCTCAATGTTCCTTTTTTAGAGTTATTACCCCTAGCTACATTTGTGCCAGAACCACGTCCACTTTTAGTATCCATAAAGGGATGTATTTCTCAGAAAAACCACATAATATCTACCTTACCAAAACTTTAGGATGCTATTTTATACTTTCCCTCAAATTCTATCATAGGGTTATGTTCCCTAATCTATGTTTTCCTTAATATAGTTCCCAAAGTTTCTACTAAACTTGATATGATACCAACTATAACAACACCAAATATAATAACTCAAAGTTAGTGGGTTATTTCATTACATTTACATAAAATTTATGGGATCACATCATCAAGGATTGATCAGTTTCATAGTTTTTGATAAAAAAATACATATATAATAACAATTTTATATTGGTAATAAAAATAAAAATCATAGTAATGGAAAACATTTAATATCCTTGAACTAATTTAACAAATTCATCTTCATATCCTGGTGAAATGAAACTAAATAAGGGTGGTCTCAAATTCCTAGTAAGGTTTACATACAGTGAAATCTATCATGAATTAATAAGGTATAATCAATATGGAAAGGTTAATAACTAATCACATATTCCATTTAGTCAATAACTTGAGAATAAAATGAATTAATAGATAATATCAATGAAAAAATATGATGTATAATAATAATAACTAAATTCTCAATGAATGGAATTATTAATTATTGGACATCATGATCCCAAGAATCATTATACCTCTACTGTCAAGAGCTTTCACAAGATAGTTTTAAACTATGGGTAGAAACACATTTAATGCCAACTTACTGATTTGTCTTATGATACCTATATATTCATCAAGGGGATATATAATTTTTGGCCCCAACCATAATTTAATGTCCGAATTAGTCCTTATATATCAAATACTTGATTTAATTCATGAACAATATTCCTTATCATCAAATATCTTTATTGAGTAAAGAATACAAATTTATCAATATTTACCCAGTTAATCAAATAACTTTCAAAGTAAACACCATATATATAAATGGTATAAAGTTGAATCAATAATAATATCTATGAAACAAATAATATATATATTTAAGAGAAATTTAATTTCCAATGCAAAATGATCACAAAAAAGTGGTTGTCTCAAGAGAAATCTAACAATCAGAAAAATAAATAAGAAATGAGAGGTGAACATTGGTTCATTATGAATTTAGGGTTTTTTTAATAAAATAATTAATAAATAGGTATTCATATTATATAAATCAATGAGTAAGTATATACACCACATAAAAGTGAATAGGTGCATATTAACAAATACGTCTTAATGAAATGGAAATTGATACGAAATCCATTACCACTTGGTAACATTCAATTAAAATCCCATTGGATAAAATAATTCAAATTGAAACTTAAAATACCATGAATTATTGATATAATATATAAAAGGGCTAGTATATACACCATATAAAATAAACTAGGACATAACATTATAATATGCCTTAATAAAGGGAAATTGAGACAAAGTCCCTTACCTCACGCTTCTATTTGGTTAAAACTGCTTTAACCACCTGTATAATGGTTTTAATAATATTATTAATTTATAAAATAACCATATTAATATTTATAATATCATATATTATCCTCTTATAACATTTTACCACTCGTTTGTTAATAATATTTCATTATTTTCATTATTTCGGGTGTCAATTGCCTTGTTTTTTCATGTGTTTTGTCATGAAAGTTACATTAATTATATATAGGATATAGATTAATAATATATAGAATTATAATAAAGATATAAATATCATATTTAATCATTATATGAATTTTTAAAACCATTATTTAAAACTAGACATAGAAAAATAATCATACCGTTTCGTGGAGACGGTAAGCCGTACGTACCCACGAGCAACAATATCATTTCTTAATGGATGAAAGAGTAAGGAAATGGGTGATATATTAATTTTAAATAATCAATATAATTTCATATATATAACATATATTTATTAAATTTCTCCTTATTACCTTCCATGTAAAGTGTTTGTAAAAAATGAATCAAATCGCTTCGTGAGGTGGTAGTCTGTCGTACACACGAGCGACGTTGTCATATTTTAAACAACATAGAAAGTAAGAAGGTATATGTGATATTATAATTTTTAATATATAAAAATATCATAAATATTATATATATACATTAAATTCACCTATATTGACCAGGACTTTAAACCCGCTACATAAGAACACTGAAATGAGGAGTGGTGATTACAAGGACAAGAACTTATGAAAGAAAAATTCAATAGCCTATGAAAAAAATACCATAAAACAATGAAACAAAAAAGAAACTAACAACTAGTGTAACCTTTCAAGTAAGAATAGGGAATGAATTTTTTATAACAGGAGAAGACTCACCTTAAATCTCTAGGTGATTATTCTTTCAAAAATGTGATCCAAAACTGATCATGGGGTACTTATAGATCACCAATAAAGTCCCTCTAGTCATCTTTGATTTGAAGGAAAATTAGAGAATAAGACATAGTATGGTAACCTTGAATTTTAAAATATAAATTCAAGAATCATGTGGTGATTCTATAGGGTGTTTTCACTTTTAAATATCTATTAACTCTTATAGTTCTCATTTAAATCAGGAATGATAATTATCATCACACCATAACATCTAAAGTTCCTAAAATAATGGATTAAATTTTCTACGGTGAAGGAATTTTTATTTATGTTTCAAAATCACAATATTTAAGGTTTTATGATTAAAAATTTCATTTTAAATCCTAAAATATGAGTTTATAAAAAGTATAAAAAATTATAATTTTATAAAGGGAACTATCCTTAGGTAGGGGAGAATGACTCTTATGAATAAAAATTAAGTAAAGGGAAAAGACTCTTATACATGAGGGAAACAACTCTTATGTTTCACACATGACTTATATGTTTTTATAATTTGAAAAAATCCTCAAATTAATCTTCATTTTCAAGGGGGAGATAAAAATCTAAGGGTCATTCCAGTCTTAGTTGAAAATTCAAACTAAATCTCAAAATGTATGTTAAACTCAAAAATTGTAGATTTACATCTGAAGTAGAAGAACCTATTTCAAAACTATACAATCAACTATCCTAGCTATAAATATCAGATTATAATGATATTAACCTCCCCCAATCTCCAAGAATTATAGGATACATCCCCAAACTCTCCTTAACATATAAGAAATAACAAAGGCAAGGGTTTAGAAAATTACAGTCCCTCACATTAGATAGCTTTCGAATGATTCTCATCCTTAAGAATAAAAACCAAACTCAATATGGAACAATATAGGTAATTAAATAATCACACCATGTGATAAATATCCAAAAAGTATCTCACTATAGATAGAGTACAACTAACGCATCACCAGGGAGGGTAGAAAAAACATCATCAATTATTCTATCAAATAATCCAAAGTCATACACACCATCTCAAAAAATAGTTTATTAAACAATTCAGGATATTGAGGGTGTATATATGAATCATGTTCCCACATTCATTCCTCTAACCCTCCATATCTCCATAAAATGAAAACCAAGGGGATGATGTGCATGTGAAACACCTTCTCTTGATGGTCCTAAATCTCAACCATCCATTCCATGAACTTTGTGTTATCTTTTATATACAACTATCCTCAATCAATGACATAATAGTAATTGTGAAATTATCTATGAAGTTGTGACATATGTAAAACATCATCAACCTGATATATCTATAGAGGAAGCGCTAGCAGATACACCACCTCACTGATATGCCCCAATACCCTAAAAGGTCCATTAAAATGGGGAGAAATCGTACTTCATTGACCAATTATTTTCTACCCATGATGGGGAGAAACTATAAGAAACACATGATCCCTGATCAAAAAATCTATAGGCCTCATCATCTAATCAACATAAAACTTCTCAGAGCCTTACATCACCTTCATCCTCTCTTGAATCATCTGGATCTTCTTGGTCATTCTCTGTACTAGATCTGGTCCAAGTACTACTAACTCTCCAAACCCAATCTAGAACAATAGAGATATGAAAGGCATCCCATATGATGACTCAAATGGAGCCATTCAAATGGAATATTTATAGTGATTATTATAATAAAACTCAACCAAAGGGATATTCTTCACCCATGATCCACCAAAATCTAAGATGCATGTATGCAACATATCCACCAATGTTTTAATGGTTATACCTATATAACCATCTATTAAAGGATGGAAGGCTATTATAAGGTGTAGCTGATAGACAAAATCACCCTAAACACATCCCAAGGCTTTTGAGGTAAAATTAGGATACCAATAAGAGATGAAGTTTCTTGACACCCTATGAATTCTCACTATCTCATCAACATATCATCTCACCAGAACATCCATAACACTCAAAACCTTGACCATTAGGTGTTGGAAACAAGGTGATCTATGCTGAAGAGATGGTATTCTATTTTTTTTCAATCATATTATGGTATGTTCATATTATTTTATACTCAAGTAAGTTTATGGTTATGAAGAATAATTACAATTGTGACCATGAATAATATAGGAGAAGATGGCATCATTTCCTAGTTTTAACCCATATTTTTGGTCTTAAGATCCATAGGAAAGGAATTAAAATCACATAAATGATAAAGGTTCATGAAATATCACAAGATTATATATTATTCCTGCTTTGGTGGTATCTACCCTTGTACCCCCTCTGGCCTCCAGGCCCTCCTCTCCCTTCCAGGTCGGTCATGTGGGTTGGGATATAGGGTTCTTTGGGTTGTGTGGTGCGATGGGGAGGGTGTCTCAGGCAGCTCGGCCAGTGAAGGTGTTGGGTGTAATGTTTTATATGGTTCCTGTTATTCATGTGGCATTGTGGTTCTCTTTGGTGTTTTGGTGTTGGTTGATTCTTGGTGGTGCCGGTGGCGTGATGTGGATGTCTGCATCAAGGGTTATTTGGGAGGCCTACTGGTTTTGCGTTTCACGCTGGTTTGGTGGGTTCTGGCGGTTAACGTCGCTGACACTATGCTGGTTTGGGGATGAGGCAATTGGAACTTCAGTGATTGCTGGCCATAGAGGTTCTCTGTCCAGCTTCTACTGTCGGTCACCTCAGTGGTATGCCGAATCCTTCAACAAAAATGTGATTTCCCTGCAGTGACATTTCTAGTTTTCTCGATGAGGACGAACCTATAGTTCTCACCGGTGATGATGATGTGATGTGCTATGATGGTGGTGATGGAAGTGAACCAATGTTGGTAGTGACAGTGTTAGGTCAGCAATGCGATCATGGAAACTAGGTGACGTGGATGGCTCGGTATGAGGGTCATTTGAAATTCAAAATTTGAAAAATTTACAACAGGAGCAGTTTCTGGTTCGTGCGTGACGCTAGCTGGATAGTTTGTGGGAGGCACGGTGATTGCAGTGCTGTTTGAAAATTTTGAATTTTGAAATATTTATGGTGAAATTTTCTTTTTGAAGGTCATGTATGATGATGTGTCAATGTTTTTGTATGGTTCCCACTATTCCTCAAAGTGGATTTTTTAATAAAATAAAAAATGAATTTGGTGGTGGTGAAAATGATGGGAGGCTCTTGCGTATTCTTGAAATCTCACGACCACATAAGTGAAGTTCATGTTCATGAACAGATCATGTGATTTCATGTGTCCAAATGGGTCAGAAAATAATATAATCTCATAAGGATCAGGTGACATGGTCATATGAAGTGAATGAAGGGTGAGATACACTATAAATGATGGTGTTATTAGGTAATTTTATATATTACTTTCATGATAGAGATATAGGGTTTGAATCTTGCACCGGGTGTTTGGTGGTGGAGGTTATGCACCCGACATCTCATGAAAGGTGTTTTGGATCTAGTGAAGTGAACTTACCTAAGGTGGTGGAATGAATGGATGAATCCATTTTGGCTGATAATTCGGTGGATATTATTGTTCTTCTCACCATTCTATGATTTTAACTATCACAAATAGTCTTAAAATATTTAATATTTTTTATTAAGTTATGTAAAACTAGCTTGATTTCATCATGATTTAACACTTGGAAGAGTCCTTCTTGAAGTCATATTAGACTCCATGAATAAAGAATATGACACAACAAATAGCACCATGCCACAAAAACGTATTATGGAATAGTTCTAAGAATCTTTCCATAGAAAGCTGCTTACCCTTATGTATGATTTGAAAATTACACCTTACCCTTACGTAAGTATAGAAAGTTTAGTTAGACCCTTATGTAGTATTTAGGATTTGTGGTATACCTTTACACGAGCAAGGACCTACCCCTATGGAAGCTTTATAAATCTTACATTACCCTTACAAAACTATCAGACTACCCTAATGCCACAACCTATCCTGGTCAAACTTCTTCACTAAGAATTACATTGAAATTTCTAGAGGCCATGCCATAGTCAAAGTCTAGGAAGATCCTAAGGCTCTTTGCATCATATGCATTTCATGTTGTTGGGTCAATTGATTGAAAATTATCTTTTTTGATTTTCTAAATAGCTTCTTTATGGAAGAAGTAACCAGAAAACCTTACACCATACCCAAAAAACCTTACACCTTATGTGGGATCCTAATTCAAAGAGTCAAAAAATGAAGATTCAAAATTCAAAAAGACCACAGAAACCGAGGAGACCTCGATCCATGAGAACCCACAGTAGCCTAAGTTGCATCATGTTGCCCACTATCATCATGAAACCCTACCATCAACAGTGACATTCTATCACCATCATCGCCGATACCGATCAATAGTCTTGACAGTTTCCAGAGAAGCTGACCACCGGTGACCATCATCACTTCCATTATACACAAAAACATTCACCACATACAATGAGAACCATGAGTCAAAACTGTTCCACAATGTCATCACTGACCATCCCCACCGTTGTCATCCCTGACTTGTTTCCACACCATATCATTAGAGAAAACCATGTGTTAGAGCCCATCATCACCACCACAAATAGAACACCAAAGAAACAGAGAAAAACCATTAATTTTAGAACATACCTTCCTTTAGGACCGCCATCACACCAAGCTAGAAAATGAAGACCACACCTCCTGGAAATCGTTGGTCACTCGAGCACCACATCCCAAATCTCTGGGGAACCACCACTCCAAAATAACCTAGGTAGAAGATATAGGGCACAAAAATAGGGCAAAGACAAGTGGCTTAAGGTCTCCACAGAGGGTTGATACCTTCTCTTAGAAGAATCCTAGTGAAACTGAAACCAACAGCAAAAAAACGAGAGGAAAACCCAGATCAGCTGAAAAGGAATAGCCAAGGAGGAAACAAACATAATGCTGAAAAAGAGAGACCTGAGGCTGCTGCCATTCCCCCTCCAACACCATCCCAATATGGCCCAAAACCCACATCAAGCCTGATCAAGTTGGGGTCAAGATCGAGGGGTCTACCAACAAGAGAAGAGGAGGAGGAAGACCCAGGATGCCACCACCAATGGCGACCCAAGCTGTCAGAGGCACCTACACCCAGACCCAATATGGAGGTCCAAAGCACAAGGGATAAGCGGAAAGGGGGGTGGTGAGAGACGAACAGAATCCGTATGAGTAGAAGATACAAAAAAGAAGGGGGAAAGAAAAGAACATACTGGGAAGAGAGAAAGGATCCTAGAAAGGTGAGGAGTGTCATCACCACTGAATGGAGACACAAAACCCTAGAAGAAAGGGGAAGGCGGGGAGGATGTGAGAGCGCAATGAGTGCCAAGTGAGTGGGAAGACATCCTCCACAATTACAACTTGTTGTTGGGTCAATTCATTGAATGTTTTCAATGAATTAATATAAATCCATTAAAATATTTATAATGGTTTTTAACAGATAATAAAACCATTTGGGATAAATAAATATGTATTATATATATATATTATTGAATTTATATTTAATATATACAAAAAAATACCTTCACCACATGAATGTATTAAATATACACTTATATATATATAATATATATATATATATACTTTAGTGCATATAAAACACATATTTCATACCACTAGGAATCTACTATCACAATTCCACATCACACAACCAGACCTCACATGAACCAATCTTTAACATATGCTAATAACCACCATAATTTCTATAAAACTAACCCCTTTCCACAAAACTAGTATTTCCATGACCACCACAACAAAAGTAAAATCATCCCATACCAAAACCAAGTCCTTTACAGAAAAAACAACCTTCTATAATACCAAAATAAATCAACAACAAGCACTTAAAGCAAACAATTTTCTATTCATTTTTCCATGAAAATTATCAGTTTCCAATATGGATATTGCCATCATTTTGTAGGTTTTCCAAACAACCAATTTGTTACCATATTTAAATGATTATCCATTTATGAGAGGTGATTACAACATTTAATCACAATAGTAAGTTCATAAATCACAACAACAAAATAAAACACACACCAGTAGATTTAAATGCAAAATAACACATTTAAACACAAAATGACATCTATCATTTGAAAAATGAAATAACATAGAATATTATAATAATCATATGATACACTCCTTACCTTCATTTTAATTATCCCAGTTATTATAATAACATTGAATCCTGTAACCCAAATATAGTGGTTAATTTCCTTATATTAGAATAAGATACAAGGGATCACATCGATAGGGATCAACCTATTTTGTAGTCTTAGAGAACCAAACACATACATGATACCCATTTTACATTGGGAATAAAAATAAAAATCATAGTAATGGGAAAAAATAGACATCCTTGAAATCATTCAATGAATTAATCTTCATATCTCAGGGAAAAGAAACAAAATAAGGGTGTTCTCAAATTCTTAGTAAGGTTTACATATAATGGAAGCTATCAAGAATCAATGAGGCATAATCAATATGGAAATGTAAATAACTGAGTACAAATTACATTTAATAAATAATTAGTGAATTAAATTCATCCAGAGATAATATCAATGAAAAAAATATTATGGGTAATAATAATAACTGAATTATCAATGAATGAAATGCTTAATTATTGTACGTCATGATTTCAGGCATCATGATACCTATACTATCAAGACCTTTTACAAGACAGTTTAAAATTATAGGTCGAAACCCATTTAGTACTACCTTACTAATTTGTCTCATGAGACCCATCGATGCATCAAGTGGCTATATAATTATGGGCCCCCACCTGTCACTTCATGTATAAATAAAACCTTATATATTAAATAATATATTTTATTCATGAACAATATACCTTGTCATCAAATATCCATATTGAGTAAAGAATACACATTTATCAATATTTTCCTAGTTAATAAAATAAATTTCAAAGTAAAAATTGTATGTAAAAATAGAATATGGTTTATGTAATAATCATATCCATGAAACAAAGAATATGGATATTTAATATAAATTTAATGTCTAATAAAAAATGATCACAATAAAGTTATTATCTCAAGAGAAAGTTAACAATCACAAAATTAAACAAGAAATAAGAGGTGACCATCAATTCATCAAGAATATAGGATTTTTCAATAAAATAATGAATAAATAGTTATTCATCTTAAATACATAAAAGGGTAATTATATAAACCACATAAAAGTGAATGGGTGCATATTAATAAATATGTCTCAATGAAATGAAAATTGAGATGAAATCCTTTACCACTTGGTAACTTTCAAGTAAAATTACATTGTATGAAGTAATACAAATTGAAACATAAAATAACATTAATTATGAATGGTTAATGATATAATATGTAAAAGGGATAGTTTATAAACCATATAAAATAAATTAGGTGCATAAAATTATAATATGCTTCAATGAAGGGAAATTGTGACAAAATCCATTACCTCACGCTTCCTTTTGGTTGAACATGTTTTAACCTTTTTTATAATGATTTTAAGAATGTTATTAATTTATAAAATAACCATATTCATATTTATAATATCATATATTATCCTATTATAACATTTTACCACTCATTTGTTAATAATATTTCATTATTTTCATTGTTTTGGGTGTTAATTGCATTGTTTTATCATGCGTGGTTTGTCATGAAAGTTACAGTTATTATGAATAGAATATAAATAAATCATATTCATAATTATAATAATGTTATAAACATAATATTTAATCATTATATACATTTTTAAAACCATTCTTAAAAATTGGTCATAGAAAATGAATCGCATCGCTTCATGGAGATGGTAAATCGTACGTACACACGAGTGACGATATCATTTCTTAATGGATGAAAGGGTAAGTAAGTGGGTGACATATTAATTTTATAGAATAAATATAATGTCATATATATCACATATATTCATTAAATTTATCCTTATTACCTTCAATGTAAAGCGTATGTTAAAAATGAATTACATCGCTTCATGAGATGATAGTCTGCCGTACACATGAGTGACGTTATAATATTTTAAATGGAATGGGATGTAAGAAGGTATATGTGATATTATAATTAAATAAGTATAATAATATAATAAATTCTATATATATACATAAAATCCATCATTATTTACAATCATTATATGTGTTTATGGAAAACGAGTTACATTGGTTCGTGAGGTGGTAGTCCACCGTACACATGATCGATGATTTCGTTTTCCATTTGATGGAGGAGAATATGGATAAATATTATGCCATAAATATAATAAAATATAATTATATGGGAGATAATATTATTATTATAATATAAGTGTTAATACATAATTGATGGTGTAAAAATAATAAAAAAATGAAAGATCTTTGTTAAGACAATTACATTCTCTTCAGAAACCTCCTTTGGATATCCTCTTAAGGACCCTAGGGTTGATATTTTGGGAATCCCAGTAGATATAAAATGTGGATAATGATTTTGGGGAGATATTTTAGTATGTATTTGTTGATTAAAATAGCTCTAGAATTTTTAATAAGTTAAGGGAGGGAGTTCCCTTTTATAATTGAGGAGGAGGACACACTTGGAATTTTTGTAAAAAAAGTGATACCCACTTTTTTCACATGAAAAAAGGCTCCAAAATTAATCATTATATAAAATATTAAGAGATAAGGTCTAAATATAACAATAAAATAGTACTTATACAAGTTTTAGGTCATTTTTAATCTTTACATTCTTATTTTAACCCCCAGTAAATCCATTTTCAGCTTAACTGTAGTAATTAATTTTTAATGTTTTTACTATTTATTATGGTAAAAAATTAAGTTGAAATTGTTATATAATATAAATTATTATTATTCCAAATATTTAATCCATTTTTATTAATTCAATTCACATAATTTTTAGAATTAAATTTAAAATTAAACCCATAGACGTGTTGAAAAAATATTTTTTCCAAAACAAAACTTTCAGAAGTTCAAAATTTTTTTATATCAGAATTCATTATGAAATTGATTCCAATGGACCAAATTAGTTAAATTATAATATAATTGTACTAATTTAAATTTAAAAACAATTTAAAATTTATTTTAACTTTATAAAAAATTTAAACGAAATGATAGTTTTCAATACAAAATAGTATTTTTTTAATATTCATCAAAAAATCAATCTTTTCAGAAAATTTTCAAAACATCACTCTAAAGTGATTTTGGAATGTTGATTTAAAAAATTAAGTTTATTTTTTAAAATAAATTTTCTAAATTTTTTAAATATCTATATTAAATTATTTTCACAAAGCGTGACTAAACCGCCTTTTAGAAAAAATAAAGTTTTTCAGAAAAAATTTCCTTTTTATTTCAAATGATTATTATTTTATTTATAATCTATATATAACCATTGAATTTATTTTATAAATGTTTAATAAATATAATTTTTATAATTTAGTTAGTCATTTACACCTATGTTATAATAGTCGTGTTTAAATAACAATATTTTAATAGAGTATCATGTTTCATTTAAACTTGGTGTTATGTATATTACAAGCTATCGAAGAAATTAAATTTTTTCTAAAAGGAATATATTGTAAAGTCCCGAGATGTTATATTCTTACCTCCTATAAAAATTTCACCCTCAAAATTTTGTGGATGTTACCTTTTAAATAAAATAGGGTAGTTCTTCTTTATAACAACCTCTGGTTCCCATGTTGCTTTATCCATTTTGTGATTTTTACAAAGTACCTTAACCAATAGAGTCATCTGATTCTTCAGTAATAGCTCTCTAGTATCAAGAATCTAGATGGTATATTCAAAGTAATATATATTATGTTCCAATTATATATCTTTATAGGTGATCACATGTGTTAGTTATGAAACGTACTTCCTTAACAATGATATATATAACACATCATGTACTTTAGAGATGCTTGGTGTCATTTAAAATCTATAAGACAAAAATCCAATACTTTATAGAATTAAAAGGTCTGATGTACCTGGGGATTAAATTTCCCTTTTTACCAAACTTATGGAACCCTTCTATAGATATAATTTTAAGAAAACATGATCTCTCACTTGAAATTAAAAATCCTTCCTCCAGTTATTGGCATAACTCTTTTTCCTAATTTAAGATGCTTTAATGTGAGACTAAATAAAATTTAATTTTTTTGTATCTTTAACAAGTTCTAGGCCTACAAGTTTCCTTTCACTAACTTCATCCAAAAAAGTTGTATTACAACATCTCTTTCCAAATAATTCTTCATACAACTCCATTTGAATATTTGAATGGAAAATATTGTTATAGGAAAACTATAACAAAGGAAAATACTGATCCCATATACCTAGAAAATCAAGTGAGATTGACCTCAATATATAATACATTTTTTTAATATTATTTCAAAATATCCATCAATTCAAGGATGGTAGGTGGTGCTCAAGTGAATCTTATTATCAAGATCCTTCTGAAGGCTTTTAAAGAATTTTTATGTAAAACGAGGATCATGACCAGACAAAATCGAAATAGGTGCACCACTAGGTCTTAAAACTTAATTAATATAGAGCCTTGGGAGGTTATCAAGAGTTTAAATATTATCTTATACTATGTAAATGTGTACATTTGGTTATGTGATCAACAATAACCCACATTGCATCATTATTTCTAGGTGTATTTGGTAGTCCTATGACATAGTCCATAGTAATGTCATCTCATTTCCATATAAGAATAGGAAGAGGTTTCATGAATCCCCTAGGGTACTCTCTCTCAGACTTCACCTATTTTAAAACTAAGTATCTTGGTAAATAATCATCAATTTACTAATTCATGTTATCCCACCAGAAATGTTCCTTCAAATCCTTATACATCCTGGTGCTACCAGGGTTTATAGAGAAATTTGAGCTATGAGGATTATCCAAAAATTCCATTTTCATCTTAGGTATATATGGAACACATGATCTCTTTACAAATTTTTGGATTCCATATTCAAAAATGAATCCTTCCAATTTCCCATTATTCACAGCTTTAATTTTCTTATAGAAATTATTATCATCAGATTGAGAACTTTTTATCTTCTTCAATAAAGATGGTTTCACAAGAATCTTAAAAATAAGTGATGTCTCCCCTTATTATATAATCACCATATCTATCCTTACTATATCCATGAACATAGGATCCCTCTCAATCCTCATTTGGGTCAGAACTCCATGATCCTTCATGATTAACACATCCACTTCCTTATTTTCCTTCCCCGGGTGGTAGTGTATTGAAAAATAAAAATCCTTGAGTAGATTGAGCCATCTCCTTTGCCTTATATTGATCTCTTTCTATGAAAAAATATATTTTAGGATCTTATGGTGTATGTATATCCCACATATTTCTCCATAGAGATAATTTCTACATATATTTAAAGAAAATATTATAGCTAGCAACTCAGGATCATGGGTTGGATAGTTCTGTTCATGAGTCTTCAATGACCTTGATGAATATACAGTGAAATTATCATTTTTCATAAGGACACAACCTAGTCATTTATTTTATATATCACTATATATCACAAACCCATTATTTCCTGATGGTAGATTCAAAATCAGGGAATTGGAAAATCTCCTCTTAAATTCATTTAAAAATCATTCACATTCCATTATCTATATAAACTTAACCCCTTTATGTGTAATCCTAGTTAAAAAGTTATCCAGTCAGAAAAAATTCTGAAAGAATCACTTATAGTAACCTTCCAAACCAATGTAACTACATACTTCAGTTATGTTGGTTGTTATAGTGAATTCTTTGACTATCTTTTTCTTTTTAGGATCAATTAAGATTCCATCCTTGGAGATAATATCTCTAAGAAAATAAACTTCTTAAAGGTAGAAATCACACTTACTAAACTTCCCATATAACTCTATTCTTCTAAGAGTCTCAATAATGACCTGTAAGTGATTCTCATGGTCCTCATGGATCTTATAATATCCTAAGATATCATCAATGAATGCCACAACAAAATTATTGATATATTCTTTGAATACTCTATTCACTAGATCCATTAAAATATAAGGTTTATTAGTTAATCCAAATAGAATTACTATAAAATCATAATGTTAATTCCACATTCAGAATGATGTATTTGGAATTAATACCTTCTTTACTCACAATTAATGATACCTAGAATTATGGTCATTCTTTGAAAAATATTTTTATCTATAAATTTGATTAAATAAGTCATCAATGCAAGGCAGAAGATACTTTTTATTTATTATAATAACATTAATTTCTCTATATCCAATGCACACCCTCATGGATATATCTTTCTTATTAATGAAGAGAATTGGGCTCCCCATGGTGAAACACTAGGGTGAATAAATAACTTATCACACAAATAATCTAGTTGTTTGTTCAAATCCACTAGTTACATAGTGTCCATTATATAGGGAGTCTTTAATATTGGTCTTACATCAAGGATTAAATCTATAAAGAAATCAACTTCTCCCTCTAGTGGATATCTAGGTAATTCCTCAAGAAATACATCCATGTATTTCTATATAATAGGTACATCTTAAATTTTAATATTTACTTATATATATATCCATAGATTATGTTTTCTATTCTTCCCCAAAAATATCATTCAGAAGTGCTACTAGTGGTGGATCTAGACATGGTTCAAGTGATGAAGTATCCACTCTAAAGATAAGGAATTCTATATCTTCATCATGAATCATAATTTGATTCTCCTTACAATAATTTTTTTTCATATTATTTTGAAATCCAGTCCATAACAAGGATTATATCTAAGTTAAGAATAGGAATGATTATAAAATCCACTAATAGATAATATTTATGTGTCATAATGGGGACTTCCTAACACATCCTTGTTGTAGTGAGACTTTCACTCAGAGTTTTGACTTACAACTACCATCTTAAGGTTCTAGGGAAATATATAATTTTATTAGTAAACATAGAAGATATAAAAGAGTGTTAAGATCAAGAATCAAATAAAGCATTGGTTAAGTTTGAATCTATTATTAAATAACCTAAAACCACATCATTGTGTAATTCCACCTTAGCTATTGTGATCGTATAAGATTTTCCTTCTCCCCTTGGCCTATTTTGTCGTAGGTTCCCTTAAATATTGGGACATTGGATTGAATAATTACCCATTTCATTATAGTTGAAGCATTATAAATTATTGATTTGTTTCTTCCCCTTGAATTCATGATCTAGATGACCCTTATCACCATACTTATAATAAACTCCCATGCCCTTCAAGAATTTTATAGGATGATTATTTCTAGGGATTTAAGAAGATGGAAATTGTTTCATTCCCTTATTCTTCTTTGATTAAGTCCCTTTTTATTGGTGCTTAGTCAAACTCTTATTTTATTGATTTCCCTTGAACATGTAAGATCTAGAAAATTCATTCTCTGTTTTTATGTCATGTAAAACTATTTCATCATATGATGAAATTTTTTGAGAGAACAATTCCCTTCAGATACTTGGATTAAGAACTTAAAAGAAATGGTCAATATTTTATTCTGTGTTATGTATATAATCCATAACATACCAAACCAGTCTTGTAAAGGTATCCTTATACTCCTCAACACTTTATTCTTCCTTTTGTTGAAGCTGAGGAACTTTATCTTCATTCTAGTTGATTTCTCACAAGGGATATATTTTTAAAATAATTTAACCTTAAAAGATCTCCATTACATCTATTTTATTTATTATTCCTCCCTAGTATTCTAGATCAATGGCCACCATTGATCATCATCTCCCTTGAGAAAATATACTTTCAGTATAACCTTTTATTTTTCATTACATCCCAAAGTGAGAAATATATTTTCAAGGGACTTAATCCATTGCACATATTCCATTGGATTATTAGTCCCACTAAATGGTGGGGGATTCTTTAGCATGAATAAATCAAACATAGAAGAATAATTCTGTGGAAAAATAGGTTTCTCCATTCAGGTAATGTCATTTTTTATAACCTGATTAAGATTACCTAATATAGACATGATCTATTTAGTTCCAATACAAGCTGTATTGTCTTGCTTAGCAAGGAAATATCTATATTTTCCATGAGTATTGATGCCCTTATTTATTATAGGTTCTATTTCTAAACAATGGAATATGCCATATTAGCTCATAAAATTATGAATTTTAAACCATAATGCATAATTCTAAGTCAGGTGTGGCACTTAGCATAAATTAAAAATTTATGCAGTTTTAATCATACAATCTTAAAATTGGTATCTTTAGGGATATCATTATTTTCAAATCCTTCATAATGGGTTGTAAAGAAAATATTAATTATCCTATGCATATCCCCTAGGAGTGTCAAACTAGGTTCATATTAATATTTGTTGTTGTGTATAGGGTAATGCTTGAGTCAATCCTGATGTTCCTTTTTCAAAGTTATTACCCCTAGGTACATTTGTACCAAAACCATTTCCACTTGTAGTATCCATAAAGGGATGAATTTATGGGAAAATCACATAATATATACCTTAATAAAACATCAGGATAATATTTTATACTTATCCTCAAAGTCTATCATAGGGTTATACTCCCTAATCTATGCTTTTCTTAATATAGTTCCCAATGTTTCTACTAAACTTGCTCTGATACCAACTATAACAACACCAATCCCAATAACTAAAATTTGGTGGTTAATTTCATTACATTATCATAAAATGAAAGGGATCAAATCATCAAGGATCGATCAGTTTAGTAGTCTTGGAGAACAAAATACATACATGATACCTATTTTACATTGGGAATAAAATTACAAAGCATAGTAATGGAAAACTTTCCGTATCCTTGAACTCATTCGATTAATTCATATTCATATCTTGGGGAAAAGAAAAAAAATAATGTTGGTCTAAAATTCTCAGTAAGGTTTACATACAGAGGAATCTATCATGAATTAATAAGGTATAATCAACATGGAAAGGTTAATAACTAATCACACGGTCCATTTAATCAATAACTTTAGAATAAAATGCATCTAGTGATAATATAATTTAAAAAATATCACGGGTAATAATAATAACTAAACTCTCAATGAAATAAATTCTTAATTATTGGACATCATGATCCTAAGCATCATAAATCCTCTATTGTCAAGAGTTTTCACAAGATAGTTTAAAACTATGGGTAGAAACCCATTTAATGCTAGCTTATTTATTTGTATCATGAGACCTATAGATGAATAGAGGGGCTATATAATTTTGGTCCCCAACCATAATTTCATGTTGAAATCAATCCTTATATATCAAATAATTTATTTTATTCATGAATAATGTGCTTTATCATCAAATATCTGCATTGAGTAAATAATATGAATTTATCAATATTTCCCAAATTAATCAAATTACTTTCAAAGTAAACACCATATATAGAAATGGTATATATTTTAATAAATAATCATATTCAAGAAACAAATAATATAGATACTTAAGAGAAATTTAATGTCTAATAAAAAATGATCACATGAAAGTGGTTGTCTCAAGAGAAATTTAACAATCAAAAAAATTAAATAAGAAACGAGAGGTGAACATTGGTTCATTGAGAATATAAGTTTTATTTTGAAATAAAATAATTAAGAAATAGGTATTAATGTTATATAAATAAAATAGGTATTATATACACCACATAAAATTGAATAGGTGCATATTAACAAATATGTCATAATGAAATGGAAATTGATACGAAATCCCTTACCAATTGGCAACTTTCAATTAAAATACCATTGGATGAAATAATTCAAATTGAAACTTAAAATACCATGAATTATGATGGATTAATGATATAATATGTAAAAGGGTCAGTAGATACACCATATAAAATAAATTAGGTACATAAGATAACAATATGCCTCAATAAAGGGAAATTGAGACAAAATCCCTTACCTCAAACTTAGATTTGGGTTGAACATGATTTGAACTCTTGTATAATGGTTTTAAGAATATTATTAATTTTTAATAAGACTATTAATATTTATAATATCATATATGATCCTCTTATAACATTTTACCACTTGTTTGCTAATAATATTTCATTATTTTCTTTATTTCATGTGTTAATTACCTTGTTTTCTCATACATGTTTTGTCATGAAAGTTCTATTCATCATGCATAGGATATAGATCCATAATATATAGAATGGTAATAATGTTATAAATATTATATTTACTCATTATATACATTTTTAAAACCATTATTTTAAATTAGACATAGAAAAAGAATCGCATCGCTCCGTGGAGACGGTAAGTCGTACGTACGAACGAGTGACAATATCATTTAATAATGGGTTAAAGGGTAAGGAAGGTGGTGATATATTAATTTTATGTAATAAATTTAATTTCACATATATAACATATATTTATTAAGTTTTTTAATGTCCTGGGTATTTGGAGTGGGTCGAAAACCTCTCCCTTTTTGAATTTTTGAATTGGTAGGTATGCTAATTTTTTTCCCGATCATTGGAACCTAATTTGGAGTTTTCCATTAACCTAATATCTTTATTTTTTTATGGGAATGGAGGTTTTGAGAAATCATCAGGTGGTTAGAATGGGTTTTAGGTGCTTCAAATTCTCCAATACCAAGTTTTGGAGTTACAGATCAAGGTACACAGTTTGGGTAAACCGTGCAGCCTCTCAGAGCAAAACATGAAACTCAATTTTGTACTGCTTCATGGTTTGAAAAACTGTGTTGGTTGGGGTGCACAAATGTGAAGGGAAGTATACATTTTTTTCAAAGGGATTCCTCCTTTTGTTTTTCATGGTTTGGAAAATCATGCACAAGCCACATAGATAGTGATACTTAGGCATCACCCTCACATTGTTGCACACACGGTTTGCGCATGGTTAGGAAAACTGTGTGGGGGTATGGATCCTTATCTATAGGATCAGTATAGTTTCCTCATGGTTTGAAAACCATGTGAGATAATGGTGTGGACTATTTCAATGAGTGAATTTACAAAAGTACCCCTCTCTTCTATTTCTTTCTTCATCCTTATTTATCCTATCTTGGTCACGTACAACAGTTGGGGGATCACCATTTTCCTCCTACGTTAGGGTGTGATCCATTTCCTTCATCTGAGATCTGTTTTGATCACTTTAAGGTGCATTGGAACCGCATCAGTGAGTCTCTACTCTCCCATACCTCACTTATTCTTTTATCTCACCTTATGGATAACTAAACCCGTTTGAGTTGTTTTTCATTGTTTTCAGGGAATTCGACGGAAATGAAAATTTCTTATAAATTGGTTGAATTTAGAGATTTATATTGGGAATTCCGACATCTATGAATCCAAGGTAGGTGATTCATACTTTTCTTTGATATTTCACAAGTGTTCGGGGGGGGGGGGATTTTGGTGCACCATCATGTTGACCGAGTGAGACCCTGTAATCTAAATGGTTGAATTTAATTAATTAAATTGGTTATATGGGATGCCTTTGGGCATTCCCTCACCTTGTTCTTGTGAGTGTGGTTGGGTTATAGGCCCTCTATTCTTGGGTAGTTTTTCCAGGCATGTTGTTTTTATTAAATTTAATTATTTTATTTTATTTTTGAGTTGTTCAATTAAATTGCATTGAATAGATTTATTTAAGTCAAATTGAATTATTCCTATGAAATTTATTGTGTTATATTACTAAGATCCATGGGATCATGATGATCTTGGCCCGAAGTGTTTGATAGAGATTCCCATCATGAAATGATATGATTTTATCATCAGGTTGGGCTTGGTATGGGTTACTTGGGTGGTGCGATCATCAGTTGGGCAACACGATCATCAGTTGAGGTGTAAGAACCATCAGGTTGAGGGAATGAACCGTGATATTGGATGGCATGGTCATCAGTTTTGAGAAAAATTATTGTAGGGGAATGAGGTTTTAGAGTTGATGTGTCTTAAGTTCTATTTTGGTGATTTTCACTCACTCGTGATTATCCAAGTGCTGTTGGAGTCATGTGCACATAGGTTGACTCAGTGATGAGGTGGTTTTGAACACTTGTTTGGGTAGAGTCTCCCAGTAGTGAGGCTTAGGTATTTGGGGGGGGTGATTTCTATATAAATCCATGATAAAGGAAAGGAGCCTTTAGATGATACCGTGGAGGCTGTCAGTTGGGGGATGAGGCTCATTGTGATTGAGGTCTTTGGTCCAAGATCATTCGGAGGATGAGGATTTACGCTCCTCAGGACACTGTGATTAGAGAGAACGATGATTCTACTTGAGAACATTCATCACTGTACCTCTGGGCATTGGGCTTTGAGTCGAAGGGTTATTTCGAGTAAGGGGTCTGAGGGACCAAGTATGTATTGATTTGGGTGTGCCTTTGGGATGTTAGCGACATGTTTTGGCAAGAGGTTCCAGGTGACATTGGAGGTGGACCTGAGGGTTCACCTAGGAATTTTGAAATCAGGGGATTCTTTGGGACAAGGGATAAGGATCCTCTCTGCTATGACATTCTGGTGTTGGTCGAGGCAGGTGACAACTTCCTGATAGATTCTTGAGTGCCAGTGAAGAGTGTGTTTATTTATACGCATGTGTTGTTGTTTTATTTATTTATAGTTACACCTACTTAATCTGAAATAAAAGGTATGAACACATGGGTGGTACCCTACTGAGACTCTTTCTCACACCCTACACAGGCCCTTTGGGATTCATGTAAACTTTATTATTTTATTTTCATGTAAGTGTTCGAGATCTAAATCTGGATCCTAGTTTGAGTTGGCATGGATATAGGGCAAGGGACCATTGATTCTTGCCGTATCTAGAGTTAAATTTTGAGTTTTCCTTTCCATTTCATCATGTTGTTATATATATATAATAATGGTTTTATATGGGAGACACTTTAATTATTATGGATATGTATGACCTGAATGGATGCATGCTATGTTTTTAGTTTCTACAAATGATATATTCAGTTTATTTATTCTGCTACTGTTGTTTAGTTATGCTCCCACTATTTCTCATTATTGACTGTGATTCTGCATTTGGAGGGTCTGTCTTGATTCTGTCTTTATTTACTTGCATGTTATATATATATATATATACTCAGAGTATTATATTATCACCACCTGAGGGTATAACCTTCCAACTATTACCTTTTTACACCCTCGCTGCTAGTTAGAAGCCTTTGTCGTTCGGGGAGGTGCGCCTAAGGCTAGTGTCACCCAAACCAGAATCACTGTTCGAGTGGATAATCATGTTGAGTTTATAGCTCATGATTAGGTTCCTGAAACCTCATACACAGGGGACAAACCATGTTTCCATGGGTGGGAATTTTTGTTCTGTTTTTCTCATTTGATAGTTTATTTTATTTCCACTTAGAGTGGTTCACTTGGAATGTGATGTTACCTATTATGACATGTGATCTTTGGCCTAGTATGACAAGGAAGGAAATATTGGAACCTTGGACCAGTAAGGAAAGGTGTGTTTTCTATGAATGTTTATGATTTTAGTAGGCACATATGATGTTTCAATTATATATATTCATATATTCCTATGATATAAAAAATGCCTTGTGTGATGTGACATATATATGTGATATGGGCCTAGATCTTATATGAGTAGGAAGTTACTATGATATGGGGTAATGTTGATCACCAAGTTGGGTGACATGGTCGTCAGTTTGAGGTGACGTGGTTCATCAAGATGGGCATGGCCCATGGTATATTTGATACTTGGCACTGTTGAGGGTGGGTAAGGAGGCCATGAGGCTGGGATGTCTTGAGACATGGTTGCAGTGGGGAAGGGTAAGGGTAGTAAGATCATGGTTCCTATTAGTCCTTTCCTTATCTGTGATGTATATTTATATATGTTATCTAGTATGTATAACCATTTGATGGTATTCATTTAATTTTCATCTAGACAGATCAAATGGAGCGTCAGACAGATGATGATGGGGTGCCGTAGGTGCATGAGTAGGTTGAGGCTCCTAAGGGTTAGGTAGAGAAATTACATTCTTAGACTCAGTCATAGGTTCCAATGAAGGTGGGGAAGCCACTAGATCTGATAGATTTTGGGCCATGTCTTGATGAGTAGCTCAGAGCGAGCTTGGAATGTGTGATCTAGGGCATCGATAGGGATGCTCTAGGAGAAGAGCCTTCGATGGAGTATCCGACTCAGGAGTTTTAGTCATAACACCCATTGATTTTTTAGGGTAAGGGTAGTTCACAATCAAATGAGAACTAGATTGAATTGATGTAGATGATCTTCAAGAAACATGATATGCCCCCAGGGTGGAGGGTGAATCTGGTGGCATAAATGCTACGAGGGATGGCCAAGTGGTGGTGAGACTTGCAGATGATGGAAGGAGGACATGAGGGACTATCCTAGAGGGACTTCAAGGCCATATTCTTCAAGAATTGTTTTCCTGATACATCGAGGGTTGAGAGATCTTGGGAGTTATTGAGACTTCAGCAGAGTGACATGTCTGTTATGGACCATGCAACGACATTCACTAAATTGTATTGCTTTTCGCATGGTATGGTGAGCAAGGACACCTTGAGGGTGATTTGTTTCGAGGATGGTTTATGACACTCCATTAAGGTGTAGGTAAAAATCTTTAGGTTGGCCTCATTCTTATAGTCAATGAACCAGGTGATCATAGTTGAGGGAAAATTTACAGATAGGTCTTACTCAAACTGGGTGATGACTTTAGGCAATTTCAGTGGCGATGCTTCAAATAGAAGGAAGCAAGGACAAGATGAGTTCCAGTAGGGTAGTCAGTCCAAGGACTCGAACAAGAAACCTTATAGTGGGTATTCTATGATTTTATTTTATTTTGGGAAGCCAAGACATGTCCAGACTCAGTGAGAGTGGGCTCCAAAAGAGTTCAGGGCATGTGGACAGGTCGATAATCTAAAGAGGTTCTATAGGAAGCCTTCTTGGGTAGCTAATAGTTAGGGACCAGGGCAGACTTAGGGTTCTGATATCAGATTAGGAGTAGTACCAAGTGATGGTATTTGGGTTTTAGATACACATAGAGGTTGTGATAGGGATAGCAAAACCCATTAGTGGGGTCAGTAGCCAATGGATGGAGAAGCACTATAGAGATTTCATGATTTAGGAAGTCAAACTTTAGGCTAGGTGCATGATGTGGAGATACCATGGGCTGATCAAGCTATAAATTCAACAACGGTCAGAGGTAAACCATGGGTGTGACCATGGTGCCTTTTCTATTTTATTTTGGCATGTTCTTTAAGGCATGATTGTTTTTGGTGTAAGAGGTTCACGTGATGCATGTATGGATTGACTAGATGCTAGTTAGTAGGTTGGAATCATCTTTGATACATTATATATATGTATATGAGGTTCATGTCCCTAGGAATTATATGTGATCATTGATGTATGTGTGTTTATAAAGGTGTGTTGGCATCAGGGCATCTGGGAGATGTTGGTTACTTGATGTGCATAGGCATATGGGCACCATTTTGGTGTGTTAATTATTGAGGTTCAAGGCACTGAGACTTAATTGAGCACCCATTATGATGAGGGACCTCATTGATTCCATTCATGATGTGGGAATGAGGCAGGAATCAATGTGATGTGAGTTTTGTATGGGTGTCAATTATGACACGGGAGCACCTGATAAGGTGCATAAGTGATGATGCATCACATAAGAACTTTTCAGTCTAGGGATGGTTGATGGAACATTTATTTAATTTGAGTTTTGTGTTGGGATGTGACTAAGGTAGGTTACTCTTAAGGTGGGGATCCCCTTGAGGTAGTTGAACTGTTCCCTTTTGAGTAGGGTAGTATGGGTTATTTTAAACATGATGGGTATGTTCGACACTATCTTTGGGTTTTACTTCATAGATCGGGGGTGATCTATGTTAATTTGTAGAGATTTTAATGTCACAGGTATTTGGAGTGGGTTTAAAACCCCTCCCTTTTTGAATTTTTGAATCGGTAGGTATGCCAAATTCTTTTTCAATCATCAGAACTTAATTCAGAGTTTTTCTTTAAACTAATATCTTAATTTTGGATGGGAATGGAGGTTTAGTGAAATCCTCAGGTGTTTTCAATGGGTTTTGGGTGCGTCAGAGGCCTGAAGACCAAATTTTGGAGTTTCAGGTTGAGACGAACAGTTTGGGTAAATCATGCGGCCTCTCAAAGAAAACCATGAAACCCAATTTTGTACTACTGTACAATTTGGAAAACCATGTGGGTTGGGGTGCATGAATATTCAGGGAATTCTAAATTTTTTGAAGTGGGATTCCACATGGTTTGAGAATGGTTTGGAAAACCATGTGAAAGACACCTAGATAGTTCCACTTAGGCAGTTACCTCACACTATAGCACACACGGTTGGTGAACGGTTAGGAAAACCGTGCAGGATAACTGTGCAGGGGAGTGGCTCCTTAACAGCAGGCACTGCACGGTTTCTGAAAGGTTTGAAAACCATGAGATATAACAGTGTGACCTATTTAAAGGGGTTAATTTTAGAAATTACCCCTCTCTTATATTTCTTTATTACGCCTTATTTTTCCTCTATTGATCGCATACAACAGCAGGGGGCTCAAAATTTTCCTCCTCCCTTAGGGTGTGATCCCTCTACTTCATCTGAGCTCTGGTTTTATTGTTATCAGGTGTTTTGGAACTATGTCAGTGAGTCTCTCCTCTCACATTCTTCTCTTCTTCATTGTTATTGCCTCATGGGCCACTAAATCTAGGGGGTGGGGTATTTTAGCACACCATCATGTTGACTGAGAGAGACCCTATAATTTAAATGGTTGCTTTTAATTAATTAAATTGGTCTTATGGGATGCCTTTTGGAATTCCCTCACCTTTTTTTCATGAGTGATGTTGGGTTAGAGGCTTTATATCCTTAGTTAGTTTGACCGAGCCTGTTGTTTATATAAAATTGAATTATTTTATTTTATTTTTCAGTTGTTCAATTAAATTTTATTGAATTTATTTATTTAAGTTGAAGTGAATAATGTCAACGAAATTTATTTTGTTATACTTTTGAGATATATGGGATCATCAATGGCTTGGCCTGAAGTTTTTGATAGATATTTCCATCATAAAATGAGGTGATGCGATCGTCAGGTTGGGCTTGTCTCGAGTTACTTGGATTATGTGATCACTATTTGGGTGACATGTTCATCAGTTGAGGTGGAAGGACCATCAGGTTGAGGGCATGGACCATGATATTGGATAGAATGACCATCAATTTTGAGAGACATGGTTTTAGGGTCATGAGGTGCTGGGGTTTATGTATCTTAGGTTCTATTTTGGTGATTTTTGCTCTCCCGTGATTGGACAAGCACTGTTGGAGTCGTGTTCACACAAGTTGACTTAGTGATGGGGAGGTTTTGACCACTCATGTGGGTAGAGGCCCATAGTAGTGATGATTAGGTATTTTTTATGGGGGGGGGGGGGTGATTATTGTATAAAGCCATAAGAAAGGTGAGGAGCCTTTGGATGACAACAAGGAGGCTGTCATTTGAGGGTTGAGGCTCACCATGATTGAGGCCTTTGGGCTAGAGGATGGGCATCACCACGACTTGAGATGTTGTGCTTGGATCCAATGGTGACTGTACTTTGATGAAATACATCACTGTATCTCTGGGTGTTGGGCTTTGATCCAATGATTTCTTTTGAGTATATATTACAAGGGAATAGCTATGTATTGATTTAGTAATGTCTTCGGGACATTAGTGACATGTTTTGGCATGAGGTTTTGGGTAAAAATGGAGGTGGAACCCGAGGGATCACATGGTACTTTTGACATATGGGGATTCCTTGGGTCATGAGATAAGGATCCTATATGTTACAACATTTCGGCCTTGTCTGAGGTTTGTGATAGATTCCTGGTGTATTTTGAGTGTTAGTGAAGTGTGTGTTTATTTATATGCATGTGTTGTTGTTTTATTTATTTATAGTTACACCTTCTTAATCTCAAATGTAAGGTACGCACACGTGGGTGGTAACCTACCGAGACTCAATCTCACACCCTAAAAGATCCCTTCAATACACATGTAGACTTTATGATTTTACATTTAGGTAAGTGTTAAATCTCTAGAGCTTCATCCTAGTTTGAGTTGGCATGGATGGAGGGAAACAGAACATTGGTTCTTACCTCTGATAGATTTACCTTTTGAGTTTTCCTTTTTGTTTCTGTATGTTGTTATATATATACTGATGGATGGACATGGGAGAATCTTTATTTATTATGGATATTTATGACCAGAATGGATGAATTCTCTGTTTTTAGTTTATATAAATTGTAATTTCTCTTTATTTATTATGCTGTTGTTGTTTAGTTATGATTTCTCTATTACTCATTATTGACTATGATTATGCCTTTGGTAGGTCTTGTTCGAGCATTTATTTATTTCCCTACATGTTATATATATATATATACTCAGAATATTATATTATCATCACCTGAGGCTATATCCTCTAAACTATTCCCTCTTTATACCCTCACTGCTAGTCGGAAACCATTGGAATTTGAGGAGGTGCTTCTAATCCCAATGGAACCCAGATTGAAATAACTATTCAGGTGGATAATTGGGTTGGGGATTCTATAAATATATCCTTATTACTTTCCATGTAAAGTGTATGTGAAAAAGGAATCACATCACTTCACAATGTGGTAGTCCACCATACACATGAGTGACGTTATCATATTTTAAACAACATGGAAAGTAAGAAGGTATATGTGATATTATAATTACTAAAGTATAATAATATCATAAATATTACATATATACATTAAATCCACCTAAATAGACCAGGATATCAAACCCAATACATAAGAAAAATGAAAGGAGAAGTGATGATTACAAGGGCAAGAACTTATGACATAAAAAATCCCATCAAATGACAAACCAAAAATAAAACTAACTAATATTGTAACATTTCAAGGAAGAATAGATAAAGAATCTGGAAGAAGAGTATAATACTAAACTTAAATATATAGGTGATTATTATTGAACAAATGAGATCCAAAACCGATTGGGGGGTACTCATAGATCACCAATAAATTACCTCTAGTCATCTTGGGTTTGAAGGAAAAGGAGAGAACCACTTTTAAATCCCGATTAACTCTCATAGTTTCCATTTAAATCAGGCATGATAATTATCATTACATCATAAAATCTAAATTCCATAAAATCATGGATTAATTTTTCAAGGGTGAAGGAATTTTTATTTATGTTTCAAAATCACAATCTTTAAGGTTTTACAATTTAAAATTCCATTTTCAATCCTAAAATATGAGTCTCGAAAATGTATAAAAAATTATAATTTTATAAAGGGAACTATACTTATGTAGGGGAGAATGACTCTTACGCATGAAAATTAATCCAAGGGAAAAGACTCTTACACATGAGGGAAATGAATATTATGTTTCCCACATGACTCATATGGTTTGAGAATTTGAAAAACTCCTCAATGTAAGGTTAATTACTAAGGGGGAGATGAAAGTGTAAGGGTTATTATAGACTTAGTCAAAAATTCAAACTAAATCTAAAAATGTATATTAAACTCAATAATTTTAGATTTACATCCAAAATAGAAGAACCTCATCCAAAATAGTATAATCACCTCACCTATCTATAAATATCATATTACAATGAAATTAACCTTCCATAATCTCCAAGAATAGTAGGATACATCCCCAAACCCCCTTAACATCCAAGTAATAATAAAGCCAAGGGTTTGGGAAATTCCAGGCCCTCACATTAGATACCTCTCAAATGATTCTCATACTCAAGAATCAAACCAAACTCAAGATGGAACAAAATAGGTAATTCAAAAATCACCCCATGAGATACCTATTAAACAAGTATCTCACTATAGATAGAGTAAGATGAACATATCATATGGGAGGGTAGAAAAAAACATTATCGATTATTCTATCAAATAATCCAAAGTCATACACACTATCTCAAAAAAATAAATCTTTAGACAATTCAGGATATTGAGTGTGTATCTATGAATCATGTTCCTACATACATTCCTATAACCCTCTATATCTCCATAAAATGTGAACCAAGGGAATTATGTTCACATGAAACACATTCTCTTGATGGTCTTGAATCTTAACCAGCCATTCCATGAACTTCATGTTATCCTCTATTTCTAAATATACTTAACTAATGAAATGAGAGTAATTTTGAAAGTATTGATGAATCTGTGACATATGGAAAACAACATTGACCCAATATAGATATGGAGGAAGCACTAGTAAATATTCCACCTCATTAACATGGCCCAACACCCCAAAAGGGCCAATAAAATGGGGAGAAATCTTAGTTCCTCAACTAATTATTTATTACCCATGATGGGGAGAAACTATAAGAAACACATGATCCCTGATAAAAAAATATAGGGGTCACCTCATCTAATCAACATAATACTTCCTATGGTCTTGAATCACCTTCATCCACTCTTTAATCATCTATACCTTCTTGGTCTTTCTATGAACTAGATATGGTCCAAGGATTGCTAACTCTCCAAACCTGATCCATCATAATAGATATATGAAAGGAATCCCATATGATACCTTAAATGGAGCCATTCCAATGGAAGATTGATAAGGATTATTATAAGAAAACTCAACCAAAGGAATATACTTTACCCATGATCCACCAAAATCTGAGATGCATGTATGAAACATATCCACCAATGTTTTATTGGTTCTCTCCATCTCACCATCCATTGAATGATGGAAGGCTATTCGAGGGTGTATCTAAGAGACAAAATCACTCTAAATACCTCCCTATAATTTTGAGGTAAAATTAGGATCCCAATAAGATATTAAGTTCCTTGAAACTCTATGAAGTCTCACCATCTCATCAACATATCACCTCAACATAATATTCATGACACTCGGCACCTTGATCACTAGGTGTTAGAAATAAGGTGATCTATGTTAAAGAGATGGTATTGTGTTTGTTTTCAATTCTATTATGGTTTGTTCATATTGGTTGATGCGCAAGGAATTTTATGGTTATGAAGAATAATTCTTGTTGAGACTGTGAAGAATGTAGGAGAAGATGGAATCATTTCCCAGTGTTCGCCAATATTTTTGGTCTTAAGATCTAAAAGAAAGGAAGTAAAATCACATAAGTGATAAAAGTTCATGAAATCTCACAAGATTATATATATTATATATCTTTTTAAGCTCAAATAGATCACATGATGACATAATCATAAATAGTTCTCAATATGAGGTCTCAAAAAATGAATTAGTGAAGTGGAAATCACGTGACCATAAGAATAGGTGTTGGTAGATCATTTAAGGTTAAATGGTTCACATGTTATAGGAGATGTTCTGGTGATAATAAGTAAGAAATGTTGAGCACATAAAGGTAGTTATACTAAAAATGGTTGAAGTCTCTTGGGTATTCTCTAAATATCACAACCACATAAGTGAACCACATGTTCATGAATAAATCATATGATTTCATGTGTTCAAATAGATCATAAAATCATATAATCTCAGAGGGATCATGCAATATGGTCATATGAAGTGCAAAAAGGGTTATATACACTATAAATTATGGTGTTATTAGGTAATTTAATATATCAAATTCATGATGGAGATATAGGGTTTGAATCTTGCACTAAGTTTTAGGTGGAATAGGTCATGCACTCTGTATCTCATTAATGGTAGTTTGGATCTAGTGAAGTTAACTTACTTGAGGTGGTGGAATGAACAAAAAAATGCATTCTTTGGACAATAAGTCGGTGGATATTGTTGTTATTCTCACTGTTCTTTAATTTTAATGATCAAAAACACTCTTAAAATATTTAATATTTTATATTAAGTGATGTAAAACCATATTGATCTCATCATGATATAAAACTTTGAAGAGTCCTTCTTGAAGTCATATTAGACTACTTGAATAAGGACCATGACACAAAAAATTGAACCATGACACAAATAAGTATTATGGAATAGTTATAATAATCTTTCCATAGAAATATTCTTACCCTTATGTATGCTTTGAAAATCCCACCTTACCCTTATGTAAGTATATAACGTTCAGTTAGACCCTTATGTGGGCTTTATTATTTACAATATACCTTTACGCGAGCAAGAAACTACCCTTACCCGAGCTTTAGAAATATTACATTACCATTACACAACTATCATACTACCCTTATGATGTAGCCTATCTTGGTAAAACTTCTTCATCGAGAATTATAGTGAAATTTCTAGAGACCACACTGCAATCAAAGTCCAGTTACTTCAATCTCAGTTTGGTCCACATTGCAAGGTATGAACTATGCCGTAGTTTTTTCTTTGTAGGAGTTGTCTACATTATAACTTATATGATACACCATAGTGACCTCAAATTTATAAAAAACACAAAATACTCCATGCTGTAGCCTATAGGATACTCTGAAAGTACCTTGAATTTGGAAAAACCACAAAATTTCTCTTTGAGTCTTCACAATGAAACATATTTACTTACACTGTATAGCCCTTTTCCTTAGCATGGAATCCTAGACCATGCCGTAAGTAACTGATCTGAACCCATATTTTAATTATGGTCAAGATTCATTAAACTTGGACATCTTTGAATTTAAAACCCCTAAAGGATTCCACAACATTACAAAAGGAATTGATGGCTATAAAAGGAGACCTTTGGCGGAGTTTTCTATCTATACTAAAACTTTCTCATCCAATATCTAATGTGCTCAATCTCTCTCAAAGTTCACTCATTTTAAATCTTCTTCCCATCAAAGAGTGTGTTCCAAATTTTATATCTTACCCACTCTAATTATTTCATCAATATCTTCAAGTGTTTTTTATATTCTTTGGGATATTAGAGACTAAACTATAAAGATCCTATTCCTCATATTTCTTCTATATTTTGGTGCTTAATACAATTACTATTAGGGATTTTGATTTTCTTTATATTTCCATTGAAAAGGAAATAGACTAATTTTTTTGAGGTATCTAACTTCACTATTAAAGTGGTAGTGTCTGTTGTAACTGCTATCTTACCATAACCTAAAAATAAATGGATGGTTTTAGTGTATTTTATACCATTAAATAAAATGGAATAATATATTAAATCTTAAAAAAATTTAGGTGGGAGATATAGGGGTACCTTTGGTTACTATTACTGAACTTCCATAACAAATATCTTGTCTCATTTATGTTAATTATTTTCAATTATTCATTACTTTCAATCATTGTTTTATTAAATTGTTTAATTTATCAATTAAGTCTTAATCATTATTTTTGAATCACTTAAAAGTTAATTTTCAAATAAATTAATCAAATTTCTCTTTATTTTATTCTCACACTTTTATTATTATATTTAATTATATTTTTTCACTTTAAAACTTTGATTATTTTGTTATATTTTCAAAAGGTTTTAATTTATTTATTATTTTATAATTTTTTAAATTGGATTTTTTCCTTTAATTATTTAAAGGTAAATTCACCCCCACTTTCCATTTTACCTATCTCAGACAAAAATTTTGTATCAAAGGAGATTTGATATTTTTTGATTTTTTTTCATTTCAAATTATTTTAATTTTTTTATTTGAAAAACCTTTAACCGAGTTTTCAAATAAAGATCTCATTTTTAAATGGCTTTTTAAACACCCATGGTGGTCCTGAATGAAAATAATTGGGCCGTGCTCCATTTTTTATGATACTAATTATTCTTATTATAAATATAGAATGTTTACATTTCTTAGATATATTTTATATCCTACTTATAAAATTGTTATACATGGATGTACTCTTTTAATTAATAGAGAAGTAAAATGGACCCCTAATGATATTTTTGATTTTGAACTTGATGGTAAAGATATGAATGGATTAAATTGTGGTTTATATGTTATTTAGTTAAATAGCGTTTCTTTATGTAAAATATCACAAAAAATATAGAAATTATTAGAAGTTACATATATAGGTACAAATAAAGTTAATGATACAAGGCTTAACATGTATATGAAAGAAGTTGAGAGTTTCTATATGCATCCTAATGAGTCTATCACTATTATTTTTACTAGATTTACTAATATTTTTAATTAATGAAAATACCTTGGTGACTATATTTCTATAGAAATATTGGTTAAGAAAATAATTTGGATTTTACCAAGAAGTTGGCACCAAAATTCATTGCAATCCAAGAAGCTAAAGATGTAAAAAAATGGTATTTTAGGAATTAATTGGTTCTCTCATGAAACATGATATAACCATGAAGATAAAATATAAAATGGAATTTAAGGAGGTCAAGAAAATGAAAAGAAAAATTTCTTTCAAAGAAACCAAAAAATGACACTTCTAAAAGTTGTGCAAACATTTCAAAATTTACTAATATGTTGGAAAAGTATAAGAAAAAGGAAAGATTGACCTGACACTTCAAAAATAAAAATAAATAATTAAAGTTAACTTGTTTCTATTTAAAAATTAAGGGCCACATCAAACCATATTTTCCATTGAACAAGAAAAAATAAAAAAACAAGAAGGAAGGTAAGAAATCTCTAAAGGTTTCAACTTGAAGTGGAAGTGAAGATTCAATTTCAATATACGAATCAAGTGATAAAAGTCCCAAGTGTCTCATGACACATATCACAGATGGAATTGAAGTTAGTTATAAAAACTTTCACTCTCCTTATCATTCCAATTATTACTAATACACTTATTCTATATGTTATTTCCCTTATAAATATATTTTTAATGATAAAAATAAACTTCAAAAAGGTTTTTGTAATCTTTTTTAAAATTAAAAGTTCTTAAAAAACATAATTTTTTTTTGAAAAAGACGAACTTTTAAAATAAAAAGAATATTTGGTTTTAAAATTAAAAGATCAACCAAATTTTGAAAATTTATAATTTATAATTAAATATATTAAAAATAATATTTATTATTTTAACCTAGGAGAATAAAATTTAAATAATATTTTGGGTTCTAAAAAACCTATTAATTTTTTTATGGTTTTGGGTTTTCAAAAAAACCTCGTTTCTCAATAATTTTGAAAAGAATAATTTTTTAAAGGAAATTTATCAAAATAAATTTTATAATTATTGAAAGAAAGTTTCTAATCTAGTTTATGAATGTAATTTTAAAAATGAAAGATATGGCAGTCCTAAAATCATTCATCTTTGTTATCATATTTCAAATGTAAAAACTTGTTCCAAAAAAGTTTGGATCCTAAAATCTTTGCTATAAAAATTAAGTAGACCTAAGATATGGGTACCAAAAGTTATAATTTCTTAATATTTTGTAGAAAAAGATAAAAAAATGATAATATACATGGTATATGGATAGAGGGTGCTCAAGTCATATGTGCGGTGCCCCTTCTTAATTCAAACACCTTGAAGATTTTGATAGAGGACATGTCACATTTGGAGACAATTCAAAATGAAGAATTACCAGTATACGTAAAATTGGTTTCTATAACTCTTGTATTATTAAATAATTTTTATTTGTTAAAGGTTTGAAGAATAATTTACTAAGTATTAGTCAATTATGTGATAGAGGTTTTAAAATTACTTTTAAAACCGAATTTTGTAAAGTTTTAAATTCTAAATGAAAAATTTTATTTACCGCATCCCATTTTCAAAATGATTATATTATAGATTTAAATTCTATATAAAATCAAAATATTAAGTGTTTAAGTGCACAAGATAATGATTATTTGATTTATCACCAGTTCCTATGTCATTCGAATATTTATTCTCTTATCAAAATCAACCATAACCGACTAGTATGAGATTTACCAAAATTTTATTTTAAACATAACTTATTTTGTGAACCTTACCAACTTATAAAGTAACACGAGTCTTTATTCAAACCTAAAAACCATTTTTCATCTTCTATATAATTATAACTAGTACACCTTGATCTTTTTAGACCAACTCAAGTTTCTAGTATCAGATGTAACGTCCTGAATTTTCAAAGAGGTATAAAATTTTTGTTTATAGTTCATAACCTAATCATGGGATTTAATTGCTAAGGAATGGTTTGGGAGAGTTTGCGGCCTATTTGGAGATATAGTAATAGAAATTGGTAGGAATACTGAGCCACATGGTTAGTGCATGGTTAGGGCTAACTGTGTGACTCAACCTTGTGGGGAACCTAGAGCCCAGGGGAAGCCACACTTTTTTTATAAAACTTTAAAAGGAGGGATGAATTCCCATGAAAGGTCGAAGATATCCTTGACAGTTACATTTCTCATGGCTTGTGCATAGTTAGACAAACTGTGTGCCTAGCCCGTATGTGGTTTCCCCTTACACAATGTGGGGAACACGGTTGGCGTACAATTTGTCTAACTGTGTGGCCAAACTATGTAGCCCAATAAATGAAGGGAAAATGACCTTATTTCCCATGAAATGTTTTTAACACTCAAATTATTCTCCTACTCTCTTGTTTTAGTGGACCAAATGATTAGGAATCCCTATACTCTCATCAAGTAGGGATTTTGATATCTCCCTCATACGATCTTAATCCCTTTCACCATCTGATGTGTTGGAGATCTAAGAGTAAGATATTTAATACTATTATTTATTTTCAAAGTTTATCTTCTCCTAAGTTGTGCTATTTTGGTATTAAATCATTTTACCCATTTCTATGTCATTTGATGATTCTTCTAATATATCTCATTATAGCTTGATTCAAGGTAATAAACTGGATGAAGAGAGCGCTATGAACCTAAGGTAGGTAGCTTAGCTTATTTACCTCAAGTACCATCATTTTTATAACATGATCCATTATTCCACACACCATAAATTTCCAAATAAATCTCTAAATTGTTTAATAAATTAAATTAAATTCTTTACCATGCCCGATACAACCCCTTTGAGTGGAGAATCAATCCTTTGATTGATCACCGTGACTTAGGCCACCCTAATGGGTGTGCTTTACCTTATAGGTATATTTTACCTTTATATTAAATTGTTTAAACACCCCTTGAGTGTTGTTTCCATGTAATAAATTATTTTAGTTAGTCAATTGAGTTAAGAGCAATGGTAGGCCTCGATTTAGGCCCATACATCCCATGCCATAATTGAATTTCTTGATTAAGTGATTTGGAGAACTTGCTAATCAAGATATAAATGTTTCTTTGTTAAATGGTATGATATTGATAGTCAAATCATACCATCACCTTATGATGATGGAAATACAAGGGTCCCAATTTAAGGATGCCTTGTATGAGCTCCTCATTCCCTAATTATAATGTTTTGAGGAATTGTAAAAACATAGGGGAGATACTAGGTATGCCTTGGATGGGCTCACCATGTGTTTCCTATACCTCCATAAAAGTGTTACTAATTACCTAGGGAAGACCCCATGGATTATCTCAGTGGAGAGATGGTTGTACCATGTCATGACCAAGACTCATACCCCTATGTGAGATATTAGGGATGGACTCAGAGGTCTTTTTTTTTCACACCTTGCTAGGAGTGACACTTGGGATCCCATTGTTGACCCCAGAAAACGCGTTCCCAAAATTTTCCAAATGCTTCCATAAACGATACAAGATCGTAGAACTTTTCTTAAGCTTCTATTTGGTAGGTCGCATGGCCCGAACGGAGCTACGAATTAGGAGTTATGGAGATTTGAAGTTGGGCTGGAAATCTGGTTCACAAAGACCATTCACGATGCCCCCTCCGTGATCGTGGAGCGCCGCCGCAAAGCAATGAGGCGGGAAGCTCCGCGAACCTATTTGACGTTTGCGATACGCCACAAAGGCCCGCCGCGAAGCACAGGAGGCAGGATGCTCTACGAACGAATTTGACGTTCGGGAACCCGCCACGAAGCAAAGGAGGCGGGACGACTCCGTGAAGTGCTTTGACCTTCGCGACGCGCCGTGAAGATCTACCGCGGAGCAAGCTCCGTCTTCGCGTCGAGCGATCTTTGCTTCGCGGTGCCCCTTTCCTATAAATACCCAGATCACCCCCTTCTCCGGATGGACGACCATGGCTACTTCGCCCCTTGGGCGGCCGAGCGGAGCTCCGCATTGCGGCTCCGCGATGCCATGCTCCGCGAGCAGCTTCCTTCGCGTTGCTGCTCCGCGAGCCGAGGCTCCGTGAGTCCATGCTCCGCGAGCCCATGCTCCGCGATGCTGCTCCGAGAGACCAATCTCCGTGAGACCAAGCTCTACGAGACCCCTTTTCTCCGCGAGACCCCTTTTCTCCACGAGACCCCTTTGCTCCGTGAGACCCCTTTGCTCCGCGAGACCCCTTTGCTCCGCGAGGCCATGCTCCGCGAAGCTACTTCGCGAAGACCTATCCTTTGCGAGGATCCTACCGTCGCGCCCACCGGTCCATACCGCGGGGGCTGTTCCCCCGTACCCCCGCTCGGGTTCAGTGCCGGGCTTCGGTCTCGGCCCTCCGAGCAGGTCCCTTTGCAACCGTCACAGACCCCCATGAAAAATGGAGATTCGCACCGTGAACTTTTCGGGCCGGGACGTCGGGATTTTCCATTGCGCCCTCATGTGCACCCACCTTCAACCTATGGAATAGCATGATTTGAGACGCTACTCTGCACACTATGAAACACCTAGAGTTGACATATTCCTCTTGGTTTCATTCTCATGTTGTGAGTTGAGATTCTCATCACCAATTCCCCGAGTACCTTGAGACGAACCATTCCTCAGGTAACTCCTCCAAACCCAATCACTTGGCTCCTATGCCAGGTTGAACCAGAAAGGGCTGCCCTTGCGTAAGACCCAACACCAAACATTTCTAGGCACCTTCTGCCTAGTATTCCTATCTACATGACTTTAAACTGTAGTAATCCCTATGTTCCAAACATAGGATGCCTCTTGCTCCAAGCATAAGATGCCAACAGTCTTACCTACATGACTCTAAAATGTAGTATTCTCCCTATGTTCCAAACATAGGATGCCCCTTTCTCCAAGAAAGAGATGCCTTATGCTCCCAGCATGAGATGCCAATAGTCCTATCTACATGACTATAAACTGTAGTACTCCCTATCTAACAAATGATAGGATGCCTCTTGCCCTATACGAGAGATGCCTTATGCTCCTTGCATAAGATGCCAATAGTCCTATCTACATGACTATAAACTGTAGTACTCCCTATCTAACAAATGACAGGATGCCTCTTGCCCTATACGAGAGATGCCTTATGCTTCAAGCATGACATGCCAATAGTCCTATCTACATGACTATAAACTATAGTACCCCCTATCTAACAAATGATAGGATGCCTCTTGCCCTATACGAGAGATTCCTTATGCTCCTAGTATGAGATTCCAACAGTCCTACCTACATGAATCTAAACTGTAGTATTCTCCCTATCTAACAAATGATAGGATGCCCTTTTCTCCAAGCAAGATATGCCTTATGCTCCTAGCATGAGATGCCAACAGTCCTACCTACATGACTCTAAACTGTAGTATTCTCCATATCTAACAAATGATAGGATTACCTTTGATCCAAGAAAGATATGACTTATGCTCCTAGAATGAGATGCCAACAGTCCTACCTACATGACTCTAAACTGTAGTATTCTCCATATGTTCCAAACATAGGATGCCTCTTGCCCTATATGAGAGATGCCTTATGCTCCTAGAATGAGATGCCAATAGTTCTACCTACAAGACTCTAAACTGTAGTACGACCTATGTTCCTAACGTAGGATGCCTCTTGTTCTAAACATGATATTCCTTATGCTCCAAGCGTAAGATGCTCAATGCCATGATTACAGTGGCATGATTCCAACGCCCATTGGAATTATCCCGCTTGTGCACTAGCGCATAGGTAAATGCCTCAACCCACCAGTGAGTTGGGATGACCTCATGGCCAGACATGAGAAGAAATTATGGGCAGCTTCCTAGCATAAGCCCCATTCACCAGTGCCGCTCCATAGAGGCACCCATGCAGCTTCCTAGAATAAGCCCCATTCACCATTGCCGCTCCTTAGCGGCACCCGGGCAGCTTCCTTGCGTAAGCCCCATTCACCATTGCCGCTCCATAGTGGCACCTGGGCACCTTCCTAGCGTAATCCCCATTCACCATTGCCGCTCCTTAGCGGAACCCGGCAGCTTCCTTGCATAAGCCCCATTCACCATTGCTGCTCCATAGCGGCACCCGGGCAACTTCCCTGCGTAAGCCCCATTCACCATTGACCCTCCATAGCGGCACTCGGGCAGCTTCCTCGCGTAAGCCCCATCCACTGTTGTGATCCCAATCAGTTGTAAGCCGTTGTGATCCTATGCAGCAGTAAGCCGTTGACAACCTTTTCCAGCGGTAAGCCGTTGTGACCCAATCCAGCAGTAAGCCGTTACGACCCCATTCAGCGGTAAGCCGTTGACATCCTTTTCCAGCGGTAAGCCGTTGTGACCCAATCCAGCAGTAAGCCGTTGTGACCCCATTTAGCGGTAATCCGTTAACATCCTTATCCAGCGGTAAGTCGTTCACACCCAATCCAGCGGTAAGCCGTTGAAACCCCCAATCGGCGGTAAGCCGTCATCAGAAGAACTACATGGACTTTGATTCCCTGCCACCAGGATACGTAGGAAGCCTATTCAAGGCTCAAGCCCGAAACCATCGTCATCATTTTCTTCGGGCCTCCATCCTAGAGTAAGTCCCAGCACAATGGGCCGCCTAACGCGTAAGCCCCTCTTCGCTTCTCACGGACGCACCCTTCGCGACGTGATCGTCAGGTCCTTGCTGCCTCTTTTTTCTCACACCGAGCATGACTCACGTGGGCTTAGAGTAAGCATCGGCCATGGAAATTCCCTCGTCCAGCATGATGTTAAACTGTATACCCTCGTCCAGCATGACGTTAAACTGTATACCCTCGTCCATCATGACGTTAAACTGTGTACCCTCATCCAGCATGACGTTAAACTGTATACCCTCATCCAGCATGACGTTAAACTGTATACCCTCGTCCAGCATGACGTTAAACTGTATGCCCTTGTCCAGCATGACCTTAAACTACACACCCATTTGAAATACGAGGTCTTTGATCCATGTCAAGTCATGGTACGTAGGAAGCCTCCATGAGGTTCAAGCCCACCCGTCATCTATTCACGTTGAGTTCCACTTGCGTCCAGCATGACGTTAAATTGCATTCCAATCTGACGGCAAGCCGTTGTGACCAACCTGAACTATGAGGACTTTGATCCATGTCAAGGCATGGTGCGTAGGAAGCCTCACGAGGTTCAAGACCATCTCCCATCGGACCAAGGTCCCTCATTCACATCAGTTCTCCGACACCCACCACAAGTGGACCCCCGGGTTCACCTTCACGTCGGTTCGCCGAAGAATCCCCTTTGAACTACGTGGTCTTTGATTCATGCTAAGGCATGGTACATAGGAAGCTTCCACAAGGCTCAATCCCACCTCTCTTCGTTTATTCACGTCAGGGTTCATCTTCGTCCCGCACGACGCTAAACTGCATTCTGGTCCAACGGCAAGTTGTTGTGACCAACCTGAACTACATGGTCTTTGATCCATGCTAAGGCATGGTATGTAAGAAGCCTCCACGAGATCCAATCCCACCACCACTAGGATCCCCCGGTCATCCTCATTCACGTCGGCCTTCCGGCATCCAACCTGAACTACGTGGTGTTTGATCTGTGCTAAGGCATGGTACGTAGGAAGCCTCCATGAGGTCCAAGCCCACCACCACTAGGACCCCCCGTTCCTCCTCATTCACGTCGGCCTTCCGGCGTCCAACCTGAACTATGTGGTCTTTGATCCGTGCTAAGTCATGGTGCATAGGAATCCTCCACAAGGTCCAAGCCCACCACCACTAGGACCCCCCGGTCCTCCTCATTCACGTCGGCCTTCCGGCGTCCAACCTAAACTACGTGGTCTTTGATCCGTGCTAAGGCATGGTACGTAAGAAGCCTCCACGAGGTCCAATCCCACCACCACTGGGACCCTCTGGTCCTCCTCATTCACGTTGGACTTCCAGAGTCCAACCTGAACTACGTGGTCTTTGATCCATGTCAAGGAATGGTACGTAGGAAGCCTCCCAGAGGTTTAAGACCACCACCTGTTGGTCACTCTGACCTTCTTCATGTTAGGTCACCAACACCTTGGAAGCCTAGTGTGTAATCCCCACACCATCTGGACCAAGGTCCTCACTCGCGTCGGTTCGCCGACACACCCTTTGAACTACGTGGTCTTTGATCCATGTCAAGGCATGGTACGTAGGAAGCCTCACGAGGTTCAAGACCACCACCCGGTCATTCCGACCTCATTCACGTCGGTTCACCCCCGTCCTGCATGACGTTAAACTCTATTCCACACCTCATTTGAACTATGAGGTCTTTGATTAATGTCAAGGAATGGTACTTAGGAATCCTCTTAGAGGTTCAAGCCCACCATCCGTTGGTCATCCCGACCCACCTTCATGTCGGTTCACCAACACCCGGGCAGCCTAGTGTGTAAGCCCCACACCATCCGGACCAAGGTCCTCGCTCACATCGGCCTTCCGGCGTCCAACCTGAACTACATGGTCTTTGATTCGTGCTAAGGAATGGTACGTAGGAAGACTCCACGAGGTTCAAGCCCACCACCAGTGGACCCCCGGGTTCACCTTCACGTTGGTTCGCTGACGATTCCCATCGGACCAAGGTCCACCTTCACGTCGGTTCGCTGACGACGCCCATCAGACCAAGTTCCACATTCATGTCGGTCCTCCGGCGCACCAACCCGAACTATGAGGACTTTGATCCATGTAAAGGCATGGTACGTAGGAAACCCCACGAGGTTCAATCCCAATATCCATCGGTCCAAGGTCCACCTTCACGTCAGTTCACCAGAACCATCCCGAACTATGCAGACTTTGATTCCCTGCCACGAGGATACGTAGGAGGCCTCTTCGAGGCTCAATCCCAACTTCACTGTCGCCCCTGCGATGGTCCCATTTCATTACCCTTCCACTTCATTCATCCATCCATCACCCATAATTATTCTCACCCGAGCCGCCACATCCCGGTGGGATCATTCCATCCACCTCCTCACTGCTCCTAGCAGCACATGGGACACTTTCCACATGTAAGCCCCATCATATATCCGGGTCGTTGTCCTCTGTGTACACCCTGATTCATCACCCTTTCGAACTACGTGGGTTTTGATCCCTATCCTCTACACAGGGTACGTAGGAAACCTCCAAGAGGTTCAATCCCAACCAATGGTAATCCATGGTGTCCCCCATCCTGGGGCGCACTTCCCCTGATCTGCCCTCAATGGTGTTCAGATCATCCATTACGGTGTGACATCTCCCCTATAGGGAGTGCACCACCTCAGATCCGTCCTCATTGGGTAATCTGATCCATCCATCTTCCAGGTGTTCTCCCTTTGGGATATACCAATCTGATCCGTCTCTATGGGACGTTCTGATCACCCTCATTCCGTCTCCGCAAGACGTTAAACTTGCGGCCTACCTCGTGATAAACATGAGATTCCTGAGGAAAACCTCAGATGACACTCCTTTGGTGTAACCGTCTCCAAAAGACGTTAAACTCGTGGCCTACCTTGTGATAAACATGCGATGCCTGAGGAAAACCTCGGAAGACACGCCTTTGGTGTAACTGTATCTGTCGTACGTTAATCTTGCAACATACCCTGTGTTAGACATGGGAAGATGAGGAAAACCTCAGACGCATGCCTATGGAATATGATTCCCCGCATTTGACATGGGATGCCTAGAGTTCTGCACCCTTGAGATGCCCTCTTATGAGGAAGAATACAGGTCCCCCAATGTCCACGCACACAGAGATGCCTCGACATGCCTGATGTTGCCGTCTACTCCGACCGAAGGTTGCTACCATGTCAAGACCCCATGGAATGTTTTGACGGAAGTAGTGTAATTAACCGACGTCCATGAAGATATTGCACCAGGAATGAGATTCATGAAAAACGTATTAAATCTATGAGGGAGACCCGGACTAGGTAACAAGTTTTGAGGAGGAATCCACAGAAGGAAGAACCGACATCCCATCATCCCGTTTCGATCAAGGAGCAGACGTACCTGAACAAGGAATGAATGCTGCCCGCCTTTGGAAAGAGGGAATGCGGGGCAACAGCTGCGCGTCCTCCACAAACGGATGCGCGCGCCCCGGCGAAAGCATCGGAAACACCCATTTATGGTTCACCTTGGACGGACTCCCACATATTTGGGTATATGTAGTTCCCATAGGGAAATATTTAGGATTACTTATGAATTTACTTGGACAGGATTGGGGTTCCTCTTTTAAATTTCAAGATATCTCACAAATCAAAGAATAAGAATGTGTAACTGAATTTTTCTAAGGCATGTCCGAGAAGACAAATAACATTCTTGGGGATAGTCTACCATTGATCCTTATTTTTGATAAGTCCTTTTACCATATTCTTCATAAGTGAAGGTCACCTTGGTTTAGAGACATCTAACTTAGGTTGAATTAGGTAGAGCAGGATGGGTATACAAAGGGGAACCTATATTGATGTATTTATATATATTTATTTTATATCTTTCATTTATTATTATTGGAACACTACTCATTTTATATGAACTTACTAGATTGATCTATACACCGTTGGTGGTGGCCTAATGATTATATCTCACACCATTCTTGGGATGAATTTGGTACCCAAGAAGACCTTATGATTATAGGTATGGATAAAGGGAATCAAACAACTTTTAATGATTTATTCTAAGTTCTGGGATGGAGTAAAGGTGCATAGGACTGAGCATATGCTCAAGATTCTATTAGTGGTAGATTTTGGTATTTTTATGTGTTTTAGTAGAATATGGTATATGAATTTTCCCCTATATCCCATGTACTCATTTTTTATAGCTACATGATAGTCATCATCATTTTGTATCAATTTATTATTCAGTTCCGCTTGCTTATTTATTATTCCACTAATGACCTTTATTTTGTTTCTACTAATTATTTTTATTCCTTAACACTATTATGAACTCTGATCTATGAGGTCATAGTTTCCCCATAGACAAACCTAGATCCTTGATGTTAGTCAAAAGCCTCTATCATACAGGGAGGCCCGTTTAAGGTCATGTGGCCAACCATCTCGGGGAACTGTTAAGTGTCTTTCAGGTTGGGATGCTACAAAGTGGTATCAGAGATCCTTTTCCTTTTATCTTAATGTTTTGATTTTAGATTGAAGACTAGGATATAATGAAATTTGGTAATGAACCTATGCCTAGGAGTAGCTATCCCATGTATAGGGGAAACCCAAATTACTTGGGACAAGTTAATGATATTATTGGCTGCACTTGTTATAATTTTATGGATTTCCCCATCGGGTGATGCACTTATTTTGTGACGTTGATATTGTTGATGTTGTTATGATGAGATTTATTTTTCCTTGGCCTAATGATATGAGGCCATATCAATTCATACACCATACTAGGAACTACATGACTTAAATTCCATGCATTATTCTATCCCATATCTATATTTATGCATGCATTTCCTATATTGTATGTGCTTGTTGTGTTTATATTAATTGTTATATACTGAAACATGCTAACATTTATTGCAGGAATAACACAATTGGATTAATCAATGAACCTAAATTAATCTAAATGGTGTTTTCTTACATATATTGATGATGAAACCTTAATTATATTATTATGACACATTTGAGACATGAACCATTGGTTCTAAGGGCTCAGACATTAGCGATTTTATTGATGAATGAAAACAAAAATTTAATAAGAAAGTACTTATTTAAATAGAGAATTATATTCATTCAAAAAAATAACTATACATGACATATTACATCCTATTACTGAATGTAAGGGTCAGATCGTAGTTATTTGACATGCCAATATCAGTTTATAAAGACTATGGGCCTTTATAAAAATTGAAATTAGTGATGAAATTAACTGGATTGAGTTATCAATATCCAAATTAATAAGAATAAATTTCAATGAATTAAATTTTTAAAGTGAAAATCTTACCACTAAATGGGGATTACAAATAAAAATTAAAGGATGTTTTACTATATACCTTTCATTTGACACTCCATATACTAGAACCTATGCTATGTTATGCAAGACCTTAACCCTGACCTGAACTTAGTAGTGGGAAGTAGGATGTGTTTCCTATAATCCTTTTTTTGACTCTTTCATCACTTAGACCTAACATTAGGAGAAGGTAGATATGTGTAAATTCTTATAGGAAGGTTGTGTACCTAGTATTTCAAGATTTATATTTTTATTATCTATTATAATCTTATCTAAGGTGTGCGCTTAGAAATTATAGACCTATTCCACCTCAACATCCTCATGTCATATGACATGTGGGTGGAAATGACCATGATCCATAGGTGGTGGCCCTTGAGCCCCCCATATTACCTCCTGTAGTTCCACTTGAGGCACCTCATGTTGATCTCCCACTAGGTGTTGATTTTCAGTTTAGAGACAGTTTCTTCCACTTCATGCAATTTGTATAGGGTGCTCCATGAGCTTCCCCTAATACGGTAGAGCCGACCTAGGAATTCTAGTAGTAGCATCCTCCCACCTTTTTAGGGGATTATGGTCCTTAGGCTTCTAATTCTTAGATAGAATCCATGATTTTGATCATCAACCACCTTGAGACACCTCCAAATGTCATCAGGGTATGGTCTGGACAGGCTTTCAAAATAGACTTCTATGACCACTTCCTCCCCTTGATGTTGTGAGAAGACTATACCTGAGAGTTTTTTCACCTACAACAAGGTGACATGAAATTGATGGAGTTCTTCAGCTTGCTTCACCGAGTTACAGTGATTTTCATCAACCTTGAATGATGAGAAGATGGTGAATGCGAGACAATTTGAGGATGGGATTACATATTCCATCTGATCACAGGTGAATATATTTTGACTGAACACTAAATATGAGATATTGAAACATTCCCTCATCACTGAGTAGAACCTAAGGGAGTCTGGAAATGTAAGCCAGGGTGGTTTAGATTCCAGGTAGGGATCTGGGTTATCTAGTTGCAGGAATATTTATTTTGAGAGTGAATATGGGGGAAGTACCAGGTAGATGGAACACATCAATAACTATGTTGTGTGTCACCATTATGGTAGTCTAGGGTATAAGAATCCACAATACATGAGGAACTTGACCGAGTGGTGATCTTGTGGTAGGATGGGCCACCTTAAGAAATTTTACTGAAATTTTTCTCCTACCTCAAGTGAGAGGGGATCTGTATTGACACCGCTCTCAGGTATGGGATTAGTGAATCCAAATTATGTTGGGAGTTGGTATACTACATTCTGATCATGTTGAGGTAGTGGTAGTGGATGAGGTAGATATACATCATAGGTTTAGTGATAGCAGAGCAAATCTACCTAGGTTCATTTTAATGGTGCATGCGGGGGAAGTACCAAGAAGATGGAATGCACTGACAACTATATTTTGTGTCACTAGTGTGGTAGGATAGGGAATATTAATCCACCATACATGAGGAACTTTATCGAGTGATGAGCTTGTGGAAGGATGGGTCACCTTCAACACTACTGTCGAAATTTTCCTCCTACCTCAAGTGAGAGGGGATCTGCGTCGACACCCCTCTCAGGTATAGGATTCGTGAATCCACATTGGGTTGGGAGTTGGTATACTACTGGATGATCATGATGAGGTGGTGGTAGTGGATGAGGTAGATAGAAATCATAGGTTTAACACCATTAGAGTGGATTTACCCAGGTTAGTCAGGTTGTATCTCAGGGTCGTGGTTCAGGATATATCTATATAGCACAACCTACACCTGCAGAGAAGATTCCAAGGCCTTCCATAGTATGGGGAACTATTCTGGTAGCCTATACATTATTTTCTACCCTATTTTATACAAGCGTATCACACTCCTTTATATCTATTGTAATTATGGAAAGTTTGAGCCTAAAGCTAGAGTAATTCAGTGGCATTATAACTCTTGACACACTGTTAGGGGTTCAATTAGAGGATATAAATCAGTGTAAGGAGTTCCCCATTAAGATAGATGGGTATCATTTCTTATGGATTTTCTTTATCCTTATGATTTTTGGCTTCGACGTCATTCACAGTATGGACTGACTAGTGCCTTATCGCACCCATTTTGATTGCTACCGATGAAGGGTGTAATTTACCTCACCAGAGGGAAGAACATAGCTTCATAAGGGTGAATGGGATATCCAGGTGAGTTGAGCTATACCCAAGCATATTGGGTTGGGCAGGGTTTTAACCAATATGGAAAATCTATTTATGAGTGATTGAGGGATGCATCTCATAGAATTCCCTCTGGCGGTGGATCATTTCAGGGATGTCTCCCTTGATGACTTCTCTAGATTACCTCCTAAGTGATAGGTGGATTTCACCATTGAGCTAGTTCCAAGTGTGGTACCAGTGTCTTTTACTCCCTATAGGATGATACATATCAAGCTTCAGAAACTCAAGAGTCTACTAGAATACTTAGAGTCAAAGGGTTTCATCCGACCCAACACATCACCACGGGGTTTACCCATCCTTTTTTCTATGAAGACGGATGATAACCTGAGGTTGTACATGGATTATAGATGTTTGAACCCACTTATAGTGAAGAACCGATATCCATTACCTCATATAGATTACTTCTTCAAATGGATTTGAGGATCAACCATTTTCTATAAGATCGATTTGAGGTCAGGCCATCATCAGGTGCATGTGTGACCATTGGACATACTGTGTATGAAATTCTGAAGAAGGTATAGATTTTATGAGTATTTGGTTATTCCATTCGGCCTTACGAATGTGCCAAAAATATTTATGGATATGATGAATCTAGTTTTCCACCTGTACCAAGATTCTTTTGTGGTAGTCTTTATAAAAGATATCTTAGTATATTCTCTCAATATACATGACCATTACAACAATCTTGATATTATACTAAATACATCGAGAGATCACATGATTTATGAGAAACTTAGAAAATTACACTTTTGGACTAGTTTGGTTCACTTCTTGGGTTGCATAATTTTAGAGGGAGGTGTATCTATTATCCTAGAGAAGGTGAGCACTGTGGTTTCCTAGGAGCAACACAATAATGTCTTCTACATACACATTTTCTTGGGTCAATATATCTATTAAATGTGTTTAATATAGGATTTATCATGCTTAGTAGCGCCTCTTACATGCCTAATTAATAATGGTGTGAAAATTTTCTGGTCTGAAGCTTGTGAGACAGCCTTTCAAGAGTTAAAAGTGAGACTAAATTCAACACTGAATCCCGATTCTACCAGGTAGGATCTATACCATTTACTGTGATGATTTAGTAATCAAGATAAGAGTAGTTCCAATGCAAGAATATTGAGTTTTAGTGAAAGAGTCCCACTAGACGAGACCTCATGAGAGGAATTACCCTATGCACAGTCTCAATCTAGAATCCATGGTCCATGCCTTATGCTGTTGGAGGCATTATCTTTTGGGTGAGCGATTAATTGTTTATATGGATCACAAAAGTATCAAATATATCTCCACACAACGAGACTTGAATCTGAGGTAGTTTGAGTGGGTATAATACCTATAGTAATTTGAATTTTTGTTTTATTATACACTCGAAAAGGGAAATTTAGTGGATGATTCCCTGAGTTGGAAGAATCAGACACATGCCATCTAGGAGGATAGCGGCAAGTTGCAGTTTATGGATCTATTTTATAGAATGCACCTAGAGGTTCAAAAAGAATATGAGCATCCCGTTTTAGTATCTCTAATAGTGAAATAATATCTTCTAGAGTGGTTGTGGATAAAAAAATAACATATCCCGAAGGCCTTGTCTTGAGGGAGAGTGTCTCTGGTGAGAGCCCACCACTTGGTTGGGTTATCAAAGAGGATGAGATCCCGCTCTTCCATGGATGTATTTGTGTTCCATCTAATACATGGGAACAATTGATGTGGGAATCCCATTCCTATATTTGGGAAGTTCACCATGGGATTGCCAATATTTACCAAGACATACACCATCAGTATTAGTGGCTAGGTATAAAGAGGTAGATTACAGGTTTCATCATGCGGTGTTCCACCTGTTAGCAGGTGAAGAAGGATAACCAATGACCTGATGAAATTCTACAACCTCTAACCCTTCCTAAGTATAAATGGAATGATTTTACCATGGATTTCATGATGGGATTTCCAAGATTCCCTCAAGGCAGTGATGAAATATGAGTGATCACCGATAGGTTGACCAAAGTCACACACTTTCTACCTATCTAGGAGACCTTCTCAATTAATGATCTTAGAAGGCTATATATTCGGGAGATTGTGAGCATTCATGGTGTTCCCTATTCCATCATATCAGACCAATATGAACAATTCACATTATAGTTTTGTTAAGGTCTATAGAGGGAACTAGGTTTAGAGGTGGTCTTGAGTGTATCTTATCACCCTTAGATTAACGATCAGTCCGAGTGGATGATATGGGTGTTAGAGGACCTACTCCAGGCATGTATATTTGATTTAAGAGGTTCATGGGAAAAAAATATACTGCTAATTGAGTTTTCCTACAAAAAAACTTTTAGAAAATTATTTATATGAATCCATATGAGGACCTTTATTATAGGTTGTTCCATTCACCCCTGTGATGGTTACAAACTAGTGAAGTAGCACTACTATGGTCTTTTCTCATTCATGAAACTTCAGATCAAGTATAGCTGATTCAAAAATACATGTCCACAACTTAGTCTAGGAAGAAGTCTTACATTGATAATAAACATATATCTATAGAGTTCAATGTGGAACATTAGGTCTTTTTTATGTGTTTCACCTAGATTGGCTCATATATGGATTCAGAGACAGGGAAAGCTATTGCCCCATTACGTCAGGAATTTTGAGATCATGGAGAGAGTCAGTCTATAATTATATTGGTTTCATCTACCTTAGAGGTACTATTACATGTATGAATTTTTCCATATATTGTATCTTCATCGGTATCATGATGACCTTTATCATTACTTTGACCTCAAGGATATTGAGATGGAGGCGAATGCGTCCTTTGAGGTAGGTCTGTTTCACTGGTTCGAGTTCTATGGAAACACATCCATGTATAGTATGAGACATGGGAGTGGTAGGTCAATTTCTGTGATTAATGGTCAGAATTTTTCTTAGATGACATCTTACCACCCCTAGAAAGGCAACTTAGGGATGGGTTGTTATAAAGAGGGAAGGTTCTAATGTCCTAAATTTTCATAGAGGTACATACTTTTTGTTTACTATTAAAAATCACTTATTTTATGATAATTTTAGGATCTAATGTATAAGGAATGGTTTGGGAGAGTCTGGGGCTCATTTGGAGCCTGGATTTATGGAAAATGGGAAGACAGACTGAGCTGCATGGTTAGTGAAGAGTTAGTGCTAACCGTGTGACTTAACCATGCAGGGCACCTAGAGCATAGGGGATACTAAGTGGTTTGTTTGAAATTATGAAAAGAGGTCATCACACCTGTAATATTTTTTATAAATCCTTGACATTTCCATTTCACATGGATTGTTCACGGTTAGTCAAACCGTGCGCCTAACCAGTCTGAGGGGTCCCCTTACAGAGTGTGGTGTATACGGTTGGCACACGATTTGGCCAAATGTATTTCCAAACCATGCGGCCTAGTAAATGAGGGAAAAATAAAATTTTTACCATAAAATGTTTTAACCCTAAAATTCTTCTCCCCCTCCTTGTTTTAGTATACAACACACCTAAGAAACCCTCTCCTCTCCTCAAGTAGGTATTTTTATATCTCCCTCATACAATCTCTATTTCTTCCGCCGTCTGATGTGTTGGAGATATAAGAGTAATCTCTTTTATCCACTTACTTATTTTCTAATTTTATCTTACCCTCTATTTCACTTTTTTGGTGCAACCTCATTTTCCCCATTTTCAGGGAATTTGATGATTCATTTGATATCTCTTGTTCAAGATCGATTCAAGGGCTGACACTGGATGAGGAGAGTTCTATGAACCTAAGGTAGGTGGTCTATCTAATTTCCCTCAAGTATCATTTCTTTTATAACATGATCCATTATTCCACATGCCTAAACTTTCTAGCAACACCTCAATTTTTTTAATAAATTAAATAATATGCTTTACCATTCAGATATGACCCCAACGAGTGGTGAATCAACCCTTTGGTTGATTTCCTTGACTTAGGTAACCCCAATGGGTGTGCTTTACCTTGGAGGTCAATTTTTATTTTATATTAAATTTTTTAATCACCCATTGAGGGGTTTTTACTTATAATAAATTCCTTGAGTTAATGAATTGAGTTAAGAGGAATTGTAGGCCTTGAGTTAGGCCCCTACATCCCATGCCACAATTGAATTTCTTGATCAAGTGATTTGGACAACTTGATAATCATGATATAAATATTTCCCTGTTAAATGGTATGATCTTGATAGTTAAATAATACCCTCACCTTATTCTGAGGGTGGTACAAGGGTCTTGATTTACTTATACCTTGGATGGTCTCCTCATTCCATAATTAGAACGTGTCAAGGAATTGTAAATATGCTGAGGGAGATACTAGATATGACTTGGATGGGATCACTGTGCATTTCCTATGCCTCCATATGAGTGATACCAATTCCCTAGGGAAGAACCCGATTATCGGATCAGTGGGGATATGTTTGTACCATTCCATGATGAATATTCGGACCCCGACGTGAGATACTAGAGTTGGACTCAGAGGTCTTTATTGTTTTCACACCTTTTTGGGAGTGATACTTGGAATCACATTTATGGTTCTCCTTGGATGGACTCCCAAAAATTTGGGTACATGTAGTTCCCATGGAGAAATACTTGGGATTAATTCTATATATCAGTGTATGGGGTTAGGGTGCCTCATCTAAATTCCAATATGAAACTTAAATCAAATAATAAGAATGTGTAACTGAATTTTCTTGAGACATGTCCACCAATCCAAATCACATGCTTGGGGACAGTCCGTCGTTGATCCTTATTTTTGATAATGCCTTTTACCATATTCTTCACATGTGTAGGTCACCTTGGTTTAGAGACATTCAGCTTAGGCTAAAGTAGATAGAGTCAGATGGGTATCCAAAGAGAACCCGAATCGGTGTATTTATATATTTATTTTCTATCTTTTATTTATTATTATTGGAACACTACTCATTTTAAATGAACTTAATGGATCAATATAAACACCGTTGATGGTGGCCTACTGAGTATATCTCAAACCCTTCTTGGGAAACCTTTGGTACACAAGAATACATTATGATTATAGGTATGGATAAAGGTAAGATATTGACTTCTGATGCTTTATTCTGAGTTATAGGATGGAGTACGGGTACATAGGACTAACCCTATGATGGAGATGATAATAGTGGTATTTTTTTTAAATTTTATGTGTTTTTGTATAGAATGTGATATATGAATTCTCCATTGTATCCTATGTAGTCATTTTTTATATCTAGATAATGATCATCATCATTTTGTATCTATTTATTATTTAGATTATGCTTACTCATTTATTGTTCAACTGCTAACTTTTATTATGTTTCTATTTCTTACTTTTATTATTTAACATTGTGATATACTATGATCTATGAGGTAATATTCTCTTGAAAAACACACCCTAGACCCTCTCTTATAGTCGGTAGCTTTTGGTATATAAGGAGGTGAACTTGAGGTCATGTGAAAAATTGTCTCGGGGCACCATTAAATGTATTTCGGGATGGGACACTACATCAAAGTTAAAAATAAAAAATTTTTAATTATAAAATACTTTATTAGATTTATATGGGTTTTATTATTAGATCATAAGAATGAGTCTTGTAATATCTTTATTTAATATATTTATTAACTTTTTAAGGAAATTTGAAAATGAAAAAGGTTACAAACTCTTTTCTTCTAAAAGAGACCATGGTGGAGAATTTGATAATAAATACTTTGACGAGTTTTATTATTATAAAGGTTATCTTCAATCATTTTACTTCCCTAGAAAAACTTAAAAATGGGGTTATCTAAATTTGAAATATGACCTTACAAAAAATTTCTAAGACTCTACTTAATAAGTTTTCCATTCCTTAATATTTTATGGGCCAAGGTGGTCTATATCAAAAGCTTTATCCTTAACCATGTCCTTATAAGACCTATATTAGGAAAAACCCCTTATGAAAATAAGAAAGGAAAAATTACAAAAGTTGGATTCTTTAAATTATTTGGGTGTAAATACTTTATCCTTAATACCAAGGATAATATAGGAATGTTTGACCCTAAATCTAATAAAGAAATATTCCTTGGGTACACTAACTCACATAAAGCCTTTCGAGTCTTCAATAAAGGGACCAAGACCCTAAAATAGTGATTTCACAACAAATTCGATGAGAATATTCCAAAATCATGTCCACAAAGTGATGATGACATTGACAAACCTAATTTAACCCTTCCTTGACCTCAATCTTCTAAAATAATTAAAGATGCTATGGGATCCCTTTCATCTCCTTTAACCAAGTATTGGAATCAATATAAATACATTCCTATTGAGAATTTTATCATAAAATTATAATCTAGAACTCATACTATAAGGCCAGTATTAAATAAAGTTGAAATCCAAGATTTTCTATCTCATATTAAACCTCATTCACATGATGATGAGAACTGGATAATTTTCATGCAAGAGGAGTTGAACAAATTTTGTAGGAAAAACATTTAGCCTCTCATGTAATGTCCTGATAATAATTCTATTATTGTAATAAAGTGGTTTTTTTTTTGAAAAAAACTTTATGAAAAAGGAAATTTTATCCACAATAAGGCTCAACTTGTTGATAAAGGATATAATCAAGAATAAGGTACTGATTATGGTGAAACCTTTTCACTAATTTCTTGACCTGAATCCATTAATTTTTTTGGAATTCATTGATAATTTTAATTTCAAACTTTCTAAAATGGATATAAAAGTGTTTTTTAAATGGTTTTATATCTAAAAACGTTTTTGTGGACCAATCACCTAGTTTTAAAAATCTTGAATTTATAAATTCTATTTTGAAGTTAACAAAAGACCAATATGGTTTAAAACAGGACCCTCGAGATTGATATGAGAGGTTAAACAAATTTATTTTATCAAATGATTTCAAAATGGAAAAATTTGATTCCACCCATGTTCTCAAAACCTTTTCAAATTATTTATTAATTGTTCAAATTTATGTTGACTATGTTATTTTTGGATCAACTAAAGAAACACTTTTAAATTATTTTTAAAATTTATTGAATAAATATTTTGAAATGAGTTTTATGGGAGAAAATAAATTCTTCATTGGTTTTCAATTTTCTCAAAATTCTGATGGAACCTTTTTAAACCAAAGTAAACACACTAATGAAAATTTAAAGAAGTTTTTCATGGATAATTATAAGGAAATTAGAATGAATGTTTGTACAACTTATAATATATCATTGGATGAAGTTGATAAATTTATCAACAATAATCTTTATCAAAGAATGATTGGAAGTCTACTTTAACTTACTATAACATGTTTAAAAACCATGTCCAATGTATTTATTTTTTCTCATTTTCAATAAAATATAAATTAATCTCATTTAAAATCCCTCAAAATAAAATTATTTTATTTGAAAGGAATTAAAAACCTTGGATTATTTTATCCTAATGAAATATATTTTAAACTTTTGTATATTTCTGATACTAATTTCATAGGATGCTAACTAGGCAGGATAAGTACTAGTGAAACTTGTAATCATCTAGGAAAATCCCTTACCTCTTGGAGTAGTAAGAAGAAAAAAATTATTTCTCTTTATACAAACTCAAAATATACATATCCACTGGGAGTTATTGTGACTAAGTTATATAGATAAAACATAATCTCTTGGTTTTTAGGATCACATTTTTATCCATCCCTATAAAGTGTGAAAACAATGATGTGATTACTATTTCTAAAAATCCTATCCAACACTACCACACTAATTTTATTGAATTGAGATGCCATTTTCAATGAGATCACTTTCAAATAGGTGATATAGTTCTTTAATTTGTTTCATAAACCTTAAAATTGATGATATATTCACTAAACTCCATCCTATTGATCACTTCAACTTCATAAAAGGTGATTTAGGTACGATTATCATATTATTATTTTCTTGTAATACCCTTGCAAGCTTGAGAAGTTTTTTTTAAATTTAATTTTCAAAACTATTTTCCGAAATGGATTTCAAATTAATTTTAAATTCATAAAATATTTTTAATTTTTTTTCATAATTTTGGAAAATTAAAGCAAGTATGATAATCCAAGAAATACATTCCTATCTGTTTAAAATCAAGTGGATGTGGTTTTTTGTGCAGATTCTCCTAGGGATTTATCTTGAAAATAGTTTATTGGGTTTGTTAAACATTTCACCATCCTGGGTATAGTGAGTGGGCCTTATTGTACACCTAGTTAGACACTCTTGGAGAATTTACTATGGTTTATTAATACATCCTTTCTTAACCATAATAATGGAATGATTTTTTAGATTTTTTATTTTCTATGTGTTTTCTTTATTATAGTCTTATTTTAATGTATATTCTCCCTTTAAACTCTCTTGATGAATTAATTGAGGGGGTTCTAATATTTTTAATCTTAAAATGATTTTATAAGTGACATTTTCTTTTTCAAAATCAATTTTTGAAATCAATTTTTTTGTTTTTCTAAAAAAATTATTACGCCTTGTTTTTTTAAGTTTTAGATTTTAGAAAATTTTTCTTTAAAAATGCTTATTTTCTATTATTCTAAGCCTCATTAAAAATATTAATTTTAAAATATTTTAAAGTTTTCAAACTTTCTTTTAATAAAAAATTATTTTTTTTCTCTTTTAAAATATTATTAATGTTGTTAAACATAGTTTTAATTTTTATCCTTTTATTATCTAACCCCATGTATAACTCATCTTTGATAATCTCAAAGGGGTATAAGTATATAGTTTTATGATTTAAGTATTTGTTTTAGCTATTCTCTCAATGGTGGAGAAGTGTTAGTATTTCTCTCAAAGGGGGAAGTTTATTGTTTGGGGGAAAATGTTTTTTTTTAAAATATAGTGGGGAGAAGTTTTTCTTTTAATGATAAGAAAATATCAGCATTATGGTAGATATTTATTTTAATACTCTTGTTTAATTTAATTATTATTCAAGTGTTTGAGATCATCAAAAAGGGATATATTATTGTGCTTATCACCATTCTTTTATTTTAATGATCATAAAAAATATTAAAATGTTTAATATTTTCTATTAAGTGATGTATAACTATATTGATGTCATCATGATAGAAATATTTGAAGAGTTTTTCTTGAAGTCCTATTATAATCCTTTAATAAGGACTATAATTAAACACATAACACCATGCTACAAAAAAAGTATTGTTGTACAATCCTAAGCACCACACCACAAAAAGATGCTTATCCTTACATATTATTTGAAAATTACACCTTACCCTTAAATAAGTATAGGTAGTTCAATTAGACTCTTACATGGGATTTAGGATTCGTGGTATACCTTTACGTGAGTAGGGAACTACCCTTACCTAAGCTTTAGAAATCTTGGGTCACCCTTATGAAACTATCTGACTAACCTTATGACGTAACCTAGCCTAGTCAAGCTTCTTAATTGAGAATTAATTATAATGAAATTTCCAAAGGCCATGCCACTGTAAAAGTTTACTTTATTCAAAATCGATCATCACCACCCCCATGGTATGACCTATGCCATGGTTTTTTCTTTGTAGGAGTTTTCCATTCCACATCCTAGATGCTATGCCATAATGACCTCAAAATTGGTAGAATCAAAAAAATACTCCATGCCAGAGCCTTGAGGATATTGCACAACTACATTGATTTTGGAAGAACTGCAAAATATCTCTTCATGAATCTATGTTGCAACATCTTTTCTTATATCGTAGATCCCTTCTCTGCAGCTTGGAATTCTAGAACATTCCACAAGTAGCTATTATGAACCCCTCACTTAATTATAGTCAATATTCATTGAACTTATATGCCTTAAACTTTAAAACCCAAAAAGGTTTAGAGAATTATCAAAGGAATTAAAGGATATAAATAGATACATTTGGTGATCTTGGCTATCTACACAACAAATTTCTCATAAAATCACCAACATACTGAAAATAAATCTAATATATCTCTTTATAAATATTATTTTTTTCAAAGAGTATATGAAAAAAGTATATCTTACCCACTCTCATTATTTTCTCAATCTATCATAGTGTTTTCCAAATTCTTTGGGATATTATTGAATAAGCTACAGATACCCACTTACTCCTCTTTATTTTATATTTTAGTGATTAATAACATTAAATTAAGGGACTATGATTCTCTTTCCATTTTCTTTAAAAATTCAAGGGACTACCAATTTTGAGGTTTCTAGATTCACCATTAAAGAACTAGGGTCTATTATATATATTTCATTTCTATAACCTAAAAATAAAGGGATAGTTTTAGTATCTTGTCTACCATTAAAGGAAAGGGACATTAAATCCTTAAGAGATTGATGCGGGAGATGCAGGGATACCTTTGGGTACTATTTTTGAACTAACTTACCAAATATCTTACCACATTTATTTTCATCATTTTCAATTATTTATCACTTTCAATCATTCTTTTATTAAATTGTTTAATAAATCAATTTATACTTAATAATTTTTATTTTTCAAATCAATTAAACATTTTATTTTCAAATAACTTAATTGAATCTACCTTAGTTTCATTACTCTAATTTATTATTATATTTAATTATATTGTTTTACTTTCAAACTTTTATTAGTTTTTAAATTTTCAAAATATCTTAATTTATTTAGTATTTTATAAAGAATTTTTTAAAATTGAATTGTTTTCCTTTAATTTTTTAAAGGGAAATTCACCCCTATTTCCATTTTACTTATCTATAACCTAAATTTTTGTCTTATAAATACAAAATTTTCATCGTGTTAAAATGAGTGAAGAGAAGATTAAGGATTTAATCTAAAGTCAGTAGAATTCCTTAAAACCTGTCACATGATCGCACATTCAGTAAGAAGATACACACTTGGTTTTCAATCTCAAAATCATTCAAACAGGGATATACATGTAGGGGTATTGTGCTCAGGATCTTGGGATTGTGATTGAGAATATATTTATAAAGAGATACATTCTTAGGTATTGCACTCAAGATCATGTGACCTAGGATATACATGAAAGGATTTTATAAAGGAGACATGCATTGAGTTATTTTGGAGTAGCCTTGTGATCATGGTTACAAGACAACAATCTTGATCCCAGGGTTTATGCGATGCATAATTTTTCAAAACAAATTTGTTTGGACTATTAAGGAATTTAATATTTAATAAATTCTAAAGAAATGGGAATATATTGAAGCATTATATCCTAGAGTTAATGATAAAAAACACACAACTTATTTTCAATGAAGATAATATGGCTTTCAAGTCATTAAATTGAGAAAGAATTTATCCATATTAGTGTGCAGGGATGAGTCAATAAAGTTTATCCAAGGGAGGTAGTGCACTATCCCCGAATACATTATAAAGGCAGTGTGCCTGAAATGGAGTGTCTGTGGAAAAAAATTGTAATCCACAAATACTAGTGAAGCATAGTGGATTTAGGTATTACCAACACATAATCATAATATGATACTTAGTTGTATCCTTTTATGTTGAACCAAGTAAAATTCATTACATCTTGTTTTACCATACTTCTATGATTGACATATGTGTGATAAAATCTGACAGGCTTAATAAGTTCCCACCAATATGGGGATAAGATCATTAAATCAAAAGGAAAATTTTACACTCTAATTCACCCCTCCCCTATCAGGGTGTCTTAGGGTCCAACAAGTAGTATTAGAGTGAATGTTCTCAGTATTGAACCTTATTTTAGAAGTTTGAACTCAAGGAGAACATTTTCAATGTTAGATTAATTACTCTATTTGATATAAGAAAATATTAGATATAGAAAAATAGAATGAAATCACATATTAATTCTATTTGAATGGAATTTATATTTTTTACTTTAAATGGGGTTTGGTTTAGTGACATGATAGGAATCTCGATGACCGAAACCAACCAATTTTTTTGGATACAGATGATAAGGCTTTAAATGCTTTAATTTAAGATTTTTCAGATCAAATATATATCAAAGTAATGAGATGAAATATTTAAAATTATATTTTAGATAAATTTTTAAATATATATAGAGGATATAGTAAGGTGAAGAAATAAAAGCTCCAAGTGTTTCATAATAGGTTTTATGATCTTAAAATGTGTTAGGATGAAAATGTTGATAGTTTCTTTAATCAGATTACGGAGGTAGTTAGAGCTATATGAGGGATTCTAGAAGAAATAAAAGATATATTAATCATCAAAAATATTTTATTATGTCTTTCTCCTTAATAAAATCCTAACATTTTGGATCTTGAAGGAAGGGATTTGACCCAACTTTCATTGGATGAACTTCTAAGAAGTCTTGTGGATTATGAAGTGAGAATTGAAAAAAATAAAAAATATACCCATACTAGTAAGTAAATGAAATTCAAGTCCATGGAAAAGTTTAATGTAAATAGAAAATAAAATAGTAATGATGATAAAGAGGAATTTTTATTATTCACACCTAGAATATTCAAAATATGAAAATGTAGATTTTAAGGAATGCTACCACTTTATTTATTTAATTGTGAAAAATTTGTGCACATTGCTCCAATAATTACACATATATTTTATGGTGAAGAAAGAAAACTAGTGGTTTTAAAAAAGAAAAAAAGAAAATTTATATCCAAATATGGGAGTTTATATGGAAGAAATTTTCAAATAAAAATACTTGTGAGAAAAGAGTAGAATGATAGTAAAGATTTTATATATTAAGTTGAAATAGAGTTAAAATATGACATTAAATATGCTATGAAGGATAATATCGAGAAAAAAGAACCTAAATTCTAAAATATCAATGAAACAGAGGGAATAGTTGATCTAAAGGTAGAAGTTAAAGGTTCTCTTGAAGAGATTTATATTTAAAGAAAGAAAAACCAAAATATCAATGGATTACTGAGGGAATCATACAAATATGTGGATCATATGAAATTAGATATTTAACATCTCCAAGAATAGTTTAATGATCAATTAGAATATCAAGTTAATGTGTAAGAAGTTTTAAAATTTAAGTTAAAGATAAAATAACTGAAAAAGGTGATTGATGAACTTAAAATGTGTACACAAGAACAAAAAATAATAAGATATAATCTATAGAATAATTAGTTTTCTATATGAGAAAAAAATTGGAGATAGGAATTTAATTAAAATATATATAGAAGAAAATTAATTTAGGGTTTCATAGATGGTGAACTGATAAAAAGTGTCAAGTAAGGCTTAGAAGGTGTCATTAACATTCTAAATGAACAAAGACCCAGATTTTTAGGTAAAGGAAAAATTGTCCATGAGGTCGAGACATAAAAAGGTAAAACTATGATATAATAGGAAAAGGGAAAGCATAAGGTTTATGATCTTGTAGTCAACACTAAAAAAAACTTTGTAGAAAAAGGTTACTCATATTAAGGGGAATTAGAGGATTGGAAACACCTATAAACCATCAAGGGTTCATCGGTAACAAAAGTGTTTTACAAAACCTAAATACATGTGGAGAAATGGATAAGATAAGATATTTCCTCTTGAAATATAAGTTTTTTGGGTATCTTGGTTGCACCATGCATTATTTTTATGAATAAATAATCCATTTTAATTGAGAAACACCAAGAATAAAACAAATGATAATGAGTCCATATCCACCATATTGGAGAAGTAATTATTTCTATGGATATTTCCTTTATTGTTTTAAATTTTGGCACAAAGCTATTGATTATAGGGAAAATATAATTAGTGATTATTATCACAGAATTCAAATACAAATAAACTCAATTCAACCCAATAAAATTTCATTAAAGTATAGATATTCACCATTGGAAAGTGAAGATGAGTATTGTTACACACCCTATACTAAATAAAGGAAGTAAAAGTCACATTATTCTCTAACTTAACTAGAAATATATTGGAAAGAAAATAGGAATATTGAGAGGGTTAATCTTACAAAAATAACTCACAAAGTGGAAAATAATAACACCACCAAGATTCTTTATAATGGGTTCTCATCCCTCATGTCTGGTAATAATAATATTTTGAAGAATTTAAAGGGAAGAGTTGATGGAACAATGTTAAAGGCACTGGTAATACAAGGTTGTCTGGAGGTGAGATAAATAAAACATAAGTTATCTATATGGATGGATTATAACATAATCTATTGAGTGTGATTCAACTATGTGACCCATAACTTAAAGTCTCATTTAATCAAAAGAGATTCATTATCAAAGGTAAATATGGGAAATATCTCATGAAAGGCTGGAGGACCAGTGGCGATCTATGAAAGGTAGAAAAAAATAGAACACCTACCTTTTGGTAGTTGAATAGGATAACAACACGTGGAATTGGATACTTGGTCATATTATCCAATATATCATGTATAAATTGTCCCAGTTAAAATATTTGGTAGATATTATTAATCTAAAATCTGAAGGGATGGCTCCCCACTCTCCGGGTCTCCACTCTCCTCTACACTAGGGTTTTTTCCCAGCACCACCGCCCCCTCCCTCACCCCCCTCGCGGTGAAGGTCAATCTCCATTGCTCCTCCTCTTCTCTCCTTCTTGTTCCCCTGCTCTCCTCTTGGCCTTGTTTTCTCTCTCTCGGCGACTAGGGTTCCTCTTCCCATCGCCTTCGACTTCTCTGTGTTTCTTCTTCTTTGGTCATGTTTTCCGCTTTCTCTCCGTTGAAGGCGCATCAGTATTCCTTGAATCGATTATGTCTTCTTTGGTCTTCCTCGAATCGACGGTATCTTCTTCGGTCTGCCTCGAATCGACAACATTTTCTTTGGTCTTCTTCGTATCGACGACATCTTCTTCCTGGGTTTCCTCGCTTATCCTTTAATGGTCTCCGATTTTTCTGCCTCATTGACAATGCCTTAATTCAGAGCCCGTGGTCAATTGAACCATTGCTTTGACCCTACATTACGATGCTTCTATCCTGGTCGGATCTGGAGTGGGGGTTACAATGGGGTTTTGGATGTGTGGTTCGACGACCATTAATGTTCCAGGCACAAGCTCCTCGGCGCTGGCTTTTGTTTTTCTGTTTTCTTCTTCATGCTATCAGTGAAAGTTTTGTATGCTTATTCTTAGCCGTCAACCTATTTTATGATTGTTAAGTGGTTTTCCAATTTGTTGTTCGGGTTTTGTTTTGACGTCAACGAGTTTCTTCTCGGTGGCGACGATGATGACTAATCCTCGGCGATGATGGTCTCCGATGGTTTCTTTTAAGGACGATTCTGGTGGTGCTCTATGGTGACGACGTCAGTGTTCTCGGTGATGATGGGGGTCTGTGGTGGTACAATGATCAGATGGCTTCGGTGTCGGTGTGTGCGTCTTGAGGAATTACTGCTTCAGCGTGATGATGGTTTACTACTTCAGCGTGATGATGGTTTACTGATTTTTTATTTTCAAATTTTGAAATGGTTGTTTCTATGGAGGTATTATTGAGTCTATGCGGGTTTTTATGGATGTTGGTATGTTTTGAATTTTGAAACAGGTTGCAACAGACATTAAGGCGCGGTGCATGGTTGGGTTTTTATTTTGAAATTTTTCTCTGTAATGGGTGTTATGAGGTTGTGTCTATGGTGGAATGGTTATGTTGGTTCCCACTTACCCTTAAAAGTGTATTTTTAATAAAATTTAAAAAATGGATTGTGGCCTAATCTAAAATGTGATCATGAAAGGTCATGTGATGGTTTCATGTAGAAAAAATGGTTTTAAATATTTATTGACCAACGGGAAAATGGGCATAGAATATAATATATTTGATTCACAATGATGTGTATAGTCTGATGAATATATATGAGATATATAGAGAAAGATATTTAATTATCTTTATAGATGATTATAATAAAATGACATGAATTATGTTTATGAAAAGCAAGAAATAGGTTATGGGGTTCCGAGAGATATATATAAGAAGAGTTGAAAATGATACTAGGTATACTGTTAAAATTATTCATTCTGATAATGGAATAGAGTAAACATCCATTTAGTTTTAGAACTATCTTGAGAAGCATAGAATTAAACATGAGGTATCATCAGTCAGAACCCCACAACAAATTGGGATTGTAGAATGAAAAAAATAAACAAGTAAATCATATGACCATAAATATAATGATCGAGAGTGGAATTACTCATCACTATTGGGAATAGGATATTCAAGTCATCATGTACACCTAGAACAAAATAGTTCTGAATCCATAAGAAGATACTGAATAGTTCTCAATCCATAAGAAGAGAGAAAATTCAATGAAATGTGGCATGGAATAAAGTCTCCGCTAAAGCACTTTTGTGTCTTTATAAGCCAATGTTATATATAAAATAAATAATTAAATTAGGGAAAATATAGAGATACATTATATGAACAAGTATTCCCTAGATAATCTATGAAAATCAAGGCTTACAAATTCTATAATAGTAGGTTAAAGAAAATTATCAAGATTAATGATGTTAATATAATCATGGAGAAAACTATGAAGAACACTAGAAACAAAACTTCTATTGTGTTTGGTGGATAATAAAATGAATCAGATCATAATATTAATTCAAATTGTTATATTTTAGAAGATACTAAAAATATTCAGGATTACCCAAATGATAAAGATTTAGAGGTTGAACCAGAGGAGGAAAATATTGTTGAAAATGGTCTTCATGCACCACAAAGAAGAAATAGAATAACTGTGGTTAATAATTCAAATATTATTGGGGATTAATTTTCTCTAACTCAAACAAGAAGGTTGAAAATTATAGTGCATATAGATATACTATCTATAGTGGATATTTATTCATTTTAATAGGTAGAAAAATATGATTCATGGATTAAATCCATGAAGATTGATAAAAAATAGACTTGGGAACTTGTTTAAAGGAAATAGAATCACAATGTGATTGGAAAAAATGGATATTTAAGAATTTTTTTAATGATAATGGAGATATTATTAGAAAAAAGGATTAGTTGGTTTGTAAAGGCTATGCTTAGATCGAAGGCATAAATGTTGAAGAAATATTTGTTCTAGTAGCTCGTTAGGATTCAATAAGACTCTTTTTGTATAAAAAATATTTTCTTTATTACAAATTAATTCATGATTTATTACATAAGATTACACATATTACATCCCAGAAGATAGATAAGTCTAGTGTATTTTGGAATTAGGTATATTACATAATAAATTATAATAGGTAATACAACATCTTTATTGAATTTTTTTTAACATGCTCGTACTTAAAACTACATGGGATAACCTGGGGATATACATAATAAATGAGTGATCTATAAAGCTCAGTAAGGGAATAAACATAGAATAACATGAAGAAAATAGTAAATTTTATAAAATAGACATATCAATGGGTCATAAAAGGGGTTAGAATCATAAACATGATAAATAAGACCTGATATAACATGATAACATAAAGGCGACATGAGAAATATGGTAACATCTTAAAATACTGCATCATAAATATAGATCAAGGATAGCTTACAAAGAATAATGATATACAAAGTCACATTATGGATTAGGTTCACTCCCTAATACCTTACATGGCATATCATGAGATTAAAACATTACCCATTGCATTGGATCACTATATATTTTCGAGCGCACCCGTCACTTTCATTTCGTTATCATGCTTAAGTGTGCCTCATAGATCATACAACATGGATTCATTCATCATAATATTTTATTCCATGATTTAGGAGTGTGTAATATATACATTTAATTCCCAATCAATAAGTATAAGTGCATAAATTTGAACACCCTTTATAGGAAATGAGTACGAGTATTCACTACATAATTGTTTGGGATGGAAAATTGTGGTGAAAATTTTGCAACATAACGATGCCACTTAAAGATTCATAAAATGTGTTTATGAGAGATAAATTGGTATATCATCATTTTTAAATAAATTTAACAGTAATAGGGAAATGGAAAGACATATCCCAACATAAGGAATTAGAAATAGAAGGCATGATATAATGAAGAAACTTGAATAAAGAGGAGAAGGAGAGGATCCCTTACCCAAGAATGTGATTCCAAATGCTTGGGAGGAGCTTCTCGAGAGCTTGAGGGAACCTTGGGATGATTCTATAGAGTTAAGGTTAGATTAACGATGTTCTAAAATTATTTTCATTGAAGAGAAATGGGATCTTGGGTGGTTTTATATAGGAAAAAAGTGGGGAATTTTTTTATTATTTCCCAAACTTAGATTTTGGACTCTATAATAAAATAACCAAAACAAAAAACATTTTCATAGTTTTTTACAATGGTTTCTACAAAATGGGATTTTTTTTCATTATTTTATAAGTAAATAGGATAAAATGATTAAAATATTACCCTTATTGATGTAGAGGCGATTCATACACTTAAAGAAATGATTTCAAAACCTTAAAATATATTATAGGTTTTGGAGGATTGATAAAGGCTTTATAAAACTAATCAAATAAATATAAAATCACATTATTTTAAATTTAAAACATATACTTTTTCATGTATTCCCATTATAGTATTTATTACAAATTTTTTGGTCATTATGATGTCATAATACGCATTGTATATTTATACCGTATTTCCTTTTTTACCCAAAAATTATAATGCCACATAAAATTATGAAAATTCACCATTATATAATATAGAAATTATAATTCAAAAAAAAATATTTATTTTATCAAAATAATTTTATAAATATGCGCATTTTCCATTTTAAAATAAGAATTAACATTTATTGAGAAATGCTGGTTTTTTTGACAATAATAGTTTTAAAACACTTATAAAATTACATTTGACTTCATAAAAATTATATGATCATTTATATTAATAAAAATAATTTAATAAAAATAATTTATTAAAATTTTATTTATTTTAAAAATCCATTAATTCATCAAAATATTGAAATTGAATACTAATTAAAAAATACAATTTGTGTTTTATTCTGTAAAAATAAAAATCATTTATAAAGTAATAATAAGAAGAAAATATAAAAAATATTCTATTGAAAATAGAATACATATATTCATATTATTATTTTCTTGATACACATTCCTTTAATAAACCAAAAAACACCCTAATGGTAAGGTGTGTAATTGTGAGATTTTCATGGGGTGGTTTAACGTACATGGTTTTGGACATGATCTCGATGAGCTTGAAATTCTCCCATAAATAGATTCTATCATGCTTAAGTTGTTGGATCATAACTTGGGATTGATCAAGGGAAAATCTGGGTGATTCTATCTCCCTTGGAAGCTCTGATAAATGGGTTTCATAGGATATGATCCTACTAGTTGAGGCAAATATTTCCTTTTTATTTTCAATTAGATTTGTTAAAACCCTATATTTATACTAATAACATGATCACCATTCAAAGACTATATTATCAATGATTATGATGCTTAATGGTATTTTAAATCCAATAGGATATAATAAAATCAAAGAGGTGCATGTGTTTTCTATAACCATAATAAGGAATTTACGTAAATTAAAAGGGAAATTTTATTTATAATAGTTAGGGTTGTTACAATCTTCCCCCATTTATAAATTTCTCTATTTAAAATTTCATTTCCCACAATAAAATAGATGAGGGTAATTATTTTTCATCACCTCCTCTGATTCCCAAATCACTTCTTCAAACTTTTGGTTTCTCTATAACCCTTTGACCATGGTGCATTGTCTTATTTTGTAGAACTTTGTCTCTACAATCTAATATCTTCACCGACTATTCCTCATATGAAATATCATTTTACAATGGTACCAAATATGGATTGAGTACATGTGTGGGGTCTAGTATGTACTTCCCCATGAAGGATATATGGAAAACATTATGTACTTGAGATAGGTTATGTGGGAGTGCTAGTCGATAGGAAACCACTCCAATGAGATCAAGGATATCTAAGGGACCGATGCATCTTAGAATAAGGTTTCACTTCTTCCCAAATCTCATGACTTTCTTACATGAATATATGTAGAGTAATACCATGTATCCAACCTCAAACTCTAGGTCTCATCAATTATTGTTAGTATAGCTCCTCTGTCGACTCTGAGCAGGCTTGATGTGCTGTTGAATGGTCTTGACCTTTTCTACTATTTACTTAACCATTTCAGGACCTTATAGTTTTCATTCCTCAACTTCATCCCAACACATAGGTGTTCTCCACCTATTCATATAAAGGGCTTCATAGGTAGCCATTTGGATGGTTTAGTGGAAACTGTTATTGTATGAGAACTCGACTAGAGGAAGATGTTGGTTCCATCCTACTTTGAAGTTAATTGAACATGATCTCAACATTTCCTCGAGTGTCTAGATATTCCACTCATATTTTTCATTAGTTTGAGGATGATAAGTCATGCTGAAGTTCAACCCAGTATTTATATCATGTTGAATTCTCTTCTATAACTTATAGGTAATATTGGATATCGATTAAATACAATTGATAGTGGTATTCCATGTATCCTCACCACTTTTCTAATGCATATCCTTGCAATTTGATCAAGTGATAAGTCCTATAGAATCAAAATTATTTTTGAAGTATTAATAATATGAACCACCACAACCCATATAACATTATTTCCTCTTTATGTATTCAGAATACCATTGAAAAATTGCATGGTGATGTTGTCCTTTTTTTATATAGGTATGGGTAATGGTTACATCATCCCCTTGTATTTTTTCTATTCCAAATTCACTTACTAAGATAGAATACATATTAATGTATATTCTATGATCTCATTCTTCATATTGTCCCTCCAATAGTGCTCTCAGATATCTCAATACATCTTTGTGCTTCCTAGATGGATCAAGAAGGTTGATCTATGTGCATCATCAAACAACTCTTTCTTAAACTTAGGATTTTATGGTACATATAGTCCTGACCCAAATCTTACAACACCTTATTCATTAACATTGAACTCTGAGGATTTCCCTTTCTTATAGCTTACACTTTCTTTTTTAATTCCCTCATTATCTCTTTAAGAATCCATTATCTTTTCCAGAATATATAGTTGAGAAATAATTTGTGAAAGGATTGATGATTTTCCTTCCTTTATGATTACCATATCCATCCTCTTCAAGTTTAAGAAGATCAGATCCTTCTCAATTATCATCAATTATAGAATTACTATATTTTTTTTCTACCTAGAGCATCTACCAATTTATTTTATTTTCTAGGATGGTAGTGGATTGAGAATTCATAGTCCTTGATCAGCTCTAACCATCATCGTTGGTACAAGTTCATCTCTTTATGTATGAATATATAATTGAGGATATTATGGTCTATATATATTTCACACTTCTCCCCAAAGAGATAATTCTTCCATATTTTCAAACCGAAGATCACTAAAGAAAAATATAGAACTTTCATTGGTTAGTTATATTTATTAACCTTAAATTTCCTTGAATAACAGGCTATCACTTTTTCATTATTCATTAACACACATTCCAAGCCCTTTTTCAAACCATTTCTCAATACTATAAAAGTTCTCCACTTGTGGGTAGTGCTAATACAGGTGAAGTGACAAGCCTCTTTTACAAATCCCTGAACTTATCTTCGCATTCATTATTCCAAAAAAATTTGACTCCCTAGAGTTAGCTTGGTTAGAGAGTTTTAAAATCATGATAAATTTCTCAAAAATTGATGATAATATCCCATTGACCCAATAAACCTATGGATTTATGACATAGATATTGGCATCGACCATCCTTTAATTACTTCTATCTTTGAAGGGTCTACATATATCCCATTTCTTGTGATAATATTCTCCAAGAATGAAACTTCCTTTAACTAGACCTCATATTTCTTGTACTTGGAATAAAGCTTCTCCTTTGGTAAGGTCTTTAGCATAGTGATCAAATACTAATCATGATCCTTGTTGGTTTTGGAGTATATTATAACATCATCTATAAATAATACCACAATTTTTCTGAGGTAATCTCTAAAATCTCTATTCATCAAGTACATGAAGATTGATGAAGCATTAGTTAGTCCAAATGGAATTACTATGAACTCAGAGTTCTTATAACTTATACAAAAAGTAGTCTTGGGGATATCCTCCTTCTTTACCCTAACTTGGTAATACACCAACCACATATCTACCTTGGAGAAGTATTGTACTCCATATATCTGATAGAAAAAGTCATCAACCTGTGGCATAAGTGACCTTTTCTTTATCATGTTCTTATTGAGTTCATGATAATCAATGAAAAGTCACATTAACCCATACTTATTCTTGATAAATAGGACTGGTGCACCCCATTGTGAAGCAATTGGGTGTATGAACCCTTTATCCAGATTATCATATAGTTTTTTCTTCAGCTTCTCAAGTTCCACAACATCCATTATATACGAAGTCTTGGATAATGTTAATGCCCCAGGTATAAGATCGATTGAAAATTCAACCTCTCGGCTAGGAGGAAGACCATGCAATTATTTTGGAACCACTTTAGAATATTCCCTCATAATGGGAATGTATTCAAGGATTATACTTTCCTTATAATCAATCATTTTATCTACATATAATTTTTCATAGGGTAATAATATCCATGCTTGAGGTGTTGGTGCTAAAGAAGATTCATCCATTTCCTTGCATTTGTATAGAATCAGAGGAAAATTCATGATACATAGGGTTTTTTCCTTCTTATGGTAATTTATTATAAATCTATATAGGGAAAGCCAATACATACCAATAATTGCATCAAATTCCACCAAAGTGAGTATCAAAATGTTATCTAGGAAGTTCAAACAAAAAATTTTGACAGGGGAGGAGTTATATACTTGGGATACAATAACTTACCCATTTTACATTTTCACCAACAGATCCACTTCCATAATTTGTGGCAAGGTTTGAATAGTTCTACTATACTTTCTTGATATAAAGGAATGCATAAAACTATAATAAAAAAGTACATTCTATATTCTTGAATGAATAACTAGTTCACCTATCACCACTTCATTGTTGGGATCCACCTTAATGATTTTGATGTAAAAATATCTTCCTTGCTTCCTTATAGGTTGTTTATTTTATCTGAAAACCTTTGGATTAATACATTAGTTTAAAAAGTATCCTTTTTCCTTGTAGTTGATGTATCCCGTTTCCTTGTTGTTTAATGGATCATTCCTTTCCTCCATCAAATTAGTGGGTTTATCTTGTCGATAATCACTAGTTAGGTGTCCTTTATTCCCTCACTTGAATCATTTCTTCATCCCCCTTAGGTAATTTCTGAGGTGCTTCTTTCCACAATTTTGACAAGTGTGATAGTAAAATTTCATAGAACCATTAGATTTCTCCATCGGACCTTTAGAATCAAACTCCACTTTATGATTCTTATCCATGTGATGCCCTTGAGACTCCTCAATCTCTATTTCAACTTTGAAGGTAACATCATACAATTTCCTTATATCTATCAAAGTCTTGGATCACCAGGGGTTTTTTTTAATAGGATTTATCCCACAAAAGAAGTGGTCAACTTTGAATTCGGAAGTAATGAAAAAGTTAAAGTCATATCTTGAAAGTCTTGTGAATTTTAACTTATACATCTTGATAGATTCGTCATCTTTTTTTGAGGGAAATTAAAACCATTTCCACTTTAAGTCAGAGTTTTTGATGAAAATATTTATTTAAAAACATTTTCTAGATTTCCTTCCACCCCATCGCTTCGATCACTTCCTCCAACTTCATATTATTGAGTAATATCCACTACTAATCAGATTCTCCTTTCATATGATAAACAAATATTAGAACCGTATCTTTCTTGGAACATTGAAGGATGGAGAAGATATTCTTAATGGAGTTGATACATTATTATATGATTAAGGGATCATATGATCCATTAAAAGTTAGAGGCCTTTTTTGGCATAATTGTCTTAAATGTAGCTTTTTATTTTTTAGGGGGATTTGGGTGTTCCTCTTGATCTAGGTTTCTATTCATAACCTGAGTCATCTGAGAGAGTATAATCATAAATTTTTCTATTCCTACTCCCATTGGGTTGGGCATCTCATTGGGGTAGTCATTACATTTCCCTTCACATTGGTAGTTTACCCAGTTCCTATTATTTCTGGCCATTGTCTAGAATAAAGGAAAAATTAGGGATGATTATTTTTAAACTATTGAACACATAAATGAGAATTCAATGAAATTAAAGGTATAACTTATAAATTACATGTATTTCATTATCTTATGAATTTATAGGCTTCAATCTACGTTATTCATGATCTATTTCCTAACATATACTCTTATGAGATTTTTGTGTTCTCATAATAATGGTTCATAATGAGATTATGAATTTACCAAAGAATATCCTCTAAGAGTGTCAAACTAGGTGTGAAAAAAGTCCCATTATCATGCACCAGCCCCCGGTTGACTCTAACTCAATGTGGTGTTTTCTGGTTTTACCCCTATGTATATTTGTTTCAGATCTATATCCACTTGTAGTATCCAAACATGGATGTGTTTTATTGATAAACCACTGAATCTATACTTAACAAGTTTTAGGGATGTATTATCTTACTTAGTTTTATCCCTAAGGTTTTCTCTAGAGTTTTCTAATCCTAAAACCAAAAATAACTAAACTTTTCCTTTAATACCAACTATAACTACCATTATATTTATTACACATTAATTAATGATTTATTAAATATTATTGCACATATTAAAATTCAAAATATTGATAATTATAGTGTATTTGGGAATTAGGCACATTAAACAACAACTTAAAATAGGGAATAAAACATCTTTATTGTAAACTTCCTTAACATGCTCGTACTTAAAACTGCATGGGATAATCTGGGTACATACATAAGAAAGGGGCAAGCTATAAAGTCCAGTAAAGCAATAAACATGGAAAAACATGAAGAAAATAGTACATGTTATACATTATTCATATCAATGGGGTGTAAAAGGGGTGAGAATCATAAACATGAGCAATAATACATGATAAAACATGATAACATAATGACAACATGGGAAATGTGGAAACAACTTAAAACACCGAATCATAAAAATAGGTCAAGGATAAATTCCAAAACATTGTGATGGATAAAGTACCATGATTGATTATGTTCACTCCCTAATACCTGTAATGACATATCTTGAGACTAAAACATTACCCAATGCATTGGACCACTATATAATTCTGGGTGTACCCATCACTTTCATTTCATTCTCATGCTTAAGTGTTCCACATAGACCATACAAAATGGATTCATTCATCATAATATTTTATTACATGATATAGGAGTGTGGAATACATATATTTAAGTCCCAATCAAGAAATATAAATTCATAAAGGTAAACACCCTTGATAGGAAATGGGTACAGGTATTCACTACACAATTGTTTGGGATGGAAAATCATAGTGAAATATCAACATCATAACAACTCCACTTAAAGATTCATAAAATGGGTTGATAAGACTGAAAGGGGTATATAATCATTTGGAAATAAAATTGACAATAATAGTGACATGTAAAGACATATACCAACACTAGGAATTTGAAATAGAAGGCATAAGATAAATAATAAACTTGAATAAAGAGGAGAAGGAGAGGATCCCTTACCTTGGGAGTGTGATTCCAAATGTTTGGAGGAGATTATTGAGAGCCTATGGAAACCTTGGGAGGACTATAGATAGGGAAGGGAAGATTAAGGATGTGCTAAAAGAATTTTGAGTGAAGAGAAATGGGATATTGGGTGGGTTTATATAGGAAAAGAGTGAATACTATGTTTATTATTTCCCAAACATAGGTTTTTGACTATATATAATAAAATAGCCCAAACCACAAACCTAACCATGGGTTTTGACCATGTCTTTTATCAAAGAGGAGCGTTTTTAATTTTTTTTATGTTAAAGGTCCTAAATTATTAAAATATCACCCTTTTTGATGTGGAGATGAGTCATACTCTTAAAGAAATGATTTTAAAACCTAAAAATATATTATAGATTTTGGAGGATTCATAATGAATTTATAAAATTAATCAAACACTAGTACAAAAAGTATTTACCATGTTGGAATTTTTTACATCGGTTATAAATAACCAACATGAAAAGTTGTAAAATTTATTTATCATGTCAGGTATATTATAACCGATGTAAAACTGCATTATGTTGACTTATCATGCCGGTTATAAAATAACCGACCTGATAAATCAACTATCTTGCTTTATCACGTCGGTTATTTTATAAATCACATTATAAATGTAATAAAAAAACTTTATCATGTAGGTTACTAAATAACCAACTTGATAAATCTTTTAAAAAATTTATGAATCCCTGTATTTAGTTATTGTGGTATTTTTTGATCGGGAGACAACAACTCTTCTCTCTCACGTGGAAACCCTAGAATTAATTCTTAGAACCAGTGGCCTCCAACCTTTTTTTAGCATCGTTCATCATATTTTTTATCACCGAATCTATCCAATCAACACAAAACACCCAAGTAAGCCTCATACACCTCGATTTCGATTGTTATTTTTTGTGGATTCCCTACATTTATGTTTTGCGATTTAATTTTTAAAATATCATAATATCTTATTTAATTTCCTAATATTATAGTTATTGGACATGGTTAATATCATTATCTCTTGGGATGATAGTTTCATCCATATTAACAAAAAATATTCAATTTAGATGAAATGTAAAGGGAAAATGAAATTCTTCACAAGATTATATATATTTATATTAAAATATTGAGTTTATCTGTGTTTATTATATCACTGAATTCAATGGGTTTTGGTATCTCCATTTTTTTGGTTTTTTAATATGTTGTGATCTCCCATGTTGTGTGAATTATTATTAAACCACAATAAATATATGGTTAACCATGTATATTAGGTTAATGAAATGAATTTCCTAGGAACGTATGGCTTTTAACATGATGCCCTCAAATAATGATGTGGAATTTAATGAAATCCACAATGCCTGAAATGGAAAAATCTAGGTTATGTGTTGTGATATGTTTTTGTCTAGTTTTGTGTGTTCATGGGGATTGGATTTATTATGATGGGTGTGGGGAAATGGATATGTTTTATAGTAGGGATGCGATGTTTGTAGTGGTGCGGTTGTATAGTGGGACTGCGATGGTGGTTAGTTATACTAGTTTCCTGAGTAATAATGAAATTAAATGCATGATAATTATATGAAATATGATGCTAATGACTATTGAATAAATAAATTTACGGGGTTCCATTAAAGAGTACTTTATTTATAATATGAAATATCAAAATTAAAAAATGTGATTTTAAAAGTTGAAAGTGATGTGTGGATTTTGTTTTAATTTTGATGGGTTATATATTTAAAATTTGTAGCAGAAGTGGAGTATCTTGTGAGATGTTAGTACCTTGGTTGTGATCCCTTATGATGGGACTAGTGTAATGTTTCTCTATATGTATATACATTATATATTTTTTGTGATTTATATATGTGTGTCACCCATGTCGAGAACCATATTCTAAAAACAATTGTTTTGGGGTATTGTCCTAACATCTTATAGGGGTATGGATGGATGGATTATATCTCTTCCCCACTCCCACTTTCAGGTGATGGTGATACACGTAGTCTATGATGGAAAAAGTCAAAATATCATTTTTTTACATTTGATGTGATGAGTATTTGATGGATCAAGTTTCATCAGAGGGAAGTGATGAGATGGACTATAGTTGGGGCCGTGTATGGTAAGAGGAGTGAATGAGGTTGGTCTCCTTCTTGTTCAAAATAACCTACTACATTAGATGTGAAATGTGATGTGATAAGATGTCCTGGGTGTCTATAGGTGTGATGTGATGTGATGTGATGTTATTCAGAAGTGGTGGGTGTTCTATTATGTACGACGTTGGGGTGTGAGAGCTATAAATCAATTGGAAATCTCTATGGGGAAACCTATAAATAATATGATTCATATTATATTATTATACTTGGATTCATTATTTAGTGAGTGGGACATGGTGAGTTTGGGGTTTTGGTTATTAAAACCCATAAATGTGACCATCAAAATTACATGAAATAAAGAAAATATTTCAATTTAATACAATCCTAAGACCTATTAGGTTAATATTTTAGATAATTAGGACAACAAATTAAGTAAAAAAACTCATGCTGTGATGGGTTAATAATACATCACACTAGTGGATGGTGATTTATTTTTACATAGTGGTTTTCTATCTTATTCCTAAAAAACAACATCATTATAATTTTCAAATAAACACATATCTGTTTTATTATATTTCAAAATTGTGTTACTTTTAAATTATGGAATATTTCATATAAATATAAAATTGTCTTATCTAACTATATTTTCTTTTAAAAATTATTTCCATACATATATTTTTCAAATAAGCTTATATTTGTTTTATATTTCAAAATTGTGTTACTTTAAAATTATGACATATTTTGTATAAATATAAAATTAGATTATATTAACAAGAGGTATAATTTTGATATTTGTTATAGGTAATAATGAGTCGAAGTTGGATTATAGAACATCAAATGAGTGATGAATATGAGGAAGGTGTTGATGCCTTTTTAGAATTTTCTAAACAAAATGTTCCAAAAAATGACATGTTTTTCTATCCATGCCTGAAATTTTTAAATATGAAGAAGTTGAAAAGTAAAGAGATTAAAGATAATTTAATTTGTCATGGTTTTAATCGAAGTTACAACCCTTGTATTTGGCATGGTGAAACTGGGTAGAATTTCAGATCTACTGATGATGATGCTTTACAAGATGGTAAATTTGATGAAATTGAATAAATGATTCGTGATATTGAAGCATAACAAATTGAGAAATAACTGACAATTGAGCATCTATATAGTGATTCTGAAAAACCATTGTATCCTAGTTGTATGGATTTTATGGTTTTATCATCAGTGTTAAGATTGATTAACCTGAATGTGAAACATGGATGGAGTGGAAATTTTTTTACAGAGATTCTACAATTTTGAAAGACATTCTTCCTGAAGACAAAAATCTTTCAGATTCACATTATAAGGCCAAGAGAATATTATGCTCTATGGGAATGGGATACAAGAATATAAATGCATTTATGAATAACTAAGTGATATTTAGGAAGGAATATGAAATTACTTCAGAGTTTTCTAAATGTGGGGAATGATAGTATAAGTTGAAAGAAAAATCATAGGATGATGTAGAGATTATAGAGATCCCTTCCAAGGTATTTTGGTATCTTACTATAATTCCTCATTTGAAACTTCTTTTTTCTAATTCACATGATGAAAAGAGGTTAAGATGACATGATGATGAGTGGATATGTGATGGAAAAATATATCATCTAGCCAATTTTCCATAGTGGAAGAAAATTTATGAGAATTATCCTACATTCGAAAATGAAGTTAGAAATCTCAGACTTGGGTTGTGCATGGATGGAATGAATCCATATTGAAGCCTCATTTGCACAAATAGTTCATGGCCTATTTTATTGGTAATTTACAACATATTTCCCGAATTTTGTATGAAGTGTAAATATGTCATGTAGAGTTTAATGATATTTGGACCAAAGAAACCTGGAAATGATATTGATGTTATCTTATCACCATTAATTGATGATTTGAAACTATTATGGGAGGATGGTATTAGGGTGTATGATTCTTATAAAATGGAATATTTTCAACTGCATGCACTAATTATGTTCACTATAAATGACTTCCGAGCATATGGAAATTTGTTAGGATATAGTTTTAAGGGGCATAAAACATGTCTAATTTGCGAACAACAGAATTCATATTGTCAATTTCATCATGGGAGGAAAAAAATATACATGGGTCATTGAGATTTTTTGCCTATGAATCACTCTTATATAAGATTAAAAAAGGTATTCAATGGCTCACAAGAAATTGATATTTCTCCAAAATCTTTATCCACTGATGAGTATTTTGATAGGGTTCAAAACCTTGATGTGACATTGGGAAAGGCACATAAATCTGGTAATGATAGACATATTTGGAAGAAATAGTCAATATTTTTTGAGATAATATATTAGAGATATCATAAAGTGAAACATAACATTGATGTCATGCATGTGGAGAAGAATATTTGTGACAGTTTGATTGGAACATTGTTAGATATTAAAGGAAATACTAAATATGGGTCGAATGCATGATTAGAATTACTATAAATTGGAATACATTTAGAGTTAGCTCCCACACCTGATGGAAGACAAAATTTTCTTCCCCCATATTTTCATATATTATCCAAGAGGGAGAAAATTAGATTTTTTAGTGTCTTCATGATATCAAAGTGCTGCATGGTTATTCTTCAAATGTAATTTTTTTTTCTCTTTAAAGGATTTGAGGTTGAAAGGTATGAAATATCATGATTATCACATCATGATGAAAAAAATTCTATCAGTTTCATTGCGTGGAATATTTTTCATCTATGTTAGAAAGACTATCATGAAGGGGTTATTTTTTTAATTCAATTTGTAAAAAGGTGATTGATCTGGATTCTTTGAACATTTTGGAAAATGAAGCAATTTATATACTTTTTCAATTAGAAATGTATTTTACTCCATCTTTTTTGGTACAATGGTGCATTTAATGGTTCATCTGGTTTGAGAAATAAAGCTTTGTGGACCTATATATCTACGTTGGATGTATCCTTTTGAAAGTTATATGAAGATATTGAAGGGGCATGTTAGGAATCCATATCTACCTGAAGCCTCCATCGTTGAAAAGTATATTTCTGAGTAGGTTTCAATGTTTTTATGAGCTAATTGTCTACGACGGAGCACATTGGTTATCCTCCTTCAATCCATGAATGAGTTAATAATTAGGGAAAGGGGATTCGTGGTTTGAAAGTCAAATTGTCGTCTGGTGAACAAATGAATAAGGTACATTTATAAATCTTAAATACCATGGATGACGCTCAACCATATATAACATTGCATATTAATGAGTTGAAAAAATATCATCTAAAGAAGAAAGAAATTTGGATTTTGAATGAGCATAACAAATTTCTTTCCATGGATTAAAAATACCATGCTTGGTAGATCAGATGCATCAGAGACATTAAGATGGTTAGTGGGTAGTACAAGTTTAAATATGATAACATGGTCTGAGTATGATATTAGTGGATATACATTTTATATGAAAACTCAGGACAACATAAGTGAAGTTCAGAATAGTGGTGTATTGGTGTTCGCAGAAGCAATGCATTTTTTGAGTTCTAAAGACAAAAACCCAATTTCTGTATCAAGTGCATATTATGGAGTCATTGAAGAAATATGGGAGGTTAATTATATTAAAATTAATGTTCATGTGTTTAACTTCATATTGTTTATCAGTAACAATAGTGTTATACATGATGAATTTGGAATGATACTTGTTAATATAAATAGATTAGAAGACACATCTGATTCTTCTATAATGGAAACACATTCAAAAAAAATTTTCTTTGTCCCTGATCAATCCGATATGTATTGGTATATTATTTTACAAGGGAAAAAATATGTTGGTGATGATCAACTTGATGAAGACACTAATTTATGTGAGATCCCAACTTTTATGTAAAGATTAACAGATAATAATGATGAGTATGTTTTGGAAATGATTTTTTCCATAAGGAATGATCATAATGAAGGAATTTGGGAAAAAAAATCTATTTATACATTCATAATATTATAGGTAACATATATTTATTTCTCTTTTAATTTTATAAATTTCATAAAATGTTATATTTATTTTTTTATTTATTAAAACACGTATTAAAATGAATCATTAGAAATTTTTGCTTACTTTAGTTTAGTTTATTTTAGTTTACCATGATTACCATTACGTAACTTATATATATATTTATTTTTTTGAATGATAATTATTTTAAATCTATATGTTAAAAAATATTTTTTTGTGTAAAAAATTGATTTATTAGGTTGGACCATTTTTAATATTCCTATACCAATTTTGGATTTGTTTTCATTCATTTACATGAAATTTCATATATCATTATTGTTGTTATCATGTTAGTTAAATATAAAAAATATGAATAATAATGTGTTTAGTTTTAGTTTAATTTTTTGTTTCATAATTTTTTTTGTTTACATTAGTATTATAATATGTGAATTTTTATATTTTTTATTGTAAATTCTTGTTTATTTGATATGTAGGAAAATGACAAATCAATCAGATAATCAACCAAAAACATCGAGAGATGAGCGTCATGGTCATACCTCTGGGGAGGAACATCCACATGCTTCTATTGGTGTTCCTCAATATCCTTCATGTGATCCCACAATAGAAAAAAAGAGTTCAAGGGTTAGTAAATGTGGCATCACACATTTACCAAAATTATCAGTTGCTCATAGCTAGGACTAGAGGATAGTTGTAGACTTTGATGACAATGATGTTCCAAGAGGTCCTAATGAAAAATAGTTCAAGAGTTTTGTATCAACTCAGTGTAAAAGCAAAGTCAGCATATTGTTTAATAATTGGAGAAGTGTTGACAAAACAACACTAGCTCAGTTGTGGGAGACTATTTTGGTAAGTCCTTTTTCTATTTTTTGAATAATTTTGAAAATTTTATCATATAATATGTTTTCCATCTTCTTTATCAGATGAAATTTGATATACATGACACTTTAGGAGTCAGAAGAAAATATTTATCGATAGATTCTAGGATATGGAGGGATTTAAAATCAACCCTCACATCTGATTTCATTTTTGGGGATAGGCAACATGACAGTCCATGTCATATATATCCTTTTTTAGATGAAGACACATGAAAACAATTTGTTGAAAGTAGAAGACAAGAATCATTTTTGGTAATTGCAATGTAAACTTTTATAAGTTTTCTTATATTAATTATCTTATTAGTGACTTATTAATGATTTCTTATTCTTAATTTATAGGAATCAAGGAGAGATCATCAAGAGATCCAATCTAAAAACGTATACCCTCATAGTTTATATCGGGGAGGGTATACTTTATTGGAAGAACAAATGATAGCTAAAAATTTATAAAAACTTAGAGTTGAGTCTTCCAACTCTAGAGAGGTTTTCCCTCTATCCCCTCTATCTAGACATGAAAAAAGGAAGAGGGATCAGATGATCAAAAAGGGGAAATATATTATAGAAGAATCAAGTGTCGTAGCCGAGAGGATTGTAAGTTGTTTATTTTATTTATTTAAGTCAATTCAATTCTTTATATAATTTTAATAATTAAATAATTTTTCAAATAATTCATACAGGATTATCTTGATCAGTAGATCACATAGGGGGTATTTAAAGCTGATGGGAGGAATGATATTTTATCTTCTGCATTGGAAAAGCACGAACACCTGGGTCATGTACGACGATACCCAACGGGTGTATTGATAAGAAAAGTGTTACCACATTATTCTGCTTCTTCTATGGAGGGTATATATAAAAAAATCATCTTTGGAGGCTGAAGTTCACAATATTAATGCGATGATGAAGGAAAAGATTAGAGAATCAGTACCGTATATGTATGTAGACATGCAACGACAATTTCATACTGTAGATCCCGCTCCGCCTCCACCAGTAGCTCCCACTCCCCCACCTCCACCCGTAAAACCCATTATTTATCATCATCCTATACCTATAGACCCCATTATTTATCCTCCACCTCTTTCTGCATACCTCATTTTTTATCCTACTTCTACACCCCTCCTCTACAGCTTCCTAGTTATTGTGAGTTGTATGTTGATGATCCTCACTATCATATAGTTTCATATGGTCGGATATATTATATAGGAGAGACAATTTATTATCAACAGTTAGAGGTAGATAAACATAGGGTCAGTGTAACTAATATTATAGATATATCAGCTAGAGTACCATTACATACATATGAGGTGATGACAGTCGGAAAAAGTATCGACCACTTATTAGTTTGTACATCTAGACTTATACGGCCCATTACCATAGAGGTATGTGTATGTTATATATTTTATTTTATTTTTCTATTAATTTTTTTAACATTTGAAAGTTAATATATTTTTATATTTATTTACAAGAATACTTTAAAGGTAAATAAATACTGTATAGGCAATAAAAAAGACAAAGGGCTATGATATTAGATTCAAATTCTAGTAGTCTTGACAAATTGTCAAGATATTCAAATTTTTTGGCGGGTCATTATACATTTTGAATGGAAGCTCATGTTTTTGGATGTGCAATAGATGTGGGGATTCTAAAAAAATGATATCATTCAGCTTGTTACTGGGGATAAATTGGGCATCAATATGGTGCCATTTTTTTACATGTACATATTAACACAAATCTTTCCCTACGTTAAATTTATTGAAAATTTATACTTACCTATTTTGTATTAGATATCTTTATAAAATGTATGAGATGAATGAGGAGACAGATGTATATGGGTTACTGGACCTACAATTGATTTCACCTAAAATGAATGAATTGGATGAGGAACAAAAAGCAGTTTATATTACAGAAAGATTTCAATAGAATATAATTACACAGTGTTGGATGTTTCCTTTTGTTGAGAGGTATGAAACATATTTCTCACAAATTGTTATTTATATTTTAACATAATAACCACTAACATTAAATTTTCTTTTATATTAGTGACTATTAGATGTTAGGTGTTTTTTCTATGGGAGAAAACACTTTATTAGATATGCTATGTTCATTGCGATGTGCGAGGAAATTTTAAGAACATGTTGGAAAAGTAAGTTTTAATTTCTTAATAGATTTTTATATTATAATGAATTTTAAATTTATTTTATTCAAATTATTTTCTAATAGGGGATGGGATTTATTTTGAAGATCCAAAAAGAAAAAGAGTGACATGATCAAATATATAAAAGTAAGATGAATATCCATTTATAATTAGTACATTTTGGATTACATAAAAATGATATTTTGAATTGAAAAACTCATTTAAAAAAAATTATCATAAACAAAAAGGCGTCATCGAATACAGGTATTATATGTTAAGATTTATATATGAAATAACTACAACTACAACAATTAATAATTTCGACTAGGTTAGATTTCCTTATAAATTATTCATTAATATTTTATTTATTTTATTAAATATTCATGTTAACTACTTTCTTTTTTAATTTTTAGCTATTTAATAACCCTCAACCTTATAGTTCACAAGAGGTCAAACACTTACAAGTGGAATGGTCACCTTATTTTACAGGTTTAATTGGATTTTAATATTTTTTAGTGAATATTTTAATTTTGAATGTTGTAATTATAAATGTCCATTTGGTAGTTGTTTTGGTTGAATTTAGGTTTTTTTAGTTAATATTATAATTTTTTGAATGTTGTAAATGGGAATGTGTAATTTTTCAGCAGGTTTTGCTTGTTTTTGATTTGTTTGTTCTTGTTTCTAGTCTAGTTTGTGATCCGGATTTGGTTGTTTTAGGCTTGGTTCTACAGTGGAGAGGAAGGGGTTCATAAATTATTTTTTTAAAAAAAATTAGTTTTTACGTTGGTTATTTATTAACAGACGTTAAAAGGTCAAAAAATATGTTTTCCATGTAGGTTTTTTATAACTGATGTGGTATATAGTTTTTTACATTGGTTATTAAATAACCGACATGAAAAACATATTTTTGACGTCAGTTATTTACTAACTGATATGAAAAATGCATCGGGATTAGGTTTTTCCACGTCTGTTTTTATATAACCGACAGGGGAGGATATTTTTTACATCAGTTATTTAAATAACCAACGTGAAAAACCTCTCCAAATCATCTTTCACGTCGATTATTAAATAACCAAGGTGAAAAACCTCCAAAATAATATTTTTAACGTCATTTTTTATATAACCGATGTAAAAAAATATTATTTTATACGTCACCTCCAACAACGTCGCCCTAAAAATGACATGAAAAACCTAAAAAAATTGTCGTGATTTTTTTACTAGTTAAATAAACTTAAAATCACATTATTTTAAATGGAAAACTTATATTTTATCTTGGATACCCATTATATTACTTATTACATCATTTTTGGGTCATTATGATGTCATAATAGGAATAGTATATTTATTCCATATTTAATTTTTTTCCCAAAAATTCGACTGTCTTAGAAAATTATGAAAAATTCACCATTGGATAATTTTGAAATTATGATTATAAAAACAATATTTATTTTATCAAAATAATTTTATAAATATGTGCATTTTCACTTTTAAAATAAGAATCAATATTTATTAAGAAATGCTTTCTTTTTTGACAATAACAGTTTCTAAACACTTATAAAATTAAATTTGACTTCATAAAAATTTTATGATTATTTATATTTAATAATAATAATATATTTAAATAAATTTATTTCAAAAATACATTCATTCATCAAAATAAGCATCTTAATTGAAATTGAATACTAATTAATGAAAATACAATTTTTATTTTATTGTATAAAAATAAAAAATGTTTACAAAGTAAGGATAATAATAAAATATAAACATTATTATATTTAAAATAGAATATACATATTCATATTATTATGTTCTTGATACATATCCCTTTAATACACCAGTAAACACTCCAAGGGTAAGGTGCGTGACTATGAGAGTTTTATGGGGTGGTTCAACTTACATGGTTTGGGACATGATCTCAATGAGATTTAAATTCTCCCATATTTAGTTTTTTTGTGGTTTAGTTGTTGGATATCATCTTATGATTGATCAAGGTAAAAGACCAGTGATGATATCTCCCTTAGAAGCTCTGGAAAATGGTATTCACAGGGTACAATTCTACTAGTTGAGGCCATCAATTCTTTTGTTTGTGTCAATTAGATTTTTTAAAAACCCATATTTATAATAATCATATGATCATTGTTCAATGAATATATTATCAATGGTTATTATTCTTAATGGTCTTTTAAATTCGATAGGATATAATAAAACCAAAGAGGTGCATGTGTTTTCTATAACCGTAATAAGACACTTAATTAAATCATAAGGGGAATTTTATTTATAATAGTTCGGGTCATTGCATTTTGGTTGAGAAAATTAAAATAAGATGCATTTTTTTTAAATGGTTATTAAAATTTCACTCTTAAATTTTATTCTTAAAGAAGAGTTTTATATCAAACAACCAATGAGGTTTCTTTAAAAATGATTTTTATTGATTTTTATGAGAAAATATTATAATTAATTTCTAGAGCTATTAAAAAATATATTTTATAAAATAAACTTAATTTTTTTAATCATCATATCAAAATTAACTTAGGGTGATTTTTCTTATTTTTCATAAAATATTGATTTTCCAGTGAATAGTGAAAAATACTGATTTTTGTAAAACTGTCATTTATTTTCAGTAAATTAATTAATTTAAAAATAAAATTGTGATTTGAATTTGATTTAAAGTATCATAAATATTATTTATTTATATTAAATCCAATAAATTAATTTTTAAGTATATTTATATTAGACTTTAGTATAACTTATTTTTTTTGCGTTTAAAAATGCATTTTATGAAAACCGTTTTAAAGTGCCTAATCATTCTCCATTTTAGTTAATTAAAATAACACCTAATGTGTAATAATTTAAATTAAATAAATATATATATATATATGTATTATCTATAAATATCAATTTAAATTCATACAATTATTGTTACTATTCATAGATTTTTTATTAAATCATCTTAGGCACGAAATATACATTTCTTAAAATACTACTTATTCATCTCGTCTATAGGTTTAATTTTAAAATATAATTATTCCACTTTAGTGAATTGAATTTGGTAAAATTTATTCCATATTTTGATTCATAATACATTATATTTTATAATAACGTCAACTTAATTTTTGGTCAAAATGAATAGTGAAAACAGTAAGAATCTTTTACCGCAGTTATAATGAAAACAGGTTTACCAGAGGGTTACACTAAACATATAAGGGTTAAAATGACCTATTTTTTTTTAAATTATATTTTATGGATATATTTTAACCTTATATAATCTAATTATTGACAATTTTCCATTTTGGATCCATGTGGCATGTAAAAAAAAGTGGGTATCACTTTTTCTTTTAAAAAATTACAAGTGTGCCACACACCTCACTTATTAAAGAACACTTCCTCTCCTATCCTCTTCAAACCTTCAAAGAATTTTTTTTATAAAATACCTAAAAAATCCCTTCCTTATTCCCCTCCAAAAATTTCATAATTATTCATTTTATCAGAAATCCAATATAAGAAAGATTTTGGTGCTAACCTAAGGACATTGTCTAAAGAAGATGTATCATGCTTAACCGAGTGTTTTTATTTTATTTCTTCTTCCAAATACTTCAAATATTATTGAATTTTGTTGATATAATAACACCATAATATACCATATAATGATAATTTATTATGTTAATTTAATAACCTAAATTCATCTCCTCTTCCATAAAATGGGAAATGAAACCATCATTCATATGTATTGTGGACTACCACCTCACGAAATGATGTAATTCATTTTTCATCACTGCCTCTCAAAGATTGTTATAATAATATATTTAAATTATATATTTGATATTTTCAAAATAATTATACTCTTGGAATTATTATATCACATATAACTTATTACTTTCCATTTTATGGGGGATACAATAACGTCACTAGTGTTTACATCAAACTACCGCCTCGCGAAGCGATGTGATTCGTTTTTCACTAACTACTTTCATGGAAGTTAACATGGATAAATTTAATGAATATATATTATGTATATATATATATATATATATTAAATAATTATGATATTTATGAAATATTTATTAGTCTGAAAATATAATATTTCATTTACTTTTTACCCTTCCATTCATTGAGAAATGATAAAATCGTTCATGCATACGTAATTGTATTCTAATTTTCAATTTGAATTATTTCATACAAGGGGATTTGATTTGAAAGTTACCAAATGGTAAAGAATTTCATAACTCAATTTATTTTCATTGGGTTATATTACTTCCTCACTATCTTTTATATTCTAATATTATGTGTATAATGAATTTTTATTATATTATGTTATATTACCACTTATTTTATGCGGATTTACATTTGATATACATAATTGATTCATTGATTAATTCTCAATCTAGTGTTATAATCATTTCAAGGGTTTCTCATCACACTTTAATTTATGTGAGACATATGAAATATTCACAACTTATTTTTATTGTGTAATGTATATAATTCCAATGAATTTATTTTATGATTATTTTTATGAAAATTATTTGTATTTATGAATTCATATGAGGTTTTAACTTTCATGTGGTTTTGATCCAAAGATTACCAAATTAGTAAGGGACTTTGTCTCAATTTCCCTTTATTGAGGAATATTTCAATGTTATGAACCCAATTTATTTTATAGGGTGTATATAATTCCAATTTTTTGTGTAATATCATGATTAATTCATAATTAATGGTATTTTAAGTTTAAATTTTAATTGTTTTATCCCAACAGGTTTTAATTGAAAGTTACCAGGTGGTAAATAATTTCATAACTCAATTTATTTTCATTGGGTTATATTACTTATTCATTATCTTTGATCTTATAAGAATATGTGTGTAATGAATTTTTATTATCTTATGTTGTATTACCAATTGTTTTATGTGGATTTAAATTTTAAAACACATAATTGATTCATTTATTAATTCTTACTTCAATGTTATGATCATTGTAAGTGTTGCTCATCTCAAATTATATTCTTTGATATATATGTTATATTATACACCTATATTATTTTATGTGGTGAATATAATTACACTTTGATATCTTATATCATGAATATAATTATGTTAATTATATTTAAAGTTTTATTTGAATTTATTATTTTATAGGGCTTACGATTGAGAAGTTACCAAAGTGGAAAAATATTTATGCTACAATCTCCTTTTTAATCAGGATTATTTATGCTTAAATTTCCATTGAAAGAAATTATTTGATCATTGTATAATAAACCCCTTTAATTTTATTATCTTATAGTTATTAATTAAATTTTCATGTAATAGTACCATTTCACTCTCTTTGTTACTTAAAATGACTGAGAAAATGTTTTTAAGAAAACCTGACATTATTTCTCTCTTCAATCGAAATTCATTTTTCTTGCAAATTCATGTTTTCAAGAATTTTCTTAATATTATCCTATTATTTTTAAAATTAATTTTAAACTATATTTTAAAATTTAAAAAATGTTTTGAAATGAATCTTTCTATCATTTTCTAAATGAGGAACTTTTTTACTTTTTACCAAAAATATGAAATGAATCTTTGTTTTAATGTACTCGACATGAATGAAATTTTCCATCATCATGACCATTCAATTTTATAAATATTAATTTTTAAAATTAAAATTTTATTTTTAATGAAAATAATTTTCACAATAATTTTTTGATTTTTTTAGTTTTTAAAATTGATTCCTAAATTTAAAAGGCTATTTTCCTCAAGAATTTTTTAATGATATTTTAATGGTGTTTCCATTCATAAATGTCAAAAAAACTTGATGTTACTTATGATAAAATCGGGGAATTTTATAATTATACCATACTAATTTTTTATTTGGAAAGATTATAATTATTTCAAATAGATTATCATGGAACCCATTTCTTTCCCAAGGTTTAATAAAGTTATAAATGGAATGATGGTTGTTTCTATGATAATTATGATGAAATAAATGATTTATGTAGTTTATTCATGATAAAAATCTTAGAAATTATTTATGATGATGGGTGGTTCCATTATAAACAATGTATGGGTGGTTATGTTATGAACCAAGTACGGGTGGTTATGTTATTAACTAAGGATGAGTGGTTATGTTATAAACCAAGGATGGGTGGATCTGTTATATCCCTCTAATGCATTTGGTTATCTGGAGATGGAAGTCGAACATATTGCTCATTCCATTATTAATAGTGATACTAAGATGATGTTTATAAATACCCATTATTTAAATACATATATATTACTTCAAAATTGAAGAATATAAATTACAAAATATAACAGAGCCATGATAGGACCGTGTAGGTATAATGTCTTTGTAAATTGGAAAACATAAACAACTAGTTCATAAAACATATACATCATCTCCTATATTTTCCTTCATAACTAGAATCCATTTTTGACACATATTACTTAATAACCTTATTCACATCATGATTAAAATAAACATAAAAAAGGGTGAGCTCAAATGACCAGTAAGGGTAAACATGAAAAATATCAAACAAAACATAAACATAATAATGTAAAAATAACAAAATCCTAAGTCCTGAAATAAATATTGGTAGTTTATAAGGTATAAATAATAATGGAACATGAGCCTTGATAAAATAACATTAAAATAAAAAATTGACTTTTGGATAACACATATAATCATAGAAAATAATTTCCAAATTATCCAAGGCTCATTTCCCGGACCATTATAATATAAAAATTCTATTACTGAATCGAGTTTACTTGTCGTTCCAGCCATGTATTACTGAACCAGATTTACTTGACGTTATATCCATTTATATCTCATGAGATATAAATATTTACGCAATTCATTAAAGGGATATATAAGTACCACCCATCTCATAATTAAATCATTCTTATGTATTCCACAAAAACATAAATCATTCATCATAGCATAACCCAAAGAATAAAATGGGTTTCTTAAACATCATTCCATCATAATCCATATAAAAAAATGGATTTCATAAATATAATTCCATTATAAAAAAAATAAAAAAATTGTAATAATAGGGATATAAACATAACCCTATTTAAATAATGTCATCTTAGATGGAAAATAATTTTGATAAAAAACTTGAAATGAATTCTTGAGGAAAATATACTTTCTTATTCAAAAATGTTTTCTTTTCTCAAAATTCCATGAAATTTTAAAATAAAACAATTTATTTGAAAGTAAACTTGAAATATTTTAAAGTAAGATTCATGGAAATATTATGTTATGAAAATTTAAAAATCCGTTCATACTGTATAAGTTCCAATAGAACATTCTTCTCGTACTTTTTTCAGAAAGTTAAAAAGTACCTCATACCAAAAAAGACAATAGATTCCTTCCATAACATTTAAGAAAAATTTAAAAATGGGTAAAATTTCCATTAAACAATTGTAGAAGTATAGATAGAATATTTTGGAATATATATTTAGGAAACATGGACGTGGATAATAAATATACCCTAATAAGTACTTACAAATAAACAATCTCGGATAGTAATGAGATTGAAAAATTATCCTCTACCTTAGGTATGATTTCTTCCATATGTGTCCAAAATTCCTGTGTAGTGGTTTTGAAAAATATTATTAAATTGTAATAGAACTATAATAATATTTATGATATCATATATTATTCATTTATGACTTTATATTACCCATTAATTTCTCAATTCCGTGTTAAAACAAAATTTTTGTTAATAGTTGATTTCTTTATCATATGTGTTTTGAATTTTTATTATTGATCTTATTACATATATCAAAATTTAATTAATTAAAAAAATTAAAAAATGATTTATATATTTTATATTTTCAGTATATAAATATATATAATAGATTGATAAATGAAATGGAATACACCGTTCATGGAGATAGTAGGCCGTACGTACGCGTGAACGCAGTTTCCATTTTCTTATTGAATTGAATGGAAGCAAGTAAATGAAATATATATATATATATATATATATATATATAATTTTAGTAGAATTATTATGTAATATATTTCATGCATATTTATTATATATACTTTATAATCATTCTTGAATGGTTAACGTGGATAATTAATCTCATCCCGTTGTGGAGACGGTTAGTTGTACGTACACACGAGCAACAATATCATTATATTAATGGTTAAATGATATGGAATTGAATGGTATATTAATTATAATGAATCATTATCATGTCATATTAATTATTTAAATTCTTTATATTCATTGTTATACACATCTAAATAAAGTAGTGTTGAATAAAAAGTTACACCACGATGTGGCGACGATAAGCCGTACATACACATGTATGGTGATATCATTATTTCAAGGATAGATAAAAGGAGGAACATGGTTGTAACATAATTATAATAACATTTAATAATTTATTTTATAATTTATTTATTACTTTGTTATGGAAATAACATAGGAAGAGGAAGTATAAGAAGAAAAGAACTTTGAAAGAGTTGATAAAAAAATTTCCTCTTCTTTGAGTATTTCCTTTTGATTTGTACAAAAGGACTCCTTAGGTTGGCTTTATGCCCAAAGTATGACATATAGGATGAATTTTGGGATTTTTTCAGAGAATTGGATAGGTTTTAGCCAAGCCAAATGGATTTACATGTGTGAATAAAAGAGAAGGATAAATTCCCTTTTATAAGAGAGGGGAGGGACACTTTTGGAAACTCAAAAACTATTAATTTATTATAAATTGATTTTCAATTTCAAATTGCTACAAGGTGATTTATTTCAAGGATACTATGAGGATGGGTCTAAATCCTCTCAATAAATGATTTTTAGACAAGTTTAGGTAACAAAATTAACCATATATTTTGGATTTAACCCTTAGTTAAATAGTTTAACTCTTACCGAGTTTACATGTCTTTTTATAATATAGGGTTAATATAGCTACTTTAAAATGAAAGACAAACACCAATTGGATCATTTATGTCATATTTAACATTATAATAGATATTATTATAAACCTGATATTTTTATTAATTTTATAACATTTAATAAAATATTATTTATTTTAAAGTATCACTTGTACCAAATTTGATACTATTCATTTTTTTTATTTTAAAAAATATAAAACCAAAAATATAACTTAAAAAAAATAATTTAATATACTAATAAAATGTCATATTAACCTAGAAAATTCTTTTATAACCTTAATTAATTAAAATTATATTTTTATATATTTTTAAAACCATTTATTTGGTATTTCTATTAATAAAATAATTTCTGTATCACTATTGTGTCATCATTAATGGTAATTATTTAATCTGTAAAAATTATAAATAAATTTATATTTTGTAAGAACTTATTTTATATTTCCAAAGACTATTTATAATCGATGTTATTATTTGGACAACCATATATTAAAATTGTATACTAATTAAAAAGCTATAGTGTGAACAACTTGACTGCCTTTTAAATAAAATATTATAAGGGTCTTATTCATATACATGTGACTCCAAATGGTCAATAATTAGACTTGGACAAACATTTATGATATATAAACAAAAAATGATTTATCTATGTTTTTGGGCCAATTAATAGTCCTTTTAATTTTAATTATAATCATTTTAACTATTTTTCTTCTACTTCCACAAGCATTGAATTAGCAATTTATAAGTATTTAAGGTAATAATTTACTTCCTAAAAATTATAAATAAATTAAAATGATATAGGTTATAATTTTAGATTTCTAAATACTATTTATAGTCTAAATGATCCCCTATATAACCCTATATTAAAAATATTTTACTTGTTAAACATAAAAATATAAGAAAATTGGATTTTCTATAAATATAATATTAAAAATATATTAAAGTCATCCAAGTGGCTCCAAGTGGTCCCAAAACAGTAAAAAAGATGATTTTGGTCGAAAAAAACTTATCCATTTAAATTAGGACTATTTTGGGGTAATTATAATATTATTTTTACATTTAATTACCTGATTTACCCTTAACCGCGGTAGTAAAACAAATTACTAAAGTTACTATTCATAATGCCCAAAAAATAAAAGAATTATATTTTCATAATTTGGAACTACAGATTAAAAATAAGGAATCCATTTTTAAAAACTCAAAACCTAGAAGTTTCAGTAATTAATTTAAAATTAACCCTATTGTTGGAATGAAAAATGCGTTTTTAAGAGTTAAAACATTGCAAAAGATTGAAGTATTTTTATATCAAAATTAATGGTAAAATTAATGCCAATGAAAAAAATTATATTAAATGGTAAAAATATATTCTATTTTTAATTTAAAACTATTCATTAATATAATTTATCCACATAAATTATTTCAATTGAAAAATGTGTTTTCAATTAAAATTTAGTGTATTTTTACTATTCATCTAAACTTGAAAGTTATTAGAAAATATAAAAAATTCATCCAAAGTAAATTTTTATATCCTTATTAAAAAGAACATGTTTATATTGTTAAATAGAATATATAAATTTTTCAAAAAATAGATTTAAAATGGGTGCGCTATCAAAAGGCGGTAAAACTACATTTTTTGAAAATTACTTCTTTTATTTGAAAAATTGAATTTTTTCTTATATCATGTCTAGAAAACATATAAGATAAATTTTAAACATTATATTGAATATATTAATCATATATTTCATTAATAAAACCCATCAAGAGTGATTTTATAATTGTATAAACTTATTTTCATTTAAATTGTTTTTCAGAAGAAAGTTAATATTGTTTATACCCGCCATTATAATGACTAGGATATAAAGTAACATAATAATATTTATTTTTTCACTTAAACTAAGTCTTGAATGAAATTAATTATATCAAAATAACTTTAAATTGTGTGTAACACAATCCAAGTATAGCGTTGCGTATACTGCAAGTTAAGTTGGTGTTGCGTATTGCGCAAGATTATCTTGGTGTAGCGTACACCACAAGATATCAAAGATATTAAAAAAATCTATCTCATAAAAATACTGGGGTGTTACAATATTTCACGATACAAACACATTTTATTTATTCTTTCTATGAGTTTTTAATGACCCGTTTGATCAATATTGACATGTCATGGCTCATTACCATTGAATCCTATGACTCTTGCCATTGTTAAATCCGTATGCCACGTCTCATGACCGATGATCCAATTATTGATGGGTATGAATTTATTTATATTATGATCATTCACATTGATTATGTTATCATACCCTTATAACAATCTTACTCTCACTAATTACATTCAGTTGTTAATGATTTTGTTTACCCTTACCAAGCATGTAAGCTGACCCTTCTTATGTTTTATTTCCCCTAGGTTATAAATAATGATGATAAATCATTTGAGTCTAGAAATGTTTTATATCTAAATAATTTTATCAGATATTCTAAAGACTTAATATGGAATATGAAAACCTGGGTATAATGGGAGATATTGTTCATCTTTGTGAACCCGTTTTTTATGAATCCATGTTGTTAAAAGTTTGTGGTAATTCTCTAAAATTATAAACCTAAAAGTTACTTCGATATGTTAAGTAATATAATATTTCATTTTAATGTTGTAAGTTTTGGATGGTGAAAATTGGATCACCTTAATCGATATGAAAGCTAGAAATGTAAATTTTATGATTTTAGCACTGGATCTGAACGTGTGGGTTCATGGTTGTTATAGAAATCCAAATTATAAGATAGAAAGATAGTACCTTGAATGATATTTGGCCTACTCAGTGCCAATATCTCCACCGCATGAAACTATCTATGTCCATATCCCTTACCCTGCTGACCCTATTGAAGACCACTTATATGGACACACTCAACCCAATGTCCTCAAGGGCAGGGAACATCATGAGGTTGAACTCTAAAAATTTCATCTCCTCTAATTGGAAGTTATTTCCACTACCCCTATTGCCGATACTCCATAGAGGAAATTTATATTGGTGATGATATGGAATTTGGCCACCTATGCCATGGTGGGCCCTAAGAATGAACAAGAAAAAATATCACTGATGGAAATTACCTCTATAAATGAACTAAATAAATATAGAGATATAGTTAGATGCATGGGAAATACCAGATCTAAATAAATGATAAGAAGAGGTTTGATTATTACTCCCCATTAGTTAGAACCTTAACTACCCAATGTCTAAAATCCTCCATCTGAAACTCTACCCATCAGGAAGATCTGATGACCTCCCTCCTATGATGATACCAGATGTTCATGAATCCTATGAATTATTTATACCTTATTATGCAACTCAAAATACATAGGTATCATAAATAGGGTAACTATATACCAAATAAGTGGATGCAATAGATTCTCAATGTAACAGTCCTAATTTTTTTGATATATTTCTCATTAAATAAAATTCCTTGAAAGCTTGCATTACAAGAAATACTGAGTTTAAAAGAATAATTTCAATAATATTACGTTAAAATTATATCATTTATAAATTCATAATTTCAATATTATCTTGGGTTTATATTTTTTTATTTTTATAAAAAGATTAATTTTTCAGTGAATAGTGAAAAATACTATCTTTTGTAAAATATTCATTTATTTTAATTGAAAAAATACCCATAATTCTTTGAATTTAATAATAAATTAACATATGATTAATTTATTTATAAATAATATAATTAATTATATTTTAATCATAGTTATACTTGATTTTGGTATAAGTTAATCTTTTTACTTAAAAATGCATTTTTCTAAAAAATTGTTTTGCATTGCGTTTTTTGTTTTTATCTTAAATTATTTTATTCCAATTATACGAATTGAATATGATAAAATTAATTTTATATTTGGAATCAAGAGGTTCAATTTTTTTAACTAGGTCCCTTTTATTTTTAGTTACTATGAATAGTAACCTTGGTGGATATTTGTCAGCTCAGTAAGGGTAAAATGGGAAAACAGGGTTAAAACCTTGGGATAAGGCTGTAAAATTTCTATAACACTTTCCTTTATCATATTTAATGATTGGAGTTCATACATTTACATCCAAGCCTAAAATATATCTCCATATGGTGCCATTTTTTTATTATTGACAATTATTTTATTTAAAAAAAGATTAAAAACAAAATGTCACACTCTTGACTTTAATATTTATAATATTTTTTATAAGGTTAAAAAGATGTTATGTTGGGTTTAAAATGTTAATATTTAAGATTAATTAATTCTTTATATCATGGTAATTTTTTTTTTAATTTTAGTGATTGAATAATTATCTTAAATGCTTATGCAACATCGACACAATATTTATTCAATTAATTTTAAAAAATAAAATTAATGATTTTAAAAATATTAAAAGTAATAAAATTAGGATGAATTATTATTTTTCTGGAATTTTATATATTAATATTCCATATTAATAATTTTTAAAGGATTATATTCAAATTAAATCTTTATCTTAGTGTCTTTAATGTCAAAATAAATGAATAGTGTTAAAAACTACATTAATGATATTTTATGAAAATAATATTTTATTTAATTATTTAAAAATCATAAAAATATTTAAGGAGGAAGAGGAAGATAATATATGGTAAAAAATTTCCTCTCTTTTCTATTTACGATCCAATTTTCATCTTATAAGTAAAATTGCAACCCTTTAATATTTAAAAAGTCACTACCACGATTAAGGTTAAAATTAGAGAACCAAGGGATTAATCCAAAGTATAAGGCTTAAAATGACATTTAAACATATAAAAATTTGATTAAATGATAATATTATGACCATATACTCCTTATATTCTAATATATATCATTTTGGAAGAATTTTACATGATTTAGAGACATATTATATTATAATATTTCATGAATTTATAGAAGTGCCCCTTGTAACGTCCTGGTTCCGAAAGCCACCCAAAGGCGCCCCATACCCAGCTGGTCACATGGCCTCAAGCACATTTACCTGAATTCCAGATGCTGTCGACTAGCAGCAAGGGCCTTGGGTGTGATAGTGGGGAAACTATGCCCTCATTGGTAGAGTAACACAACAGAAGTAAAAAAATATACAATAGCGGAAGTAGTAACAATACCATACAAAAGTAAACAGCGGAAGACTGAAGAAATAAATAACTGGAGCACATATATAAATGATGCATGCTACATATGTCTAGGGAAGCAGCCAAACAAGTCACAATGATGGAATACTGTACTAAACCCAAGTATAAAAGAAAAACAAGAAAAAACTCCTCAGTATCGTAAACCTCAACTTGGTCCCATGCTCCCCAGATCCAAAGCAGTCAAGTACCTAAAGTAGAAGGGAACTTTCCCTTATCTATACCTACAATAATATAATCTATTTGGGCCCAAAATCATGACCAAACAGGGTGTGAGACTAAATCCTAGTAGGTAACCACCAAAAGATCTGTGCCTAACAGTCATTGAGTATATAGAAGATAATAAGTAAAAAAAGGAATCAGTAAACAAGGAAGTACTCAGAAGTAACAATACACATTTTCAAAGCATTCAGTTTCATAGACAAGAAATAGCTAATCGACCGGGGAACCCTCAGGGCAGTACTCACAACCTCACCCCTACGGTTCAACCAAACAACACAAGCAAGCAGCTAAACATAATAGTAACCCTCTGGGAAGTACTCACTGCCTAACCCCTCTAGTTCAACCAAACAAGTACAAGAAACCCTCTGGGAAGTACACACAGTCTAACCCCTCTGGTTCAGCTTAATCATAGACTCTCTAAGGAATCACTCACCATCAATTCCTCCTATAGTCTCTTATCGGTAACTAAAGGCGCTCTAGGGAAGCACTTACGTCTCATTCCTCCTGTGGACCGCGTCGAGGAACTACAGACACTCTAAGGAAGCAATTATGTCAATTCCCTCTATGGTCTTGCATCGTAACAGTAAAAATAGGCACTCTGGAGAAGCCCTTACGTCCATTCTCCCTATGGTCTACTACACCAGGTTCTCACGGTCCTATGTAAGTCAAAAAGTACTACAAAGCGTATCGACCAAAGTAAACCTCAAGAACTACATGGCTAACAGTCTACAACATAACAGCATGTCAGAAATACAATCACTCCATCCTACAACACTAGGCATGGGAAATAGGCAAGGCAGCCTAATAGGCTAAGTAGGACCAAACAGTCGTAAACAGAACATGCATGGGAAAACACTTCCAAAGAATAAAAATTAACCCTATTCACAATCAAATAACCTCTACTCAAGCATACAATCATATCAAAAAATTATAAGGGATAAAACAGTAAACACACAATACCTCGTTCAAGGGTATTGGAAAATTTTCACATATGGCTCAAAGAATTTCAATGGAAAGGTACAAACCACCTACCACGACATTTTAGGATCGTTATCTGTGAAACTCAAGCCTTGATCACCTTATAACACCGTAGATATACAAAAAAGTTTAAAACATTCAACCAATGATATCTCACAAGAGAAGAGAAATCAATGAATTTTGTTCTAAGAGAATAGAGAACTCACCGATGCGATCCCAACACAATCAACGATGATAGAATTAGAGAATGGATGCTCGATCAGGGGCTTAGAGAAATATCGTGGTCGTACGGTCTCTCTCGGACGAACCAGACCTGGAAGGAGATGGTTCTGTCCATAAGAGGCGACCCCAATATGTTTAATGAAAAAAAAGTACACGGAGTGAACTTTATAAGTACAAGACGTGTACTTGACCTTACTAGCCCCCACATTAAGCGGTCTCCAGGTCACCACACATGGCTGTGTGCACGGCCATTACATGACCAATGACCGGCTACTTGCGGTAACTAAGTACACGAAGTGTCCTCATAAAGTACACGACGTGTACTTAAGAAATTTCTATAAAGTCCTATTTTCCTTAAAAACACCATAAAAAGGAAGACATACCTGAAAAGAATATCCAGGTTATTACAAACTTCCCCCCTTAAATAAATTTTTCCTCTAATTTCCCTTGTAAGGCATAGAAGAAGAATCCTCGAACAGCTCCGGCCACTATGATCGTACATCAGCCTCCCTCTCCCAAGTCTCATCCTATACTCACTCGTACTGCCATAACACTCGTACCAGAGGAACAGACTGGCCACGAAGAACCTTCGCACTACGATCAACAATTTGGATAAGATGCTCCTTGAATGGGGCATCCACCTCTAAATCAACCTCCTTGGGTTGAAAAACATGAGACAAGTAGGAGAAGTAACGCCAAATCTGAGAAACGTGGAAGATATCATGCATATCCTGGTACCTTTGAGGTAACTGCAACTAATAGGCAACCAGAACAACTCTCTCCAACACCTCAAACAGACCGACGTACCTCGATGAAATCTTACCCTGTCTCAAAATCCTCCTGTGTCCCAACCTTAGTGTGACACGTTGAAAAACCAGATCTCTGACCTTGAACTCCAGAGGTCATCTTCGTCAATCAACATAAGACTTTTGTCGAGACTGTGCAGTATCCACCCTCTTCCGAATCAACTCTATCTGCTCTGTGGTCTCTTAAACAAGAAGAGGTCCCAGCATAGCTACCTCTCCTGCCTCCATCCAACATAAGGGTGATCGGCATGACCTACCATACAAAGCCTCATAAGGTGACATCCGAATAGTTTCTTGAAAACTATTATTGTAGGAAAATTCCACAAGAGGTATGTTCTTCTCCCAAGAACCTCCAAAATCTAGGATGCATGCTTGGAGAATTTCCTCAAGCACCTGAATCGTACACTCGGACTTTCCATCTGTCTAGGGGTGGTAAGCTGTACTTAAAAGTACAAGTGTACCCAAATCCTTCTAAAGTCACTACTAAACTCGAGAAGTAAAACGTGTGTCTCTATCTGAAACAATGGAGTGTGGAACTCCATGTAGACGTACAATCTCTCAGATATACAACCTGCCCAGCTCATCAACATTGAAGGTATCCTTTATCAGAAAGAAGTGAGCAACCTTCACGATTCTGTCAATGACAACCCAAACTACATCATTCACTCAAGGAGATCTCAGAAAACCTATCATGACGTCCATCAAGAAATCATTTCACTTCAACTCAGGAATGGGTAACTGCTGCAAAAGATCTACTGGTCGCTGATGTTCCGCCTTCACCTACAGATAGGTGGAACACCTCATGACAAAACCAGAAACATCTCTCTTCATACCTGGACACCAATACTGACGGTATAGATCACGATACATCTTTGTGACACCAGGATGAATTACAGAAATTGATGAATGAAAGTCCCACATCAGCTCCTCGCGTATGTCTGCTGACACCCATATGCGTCCCTAGAAACACAAGATCTCATCCTCGCCTATAGTCCAACCAGGAATAGGGTACTCTCCTAACATGATTTCCTGTAGTACCAGACCTTCATAATATGATAGATACCTCATTCGCACTCGATCAAGAAGAGTAGAGGTAACATCTACAGAAGATAGAAACATATTCCCCTATCTGTCATGCACCTCCAAATGCATCTCAGAGAACAGAACCATAAGATTCCACTCACTGCTGGCCTTCTGAACTGCCTGTATCTGAGTTCTTCTGATCAACACATTATCCACTTCATTACCTTTCCCAGGCGTATAGGCAAGCTTGAAGTCAAAATACTGAAGGTACTCAACCCACCTTCACTATCTCAAATTCAGATCACGCTGAGTGAAGATGTAATTGAGACTCTTGTGGTCGGTGAAAACCACAAAATGTTCTCCCAGAAGATAATGTCTCCAACAGCGTAGATCATGAACAACAAAATCCAACTCGATATCGTGCCTTGGGTAATTCCTCTCATATGGCCTTAACTGCCGAGACCCATACTCAACGAATCCTTCTCCCTGCATAAGCACAACTCCTAGTCCGATACCTAAAGCATCCCAGTAAACAGTATAGCTATTTCCCAGCTCTGGAAATACTAGTATCGGTGCTGAGGTAAAACTCCCTTTCATCTCTTGAAAGGCTGACTCACAAGAATATGACCACGAGAACTTTTCACCCTTCTTAGCCAGGCCCATCAGTGGCGCTGCTAAGTGCGAAAAGTATTGCATGAAACATCATTAGTATCCATCTAGCCCTAGAAAACTCCGTACCTCAAAGATGTTCTTTAGAGACTCTCAGGAAACTACTGCTCTCACTTTCTCTGGGTCTACTGATACTCCTATCTCTGAGATAACATGACCCAAGAAGTGAATCTGGTCCATCCAAAAGTGACATTTTGAGAGCTTAGTATATAACTGATGCTCTCTCAGTGTACTCAAAATAATATCAAGATGTGCAGCATAGTCATGTTGAGTGTGAGAGTACACCAAGATATCATCCATGAAGACTACCATGAAAGAATACAAGTATGGATGAAACACATGGTTCATCAATTCCATGAAGACTACAAGCGCGCTCGTGAGACCAAACGACATAACCACAAACTCTTATAGACTATACCTGTTCTGAAAGGCTATAAAAGGTATATCATATGGTCTAACGTGCAACTAATGGTAACTGAATCTCAATTAAATCTTCGAGAACACTCAAGATCCTTGAAGCTGATCGAAGAGATCATCAATCCTTGGAAAGAGATATCGGTTCTTGACCTTCAACTAGTTCAACTTCCAATAATCCACAGAAGTCTGAGGGTACCATCCACCTTCTTTGCAAATAGGACCGGAGAACCCCAAGGAGAAGTACTAGGTAGGATGAAACCCTTTGCCTGCAACTCCTCCAACTACTTCTTGATCTCCTGTAACTCAGGTGTAGATATCCTATAAGGAGGAATGGACACCGATACCACTCCTTGCACAAGATAAATAGAAAAGTACACCTCTCTCTCCAGAGGAAAACCTGAAAAGTCCTCTAGAAAGACATCCCTGAAACGATCCACCACTAGAGGAAAGTCCATCTGTGAAGTTCCCTGGTCATCCAGATATAGAATAGCAATCTGGGTTGTAACTCCTCCCAACCCATGATGCTCAGGTCCCGCTCTTCTCGCTTGGACATCCAACTCACCCTTATGAAGAAACAATCCTCCCTCTAGTGAGGTGAAACTCACCCTACGTTGATAGCAATCAACAACTTCCTGGAAGGGAACTAAACAATTTATTCTGAGAATGACGTCATATCCCATCATATCTAAGATATAGAGGTCCCATAAGAAGTGACACCCACTAACCTCTAGAGGGCACTCCTTTCACTAACATACACTAGCCGTTCTAGTCCCCAACGGAGTGTCTAGTGTCAAGATATCATCAGAAGAAAAGTTACAGATCCCAAGGATCTCCACAATAGTAACAGATATAAAACTACGGGAAGCCCCTATATCAAAAGAGAAGAAGCTAGAATTGAGGCGACTAGAATCATACCTCGAACTGTAGAGGTTCCAGGATCCTACTCCTACTCATTCTACTCCACTGCAAAAGCCTGGCATGTACTATGGCCCTGTGACCCTACCAGAACACTCTGAGATGATCCACCCTGCTGTCGCTGAAAGCCTGGTGACTGACTACCACGACCGCGACCTCCACCTTGGCCTGAACGGATGGAAGAACTCTAGTTCCGAGACTGTTGAGAAACTGGTGGCACTGCTCTTGAATGAGGAGTCATAGAAGAACCCCTGTCACCAGCTGCTGGTGAGAAGATCTAACAGAAGCACTGAATATGACCTATATTGTTGCAAGATCGGCACTCCACTGGGTCTCTTGGGCAATGTGGCTTCGTATGCCCACTCTTCCCACACTGGTAGCACACCACTTGGATACTATAAGAAGAGTCTCTCCTCCTTGTATCACTGCGAAAAGACTCCCTACGGCACTTCCTATTGTCAGTAGGAGGGATACTAACCCCAGATGCTGAGCTTCCCTGGCTAACAACTCTAGAATCCCTCAGACTGAGCTCCATGTTAAGCGCATGGTTGACTATAGAAGTGATGGAATTCAGCCTGAAGATGTTCATCTGAGATCAGATGTTGTGCCTAAGACCATCCTAAAACTTCCTCTCCAAGAATAACTAATCACCTCCTGAAATGGTCATGAAGCGCTGCAGCTCTGTAACGTGAGAAAAATACTCCATGACAGAAAGAGTACCCTGCTCCAAACTCATGAACTCTCGGGCTTGATCGGCCCTCAAAGTCTTTGGGTAGAAGTAATCGTAGAATTCATTCTAGAACTTATCCCAAGCCATAAGCTGTTAGCGTCCCGCCTGTGATATCACATCCCACCATCTCTTGGTGGAATCCCATAGCATATACTAGCGAGCTTCACCCTCATCTCTGGAGGCGTCTCCAGATGATTGAAGATAGAAAACATGACTTCTAACCATGACTCTGTAGCCTGAGGTCCTCCTTCCCATGTGAAGGTGGGAGGATGCTGCTATTGGAAAACCCGCGTCAACTCAGCCATAGACGGGGAAGGATGCGGTACTCCATGGAAGGTCTGCATGAACCTCATAAATCCCTCTCGGAACTATGCATAACCACCTATGTCTGGAATAACGGCTGGTGCCAAGACTGGCACAACTAGAGGATCTGCTAGTAGTCCCTGATCAGCCATGTCTGGTGTCTGATCACCGCCTTGTAACTGGCATACAACTGGTGGATGTCTCGATGGAATGACTCTGCAAGGTCAAGCGCACACCTTATATCAATATTATCAAGGACTGAAAACTAGAAGTTTAAGAAGGGAACAAGATAAATAAATCATTCAAGTTTTTCAAAACATGACTACATGAAATGTATTATCACTACACGACGTGTTCCCTTAAGCCATCACATGGGCGTGTACTTCTACCAACCTAGGTCGTGTAACACCCCGAACACACGACGTGTTGTCCTAACACACAGAATGTACTCGAATCCTCTAGACCTGCCCGAGTTCTTCTATATGACTAAACTACACGGTTATCTTAAAACAATACTACACGACGTGTTTGTGATAGACACGACATGTAATAGACAAGCTTCACCAGACCGTGTTGTTAGTTACACGGCCGACTACACGGTTCACTATACACGACATGTTCTAGGTGGACACGGCGTGTACATGAAGGATTTATCTGACTCGTGTTGTTCGTTACACGGACGAATACTCGAGTTACAATATACGACGTGTTCCATATGGAAACAATGTGTATTTGAAAAGGCTCAACTGACCCATATTGTTAGTCACATGGCCATTTATACGGTTTTACAACATGGCGTGTACATCCGGTACACGACGTGTCCTACCAAGGATTTCCCAACCCCGTGTCTCTGCCCACATAGTCTGAGACACGGTTAGAGCCTACAAGGTGTGTTCTTATAATACACGATCTGTACTTAAGAAAAACAGTTTCTTCCCAAACAGAAGAACACACGATGTTTATTTATCATTACACGTTGTGTATTCTGGCTTTTTCTGGACATTAAGCCTCAAAAACTACTCCGAAAGCCCATAAAACACTGAAAACAAACATTAAGGTGCCAAATTCCGATCCATGAGGGCCCATACTCCCCACGAATCAAAGCTTGACATCTTATACATGTTATAAATAGGAAAAAAAGTCAATGATCCACCAAATTCCGATCCATGAGGGCCCATAACACCTCAAGAACCAAAGTTTGACGTTCATGTAAACAAAGCCTTATGCAAAGCAATATCCAATCAAAAGCAGGTATTCTATCAAGGAATATATCACAAAAACATGAATATCTAGCACAATATCTATCACAACAACATGGAATCACTAATGAACCCTAAATGGCATGGAAAGAATGCATGACATGTGATCTCTAGCAAGTTCCTATATGATGCATGGGATGTCATACCCTCATCTCATCATGTTTGAACAGAAATAGAACCTCAATATCATCAATGATAACAACACAATACATGTGAATCACCCAATGGTGAAATCAAATCAACTGTAAAATTCCAAAACAGAAAATTTCAATAATCAAGGTAAATTAGCTTTTACTTGTACACGAGTTAGCTACTCCCAGGCACAACTTATTACTAATTACCTATTCTGTCCTATCCCTGACTATAGGCTCCAAATAGTAAGTCAAGAAGAAAATAATTCCTCTAATACCACTTTATAACGTCCCAGTTCCGAAAGCCACCCAGAGGCGCGCCGTACCCCGTTGGTCACATGACCTCAAGTGCATTTCTCTGAATGCCAGAGGCTTCCAACTAGCAGCGAGGGACTTGGGTGTGATAGTGAGGAAACAATGCACTCATTGGCAGAGTAACACAGCGGAAGTAAAAAAAATATACAATAGAGGAAGCAATAATAATAGCATAAAAAAGTAAACAGCGGAAGATTGAAGAAATAAATAACTGGATCACATATATAAATGATTCATGATACATATGTCTAGGGAAGCATCCAAACAAGTCACAATGCTGAAATACAGTACTAAACCCAAGTACAAAAGAAAATCAAGAAACATCTCCTCAGCATCGCAAGCCTCATCTTGGTCCCATTCTCCCCACCTTTAAAGCAGTCAAGTACTTAAAGTAGAAGGGAAATTTCACTTATCTATACCTGCAATAATATAATATGTTTGGGCCCAAAAGCATGACCCAAACGGGGTGTGAGAATAAATATCAGTAGGCAACCACCAAAAGATCTACGCCTAACAGTCAGTGAGTATATATCAGGTAGTAAGTAAAAAAAAGGAAGCAGTAAACAAGGAAGTACTTAGTAGTAACAATCCATAGTTTCAAAGCATTTAGTTTCATATACAAGAAATAACTAATCAAGTAGGTAACCCTCTGGGCAGTACTCATAGCCTCACCCCTCTAGTTCAACCAAACAACACAAGCAAGCAGCTAAACACAACGATAACCCTCTGGGAAGTACTCACAGCCTAACCCCTCTGGTTCAACCAAACAAGTAAAAGAAACCCTCTAGGAAGTACACACAGTCTAACCCCTCTAGTTCACCTTAAGAATAGAGTATTTGAGGAAGAACTCACCGTCAATTCCTCCTATAGTCTCATATCGGTAACTAAAGGCACTCTAGGGAAGCACTTAAATCTCATTCCCCTTGTGGCCCATGTAGAGGAACTACATAAACTTTTAGGAAGCACTTACGTAAATTCCCCCTATGGTCTCACATCGTAACAGTAAAAAAAGACACTCTAGAGAAGCCCCTATATCCATTCTCCCCATGGTCTACTACACCAGGTTCTCATGGCCCTGTGTAAGTAAACAAGTACAACAAAGCGTATCGGCCAAAGTAAACCTCATGAACTTCTTGGATAATAGTCTATAATGTAACATCATGTCATAAATACAATCACTCCATCCTATAACACTAGGCATGAGAAACAGGAAAGTCAGCCTAATAGGCTAAGCATGACCAAACTGTCATAAACAGAACATGCATGGGAAAACACTTCCAAAGCATAGAAATTAACCCTATTCACAATAAAATAACCTCTACTCATGCATAAAATCATAACAAGAAATTATCAGAGCTAAAATAGTAAACATGTAATTCCCCATTCAAGGGTATTCGAAAATTTGCACATATTACTCAAAGACTTTCAATGGAAAGGCACAAACCACCTACCTCGACGTTGTAGGATAGTTATACATGAACCTCAAGCCTTGAATCTCCTTAGAACGCCATATATCTACAAAAAAATTTAAAACATTCAACCAACTATATCTCATGAGATAGGATAAATCAAGGAATGGTGTTATATGAGAATAGAGAACTCACCGATGCGATCCCAACGCATTCGACGACGGTCAAATCGAAGAATGGATGCTCGATCGGGGGCTCAGAGAAAGATCACAGCCGTACGATCTCTCTTAGATGAACCAGACCTAGAAGGATATGGTTCTATCCATCATACATGACCCTGGTTCGTTTAATGAAAAAAGAAAGTACACAACATGTACTTTATAAGTACATGGCGTGTACTTTATAAGTACATGGCGTGTACTTTCCCTTACCAGCCCCCGCATTAGGCGGTCTCTAGGTCACCACACACGGCCGTGTGTACGACCGTTACACAGCCAACACCCAGCTACCTATAGTAACCGAGTATATAATGTGTAATCATAAAGTACATGGCATGTAATTAAGAAATTTCTATAAATTCCTCTTTTCCTTAAAAACACCAGAAAAAGGAAAACATACCTGAAAAGAAGATCGGAGTTCTTACACCCCTCCCCTCACTTATAAAAGGACACACTTTATATGTTATATTTACACCAAATTGATCCATATTTCTTGAAAAAACACTAAAAAATCATCTTATACCCTTATATTTCCTTGATTTAGAGTTTTGGTCTTCTTAAAATACAATTCCAAAGTCTTTAAAAATGGATATAAAGGAACTCTTCTGAAGAAAAGGTAATTGTATTTACCAAATATTTTAAGTTTATTTATTCTTATACTTCCTTTAAATATATTGTAACTATAATAAAATAATAAATCCAATATCATCAATTTACTAAGATGATATTATGATTATGGTACAACCGTCTTCCATCTTTTTTCTAACCTATGAAAAGTGAAAACATTGTTAGTGTGTACGTACGGTTTACCGTCTCCACGTAGCAGTGTAATTCATTTTTCATCAAAACATTAATTAGATGGTTATAAACATATAAATAATGAATATATATAATAGTTATGACATAATTATACTTTTTTAATTATGATATCATATAAAAATGTTTACCTTCCAATTCGTTGGAAAATGATAACGTTGCTCGTGCGTACATGTGGACTACCACCTTCATGGAGCGATGTGATCCATTTTTCATTTCTTCTTTATATGAATGGTAATAATGATATTTTTAATTAACATATATGATATAAATTATATAATAATTATTCTATAAAGTTGTATTATTATTTATCTTCATTTCGTTCCATCCGTCAAAAAATGAAAACAACATTCATTCATACGTACGACCTACTATCTACATGAATGGCGCAATTCATTTTTCTATCTATAAATTTTATGAATAAATATAAATATATAATTAATATATATAATATTTATATTATTATTAAAATTATATATATTATGGAACCATAATCATAGTACAAGTACCAGAACTACCAAATTGAAATTCTTATGAAAAAATGAAACAGTTAACACCCAGAAACGACGATTTAAAAAAAATTATTAATAATTGAGCATTGAAATGTTATAATTGGATCATATATATGATATTTTAATTATTTAAATGAATTTTTCTTAGAATAATAATAAATTAAAAATTATTATACAGGAGGTTAGAGAATCTATGAGGTAAGTCGAACTCGAGGTAATAGATTTCGTCTCAATTTCCACTCTAATGAAATATATTTGGTATTATGCACCTATTTTTTTATGTGGTGTATATAATATCCATTTGATTTATTTAACATGAATATATATTTATTCATGATAATTAATGTTTCAATTCAATTTTACTCTTTCAAGAGGTTACGATTTAAAATTTACCAAAGAGGTAATAATTTATTTTACAATCTCATTATTTTGGTATTTATCTTATTTTCATTGATGGAATATTATAATATATCCTTCATAAAATCCATATATTTTCTAATTAACTAAATATTTAATAAGTTTCAATATTTTATTCCAAATTTTACTCTATTTTCCACTTAAATCAATTTAATAAATATTTAAAATATAAGTTCATATTATTTCTCTTTTAATTGGATATATTTTTCTTCTATGACTATATTTTTCAAATTTGTTTTACAAAATTACTTTTTATTTACTCAAATGATTTATTAAGGAAATTTTATATTTTCCTTGATTTTTTAATTTTTTCAAGTATTATTTCTAATGATTTCCTAAAGGTTCATTTTTTAATTTATTTACAATAAGTCAAAAGGAATATTTTTTAACGTATATGGTTGTTGCTCCGATGCTTTCGCTGGGGTGCGCGCATCCGTCTGTGGGGAGGACGCGCTACTTGTTACCCTGCATTCCCGCTTTCCAAAGGTGGGCGACATCCGTTCCTTATTCAGGGACTTCTGCTCCTTGATCGAAACCGAGATGATGGGATGTCAGTTCTTCCTTCCGTGGATTCCTCCTCAGAGCTCATCACCTAGTATGAGTCTCCCTCATAGATTTAAGACGGGTTCGTGAAGCCCATTCCCGGTGCCATATCTACATGGATGCCAGTTAATTATGCTGCTTCCGTCGAGACGCTCCAAGGGGTCTTGTCGGGGCAGTAACCTTCGGTGAGGAGAATGGTCACGTTGGGGCGTCGTTGGCATGTTTGTCTTTGGTCCTTCATCATAGGGCTTCTCGAGGGTGCGGAAGCCCGAGGCATCCCACATCGAACGCGGGGAATGTGTACCATCTGAGGTTTTCCTCAGCTTCCCATGTTTAACATGGGGTATGTCGTTAGTTTAACGTCTTGCGAAGATGGATTGGGTTGAAGGACCCCTAGGGGGGAACACCGATGTTGGGGCCATCACGTGGGCGGCTTCCCGGATGCCATGGAGTGGGATGTGGTGGCATGACCTCACCGGGATGTGGCAGCCCGGGTAAGGATCAGGATGGATGGTGGAGTGAGACATCGAGCTTACGTTCTGAGACGGCCCAAGAGGGGGGATACAGATTAACGTCATGTGGGACATATACAATTTAACATCATGCGGGACAGAATATAGTTTAACGTCATGCGGGACGAGATACAATTTAACATCATGCAGTACAAGATACAATTTAACGTCATGCGGGATGAGAGGGTTGGGGCTTACACTCTAAGGCGGCCCAAGGTGGTCAGGGAACCGACATGGAGAGGTTAGGACGGCCGGGTGGTGGGCTTGAACCTCGTGGAGGCTTCCTATGTACCATGCGTTAATACGGATCAAAGTCCACATAGTTCGCTGGGATGAGGATTACGCTCTGGGGCAGCCCATAAGAGGATGTCATGGTCGATGCGCACTCTAAGCCCATGTGAGTCATGCTCGGTGTGGGAAACAAGAGGCAGCAAGAACCAGACGAACACGTCGCGAAGGGTGCGTCCGTGAGAAGCGGAATGGGGCTTACGCGTTGAGTGGCCCAAAGAGGAAACAGTGGCTTATGCGTGGTTAGCGGCCCTTGGTGTCAGGGATTACTCCAGGGTGGAGGCCCATGGTGAGACAAAGCGTAGTGGGAAAAGGACTCCACTGGCCTTGGCAGGGGGGAGTATAGAGATGCATGGGTGCAGTCATCCGTAAGAAAGGCTAGGGGCTTACGCTCTGAGGCAGCCCTTCCCCCGCGGACAAACGCCGCTCCAACAAGGAGGATCTCATTCCATGTGAGGAAGAGTCCATTCCCGTGTAGACGAGTGGCGTAAAAAATGTCCGAGATGGGGGGACCCTGCGTGCGAAGCACGAGGTCGGACCATAGTTTAACGTCTTGTGTTAAGGACGAGGTGCTTAACAGTTTAACGTCCTGCAGCTTGGACGAGGTGGGTTTGCTCCACACCCCTAGGGATTACATGCCCAACACCCTCTACCCATTGTGGGAGGGAAGGCATCAGAAAGGCCATAGTGAAGGGGGCCATAGGGAAAACCACTGGGGGGGTCCACGTTAGCGTGGCTACGGTGGATGGGGCTTACGCAAGGAAGCTACCCACAATGTCTTCCTCATGTCTGGCCATGAGGGCATCCCAACTCACTGATGGGTTGAGGTATACACCTATGCGCTAGTGCACAAGAGGGATAATGCCAAGGGCATTGGAATCGGACCGAACAAAGGGATATGAAAAGTGTGAATCACATGAACGACATTCAGAATGCAATGAGAGCGGCGTGGTGATAGAGGATAACTGCTGACCATGTTCGCAACACAACATCCTATCGCATTAGCCTAGAATGGGGACAAACAAATGAGAGGTCGACTGCTGACTGTGTTTTAAACACAGGACCTGACCCAAAGTGTCACCCAAAGTCTTTCGGGGTGTTGGCCTAGGACAGCAGGTGGACCATAGGTCAATCATCTATACCGTTAGGGGGTCCCTCCAAACTTGGAAGTGGATGCAAATCCAAATGAAGGACACACAAAGCGTGGGGTGGAGTGATGGAATGTTTGAACGGATTCCAACTCTCTTGAAACTACGCCACTATAATCATGACATTAGTCATCTTATGCTTGGCGCACAAGGCATCCCTTATTTGGAACAAGAGGCATCCTATGTTTGGAGCACAAGGTTTACTATAGTTTATAGTCATGTAGATAGGACTACTGGCATCTCATGCTTGGAGCATAAAGCATCTCTTACTTGGAACAAGAGGCATCCTATTATTGAACGATAGGGCATTCTTCTCAGGGTAATTGATGATGAGAATCTCAACTCACGACATAGGAAACGAACCAAGAGGAATATGTCAACTCAAGGTATTTCGCAGTGTGTTGAGGAGTATCTCAAATCATGGTATTCCCTAGGTGGAAGATAAGTGCGCAATGGAAAATCCCGACGTCTCGGCCCGAAGGGCCAGGACCGCAGCCCAGCACTGACCCCAAGTGGGGGCGCGGGGGTGAATCCCCCACGGTATGGACCAGTGGGCGCAAGCCAGTATACTGTTGCGCATAATAGGAGCAACATACAGGATAGGCTGCACGCAATAATGGAGGTCTACATGCAATAGGGAAGGCATGCGCGGAAAACACCGGGTCAGCGCACAATTCAGGGATGCGTGCGAAAATGGCCGGGTCGGCACCCAAAGGAAGGGATTGCGCGCAAAATAAGGAATTGCACGCAAGGGAAGGGGTGTGCGCGCAAAGGAATGATTGCGCGCGACTTGGCCGGCCTGCGCGCAAACGAAGGAATTGCGCGCTAGGGGAGGACCCCGAAGGGGATGGACTTTAGTCTAAGCCAGGGGGATCTCGCGCAAAGGGCGGATCCCGGGGCGACTTATTGCGGAAAAGAACCATAACTCGAGACCATTTTGCATGCACTATTACGCGCACGGGAGCCGGTTCAAATTCCTCAACCCCCAAACCATTTGGGGTCACCTTTTATTTATAGGCGACCTCCGGCGCGAAATCCAAGTGGGGCGCGAAATTATTTGCGCCGAGTGCAGCCGGCGTGCAAAAAATCACCGCGCAGAACCGGGACGCGCAAAGATTGCGCACCTCATCGGCTCAATTCCGCGAAACCCGGTGATTCTACGCGCACAAAACAATTTTTCACGCGGATCCTCCTTTATTTCACGCACCACATCCCGGGCCTCCGGATCGGGCCTCTGATTCCGAATATGACTTCGCTTCATCATTTTGAAACTTCCTCTGAGAGTTACGGTCTTTTTTCGGCATCAACAATGGCGTTAAGGGATTTTTCTACTGAAAAAACTATTTTATGCTCTTCTAGATTATTCTACAAGATTTAAATGGGTTTACAAAGGAAAATATTTAATGAGATATTTTGTTAATGTTTTGATTCCATTATCATTTATTCTCCAAAGAATATGATTTTGTTTTAAAACTTATATTTCTAATGAATCTATGGTCATATTTTACCTCTTATTAATTTTTTGGTTATTAAATTTCTATTGAAACATTCACTTTCATGTGATCATTTTAAATTTGATATTAAATTTCTATTAAACATACATATTATTTGTATCATGGATATGATTATTTTCTAATCCATAAACCATTTTTACATATGGTGTTTTACTATGAAAGTTATTTGATTGATCGGAGAAATATTAATATTCTATATTATTTACTCAATGTAGATATTTATTGATAACAAATATTGTTTATAAATTAAAATGATAATTCAATATACAAGTAATGCATTTCACATATAGTGATAGGTGGGGCTCAGTTATAGATATCCCCTCAATGCATCGATAGGTGTCATGTGAAAAATCAGTTAGCCAAAATTATTAAATGAGTTTTTGGGTTACACCTACCCATATATTAAATTATCTTGGAACAAGGCCTTGATGGAAAAGATATCATGATATTTGAGATCATTAATTACAACATTAATAATTTCATTCATTGATAATTAATTTATTATTAGCTATGAGATTATTTCATTGATATTATCCATGGATACATTTTTTGTTCAACTTATTGTTTAAATGGAATGTGTTTTTAGTTATTTACCTTGAAATATTGATTATGCCTTATTTAATCATGATAACTTCTACTGTATGTAAATATTAATAAGCATATAAGACCACCCTTTATTTTTTTCCTTTCTCTAGTAATGAAGATAGATATTATGAATAATATCAATTATGTAATAATTTTTCTTATTCTATGAGTTTTATATTTTTTATATAATATGAGAATCATACATGTATATGATTTTTCAAGACTAATAATTGGATATGTCCTTCAGGATGAGACCCCTTATATATTATGCCAATTTAATAAATTAGACATTGACTCTAGGTTACTGGAGTGGGGGTTTCTATAGTTAGCATCAAATAAAGTTTAGTAGAAACCTTGGGAACTAGATTCTAAATGAAAATAAATAACATGATAATTATGATGATATATTATAGTATTTGATAACTTTTACCATTATAGGTACTTTTTATTTCATGGCTCAATATTCATTATGATTATGATCTGAATCTATGTATGCCATTATTTTGTGATGAAACCCAAAAGAGGAAAGGGAATCAATACTCATAGACAATATAGAGATTTTCCTATTGATCAATACAATACAACTAGTGTTGTAACCAATAATATCATGGAAATATTTGTGAATCTAACTTAGTTTATGATGAATAAAATTTCTTGAATAGAGAAACTTGTTATTACATAGTTTTATTCACCTTTGTTAGATCTCTTTATGTGACAAAAGCCTCTATATTTTAATATAACTACTAATGTATTGGTAGTTGAATAATGAATTAAGTCCCCATAAAATATATTCATGGATTTCGGATGTAATAAAAGTGAAAATGTTATTCTAGAAGTGTATTGTTTTAAAGGATATTCAAATTAATGGTGGTAATTGATCCAGAACACTAAAGACGATGAAGAAATGAAAATCATGGAATTTAGAGCTTTTAAAGTGATTTTACTCAATAACTACTTCCCCTAAGAATAATGAGCTAAAATGGAGAAGAAATTCTTCATATTAAAGTAGAAGGAATAAGAAAGCATGGAAGAGTATGAGGAAAACATTTTAAGATTATCCAGGAATTATTCAAACTACATATATAATTTGGAAATCAAGATTGACCATTTTTTTGATGGTATTAAGACAAGACTTAAAAGGGAAATAGTTTATCAAAAGTTTTCATCATATGATAATATATTATTAAGTTCTATTAAGAAAGAAAATTTTTTAGGTTTCATATCTTTAAGGGAAATAAAGTGAAGAAGAGGTTAACTGAGAACCAAGAAAAAGGAAACACATCAAATAAGAATAAAGGAAAGAAGAATTTCCATCATGTAAATTTTTTGTAAAGAAACATCTTGAGAAATGATTGAAGGTCATAAGAGTTGTTACAAGTGTGAAATTAAGGTTAATCTAGATAATGACTATACAAAAAATAAAGAAACCACTATTATCCAGTGCTTCAAATATAAATAAATGAGGCATTATTGAAACCAGTTCCCCAAGAATCTAGAAAACTTACCCTATAACAATCCAAGGGGAGATGGATAAGCATATGGAATTATTACCACCAAAGTGGAAGTTCTAAGTGATGTTTTGAAATGTACCCTTATCATCCACTTTATAAGTGAAAATGTTTTATTTTATTTAGTTTATACCAACTATTTTAAATATGAAGAACCTTACAAGGGTATCACACCTCCACCTAAATGATTAGACGTTGAGTTAGTAATAAAAACTTATAATAGAAGGATCCCCACATATGAAGTCTATAGATCCTATCTGATAGTTTTTTGGGAATATTATTCCTATAAATATTATTATTTTACCTCTAGTTAAATTTGATGAAATTTTGGGCATAGATTATCTCTCTCAGTATAGATCCCACATCAATTGTTGAGTAAGGGTAGTTATATTTGTTATTATAAATCAACTTATGATAGTATTTTGGTGTGAGGATAAACTTGAACTCTCAATGGAAATTTATTCCATCATATGGGTATTATTACCTATTCATGAGGGATATTTATCTTAGTTGGTTGGGAATAAACTCAACATTTAAGATATGCCAATTGTACATGATCATTTAGATTCCTTTTTAGAAGAGTTTCCTATAATTCCCCAGAATAGTGATTTTGAGGTTTTAATTGAAGTCAAACCTGGTGATACACACATTTCAAAGACTCCATATAGAATATCCCTGATCGAGTTGAAAAAATTGAAGAAGTAAATCTAAGAGAATCTAGATAAGGGATTCATTCATCCTAGTTCTTTTCTATGGGGTGCGCCTATTATATTTGTTAAGAATAAATATGGGTAAATGTGTATTTAAATTGATTATCAGGAACATAAAAAATCACTAATATGAACAGGAATCCTCTACCTGATATCAATGTTTCGTCTGATTAATTGTAAGGAACTCAATATTTTTCAAATATTTATCTTCAATCAAGATATCATTATCCAAGGATCAAGGAGGATGATATACCAAAGACAAACTTATGTATGAGGTATGATCATTATGAATTTATTTCAATTCCATTTGGACTGACCAATGATCCATCTATCTTTATGCATTTAATGAATTAAGTTTTTTGAGATTACATTGATCAGTTTGTGGTAGTATTTAAATATGATTTTCTTATATATTCAAATAAGAAGGAAGATCATAAAGAATATCTTAGAACTCTATTGAAGACCCGAAGGAATAAGATTCTATATTCCAAGTTTACCAAGTGTAAATTTAATCTATAAAAAGTATCATTCTTGGGTCATACAATTTCAAGTGAAGGTATATCATTGGATCCTTCAAATATAGTAGTTATTAAGAAATGGCCTAGACCAACCATGATAACTAAGATTCATAGTTTTCTTTGGATGGAAAGATACTACCAAAACTTTTTGAGATATTTCTCATCACTATATAATACACTCACTAAGTTGACTTGGAATGCATGTGAGGACAATTTTAAAGAACTAAAGAGAAGTTTGGTCAACATGCCTATTCTTACACTACCCTACAATGGAGAAGGTATTATGATCTATAGATGCACATAAAATAAGGGAACATGATGTATCATCATTTAGAATCATATGGTCATAGATTATTCATCCCACTAATTGAAAATTCATGAGAAAAAATACCAGACTCATGACTTGGAACCGACTGTAGTAATTTTTACATTGAAGAAATGTAAGAATTATTTATATGGTGAAATGTGTGATATATATAATAATCATAAAATTTTAAAGTAAATATTTATATAGAAATATTTGAACATTCTCTAGATAATATAGTTAAATTTGATCACATATTATGACTATATAATATATTACCACCTTGGGAAGGTGAAAAATGTGGCTAATGATCTGAGTTGGAAATACCACACTGGTTTTTCCATGATAAGGATTGAAAAAGGTCTAATATTTATGGATTATTATAGTTTGGATCATGAAATTTTTAGAAAAGGGGATAGGTATTATATTTCTCAGATGATTGTTCAACTATTTATCCAAGATAAGATTAAGAAGGTGAAAAAGTAAGATGTGCAATTATAGAAGAAAGTGAGGTATGTTCCCAATTTTAACCATGATTTTACTAGAATTATAAGTTTTATGAAATTAGTATGTGTTCCTTTAATACCATATTTGAAGAATGATCTATTGGATGAAGCTCATATTTTACCATTCTCAATTAATCTTGGATGTTCAAAGATGTATATAGATATAAATAGATATTTATAGTGGGATAACATGAAAAGGGATATTTACAATTATGTATCTCGATTCTAGTGTTCTGAAAATTTAAGGCCAAGAGACATAATTCTAAGGGGATGTTACAATAATTAACCATACCAAAATGGAAATGGAAAAAAAATTCCATGGATTCTGTAATTGGACTCCCAAAAATATCTAAAGGGAATAATGATATTTTGGTTGTAGTCAACTGCTTTACAAAATTAGTATACTTTATCACAATTATATTATATTTCTATCTTGATCATCTTACTTGATTATACATTAACAATGTCATGATATTTCATGTGGTAACACTCTCAATCACATATTATTGGGATCTAAGGTTTACCAAGAAGTTTTAGAGAATCCTTTAATAGGTTATGGATATAGAGTTGAGTTTCAATACTAATTATCATCCTTAGTTAGATAGTTAGTATAAGAGGAACATTAAAACTCTATAATTCATGTTGAGATATTTCTATATCTATTTTAGAGGTGTTTGGGTTCAACACCTTTCTTTGTTAAATTTTTATTATAATAATAGTTTTTTGTATAGAAGTCAGATGGATCCTTATGAAGATCTATCTAAAGAAAGTGTAAAACTATAATATTTTGGGATGAATTTAGAGATGAAATCTATTGGGAATGGATGTAGCTAAGTAAATGGTAGATAATGGTAGATCTATTAAAGAACACATAAGGGTAGTACAAAGTCGACAAAAAATTATGATGATAATTGTCGGTGAGATCTCAAGTTCAATGTTAGTGTCAATGTATTCCTATGAATATATTCTTTGAATAAGGTTATGATATTTGTAAATAATGGAAAGTTAATCCATATATATATCAATCCCTTCGAAATTATTGATCATATCAGGATGTTAACTTATCACTTTACACTTCCACTATAGCATCCCGTCTTCTTATAACATAAACTTTCATTACATTACACAAAACTGAGGATCTTTAAGGTTTAGTGTCTTGGAAACCAGGAACATAATACATGAAAACAACATAAAGAATTCTTATTAAACACTTGAAATGATTCTCCTTAAGTTAATCCTAGTTTCATTACAACATCTCATAACCTGGGGACATACATCAAAAGAAAGGGTGAGCAGAAGGCCCAGTAAGGGAAACAAGAGGAACATTTTACATGTGAACTCGATATACTTCAATAAGGACATGAAAAGAAATTTAAGGCATGAGAAAGAAGTCATGAGGAATTTCATAATAAAAATAACATTTTTCATAACTTGAAGATGTGGATACATCATTTAACATAGACAATCATGAACATATCACCAAGGTCCATCCCCAAGGTGTCATTTGAAAATTACCAAGGTTATTCACCAGGGTATCGTGAAAATTGTAATCTCTAGTGGTTACATCATTACCCAATGCATTGGAGCGCTATCAGGGCACACCCTTAAATTTTCCTTTATTATCATGTGAGCCACATATATCATCCTCAAAAATATCATAAATAACCCATATAGCATAAAATAAATGGGTTTCATTTCATAATCATAACGTTTAAAAAAAACTGCTTTAAAGACATGATCCTTACGTCACCTTAAACCCATGGAAAGGGAAAGCGGGTCTCATGTATGTAAATCCCAGAATTTAAAATAGAAAATTTTGGTATATATTTGAATACCCTTGTAGAAATAAGAGCTTTGAGTATTCACTTTTTAACAAAAAATAATTATGAGAAAAGAGAGGCATTTTGAGACGAAAATTCTGCAGCATAACAGCTATGTTTCGGGGTTTTAGAAAACATTGAAAAGAGAGGGGACATGGGTCACCCACTCATAAATGATCCATAAAACAGTAGGGTGACAGAATAAGAAGGATATATGGACATGGTAATGAAATTTAAAGGACATACCATTTGAAATGAAAAACATGGAAGGAAAAAAATTAGATTTCTTTTATTAAAATTCGGCAGCCTAACGGCGTCACTTAAACTTCAATAAAAATGAATTGACAAGATCAAATAGGGTCTCTCATAATATTATAATAAGAGATAAGTATGATAGATATAGAGATCATACCCCAACATAATAAAATGGAACTTGAAAGACTTGACATGAAAATCGAACTTGAAAAATGAGAAGGGTGAAAGAATCCCTTAAAAATTCGGCAGCCTAACGACGTCACTTAAACTTTCATAAAATGAAATGATGAGAGTAATAAGGGATCTCTCATCATATAAAGATGAAAAGGAAAGTAAGAGGAATATAAAAGAACATCCTCTCACATAAGAACATGGAGCATAAAAGGAATGACATAAAAGTGATTACATGAAAAGAAGGAGAGGGGTCAGATCCCTTACCTTAAAACGTGACTCTTGAAACTCAAAGTTTTGGACCTTGAGGGCTTGGGGGCACCTTGGGAGGACTCCTTGGAAGGTAAGGAGACCAGAACTTCGTTGGGGAAGAGTTGGGAGTGAAAACTAAAGGAGGAAAGGGTGGGTATTTATAGGGAAAGTGAGGGGACAAGGCATTAATGCCAAGGGACACCTCACTAGTGGTTTTGGCAAAACCATGGGCTTGCCCATGGTATTGGCCACTTGGGAAACCTCATACCTTATCTTACTATTCATAATTCGACCATATTGAATATATAATTAATACATCATTTAATGATGTCATTAAACACCTGTAACTTAAAAACTATATTTTCACTATTTATCGAAAATTCAACTTTCTCAGAATAATCCCAAAATTTCACCTTAACCAAATATCAATGCTCTGATTTCAAAAATGAAATCCATTTTATAAAAATAATTTTCTAAATATTTTTAATTTAATTTTTAAATAAAAACACTATTCATCGAAAATTTATTTTTTTCAGAAAAATCCCCAAAAATTACCTTAACATAATATCGATGCTCTGAGTTCAAAAATAAAGTCTTTTTTATAAAAATAATTTTCTAATTATTTTTAATTAAATTTTTAATTAAAAAACACTATTCATCCAAAAAAACTAATACTTGACTAATAATTTATGAAACCGTTATTTACCCATTTTATTGAATCACATTACTTAATCTAGGTGTCTAAATTATATTAAAACTTTCTTTGAATGAAATTACTAATCCATTTGGTCACATTACTAATCCTAAGCGTGAAATCACTATTCATAATTTAATATTCATCAAAAATTAAGTTGATCTTATTAGACTCCAAATTCCTTACTGAACACTTTTGTAGAAGACCATTTTTTGAAAATCATTACACATCATTAATTATTTAGAGTTTTCATAAATATTTTAAAATATCATTTTTTTCAAAATTCATCAATAAAATATATCCTAAAATTATCCGGACAAAAGAAATTCCACAAAAATCAGTAAAGGAAGAGATCTCAATTTATTCACTCGAAAGGATTACACAAGGAAGCTAGGGTCTCTTCACATAGCCCCTTATAACACCGACATAAGACCTAAGTGTAAGGTGTGCTATGGTGAGAGAATCTGAGGGAGGCTCAGATAACATTGCCCTAGTAGTAATCTCTACTAACTTGAACTTCTCCCGTAGGTGTTTCCATTCAAGCTTGACATGCTGGAGTTCGGCTTGGGCTTGTTCCAAAGTGAATCCCACAAATGCTACCTCCTTCCCAAGCTCTGATAAGTGGGCTTCATAAGGGTCGAGTCTACTGGATAAAGCCATCGACTCCTCTTTCTGCATTAACCATTAACATCTTATTAAATCATTAAGAGTAAGTTAATATACTACTCAAAAATATTGGGTCGTTACATTCTTCCCCCTTTAAGAAATTTCGTCCCCGAAATTTATACTTGAGGCCTAGTCGAAAAGGTGAGGGTACTTTTGCTTCATTGTTTCCTCAGGCTCCCAAGTTGCCTCTTCATACTTATGATTCCTCCACAACACTTTCACAAGGTGGGTAGTCTTGTTTCGTAGAACCTTGTCTCTACGGTCCAAGATCTCCACTGGCTTCTCCTCATAAGAGAGGTCATGTTCCAGTTGTACCATCTCTGGGTTCAGTACATGTGAAGGTTCGGGTATGTACTTCCTCAAGAGAGATACATGGAAGACATCATGAACTTGAGCTAGGTTCGGTGGAAGTGCTAGACGATAGGACACTGCTCCTATGCGATCAAGGATTTCATAGGGGCCAATGTACCAAGGGCTGAGATTCCCTTTCTTCCCAAACCGCATGACTCTCTTCTATGGAGAAATTCGAAGGAAGACTTTGTCACCAACACCAAACTCCAAGTCCCTTCGACGATTGTCAGCATAGCTCTTCTGCCGACTCTGAGCAGCCTTTATGTGTTGTTGGATGGCATGAACCTGTTCTGTCATTTATTGCACAAGATCAGGCCCAAGAAGCTTTCTCTCACCAGTTTCATCCCAACAAGTAGGAGTTCTACATCGCTTTCCATACAGAGCTTCATAGGGTGCCATCTGAATACTCGCATGGAAGCTGTTGTTATAGGAGAACTCCACTATGGGAGGTGTTGATCCCATCCACCTTTAAATTCCATTGAGCATAATCTCAACATGTCTTTGAGTGTCTGAATAGTCCTTTCAGATTGGCCATCAGTTTGAGGATGATAGGCCGTACTAAAATTCAATTCAGTATTCAGAGCATGTTGAAGACTTCTCCAGAATTTTGATGTGAATCTTGGGTCACGATCAGATACGATGGATAGTGGTACCCCATGCAGCCTTACCACTTCCTTCACGTATATCATGGAAAGCTGATCCAGAGATAAATCTTCCCGAATAGAGATAAAATGGGCTGTCTTGGTGAGACGGTCCACAATAACCCATATCGCATTGTTTCCTTTGGATGTTTTCAGGAGACCAGTGACAAAGTCCATAGTGATATTATCCCACTTCCATACTGGTATGGGTAGCGTTTGTAATACCCCCTTAGGAAGTTGTCGTTCTGCCTTTACTTGCTGACACACCAGGCACCTTTTAGTGTAATCAGCAATCTCCCTCTTCATGTTATCCCACCAATAATGATCACGAAGGTCTCTATACATCTTAGTGCTTCCCGGATGTATAGAGAAAGTAGAGCTATGAGCTTCATCCATCAGTTATTTCCTTATCTCCGGAATAGATGAGACACATAGTCTTGTACGAAATTTCAATACACCTTCATGATCAATATTGAAATCAGGGAACTTCCCATCTTTTACAGCCTCCAACTTCTCCTGCAGCAAAGGATCTTCTTTTTGAGCCTTCTTGATCTTCTCTAGTAATGAAGGTTGAGAAATCATTTGGGATAGGGTTGATGATGTCTCTTTCCTTATAATTCCCATGTCCAGTTTCACTAGATCTTTAATCAAGGGATCACCTAGGATCCTCATTGTTGCTAGAACAACAGGATCTTTCCTTATTAATGCATCCACGACTTTGTTTGCTCTTCCAGGGTGATAATGAATTGAAAAATCATAGTCTTTAATAAGCTCCAACCATCTCCTTTGTCTCATGTTCAATTCTTTCTGTGTGAAAATATACTTTAGACTTTGGTGGTCAGTTTATATATCACATTTCTCCGCATAAAGATAGTGCCTCCATATCTTTAGAGCAAAAACAACTGCCGCCGGCTCTAGACCATGCGAAGGATAATTCTTCTCATGAATCTTCAACTGTCGAGATGCATAATCAATTACCTTGTCATTTTGCATGAGGACGCACCCAAGCCCTTTCAGAGATGCATCGCTAAAAATAACGAATCCTTCTCCGATAGAGGGTAGTGTTAACACAGGTGCAGTAACCAGTCTCTTCTTCAGCTCTTGGAAACTTTCCTCGCATTCCTTTGTCCAGATGAACTTAACCCCTTTTCGAGTCAACTTGGTTAGTGGATTAGAAAGCCGTGAAAAGTTTTTCACAAACCTCCTATAATATCCCGCTAAACCAAGGAAACTACGAATCTCAGTTACTGTTGTGGGTTGAGGCCACTCCTCCACAACCATTGTCTTTGCAGGGTCAACCGAGATTCCTTTATTGGTTACGATGTGCCCCAAGAAAGCCACTTGTTGTAACCAAAACTCACACTTGCTGAACTTCCCAAAGAGCCTCTCCTTCCGTAGAGTTTTCAAAATAACCCTCAGATGATCTTCATGCTCCTCACGACTTTTTTAATATATCAAAATATCATCAATAAAAGCTACCACAAAGTTATCAAGGTAGTACTTAAAGACTCTATTCATCAAATCCATGAAAATAGCAGGAGCATTAGTCAAGATGAAAGGCATAACAGTAAACTCATAATGCCCATATCTTGATCGGAATGCAGTCTTTGGAATATCTTCCTTCTTCACCCTCAGTTGATGATAACCAGATCGAAGGTCAATCTTAGAGAAGAATTGAGCCCCACGAAGTTGGTCAAATAAATCATCAATTCTTGGAATAGGATATCTGTTCTTCACTGTGATCCCGTTCAGTTCTCTATAATCAATGCATAGCCGCATTGATCCATCCTTCTTCTTCACAAAGAGAACTGGTGCTCCCCAAGGAGACACACTCGGTCGGATAAACCCCTTCTCCAACAAGTCTTGGAGTTGTTTCTTTAACTCTTCTAGCTCCACATTTGCCATTCTATATGGAGTCTTTGATATTGGTTGAGACCCAGGTACGAGTTCAATGGAGAACTCTACCTCTCTTTCTAGGGGAGGTCCAGGTAACTCCTCAGGAAATACATCCATGTATTCCTGAACAATCGGAACATCTTCTATTTGTATTCTCCCTTTTCCTTCTTCATCATCACCGATTAACTCCATAAAGAAAGCTATAGGAGGTGATTCTAGATAGGGATCAGTTCGGGATATCTCTCCTCGGAAGATAACTGTAGGTCGTTCATTCAAGACTACTGAGATTTCCTTACTTCTTCATTTGATCTTAGCATTATAATTTGAGAGCCAGTCCATCCCTAGTATAACGTCGAATTCCAACATAGGAATGACTAATAGATTTGCGATAAGATTGTGCTCACTAAAGTAAACACTAGAGTCTCTAAACACTGTTGATGCATGGATAATCCCACTTGGAGTCTTGACTGACAACTCTACCTCAAGCAATTTTGGGATTGATTCTATATTCCTTGCAAACTTGGAAGAAATAAAGGAATGCGTAGAACCAAAATCAAATAAAGTACTTGCTAGTTTTTAGAGGACGACAAGAGTACCTGCTACCACATCCTTCGGAACTTCAACTTTAGTTGTTGTGATAGAGAAAGCACGACCTTGCTCCCTTGGCCTCTGCTGAGGTTTATGGTGATTCCCCTCCACCGCCCTCGGATTTGGACATTGATTAGAAAAGTGCCCAAGTTGTCCACACTTGAAGCATGTGACTTCGGGTAGGGCCAGAACCATCTTTCCTCTGTCGTTAGTGTCGGGAAGTTGAGGCTTCACATCACTACGACAATTCAGAGAAATATGGCCTTCTTTTCCACACCTATAGCACTTACCACTTCCGATCAAGCAGTTACCCGGATGCTTCTTCCCACATTTATTGCATGTGGCATGTTGCATATGCTTTCCACCTCTTTCCTGACCAAAACTTCTTCCCAGGCTTGGTTCTAGAGTTCTCTTCTTCTCATTAGATTTGTGAGACCACTGTGTCTCCCCAAACTCTAGTTCAACTTTCATAGCACTTTGAACAATTTCTTCATAGCTATCATAGTCCCTGTTGGCTAGATTCTTCCGTAGATGAGGTCATAGTCCACCAAAGAATCTATCAACCTTCCCATTAGAGTCCATGACGAAGCTTGAGTTATAACGGGAAAGCCTTGTGAAGTTCATCTCGTAGGTTATGACAGATTCGTTCTCCTTCTGCTTCAGCTCGAGAAACTCTTTCTCCATTCTCGTTCTCATGGAATGAGGGAAATACTTGGTAAAGAATATTCCCCGGAATTCTTCCCACTCCATAGCTTCCATCTCTCCTCGTGGCTTCATGTTTTTGATCAGTTACCACCACTGATCAGCTTCTCCCTCTAGGTGGTAAACAGCAAGGGTGACTTTTTCTTGTTCCGAACAATGAAGTACAGAAAAGATCTTTTCAATGGAGCTTATCCATTGTTCCGCAACCAATGGGTCAGTAGATCCACTGAATGTTGGCGGTTGTTGACGCATAAAGGACTCAACAGAAAGTTGCTCCCTTCGTGGTGAGATCGGCCTCTCATCTTGATTCAAGTTATTACTCATAACTTGAGTCAGTTGGTTCATCATTCGCATGAATGTTTCCATTCCGGCTTCCATCGGAGGGCCGTCAGCACATGGTGCATTGCGGTCACCATCGGCACGGTTTCTCCTATTGCCCGCCATTTTCTAAAAGAATAAAACCTTAGTGAGAAACTTATTTCATTTATGAATCTTTTAACTAAGACTTCATGCTTAGACAATTATACTTCTCTATAATTCCTTCATAATGATTCATAAAAAGCTTGTGATTAACCAAACATATCCCCTGGGAGTGTCGTAACCAAGAGTGCAGCAAGGCCCGTTATCGTGCACCAGTTCCTGTTCGAGTCTAGCTCAAAGCGGTGTTTTCGGGTTTTACCCCTATGTACATCTGCGCCAGAGCCGCCTCTACCTGCTCGTATCCAGACATGGATGTATTTGTTTGATAAACCACTTACTCAATACTTACCAAAATACCAGGAAGTTTTCCTATATTTAAACTTTTCTATAGGGTTCTTCCTAAAGTTTTTATATCCTAATTTACACAAATAACTAAACCTCCCTTTGATACCAACTATAGCATCACGTCTTCTTATAACATAAACTTTCATTACATTACACAAAACTGAGGATCTTTAAGGTTTAGTGTCTTGGAAACCAGGAACATAATACATGAAAACAACATAAAGCATTCTTCTTAAACACTTGAAAGGATTCTCCTTAAGTTCATCCTAGGTTCATTACAACATCTCATAACCTGGGGACATACATCAAAAGAAAGGGTGAGCAGATGGCCCAGTAAGGGAAACAAGAGGAACATTTTACATGTGAACTCGATATACTTCAATAAGGACATGAAAAGAACTTTAAGGCATGAGAAAGAAGTCATGAGGCATTTCATAATAAAAATAACATTTTTCATAACTTGAAGATGTGGCTACATCATTTAACATAGACAATCATGAAAATATCACCAAGGTCCATCCCCAAGGTGTCATTTGAAAATTACCAAGGTTATTCACCAAGGTATCGTGAAAATTGTAATCTCTAGTGGTTACATCATTACCCAATGCATTGGTGCGCTATCGGGGAGAACCCTTAAATTTGCCTTTATTATCATTTGAGCCACATATATCATCCTCAAAAATTTCATAAATAACCCATATAGCATAAAATAAATGGGTTTTATTTCATAATCATAACGTTTAAAAAAAACTGCTTTAAAGACATGATCCTTATGTCACCTTAAACCCACGGAAAGGGAAAGAGGGTCTCATGTATGTAAATCCCAGAATTTAAAATAGAACATTTTGGTATATATGTGAATACACTTGTAGAAATAAGAGCTTTGAGTATTCAATTTTTAACATAAAATAATTTTGAGAAAAGAGAGAGGCATTTTGAGACGAAAATTCTACAGCATAACGGCTATGTTTCGGGGTTTTAGAAAACATTGAAAAGAGAGGGGACATGAGTCACCCACTCATAAATGATCCATAAAATAGTAGGGTGACAGAATAAGAAGGATATATGGTAATGGAAATGAAATTTGAAGGACATACCATTTGAAATGAAAAACATGGAAGGAAAAAAATTAGATTTCTTTTATGAAAATTTGGCAGCCTAACAGCGTCACTTAAACTTCAATAAAAATGAATTGACAAGATCAAATAGGGTCTCTCATCATATGAATCATAAGAGATCAGTATGATAGATATAGAGATCATACCCCAATATAATAAAAAGGAACTTGAAAGACTTGACATGAAAATCGAACTTGAAAAATGAGAAGGGTGAAAGAATCCCTTAAAAATTCGGCAGCCTAACGACGTCACTTAAACATTCATAAAATGAAATTATGAGAGTAATAGGGGATCTCTCATCATATAAAAATGAAAAGGTCAGTAATAGGAATATAAAAGAACATCCTCTCACATAAGAACATGGAGCATAAAAGGAATGACATAAAAGTGATTACATGAAAAGAAAGAGAGGGGTCAGATCCCTTACCTTAAAACGTGACTCTTGAAACTCAAAGTTTTGGACCTTGAGGGCTTGGGGGCACCTTGGGAGGACTCCTTGGAAGGTAAGAAGACCAGAACTTCGTTGGGGAAGATTTGGGAGTGAAAACTAAAGGAGGAAAGGGTGGGTATTTATAGGGAAAGTGAGGGGACAGGGCATTAATGGGCAAGGGACACCTCACTAGTGGTTTTGGAAAAACCATGGGCTTGCCCATGGTATTTTCCCATGGTATTGACCACTTGGGACACCTCATACCTTATCTTAATATTCATAATTCGACCATATTGAATATATAATTAATACATCATTTAATGATGTCATTAAACACCCGTAACTTAAAAACTATATTTTCACTATTCATCGAAAATTCAACTTTCTCAGAATAATCCCAAAATTTCACCTTAACCAAATATCAATCCTCTGATTTCAAAAATGAAATCCATTTTATAAAAATAATTTTCTAAATATTTTTAATTTAATTTTTAAATAAAAACACTATTCATCGAAAATTCATTTTTTTTCAGAAAAATCCCCAAAAATTACCTTAACATAATATCGATGCTCTGAGTTCAAAAATGAAGTCCTTTTTATAAAAATAATTTTCTAATTTTTTTTAATTAAATTTTTAATTAAAAAACACTATTCATCCGAAAAAACTAATACTTGACTAATAATTTATGAAACCATTATTTACCCATTTTATTGAATCACATTACTTAATCTAGGTGTCTAAATTATATTAAAACTTTCTTTGAGTGAAATTACTAATCCATTTGGTCACATTACTAATCCTAAGTGTAAAATCACTATTCATAATTTACTATTCATCAAAAATTAAGTTGATCTTATTAGACTCCAAATTCCTTACTGAACACTTTTGTAGAAGACCATTTTTTGAAAATCATTACACATCATTAATTATTTAGGGTTTTCATAAATATTTTAAAATATCATTTTTTCAAAATTCATCAATAAAATATATCCTAAAATTATCCGGACAAAAGAAATTCCACAAACATCACTAAAGGAAGAGATCTTAATTTTTTCACTCGAAAGGATTACACAAGGAAGCTAGGGTCTCGTCACATAGCCCCTTATAACACTGGCATAAGACCTAAGTGTAAGGTGTGCTATGGTGAGAGAATATGAGGGAGGCTCAGATAACATTTCCCTAGTTGTAATCTCTACTAACTTGAACTTCTCCCGTAGGCGTTTCCGTTCAAGCTTGACATGCTGGAGTTCGGCTTGGGCTTGGTCCAAAGCGAAGCCCACAGATGCTACCTCCTTACCAAGCTCTGATAAGTGGGCTTCATAAGGGTCGAGTCTACTAGATGAAGCCATCGACTCCTCTTTCTGCATTAACCATTAACATCTTATTAAATCATTAAGAGTAAGTTAATATACTACTAAAAAAGATTGGGTCGTTACATCCACAGAATCTATCTCAAGTTCACGATGTGTTCCATGTATCTATACTAAGGAAGTACATACCTGATCCTTTATATGTACTGAACTCAGAGGTTATTCCACTAGAATAAGATCTATCTTATGAGGAACAACCAGTGAAGATTTTGGATCATAGAGAGAAAGTGTTATGAAATAAGACCACTAATCTGGTCAATGTTTTATAGCAGAATCATAAAATTGAGGAAGTTACACGGGAACCAAAGGAAGTCATTAGTTATAAGTATCCTTATTTGTTTTTATTGGAGTTATGTAATTTTAAATGTTGAAATTATTTTAAAGGAGGTATAATACAACAACCCAAGATTTTATGATATTTTTATCCTTAAATAAATTTCTTTGATAACTTGATTTACATAAAACACTATTTTTAGATGAATCGAGAATAAATATTGTAATATTATTATATTAAAATTATTTATTTGTTGAATTCATAATATCAAAATTATCTTGGGTATATTTTTTTCTTTTTTTTAGAAAAGATTAATTTTTTTCATGAATAGTGAAAAAATACCAATTTTTATTAAACTGTCATTTATTTTAATTGAAAAAACAACACATAATTCTTTAAATTTAATCCTAAATTAAAATAATCCTCATTTATTTATAAAAAATATAATTAATTACATTTTAATCATCATTATATATAATTTTGGTATAAGTTCACTTTGGGACTTAAAAACGTATTTTTCCAAAAAATTATTTTTCCTTGCGTTTTATATTTTTATCTTAAATTAATTTATGTAAATTTTTTGAGTTGAATTTGATAAAATGGATTTAATATTTAGAATCAGGAGGTTCAAATTTGGTAAATAGTTATATTTTATTTTTGATCTTTATGAATTGTAACCTTGGTGGATATTTGTCACCTCGATAAGGGTAAAATGGGTTAATCAGGGTTACAAATTTAGGATAAGGATTTAAAATTTATCTAAAACTTATATTTATCCTATTTTATGAATTAAGTTAATCAATTTATAAAAAATTATCTGAAATATGTCCAATTGGTGGAATTTTTCTTTGATATTTCCCTTTATTTTACTTTAAGAAGAAAATATAAATAAAATGTCACACTCTTGACTTTAATATATATAATAATTTTACATAAGGATAAAAATATGTTATATTGGTTTCAGATGTTCATTTGAAATATGAGTTAGTTTTTTTTATCATTTTAATTTATTTTTAATTTTAGTTATTGAACAATCCCCTTAAATTCTTATGCAACGCTGAAAAAATATTTATTCAATTAATAGAAAAATAAAATAAATGATTTTAAAAATATGAAAAGTAATACAATTTAGATGAATTATTGTATTTCATGAGTTTTATATCTGAATATAACATATTTGTATCGTGTGAAAATATTATATTTGAATTATAACTTTTTATTGGTGTCTTTAACATCAAGTTAATTGAATAGTGTTAGAAAATGACATTAATGATATTTTATGAAAATAATATATTATTAAATTATTTAACAATTATATTTTTTTTTAAATATGATAAGGGGGATAATATATACTATAAAATTTCATCCCTTTTTCATTTATGATCCAATATTTCCCTTATAAATAAAATTATAACCCTTTAATATTTAAAAATTTATCACCACAGTTAAGGTTAAAATTGGTTAACCAAAGGGTTAATCCAAAATATAAGGTTTAAAATGGAATATAAACTTATAAAATGTTTATTTTATGTTTATATTAATAACATATAATCCTTATATTTAAATATATTCTATTTTGGGACCATTTTTCATGGGTTAGTCACATATTATATTATAATATTTCATGAATTTCCAAAAGTTCCCCTCCCCTCACTTATCAAAGGACACCCCTTCTCTCTTTTTTTACACCACATTGAGCCATATTGATCGAAAAAACTTGCCCAAATATATTTTAAACTCACCTAGTAATAAATTATAAGGTTTTTCTTCTCAAAATACAATTCAAAGGGTCTTTAATAAGGGTTACACAACAAGTTTACTGAAGAAGAGGCAATCATCTCTACTTACTCTTTTGAGTTTATTTCTTCTTATACTTCCACTAAATATATTATACCCATACTAAAATAATAAATCTAGTATCATAAATATACTTATATGTTACTATGGTTATGTTAAAACCATTTTCCTTCTCTTTTCGATCCTATGAAAAGTGAAAAAATCGACTGTTAGTACATATGGCATACCATCTCCACGTAGTGATGTAATTCATTTTTCATCACCACTTTACTTTGATGTATATAAATATTTAAATAATAAATGTAAATTATATTTATAAAATAATTATTCTTATTTAATTATAATATCATATATACCTTTTTATCTTTCAATCTATTGAAAAATAATAACGTCACTCGTGCGTACGTGTGGGTTACTACCTCCATGAAGTGATGTGATACATTTTTCATTTTAACTTTACCCTTATGGTAATAAGGATAGATTTTTGGAATATATATATGATATATATGATATAAATATTATTATGTAAAGTTTAATTATTATTTAACTTTCTTTGGTTACCTTTATTTGGTACCATTCATTGAAAAATGGAAACAACATTCATGCGTACGTACGACCTATTATCTCCACGAATAGTGTAATTCATTTTTCTATCTATACATTTTATGGATGAATATAAATATTGATATGATTAATATGTATGATATTTATATGATTATTAAATTCTATATATCATGGAACTATAATAAATGCACAAGGACCAGAACTACTGAACTAAAATTCTTAAGAAAAAACTGAAACAGTTAAAACCCAAAAATGACAATTTTAACAAGGATTTTTTTAATAAATGGGTGTTGAAATGTTATAATTGGATCATATATGATATTATAAGTTTGTAAATTACTCTATTATAGAATAATAATAAACTAAAATTTATTACATAGGAGGTTAGAGAACCTAAGAGGTAAGTCGAACTTGATATAAGGGATTTCATCCCAATTTCCACTCTATTGAGACATATTTGGTATTATGAACCTATTTTTTTTATGTGGCTTATATAATTCCCCATTTATCTATTTAACATGAATATATATTTATTCATTTTTATTAAAGTATCAATTCAATTTTACTCTTTCAATGGGTTATAATTTAAAAGTTACCAAAGTGGTAAGAATTTATTTTTCAATCTCATTTTTTGGGATTTCTATTATTTGAATTTAAAGAATATTATATTATATCCTTCATAAATTATATATATATTTTTATTCTATGAATATTTAAGGAGTTTCCATATTTTTTTTTAAAATTTTCTTATCTATTTCACTTGAATCAATAAAATAAATTTTTAAAAGAAAATACAATCTTATTTCTCTTTTGATAGGATATATTTTTCTTCCATGACCATATTTTCAAAATTGTTTTACAATTTTTTTATTAACTCAAAATAATTATTAAGGACATTTTACATTATCCTTGAATTTTTAAAATGAATCAATGTATATTTATACTATTTTATTAAAGGGTAATTTTTTTAATTTATTTATAATAAGTCAAAAGGAATGTTTTTTAATGTATAAGCCGTTAACAAATTTTCCCACTGCCAAAATCGTTTCATACTCTTTTAGCTTTTTATACAAGATTTGAATGGTTTTAAAAATAAAACAATTTAATTCAAGATTATTTTAATGTTTTTATTTTATTTTCCTTTATTCTTCAAAGGACATGATTTTATTTCAAAACCTATATTTTTGATGAATTAATTGTTATATTTTATCTCTTATTAATTTTGTGGTCATTAAATTTCTCTTAAAACATTCACTTTCTTGTGATCATTTTAAATTGTACACTACATTTCTCTTAAATATCCACATTATTTGTAACATGGATATTATTATTATCTAAACCACATACCTTTTTTGTATATGGTGTTTCACTTTGAAATATATTTTATTAATTGAGGAAAATATTAATATTCCATATTATTTACACAATATGGATATTTTTATAAGGAATATTATTTATGAATTACATTTATCATTCAATATATGAAGAATGAATTGAGAAAGTAGTGATGGGTGGGTCCTAGTTATAGATATCCCCTCAATGCATCGAGAGGTCTTATGAGACAAGTAATTTGTCCAAAATTATTAAATGGGGTTTTTGGTATATACCTAGCCATTGATTAAACAATCTTTTAACAATGCCTTAATGGTAGAGATATCATGATGTATGACATCATGAAATCTAACATTAATCATTTCCTTCATTGATAATTCATAAATTATTATCCATGATATTACTATATTAATATTATCCATGGATGTGTTTTTTCTCAAGTTATTGATTTAATGGAACATGTTTTTAGTTATTTACCATGCTATATTGATTATTCCTTATTTACTCATGATTGTTTCTAATGTACATTACTCTAACTAGGAATATGATCTCACCCTTTATTTTTTTTCCTTTAACAAGGATATGAAGAAAGATATTATGAATAATACCAAGAATTAAATAATGTTTCTTATGATATGAATTTTATATTTACAATATAATACGAGAATAATGTATATATCTGGTTCTTTAAGACTACTAAAATGATAGGTCCTTCAGGATAAGATCTATTTTATCTTATTATAATATAATAAATTATACACTAACTCTGGGTTACTAAAGTTGGGGTTTCTACACTCAAGGAACCTCTCTTTATACTCATCATCTGAAAAATATCACTGGAGAAGTGAAAAAGGTCCTTGAAATGAATCTCAAACTCCAACATGCTCAGGATTCCATGTTGAAGGGAGAGTAATGCACAAATCCTTGTTTTTCTCATCTTTGATGAAATGAAAAGTACATGAAAATTCCTATGAAAATAATCCCATGAAACATTTTCCACCTTATGATCTCTAATATATAAAATCTACCACTCACATGCTACTCCTTTCGTATAGCTAACTGCCAACAAAACCCAATACTCCATCCTATACCAAATCTAACTAAAAGATATCTAAAAATACTATATCTAGTTACCTATATCTAAATCATAGAAAATTACCTCGTACTTCACCAAAATATTATTCTGGAACTCACACAACATTCACCTCCAAGTGTTTTCGTCCTCAACTGATTCGACCCTATAGCGGTCAACCAAATCATCTTAACACATCACTGAAACTTGTGCCACACATGAATGATGAACAAAATCTATATTTGTATACAATAAAGGAAACTTATAAATTTTTTTGATGTAAATTAATTTATGATTAATTTTATTATATTAATTTTAATTTCCCCTAAATCATCCCAATTCAACGATAAACCAAAATAAGCATGATGCATGTAGATCTCCTAGGTCTCTACCCTTAAATTAGAATTATATTTCCGAGAGTTTTCTTTATAGTTAAATTACATCATTCATATCATAGAGGTACTTAATTACTAACATCCTAGTTGGTATCCCTTGCCGCATCACATAATAAGTTCTATTAACACTATTACCCTATACAAATCATACAATCCACACTAGAGACTAACTTCAAACACTATCCCAAATATCATCCAAATATCTCTAACCAATTTTTCATGATCCACCCCATTAAGAACCCCTCATGGGGTTATAGTGATGTCATATACCCTGAATCCCATCTTCAATAGGCTATTGTCTGGTGACTAACACTAAGGGTATAAATCACACAAATGGGTGACATTACCCTCAAAATCCTCGGAATATAAAAATGAAGCCACCCATAAAATCCATAAGATAAATAAAAACCATATCCCATAATAACAAAAATGCATGAAAATTTCATACAAGTACAATTCTATAAGATAAAATACCTAAGATAAAATACCTAATAAAAACTTATAGGGAAACAAATCCAACCATAACTCCCAACTATGAGATAGTAATGTCCAACTTGATCTCCAAATCCCTTAGAGAAACTTGTTAAAATAATTTATATATATAGGGGTGAGAATACATGTATACTTGGTATGATCCTACTTGATACATCTCATGTAAATGTGGAATAATTATAAAAAGGCCTTAGTGAATAAATAAGAGAACCAACATGAACCTATACAAGGTTAACAAACCCAACCTAAAAAAGGCTCTCTCACCAAATATCACATCCAAATATAATAAAATAATATCAAGGTATATAAAAATAGGATAACACATACCACTTCCCCACTAGTTTATCTCTCTCACTCCCCAACAAAAAATGTAATGGTTATCCCATCCCTTCTATATCATCATAACAACATCTACACATCTGCATATCACATAGACACATCATAATCACATAACTATGTATCCAAAACCACATACCACATATACATATCTCAACCGCACATCAAATTTACACTATATTAGGGTATCATGAACATGAAGGGATTCAAACTCATGACCTCCTCCTACCATGCGTGATCCCCACTATATACCACATCATCATATTATCATAATCCCATCAATATAACTTTTAAATTATATCTATTGTATATAGTATACATAAAACTTATGAATAAAAAAAATTCCATGTTTGGAAATGAGTGCGAGGAAAAGGGATTATTCAACCATTTGTTCCCTCTCTAACTTGGATGTTTTGGGAAGACACACAAAACCCAAAACATTTTGTCATTAGTATGGTTATTTGACTTGTGTAGAGTGCATATAAAATCACAATAAAAATATAATATATATATCTTAACAACACACATAATCCCAACTAAAGGGTTCTTATAAAAAACACTCCTATAAAACATAAACATCACCAGACCTCTAAAAATGTTCTCTAATAACTATTTCCACCTTTTCAATATCAACTAACTCCTTTCTTTCCCAAAAATGGTCATAAAAACAATCATGAATTACTTTTAAACATAAAATTTAAACATTTCTAGATTTACCATTTACCAGCTATATTATATTAATTATTCCATACATTAACCATATTGAATTTCAAATCATTAATTAGTCATCGAACACTTTTATACCAACCATTAACTGCTCTTTGTAATTATTAACAGCTTTAGAACAACCCATCACTATTCAATTCCATCCCACTTCCCGTATTCACATTTGTTATTTCCATTTCATTTCATAATATTATATACCACTAGGATTCTACTAAAATATCCCCATATCACATAACCATACCTCATTTCAACCTCTGTTCAACATATGTCTAAACCACTACAATTTATATAAAACTTGTAAAGACCACGACCCTCGTAGCCTAGATCCAGTGGTTACTTTACCACATTAGTGCTAGATATAAGTGATAAAATCCAAAAATACCAAATAGTTTAGTTTTCTTGGTAAAATAGATACATACTTTATTCTTTCATTACATTGGAAAACATAAATTATAACATTGTGAAAGGAAATATTTTTCATCCTAACTCATTTAAAGATTCCCTTTTCATATCCCAGGGAAGGTAAAAAAATAAGGATGATATCAAATTATTAGTAAGGGCTACATAAATAAAAATAAATCTTGAATAAATATAGAATAAATAACATGATAATATGAATAAATGAAGAAATGGAATTTAATCAGTAACTTGAGAATGAAGAATAATATGAAAGGAAGAAATGCTGGCCAAATAATGACATATAAATAATAAGATGATTTTGAATCTAATACATGGATAATATGAATGCCATAATATCATGGATAATAATAAATGAATTATCAATTAAACAAATTATTAATATTTTATTTCATGATCTCAAACATCATGATATCTATACTTTAAATACCTTTAACTAAGATAGTTTAATCGATGGGTAGGTATACACCAGTAACCCAAATAATGTTAGCTTACTGATTTTTCTCATGAGTCCTATTGGCACATCAAGGGGATATATAATTCCATCCCCCAACTATAACTTCATGTATAAATCATTCCTTATATATATAATGATCAATTTAATTCATAAAAAATATGCCTTATCAATAAATATTTGTTTTGAGTAAAGAATATATATTTATAATAATCCCCTAGTTAATTAAATAAATTTCAAAGTAAACACCATATGTAAAAATGGTATATAATTTAGGAAATAATCATTTCCATTATATAACTAATATAAATATTTAAGAGATATGTAATGTCCAATAAAAAAATGTTCATAATAAAGTGAATGTTTCGAGAGAAGGTTGACAACCACAAAGTTAATCGAGAAAGTGAATGTTAATAATTTACCTAGTCAAAATGATCATAAACTATCCAAGGAACGAATAATCATGGTATTATTATAAAATATCCCTAGATAAGTATATTTAAAATAAATTATTTTTTTCATTGATGAATACGACTAAATATCATTAAAAACATTCTTGAGGAAAATATCATTTTCAGTTTAAAAACCACTTTTAAAACTAATAATTTAAAAAATAGGGAAAAAATTTTCTTTGAAAATAAACTTGTAAAATTTTAAAGTAATCTTCAAATCAATGAGTGATCATGATGGTGGGAAAATTATGTACATGCTGAGTATGTTAAAATAAAGATTCCTTTCACATTTTTACATGAAAATTTAAAAAGTACCATATTCGTAAAATGAAAAGAAGGTTCCTTTTAAATCATTCAATTAAAAGTTAAAACATGGGTAAAAATGTATTTAATAAATTATTGGATATTATTAAAAATATTCTATAATTTTTTAAGTAAAATATGGATATGGAATAAAAATCATTTTTGATCAAAAAGAAAAATAAAGTTGAATTTTCATAAAAATATTTTATCAGTGATTTTAAATAATAATGAGAGGTAAATGGTTCTGTTACTTGAAAAATTTATGAATAAAAAATGGATAATAAAATTAAATGGTTTTATTATATAGTTATTAAATAATTTTCTTCAATGTAAATTCAATCATAAATATCCTGATTAAAATGAGATTAAAGCATAAACTTTTACCGCTTTGGTAACTTTTGAATCATAACCCCCATGAAATAAATAACCTAAAATAAAACATTAAATAAAATTAATACTAAGATATTTATGATATAAAATATAAAATAGGACGTATATACACCTCAAAAAAATAAATAGGTGCATAATACCAAATATGTCTCAATGGAGTGGAAATTGAGACGAAATCTCTTACAATGATCATACCATTGAAGTGAGGATTAATAAATGGATTGATTCTATGTATAAAATGTAAATCCACATAAAATAAGTTGAAATAAAACACAAAATAATAAAAATAAATTACACACATAATCCTATAATATCAAATACAATGAAGAAGTAATATAACACAATGAAAAGAAATTGAGTTATAAAATTCCTTACCACTTGGAAACTTTCAAGTAATGTCCTTTGGATGAAATAATTCAAAATTAAACTTAATATACCATTAATTATGAATTATTAATTATATTTTATTAAAAATGGGAACTATATACTCTATATAAAAGAAATTAGATATTTAATATTTAAATATTCCTCAGTGAAGGGAAATTGAGACAAAGTTCCTTACCTCACGCTTCCCTTTGGTGGAATGTGATTGAAGATACTATATAATAGTTTTAATCATGTTATTAGTTTATTAAAGAACCATATTCATGTTTATAGTACCATATATTACCCTATTATAACATCCTTCCACCCGTTTGTTAATAATATTTCATTATTACCATTGTTTCGGGTGTTAACTACTTCGTTTTCTCATGCATGTTTTGTTTTGTAATTTATGGTTATTGTTAATAGGATATAAATAAATTATCTACAAAATAATATTACTATTATATATATCACATTTATTAATTAGGAACATTTTTATAACCATTCTTGAAAGTTGTAAATGGAAAATGAATTACATTATTTCCTAGAGACAGTAGGCCTTATGTACACATGAGCGATAATATTATCCCATTAATTAGTGAAAGGATAAGAAATTTAATGATATATTGATTTAAAAAAAACTAAAATAATTTCATATTTATCATATATATTCATTATTTACATCATTAAGACTATCCATGTGAGTTGGTGATGGAAAACAAATTACATCAGTTTGTTAGGTGGTTGTCTTCCGTACACATGTGCGACTGTATTTCCCAATTGATGAATGGGGATATGGATAAATATTATTCCATGAACATAATAATATCTAATTATATGTAATATAATGGTGTTATTATATTTTAATTTTTAATAAATAATTAAATGTGATAAAATAATAAGTAAAAAAGAAATATCTTAGTGAAGATGATTACCTTTACTTAGAAAAACCACCTTTGGATCTCTTATTAAGGACCCTAGGATTGGTATTTTTTGAATAAAAAATCAATCAAATATGGATAAGTATGTTTGGGAGATAATTTTATAGGTGTTTTTAAATCTAAATTTCCTAGGTTATGTGAATAAGTGAGGGTAGGGGGTTCCCTTTTATAATTATGGAGGAGTGAAATTTATGTAAATACCCAAAAACATTCAATAGTGAGAAGTCACTGTCACCCCAAGTGACTCCAAAATTGATAAATAATGACTTTTTTATAATTAATATTCTATCCATACCAAAAAATAATAATAAACATGTTTTAAACATGTTATTCCCTTATCCTCTAAGTTCACTTACTTTTACCATTTTAGTTTTCACCATGGTAATTAGTTTTTTTTCTTTACCTAGGTAATTTATCATTTAAGAATAAAAATAAATGATAATTATTAGATAATTTAGAATAAATGATTTTAAATATTAAATAAAATACATCAAATAAATTTTAAATGTGTGTGAAAAATTAATTTTTACATAGTATCATATAACACACAAAACCTTATTTTAACCATAATCACAGTAATTAATTTTTATTGTATTTACTATTAATTATGACAAAAAATTAAGTATAACTTATTAAATACTATAAATTATTATGATTAAATATATGAAATATTTTTGTTTCAAAATAAATTCATAGAAGTGGTATAATTTAATTTAAACTTAAACCCGTATGAATGATGAAAATGTAGTTTTCCAAAGAAAGTTTTTGTATAAAATTTCAACATAGAATTGGTTAAAATGATTTAAATTTGATTAATAATAATATAATTATAATAATTTTACTTTTAAAACAAAATGATACTTTTTAAATGTTTTAAATGAAAAGAAAATGTTCAATAAAAATCAATATTTTTCATTATTAGTCAAAAAATTAATCTTTATAGAAAATTATCAAAAAATCACTCTATGATAATTTTGACATGTTTATTTCAAAAAAAAATCATTATTTCATTTTTTTTTCTAAAATTAGTAAAAATTCATTTAAAATAAGTGTGAAAAATGTGACTAAAATAGTATTTTAGAAAAATATAGTTCTTAAGAATAAATATATATTTATTCTCACTCCATGAATAAGAAAAATATTAGATGAATGGTAATTTTTTTTAATAAATATATAATATATAACTTTCACTAAAATTATGCACCAATAGCGATTAATTTAATTTATTAAGATAAAAACACATTGCGAACATAATAATGGTTTTCATAAAAAACATTTCTTTTACTTCAAAATGTTTTTTATCTTCATTTCTAATCAATTGATAACCAATGAATTTATTTAATACATGTGTAAACCATATACTTTTAATTATTTAGTTAGTCATATTCATAGATTCTCATTTATCAATTAAGTTATAATGGTCATATTTAAACAATATATTTCATGGGTCCTTTATGATCTGTATTGTGTTCTATATACACTATCAAAAAAATGTTATTCTTTTAAAATATCATGGTTTTATATTCTCCTCTACTTCAATAAATTGCATCCACACAATTTGAACTTATTCTAAAAATAAAGAGTTTCCATCTAAAAATACCTCTGTTGAAATACCACATTATAAAAAGGGTAAATATATCTTCTTCATGATAAGAGAGAAAGGGAAGTATGAAGATAATTTATAATAACACAAAACTAGGATTCCAAGTAGGAAAAAAAATTAGCAGGAAGTGAAAATATTAACATGGAAGAAAAGCATAAATATTTATAGAGAGTTATAGATATTACTGATCACAAGAAAGTGAATGATCAAGAGAATGTTAACGAGCACAAAACTATAACCAATAACCCATTAAAGAAATCATTAATTCGTTTAAAATGAAGGTAAATGTATAAATTTTTTTATTTCAGGGTCCTTTTCATTAAGTTGAGGGATTATTTTACTATCAAGATTTAGAAAACCATAAAATATTCTTAGTTGATATATTTTTATTTCATGAGAAAAATTTAATCCTTTGGTTATTCTGAGATCAATTTCCACCTCATTTATTTCTCCAATAAATTAATATCAAATATGAATTTTTTATGTCCAAAGCACTAAAATTTACTTTCAAAATATCGTAATATCTATAAAAGAGTGACAAGTATTTCCATCTATCTCTAAATATTTACCAAAACCAAAATGGTTAGAACAAGTTATCCAATATAATACATTAATATCTAAAACCTCAATAGTATCAACCAAAATTAAACTTAATATATTCTATAAGTTTCTATCAATCAAATTGTTTAATTAAAAACAATGTTATACTAATGAGTTCATCACTTAGTCAAGTGGTAGGAACCACACCCTTATCGCCCTTCGGTTGTGGGTTCAAGCACCACAAACTTTCCAAATGGAACTATTTGTTACCCACAATGATTATTGTTCTTTTTATAAAACTCTATCAATAAAAATACTATAAAATTTCCAAAAATATGATGAATATGATCAAAAAATAACATTAATCATCAAATCACTTTTTAACAACTAGAGTTTTCTATAAATCTTATTTTTTCCATGAAATAAAATAATATTAATTGAATATTATTACCTTAACCTCAATTATCATATCAACCCTAAAGGTTATCAATGCCTTTAAACTTATGAAGATATCATTCTTCCTCAAAGAATACTTCATGGTGAACATAAGGGTTACATACACCTCAACCCAAATAAACGTCTCCCAAAAATTCATTAATCACATTAAAATCCCATCACTTAGAACCTAAAAAGGTGTTTATAGGACTTTGAACTTATGATCAACCTTAAACTCATTAAACCATGATGGTATCCATAATTCTTGAGTTAATATTAAATTAAGTCACATGTGATTCCAAAAAAAAAATTAAAATAATTCTTAGATGTTTCATTATTTTTATAACCAAAATAAAATTGATAAAAATACTTCTAAAATATAATTATTGAATCCCAATAAATAAATAAATTAACTCTTTTAATTAAACATAGGTCCTTTATTGGTTTTTGAGTTAACCTTTAAAAGTGGGAATTGACTCAGATAATGCCTAGGTTCCCCACATTTAAGACAACGAACTATAAATATATCTTTAGGATGAAATTTATTTCTCTACTTTGAACTCCTCAATTTTACTTGGAATTTTTTTTGTATATGACCTTCTTTTACATACATAAAACATATTAATATTCCTTTAATAAATTCTCCTAAGTGTCTCTTTCCACATTTCTGATATGAAGGAAATTGGGCCTTCTTTCCTCTATAGTCTCCACCACTTTAGATCTTATAAGAATCCATCCTTATCTTATTTGGAAAGTATGAGATTTGGTTAAGGTGTATGTTATTTATCATATATTGATGTAAATTATTAGGCATAATCATGATATATTTCACTCTAGTCATCATCCCATTTAGTTTATTATAATCACTACATTGTCCATTATATTCAATGGTAATGTTATTCCTTCAGGTTACAACCATAGAATAAAACCAAAAATAATCATTTTGAGAAACAATAATCATAGTGTAAAATTATATAATAATTTTTAGGATATCTAAATCAAGACACTTTATTTTCAATCTAATACACATTAGGTTTAAACTAGTTTATTCATTATAATCATCTCTTCAAATCCTTCTTCACAGTATATAATGAAAATGTGAATTAACCCAATAATATCCTATGGAAGTGTTAAGATAGGTGTGAAAAAAGGACCATTATTGTGTACAAGGTGATGATAAAGTCAAATCCCATTGTTCCATTTTCAAATTTATTACCCCTAGGTACAACTGTGCTAGATCCACATCCACTTGTAGTATCTAGATAGGGATGTAATTCTAGGAAAATTTCATAATATCTACCTTACCATAACTTTAGTATGTTATCCTATACTTATACATATCCTTAAATTCATTCTTAAATATATATCCCATAATCTATATTTTACCAAATCTAGTTTCCAAGGTTTCTACTAAACATTCCTTAATAACAATTATAAAGACCCTAAACCAAGTAGCCAAGAGCTGGTGGTTACTTTATTACATTACTGTATAATAAAAGTGATCACATCCCAAAATAATGAATATTTTTTCAGTCTTGATAAAATAGAATCACTAAAATATTCCTTCTTCATTACTAAACTTTCCTTAACAACATAGTGAAATTAAATATTTTCCATACTTAAACTCACTCAAAGATTCCTTCTTCATATCCCGGGGAAGGTAAAGAAAATAAGGGTGAGATCAAATGTTTAGTAAGGGTTTCATACAATGAAATATATCATGAATCAATAAGACATAAATAATATGGAAAGGTAAACAATGGAAAACACATTCTATTTAATCAGTAACTTGATCAGAAAGAATAATATGGAAGAAATAAATGATGATAAAATAATTCCATATAATTAATCACATGATATTGAAGCTAATACATGGATAATATCAATTCAGTAATCTCATGAATAATAATAACTAAATTCTAAATGAAGGAAATGTGTAGAGACCCGAGTTTTTCAGATTTTGAAATTTGAGAATAAATTTAAATTTTTGTTATCATGAACCCATAATGGGTAAAACTGTTATTTTATCCTAGTATATGATCTCAAATAATTTCTATAACCATTTTTTTGGTCCTATAATAGTGTTTTTTCCTAGGATAGAATTTTGGTGGAATTCTGAGCAGTTTGAGTTTTAGAAGAATATTTTATATTTAATTAATTAAATATTAAATTAATCAAGCAGTTTAGGATGGATGTATCCTAGGAACTAAGTTTCATGTTGATATTATGACTCATCATTTAGGTTTATAATAGGGTTTTTTACTAGGTGAGGTATAAACTCACTTCACGTTTCGGGACTCTTGATGGCTATTTAATGGGTGATTAATTAATTAATTTAATTAATAAATAAAATTAAAAAATTCTCCCCCATTTTGGGGATCCTTCACATGGAATAATGGGGGATGGAACCTTCCTCATACATTATAACTAGATCTAAATGGTAGTATGGGTAGATTCCACCATACTTCAAGCTTGATCTAGGTCGGGACTAGATCGAGGTGGAGCAGCTTCCAAGAGTGGATTTGGACCCAAAACTTCGGTGTTTATGCCATGAGGTAGGCCGGTTTTTTAGTATTATTCCATGATACTAATATATTAATTATTTTTAAGTTTTATAGAATTACAATGGTTTCTAAGGATCCCATGGGACTTGATCTGTGCTTATTTGGAAGAAAATGATGGTTTCATGAGGTTTATAGGGGTTTCCCATTTGGAAACCCCAACTACACGTTGTGTGGTTATAAGAACACACACCTTGTATTCTTACTATTATGGGAACATGGAATTTTCATAAGTACACACTATTTAATTTAAGTACACTTTGTGTAGTAGTACTTGGCCATGTACCTAACTATGTGAAAAAGTACACGGGCAGATGATGTTTGGAAAGTACACATCGTGTACTTTCGGTACACACTGTGTAATAGTACATAGAAAAAACCCATGTTTCTCTAGAAATGTAAAATTACATGACTAAGTGGAGAGTTTATAGTACACACCATATACTCGAATGCACATGCCATGTAATTTTTCCATCTTGAAAGTTTTAGGTGTTTTGTTCCCTAGAAGTTAGATTTGGACTTGCGAGTAGTCCATTTTGAGTGTTTTTTTCATAGATCATAATGGTGGGATAATTTTGGCATATAAAGGTCATTTGGATGGTTTTTTAATCTATGATAGTCTAATAAGAGTATTTCCTTGAGGTTTGGATTTAGAATCCTACAATGGTTGGGTTTTGAGCTACAATTCCATGTAAGGATTGTGAGCTCAATGGTTAGCCTAGCCTCAGCGTGCTGTGGCATCTTTCTTGAGGTTCCTTATATAAATTTTGTAAGGTGGAATTGAGTATTATCTGTATATATAACCTAGTTTTTACATTTTTATCAGGATTAATCGCTCAAGGTTAGAACAATTGAGGTTTATATCCTATGTTTGAGGATTAGAGTGGTTGGATCCTTTGGGCTTGGTTGGTATCATATGATGATAGTTATGGATAAGCTTAATTTTGGTGTTGAGTTGAGTCTGATGGAATGTTGAGGATTCCCTAGTTGGATGGTTTCTAATCAAGTGATTTTTGAATGTTGTGGTTGGAAGTTGAGAGTGCCCGCGTGGCATAATATTGCTTTTAGGATTCCTTGTTGGCATGTTGTTGATCAAAGATTAGTTGTAGGCCACTGAGGGACACTTGAGGATGTTTCTTGTGATAGGTATTGGCTGGATAGTTTGGTTGATACCAAGGATTGGTAGGGGATGCCTCCTCTTGGGTTCTAGTTCTAAGGATCCTGAGATATTCCTCTATTATGTGTGGATTCATAGGGCTAAGTGCATGCCCAATTGATAGGACAACCCTGATAGGGTGCGTGTGCTTAAGTATCTTGGTTATGGGTGTTCACTTAAAACCGGGTTGATATATAAGCTAATGGGATGAGATTTTACTTGTCAATATGGATGTATATATAGCCCTTGTTATGTTTACACTTGGTTGAGGATATTGATTTTTGGTTTACGCCTATGAGGTTATTAGGATTATAGTAGCGTTTCCATGTTCTAGAACCTGATTTATTAGTAAGAGCTATGATGGAAGAGAGAGCTAGACATATGATCCCTATGTATAGTTATGGATATCCATGATTGAGATTGTTATAATGAGACTCTGTATCAGTACTGGTAATTTTTTTTATGATTTGAGTGACAGACTGAGGTTCCTGGAATGTTATATTATACTATTGAGTATAGTGAGTGTGACATCACATGTATGTGGTATGTCGTTAGATGGAGGTTCCGAGCACATGAACTATACTACTGAGATGGTGTCAGACTGAGTCTCTAGACACTGATAGTATACTTCATAGATATTGCACCAGACTGAGGCTTTGAGAAATGATGGCATGCCATGTGGAATAAGGAGGTTGGGTTGATGATCCTTTTCATTGGGTTTGGGCAAGACTGATTCTCTGGGTCCCACCAATTATATATATATATGGTTACTGGATTGAAGTTTTAGGCATGGAAAGTATACTACAGATTAGGTGTCAGACTGAGGCTCTATAAATATATAGTATACTTTGTTTTTTATGTGTTGGACTGATACTATGGAAGTTGATAGTATACAAGCTGGGATGGATGGTGGACTGATGCTCTACATCCATGGTTTAGATTCCAGACAGGTGCTCTAGGAATGATTAATTTGATATGTGGTATAAGTTTAGAAGGATGCTCAAGGATTCCTGTTTATGATACCGTGGGATAGATATCAGAATAAGGGTCTGAGCTTGGTAGTACTTTTGTGTGGTAACTAGGGCAAATGTGTCGAGGCTTCGAGTATGAGATGATGTTTGAGACAAGAGGAAATTTCATGGAATGACTTAAATTATTATCCCAAGTGTTAGGAATATCATAGGATGGGTCCTCATAATTTTTAGGTTTGGTTATGTCTTCCATGGGCATAGATCCCACACATTTTGGGATTCGTGGTCATGGTGATGTGCTCAGATACACTCCGACAATGGCCAATGAAGGTATGGTTGACCGAGGTCTCATACATAAGGATTGAAAATTGTTTTATATATCTTTTGTTTTTAGTGGTATATTAGCTAGGATGATAATACTTCATTAGAATGTACTCATGGAAGGAGTTTATAGGTTCACCATTGGGGGTTTTATACTACGATTTATTTCTCACCCATGTACATTCACCTCAGTTTACATACAGACCATCAGTTTGATTTCATGTTGAGAGTAGATACATGATGGATCAGGCTGAGGACCTAGATTGCATGGTTGATCTGGATGCTCATGTGGAGTCAACTAGTTGAGATGAAGTAGCTTGATAGGGTACTAGAGACTGAGAATGTGTTACGACCTAGTGTTGGTAGTTGGTCATGTTGCATTTTTTAGTTATTTATTTGTATATGTGATTAGAATAGTTGATTATCATTGTTTTATATATGGAATTTCTATTCATGCCCTTACTGTATTTCATTTTCATTACAACATGTTTCAGTTTTAGTTTTTCTATTCATCTGGTTTCTCTGTTTTGTATGGTGTTTGGTTATTTACTTCTAGTTTTTCACTCTGATATGGGGGGTCCTAAGAGTTCCACCCTTAGACCCCTACTTCTAGTCGATATCCTTTGTTTTATGAGGAGGCATACTTGAGGCCTTTTGATGAACCATCTCAGAGAATCAATACTAGTGAAATCCAAGTCATAACATTACAAAGTGGTATTATAGGAGTTACCTTCCAATTATTTTAATATTTAATGTTAGGTATATAAGATAAATAGGAATTCATTAGTGATTTTGATGGATACCAGGTTGGTGCATCATGAAAACATGATATTGTAGGAAGTCCAGTTTACCAAGGAATGTGATTGATGTTCTGGATTAGTTTTGTTATGGTTTCATGTGATTTTTTCTTCGAGCGATGTACATGTTGTTGGGATTTTATGGTCTATGATGGATTTCAAGATCATGACCCATTGGCAAGAGTCATGTGACTTGGTTTTGACTCTTGGCCTATTGAGGTAAGAGGCATCTTAGGCATCATGTTAGGCATAAAGGATGCCCTTGTTATAGGCCTTTTAGAGTGTGAATTTATGAATTTCTTTCCGATTCCAAGTTTTATGGATATACAATGAGATTGTCGATAGAGGGGACATTGGTGTGGTCCTTGGGTGTGACTGGTGTGGTGACTCTAGTGGTCTAGTATAGTATAATTGTAGGAAAGTTGGGCCCTTGTGGATGGTTTTGTTTGAGGTTGGTTGTATGTCTGGGTCCTCAAGGAAGCGTTCTGATCTGAATATTCTCAAAGAGGATAGTCACCCAAGTTGAGAGTAGTTGGTTAGTATATGATACCTTTATGGTGAAAGAGCTTAGAGGAGGGTGTTTCTTTTTACTGATGTCATGTGATGATGAGAAGGGTTCCTATTGATGCCTAAGAGTTATGTCCCTCTATGATTTGGCTTAGACCTAGGTGGTTGAACCTAGTGGCTTAGCGTGATACTTGATCAGTAGGGCTTGGTGGGAGAGACTATTGGAATTTTTGACGTGACTCCAGAGCAGGGAGTCAAAGTTGTTTGAATTTAGAGGGTAACCCTTGATAGGGGTTGATCGAGTTATGATTTGTTTTGGATTCTTAGGGAACAAAAAGATATTTTGGACTTGTGACAATGGTGCACGAAATGTGTAGTTGTGATTGAGGTTTGGGCTCATTGAATGCCTTTTATTTTTGGGATGGTGCACTTTTTTTGGTGATTCTGCCTTGTGGTTGGTTTCATGAGGGGAAGGTTCATTCAGGTAACTAGCCCAAGAAATAGTTGTGTAAGAAAGTTGTTCCTGGTAGATTTATGATAGATCGAGAGCACAAAAAGTGATCAAGTTTTCATTGTTTAGGATTCCGAGCTGAGTTTTTGTGATATGTGACTCACTAGAGTCAAAATAGATAATTCGGTTAGGTTACACCAGGGTGTGTAATAGGTATGAGATAGTGGAATCTTGGAGATTGAGAACTAGTGATGCTTTGTATCATTTGGTTTATATATCAGACATTATGAGGGTGTACATCTGAGGTTATTGAGTTTGGAAGCTAGCTATTAGTGGCTAAGAATCATTTTGGTTGTGGTGATAGGCTTGTGGGAATGGTGACCCAAGGACCTTGGATAAAATTATGATGTTCTGAAATGTATTAGGTTGTGGTGATATTCATTAAATACATCTTATTATACTTGAAATTTAGAGATGATCATGACCAATATATTGACATCATTCTAAGTATTATAATAGAGCACCACCCGCCATCAATGATACAAAGTTATGTTATTTGTTTTTAAGGGGCCTCCTGGGCTGTTGTGTTCACAAATAAGTGTATGTGAATCCATATAGTGGGGTGTGAACCATTAGATTCCAATGGGAGAGGTCCCTATGATGGATCAGATATCGAAAAATACCATGGGTGCTGTTCTAGGATGATGGGAAGGGTAAATAATATCTATTTTAATTTTTCTTTCTGGTGGGAGTGAGATGGCCATGTCCAGTTATGAGGTTTGTTTGTGTTTGGGGCATGAGATATGGAAAAGTTATTTTGTTATAAGGAAACAATAAATACATTTATATAGTGGGGAGCACCCTGAGTTTATTTAAATGTTTTAAATGATGTTGTGATGTATCAGGATGTATGGGTGTAGTTAGGGAATATCCTAGTGGTTTTCTAATAATGTCAATCATTGGATTTACCTTTTAAGGGTTTTACACCCTCTCCTCGAAGTTATGTAGAGAAAATTGGTTGGAGTTTCTAAGTAGAACATAATGAGTTTATCTTGAGTTGATTACCAAGGTAGGCTGGGATGTGTGGTTAGAAGACCACTAAGGCTTCTCAAGGATGAGAAGATTTATGGTGGTGAGGTTATAGAGACAAGAGTTTTTCAGATTTTGAAATTTGACTAGAAATTTAAATTTTTATTCTCAGGTTCTCATGAGGGATAAAATAGTCATTTTACCCTATATATTATCTTGGATAATTTTTTTAACCACTCAATTGGTCCCAAAATATGGTGTTTACCCTAGGATAGAAGTTTGGTGGAACTCTGATAAATTTGAGTTTTGGCAGAATATTTAATATTTAATTAATAAAATATTAAATTAGTCGAGCAGTTTCTGGTGGTTGTATCTTTTGAACGGTGTGTCAGATAGAGATTTCTACTCCATGGTTAGGTCCAAAATGGGGTTTTTACTAGGTAATGTATAAACTCTCTTCGGGTTTCAGGGCTCTAGATGACTGTTAAATGGATGATTAATTAATTAATTAATTAAATTAACAAAACTAATAAAATAATCCTCCCCCAATTTCGAGGTTCCTATGAACTACATGAGGGGACATATTCTACAAGGCTTCCTCCTTAGCGTAGATCAAGATCAGATCGAGATGCAACAGCTTCCGGGAGTGGTTTTAGACCCAAATCATCATAATTTATTCCACGAGGCAGGATAATTTTTATTTCTATGCCCTCATCCCCATATATTCAATATTTTCAAGTTTTATAGACTTATAGTGGTTTCTAGGGACCCCATGGGGGTTGATCTGTACTTATTTGTGGGAAAATGGGGTTTTTACGAGGTTTTTATGGGTTTCTTATTCCGAAACCCCAGCTACATGGCGTGTGGTTCTAAGAACACATGCCATGTGTTCTTCCCATTTAGGTAAGATAGAATTTTTATAAGCATACACTATTTAATTTATGTACACATCATATATTATTATATGTCCATGTCAAAAAATACATGGGAAGATGATGTTTTGAAAGTACACACTGTGTACTTTGGGTACACACAATGTAGTAGTAGCAGGCAGAACCCATACTTCTCTATCCATGTAAATGTACATGGCCATCTAGAGAGTTGACAGTACACATCATGTACTCGATTGTACATTTTTTTTGAAAGGTTGAGGGTAAATCCCTCTTTATTGAAAGAAAAAAGGAACCCCTTTTAATTAGAATTAGTGAGAGGTAACCCAAAACATGACATGAAAAAATCCTTAAGATGGAACTCATGTACTTTTTCCATTTTGGAGGTTTTGGGTGTTTTGTGCTCTGAAAGTCATATCTGGACTTGCGAGTAGTCCATTTTGAGTGTTTTTCCATTTAGATCTCAATGGAAGGATCTTTTAATCATATAGAGGTCATATGGATGGTTTTTTGGTATGTGATATATTAGTAGGAGGATTTCATTGAGGTTTGGATTCAGAATCCTCCAATGGTTGGGTTGTGAGCTACAATGCCTGGTGAGGATAGTTAGCTCAGTAGTTGGCCTAGCCTGATTATTCCATGGCATCTTGTTTTAGGTTCCTTGGATATATTCCAGAATGTGGGATTGAGTAGTATCTCTGGATAGATCTTGGTTTTTCCCTATGTTTTAGGACCAGTTGCTAAAGTTTTGAGCAGTTGAGGTTTAGATCCTATGTTTGAGGATCAGGGTGGTTAGAGCCTTTGGTATTGGTTGATATTGTATGATGAAATTTATGGATGAGTGTTGTTATAGTGTTGAGTTGAGTCTAAGGGACTCTTTATGATACCCAAGTGGGATGGTTTCTGATCAAGTGATCATTGGATGTCATGGTTGGTGGTTGATAATGCCAACATGGCATGAAATTTCTTTTGGGATTCCTTGTTGGAATGATATTTATTTAGGATTAGTTGGATTACACTAAGGGCCACTTGAGGGTGTTTCTTATGATGGGGCTTGGCCCGAGAGTTTGGTTTTCACTAGGTATTGGCAAGGGATGCCTCTTCTTGAGTGTTAGTTATGAGGATTATGAGAGATGCCCCTATTATTTCTGGATTCAGAGGGCTAAGTGCATTCCCAATTTATAGGATGACCCTGAGTGGGTTTATTTTCTTGAGTATATTTTTTATGGGTGTTCCCTTGAGACTATTTTGATATATGAGTTTATGTGATGAGATTTTGTTGGCTGAGATGGACATATAGCCAGCCCCTATTACATTTTCACTTGGTTGAGGATGTTGAGTTTTGGTTTAGACCTATGAGAATGTTTTGATTCTAGTTGGGTCACCATGTTCTAGAACATGATGTATTAGTAAGGGATATGATGGATGATATAGATGGCCAAACGATCCTTAAGTATGGTTCCATATATCCATGATTGATATTGTTGGACTGAGGCTCCATATCGATACCGGTAGTTTGTTTATGGTTTGTGTGATAGACTGAGGTTCCAAGAATGCGATGTTATAATATTTAGTATAGTGAATGTAACATCACATGTATGTGGTATGGTTCTAGATTAAGGTTCTAGGAACATGAATTATACTACTGAGATGTTGTTAGAATGAGTCTCTAGACACTGATAGTTTATTTCATGGATAGTGCACTAGACTGAGGTTCTAGGAAATGATGGCATTCCATGTGGAATAAAAAGGTGGGATTTATGATGCTTCTCCTTGATCTTGGGTTGGAATGATGATTTATGACCCACCAATGTTATATATATAGATGATTGCTGGAATGAGGTTCTGGGCATGGAAAGTATAATATGTATTAGGTGTTAGACTGAGGCTCTAGACACATATAGTATACTTTGTTGTTTATGTACTACACTAATACTCTGGAAGTTGATGGTATACCATCTGGGATGGATGGTGGAATGCCACTCCTCATCCATGGTTTAGTTGCTATACTGATGCTCCAAGAATTATTAATTAGATATGTATTATAGGTTTGGAATTAAGCTCAAGGACTCTTATTTACAATACATGGGATAAATGTCATACTGAGGGTCTAGGATTTGTAGTAATTTTGTGAGGTAACTAGGATAAATGTGTTGAGTTTCTGAGTATGGGGTGATATTTGGGACATGAGTACATGGTAGGAGATGACTTATATTATTATATTGAGTGTTAGGAATATAATAGGATGGTTCCTTGAAATTTTCAGGTTTGGTTGTAGATTCCATGGATATAAAGCCCATAGGTTTTTGGATGCATGGTCATGGTGACATGCTCAGAGACACTATGGGACTAGTCGAAGTAGGTATGGTTAACTAAGGTCTTGGACCTAAGGATCAAAAATTGTTCTATTTGTATTTTTTTCTAGTTTTATATTGGATAGGCTAAGTATATTTCATGATAATTCACTCATGGAAGTAGTTTATAGGTTCACCAATGGGGGTGGTCCACTAAGATTTATTTCTCAACACCTATACGTGCACCTCAATGTGTGTACAGACCTTTTGTCTACTTTTAGGATGAGCACAAATTCATTATGGATAGGGATGAGGACCTAGATTGCATGTTTGAGTAGTATGCCCATGTGGATTTGACTGGTCAAGCTAGAGAAACTTGACTGGGTATGAGAGACTGGATATGTGTTTTAGACCTATGTTAGAAGTAGGGCCTATTTTATTTTTTTCTAGTTATTTATTTGTATTTGTGACCAGGCTAGTGTGAGATCATTTTCATATGTATGGAATGGCTATTATAACCCTTACTATATTTCATTTTTATTAAATAATGTTTTAGTTTTAGTTTATTTATTAATCCTCTTTATCTATTTTGTATGGTGTTTGGTTATTTTCTTCTGGCTGTGTACTCTGATATGGGGGTATAGTCTCCTCACAGTTCCACCATTAGACCCCCACTGCTAGTTGACACCCTCTGGAAAATGATGTGGCGTGCTCAAGGCCTTGTGGAGAACCATATCATAGCACTGGTATTAGTGGAATCTAAGTCAAGAAATTAAACAAATTAATAATATTGGATGTCATGATCTCAGAAATCATGATATCTATATCTTCAAGGCCATATTCCAAGATAGTTTAATTGACGAGAAGGTATACACTAGAAACACATTTAATGCTAGTGTATTTATTTTCTTCATGAGACTTATTGATGTATTGAGGGTATATAAAATTTTGGGCCCCACCCATCACAACATGTCCAAATCATTCCTAGTATATCGAATGATCGATTTAATTCGAGAAAAATATTCCTTATCAATAAATATCCATATTGAGTAAAGAATACATATTTATCAATAATTAACTAGTTAATCAAATAACTTTCAATGTAAATGGGGTATGTAAAAATGGTATACATTTAAGGTAATAATCATATATATAATGCAAACAATGTGGATATTTAAGAGTCATGTAATGTTTAATGAAAAATGATCATAATAAAGTGAATGTTTCAAGAGAATTTTGACAACCATAATGTTAATCGAGAAAGTGAATGTCAATTATTTCCCTGGTCAAATTGATCATAAAACATCTAAATAAAAAATAAAGATGGAATTTTAAAAAACATCCCCATAGAATTATAAGTAAAATAAATGGTTGTTGTTTTTGATTAATACCATATAAATATCATTAAAAACATTCTTTATAAAAACAAACTTTTCACTTTGAAAACCAATTTTAAAAATAAAAACTTATAGAATATAGGGAAACAAATTTATTTGAAAATAACATTGTAAAATTGTAAAGGAGGATTAAAATAAATGAGTGGCCATAATTATGGGAAAATTACATACATTTTGAGCACATCAAAACAACGATTCCTTTTACATTTTTGTAATAAAATTAAAAAAGTACGTTGTTTGGAAAATGATAAGGAGATTCATTTTAATTTTTTTTATAAAATTAAAACATGGGTAAAAATTTATTTAATAAATTATTGGATTATATTAAAAATATACTTTATAACATTTAAAAGAGAAAATGGATATGGAAGAAAAACATTTTCGACCGAAAAGAGAAATATAGTTGGCTTTTAATAAAAATATGTTTCAATCATTTTATGTAACAAAGAAAGGAAAATGTTAATATTACTTGAAAATTTCATAAATAAACATATGAGAATAAAATTAAAGGGTGTTTTTATACAATAATCAAATAATTTTCTTCAATGTAAAATCAATCATAAACAATCCCGATTAAAATGAGATTGAATAATAAACCCTTGCCACTTTGATAAAATTTTAATCATAACCCCCATAAAAGAAATAACTTTAAATAAAAACTTAAATACTATGAATATTAATAGATTAATTATATATCATATCAAAGTGTTAGTAGATACACCTCATAAAAATAAATAGGTTCATAATACCAAGTATGCCTCAATAGAGTGGAAATTGAGATGAAATATCTTACAATGAGCATACCATTTAAGCTAGGATTAATAAATGGATTGATTATGTGTATCAAATTTAAATCCACATAAAAAATTGTAAATAAAACATAAAATAATAAAAATACATTACATACATAATGTTATAATATCAAATATAATTTATAAGTAATATAATCCAATAAAAAGAAATTAAGTTATGAAATTCCTTACCAATTGGTAAGTTTCAAGTAAAATCCCCTTAGATGTAATAATTCAAATTAAAACTTTAAATACCAATAATTATTTAGGATTCATGATATTACATGTAAAATAGTTAGTATATACACCATAAAAAATAAATTATCTACATAAAATTAAAATATGGATCAAGGGAGGGAAATTGAGACAATGTTCCTTACCTCACGCTTCCCTTTAGCTGAATGGGATTTAACCTCATATATAATTTTTTAACCATGTTATTAATTTATTCCAGAACCATATTCATATTTATAGTATCATATATGATTCTTTTATAACATCTTACTACTCGTTCATCAATAATATTTCCTTATTACCATTGTTTTAGGTGTTAACTTCTTCCTTTTATCATACATGTTTTGTCATGGAAGTTCCAATTCTTATGAATAGGATTTAGATCCATCATATCCAAAATGATATTAAAATTATAAATATAACACTTATTCATTAGGTAACTTTTTATAACCTTTCTTGAAAGTTAGATATGGAAAATGAATCACATCACTTTATGGAGATAGTAGGTCATACGTACACACGAACGATGATATAATTACCCTAATGGGTGAAAGGGTAAGGAGGTGGATGATATATTAATTTTAAAAATTTAATAAAATTCCATATGTATCATATTTATTCATTATTTCCATCATTATGACTATAAATTTGAGTTAGTTATGGAAAACAATTACATCAGTTTGCGAGGTGGTAGTCTTCCAAAGACATGATAGGTGGATTTGTTTCCCATTTGATAGAGGATGATATGGATAAATATTATGCCATAAACATAATAAAATTTTATTATATGTGAGATATTGTTTTTATTATATTTTAATTTTTAAGACATAATTGAAGGTGATAAAGGAATAATTAAAAAGAAGGATCTTAGTGAATATGGTTACCTTTGCTTAGAGAAACCTCCTTTGGATCTATTATTAAGGACCCTAGGATTGGTATTTTGGGAAATAAATATCTTTTATAATATGTATAATGTTTTTAGGATATATTATGTTTGGGGTTGGTCAAGATAAATGTCTTGAGAGGTGTGTTGTAATGAGGGGAGTGGGTACCCTTTTATAATTGAGGAGTGACATTTTTGTAAATACCCAGAACTATTCAATAATGGGAATTCAATATCACCCCAAGTGCCTAAAAAATTTATAAATAATTGATTTTAGGGAAGGTAAGTTCAATCCACATATCCAACACAAAAAAATAAACATTTTTTAAACATGTTATTTTCTTATCCTTGATGTATACTCACTTTCACCATTTTAGTTTTCACCACGGTAATTAGTTTTTTTATTTAGCTGGGTAATTTATCCTTTGATCCTAAAAATAAATTATAATTATTATAAAATTTTTATCCACTTATTCTAAATATGAAATCCAATTTATCAAATAAAAGTCATATGCGTGTGGAAAATTAATTTTAACCTTAATAGCGCTAATTAATTTTCAATGTATTTACTATTCATTATGAAAAAAATTAAGTTGAAATTATTAAATAATATTAGTTATTCTGATTAAAAATATGGAATCTATTTTACTAAATTCAATACAAAGAATTGTAAGAATTCAATATAAAATTAAACCTCTAAGCATAATGAAAATGTGGTTTTCCAAAGAAAGGTTTTCTTAAGTATAAAAAGTTTTTATACCAAATTTTGAAATAGAATCGATTCAAATTATCTAAATTGGATTAATAATAATAATAATATAATTTAAATAATTTTACTTTTAATTTTATTAAAACAAAATATTACTTTTTAAATGTTTTAAATGAAAAGGAAATTTTCAATAAAAATCAGTATTTTTCACTATTTATCAAAAAATTAGTCTTTTCAAAAAATTATCAAAAATTCACTCTAGGATAACTTTGAAAAGTTGATTTCAAAAAATAGGTTCATTTTTTTAAAATTAATTTTCTAAATTTATTAAAAATATATTTAAAATATGTGCACAAAATGTGATGAAAACAACTTTTTAGAAAATTATAGTTCTTATATATAAAACCAAATTTATTTTTACCATATGTTTAGAAAAAATATTAGATGAATGAAAAAAAATTTGATTGAATATATAATATATAAATATCATTAAAATAAATCACTACTAGTGATTAATTTAATTTATTAAGATAAAAACACATTGTGTGAATAAACACAATTTTTTTCAGAAGAACATTTCTTTTACTTTCAAATGATATTTATTTTAATTTATAATAATATGATAACCAATAAATTTGTTTAATACATGTGTATACCATGAAATTTCCTTAATTTAGTTATTTCTATTCATATACACAAATTTAAAGGCTTGTTTATAATGGTCATATTTAAATAATACATTTTATGGGTTGTTTAATCTCAGTGTTGTGTGTTATATACGATATAAAACTCAATGTTCTTATTTTAAAATCTTAGGGTGTTACAAAACCAACCCCTTTCAATAAAATAGACCTTACCATCACTTCCAAAATAATAGTCACATCATCCCATGCCAAAACCATTTTAGTCATAGAAAAACAACACAACCATCCACCGCACCATAATAAATCAACAATAATAACATTAAACAAACATCTTTCTAGTCATTCATTCTATGGAAATATTAGTGTTCAATTTGAAAATTCTTACCATTTTCAAGAATTTACAAACAACCAATTCATCACCATATTTAATTTATTATCCATATATGGGAGGATATTCAATAATTTAATCATAATAAAAAGTCCATATATCACAAGAGAACATTAGAACACCCAAAAAATATTTAAAAAACAAACTACATCTATCATATTAAATAAAATAGATCTTATAATTCTCATATGATACTAAAATTACCTTAATTTTTATTATACTAGTTATTATCTTTAATAGGTCAATTATAACCATTTATTCTAATGAAAACAATATCATGATCATTCCAAAATTTATAGAATATAGTGAAGAGATTTCTAATATCCTTTACCTCGACTAGGACATCAACTCCACTGGATAGGAATAAGAAAAGGAGGAGATTTTATTTAAAGGATGATAAATCATGGGGGAAAACTTCAAAAATCAATGACACAAAAAATCCCATCAAACTATGACTAAAAACTAAAACTAACTCTTGTTATAACCTTATAAGGAAGAACATTGAAAGAATCTAGAAGAAGAGGTGAAAAACCACCTTAAATCTCTGGGTGATTATTCTCATGAAACCAAGGGGAAAACCAATATTAGGGTACTCTTAGATTAACAAGAAATTCTATCTATTCATTTAAGTTTTTAAGTATAAGGAGATAATCATAACAGAGGATGTGAACCTCAAATTTTAAAATATATATGCATGAATTTCTTGATAATTCTACTAAATATTTACTCTTTTAAATATCAGTTAACTCATAGTTTCAATTTAAATTAAGCATGATAATTATCATTACATCACATAATCTAAACTCCCTAAAATCTTGGAATAAATCTTTCATGGTGAAGTGATTTTTATTTATGTTTTAAAATCCAAAATTTTAAGGCTTTAAAATTGAAAATGAAATTTTCAATGATAAAATATGATTTTGGAAAATTAGGAAAAATTAAGATTTCATAAATGAAGTACCCTCACATATGGTAGAATGAATCTTATGTATGAAAATTAAATAAATGAAAAATAATCTTACACATGAGGGAAATGTCTCTTACGCTAAAAACTTGGCTCATACATTTCAAGAATATGAGAAGATCCTCAATGTAAGGGTTATTTCCAAGGGGGAGAAAAAATATAAGGGTCATTCAATAATTATATAAAAATTAAAACTAAAACTCAAAATGAAGATTCAACTTAAAAATTTCATATTTACATCCAAAATTGAAGAATCACTTTCAAAATTAAAAAATCACATATCCTATCTATAAATACTAGATTGAAATGGGATTATCCTTCACCATCCTTTAATATTACTAGCACATATCCTCAGAATCCCCCAACACTTAGGAAATAACAAAGAAGAGGGTTTGGGAAGTTCAATGACCTCATACTAAGATACATAAATCTTGAATTTATTTATTCTCTACCTTGATCTTATCAAAGTATCTTAATACTCTTACTAAGGTGATTATGTAAATTACCTTAAAATATTTGAATACTTTAATGGTTTCAAACTTATAACCACTACTTGTTCATGTTTTCATTAGACCATACACATCATCATATATTAGATTCAATATCTCACTATCCATTTCTCATTTTCACCAAAATAACTTTGATCATTTTATATAATAAATAATTTTCACATGTATTGAATGATTCTTAATTAGATGATCCTAACAGTCCATTTCATAAAATTATTAGATATTTTTTTTTCATTTGTATGAAAAAGTACATGGTTATAGAATCAACAATCTTGGAATTATTATTCTATATTTTATAGATTATATTATTTATGTCAAATATATATAAATTGTTAATCATATATTTAATTTCATAAAATATTATATTTATGCACATAAAACCACTATTATTCTAAAACTTATAAGAAAGTCTATTTTTTCTAAACAAGAAACTAAAAGAATTTTTTTTATTTATGATAGATATATTACAATAATTTTAAAATTAAATAACTAAACCATTATGTAGATGTAGATTATATTTATCCACTTCCAATGCAACAAATATTTTATTTAATGAAAACATGAATATTTAAATCAATTATCTTCTATTTCTAAGTTGTTATACATTGGTATAAATATGTGGGATACACAACCAATATCTATGATGGGATTTTATACACCAAACTAGTAAAATATATCATGAAATTAAACCTATAACCATATAATAATAAATATAATATTCCTTTTAAAATAAATTAAGGATATACCTCACTATAATAATTCATTTTTTAAAAAAATAACGACTTTTTTATTGACCACTAAGTAAAAAAACAACATGTTCTTACTTAGTTTATATTTTTTATTGAAGTTAAAAGGCCCCTAACAACTTTTAAAATAGGTTGAGGGGGACCCTTATAAAATACACCAAATGATGGACAAAGCATACTCGTTCCTATTCCCTTCACACTCAACCAAGTGGTGAAGGCTGTATTCCATACAGCTCCATAGAGGGGTCCCATCACCAGGCCTTATTTCCACTTTCTTCAGCACATGTGCTTATAAATTCAATAGGGAATTATTTCCTCTACCTCTTTCTCTTCCCTCTGTCTTCATGAGTGACCATATATACCCATTTACACTTACATCATCCATATGATAATTAAACCCACCAGTGTCGCCACTGTGGGTCACTGCCAAGATGAGCGCCCCCATAAATGTATGAGGGAAATACCTCCTCCCCTAAAGAGGGAAAATAGGGGGATATAAGGTTATGAACTTCTAAATACCTTCCCTTTTCATCTTTTTTGGTCTTGGAGGTGTAATGAGAGAGTTTAGAGGAGTTTTGGAGGATAGAGAATATGTTTATCCTTTTAGAGGGTCGCCACATCATAAGGGTGGGCATGATGCTAGAAATTTTGAAGTATGATTGGAGGATGAGTGTGGGGTCAACTATTTTAGCCTTACGTGTTTTTATTTTGTACATGGAGTTGGATGCTTGGTCCAGGAGTACACCATAGTGAGTTAAATGTCTTATCAATCCTTTTCACATGGCGTTTTAACTTGGAGTTTCTCCTATGAGAAATGGGCATGAGGAAACTTCTTGGGAGTATAATTTGGGGAAGATAGATAGGGTGTGGTACTCAGTGAGTCCCACTATCAGAATTGGGTAGTGTAGAACTCACCTTATCATAGTGCTAAGTATGGTGTAACACCTCGACATGAATCACCTGGTCCGGTCCAGAGTTCCATATGACCTCATGCATACCTCCCCATATAAAGGAGGATTGTGACTAGTAGTGAGGGTATGCATGGTTTAGTGGGGAGACTATACCCTCAATATCAAAATCCAGACAACAGAAACATATCTAGAAAATAGTGATAACATAAAAGGAAACAACAAAACTGGATAATAAAATTTTTATAACAGATGACATGTCAGGTATCTCAAATTCATAAAATTTAATAAACAAGGACATTCAGCATGGTAGGTAAAACTTTATTATAAGAATCAACGTGAAAATAAATTAATATACCACGGAATCACTCAGGAGTCCATCATGGTACCACCTTTAATCACCAAGTTACATCTCCTAAACTCCCTATCACTGGGACCTTTCCCTTTCTCAGATCCTTGATTATGATGTCTTCACACATGGAGATTACCATGAATGGTGTGTGTATAAAGGATGTAAGAAACCAATGATGAATCCAAAAAATAATTTCACATGCATAAGAGGTTTATGGAATAACAATAATTAAATCCTCAAACAATTGTGAATCAAACATGCATTAATGGCCATGCACTAACCAAGATTCCACGAATCTTGACCGCACCAGCTTCAACTCTAAGTTTAAATAATAGTCATAATGAAATTCCTGATCATGGTCATCCATAATGACAATATATATATACACACAAACACACACACACACACACATATATATATATATATATATATGTGTGTGTGTGTGTGTGTTTTATGACACATGACCATAGATCCTCAGGTCAATACACAAGGCCATCGTGTCCCGCCTCTATCACAAGTCAGGCCATAAGGCCATCATACCCCATATACGTGTTAGTTCAAGTCATAAAGCCATTTTATCCCAACATTTACATGAGTCAGGCCCCAAGGTACTTTCACATCTACAATTTGTCTTATTTTACCACCATCATCATCACATGTCCCATATGCTCCTTCTTGAAGGGATAACAATGCCATGAATGTCCACCTGTCATTTGTTACTAGAAGAAAAACCTCCAAAGTATATATATTAAAACATAGTAGAGAATAATACATATAGGGACATAAATAAAATATCAAAATGATTCTTAGTAGGAACACACACACACACACACACACATTTCATCAAACTAAAACATGGGTCTCATGATCAACACACACACACATGTGCACGATATCAGATGTGGGTCTCACGGGATACACGCACACATACATGATAAATATCAAGCATGGGTTAATGCATATAATCACAAAAAATCATATCATTACAATAACCATATAATAGGTCTCTATATGGTAAGGATCTTACTACCTCAAGTGTGTCGATGTCAACATCAAGATTTTCCAAGATCTGATACCCAAATCACACTCACACACCATCCCAATCAAACCCACATGCTAGGGGTTCCATAGAATTGATTCCAATACAACATAAATAGTTCTTAAGAATGATATTAAAGAAGGGTATCATTCCAAGATGGTGGAGCCATATCAATTACCTAATGAAAACCACCATCAATAGTAGATCGAGGTTTGATCAAAGGAAGAGAACCCATCACACTCAAAAAATATACTAAAGAAGATATCCTAAGACCCACATGAGTCTAGATAAATATATACAAGACTCTATATACCAAGTTAAAATATTATAGTAATATAAAACAAGGATAGTTCTTAGATTAATGAGGCTTGAATGCAAGAAGTTCCATCCAGATATCACCCTAGATTGATCCAGATCAAGGAACTAATAAGAGAAGGAGGGAGAATCGATTAATTGAGGGATAAATGGGTTAATAATGCATTAAAAACACCCTCATAAAGATCCCAAAAATTTACATTAAGAGTCATAACTACCCTTGAGAGATTATAGTCTAAATTAGCCATTTTAAAAACTAAAATAACTATCACCACAATATAGTGACACCCACTATGGTCATGGTGGTCTCAAACTTTCCCTACATTGTAAATCTAACACAACCACTCACCATGAAGTGGTGTGAAAATCTTACCCATTTTGGACTCACCACACCCTCCACCATGGCATAGTGAGGTCGTTATAGCTATGGTTTACAAGTTGAATCGCTGCACCTCATGCCCAAGCCATGATCTTTCATAGGTATTTTAGCTAACCAATTTCACACATGCTATTTAAATGCACAAAATTACATACACAATGACATGTAATTTCCCATGGTGTACCCTAAAATATCCAAAATCCCTATTTAATCCTCCAATAACCTTCAAATCAACAATTTTCCAAGTTAAATAATCACACGAACCAAAATTACATATCATTAAAATTGGGTATGTTACAAATATCACCCTTTAAAAACTTCTCATATTATAGAAGTTCCTATATAAGTATTACTTAAAAAAACTCATGAAATTAAGACTGAATGTTTGACTCTCACTCCCATGTCTCTTCATGGATCCACCCATAATACTATAAGATTTGAACAAGTGTTATCATATTCCCCCTAAACACCTTGTCTCTCAATTCAATAATCTGTACTGGATTTTATAAAAAAGATACATCTAGTTCTAACTCAACATCTTTATAGTTGATCACATACACATGATCTGGATCATACCATCAAATCTGAGATACATGGAACACATTACACATACCTTGATATTGTAGAGGAAGGTCTAGTTGGTAATCCACTAATATGATGTGTTCATTTATATCAAACAGTCTCAACAACCATGGTGTTGACTTCCCTTACTTCTATAGATGATGATGCCCCAACTGAGGTGACACCTGTAAGAAAAATCAGTTGTACAAAGAAATATCCAAAGTTTATATCATATTATTGACATATGATCAATATCTACTTTGAGTAGTAACCCACCACTTCCTGATCAAATCCACCCTCTTAGAGATCTCCTGAACCATACTCAGCCCAACAATAGCTTCCTCACCCATCTCATTCCAATAGAATGGTGATCAACATCACTGACCATAAAGAGACCCCAAAGGTTCTATTTAAATAGAATCTTCAAAACTTTTCTTATATGAAAACTATAACAAGGATATATGATCATAACATATTCCACCTAAGTCTAGGATGTTGGCCTAAAGCATATACTTTAAGATCAGGATCATCTGCTCTAACTTTCCATCAGCCTACAAATGATATGCCGTACTCATCTTCAACTGATTCCCCAAGTCCTTCTACAAGACTTTCCAAAAACATGATATAAAACATGAATCCACATATTATACAATACTATAAGGAACTACATGTAGTCTTTTTATATCATAAACAAAAATATTTCCCAAATAATCTATAGAGTGATCCTTTCAAACTAGTAAGAAGCGTGCTAATTTCATCAGCTGATCAACTATTTCCCAAACAACATATCAACATCACAGGGTCTTAGGAAACCCTATCATGAAGTCCATTTTCACTTTTTTTCTCACTTACACATTGGCATGCGAACTGGATCAATTAACCCTCTTGAACAATGAGGCTCTACCTTAACCATTTGAAAGGTCAAGTAATGAGAGGAAATGATCGTGATATATCTCTTCATTATTGATCACTAGAAGTGTCACATGATATCCTGATAAGTCTTCACCGAACCTAGTTCAACCAACCAATGAGATGTATGAGAGTACCTTATCAAATCTTCCCTCATGGAATCTATAACTATACCTCTCCCAAAAATATAGATCACATCATCACTGTCCATCGACCATCATGGAACTGGGTAACTTCCCTACAATAATTCAGGAATCACTGAGCATTTAGGATCTGACTCCTAGATGGTCTTTTCCCAGTCCACTAACATCAACATGATAAACAAAGGATCACATGTTATCACCCCTTGATCCTTTGATGTACCCATTAACCATTCAACTAACAATCTCATCAACAACCATTCCTCTTTTGAAGGCCATTATCTAAGATCTTGTGTTTTCTTGCTAAGGGAATTTGTAATGATTTTTACTTTTCCCAATGAATAATCCATATCATAATCAAGAATCTACATATAATCCAACCAACTACTTTGTATTAGAATCAATTATATCTGAGAGAAGATATAACACAAGATCTTGTATTTCTTGTATATGAAAAATATCTCACTGAAGAAATAATGAAACTAACACTTCAGAAAATGGGTCACAGTTTCTAACTCCATATCATGAATATGGTCACTACTACAAAACAGGGCAAGGGAAGCGCTACACATTTATCAGCGCTTTTATAGAAGCGCTGCTGGGGGGGGGGGTCTTTATCATTGCTTTTATATAAGCGCTCATAAAGGGTAAAATTCAAAAATAAAATAAAATAAAAACATTTATTAATATATAAATCTATAAGTCTATTTATATTGATATAAATATAATATTTATTTTTTAAATATGTTTTAGAAATGATGAATGGAAATCAAATATGAATGTATATGATATTTAGTAAAATAGGCTTATAAAATAATTTAAAAATATTTTTAATTAATAATTATGTAATTTTTATCCACCAATAGTCATGTAATAACACTTTGAGTATAAAAAAAATAAAAAAATAAATAAAAGATCAAAAATATGTTGAAAAAACACCTCAAAATTCAAACAGCCATAACTTTTGATTTGGGACTCCATTTGAGCTCTACAACATATCAAATCGAAGCTTGCAACTAGATCTACATCCATGTGGATTTGTAAAACCTTTCCAACATTTTTTCGAGGCCAAAAAAGTCCTAGAAGCCCTCCAAAACTGAGTTTTTAGTTGGGGTACCCCAATTTTTTACCATTCAAACAACTATAACTTCTGAAACCGATGTATGATAAATGTGTACCATATATCATATTGAAGATCGTTTCATTTTCTTTGATTTGACTGATTGTGGAGCTGAAACGAACTATTGGATTAGAAGTTATGGTCGTTTTAACATTCAAACGCCTCTAACTTCTGATCCGGATGTCCGTTTTGCTTGTACCACATATCATATCGAAGATCGTTTCATGTTTGTCGATTTGACTGGTTTTGGAGTTGAAACAGACTTATGGATTAGAAGTTATAGTTTTTTAACATTCTCGCTGACTTTTCACATCCACATTTCTATGTATTCATTCATAAATATATATATATATATATCTCTGTGTGTGTTGTATATATGTATGTATTTATTTATTTATTTATAAACACACGTAAAAACACATATTCTATAAATTTATTTGAAATTAATCTTATAAATATATATATTAATATACAAATAAATATACAAATATATATATATATATATATATTAATATACGAATATATATATATATATTAATATAACTAAATAAATTTATATTAATATGTATTTGTATTAATATACGAATACATATAACTATATATATATATAACTTGATATATCATTAAAGGGAGAACAAAAGAAAATGGCTAAGTAGTAAAGTTGCAGCACACAAGGGGGGACATCCTGTGTTCGAATTCCAGTGGCAGTAGGGTTGCACAGGTGCAGCGAAGCGGGGTGCAACGTGTAGGTTGAGGGGGGCGCAGGTGCAGCGAAGTAGGGTGCAGCGTGCGAACTGCCCACGAATTATATATATATTTTAATTTTTTTCAATTTTTTTGACATTTATCAGCGTTATTTTTATAGCACTGATAAAAGACCTCTTTTATCAGGGCTAAAAAACAGCGCTGATAAAATACCCCTTTTTACCAGCGCTAAAAAAGTGCTGATAAGGGGGACTTTTATCAGCACTATTTTTAGCGCTGATAAAAGTACCATTTATCAACGATTTTTGAGCTCTGATAAAAGGGACCCACATTTATTAGTGCCGCGCTTTACAACGCTCATAAAAGCGCTGATAAAGGGTGTCACGACCCGTCCTTGGGGCCCGTGCTGTGACTACCCCAAGCCCGCCTTCCATAGGCCAGGGGATGGCGACTAGCACCAAAGGATTAAATCCCAATAAAAGGGAAGGCATTACCTTTATATAATTAAAAAAAACATCAGAGTACGCAAGTGAAGTAAGCCCCAAGTAAAACTGAGTACAAAAGTAAGTGTTGTAAAGTAAATGAGCCAGTATACAAACCCAACTGAAAGTACAGTACAATTGAGTAAAGTAAAGTACAACAGCTGAAAAGTAAAGCAGCAACCACCGATTCATCCTACGGAAACCCCACCTGAAGGGTGGGTACAGATAGTCTCGTCTGTAACTCATGTCTATCCGTCCGCTCCGTGTAGGTCCCGCCAGGTGGGCCACCTCCAGGTACCGTCCTGCTCCACAAGACTCTACCTCGATCAGTGTTGTCTGTCGTGTGCATCCAACACAACATAGTGTGGGCATAGCCCGTGCATGGGTGAGTATACGATACTCAGTAGGGACCCCAAGACCCCCGAAAGTCTCCCAGAATCCACAAAGGATAAACCACAAAGAAAATATACAAACATAAAGTATCAACCAACTCTACTTAGGTATATACCCATACATATACCTAAGTCATCAATTACTGTTCGACTCCAACTCTCGAGCCCAAGATCAACACAGTCCACACAGGAAAGCACAACCCAGTCCACACAGGAAAGAACTCAATCACATCGATGATAATGATTAAAGATCATGAATCAGCTCACACAGGTATACCACTCACGAAGAAGGGTGGAGATGATTGAATGCAGCCTCTGAATCATCTCCTCTACCGAACCCACGTAGGATCCAAGTACAGAAGTCGTCGCTGACGAACCTATGTAGGATCCAAGTACAGTAACCATTGCTGCCGAACCCACATAGGATCCAAGTATAGTCGTCATCGCTGCCGAACACATGGAGGATCCGGGTACAGTTGTCCTCGCTGCCGAACCCACGTAGGATCCAAGTACAGTCGTCATCGTCGTCGCAGTCGCAGCCAGCTCTAGGGTTCCCGCACACAACACGCTCGATTCTGGGAGGGTCTGCTCCACGAGCCAAGTGGTTCGATACATCAAATGTCATGAAGTACATAGTTGATGTATCACAAAGTTCCGTCTCATCAATAGGAACTCAACGCGACAGACGACGCGTCAATCAGACGCCCGGTCTGAGAGATATTGGCTTTTCTGTCCTAGTGGCCCAGTTGGTTTTTAAGATAAAACCAACCCGACCGTACTACAGCTGTGTCCAAACCTCAAGTGAAGTAATCCAAAAAAAACGTCTCACTAAGAGTAATTAAACGTAATTAACAGCACGTCATTCAGACGTCTGGTCCTTAAGTTATAAGCGTTTCCGCTCCAAGGGCTCGGTTGGTTTCGGGTTCGAACCAACCCAGCTGTACCCAAACTTCACTGAAACCTCTCGTGTAATATACGAAAAAACCCATCTCATTCCAAGTATTCCTACGCAACTGATGGTGCGTCGATTGGAGGTTCGTAGCACACGTTATGAGCAAAAGACCGTAAATGATTCAAAGTGGGGGGGGGGGGGGGGTCTGGGCCCGACCTGACCCGACCCAACTCCCCCGGGTCGACCCGACTCGGGTCCGGACCAGCTAGGCACGACCGCCCCGGACTGCGTGGCTTGCAGCTAGCCCGACCCGCGTGGCCTGCCGCCCGGCTCGGAAGCCGGCCGCGGCTCGGCTGCTGGCCGAGTGGGACGCGAAGGGGGCGCGACCCCCTATTTCCAGAAACGACGGACCTGGTGGGGTTCTCCCTAGCAACGGTTCGGGGGGTTACACCCCCTGGTTTTTCTGGTAAGGGTCAGCCTTTATGGACGACCAGTTGTGAGCTGCTACGGGAACCAGATGGGGTCCCGCCTCTTAGAGACGCCGGCGACCGGCTCAGCCGGCCGCCCCTACTGGTCCACCGCGACTCATCTCACCGGGCAGGCACGACGGCGCCACACCCCTCCGCTGCGGCCCGCTCCTAGCCATGGCCATATTCGGACTCACCGGCATGGCACGATAGCGCCACACAACACCGCCATGGCCCACTTCGGCCATTGTCCTCTTCGTCCCCGTGCGGTGCAACGACACCACGCCGCCTTCGCCTCAAACATTAACAATGATCAACAACGTAAAGGGGAGGAGAATCGGCCATGTTTGTGCTGTCCAATCTCCTCCCATTATGACGATATCAAGCGGACAATACTTAAGTAAAGGAAAAAAAGATTAAAACTTGATCAATAATAACCCTTACCTCGTGACGTGATTTGTGTAGAGGTGGCTTTGTTCGTTGTCGTCATAAGGTGACGTTGAAGTGCACCCGAGGAGGAAGTGGCGTCTCCTCTTTTTGTCACAGAGAGAAGAAGAGGATTGCGCGTCATTGATCTTCATGGATTCGGTGCTCTACATCAAATAGGTTTCGTTCTTCATAGAGAGGATGACGTTCTTCAACGATGGAGGAGCTTCCTTCTTCCTTCACACAAGGCTCTCCTCCCAAATTCCCACACAACAAGCCAACCAAATTAAAATAAGGTCACCCCATATTTTAATTGTTTATGCCATGAATTTCAAAATTTAAGAATTCAAAACACTCATTAAATAATTGAAGTGGTTCAATTAATTGTTTAATGTGTGTTGTCAAGAGTTAAGAGGGAGAGAGAGAGAAGGTGGAAGGGTTACACATTTAATTCCAAGAGGGTTAAGGGGTTATGGAAAGTGAAAAGGTTGGGGCTCATGTGGGTCCCACCTTACATTTATCCTCACATGGGTAATTGGGATGCTAGTGGGTCCCACCCTAACTCCCCCATGTAGGATAAAACTACCTTAGAAAAATAAATAAAATTTGTACCACAAATTTATTCACTTTTCATTTAATCCACATTTTTTAACATCTCCTCCCGAGAAAACGCATCTTCGGTAAAGTTCCTCTTAAGAAATTACCAGCGATGTGGTTTCATCGGTGCCCTCATATTTCAATTCCAAGCACCGGTTCAAAAGATATAAAAACCCGATTTTTCGTTCACTGAACGTACCTGTGCTAAACTTCAGAAATTGATTCCGGGCACACCGGGCCTCAAAATCAAGTGCTGTTAGAAACTGTGTACTCGTAAAATCCCAAATAATTTAAGAAAAGAAAAGTTTCCTTGAAATTTACAGGGTTTTACATTACTCCCACCTCAGGGCTTTACATCCTCGTAAAGCTACATCATAAAATAGGGAAACAAATGAGGGTACTGTGCACGCATATGAGCCTCCCACTCCCATGTACTCTCCTGGAGGTTCCCGTGCTTCCAACAAATGTGCACCAGAGGAATCGACCATCCACGCAGGACCCGCTCTTGTCGATCCTCTATCTCCACTGGGACCTCTGCAAAAGTTACCCCGTCATCGATGTCCAGATCCCCATGATCAATGATATGCATCGGGTCTTGCACGTATCTCTTTTGCTGAGATACGTGGAAGACGTCATGCACCCGGTGCAACTGAGGTGGAAGGGCCAGGCGATAAGACACCTCGCCTATCCTGCTGAGAACCTGGAATGGTCCGATGAAGCACGGAGATAACTTGCCGCCCCGACCAAATCTTCATAATCCACGTCGAGGTGAGACCCGTAAGAAAACGTGGTCACCATCCTCGAACTCTAGTGGTCTCCGCCTCCTACCAGCATAGGACTTCTGTCTGATTTGTGCAGTCCTCATCCGCTCCTGGATGATCTGCACCTTCTCCATCATGGCCTAGACCATCTATGGTCCTACAAGTGCTAACTCCCCAGGGTCTATCCAGCACATAGGTGATCTAAATGGTCATCCATACAGTGCCTCGTATGGTTCCATCCTGATGGTAGAGTGGTAGCTGTTGTTGTACGCAAACTCCACCAAGGGTATGTTATCCTCCCAGTTGCGACCAAAGTCAAGGACGCATGAACGAAGCATGTACTCAAGTGTATGAATGGTCTTCTCCGCCTGGCCATCCATCTGAGGATGAAAGGTGGTTCTTAAGCATACCTGATTCCCAAAGTCCTCCTGAAAACTCTTCCAAAGCTGAGAAGTAAAGTGAGCATCTCGATCGGAGATGATAGACGATGTCACACCATGAAGCCATACGATATCTTGAAAATAGAGGCGTCCCAAGCTCTCCACTGAGCCCTGCTCTCTTATAGGTAGGAAGTGGGCCGAATTGGTGAGTCAGTCGACAAACACCCAGATGGAGTCGTGTCCTCTGGAAGTACGTGGAAGTCCCGTCACAAAATCTATGGATATCCCGTCTCACTTCCAATCCAGGACCTCTAAGGGCTGCACCAAGCCTGCCGGTACCTGGTGCTCTGCCTTCACCTACTGGCAGGTGAGGCATCATGAAACCAACTTTGCCACAACCTTCTTCATACCTAGCCACGAGTGTTGTTCTCTGAGATCCTGGTACATCTTCGCTACTCCTGGATGTACTGCCAAAGGTGAAGTGTGAAACTCCCTCAGAACCTCCGTCACGCTCTTGGGTGGCTCCCAAGCTAGTACTACCTCGATCTTCGTAGGATCCACCGCAACTCCCACCTCAAAGATGATGTTCCCCAAGAAGTGGACCTCCCGAATCCAGAACTGACACTTAGAGAGCTTAAGATAAAGATGGTGCTATCGGAGTGTGTCCAGTACAACCCGCAAGAGGTAGGCGTGCTCCTCCTCAGTGGTCGAGTAAATCAGTATGTCTTCGATGAAGACTATGAAAAATAAATCGAGGTAAGGTTGGATAATCATGTTCATGAGACTCATGAACAATACTAGAGCATTGGTTATGCCGAAAGGCATCACCAAGAACTCATGGTGGGCATACCGACACCTGAAGGCCGTCTTCTGCACATCCTCATCTCGAACTCAGAGCTGATGATAGCCTGAACTAAGTTCTATCTTCGAGAACCACCATGCTCCCTTGAGCAGATCGAAGAGGTCGTCAATCCTTGGGAGTGGATACTTGTTCTTCATGGTCACTTGGTTGATGCGACGGTAGTTGATACATAGTCGCAAGCTCCCGTCTGCCTTCTTGGTGAACAAAATCGAAGAAGCCCAGGGTGAAACACTGGGTCGGATGAATCCCTTTCCCTGCAAGTCCTCCAGCAGTACCCGCAGCTCACGAAGCTCAACGGGAGCCATTCGATATGCTGGAGTAGATATCAAGGCTGTCCCGGGGTACAGGTCAATATAGAATTCTACCTCTCTGCGAGGAGGTAGTCCTGGAATGTCCTCAGGAAAGACGTCTGCATACTGATCCCCCATAACAGGAAAACTCAGACTCCGCACATCAACTGCTCCTAGGATGAGACTAGCCAACTGATGGGTGATCGGCTATCCTCTCCTCTGCGTGAGTCCATCCTGCGCTACAAAGGCTCCCTTCTTGCTGGTGAAGGTGAACCTGCTCCCATATGTGCGGACACACCGCACTTTGCGCCTAATACAGTCGATCAGAGCATGGACTGTAGATAACCAATACATGCCCAAGATGACGTCGTAAGGCCTCGACGCCTCTACAAGAAGATCCCAGCCGAAGTTCTCGCCTCCTAGAGTAAGCTCATAGTGCCGAAACCAGTGCGTAATCGTCGAGTCTTCTCCTGTAGGAGTCTCTAGCCATAAGGATTGAGTCAACGGCTCCATTGGAATCTCCGAGCTCCGAACAAGGGTAGCATCAATAAAAGAATGACTCACTTCTGTGTCTATAATAACTGTAGTAAGGGTGGATTAGACACATATAGTACCTCGAATCATCTTAGGTCCACTATGGTCGTAAGCCTCCACTTATTGAAGCTGAGCCTGCCTCTGTCTGCTAGCTCCTTATGGTCGGGGTGGACCTCCTGGTGGTGGTGGTGGTAGAGCCCCAAAGCGTCGCCCACCACCTGCTGCTCGACCAGCTCCTCTGCCTCGTCTGCCTTCTCCCTGTGGACCACCACAGTTGAACCTTTTCCTCTGCCTCTCATATGAATGGATCTGCTGCGTGTGCCCCGCACATCCGAACCAGTATCCTGAGGTCGCCCACCTGATGGCCTGGTCCGCTTGGACCTCTACGACATCTGTCTACTGCTGGCTGTAGAAGACTCCGCTACGTGTCGCCCTGCGGTAGGCCTCCCTGCTGGCGTAGGTTTTGCAAGGAAGATCTCCACAAGAAGGGCTCTCTCCAGTACTCCTGCCTATGTCGGAATGCTAAGAGAGATCATCGAATCCCTGATCTCATGCCTCAGCCCCTGCTCGAAGGTCTGGGCCCGAAAGAATGGGTCCCGTACCATGTCTTTGGAGTAGCGCGAGAGGTTGGTAAATCTTACCCAGTACTGGGCTACTGTCATGATGCCCTACCGCAATTGTAGTAACTCCTAGATGCACACCGTACAGAGGGTGGCTGGAATGAACTCCGATCGGAAGAGGCTCTCTAAGTTCGTCCAAAGTAGAGATGCCTCGTCGTGCACCTGGAGCATCAAACTCCACCATCTATCTGATGCTGCGTACAGGAGAGTCTCGACAAGGATCACCATGAGGTCAACTGGTGTCCCTACTAATATGAAGACTTGAACGATAGCCTCCAGCCAATCCTTGGCTGCCTGAGGGTCCATATCTCCACGGAACCTAGGTGGCCTCTGATGCTGAAACTCGTGCAGTGCACTCATGCGACGTGCACTCTCCGCTGCTGGGGCTAGTGGTATAGATGGCCCAATGGGTAGAGGTATCACTAGTGCCTCTGCTGTAATGGGGCCTTGCACCGAGGCCTCGTCGCTCGGTGGGCTGCCATCTCGCACGTAACTGGGAACCCTAGCTCGGTGCCTACGTGGGGACATCCTAAAAGTAACAGGTACGCCACGATTAGTACAGTATACCTGGTGAGTTGACACAAATTAACCACAAATAATTTTTTTGAAACACTCATGCAATCAATGTTTTCAGGAACTGAGTTGAAAATCAGAAGTTAGGGTCCTGGTGTATGGATCTGTCGACCGCTGAACCAACACTGGACTCCCAGGACTGATAACCACACTCAACACTCTAAACATTATTACTTCACATAGAAATTATCAGAGTCCTGAGTTCTGCAGTAGAACCGACTCCTCTTATACCAATTTGTCACGACCCATCCTCGGGGCCCGTGCCATGACTACCCCAAGCCCTCCTTCCATAGGCCAGGGGCTGGCGACTAGCACCAAAGGCGTAAATCCCGATAAAAGGGAAGGTATTGCCTTTATATAAGTAAAAAAACACATCAGAGTATGCAAGTGAAGTAAGAACCATGTAAAAATGAGTACAAAAGTTAGTGATAAAAAGTAAAAGGGCCAGTATACAAACCCAACTGAAAGTAAAGTACAACCGAGAAAAGTAAATTACAATAACTAAAAAGGAAAGCAGCAACCACTGAGTCGTCCTCCGGAAACCCCACTTGAAGGGTGGGTACATATAGTCTTGTCGGTACCTCGGGTCTGTCTGTCTTCTCCATGTACATCCCGCCAGGTGGTCCACCTCCAGGTACTATCCCGCTCCACAAGACTCTACCTCAATTAGTGTTGTCTGTCATCTGTATCCAACACAATGTAGTGCGGGCATAACCCATGCAGGGGTGAGTATACGATACTCAGTAGGGACCCCGAGACCCCCAAAGGTATCCCAGAATCCACAAAGGATAAACCACAAAGAAAATATACAAACACAAAGTATCAACCAACTCTACTTAGGTATATGCCCATACATATACCTAAGTCATCAATTACTGTTCGGATCCAACTCTCGAGCCCAAGCACAACACAATCCACACAGGAAAGCACAACCTAGTCCACACAGGAAATAAGTCAATCACATCGATGATAATGATTGAAGATCAATGATCAACTCACACAGGTATACTACTCATGAAGAAGGGTGGATATGATTGGATGTAGCCTCTGAATCATCTCCTATGCCGAACCAACGTAGGATCCAAGTACATAAGTCATCGCTGCCAAACCCACGTAGGATACAAGTACAGTAACCATCGCTACCGAACCCATGTAGGATCCAAGTAGAGTCCTCATCGCTTCCTAACCCACGTAGGATCCAAGTACAGTCATCCTCACTGCCGTACCCACATAGGATCTAAGTACAGTCATCATCGTCGTCGCAGTCACAACCAGCTCTAGGGTTCCTGCACACAGCACGCTCGATTCTGGGAGGGTCCGCTCCACGAGCCAAGGGGGTCGATACATCAACTGTCACGAATTCCAGAATTGATGTATCACAATGTTCTGTCTCATAAATAGGAACTCAACGCAATAGACGACGCGTCAATCAGACGCCCGGTCTGAGAGATATTGGCTTTTCCGTCCCAGGAGCCCAGTTTGTTTTTAAGCTAAAACCAACCCGAACATACTCCAGCTACATGAAAACCTCAAGTGGAGTAATCCAAAAGAACCGTCTCACTAAGAGGAATTCAACTTAATTGACGGCACGTCATTCGGACGTCCGATCCTTAAGTATAAGCGTTTTTTTTCCAAGGGCCCGGTTGGTTTCGGGTTCGAACCAACCCGGCCGTACCCAAACTTCGCCGAAAACTCGAGTGTAATATACCAAAACGACCGTCTCATTCCAAGGATTCCTACGCAACTGACAGTGCATATATCAGAGGTCTATATCTCATGTTATGAGAAAAATAACGTAAATGGTCTGAAGTGGGGGGTCTGGGCCCAGCCCGACCCGACCCGGGTCCGGGTTAGGCCCGGCGGGGCGCGGCCCAACCCGTGTGGCCTGTGAAGAGCCCGGCCCGCATGGTCTGCGGCTAGCCCGACCCGGCTCGAAAGCCATCTGCGGCTCGGCCGTTGGCTGAGCGAGACGCCAAGGGGGCGCGGCCCCCTGTTTCCGGAAACGGCGGACCCGGTGGGGTCCGCCCTAGAAACAGGTCGGGGTGGGGGGGGGGGGGGGGGGTTACACTCCCTGGTTTTCCGGGTAACAACGGACCTTTATGGCCGGCCGGTTGTGAGCCACTGCAGGACCCAGATGTGGTCCTGCCTCCTGGAGATGACGGCGGCCGGCTCAGCCGGCTGCCCTTGCTGGTCCGCCGCGACTCATCTCACCGGCATAGTGAAATGGTGCCGCGCCCCTCCGCCGTGGCCCTCTTTTGTCCGCGACCTTCTTTGGTCTCACCGGCGTGGCACGACGGCGCCACACACCACCGTCACGGCCCGCTTCGGCCGCAGTCCTCTTCATCCCCGCACGGTGCAACGACACCGTGCCGCCTTCGCCTCAAACATCAACGATGATCAACAAGGTAAAGGGGAGGAGAATCGGCCATGTTTGTGAGGTCCGATATCCTCCCGTTATGTCGATATCAAGTGGCCAATATTTAAGAAACAAATAACGATGATTAAAACTTGATCAATAATAACCCCTACCTCGTGACGTGATCTGTAGAAAGGTGGCATCGTTCATTTTCGTTGGAAGGTGACGTCGAAGTGCGCCCGAGGAGGAAGCAACATCTCCTATTTTTGTCACGGAGAGAAGAAGAGGATTGTGCATCGTTGATCTTTGTGGATTCGGTGCTCTACGTCGAAGAGGTGTCGTTCTTCACGGAGAGGATGACGTTCCTCAACGATGGAGGATCTTCCTTCTTCCTTCACACAAGGCTCTCTTCCCAAATTCCCACACAACAAGACAACCAAATTAAAATAGGATCACCCATTATTTTAATTGTTTATGCCATGCATTTCAAAATTTAAGAATTCAAAACACTCATTAACTAATTGAAGTGGTTCAATTAATTTCTTAATGTGTGTTGGCAATAGTTAAGAGGGAGAGAGAGAGAAGGTAGAAGGGTTACACATTTAATTCCAAGAGGGTTAAGGGGTTATGGAAAGTGAAAAGGTTGGGGCTCGTGTGGGCCCCACCTTACATTTATCCTCACATGGGTAGTTAAGATTCTAGTGGGTCCCACCCTAACTCCCCCATGTAGGATAAAATCTCCTTAGAAAAAGAAATAAAATTTGTACCACAAATTTATTCACTTTTCATTTAATCCACATTTTTTAACATCACCTCCCGAGAAAATGCATCTTCAATAAAGGTCCTCTTAAGCAATTATCGACACTGCGGTTTCATCGGTACCCTCAGATTTCAATTCCGAGCACCGGTTCAAAATATAAAAAAACCTGCTCTTTCGTTCACTGAATGTACCCGAGCTAAACTTCAGAAATTGATTTCGGGCACACTGGGCCTCAGAATCAAGTGCCGTCAGAAATCGCGTACTTGTAAAATCCCAAAGAATTTAAGAAAAAAAAATTTCTTTGAAATTTATGGGTTTTTACAAGGGTTTTTTTAGCACTGATAAAAGCGACTTTTTTAGTAGTGATGGGTTCAAAGATAGAGATACCCATAAGCCACTACATGATCTTTCTACATCAACAAATATCCTAAACCAACACATAAGAATTATAATAAACTGTATATCCAATCCCAGGCTTTTGAAATACCAATATCTAATTCGTTTTTAGTTTTCTCTTCAGCTCCAGAAAGGCCTCTTCAAATTGTTCTATCAGCTAAAACTTCACCCACTTCTTGGTAAGTCATGTCATAGGAACTTTCAAATAATAAAATTATCTTATTAACCATTGGTAGTATCCTACCAACCCAAGGAAACTCTTAATCTCAAACACATTTCTAGGGAATGCCCAAGACATCACAACTTATACCTTCTCTAGGTCAATAGAAATTCTCATATGAGAGTCACACACACAAGGAAATGTTCCTCTTAGGTCCAGAAGTTACACATTGAGATCTTGGAATAGATCTAATGTGCTCAAAGTTTACTCAACACAATATCCATGAGTCTAACATGAATCTTCATGGTCCATGAGTATATATGGATATATTCAATAAAGACCATAATATAGGAGTGAAGATATAGATGGAAGATCATATTCATGAGATCCATGGACACCACTGATTCATTTTTCAACATGAAAGGTGTGACAAGATACTCATACAAACCATATCTACTCTTGAACACTATCTTAGGAATATCCTCCTCCCTGAACCAAAACTAGTGGTATCTTGATCGTAGTTCAATCTTGTAGAACCGATGGGCTCCCCACAATTGATATAACAATCCATCGATCCTAGAAAAAGAGTATATATTCTTCACAGTTACCTGGTTCATCTTCCCTTAGTATACACATAACCAAAGACTACCATACACATTCTTTATGAAAACACCTGAGAACCACAAAGATATGTTCTCGGTATGTTAAAACTATTCACCTCCAAATCATTTAGAATCACCTTGAGTAAATTTAACTCAGTCAGTTCTATACAATATAGAGGAATTTATATAGGTTTCACCCCCTGATATGAGTTCAATATTGATGTCAAACCCTCTATCAAGAGGGAATCCTGAGATATTATCTAGAAAGAAATCATGGGTCCGCCACATGAGGAAAATTAAAGGAGGCTACCATTGGATCTAATACAGGAGCCAAGCATACTATTGATACTGTAATAGCTCTGATCTGGCTTAATTATGGCCTTATTCTGCCTACTTCAACAGCCCATTCATCGTTCTTACCAAAATTATCTTCCTTATGCATAATAAAGGATACTCATATCCTATAAAAATTTATGTGCTCCTGATAAATAGTCAACCACTCCATGATAATGATCACATAAAATCTAGTCATCTTAAGAGTCATGAAATCTCGAAGACATCTATAGCTAAAAAATACCATAGAAAAATTTGGATATCTCTAGAGATGGTCCACTTTCCTCCTCAAAAGTGTGTTAAGATAAATAATCCCATAAGTTAACTTGACTAAAAAGTCAAGTACACCAATAAATTGAACAAATATAAATGAATGAGAAGATACTATATCAATAAAGGAAGAATAAATCATATATATGATCAAGATCATACATCAAACAGTCGATAGACCCTCTCCACCATCAGCTGGAACCTAGTCTACTACATAAAATCTACTTGCATTAGACCCATGGGCCCATCCTTGAGGCACATAACTTGTATAGGTCTCTAAATTATATGGGTCAAGATTTTTCTACTAAGGACCCCAATCGGTCCTTTGGTCATAGTCCATTTGATACCCGTAACCTTGTGAGAATATTTCTACAATTCCCTAAAATAGAACTATAAAAGATGTCACATATTTCCACACTAATGACACTTAATTTGAGGTCCTAGGAAAAATTTATGATAATAACCACTATTTCCATAATTAAAACACTTAGGACCTTTTCCTCCCATAGAGGGGGTTGAAGAAACCCTTCTATTCTTTGATTTACTACCATAGACCTACTGTATCTCCTTGACCTTCTTCTTCTTTCTAAAAAAGATCCCCCACTGCAACATTAGAAGGTCCACCAACTAATCCACCCTGTTCATAAATTGGAACAATATCTTTATCCTACTCTATACCTTTCTCAATAATAAAGTCCTTATAAAGCACCTCTAGATATATCATCAGGTCAAAGCTCATAACCTAACATGTCAACTCTAGGAGAATTCCGATCTCAAATTTCCAATCCATATGATCCTCAATCCTAGACAACAGAGGATTAAAGTGAAGAAACTTATGAAATGAGTAGAGTAAGTAGACACCATCATTAGTCCCTAATGAATCTCTATAAACTATTAAACATGTTCTAACTTCATTATATCCAAAAATAATTCCTTGAAGAAGATATTATTGAAGGTCTCTCATGTAAGACTCCCATGTCGTCCTACCTTGTTAATGAAACCTCTCCTATAACACCCATACCTTATTCAAACTATAAATACATGATTTATAATAATGGTTGAACTTTCTTATATTTCTAGGATCATTTCAGTTTAGAGTTTTATAGAATTAGGTAAAAAATTACATTATAAAATAGAAAATTCCCTAAAGTATCCATTTTCCTCACAACACAAATTCTTTATAAAGACACACTAGCTTCATTCAAGGTAATTTTCATATATGTAAATCTGAATTTATTAACATTTCTACTCATCCTTAAGACTTGTGAAAAATAATTTGAAAATATGGGATGATAAAAAAAATTCCTAGTAAGGGACATAAATGAATAGAAACCCATTATTCCATTTTAAACCTGAAAACTATTTAAGAAAGTTTTCCTTTTTCAGAATGAACATTTAACCTAAAATATCCATTTATTTTTTCCTAAAAAAAACTTAATTTCTTAATATATTTAATAAAAAATTTCATATGAAATCATAAATTAAAGATCAAAATCATAATTTTTTCTTGGAAAACATGTAAAATCATGAATTCCTTTCCATGAAAATAATTTTTTCACCTTTATTTTTAAAAAAGTCATAAACTTTCCTTAAAAACATAAGCTCATGTTCTTACGTTTTAAAATCAAATTATTATTTTTATAATATATTTCAAGAATATCATTTAGTCACCTTGGTTCATTAGGCATATATTCACTCTTATAATAACCCTAGAAATGGAATCACCTTACCAGATAATTCCCATATCTCTTAGGAGTAACCTATAACTAGTAAACTCTACCACTTTACCTAATGCATTGGAGATCTATATTTGGATCACCCATCCTCAGAAAAATATCGATATCACCCATAATTTATATAATATTTACAAGAATCATATAATGAGTAGAACAAAAATATTTTTCACTTTAATCCTAAAACTCATTTGAATCCGAATTCAATCCCAAAAGCAATAACACTTTCAATTTTCTTATAAAGATGAGAAAAATTTTATGTCTCCCTTGAAAAACATTTTAAAACTTAAAATTATTATAATATTGATGGAAATCATTTATTTTATAATAAAAATAGAAAAATTTATAGGAATCTTGGTAATGAATAATGTCTATGACGTCGGGAAAATGCATTCAAGCTGTATACAAGAAAACATTCTTTTTGAACTTTGATTAAAAACATCAAAATGACCCATATGGTAATAGCTTAAAATATTATATTTTAAACATTTAAAAATAAAATAAAAAGTATTATAAAGTAAATATTAACAACAATTTAAACATAAATAATATATTTCTTGAAACATTTGATGAACATAGACATGGGATAAAAAGAGTTTAAAACATTTAAAATAATGTTTTAAAGGAAAATCCCTTACCTTAAGTCTCGTCGACCTTTGTACATTCTATAACTAATGAATAGTAAAATTTTATTAGTTTTATAATTTATAAAGAGAAATTTTCATGTTTAATTAATTATTATTATTCCTTTTATCTCATTCATTAGCATGCTTTATTTAGTTACTAAAATGGTTAAGTTCATGTTGGGTGTTTTGAGAACGTTTACTTCATAATCCCAAAACAGATTCAATAGGATGAACATGATCAAAGGGGTTATTATTAACTAATATATAGAATATTAATTATTAAATTATTATCATTTTTATACATTAAATATAATTTTATAACCATATATAAAATTCACACATGAAAAAATTGTTTCATGGAGGTAGTTGTCCACACGTACGCATGAACGACATTATCATTTTTCAATGGATGGAAAGGTAAGAAAATAGTTGATATGTTATCTTTTCAAAATTATATTTATTTAATTAATATTATATATATTAGTTAGATCTGTCATATTTACCATTCTTATTATGTGGTGATGAAAAATGAAACACAACGCTTCATGGAGGTGGTAAACCACACGTATACATGGGCAATGCTTTCATTTTCCATAGGATGGAAAAGGAGATGAAAAAGGGTTATAACATAATAATAATAAAATTTTAGTAAATTAAATATACTAATGTTATTATTCCAATATGGTTAAAGAATATTTTAAGAATATATAATAAGTAATAAACTTGAAATAGGTCGTTTAGGGATTATACCTTATCCTCATATAACTCCATTTGGATTACACATTAGGCCTTCTTGGATTGGTATTTTGGTAAGGCCGAAACCTCTAAGATTTGGTTAGGGATGTTGGTGATATATTTTGGAAGGTATTGGCTGAGATTTCTCAAAAGGTGTGTGAAAGGGAGGAGAGGATGTTCCCTTTAATAAGTTAGGGGAGGGTCACTATTGGAATTACTCAATATATTAAATTAATATAAATTAACTTTCATTTTAAAGTGGTACCAAATTGAAAAATTTAGAATCAAAGATGAGGATGATTCAAAATCCTCTAAACCGATAAAATTTGGATAAGTTTAGGTGAATTTTTACCTATATATATGAGTTTTAATCCCTCGTTAAATCTTTTGATGATTACCGTGATATTAATTTTTTTTACTCTATAGGAGCAAATAAAGTTACTACAATGGAAAGGTGTCCCATAAGTAGAAAATGTTTGATATGATAGACCATATAATATTTAATTGTCCAAGGATAATATTTTTATGACTTTTAACCAATTAAATAAAATATTATTTAACATAATATACCCTTAAAGTCATTTTCAAGAATATTCACATAGTTTGACATTAATGACATTAAGATAGTAAATAAATTAGAATGTAAACTTTTAACACATCAAAAATATGTTATATTTAACAAAACAATTTATGGAACATAATAATTCATCCAAATTTTATTACTTTTAATGATTTTAAAAACCATTTACTTGATTTTTTTATTACTTGAACAAGCACTTTATCGGCATTGCGCAAAAAATTAAGGTAATTATTACATCACTAAAAATTAAAAATAAATTATGATGATAAAAAATATTCATTAATATTTTAAATAACCATTTAGAATCAAACATAACCTCTTTTTATCCCCACAAAAAAAAACATTTGTAATTACCACAACTCAGTAACCTAGAGCCGATGTATACTTTACTACATTAGAATAGATACAAGGAGTCAAATCCCAAGTGATCGATCAGTTTAGTAGCTTTGGAGAACCAGATATATACATGATACCCATTATAAATTGAGAATAAATTATAAACATAAAAAAAGTAAATGTTTCTCATAATTGAAACACATTCAAATATTTTTTCTTCATACCCCTGGGAAAGGAAATAAAATAAGGGTGATCTCCAATGATCAGTAAGGGTTACATACAGAAGAATATATCATGAGTATATAAGGAATAATCAATATATAAAGGTAAATAACTGAAAAAATTACATTTAATCAAAATTTTTATCACAAAATGAATCCATTGATAATATAAATGTAGAATTATCATGGATAATAATAACTAAATTCTCAATGAAAGAAATTCCTATTATTGGAAACCATGATATCAAATATCATGATATCTATAACATCAATATATTTCACCAATAAAGTTTAAAACTATATTTAAAGACCCATTTAATTTTTTTAACTAATTTTTCTCATGATACCTATTGATTCATCGAGGGGCTATATAATTCTGGTCCCCACCCATCACTACATGTCCAATGCATTGTTTATATATTGAATGATTGATTTAATTCATGAAAAATATTAAAAATAAAAAAATATACACATTGAATAAATAATATAGATTTATTAATAATTACCCAGTAAAAAATACTTTCAAATTATAACACCATATATACAAATGGTCTACTATTTAAGAAATAATCATATATATAAAACAAACAATATGGATATTTAAATGAAATGTAATATCTAATGATCACAATTAATTGAATGTTTTTAAGTAGGGTATCATTAAAACATATACCTAATCGTGAATATGTAAAATAAAGGGTTTTTTTATTGATAAATATAAATTCCTTTATAATATCATTATGAAATTCTTAAGGAAAATAACCTTTCCATTTTTTGAAATCCCATATTAAAAAAACTACGCAATTATAATGTAAAAAATTTTACTTTAAAAAACCTTGAAAAATTGTAAATGAATCTTTAAATAAAAGATCATTCATGATGGTGGAAAAATATACTCAATCTTTATAAGTTAATAAACATTAATTCTATTCTTTTTTTGGAAAATTCACAACGTACCTCATTTGCAAAATGATAAAAAGATTCCTTTCATTTTTTTTGTTAAAAGTAAGACATTGGTAAAAATTTACTTTGATAAATAATTATATAATAAAAAAAATTTGAAAAAAAATTATAGAAAATATAGATATAGAAGAAAAATATATCGTATCAAATTAGAAATAAGATCGGTTTTTCTTTTAATTTTTTTAGTTTGATTCAAGTTCTAAAGAGAGGAAAAGCTGGATAAAAAAATAGAAATTATTTTTAGAGAGTAAAATTAAAATTGAATTTAATTCTCATAAATAAATATATATTCATGTTAATTATGTCAAATGGTCACTATATACACCACATAAAAATAAAAAGGTTCATATTACCAAATATGTCTCAATAGAGTGGAAATTGAGACAAAATCCGTTACCTTAGGTCCGACTTTTCAGGTTGGTTCTATAACCTCCTATATAATAAATTTAATTTTTTATAATTAAATAATAGAACCATATTAATATATAATATATCATATATGATTCATTTATAGGATTTTATGACCCATTTGTTAATAATCTGTTATCATTATCATTGTTTCAGGTGATAACTACTTTGTTTTTCAAGTATGTTTTGATTTAGTAGTTCAGATACTTGCACATTTATTATGGTTTCGTCATCTCAAAAATGTTATTAATGGAATAAATATCATATATATATATATATTCAATATATAGATATTTAGAGTCATATATAAAAGATAGATACATAAAAATAAATTATACTATTTATATATTGAATGACATGTGTTTTAGTTTCATACCTTTCCATATTGATTTTTCCTTATCCATTTATTTGAATGGAATGTGTTTTTAGTTATTAACTTTACATATTTTTTATGCACTTATATTTAGTTTATTTATTACATGGCATGCTTTTTTGTTATTTACCTTTCCATATTGGCAATTATCATTGATTATTTATTTCTTCCACTATATTTTTCCCTTACCAAGCATTTAAGATAACCCTTATTATATTTCTTTCCCTAGGAATCCAAGAAGAATACTATGAAAGATATGCAGGGATTAATTATGTGGATTATAGTTATTCTAAAAGTTATTTATTTAGAAATAAGAAAAAAAATATGTTGTAATTAGTGTGTTTATTTTTAATACAAGACTCATTTATTTATCTAGTTTACCAAGACTAATAAACTAATCGGTACTTTGGGATATTACTCATTGTAATGATGAAAATTTAATTGATAACAGACACAAACTTTAGGCTATATGGGTCCAGTTCACTACATAGTGTATTTGAAAATATGTACATATCACAAGACATACATGGTACATAAATGAAAACATAATCAAAATTTCAACTCTCTTTCAAGGATTATTTACTATCCCATCCTTGATCGTCTCACTGTATAGGATTTCATGGGGAAATTTATCAAATGAAAGGGGTGAGAATAAATCCTATCAAGGGATAAAATAAGTAAGAGAAAATTATATTTGATACATGGGGTATAATATAACAACATGTACAAAAGAACTTTGGGTATAATATAATTACATGAACATAATAACTTAAGGAATAACATGGAAATGTGGCTATAATATAAACATGATAAATTCATAAAAATTTCACCAAAGATCACCACTATAGTTTTATAAAACATATTACCGAGTATTTTGACCAAGGTACCATAAAATACTACCAAGGAATGCTATTAATGTATCATGAATTCGTCATCTCTAGAGATTACTTATTTACCCAATGCATTGGAGTGCTATCAGGGCACACCCTTCATAAGTCTAATATTATGTGTTCCACATTGATAAAAAATAATAAGTTCATATCATTTATAATATATGAGTATGGGATGTGGGTTTTATATATGTATATCCCTGATCAATAGTAAAATGATACGTCTTAATGAATACCCTTGAATGGAAATAGTGTTGGGTATTCTTGACATGAAAATATAGATAGGAAAATCAATGGTTTATTTTTCTAGCATAATGGGTATACAAAAGGAATATTGTAATGGGTTTAACAAGAGGGAAATGAAATATATCATTAAAAATTAATCATATATAGAATAATGGGGGTCTTTATAAACACTTGACAAAATAATAAACTAGGAATCAAAATCCTTAAATGAAATAAGTACTTGAATTGAAAAATTGGAGGAAGAGATCCATTACCTTGGGATGATGCTTCTTAAAGATATAAATAGACTACGTAGTAACTTAGAAGAAAATTTTAGTAAATATTTATAGGGATATTGAGATATAATTCATGGACAAAGGGTTTTGTGTTGAGAGTGAGGAGGGAATGGATGGGTATTTATACTTGAAGAAGGATGGTTTTAAGGTATAAAAAATTATTATTTTGTTATTAAGGATAGAATATTTTGTGTGGAATTAATTTGAAAGATTTTGGTTGATAATAAATTATTAAATGTTTTTTTAGGGATTATAAACACCTCAAACACCCATTTAATGTTTTCATTTTCAGTTTTCTTATGTCTTTACCTTTTAATTTTAACCTTTTACATTATTCTACTTACACTACAATAACTCTTTTTTACTATGGTAAATTTTTAGTGCCTAAAAATAAAATTGATATTATTAACTAATTTTTAACTTATAATTACAAATATTAAATCCATTTTAATTGATTCAATTTTTAAAAGTGATAAAAATTAATTTAAATATGCGACGCGTATAGATCATAAAAATTGATTTTAGAAAAGAAAAAATCTTAGTTTTCAAAATGTAAAGCATGTGTTTATAAATTTAACACATTATGTATTATGTTATTCAGTAAATAAATTTATATTCAATAATAAGGAATATTAAATTTTAATTAATTATCATATCATTATTATATCATAAGATTTATGGTACTTTGTAAAAAACAGTATTTTCAATTTTTACCACAAAAATTTAATTTTTTTCGAAAATTAAAATAATTAAATCTCATATAATTTCAATAGTATTAATCCAAAAATTATATTTATTTTATAAATATAATTATTTAAATACTAGAATTTTAAATTTTAAATAAAAACCCTTATTTATTGAAAATTAAAAGTTTTTATGATATAATAGGTTGTCAGACTATTATAAATATTACTTAGGACTTTGTTAATTTATATTATCATAATTTTATTATATAAAATTTATTTAAAATTTTAAATTCATCATAAAACATAATTTTAATATAATTTAAATAAATTTATAGTTTCAAAAAATACATTTTCCTTTTATTCCTGTATAATCCTAATAGTTTCTTTGTTGCATCTTTATAACCTATAATAATAATATGTAACTATCTTATTGATTGAAGGTAATAATGTCCCTCAGGCATATTGGAAAATTTTCATAATGTATAAGGTAAATATTTCCCTATATATACACATTTATTATCTCTTTATCATTCACTAATTAAAAATGTTCTTATAATAATTATGGTAGGAGTGATATTTATAGGGGAACTCAATCCTATAGAGTTTATTTTTGTGAATATACTATTCTTCTATGTATATATCCCTTTACTGCTCCTAGTTGTATTATTTCATATCAATACATGATGTGTAATATTATTATGAAATGTAATAGTCTTTATATGTGCTCATAATAAAATAATTATTATAAAATAATATTTCTTCTATTAATAGCCTAATGGAATTTACTGGTCATTTCATTCTCCACCCTTAAGAAATTCCACCCTCAAAATTTGACACTTGACTCAAAATAAGTGGGGATATTTTTCTTGCATTGCTTCTTCATGTTGCATAGTACTTTCAAAAGTCATGTTGTGTCAATATTTATTCCCTTATTTCAAGAATTTGGATCGGTTTATATTGATATGATAAATCAAGATCCCATTGTACACCATTAATACCAAGTATATGTGTTGGGTCTGACATATACTTTCTCAATAGATACACATGGAAGACATCATGGAATTTTGAAATATTTGGAGGTTTTGTTAATTTATAAGAAATATATCTATCAAGATTGAAAATCTCAAATGGTCTAATGTAACTTGGATTCAGTTTTCCCTTCTTCAAAAATATCATAACCCCATTCCATGGTGATATCATGAGAAACACATGATCCCCAAAAAGAAATTCCAAGTCCTTTATTCAAATGTTTGTATAACTCTTCTATGGATCCTAAAATCCATGATGTGTTTTTGAATAACTTGTATTTTTTCGATGGTATCCTTCACAATGTTTAGTCCCAAAAGTTTACCTTCTCCAACTTCATCCCAATATGTTGGAGTTCAACACCTATTTCTATAGATAGCTTGAAAAGGTTCCATTTTAATACTTGAGTGGAAACTGTTGTGATATAAAAATTCAATAAGTGAAATATGTTAGTACCAAATACCCTGAAAATAAAGCGATCTAGACCTTAGAATGTTTTTAATGTTTGAATTTTCCTCTAAAACTACCCATCAGTTTGAGTATGATAGGTTGTGCTGAATTTTACTTTTGTAATCATAGACTTTTGAAGGCTCCTCTGAAACTTAGAAGTAAATATTAGATCTTAGTCAAAAATAATTAACAATGGTACTCCATGGAGTCTCACTACTTCTTGAATATAGAGATGATCTAGGAGCTCAAGGTAGAAATACCCTTTTATGGCAATTAAATGGTAACACTTTGTCAATATATTAATGATTACCCATATATCATTGTTTCCCTTAGATGTATTAGGTAGCCAAGTTACAAAGTACATATTAATATTTTCCCACTTCTTCATAGGTATGGGTAGTGTTTACAATACCCCTTTGGGAAGTTTTCTCTCATCCTTAACTTATTGACCCACCAAGAACCTTTCAATGTAATAAATAATCTACCTTTTCATATTATCCCACCAATAATAATCACAAAGGTCCCTATACATTTTTGTACTTCTAATATGTATAGAGAATGTAGAGATATGATCTTCATCCATCATCTTGTTCTTTATCTCTATAATAGATGGGATACATAGTATGGTATGAAATATTAGTACTCTTTAATCTACATTGAACTCATGAAACTTACCATTTTTTATATCCTCTATTTTATTTTGCATGAATGGATCATCTCTTTGAGATTTCTTGATCTTCTTTAGTAATTATGGTTAGGAAATAATTTTGGAGAAGACTAATGATGTATATTCCCTTATGATTATCATGTCAAACCACACTAGGTCATTGATCAATGGATATTCTTCAATTCTCACCATTGCAAGAAGATTATGATCTTTCCTACTCAATGCATCTTAGACTGTATTTTCTCTTCTAGGGTGATGATGAATTGAAAAATAATAATATTTAATAAGTTCTAACCATCTATTTTATTTCATGTTTAGTTCCCTTTGTTTGAATTTATACTTCATACTTTGGTAGTCTATGTTTAAGTAAAATTTTCCCCATAAAGATAGTGTCTCTAAATATTTAAATAGAAAACAATGGTAGCTTACTCCAAGTCATGAGTAGGATAATTCCACTCACGAGCCTTTAACTGTTGATATTCATAGGTGATCACCTTTTCATTTTATAGGAGGATACATCCAATCTGTTTTAGATATTAATCACTATAGATAATAAATCATTCTCTAACAGAGGGTATGGTTAGTAAAGGTGCATTAACAAACTGCTTCATCACTTATTTGGAAGATTTATTCACATTATTTCATCCAAATGAACTTTAATCTCTTTTTATTTAACTTAAAAAATTCAAAATCCATGATTTTTTTTCACAAACATTTATAGTACACAACTAAACCAAGGAAACTATGAATCTCAAACATTATTGTTGGATGAGGCCACTCATCTATTTACTTAGTCATTTATATATCCACAAATATTCCTTTTCATGCTATAATGTGTCTCATGAATGCCACTTATTACAACCAAAACTCAAATTTACTAAATTTATAAAAAATCCTATATTTACTTGGTGTTTATAATATGAACCTTAAGTGTTACTCATATTCTTCAAAATTTTTAGAATATATCAGAATATCATTAATAAAGGCTACTGAAAATTTATTAGGGTAGTCCCTAAATATTCTTTTCATCAAATCCATAAATATCATGGGATAATTACATATACTAAAGGGAATAAAAATGAAATCATAATTTGTATAACTTGATCGAAATATATCTTTGATATATCTTCTTTCATCACCATTAGTTCATGATACCCTAATCAAAGATCAATCATAGAAAATAATTAAGCTCCACAAAGCTGGTCGAACAAGTCATTAATACATGGAAGAGGGTATTTTTTAATTTCTACGATCCCATTAAGTTCTATATAGTTAATTTATATCCTTATTGTTCAATGTTTCTTATTCACAAATAGATCTGGTTCTCCCCAGGGATACACACTTGGATGGATAGAGCCCTTCTCAAAAAGATCTTTTAGTTTCTTTTTCAATTCTTCCAACTCCACGAGTTCCATTCTATATGGGGTATTTGATATAGTCTTGCATCTAGGTATGAGTTCAATGGATAATTCTAGATCTCTTTTTGGGGGAGGTCCATATAATTATTCAGGAAATACATTAATGTGTTCCTAAAAAATTGGAACAATTTTTATCTTTTATTATTTTCCATTTCTTCCCTTTATTCACCAATAAATTCCATAAAGAAATATATAAGAAGTGGTTCTTGACACAACTCAGGCTGAGATATCTCTCATTTGAAAATTATTTTAGGTTTCCCCCCAAATACAACTAAAACATCTTTGATTCTATAATTTATTTTGGCATTATATTTTGATATCCAATCCATCCCTAGTATTATGTAAAATTCCACCATCAGAATTACTACTATATTTTTTATGGAAGTTTTATCACCAAAGTTAACAGGTGAATCCCTATATACTCTCATAGATTGAATAGGTCCTCTAAGAGTTTTAACTGAAAACTCTAGTTCTAAAAGCTCTGAGTTTTATTCAATGTTATTTACAAACAAAAGATAAAAAAGGAATTAGTTTAACCAGAATCAAACAGTGTACCAGATAGATTTTATTGAATAAAAATTATAACTTATAACATTTCATTTGGTGCCTTGACTTCATCCTTCATCATATCAAAGGAATAACCTTGATCCCTTAGCCTCTAATGGTTTTGATTATGGTTTACCTCCACCATTTTCAAATTTAGACACTAGTTAGAAAAGTGACCAAGCTCCCCATACTTGATGTATTTCAACATAGAAGGAACTTGCACCATCTTCTTATTTTAATTATCATTGGGATTTTGATGATTTAAATCTCCCTAATAGTTTCAATAAATGTTACTAGACTTTACAAATTTATATCACTTCTCACTTCCTTGAAGGAAATTCCCTAAGTTCCTTTTTCTATAGTTGTCATACAAGGGAAGTTGTAGTTTCTTCCCATCCTTGTCTTGGTTAGGATTCATCACAAAGTTTTGTTCCATTCTTATATTTTTATCATGAGGAAATTTTTCATCCCCAAATTCCATATCCACCTTGAGGGAACATCATACCATTTCCTCGTAACTCATGAAGTCCCAAATTTATAATGCATTCTGTAAATGAGGTCCCAGCCTGCCAAATAATTAATCGATCTTCCCTTTAGAATTAATAAAAAACATTTAATTGTAACACACAATCCTTGTGAAGTTCATCTAATAACTTCCAATAGATTCAAATTCGTTTTGTTTTAGATTATGTAACTACCTTTCCATCTTTTTTCATAGAGTGTTAGGAAAATACTTATTGAAAAGTTATTTTTAAAATCTTCCTACTTAAAAGAATACATTTCTTCCTTGGTATTTTTGTCTTTAATAAATTTACATAATTGATTAGATTCCCCCTCTAAATGATACATAGCTAAAGTGAACTTATCTTTCTCAGAATGATGTAGTACATAAAATATTTTTTCAATAGTACTGATCCTCTATTCCTCCATCAAAGGGTTAGAGGGTCCACAAAAGGATGGTGGTCATTGAAACATGAGTTATTAAATGACCAGTTGTTCTCTGCTAAGTTAAGTTTAATGCTCTATATGATCATAACATGGGATAACATCATCATGAAATTTTCTTCTCTAGCTTTCATTATATTATGAATTCCATTATTACCTTTCCCATTACTACCATTTTTTACACATTACCTTCTATTTCCAGAAATTCTGTAGAAAGAAAAGATCAAATAAAGAGGGTAATTTTAATAATCACTAAGATAAAAAATTCCAAATGATAGTTTAATCCTAATACTTTTATAAAATTGGAATTCTAGGATCATATAATTTAATATTTTCTTTATTTTAAGAGAAATATTTACACTTTATATAAATCCTTTCATGTTGGTTCCTAACAAGATTATGATAACCAAATCATATACCCTAGGAGTATAAAAACATGTGTGCAATAGGGCCTCTTTATCATTCACCAGGTGAAAATCGAGTTTGTAAAGACCCACGCTTGATGTACATGGACATTACATTTCTTTTAAAGAATACTTAATACATTACAAAAATATATGCCCAAAGACCGAATTAGTTTAATGTCTTTGGAAACTTGTAACATAATATTATAAATTGGTGAAAGATCTTTAACATATCCTATAAATATCTTCCCCTTTTGTTTTCCTACCAAAAACTTTTCGTTATGTCTTGGGGAAAGAAAACATAAAAAGGGTGAGCTCAAATTCTCAGTAAGGGTAAACATGGAGAACATAAAACAAACTATAAACATAAGAATGTAAAAACATGAAAAAAAAGTTGAAATATCAAAATATTGAGTCATGAAATAAATACTGGAAGTACGTAGGGCATAAATCATAAAGGAATAATAACCATGATAAAATAACATTGGAATAAAACATGGAATCATGGAAAACAAATAAACACATAATATGATTTTGGTATTAGGAAAGAAATTAATTCCAAGACCATTATAGTAAAAAAAGTCCATTACTGAATCAGGTTTACTTTCTGTTCCAGCAATGTATTACTGAACAAGATTTACATGCTCTTCCAGCCCTTTATTACTAAAACATATTTACTTGTTGTTCCAGTCATGTCTATATCATGAGATATAAATCTGTACCCAATTCATTGGAAGGAGATATATGTCCCACCCATATTATAATGAAATCATTATTACATGGGCCACAAAAACATAAATCATCCATCATAGCATAACCCATGAAATAAAATGGATTTCTTAAACATCATTCCATCATAACATAATCCATAAAAAATAAATGGATTTCAAAAAAATAATTCCATTATAAAAAAAATCAAATAAAAGTAATAATAGGGATATAAACATAACTTTATGTCATCTTAGATGGAAAATAATTTTTATAAAACACTTGAACTTATTTCTTGAGGAAAATATCATTTCTTCTTCAAAAACATATTTCTTTTCTCAAAATACTTCACAATTTATAAAAGAAAAGAATTTAGTTGAAAATAAACCTGAAATAATGTAGAGGAAGCTTCATGGAAATAAGGAATTATGAAAAAGTAACAATCCATTCATGTCGTATAAGTTAAAACAAACATTATTCACGTACTCTTACTAGAAAAGTAAAAAAACCTCGAATGGAAAATAGAAGAAAGATTCCTTAAATACCATTTAATAAAAATTTAAAAATGGGTAAAATTAACTTTAAAAATTAGTAAAATAATAGAAATAATATTATATATTTAGGAAACATGGATATGAATGATAAATATATCCCGATAAATACTTATAAATAAAAAATCTCGGATAATAATGAGATTGAGAAATTATCCCTTACCTTAGGTCGGGTTTCTTCTATATGTGTCTGAAACTCCTATATAGTGGGTTTAAAAATATTATTAACTTGTAATAGAATCATAATAATATTTATTACAACATATATGTTTCACTTATGACTTTATAATATTCCTTCATTTATCAATTCCACGTTAAAGCAACATTTTGGGTAATAATCGTTTTATTTATCGTTCCTATTTTGACTTGTTATTATTGATATTATTACTTAGATAGTGATTAACTTACTTAGAGAATTTAAAAAAAATTATATCATATATATTATGTATATAAATATATATAATAGATAGATAAATGAAATGTAATACATCATTGATGGAGACAGTAGGCCGTACGTACGCATGAACACTGTTTCTGTTTCCTTCTTGAATTGAATGGAAGCAAGTAAATGGTATATATATATATATAGACATAAATCCATTAGAATTATTATCTCATATATTTCATGCTCAATTATTATATATAACTTATAATCATTCTTGAATGGTTAACGTGGAGAATGAATATCATTGCGTCATGGAAACGGTAAGCCGTATGTACACACGAGCGACAATATCATTCCCTTGATGGTTAAATAGTATAGAATTGGATGGTATATGAATTTTATAGAATAATTATTATGTTATGTTAATTATTCAAATTCCTTATACTCATCAATATACCCATCCAAATTAATTATTGTTTAATAACAATTACACCATAACGTGGAGACAGTAAGCTGTACGTACGCACACATGGGGATATTGTTATTCATAGGATGGATAAAATGAGGTATAAGGTTTTACCATAATTATAATAACATATAATCATGTATAAGATACTGTATTTATTAATTTAGTATTAAAACAACATATGAAGAGGAAGTATAAGAAAAAAAATTATGAAAGAGGTGATAAAACAATTACCACTTTCTCAGGTATCTTCTTTTGGTATGCAAAAAAGGACTCTTTGGGGTGGCTTTCTTCCTAAAGGGTGGAATCTTGGATGAATTGAGGGAAGTTATCAGGAGAGTTGGGAAGGGTTTGGATGATCCAAATGGATTTTGAGATAATATTAAAAGAGAAGGAGATGTGTCCTTTTATAAGAGAGGGGAGGGACACCTTTGGAAAGTCATGAAATATTAATTTATTATAAATCCATTTTTGTTTCATAATACTCCCAAACTCATTTATTTATAAGATAATATGAGTATGATTATAAATCCTCTAAACCAATAAAATTTTCACATGTTTTGATTTTATTTTATATCATATCATTTGGATTTCTCCTTATTTAATCTCTTTAATTTTATTTTTTGGTAATAATATTATAAATATTATATAGTTATAAATATTTATTTAGGTGTTTTTAATTGTGTATAATTGGATAATTTATGAAATTTTAGACCATATAATTTTAAATTTGTATTTTTTATATATTTTTGTGAATTTTAAATAATTTAATAATATTTTATTTTTATAAAATATCAATAGTGTCAATTTTGACACTATTCATTTATTTGACTTTAATTAAAATCCTAACAAAAGATAAATTCGAACCAAAATATTTAATACACTCATAAATTGTCATAGTCACAAAAAAAATCATGGATAACATTAATTAGTTCATATGATATTTATTTTAATATTTTTAAGACCATTTATTTGATATTTCAATCAATAAAATTATTTCTACATCGCTATTGCGTCATCATTAATGGTAATTATTTAGTCTCTAAAAATTATAAATAAATTCCCATGATATATATAATTTCATTATATTTTTGGAGACTATTTATCTTTGAAGTGTTATCATTTTTATCACTATATTAAAATTATTATACTTATAAGATATATGAGAGTAACATGTTTTCACCTTCATTTGTTTTAATTATAATTACATCACTTTCATGTAAAAAAGTCCATTAAATAAATCAATTCCGACCCATATGTTATATTGGTCAACTTTAATTCATCTAATAGTATTTTTTTTTCAGATTTTAGGGTAATTTTATTATATTTATCATATTGTTAATTACCCTAATTTACCCAATTTACCTTTAACTGTGGTAAATAAACATTACCGTAGTTACGATTCATAATATCCAAAAAGTAAAATAAAAGAAACCTATTAAAATAATTTGGACCCACCGATTCCAATATAGAATCCATTTTTCATAATTCAAAATAGATAATTAGACTAAATTAAATTAAAATTAATTCCCGTTGTCAAAACCGAAAAGCAAGTTTTTAAGAAGTAAAAACTTATCAAAGATTGTCTTGTGCTTATGTCCAATTTAAATGTGAAATTATTTACAATGAAAAAAAATGAATTAAATGATAAAAATAATAATCCAATTACACTTAAAAAAAATTAAAAATATAATCTAACTATATAAATAAATTAGATGAAAAGGCAGTTTTGAATTAAAATGCAGTATTTTTCAATATTCCCCCAAATATGAATTTCATCAAAAAAATACCAAAATTTCAACCAAGTTAAATTTTTATGTACTTCCAAAGAAGGCATTTAATTTTTCAAATATAATATATACAATTGTTAAAAACTATATTTAAAATTTGTGCAGCATCAAAAGGCATCCAAACTGCATTTTTTGAAAAATACTTCTTTTATCTGAAAAATTGAATTTGTTCTTATATCATGTTCTAGAAAATACCTTAGATGAATATTAATGTTATAAAAAATTAAAAATTAGGTTAATACTATTCATAAGGGATAGTTTATATAATATTTTAATAATATATCATTTTTTAGTGAAACTTGGTATTGTGTACAACACAACCTATCAAGGAAGGTCGCTCTTGCATGTAATGCAAGCCAAGTCAGTGTTACGTTTAGTGAAATCTTACTTTGGTGTTGCGTATAAAATAATTTAACATAGTTCTTTTATACATTGATAAAAATCTATAATCAATGTTACGTGAAATGAATTATTTCAAATGAACTTGAAATTATGTGTAACACAAGCCAAGTAAAGTGTTGCATATACTGCAAGCTAATACGGTGTTGCGTATAACACAATATAATATTTGTGTAGTATAAAACACAAGAAATCAAAGAAATTAAAAAGAAATTATCTCATAAAATCTCTAGATGTTACATTATACACCCTTAAAATGATTTTTTCCATCAAAATTCATCTTGGTTATAAAATCTTTACTACTTGAAAGTTTCATTCATATAATCTCACATCATAAAAAGTAATTCTAAAACTTCATTTTAAAAAGAAAAGTTAGAAAAATAACGGCAACCCAAAGTAACTCATCACTGGGTTTCCACATAGGAGAGAATATATGGGATGTGAAACCATGGGTTTGGAAGATAAATATAACCATTAAGTTCTGAAGGATAGTAATAGAGAACAAGGTTATATAAAGTTAACAACCCTAAATATATAAATCTATAATTATTTAAGGGACTATATGATTCATAAGATAAGAAGGTATGAGGATAACATTTTTGGTTTCAAGATCCTTTTCCTAAAGTTGATGATTTTTTCATGAGAAGAAATAATTACTTGGTCGTTCCCTAAACAATTTCCACTTCATCTCATATTTAAAGAAATGAAGTTAAATTTTTCATTCTTCAAGTGTTAGCAGATCATGTGATAGAATGATAGTTCATTACATATGTCTCTAAAAAAAGGTTAGAACATGTTATAAAAAATTCATAAGTCCACCTATAGTGAGATACTACATTAATCTAACAATCTTCAATTGTAATATAACTTAAAATATCCATAAATGGATACATTACAATCCTTCCAAATACTGAAATTATAAAACCTTAAAAAGAAGTGAACTAAATCGAATTAACATTTATCTCCCATATCTCATAAGCTAGTTCTTGGTTGTCACATTACAAACATGTAAATACCTTAATCATGTATTCTCTTAGTGAAAAAAATCATTATATTAAATCTTTACACACACCAAAAAAACCAAAAATTTTGTATACTCAAACCATGATATCATATTGTATTTATATCAATCATGAGGTCATTAATAATATCAAACATCTCATTATCTCATTATCCCTTAATTATGACCATATCAGTGCTTTCCAAAAATATTTCAATCACTTTTCATGGTTAGCAATACCATATACTTATGGGAAACCACAATGGACAAATACATATATATTATAATAATGCATAATACCATAAAAGAGATTCTACAACACTATTTTTTAAATCCCATTACATGATCCCTTAATCATTCCACCACTTCATTGTCAAACTCAAAATTCCAATAGTGATCACATGTGATTTTCCTTGCTCTTTGGATTTAAGAGGTTTTTGACATCGATCATCATCATTAACCCTTAGATTTGGTCATTGGTTAGCATAATTCCCCATTTCCTTGCACTTGTAGCATTGAAGTGTGGGTGGTGCATTCTCGATAGTCTTTTCTCTATTCACATCATTAGCAACCTTTTTCCTATTACTTCGGCACTAAACTTATTAATGAACTTATTTTACACACTTAAAACATTTTCTAGTCCCTTTAAGACAATATCCACAATTCTTCTTTCTACACTTTGATCATAAGGAAACATTCATCTTCTTACCACCATTGTTTTGAGATTTACCTTTGAACTCCATCTTTCATTTCTTGTAAAAACCATGATATTGATATGTAATAAAAACTTCAATTTCTACCTTTATAGCACAATGCACAATCTATTACTAGAAACTGAAGTATCTTATAGATAATTCCCTTCGAAGACTTGGTTTTAAGTCACTGAAGAATTAATCTACTTTACTTTCTGATTAGATGATAAATCCAGAAGAATACCTTGAAAGTCTTGTAAAATTTTCCTCGTATGTACCAACAGATTCATAATACTTTTAATTAAGCTTAAGGAACTCCTTTTATATATTTTTTCAAAGACTAAAAGGGAAGTACTTATTGAAAAATAATTTCTTGAACTCATCCCATTCCCTGGATTCAATTTTATCTTGCTGCGTTTTATTCTTGATTAGAGTCCACCACTAGTCCACTTCACCTTATAAATGATAAACAACCCAAATGACTTTTTCATGTTCCAAATAGTGAAGTATAGAAAATATATTTTCAATGGAGCTAATCTATTTTTCAAAAACAAGTGGACCAGAAGACCAATTGAAAGAAGGTGGGCATTGCCTCATGAGGGACTCAATAGAATTTTGTTCCCATATCTGCTCATTTGGAAGTATAGAATAAATCATAGCTTGTGTAGGTATAGTAATAATATTTTTCATTCCATATCCCATGACATTTGGTTTATTAGGAGGAAAATCATTGCATTTCCTAGTGCATTGATCATTAACACTATTCCTTTGGGTTCTAGAAGTTGTTTAAAACCCAAAAAGAATAGTGTGAGAGGCAAAAATCATACTAGGAAAACAACATAATCAAGAGGGAGTAATTTCAATATCTAACATCTTAGGTTTAATCCTAGGTTATTCATGACCATCACCATAATTCTAGGACTATAACTTATAGTTATAATTACCCTTAGGAACATCCCTATACGTACCTTATAATTATCTATAGGGATCTCACTAAAGTTTTCGCATCCTAGTTTCCAAAGGTTAACTAAACCTTTGCTCTGATACTAACTGTAAAGAACCATTTTTGGTGTATGTGGACATTACATTTCTTGAGGAATACTTAATACATTACACAAATATATTCCCAAAGACCGTATTAGTTTAGTGTCTTTGGAAACTTGGACATAATATTCTAACATGGTAAAATATCTTCAAAATCTCCCATAAAGATCTTCCCATTTAGTTTTTTTTACCTAAAACCTTTCTTTATATCTTGGGGAAAATAAAACATAAAAAGGGTGAGATCAATTTCTCATTAAGGGTAAACATGGATAACATAAAACAAACCGTACACATAAAAATGTAAAAACTTGGAAATAAGTTTAAATATCAAATTATTGAGTCATGAAATAAATATTTGCAGTGCGTAAGGCATAGATCATAAGGGAACATTAACCATGATAAAATAGTATTTGCATAAAACATAAAATTTTGGAAAAAAAATAAGCACATAATATGATTTTCATAGTAGCCAAGGCATTACTTCTAAGACTGTCATTGTGGACAAAGTCCAATACTGAACCAGGTTTAATTGTCGTTCCCGCCATGTATTACTGAACTAGATTTACTTTCTATTCCTACCCTTTATTACTAAACCATATTTACTTTCCATTCCAGTCATGTCTATCTAATGAGATATAAATCTGTACCAAATGCATTGGAGGGAGATCACTATTTTGTCATCATTAATTGTAATTATTTAATCTCTAAAAATTCTAAATAAATTCAAATGAAGTATATAATTTATCTATATTTCTAAAGACTATTTATGTTCAAAGTTTTATCATTTTTATCACTATATTAAAATTATTATACTTATGATATATATGAGAGTGACATGTTGTCACCTTCTTTTGTTTTAATTATAATTACATCACTTTCATGAAAAAAGTCCATTAAATGAATCAATTATGACCCATAGGTAATATTGGTAGACTTTAATTAATCCTATAGTATTTTTGGAAGGTATTAGGGTATTTTATTATCTTTATTATATTGTTAGTTACCATAATTTACCCTATTTACCTCTAATTGTGGTAAATAAAAATTACCGTACTTAGTATTCATAATATCAAAAAAAAAGTAACCTATTAACATAATTTGGACCCACTGATTCCAAATATGGAGTCCATTTTTTATAATTCAAAATACATAATTGAAATAAATTAATTTAAAATTAATTTCAATTGTCAAAACCTAAAAACAAGTTTTCAAGAAGTAAAAACTTATCAAAAGATTGTCATGTGTTTATGTCCAATTTAAAGGTAAAATTACTTCCAATTAACAAAACTGAATTAAATAATAAAAATATAATCAAATTACACTTTGAACCAATTAAAAAGATAATCTAACTATATAAATAAATTAGATGAAAATGAAATTTTGAATTAAAATGTAGTATTTTTTACTACTCGTCAAAATATGAATTTCATCAAAAAATACCAAAATTTCAACCATGTTAAATTTAGATGTCCCGCTTCCAAATAATAAGTTTATTTTGTCAAATAGAATATATAAAAGTTTTAAAAACTATATTTAAAATTGGTTCCTCATTAATAGGTGAAAAACCTACATTTTTTGAAAAATACTTCTTTTATCTAAAAAATTGAATTTGTTCTTATATCATGTTTTAGAAAATACATAAAATGAATGTTAATTATATATAAAATCAAAAATGTGTTTAACACTATTCATAATATCTAGTTTATATAATATTTTGATAATATATCATGGTTTAATGAAACTCGATATTGCGTACAACGCAAGCTATCGAGGAAGGCCGCTCTTGTCTGTAATGCAAGCTAAGTCAGTGTTGCATTTAGTGAAATATTACTTTGGTGTGGCATATAACATAATCCAAGCATAGTTCTTTTATACATTGAATAAAATCTATACTCAGTGTTTCATGGAATGAATTCTTTCAAACGAACTCGAAATTATGTACAACACAAGCAAAGTATAATGTTGCATATACTGCAAGATAATACGGTGTTGTGTATAGGGAAAGATAATCTTGGTGTAGTGTAAAACATAATAAATCAAAGAAATTAAAGAGAAACTTTCTCATAAAATCTCCAGGTGTTACATTATACCCCCCTTAAAATTAATTTCTCCTTCAAAATTCATCAGGGTTATAAAAGGTTTACTATTTGAAAGTTTCTTTCATAGAAATGCACATCATAAAAAGAAATACTAAGACTTAATTTTAAAAAGAAAATATAGAAACATAACGGTTACCGAATGTAACTCATCACTGGGTTTCCACATAGGAGAACATAGGTGGGAAGTGAAAACATGGATATAAAAGGGAAATATAACCATTAAGTTCTGATGGATAATGATAGAGAATAAGGATGGAAAAAGTTAACAACCAGAAAGATATAAATATGTGATGATATAAGGGACCATCTGATTCATCAGATAAGTAGGTACTAGGATAATTTTTTTTGGTTTTAAGATCCTTTTCCAAAATTTGATGAATTTTTAATGAGAAGAAATAATTACTTATTCGTACCCTAAACAATTTTCACTTCATCTCTTATTTAAATAAATGAAGTTGAATTCTTCACTCTTGTAGTGTTAGCAGATCAAGGGATAGAATTATAGGTCATTCCATCTATCTCAACAAAAAGGTTAGAACATGTTATAAGATATGCATAAGTCCACATATAGTGAGATAATACATTAATCTAACAATATTCAATCAGAATATAACTTATACTATCCATAAATGGATAACATTATAATCCTTCCAAATACTGAAAATATCAAACTTTAAAAAGAGGTGAACTAAATCGAATTAAAATTTATCTCCCATATCTCATAAGGTAGTTCTTAGTTGTCACATTCCAAACATATGAATACCCTAATCATGTATTCACTTAGTGAAATCATGCATTCTATAAAATCTTTCCACACACCAAAAATACCAAAAATTTTGTATATTCAAACCATGATATCACATTTTCCTTATATCAGTCATGAGGTCGTTAATACTATCAAACTTCTCATTATCTCATTATCCCTTAATTATGTACATATCATGGGTTTTACAAAAATATTTCAATCACTTTTCATGGTTACTGGTACCATATACTTATGGAAAACTACAATGGACCAATACATAGATATTAAAATATTCCATAATACCATAAAATATATTCTACAACACTATTTTTGAATCTCTTTACATAAGAACTTAATCATTCCCCCACTTCTATGTCATACTCAACATCGTCAATAGTGATCGTATGTGATTTTCCTTTGTCTTTGGATTTAAGAGATTTTTGACTTCGATCATCATCATTAAGCCCTGGATTTGGGAATTGGTTAGAATAATGGCCCATTTCCTTTCCCTTATATCATTGAAGTGTGGGTGGGGCATTCTCTATAGTCTTTTCTCTATTTAAATCATTAGAAACATTTTTCCCATTACTTCAGAACTCAACTGCTCGATGAACTTCTTTTCCACACATACTACATTTTCTAGTCCCTTTAAGACAATATCCAATATGCTTATTTACACACTTTGAGCATAAGGAAGCATTCATCTTCTTTGCAACATTGTTTTGGGATTTTCTTTTGAACACTGTCTTTCGTTTCTTGTCAAAACCATGATATTGATATGTAACAAAAACTTCCATTTCTACCTTTATTTCACAATGAAAAATCTCTTACTAGCTACTAAAGTTTCTTATAGCTAATGCCTTTCAAAGAATTGGTTTTATGCCACTTAAGAATCAATCAACTTTACCTTCAAGTTGGATGATAAATCCCGAAGCATACCTTGAAAGTGCTGTAAAAGTTTCCTCGTATGTACCAACAGATTTATAATCCTTTGGATTAAGCTCAAGGAACTCATTTTACATATTTGTTCGAATAATAAATGGGAAGTACTTATTGAAAAATGTGTTCTTGAACTCATCCCATTCTAAGGATTCAATTTTATCTTTATGCCTTGTATTCTTTATTAGAGTCCACCACTGGTCTGCTTCACCTTCTTAATGATAAACAACCCAAATTACTTTTTAATTTTATAAACAACGAAAGATGGAAAATATCTTTTCAATGGTACTCATCCATTTTTCAGCAACAATCAGATCAGAAGACCCACTAAAAGAAGGTGGATGTATCCCTGTGAAGGACTCAACAGAATGTTGTTCATTTCTCTGCTCATTTGGAAGTCCCGAATGATTCATAACTTGTGTAAGTATAGTAATAAGATTTTTTATTCCATATCCCATAACATTTTGTTTATTAGGTGGAAATTCATTTCATTTACCAATGTATTGATCATTAATATGGTTCCTTCAGGTTCCAGCCATTATTTAAAACCCAAAGAGAATAGTGCAAGAGGCAAAATCATACTAAGAAAAAAAACATAATCAAGGGGGGGTACTTTATATTTATAAAATTTTAGGTTTAATCCTAGTTTATTCATGAGTGTTACCATAATTTTAGGACTATAAGCTATAGTTATAATTACCCTTAGGGACATCCCTATACATACCATATAATTATATCTAGGGATCTCACTAATGTTTTCACATCCAAGTTTCCAAAGGATAACTAAACCTTTTATATGATACCAACTGTAAAGACCCACTCTTGACGTACATGAAATTTTTTTTTCAGAATACTTAATACATTACCCAAATATATTCCCAAAGACTGTATTATTTTAGTTTCTTTGGAAACTTGAAATATAATCTTTTAACTTGGTGAAAGATCTTCAACATCTCCCATAAATATCTTCCCCTTTTATTTTCCTACTTTAAATATTTCTTTATATACTGGGGAAAATAAAACAAAAAAAGGGTGATCTAAAATGCCCAGTAAGGGTAAAAATGGAGAACATCAAACAAAACATAAACATAAGAATTTAAAAACATGAACATAAATTTTAAATATCAAAATCTTGAGTCAGGAAATAAATCTTGGCAGTACGTAAGGCATAGATCATAAAAAGAACATTAACCATGATAAAATTTCATTGGTATAAAACATGGAATTGTGGAAAATAACTAATAAAATAATATAATTTTTGTAGTATCCAAGGCATTTCTACCAAGACCATCATAGTGAAAAAATTCCATTTCTGAACCGGGTTTACATGCCCTTCCATCCATATATTACTGAACCGGATTTACTTGTCATTGCAGCCCTTTATTACTGAACCGTATTTACATTCCATTCTAGTCATATCTATATAATGAGATATAAATATGTACCCAATGAATTGGGTGGATATAGAGGTCCCACCCATCTCATAATGAAATCATTCTTACATGTTCAAAAAAAAACATAAATCATTCATTATAGCATAACCCATGAAATAAAATGGGGTTCTTAAACATCATTCCATAATAACATAATTCATATAAAATAAATGAATTTTATAAAAATAATTCCATTATAAACAAAATAAAATCAAAGTAATAATTGGGATAGAAACATAACCCTATGTCATCTTAGATGGAAAATAATTTTGATAAAACACTTGAACTTATTTCCTCAGGAAAATATCCTTTCTTCTTCAAAAATGTTTTTATTTTCTCAAAATGCCGCACAATTTTAAAAGAAAATAATTTAGTTTAAAATAATATTGAAATTGTGTAGAGAAATATTAGTGTAAATAAGGTGTCATAAATAAGTAAAAACTCGTTCACGCAGTATAAGTTAAAGAAAACATTATTCTCATACTCTTACCAAAAAAGTCAAAAAGTACCTCGTATGGAAAATGAAAGAAAGATTACTTCAATACCATTTTATAAAAATTTACCATTGTGTAAAATTCACTTTAAAAATTAGTATAAAAATATAAATAATATTATATATTTATACTTGAATGATAAATATACCCCAGTAAATACTTACGAATAAATAATCTCATATAATAGTAATATTGTGAAATTATCCCTTACATTATGTCTGATTTCTTTCGTATGTGTTAGAAACTACCGTATAGTGGGTTTAAACATATTATTAACTTGTAATAGAAATATAAAAATATTTATGAAATCATATATGATTCACTGATGACTTTATATTACCCGTTCATTTATCAATTCCATGTTAAAGCAACATTTGAGGTAATAATCATTTTATTTATCGTATATGTTTTGAATTTTTATTCTTGATATTATTAATTAGATCATGATTTAATTACTTTAAGAATGAAAAACATGATTTATATATCATATATATTTAGTATATAAATATATATAATAGATATATAAATGAAATGGAATACACCGTTCATGGAGAGGGTAGGTCATACATACACATGAACACTGTTTTAGTTTCCTTATTGAATTGAATGGAAGCAAGTAAATGACAGATATATATATATATATATAAATAAATTATAATTATTATATCATATATTTCATACTTCTTTATTATTATACCTTATAATCATTTTTGAATGGTTAATATGGAGAATGAATCTTATCGCCTCGTGGAGACAGTAAGCCGTATATATACACGAATGACGATATCATTCCCTTGATGGTTAAATAGTATGGAATTGGATGGTATATTAATTGTATAAAATAATTATTGTGTTATATTAATTATTTTAATTCATTGGACTCATCAATATAACCATCCAAATTAAGTTTTGTTGAATAACAATTACACCACGACATGGAGATGGTAAGCCATACGTACGCACACATGGTGATATTGTTATTCGTAGGATTGATAAAAAGAGGAATAAGATTTTCACATAATTATAATGACATATCATAATATAAAAGATACTGGATTTATTAATTTATTATCGAAAAATCATAATAATAGGAAGTATAAGAATAAAATAATTTTGAAAGTGGTGATAAAACAATTACCTATTTTTTGGGAAACTCTTTCTGGTATGCACAAAAGGACTTATTAAGATGGATTTCTTTTCAAAGGTTGGACTCTAGGATAAAGTTCAAGAAGTTGGGAGGAGATTTGGGTAGGGTTTTACAGAGCCAAAGGGCTTTTAATATGTTATTAAAAGATAAGTAGACGTTCCCTTTTATTAGAGAGGGGAGGGGCACCTTTGGAAAGTCTTGAAATATTAATTTATTATAAATTCATTTTGGGTTTATAATGCTCCCAAACTCATTTATTTATAAGATAAGATGAGTAAGAGTCTAAATCATCTCAAACAATTAAATTTATACATTTTTTAGTTTATTTTAAACCTTATCATATTTATTTATCCTTATTTAATTTATTTATTTTTATTTTTGGTAATAATATTCTAAATATTAAATGGTTATAAATATTTACTTATGTGTTACTAATTTTCCATAATAGAATAATTTATAAAATTTTAGACCATATAATTTTCAATTTGTAATTTTTAAATATTTTTGTGATTTTTAAATAATTTAATAATATGTTATTTTTATAAAAAATCAATAGTGTCAATTTTGACACTATTCATTTATTTGAATTTAAATAAAATCAAAACATAATATAAATTCGAAAAAAAATATTTAATACACTCCTAACATGTCATATTCACCTATAAAATTCTTGGACCACATTAATTAGTTCATATGATATTTATTTTAATATTTATGAAACCATTTATTTGATATTTTTATCAATAAAATAATTTCTACATCACTATTGTGTCATCACTAATGGTAATATCTAATCTCTAAATTTTTTAAATAAATTCACATGATATATATAATTTCATTATATTTTTGGAGACTATTTATTTTCTATGTTTTATCATGTTTATCACTATATTAAAATTATTATACTTATAAGATATATGAGAGTGACATGTTTTCAACTTCTTTTGTTTTAATTATAATTACATCACTTTCATGGAAAACAATAAATTTAATGAATCAATTCCAACCCATAGGTAATATTGGTCAACTTTAATTCTTTCAATATGATTTTTTAGGTGTTAGGGTAATTTTATTATCTTTATTATATTGTTAGTTACCCTAATTTACCAGATTTACCTTTAAGTGTGGTAAATAAAATTTTATGTAGTTATTATTCATAATATCGAAAAAATAAAATAAAAGTAACATATTAACATAGTTTTAACCCAATTATTACAAATATGGAATCCATTTTTTATAATTCAAAACAAATAAGTGGAATAAATTAATTTAAAATTAATTCCTGTTGTGAAAACCAAAAAGTAATTTTTTAAGAAGTAAAAACCTATCACAAGATTGTCATGTGTTTAGGTCCAATTTAAATATTAAATTACTTCCAATGACCAATAATAAATTAAATTATAAAAACATAATAAAATTACACTTTAAAACCAATTAAAAATATAATCTAAATATATAAATAAATTATATGAAAATACAGTTTTAAAATAAAATGTAGTATTTTTCACTATTCATCAAAATATGAATTTCATCAAACAAATACTTAAATTTCAACCAAGTTAAATTTTTATTTTCCTATTCCAAATAAGACATTTATTTTTTCAAATATAATATATAAAAGTTTTAAAAAATATATTTAAAATTGGTGCGCCATCAAAAGGCGCCAAAAATGTATTTTTTAAAAAATACTTCTTTTATTTGAAAAATTGAATTTTTTCTTATATAATGTTCTAGAAAATATGTAAGATAAATTTTAATGTTATATAAAATTAAAAATTCAGTTAATACTATTCATAATGGCTAGTTTATATAATACTTTAATAATATATCGTTGTTTAGTGAAACTCGATATTGCGTATAGCGTAAGCTATCGAGGAAGGCCGCTCTTGCGTGTAATGTAAGACAAGTCAGTGTTGTATTTAGTGAAAGATTACTTTGGTGTGGCGTATAACAAAATCCATACATAGTTATTTTATACATCGAACAAAATCTATACTCAGTTTTTCATGAAATGAATTCTTTCAAATGAACTTGAAATTGTGTGTAAAACAAGCCAAATATAGTGTTAGGTATATTACAAGCTAAAAAAGTGTTGTGTATAGTGCAAGCTTATATTGATTTAGTGTAAAAAAACAAGAAATAAAATAAATTAAAAAGGAAATATCTCATAAAATCTCCGGGTGTTTCATTATACACCCTTAAAATGAATTTCTCCCTCAAAATTCATCGGGGTTATAAATGGTTTACTAATTGAAAGTTTCTTTCATAGAAACCAACATCATAAAAAGGAATACTAAAACTTAATTATAAAAATGAAAGTTAGAAACAAAATAGTTACCCAAAGTAACTCATCACTGGGTTTCCACATAGGAGAACATTGGTGGGAAGTGAAAACATGGATATGGAAGAGAAATATAACCGTTAAGTTTTGATGGATAGTGATAGAGAACAAGGTTGGAGAAGTTAACAACCAGAAATATATAAATCTACAATGTTTTAAGGGACCATTTGATTCATCAGATAAGAAGGTACTAGGATAACTCTTTTGTTTTCAAGATAATTTTTGGTAAAGTTGATGAATTTTTAATGAGAAGAAATACTTACTTTTTTGTTCCCTAAATAATTTTCACTTTATATCTTATTTAAATAAATGAAGTTGAATTTTTCATTCTGGAAGTGTTAGCAGATCATACGACAGAATGATAGGTCATTCCATCTATCTCAATAAAAAGGTTACAACATGTTATAAAATTTTTATAAGTCCACCTATAGTGAGGTAATACATTAACATAAAAATCTTATACTTGGATATAACATATACTATCCATAAATGGATAACATTACAATCCATCCAAATACTGAAAATATAAATCATTTGAAAGATTTGAACTAAATCGAATTTGAATTTATCTCCCATATCTCATATGTTATTTCTTGGTTGTGACATTCAAAACATGTGAATACTTTAATAATGTATTCTCTTAGTGAAAATATGCATTCTATTAACTCTTTCCACACACCAAAAATACCAAATATCCTGTATACTCAAACCATGATATCATATTGTCCTTATATAAGTTAGTAGGTCATTAATACTATCAAACATCTAATTATCTTCTTATCCCTTCATTATGAGCATATCATGTGTTTTCCAAAATTATTTCAATCACTTTTCATGGTTATCGGTACCATATAATTATGGAAAACCACAATGGACCAATACATAGATATTCCAATATTCCATAATACCATAAACGAGATTCTACAACACTATTTTTGAATCCCATTACATAAGCACCGAACCATTCCACCACTTCGTTTCCATACTCAGCATCATCAATAGTGATCGAATGTGATTTTCATTTTTCTTTGGCTTGAAGAGGTTGTTGATGTCGATCATCATCATTATCCCTTGGATTTGGGCATTGGTTAACATAATTCCCCATTTCCTTGCACTTGTAGCATTAAAGTGTGGGTGGTGCATTCTCTATAGTCTTTTCTCTATTCACATCATTAGCAACCTTTTTACCATTACTTCCGCACTCAACTGATCTATGGACTTCTTTTACAAACTTAAAACATTTTCTATTCCCTTTAATACAATCTCCACAATGCTTCTTTCCACACATTAATCATATAGAAACATTCATCTTCTTTTTACCATTGTTTTTAGATTTTCCTTTGAACTCCATCATTTGTTTCTTGTCAAACCCATGATGTTGATATGTAACACCAATTTCCATCTATAACTTGATAGCACAATTCAAAATATCTTCATAACTAATGAAGTCTATTATAGATAATTCCCTTAAAATACTTGGTTTTAAGCTACTGAAGAATCGATCAACTTTACTTTTATGTTGGATGATAAATCGAGAAGCATACCTTGCAAGTCTTGTAAAATTTTCCTCATATGTACTAATGAATTCATCATCCTTTTTCTTAAGCTCATGAAATCATTTTCGATATTTGTTCGAAGAATAAATGGGAATTACTTATTGAAAAATAATTTCTTGAACTCATCCCATTCCATAGATTTAATTTCATCTTACTACCTTGTATTCTTAATTAGAGTCCACCACTGGTCTGCTTCACCTTCAAAACAATAAACACCCCAAATGATTTTTTCATGTTTTGAACAGTGAATAATGGGAAATATATTTTCAATGGTACCGATCCATTATTCAGAAACAAGTGGATCAGAAGTCCCACTGAATGAAGGTGGACGTTGCCTCATGAAGGACTCAACAGAATGTTGTTCCCTTATCTTCCCATTTGGATGTCCAGAATTATTCATAGATTGTGTAAGTATAGTAATATTATTTTTCATTCCATCTCCAATAAACTTTTTTAGAGTATGTTGACAGTCATTGCATTTACCAGTGCATTGATCATTAATACAGTTTCATCGGGTTCATGCCATTGTTTAAAAGCCCAAAATAATAGTACGATATAAAAAAATCATAATAGGAAAACAACATAATCAAGGGGGAGTACTTTAAATATATAAAATCTTAGGTTTAATCCTAGGCTATTCATGATTTTTTCCATAATTCTAGGATTGTAAAATATAGTTATACTTACCCTTAGGGACATCCCTATACATACCTTAGAATTATCTCTAGGGATCTCACTGAAGTTTTTGCATCCTAGTTTCCAATGTTTAAATAAACCTTTTCTTTGATTCCAACTGTCAATAACCACACTCTACATATATGGAAATTACATTTCTTTTGTGGAATACATAATACATTACACAAATATACTCTTAGAGACTAAATTTGTTTAGTGTCTTTGGAAACTTGAAACATAATCTTCTAACTTGGTGAAAGTTCTTCAACATCTTCCATAAATATATTCCCCTTTGGTTTTCCTACCGAAAACCTTTCTTTACATCCTGGGGAAAAGAAAACATAAAAAGGGTGAGCTCAAATTCTCAGTAAGGGTAAAAATGAGGAACATAAAACAAACCATAAACGTAATAATATCTAAACTTGAACGTAAATATTAAATATCCAAATCTTGAGTCATGAAATAAATTCTGGCAGTACGTAAGACATAGATCATAAAGGAACATTAACCATGATAAAATAGCATTGACATAAAACATGGAGTTTTGGAAAACAAATAATCGCATAATATGATTTCCATAGTAGAAAAAGAATTAATTCCAAGACCATCATAGTGGACAAAGTCCATTACTGAATTGGGTTTACTTTCCATTCTAGCCATGTATTACTGAACTATATTTACTTGTCGTTCTATCCCTTTATTACTGAACCAGATTTACATGTAGTTCTAGTCTTTTCTATCTCATGAGATATAAATCCATACCCAATTCATTGGAAGGATATATAGGTCCCATCCATCTCATAATGAAATCATTCTTACATGTTCCATGAAAACATAAATCATTCATCATAGCATAACCCATGAAATAAAATGGGTTTCTTAAACATTATTCCATCATAACATAATCCATATAAAATAAATTGGTTTTATAAAAATAATTACATCATAAACACAATCAAATCAAATTAATAATAGGGATATAAACACAATCCCATGTCATCTTAGATATAAAATAATTATGATAAAACACTTGAACTGATTTCTTGAGAAAAATATCCTTTCTTCTTCAAAAATGTTTTTCTTTTCTCAAAATTCCACGCAATTTTAAAAGAAAAGAATTTAGTTGAAAATAAACTTTAAATAATGTGGAAGAAGCTTCATGGAAATAAGGTTTTATGAAGAAGTAAAAATTCATTCATGCTGTATAAGTTAAAAAACATTATTCTCGTACTCTTGCTAGAAAAGTCAAAAAGTACCTCATATGGAAAATGAAAGAAATATTCCTTCAATACGATTTAATAAAACTTTTCCAATGGGTAAAATTAAATTTAAAAATTAGTAGAATAATATAAATAATATTATATATTTTGGAATAATGTACATGAATTATAAATATACCACAATAACTACTTACGAATAAACAATCTCTGATAATAATGAGATTGAGAAATTATCCATTACCTTAGGTCCGATTTCTTCTGTATGTTTCTGAAACTCATTTATAGTGGGTTTAAACATATTATTAACTTGTAACAGATGAATAATAATATTTATGACATCATATATTATTCACTTATGACTTTATAATACCTGTTCATTTATCAATTCCATGTTAAAGAAATATTTTGGGTAATAATCGTTTTATTTATTATACATGTTTTGACTTTTTATTCTTGATATTATTAATTAGATAATGATTTACTTACTTACATAATGTAAAATATGATTTATATATCATATATATTCATTATCTAAATATATATAACAGATAGATAAATGAAATTAAATACACCATTCATGGAGACAGTAGGCCGTATGTACGCATGAATGCTGTTTTCACTTCCTTATTGAATTGAATGGAAGAATGTAAATGAAATATTATATATATTTATAAACATAAATATATTAGAATTATTATTTCATATATTTTATTATTCTTTATTATATATACCTTATAACCATTCTTGAATGGTTAACTCGGAGAATGAATCTCATCGCGTAATGGAGATGGTAAGCCGTACGCACACACGAGCAACAATATCATTACGTTAATAGTTAAATAGTATGGAATTGGATGGTATATGAATTTTATTGAATAATTATTATTTTATATTAATTATTTACATTAATTATAATCATCAATATACCCATCCAAATCAAGTATTGTTGAATAACAATTACACCACGACGTCAAGATGGTAAGCCGTACGTACACACACATGGTGATATTGTTATTTGTAGGATGGATAGAAGGAGGTATAAGGTTTTACCATAATTATAATAACATCTCATAATTTATAAGATATTGGAGTTATTAATTTAGTTTGGAAACAACATAAGAAGCGGAAGTAGAAGAATAAAATAATTTTGAAAGAGGTGATAAAACAATTACCTCTTTTTTGGGTATCTCATTTTGGTATGCACAAAATGATTTTTTAAGATGACTTTTATCCCAAAGGGTGGACTCTAGGATGAAGTTCATGAAGTTGGGAAGATATTTGCGAAGGGTTTTTCCCATACAAAGGGATTTTTAGGCGTGATTAAAAGGGAAGGAGATGTGCCCTTTTTTAAGAGAGGGGAGGGGCACTTTAACTCCTTGACCCCAGTATCCTGGAGTCGGTGAATTATTTTAATAAATTTGAATGATTAAAAGGAATAAAATCCTGAAGGAACAATCAATTTAGTAGTCTTGAAGAAACTAGGTACATACATGTACCTCAAATTAAATTGGGAAAGGTGACAAAAAAATGCATATCAAAAACTAATAAACTGCATTCATGAGAACTCAATAAATGGTATCCACTTCATAACCAGTTGAAGTTAAAAAAATGAAAGGGGTGATCTCAAATTCTCAGTAAGGTTTAAAAATATCGGAAGCATGAATAAAAAATAACTAAATCATAAAAAAAATTTCATAGTCAATATGGCATGGTGAATAAATGAAAAACCCACACCATTAATAAAATAAGAATGAAACTGCATCCATAGATTTTTTCATTGTGAAAAACTTAGGGATAGTCATAACTGAAAATGAATAAATAGAGTTATTAATTAGAAGTCATATATTTGGCACATGATACAACTATACCGTCAAAATAGTTTAAGTTTGTGGGTAAAAACCCATCTGATTTTTGGAAACAAACTCAAAGGGTTTGTTGCCAACTAATCTATCTCATGAGACCTGTTGATGCATCGAGGGGCTATAGCAGGCCCCAACCATCGTTGTAAGTCCAAAAACTTATTTATACATTGATATAATACAATTAAAATATGTATTCTCAATACCCATATAGAGTAGAGGATACAGATTAATTAAAGGATGTTGACATAAATAAAGACACTTTTAAATGAGACTATTGAAAAATTATTGAAAAAATAATCCTTAAACATTCCAAAGTGTCCCATACCACCTTGAAAAATTCAAATCATAATAACTTAGAAAATCATGAGAATAATTAGACTCTAGATATGATATACCAAAAGGGTAGTACATACATCACAAGTAAGAAGTAAGTTGTGAACATGGAATATATCTCATAAATGATAAAGTGAGATGAGATTTTTTTTTACTTTGGAATGAAGAGTTCTTTTGGAAAATCATTTGTAATTTTCATAAAATCATATTGTAAACATGTATATCCTAAATAATAAAAGGTAAGGACATTGAAATTATATTTTAGGTTTAAATAAAATCTTATTGTGGTGAAATCATTTAAAATGAGTTTTTAAAGAAGCTTTAGAAATTGAACATTTTAGTGTGGTTTAAGGAATTATTTAAAGATATTTTAAAGTGGAAAGGAATGTTTGATTTTATAAAACTATAAATGAACCAAAATATAATTTTAAATTTAAAATGTGTAATTTTTTAATGAAAAATATTTCTTAAAATATATTATAAAGTGAACGTCAAAATGGGCAAGAATTCGAGAAGTTCCTTGAATTAGGAATCCGTTTCAGAATAATTTTTGAAAGAATATTTTAAAACACATAACACTTCAGAAAATAAAGAAGTATTATGATTGGTAAAAATATATATAACATTAAAAATAAATTAATTATCAGTAAATAAGAATAAATAATAATTTCATTGAGGTGAGTAGAGAATAAGAGAAACCCGAATGAAAATGGAGGTTTAGGTAGAAAATACTTACAACTTTGTAATCAATTGAATCATATGCTCCAAAATTAATAATATTTAAATGATACATTGAATATCATGAAAATAAAGAGATTCACGATTTAATAAATCAATGGGAAGTATACATACACTATACACAAGTATTAGTATTTAATACATAATATCTCACAAAAATGAAAGTGAGATGAAGAAACCCCTTACCTTAAGTCCAATGGTGTTTTTTACTAGATCTTAGTATCCTAGATAATAATATAAAATTAATTAATTAATATTTCCAGAACCTATTGTTTAATTAATTTATTTATTATAACCTTATTAGGTTCATTCATTTCCTTTTTTATGGGTTTAAGAAGTTCATTTTTATTTTTTTGGAAGCATTTTCTTCGTTGGTTTTCATGATCAGTTTACTTATATCCATGAATTGAAGTTTGTTTGAAATGTGGTAAAACATACAGAATTGTTAATATATATTATTAGTTACATTAAAAGGATAAAATTGATCTTATAATGATTTTTTTATATATAATTAGGATGAATTTTCTGATAAAAGATAATGATAAACGCTTGGATTAACTTGGCGATGTTGTGCATAATGAACATGTTTTAAATTATTATTTTATATTATGAGGGTGTAAGGAATCCAGAACATTAAATAATATGAAATAAATATATTCTTATCTATTTAAATCATTAAAAATGGTCCATGAATAGTCTTTAAGATAGTAATGGAAATTGAAAACCCGTTGTCCTTGAATGTGATAAATTAACACATCTCAGACGGTATTTTCATTTTTAGTATAAGAGGAGGGAAAAAGAGAGATGATGATGAAATATTACATTATCATAATAAAATTACATTTCATTTAAGGTACTATAATTATAATAGAATTTGGATGAGGAGAGATGAGGAAATAAAAATACTTAAAAAGAAATAAACTCGAAATAAAAGAGAAGTTGAGAAATTCCTCATGAAAATTCGGCAGCCTAACGACATCACTTAAAAATTCATAAAATATTTTGAAAATAGAAAAAGAGTATCTAATAATTATTACATAATATGGATAGTAAGGGGGATATATAATAATATATCCTAACATAGACCAATTTAAATTAAAATAAAATAACATAATAAGAGTGCTTGAAAAAGAGAGAGATTTTGAGATGAAAATTCTACAGCATAACGACTATGCAACATAGTTTTAGAAAACATTAAAAAGATATGGGATAGGGGTCAAACATTCATAAAAGACTCATAAAATAGTATAGGGATATAATAATATGGAAATAAGAACATGGTATGAAAAATTTAAATATATACCACATAAAAGAGAACTTGGATGGGAAACAAGAAGTTGATAATTCTCTTACCTTATAGAGTAACTCCTAAGACGTGAAGGTTGGGACCTTGGGGGATGGAGGAAAAATTGGGAGGAATAATAGGGAGGTAAAAATACCTTATATTTTAGTATTATGAGTTTTTAATGAAATAAAATTAATTAATGAGTGGGTATTTATTGTAAATGAGAGGGAGTTTTTTTATCAATTTAAAGGGACACCTCATTAGTGTTTTTTTGAAAAAACATGGGCTTTCCCATGATATTTTCCCATGGTATTAGCCAATCAGGACATATCACATCATATTTTAATTTACACAAATCGACCATAATTTTATATTAATTATTACATCATTATGATGTCATTAAACATACTGAAAACTCAAAACTGTATTTTTACTATTCACAAAATTCAAGTATTTTAGAAAAATCTCAAAAATTCACCCCAAATTTTTTTACGTGTAGTATTCAAAAATTAAATCCATTTTTTGAAAATTATTTTATAAATGTTTTTAATTTAATTTGTAAATAAAATCATAATTTATTCCAAAAAACAACATTAAAACTACAACTCATTTTATAACACATTGAAAAATTAATCAAGGTACCACAAAATTATCTTATAACCATAAGAAAATAAAGTAACAACTTATTATTAAATTTTATGAAAACAAATTACCATTTTAAATTATTAAATTTATCATAAAATTTTAATTAAAATTTTTATGACAAACAAAAATACCAATACTTATACTATGATTATTTTTTCACTTTTAAGATGCCTAAATTGTATTTATGCATTCATGGGTGAAGTTTCTATTTTTTTGGAAAATTTACTATTCATTACTATTTATCACTATTCTTAAAGGTATGTTAATATTAATAATGGTATATTACTATTTATCAAAAATTAGGTTTGCCTTATCAGACTCTAAATATCTTACCGGACGCAACCATGTATTTCAGTTTTGCATAATTCAAATCACACAGGTTAAAAAATCATGGTCAATGGCTAGGTTATAACAAACTTGTGTTTTGTAGAGACTCAGTGTTTCATGCATTCTATATTAAATCTAATTGTAAATTTTTGGGGTGTTATAGGAACTTTGGAAAGTCTTGAAATATTAATTTATTATAAATTTATTTTCAGTTTATAATGCTCCCAAACTCATTTATTTCAAAGATATGATGAGTATGGGTATAAATCATCTCAAACAATAAAATTTAGACATGTTTTGATTTTATTTTATACCTTATCATTTTTATTTATCCTTATTCCATCTATTTAATTTTATTTGTGGTAATAATATTCTAAATATTAAATGGTTGTAAATATTTACTTATTTGTTTTAAATTATCCATATTTGGATAATTTATTAAATTTTAGACCATATAATTTTCACATTGTAATTTTTTTTATATTTTTGTTATCTTTAAATAATTTAATAATACGTTATTTTTATAAAATATCAATTGTGTCAATTTTGAAACTATTCATTTATTTGACTTTAAATAAAATCTAAAAAGAAGATAAATTCAAAAAAAAATATACAATACAGTCCTAACATGTCATAGTCACCTAGAAAGTTCTTAGAGAACATTAATTATTTCATATGATATTTATTTTAGTATTTTTTAAACCATTTATTTGATATTTCTATCAATAAAATAATTTCAACATCACTATTTTGTCATAATTAATGGTAATTATTTAATCTCTAAAAATTCTAAATAAATTCACATGATGTAGATAATTTCATTATATTTCAGGAGACTATTTATGTTCGAACTGTTATAATGTTTATCAATATATTAAAATTATTATACTTATAAGATATATGAGAGTGACATGTTGTCACCTTCTTTTGTTTTAATTATAATTACATGACTTTCATGGGAAAAAGTCCATTAAATGAATCAATTTCGACCCATATGTAACATTGGTCAACTTTAATTCATACAATATGATTTTTGTAGGTGTTAGGGTAATTTTATTATCTTTATCATATTGTTAGTCACCATAATTTACCGTATTTATCTTTAACTGTGGTAAATAAAAATTACCGTAGTTACTATTCATAATATCCAAAAAAAGAAAAGTAACCTATTAACATAATTTGGACCCAATGATTCCAAATATAGAATCCATTTTTTATAATTCAAAACACATAATTGGTAGAAATTAATTTAAAATTAATTAATGTTGTAAAAACCAAAAAGCAAGTTTTTAAGAAGTAAAAACATATCAAAATATTGTCATGTGTTTATGTACAATTTAAATGTGAAATTACTTATAATTACCAACACTAAATTAAATAATAAAAAATAATCCAAATAATCTTTAAAAATAATTAAAAAGATAATCTAACTATATAAATAAATTAGATGAAAAGGTATTTTTGAATTAAAATGTAATATTTTTCACTATTCATCAAAATATGAACTTTGTCAAAAAAATACCAAAATTGAAAAAACTTTAAATTTTGATGTCTAGATTCCAAAGAATAAGTTTATTTTTTCAAATAGAATATATAAATTTTTTAAAAACTAGATTTAAAATTATTGGGCCATCAAAAGGCGGTAAAACTGCATTTTTTGAAAAATATTTCTTTTATCTGAAAAATTGAATTTTTTCTTATATCATATTCTAGAAAGAAAAAGATGAATGTTAATTCCATATAAAATTAAAAATATGGTTAATACTATTCATAATGTCTAGTTTATTTAATATTTTAATAGTATATCATTGTTTAGTAAAATTTGGTATTACATACAATGCAAGCTATCGAGGAAGGTCCCTCTTACGTGTAATGCAAGACAAGTCAGTGTTTCATTTAGTTAAAGCTTACTTTGGTGTTTCATATAACATAATAAAAACATAGTTCTTTTATAAATTGAAAGAAATCTATACTTATTGTTGTGTGAAATGAATTCTTTCAAACAAACTTGAAATTTTGTGTAACACAAGCCAAGTATAGTGTTGTGTATACTGCAATCTAATACAGTGGCACATATAGAATAAGATAATCTTGGTGTTGTGTACAAAACAAGAAATCAAATAAATTAGAAAGAAACTATCTCATAAAATCTTTAGGTGTTACATTATACCCCCTTAAAATGAATTTCTCCCTTGAAATTCGTCTGGGTTATAAAAGGTTTACTACTTGAAAGTTTATTTCATAGAAACCCACATTATAAAAAGGAATACTAAAACTTCATTTTAAAAAAGAAAGTTAGAAACATAATGGTTACCCAAAGTAACTCATCACTGGGTTTCCACATAGAAGAACATAGGTGGGAAGTGAAAACATGGATATGAAAGAGAAATATAATCATTAAATTCTAATGGATAGTGATACAGACAAGTTTGAAGAAAGTTAAAAACAAGAATGCTATAAATCTATGATGATTTAAGGGAACATATGATTCACCAGATAAGAAGGTACTAGGATAAAAATTTTGGTTTCATGATACTTTTCCTAAAATTGATGAATTTTTCATGATAAGAAATTATCAATTGGTCATTCCCTAAACAATTTCCACTTCATCTCTTATTTAAATAAATGAAGTTGAATTTTTCATTCTTGAAGTGTTAGAAGATCATGCGATAGAATGATACGTCATTCCATCTATCTCAACAAAAAGGTTAGTACATGTTATAAAATATTCATAATTCCATATACAATGAGATAATACGTTAATCTAACAATATTAAACCGAAATATAACTTATACTATCCACAAATGGATAACATTACTATCCTTCCAAATACTAAAAATATAAAACTTTAGAAATAGGTGAACTAAATCGAATTAATATTTATCTCCCATATCTCATAAGGTAGTTCTTGGTTATCACATTCAAAACATGTGAATACCTTAATCATGTATTCTATTAGTGAAAACATGCATTCTATTAACTCTTTCCACAAAATAATAAAAATTATTTGTACTCAAACCAGGATATCACATTTTCCTAATATTAGTCATCTGGTCGTTAATACTATCAAACATCTCATTATCTTTTTATCCCTTCATTATGTGTATATCATGTGATTTCACAAAATATTTCAATCACTTTTCATGGTTACTGGTACCATATACTTATGGAAAACCATAATGTACCAATATATAGATATTACAATATTCCATAATACCATAAAAGTGATTCTACAACACTATTTTTTAATCCCATTCCATAAGAACTAAATCATTCCACCACTTCATTGTCATACTCAACATCACCAATAGTGATCTCATGTGATTTTCCTTTTTTTCTTTGGATTTAAGAGGTTTTTGACATCGATCATCATCATTAACCCTTGGATTTGGTCATTGGTTAGCATAATGAACCACTTTGTTGAACTTGTAGCATTGAAGTATGGGTGGTGAATCCTCTACAGTCTTTTCTCTATTCACGTTATTAGAAGCATTTTTTCCATTACTTCGGCACTCACCTTCTCGATGAAATTCTTTTCCACACTTAAAACATTTTCTAGTCCCTTTAAGACAATATCCACCATTATTCTTTCCAAACTTTGAGCATATAGAAACATTAATATTCTTTTCACTATTGTTTTGAGATTTTCCTTTAAACTCCATCATTCGTTTCTTATCAAAACCATGATATTGATATGTAATAGAAACATCTATTTCTACCTTGATAGCACAATTAAAAATATCATCATAACAACTGAAGTCTCTTATATCTAATTCCCATTGAATAATTGGTTTTAGGCGACTCAAGAATTGATCAACTTTACTATCAGGTTGGATGATAAAGCCAGAATCATACCTAGCAAGTCTTGTAAAATTTTCCTCGTATGTACCAACAGAATCATCATCCTTTAGTTTAAGATAAAGGAAATCCTTTTTTGCCTTTGTTTGAAGGATATGATGGTATTACTTATTGAAAAATAATTTCTTGAACTCATCCCATTCCATGGATTCAATTTCATCTTTTTATCTTGTATTCTTGATTAGAGTCCACCACTGGTATGCTTCACCTTCTAAATGATAAATAGCCCAAATGAAATTTTCATGTTCCGAACAAAGAAGGATGGAAAATATATTTTCAATGGTGCTAATTCATTTTTCAACAACAAGTGTATCATAAGACCCACTGAAATAAGGTGGGAATTGCCTCATGAAGGACACAACAAAATATTTTTCACTTCTCTGCTCATTTGGAAGTCCAGAATGATTCATAGATTATATAAGTATAGTAATAAGATTTTTCATTCCATATCCCATAACATTTGGTTTATTAGGAGGACAATCATTACATTTCTCAGTTAATTGATCATTAATATGGTTCCCTTAGGTTCCAACCATTGTTTAAAACCCAAAAAGAATAGTGCGAGAGGCGAAAATTATACAAGGAAAACACCATAATCAAGGGAGAGTGCTTTCAATATCTAACATCTTAGGTTTAATACTAGGTTATTCATGATCATTACCATAATTCTAGGACTGTAACCTATAGTTATATTTACCCTTATGGACATCCCTATACATACCTTAAAATTATCTCTAGGGATATCACTTAAGTTTTTACATCCTTGTTTCAAAAGGCAACCTAAACCTTTTATCGGATACCAACTATAAAGACTCATGCTTGATGTACCTGGACATTACATGTTTTTTCATAATACTTAATACATTACACAAATATATTTCCAATGACCGTATTAGTTTAGTGTCTTTGGAAACTTGGAAGATAATCTTATAACTTTGTGAACGATCTTCAACATCTCTCATAAAGATCTCCCCCTTTTGTTTTCCTACCTAAAACCATTATTTATATCATGGGGAAAAGAAAAAATAAAAATGGTGAGCTCAAATGATCAGTAAGAGTAAACATGGAAAACATAAAATAAACTATAAACATAAGAATGTAAAAACCTGAACATAAATTTTAAATATCAAAATCTTGAGTCATGAAATAAATCTTGGCAGTACGTAAGGCATATATCATAAAGGAACATGAACCATGATAAAAAAGCATCAGCATAAAGCATGGAATTATGGAAAATAATAATCACATAATATGTTTTCTATAGTATCTAAGGCATTTCTTCCAAGACCATTACAGTGGAAAAAGTCCATTACTGAACTAGGTTTACCTGTTGTTCTAGCCATTTATTGTTGAACCAGATTTACTTGTCGTTCCAACCCTTTATTACCGTACCAGATTTACTTGACATTACAGTCATGTCTATCTCATGAGATATAAATCTGTACCTTATTCATTTAAGGTAGATATAGGTCCCACATATCTCATAATTAAATCATTCTTACATTTTCCACAAAAACATAAATCATTCATCATATCATAACCTTTGAAATAAAATGGGTTTCTTAAACCTCATTCCATCATAACATAATCCATATAAAATAAATGGATTTCATAAAAATAATTCCATTATAAACACAATCAAATAAATGTAATAATAGGGATAGAAACATAACCCTATGTCATCTTAGATGGAAAATAATTTTTATAAAACACTTGAACTTATTTCCAGAGGAAAATATAATATCTTCATCAAAAATGTTTTTGTTTTCTCAAAATGCTGCACAATTTTAAAAGAAAAGAATTTATTTGAAAATAAAATAGAAATCTTGTATAATAAACTTCATGGAAATAAGTAATTATGAATAAGTAAAAATCCATTTATACTATATAAGTTAAAAAAACATTATTCTCATACTCTTGTCGGAAAAGAAAAAAAGTACCTCATATGGAAAACAAAAGAAATATTCTTTCAATACCATTTAATAAAAATTTAAAAATGGGTAAAATTAAATTTAAAAATTAGTATAAGAATATAAAAATATTATATATTTTGGGAACATGGACGTGAATGATAAATATACCTTAGTAAATACTTACAAATAAACAATCTTGGATAATAATGAGATTGAGAGATCATCCCTTACCTTAGATCTGATTTCTTCTGTATGTGTCAAAAACTCCGGTATAGTGGGTTTAAAACTATTATTAACTTTTAAAAAAACCATAATCATATTTATGACGTCATATATTATTCACTTATGACTTTATATTACCTATTCATTTATCAATTCCATGTTAAAGAAATATTTTGGTTAATAATCGTTTTATTTATCGTACGTGTTTTGACATGTTATTATTGATATTATTACTTAGATCACGATTTAATTACTTATAGAATGTAAAAATGATTTATATATCATATATATTCATTATATAAATATATATAAAAGATAGATAAATTAAATGGAATACACTGTTCATGGAGACGGTAGGCCGTACGTACGCATGAATACTATTTCCGTTTCCTTATTGAATTGAATGGAAGCAAGTAAATGACACACACACACACATATAAATCCGGTAGAATTATTATGTCATATATTTCATGATTATTTATCATATATACCTTATAATCATTTTTGAATGGTTAACATGAAGAATGAATCTCATCGTGTTGTGGAGACAGTAAGCCGTGCGTACACACGAGCGACGATATCATTCCCTTGATGGTTAAATAGCATGGAATTGGGTGGTATATGAATTTTATAGAATAATTATTATGTTATATCAATTATTTATGTTAATTTTACTCATCAATATACCCATCCAAATTTATTATTGTTGAATAATAATTAAACCACGACATGGTGACGGTAAGTCGTACGTACACACACATGGTGATATTGTTATTTGTAGGATGGATAAAAGGAGATATAAGGTTTTACCATAATTATAATAATATCTCATCATGTAGAATATAATGAATTTATTATTTTATCACGGAAACAACATAATAAGAGAAGTAGAAGAAGAAAATAATTTTGAAAGAGGTGATAAAACAATTACCTTTTTTTCAGGTATCTCCTTTTGGTATGCACAAAAGGACTCTTTAAGATGGCATTTTTCCCAAAGGGTGGACTATAGGATGAAGTATGGGATGTTTGGAGGAGATTTGGGAAGATTTTGGCTGAGTAAAAGGGCTTTGGATATGTGATTAAAATATAAGGAGAGGTTCCATTTTATAAGAGAGGGGAGGTGCACCTTTAGAAAGTCTTGAAATATTAATTTATTATAAATTAATTTTCGTTTTATAATGCTCCCAAACTAATTTATTTAGAAGATAAAATGATTATGGGTATAAATACTATCAACAAATAAAATTTAGACATGTTTTGATTTTATTTTAAACCTTATCATTTTGATTTATCCTTATTTAATTTATTTAATTTTATTTGTGGTAATAATATTATAAATATTAAATGGTTATAAATATTTACTTATATGTTTTTAAATTATCCATAATTTGATAATTTATGAACTTTTAGACCATATAATTTTCACTTTGTAATTTTTAAATATTCTTGTTATTTTTAAGTAATTTAATAATATGTTATTTTTAAAAAATATCAATAATGTCAATTTTGACACTATTTATTTATTTGACTTTAAATAAAATCCAAACAGAAGATAAATTCGAACCAAAATATTTAATACACTTCTAATTTTTCATAGTCACCTATAAAATTCTTGTATCACATTAATTAGTTCATATGATATTTATTTTTATATTTTTTATACCATTTATTTTATATTTCTATCAATAAAATAATTTCTACATCACTATTGTGTCATCATTAATGGTAATTATTTAATCTCTAAAAAATCTAAAAAAATTCACATGATCTATATAATTTCATTATATTTTTGGATACTATTTATGTTCAAAGTTTTATCATTTTTATCATAATATTAAAATTATTATACTTATAAGATATATGAGAGTGACATGTTGTCACCTTCTTTTGTTTTAATTATAATTACATCATTTTCAGGGAAAAAAGTCCATTAAATGAATAAATTTAGACAAATAGGTAATATTGGTCAACTATAATTAATCCAATAGGATTTTTTCAGGTTTTAGGGTAATTTTATTATCTTTATCATATTTTTAGTTACCCTAATTTACCCGATTTATCTTTAACTATGGTAAATAAAAATTATTGTAGTTACTATTCATAATATCCAAAAATAAAAGTAACCTATTAACATAATTTGAAACCACTGATTCCAAATACATAATCCATTGTTTATAATTCAAAACAAATAATTGGTAGAAATTAATTTAAATTTAATTCCCGTTGTCAAAACCAAAAAGCATCTTTTTAAGAAGTAAAAATTTAGCAAAAGATTGTCATATGTTTATGTCAAATTTAAATGTTAATTTAATTAAAATGACCAAAACCAAATTAAATGATAAAAAAATTCATTTAAACTTTAAAAAAATTAAAAATATAATCTAACTATATAAATAAATTAGATAAAAATGCAGTTTTTAATTAAAATGTAGTATTTTTCAATATTAATCAAAATATAAATTTCATCAAAAAATACCGAAATTTAAACCAAGTTATATTTTGATTTCCCACATCCAAGAAATACATTTATTTTTTCAAATATAATATATAAAAGTTTTAAAAAATGATATTTAAAATGTGTGTGCCATCAAAAGGAGGAAAAATTGTATTTTTTTGAAAAATACTTATTTTATTTAAAAAATTGAATTTGTTCTTATATCATGATCTAGAAAATATATAAGATGATTGTAAATGTTTTATAAAATTCAAAATAAGGTTAATACTATTCATAATGGCTAGTTTATATAATATTTTAATAATATATCATTGTTTAGTGAAACTCGGTATTGCATATAATGCAAGCTATCGAGGAAGGTCACTCTTGTGTGTAATGAAAGCCAAGTCAATGTTGCATTTAGTAAAAGATTACTTTGGTGTTTTGTATAACATAATCCAAACATAGTTATTTTATACATTGAAAAAAATCTATACTCATTGTTTTGTGAAATGAAATATTTCAAATGAACTTGAAATTGTGTGTAACACAAGCCATGTATATTGTTGTGTATAATACAAGACAATACAGTGTTGCGTATAATGCAAGCTAATATTGGTGTAGCATACAACACAAGACATCAAATAAATTAAAAATAAAATATATCATAAAATCTCTAGGTGTTACATTAAACCCCTTTTAAAATGAATCTTCCCTCTAAATTCGTCTGGGTTATAATAGGTTTACTACTTGAAAGTTTCTTTCATAGAAACCCACATCAGAAAAATGAATACTAAAACTTCATTTTAAAAAGGAATATTAGAAACATAATAGTTACCAAATGTAAATCATCACTAGGTTTCCATAGAGGATAACATAGGTGTGAAGTGAAAACATGTATATGGAAGAGAAATCTAACCATTAAGTTCTGATGGATAGTGATAAAGAACAAGGTTGGAGAAAGTTAACAACTAGAAATCTATAAATCTGCGATGATTTAAGGGACCATCTGATTCATCAGATTAGAAGGTACTATGATAACAATTTTTGGTTTCAAGATGATTTTCCTAAATTTGATGTATTTTTTATGAGAAGAAATACTTACTTGGTCATTCCCTGAACAATTTCCACTTCATCTCTTATTTAAAGAAATGAAGTTGAATTTTTCATTATTGAAGTGTTGGCAGATCATGCGATAGAATGATAATTCCTTCTATCTATCTCAACAAAAATGTTAGAACATGTTATAAAATATTCATAAGTCCACCTATAGTGAGATAATACATTAATATAATAATCTTCAACCGGAATATAACTTTTACTATCCATTGATAGATAACATTACACTCCTTCGAAATACTAAAAATATTAAACTTGAGAAAGAGGTGAACTAAATTGAATTAACATTTATCTCCCATATCACATAAGGTAGTTCTTGGTTGTCACATTCCAAACAGGTGAATACCTTAATCATATATTCTCTTAGTGAAAACAAGCATTCTATTAACTCTTTCCACACACAAAAAATACCAAAAAATTTGTATACTCAAACCATGATATCACATTGTTCTTATATCAGTCATGAGGTCATTAATACTATCAAACATCTCATTATCTCTTTATCCCTTCATTATGTGAATATCATGTGATTTCCAAAAATATTTCAATCACTTTTCATGGTTACTAGTACTAGATACATATGGAAAACCACAATGGACCAATACATAGATATTCCAATATTCCATAATACCTTAAAAGAGATTCTACAAAACTATTTTTGAATCCCATTACATAATCACTTAATCATTACACCACTTCGTTGTCATAATAAACATCGCTAATAGTCATCGCATGTGATTTGCCTTTGTATTTGGATTTAAGATGTTATTGACATCGATCATCATCATTAACCCTTGGATTTAGGAATTGGTAAGTATAATTACCCATTTCCTTTCACTTGTAGCATTGAAGTGTGGGTGGTGCATTCTCTATAGTCTTTTCTCTATTCACAACATTAATAACCTTTTTCCTATTAATTTGGCACTCAAATGCTCGATGAACTTCTTTTCCACACTTAAAACATTTTATAGCCCCTTTAAGACAATCTTCACCATGCTTCTTTCCACACTTTGACCATAAGGAATCATTCATCTTCTTTTCACCATTGTTTTGAGATTTTCCTTTGAACTCCATCTTTCTTTTCTTATCAAAACCATGATATTGATATGTAACACCAAATTTTGTTTTTACCATGATAGAAAAATTCAAAATCTCTTACTATATACTTAAGTATCTTATATCCAATGCACTTTGAAGACTTGGTTTTAGGCTACTGAAGAATCGATCAACTTTACTTTCTGGTTGGATGATAAATCCAGAAGCATACCTTGAAAGTCTTGTAAAATTTTCCTCGTATGTACCAAAAAATTCACCATCCTTTTTATTAAGATCAAGGAACTCATTTTATATCTTTTTTCGAATAATACATGTTAATTAATTATTGAAAAATATTTTTTTTAACTCATCCCATTCCATGGATTAAATTTCATCTTACTGCCTTGTATTCTTGATTAGAGTCTACCACTGGTCTGCTTCACCTTCTAAACGATAAACGTACAAAATGAATTTTTCATGTTCTGAACAAAAAAGTATGGAAAATATATTTTCAATGGTACAGATCCATTGTTCATCAACAAGTGGATCAAAAGACTCACTGAAAGAAGGTGGATATTGCCTCATGAAGGACTCAACAGAATGTTATTCCCTTCTCTACTCATTTGGTAGTCCAGAATGATTCATAGATTGTGTAAGTATAGTAATAAGATTTTTCATTCAATATACCATAAAATTTGGTTGATTAGGAGGAAAATTATTGTATTTCCCAGTGTATTGATCATTAACACAGTTCCTTCAAGTCCCATCCATTGTTTAAAACCCAAAAAGAATAATGCGAGAGGAAAAAAACATACTAGGAAAAAAACATAAACACGGGGGGATTACTTTCAATATCTAACATCTTATGTTTAATCCTAGGTTATTCATAATCATTACCATAATTCTAGGACTGTAACAAATAGTTAGACTTACCCTTAGGGTCATCCCATTACATAACTTAGAATTATCTCTAGGGATCTCACTAAAGTTTTCGCATCCTAGTTTTCAGAAGTTAACTAATCCTTTTATCTGATAACAACTGTAAAGACCAACACTTGACATACATGGACATTAAATTTATTTTCCAGAATAATTAATAAATTACAAAAATATATTCAAAAAAAACATATTAGTTTAATATCTTTGGAAACGTGGAATATAATCTTCTAACTTGGTGAAATATCTTCAACGTCTCCCATAAAGATCTTCCTCTTTTGTTTTCCTACCTAAAACCTTTCTTTATATCATGTGGAAAAGAAAACATAAAAATGTTGAGCTCAAATGCTCAGTAAGGTTAAACATGTAGAATATAAAACAAACCATAAACATAAGAATGTAAAAACTTGAACATAAAGTTTAAATATCAAAATCTTGATTCGTGAAATAAATCTTTGCAGTACGTAAGGTATGGATCATAAAGAAACATTAACCATGATAAAATAGCATTGGAATAAAACATGGAATAATGAAAAAAATAACCACATAATATGATTTATTTAGTATCCAAGGAATTATTTCCAAGACCATAATAGTGGACAAAGTCCATTACTGAACTGGGTTTACTTTCCGTTCCAGCCATGTATTACTGAACCAAATTTACTTGTCATTACAACCCTTTATTACTGAACTGAATTTACTTGCCACTCCAGTCATGTTTATCTAATGAGATATATATCTGTACCCAATGCATTTGAGGGAGATATATGTCCCACCCATCTCATAATTAAATCATTCTTATATGTTCCACCAAAACATAAATAATTCATCATAGCTTAACCTATAAAATAAAATGGGTTTCTTAAACATCATTCCATCATAACATAATCCATATAAAATAAATAGATTTCATAAAAAAATTACATAATAAATGAAATAAAATCAAAGTAATAATAGGGATATAAACATAAGTCTATGACATCTTAGATGGAAAATAATTTTGATAAAACACTTGAACTTATTTCTTGAGGAAAACATCCTTTGTTATTCAAAAACATTTTTCTTTTCTCAAAATGCCACACAATTTTAAAAGAAAATATTTTAGTTGAAAATAAAATTGAAATAGTGTAGTGGAAGATTCATGGAAATAATGTGTTATGAACAAGCAAAAATCCATTTAGGAATTATAAGTTAGAAAAATTATTATTCTCGTACTCTTGGTGGAAAAGTTAAAAAGTACCTTATATGGAAAATGAAAGAAAGATTCCTTCAATACCATTTAATAAAAATTTACCAATAGGTAAAATTCACTTTAAAAATTAGTATAATAATATGAATGATATTATATATTTATGATATAATCACATGAATGATAAATATACCTCAATAAATACTTACGAATAAACAATCTTGGATAATAATGCGATTGAGAAATTATCCCTTACCTTAGGTCCGATTTATTCTGTATGTGTATAAAACCCCTATATAGTAGGTTTAAACATATTATTAACTTGTAAAATAACCATAATAATATTTATGACATCATATATGATTAAATTATGACTTTATATTACCCATTCATTTATCAATTCCATGTTAAAGCAACATTTTGGGTAATAGTCATTTTATTTATCGTACATGTTTTGACTTGTTATTCTTGATATTATTACTTTCATATTGATTTAATTACTTCCAAAATGAAAAACATGATTTATATATCATATATATTTAGTATATAAATATATCTAATATATAGATAAATGAAATAGAACACACCGTTCATGGAGACGGTAGTCCGTACGTACGCATGAACGATGTTTCCGTTTCCTTATTGAATTGAATAGAAGTAAGTAAATGAAATAAACACACACACACACACATAAATATAGTAGAATTATTATTTCATATATTTCATTATTATTTATTATATATACCTTATAATCATTCTGGAATGGTTAATGTGGAGAATGAATCTCATCACATCGTGGAGACGGTAAGCCGTACGTACACACGAGCGACGATATCATTCTCTTGATGGTTAAATACTATGGAATTGGATATTATATGAATTTTATAGAATAATAATTATTTTATATTAATTATTTAAATTAATTATACTCATTAATATACCTATCCAAATTAAGTATTTTTGAATAACAATTACACCACGACATGGAGACAGTAAGTCGTACGTACACACGAGCGACGATATCATTCTCTTGATGGTTAAATGCAATGGAATTGGATATTATATGAATTTGATAGAATAATTATTATTTTATATTAATTATTTAAATTCATTATACTCATAAACATACCTATCCAAATTAAGTATTTTTGAATAACAATTACACCATAGCGTGGAGACGGTAATCCATACGTACGCACACATGGTGATATTTTCATTAGTAGGATAGATAAAAGGAGGAATAAGGTTGTAACATAGTTATAATAACATATAATAATGTAGAATATAATGGGGTTATTACTTTACTATAGAAACAACATAAAAAGAGGGAGTAGAAGAATAAAATAATTTTAAAAGAGGTGATAAAAAATTATCTCTATTTTAGGTATCTGTTTTTGGTATCCACCAGAGGACTTCTTAAGATGAATTTCTTAGAAAAGGGTGGACTATAGGATGAAGTTAATATAGTTGGGAGGATATTTGGGCAGGGTTTGGAGAGATAAAGGGCTTTGGATATGTGATTAAAAGACAAAGATATGTGCCCTTTTACAAGAGATGGGAGGGACACCTTTGGAAAGTCTTGAAATATTAATTTATTATAAATTTATTTTCGAATTAATAATTCTGCCAAACTATTTTTTTTGAATATAATATGATTATGGGTCAAAATAATCTTAAACAATAAAATTTAGAAATATTTTTATTTTATCTTAAACCTTATCATTTTGATTTATCCTCATTTAATCTATTTAATTTTATTTGTGGTTATAATATTCTAAATATTAAATGGTTATAAATATTTAATTATATGTTTTCAATTGTCCATAATTGGATAATTTATGAAATTTTAGACTATATAATTTTCACTTTGTTATTTTTAAATATATTTGTGATTTTTAAATAATTTAATAATATGTTATTTTTATAAAATATCAATAGTTTCAATTTTTAGACTATTTATTTATTTAAAATTAAATAAAATCCAAACATAAGATAAATTCTTACCAAAATATTTAATATACTCCTAACATGTAATAGTAACCTAGAAAATTCGTGGATTACATTAATTAGTTCATATGATATTTATTTTAATATTTTTAAAACCATTTATTTGATATTTCTATCAAAAAAATAATTTCTAAATCACTATTGTTTCATCATTAATGGTAATTATTTAATATCTAAAAATTATAAATAAATTCAATTGATGTAGATAATTTCATTATATTTCTGGATACTATTTATGTTCAAAGTTTTATTATGTTTATCACTATATTAAAATTATTATACTTATAAGATATATCATAGTGACATGTTGTCACCATCTTTTGTTTTAATTATAATTACACCACTTTAATGGAAAAAATTCTATTAAATGAATAAATTCAAACCCATAGGTCATATTGGTATACTCTAATTTATCCAATAGGATTTTTAGGTGTTAGGGTAATTTTATTATCTTTATCATATTGTTAGTCACCCTAATTTACCGGATTTACCTTTAAATGTGGTAAATAAAAATTATCGTAGTTACTATTCATAATATCAAAAAAAAAAATAAAAGTAACCTATTACATAATTTAGACCCAATTATTATAAATATAAAATCAATTTTTAATAATTCAAAACAAATAATTGGAATATATTAATTTGAAATTAATTACCGCTGTCATAACCAAAAAGCGGGTTTTTAAGAAGTAAAAACTAATAAAAAGATTGTCATGTGTTTATGTCCAATTTAAATGCAAAATTAATTATAATGACCAAAATTAAATTAAATGATAAAAAAATAATACAATTATAATTTAAAACCAATTAAAAAGATAGTATAAATATATAAATAAATTAAAATAAAAGACAATTTTGAATTAAAATACAGTATTTTTCACTAGTCATCAAAATATGAATTTCATCAGAAAAATACCAAAATTTCAACCAACTTAAATTTTGATATCCCAATTCCAAATAATACATTTATTTTTAAAATATAATATATAAAAGTGTTAAAAACTAGATTTAAAATTGGTGTTCCACTAAAAGGGAACAAAACTGAATTTTTGGAAAAATACTTCTTTTATCTGAAAAATTGAATTTGTTCTTTTATCATGATCTAGAAAATAAAAAAAACGAATGTTAATGTTATATTAAATTCAAAATGTGGTTAATACTATTCATAAAGTCCATTTTATATAATATTTTAATAATATATTATTTTTTAGTGAAACTCGGTATTGCGTACAACACAAGCTATTGAGGAAGGTCACTCTTGCGTGTAATGCAAGCCAAGCCAGTGTTGAGTTTAGTGAAATATTAATTTAGTGTTGCATATAACATAAAACAAATATATTTATTTTATACATTGAACAAAATATATACTTAGTGTTGTGTGAAATGAATTCTTTCAAAAGAACTTGAAATTTTGTGTAACACAAGCCATGTATAACGTTACGTATACTGCAAGATAATACAATGTTTTTCTTATAGCGCAAGCTAATATTTGTGTAGCGTAAAACACAAGACATCAAAGAAATTTAAAAGGGACTATCTCATAAAATCTCCAGGTGTTATAGATTTAAAACCCAATGTGCACTTTTTTTGGGTTATTACACCTAGGTACAACTGGGCTAGAGCCACATTCACTTGTAGTATCCAGAAAAATATTTAATTACTTGTAAACCACTCTATTTACACTTCACCAAAATTTTAGAAAGTTTTACTCTATTAATAATTATACATAGGGTTAATAATAAGGTTCTTATATTCCTAATTTCTGTAAATAACTAAACCATATTTTGATTCCAACTGTGACGACCCACCTTTTATTACATGATTTTAACCACAATTACTTGAAACATTATTACTTAAAAAACTTTCAAGAAACTTTTAGGATTATTATATTGAAAAGTATGCACATATTAAAATATATACATGGTATATAATAGAAAACACAAAAAATATTTCAACTCTCATGAAAGGATTCTTTATTATCCCTTCCTAAATTATCTCACCATATGGGATTTCCTAAGGACATTTATCAGATGATATTGGTGAGAATAAATCCTAGTAAGGGATAAAAAATGTGAGAGAACATCATAGAGGAAACATGAAGCATAATATTAGAAATTTACATTAGATGTTTGGGCATAACAAAATTACATGAACATAATAACATGAGGCATAACATGGAAATATGGCTATAAAAAAAACAGGAGACATTCATAAACATATCACCAAATCTCATAAATAAGGTTTCTTAAAACATATTAACAAGTATTTTGACTATGGAATCACAAAACAATGCCAAATAATTCTACCAAGTTATCATGAATATGTCATCTATAGAGATTACTTCTTTACCCAATGTATTAGAGTGATATCAGGGTACACGCTTCATATGTCTAATATTATGTGTGAAACATTGAACAAAAATTATATGTTCATATCATTTATAACCCATGAGTAGGGAATTTGGGTTTAATACCTGGATGTACCCAACATATAGTTAAATTATACATATGAATAAATACCCATGAATGAAAATATGGTTGGGTATTCATGACATGAAAATATAGTATGTAAAATTAAGGGTTTATTTTAGTTGTGTAACAAGTATACAAATAAGATCTTGGAACAATTTTAATTATAGGGGAAAAAATATCTCATTAATAATACATCATATATAAAATAATGGAAGTGATTATAAACACTTGAAAACATAATAAATTGGGAAGGAAAATACATAGGAAAAATAAGTATTTTAATTGAAAAAGTGGAGGAATATATCCCTTATATTGGGAGGATACTTCTTAAAGCTATAGAGAGACACCTTATACCCATAGAAATATCTTGGAGCGATTCTTGTGATGGATATTGAGGGATAATTCGTGCCCAAATTAATTTGTTTGGTGACTGAGGAGGTAATGGGTGGGTATTTATAAATGAGGAGGGGTGGTTTTAAGGGATAAAATAATGATTATTTTGTTATTAAGGCTAACAAATTTTGTATGGATTTAATTTCAAAGAACTTATTTGATAAAAAATGTTGAAAATTTTGGATAGGGATGATAAATACCTAAAAAACCATTTAAATTTTTTATTTTTAGTTGTCTTAAGACTTTACCTTTTAATTTTAACCATTTAAATTATTTTACCTATACTTTGGTAATATTTTTTAACCACGGTGATTTTTTTTGCCTCAAAATAAAGTTGATATGCGTATAACTCATAAAATAGTTTTTTCTGAAAAGAAAAAATATTAGTTGTCAAAATGAAAAAAATATTTTTCTAAATGTAATGAATTATGTATTATGTTATTATATAAATAAAAATTTATTAAATAATAAGTATTGTTAAATTTTAAAAAATTATTATATTATGATTATATCATAATATTTATGAAATTTCATAAAAATGGTATTTTCACTTTTTACCCAAAAAATAATTTTTTTAGAAAATTACCATAAATTCAGCCTAAGATAAATTTCATATGATAAATAAAAAAATGATATTTATTTTATCAATATAATCCTATTAATACTATAATTTTAACTTATAAAAAAAATATAATTGTTTGGAAGTTAATAGTTTTTATGATATAATAGGTTGTCTACCTGTTATAAAAATTACTTAGGTCTTCATAAGTTTATATTATAATAATATTATTTCATAAAATTAATTTAAAAATTATAAATTTATATTAAAAAATAATTTTAATATAATTTTAATATATTTATAATTTCCAAAAATATAATTTTTGTTTCTTCCTTCATAATCCTAATAGTTGCTTTATTGCATCTTCTTAACCAACAATATAATAACCAACCTTCTTGTTGATTAAAGTTCATAATTTCAATAATACTTATTGAATAAAAATAATATTGTAAAAAGGCTATATTTCTTAATAAATACACAATTATTTTCACTTCATCATTCACTAGTTACAAAGGTTCTTACACATCATTTCATAATGTTTATTGTTTTCCTAACACTTATTTTTCCTTTTATAGTCATTATAGTAGGAGCGATATTTATTGGGGAATTCAAGCCTATGGAGTTTCTTTTACTGAATGTACTTTTATTCTATGTGTATATCCCTTTAATATTCCTAGTTATATTAGTCTTTATAAATTGATTATGTGTAATGTTATTATGAAATGTAATATTCATTCTATGTTCTCATAATAAAAAGATCATTATAAAATAATAATTCTTCTATTAATAACATAAATAAATTTATGCATCATTAAAATAATATAGGTACCTCAAGAAATTATATTTACATTAAACCTTACAATAAACCTTACAATATAAACAAAAAATTAGATAATTCTCATATCTCTTAGTAGTTACCTATAACTAGTAAACTCCATTACTTTACCCAATGTATTGGAGAGCTATATTGGGATCACCCACCATCAGAGATATATTAGACTCACCCACCATTCATATAAAACTTAAAAGAAACATATGATGAATAAAACATATATATTTTTCACTATAATCTTAAAACCCATTTGAATTTCCATTAAATCCCATAAGCAATAAAAATTTCAGTTATCTCATAAAGATAAGAAAAAGTTTCTCTTTCCCTTTATTTTTTTAAAATGAAAAATTCACATAATATTGAGAGAAATATTTTATTTTAAAATTACCATTGAAACTTGTTTAGGAAACTTTATAATTAATAATGGTTATAAGTTTTTGAATAAGTGGTCAATCCATATACGAAAAAAACATTATTTTTCATTGGTAAAACAACATCAAAATGACCAATATAGTAAACATTTAAAGATTCATTTTTTAAAAGTTTAAAAATAAATTAAAAGTAGTTGAAAGTGAATTTAAAAAATCCTTGAAATATAAATAATTACTTTATAGAAATTTTTTATGAACATGGAGATGGAAGAAAAATATTTTAAAACATTTAAAATAGCGTCTCAAAGAAAAATCCCTTACCTTAAGTCCCATCTAGCATCCAAAATTCTATAACTCCTAAATAAAAAATTTATATTAGTTTTATACTTGATTATGAAACTTTTTAATATTTATTTAATTATTAATATTCCTTTTATTTTATTTAATACAATTTTTTATTTTTTTACTAAAATAGTTATGTTAACATTAGTCATTTTGAGGTTTTTTAGTTCATAATCCCAAAATAGCTTTAGTAGGATGACCATGGTCAAAGTATTCATTTTCAAATAATATAAATAATATTAATAATTAAATTATTATCATTTCTATACATTAAATACAATTTTAGAACCATATATAAAATATATACTTGAAAAATGAATTACATCACTTCAAAGAGGTAGTACTCAACACGTATGCACAAGCATCATTATCATTTTTCAATGGATGGAAAGGTAAGAAAATAGATAATATATTATCTTTAAAAGATTATAATTATTTCATGAATATCATGTATATTAATTAAATCTATCATAATGACCATCCTTTTGATGTGGCAACAAAGAACGAAACTATCGCCTTGTGGAGGTGTTAATCCACACATACACATGAGTGATGTTTTCATTTCTCATAGGATGGAAAAGGAGATAAAAGGGGTTGTAACATAATCATAATCATATTTAAGTATTTATAATATAACTAAATTATTATTTAAATAGTTTTAACTAATATTTTAAGAAGGTATAAGAAGAAATAAACTTAAAACAGGTCGGTTAGGACTTATACCTTCTCCTTAGATATATCCCTTTGGCTTACACCATAAGCCTTCTAGGATTGGTATTTTGGTAATAAAAGAACCTATTGAATGTGGGTAGGTATATTGGGGATATATTTGGTTATTTATTGGATGAACTATAGTGCTAAAAAAGGTGTGAGGTAGGGAGGATTGGAGGTTCCCTTTTATAAGTGAGTGGAGGGGCACCCTTGGAATTATTTCAAATATTAAATTAATATAAATTAATTTTCATGTTCAAGTGGTACCAAATTTAAGTATTTTTAATATATGATGATTATGGATTTAAATCCTCTAATACAATAAATTATTACAATTTTGGTGATGTTTCAACTTTTATCTCTTAGTTTTAACTGCTCATTAACCCTTTATACAATTAACAACGTCAATATTTTTTTACTCTATAGGAGTCAAGAAAGATACTATAATGGATAAGTGTCATATAAGAGAAAAATATTCAATTTTATATACCATGTCCCATTAAATTGGACAAATATAATATTTTTATGAATTTTAAATCATTAAATAATATATTATATTACATAATATACCCTGAAAGTCATTTAATAACTATTCACATAGTTTGAGTTTAATGAAATCATGATAGTAATGTAATTAAAATATAAACATTAAAAAAATAAACAATATTTTATATTTATCTAAAAATTTCATGAAACACAATAATTAATCCAAATTTAATTACTTTAAATGTTTTTAAAAATCATTTTTTTCTATTACTTGAATAGACACTCTGTCAGCATTGTACTAACAATTAAGTTAATTATTCCATCACTAAAATTTCAAAATAAATCACCATGATAAAAAAAATCATTAATATTTCAAATAAAAATTTATAATAGAACATAAAATATTTTTATCCCTATGTAAAAGTATTATATATATCAAAACAAAGAGAGTGACATTTTTTTATACTTTACTTAAAATCTTTTTTAGATAATTATCAAATTAATGTGGAAAAAAATTGCTAAAGTTTCAAAATTCGGATGTTTATGGTCAAAAATAAACTTATCAAATAAAATAAAGACAAGTATTATGGATATTTTTAGGCCTTATCTCATAGTTTTACCCCATTTTACCCATTTTATCCTTATCGAGGTGACAAATATTTACTAAAGTTACTATTCATAATGAAAAATGTAAAAGGGACCTATTTAAAAAATTTGAAACTCATGGTTCAAAAAATGGAATAAAATTTTAAATATTAAAATTTTAAAATTTTTAGAAATCAATTTTAAAATAAATTTTTAAAATGAAATGAAAATTAATTTTTAGAAAAATGCATTTTTATGCCCAAAAATAAACTTATACCAAAATCAAGTATAATGTTTATTATTATGTAATTAAATATATTATTTATAATTAAAGGATACTTATTTCTATTTAATATAAAATTCAAAACATACTGATAATTTTAAATTACTTTATTTAATGAAAAAAGATGATAGTTTTATAAAAATAAACATTTTTAACAATTCTCTCCAAAATAAATATTTTTTGAAAAATACCAAAAATTCATAATAAACATATCATGAAATGATGATTTAAAAAATTATTTTTATTTTTGAAAATAAATACTCTAAAATTAGTGGAAATTAATTATAACATATATTCATAAATTGGAATGAAAACCATTTTTGAAGAATAAAATGATTTTATTGTCATTCCTTGCCTAATAACCATAATTAAATGAATTTTAATTAATTAAATTTGATATATATAATTGAATTATTTCATTAGAATAATTTATCAATAATAATAAATCTAATTTATTAAGATAAAAAAAATTTCACACATAATAATAGTTTTATGAAAAACATACCTTTTACCTTCAAAAGATTTTATCTTTATTTCCAACCAATTGATAATCAATGTATTATTTATTATTCATTTTTTATTAAAAAAAACCCTACTTATATTTCATAATACATTTATTCATATCCATACCTTCTAAACTAATGGATATGTCACAATAGTTATAATAAAATAATAATATATCAAGGTTCATTTAAGATCAATGTTGCGTATACAAACACTATCAAAAATATTATTTTTAAAAAATTAATTCTAAAATATTTGGGTTTTAAATTCTACCCCCTTAAAAAAATTTAATCTTCACAATTTTATATCATGCCTGAAGAAAAGGTTTAAAACATATTTATAATCAATTCTAATAAGTGGAGTAAAATATAAAATCATAAAAGGAAAATATATTTTAATATTTAAAAATAGATTTGTTGAAAACCCATATTATAAAAAGGGATAATAAAGCATCATTTTGAAAAGAGGTTAATGGAAATATAATGGTCATCTAAAATAAAACATTTTGGTGTACCCAAATAAGTATATGTTTTGAGGAAAGTGTGAATATGAACATGGAGAAAAAAATTCCAATGAATAATAAAGAGTGATAGAGAACATGTTCATGAGAATGTTAATTACCACAAAACCATAAATCATTATAAGATATAAAAGACCATAAATTAATTATAAATGAAAGTAATAGGATATTTTTTTTATTTTAATATCTTTTTTTCTATATTCTAGGGATTCCTGTAATATAAATATAGAGAACAATAGAAATATAATTACTCGATTCCATTCCATTTCAAAAGCACATTTTCAATGCTTAGTTGTGCTTTGAGAAGTATTTTCACCTCTATATCTTATCTTACTACATGGTATGAATATTCAAGATGAATTTTTCAATCCTAATGCACTAAATTAACTTTAAAGGAATCACAAGATCCATAAAAATATGAAAAGTTATTTTCTCTATTTCTATACATTAAACAAAAAAAAATTATTAAAATAGTATTAGATAATATCCAATATTTATAAACCTTATCGTGAAGAAATACTAAATTAATCTCTAAATCCTAAAAAATAACACCCAAGGTTAAAAATTAAACATTCCATAAATAAATAAACTGAAAACCTTTCAAAATATTCCTAACCAAGTTTAAAACCCAAAAAGTAGAAATATTTTTTCAAATATTATTCTAAGATAAACTTACAGTTTATCTCAATATAACAATAATCACTCCTATAATCATAAATCAAAATAATATGTATTCCCCAATTATATAATCACCAATATATTCCAATATTTTTCATAAATACTCTGAATAACTATTAAGACACAGTAATATCATAGATAATTCAACATTTATTCCTAAAATAAACTATCATCCCAGCTAAAAATATTTAAATTTACCTTAATCATATAATGTCCCCAAAATATTGATCTTTTTCAAAAATAACCTTAATCACAGTCACCAAATCATTTTTCAATCCCATGGTTATCAATATGACAAGGCATATTTTCCAAAAATGTAATAAACCTTTTATCCCATAATTATTTAAACATTAAACATCATCTTAACCCTAAAGTTTCTCAATAACTTTTGTTTTATTTTATAAAAATATCAAATAATTCTTTCTCAAATAAAATTTTCATTAAAACATATAAAAAACCTAAGAGTTGTATTACCATAAATTTTCCCCAAAATACCCTTAATAATTTTGAACACCCATCATACAAAACCTCAAACATTATCTGTTCCTTTAAAATAATGGTCAACCTTATACTTATTAACCTATGTTGCTATCTAAAACTCCTAAAATATCCTCATATGAATCATCATAACCTCTAAATTTATCTAAACCTTTTCTCTGATACCAACTATAAAACCAATACCTTATTGAACCTATAAATACATGATTTATAATAGGGGTTACAATTTATAATATTATTATAATATTTTTAGTTTAGTGTTTTAGAGAATTAGGTAAAACATTACATCATAAAATAGATAAGTCCATAGAGTATCAATTTTTGCCACGACACAAGTTCATTATAAATGCATACTTTCTTTGTTTAAGGTAACTTCTATCTGTGGGACTATAACTTTATCAATGTTTTTAGTCAACCTTAAGCTTAGTGAAAAATAATTTGAAAACAAGGGATGAGTAAAGCAATTCTCACTAAGGGACATAAAATAAAAAAACCCATTAGTCCATTTGTAAATAGAAAAAATCCATAATAATGTTTTCCTTTTTCACATTGAAAATTTGAACTTAATTATCATTTTACTTTTTCATGAAAACAACTTAATTTTTTAATTATTTTCCATAAAACATTTCATATGAAATTATAAAATCAAGAACATAACCATAAGGTTTTCTTAGAAAAAATAAAAACTCATGAATAATCTTACATGAAAACAATCCTTTAAATTTTATTTTAAAAAATAATTCATAAACTTTATTTAAATACATAACCTCATATTATTAAATTTTAAAATAAAAAATATTTCCTTTATAAACCATTGCAAGCATATCATGTCGGTACCTTGGGACATTATCCTTACATTCACCCTTATAAGAAACCTTACAATGGAATCACCTAACTAGATAATTCATATATCTCTTAAAAGTAACCTATAACTAGTAAAATCCATATCTTTTATAACATCCCAATATTTTATGATATATTAATATTTTAATAAATTTAATTTATTTGATATATTGCTTTACACGCAACACCAAGTTTAAAAAAACTGTGATATACTATTGAAATATTATTATGTGAATGTTTTCAAAAATCCATTGAATTAGAGGGTATGAATAGGGTTAAAAACATTATAAATAATATTTATATATTTTTATTTAATAAAATTGTATTTATTAATTCTTAGTAAATAGGTACTTAATTTTCAGTAAAGTCATTTTATGCTTCAAAAATAAGTCTTTTTAAAAAATGTTTTTATTACATTTTGTCCATGGATATTAAAAAAAAATTATTAAACCTTTATAGATTTAATATTATGAAAAATATATCATTTTTTTAATCATAATATCAAAATTATCTTAGGGTGAAATTTGGGAATTTTTTTAAAAAAGTTGATTTTTGGGTGAATGGTGTAAATACTGATTTTTAAAGTAAACTATATTTTATTTTTTAGTATTTTCAAAGGTCCATTTTTATTTGGATTATTTTTAAAATTTAATTAGTTTATTCTTGATAAAAATAATTCAATTTATACCTTTTTTATCAATATTATAATAGATATTGGTATAAAATTTCTTTTAGACTTGAATGACATTTTTTAAGAAAACATTTTTCTTTTTTTTTGGGTTAATTTTAAAATTAATTTCTTCCAATTATTGAAATTTAATCTTGTGAAATAGATTTAATATTTTTAATTATATTAATTAATATTATTTAATAAATTCAACTTAATTTTTGGTCAAAATGAATAGTAAAAATAGTAGAAAATTTTCACCACTGTAAAAGGATAAATAAACTTAATTAAGGTTAGAAATAATATGAAATAGATTTATAATAAAACTAAAACTTTAATTTACCATATTTTATGAGTTTATATCATCTATAATCATTTTAGTTTATAATTTATGGCCATTTGGATCAATTTTATTTGACAATAACCTATATAATATTTTAAGTAATGAAAAATTCAAAATGCTACACTCTTGCTTTTAAAATTTTCTTATATGTTCATGTAGGGATAAAAATAAGTTTTCCAAGTGTATTTAATGCATTTTTGAATAATAAAATTATTTTTCATAATGTTAATTTATTTATAATTTTTAGTGATTATATAATTACCTTAGACGCTTATACAACTATGACATAATGCTTGTGCAAGTAGTGGAAAAAAATTAAAGTAAATAATTTTAAAAACAATAAAAGTAATGATTTTTTGATAAGTTATGGTTAAAAATAAATTTTATAGTTAAAAATAATGCATTAATTATGGTTAAATTTTTTATATTATATTATATTACATTATTAATATTTTTTAAGTTAAATTATGTGTACAGTTCTTAAAATGACTTTAATAGTATTTTATGTTAAATAATATTTTATTAAATTATTTAAAATACATAAAAAATATTTAAATAGAATAACTAGGATGATAAATGGTAAAAAATATCATCACTTGTAAATTTATGATCAAATTGTTTCCTTATAATTAAAACTATAACCCTTTAATATTGATAAAGTTGCTACAGCTATTAAGGTTATAATTGGTTACCAAAAGGGTAAAACCAAAATATAGGGTTTAAAATAACAATTAAACCTATAAAAAATTTATTTCTATAAGTTATATCAACCATATCATATATTATATTCTTAATTTTGGCCACATGGTTCCACTTGAAAATGAAAATGGATTTATTATATTTTAATATTTTTATTAATTCCATGTGTGTCCTTTCTTACAATTATAAAAGGACACCCTCACCTCAATTATTTACTCCACCTTGAGCCACCTATATTATAAAAAAAACTACCCAATTATTTTTTAAACATCCTTATGCATAAACTAATGGTTCATTTATTCTTAAAATACCATTCCAAGGGTCCTTAATAAAGGATTTAGAGGAGGTTTACTGAAGAAGAGGTAATCGTTTTTATGACATTCAATTTTATTTCTTATTTTAATTACTCTAAATATATTTTTAACATAATATAATAATGAATATTGTATCATAATTATACTGATATATTATTATGATTAGTGGAAAACCATTTTACACCTCTTTTCCATCTTACATAGGGTGAAAACATCACTCGTGTGTACGTACGACTTACCGTCTCCACACAACAGTATAATTCATTTTTCATCAGCATTTTACTTTGATGGTCATAAGTATGGAACTAATCAATATTTATGATATTTATGAAATAATTATGATTCTGAAAATATAATATATTATTTACCTTTTTACCCTTACACTTGTTAAAAAAATGATTACATCGCTCATGTGTATGTGTGTACTACCACCTCCATGAAGCTATGTAATTCATTTTTCATGTATATATTTCATGGATGATTCTAAATATTTATATAATTAATATATATGATACTTATAACACGGTTGAAATTGTATAGATGACGCAACCATAGAAAATATGCAAGGACTAAAACTACTGATGTAACACCATCAAAATTCTAAAAGAGTAACTTTTATTTGATTACATGTATGACATGAAACACTGAGTTAGCTTTCATCACATTCAAAAACGAGTATCTTAAATAGATTTCATTACATACTAGATCAAGTTTTACTAAACAATAATATATTATTAAAATATTATTATTTAATATAATAATATATAACCTTGCTATTAAACTAGAACTTATGAATAGTATTAAATAACTTATAAAAATATATGGTTTACAAAAATATAATATAAATTCACTGGTTACCAATTAAGTAGAAATTAAAATATAAACTAATTGAATATAAATTTTTTTTATTTCTATGCACCTAAAAGAGTTTTTTCTTAATAAATTAAATTAAATACAATTAGTTAATGATATTAATGAAATATATATTTTATATATTCAATAAAATATTTTTTATATTCATACAATAGATTTTATAAGCAAAATATAAGAACAAACCCAATTTTAAACATAATAACCTATATTTTTCTAAAGGTTGTTTTACCACCTTTTAACGGCGAGCCTATTTTAAATCCAAATATTGAGTATTTTATAAATTCTATTTGAAAAAAATAAACTTCTTATTTTAAACCAGAATATAAAAACTTACTTTGGTTTAATTTTAGGTATTTGTCTGATAAGTTTCATGTTTTGTAGAGTAGTAATAAAATATTGTATTTTCATTGAAAATATTTTTTTTGTCTAAATAATTTATAGTATTAAATTATATTTTTGTAACGCCCCGACCCTAGTTACCCAGAGTCGGTGCATTATTACATAACATTGGCATGATCACAAGAAAGATCAAATCTCGAAAGACCGATTGGTTTAGTAGCCTTGGAAACACTAGATATATTCATAAGTTTTACATTACATCCTAAAATGAAAAACTACTACAACAACATAATGTCTCCACAGTCCACACTATTATCCCCTCATAATATCCCTGCAGGTCATTCATAACTTACTTCTTCACATCCTGGGGAAAATAAAACATAGAAAAGGGGTGAGCTCAAATGCCCAGTAAGGATAACAATATAGAGGAACATTCAAAATAAGCATAAACATTTAAGGCAATGCATTACTAAAACAAAATCCTTTTAAACTTGAACCTCAACATAGTATGGCAAAAGTAAAATGAAATAATGCCATTTACTTATTCACATTGATATTCTACTAATCGAATAATCACATGCAAAATCAATAACCACTTTCATAATCATGGAATGCATAATGATAAACTTTAATTTCTTTTCAAGGCCTCATCCCAAGACCTTGGGGCTAACTGTAACCGGAACCCAACCCGGAGTGCCTCTAATAACCGGACACCAACCCGAAGTGCCTCTAATAACCGGACACCAACCCGGAGTGCCTCTAATAACCGGAGACCAAACTGGAGGGCTTACTTTTACCAGTCCCTAACCTGGAGGGCTTACTTTTACCAGTCCCCAACCTGGAGGGCTTACTTTAACCAGTCCCCAACCTGGAACATACTTGTCCAACACATTCATATGAAGTAAAGGTTGAAATATAACATAAACATTTTTATTGGAACTAACATACGAAATGTCAATACTTTACTCATAAACCATGAATGCTATAAAAATAACACATCCATAGTCAAACATAACTCATTCGATATAATATGGAAGATTGTATTGTATCACATTAACCTCAATCAAGAATAATGAAGGATGTTGACATAGATGAAAATAATCATCAAAACAATTTGAGAGAAATATCCCCCTTTTCTTGAAATCATTCAAAAGTCACAATATTTGTCAAGAATCCATTTAAAATAGATTTTTGAATCAAAGTGTCCCATACCACTTTGAAACTTTTAAAAGGAGTTTTGATTTTAAAACTTTAATGTCGATATAAATAAATACTTAAAACCATTTTTAAAACATGGACATTAATGAGAAAGATTTAGATGAATAAGTCTTTAAAACATTTAAAAATGGTATTTTAGTTAGAGATTCTAACCAAAAGAGAGACACTTGAATAAAATTAATTGAGGTAATCAAAACTTTGTAATATCATGAGAATAAAGGGAATTCATGATATACTATGTCAAAGTACATTATATACACCACATAAAAGTGATTTGGTGTATATCAACAAAGAAGTCTCAATGGAATGTAAGTTGAGATGAAATCTCTCATAAAGTCCATATCCTTAGGTTAAGGATAAATCAACAACATAATTATGTGTGAAAAATATAAATACACTAAATATGATTGGATATTCAGTGTAAAACAATCAAAGGATATTCACACATATTCTTGTAAAAACAACACCAACGAATTGGATGTTTAACTCAACAAATGGTGAAAGAGTTAAAATTACTCTTATCAAATTCATATCAATGACTTGAGAATTTTCAATGGAGTGTTTATGTGTATCAAAAGTATATCCACAGGAAGGGGAGTGGAAATTATGACATAATCTAATGAATAGTGATTCCACACATAATCTTGTGGTAGTATAACCAATGAAATATGCGTAAAGCCAAAAGAGTGGAAATTGAAATCTCAAATTCTCTTATTGATTAGGTAACTTACGAAACAAAAACTCATGAAAGAAAGATCATACCATGATGATGTAAATACCCATAAAATAAAGTATATTACACAATTAATACAATCATGGGCAGTACACATACACCACATGCAATAATTAAGTGGTGAACAATAGAATTCTCACGAAATTAAGAGTGAGTTAAGAAACCCCTTACCACGTTAATCAACTGAGTCGTATGGCCAAAAGTTAATAACCACCAAATTATTTACATAATAACATGAATATAAATAGAATCATGATAATATATATCAAATGGCCGTACACAATACACCACTTTCAATAATTTAGTGGCGAACAATGGAAATCTCACGGAATTGAAAGTGAGATAAGAAAATCCCTTAACTTGTACTTTTACTTGGTTGGGGTAGGTTAACCTCATGTATAATGGTGAAATAATTGTTATTAAATTATACAATAATCATATACATTAATATGATATCATATATGATCTTTTAATATTGATTTGATAATAATATCTTAGTATTATCGTTGTTTCGGGTGTTAACTTACTTGTTTTCTTTTATATGTTTTGTTACATAAGACATGTTCGTAATGGATAGGTTGTATATTACTCATATCCATAATGATATCAAGTCCTTAAACATCATTTTTAAATCATCAAATGATAATTATACTTTAATGGATACGATGGAGAATGAATCTCATCGCGTTCGTGGAGACGGTAGTCCGTACGTACGCACGAGCGACAATATCATTCTTTTGATATTAAAATAATATATAAATGGTTCTTATATCATATATAAAGAATCATTAACATGTTTTATTTATTATTTACATGAGTTACATATCATTATTATACCCATCCAAATAATAATATATTGAATAACAATTACACCACGACGTGGAGACGGTAAGCCATACGTACGCACGTATGGTGACATGTTATTCAAAGGGTGGATAGAATACTGAATATGGTTGTACCATATTTATAATAACATCACAGTATATATATGATACTGTATTTATTATTTTAGAATGGTAACAACAAATTAAGAAGAAGTGGAAGAAGAAGGAACTTGGAAAAAGGGTGGTGAAATCATTACCTCTTCTTCGGGTTCTTCCTTTTGATTTGATCAAAAGGGCTCCTTAGGTTGGCTTTCTGATAAAACTAAGGCCTCTATGTTGTAGTGAGGGAAGTTGGGAGAGTATTTGGGCAGAGTTTGGATGAACCAAAAGGCTTGGAAGGTGTGAAGAAATGATAAGGAGGAGTGCCCTTTTATAAGAGGGGTGAGGGGTACCTTTGGAAAAGCTAGAAATATTAATTTATAATAAATTCATAATCGGTTTAAAATGGCTCCAAAGTTGACTATTCAAAGGTTAAGGTGGGGATGGGTCAAAAACAACTCAACCAATAGAATTTAGACAGGTTGGGGTACTTATATCAACCTTATCTTTAAGTATTAACTCTAAGTTAATTAGTTTCACTTTTACAATGTCTCTTTGTATTTTTATATAATATGGTTAATAAACTTACTATATACATCCAAGAGACCCCCAAATGGTCCATTAATGATGAAACTATAATTATATAAGTCTCTTGGCCGAACCTTAAATTTTTAGGAATTTAATATCAATTAATAATGTAATATTTGTTTTAAGAACTCTTTTATGTCAATTTTGACACTATTCAATAGTTGATTTTTGTGAAACTCATAACAGATTGATTACTTCGAAAAAAGTCAATTAAATCAATACTAATATATCATATTATCCTATAAAATTAGTTTAATTCATTAAAAGTTTCATATTATATTTATTTGGGTATTTATAATATCAATTATTTTAATTTTTCACTACTATAGTAATTACTGCATCATCATTGTGTCATAAATAAAATAAATTATTTAATGTCTAAAAATTATAAATAAAATATCATTATGTAGACAATCTTTTTAGCTTTCTAATTAATATTTATAATCTAAAATCCAACATATATAACCCTATGTAACAATGGTTTTGCTAAAATATATATTCTTGTGTCATTTTTGTATTCATTTTAACTTAATTAAAATAAAGTGTCATTATCACTTACAAGTGGATCCATGGGGTCCCAAAATCGACCCAAAGATGCCCATGGTCGACCATGTATCAAAAAATAGGGTTAATACACGTTTTAGGGTAATTTATTATTATTATAATATTATTGTTTAACCCTTATTTACCGGATTTACCCTTAACCATGGTAAATAAAATATTTACCGCAGTAATTATTCAAAATGTCTAAAAATAAAAGTTACCTATTTACACAATTTGAACATCCTGATTCCAAATATGGAATCCATTTTCCTAAATTCAAAACACATAAGTGGCAGAAATTAATTTAAAATTAATTCCCACTGTCAAAACAAAAAGCGTGTTTTTAAGAGATAATAACTATCAAAAGATTGACACTTGTTTATGTTCGGTTTAATTGTAAAATTATGTCCAATGACCAACATTATATTAAATGGTAAAAATATATTCTAAATATACTTTAAAACCACTCAAATTCATAATTTATCACTATTAATTATTTTGATTAAAAAAGTTGTTTTTAATTAAAATTTAGTAATTTTCACTATTCATCAAAATATGAAAGTTATCCGAAAAGTACCAAAATTTCACCTTAGGCTAAATTCGATATTCTGAATCCAGAAATGAAGTCCATTTTAAAATATAAAATATATATAATTTTGAAAAGTAGGTATTACTATTCATAACGGCTAGTTTGATTGGTTGTGGTGTGTGTTAAAACTCAAGGTTGCGTACAACACACGCTACTGTATTATTCAAAGAAAGCGTACCATGGAAGCTTGGGATGTTTCATTTTAAATTTTTTTGATGTCCCCATTTAGCCAAAAAGTTTAAAATATTGTATTTAAAAAGGGTTCACTATTAAAAGTTGATAAAAGTGCAATACTGAAAATGAATTTGTTCTTGCATTATATCTAAGAAACTCATAATATGGATTCTAAAATTATAAGGATTATATAATGTTTAATATTTAGTTAATACTATTCATAACCTCTTTTGAACGGCTTGTTTGGTAAGTCATGGTGTGCTTGAACTCGGTGTTGCGTGTAGTGCAAGTTATTGTATTATTTTAAAGAAATAACACACTATGAAATCTTGGGGTGTTACATTCTCCCCTCCTTCAATAAATTGCGTCCTCACAATTTGGAATTGTTATTTGAAAATAAAAGGTTGAAAATAAAAAATATCTTTGTGGGAAAACCCACATCGGAAATTGGGTTACTAAAATTTAGTCTTAATATAAGGAAATGAGAAATGAAAGGGTCACCACCAAATTATGATCTCGATTAGGAGAACATTGGTGGCAATTAGAGACATATAATTGGAGGAAAAACGTAAATATTTATAGGTAGTGATTGAGGTCATCAATCACAAACAAGTATAAAATTGAGGTCCTTAAACTCATCAATCTATGATGATTTGAAATACCATCGGTTCAACAAAACATAGGGTATTAGGATAACACATTTTTGACGTTTCAAAATATCTTAGTTGAAATCACACATCGAAAAATGAATTAATGAGGCCTCTATTTAAAATAAAGAGTGGAAAGTATGAAGATTACCGAAAATAACACATACTAGGGTTCCATGTAGGAAAATATGGATATGGAACAGAAATCTAACCATCAATTATCTGATGGAGAGTGGTAGAGAACAAGGCTATGAAAAGGACAACAATCCCAAAGCCATAAATTAGTGATGATTTAAGGTACCATCTAGGAAAACATTTTTGTTCTAAGTTCCTTTTATTAATGTTGAGGAATTTATTTATGAGATTGGCTAAGATCATAAGGAGATATACTTACTTTATAATTAGAGTTTTGTCCATTAATAAATTTCTACCACAAACTCATCTTTCACTCGTAAAAAAAATTCTATTTATGCTATTCGTACAGGGTTCCAAAATAAACAAATTTATATTTTCATCTACCATATCTTTTAAAAAAAACTACATTATTTAATCCAGGACATCTCTTGGGCTAGTGGTAGGTGATACACCCTTGTCGCCCTTCGGTTGCGGGTTCAAGTCTCACGGCCTTGCCGGACGCGACGGGTTGCCGCCCGACCTCCGGGTTGTCCTTTTATGGCAATCCAAAATTAATCTCAAACTAGAATTTATCCAAAATACTTCTGACCAAACTCACAGTCCAACATTTATATGGAAGTTAAACATAATGTAGATCCTTTTACCACGTAATAGCATATTAATACCTTCATCATGTATTCTTTTAAAACACTGAAACATCCTAAATTACCATAATCTATATTGATTACATTCATGCTCCCTTATTCCATATAGAGTGCTGGATATACTTCATCAATCCAAAAATGTTTTAAACCCCAAAAATGATGGAATATACAAATCATTAATTAGTTTCAAGGTAGTCAAGAATATCTAATATAATTTATCCAAATCAATCATGTATTATTCTAAAATCACTACCTCGGTATCAGAACCATATTATGGTTTATCATTCTCTCAACCATATATTTTCCAAAAATTTAACCTGCTATTGAGTCACTTTTCTTTGTTCCACACAATCTCAAGTCCTTAATGAAATAGTACTGCAGTACAATCCTTATATGCTCCATAATTATTATAACAAGTACTTTGTTGATACAACACTCAATTGACATAATCAACATAAGACCTCTAATCATTCCTCTTCATCTGTGGTAGTATCATAACTTGATTATTATCCAATAGCATCATTTGCGGCATAGTCTGATGACTGGGACATAGGTTCGTGTAGTGTCCAAACTCCTTGCAAATGAAGCATTGTACATTTGAAACCATTTTCTTACCCTTGCAGTCACGTACTTTGTGCCCTTTTCCTCCACACTTATAACAAACTCCCATTCCTTTCAGGAAAGTTCCAGGGTGTTTCTTTCCACAGTTACCACATATGGGAAAATTCTTCTTTTCCCTCTTACCTTTATCCATCTTTCTCTCTTCCATCCTTTTCTTCTCTTGCTTCCCTTCAAAGCCATAGGACTCAGTAAACTCTTTACATATCTTATCAACACATGATATTATTTATTCATATGATGATAATACATGCGAGACTATTTCTCTTGTAAATTCTAGCTTAAGAACATAAAATATATGATCCTTCTTTCTCTTTAGAACATGTGCATTGCTAGAGTTCTCATTCCTTCTACTGGGCGCCATTTCTAAACAATGGCATACATTAGATTAGTTTATGAATAAAAATACCTAATACCAAACTAGTAAAACACATAACATAAATTAAATAGTTTATGGATATAATCCATAATCATAAAAATGTCTCCTTTGAGGAAGTATATACTCATAAACCCTTAATAATGATTTGTAAAGAAAATGAGAGTTATCCTAAGCATATCCCCCGGGAGTGTCGTAACCAAGAGTGCAGCAAGGCCCGTTGTCGTGCACCAGTTCCCGTTCGAGTCTAGCTCAAAGCGGTGTTTTCGGGTTTTACCCCTAGGTACATCTGTGCCAGAGCCGCCTCTACCTGCTCGTATCCAGACAAGGATGTATTGCTCAGAAAACTCACAAAATCCCTACAATACCAATATTCTAGGAAGTTCTTCTATACTAATCCTCAAAGTTCATCTTAGGTCTATGTGCTCTAATCAGAGTTTATCTAAATCTAGTTTCCAAGGTTTGTACTAAACTTCCTCTGATACCAACTGTAACGCCCCGACCCTAGTTACCCAGAGTCGGTGCATTATTACATAACATTGGCATGATCACAAGAAAGATCAAATCTCGAAAGACCGATTGGTTTAGTAGCCTTGGAAACACTAGATATATTCATAAGTTTTACATTACATCATAAAATGAAAAACTACTACAACAACATAATGTATCCACAGTCCACACTATTATCCCCTCATAATATCCCTGCAGGTCATTCATAACTTACTTCTTCACATCCTGGGGAAAATAAAACATAGAAAAGGGGTGAGCTCAAATGCCCAGTAAGGATAACAATATAGCGGAACATTCAAAATAAGCATAAACATTTAAGGCAATTCATTACTAAAACAAAAGCCTTTTAAACTTGAACCTCAACATAGTATGGCAAAAGTAAAATGAAATAATTCCATTTACTTATTCACATGGATATTCTACTAATCGAATAATCACATGCAAAATCAATAACCACTTTCATAATCATGGAATGCATAATGCTAAACTTTAATTTCTTTTCAAGGCCTCGTCCCAAGACCTTGGGGCTAACTGTAACCGGAACCCAACCCGGAGTGCCTCTAACAACCGGACACCAACCTGGAGTTCCTCTAATAACCGGACACCAACCCGGAGTGCCTCTAATAACCGGAGACCAAACCGGAGGGCTTACTTTTACCAGTCCCTAACCTGGAGGGATTACTTTTACCAGTCCCCAACCTGGAGGGCTTACTTTAACCAGTCCCCAACCTGGAACATACTTGTCCAACACATTCATATTAAGTAAAGGTTGAAATATAACATAAACATTCTTATTGGAACTAACATACGAAATGTCAATACTTTACTCATAAACCATGAATGCTATAAAAATAACACATCCACAGTCAAACATAACTCATTCGATATAATATGGAAGATTGTATTGTATCACATTAACCTCAATCAAGAATAATGAAGGATGTTTACATAGATGAAAATAATCATCAAAACAATTTGAGAGAAATATCCCCCTTTTCTTGAAATCATTCAAAAGTCACAATATTTGTCAAGAATCCATTTAAAATAGATTTTTGAATCAAAGTGTCCCATACCACTTTGAAACTTTTAAAAGGAGTTTTGATTTTAAAACTTTAATGTCCATATAAATAAATCATTAAAACCATTTTTAAAACATGGACATTAATGAGAAAGATTTAGATGAATAAGTCTTTAAAACATTTAAAAATGGTATTTTAGTTAGAGATTCTAACCAAAAGAGAGACACTTGAATAAAATTAATTGAGGTAATCAAAACTTTGTAATATCATGAGAATAAATGGAATTCATGATATACTATGTCAAAGTACATTATATACACCACATAAAAGTGATTTGGTTTATATCAACAAAGAAGTCTCAATGGAATGTAAGTTGAGATGAAATCTCTCATAAAGGCCATATCCTTAGGTTAAGGATAAATCAACAACATAATTATGTGTGAAAAATATAAATACACTAAATATGATTGGATATTCAGTGTAAAACAATCAAAGGATATTCACACATATTCTTGTAAAAACAACACCAACGAATTGGATGTTTAACTCAACAAATGGTGAAAGAGTTAAAATTACTTTTATCAAATTCATATCAATGACTTGAGAATTTTCAATGGAGTGATTATGTGTATCAAAAGTATATCCACAGGAAGGGGAGTGGAAATTATGACATAATCAAATGAATAGTGATTCCACACATAATCTTGGGGTAGTATAATCAATGAAATATGCGTAAAGCCAAAAGAGTGGAAATTGAAATCTCAAATTCCCTTATTGATTAGGTAACTTACGAAACAAAAACTCATGAAAGAAAGATCATACCATGATGATGTAAATACCCATAAAATAAAGTATATTACACAATGAATACAATCATGGGCAGTACACATACACCAAATGCAATAATTAAGTGGTGAACAATGGAATTCTCACGAAATTAAGAGTGAGTTAAGAAACCCCTTACCACGTTAATCAACTGAGTCGTATGGCCAAAAGTTAATAACCACCAAATTATTTACATAATAACATGAATATAAAGAGAATCATGATAATATATATCAAATGGCCGTACACAATACACCACTTTCAATAATTTAGTGGCGAACAATGGAAATCTCACAGAATTGAAAGTGAGATAAGAAAATCCCTTACCTTGTACTTTTACTTGGTTGGGGTAGGTTAACCTCCTGTATAATGGTGAAATAATTGTTATTAAATTATACAATAATCATATACATTAATATGATATCATATATGATCTTTTAATATTGATTTGATAATAATATCTTAGTATTATCGTTGTTTCGGGTGTTAACTTACTTGTTTTCTTTTATATGTTTTGTTACGTAAGCCATGTTCGTAATGGATAGGTTGTATATTATTCATATCCAGAATGATATCAAGTCCTTAAACATCATTTTTAAATCATCAAATGATAATTATACTTTAATGGATACGATGGAGAATGAATCTCATCGCGTTGGTGGAGACGGTAGTCCGTACGTACGCACGAGCGACAATATCATTCTTTTGATATTAAAATAATATATAAATGGTTGTTATATCATATATAAAGAATCATTAACATGTTTTATTTATTATTTACATGAGTTACATATCATTATTATACCCATCCAAATAATAATATATTGAATAACAATTACACCACGACGTGGAGACGGTAAGCCGTACGTACGCACGTATGGTGACATGTTATTCAAAGGGTGGATAGAATACTGAATATGGTTGTACCATATTTATAATAACATCACAGTATATATATGATACTGTATTTATTATTTTAGAATGGTAACAACAAAGTAAGAAGAAGTGGAAGAAGAAGGAACTTGGAAAAAGGGTGGTGAAATCATTACCTCTTCTTCAGGTTCTTCCTTTTGATTTGATCAAAAGGGATCCTTAGGTTGGCTTTCTGATCAAACTAAGGCCTCTAGGTTGTAGTGAGGGAATTTGGGAGAGTATTTGGGCAGAGTTTGGCCGAACCAAAAGGCTTGGAAGGTGTGAATAAATGATAAGGAGGAGTGCCCTTTTATAAGAGGGGTGAGGGGCACCTTTGGAAAAGCTAGAAATATTAATTTATAATAAATTCATAATCAGTTTCCAATGGATCCAAAGTTGACTATTAAAAGGTTAAGGTGGGGATGGGTCAAAAACAACTCAACCGATATAATTTAGACAGGTTGGGGTACTTATATTAACTTTATCTTTAAGTATTAACTCTAAGTAAATTAGTTTCACTTTTACAATGTCTCTTTGTATTTTTATATAATATGGTTAATAAACTTACTATATACATCCAAGCGACCCCCAACTGGTCCATTAATGATGAACCTATCATTATATAAGTCTCTTGGCAAACCTTAGATTTTTAGGAATTTAATATCAATTAATAATATAATATTTGTTTTAAGAACTCTTTTATGTCAATTTTGACACTATTCAATAGTTGATTTTTGTGGAACTCATAACAGATTGATTACTTCGAACAAAGTCAATTAAATCAATCCTAATATATCATATTATCCTAGAAAATTATTTTAATTCATTAAAAGTTTCATATTATATTTATTTGGGTATTTATAATATCAATTATTTTAATTTTTCACTATTATAGTAATTACTGCATCATCATTGTGTCACAAATAAAATAAATTATTTAATGTCTAAAAATTATAAATAAAATATAATTATGTATAAAATCTTTTTATCTTTCTAATTAATATTTATAATCTAAAATCCAACATATATAACCCTATGTAACAATTGTTTTTCTAAAAGATATATGCTTGTGTCATTTTTGTATTCATTTTAACTTAATTAAAATAAAGTGTCATTATCACATACAAGTGGATCCATGGGGTCCCAAAATCGACCCAAAGATGCCCATGGTCGACCATGTATCAACCAATAGGGTTAATACACGTTTTAGGGTAATTTATTATAATTATAATATTATTGTTTAACCCTTATTTACCGGATTTACCCTTAACCATGGTAAATAAAATATTTACCGCAGTAATTATTCAAAATGTCTAAAAATAAAAGTTACCTATTTAAAAAATTTGAACATCCTGATTCCAAATATGGAATCCATTTTCCTAAATTCAAAACACAGAAGTGGCAGAAATTAATTTAAAATTAATTCCCGCTGTCAAAACAAAAAGCGTGTTTTTAAGAGATAATAACTATCAAAAGATTGACACTTGTTTATGTTCGGTTTAATTGTAAAATTATGTCCAATGACCAAAATTATATTAAATGGTAAAAATATATTCTAAATATACTTTAAAACCACTCAAATTCATAATTTATCACTATTAATTATTTTGATTAAAAAAGTTGTTTTTAATTAAAATTTAGTAATTTTCACTATTCATCAAAATATGAAAGTTATCCGAAAAGTACCAAAATTTCACCTTAGGCTAAATTCGATATTCTGAATCCAGAAATGAAGTCCATTTTAAAATATAAAATATATATAATTTTGAAAAGTAGGTATTACTATTCATAACGGCTAGTTTGATTGGTTGTGGTGTGTGTTAAAACTCAAGGTTGCGTACAACACACGCTACTGTATTATTCAAAGAAAGCGTACCGTGGAAGCTTGGGATGTTTCATTTTAAATTTTTTTGATGTCCCCATTTAGTCAAAAAGTTTAAAATATTGTATTTAAAAAGGGTTCACTATTAAAAGTTGATAAAAGTGCAATACTGAAAATGAATTTGTTCTTGCATTATATCTAAGAAACTCATAATATGGATTCTAAAATTATAAGGATTATATAAAGTTTAAAATTTAGTTAATACTATTCATAACCTCTTTTGAACGACTTGTTTGGTTAGTCATGGTGTGCTTGAACTCGGTGTTGCGTGTAGTGCAAGTTATTGTATTATTTTAAAGAAATAACACACTATGAAATCTTGGGGTGTTACAATTTTTGATTGGATTTAAATTATAATTAGGTATTTTTAATTTTATTTAATCCAATGTTGGTCATTATAATAAATTTAACATTGAATTTTGGTTTAAAAACATTTCAATCTTTTGAACGTTTTCACTTTAAAAACTCATTTTCTCGTTCCATCAACATGATTAATTTTAAATTAGTTACTACAACTTATTTATTTTTAATTTTTAAAAATTTATTCTATATTTATAAATATTGGTTCCAAATTATGTAAATAGGTTTCTTTTATTTTTTGGTATTATGAATAGTAACCTTAGTAATATTTAGTAACATAGTTAAAGGTAAATCGTGTAATTAATGGTACAAATAATATTATAAATATTATAAAATTACCCTAAAACTTTTTCAAATTTTATTATATGAGTGGGTTTCGTCCAAAATAATCCTTTATCTTAAATTATAACCTTTGGAATCCACTTGTATGAGATTATGAAATTTATTATATTTTATTTAAAGAAAAGTTAATGATGTCATGCTCATATCTTTAATAACCACATTATTTTTAATATACGGTTATACAGATGATAAATTATACTATAAATAGTCAATTGAAATATAATTTTTTTATATTCATTATGATAATTTATTTTTAAATTTTTAAAATTAAATAATTACATTTAAGCTTTACGCAATGATGAGGCAGTAATTATTTAATTAATAGAAATATCAAATAAATGATATTAGAAATATGAAAATAAATATAATTTTAGAAAATTCATATCACCCAAAACTTTTATAGATAACTTTGACATGTTAGTGATATGTTATAAGTGTTGGTTCTAAGATATATTGCTTTTAAGATATTTTTAGAAAGTCAAGTAATGAAATTGTCAAAATTATCATTAATGATATTTTAAAATAAATAATATTATATTAAATTATAAAAAATTAATAAAAATCTAAAATTAATAAAAATTATTATAATAGAGTTTAAAATTTTATCCATGACACATTTAAGGTTTTTTTTCAATTTTATAGAAACTATATTAACCATTAAAGAGTAAAAACACATGTTGTCATGGTAAGAGATAAAGAGTTTAAATAAGGTTTAAAACCAAAATATAATGGTAATAATAAGGCATAAACTTTTATAAATAGTATTTTATTAGAGTATTTCAACCCATATCATCTTATATTCTAAATTAATAATTTTTGATCCATTTTTAATTGATAATTAATTTATAGTAATTTAATATATTGAGAGTTTCTTAAAGTTCCCCCCACCTCAATTGTAAAAGGGAACCTCCTCTCTCACTTATTCAAACAACTTTTATCATTATAGATAGACCAAAACCTACCCATTTATCCTCTAAAAATAATTATCCATGTTTTGGATGTTTTTTATTCTAAAAATACCAAATCTAAATCCCTTAATAAGAAATTTAATGGAAGTCTATCAAAGGAGAGGTAATTGTTTTACGAACTCATTCAAATTAATTTATTCTTATACTTACTCTTCATGAGTTATTTACATGATAAAGTAATAAATACAATATCATCTATATTCTAAGATGTTATTATGATTATGTTACAACCATATTCTATGATTTTTCAATCATATGAAAAATAAAAGCACCGTGTGTGCGTACGTACGACTTACCGTTTCCACGTCGTGGCATATTTTTTCATCACCACTTTACATAGATGGGTATAATGATAGAAAAAATGGATATATATATATATATAGTAATTATGAAATTATATCTATTATTTATAATTAATATACCATCCAATTTCTTTCCCTTTCACCATTAAGGGAATGATACCGTCGCTCGTGCGTGTGTACGGCCTACCATCTCCACGACGCAATGTGATTAATTTTCCATGTTAAACATTAAAGAGTGATTTAAAAATGTATATAATGATTAAATATAATATATATGAAATTAATATGATTATTGGTATGAAATAAATATATCATAGGCATAATAAAAAGGACATACATGATAAAACATGCATAGGAAAATGAAGCAATTAACACCCGAAATAAGGGTAGTAATGAAATATTATCAACAAAATGATATAATCTGATCATATATGTTATCATAAATAAATATATAGTTCTGGTATAAATTAATAAAATTCTTTAAACCATTATAAAGGATGTTAAATAATTTTTGAATAAAGTAAAGTGCAAGTTAAGGGTTATTTTCACAATCTCATTATTATTCGAGATTGTTTATACGTAAGTTTCTACTGGGGAATATTTATCATCCATTTCCATGTTTCTTAAAAAAAATTCCAATTATTTTACTATTATACTAATAATTTTTTAAATTATTTTTACCCATGTTATAATTTTTATAAAATGGTTTGAAAGGAATCTTTTTTTTTTCATTTTCTAAACAAGGTACTTTATGACTTTTTTACATACATAGTGTTTTTGTACTTATATGACATGAGTAGATTTTTCCATATTCATGGTGAATTAATGTTTATAAGAATACTTTGAAATTTTACAAGGTTATTTTCAAATAAAATATTTACTTTTATATCTACATGACTTTTTAAATAAATGATTTTAAAATAAAAATGGGGTATTTCTCTCAAATTTTTTTAATCATTTTATTTGACTACTTTCATCTATGTCAACATCATTTTTTAGATTTTATTATTAATTGAGATTGATCTATTATGATACCATCTACCATATTTTATTGAAGGGTTAATGATTATTTTGACTGTGGATGTGCTATTTTGATACTATTCATGGTTTATGGTTAGAGTATTCACATTTCATATGCCAGTTTTTCAATATGAATGTTTATGTTGTTTATGCTCCACCCTTTTCATATACATAATGCATTGGAATTAGTAAGTGAAAGGAGGGTACTTCTATATCTCCTTTGTGAATCAATAGGTTTCATGAGACAAACTAGTTTGGGTATTGGCTGAGGTCTTACCTATTTATGTATGGTTTCTTGGACGAAGCCTCGATGATATGTTTATGATGTATGACATTAAGAATTCCATCATTATGAGATTAGTTATTGATATTCCATGTGACTATTAGATTAGTCTAATATCTATGGGATTATTTATATGGAATTATTTGATTTCTATTTATTCTTTCCATATTATTTTCAAGAATACGTTTAAACGACTTGAATTTTAGTTATACACCTTGACTTAATGTTTATACTTATTTATTAATAATAGCTTCCAATGTACGCTTACACTTACTGAGAATATTATCTAACCCTTTTCTTATGTTTTGTTTTCCCTTGGATTCAAAGATGTATATTATGATTGATATGCAGTGTTAAGCTAGGAGAATATTGGTGTTATCAAAGGATTGACTATATTGTATTTTATAGTTTCAATTGTAATGTATGTTTCAAGTATGTAATCTAGTTTCCAAAACTAATAAATTTATTTATCCTTTGGTATTTTAATCTTGTATCTATTCCAATGTAATAAAATGAGGCACTAGATCTAGGATACTGGGGTGGGGTTCATTACAACCGAACCGAAACTTATATGAAACATAATAGTTAACACTTAGAGACAACAATTTTAATAAAGAATTATTAATAAACGTCCACTAAAATGTTATAAGTTGATAATATATTATATTATAAGTATTTATATGGTTTTTTATAGAATTATAATAAATCAAAATTTATTATATAGAAGGTTAAAAGAACTTATGAGGTAAGAGATTTTTTAAATCTCATTTTATTTCAAGATTGTTTATGCTTGAATTTATATTGAAGGAAATTATATAACCCTTAAATTATAAACCTATTAAATTTCATTTTACTATGTATATTCATGTAATTTTCAAGTAATATTACCATTTTCTACTCTTTGGTACTTAAAATGATTAAGAAAATGTTTTTAAGAAAATACACTTTATCTCTTCATTGGTAGAGAATATTTTTCTTCAATGTCCATATTTTCTTTAAAATGTTTTCAAAAATGTTTTTACTATTCTAAAAAGATTTATTAAATTCATTTTCATCCATGTTTTAATTACTATAAAATTGTATAAAAGGAATCTTCTAGTTTTTCCAAATGAGGTACTTTTTACCAATAGTGTGAATGAAATATTTATATTAATGTTCACTGTAATAACATATTTTCTCATCATCATGAATAATATTTTCCTTGAAGATTACTCTATAAGTTTCCTTGGTTATTTTGAAAGTAATTTCTTCCCTAATATCTTGGAAATTGTTAAATTTAAAATAATTGTTTTCAAAATAATAAGGGTGTTTTCCTCAAGAAATGTTCCATTGATCATTTAAAGGTATTTTCATATATAAAAACACCCATTGATGTTACTTGGGATATGAGCTAATGATACCATATTTATTCTTCCTTTGGATGGTTTGTGATGATGAAATATTGATGTTCCATTTCCTTGATTCAATATGGATAATGGTTGACTTATATGAAATTTTGAGAATGAATTGAATTGATTATACAAAATATAAGGAGTGCATAGGAAGTGAAAGTGACTAGTGGGGCCATGTTATCAATATCCTCATGATGCATCAATATGTCTCATGAGAAAAAACTGTAGGCATGCTGTATTAGTTGGTAATTTTGTTTACACCAACCTATTTATTAAGAATGATATCTTGGTTGATGGGGAATGATAGTAAGATTCATGATATCTTGGTTGAGAGGCCTTGATCATGAGTGTCTATAATTATTAATCTCCTTTATCAAGAATTTAGTATTCATTATCCATGTGTTTGTAATGTTGATATTATCCATGGATTCACATTGAACTCAAGTTGTTTATTTAATGGAATATTTTTTGATTATACACTCTATCATGTTTATTATGCCTAATTTACTCATGATAGATTCTACTATATGTAACCCTTACTGATCATATGAGCTCACCCATTATTTGTTTTCCTTCTACTAGGAGATGATAAAAGATATTATAAATTATATCAAGGATACAATAATGTTTCATATTATATGTTTTTTATATCTCCAATGTAATATGGGAATCATGTATGTATCTAGTTTTCCAATAAATCTAGGCTGATCATTCTTTCATGGTACAATCCCTTGTATCTTATACTAATACAATAAAGTAAACACAAACACTAGGTTATTGGAGTCTGGTTCTCACAGTTGGTATATGAGAATGTTTTGTAGGATCCTTGGGAACTATATTTTAAATGAAAATAACTAACATGAGAATTATAATAATCCCTTTTAGTATTTGAGAACTTTTACCATTATAGGGATTTTTATTTTATAGATCAATATTCCTGATGATTATTTGATAACACAGTGTGGGACAGTTTTTAGTGATGTAACTTAAAGAAAAAAAGTGAATCAACTCCCATAGACAATGTAGGGATTTCCCTACTAAGAGAACCATTACAGCTATTGTTGTAACTGAGTAGATCATGGGCCTATTAGGGTAGCTGACTTAGGATATGATGAATAACCTTTACAATATTGAATAACATGTTGTTACATGGTGTGATTCACCTATCTTAGAGAACTTTATGTGAAAAAGAACTATATGTTTTAATGGAACAACTAATCCATTAGAATTTTAATAATGTATTAAGTCCCCTGAAAAGATATTCTTATATTTGAGAAGTAATGAAAGTGAAAAGGGTATTTTGGCAGCGTATTGTTTGAAAGTAGATATAGATAAATGGTGGTCACTAATCTATTACACTAAATAGGATGAATAAGTATAAATAATTTAATTTAGAACATTTATTGTTATTTTCGTCAACAAATAACTCCTTTGAGAATAGATAGCTAAAATGGAATAGAAGTTCCACACATTAAATTAAAAGAAAGAATTAGGTGTGATAGAGTATGAGGACAACTTTACAAGATTATCCAAACAGGAAGCGAACTTTATATATAATAAAAAATTAATATTTACCATTACATTAATGGGATTAAGATGAGTCTTCAAAGGGAACTGGTTTCAAAAACAATTCATCATATAATGACATAGTTTCAAGTGCCATCAAGATAGTGAAATAATTTTCTAGGTTTTATATTTTCAAGTGAAGTCAAGAAAATAAGAGGCTATCTGAAAAAAAATTATTTCAAAGAATAATAAAGGTAGGATGATATTCTCAAATTTTGATAATTTTGGAATAAAACACCTAGGTACTTACTTAATAGGAAATGGAGTTTTTTTCAAGTGTAGAGAAAGGGGTCATACGGCTCTTGAATGTAAGGAAAAGAAATAAACCACTATTATCCAATGATTTAGCTATAAAGAGTATGTAAATTATTAAAACTAACATATTAAGTGTTAAGGGAACTTACCATTGAAGAAGATAGTGGGAGAAGGCCAATATTATGAAATTACTACAGGAGAAGTGGAATTTCTGAATGATGTAGTGAATGGTATACTTATAATACACTCTAAAAGAGAAACTATTTCATTTGATTTAGGTTTGAACCGATATTTTATATCTATACAATTTTATATGGGTATGACATTACCACCTCAACAATTAGATATTGAGTTGGTAGTGAAAACTTATAATGGAAAGATGACAACATCTCATGTATATTACTCCTCTCTAATATAAGTTTATGGGAATTTTTTTCCTAAAAATATTTTTATTATTACTATATTTTAATTTTATGTAAATTTTTTCAGGGAATGGATCACTCAAAATAGATCCCATATCAATTTCTGAGGAAGGGAAGTTATATTCGATATTTTGAATCAACCTACAATTTTGAATCGGTGCGACGATAAACCTAAACTCCTAATAGAAATTACTTCCATTATATGGGTTTTATTACCGATTCATGAGGGATATTTATCTCAGATGGTTAGAGAGAAACTCAACATTGAAGATATACTTATTGTACGAGAGTTTATTGATGTATTTCCAGAATATTTTTCTAGTATTCCCTTGAATTATGAAGTTTTGTTTTCAATAGAACTCGTACCTGGCGCTACACCTATTTCAAAGAATCTATATAGTATGACCCCGATTGAGTTGTAAGATTTTAGGAATCAACTCAAATAGAATATAGATAAGGGATTTGTTTAGTCTAGTGCCTCACCATGGGATGTACCTGTTCTTTTTGTTAATAATAAATATGGATCAATGCATATTTTCATTGATTATCAATAACAAAACAAGATCACTATTAAGAAGAAGTGTCCTCTACCATATATTTATTTGTTTTTTGATGAATTATAAGGAGATCAATATTTTTCCAACATTGTTATTTGACCTGGATATAATCACATAAAGGCCAATAAAAAGGAAATAACCAATAAAACATTCTATATGTGGTATGATCATTATGAATTTATAGTAATTCAATTTAGACTTACCAATTCTCATTTTATCTTCATGGATTTAATGAATTGAGTCTTTATAGATCAATTTTATCAATTTTTGGTAATATTTATAGATGATATTATTATATATTTGAAGAGAAATTAAGAGCATGAATAACATTGCAATATTGTTCTGATAACAACGAGGAAGAAGAATATATATGTCAAATTTACCAAGTACGAATTTTGGCTAAAAAAATTATGATTATTTTTTTATATAATTTCAAGTGAGTATATATCAATGGATATGTTGAAGATAGAAGTTATTGAGAAATGAAATAATTCATCTATAGTAACTGAGATACATAGTTTTCCTGGTTTGGATGGATACTAACAACACTTTTTGAGAGATTTCTCATGAATATTTAATCCACTCAACAAGTTGACTTAGAAGGGGGATAAGTTCTTGGAGATAGATGAATGTGAGTATAATTTCAAATAATAGTATAGAAGGTTGGTCAGTGTGTATTTACTTACACTACCCTATAGTAGATAAAGGGTTGGGATAAATAGTGATTCATAAAATAATAGACCTTGATGTTTCCAAATGCAGAATGATATGGTGATAAATTATAGGTTTTTATAATATAAAATTCATGAGAAAAATTACTATAATATTCATTTGGAGCTAACAATGTTATTTTTTTCATTAAAGATATGAAGGAATTATTTTTATTATGAAAGGTGTGATATAAATACTGATCATGAAAGATTGAAGTATATATTTAAATAGAAATAGTTGAATATGTTCCAAAGAATATGGTTAGAGTTGATTAAAGATTATGATTTATCAATACATTACCACCTTGGTAAAGTGAACAAGGTGGCTGATGCTCTAATTCAGAAAGACCATGCTATTTTTTCCATGATGAGGATTGAAATATATCCAATATTTATATATTTTAGGAATATGGTTCTTGAGATATTGAGGAAAGGTGATAGATCTTATCTTTATTAGATTAATATTCAACCATACATCCATGATAAGATTAATAAGGCATAGAAGAAAGATGAATAGTTTCAGAATAAGGTGAGGAATGTTCCTAAGTTCAACCATGATCATACTAAAATGATAAGGTTTATGAATTGAGTTTGTGTTCCATTAATAATAGACTTGAAGAAGAATCTATTTGATTAATCTCATAATTAATCATTCTCTATTCATCATAGAATTATGAATATGTATAGAGATCTGAAAGAGTATTTTTGGAGGGATGATATAAAAAGGTATATTGTAGAGTATTTATCCTGATTCCTAGCTTGTTAGAAAATTAATATAGATAGACATAATTTTTAGGGTATCTTATAACCATTACCACAACTAGAATGAAAATGGTAAAATATTATAATGGGTTTCATCATCAAACTCTGCAAAAAAATCTAAAGGGCACAAATATATTTGGGTTTTAATTGATTACATCATGAAAACAACACGTTTTATTAGTATAAGAAAAGATTTATCAATTTTTTATCTTACTCAATTATACATTAATTTATATTATTCCATGGAGTACCACTCTCAATCGTATATTATTGAGATCTGTGGGTTACCTCGAAGTTCTGGATAAGTCGTAAACATGATCTAGATATAAAGTTGGGTTTTAGTAATTCTTATCATCCTTAGATAGAATCATAGTATGATAAGACTATTCAAACTCTATAATACACTTTAATATCTTTATTTATGGATTTTAAATGTGTTTGGGATCAACACCTTCCTTTGGTGGAATTTTTTTATAATAATACCTTTCACTTGATCATTCAGATGAATCCTTATGAATCCCTCTATGGAAGGAAGTTCATAACTCTAATATTCTGGGATAAAGTTGGAGAAAGGAATCTATTGAGAATTTATCTAGTTAAGTAAATAAGATATAAGGTTATATCCATTCAACAACACATAAGGGCATATCATAGTAAACAAAAAAGTTATTCTGAGAATTATCAGTGAGACCAAGTGTTAGAAGTTGGTGATAATATATTCCTACAAATATGCCCTTGAAAAAAGGTTATGATATTTTTAAAGAATAGAAATACGATCCCTAAGTACATTAGTCCCTTTGAAATCCATGATCATATTGGGATTATAACTTATATCTTGGTGCTTCAATCAAATATCTCTTAAGTTCATGATGTGTTCCATGTATCTATCCTGAGGAAGTACAAACCTGATCTTTCACATGTAATTAACTCACAGGTCATACCATTGAAGAAAGATCTATCTCATAAGTAACAACTGATGGAAATTATGGATCATATAGAGAAATTTCTATGAAATGAATCACTCACCTTGTCAAAGTTTTGTGGAAAAAATGTAAAATTGAGGAAGTTACATGGTCACTTAAGGATGTAATGAGATATAATTAACCTTAGTTATTTATATCGAATTAAAAAAAATTTAAGTGGAAAATTAATATTGGGGAGGGGGGTAGAGTGTATCACCCTAATATTTTATGATATATTTATCTTTAAATAAATTTAATTTCTTTGATAGCTTTCTTTACACGCAACACAGAGTTTAAAAAAACTATGAAATATTATTTAAATATTTTTATATGACAGTTGTTTCCAAGACATTGGATTGGTGGGTATGAATAGGATTAATCTAATTATGAAATATATATATATATATAAAGGTTTTCTAATACAAATTTAATTATTAATTCTTAGAATATATGTACTTAATATTGAGTAAAGTAATTTTATGATTCATAAATCTGTTTTTTTCCATATGGTTTTTATTGAATTTTGTGAAACGATATTATAATTATTTTATTAAACATTTAAATATTGAATATTATAAAATGGATATAATTTTTTAAATCATCATATCAAAAATAGATTAGGGGGATTTTTTGGATTTTTTTAAAAAGTTGATTTTTGGGTGAATGGAGTAAAAACCGCTTTTAAAAAAACTACCCTTTCTTTAATAGTATTTACAATGATCCATTATGATTTTTATTGGTTTTAAATTTCATCAGTATGCAGTTTTAAAAAATTATTTAATTTATACCTTTTGGATAAATTTTATACATGATCTTTCTATAAAATTATTTTTAGACTTAAAAATGATTTTTTCATAAAAACTTTTTGGGTTGGGTTTTACGGGATATTTTTAAAATGAATTCCAAAAACTTAGAGAAAATGAGACTTTTAAAATGGATTCCATATTTTTAATTGTCATAATTAATATTTTTTAATAATTTCAACTAAATTTTTTTTCATAATGAATAGTAAAAATAGTAAAGAAAATTCACCAAGGTAAAAGGGCATGTTGGGTAAATTTAGATTAAAACTAATGTGAAAAGGAATTAAAATCTACCTAATACTTTTATTTACCCTGTTGTATGAGTGGAGTTCATCCGTCCTCATATAATTCTATAATTATGGATATTTGGATCCATTTTATTTGATAATGACCTATATAATATTTTGAGTAAAGAAAAATAAAAAATGTCACTCTATTGATTTTAAACAAATATTACATGTTCACATATGGTTAAAAATATGCTTTGAATAAAAATTAAATTTTATTTTGAGAATAATGAAATTATTTTCATGATGGTAATTTATTTCTAATTTGTAGTGATTATATAATAACCTTAAACTCTTATATAATGATGACAAAGTGATTATACATGTAGTGGGAAAATCAAAGTAAATAACCTTAAATCATTAAAAGTTATTTATTCTGGAAAATTATTGTAAAGAAAAAAATTTATAGTTAATAATAATTTATTATTTATGGATAAATGAATTATATTTTAATTCCACTTATAAATTTATGTTTTAATGTCAAATTATGTGAATAGTTCTTAAAAAATAATTAATAGTATTTTATGCTAAATAATATATTATTAATTTTTTAAAAAATCAGAAAAAATATTTAATTTCAACAATTAAGATGATAAATATTCTAAAATTTCATCCCTTTTCCATTTATGAGAATTTTTTTACCTTATAAGTAAATTTATAACCCTTTAATATTGAAAAATTTGTTACCGTGGTTAAGGTTTAAATTGTATATCAAAGGAGTTAAACCAAAATATAAGGTTTATATACCAAAAAACCCTATAAAATGTTTATCTCTAGAAGGTATTTCAACCATATACTATTTTATATTTAAAATTATGGCTACATGGTTGCACTTTCACCTAAAAAAGAATTTATTATATTTAGATATTTTTATTAATTCCATGTGTATCCTTTCCTCAACTTATAAAAGGACACAACTCCCCTTTCTTCTTTACACCACCTTGAACCACTTATCTCAACTAAAACCTACCCAATTATCTTCTTAGCTTCCCTATCCATCAATTAGAGGTATTGGTCTTCTTAAAATACCATTTCAAGGGTCCTTAATAAGGTATCTAAAATAGTTCTCTTGAAAAAGAGGTAATCTGTCACGACCCGTCCTCGGGGCCCATGCCGTGACTACCCCAAGCCCACCTTCCATAGGCCAGGGGCTGGCGACTAGCACCAAGGCGTAATTCCCGGGAAAAAGGGAAGTCATTGCCTTTGTAAAGTAAACAAACACCATAGAGCAAGCAAGCAGAAGTAAACACTAAGTAAAAACCGGGTACAATAGTAAGTGTGGAAAAGTAAGTGGGCCAGGATAAAAACCCAAACTGAAAGTAAAGGTCAACTGAAAAAGGGAGTACATCAACTGAAAAGAAAAGCCGCAGTCTCGAGCCGTCCACTGGAAGTCCCACCTGAAGGGTGGGTACAGATAGCCTCCACAGATCCTCGGGTCCAGCCGTCCGCTCCGAGTACAGCCTGCCCTGGGGTCCACCTCTAGGTACCGACTACTCTGCAAGCCTCATCCACGATCAGAGATATCCGTAGTCTGTAACCAACACAAAGTAGTGCGGGCATATCCCGTCTAGGGGTGAGTATAAGCTACTCAGTAGGGACCCCGAGACCCCCTAAGGTGTCCCAGAATCCACAGAGGATAATTCACAAAGGAAAGATACAAACACGAAGTAACATCCGACAATTCTTAGGTATATGCCCATACATATACCTAAGTCATAAATTCTCATTCGGATGCAACATCTGAGCCCAAGTACAACCCATTACACACAGGAAAACACAACCCATTCCACACAAGAAAGCAAAACGTAATCCACACAGGATATCAAGTCAATCTTATCGAAGATAAGGATTGAAAGTCATGATTCAGCTCACACAGGTATACTTATTCGTAAGACGATAGAGATGATCAGATATTTCCACTGATTCATCTAAGTCGTCGGACCCACACAGGATCGATAGGTACTAACCCCCACAATGACCCAAAAAGGATCGATAGGTAAATAACCCCCACAATGACCCACAAAGTTTCGATAGGTAACTAACCCCCGCAATGACCCACACAGGATCTGTAGGCGCTAGCCCACACAGGACCGCTGAGCGCTGACCCACATAGGATCTGACCCACACAGGATCGGTAGCACTGATCCTCGTAGGATCGCTGAGTGTTGTAGTCGTCGCCGTCGAATCCACGGAGGATTTCTGTATAGTCGTCATCGTCGTCGCAGTCGCAGCCAGCTCTAGGGTTCCCGCACACAGAAAACTCGTTCGGGAGGGTCCGCTCCATGAGCCGAGGGGCTGATACATCAACTGAAAGATAGTCCAGAGTTGATGTATCCAAAAGTTCCGTATCGTCAATAGGAACTCAACGCGACAGACGGCGCGTCGATCGGATGCCCGGTCTGAGAGTTATTGGCCTTTTCGTTCCAGGGGCCCGGTTGGTTTTTAAGTCAAAACCAACCCGACCGTACTCCAACTGCATCCAAACCTTGATCGGAGTAAGCCAAAAGGTCCATCTCACTTAGAGGAATCCATCAATGTTGACGGTACGTCAATCGGACATCCGGAGCTCAAGTTATGAGCGTTTCCGCTCCGAGGGCCCGGTTGGTTTCGTGTACGAACCAACCCGACCGAACCCGAAGTACTCCGAAACCCTGAGTGTAATATACCAAAATGAACTTCTCGATCCAAGGATCACATCGTAGCTGACGGCGCGTCGATCGGAGGTCCGCAGCCCAAGTTATGGGCAAAAGACCGTGAGTGGTCCGGTATTAGGGGGTCCGGGCCCGGTCCGACCTGGCCTGGTACCCCTGGGTCGGCCCGAACCGGGTCGACCCAAACCGGGTCGACCCGACCTGGGTCCGGGTCTGGCTCGCTTGGGCATAGCTCGGCTCGGCTGGTGCGGCCTGGCCTGGCGGTCCGGCCGGGCGGCGCGGCCCGGTGCACTGGCGCTGGTCGGGGGGCCAAGCGACTTAGCCGTTACGGCCGAGCAAAGAGGGGGGGGGGGGGGGCGCTGCCCCCCCCCCCCTCCCCCCCCCCCCCCCGTGGTAAACCCACAGCCCCCATGTGGGGGGCCGCACCTGCTGGCCGACCGGGGGTTACGAACCCCCAGTTTTCCCCTGACCGGCCGGCCCGCTTTTGCCGCCACAGGACCAGTGCTGGCCGGTCCCCCTGCTCCGACGCCGGCGGCCCGGAACCGGCCGTCGGTCTCCCTACTCTAAAACATGGCCTAAGCCGCAACCTTGGTCTGTCCGGCGCGGCGTGACGACGTCGCGCCCCTCTTCCACGGCCCCGCTCCGGCCGCGGCGCTTTTGTGGTTCTCCGGCGTGGCATGACGGCGCCACGTATTTTGTTCGTCTTCAATGGCGCTGCGCTTCTCCCCCTTTCTTTAATATTTCCGTGCGGTGCTTCGGCATCGCGTTTCCTTGTTCGTTCCGCAAAAAATATCAAACAACAAAAGGGGAGAGGAGGGTCGACCGTGTTCATGCGGTCCGAACTCCTCCTGTTATTCCGATAACAGGCGGCCCCAAACAGACGATAAGTCAACGATGAAGTAATCAGGAACAAATGAAATAATAACCCCCCTTCCTCAAGCGTCGATGATTCGAAGATTGTCGCGGGAGAAGGAACTTCCCGGAATAAACGTCGCGGAAGGAGGATCATCGCGTCGCGGAGAAAGGATTCGTCGGCGTCGCGTCGTCGATCTCTGAAGATCCGGCATTCTTTTCGACCTTCGTCGGAGGTCGGCATTCTTCGCGTTCTTCGCATTCTTCACGTTCTTCGCGAGGAGGAAGAACTTCAAGAACCTGAGTTAAATCTCCCCAGCCTCTCACAACCCAACAACTTTAATAAAATAAGAGTTGTCTTATTTTATTAACACACCAGCCAACGATTTGAATTAAAAAAAAAGAAACAATCAATTAATTGAATTAATTGAGGAGTTTAAAACCACCCAATTAATGAGGCATTTATTATCCAGATTAAACGCAAGGGTTGACTTAATTAAGAAGGGGGTGCGGGTGCATTACTTAATCAAAGGTGGGGGTTTAAGAAGAAAAGAAACGGTGGGGCTCGTGTGGGCCCCACCTCAAAAATATCTTACCAAGTGGGTAGGATATTATGGTCCCACATCATCCACTTAACTTAGGTTAAGAAAAATAAAAAAAAACAGTTGCACCACTTTTATTTTATTCCTTAACTTAACCCCAAAAATTAAAAACCACACACGAGAAAACGCAACTCCAGAAAAGGTGTTTCTAAGAAATTACCAGTGCTGTGATTCCATCGGTGCCCTTGAAATTCGATTCCGAGCACCAATTCAAAAGTTAGAAAAACTCGCTCGTTCGTTCGCTGAACGTACCCGAGCTAAACTTCAGAAAATGATTCCGGGCACACCAGGCCTCAGAATCAGGTTCCGTCAGAAACTGCGTTCTTGTAAAATTCCCAAGAAAATTAAGAAAAAAATTCCCTCGAATTTTACGGGTCTTTACATTACTCGCACCTCAGGGCTTTACGTCTCCGTAAAGATACATCATAAACTAGGGAAACAAATGTGGGTACTGAGCATGCATCTGAGCCTCCCGCTCCCAAGTGCTCTTCTGGAGGTTCTCGTGCTTCCATCTGATGCGCACAAGAGGAATCGACCGTCCACGTAGGACCCACTCCTGTAGATCCTCAATCTCCACTGGGACCTCTGCAAAAGTTTCCCCATCATCAATGTCCAGCTCCCCATGGTCAATGATATGAATCGGGTCGTGCACATATCTTCTCAACTGAGATACGTGGAAGACATCGTGCACTCGGTGCAACTGAGGTGGTAGAGACAGGCGATAATCCACCTACCCAATCCTGCTGAGGACCTGGAATGGTCCGATGAAGCGCGGAGACAACTTGCCGCCTCAGCCAAATCTCCGTAATCCACGTCAAGGAAAGACCCGTAAGAAGACGTGGTTGCCATCATCGAACTCTAGTGGCCTCCGCCTCCTGTCAGCATAAGACTTATGTTGGCTCTGAGATGTCCTCATCCGCTCCTGGATGACCTGAACCTTCTCTGTCGTGGCCTGGACCATCTCCGGTCCCACAAGTGCTGACTCCCCAGGGTCTGTCCAGCACAAAGGAGATCTGCAAGGTCGGCCGTACAATGCCTCGTATGGTGCCATCCTGATGGTGGAGTGGTAGCTATTGTTGTACGCGAACTCCACTAAGGGTATGTGGTCCTCCCAGATGCGACCAAAGTCAAGGAGACATGCACAAAGCGTGTCCTCGAGAGTCTGAATGGTCCTCTCCGTCTGACCATCTATCTGAGGGTAAAAGGCGGTACTCAGACGTAGTTGCGTCCCGAATGCCTCCTGCAACCCCTTACAAAGCTGGGAAGTAAAGCGAGCAACTCGATTGGAGACGATAGATTATGGCACACCATTAAGTCGTACAATCTCCTGAAGGTAGAGACGTACCAAGCTCTCCACTGAGCCCTGCTCTCTGATGGGTAAGAAGTGAGCCGACTTGGTGAGTCAGTAGACAATCACCCGAATGGAGTCATGACCTCTAGAAGTGCATGGAAGTCTAGTCACGAAGTCCATAGATATCTCGCACCACTTCCACTCTGGGACCTCCAAGGGTTGTACTAAGCCTGTTGGTACCTGGTTCTCTACCGTCACCTGCTGGCAGGTGAGGCATCGAGAAACGAACTCTGCCACAACCTTCATCATGCTCGGCCGCCAGTGCTGTCATCTGAGATCCTGGTACATCTTCGCCACTCCAGGATTTACAGCCAAATGGGAAGTGTGAAACTCTCTCAGAACCACCTCTCATAAAGAAACTGGTACCAAGGTACGTCCTCTGAAAAGGTCATCTTGCTCTCCTCCCACGAAGAATCCATCAGGTGCCTGTCCTGAGGATATCTGTGCACGCCGCGTCTCACAGTCTACATCCCCATGCTGTGCCTCTCTGACCCGCTGTAGTAGTGGAGTGACTATGAGTGACTGAAGGAAGGCTGCTCCATCTCTATCCATGATGGATATCTGCAAAGCGGATAGCTGCTTTGTCGCCTCCCCAAGTAGCTGAATGCCCGTCCTCCAGCTGACTGAATCAGTTACTACATTCCCCTTTCCAGGAGTATAGACTATCTCAAAGTCATAGTCCTGGAGGAATTCAAGCCATCCCCGCTGTCTTAGGTTCATGTCCTTCTACGAGAAGATGTACCTGAGACTCTGATGGTCAGAATAGACTGTAAAGCGCTCGCCCATCAGATAGTGTCGCCATGTCATCAGAGCGAAGTCCACTACTGCTAAATCCAGGTCATGGGTAGCATAGTTCTGCTCATGCGGCCTCAACTGACGTGATCCATAGGTGATAACTGACCGCTCCTGCATCAGTACACATCCGAGTCCGGTCCCTGATGCATCTCAGTAGACTACATACCATAATCCCTCCTTCAGCAACCTCAAGATAGGTGTGGTGGTCAAACTTTGTCTCAGCTTCTGAAAGCTCTGCTGACATATGTCTGACCACACAAAGGGTTTCCCCTTATTCATCAAAGCTGAGAGTGGTGCTTCAACTCTGGAGAAGTATGGCACAAATCTCTAGTAGTATCCAGCTAGTCCCAAGAAACTCTGCACCTCCGTCACGCTCCTGGGTGGCTCCCAAGCTAGCACTGCCTCGATCTTCGCAGGATCCACTGCAACTCCCGCCTTAGAGATGACGTGTCCCAAGAATTGGACCTCACGTATCCAGAACTGACACTTCGAGAGATTACCATAAAGCTGGTGCTCTCGGAGTGTGTCCAGTACAACCCGCAAGTGGTAGGCGTGCTCCTCCTCAGTCAAGTATATCAAAATGTCGTCAATGAAGACCATGACAAATCGATCGAGTTATGGCTGCAAGATCCTGTTCATGAGGCCCATGAACACTACTGGAGCATTGGTTACGCCAAATGGAATAACCAAGAACTCATAGGGGACATACCGACATTTGAAGGTCGTCTTCTGCACGTCCTCGTCCTGAACTCTGAGCTGATGATAGCATGACCTAAGTACTATCTTCGAGAACCACCGTGATTCCTTGATCTGATTGAAGAGGTCATCAATCCTCGGTAGCGAATACTTGTTCCTCACTGTCACCTGGTTTAGGCAACGATAGTCGACACAAAGTCGCAAGCTCCCATCCTCCTTCTTGGCGAACAATATCGGGGAAGCCCAGGGTGAAACACTGGGTAAGATGAATCCCTTGCCCTGCAAGTCCTCCAACTGTACCTGTAGCTCTCGAAGCTCAGAGGGGGCTATCCGATATGATGGAGTGGATATCGAGGTTATCCTGGGGTACATGTCAATATAAAAGTCTACCTCTCTGTGAGGAGGTAGTCCTGGAACGTCATCGGGGAAAACGTCCGCATACTGATCTACCACTGCAGGAAAACCAGGACTCCGCACGTCAACAACTCCTAGGATGAGGCTAGCCAACTGATGAGTGATGGGATATCCTCTCCTCTACGAGAGTCCATCCTGTGCTCTGAAGGCTCCCTTCTCGCCAGTGAAGGTGAACCTGCTCCCGTCGGTGCGTACACATCGCACCTTGCGCCTAATACAGTCAATCTGAGCATGGACTGTAGATAACCAATACATTCCCAAGATGACGTCGTAAGGTCTCGACGCCGCTACAAGAAGATCCCAACCGAAGCTCTCACCTCCTATAGTAAGCTCACACTGCTGGCACCAGTGCATAATCGTCGAGTCTGCTCCCGTATAAGTCTCTAGCCATAAGGATCGAGCCAACGGCTCTGTCTGAATCTCCGAGCTCCGAACAAGGGCAGCGGCTATGAAAGAATGACTCAATCCTGTGTCTATAAGAACTGCAGCAAGGGTGGAATAGACACAGATAGTACCTCGAATCATCTCGGGCGCGTCGTGGTCATAGGCCACTTCTTCCTGAAGTTGTTCCTGTCTCTGCCCGACAGCTCCCTGTGTTCGGGGTGGACCTCCTGGTGGTGGTGGTGGTAGAGCCTCAAAGCATCGCCCACCACCTGCTTCTCGGACAGCTCTTCTTCCTCATCCGCCTGCTCCCTGCGGACCACCACGGTCGACCCTCTGCATCTGCCTGGGTGGCCCCTCAATCATCTGCTGCTCCTCCGCATGGCGGGTCGAGCATTCACGAGCCATGTGGCCCTGCCCGCCACATGTGTAGCACTGTCTGCCTCTCGAAGGACTGGCTCCGCGCTCTGTGCCCCACACCACTGAGCCAGTGTCCTGAGGTCGTCTTCCTAAGGGTCTGGTTTGCCTGGACCCATGTGTCATCCGTTGACTACCTGCTGCAGAAGACTCTACTACGTGCCGCCCTACGGTAGGTCTCGCTGCTGATGTAGGCTCAGCAAGGAAGCTCTCGATCAGAAGGGATCACTCCAGTACCCCTTCCTGTGTCGAAATGCTGAGGGAGATCAGCGACGCCCTGATCTCATGCCTCAATCCCTGCTCAAAGGTCCGGGCCTGGAAGAATGGGTCCCGTACCATGTTCGTCGAATAGCACGAGAGATCAGTAAATCTCGCCGGGTACTGGGCGACCGTCAAGATGCCCTGTCGCAGCTGTAGAAGCTCCTGGATGCGCACCGCATGGAGGGTGGCTGGGACGAACTCCGAGCGGAAGAGGCTCTCAAAGTCCGTCCAGAGAAGTGATGCTTCATCGTGCACCTAGAGCATCAAGATCCACCATCTTCCTGCTGCCGCATGGAGGAGGCTCGCTGCGAGGATCACCATGAGGTCTGCTGGTGTCCTCAGTAACCTGAAAACTCGTACAAATGCCTCCAGCCAATCCTTGGCTCCCTAAGGGTTCTTCTCCCTGCGGAACCTGGGCGGTCGCTGACATTGAAACTCGTGCAGTGCTCTAAGGCGACGTGCATCGTCAGCGGCTGGGGATGGTAGCATCGGTGGCTCTGCAGGTAGTGGTACCGCAGGTGCCTCTACTGTCAAAGGGCCATGTACCGAGGCCTCATTGCTCGGTGGGCTATCGTCACACAGAACGCTCGGAACCCTAGATGGCTGCCGTCGTGGGGCCATCCTGAAAAGAAACAGGTGTGCCACGGTCAAACAGTATACCTGGTGAGCTGACACAAAGTAATCACAAAGAAAACTTGAAACCCACATGAAATCACTGTTTTCGTGCATTAAGTCGGAAATCAGAAGTCGGGGTCCTGGTGTACAGATACGTCGGCCGCCGCACCAACACTGGACTCCCTGGACTGATAACCACACTCAATACTCTTAACACTATTTCTTCACATAGAAAAAGATCAGAGTCCTGAGTTCTGCGGTAGAACCGAAATCCTCTGATACCAATTTGTCACGACCCATCCTCGGGGCCCGTGCCGTGACTACCCCAAGCCCGCCTTCCATAGGCCAGGGGCTGGAGACTAGCACCAAGGCATAATTCCCGGTAAAAAGGGAAGACATTGCCTTTGTAAAGTAAACAAACACCATAGAGAAAGAAAGCATAAGTAGACACTAAGTAAAAACTTGTTACAACAGTAATTGCGGAAAAGTAAGTGGGCCAAAATATAAACCCAAACTGAAAGAAAAATACGACTGAAAAAGGGAGTACAACAACTGAAAAGTAAATCCGCAGTCTCAATCCGTCCACTGGAAGTCCCACCTGAAGGGTAGGTACAGATAGCATCCACAGATCCTCGGGTCCAGCCGTCTGCTCCGAGTACGCCCCGCCCTGGGGTCCACCTCGAGGTACCGACTGCTCCGCAAGCCTCAACCACGATCAACACTGTTCGTCGTCTGCAACCAAGACAACGTAGTATGGGCATAGCCTATGCAGGGGTGAGTATAAGCTACTCAGTAGAGACCCCGAGACCCTCGAAGGTCTCCCAGAATCCACAAAGGATAATCCACAAAGGAAAGATACAAACACGAAGTAACATCCGACACTTCTTAAGTATATGCCCATACATATACCTAAGTCATCAATTCTCGTTCGGCTCCAACATCCAAGCCCAAGTACAACCCAGTCCACACAAGAAAACACAACCCATTCCACACAGGAAAGAAAAACGTAATCCACACAGGATATCAAGTCAATCTTATCGAAGATAAGGATTGAAAGTCAAGATTCAGCTCACACAGGTATACTTCTTCGTAAGATGATAGAGATGATTAGATATTTCCACTGATTCATCTAAGCCGTCATACCCACAAAGGATCGATAGGTACTAACCCCCGCAATGACCCACAAATGATTGATAGGTAACTAACTCCCGTAATGACCCACAAAGGATCAATAGCTAACTAACCCCCGCAATGACCCACACAGGATCAGACCCACACAGGATCTGTAGGCGCTGGCCCACACAGGACCGCTGAGCGCTGACCCACACAGGATATGACCCACATAGGATCGGTAGCACTGATCCTCTTAGGATCGTCGAGTGTTGTAGTCGTCGCCGTCGAATCCACGAAGGATTTATGTACAGTGGTCATCATCGTCGCAGTCGGAGCCAGCTCTAGGGTTCCCGCACACAGCAAGCTCGTTCGGGAGGGTCCACTCCACGAGCCGAGGGGATGATACATCAACTGAAAAATAGTCCGGAGTTGATGTATCCAAAAGTTCTGTATCGTCAACAGGAACTCAACGCGACAGACGGCGCGTCGATCAGACACCCGGTCTGAGAGTTATTGGCTTTTTCGTTCCAGGGGCCCGGTTGGTTTTGAAGTCAAAACCAACCCGACCATACTCCAACTGCGTCCAAACCTCAAACTAAGTAAGCCAAAATGTCCATCTCACTTAGAGAAATCCATAAAAGTCGACGGTACGTCAATCGGACGTCCGAAGCTCAAGTTATAAGCGTTTTCACTCCGAGGGCCCGGTTGGTTTCGTGTACGAACCAACCCGACTGAACCCAAAGTACTCCAAAACCTTGATTTTAATATACTAAAACGACCGTCTCGATCCAAGGATCGCATCATAGCTGACGGCGCATCGATCGAAGGTCCACATCCCATGTTATGAGCAAAAGACCGTGAGAGGTCCGGTATTAGGGGGTTGGGGCCCGGTCCGATCCGGCCTGGTACCCCATGGGTCGGCCCGAACCGGGTCGACCCGACCCGGGTCCGGGTCTGGCCCGCTTGGGCATGGCCAAGCCCGACCTGGGCGCGGCCCCACCTGGCGGCTCGGCCCGGCGCGCTGGCGTTGGCCGGGGGGCCAGGCGGCTCGGCCGTTACGGCCGAGCGAAAGGGGGGGGGGGGGGGGGGGGGGCGCTGCCCCCCCGCGTGGTGAACCCGCAGCCCCCATGTGGGGGGCCGCACCTGCTGGACAACCGGGGGTTACGAACCCCTAGAATTTCCCTGACCGGTAGGCCCGCTCTGGCCGGCCGGCTGCAGCCGCCACGGGACCGGTGCTGGCCGGTCCCCCTGCTCCGACGCCGGCGGCCTGAAACCGGCTGCCGAACTCCCTACTCCACCACGGCCTAAGCCATGGCCTTGGTCTATCTGGCGCCGCGCGACGACACCGCGCACCTCTGTCGCAGCCCCGCTCCGGCCGCGGCACTTTTGTGGTTCTCCAGCATGGCGCGACGGCGCCGCGTCTTTGGTTTGTCTTCAACGGCGCGATGCGACGGCGATGCGCTTCTCCCGCTTTCTTTAATATTTCTGCGCGGTGCTTCGGCACCGTGTTGCCTTGTTTGTGACGCAAACAATATCAAACAACCAAAGGGGAGAGGAGGGTCGGCCGTGTTCATGCGGTCCGACCTCCTCCCGTTATTCCGATAACAGGCGGCCCCAAACAGACGATAAGTCAACGATGAAGTAATTAGGAACAAATGAAATAATAATCCCCCTACCTCAAGCGTCGATGATTCAAAGATTGTCGCGGGAGAAGGAACATCCCAGAAGAAACGTCGCGGAAGGAGGATCGTCGCGTCGCGGAGAAAGGATTCGTCAGCGTCGCGTCGTCGATCTCCGAGGATCCGACGTTCTTGTCGACCTTTGTCAGAGGTCGGCGTTCTTCGCCTTCTTTGCGTTCTTCGCGTTCTTCGCGAGGAGGAATAACTTCAAGAACCTGAGTGAAATCTCCCCAGCCTCTCACAACCCAACAAATTTAATAAAATAAGAGTTGTATTATTTTATTAACACACCAGCCAACGATTTGAATTTCAAAGAAAAGAAACAATCAATTAATTAAATTAATTGAGGAGTTTAAAACCGCCCAATTAATGAGGCGTTTATTATCTAGATTAAACGTAAGGGTTGACTTCATTAAGAAGGGGGTGCGGGTGCATTACTTAATTAAAGGTTGGGGTTTAGGAAGAAAAGAAATGGTGGGGCTCGTGTGGGCCCCACATCACAAATATCATACCAAGTGGGTAGGATATTGTGGGTCCCACATCATCCACTTAACTTAGGTTAAGAAAAATAAAATAAAAAAAACGGTTGCACCACTTTTATTTTATTTTTTAACTTAACCCCAAATATTAAAAACCACACTCGAGCAAACGCAACTCTGGAAAAGGTGTTTCTAAGCAATTACCGGCGCTGCGATTCCACCGGTGCCCTCGAAATTCGATTCCGATCACTGGTTCAAAAGATAGAAAAACCCGCTCGTTCGTTCACTGAACGTACTCGAGCTAAACTTCAGAAAATTATTCCAGGCACACCGGGCCTTGGAATCAGGTGCCGTCAGAAACTTCGTTCTTGTAAAATTCCAAAGAAAATTGATAAAAAAATTCCATTGAATTTTACGGGTCTTTACATAATCATTTTTACGTCTCTTTCAAATTTATTTATTCTTACACTTCATCTAAATATATTATACATATAATAAAATAATTAATATGGTATTATCAATATAATGAGATGTTATTATGATTATGGTACAACCATTTCCCCAAATTTCCCATTATAATGAAGGTTAAAATATCACTAATGAATATATACGACTTACCGTCTCCACACAACTATGTAATTCATTTTTCATCATCATTTTACTTGGATGGATATAAGTATGGAACTAATAAATAAATATGATTTTTACGAAATAATTATCATTCTATAAATATATGATATTATTTACCTTCTTACCCTTACACTCTGTCAAGAACCCCTATACCTAAAGGTACCCCTCCTGGCTCGATAATGATCTAAGGGAGATAATGACATCCGTTACCCACCTTCAATAGGACACGTGTTGGAAACCAACACTAAGGGTATAATATACACAAGAATGGGAGGAATTAACCAATAATATTTAATAAAATCATATAATTATGATATGAAAACCCAAAATATATTTCTCAAGATAAAATAAATGATCCTTGATACATGCATGTAATTTTACCCAACTGAAACAACTATAAAAAAGAACTAAAAGTGTCAAAATATAAAATCAACAGTAACCCTGAAGACCAAATATATCCCAAACTACCCTAATCTAGTAATGTACATCCTAATAACCATTCTATAACTACTGACTTGAAAAACAAATTATATATATGTAGAGCGATAATAACATGTGTACTTAGTAGGATCCTCCCCAAAGAATATCATTCAAAAGATAAAGGATTTATGCTAAATCCGAGATAAAAAAAGTAAAAATAATTATTCACCTATAAAGTTATGATAAGTTACTTGAATCACCATCACTATATATCACCATGTATCTCAAATAAGTGAACATATAATATATATTGAAAAGAAGGAACCCCACTACCACTTCACCACTAGTTTGCTTCTCTTCCCAAATATTGCACATCCTGGGCCATCTCCCACCAAAATTATGAAATACCAAAGACACCTAGGATTATGTATCATAAAACTAATATTATGAATCACATAATATCATAACATAACAATTACTCTGTGAATCACATCATCACATCATCATCTGCCACATCTCCGGATAGTAACCGAGTAGTTCTTAGGATCCACCACAACCCGTATGTCATGTATTATACCTCAAGATATCACAACCAACACACATAATACCTACAATGATCCATAGGGTACTATATCAAGAGATATATGTGTATGAAATAACCATTACCCATTACATACCTTTACACACATATATAGGAAAGGTAACCATCGTGCATACCAATATATATAATGCTAGGAGAAGAGAGTGGGGCCAGAGGGGGTGTCAGCCAACCTTTCCTTGATAACCTAGATGTTGGAAAAAACATTCTCATAGAGTATAGTGGGTTTTAGTAACCCTACCAACATGGTTCGGGTAGAATATGAAATCATATAACATACATAATATAATATAGATCACAACCACACTATGGGAATTAACCTAGTTTTAGGTTCAATTGTAACTATCATCTCTCAGACACCTGACTATCACCGTTAAGATCTAGATATCCTATAAGAACACAAAAATTTAAGGATATTTATTTGAATTATTATTTTATTCTAACATTTTACTTTACATTAATTAGATAATTATACATTAATTAACATTATTCCATTCACATTTTATTAACCACCAATTGAATTCAATTCCATTTGGGCATAATCCAACTGATCTTGTAGTTCTACAAGATTATCAATATTTTCATTGAATTAAATCACCCACCCCATGGGATAAAAAATTTATTAATAAATATATTTCCATAATTATAAGTACTCTAGGAAACATCCTAATCTATTATAAATGATACGCATAAACCAAGCACAACTAGCCACATCAAGTAGTGGAGAAATGAGTGCAGGTTAAAAAGTACCCTGACTATCTAGACTTTAATTTAGAATATTATCAAGAAAGAGTCCATATTTTAGCACAAATATTAATAAAAACTGAAACCAATTATATTATTCCAAGTTCCATCCCTGACACCATGAGGCAAATCACCATGCATCTCAACGTCACAGGTGTCAACTACTGCCACAAACATGGGCCTCCCGGTCCATATCTCATCAACCATCAAACATACTAGGCTCAAATCACATCGCATCACAATGAAAACATACAATTAAAACACATAAGGTAGTAAAAAACTAATAGAGTTAATGGGTATTTGGGCCCTATAAATGAGGAATACAACCTTCACATGCAAATGCAATCACTTGGCCCAAAAGTTTATCATTATCAAACAACATGATTTATTATAATATTATATTGAAAAATTAATTTATAATAGGTTAAACATATGGGTAACCTATTTAGTTAGATAGAAAAACCTATTAATTATTTAAAAATTCTTTCAATAATAGCTTCTAGTTTCATTAAAATTTAAGGAAGAACATTCATTTAAACATGCCTCTTTAACTCTTTTTCCAACATTATTATTTGATTTATGTTATTTAACCATTTTTGTCATAGATTAATGATAAATCCAATCATTAAAAACATTAAAAATAATAATAAACATAGATAACACAATATATGGAAAATCACAAGGTAAAACTTTATCACAGTGGAAGAAAATGTGATCAATATACCATAAACCATTTCTTTTTATTAATCTAGTTTATTATTTATTAAAGATAATTACAACATCTTCCAAAGAGATAAATAATGGTTACTTTACAATTTCATATAAAAAATAAGAGAATAAATGACTCCCATACCTCATGGTATTCAATGTTCCTCAAAAGAGAATGAAACAACAATGAAGAAATGTGATCGCCTATCCCATAGGGAAACTGCATCGCTCCCAGAACGTTGCTACACAAAACAAAAAATTAACCCCATGAAAACGAAGAAGATATACCAAAATAGAATGAAAATATTAAAACAAAAATAAAACACTAGAAGAAAAGTATTAATTCCTATTTAAAGGGATTTGAAACACATTGAAATAGATCGTCTAGATTCCTTGGGTTGGGAAATAATTATAGTATTTTGGTAAAAATGAGGGTGAGATATAATATATAGGGACAATTCTAGACACAAATTCATGGTGTGAATGGGTAATTCACATTGTGTATAGCCTGAGTTTTAAGACTCATCAGAAAATGCATCACCTCGATTTAATAAACCAGGATCAATTTAAATCATGAACTTCATGTTCACATCATGAGTTTTTGAGGGAATTTTTTTAAACTGATCCTACACCCTTTCATATCGTGAAATGACAATTATTTTCCTAAATAAAACCCTATGAATTTCCATTTTTATACTATGATTTCTTATTTGGTGTATGATATGAACTCTAACATCGTGAACTATAGTTTATTCCACGAGCTTCTCATGATTCTATATTTCAAATCCAAAAATGAACTGATCCTACTCTAGGATTACTCCAACAACCACATGCCTCAAAAACACACAAAAGAATAATATAGAAAGATATAGTCCTTTACATCATATAACTCTCAAAAAATTCCCATCCTTGATATTAAAACCAAACCTAGAGATAAGTAAAAGAAAATGGGTTTTTTTGAATATCCACCTTATGAAACAGTAGTCAAGAATCTCACTATCATAGGAGCTCAACTATCTCACCCAGAGGGAAAAATCATAAAAATACGCAATACCAAAAAGAATCTCCTAAACACTCTCCTAAGGGAGATACCTCTCAAACAATATAACCACCACAAACAAGGCACTGAGGAAGAGAAAACTATCTAATATGCTAGAAAAAGGTAAAAAACCACAATAAATTGATAGAAAAGAAGAACTAAACAAAAAAATATCAGGATACTGAGCATGTATCTATGTCTCACATTACAAATTTCTCTCCTCCACACCACTATGTCACAATAAAGAATGAAATAATGGAATATAACGCCCATACAACACCTTCTCATAATAGTCCAAGATCGCTATAGGCCACTTCTCAAAGTTTTCATCATCATCAATGTTTATCTCATCCCAATTGATGACATGAGAGTTATCTTGAACATATTGGAAAGGATGTGACATATTGAACACATTATATATCTGGATCATCTATGGGGGGAAGTTCTATCCGATATTCTGTGATCATAACATGATATAACACCTCAAAAGGCCTAAAAAGTTAAGGATAAATTTTACTTCCATGTCCAATCCTTCACTTACCATGACGAGGAGTGACCTTTAAGAACACATTATCTTCAACGTTGAACTCCATAGATCTATTCCTTTAATCAACATAGGATTTATGATACTCATGTGCTACTTTTATCCTTTCTAGAATCATCTAAATAAATTCCATCATTTTATGGACTAGTTTTGTCCTAAGAATTGTAACTCTACGAACCTATTCTAGCATAATGGAGAATATAAAGATAAACTATTCAAATCTTAAAATAGTTACATACCAATTGTGGTGTAGAAAATATAATTTTAAGAAAACTCAACCAAACATAGGTACCTCACCCAAAAACTCTAAAATATAGGACACAAGCACATAACATGTCTTCAAGAGTCATGATAAACCACTCCATCTGACCAACTTCCTATGGATAAAAAGTATTGATAAAGAAAAAATGAGATCCAAATGCATGATAGAGAGTTATTTAAACCTTAGTGGTATAATTAGGATCATTATTAGATATGATCAACCTCAGGACTCTATGGAGTCTCACTACCTCCTCTAGGAATTGTCTCAACAAAACCTCTATTGATCTAAACTCCTTGATCACTAAGAAGTGGGATGATTTCCTAAAAAATTACACTATCAACCATATAACATAAAAGAATCACTAGGATAAAGGCAAACCAGGTTTGATGTATTTTGAGATGTCATCCCACTTCCACTAAGTAACATCCAATTAATGGAGAAAATCATTGGGAACACAGTTCTCAACCTCCACATTCTAGAAGAAAAAACATTGATACAAAAACTCTTCAATTGAACACTTCAACCTAGGACACAAAATATTTCTTCAAAAAATATTTTTATATCATTGCCACACCAGGATGTACCGTTAATGTTGAGCTATGAAACTCATAGAGAACAAACTCACACATCACCAAAGGGATAAAAATAATCCCATAGAAAAAAAACCTAGTGTTGGTTATCCTTAAACCAACCATCATGGGAATTATCCATGAAAACTCAGTCTCTCTTGACCTCTTCCTCATAATCCCCCAACTATGAATCATCCTCATACTACACCAAAGAATAATTCAATATTTTCTGGAAAAGGAAACCTCTACCACTAACCTCTCCCAAATCAAGATACAGTACTGATATCTCTTTAATTACTATCCAAGAGTCTCCAAATGCATGCACGACATCACTACATGACTTCTTTATCATCAAATCATCCATTACATTACAATTTATTAGTGTATATAAAAACTCAATGTTTTAAACTTTCAATAATTCTATCATCCATCATTGTAACATATTTAGGTCATTCTAGTAAAAGATATACCTCAGAATCTTATGATTAGTAAAAACTAGAAAATGCTAATCGATGTGGTAATGTCACAATAACTTCAAGGAAAACATAACTTATACAAACTCAAGATCTCGGGTGGAATATTTAACCTCATGGGGATGTAACTAAAAATAACCATAATAAAAAATTGATATATGTTAAATTTGAAAATTGCCCAAACCCAGATGTGAAGTATCATAGAAAACATCAAACTAAACTCCCTCTTCTAGAAGATAAATAAATAGAGCACTGAACAATTTTTCCTTAAGGTACTCAAAATATTCCTCACACTACTCAGTCTATAATAATGCATTCTATTTTCTATTCAAGGCTATAAAAGGTGTATCAACCTAAGATTAATTAGCTATGAACCCCCTATAATAGCCCGAAAGACCATGGAAACTGCATACCTCTACAATTATATTAGGGGATTACTAAGAAATGACTTCATTGATATTCAAAAGATCCATAGTTACACCATGATGGGACATAAAATTCCATAAGAAATGAACTTCACTTTCCTAGAACTCAAAATTTAAAATCTTCTCGAACAATTGATAATGAACAAGAACTCCAAAAACAACACATAGATACTTTTCATGATCCTTATTAGGTACGAAGTACACAAGGATGTTGTCGATAAAAACCACCACGATCTGATCAAGAAACTCTCTGAACACTAAGTTCATGAAACCCATGAACATGAATGGAGTGTCTATGTGATATCATAGCTTGGATTCCACTAAACCAGTTCCCCTATCTGATTCAAAACAAGACCTCAATCACACCTTCTCATATGCTATAGGCTTATGACTAGTAGCCTGGGTCTAAGGTAGAACTATTAGGAGAAAATACCCCCATATCAAAGTACATAACTAGAAGTAAATAAAAAAATTCCATACACATCCATGAATGTAGAAAAAAATAAAGAAAATAAAGTAGAAGATTTATATAATATAATGAAATATTGTAAAGTCATGAACAACCATGACATACGTATAACATCGATCATCCACTAGGCTGATCACATAATCAAATCAAACACCAGAAAAATAAATACATTAGGTACTCTTACCAACTCCCATCCATGTCACATACCTATTTTCTAGTACCTTGTTGAGATAATCCAACCCATTTATTAGGATACACAAGAGAAATCCATTCAATTATGAAATCCTAGGCCCATGACCTATCCATTGTGCATCCATGACCAACCCAAAAGTAGAAATAAGTTATGCACACACACTGAGGTGAATGTATAGGGGGAAAGAAATAAATCTTAGTAGGTCACCCCCAATAGTGAACCTATAACATGGTGTCATAAGTGTATGATCATGAAATATACTCAGCCTATCTGGAACATAACTGAAATAAATAAAAATAAAACCATTATAGATCCTTGGGTTTTTGACTCTGATTGATCATGTTTTCTTTTGAAAACACGATGGTGTATTTAAGAATGTATCAATGATATTACATACCATGTAACATATGGGCACCACATCCATGGACTCCCTACCAAACCCTCTCGATCCTGGGGAATCACCCCACATAAAACCTATCATTCGGGTTCCTAATCCAAGGAAACCCTACCATGTCACCATGAATCTAAGGGCGTAACCCATTTTAGATCTATCCTATTAAACCATATAGAATATATGGTTCCTAGAACGTCAGTTTGGAACCTAAACCACAAATGCAGAGAGTCAGTTCAACATTCCAAACTATACAGAATACATGGTGCCTAGAGAATCAGTCTGACACCTAAACCATAAATTTAGAGAATTAGTCCTCCATCCCATTCCACTTGGTATACCATCAGTTTCTAAAGTATCAGGCTGGTACTTAAACCAAAAATGCAAAGTGTCATCTAGACATCCCCAAACCATACAATACATAACACCTAAACCATCAATATATCAGTTAAACCATATATACAAAGTATTGGTCCACCATCCCATTCTAACAGGTATAAAATTAGTTCCTATAGAATCAATCTAACACTTAATCCATAAAGTATAGTATTAGTGTACAGAGACTCAGTCTAAAACCCTATCCATATAGTATACTACCCATTCTTGGAGGTTCATTCTGACATAAAACCACATATGTGGAATTCTATATCCATTAAACTCAACCATATTATAAGAAAAAATGTGTTTGGAACCTCACTCCAGTACCCAACCCAAAAAAACTATTGGTGCTGATATAGAGATTCTTATCCATCATTCTCAATCATGGATGTGGAATTTAATGTCTAAATTTTGAAACCATAAATGCGTATCATGATGTCCAGCTCTCTCTCTCTCATCCATGAAATGCCATATAATTTGAACCAAGTTCCAAAATGTGGCATCCCAAACATATCACAATTTCCCCATGGGTGTGATACAAGCCTCATTATAAAATATTGAAAAAATATCAAGGGATGTCCAAATGACCATATAAATCATCAAAAAATGAGCCCCAACGACTCATACATCAATTCAGGTTCCAAGGGAACACCTGTAACCCTTACTACCCAAAAAACACAATCTTTCAGGGTCAGTTTATCAATTAAGTAACAACTTAGACCACTAGGTTAACACATACATAGAGGAATCTCTATTTGGATCCTCAGAATCAGAACTCAAGAAGAGGCATCCCTCCTAAGATCCTATGGATTAGAACATAAGTGTAGAATTCTCTCTCCCAGTCCTTGGTAACAACTAATATCTAGAGACAACACCCTTCTCTCAAGTATCACACATCATACTATATAGTCTCTAGAATCTCATGGACTCATAGGCCTCAATAGAATAAATCCTCATTTGGTAGATGACCTCAAGCCCAACCCCTTTACAAATCACCCAAGGTTATATTATACACCTAATATATCCACAACCTTGATTCGCAACAGAATCCCACTAACTAGGGAAACCCAAATTTCCACACCAATTGAGGTCTCCTACAAACTCATGCTATGTACTCTAATCATTCCCATAACCCTATCCAAGGTATCATCCCATGTATCACTCTCAAGAGATAGATAAGCTCACTTTCTGGAGGAAAATGTATCTATTATAATTTTCTCATAAAAATATTCCTCTTAAAAGTCTTCAAAATTCTCCAAGGGCTGCACCATCAAGTTATACATTGAGAAACACTCAAAATGGACTCCACTTATGTCTAATTCTAACTTAGGGGTGAAAAATCACTCAAACCCTCATAAGTGGAACAAAGTGGAAGTATATGGAATGTACTCTCAGTACACGACATGTACTCCAAAACCCCATGCATATCCATTTACTTCTACATGGACTGGAACACATGGGGTTTGGCCATGTACTACTAAACAACCAAGAAATACACAAGGTCTGGTTGTGTATTACATACACAGACATGTCATACTCAGGGCTTGGCCATGTAGTTTTACATGAAATGTCTCCCCTACACAGGGTTTCCTCCCATTTACTTGGCCACACTGCTATGTTCGACTATATTCCATGCACTTCAGGTACATAATGTTTAGTCCCAAAATTTCACTTTTCCAAATACACTGCCACATGTCCATGTACCACTACACGACCTATACTCTAAGTACACAACATGTAGTTTCAAAAAGTTTATCTTTCCCAAATATAAAGAACACATGGAATGTGTTCCTAAAATACACATGGTGTGATCCAGATTTCCAAACAGAAAACCCTTAAAACCCACAAAAAACAACCATTTTCCCCGATTAAACATAGATCAACCCCCATTGGGTCCTTAACAGTCATAATAGGTATCTAAAACTTTAAAACACCACATATATGAGGATCAAGGCACAAAACTAAAAAGTCGGCCCACCTTAGGGCATAAACACTGAATTTTCATGTCCAAATTAACCCTCCGAATCCACCTCACCTCAACCTAGTCTTTTTCACCACCATGGATGAAGTATAGAGATACCTACTTCCCCATTAACTCTTGGTATTTACATCATGCACAAGGAGAATCCCTTCCCCCTTCCTTTTGTGAGAATCCAAATGGGAGGGGTAAGTCTTTTAATTAATTAATTAATTAAATTCCCTTTATAATACTCATCTAGAGTCTAGGAACCTAAAGTATATTTACACCCCGACTAATAAAAAACCCATTAAAACACAACTGTGAAGTTAGAATCTCAATCCGATGATCCTTTTAAAATATACCACCATGTAAACCCTTGTGAATAAATTAATATTTAATTTATTAAATATAAAATATTCCTCCAAAACTCGAATAGTTCAGAATTACAATAAACATCTATTCTTGGGTAAAAAACATATTCCAGGACCAAAAGAGTGGTAAGAATAATTGTATGAGATCATATTCTAGGATAAAATGACCATTTTACCCCTCATGAGCACCCAAAATAAAAAATTCAGAATTTATGCTTAAATTTAAAATCTACAGAAACATAGGTATTTATAGATTTTTCAATATAGAACTTCTCATACTCAAGAACCCTTAATGGTATTAAAACCACACATCCCGATCCACCTTGGCTATCAACTCATGCTCAACTCATTTTATTTTACTTTAGGATGGAAACTGTGTTCATCTACATAACTCCAAAGATAAGGCATACAATCCATCAAAGGTTAATCCAATGCTTTCAAACATTAAAAATTCATCAAGATAGTGCCTAACCATATCTGTCATCCCAAGACATCACAATTTCATACATACCTCATCATAAGGTTTATGTGATTTTCACCATAGAACTCAACCTACAATATCCAATTCTGATCCATAACACCTCCCACTATTAGAGTTACCTACCAAAACAAATCCACAATATTACACCGACCCACTCGATGTGGTTTTATCTGCATATTTGACCTTAAACGCTCAAAGTACACATCACTATTATTGATCTCATAATCTCCACCATGGAAGTATCTTTATTTTAACCTTGAAACCAAACACCAACAACGTAGTTCATTTTCACATCACTGCTAACCTTAGAACTAGATGTGGCTATCCTACTCTCTCCTGAGTGAAAAAACAAAACATCAACCATCTCTCATTCCCAAAATCTAAGGACAGAACCCATGGTATTCATTGAAATCTGGTCCATCATCAAGACCTTATCCAAAGATGGCTAATGGAACACTCCCACTATATGCCTTCAAAAACAATTATCCATGAGTGAAACCTTCTAGGAAGCCTTTTTATAAAATGGAACTGAACTCTATATAGATAGGAATATAGTTGATGATCTATAAACACACTTAGGAAGATTTCAAGATATTGGGTACGATCATATCTAGAAAGGGAGTACACTATGATTTTATCAATGAATATCACTATAAACTCTTCCAATATTGGAACACCATAGTTATAAACTATGGTCCTTGGGTCACCCTACGTACTGGACTCTCATCACACCCACAATGAATCTCATCCAACTCATGATGAATTCTCAATTCAAGCCTCATGGGTATATGACTCCATAGCACCCAATCCACAAGCCAAACCACACAACACACCACTAGTGCTCATATCTCCATGATCTCATTAACACTTAACTATTACATGCTATTTTATAAACCAAAGAAATATGTTCAAACTCTAAGGAGATATTCCCCATGAAAACATAGATCACAAGCCCTAACCACATAACCTTGATCACCTACTGTACTCCTAATATAGCATATAACCTCCATAAAAAGCAGGACTACACAACCATTCCCTGGGATAGGAACCTGAAAAAAACTTCCCCTCTTGAAACCAACCACAAGGATGAAGATCTAGAACACAAGTATCCATTATTCAAAACAAAAGGCATCCAATATGCACATACCTCACACTAGGATTCACCCTTAATGGACCATTATCAAAAGTTCCCAAAACATCCACCTGTGCATCACACACCCAAAGGAACACATAATTTAGATGATCTATCTCACATGCCACATTTAAAAACCACAAGCCACCAACTCTGTAAATTGAATAGACATCGAAGAAGGTCACTAGGATCTCCCACCTATCCCCACTAGTCAAGTCTTTCATCAAGACACTAGGTTCAACCACCTAGGTCTAAGATAACTCATAGAAGGACATAACACATAGGGAATCAAACATGATATTGTACCAACATTATCTAACATCACCATGTAAAAACACACTTCTCTAGTATCTCAAACAAAAGGACATAATCTTCTAAACTATCTTCTCACAACTAGGGAACCTACCATCTCCAAACATTTACACATTAGACCTCTCTCTAGAGGGCCACGATACATAACTAGCCTTGAACAAAAAAGATACACAAGGGTCAAAATCATATAACTATAACTTGATGACCCACTAAGATCATTGCACATAATTTTCATGAGGAACATATCAACATCCTCATCTTCGAGCTTCTCACCACAGAACCATATAACCAAGAATTAGAAATAAATCAATAAAATCACACACTAGAAGGATGATAACATGTGGATCCTATATTCCAAACACGATACATGGGATACCACTTTTCACTTTGGTCCAAAAGTCAAACCCAATCACTGGCCTCTCATTAAGGGGAAAAGAGAAAAAATCTAGGATAAATCAAGACATAAAAACCTCATGTACTTCGACCAAGGTGAAAATTATATACAACCATAAAATCACAAACTCAGAGCATAAATACTAGCACTGATAACCTAGAATTCTTACTCGAATAAGTGTTTATGATGCACCATCCAATATCAATAAGAAGATCCAACACATTCTTATATCTCCAGTCTACCAAATCATAATTAAAAAGAAATTAAAGTGATGGATCTGATACCACTTGGTGATGTATCGACCTAGATTCCACTAAAAGGGTGCCCTGATCTGGTTTTCCGCAAGACCTCAAGCACGCCTCCTCATATGCCAGAGGCTACTGACCAATAGTGGAGGTCAAAGGTGGAATTATGAGAAGACTATACCCCCATACTAAAGTTCATATCTATAAGTAAATAACCAAACATCATACACATCATAGTACAGAGAAAGAATAAATAAACTAAAATAGAAGCACTATGTAATAAAATGAAATACAATGAAGGAACAAACAACTATTCTATACATACAACATCAATCACCCATTAGTTCAATAATATATAAAAAATAAACATTTAAAAATTAATACATCAGGCTCTTCAACTAGCTTTAAGACATGTCCTAAACCCGACCTCCAGTACCTTGTCGAGCTTCTCCTACCTAATCATCAGGCTCTACATAAGAAATGTGTTCAATCATGAAATCTAGGGCTTGTGACCTATCCATAATTCATCTATGATCAACCTAAAAGAATCTATAAGTTCTACACTTACACTGAGGTCCATGTACAAGGGGTGAGAAATAAATCTCAGTAGGCCACCCACAATAGTGAACCCATAACCTACTTTCATAAGTTCATGCTCATGCAATAAGCTCAGCCTTTCCAAAACATAACTAGAATAAATGAAAATAATACCATTTTCAAACCTTCGGTTTGTGACTCTGATCGACCAAACCTTCTTTGACAATTTCATGGGTTTCTCTGAGCATGTGTCAATGACCGTCCATCCCAAGTAGCATACAGGTGCCACATCTATGGCCACCCTACCCAACCCTCTTGACCCTAGTGAATCATCCCATATAAATCCTATCATTCAGCTTCCAAATCCAAGGAATTCCTTATCATGTCCTCATGACTTTGGGGATGCAACTCTTAGCATCCTTATCATCTCAAACTATATAAAATACATAATGATTAGAATTTCAGTTTGGAACCTAAAACACAAATGTAGACCATCAGTTCAATATCCAAAACTATACAAAATAAATGGTTCCTAGAGAATAATCCTGACACCTAAACCACAGAAGCATAACATCAGTTTTCCATCCCATTAGACCTTATATACCATCAGTGCCTGGAGAATCTATAACACCCAATGTTTTTATGGTTTTTTTCTTTTGAACAAATTAAATTTATTTGATATATTTCATTACATGTAACACAAAGTTAATCTTATGCTACATGAAACATTGGGTTAGCTCACATTACACATGACACTAAGTTTCAACAAAACCAAGATATATTATTAATATAGTTATTTAAATGCGACCATTATAAACTATCCACTAAACTTAGTGACTTGAATAGTAATAAATAATTTTTAAATATTAATTATAATGGTTTTTTAAAAGATATCATATTAATAAAAAATAATTAATTTTTGGTAAAGTCTTTATATGTTTTGAAAATACCATTTTCTAAAAAAAGGATTTTTATTTCTATTTGTGAACATTAATAAAAAAAATATTCACAATTTTATAAAAATAATTTTATAAAATAAATTCATTTCTAAAATAAACATGTCAAATTAAATTATGATGAATTTCTGAGATTTTTTCTAAAAGTTTCATTATTCGATGAATATTGAAAAATATTGAATTTTAATTGAAAACAAGATTTTCGTTTAATTTATTTATAAAGTTAAATTAAACTTTAAATTGTTTTTAATGTAAAATTAGTTCAATTATAAATTCAATAATTAAATTTAGGTTATTTTAATCAATTTAAAATTTAATTTTGGTATAAAAAATTTATAAACTTTTGAACTTTTTCTCTTTAAAAATCCATTGTCTCGTCACATTTGTAGGATTAATTTTAAATTAAAAATTTTAAATTATGTGAATTGAATTTGAGAAAATGGATTCCATATTTGTAATCATAATAATTTATATTATCTAAAATGTTTAAATTATTTTTTTACTATAATTATTAGTGAAAAAGGTTAAAAATTAATTACCATGATTAAGGTTAAAATAGGTTTCAGTGTGTTACATGAGTTTGTGTTAAAAATAACATTAAAAAAACCAAGTATTTTTATTTAATAAATTTAATTTAATATTTATAATATGAGTATATAAATTATGTAGTAAGGATCATTTTATTTTAATCTTAAATTATAAATTATATAGTTTAATAAAACTAGTTACCATGGTGAAAATTAAAATGGTAAAAGTGAGTAAAACTTAAAGGATAAGGAATGAAATGTTTAAAAATGGTGTATTTTTTTTGTAGTGGAGGTATTTATTGACCATATAATCCCTCAAATACAATATTTATCAATTTTTTATCCACATGAGGTGTGAGGGACCTCCCATTATTGAATAATATTGGGTATTTACAAAAAATTCCACCCCTCCTCAATTATAAAGGGAACTCACTCCCCTCACTTATTCACACCTCTTAATCCATTTTGTGTAACCAAAACTTGATCAAATAACTTCTCAAATTCCATAATATCAACTTATAATCCTTAGTTTGTTCATAAATCTTTCATTTTAAGGATTTTGGTGTAAAGCTAAGGAGTTTACATGAAGAAGAGGTAACATTCTTGATCCAACATTTTTATTTTATTTATTCCTCCACCCCATTAAATTATTATTAAAATATGATGACATAATAAAATAAGTATATTAAATATACTAATATGTTTTTATTCTAATTTAATATCCTACAAAAATATCCACTTCCATCAAATGAGTCACATAATCTTCATTTTTGTGTACTTTGGACTACCTCCTCACGAACTGATTTCATTCGTTTCTCCATTACCACCTATCACAGTTGGGTAGATGGTGGTTTGAAATAATATATATCATATTTATAACATAATTATACCAATTTAGTCATTATATTATATATAAATTTTCTTAAATTCCATTCCATAGGGGACATAGTAACGTTGTTTGTGTGTACGGTGAACTACCGCCTGGCAAAGTGATGTGATTATTTTATACTAACGCTTTACATGGAAAATAATAAGGATAATGTTAATGAATATATGTTACATACATGAAATAATTAGGATTTTTTTACATATTCACAATTATTTCAGGATAATATATCATTTTATTTCTTACTATTTCATCCATTGAGAGATGATAACTTCATTCATATATGTGTGGACTACCGCCATCACGAACTGATCTGAATATATTTTCATCACCACACCACATAGATGATATGTTTAAGTTTATTTATTGAAATAATATGGTCTTTGTTATATTATTATATTTCTTGAAATATAATTTATTACTTACCACGTTTCCGTAATGATCGTTGAAAAATGGAAACGTTACTCATGCCTACGTACGACCTACCGTCTCTATGATCGTAACATACTTAATTTCTCAAAAACACAGTTCATTATTAGTATGAAATGTATAATTGATGTATATATATGATAATTATTTCATGATTATTTTTCTTTATATAATATAACCATGATAAAAGTAAGAGGGCAAAAAATGACAAAACAAAACTTATATGTAAAACAAAGTGTTTATTACCTGAAAGGTGACTTTAACATGAAATTGTTAATAAAGGGGTAATAAGGAAATAAGTAAATCATATATGATATGTTATATATAATTTTGGTTCTTTAATAGATGTATAATAAACTTTTATTTATTATACATGATTTTTAAATGTGTATTAAGGAAGTTGAGACTTAAGGTAAGATATTTCTAGTCTCTATTTTATTTCTAGGAGACATATGAAAATTTACCACTCATTTATTTCTTGTGTTGTATATACTGCCAATTTGACATCTTATATCATGAATATACTTATTTTTAGTATATTTAAAGTTTCATTTTACTATATTATTTATTGCTACTTATGATTCAAAAGATAACTAATGAAATAATGGACCTCTATCTCACTTTTTACTGCTACGAGACACATGCCATATTCACAACCTATTTGTTTTATGTGATGTAAATAGTGAACAAGAATGTATTTTATAATTATTTTCCTTAAAATTACTTCAATTTATATATCAATTTTAGAATTTCTATTTTTTAGGTTTATGGTTCAAAAGTTACCAAATTAGAAATGGTTTTTTGTCTTAATGTGCCTTCTTTGAGACATATGTTGTGTTATGCACCTGTCTTCTTCTTTGAGGTGTATATATAGACCCTTTGACAAGTTATGTGATGAATTTATTGATTCTAATGGTATTATATGTTTCATTTAATGTTATTATTTAATGGGGATTATGATTCAAAGTGAAAAATGGTAATGATTTCATGAAAAAATCTCATTATTTATCGGGATTATTTATTATTATGCTTCCATTGATGACATATTATGATATATCTCTCAAGAAACTTAATATTTTTTAATATATTTTTATTTAATGATAATAAATATTTTATCTTCATTTTAATTTCATTATCTACTCAAGATTTAAAAAATAATGTTTCTATGAAAAATCCTCTTTTCGGTCAGAAACCCTTTTTTCTTCCAAAGACATGTTTTATAATTTTATTTCAAAACTATTTTTTACATTTTTTAAATGATATAATAAATAAATTTTTACCCACTGTTAAATTTTTAAAAAATGTTTTTAAAGGAATCTTCATGTCCTTTTTCAAACAATACTTTCTTGTCTTTTACCGAAACTGTGAAAAGAATATTTGTTTTCTTATATGCACAACATGAACAGTATTTCCCATTTTCATGAGTGATCAATGATTTCAAGATACCATTACATGTTTTTTGAGTTCTTTTAAAAGTAAAATTTTCCTTAATATTTGGTTAATTTTTATATTTTATATAGATTATTTCAAAGTAAAAAAGGTATTTTGAAAATGTTTTAAAAAGTGTTTTTCAAAGAAGAAATTATATTTTCCACAAGAAATGTTTTAAATTATATTAAATATCACTTTTTAAGAATTTAAGGTTATTTTCAAAGAAAATTATTTTGAAATTTTTTATGTTTTCAAAAATGATTCTCAAATAAATGGTATTTTTCATAACAAAAGTTCCAAGTGATTTTAATTTCGAAATCATTTTATATCAAAATGAAATCCTTTGATGTTACTTATGCATTACTAGAGATATGTTCCAAGGTTAACATTCTTATTCTTTCACCAATTTTTTTTATGTTTATGATTATAATATTTTTATTAAACTCATATTGTTCTCATGGGTTATGTTATGATGTAATGTTTTATAAAACCCATTTCTTTTCATGAATTCCAATATGGTGAATTTTCTATGATCGTGAGGACAAAAAATTTAGGAATTATGTGATTGGTGGGACCTATATCTCCCTCCAATGTATTGGGTAATTATTAATGTTATATGAGCTCAAAGGGTACACATGAGTTTATCCAAAGATTGAAAGATGGAACATGGAAGGTTAGCCCGAACGTGAAAGAGGGTACATGGGTGGTTAGCCCAAGCCTGAAAGAGGGTAAATATGAGGTTATACCAATACCAAAGAGGAAATTAGAGGTCATACGAGGCTTGAAGTAGTCAAACAGGTGGTTATACCAATCCTAACATGATATTAATATCTTTTTGGGTAGCCTTGACATAAGATTCTTTATTCTTATGTGTATTCCACAAATTTATATCTTATGCCAATGTTATTCTCTCATGGATATTTTTCTTTGATTTACTTATGATTCATATCCTATAAACTAATAATATTTTTTAGATGACTTAATATTATGATCTTTGATACACATGGTATGGTTTTCAAATGTTATGATCATGTTCTCATACCCTTATGCTCATGTTATGTTTACGTATTTCCATTATTAACCCTTACTGAGCATATGAGCTCCCCCATTATTATGTTACCTTTCCCCATGTTTTGAGGAAAGGTTTTAATTATGGTATTTTTGTGAAGAGTGCTAAAGGTGGAGATCATTATGGGATATGTTGAAGATCTTTCACCAAATTAGATGATTGTGTACCTAGTCTCCAAGGGCACTAAATTATTATAGTTCTCAGGCATGTATGTGTAATATAATGAATATTCATAAAAAAACATATAATATCAATTTATGAGATTCCTAGGATTCAATAATTTTTATCATAGGAAATGTTTTGTTAAAAATTGTAAACTAGGATGAGAAAACTTTAGTGAGACCCCTAGGGATATTTCTAAGGATATGTCTAGGTATGTCTTTAAGGATAAGTCTAAGGATGATTCAATGTGTAGGAAAATGTAATAGAATTTTTTTAAAGGATAAATTAAGTTGTATCCAAGAAATTAAATCCTTTTTGGATACTAAAAGTGTATGTATCCCTAGAAAAGAGGTACATGTGGGTAATAACTCTGAAAAGGCTGCATTGAGCTGAACTTGATCGTCACCTGGTGCACAAAAAAGGCCTTTCTATAAACCTAGTTTGAAACTTCTGGGGGATATGGTTTGAAAATTCAAAAAAAATATGAACCATCATAAAGGATTTAAATAATGACCATGCATAACCAAGTTTAATCCTAAGGTTTTATAGATTGAAAATATGTTTTCATGATCTAGACATCTTATAAGTGTTTTTTGGTTTTTTATTAGTGTTTCTCACACTATGATTTCTGGTTTTAGTCAATTGATGGAACCATAAGGAATCATGTTAAATTTGAATCTAATAGAAAATCCAGTTACTATGTGAATCCAAATTGGATGATGACTGGAGGGAAATATATTGGGATTTTTCCTAATTATCTATCATGATATATGATTAACAACATGAAACTTAGTGATATTCCTAGAGCATAAAACAAGAGGAGGAGGAAATTTTATGAAAGTTATTGTGGTAATGAACACATAGGAAAAATATATTAAGCTTCTACATGGAAATAAGGTGTGAATAAGAACCTACAAGAATATCTCAAATGAATGGGAATATGTTATTTGTGTGAAAATAAAGGTTACAGAGTTAAAAATTATCAAGGAGTTCATTGTATTATGTGTGGGGAACATAGGTACTATCTAAATAAATGCTTGAAACCATGAATTAACTTCTAAACCAAGGTAATAACTATTCCATGTAAATCATTGATGTAATAGTATTTAAGTGTGTATGTGTTTGGATTTAGGAATTATGGTATGGAAGTATTTCTATAATGGTATTTTAGTTATAATAATCAGGAAACATCTAAGGATTCTGTTAATTTTGGAAACATATATGTCTTCAAAAAAAATTAACTTAAGTGTTATGAACACTATCATTGGTTTATGAGTTTAAGGTTAACCATAGGTTTGAATTCATTAACACCCATTTTTAGGTTTTATGTGATGATATTTTATCAAGATTAAGGATATTTAAATAGATATTTATGGAAATACAACCATTTGGTTTTGTATATATTTTAGTGAAAAAGTTATTTGAGGTGTAATTCCTTTACACTTTTTTGACATATGATTAAAGGTATTGGTAACCTTTTGGGTTTATCTAATCTTTGACATTGTAGTGCTTATGGCTTATAGTCGAACACCATATGTATCTAACACAATTGTTTTCTATAAAACAATATTTCTCTATAGACCAGCTTACCAAAATATGTATTAAGGAAATAGAAAGGTTTCATAGAGTATGACATTACATTATATATTATTGGGATCCAAGGTTTACCTCAATGTTCTGGAGAAGTATTTAGTAATATCTTTATACATAGTTGAGTTTTAGCATTGCATATCATCCTTAAACATATGGTTAGTCTGAGAGAATGATTGAAAACCTAAAGGATCTGTTATGATCTTGTTTTATGGATTCCAAAGGTGGTTGAGATCAACACCTTCCTCTAGTTTATTTTTCTAACAACAATATCTTTCACTTGAGAAATCATATGGTTTCTTATGAATCTCTTTTTGGAAATATGTGTGGAACTCCAATGTACTGAAATAAATTTGTAAAAAGAAAGGTATTGGGACCTGAGCTAGAAGATGAAATAGAAGAGAACGTTAAATCCATTCAGAAACATGTAAGATAAACACAAAGATGATTGAAATGTTAGACTGATAATCATCAAAGTTATCTATAATTTTAGTTATATGAGAATGTGTTTATGTAAAGTTTCTCATGGAATAAAGAAGGGAAAATTAAGACCTAGGTATATCAGTCCCTTTGAAAATATTGATTATATCGAGATCATATCAAATTGCTTGGAACTTCCACAAAACCTATCTTAAGTCAATGACATGTTCAGTGTATCTCTCCTAAAGAAGTACGTACTTGACCCTTCATATGTAATAAACTCATTTTTTAAACCACTATAGTAAGATATTTCTTATAAAGAATAATTGGTGGACATTCTGGATTATATAGAGAAAGTACTATGAAACAATACCACTCACCTGGTAAAATTTTTATGAAAATACCACTAGTTTGAGGAAGCTATGTTGGAACTTGCGTATATGATGAGGTAGAAGTATCCTCATTTTTTTGTATTAGACTGATTAATTTTGAGGATAAAATTCATTTTAAGGGGGTAGAATGTAACACCTTGAGTTTTTATGATTTTATTCGTTAAGATAAATTAACTTTCTTTGAAATATTTTATTAAATGAATGCTCAAGTTAATATTTAACTACACACAATACTGGGTCAGCTTACGTTACAGATGACAATGAGTTTTAACAAAACCATGATATATTATGAATATAGTTATTTAAATGTGACTATTATAAAATAGAAATTAAACATAGTGATATGAATAATAATAAATAATTTTTAAATATTAATTATTATGGTTTTTTATAATGGAAACATATTGACAAAAAATTACTTAATTTTTGGTATAATCTTTATATGCTTTGAAAATAATATTTTCTCAAAAAAGGTTTTTATTTATTTTTTTGGAAATTAATAAAATTAATTTTTCCTAATTTTATAAAATTAATTCCATAAAATAAAAATTATTTATTAAATTATAATTTCAAAATTATCTTAGGGTTATTTTTTTATTTTTCTGAAAAGTTTCATTTTTTGATGAATAGTGAGGAATACTGAATTTTAATTAAAAACTACCTTTTCATTTAATTTATTTATAAAGTTAAATTATATTTTAAATTGGATTTAATATAAATTTTGTTCAATTATACATCCATTAATCCAATTTAGGTCATTAGAATTAATTTCATATTGAATTTGGATATAAAAACAATGTAAATTTTTCGAATAATTTCCCTTTAAGAACCCACTCTCTCATCGCATCTATGAGATTAATTTTAAATTAAAAATTTCCACTTATGTGAAAGGAATTTGGAAAAATGGATTCCATATTTTCAAGAAAAAAATTCATATTATCTAATAATATAAAATTATGTTTTTACCATAATGATTAGCGAAATCAGTTAAAAATTAGTTATTGCAATTAATGTTAAAACGAGTTTTTACACGTTAGATGTGCTTGTGTTAAAATTTATTTTCAAAACAACTCGGATTTATATTTAACAAATTGGAGTTAGTATTTATAATCAGGATGTATAAATTATCTAAAAATACCCATTTAATTTAAATCTTAAAGGATAGATTACCTAGGATAAAAAAACTAGTAACTGTGGTGAAAATTAAAATCATAAAAGTGAGTAAACGTTAAAGGCTAACGAATGACATGTTTAAAACATGTTTTTTATGGAGGTTTTTATTGAACATATCATCCCTCCCATCCATTATTTATAAATTTTCGAGCCACATGAGGTAAGAGTGACCTCCCATTATTGAATGCTTTTGGGTATTTACAAAAATGTCATCCTCCTCAATTATCAAAGGGCACTCACTCCCTCTACTAATTCACACCTATAAAGACATTTAAAACGACCAAAAACTACCCAAAAACTTCAAAATGTCCATAATATCATCCTAGAAGCCTTATTTTGGGAAAAAAATATAACCTTAGAAGGATTTTTGGGAAAACCTAAAGAGGTTACTTAAGGAAGAGGTAATGTTCTTCATCAAGCATTTTTATTTATTTCTTACTCTACCCCATTAAATTTCTATTAAAACATGATGATATAGAAAATAATTTTTCTTAGATTTACTGAGGAGTTTTTATATTACTTTATTTTTAATGACCCAGAAAATTCCATGTAATTTTATTTATTTATTTTGGATTATTACAAGTCTGTGAAAATTGACGGCACGTGATTCCGAGGCACGAGGTGCCCGGAATGAATTTATGAATTTTTTTAAGGTTCATTCAGTAAACGCAAGGGCATAATTTTCTATCTTTTGAACCAATGATCATATTAAAAATCCAAGGGCACTATTGAATCTACAACACTAATATTTTCTTAAGGGATTCTTCACTTTAACCATAGTAGGTCCAGAGAAAAAGTTAAATTTTTGACTTTACAGAAAAATAATAAAATAACTTAACAAGTTATTTCATTTCTTTTTCTCTAGTGGATGGCCGACGGTGGTGGGGACCAATGACTTGTCAAGACAATTAATGAATAAACTCTCTTTTATTTATAACCCCATTATTGGGGAATTAATAGGCTGATTCATTAAATGAATCTCATTTATTTTTCGGTGCGTTACTCACCTTTTCCCCCTCTATTTAAATCAGGCCCGAGGTGGAGTTTTGATACGTCTTTACCAAGAAAGGAAACTATGGAGAAGTGACGTGGCATCTTCCACCGATGGAGGACAGAATCCTGGGTAGAAACGATCTGGGATCAATGAACGCCAATGAACTCACTCTGATGGGGACCCTACTTCTGCCAACAACTGTGATACCTCTGACGGTTCATGAGGTAGGGGTTGTCATTTAATTCAGGAAATTCCCACATTTCTTCTCCTCATTATTGAATTTGTGGGTGTTTGATGAGGGATACTTGAATGGGGTTTATCATTATTTTTAATGTGATGTATAATTTACCCCCACTTTTTATAATGCTAATGCGGAGGGCGCGAATGAAATAAACAAGGCCCAGACCCTTCACCGCTTGTTTTTAATTGTGTTCTTCAGAGGCAGGTTGTTACAACTTGATGGAACCTTGGAACCAAGAGGCGTGTAAGGAAGGTGGTATCCCGAGAGGACCGTAGGCGCGTCCAGAATGAATAAAGGACCACCGGAGCTAACCCATAGAAGAAGCATCGACACGACACTGGTGAACAAGGACGGCGGCCAATAACCATCAGACGTAGTGGAAGAGCGGTGCCATGGTGGTCAGAAAGGCGGCCAAAATCATCCAGACACAGAGGCAGAGGTGGTACGCCATCATGCGCTACGCTGAAGGGAGTCGTGGATATGTAGGGACCCGCTCCCTGCGGGTCCCATGGGTGATGAAGTGGTGCCACCTGGCATCGCCAATAAAGGATCCAAACGACTCCTTTGAGCCGTTTGGGTGCAGCAGACCGTGCTACCCACGTGGGTCGCTCCAGCTAGCAGGCCGAGTCATCGCGACCCAGCCAAACCGAACCAGGTAAGACCCGGACTGGGTCGGGTTGACCCAGGCCGGGTCGGTTGGACCGGACCCAAACCCCTCTCGGGTCAAGAAACGCTTAAAAGGCCATATCTTGCGAACCAAATATCCGTTTGAAGAACCATATATGGCGCTAAGATCCTTGGAGTGTGACAGTTCATTTGACAGAATCCACTTGGGTTTTGGAAAAAGCTAGAGTATGGCTGGGTTGGATCGTTCCCAGATCCAACTGGACCCTCGGTATTAAAATGACTATAACTTACAGACTGGACGTCCGGTTGACGCACCATCGGTTACTTTGGAACCCTTATGATGTGAAAGATCATCAGGTCACTTATTCATGGGAATTTGTACTAGTTGAAATATGAATAATTTCTTGTGGAGCGGTTCTACCAGAATCAAGCTTACTATGAGTGGGAATCCAATGGCTGGCAGTGAGGCAGAGGTTAGAGACAGATCATACAGAGGTTAGTACCGAGCGATCTTGTGTGGGTCAGCTCCTAGTGATCCTGTGTAGATCAGCACTGAGTGATACTATATGGATCAGCAGTATGCCACCTGATGAGGACTAGAATTAGAGAGGCCCATCTTGGATCAGCGACTTACCAATCCTGTCAGGGTCAGATCCTGTGTGGGTCAGCTCTCAGTGATCTTGTGTGGGTAGTGCATACCGATCCAGTGTGGGTCAGATCTTGGGTGGGTCTTATGAGGGTTATTACCTATCAAATCTGGGCGGGTCAGATCCTATGAGGGTCTTTCAGGGGTTAGTACCTATCGATCCTTTGTGGGTCAGACTCAGTATGGTCAACAATAGTGCCTCTTGATAGAATAAGATGATCTAGCTTCGCGATTAACCATCTATACTTCTATACTTTACTTAAACATGGTTTGAGCTATGTCTATTGATTTGTGCTCGGTGATTTAGATCATGATTTGTGGTTTTCCTTTGTTGAGTTCTTATAGACCTTTGAGGGTCTCGGGTTCCCTACTGGGTATTGATATACTCACCCCTGCATTGGCTTCGCCCGCACCTTGTTCTGTCTTTTGCAGACGATGAGCAGCTTGACTGAGACTTAAGGGAGCCAGGAACAGACGGTACATGGAGGAGATTGGATGATGTGAAAAGTAGTGGAGATGAGTGATGTTATTAATATTTTAATGACTTATTATATACTCCCTATACCTATTTCATATGAAATGTGCGTAATTTGTGTGAAATATTAATGTTTTAATATTAAGTATAATTTTTGAGAATTTTTAGAAGTAGTCCAATAGAGTCATTTTAATGTTTTAATAATAACTATCACTATACTGATCCAAATTGTGTGGTTATTGTTTTTTAGGATTCTAATTTCAATATACAACATTTCATTAGAAGGTACCATGAGCCAATTCTTCCATTGGAAGGGTCATATGGTCCTCACAAACAAGACCAAAGAATCTGTGAACAAACTGGACCAGCCTTGAAGATTGATTTACTGGGATCAATACAGAAGTCCAAAAACATTAACTCTCCACTATAATTATGGGGACACTACATGCCATCTTGGATAAAAATTTCAAGGCCCAAATCCATGTACAAGGGGCCCAAATGAATCTTTGAAGTCCAGCCCACCATTGTGGCCGAGAAATAAAATTAGTATAGTCTTCATGACATATCTCATGATGTATTCATCAAATCGAGCTACGATCTTTCAGTGTAAAAGAGGAGCTATATACCGCCGACTTTGTTGAAGAAGTCATTCGGATTTGAAGGCATATTCATATTCCAAAATCCATTTACATTTTGGCCATCGAAAAAGCATGGATAGAAATGGACAGTTTACCTTTGTTTAATAAAACCGCCATAACTTTGGCTCCACTTGTCCAAATGCCTCCAAATTTTGAAAGTAGTCGGAAAACTTTAATATATACAAATTTTAAGAAGAAGATATTTTGAGATTCGGCTGTCTGGATATCCAAATTGTCTATGCAAGGGGAGGGACATATTGGGAATGCAAACAATTCACTCCTTGGGATATAAATACTCTCCCCTTCTCTTCTTGAGAGGGGTTGGAATTTCAGAAGAGAGGAGAAAATATTGGCACGACCAAGGCCTTTCCAAAGTCTTGGGAGGATCTTCCATACTAAATATTTCACTTGGGAGACCTTTCCTCCTCTATTTGTTTTCACTTAATTTCATGTTCTTCATTCTTGTAATTTTGTAAGTCTCTTTCTTTGTAATTCTGTTTTAATGCAAGTTAATTCTTCAATATCTCTTATTCTCATCCACCTTATATAGTTTAATATTTATGTTCTTAAAATAGTTTAAATTCAGTTCAATCCCCTTCCCTTATTTAGCTTCCTCATTCAATCGAAAGTTCATTTTTAATTATCATCATTGTTTGTGTGTCTGTGTCGACGTACCACTCTTTTCTTATCCCTTTCTTTTTCTTCTCTTATTAATTTATAATCATAATAATTATAACAAGATTATTAAAAACCCAAATGTCTGAGTAAATATCTCATTGGGGTGAGTTATAATTTAGGTATGTTAAGTGATTGAGAGCTTCTGCTCGATGAATATTCTTTGAATTAACATCGTGTATGTTGGACTTAACATGTCATGGATTAATGACTTGTTTTGTTTAACATGTGGTTTCCATGGATTATTGGAACCATAAATACACCACCATAAATAATATCTGATTGAGATTATAACCTTATGTTAAGTTAAGGCTTGGTTTAAAGCCTTAACATTTAGGAATTCTAATCAACATCATCTTGTGACATGGGTGTTAATTTAAATGCAATATAAAGAAAATCTCAAGGATATCACAAGATTAACTAACCTAATGATGAAGTCACCCCAATAATTATCAACTTGTTAAATTAAACATCATCCATTAGTCATTTCAATTAAGCTCTGCAATCAAAACCCCCCCAATCAGAATACAATCAACTAAAAACAAATGACTATTTCAAAGTATCATCGCCGAGGATTCGACCCGAGTGCTACTATACACATTAGCAGAGCACCAGAACTTTGACCGGTCGATAGGTGAAAATCGGCCATGCGTTTCAAATGGCGCCGTTGCCAGGGATGGTTCTTTAATTAGTCATTAGTTTCTGGTTATTGTCAAAAAAACCAAAAAAAAAACAAAAATTTAAAAAAAAATTGAAAAAAAATCACAAAGAAAAACCCGTCTTCTCATAAAAATCATAAACTGAAAAAAACACAAAGAAAAACCCATCTTCCTCTTTCTTACAAAATCTCTCTGAATTCCCCATAGCCTTCCAAACAATCCCTCGGATTTGTTTGACCCTGAAATTGAGAAAACACTTCACCAAATTAGGAGGAACATAAGAGATACTCAAATAATTCAAGAACCAGTCCTCATCCAACCAGTTGAAATTGAAATGGCCAATCCTAGGGAACAAACCCTAAAAGAACTTTCTGCCCCTGATATGAATTACCAACCTCTTGTTATTCAATATCCAAATATAGAAGCTGACTTCGAACGCAAATCAGGTTTGATTCATCTTCTCCCTCATTTTCACGGGCTAGCCGGTGAGGATCCACATCTTCACCTTAAAGAGTTCCAAGTAGTATGCTCTACCATGAAGCCTCAAGGGGTTTCTGAAGAAAAAATCAAACTTCGAGCATTCCCTTTTTCCCTAGATGACACTGCTAAGTCATGAATCTACTACCTACCTCCTGGTTCCATAACTACATGGAATGACATAAAGCGTCTCTTTCTAGAAATTTTTTTCATGCTTCTCGTACCGCTTCCATCCGAAAGGAAATAAGTGGTATCCATAAATTCCCAAGTGAATCACTCCATGAGTACTGGGATATGTTCAAAAATCTTGTTGCAACATGCCCACACCACCAAATTCCTGACCAACTCTTGATCCAATACTTCTATGAGGGGTTATTGGCTATGGAGAGAACCCTCATTGATGCCGCAAGTGGCGGTGCTCTTGTTGACAAAACTCCAACAGCTGCAAGAGATATCATAAGTATCATGGATGAAAACACACAACAATTCCAAACTCAAGCACATGCTCAAGTCAAACAAGCCCAAGATAATCAATCCATAGATCCTAACAAGACGACTGAGTGGATGAGTGAACTTACAGGTCTTGTGCATCAACTAGCGGTGGCTACCAAAGCCCCAACATCATCTTCTCCACAGTCATTATTCCCTGGACCTATCAATAATTGTGGAAGCTGTAACTCCCCAGCTCATCCAATAGACACATTTCCACAACTTCAAGAGGATCAATCCGATTCATCCGGACCAATGGAGCTCAATGCAGTATATGCTCAGCAGAACACCAATCCTCAACTATCGGGTTAGTTTGTTAGAAACTTCAACCAACCTAACTCTGAGCCCTTCTCTTCTTCCTATAACCAAGGCCTTAGGTATGGTAATCCCATTTCTCATCCCCCTCAATTCCCTCCTCAAAACGCAAACCAGTTTCAATACAGTCAAGGTGTTGGTAACTTCCAACAACCTTACCCTTTTGTCCCTCAACCTCAAAGGATCAATCCTCATATTCCTCCTCCTGGATTCCATTATCCTAGTGAGCCTTCCCAATTACAAAACCAATACAATAGATTTACCAAGAACCAAAATCAAGGCAATCCCAACCAGGGACAAGCCTCTTCTTCCAAGCAACCATGGGAAAGTGCAGTGGAAGATATTTCCTCCTTCACCTGTTCTAGCCTTAAAAACATTGAAACTCAAATAGGTCAACTTGCATCCCACCTGAGCCAGCAACAATAATCAAATTCTTCCCAACTCCCAGCTCAACCATTACCCAACCCCATGGGTAATGTAACTGCAATTTCACTTAGATCAGGAAAGAAAATTTCTATGCCTCAAGATAAATCCTCAAACCCTCCTTTGAATGTTGACCTAGAAAATGAAAAGAAAAAGAAACTTGAAAAGGAACATGAAACCATTCCCTCACATCCTTCCATTCCACTTAGGAACCCAATTCCTTTTCCACAAGATGTTTCTAAACCAAGGAAGTCCTTTGAACCTGATCCTGAAATGCTCAACATGTTTAGACGTGTTGAAGTCAACATTCCCCTCTTAGATGCCATAAAAAAATTCCTAAGTATTCCAAGTTTCTCAAGGAGTTGTGTACCCATAAGAGGCAACTTAGGACCTTTGAAAATGTTTCCACCCAGCAATCTATTCCCATAAAGTGCAAAGATCCAGGGACCTTTACAGTCCCATGCCAAATTGGAAGTTCCAACTTTGATGATGCACTCATAGACCTAGGAGCCTCAATTAATGTCATGCCCAAATCCATATTCTCCAAACTTGGTCTAGGTCCCTTTCACCCAACGGGTGTTGTCATTCAGTTAGCCAATCAAAGCACAACCAGTCCCGAGGAAATAATTGAGGATGTCCTTGTCCGAGTCAATGATCTTATCTTCCCTGCTGATTTCAATGTCCTTGACATGGAAGGTGAGACGAACTCTTCTCGATCTCCCCTAATTCTAGGAAGACCATTCCTCATGACTGCGAGAATCAAGATTGATGTCTATTCAGGCATCTTATCCATGGAATTTGGTGACCAGCTGGTCAAGTTCAACATTTTCCAAGCCATGCGATACCAATCTGAGGATCACTCTACATTCTCAATACATGCTTCTGAGGACACTTCTAAGAGTCAATCGAACCCCAATCCACCATGTTCTTCTTGTTCTAATGATAAAGGATCTTGTAAAATCTGCACCATGATTAACAAAGTCATAAATGGTGAAGTTGATGTGGACCTCTCATTCATAGACTCCATCAATCTAGAGGAACTTGAAAACTCTCTTGAATCCCACATCAACTCTGATCTCTACTGCTCCACCTTGGACAGTATTAAGGAAAATGAACCTAAAGCAACTCAAGTCCCTTCTTCCATTCCTGAGTTGTCAGGCCCAAAAGAGAAAGATGTGACTGATCTGAAACCTCTTCCTGCACACCTGAAATATACATTCCTCTTCCATGATCACTCATATCCTATCATTATCTCTGTCACACTTACTGAAACCAAGGAGTCCAAACTTGTTCAAGTGTTAGAGGAAAACAAAAAGGCCTTAGGTTGGACCCTAGATGACATACCAGGAATCAACCCTGCCCTTTGCATGCATCACATCCATCTTGAAGAATCATCCAAGCCAATTAGACAACCACAAAGAAGACTCAATCCACTCATCCTTGAGGTAGTTAGGGAAGAGATCACCAAGCTTCTTCAAGCTGGTATTATCTACCCAATTTCTGATAGTGAATGGGTTAGTCCAATTCAAGTTGTACCTATGAAGGGTGGGATAACTATTGTCACAAATGAACATGGAGAGGTAGTCAAAACTCGAGTGAAGAACAAATGGCGTGTATGCATCGACTATAGGAAATTGAATGTTGAAACCCGAAAAGATCACTACCCTCTTCCATTCCTTGATCAAATTCTAGAAAGATTGGCCGGAAAGTCACACTACTTCGTTCTTGATGGATACACTGGCTATTTCCAAATCCCAATCGCACCTCAAGATCAAGAAAATACTACTTTCACATGCCCCTTTGGAACATATGAATATAGAAGAATGCCTTTTGGACTTTGCAATGCTCCTACAACATTCCAGAGTTGTATGATGAGTATCTTTTCATAATTCATTGAGAACTACATGGAAGACTTCATGGATGACTTCACCATTTATGGTGAGTCATTTGAATCTTGTTTGCATTCACTCTCTCTAGTCCTTCAAAAGTGTTTCAAGTGTAACCTTGTGTTAAATTTTGAAAAATGTCACTTCATGGTTGAAAATGGGATTGTTCTAGGGCACATAGTTTCAAAAGATGGTATTGAAGTCGATCCTTCCAAAATTGAAGTGATCCAATCACTTCCTCCACCCACTTCTGTTCGAGAAATCCGTTCATTCCTCAGTCATGCCGGTTTCTATCGGAGATTCATCCATAACATCAATAGGATTTCCCTCCCACTCACTCGGTTGCTCCAAAATGATGTCACCTTCCATTTTGATGAGGTTTGCAAGAGAGCCTTCATTGAACTCAAAACTGCTCTTACATCTGCCCCGATAATCCAACCCCTAGATTGGTCCTTACCCTTTGAGTTAATGTGTGATGCTTCTGATAGAGCTGTTGGGTCTGTTTTTGGTCAAAGAAGAGAAAAGATTCCTCATGTCATCTATTATGCCTCAAAAACATTGGATGAAACTCAATCTCACTACACTATGACTGAAAAGGAACTTCTAGAAGTGTTTTTTTCCTTAGATAAATTCCGGTCCTATCTCTTAGGTGCCAAAATCATCATCTTCACAGACCATTCTGCTATTAAGTTCTTACTCAAGAAAAGTGATTCCAAACCGAGGCTAATAAGATGGATCCTAATGCTTCAAGAGTTTGAACTTGAAATTAATGATAGACCAGGAAAAGAAAACCCTGTTGCTGATCACTTGAGTAGAATTTCTAGTTCTTCTCAATATGAAATCATCAATCCTGAATTCCCTACTAAGCACCTTTCATATATCACTCCAAAAATACCATGGTATGCCCCAATTGTAAATTACTTGGTTTCCGGTGTTCTTCCTGAAATTGTTTCAAAAGAACAAAAAATGAAGTTGAAAAGTGATTCGAAATACTATTTTTGGGAAGAAAATAAACTTTGGAAAACTGGGGCAGACATGGTAATTAGGAGATGTGTTGATGAAAATGAGCATTCTTCCATCTTAGAATTTTGTCACTCACTTTCCGGAGGTGGCCACTTTTGACCACAAAGGACCTCCCAAAAGGTCCTAGACTCTGGATTCTTCTGGCCTTCGCTCTTCAAGGACTCACATGAGTTCTGCCAATCATGTCCCACTTGCCAAAAGTTCGGCACAATCTCCAAAAGAAATGAAATGTCCCAAAAGCCCTTAATATTTTGTGAAATCTTTGATGTTTGGGGCATGGATTTCATGGGACCATTTCCTCCTTCCAATGGATTCTCATACATCCTTCTAGCAGTTGATTATGTTTCAAGGTGGGTTGAGGCCAAACCCACTAGAAAGGATGATTCACATACTGTTAGTGAGTTCCTAAAGACACACATCTTCCATAGATTTGGCACACCTCGTGCTATGATAAGTGACTTAGGAACCCATTTTTGTAATAATACCATGAAATCTCTTTTGAAAAAGAATGGGGTTATTCATAAAACTTCAACTGCATATCACCCCCAAAAAATGGTATGGCTGAACTTTCTAATAGGGAAGTGAAAAGAGTGCTTGAGAGAATTTTAAAACCCACCAGAAAAGACTGGCCTGAAAGACTTGGTGAAACACTTTGGGCTTATCGAACTGCCTATAAAACACCCATTGGGATGTCTCCTTTTCAGCTTGTTTTTGGTAAAGAATGTCACTTACCAGTTGAAAACCAACATAAGTCTTTTTGGGCTGTGAAAACCTGTAATTTTGATTGTGAAAAATCTGGTGAAGAAAGATTGTTGCAATTGGATGAACTAGAGGAGCTTTGACTTGAATCCTATGAGAATTAAAATCTGTACAAAGAGAAGGATAAGGTACTCCATGACAGATACATCTTGAGAAAGGTATTTCATGAAGGTGAAAAGGTAATTCTATTCAATTCTTGATTCTGACTTCACCCAGGTATGTTTAATTCTCGTTGGGAAGGTCCTTTTGTTATTACTAATGTTTACCCATTTGGTGCAGTGCAAGTCCAAGACCCCTCTTCCAAAAGGACATTCACGGTTAATGTACATAGGTTAAAGCATCACTATAAGAGGACACACAATCCTGGATCATCATCTACTTCCATTGGATCCCCAACTTCTCTAGCCTACCTACCACTAGATGGAGAAGGCGACCCGCCAAATCCAAACCAGGGGGCACCTCTTTCCCTTTAACTCTCTCCATCTCTTCCTCTCTCTACCTCTTTCTTCTTTTTCCTCTCTCTTTAATTTTTTTACCACTTTCTTTTTCAAAACCTTTCTTTTTCACTTTCTCTTTTTTGTGGCTATATCTTTATAAAAAAAACAAAAAAATATAAAAACCTAAAAAAATAAAAAAACAAAGAAAACAATCACTTAAAAAAATAAAAAAAAATTAAAGAGTCATGCTTACTCACCATCGAGTTTTGAAATTTTGTCCAACCATTTTGGGGAGCTAACAAACATGTTTTCATCTCAATTTTTTTTTATTTTCATCATGACTTTGGATAAAGACTTTTGTGTCAAAATTAACAAATTTTGAATGCTCAATTTTTTATTTGGAAAATGGTTTTCCCAAACCGTGAGGAAAAACATTTTCTTTTATGCCAAGGCCACCTATGACCATCTTTTAAAAATGTGTGTTTTCACCCCCATTTGTGAGTCTTGAGTTTGTGGACCTTCAAGCTGAATTTCCTACCTTAGTGTATATTAATGTGATAGAGGCATTTTCTGAACCACATGAGAATCACAATAGCCAAATAGCCTCCCATTTCCCTTTCATTAATCCTCCTTTTGAAAGCCCCTTAAAGCCTATGAAAACATTTTTTTGAGAGCTACATTACAAGCCGAATATCTTATCCCACCCAATATCAACATGGATTTTCATTGCATATGTTTTTGAAATTTAAGTGTGGGGGGGGATGGATTTCATTTTTGGGTATCATTTCCTTACTTTCCGGTGTGTTATTATCTGCTTGAGGACAAGCATCCATTTCAGTGTGAGGGAGAGGTTGTCATTAAGTGTGTTTTGGGTAATGTAATGAACTTCCATTTATGTAATTTTGTAAATGTTATTGACAAGTTTTCAAAAAAAAAAATGATGAAAAAAAATCAAAAAAAAATTAAAAAAAATGATGAAAAAAATGGGTTGTGTCTTGGGTAGGTCAAAAATAACTCTTCCTCAACCTTTGATCTTGTTATAACTATTACAATTAGTGTCGTGAGGAGATCAATCATGGGTTGGATTATGAGTGTGAGATCTTTTCCAAGTTCAACTTTCGAAAAAACAAAGAAAAAAAGGAGAAGAAAAAAAAGAACACTTGCATTATATTCTTATTAGGAGAAGTTCTGTGTTTTGTAAATATTTCATATTCTCATTACCTTCATATTTTCTTCCTCTATTGTGTCTTTCTTCACACAATCATTCTCTTGTAAATATGTGTTTTCATTTCCTTCCATATTTATTTCAAAACAAAATGTGCATTTCTTTTTCTATGTTGGTATTTTAACCCTCTTCTTATCTCTTTTGGACATTATATTCCTACCGTCCCCTATCCACAAAAAAACCCCTTAAAAAGACCTCTTTATTCTTGTGCACTTTTTATAGGGATTGTAAGATGATATCTCTTTTCAAACTCTAAGGTTTTCACTTTTGGTTGGTGAAAGAGTGAACCTCCACAAATAAATTTTATCATCTTGAGAGGTGTGAGTTTTGAGTGTCCAAATTTTCCATTTCTAAATTTTAGCATGAAAAAATGAATTAGTTTTGGAAGATTTTTTATTTAAAAACTTGTGGTGGATTTCAAAATGTATGAGTGAAATAGTCTAAACCTCTCCTGATTGGAGAAAACAAAATTTTAATATCTGTTGGTGAGTAAAAATGATTTTGTCATGTTTTTATATTCCTTGCACATGAGGACATGCACAAAACTAAGTGTGAGGGAGTTGATGTTATTAATATTTTCATGACTTATTATATACTTCCTATACCTATTTCATATGAAATGTGCATAATTTGTGTGAAATATTAATGTTTTAATATTAAGTATAATTTTTGAGAATTTATAGAAGTAGTCCAATTGATTCAGTTTAATGTTTTAATAATAACTATCACTATACAGATCCCAATTTCGTGGTTCTTCTTTTTTAGGATTCTACTTTCAATATAAAACATTTCATTAGAAGGTACCATGATCCAATTCTTCCATTTGAAGGGTCATATGGTCCTCACAAACAAGACCAAAGAATCTGTGAACAAACTGGACCAGATTTGAAGATTGATTTACTGGGCTCAATCCAGGAGTCCAAAAACATTAAATCTCCACCATAATTCAGGGGACACTACATGTCATCTTGGATAAAAATTTCAATTCCCAAATCCATGTACAAGGGGCCCAAATGAAGCTTTGAAGTCCAACCCACCATTCCGGCCGAGAAACAAAATTAGTATAGTCTTCATCACATATCTCATGATGTATGCATCAAATCGAGCTGATATTTTTCAGTGTGAAAGAGGAGATATATATGGAAGACTTTTTTGAAGACGTAATTCGGATTTCAAGGCATATTCCTGTTCCAAAATCCATATACATTTTGGCCATCGAAAAAGAATGGAAATAAATGGACAGTTTACCTTTGTTTAATAAAACTGCCATAACTTTGGCTCCACCTGTCCAAATGCCTGAAATTTTTGACAGTAGTCGGAAAACTTTATTATCTACAACTTTTAAGAAGGAGATATTCAGAGACTCGGCTGTCTGGATATCCAAATTGTCTATGCATGTGGAGGGACATATTGGGAATGCAAACAGTTCACTCCTTGGGCTATAAATACACTCCCCTTCTCTCCTTGAGAGGGGTTGGCATTTCAGAAGAGAAGAGAACATATTGGAACGACCAAGTCCTTGCCAAAGGCTTGGGAGGATCTTCCATTCTCATGTTTTCACTTGAGATACCTTTCCTCCTCTCTTTGTTTTCACTTAATTTCATGTTCTTCATTTTTGTAATTTTGTAAGTCTCTTTCTTTGTAATTCTGTTTTAATGCAAGTTAATTCTTTAATATCTCTTATTCTCATCCATCTTCTGTAGTTTAGTATTTATTTTCTTAAAATAGTTTAAATTCAGTTCAATCCCCTTCCCTTCTTTAGTTTCCTCATTCAATCGAAAGTTTATTTTTAATTATCATCATTGTTCGTGTGTGTGTGTCGACGTACCACACTTTTCTTATCCCTTTCTTTTTCTTCTTTTATTAATTTATAATCATAATCATTATAAGTAGATTATTAAACACCCAAATAGATGAGTAAATATCTCATTGGGGTGTGTTATAATTTAGGTATGTTAAGTGATTGAGAGTTTCTGCTCGATGAATATTCTTTGAATTAACATTGTGTATGTTGGACTTAACATGTCATGGATTAATGACTTGTTTTGTTTAACATGTGGTTTCCATGGATTATTGGAACCTCAAATACACCACCATAAATAAGATATGATTGAGATTATAACCTTAAGTTAAGTTAAGGCTTGGTTTAAATCCGTAACACTTAGGAATTCTAATCAACATCATCTTGTGACATGGGTGTTAATTTAAATGCAATATAAAGCAAAGCTCAAGGATATCACAAGCTTAACTAACCTAATGATGAACTCAACCCAATAATTATCAACTTGTTAAATTAAACAACATCCATTAGTCATTTAAATTAAGCTCTGCAATCAAAAACCCCCTAATCAGAATACAATCAATGAAAAATGAACGACTATTTCAAAGTATCATCGCCGAGGATTCGACCCGAGTGCTGCTATAAACATTAGAAGAGCACCGGAACTTTTACCGGTCGATAGGTGACAATTGGTTGTGCGTTTCAATGATCTGTACCTACCCTTCAGGTAGTATCCTCATTAGATGATTCCCGGAGCTATTTTCTACTTTTCATTTGTAGTTGTACCTTTCAGTTGGGCTTGTATTCTGACTCCTTTACTTTCAGTACAAACCTTTACTACTTTAGTTTCACTTCATGGTTTCTTCTTGTTGTGTTCTTATATTTTGTGTTGTACAGGTTTAAAGGAAATTCCTTCCCATTTTAGGAATACACCTTTTTGGTGCTAGTCGCCAACCATTGGCCTATGGAAGGCGGGTTTGGGGTAATCACGGCACATGTACCAAGGGATGGGTCGTGAAAAAGTGGTATCAAAGGAGTCTATTCTACCAAAGAAATAGGACTCTGCCCTTTCAATGGAGAAATATTGTTAAGTGTTTTGAGTGTGGTTTTCAGTTCGGGGAGTCCAGTGTTGGTGCAGTGTCTGACGTATCCATACACCAGGACCCTGAATTTTGATTTCCGACTTAGTGCATGAAAACACTGATTGCGTGTGTTTTGAAAATGTTTTTCTTTGATATCTTTTGATTCAGCTCACGAGGTATAACTTTTTTTGACCATGGAACACCTGTTTCTTTTCAGGACGCTGCTACGTAGACAGAAAATCAGAATTCCTGAGAGAGTACATGATGACGACCCACCAATCGACGAGGCTTCGATGCAGGGACCTCTTATAGTATTGTCACCTTTGGTTGGTTTACCAGCTGCACCACCACCCATTGGGCAGCAGATTCCATCAGCCCCACCAATAGACCATACACTCAAACTTAGGGAATTTAATGAGTTCCAGAGATAGAGGTCTCCGAGGTTTCAATGTGAGACAGATCCCCAGGCAGCTGAGGACTGGCTAGAGGCTGTGGCCAGAGTTTTTCTCTTGGTTGAGACAACAGCAGAGTAGATGGTTATCCTAGCTACTAGCCTTTTCCTGGGCATAGCTGGGAGATGGTGGAGCATGATGCTCCAAACACATGATGAGGTGACACTCACCTGGATGGACTTTGATATCCTCTTCAGGGCGGAGTTCATTCCAGTGACACTATACACCGTGCGTATTCAGGAGCTCCGACTCTTACAGTAGGGAAAACTGACAGTATCCCAGTACTCGGCGAGATTCATTGACCTCTTGAACTACTCCACTGACATGGTATAAGACCCATTCTTCAGGGCCCATACCTTTGAGCATGGTCTCCAACAAGAGATCAGAGCATCAATTATATCACTGAATATCCCGATGCTGGCTGGGGTGATCGAGCGAGCGTTGTTAGTGGAGAGCTTCATAGCTAGACAGGAACCGACGGTGAGAGCCATCACTAAATGAAAGGTAACCGAGTCGTCTGCATGAGGTAGTAGATAGATGACGCAAAGGTATAAGTAGGCCAGACCCACCAGTGGATGACCCTTGGAGGCAAGGTCGGAGGTGTTGAGCTCGTGAGGCAGAGAAGGTCAGATGGGAGGAAGATTGTGCTTCATGTGCAACTGGTAGGGCCACATGGCTCGTGACTGCCCAACCAGTTGTACCGACGATTAGAGAAAAAATCAAGGTGCCACTAAGGAACATGCATTGATTTGAGTGAGGAGGTCCATAGGGTGGAGAATGAGGCAGAAGAGCATGCCGTGCATCCGGAGGTGGGTGGAGATTTGAGATTATACCTCCACCACCACCAGGAGGTCCACCCCGACCACAAGGAGTAGGTGGAAAGGGAGATCACAGCTTCAGGAAGCTGAGGCCTACAACCAAAATTCTCCAGAGATGATTAGAGGTACGATATGTGTCTATTCAAACCTAGCTGAAGTTCCAACAGACATAGGTTCCAATCAATCTTTCGTTTCCATGACACTCGTTCAGAGATCATAGATTTTGATGGAGCCGTTGGATTTATCCTTACCATTAGATACTCATATGGGAGAGGATTTGAAAATTACACACTAGTGTTGATAGTGTGATCTTACTCTATGAGGAGAGAGCTTTGGCTGAGATCTCTTAGTAGTAGCGTCAAGGCCTTATGATGTCATCTTGGTTATGGACTGGCTATCCACAGTCCATGCTCAAATTGACTATTTTAGGTGCAAAGTGGTGTGTGTCTGCGAGGATGGGATCAAGTTTTCCTTAACCGGTGAGAAGTAAACCTTTATATTATAGGATGGATTTCTCAGAGGAGGGTACAACCAATCACTCATCAGTTGGCTAGCCTCACCCTCAAAGCAGTTGATGTGAGGTGTCCGAGTAATCCTATAGTGGTGGACCAGTATACTGATGTCTTTCCTAATGATGTTCCAGGACTACCTCCACATAGATAGGTAGACTTTTACATCAACCTGTACCCTGGGATGACACTGATATCAACAACGGAATATCATATGGCTCCCGTGGAGCTTAGAGAGTTGGAGGTACTTCTAGAGGACTTGTAGGGAAATGGGTTCATAAGACCCAATGTTTCTCCATGGGCATTCCCGATCTTGTTTGCCAAGAAGGCAGATGGGAGCTTGCAGCTTTGTGTGGACTATCAACGCCTAAACCAGTTGACCATGAAGAACAAGTATCCACTTCTGGGGATCAATGATCTCTTCGACCAACTAAAGGGAGCTTGTTAGTTTTTGAAGATAGACCTCAGATTAGGCTATCATCAGCTCAAGGTATGAGACGTGAACATACCTAAGATAGCCTTCAGATGTTGGTATGGCCATTAAGAGTTCTTAATGATTCCTTTTGGTGTAACCAACACTATGGAAGTGTTCATGGGGATAATGAATAGGATCTTTCAGCTATATATTGATCTCTTTGTGGAGGTCTTCATCGAAAAAATCTTGGTATACTCAGTGTCGGAGGAGGATCATGCCATGAAGCTACAGATAGTTCTGGATACACTCCGAGAGCACCAGCTTTATGAAAATCTCTCAAAGTTCTAGTTATGGATATGGGAAGTCCACTTCCTGGGGAATGTTATCTCAGAGGCTGGAGTCGCTGTGGATCCAACAAAGATAGAGGCATTTCTTGCTTAGGCACCACCTAGGAGTGTGAATGAGGTGCGGAGTTTCCTGGGATTGGATGATACTACCAGAGATTTTTAACTGACTTCTCCAAGGTACCGACACCCTTTTTAGCCTTGATGAAGAAGGGACAACCTTTATTGTGAACAAAGAACTGCCATTAGAGTTTCCAGGAGCTGAGGCATAGACTGATGAGTGCTCCCATCTTGAGGCTACTAGATGAGGGTGTTGGGTATATAGTATACTATGCCACATCAGGGACCGGACCAGGTTGTTTCCTGATGTAGGAGCGAATGATGATCACCTACGACTCACTGTATTTGAGACAACACAAGAATAACTACGCTACCCATGACCTGAAGTTAGAAGCAGTGGTCCTTGCGCTGAAGATGTGGCGACACTACTTGATGGGTGAATGGTTTACTGTTTACTCTGATCATAATAGTCACAGGTATATATTCTCACAGAAGGTCCTAAACCTGAGATAACAGTGATGGCTTGAGTTTTCTAGGACAATGAATTTGAGATGGTCTATTCTCCTAGGAAGGGGAACATAGTAACAGACACACTCAGTAGGAGGTCTGACCTACAGTTGCTGAGTGAGGTGATAGAGAAGCTAGCCGCGTTGCAGATATCCTTTGTGGATAGAGATGGAGCATCTTACCTCCAGTCTATGACTGTCACTCCCCCACTTCTTCAGCGAGCTCTGGAGGCACAACTTGGGGATGTAGAATGCGAGGCCCGATGTGCTCAGATATCCTCAGGATAGGATCTTGATGGATTTTATGAAGGTGGGGGCCCGTCGTCATCTTCATAGGAAACACTATGGTACCAGTGATGCTTCAAGAGGAGGTGTTGAGTGAGTTCCACACATCCCCTTTGTAGGTACATCCAGGAGTAGCAATGATATACCAGGACCTCTGGCGTTAGTACTGGTAGCCATGGATGAAGAAAGCAGTGGTAGAGTTTGTATCCTGATGCCTCCTTTGTCAGCAAGTGAAGTACGGACATCAGGTACCAGTGGGATTATCTCATCCACTTGAGGTACCAGAGTGGAATTGGGATGGTATCTCCATGGACTTTATGATAGAGATACCATATACGTCCAAGGGCCAAAATTCCATCTCGGTGATCGTTGATCGACTCACCAAGTCATCCCACTTCCTACCCATATGAGAGCCGGGATCAGTAGAGGGCTTGGGACACCTCTACGTGCAGAAGATATTGTGACTTCATGGAGTTCCATCAATGATCTTCTCAGATTGTGACACACATTTTAAATCCTTCATGTGGAAGGGATTACAGGAGGCATTCAGAACTTATCTATTCTTGAGCACCGCCTTTCACCCTCAGACATATGGTTAGATATAGTGGACCATATAGACACTCGAGGACATGCTTCGTGCTTGTGTCCTCGATTTTGGCCACATTTGGGAGGACCACCTGCCACTGGTGGAGTTTTCATACAATAGAAGTTATCACTCCACCACCGGCCTGGAACTATTTGAGGCCTTGTATGGATGACCATAAAGATTACCTCTTTGCTGGACAGACCCAAGGGAGTCATCACTTATGGGTTCAGAGTTAATATAGGCTACCACAGAAAAGGTGCAAGTCATCCAGAAGTAGATGAAGACCGCACAGAGCCAGCAGAAGTCTTATGCTGATAGGAGATGAAGACCCTTGGATTTTGAGGAGGGAGACCATGTCTTCTTATGGGTCTCACCCCAACGAGGATTATAGAGGTTTGGTCAGGGTGACAATCTATCTCCAAGGTTCATCAGACCTTTCCAGATCCTCAGAAGAGTAGGAAAGATGGCGTACCATCTAGCTCTTCCCCCACAGATTCACCAGGTGCATAATGTTTTACATGTGTCACAGTTGAGTAGATACATGCATGATCCATCACATGTTATCGACTAGGGTGAGCTGGACATTGACGATGAGGAGACATTTTCAGAGTTTCCAGTGGAGATAGAGGATCAACATGAGCGATTCCTTCATAGGTATTCGATTCATCTGGTAAAAGTTTGTGGGAAGCGCGAGAACCTCTAGAAGAGTACATGAGAGAGGGAGGCTCAGATGTGTTCTCAGTACCCCCATTTGTTCCCTTAGTTTTCTTGTAGATTTGTTTGGATAAAAATCCCTAAGGTGGGGACAATGTAAAGACTCAAAAAATTCCATGTAATGTTTTTAATTATTTGGTATTATTATGAGTCTGCAAAAATTGATGGTGCGTGATTCCAAGGCTCTGGGTGCTCGGAATGAATTTCAGAACTTTTTTTTAAGGTAAGTTTAGTAAACGCGCGAGCAACATTTTCTATCTTTTGAACTGATGCTCAGATTAAAAATCCGAGGTCACAGTTGAATCCACAGCGTTGGGATTAGCTTAAGGGAAGCTTCACTTCAACCATAGTAGGTCGGGAGAAAAAGTTAAATTTTAGACTTTACAGAAAAATAATAAAATAACTTATCAAGTTATTTCATTTATTTTTCTCCAACGAATGAGCGGCAGTGGTGGGGACCAGTGAATTGTCAATCCAATTAATGGCTTGACTCTTCTTTATTTGGAACTTCACCATTAGGGAATTAATGGGTTCATTCATTAAATAAACCTCATTAATTCCTTGGTGTGTTACTCACCTTTTCTCCCTCTATTTATGTGAGGCTCGGGGTGGAGTTTTGACACGACTTAATCAAGAAAGGAACTATGGAAAAGTGACATGATGTCTTCCACCAACAGAGGACAAAAGTTTGGGCATCAAAGATCCATGATCGACGAACACTGACGACCTCACTCCGAAGGGGACTCCCCTTCCACCAACGACCGCGATACCTCTGACGGTTCACGAGGTATGGGTTCTCATTTAATTCAAGAAATTCCCACGTCTTATCCTCATTCTTGATTTTGTGGGTGTTTGATTTGGGGGATTTGAATGGGGTTTATAATTATTTTTAATGTGATGTATAATTTACCCCCACTTTTTATAATGCTAACTCGGAGAGTGTGGGCCAAACGAACAAGGCCTGAACCCTCTGCCGCTTGTTTTTCATTTTTTTGTTCAGAGGAGGATTGTTTGAACTTGATAGAACCTTGGAACTGAGAGGTGCACAATGATAGAAGCATCTCAAGAGGACCGTAGGCGCATCCGAAAGGAAGAACAGACCACCAGAGCTCACCCAGTGGCCCGCGAAAGAAGCGTCGGTGTGGCACCGGTGCATTGGCAGCTCTGACTAGAGCCGGAGGATGAGGGCGGTGGCTAAAAACCATCCAATATAGTGGAAGAGTGGAACCGATTGGTTCCACAGTGGTCAGACAGGCAGTCAGCAGCAGCCGACCGTGGAGGTGGAGGCGGTGCGCCGTCGCGCGCCGGGCTGAAGGGAGTTGCATCTCGAAGCCATAGAGATGCATGGACCTAATCCCTGTAGGTCCCATGGGTGATGAGGTGGAGCTTCCAAGCATCACCAATAAAGGATCCGAACAGCTTCTTTGAGACTTTTGGGTGTAGCAGACTATGCGACCCGGGTGGGTCGCGCTAGCCGGTTGGCTGAGCTGCCACAACCCTACGGGCCGAGCCCGTCGTGGCCCAGCCCAACTGGGCCGACCCTGGCCGGTTCGGGCCAGGTCAGGTTAGACCTGGACCAGGTCGGCTCAACCCAATCTGGGTGGGGTCAACCCAGGCCGGGTCATTCCATCCGGGTCGGACTGGACCCAGACCCCTCTCGGGCCTAGAAACGATTAAAAGGCCATATCTTGCGAACCAGACGTCCGTTTGACGAACCGTATGTGGCACTGGGATCCTTAGAGCGAGATGATCCTTTTGAAATAATACACATGGGTTTTAGAGAAATATAGAGTATGTTAGGTTTGGATTTTACTCGAATCCAACCAGTCCCTAGGCATTAAACTTCCTATAACTTACAGACCAGGCATCCGGTTGATGCGCCATCTGTTGTGTTGGAAACCTTATGAAATGAAAGATCATAGGGTTACTTATTTGTGGGAATTCATGATGGTTGAAATATTACTGATGGTTTGAGGAGCGGTTCTCCCAAAATCAAGCATACTATGAGGAAGAATCCAGTTCCTGACAGTAAGGCGGAGGTTGGAGATAGATCATACGGAGGTTAGTACTGAGCGATCTTGTGTGGGTTAGCACCTAGTGATCATGTGTGGATCAACACCAAGAAATCATGTGTGGATCTTCAATACGCATCCCAATGAGGACCAGCCATAGAGCGTCCCATCGTGGATCAACGATATACCGATCCTGTATGGGTATGATCTTGTGTGGGTCAATGCTCAACAATCCTATGTGGGTCAACGCATACTGATCCTTTGTGTGTCAGATTGTGTGTGGGTCTTGCAGGGGTTATTACCCATTGGCTCTGGGAGGGTCAGATCCTGTGAGGGTCTTGTAGGGGTTAGTACCTATTGATTCTATGTGGGTCAGACTTCATATAGTCAGTAACAATTCCTCTTTACAGAATAAGATGATATAGCTTCGCAACTAATCATTTTTACTTCTATACTTCACTTAAACCTAGTTTGAGCCATGTCTATTACTTTGTGATTGAGATCATGCTTTGTGGTTTTTATTTGTGGAGTTCTGAGAGACCTTCGGGGGTCTCAAGATCCCTACTGGGTATTGATATACTCACCCCTGCATGGGCTTTCCCGCACCTTATTGTGTCTTATGCATATGATGATCAAGTTGGATGAGACTTGAGGGAGGCAGGACCAGACTGTACACAGAGGAGATTGGCTGACGTTGGGAGCAGTGGAGAAGAGTTGTACCTACCCTCCAGGTAGGATCCTTGGTGGAAGATTCCAGGTTCTATTTTCTATTTTTTAGTTGTAGTTGTACCTTTCATTTGGGCTTGTATTCTGGTCCCTTTACTTTAATTACACACATTTAATATTGCAGTTTTACTTCATGGTTGCATCTTTTTGTGTTCTTGGATTGTACAGGTTTAAAGTCAATGCCATCCTATTTTAGGGATACACCTTTTTGGTGCTAGTCGCCAACCCCTATCATATGGAAGGCGGGCTTGGGGTAGTCATGACATGGGCCCTGAGGGACGGGTCTTGACATTATTTACCAATAACCATATCCACTTCCATCAAATGGGTTACAAAATCATCATTTGTGTGTATGGTGTACTACTGCCTTATGAACCGATGTCATTCATTTCTCGATTACAACCTATCGATGTTGGGTATGTTGATGGATATAAAATATATATATGATATTTATAAAATAATTATACTTATTGATTCATTATATCATATATTATTTTTTTTACTTTTCATTTCTCAGGGTCTACGATAACATTGTTTGTGTGTATGGAAGGATACCACCTCACGAAGCGATGTGATTCGTTTTCACTAACACTTTACATTGAATATAATAAGGATAAATTTAATGAATATATGTTATATAAATGTAATAATTATGATATTTTCTACATATTTATCATTCTAAAAGGAAAATTTATCATTTTATTTCTTATCTTTTCACTCACTTAAAGATGATAACATCATTCGTGCATGTGTGGACTACCACCTTTATGATGTGATGTGACTCTATTTTCATCACCGCACCACATAAATGATATTAATAATTATATTTAAAAAATAATATTGTATTTATTATATTACTATAATTCTGTTAATATAATATATAACTTATCTTCTTTCCATAATGATCATTGAAAAATGTAAATGTTACTCATGCGTATGTATAACCTACTATCTCCTTGATCTCAACGTAGTTCATTTATCAAAAACATATTTCATGATTGGTATTAAAATTATAAATTATTTATAAATATAATAATTATTTCATGATTATTATTCTGGAGATAATTGAACCATGATCAATGTTAGAGGTCTGAAAATAACAAATCGAAATATATGTGAAAAACAAAGCGGTTATTACCCGAAATGTGACTTTAACACAGAATGGTTAATAAAAAGGTAATAAATGGACATAAGTAAATAATATATGATATTATATATATAATCATGGTTATTTAAAATATGTATGTTAAAATTATATTTATTATATAAGAGGTTCAAATGTTTATGAAGTATTTTGAGACTTAAGGTAAGATATTTATAATCTCTTTTATTTTCGGGAGACATATACAGATTCGCCACTTGTTTCTTTTGTGTGGTATATATATTGACCCATTGAAATGTTATATCATTAGTTTTTTTATTTTTAATTATATTTAATGTTTAATAGGAATTTATTTTTTATTAGGGATTACAATTCAAAAGATTACTAAAATGGTAATGGATTTCCATCTTACTTTTTTACCTTCATGAGACCATGCCTTATTCACAACCTATTTATTTTATATCTTTTGAATAATACTAATGAATTTATTTTATGATTATTCTCCTACAATATGTTGTGATTGAACCATCCATTTTAGGACCTCTCTTTCAAGAGGTTTACAATTCAAAAGTTACCAAAGCAGTAATGGATCTTTGTCTCAATGTGCCTTCTTTGAGACATATGTTATGTTATGAAACTATATTATTTTATGAGGTGTATATATAGACCCTTTGACATGTAATACCATGAATTTATTTTTTATCATGATATTAATTTTTTTATACAGTGTTATTATTTCCTGGTGCTTATGATTCAAAGTTACCAAAGTTGTAATGATTTTATGTTACAATCTCATCATTTTTTAGTATTGTTTATGATTATGCTTCCAATGATGTAATCTTATGATTATCTAAAGAAAATAATGAATTTTATTTTCCTATAGTTATGTAATTTGAATTCAATATTTAAATTCATTTTACTCTCTTTATTTACTCAGGAGCTCAAAAAGAAAATTTTAAAGGTAAATCATCTTTTTGGTCGAAAACCATTTTTTCTTCCAAAACCATGTTTTCTTAAACTGTTTTAAATTTTTCTTAACATTCTTCAAATGATTTTTTATATTAATTTTAATCCATATTTTAATTTTTAAAAAATATTTTTAAAGAAATCTTCATTTCATTTTCTAAGTAATTCCCATTTTCATTTTACTAAAAATGTGAAAAGAATCTTTGTTTTTTATATGCACGACATGAACAGTATTTCCCACTATCATGAAAAATCAATGATTTCAAGATTCCCTTAATTTTTTGTCATAGTGATTTTCAAAGAAATATTTTTCCTTAATATTTGGTAATTTTTTAGACTTTATAAAAATGATTTCAAATTAAAAAAGGGATTTTGAAAATGTTTTAAAATGCGTTTTCAAAGAAAAAAGTTTGTTTTCCTCAAGAAATGTTTTAAATTATTTTAAATATTCCTTTATGAGTTTTCAAGGTTATTTTTAAAGGAACTTATTTTTAATTTTTTTTATGTTTTAAAAATTTATTTCCATAGAATGTTTATTTTCCTTAAGAAATGTTTTGAGTGATTTTTGTTTTAAAATCATTTTCCATCTAAGTTGACATCCTTTGATGTTACTTATGATTTACAGGGGAAATGATGAAAGGATACCATTATTATTATTATTTCTCTATATGGTTTATGTTTATGATGATAAAATTTTTATGAAACCCATATCTTTCCTAGGGGTTATGAAATGATGAAATGTTTTATGAAACCCATTTCGTTTCATGGGTTCTAATTTAATGAATGTTCTATGATCTTGTGGAACAAAAATTTATGGATTATGTGATGGGTTGTACCTATATATTACCCCAATTCATTGGGTAATGATTAATATTATATGATCTCAAATGGTTCATGGGAGGTTATCCCAAGCCCAAAAGAGGGTATACAGGTGGTTATAGCAAGCTAGAAAGAGGGTATAAGAGTGGCTAGCCCAAACCCAAAAGTGGGTACATGAGATGTTTCACAAAGCTCGAAATAGGGTACATGAGAGGTCATTTCAAGCCCAAAGTAGGTATATAGGTGGTTATCCCAAACCAAACATGTTATGAATTCCTCAGTAGTTAGTTTCACCATAATATTTTCTATGATTATGCGTACACCACAAATTTATGTCTTTTTCAATGTTATGCTCCCATGGATCATGTTATTTGATTTTATTATGATTAATGTATTATGAACTGCCAATATTTATTCCAAGAATCAAAATTATTATCTTTTATATGTAGGGTATGGTTTCCAAATGTTATGATTATATTCTCATACACTTATTATCATGTAAGTTTTATATATTTCCCTTATTTACCCTTACTGAGTATATGAGATCATGATTTATTATGTTTCCTTTACACTAGTTATAAAGAAAAGTATTAAGTAGGGTATGTTTGTGATGAGTGTTAAAGGGGGAGATATTTATGGGAGATGTTGAGATCATTCACCAAATTATAAGACTGTGCACCTAGTCTCAAAGGGAACTAAACTATTTTGGACCTCTGGCATGTGTTTTTATAATGTAATGAATATTCATCTAATAAGATTTGATATCCATGTATGAGATTCCTAGGTCATTATAACATCAGTATAGAACTTGAACCATAGATATAGAGCATCAATCTAACATCTCTAATGCATAAAATACACAGTACCTAGAGCGTCAGTATGTCACTTATACAATAGATGCAGAGCATTATTCTCTCATCCTATGAAACCTTGTATGACATCAGTACCTAGAGTATCAATATGAAACTTAAAACATAATGTATAATATCAGTGTCTAGACCCCCATTTTGACACCCTATCCATATAGTATACTTCCCATTCCCAGAGCATCAATCCAGAATAGAACCATATATATAGAACACCATATCCACTAACCTCAACCATATCAGAAGAAAAAACTTTCCTGGAACCTCAATCTAAGAACCAACCATAAACAATACTATCGGTACCATTACAAAGTTTGTTTTCTATAATTCTCAACCATGGATATGGAACATCATGTTTGACATATAGAACTATACATTAGGATCAAAATATCTAGCTATCTCTTAATCTTGGTATCCCATATCATTCAAACCAAGTTCTAAAATGTGGTAGCCCAACCATCTCACAACATCCTCATATACATGAAACAAGACTCATCTTAAAAAAATAAAAAATATATCAAGTACTATACAAATGACTATATACATCATCAACATATCATCACCAATGGCTCATACATCAATTTGGTTCCCAATGGAATAATCACAACTGTTACTACTGAAACACACACACCCTCTTAGGGACATGCTATCAATTGTGCACCCACTTATCCCTCTAGGTCAACAAATATATAGATTCATACTTATTTAGATCCTCATAACCGATACTCAAGTATAGTAATACCTTTTGGGGTCCTATGTATTAGAACATAAGTTGATAATTCCCTCTTCCAATCCTTGGTAACAACTAATCCCTCTGGTCAATGACTATCTCTCAAGGATCACACATCTCGCCACCCAGTCTTTAGAATCTCATATCCTTGTAGACCTCAATAGAAGAAATCCTAGTAAGGGAGATGACCTCAAGCCCAACCCCTTTCCACATCACCCCAGTTTTTCCTATACACCCAAAAAATTCACCACATTGACCCACAAATCATTCCCGATAACCAGGGATAATCACATTCCAACACCAATAATGGTCTATGATGAACTCATGTCACATCCTCCAATCATTCTCATAACCATAACCCAGTTACCATCCCATGTCTCACCCTCAGGAGACAACTAAACTCACTTTCTATAAGAACACATCTCTATAATAAGTCTCCCCACAAAAAATGCCTCTTAGAAGTCCTCAAAATACCCCAAGGGTTCCACTATCACGTTTTATACATAAATCACTCAAAATAGACTCCTATTGTGTATAATTCAGTCTTAAGGGGTGGAAAATCACTTAAAATACACAAAAAGGGAACAAAGGGGTAGTAAATGAAGTGTACCCCTAATACACGGTTTGTACTCTAAAACCCCTTGACTAGACATGTACTTCTACATGGTTGGGAACACGTGGGGTTTGTCTATGTACTACTTCACGACCACAACATACATGATTTCTAGTAGTGTACTATACATATGGACATTTCATACCTGGGGTCTATCCATATACTTTAAAATAGTTATATACCCATTGTAAAGGGTGTTTACCCATGAACCTGACTACATGGCCATGTCCAACTATATGTCGTGCACTTTGAATACATGACATGTAGTCCTAAAATTTCATCTACCCAACTACATGACTACATGGCCATGTAACTCCACATGGCTATGTACCTATACATGGTGTGTACTCTAAGTACATGTAATGTAGTTCCAAAACCTTTATCTTCTATGAATAGGAATAACATGTGACATGTGTTCCTAAACTACACACTGTGTGATCATGATTTCCAAATGGGAAACCACTACGAACCTCTAGAAACCACAATTTTCCCCTAATTAAATAGAAATCAACCACCCTAGGGTATTTAGAAGTCATAATAGGGACCTAAAACTTCAAAAAACATTTCTATGGGGATAGAGGCACGAAAATAAAAAACCAACCTACCTCATGGTGTAAACACCAATGCTTCAGGTCCAAATATGCTCTCAGAAGCCATTGCACCTTAATCCAGTCTCAATATCTTCCATGAATGATGTCTAGAGGAACCTCCCCCCTTACCTCTTAGTCTAGCCATAACATAAATGGATAATCCCTTCACCCTTCCTAACATGCATGGAAATCCAAGGGGGAGCCTTTTAATTAATTAATTAATTAAATTCTCTTTTTAATACCTATCATGAGTCCCAAAACGTGAAGCTGGTTTATAACTTGTGTAAGAAAACCCCCCATTCCAAACATAATATTGAAGTTGAAATCTCAATCTGATACTCTATCAAAAATTTATCATGATGAGAACCTATGTAAAAAATTTAATATTTAGTTAATTGAATATTAAATATTCCACCAAAACTAGAATGGATCAAGATTCTGCCAAACTTCTTTAATAGGGTAAAATACCTATTCCATGACCAATAGAGTGGTTCAAAAAATTATTTAAGATCATATACTAGGATAAAATGACCATTTTATCCCTCAAAATCACTCAAAAAAAAATTCAATTTCTTCTCAAATTCAAAATTCAAGTAAACTAAAGTATTTAATGTTTTTCATATAGAACAACATCTTAAGAAATTCATAATTACCCTTACAAAATAAAAAATAAGTCTTTAGGATATCAAAAACTTTTACCCACATCTGATGACATCTCGACTTCAGAATGATTTTGGAGAGCCAACTAGATCCTCTCAACTGATCCAATAAATAATCAATACATAGAGGTGAATAATGGTTGTTCACTATCACATAGTTCAAGTGATGATAATCAATACGTATACACAAACTACCATCAATAATATTTACATATAGAAACAGGTCACCCTAATGAGAGACCCTCAATTGAAAAAAACCTCATTGTAAAAGATCATCTATCTATACCAATTTCTCTTGTAACTAATAAGGTTCCATCATAATGGAGACATCTAGATTAGATAAGTGCTTTTTTGTATATATATTCCAAAAATTATCAACTGTCTATGGGGGTAATTCCATAAAATCCTTAAGAAATATATCAGGGTACCCTTACACAACCCTAAAAAACATTATTATATGAACCTCCAATGAGCCTATCATTAGCTTGTCCATTAAGGAAGACCAAGAGAGAAAATGCCTCTAAACCATCCGTAGGAGTTTCTTATAAATGAGAATCGAGGGATATCCATAAAAATTATAAAACAAAATATTTATCCATAATAAATTCATAATATTCTATCCTTAATGCATCTAATTCATATGAATGATGATTTTTTTAGATGTATCTATAAAAATAGGAAGTCTCCCCAAGAGCAGTGCTTCCCCAGTACTGGAACATTGTATCTTCAAGATTCATACAGATAATATCAACCTAAAACTGGTGTATTCAATTAAAAGGTAACCAGAAGAATCACCACATCAAGTCCAAAATCATGGACTATGTAATGTGATATAAAAGAGTAAATAGATCTAGAGTCAAAAAAATCATACACCCAAGTATAAAATAAGAGAAGAGTGCCTAAAAAATATATGGACCACCTATAATTAGAAACCCCAAGGCACATGGTTGTCCAAAACCTACTCTACAACCTATCAGATCCTAATGAATACCACATCCATGGTCATGTTATACTATGAGGATAATGAGAATCATGGGGCCATCTTCTACCCTCCCCATCTCCTCTATACCAATGCAAATATGGATTACCCTACTACCATTGCCTTCTCAAAAAGTCAAGGCACTCTAACCACTAATGACATTTTCCCTCCACACGAAAAAATTAATATGATCCCTTGACATGGGTATGACATATACTACCATAAGAGAAACGAGATGATTAGAGATGGGACCTACCCCTAACTGTCTAAAATCTCTTATGTCCTAGAAATTGGAAACCCTGGAAAACAACTCTTCTATGCGAGGAATCCTAATGACTCCCCTCTCATAATGATATAGTCTTTTCCAATGCCTTCTCAATGAACAATACTCTTACTAGAACCTTGAGATTTTTATCAACAAAAATTTGGAAACCAAGCACTTGATCTTTAGATGGAAGGAATCATAAAAATTACATTCCTTTTAATCCTCATCTAGAAAGATGTTTTAAGTATAATAGAGAAGGGTCTGGAAATAGATCTTGAACTCCCGCATGCTGGAACTCCCCTATCAAAGAGAAAAAAACTCCTACTGAATGGACACCTTTGTAGTCAAAGAACGAAACTATGTTTAAAACTTCTCATATGAGTTTATTGAATCCTCATTATCCTCATGGAAAAAAATCACCATTTCATTACTCATCGATGAAACATCATCACTACCAATGAAACCTATTACTCCTGAGCACAGATCAAACCGAGAGCTATCTCGACCTCCACCAAAAATTCCCCTATAATTGAGTATAAAATAGAGCCCTCATACTTATATAGACACTGGTGTTGAAACTCTTATCATGTCATCCTCATAGTTTCATCACCATCAACCTCAACCATATGATGATCTTTTGGTACATCTTTCCGAACATATTCAATAAAAACCTAATGAGGAAATCAAACGGGATCTATTCTTGTAAAAGAAAAAACAATTAGGGATAGTTAAAACTGTAACATGGAATATTGAAGATTAATTAATTAATTATTTATTTAAGGTTTGACCGAATCCTAAGATCGACCCATTTCAGACACAAGTTCATGGAAGAATGATTCATGGCACTTTCCTAGGTCCTTAATCTGAAACCAACATCACTTCTCTCAGTAAACTCAATAAACTTAAAGTTCCATGAAACATATCATAGGGGGGCCAAAATACCTATATCAAAGTTAGTCTCTATTGTTTACATCACTTAATAAACTCATTTGACACCATTTCCCTACTAATACATGCATTAGTCACTTGTTCCTACCTATGGACTCCATCATATACCTCAAAATTTCTTTAACACCACCCTGTCATGACCCCTCCCCCAAAGCTACCCCTACTAGGTCAACAATGAGAAAAGTGATATGATGAAACCTGAAGCCCCCCTCTAATTGGCCACGGGTTTCCGACAAGCACAAAGGGTATAACATACACATAAATAGGAGGCATTACACTATAAGATTTGAGAAAATAAGAGATAAGATAGAAACACCCAATAACTCATGATCATGATAAAATAAAAGATCTTGGATACATGAATGTAATGTTCTATAATATAAAAAACTATAAAAAGGTAACTATAAGTACTAAAATATAAACTCAACAACAACCAAAAAGACCAAACTGATATAAAATAATAACAGGCTAGTAATTTCTAGCATGATAACCAACCTAATCTCAATAACCAAGAAAATATTATATATATGTAGGGTGTGCATAACATGTATACTCATTAGGATCCCCCCTAAATCCTCTCTTGAAAAAGATAAATAAAACATGCTAAATCTTAGTGAATAACAAGTGAAACTCATCACCTTAATATGTATTCCAAGTTCCCAGCCTCACCATGGATATCCCTCACCATGTAACACATATAAGTGAAAATATAATATAGTATCAAAATAAGGTACCCCACTACCACTTCCCCAATAGTTTTCCACTCTTCCCCAACATCTCATGTCATAATCTGTCTATTTCTAAAAGCAAGGAAACCCAAATAAACCTGGGATAATGTGTCATAACATGCATCTCGTGCATCACATCATCTAATCGCATACCATTCACCATGTGAATCACATCATCACATCATCCTATTCCATATCTCTAGATAGTAACCAAGTAGATTATAGAAGAAACTAAAACCCATATATTGTGTATTATACCTCAATCCATCACAATGTATACACGTAATACCCATGATATTCCATAGGATAATGTATCCAGACACACAAGTGTTTGATATAACCAAAATCTATTATATCACTCTACACACATATATGGGAAATGTAAAAACCATTCATACCAAACATATACTTCCATGAGAAGAGAGTGAGGCCAAAGAGGGTATTAATCCTTCCATTCCTCACCAACATTGATGTTGGGGAAAACACCCTCCTAGAGTCCACTGGGTGTTAGTATCCCTACCAATATGGGCGGGGTAGTGTATGAAATAACATAACATTCAGGATATAATATATCTACAAATCACACTATGGGCATTAACCTAGTGTTAGGATCAACTGTAGATATTTTCTCTTGGACATCCAAATACCATCATTAAGAACTAGATATCCTATAAGCACACAAGAATTCATAGATCTTAATTTAATTAAATCATTCCTTTTAACATTTTACATTATGTTAATTAAATTATTAGATTTTAATTAACATTATTCCATTCACATTTAATTAACCACAAAGTGAAGTCCATGCCCTCTTGGAAAAATCCAACTGATTCCACGGTTCCATAAAATTACTAACCTTTTCATTACATTAAATCTATAGACCCATTTTTTAAAAAACTTATTAATCATTATCATTCCATAATTCCTGGTACACTATGAAACATCCTAACATACCAAAAAATATATCCATAAACCAAGCATAAACAGCTACCTCAAGCAGTTGGGAAAGGAATGAAAGTATATAAAAAACCCAACCATATGACCATTAAAGCATAAAATTATCAATGAATCATCCATATTTTATAATAATAATGGTCAATACCATATTCAATGCCTTCCACTTTTCCTAGTTCTATCCCCAACACCATCATTCATATAAAAATGTATCTTTCCATAATAGGATTCAACTGTTTCTATAAACCTGGAAATTCGTACCTGCATCTCATCAACCATAAGATATTCTAGGCTTATATAACATCACATAACAAGGATCACATTAAAATAAAACATATAAGGCAATAAATATCAAATATAGTCAATCAAGAATATGGGCCCTAGATACAAGGAATCTATCCTTCATATGAAAATGAGCTCTCTTGGCCCCAAACATTTATCTTTATCAAACACAAAATTTTATTACCATCTTGGATTAATCAATTAATTTCTAATAGGTTAAAACTTTGAGTAACCTAAGTCTTTATCTACCATAGGATATTAATTATTTAAACATTATTTTAAGGATAACATCAAGTTTCATTAAATGTTAAGGAAGAACATTTATTTAAACATTCCTCTTTGATTCTTTATCCAAAATCATGAATAGAATTATGTTCTTTAGACTTTTTTATCATATAAAAATGATAATCCCAATAATAAGAAGCATTATAAAAAATCATAAATGTATATAGAACACTATATAGAAAAAATAGGCAAAACATTATCACAGTGATCACTACAATCATAAACCATTTCTTTTCACTAATCTAATTTATTATTTATTAAGGTTAATTCCACCATCGCCCAAATAGATAAAAGAATTATTAAATTGATATTTCTCATAAAATAATATGAGAATATACAAATCCCCCACCTCAAGGATTTTTATGTTCCTCAAACAATAATAGGAAAATAATGCAGATATATGATCTTCTCTCCCATAGGAAAACTACATCCCCACCCATAAACAACACCAAAAAAATATAAAGAAACCACATGAGAAAAAAATATCAACCTCCATATAATTTAAATATAAAATTGGAGGAAAAAAATCAATCATAGAATAAACCATAAGACAAATAATGAAAACTCACTACGGATCACCATAGATTAAACATGAGAAGACAAGGATCAAACCCTATAAAAATGGATTAAAAACAACTTGAAATTTCTATACTAGTTTCATAGGGTCAGTAGATAATTGGATGAACTTATGAAAATAAATAATGTGATCCAATTTATAGTCTCATTTCTAGATAAAAATTCATGACATGAATGGGTATTTCACATCTTGAATGGATCGTGTTTTATGAATCACTGAAAAATGCATCATGATGATATAAAAAACTTATATAAATTATTGTAATGAACTTCATATTGAAATAATTATTTTTCTGGGAAAAATTCATTGAAGATGATCATCCACCTTTTCTCATCATGAACTGATGGTTCACATCTTGAATCACACCTTGTGAATTCCTATTTGGGCCATAAATCGAACTCTCACATCATGAACTTATCAAGATTCTAGATTAAAGCTCCCAAAATCCATTGATCCTACTTTATGCTTCCTCAAAGAACCATGGACCTTGGAAACATATAAATTAATGGGCTAAAAGGTTCCATTTATTTACACACTCATTAAGAAAAGACAACATCGCTCATGCATATGTGTAGACTACTATATCCCCAAAGAAATGAGATTCATTTTTCATGTTTTCCTTTCATAGATTATTGTAAATATTTATATAATTTATATATTTGCAACATCTTGGATTAGGATTCCACCCTATGGCACCCCAAGTCCGGTTGACCACATGGCCTCAAGCGCATCTCCCCAAATGTTAGAGGTTGTCGACTAGTATATGGGACCTAGGTGAGTCAGTGGGGAGACTATGCCCTAATTACTAGAGTATCACAATGGAAGTCAAACATATAATAAATAGAAGAAGAAAATAAATATGCAGACAACTAAAAGTAAGATAATACAGGAATAAATATAAATAATATAAGTGTCTCATATAAAAGATGATGCAGATGGTACAAGTATCTAGAAAATATCTAGAACAATACATGGTGATACAATACAATACAAGTATCCCAAAAAGAAATAAAAATAAAAATAAAAAAGGTTTCCCAGTATCGCAAGCCTTAGCTTGGTTATATGTTTCCCTACGCCAAAGACACAATCAGAAACCTATACTAGGGTGCTTTCCCCTATCATCACCTTTAACCATATAATCTGTTTGGGTCCCTGAGGAGGCCCAAACATGGTGTGAGATAAACATCCTAGTAGGTAACCACCAAGGTCTATACAATTCTAACATCAATTCTATAAAGGTTCTAGAAAGTTTAAACAACTAGTAAGTAAGTGCATACGCCCATGACATAAGTCTACTGTAACAAGTAAAACCAAACAGACCTTAAGTCTTTCTACAAAAGAGAGTCATCTTCTACCAAGGCATCTATAAAAAGTAAATGAGCTAGTCACATGGCCACACCATAAGTCCATTAGTATCATGAAACTACATCCAAACCATATAAATAAAATAAGTGTCCCACAACCATATCATATAGTGAGGTGTAGACCGAAAGGGCCAGATCCAAGGTTTTAGTGGACCAAGGAATCCAATTAATTAATTCTAGACTATCCAGGGTCGGATCCAAGGAGCATGTCCAAAGCATCCCATCAAGTCCCATGTACATCTCTTGTGGAAACTTGGTTAGGCACTCATGGGGGTCCTAGGAGCATGGTAATAGAAAGTCGTACGTGAACCCAAGCAAGCCATACCGACGAGGTAGCAAGGCCCGAGGCATCCCACAGAACCAAGACCCATGGGGTAGAGTCAACCCAAGGCATCCACTACCGCATTCCATATCCATGGAGAGAAGTCCAAGGAATCTATCAAAAATTTAATTCAAGAATTCAAGCATTTAAAATTAATATTCACAAACATGTGAGTATACCCACTCACATCAACAAGAATAAGCCACGAGTATACCCAATCATTAAAACCATTCACCACTTACCAAGAATATGGGCCTAACCTCCCATATAATCCATTTAACATGCAATTAGTCATTTGATATAGTTATACCCACCCATATTATCCATTTAACATGGAAAACTATCAAAATATTGAAGGCATAACAAGATATTCATTAAGAAAGGAGGCAATACATCTACTAAATAGGATATTCAAGCTATCAAGGCATCTAAGGGATTCCTCTAACTAGGAAAGCATAAGAACACACCCCTTGGGTGGTTTAAATAGGCATAAAAAATATATTTCCTTAAGTTTCACCCCTCCAATGACCTCAAAATGAGCAATAGGTTCCAAAACAGCTAAAAAAACCTATGGTCAACCTCACTAGGTCCAACTACAGCTACTAAATGCTAATCTCTCAAAAACAAGACCTCTCTGGAAATTCCTACAAGAGGCATATCATCCAAACACCCATAAAGCATGATAAAGGTTGAAATAAAGTATAGACCACCTACCTCACCTCGATAGTAGACAACTCATCCAGTATTGGGTCATGATTCGTCCTGGTTTAGAAGAAATATGAAGAAAAGACAAAGAATAGGATATTAGGGAATATGATCCAAAATCCAAATAGCATAGAAATTATTCTGAAGAATATAGAATGACTAAAAAGTAATCTAGGACTTACCATTGCTAATCTGATGAGATAATCAGTGATCAAAATGGAGATTAAATGGAGAATTATGCTCGATTCCTATCTTAAGTGCCAAAAGGGAGTGCTCCATGGGAGCCACTATCCATAGAAGAAGAAAACCCAAAATTGGGTTTAAAAAAAGAAATTGGTTTTTAATTAAAAAATTAAAAAAACACATAGTAGGGTCGTAGGGTTTACCCACATAGTTTTCCAAACCACGTGAAAACCATGCACCTCTCACTGCCTAGCACGGGCCCCTTCGCACTGTTACCCTGAACAGTTTGACTAATTGTGTGGTAACCTTGCAGAAACACTCTTCTCAAAACCTAAAACTTTTCAGAACTCTCTCACGACTTATAATAACCATGTGTAGTCCATACGCAAACTGTGCACCACGTCATTTTCATCCCAAAACTTGGTTCCAGACTTTGAATAAGCCCCAGAAACCTCCAAAATACCCGTGATCAAGTTATGCATTCACATAAGGCCAGAAAAATTCATTTAAACCAAAAAGAAAAGGATCTGTACCTGAAACAAAAACCTGGGTTCTTACAATATATGATATTTATATAATTATTAACATTTTATAGATAATTTAAATATGACAAAGATGCAGGGAACTGAACTAAATAACAAAAAATTTTATGAAATACACAACAATTAATAATAAAAAAATGATGATTTTAAAAAATTATTATCAATAAAAAGTGTTAGAATGTTATAATTATAGAATATATGATATTATAATTATGTAAATTGTTCTAGTATAGAATTATAATAAATCTAAATCTATTATTCATGAATTTAAAATCACTTATGCGACAATTCTAACTTGAGGTAAGAGATATCTTTTACAATATCATTTTATTTTGGGATTATTTATTCTTGAATTTCTATTAAGGAAAATTATATGATCCTTATCTAATAAAACCCTTTCAATTTATTCCCCTATAGTTATTCATGAAATTTTCAAGTAATAATACAATTTTCCTCTCTTTTTTACATAAAATGTCATGGAAAATGTTTTTTAAAAAATAGACTTTATTTCCTTTTTGGCCGAAAATATTTTTATTTTATGCCCATATTTTCATTAAAATGTTTTCAAGAATGTTTTTCATGTTCTATAAATATGTATTAAATTAATTTTTACCCATTTTTGAAATCTTAAAGAAATTTATAAAAGGAATCTTCCTGTCATTTTACAAATGAGGTATTTTTTAACAAAAGCATGAACAAAATATTTGTTTTAATGTACACTACATGAAAAGTTTCCACCGATTGTGACTTCAATCTACTTTGAATATTATTTTAAAATTTTCAATGTTTATTTTCAAGTAATTTTTTTTCTTAATATTCTATAAATTCTTAGATTTTAAACATGTTTTTTCAAAATGAAAATGGTATTTTCCTCAAGAAAAGTTCTAGTTATTTTTAAAGGTATTTTCATATATGACACCTCCTACCGATGTTACTGGGGATATTATTCAATTATACCATCATTATTATTCCTTTGGATGGTTTAGTATGATGAAATATTGATATTTCATATTCTTAATTCAATTATATAATTGTTGACTTAAGAATTTTAAGAATGAATTGTATTGATGATTCAAAATATGAGGAATTTATAAGAAATAAAAGTGATAGGTGGGGCATAATTATAGATATCCCCTTGATGAATTGCAAAACCTCATGAGATAAAGCATCATCCATTCCATATTAGATAGGTATTTGGTTTACACTTACCCATTTATTAAAAATGATGTCTCGGTTGAGTGGACATGAAGGTAATATTCATGATATATTAGTTGAGATTCCTTTATCATTAATGTATATAATTACACATATCCTTTATTAAGAATTTAGTTTTCATTATCAATGTGTTTCTTATATTGATATTAACCCTAGATTCTCATTGAAATCAAGTTGTTGATTGAATGAAACGTATTTTGATTATCCAATATATATTGTTCATTATTTACTATTTACTCATTATATCTTCTGTTACATGTAAAACTTAATGAGAATATAATCTCACTAGTTACTTTTTTCCATCATTAGGATATGATGAAGGATATAATGAATGATATCAAGGGTAAAAGAATGTTTCTTATGACATGTTTTAAATATTTTTAATATAATATGAGAATCATGTATGTTTCTAGTACTCTAAAATAATAAATTGGTCAATACTGTATGATAATATCCCTTATATATTATACCAATGTAATAGACTAAACACTAAATCTGGGATACTAGAGTCTGGTTTTTACCATTCTACCCAATGCATTGGAGAGTTGTATTGGGCTCACCCATTATCAGAGCTATTTCTCGATCACCAATTATTCTTATTAAATTAATAAGAACTATAGAATTAATAAAAAACATATATATTTCATGTTAATCATAAAACCTATATGAATTTTCATTTAATACCATAAGAAATAATACTTTCAGTTATCTTATAAACATGAGAAATTTTTTCCATTTCCTTCAATTTTTTTAAAACAAAAAATTCATAGAATATTGAGAGAAAAATTTTCTCTGAAAATAAAAATAGAAACATTCATTTTAATTTTTATAATTAATAATAGATATGATAGTGGAAAAAATTGGTCAATCTGTATAACACAAATAACATTCTTTTTCCACTTTTATAAAAAATGTCAAAATGACCCTATCATTTAAATGTTTAAAATATTCTTTTTTAAACCTTTAAAAAGAGAGTAAAAACTATTTTAAATTAAATTTTAATATTCCTTGATATATAAATAATAATTTTTTGGAAACATTTGTTGAAAATTTACATGGAAGGAAAAAAGATTTAAAAATTCAAAGTAATGTTTTAAAGGAAAATCACTTATTATAAGTCTCGTCTAGCTTCATATGTCCTCTAACACCTAAATAATTAAATCATGTTAGTTTTATAATTTCATAATAAAAATTTTGATGTTCATATAAATATTATTAGTCCTTGTATTCCATTCATTACAATGTTTTACTTAGTTATTAAAATGGATGAGTTCACGTTTGAATTTTTGATGACTTTTGGTTCATAATCAAAAAATTGCTTCGGTAAGATGATTATGGTTAAAGGGGTCATTATTAAATCATATCTAGAATATTAATCATTAAATTATTATAATTTATATAAATTAAATATAATTTTATAACCATATATAAAAGTAATATATGAAAAATGAATCGCATCGCTTCGTAGAGGTTGTAGTCAATACGTATGAATGAATGATGTTATTATTTTTAAATGGTTTAAAAGGTAAAAAAATATATGATATATTATATTTAATATAGAGAACCAATAATTTTACATATATCATTACATTATTTTTAACATAAAAATCTATTAATTATAACACAAAGATCGTGACACCTGTTGTCTTTAGAAGACTAGGATCCTAATACATCAAAGGAAACTAAACCATGACATTCTTTTTTTTTTTATTTTCATTAGTGAGCTCATAAATAAATTTAATCTTTTAAAAATATATAGGATAACCCTGTGAATACATAAAATAAATAGGTAAGCTAAAAATCTCAGTAAGGGAATAAACATGATAAGGAAATATAACGTGTGAGTCAAAGATACAACATGATATCATAAAATATAAGGCATATGAGTAATCACATGGAACCATAACATAAATAAAATGGTATCATAAGATCATGTAATCATAGTAAATGTAGAATAAATACAAAACATGACCTAAACACGAGTCAAGGCTAACTTCCTGGACAATATCACATGTTGGATAAAGTCCCATAATGGATTAGGTTTAATCCCTAATCCCATACATGACGTCTCACGAGACTATAACATTACCCAATGGATTGGAGAGCTATTTGGGGACTACAATAATAACATGTTTATGATCTATGTGTGCCACATAAATTAAATCAATCATAAGGCATGACATAATAATTACCCATGGAAATAAAGTAGGTTTCATAATCTTGTTTCATATCATAATCAAAGGAAACATTATAATGAATTAATTTGAGAAATGATAACAAGGAATATATTAACCCATCAAAGGAAGTGATAATAAATTAGCTATATATTTTATAGACACATATACATAATTTAGAATCAATACATAAAATCAAAGGTTACTTTTTTAGTTGAAAATACTTTTAAAAATATTAAAAACAATCTTGAAAAAAATAACATTTCACTTTGAGTAACATGAAAGGATTTCATCTTATATGGAAAAGATTTTTAAAGATCACATTGAATATTTATTGGGGAAAAAAACTTTTTTTGAAAATAAATTTTAAAAAGTAAAAATTCATAAATCATTTTGTAAATATGTTTCATTGAAAATAACCTTGAAAAATTATAAAGGAAGCTTTAAAAACAATTTAAAACATTTCATGACCAGAATATACTTTCTGACTTGATTTTTTTTAAAACTAAAATATTTTCAAAATATTTTTCTTTAAAAACATTTGGATACTTATAAAATAATATTTAAAAACATTTAGTGGTATTGATATTAGGAAATTCCATACATGTTAAACAAAGACTCCTTTCACATTTTCGATAAAATCCAAATGGACCTTGTTTACAAAATGGTATAAAGATTCATTTCCAATTTTTTTTTAAATTCAAAAAATGGGTAAAAATTCCTTTAATAAATAATTTTTATAATGTCAAAAATAGTTTTTACACCAATTTTAGAAAACTTAGTTTTGGAAAAAAAGGGTTTTGACCGAAGAGAGAAAGAGAGATGATTTTTCATAAAAAAATTATTTTGAAATATTGAGTATATAAAGAGAGGAAAATGAAGGGAAAAAATTAATTCTCATTAAATAATAATAGGATAATATAATTCATGAAGTTATTGAGATATGTTTCATAATATCTCATTATCAGAAACAATCCTAATAAACGATGAGATTTCATAACAAAACCCTTAACACATTGGTAATATTGAATAATAAGCCCTATAAAAGAATAAAATTAAATGATACATAAAATATAATTAGAATAAATAAATTCAGGAAATTAAATGTCAAAGGGGATGCATATACACCCAATTAAAGAAGATATGTGCATAACATGACATATGTCTCAAAGAAAGAAAATTTAAACAAAACATTATTACAAAGCTTGTATCATTGAGGTGATAGTTAATCAATGGGGTGATTATTTGTAAAAAATTTATAAACAAAAAATGAAAATTAAAATACGTCATAAATAAATCAAAATTCATTTCACATATAATCTTATCATAATATAATCAATGAAGTAGAAGTATAACCTAATGAATAAAAATTGAGTTAAGAAATCCATTACATTTCACTTCCCATTGGTTAAGTGCTCATTAACATCATATTTAGTGGTTTTAAACATGTTATTAACTTAAAAAATTCATATTATTATTTATAATATCATATATTATTATTTTATAACATATTATTATCTGTTCGTTAATAGTTTTTCATTATTACTATTTTTTAGGTGTTAATTATCTTGTTTTCCCCTGCACGTTTCATCGTGAATGTTCCAGATCTTGAACATAGTTTACAGTTACATCATATAAAAAATTATATTAATATTATAAAAATCATTTTTTAATTATATACATATTTATAATGAATCACATTGCTTCGTGGAGATGGTAGGTCATACGTACACCTGAGCGACATTATCATTCTTTAACGGGTGAAAGGGTAAGGAAGTTGATTGTAAATTAATTTTTTAGAATTATTAAAATGTCATTAATATCATATATAAATATAAAATTAATCCTTATTACCTTAAATGAAAATTTTAATTGAAAAACAAACCACGTCGCTTCATGAGGCGATAGTCCACCGCACACACGGACAACACTATCACATACTCTACGAAATGAAAAGTAAGATGGTATATATGATATTATAATCCCATAAGTATAATTATATAATAAATATTATATATAAATATTATATACTTTAATATATAAATCATTAATAAGTGGTTATGGAAAACTAATTACACTTGTTCAAGAGGCGATAGTTTTCCGTACACAAAAACAACAATTTCATTTCCCATTTAAGAGAGGAGAAGATAGTTGTTTGTCATGAAATTAACACAAAAAAATATAAGTATATATAATATACTGAATTTATTATATAATTATGTTTTATTAATATTTTTAGTAGGTGGAGGAAGAAATAAAATGAAGACGGATAGTTTAGTACAATACCTCTTCTTCAGGGAACTCCTTTAGGTTTACACCTAAATCCTTATAAGGAGAGATTCCAAATCAAACTAAGGCCTCTAAGAAGTGAAGAGGGAGTTAAGGAAGAATTTTGGGCAGGTACTGGATGAACCAAAAACACCATGGAGTGTATAGAGGATAAGATGGGATAGGTCTTTCTATAAGTAGTGAAAGAAACCCACTTGGAAATTTCTCAAAATACTCTAAAATGATAAAGTACTTTCCCTGAAAAAATCTTTTAAATGATCACAGTTTCGATATTGGGATAGATAATATTTATATATTTCTATAAAATATTAATTAGAAAAGGTTTGGATCATTTTTAACTATTATATTTTTTTTACCCCCCAGTAAGCCCATTTTTACCTTAAATGCAGTTAATAATTTTTTACTATTTTTGCTATTCATTATGATCAAAAAGTATGTTGAACTTATTAGAGAATAAAAATTACTATGATAACAATTATGTAATAAATTATATCAAATTCAATTTATATAATTGGAAAATATTAATTTAAAAATTAAACCCGTAGACAAGATGAAAAGCGAGTTCTCAAGTAGTGTATTTTTCAAGCGAAAGATGATTTTATAGTAACTCAATGAAAAATAATATTAATTTTAGGAATAAAAATTAATATTTAATTATATATAATATAAAAATTTTATTTAAATCACTCTTCATTTGGGGTTTTCTTAATTAATTAAAAATGATAAAATTATGCACTTTAAAACTGTTTTATGGAAAACCCATTTTAAAACTCAAAAATAAACTTATACTAAAATAAAAAATAATGTTGATTAAAAATAATTTTAGTGGATTAAATAAAAAAAATAAAACTTATGTTACTTGAAATCATATTTAAAAAATAATGGTTATTTTAAATTACTTAATTTATTGAAAATACATTACTATTTTATAGCAACCTGTATTTTTCAAAATTCACTAGAAAATACATATTGTCCGAAAAATAAAAAAATTACACCATAATTAAATTTTAATGTTTTTATTTTAAAAAAATATATTTAATTTGGTCAAATAAATTTTCTAAAAGTTGTAAAAATTATTTTTAAATTATCTGCGCAAAGCATGACTCAATCACTTTTTAGAATAATACAGTGTTTCCAAAAACATTTCTTTTTCTTTTAAATGGTTGTTATTTTGTTTATAATCAATATATTACCATTGAGTTTATTTTATACATTTATAAACCATAAAATTTTCAAAATTTATTTATTCCTATTTATACTCTCCAACTTAACAACTAGGTTATAATGGAAAAGTTTAAATAATAGTATTTTAATAGAGTATCATGTTTTATTTAAACTTGGTGTTTTATGCATCAAAAGCTATTAATGATATTGAATTTAATTAATAAGAAATATATCTTAAAGTCACCGGGTGTTACCTTCTCTTCTAATGTTGGTGTTGCGTGTAATATACACTATCAAACATGATGTTCCTCTTTTAAAATCTTGGGGCGTTACATTTCCAAAATGATAATTATGTCATGAATATCAAATATATTAATAAAAACATCATAGTAATCATACTTGTGATGTAGTGATGAAAAAAAACACACACCATTTTGTGGAGGGGGTAATACACATGTACAGACAAGCAAGTTTTCATTTCCCATATAATGGAAAAGGAGATGAAAATGGGTTCTACTGTAATCATAATAAAATTTTAGTATTGGGAATATAATGATGTTATTATTTCAACATGGTTATAGAATATATTAAGCAGGTAAAATAATAAATATACTTGAAATAGGCTGGTTAGTACTTATAACTTCTCCTTATATATATCCATTTGGATTACACCATAATCCTTCTAGGAATGGTCTTATTGTATGAAAAAACACTAGGAAGTGGATATGGATGTTTTTGAGATATTTTTTTAGGGATTTTATAATATAGAGTGCTCAAAATGTGTGAGTAAGGGAGGAGAGAAAGCAACCTTTTATAAGTGAGTGGATGAGAACCATTGTAATTACTTAAAGGATCAAATTAATATAAATTAATTTGAATGTTCACATAGTACTAAATTGACATATTTAGAATCTAGTATGAGTATGAGTATAAATATTCTCATATATAAAAATTTAGATATGTTTCAGTGATATTTTCACCCTTATCTAATATATTTAATCCAACATTATCCCTTTTGATGATTACCATGATATCAATGTTTTTTTTGCAATATAAGAGTGAAAAAGGTCACTATAATGGAAAATTTCTCCATAAGTGAAAATTATTGATATTATAAACCATATGACATTATATTGGAAAACCAAAATATTTTTATGAATTTTAAATCACAAAATAAAATATTATTTAACATAATATACCATATAAATTCATTTTTGATAATTTTCAAATAGTTTGACATTAATGAAATTAAAATTGAAATTTAATTAGAATATAATTATTTAAAACATCACTAATAGAATATATTTATCTAAAAAATTCATGGGCCATAATAAATTATTAAAATTTTATTACTTTTAATGTGTTTAAAAATCCTTTACTTGATTTTTCTATTACTTAAATAAGAATTGTGTTAGTGTTTCGTAACACTTAAGTTAACAATTCTATCAATAAAAATTAAAAATAAATCACCATGATGAAAAAATTCATTAATATTTAAAACAACTATTTATAATCCAATAAAACATTTGTTTATAACTAAAAAAAATATTTGAGATATTAAAATAAAGAGAGTGACGTTTTATTTTTATTCTTTACTTAAAATAATATAAGGTCATTATCAAAGGAAATTTGGTAAAAAATCACCACATTTTTTAAAATTGGATGTCTATGGTAAAATAATATTATCCAATAAAATAAATTCAAGGTTTGGGGATATGTTTAGGACTTATCTCATAGTTTTAACCCCTTATTACCCATTTTACCCTTATTAAGGAGAAAAATATTTACAACATTTAATATTTATAAATAAAAAAGGAACCATTTACCATGATTTAAAATAATGACTCCAAATATGGAATATATTTTTCATGATTCAATTTATAATAGATCAAAAAAATTGATTTTAATATAAATGAGTAAAACATAGCGAAATAATGTCTTTAGAAAAATGAATTTTAAGTCAACAAATGAACTTATTCCAAAATAAAGTATCATATTGATACATATGTAATTAATAATATTATTTATAATTAAATTAGAATAATTTTAATTTAATACCAAATTAAAAACATAATAATAATTTAAAATTTTATTTTGTAAAATGAAATAACTATTTTACAAAAATCTGTATTTGTCACTATTTAATCCAAAATCCAACTTTTCAGAAAAATACTTAAAATTCGTCATAAGAATATTATGAAATGATTAATTCAATTTTTTTTTTATTTTTTCAAATACATTCTCTAAAATTGGTTGAAATTAATTATAATTTATGTGCACAAAATGCAATAAAAATTATTTTTGAAGAAAATATATTTTTAAGCATAAAATGAATTTATTCTCAATTATTACAAAGTAAAAATAATTAAATTATTTTACATTAATTAAATTGGATATATATAATCAATTTATTTCCTTATAATCATTTAATAATAAGGATAAATTTAATCTATTAAGATAAAAATACAGTACACAAATAAAAATAGTTTTATAATAAACACCCATTTCACCTTCAGAAGATTTTATCTTCATTTCCAACCAATTAATAATACACATATGATTGATTATTTGTTTATTAATGATATATATATATATATATATATATTATAATACAATTATTCTTATTCATACCAAGTAAACCAATGGATATTTGATAACAGTTATATTTAAATAATAATATATCGAGGTTTGTTTAAGCTCAGTGTTGTATATACCATGAACTATAAAAAGTATTATTTAAATAAAATAAATTCTAAAATATTGAGGTGTTACATTATAATCCTTTAAAGAAATTACATCCTCATAATTTTTTCTCATGTTTGGAAAAAGAGTTTAAAACATATTCAGAATCAATTCCAAGGAGTGGAATAAAATACACAACAATGAAAGGGAAAGCCTTTTTAATATTTAAAAATGCCTTTATTGAAAAACCACATATTGAAAAGGGATAGTAAAAAATTATTTTTAAAATAGGAGAAGTAAAATATGAATTTCACCTAGAATAACAGAGTATATAGTTCCAAAATATAGAGATCATTTAAACGAAGTAAAAATATAGACATAGAAAAAAATATAACATCCAAGGAATAATAGTGAGTGATAGAGAACATGTTCATGATAATGATAATAACCAAAAAATCATAAATCATCTAGGGATAAATAATACCATAAATTTATCATAAATTAAGGTAATAAATATGATTTTTATTTCAATATTATTTTCCTATATTCAAGGGATTCATTTACTATCAAGATAGATAACATCAGAAAATATTCTTAATGGATTTATTTTCATTTATAAAGATAGATTTCATCATTTTGTTTTGATTTGAGATTTATTTAACTTCTATCTCATCACATACTCCAAGAAATGAATATTCATGACGAAGTTTTCATGCCTAAAGCACTAAAATTAACTTTAATGGGATCAAAAAATCCAAAAAATAATGAAAAGTTATTTTTACTACTTATATCCATTATCCAAAACAAAAGATGGTTAGAATAGGATAAGAAAATATAAAATATGAATAAACCTTTACTTAAATAAATATTAAATTAAACTTCAAATCCTCCACAATAAAATCCATAGTCAAACTTTAAAATTTCCATTAATAAATAACCTTAAAACCCTCCAAAATATTTATCACAAAGTTCAAAATCTAATAAAATTAAAAATATTTGATCACATATTCTTCCAAGATAAACATAAAATTTAACTCTAAATAACATGAATCACTCAAAAAATCATAAACCAAAAAAATGTATATGTCCTAATTATATAATACCCAATTTATTCCAATATTTTCCATAAATATATTGAATCACCATTAATACATAATAAAATCATTGATAATTCACACTTTATTCCTAAAATAAACTATCATCATAGAAATAATATTTACATTTACCTTAATCATATAATGTTCCCAAAATAGTGAACTTATTCAAAAATAATATTAATCACATAGTCACCAAATCAATTTTCAATCCCATGGTTATTAATATGATAGACCATATTTTCCCAAATGTAATAACCATTTTATCCCATAGTTACCTGAACATAAAATATTATCTTAAACCTAAAAGTTATCAATACATTTGAGTTTATTTCCAAAAAATATGTAATCTTTACCCTTCTAATAAAATTTTCACTAAAACACAAATAAAACCCAATGGTTTTATTAACATAAATGTATTCCAAAATAACCTTAATCATTTTGAAGCCCCATCACATAAAATTTAAAAGAGGTATCTATGACTTTAAACTTATAGTGAACCTTAGACTTGTTTACCCAATATTCTATCTAAAACTCCTAAAATATCCACATCCAAATAATTATAACCTTTAAAGTTATATAAACCTTTTATCTAATACCACCTATAACACATATACCCTATCCAAACCATAAATACATTATTTATAATGGGGGTTCACTTTATTATATTTACAATATGATTTCATTTTAATTTTTTTAGATAAATAATAAAAAAATTTCCTTATAAAATGTACAATTATACAAATTATCAGTTTTCCCACAAAAAATGTCATTTATAAAGATACACTATCATTTTTCAAGGTAACTTTCATATCTGGAACTATGAATTTATTAAAGTTTCTACTCATTCTTATGCGTAGTGAAAAATAATTTGAAAAAGTGGGATGAGATAAACAATTATCATTAAAGGAAAAAATAAAATAAACTCTTCAGTACATTTATAAACCTGAAAAATCCTTAATAAAGTTTAATTTTTTCACAATGAACATTTAACCTCAAATATGCATATAATTTTTCATGAAAAGAACTTAATTTTTCAATATATTTCATAAAACAATTCATATAAAATCATAAAGTCAAGATTATAATCATAAGGGTTTCCTGCAAAATGTAAAAACTAATGAATAGATTTCAATGATGAAAATACTTTCACATTTATTTTAAAAAAAATCAACAAAATTTCCTTAAAATAGAAGCTCATTTTATTACATTTTGAAATCAAAATATTTCCTTTATAAACCATTATAAGCATATCATATCTGTAACTTGGGAATTTATCCTTACATTCACTATTACAGTAACTCTTAAAATGGAATAACCAAACTGAATAATTCTCATATCTCTTAGGAGTAACTTATAACAAGTAAACTCTGTCACTTTACCCAATGCATTGGAGAGAAATATCGGTATCATCCATCGTCAGAGTTAAATCAAGAAACCCCATCATTCATTTAGAATTTATAAGAACCATAGAATGAATAAAAAACATATATATTTCACTTTAATTATAAAATACATTTAATTTGGAATTCAATACAATAATAAATAACACCTTGTGTTATCTGATAAATATGAGAAAAATATTATATTTCTATAGAAAAATATTTTCAAAAATAAAAAATTATCAGAATATTGAGGGAAATATTTTATTTTAAAATAAATTTTGAAAACTTTATATGAGTCTTGATGATTAATAGTGGCTATTATGTTGGGATTAAGTGGTCAATCCATATGAAAAACCATTTATTTTCCACTTTGGTAGAAAAACATCAAAACATACCATACAATACATTTTTAAAATATTCCGTTTTAAAAATTTAAGAAGAATGTAAAAATTAGATGAAAGTGACTTTTAAAAATCATTTAAACAAAAAGAATATCTTTAATAAAACATTTTATGAACATTGATATGGAATAAAAATATCCTAAAACATTTAAAAAAACATTTTAAAGGAAAATCCCTTACCTTAAGTCTCGTCAAGCTTCGTACATTCTCTAACTCTTGAATAATAAAACTATATTAGTTTTACACTAGATTAAGAAACAATTTCATGATTATTTAATTATTATCATTCCTTTTATTTTATTTATTAACATATTTTATTTAGTTACTGAAATAGTAATGTTCACATTGGATGTTTTGAGGAAATTTGGTTCATAATCATAAAACAGATTTGGTAGGATGACCGTAGTCAAAGGGGTAATTATTCCAGAATATATAGAATCTTATTCATGAAATTATTATCATTTTTATTCATTAAATAAAATTTTATGACCATCTATGAAATAATTACATGAAAAACTAATCACATAACTTCATTGAGGTGGTAGTCCACATGTATGCACAAACGACGTTATCACTTTTCAATGGATAGAAGGGTAAGAAAATAGATAACATATTATATTTAAAAAATGACAATATTTTTAATTAATATCATTTATATTAATTAAATCTATCATAATAACCATCCTTGTGAGGTGGTGATGAAAAATTAAACACATCGCTTTGTGGAGGTGGCAATCCATAGGTATGTGCAAGTGATGTTTCCATTGCCCGTAGAATGGACAAGGATATGAAAAAAGGTTGTAAAATTATCATTATAAAATTTTAGTATATTTAATTCACTAATTTTATTATTTCAATATGGTTAAATAATATTTTAGGATGGAAGAATAAGAAATAAACTTGAAATACGACGTTGATGACTAATACCTTCTCCTTGGATATCTTCATTTGGATTACACCTTAATCCATCTAGGATTGGTGTTTTAGTAATATAAATACCTATATAACATGATTAGGAATGTTTAGGAGATATTTGGGGTAGTTATTTTCTAAACTATATTTCTTAAAAGGTGTGAGGAAAAGAGGAGAGGAGGTTTCTTTTTAAAAGTGATAGGGGGACACCCTTGGAATTACCTAAAGTATTAAATTTTTAAAAAATAAATTTTCAAGTTAAATTAGTACCAAATTAAAATATATATAATAATTTATTATTATGAGTCAATATAATATCATTGAATAAAATTTTAATTATTTTAGGTGATGTTTTTTCCCTTGTATGTTAGTTTTAACCCCTATTTACCCTTTTGATGATTATCACTACATCAAAGTTTTGATTACTGTATATGAGTAAAGAAAGTTAACATAATAGAAAAGTGACACATAAGTGGAATAATATTAATATTATAGACCATATAACATTAAATTTGATAATGATAATATTTTTATGAATTTTAAATCATTAAATAAAATATTATTTAACATAATATCCATCTATGTCATTTTCAAGACTATTCACATAGTTTGACATTAATGACAAAAATATAGTAATATATTTAGAATATAAAATTTTAAAACATCAATAAAATTTTATATTTGTATAAAAAGTATTTTATAACAATAATTTATCTAAATTTTATAACTTTTAATGTTTTTAAAAACAATTCACTTGATTTTTTCAATTACTTTTACAAGCACTGTATTGGCATTGTATAAGCACCTAAGTTAATTATCCTATAACTAAAAATTTAAAATAAGTTAACATAATAAAAAAATTAGTTAATATTTCAAATAAATATGTTTAATTAATCTTTAACTATTTTTTTATATAAAAAATATTAGATATATTAAGAAAAATAGAGTGACATTTTGTTTTCATTTTTTACTTAAAATCACATTAAAGTCATTATAAAAGGAGAGTGGAAATAAATTACTATATTTTTTAAACTTCTAGATTTATGGTTGAAAAATATCATCCAATAAAAGAAATAAAATTTTTAGAGATATGTTTAGGCCTTTTCTCATAGTTTTAACCATATTTTACCAGTTCTACCCTTACCGAGGTGAAAAATATTTACAATGACTATTATTCATAATGAGAAAAATAAAAGAGACCTATTTATTAAAAAATGAACCTACTAATTATAAATATGGAATAAAATTTTCAATATTAAATTTCTATAAGTGGAAGAAATTATTTTTAATAAAAATTCATAAAATGAAATAAAATCAGTTTAGAAAAGTGTGTTTTAAGCCAAAAAAATGAACTTATAACAAAATCAAGTATAATGTTAATTACTATATAATTAATTATATTAATTATAAATAAACTATACTTATGTTATTTTAATATTTAATCCAAAAAATAATGATAATTTCAAATTAGTTGATTTAATGAAAAGAAATGACAGTTTTACAAAAAATCTGTATTTTTCACTATTCACTCCAAAATCAATCTTTTTAGAAAAATACCAAAAATTCATAATAATAAAATTATGAAATGAATAATTCAAAAATTATTTAATTTTTTTAAAATAAAACCTCTAAAATTAGCTAAAATTACTTATAATAACCACACACAAAATGCAATAAAAACCAATTTCGAAGCATAAAATGAATTTATTCTCATTAATTGCCTAATAACCATAATTAAATTAATTTTAATTCATTAAATTGGATATATATATAATAGATAAATTTTATTATAATCATTTATAAATAATGATAAAGTTAATCTATTAAGATAAAAATACATTGTGGACATATAATCAATTTTATGAAAAGTATACATTTTACCTTGAAAAGATTTTATATTCATTTCAAACTAATTGATAATAAATTTATTATTTATTATTCATTTATTAATGAATAAATTTATACATATATTTCATAATATGATTATTCCTATTTATACACACTGAACTAATGGCCAGGTCATAACATTCATATTTAAATAATAATATATCAAGGTTCATTTAAGCTCAGTGTTACGTATACCACATGATCTCAAAAATATTATTAAGAGAAAATAATATCCAAAATATTGGGACCACTACCTCCTATAGTATCCCTAAGAAATGAAAATATAAACCTTTACCCATTTATCCTTTGAGTTATCTAGAATATTAAATATTCCCTCAATGATGTTAATCTAGTCCTCATCATCATGAGGGCCTTTAGTACCCTGGAAGGATTGAAGATACCAGAGATGGAAGTCCTGAGCATAATTGATCATTATCCTAGTAACTATTACACATAGAAAATTCACTTTGAATAAGACCCCATGATAGAGTGGTTCTTCTACCTGAACCATTGGAATAAGCATAAGGGCATTCTCAACTACATAACTTTGTCCCTTTGGTGGTAGAACATGAGCATCCTACCTAGAGGGAGCATCATGACCCACTTCCATCGGTGGTCCCCTCATACATTTTCTTAGTGGTATTGTTTGTAATTCCAAAATACTGATTTGTAAACCTATCATATATTATTTAGAAATCAACCTAAGAAGTTTATATGCACACACAAATGATTTATATAAAAAACCTATAGAAGAAGACTACACACAATAATAATACATAACCCTCCTAGAACTACCCAAGGCTCAAGCCTAGTTCTCTATACCTACATGTTATTAATTGACATATAAAAATAAAAATAATCATTATCAAGTTAAAATAACTTAAATACCAGTATATTATATCACATAAGAAAAAGCATAGATCAACACATTTAATTAAATGAACTACCTTGCATTCAAACAACAATGGTTATATATGACGTGCGACCCTACATGCCTAGTCATTATGCATGGAATCACCTAGATCCCATAAACTATAACAACACAAAGTACATGAAATCACCATGAAAAAATAAAACCATAACTATAAAAATGGTCCCATCATCAATAACATAAAGTTCAATCACAAAATATCTGGCCATTCACTTATGTGACTCCCATACTCGAGTTACACATAGCTTAAATACATTAAACTTTTTCCAAAACATAGTAAAGAAGAAAATAAAAAGGAAAAAAATCCTTTGACACCACTTTATAATTTCACAACCTGAATTACCCGGTCCAGCCCTGTGTTCCACATGAAAACATGCACGTGTCCTCCTACACAATTGCTTCTGAACTAGCAGTGAGGGTTTGGATGGTGTAGTTGGGAGACTATACCCTCAATTTCAAAATCCATACAAAAAAACATATCAAGAAAAGGGTGATAATATAAATTGGAAAAATGGAACTTGATAATAATAATAATGATAAAATAAATGAAATTTTAGGTATCCCAGAGTTATAACAAGTAATAAACAAGGAATCCCGATATTGTAGGTAAAATTAGAGTGTAAACAGAAATAATAAAATAAATAAATACACCATGGAATCACTCTAGATTATTTCTTGACACTACCTCTTATCACCAAATTCTATATCCATAGATCCTTGTCATTGGTTCCTTTCCCTTTCCCAGATCCTTGATCATGAAGTATGTATGCACGTCGAGATACCCATGTAGGGTGTGATTATAAACCTAGTAAAATGACACCAATCCATCCTTAACATAAGTTCACATATATAAGAGGTTCATTTCATGAAAATAAGTAAATGAATAATAAAGAAGCAATCAAAGAAGATGTCATGATCTTGGTTGGACACAAGGACACCACTTATATATCCAAGAAATATTCTACATGGCTAGAGATCCTTGAGTCGATCCATAAGGCTGTTGTGTCCCACCATAGTCACAGGTTAGGTCACAAGGCTATTATACCTTGTCCCTATGTCGAGATAGACCATAAGGCCATCATATACCTGTACTTCCATGGGTTTTGCCTCAATGATGTCATACCCATTCCCTGTGTCTTATTCCATCTTCATCATCACTGAATGTTTCATATTCTATGCCTCTTAGGGATATCCAAGCCATGAAGACCCACCTATCATTTTCTATCAGAATAAAAACCACAAAAGTCCATATACTCACACAAAATAGGGTATAACACATATAGGCACAAAAAAAGAATATCAATCATGAATCTTAGTAGACATACATATATACATATATGATTAAAGTCAAACATGGGTCTCATGGGCTACACATGCACACACATGTGACCAATACCAGACATGTGTCTCATGGGACAAACATGCACACACATGTGGTCAATATAAAACATGGAATAATGAAAAAAAGAAAATACCATACTATCATACCAACAACCAATATACACGGGATATATATGTGAAGGATATTCCTACCTAAATCACATTGAGATCAATATGAATATTTTCCAAGATCTGATACCCAGCTCACAATCATGCATCAGTGAGATCAAACACACATGTCAGGGGTTCCCTAGAATCTATTCTAATCCAACATAAAGAGGTTTATAGATCAAGATTAAATAAAGGAATCATGACAAGAGGGTAGAACCATATTAATTACCCAAAACAACCACCATTAATGGTAGATCTGGGTATGGTAAAGCGAAAAGAACCCATCACTGATAGAATAACAACTAGAGAAGAGATCCTGGGATCCCCAAGGGTGAAGATCAATATAAAAAAGATTCTATTTCAATGGATTGATCTTCCAACATGGTCAAAAAAGGATAGGGTTGAGAATAATGAGGTTTAAATCCGATAAGGGTTATCCAAATCTCACCCTACTTTTGTTCGGATTAGAGACCTAATAGGAGAAGGTGGAAAAATTAATTAATAAAGTAAAGAACATGTTAATAATGATCAACTATCCCATAATAAAGATAACACCTATTTCCATTAAGATCAATAACCCTACTTTAGAGATCAGTGGCCAAATCAAACATTTCAAAAAATAAAACAACAATCATAATGACATAGTGATGCCCACCATAGCCATGGTGTCCTTAAAAATTCCAATCCTGGGAAATTAGACATAACCACTCAACATTGAGTGGTGTAAAAATATCACCTACTTTAGGCTCAGTATAACCTCCACCATGACATGGTGAGTTAGTTTGTTATTGAACAATAGGTATAATCACCACACTACATTCTCGAGACATTCTATCCATAGTCATTTCTACTTGTTCGTTTCGCATATGCAATTTCTAAACACAAGACAACCTATACCCTGACGTGGTCCAAATCGTGGTGTACCCTAAAATAACTAAAATCAATTTTTAATCCTCTAAAAACATCCAACTCAACCTAGATCCAAGATAAACCATTATAAGTCTCAAAATTACATACCATTAAAATTGTGGATGTTATTTGTGGTGAGGGTAAAATGACTTGTGTTTTGGTTCTACGTCATGGTTGATTCCATGATAGTGGTCAAAATAGTTCGATTCTAGTTTTAAAAGAACAAAAATTTCAATATTGAAATGTGTTGAAAATAAAATAACGCTTTGACCAAAGGCCCCATATGAGTTTTGGGATTCTACTAAGTTGTGGTGAGGGCCTTCAAAATTCCTCTATAAATAGAGGTCATGAGGTCCCTTGGTTCAAATTTTCAACATCTTTCTTGAATCCTAGCTGACCCCTATAGCCCTCATCACCCTCCAGAAACATATCTTTGAGAGTCTAACCCCTTAGTTAATCTATATTAAAGTTTCAAGGATCAAGGTACACTATTTTCTCCCCTTCCTCTAATTATCATCATTTACCCCATTCATATTATTTATAGAATTCATTTTTTGTAGAGTTACTCTATTTTTTGGATAGAAAAATCAAGTTATTGTTGATAGTGAATTTACATGATTAGATTTATGTGGGTCTCCTTTTTTTGGGTGGTATTTCCTTCTTCAATGGTTATTTGTTGATTTTTTATTCTTTCTTAGAGAATATTAATATTATAATTAAGAAAAGAAATATGTGACATCTTCTTTTCTTTATGTGATTGTTGTAATTATTCATGATTTAACTCCTTGTATAATTGGGTGTGATTGAAATAAACAACATAATAAAATGTAAAGGGTACCACATGTTTAATGATTAATAAATAAAATGTAATTTATAAGGAAAAGAATATTTTTTTCATGATTTTTTATCTATTCATTGGAACTAATCACACGACTTAAAATAATGTTTTTTTTGTGAATTCATGAATTGAATTATAGTTTGAATTTCATCCCTTAACTTAAATGGGTAAGATTAATTTATTAGTAATTTAAAGGAAAAAATTTATTAATCACATGCTTTAGTGTTAACATCCTTTCAATTATGATTATAATTTTTTTTATAAATTCTAAAATTTAAAGTATTGAAATGGAAATTATGACATGATAAGATAATTAAAATTTAATACAGAGAATTAAATGGATGGTTGGTGTGTGACCACACACACCTTGTATTTTTTTATTGATATCACCTCTTGTTGTTTATAAGGTAGGGTGACCTAAATAGTATTTTTATTGTTGCTTGATTATAATAGTTAGTTGTATTAAAATTTAAACAAAATAAATCTAGATATTGATAAAATTTAATAAAAGAGGCATGAGAAGAGTAAATAATTCTCATTTTGGATGTGTTTAAATATGATAAACAATGGTTGGAGGTATGTTTATTTTTTATGACTATGGATATCTATTTCCTTTAGGTTTCCTTATGAGGATAACCTTTTCATAATATATTAGTAAATTCAAGATAATAATTAAAATGGTTTTTAGTTTATGAATATTTAATTGGGACCGAATGAGCCCATTCTTTATTTTGGTAGTCTTGAATTATTTTATTCCATGGCCTTAGTGCCTTTTGTTGTGTTTGAAAAATATATCTAAATTATATGTGTTCTCTAAGAAATTAGTTCCTTGATGTTTTAATGATAAATCTTTTCATTTATATTCCTTGATGATCAATGGTTTGAAGGACCAAGGATATTTTGATTGATAATTATTTTTTTGGATGAGTAAAGGGTTGGGATCACAGGTTGTAGTAATGGTCGATGTCAATTATGGAAGAACGAATTATACTATGTGGAATGGTGTGGGACATTGGGATATCATAGATAAGTTTAGATTGGGTCTTTCTCATCAATTTATATTTAGTCTTGATTAATTATTTTTTGATTCCAGTTTGATAGATTTATGGGTGAATGATATATTACTTGACCAGTTTGTAACAACTTAATATAGTTTAACGATATAAATTGTAGTTCCATATTTTATGTGATAAAATAGGATAAGTCCAAGAGTACAAAAATGGTGACCAAATGTTAATTGAACTTATAAATGATTTTTCTGGTTCATGGTGTTCATAGATACTGATGACATACTTGAGAATGTAAGTGAAGAATTAATTGCACCTTAGATACTTGTCTTAATAGAATAAAATGTTAATCAAGAAAATAAAAAAGGTAATAATTAATTAATTCCCCATTAATTAATTAATAATTAACTTATTTATTGTATTCATATATGAAATCTAGAACTTTGTAGTTGAAACTGAGGGTCTTGTGTGACAATAGAGGTATACGACTCTAAGGCTTGATAACTTCCTTTAGTGTGGTTTTTATATGATATTATTTATATTTTATAATTTTATAAGATACCTTTCCTTTATTGGTAGGGAAATCGACACAAAATTTTTTATATAGGGGGGGTTCCCCGATATATAGGATGGTGAGTGAATGGTAGATTGACTTTTCCCTATTACCCACTCCTCTTCTAGTCATAGATGATAAGTTGTATCCTATCCTATAATAGATTATGGTATAGGGTAAATTTGTAATAGGGTTGTGATGGATCAATTTTTACTATACATTTATGTGTGGGATATAATGGCTCAAGGAATAACACATACCTATATCCAGTTGTGGTGGATTCAACTTCCCACGAGTGTAATTTTGTTGGATATGATGACTTGACATATAACACATTTATATAGGATATAAGAGATTCCAGGATTTCACTTTATTTGTACTAGGATGTGATGATGATGAGATGTTGGGATGAAGAATATATAGTAATGACATTGATACTATTTCACAAGGCACAAGATGACTTATAGGAGGGATGAGCACATGATATTGTTGTCGGGGCATAAAAGTGACAAACTAGTGGTGAAGTAGAATCGGGGTACCTTTATATATATATATATATGTATATATATGATTTTTATATATAATTGTTTATTTTTATGCATTACTTGGTGAGTGAGCCATGGTGAGGACGAGAAACTAGTATCACCTATTTAGGTGATAAGTAAATTTCATTTGTTGATTCACTGTGATTTAGTATTCCTCTTTCACATTTTGTACTAGAGGTTTTAGGAAGGATCCTTATGAGTATACCTTTTATTCTCACCCTATTTATATAAATTTTTTTTCTAGGTCAACAGGAATAGGTTTGATATTAGGCCACATGTTACTAGTTCAGAGGATCCATGGGGAGTGAGCCATGGTGAGGATGAGAAACTAGTATTACCTATTTAGGTGATAAGTTAATTTAATTTGTTTATTCACTGGGATTTAGTATTCCTCTTTCACATTTTGTACTAGAGGTTTTAGGAAAGATCCTTATGAGTATTCCTTTTATTCTCACCCTATGTATATAGAAAATATTTTCTAGGTCAACAGGAATAGGTTTTCGATGAGGCCACATGTTACTAGTTCAGAGGAGTTACATAGGAACTATTAAGTACTAATAGTGTTTTTGGTCACTTATTAGTTTTATAATCAGTACATTTAGTTTTTTTAATATTACATTTATTACAATTTCTTCTTTTATTTTTGACTGATCTTGGTTGGGATCTCTTTTTATCTCATCTCTTAATCCTTAAACTTCAGCTAGAGAAATGCCTCCAATATGTATGATATATATACCTTCGGTGCTAGTCACCAACCCGTGTAACATTGTAGGTTAGGATTTTGGGTTATTTATCTAACTTTATTAATCTTTAGACCAGGAAGGGTAACTTGGGAGGGAATGGGTCATGTTGGGTGAGGTTAGGATCGAACCCCAGACTTTCCCACTTAGGGGTGTGGTGGCATACGACCTCAAACCACTCAGTCGAGACATAATTTACCTTAGTTCCATAGTTTATCTACTAGTAATGAGTAGCTATATACAAAACTCATTTTTAGTATCTTTATTTTCAAATAAGGTGTGTTAACATCTTTATTACAAAGGATGAGAATGAAAAGAGAGTTTGGTAAGTTGTAAATCTAATGTGTATGTTTCATTGATACTTTGATTTCATCATATATCCATAATACATTAAATAAAGGAGGCTCTTGAAGTATAATCATTCCAAAATGTTGAATAATTTTTTTCCATTTAATTTATATATTATAATTCAAAAACTTCAAGTATTACACTATTTAATCTTATAAATGATTCAAAAATCAATGCAACATGTTTAAAATTCCGCAACCACATTATCCAATGATGTGGAAATCAATTTGATGATGGTTTACATATAATATATGAATTAAAACAAAGAAACAAAATTATATATTATATATCCATTCATATCCAATGATTCAAAATTATAAAAACTCAAGGATTTAGGGTATGTTTTGATTTTAAAATTTTACATTCTTATATTTATTTTGGTCTATTTTGAGTTGGTTTTTGAGTTTATAAAAAATGGAATGATGTGATAGGATCAAGTAAATGTGAAATTTCTTATAATTATATATAATATACCCTTGGGTACCTAATTTTAGGGTACTGGGTATTTGATAGAAGGAAAAGGGTGAATTTTTCTTTAGAATAGCCATTGGATGGTTGGTCACAGGGCACCGAGTGGCTGGTGAGCCACCGGGTGGCCAATGACTAGGGACTAGGTTCTTGGTGGGCCTCACACTTGTTTTTTAATTGATGCATTTTTTTGTTTCATCACCTGATTTGAATTAAATTATGAATTTCTCATTTTTAGGGAGAGGTTCCTATAAATTTCATCACCTATAATCCCTTATCTTCTCTTCCATCTCATAGTGATTTTTTATTTATTTCTTGATGGAAAAATGATTTTTTGGTAGTGATTACTTTGTATTGGTAAGAGATTAAAAATCCATATCTTATCATGTAAATGAATCAAGGTTTAATTACTATTTCATTCTAATTATTCTTCCTTACTTAAAGTTTGATCATTTTTTGATTCATTATGTTTTAAAAGGAATTGTCCCTTCTCTCTTGGTGCATATTATTTATCTAGTGTGTGGTAGATGACCTTTTTCACTCTTCAGTGTTTAATTATGTGATTTTATATGAAAAGTACATTTAATTTTTTATTTATTTATTCATGTGTGTTTAGTTCAATGATAAATTAGTTAAAATAACTTATAATTATTTTTCATGAATTGATAAGTGATGAAAATATTTTATAAAATGCGTTTCAAGGATGAAATTGTGAAATTTAATGTGTTAAATGATTAATCATTGAGGGAAATGATAATAAAAACTTTTAATTTGATTTAATCATTAATGGTGAAATTATTGATGAGAATGTGAGGTCTGAAGCTAATGTATTAATGTTCATTTGAGGTGATAAAATATTGTTTTCTATTATATAAATTATTATTATGAATATGTGTTTTTATGAATTTTTTTTAAATAATTACATAATTTTCTGAGTATTTTGGATTGATTTTAACTACTATAATAAATGTATTTCTATATTAAAATATACACATAAAGTGGGTAAAAAATCTAATGAACTAGAATAACTATTAATGTGTTTTTATGTTTTTTATTACAAAGATATTGGGGAATAAATTGATATATATTTGATAGAATTTTTCATTTTTGATGATTTAAAGTGATAAAAATATGGGAAATGTTTCTTAAAAATGATTTAAATGTGACACGAGTTTAAGTTGAATATAATAAAGATCTTTATGATAATTATTCTTATTGTAAATTATGTATTAAAGTATACAAGTGTGTTTGGAATTATAGGTTTTTTCTTGAATTTTTATATAGTGAATAATTTAAACATATTGACTAATTAGGGGCTATATCATGACATGTGCTGCTGAAAATAAATCCATGTTTGGAATGTTTTATCATTACTCACTTTTGTTATGGAACGTTCCATGAATTTGGATAATTACATGGAGTCATTTGTTTGGTTCCAATGTGATAGGTTGATATGTGATCCATGATTTTGACTAGGCCTTGAATTAGGCTCAAAGATTTATTCTATTCCCTTTGTTTGGAATTTGATGGGTATGAGTCATGTGTCTAGATATGTTATTCCATGATTGATATTAGATATTATACTGACATTGGCCAATGTACATATGTGATTATTTAAATGACTTGGTTAGCACACAACACTATATTTTAATGTCTAAAATTATATTTTGAATCATTTAAATTCTTTACACCTTTTATATATGATCACATTAAACTCTAAGGGATACCTTGGGTTCAATGGATTCTAATAAGGATTTATTATCACTCCCTATACATATACACCTTTTGTGTGTGAAAATTATATGCATGATTTTCCATGTCAAATAAAAAATCCTTAGTAATTGAGAGATGATGATAGGAGACATCTTGGATCTTTTTATTTATGCATTTGGAGTCACATAGCGGGGATGCCCACACTTTATTTTGTAACTGTTTTCAATTATATTGTTCATAAATTTATTGTTCATGTTATTATTGGATTTTATTTCTTATTATTATTAAAATGTTTATTTTTTAGTATCTTTGATGTGATGAATCATTAGATATAAAATTACTCCCAAAGTGATAACTTTATTCCCTTGGTGTAAATCGTCACCCTCTAGTGATCAAGGAGTGAACTTGAGGTTATGTAACATTTAAACTCAGTGAAAAGATTATGGATAGATTATATGTTACAAATGGTATAAAAAATATTTCTTTTATGAAGTCTTTATATTTATGAAATTGGTATATTAAAGATTAAGAGCGAGGACTTGATAAAAAATTTATGTGTGAGTTACTAGATAACACATGCATAATAAAAGACCAATTTACCCAAGGAGTATGAGATTATATTTATTTGGTTTATAAATTATATTTTAGGATATGATTATTACTTAATTTAGGGTGATTATTGGGTTATTCATGCATCATTTTGGCATGAAAGGACATAGAATATGCACAAAAATGTGTTTGTGATTGAATGGTAGTTTAATTTTTGTTAAATCATTGAATTATTATCTAACTAATTGATGTTTTTCCAGAATATGTTATTAATAAGGGATCAATTACTTGAGAATTTTGGAATAGATTTTATTATTTAATATAAGTAGTTTGATCTGACTAATTATTTTTTGATTATGTACTATAAGTTATTCATGGTGTGTTTGTAATTTTTCCCATAAGATTTAAAATTAGTGTGTTCATTTTTATAGAATCAAAACATCTAAAAAGTGAGTTGATGAGCCTCGAGGGAAAGAGTTTAAAAAAGAGTATTTTTTTTGAGGGGTATATGGAAGGGGAAGATGATCATGTTCCTTTAGTGGGCGATCCTAGGTCTCTAGTGGATAATAAGACCAGTAAGAGTCTTCTTAATGTAATCTATATTATGGAAGGGAGACCACCTCAGTAAGTAGCATTGGTGTCTGATGTGGTTTGATATTTTTGAGCATAGAATCGTCTTATATTTAGAGGATCTATTGACACTTGGGAAGAGAAGGATTTAAAATAGGGGGTTGATAGGATCTTGGATATGATCAATGCTTCATAAGGGAATAAAGTTAATCCCAATTCTTTTGTACTGGAGGGACTAGATTAAAATTGGTGGGATATATTGGTCTGGGTAAAGATGATTGAGGGGTTTTCATGGGATGATTTATAGGCTATATTATTTGAGAATTTCTAACTAAAAAAATCTAAGGATGGATATAGTTTAAGAGTTTATGAATATAAATAAAGATAATTTGTTTTTTCATGATTATTAATAAAATTTTATGACCTTACTCCATTTTTCTCCATCCTTGGAATGAGATGAGACTTATAATGTTTTTAAATTTGAGTATGGGATGAAGTTGAAGACCTAATTTAAGGTTTACCTTTTTCTTCTTACCCACTTTTATTGAAGTGTTCAATAAGGCTCCCATGGTAGAGAAATATATTGAGTAAGAGATGAGGGATTTAGTGGGAGTGAGTGGATATGGGAGCGATTAAAAGAGGAAAAGAGATGAATATCATAGGGATACTAAGAAGTCTGGTTTCCAAGTAAATAATTTTAATATTATTTATCTAAAGACAATGTGCCATTGGAGTGTTATAAATGTGACCAAATTTCCATAATTGTTTTTTCTATTATAAATAAATTAGAGTGTAACTCTTTCAGAAAAGTATGAAATATTTATATGTTTTGTTTAAAGAGATATTAGAGGGGTGGAGGCTATGATTGAGCTTCTACCCATGTATCTCATACATGGGATAGTGTACCATAACCTTGCATGAGATATATTTCATATGGGAGGTTTGGGAATAGAGGAGGAAGAGGTTATCAGGGACATGTGAAGAAAGGATATACTATTCTGGGGAGTCAGGCGATTTAGGGGTAGGGTTGAGGTGTAGAATCTTATCTATTATTTTCGGTTGAGTAGTTTCTAATGGATATTGGTGTGCTGTCTCATTATTTTATGTATTTTTGTTTGGTATCTAATCTGGGATTAATTATTTTGTTTTATCTATTTTTTTATGAATAATTAATTGGGATGAAGAAAAAATATCATTAAAATATTACCATCTTGTTCCATAAATATTATTGAATATAAAAATCAATGGTATTTATTTATCCTAGAAATAAAAGGCTATGATGTGATTATTGGAATATAGTGGTTTTTATGTTATTTGGTTTATATCTATTTTTATTAATGATGAGTGACACTTATTTTATCTTGATATCAATCATATGTTTTTATGAGGGAATGAGATTATCAAGATAGTAGAGTTCAATATGATTTATGGAAGTTGAAGAGGATTACATCTTAGGTAGTAGGGATGGTTCTTGAATTAGATAAGGGTATTTACAACACCATATTCTTCTGAGGTTAGATTAGTATCAGGATGTGTTCCTTTAATATTTTATAGGGTTTATTCTGTTGATTCAATAGGGGTTCCGTATGAATTTTCCATTACTTCATGTTTTGAAAATCACAAACACCTTATTTTAAGGAAAATTTCTTTTTCCCTATGATTTATCTTAATAAAGAAAATTTTCTTTCCCTAAGGAAAATTTTCTCCTTTCCTTTGTTTTCATTGTTCATGTTATAGTTTCTCAAAATATAACTCATTTTATTCTTAAGTGTAAAATTAGGTTTCATATCTAAAACCTCGAAATTCTATAAAATCTTAGATATATAGTATTCTATTTTCATGATCAGAATTCAGACTCCGAATTCTCTGAAATTCAGACTCCGAATACTATGAAATTCAGACTCCGAATTCTCTGAAATTCAGACTCCGAATTATCTTAAATTCAGACTCTGAATTCTCTGAAATTCATACAACGAATTCTCTAAAATTCAGACTCTGAATTCATTATAATTCTGACTCCAAATTCCCAAGAATTCAGACTCTGAATTCCTCAAAATTCAGACTCCAAACTCCTCAGAATGCAGACTCCGAATTCCTCAGAATTCAGACTCCGAATTCCAAAGAATTTAGACTCCCAATTCCTCAAAATTCAGACTCCTAATTCCTCAGAATTCAGACTCTGAATTCCTCCGAATTTGGACTCCGAATTCTTCAGAATTCAGACTCCAAAATCCTTGATAAATAGTATTTGAATATACTTATAATATAGAATATGATTATTCATTTTCGTAGACCTCGAACTTTATTTTTTCCTTAGACTCTGAAAAATGGATTTGGTTAAGCAACCATATTTTCATTACCTTGTTATGAAATGATATCATACATTCTGTTATTAAATAACTATTGTTTGAGTGACACATGCACAGGTCCCTCCGAGATTCAAGGAAAAATATGACAGTTGGAGGAGGGAGCCAACCATTAGAGAAACACCAATAAATATGAGCTCTTTTCAAATAGCTCATAACAACTTGATGATAGTTCCAGAACTCTAAAGACCACATGATGTTGATGTGATTTCAAGAGAGAGATACTCTCATGCTTAGTGTGTACTAAACACCTTGTTTATATTTCTTCGCGAAACTCCAATTGTTTCAGCATACAATAGAGGGCTTACAGGGATAGGAAGATAGAGGTGCCGACTAACTTAATGTTTGAGGACTTCCTTGGTTAGGAAGAGAGAGGTGCCGATTAACTTGAAGTTCAAGGGCTTGTGGGGATAGCAAGACAGATTCTGATATTCCTATCGAGGGCTTACCCTAGTGTGGGTAAGACAGAATTTCTTGAAATTATAAATCAAGGGACCTTTATCCAAGGTTTTTGGATACCCTACTTTTTCGGCTAAAAGATTCCATACTTGTTACTTGTATTGTTTCAAGTTTATTTTCTGCTGTATTTTGATTAATAAGGAAAGTATAATTATCTTATACTTTCTTGTATTTTTATACTCTGATTAGTATGATTATATACGCTTTATGGTAGAATCTATTTTTTATAAACTTCTCTTAAGTTTGTTTTCCGGAACTATATTTTTTGGAACCGAGTAAGTTTGTAGGACCAAGAGGTCTTGTGAATTTACTTTGTTTAACTTTGTTAAACATAGTTTTCCTTAAGTTTAAAAATGAAAGTTTTATACAAACTTTAAAGGTTACAAAGGAATTTTTAAAGTATACAATTCACCCCCTCTTGTATATTGAGCATCTACATCATATTTCGATCCTACATTTTCTAGAAGGGAAGATAAAGTTCATGATTGACTTGATACAAGGTATCAATATTATCTTTATAACTCTTTATCTAATGAATCTAGTTGATCTAAAAGAGTTAATAAATCAGTTGAAAGATCATGAATATAATAGATTCATTAGGTAGAGTGTGTATTTATGAGGATATCTTGAGTTTTTTTTTCTAATAATGTGGATGAGAGTTTGTGATTATGTGTTTAAAATCATAGATTGAATCAAACTTCCATTAAATATCAGCAAACTATTCCATGAATTGATGATTTATTCGATTATTTGAGTGGAGATAATTAATTTTCAAATATTTCTCTTTGATTGGGTAATAATTAATTGAGGATGCGAGTGAAAAATGTTCCTATGAAAACCTTTTGAATTAAGTATGATCATTTCTAATTCTTAGTGACACTGTTCATAGTGACTATTGAACCAACCATTTTTATGAACTCAATGAGCTGTGTTTTCCATCATTATCTAGATTTTTTATTAATTATATATATTAATGATATACTGATATAATCATTATCCTATGAAGATCTTGAGGAATATTTGGCTATTATATTGAACACATTTAGAGATCATCATTTGTATGAAAAAAAATTAAATGTTATTTATGGATTTGAGAGGTGATGTTTCTTGGGTGTGCTGTATCTGAATAAGGGATATAAGTGGATCCTAAGAAATTGGAAACTGTAATGTCTTGGGAAATAACTAATAATTCATTTGAGATATAGAGTTAATTTGGTATTTTGGGTTATTATCAATAATTTATCTATAACAAATCTTACTTATCTATGAAGATGATGGTATTGACTTGGAACTAATTGAAGTTTCACTAGGATGATAAATTCATGTTTTCATTCTAGGAATAGAACAAGAGATTGACATCAACACCTATTATCATTTTCTGAGATCCTGATAAGCATTATAAGCTTTATTGTGATGCATCTAGTGTGAGTTTATGATGTGTGTTTATTAAATAGGGGAGAGTAGTGGAACATGGTTCTTAAAATATTATATTGAATAATATTAATTTCCTTACTCATGATCTTAAGTTGGCTATGGTTGTTCATGTTCTCAAAAGTTTTTGAAATTATTTTTTTAGTGAAAATTATATGTTATTCAATGAACATAAGATCACAAAGTATATATTTTCTCATAGAGTTTTAAATTTGTGATATAAGATATGGGTCTAATATATCCTGTCATTTTATTCTTAGATATATATACACATGTGAAGGGGAATTATATTATTGATGCTTCAATTGTGAAATATCGGGTGGACGTAGGTTGTGATTTGAGAGATGAGTGATAACTTATATCACTTTTATAAAAGGTACATATTGATGTATTATAGGTGGAGTGATATAGTTTTCTAATACCCTTGTGTTATATATTGACGAGAATGGATGAATGGTCAAGTGGGGGGGGGGGGGGGTTAAATTAACCTTTTAAAATATTTATAACCACTTATCAAAGTTAAGAAAATGTTGTGGAAATATAAAGAGAAATAAAATAGTGATTTTTATAGTATTTCAGATCTAAATAATTGTACTATATTATTAAACCTTCTCAAATTCAAAGATAGATGACACCCACTATAATAGTCTCTCTGAATTTTGAAGGGAGTCAAAACCCTTTACAACTACCTTTTTAAATCCTAGAGGCATAACTCAAGATAATATTTTTTCATGCCTAGTGGCTAAACCTAATTACCCTACCTTTTTCACAATTGGAGGAACAACCAAGAAGATATATTTTAAAGTAGATTTAGAACCAATACCTTCCTTTTACCTGGACTAAGGCATAAATGATCTCTTGGCCTTTACCAGTTATGAAAAAACCTATAACTTTTATACAGGGTAGTATAATCCAAATCATATCTTTTTATGGGTAGTATAACCCATCATGATTAAACATATATAATAATAGAAATAAGGTAGAAGTATAAAAACTAGATATAAAAGAAATAATCTGAGTTTGGAGGTGGTAAGATTTTATCTAGTAGTAAAGGATCAAATGATTGAAGTTGAACAAAGGACATTATTTTAATACCAAGGTATATTACACAATATAGTTCAAGAATATCCTTATCCTATTTATCTTGATCTGGTTTTATCATACTCTTTTATAAAGATTTTATTTATGAATATGAATTGTAAAAATTCATTTCCAATGTATCCCTACTTTTCAACTTATTTGAAAATCAACTAATTTATTGTTAATTGATGTTGTTGTATCTCTGTTTAATGTAAATGAAAAATATTCCCACATGGGATATCTATCATAATATATAAAAATGAATAGGATATACAAAACAACGTGATATAAAATTAAATAAAACACTTATTATCTGAAATAATCAATATTAAATACCTTGGGAACACTCCCATAGAGTGTTCAAGGTAAATAATTAATATTTAATACAATTTAGATTTAGATGGTTCAAGTTACAAGAAATAATAACAGGCTTGATTATATTTAATACAGTTTGAAATATAGTATAAATCATCTGCAATTTAATTTTTATAGGGTCAGAATAATTAATGAGAAATTAATGATTAATTAAGCTAAGAAACAACATGAGAAATAAATATTCAGTAATTCAATATATAAAATAGTATGTAAAATATAGCATGTTTTAAATTAGAAAATAAAAATTAAATAATGGAACATGAACTTCATGTAAGACCATTAATGGAATCTCTAGAATTATCCTCAATATATATCAGTTTCTCCTCATAGAATCTCTTATATAGAAGCACTATTTCTTCTAATGGAGGATTAATTTTTTATTACAGAAGATCCATATCTATAATGGAGGAATAAGATACCACACAAAATACCCATTTCACTCATGAAAGAATCATTAAATTTCATAGAAGATCAAGACACATCGTAGAAACTATTCCATAGAAGAATAAGATATTTCAAATAAGAACATGAAAACTCAAGGATGAAAAAGATCTCTTATATAATAATACTCATGGGAGAATAATATATCTCATGGAATAACATGAAAACACACAAAATAAAAAAAATCTCATAGAAACATACCCACAAAAGCTTAAGATAACTCAACATGATTTATTATGGATGATCCAAGATATCTCATAAATGATCCATATAATGTGTGTTTTGATACTCATGGAAGTTCTAATAATTATAAAATATCTATTATACTTAAAAAATCTCAATACCACCAAATTTTCAATAAGGGAGTGAAAAAATACTGAAAATAGACTCACTGTAACTCAAGTTCGAGGGAATAAAGGGTTGAAATAAATGCTATAAGAAATTATAATTACATAATAAAAAATATTGTAATTGTAAAAACATAAATAAATAAAGTGGATTAATGAGTTAATTAAACACCTTGAACATTAATTCATCATTTATTGAGTGATTGAAGGAAGGTTAGAGTTCAGATTCTGAGTGTTATGTTTTTTCATGAAATATTGTATGGTGGTGAGAAGATACCGAGATGACCGTTTAGTGAGGATTATCATTTTCATTTATATGAGTGTATTTTTGTTATGATGTCTCAATGAGAATAATTTATGAGGCATTTTAATATTTCTTGATTTTCATTTCATACTAGTTTTATCAAAATGTACAATAGTATTTAAAGACACTTTTAGTGGCCATGTATGAAGCATGACATTACAAGTTTTGTATCAAGGTTCAATACTTGTTTGTCACAAACCAAATCTGGTCTTCATCAAAATTTTCACTCAAACTGGCCTATGGCAAGGCCTGAATGGCATTCTTGATCCCCATGGGCTGGAAAAAGTTCATGAGAATCACAAAATGGAATTTGGGAACGCTTTAACCATGTTTATAAACATAAAACAACAAACAAATCCAACAAAACAAATCTAGATTTTTCAAAACAACCCATATTTTAAAAAATTCACAATTAAATTACATAATTAAAAACAATTATTAAAGATGATAAAAAATGAAGAAACCCAAAATGAACATCCTAAGAACCTCCTCATGGAAAGAGGTACCACCCTCAATCCATCTCCATGACACTGCACCAATAAGGACCGTTAGAAACCCGAACCATTGGCACTAAAATCTTTACCCAAACCTGTGACAAAATAACCAAGTCTACTTACACCCAAATGTGTAAGTAAGATGTGATAAAAAGACCAGTAAGATTGCACCACTAAAATATTCCATGTGATAAAAATTCAACAATGAAAGGATTGCAAGTGTTCATAAACATGAAATGCTAATAAGAATTTTAAAGAGATACGACTTTAAATAAAAACAGTTTTCAAGTGGGAAACTTTAAGGAATAAATACTTTTAAATAGAATTCCAAAGCTACTTAATTTTACACACAAACATACCGTATGGAAATTATAAGCATAAAGTATCTAATGAACACAAGAAATGGGAAATAACCCCTAGGAACTAGCTCACTGTGGGTCCTAGGTACCTCGTATCTCAGTGAAAGTAACCATACAAATATCCATTCTCGTGCACACAAGCCACTAGTAGGGATCATACCCATAACCTAGTGTCCCCACAACAACAAAATCATCATCTTCATAGTTTAGTTAGTGTTTTCATCGTCAAACTTGCTACATGAAACTGGGGCCAAACCCCACGGTATCACTAACATACTAGTACACGTCCACCCACCTAGATACCCATGTTTTCCCTCTTGTGCTCAAAAAAGTTGCACAAGCCATGAAATACAATTTGCATAGGAAAATAATAGTTACAAGTCACACACACACCAAATTCCTCACACACATGTCACATAATAGTCCTTCCACAAACAAATATTCATTTTTCACATCATACTCACACAAAATATCTCATAACATGTTTCATTCCTTTCTTGCAACTTGATAATTCATTTCAGAAATTTATAAGACATCATAAATTTTTTTGACATCTTAAATCACCACTTTACCTTTTAAAACCCCATATTAAGTGAACACACTCACCAAAAGAGTACATGTACATCCTTTTCCCAATTTATTTAATGCAATAAATCACTTAAAATTTTTATAAAAAAATCCCAATAAGTATAACCATGTTTTGAAAACAAAACCCATTTTAAAACCCTCTTTAAATTACAAAATCACCCCAATACCAATAAAAAATAGATTTGGAATCCCTAAAAACATTTATTAAACCACTTTTAGATGTTATCAAATTACCTGAAATGATACAACAAAAGATAAACATGGAAAACACACATTTTCAAAAAAATATGCAACTTTGAAACTAAAAAATTAATTAATACTACAAAAAATAGTTCCTGCACCAAAAAAAATGTAAGAGGAACATAAGAAAAATATGAATGACGAAAATCTAACTCATCTTAGGATGATTACACATGGAACCACCTACCATTTGTTCCAAAAACATCAAACCGTTGTGGGAAACATCAATCACAACACCATCGCACCACAAGGAAGTGAAATCAAGACCTAATCTACAATATTTCAACAAAAATACAGAAAATAAAACCCTATATACTAACCCTAACTTCAGGAAATTTTAGAACATCAGGAAAGAGGGAGGAAACCCTAAGGGGAAGGAAGGGAATTAATAGAGAAACACTTTCTTGAAGAAATATTGAATAAAACGACCCAAATACACTAGTAGATGAATTTAAAAATAGCCAAAAATTCAAGTGATGTTCTAATAATTCTGAGGAGTTCATGTAGAAACTAGAACGGGGGTAAAATAGTAAAAATTGAAGAATTTATGAAAGAAAAAATTTACCTCTTCAAATCTGGGAGATTTGAGAAATCTTGAGAAGTTTCACCCAAATTCACAATAAATATGAGCTTCAAAGAGGTGGAAGAGACATGTGGTGCTCCTTGGGTAAGTGGGCTCTGGTGAGAGTTAGAATCACCTAAAAATATTAAATCTTTAATGAGATATAAAAGAATTAAAAAAAATAAAATAGGAAATGAGATTTCAGGTTGTCCCAATACCTTAATAAAAAACCAACATCGATCATGATTATGGATTCCTATGAGGTCCAAATGAATTAGGTGGTTTTAATATAATGTGGGATGCTAATTATGAAGTGGAATGGGTATAAAATTAAGAAAAATGAAAGAGTTATAAAAGAAAAAATATTGGTTTTTAAATATGGAAATGGGCTCACGGTTTGGCCCAAATCATGAAAACTCACCCCTTCCTGCAAAAAAGTATGGGAAACCCCCACAACAAAGCAATAATGTAAATTAAATGAAAAAATACCTTTAAAACAAGTCATAGATGTGGCAATTCTACCCACCATAAATCTTTCCACCATCGGAAATCCACAACAAGGCCAAAAGAAAAAACCAAACCCAACTGAAAGGACGGAATGGAATCCTTTGCCAAGCTTTTCCCCCAAAGTCCAAAACACCTCTAGTGATCAATTAAATAAAGAATATTCTTACAAAACGAAATTTATACCACTTTCCTAAAAAAATAAAGCACATTCAGACTTTATCCCAAAATAAAAATCCTAAAACACTATCCGAACAAGACTAGAGCAACTTACCCAAACGAACAACAACATCGAACAAGGTTACACATACCTTACTGTAACTAAACCATTGGGAACACTCTAATCCTGATGTTTACCGAAGGATAAATTCGGTAGTTAGATAGATCTAAATGAGACTACCTACCGCCATTACAAGACCAAGGACAAATCTGAGTTACTAGTACGTGGGGATAGAAATGGGCTTCCCACCATAAGAGACAACATAATCTTTTCTTCAGATAGAATCACGACACTAACTGGGGGAGGCCCGAATAGAATCCCTATTATAGGGGCATAACACTATTAGAAATTTCCAAAATAACTTACATAAGACTCATAGTGGGTATCCCCACTATAATAACTAACCATCTTAACCGACCATCATGGGCCGACACAAAACGACCCCAAAATTTAAAGAGTTGGGACGACTACACAGTTAGTCCACACTGTTTGGGAAACCGTGTGCTAAACATGGGGATCCTTCTATCTTCATGGTTTTCTGGGGCATGGTTACTACTAAATATGTTCTCAATCTGTCTATCAAAATATAAAATCTTTCTCCAAAAACTCAATGTAAACCAAAGGGGGAAGGAATGACATTGGGAAATTACATGGACACGAGGTCCTCCCACCTCTTCCCATCGAACGGGAACAAAAAAAGAAAGATGACGACACCATAGGTTTAGAATATTCCCATATTTCATATTGAGGATAAGAATTTGTACAAGGGTTTGAAATAACCTAGGATTTCCCCTAACTATGTGCCAGCTTCACTATAGGACCTATGGCTAGAGTTCAAATGATTAAAGCATCTTCGGCCTCGTAGTTAGGCTTTGGAAACCCCACAAATGAAATTTCTCAATTCTTTTCCATGAAAAATATACCTTGATCCCATATGAGTTCACCAAGACATAACACATTCAAAACTCACTTTACCCTAACCCAAAATTTCACTAAAACAAGTGCTTTGAAGATGCGCAAAAATCACCCCTTGTTTCTTCGGATGAGAATCAGAAAGAGGAAATGATATATAAAACACCTTCCTATAAACATAGGATGTCTATATTTTCTGAAGGGATACACACTTCTTACAAAACAAAGAATCTTATATTATTTAACAACCTTTATCTTTATAGTCAAACAAGCACACAACATCACAAGGAATCACCGAACATGACCATTGATATTGATAGAAACAATACATTGAGGGGGACCTTATACAATGTCCCCAAACATCACAGAATTATAGAAAGTGTCCATAATGGCCTCTCATGACTAGATTTATTACGTTTGTGACTTAACATGAGCCCCTGATTTGAAGAGACTATGAAGGATCCAGAGGCCCTCTTAGACACCATCCACACTAACAACCCCATACTACTTCCACCTTTGATGAATCATGTAACTTAAGAAACTGAAGTCTCTTTCGAACTTCCAAGAGCACTTTCCCACCACCAGAAGATCCACAAAGCCAAGAAAGGAAGTGGTGTAGACTCAATCTACAAATCTCGAGAAAATTATTCCTTATATTGATTAACTGGAGGATCTTCCAAAAACGAAACAATCTGGGATACACTTCAATTATGCACTAACCCTTAATGAGGGTGTGAATTATCCAATGAGATAACCCAAGGACCCAACCAAGTTGGTCCATTGGTCAAGACATACCACAAAACGAATCCAAAAACATGAAGTGAACCACTGTAAGGGAATCCCGAAACATTTCTCATAAGGAGATCACGAACCAGCCCCTCAACCGAACCTACCGACCAAAAAAAACCCAAAACACCATTCAAACAAGAGGGGTTCTTAGACTCAAAACATCTCAAAACAAAAAAATTTCAAAAAACAAATAAGACACCCCATCCCAAACTAGTCATAAATACATCAAGTTTTCATTTCAAACCATCTCTTTGAAAATAAACGGTTTAGAAGTTAGCGTAACCACAAATGGTATCCCATGGGCCTCACACAAGAATGTTTCCATGCCACACTGGGCACCCTCCTTATATCCATCCCATCACTCATCCAGTCATGCCATTAGCTATCCATCATCCCATATAAACCCATGAATGTGGTCACTCATAAAAATACCAAAGGTTAAAACAAAAGTTATTTTCACTTTTCAAAACCAAAATAGTCAACTAATACTACATTTTTCTCAAGACCACTAACCTCAAAATAAAACCAAATTTACAGCTTACAAAACTTTTCAGAAATTCAAAATCATTCAAATGAAAAATAAATTTCAAGCTATTCACATCAATTTCAATCCACCTCATCCCATTTCAAAACAATCCTGGCTTTATGAAAACCCCCTTTCATCGACCTCCATTCCATTGAAAACTTATCTCTTCTTATTTAAAACAAGGTTCCAATGATTAATAAAACTTTTAAAAAGATCACCAATCATTCATTAAAAACTCACTTTCAATTCATTTCCATTAATTTAAAAACATTTCATCTGATTTTAAGACACTTCTAATTTAATGAAAACTCCATTTCATAAATCCCTATCAAATCGGGAACTCTACTCTTCTCATTTTAAAACAAGATTTCAAAATTTCATAAATCTTTTCAAATGATCTCTAGTTACAAAATCAAAATCCATTTCTAAACTCCACACATGACCTCTATAACATTCCATCCCATTAAAAGACCTTTTAATAGTTTATAAAACTCAATTGGAAAGACTTTTTCAAAACCAACTTTAATATAGTTGCTACTTTCAATATAGTTGTAAAAAAACCATTTTCCATTTCAGAACAATTCTGAAATTTTAGTTCCACCATTTCAAAAATCAAACCATTCCCTATTTATTATAAAATCATTTCAAAAAAACATTACGCTTCTTAAAAACCATGTTAGTTTTTCTTTAAAAAAGACTTCTAAGATTTCAAAACTAAAGAACACAAGACAATGCGAGGGGAAACTAGTTTTAGTGGGCGACATGGACATATGGTTGGCAGCCATACGCCAATCACTTCACCATCACAAAGAGTGTTCTAGGGAAATATTCCTATCTCCACATGGCTTTATAGTCCATACGATATCACTGAGACCATTTTCCTAACTCTCTTTTTACTTCCCCTAATCGTCATCAATTCAGGAAAACCAAAGGACTTAGATAAAATCCAACTTCCCAAGGAGACTTGAATCATGTCACAAGTATGAGGGCCAATCACCCTACTCATAATTGGAATGTCAAGCCCCAAAAATAAAAACTCTAGACTATCCTGACTCTTCCCCAAATAACATGACGCAATGAGTGAACATGAACCTCCTCTGATACCATTTTGTCACGAACAGAATCTGGTCTCCATCAAAACCGGCACTTAACCCAGCCTGTGTTAAGGAATGAAGGGGGTTCTCAATACCAATGGGATGGAACAAGTACTCAGGTATCGAAAAATGTAATTTTTGAATGATTTACACAAGTTTATAAATATAAAAAAACAAACAAATCCAACATAACAAATCTAGGTTTTTCCAAACAAACCGTCTTTTAAAAATATTCATAATTGAATTACATAATTTAAAACAATTCTCAAAGAATAAAACAAATAAAGAAACCTAAAATGGACAGCCCAAGAACCTCCTCATGGTAATAGGCACCACCCTCAATCAATATCCATGACACTTCCCTAAGAAGGATAGATAGAAACCTGAACTATTGGTACTAAAAGATTTACCCAAACCTACATCAAATAAACCAAGTCTACTTACAACCAATGTTGTAAGTAGGGTGTGAAACAAATACCAGTAGGATGACACCACTATAATATTCCATGTGATAAACATTCAAAGATGAAAATATAGCAAGTTTTCATAAACATGAGTTGCTAATAATAATTTTAAAGTGATGAAACTTTAAATAAAAACAATTTTCAAGTGGGCCACCTAAAGGAATCAAAAATTTTAAATATAATGACAAAGCTACTGAATTTTACATCCAAACATACCGTATGAAAATAGTAATCATAAAGTATCTAATGAGTATAATAAATGGGAAAAAACCTCTAGGAATTTTCTTATTATGGGTCCGAGGTACCTCGTATCTCGGTGAAACTAACCATACAAATATCTGTTGTTGTGCACACGAACCACTAGTAGGGATCATTCCCATAACCTAGTGGTCCCCCAACATCATCATAATCATCACAATAGTTTAGTTAGTGTTTTCATCATCAAACTTTCTATATGAAACTGGGGCCAAACACCATGGGATCACTAGCATAATAGTACACATACACCCACCTAGATACCCTAGTTTTCCCTATTGCGCTAAAAAAAGTTCCATAATCCATGAAATACAATTTTTATATGAAAATAATAGTTCCAAGTCACACGCACACCAAACATACCACAGACATGTCACATAATACCCCTTTCAAAAACAAATATTCATTTTTCACATCACACTCACACAAAACAGCCCACAAATTGTTTCACACCTTTCTTACAGTTTGATAAATAATTTTAGAAATTTATAAAACAATATAAAAATATCTGACATCTTAAATAATCACTTTACCTTTCAAAAACTCATCTTAAGTGAACACACTCACCAAAAGAGTACATGTACATCCTTTTCCCACTTTGTTTAACTCAATAAATAACTTACAATTTTTATAAAACAATCCCAAGGGATATAACCGTGTTTTGCACACAAAACCCATTTCAAAACCCTATTTCAAGGCCAAAATCACCCCAATACCAATAAAAAACAAAGATTTAATCCCTAGAAACATTTATTAAACCACTTTCAAATGTTATCAAATTACCTCAAATGATACTACAAAAGATACACATGGAAAACACAATTTTCAAAAAAATATGAAACTTTGAAACTAAAAGATTAATCAATACTACCAAAATGGTTCCCACACCAAACATAATGTAAGAGGAGAATTAGGAAAACATGAATGAAGTAAAGATAAATCATCTTAGGATTCTTACACATGGAACTGCCTACCATTTATGCCAAAAACTCCAAACAATTGTGTGAAACATCAATCACACAACTGCCACACCATAAGGAATTGAAATCAAGACCTAATCCACAATATTTCAACAAAAAGATAGAAAATCAAACCCTAGGTATGAATCCTAACTTCTTTAAATTTTATAACTTCATGAAAGAGGGAGGAAACCCTAAGGAGAAGGAATGAAATGAAGAGAGAAACACTTACCTAAAGAAATATTGAATAAAACGACCCAAATACACCAGTATCTAAATTTCCAAACAGCCAAAAAATGAAAGTGAGGTTCAAATAAGGCTTATTAGGTCACATAGAAACTATAATAGGGAAAATTGCGTAAAAATTGAAGGAGTTGTGAAAGAAACAATTTATCTCTTCAAATCTGGACGATTTGAGAAATCCAGATAAGTTTCACCCAAATTCACGATGAATATGAGCTCAAAAGAGGGGGAGGAGAGCATGAGGATGCGACTTGGGTAAGTGGACTCAGATGAGAGCTAGAATCACCGAAAAATCATAAACATATAATGATATATTAATGAAATAAAAAAAATTAATGTATGAAATGGCCTTTCGGGTTGGCCCAATACCTTAATAAAAAACCCAAATCTGTCATGATTACAGATTCCTATGAGGTCCAAATGAATATGGTGGTTTCAATATAGTAGGGGATTCTAATTGGGAAGTGGAATGTGTGTAAAATTTTAAAAAATGAATGATTTATAAAAGAAACAAAATTGGTTTTTTAATCTAGAAATGGGTTCACTGTTTGGACCAAATCATGAGAACTCACCCTTTCCTCAAGAAAATGTTTAGGAAACCCTCACAACAAAGCATGAATAGAAATTAAATGAAATAATTCCTTTATAAAAAGTCATGTATGTGACAATTCTCCCCACCATAAATCTTTCAACCCCCAGAAATCCACAATAAAGATAAAAGAAAAAACCCAACCCAACCGAACTGACGAAATGGACTCCTTTTCCAAGCTTTCCCCCCAAAGACCAAAACAACTCCAGTTATCAATTAAGGAAGGAATAATCTCACAAACCAAAACTTACACCACTTTCCGAAAAAAATCCATAAAATTCCGAGTTTATCTTAAAGGAAAACTCCTCAAACACTATTTAAACAAGAATCAAGTAATTTACCCAAATGAATAACAACCTCGGACAAGGTTACACTTACCTTACTTTAATTAAACTATTGGGCACTATCCAATCCCAACGTTTACCCAAGGAAGATGTAGATAGTTAGATAACTATGAACAGGAAAACCCTCCACCAAGATAAGACCAAGGAAAATTCTAAGTGACTATTATAGGGGGAACAAATGGGATCCCCACCATAAGAGACAACCTAACTTTTTCCTGAGGCAGAATCCGGACACTAACAGGCAGAGGCCCAAAGGGACTCCCTAGTAAAGGGGGTAAACTTCCATTATTCCTTTATAAAAGAACATACATAAGACTCATAGTGGGTCTCCAACCATAAGAACCAACCATCTAAACCGACCAGCATGGGCCATCAAAAAACGACCCCAAATTTTAAAGAGTTAGGATGACTGCACGGTTAGTCTACACGGTTTGTGAAAATGTGCGGTAATGGTGGGGATCCTTCTATCTGCATGGTTTTCTAGGGCATGGTTACTAATAACCGTTCACTCAACCTATCAATAAGAATCCCAAAAACTTCTCCAAAAACTCAATGGAAACCAAAGGGGGGAAAGAATGACATTGGGTGATAACATGGACATGAGGTCCTCCCAACTAGTCCTATAAAACAGGAACAACAAACAAAAGATGACGACACAATAGGTTTAAAATATTCCCATCATTCATACCGAGGATATGAAATTGTACAAGGGTTTTAATGATGCTAGGATTTTCTCTGACTACATGCCAGCTTCACTCCGAGACCTATGGTTGGAGCTCAAATGATTGAAGTATCTTCGGCCTCATAGTTAGGATTTGGAAACCCCCCAAATGGAATTTCTCAATTCGGTACCATGAAAACAATACCATTTTCCTAGATGGGTCCACTAAGACATAACACATTCCAAACTCACTTTACCCTAACCCGTCATTTCACTAAAATAAGTGCTTTGATAACGCACACACATCTCCCCTTATTTCTTCGGATGAGAAATGAAAATAGTAAAGGATATATAGAAACACCTTCCTATAAACATAGGATGTCGAGATTTTATGAAGGTAGATACACTTACTAAAAAATAGCGACTCCTAGATGATTACACAACCTTCACCTTTACAGTTAAATGAGCACACAACATCACAAGGCATCACTAAACATTACCATTGCGACTGATAGAAACAATACATGGAGTGGGACCTTATACAAATTACCAAAACATCACAGAATTCCTGAAAGTGGCCATAATAGCATCTCACGACCAAATTTACTACACTGGTGGTTTAACATGAACCCCTTCTTCAAAGAGATTACAAAGTACCCAGAGGCACTCCTAGATACTATCCACACTAACAACCCCAGGATATTTCCACCTTTAATGAATCAGGTAACTTAAGAAACTAAGGTCTCTTTCAACCTTCCATGAGAACTCTCCCACCACCAGAGGATCTGAAAAACCAAGAAAGTAAGTGGTTTTGACTCAATCTACAAAGATCTGGAAAATTATTCCTTATATTGATTAATTGGAGGATCTTCCAACATGGGAATAACCTGGGATTCACTTTAGTCATGAATTAACCCTTAATGGGGGTGTTCCTTATCCAACAAGAGAACCTAAGGACACAACTAAGGTGGTGAAATGGTCAATACATACCACAAAATAGATCTAATCACATGAAGGGAACTACTTTAAGGGCATCCCAAAACATTTCTTATAAGAAGACCACTAACCATCCCTTTATCCCAACCTACCGACCGAACACAAACTCAAAAACACCATTCAAACAAGAGGGGTTCTTGGACCAAAAAATCCCAGAAAAACAACATTTCTAAAAACAAATAAGACACACCATCCCAAACTAGTCATCAATACATCCTGTTTTCCTTTAAAATCATCTCTTTGAAAATAAACGGTTCATCGGTTAGTGTATCCACAAATGGTACCCCATGGGCCTCACACAACCATGTTTCTATGCCACACCAAGAACCCTCTTCATATCCATCCCGACACTCATCCAATCATTCCATTAACCATCCACCATCCCATATAACCCCATGTACGTGGTCTCTCAAAGAAATATCAAAGGTTAAAACAAAAATTAATTTCACTTTTCAAAACCAAAACAGTCATCAAATACTACCTTTTACTTAAGACCGCAAACCATGAAATCAACCCAAATTTATAGCTTAAAATACTTTTCAGAAAGGCAAAATCATTCAAATGTAAAATCACTTTCAAGCTATTCACATCAATTTCAAAACATCTCATCCCATTTCAAAACACTCTTGGTTTTATGAAAACTTCTTTTCATCAACCTCCGTTCCTTTGAAAACTTATCTCTTCTTATTTAAAACAAGGTTCCAATGATTCATAAAACTTTTAAAAAGATCACTAATCATTCAGTAAAAACTCACTTTAAATTCATGTCCATTAATATCATAAAATTTCATCCTATTTCAAGACACTTCTAATTTTATGAAAAACTCCATTTCTTAAATCCCTATCAAATAGGGACGTCAACTCTTCTCATTTTAAAACAAGATTTCAAAATTTCATAAAACTTCTCAAATGATCTCTAGTTACCAAATCAAAATCCATTTATAAACTCCACAAATGACTTCCAAAACATTCCATCCCATTAAAACAGCTTTCAATAGTTTAGAAAAGTTTATTGGAAACACTTTTTTAAAATCAACTTTAACATAGTTCCTGCTTTCAAAATAGGTGTAAACACACCATTTTCTATTTCAAAACAATTCTGAAATCTCAGTTCCACCATTTTAAAAATTAAACAATTACCTTTTTATTATAAAATCATTTCAAAAAGACTTTACACTTCTTAAAACCATGCCATTTTTTCTTTAAAACAAAACATATAAGATTTCAAAACTAAAGAACACAAGACAATGTGAGGGGAAACTAGTTTCAGTGGGTGACATGGACATATGGTATCATCCATACTCCAATCACTTTACCATCAGAGAGAGTTTTCTAGGGAAATATCCCCAGCTCCAAATGGCTTTCCAGGCCCTATAAGCTAACTAAGACTATTTTACCAACTCTCTTTTCATTTCCCCTAATCATCCTCAAACTAGGAAAACCAAAGGGCACAGATAAAACTCGACTTCCTCAGGAAACATGAATCACGTCACAAGGTGTTCTGTCCAGGAACCCTAGTCATAATCAGAATTTCAGTCCCCAATAATCCAAAATCTAGACTATCTGAACTCTTCCCCAAATAACATGACCTAACTAGTGAACCTGAACCTCCTCTGATTCCATTTTGTTAGAAACCGAATATGGTCACCATCAAAACAGGCACCCAACCCAGCCCGTAGAAAGGCCCGAAGGGCATTCATAATTCTCATGGGATGGCACAAGTTCCTGAGTATCACAATATGGAATTTGGGAACTATTTACCCAAATTTATAAATATAAAACAACAAACAAATCAAACATAACAAATCTGTATATTTCAAAACAAACCATATTTTAAAAAAATTCAGAATTGAGTTACATAATTTAAAAAAATTCTCATAGTCTATAAGAAATGAAGAAACCAAAATTGGACAGCCCAAGAACCTCCTCACGGAAAGAGGCACCTCCCTCAAGCCATCTCCATGACAATGCACCAAGAAGGACCGATAGAAACCCGAAACATTGGAACTAAAAGCTTTACCAAAACCTATGACAAAAATAACCAAGTCTAATTACCCCCAAAGGTGTAAGTAGGGTGTGAGACAAAGTTTGGTAGGATTCTACCGCTAAAATATTCCATGTGATAAAAATTCAAAGATGAAAAGCTTGTAAGTTTCCATAAATATGAAATGCTAATAAGAGTTTTAAAGAGATGAAACATTAAATAAAAACAATTTTCAAGTGGGCCACTTTAACGAATTAACACTATTAAATAGAATGAAAAAGCTACTGAATTTTCCAGAAAAACACAATGTATTCTGATAGTAAGAATAATGTATCTAATGAGCACAGGAAATGAGGAATAACCCCTAGGAATTAGCTCCCTGTTGGTCCTAGGTACCTCGTATCTCGGTGAAAGTAACCTTAAAAATATTTATTCTCATGCACATGATCCACTAGTAGAGATCATACCCATAACCTAGTGGTCCCCTAAATCATCATCATAGTTTTTCTTGTGTTGTAATCGTCAAAATTTTTACGTGAAACTAGGGCCAAACCCCATGTGATCACTAGCATACTAGTACACATCCACCCACCTAGATACCTAGGTTATCCCTCTTATGCTCAAACTAGTTGCACAATCCATGAAATACAATTCTCACATGAAAATACCAGTTCCAAGTCACACACACACCAAAAATCCCACACACATGTCACATAGTACTCCTTTCACAGATAAATATTCATTTTTCACATTATAGTCACACAAAAGAGCACACAACATATTTAAAGCCTTTCTTACAATTTGATAAACCATTTTAGAAATTTATAAAACATTCTAAAAATCTTTGAAATATTAAATCACCAATTTAATTTTCAAAAACCCATCTTAAGTGAACACACTCACCAATAGAGTACATGTACATCATTTTACAACTTTTTTAACTCAATAAATCACTTACAATGTTCATAAACAATCCCAAGGGGTATAACCATGTTTTTCACACAAAACCAATTTAAAAACCCAATTTCAAGGCCAAAAATCACTGCAATCCCAATAAAAAATAGAGTTTTCATCCTTAGAAATATTTATTAAACCACTTTCAAATGTTATCAAATTACCTCAAACGATACAAAAAAAGATACACATGGAAAACACTCATTTTAAAAAAAATATGAAAATTTCAAACTAAATGCTTAATTGATACTACCAAAAATGTTTCTCACACCAAACATAATGTAATAGGAGCATGAGAAAAATATTAATGAATGAAATATAACTCATCTTAGCATTCTTACACATGGAATCGCCTACCATTTGTGCTAAAAACTACAAACCATTATGTGAATCATCAATCACACAACCTCCGCACCATAAGGAAGTGAAATGAAGACCTAATCAACAATATTTTAGAAAACATTCACAAAATAAAAACCTAGGTATGAATCCTAACTTCTGGAAATTTTATAACTTCATTAAATAGGGAGGAAACCCTAAGGAGAAGGAAAGAAATGAAAAGAGAAACACTTACTTGAAGAAATATTGAATAAAAAGACCAACACAAACAAGTATATGAATTTAAAAATATAAAAAATGAAAGTTAGGTTCTCATAAGGATGAGTAGGTTATGTAGGAACTAGAATGGGGGAAAAAGAGTAAAAATTGAAGGAGTTATGAAAGAAACAATTTACATATTCAAATCTGGGAGATTTAAGAAATCCAGAGAAGTTTATCCAAAATTTGTATGAGCTCCAAAGAGGGAGAGGAGAGCACGGGGGTGCTACTTGGGTATGTGGGCTTGGGTGAGAGTTGGAATGACTAGAAAAACATTAAAAATTTATTGATATATTAAATAATTAAAAAACAATTTAAAGCAAGATATGAGATTTCAGTATGGCCCAATACCTTGATAAAAACCTAAATACATCATGATTATGGATTCTTATGAGGTTAAAATGGATATGATGATTTTAATATACCAGGTTATGCCAATTGGGAAGTTGAATGGGTGTAAAATGTTGAAAAATTAAAGAGTTATAAAAGAAACAAAATTGGTTTTTAAATCAGGAAATGAGCTCACGGTTTGGCCCGAAATCATGAAAACTCATCCTTTCCTAAAAAAATGTAATGGAAAACCCAAAAAAAAAAAGAAATAATATAAATTAAATGAAAAAATACCTTTAAAAAAAATTCATGTATGTGACATTGTTAATGGGTGAAAGATTAAAATCAAAGGACAAAAGGAAATCTTCATTCATTATCCATTCTAAGATGAAAATTAGATGATGTTACCACGGATTATTTTATGTATTTATTGAGATTTTATAAAAGAGAGGATGTATTTTATATTATTGTGTATCAGTTGGATAATTTAATATATTTTCTTCTTATCAGAGAGACTCAAATAGTGGAAAATATTTTGATGATTTATATAAAAGAATTAATGAGAATTACAGAAAACCTAATAGAATTGTAGATAGTTGTGACATGGTATTCACATATCGATTCTAGATAGGCTTGAAGAAATATTTGGGATCTCAAGTAAAGTTGGGAAAGAATAATCATCCACAAATTGATGACTAATCAAATAATACAACTCATATTCTTTAGTATTATCTTAATACATGTTCTCGTGATTTTATATGTGCGTGTAAAGATCATATAGCCTTGGTATAGTTTTTTATAACAATATATACCAAGAATATATTAAAATGGATTTATTAATTTATTTATATAGAAGTTTGTGTCCTTTTCCATCGTGTTGATAGAAGTTGGTGTGATATCTATCTTTGGGCATAGCTTAGTAAAATATACTTTTGATTTAGCATAAATAATAAAGATGAGACCAACTATGACTCAGAGTATAAAAAATACATATTCCAATCACAGATATCATCATATCGAGTTTTATTTTATGGATTGTGTCTTCCTATATGTTGCAACATTATTAGGACATGAAAGGGTTATTATCCAAGAGATGTTGACTCCATGGTTTATTAGAACATTTGATATTATAGATTACGCCGAGTAAGTTTATTATCATTTAACATTACCTCTAAAGTATAGTGTTATGGATGATATTTTTATATATATAATGAAAAAGTAAATACAAAACATTTCCATCTCATGTGATTTAGTATGATGATGTGTAGTAATAGAAAAATACATTTTTATAGAAATATAAGCACTTGTTTTTGATTAGTAATGTCATCATAAGTACCAATTTATTTATTTTTTTTGTTGTTTTTACTAAACATAGTATATGGTGAGTAGGGTCAAACCCACATGGAAAGTGAAGTGTGAGTGATCTGAGAAAAGTAACTCAAAAATAAGAAAAAAATAAAAAATAAAAACAATAATAAAATAGGAAGAAACATATGACGATATAGTATTTTTTAAATACAATTTAAATTCAATAAAATTTGAAAATTAGTGAGTGAAGATGTGTTGGAATGAATGAAAGTAGTAACAGTAGTAAACAAGAGATTTATAATAGGGGAAATATTGATTATTTGATCTTGAAATGATATTACTTCACTTTATTTTAAAATGAGTTCAATATGACCTAACTTACATGAAATGGTTCCAACACATTTTTTTGATAGGTTTGGAAAGCAGTTGAATAGGTTCTATAGTTTTTCCACTATGGAACACAACTTCATTATGAAAAAGATGGAAGGAATTTCTAAAAATCAATATGTTGATTAAAAGAGGTTTCATCTATTAATTGATTCTAAAATTCATCGGTTAAGTGATTTATGAATAATTTATCATTAAAGGATTGATTATTTTGAAACAATATTAATAAAAATTGAATCTTGATCATTAAGAAATTGATTCCAATTAATAGAAAATGTAGAAGACTAGTAACCTAGAAGAAAATAGATGCAAAGTAAAGTAGAAATGAAAGATTATGATGATATAATTTCCTCTAATTAGATTATACAATACCATAATTAATATTGTAAATTGCCACAATTAATCCATTATAACAAAAAAAGATAGAATAAGAATTTTTTAAAGTGAAAAATGAAATTCTCTGATGAGACAACCATTATTCCTATGAAGCTACTTTATGCATCCATGATCACCTACTATATATTTACGGTACATAAATTTAGTTCCATGAATTTCCCCTAGATGTTCCACAATGACTGTGAGTCACTCCTCCTTTTAAAAGCATCTTTATTCCAAAATGAAAGAGCTCTTAGCACCACAACTAGAAGATAATAACTCCATATCTAATCATTAGTCACCACATAGCTTCAATCACTATTCACCATATCCTTTTTAAAGTGTCTCAAATAAATATCCTCCAAAAATATCATAAACCCACGTTATTCTTTATTATCCTCATGTTTCCTCAACAATATTCAATAAATTCCTCCTTGAGTTTAGCCTCACATTCTCTGAGAATATTCTTTCCTTAATTTTAATTGAGAATTTGAGGACTGACATTGAATTTTAATCCTTCCTGGAAGAAATATTTTAAATTTCATAAAGGGATGAACCCCTATGAAGAAAATCTAGTACTCATACATGTTTTATTTCATATGTTGCTCCATTATTATGTGTTGTATATTTTATATGAAAACTCATAAATGGACATCCTTTTCCATGATTTATTTCATTCTTGATCACCTCTCATATGCATGGATCCTCTTATGCGACATCCTTATACATGATCATCCTGTTATGTGGTTTTATTCACATGACGAACTTATGCATGACTCGTTTCATATGAAACACTCATACACAAATCCTTTCATCCAACACAGTCATACAGTTTAACCAGTTCCAAATATATTCCCAATAACCTTAAGAAAATGGGAATCTTTATAAGAATACCATATAAAATATAAGAAAATAATTGGTGATATTATTCAATTAAAAAAGAAAAAATGAAATTCCAACAAGATTAAATCAAAAAATTCAAAAATTAAAAATAAAAAATAAAAATTTATTATGATAATTGGCATTAAAAAATATAAACATAGAATTTTGATATATTACTTCCAAAACTGAATTACATTAAAAAGATTCAAAAAATGATATTTAAATTAAAATATAATGAAAACTATGAATTTTTATTCCTAAAAATATAATAAGTATTAACCAAGAATAATTCTTTCAATATTTTTTCAAAAAACATAGACTTTCATTAAAATATTTTATAAAAATAGCTTCAACTCTAAAATTAAAAAAAAACTCATAATATTGCCAATTAAGACAACTTTTCCCCAAAAAAACTTATATTTTATCTAAATTGATGTGTAAAACATATATTAAAATAAATCTACATCAAATTATCCCAAAATTATTATATATCTTATCCTTAAAAATATCAGTTCATCATATTCAATGGGATTTAATTAATCTCAAAAATGAAAGAATTTTTATGATAATAAAGAGGTGTTTTTAAATTTTGTTCCCACATATAATTTATTAATTAAGTATGATTAATCTCCCAAAAAGAAAATATATTGTTAAAAATTCAGTATTCAGTTTTCCAAAAATTAATGGATTTGAATTTTTTTAAAGTATATAAGAATTTGTTTTGCATTCAATTGTTCTTACAAACTTTTCTCTTTCTCTTTTGTGAGAATAAACAAATATTTTAGCATAAAAAATAATTAGATAGAGCTAAATAGATGAGTGAGTTTAATAATTATCATCAAGAAAAACTAACTCATATAATAGTTTTATCATAAAGAATAACAAGATCAATTATGATTAGGAGTTAATTTTCAATTCATTTGAATACAAACATTTTTGGTTCAAATTTAGTCAAGAAGTTCAAATTTAATTTTTTTTAAAACATAATCCCAAAATTTTAGAAAACATAGGTTTTTTTATAAAAGAGAAAGATAAAATATTTTACCCACATAATTCCATAGAGAAATAGAAAATATTAACTATCAAAAAGTATACAAAAAGATTTAAAATTGATTTTTTTGTCTACTAAAAATGATAAATGAATATGGATAATATTTAATTTTTAATATTATTTGGGGTATTTATAATGTAAACTCTATGAAATATAGTGTATCATAGTTGAAGACCCCTCCATTGAAATTAAAACTTATCATTGTCATCAATATTGAACATCAAGGTGATAGAACATTTAAAAAAGTTCAATATTTATTTTTTTATTCAATTTTATCATTTTAGAAATATTTTTAAAGGGTTACAGGAAAGATTAAAAACCATTTTTTCCACTTAACATGAGAAAAATACACCTATTAGCAAGTAAAAGGTTTTCCTTCTAGATATTTAAAAGAAATATCAATAAAAATACATGATTTTTAGAAAAAAATTCATGCTTAATTTTGATGTTCAAAATGATTCTCAAATAAACACAACAATCAAAATTCAAGGTTATTATTTCAATAAAAAATATGTAATAATTATCAAGATTTTTTAGTGATTTTAGTATGCATATTACTTCCAAATCAATTTCCAACATTTAACTCATTATAAAAACAACCATAGATTTAAGTGGTTGTGTATAAATAAGGGACATATTTAAATAAATAACTCCCCTGATATTGAATCTTGGTGAATTGGGTTCAGTCAATAACTGTCTCCAATTTTTTTAAGAAGTAGCTATAGTTTCTTAATTACAGAACCTATAAAATTAAAATATTTTCATAAGAAATAAATAGATTAAGTTAAAAAGAAATTTAACTAGGCTTTGAGTTTAAAGGGGGAAATGATTCACGTAGTTCCACATAAATCTCTTTAAGGACTTTGAGAAATAGTTGAAATATTCACCAATGGTTCTAAATTTATGCTCTTCAATAGATCATATAATAGGTTCATCTTTACTAACACTCCAAGGAATACCATAATTTAATGTTTCTATCCTTTAAAAATTTGTAGAGAGATATCCAAGGTGGGTATTAAGTTAATTAAGGTTCTTATTCCCATAAAATAGTAGGAAAATATATATGATTTAGAAAAAAACACAAGTAGACAAATAATTTTATTTTTATTCAAACAACATAAATAAAATAAAATAGAAAGATGGTAAATCATGGGTTGACCCCTATGAATTATTGAGTTTTATGTCTTTAGTTAGACATAGTGAATTCTCAAGATTGAATTACAAAGAAAACAACAAATCCCTTCATCCTCCCTAAAAACAGTGTTTAACCCACTTTTCATTAACAAAAAACGGCTTATTCTCTTAACTAAATAATTTTATATTTATATTTACAAAAAATATAAGGATAGTGAATAGTCTTGACCATTTAGGTCTGTGTTTTCCATAAAATAGTTTTACTCTGGAATTAAAAAGTGAAACCCTTTGAATAACCATGGAATCTCTATTTTGAATGATAGAATCATGAAAATACTATTTTATTTCTTTTAAATCATATAATTATCATAAGATTATCATTTAATCTCATATACCTCAATAAAATCTAATAGTATCATTTCTCAAGATGTTTTGAAATCAAATTTTAAAGCCTTCACAACCCAAAAATAATTATGTTGTAGCCCCATAGGAAACTTATTTACCCAAAGAAGTATGTAGGGAGACATTCCTTTAGTAGTATTAAATATGGTTTTATAGGACCAAATTTCCTCATCTAATTTCAAATAATATTCCTTCATAGATATAGAAAAAAAATTCTACAAGATCTGTTTAAGAACCCTATTATAATTTTCATATTTCCCACTTGAATGAGAATAATAAGTTATTTCAGTTTTTTTCACACAAAAATATTTTTCCATTAGGTTTTTTAATGTAAAGTTATTAAAATGGTTTCAAATATTAGGTAATGAAATACTTGGGAACTAGAAATCATGAAATTATGGTTTTCTTAATGACTTTTAAAACAATATTGGATTTATTTCTTGGAAGTGAGACTACTTCTACCCTCTTGGAGACATAATATACATTCACCAAGATGTATATATTCCAATGAAAAGATTTAAACGGTCCCATAAAGTCTAAACTCTAAACATAAAAAATCCTAACTTCTGAAATTTAATTTTGTTTAATCTCATGGATTCTTCCTTAATTACCCATCTTTTGAATCTTTTCACAACACATAACAAAAATATTAGCATCCTTAAACTTGGTAGGCTAGATTAATCCATCTTGCACAACCTTTGGGGATATCCTTCCTACCATAGTGTCTTGCCCATGGTAAAGAGTGAAACTTTTATAAAATGGGTAGTATATACTCTTTAAAAATATGCCTCCTCAGAATTTCATCATCCCATATTCATAATAACAATGAATCATCCTAAAAGTATAAATTTATCATAGAAATAATTTTATCATCTTGTTTTGTGTAAGATCCTTGGAAATGATTCTTGTAGCTAAGAATTTCATAACATGTGTATACCATGTAGTCTATATATCTAGTACCACATGCATTTTTCATCAGAGAATGAGGAATTAATCTCCATAGGGTTATCATTTTAGGTGCTGGACTATAACATCCTGATCATGACCCATTAGATTGGGTAAGATATTGATTTCACAAAACATAGGTTGAATCCATTAGACTCCTAAGGATTCCAATGAATTCAAATGGATTCATAAAATTATAGGGGATTACTTTCCATAAAACAAAACAAAATATAATTGAAAAAACACAATAAAATGAAATGAACATGATGCATGATATAAAAATCAATAACAACCCATGGACAAAATAAACTATAATCATAATCAAAATCATAGTAGTAAATAGAAAAAAATAAGTTTATATAACAAAATACCCAATGATGTTAAGAGAAACCAAGGCATAAATGTGGCACCATTCCCAACTCCACTACAAGACATATTTAATCTATAACTCCAAAATAGAAAGACTACAACATCACGGTGCTACGCTAGTGATGTATGAGACCTTCCCCTTACTTGTATCATGGTAAAAAATGAATATAGATACAGAAACGTGAATATTAAGGGGGTGATTATATCAAATCACTTAAAAAACCCAATAATTAATGTAAATTCCCCTTAAACAAGAACATTTTATCTCACATTAATAAGATAAAATAAATAGAAAGTACATAGAACAGTGATTAAGATAGATATACACAAAGTAGTAAAATAAATCACACTAAAATATAGTCACGGAATGAACCCATGCACATATGAAATGTACACCGCAATGCATATCATATCACAAAAGTCTCTATGAATAGTCTAAATCATGAGTAGAAACTTGTACCTCTATTCACAAGTCACCAGTTGGTGGTATAATCTAGTGCACCCCATTATTAGCACCACAACCATGTACAACCCATAAGGACATTACCAAATACATATGAAAACATTCCAATTATTTCCATACCAAGTTATCACACCCAAAAAATATTCTTTATTTGAACATACATAGAATCATTTTATCAAAACCGTTGTGGGTGTCACCCATAACCTAATATTTAAAGACCATCCAATAAGTGAATTTTTAAAAGGGGTTCAACTTGAGTTATTTAATAAAAATATGAATAAATTTATTAAAAAAATAAAAAACAAAGAGTTTTATGTGAAGGTGATAAGAGGGAGAACCCACCTACCAAGAACAGTTTCACTACAAGGAACCATTCCATGATCTCACATATCTGATCCCTCCTCAACTTCCTTTTAAGGAATACCAAGGAAAACCCTTCAAAAAAAGTTCCAAACCATATATATTGTCAAGAAAACACTAGTACAATATTACTCTCAAAATAAAATGAGAATATTTTAAAGGTTTGGAGAAATTATATTCTTGCCTTCAACTTTCCAGCTTCGATGATCAATGACTGGTTGAAACTACCCATCAATAGGGAAATAATCACTAAAATCCCCAAGTAGATTGTTGGAAGTTTAAGTCCCTAATCTCATGAGGAAGAATGAGGGTCTCAAGGGATGTTTTGGGTCTTATCTTTTCATATTTCATTAATTATTCCACATGGTTAGGCCACATAGTTTAGAAAACCATGTAACAACTATGCAATTGTTACTGGATAACACCCAAGGATGAAGAGTTATGCAATATTACAACACCCCCAATTTTTAAAGGTATATATTTTTGACTCTAGTGATGGTTAATTTCGTGTTCAATAAGTTTTTAATTTTTCATGGTAGCTTAAATAATGTTTTTTTTTAATTTTTAGGTTCACCATGGGTAGGACCATGCCGCAGTGTAGGTCATTTTATGCCTAGAACACGGTTTTGTAAAATAGACCGGAGCAACATGCCTATGGTGGGGAAAGGTCTCAGGCTTATAGTGCTGAAATTCCTCCTATAGAAAAAACTAGAATAGCCTCACTATGTATTAGTGCAGGGCATGGTAGGGTGAAAACTTCAAAGGTTTCAACTCCACACCATGGAGGGTTTTTATGTTTGGTTTCCTAGGTTTGGTTTGATAGAATCAACCATGGCGGTGGTGGGAATCACCACATTATGGTGATGATTGTTTTAGAATTTTAAATGTATGAATATGTTTATGTGTTTCATGTGTTTCAAAGAGAAAACCACATGCATTTAATTGAGGGACTTATTGAAACGGTTTTGACTATATTTCTCCCTTAATAACCCTTTCACTTCCCCTATTTTCTAGTTTCTATGATCCATAAGATTTCATGGACGTGATTTAGGATGTTATTTATTATTTTTGAGATATGAAATAGGGATATTCCTTCCTTCCCCAGATTGTTATTATTGATATAGGATCATGGGTATCTCAGGATCTTCATAAATTATCTTTATCACTTGAAGTCCAGATATATTCATCAAATTCCATGAGATTGACATTAGATCTAGAGAATTGGTGACCTATTCCTTGGACTAGATATGAATATACCATTATTGTTGGTTGTTGTTGAATAATTTGAAATGATTCTAAGAATATGTTTCTATATTCTTCTTGAATATTATTTTATATCCCCCTTTTGTGATGAGTTAGGATCAGTTATAGGGACCCTTGGCATTCAGGTTTGATATGGTATGTGCATAGGATAGTTTGGCTATCAATACATGCCAATATATGCATTTGGAATAAAATATCTTGAGTTAGTATGTTTACTACTATATAGACACCTTTTTTAATTTTTTCCTTGATAATGGATTCATGTGTGTGTAGACCCTAAGACCCATTCTTGATATTATTATCATGTGCATGCATTTTTAGGCTATGAGCCCCATTCTTGATAATGATCAAATGTTTCCATGTGTGTAACTCATGAGACCTATACCTAATTTATGGGAATACGAGTGCACCTTTTACCATGAGAAACTATAATTGATATGTTATGCTTTTTATTTTCTATATTTTTACTTCTTGTGGATGTTTCATATCTGGTGGAAACATTTCTGCTGGTATCAAGATAGAAGGTTGCTTAGGGGTGACTACTTGTCTTCTTAGATGTGGAGGATAGGTACAAGACTACATACTGATGGATATGAAATGTAATTATGGTGAGTTTTAGGATATTTAATGACATTTTGATGGCAATTGGACATGCATAGATGTAGAGATCCATGATTTGGAATATGATGCACACTGAGCTAATGGAGCGAATCAAGGAGTGATGATCTGTTAATCGATGGTACAAGTTATTGTGATATGTACAAAATACCACTGGTATGAGTTTGATATAGACACATTATACTGATGGGACATTGATCTTACTACATTTATGTGGTTCTCAATATTTGATAGGTTCCTAGTGACATACCATCATTTGAAGATAGAAATTATGTTACTATGGTTGGTTGGATTAGCTAGGTCACATCTCTTTAAAGGTGGATCATGGATAACCTTTAAAGGTTAGTATAATTGTTCCTTAAATGTGGAAAATAGAATAAAAAATGACAGATTATCGAGATAAGATATATGTGACTTTTTTTATGACCTTCCTTCTAGTTTAGAGAAGAAGTAAGTACGACCGATGTTTAGGGATAATTATTTAATACATGATCGCTCAAAAGATGATTGATTATTAATTGATTACACATTTACTTTTTATCATGGTATGCACCTCTTATATATGTGCACTCATGTTAAAGACACATTGGTGACAAAATTCAAGGATTAGGATCACACCCTACACAAATATCTCAATGCGTGCACATAATTCATGACCAGAGATTCGAGAAAGGGTAAGGTCCCAACGATAGGTAGCTGAGGAGATGATGCATGATTTTTGGAGATGATACCTTGGATAGACTCCAGAGTGTTTCCAAAATGTCTCTATTTACATTCCTTTCACTTTCTTATACTCTGGTTGACCTACCACATTGGTTGTTTATGGTTTCATTATATGAATTTGGGATGCCTGACATATCATCTATTATATTGTTATTATTATTTAATTATTTTTTGATTTTCGGTTATTATTGTTTCCTTGATTTTTTTGATGTATGGATTTTGATACTAAAGTTATAGTCTTATACTAAACCATTCCAACCCTCGCTGATAGTCAAAAACCTCTTGCATACAGGGAGGTGCACATGAGGTCTTGTGCTACTTCAGTCTGGACTAAGTGATTCAAGTTAGGGTTTTATAAAGTAGAATAAAAAAAAATTAATTTTATTTATTATTTACCATATTTATAGAATGTTATATAGTATATAGGCTATGTGGAACTAAAGTATGGGAGTCAAATAAGTGCCTGGATATCTCTTATGTGACAGATCTATGAGTAATAGATTGTGGAACTGATGTTATAAATGTGGATTTAAAGTTTTATGAAGATCCTTAGTATAATGTGTTGCCAAATTTTATAATACTTAGGTGTTTTCATAAATAATTACTAGGAATGTAGTATCACATTTCATATATATAATTTTTTTTTCTATGCATGATAGTTCATTTAATTTAATGTCTTCAACTATGCATTGTGACTCATTGATCGATTGTGATGACATTTAGATTAACTAAACATGATCATTCTTGTTGTTATATATATATATATGAATATTACTAATGTGAAAGTAGAGAGAACTAGGCTTGATCCTTGGGTAGTTTTAGCAAGGTAATTCCATTTCATTGTGGGTAGCATCCTAGGATAGGTTTTCCATAGAAAACCCTTATGTATTCCTATATACGGCTTGAGTGGACATCTCAAGTAAGCTTCTATACACATTATAAGAATTTGTTTGGCATAAAAGAAAATTATTACTAGAATTTATATAAGGGTACCACTGGTATAATCATGTTATAATGATTACTCTTGGAATGATGCCCCAGTTCCACCACCATATAGATAGGGGGATGCAGCCGAGCATGCCCCTGTGCCAGATTTAGTGGATCAGGTAGCAAGAAAACACCAACTTAGGTTATTTTCTATTGTGCCTATACAGGAATAGGTTCAACAAAAATTGTTGATTATTCATGGGAAATCCATCTAAATAATCTCTTTCCTTTTAGGGAACAAGAGTCCCACAAGATTCTAAGGGATGAATTGAAACTACTGAGTGGATATTTGATCTAGTGGAGACTTTGGAGTATTAATGAGTAAATTTGGATACTTTAATGATTTAGGGACCCACCAAGATGTGGTGGGGTGTGATGAACTAAGAAAGAAGACATGAGAGTCTTATTTTGGTGTCCTTTAAGGATCTATTCTTTGAATATTTATTCCTAGATATGCTGAAGTTGGATTTTTATTTGGATTTTATAGAGATTTAGTAGGGATCGATGTTAGTGTCTGCTTATTCAATTCATGGAGTTACTTCACTTTAGTCTACTCTTGGATAGGAATTCTGAACATAAGTTTTGAAAGTTTTATATTGGCCTTAATCTGGAATTGAGTTGTCAAGTTAGGAGATTTGATATGACGACATATCCCATGGTGCTTCACAAGGCCTTGATGATCGAGAAAGCTATAGAGGAGGAAATAACAATAGGTATTCTTCCAGCTCTTACTAGAACATCTGGAAGATGTACCAATGAAGAATGGTGCCTCTTCTAGTTGAAAAAATCATAATGAAGTGGAGTTACAATATAGGAAGGTAATATATATTTTTGCGAAAGATTGAGCAATATACTCCTCCTTTTACATCTGGTAGTGAAATTTTGTTAGGATTTCCTCTTAGATGACTTATATGGAGTTATTATTGATATGGAATTTTATTTTTGAGTTCAAAATCATGATAAATTTGTAACCTATGTCAATTTAGTCACATCATATGGCACTCACTGCGTTGAAGGAACTTAAAGTGATACTCAATGATTTATAGGGGATGGGTTTTATCAGATCAAGAATATCTTTCTAGGGTGCTCTAGTGTTATTGGAAAAGATATATGATGGTATTATTTAGTTATGGTTAGACTATAGAAAGTTTAACTGGGTTACCTTAAAGAATAAATACGAATTTCCAAGGATCTATGACTTGATTGATCTATTATGGAGAGCCTGATGGTTCTCCAAGATTGAAATATGATTAGGCTACCAAAAGCTTTGGGGAAGAGAGAAGGATATTCCTAAAATAACATTATAGAGTAGATAAAGACTGTATTAGTATCTTTTCATGTATTTTGGGTTAAAAATGCACCAAAATTGTTCATGGATCACATGAATAAGAACTTCCATCTATATCTTGACTCCTTAGTTGTGGTGTTTGTTGATGATATCCTCACATACTCACCAAATCAATATCTACATGGAATACACCTTGAGATTCTATTTATTACACTTTGATCACATCAGTTCTATGTTAATTTCATAATGTTTCACCTCTATATCAAGAAGTTACACTTTATTGGAAATGTGATCCCTAAGGTGGGAATTACAGTGGACTTGGAGAAGGTTGTGGCTATGATGACTTGGGTACACCCTAGAAATATGTTTGAGATAAGGAGATTACTTGGTTTATATAGGACTTATCCCATTCTTAAGAGCCTATTACTAGGCTTACCAAGAATGGGGTGAATTTATAATGGTTTGATCAGTGTGAAGGGCCTTATTGGATTTGAATAGGAGATTAACAATAACTATGATCCCAATATTTTCAGAGCTTGAGACTGAATATCTAATTTACTATAACTAATAAATTATTGGTCTAAGATATTTGATGATATAAAAGTATCATGTAGTAAATTATGGTTATCTCTAGAAATAACCCTTAGTTTCTCTAATACAATTGATTCTAGGGATGTTTTTCAGGATGTTATTCCTTCTTTGAGCAATGGACTAGGGTGATTCATTAGTAATCAGACATATTCTCAATGATCTAGGTTCATGTGGTTCTCATACTCCTCTTCTCTACCATTTGGAACTCAATTTATAGATCAATATATAGGCTTCCATGAGATCAACATCAGATCTAAGGAATTAGTTACCTATTCCTTAAACTAGATCTAAATATACCATTGATGGTTTTTGTAGTTATATAAATTGAATTGATTCTAAGACCATGTCATTGTATCCTTTAATATCCTTCTAGGAACCACTTTTGTGATAAATTGGGATCAATTCTAGGGACTACTACCAAGAATGTTTGATCTAGTTGGTACATGGGCATGGTTTGAGTATTGACACTTGAAAATCATGGCATTTGGTGTCCACAACCTAGTAATAGAATGTTAATTAGCATCTAGAACCATTGTATAAACTTTCACCTTGATAATGAATACATGTGTGTGAATTTTTATCTCATGAGACTTATTTTTGATATTATTTACATGTCTGTGAAAGTGAAGTTAGTGAGGCCCATTCTTGATAATGATCACATGGGTGTGTGTGAGTGTCCCCTGAAACATGTTCTTGATTAATGTTCATATGGGAGTGTGTGTTATTGTGAGAACCTAGAACTGATATATTTTTCTTGTTCTTGTTTATATCGATCCTTTTTATATATGTTTCATATCTTGTGAAAAAAATATTATTGTTATCAAGATAGAAGGTTACTCAGGGGTGATTGGTTGACTCCTTAGAGGATAAGCATATGTATAGGACGGAAAACCAATGACTCTAATAAAGAATGATGGTTATTGTTGGGATATGGAATGAATTTTTTTAGTGAATTTAAATTCACATTGGTAGAGATCCATGAGATGAAATGTGATAAACACTAATTCAATGGTATGATTTGGGGTGTGATAATTGTTGAAATGATGGTACAAGTCACGAAGAGATTTATATTGTGTCGATGGTATGATTTAAAACTGGGCATGTTAAACCGATTAGTGATTGAACATAATACATTGAGATGATTCTTAAGAGTTAAAAGGTTCCTAGTGGATATACCATCATGTGAATATGATAACTATGTGATTATGGATGGTTGGATGAGCTGGAAGACTGTTACTTAAATGTGGACAATGAATATCCCTTAAAGGTGGGAGAGGAATTTTACTAAAATGTAGAATAGATATTTTATACTAATATATTAGTGAGATAATCCATACATGACTTCTATTATGACCTTTCTTACAACTAGATATGAAGATGGTACTACCAGTGTTCCTGTCTTCTTGGTTAGCACACAATAGATCAACACATGATTGATTGTTACTTGATTTTAATTTCCTTATTATCATGATATACACTAGTTATGTATGTGAACTTATGTTATGGACATATTAGGGGTTCTATACTCGGTTTATACCCACAAACTTCATGGATGTCTTGCTTCATGTGTAGATTTCATGATAAAGGATTTATGAAAAGAGAAGGGCCAAGTGATATGGAGTTAAAGAGAGAGAGCTTGGTGTTTAGAGATACCATGATGGAAATCAGAGTGTTGTTTTAGTTTCATTATTTAATTTTCTATTTATTTTTCATACTCTGGAAGATTTTCCAAATTGGGGATCCATGGTATATATTATATGACTCTGTAAAACCTGACATGTTATCTGTTATAGAAATATTATTATATAATTTTAAGGATCTGACCTTAATAATTGCATAATCTAGTGTCTTTAGACTGTAATTCACTTACATTTACCAAAGATATTTTGGGTTTAGAGTTTTATAGAATTAGTTCACAACTCTTATATAGAAAAAAATATTTCACAAAGTGTATACTTCTAATCAATATATATTTTTCCATAAAATAAAATATTTAAAATAAAACATGATTTATTTTCATGGAAAATCATAATGTCTTTAACATGACTTCTTCCTTTACATTACACATCTTTAAAACCCTATGAAAAGCATTTTAAAAACATGGGATGAGCACAAAATCTTAGTAAGGATCATAAAAATAATAATTTGACCAGTCCATTAGAAAACATGAAAACCCATGAAATTCTTATCTTTACATCAATGTTATTTAATAAAATTAAATAAACACTATCTACAAGAAAAAAACACAATTTCTCTCAAATTAGACCATTATAACCCATAAAAATAAAATAAAAAACCATTTTTTTAAACGTAGAGAACCAAATTCTTAACTAATTTTAATCCCAGTGTATAAGCTATATCAGGTTCACCCGTGGGCTATAATGAGGATAAAAATTGTGTATAATCTATATCAGGATCACCAATTTCAAATATAATGATAAAGTATCATATAAAAAAATTTATACTTTCACCTTTTCATCATAAGATCTATGAAAGACTCTTTTAAACCCATTTGAAAAACATAATTGGATAGAAAAATAACCTTTTATTTGAAAAACCATTTTCAATAAAAAAATACCTAGAAAAAAGGAAAGAAGGTTTTTTCTCTGAAGAAAATATATTTGAAAAAATTATTAATGAAAATAAACTTTTCACTTTAAGCAACATGAGATGATTTCAAATTATATGGAAAATGATTTTAAAAGATCACTCGGAAAATTGGTTTAGGAAAATATCATTTCCCTTTTAAAGATGGAAAATGATTTTTAAAGATCACATGGAACATTTGTTGAGGAAAATACCTTTCCCATTTTAAAATCTCATATTTTAAAAAAAACTACACAATTATAAAGGAAAATATTTTATTTGAAAATAAAATTGTAAACTTTTAAGTTAATCTTCAATGGAAATATTAACAATGATGTCCTTAAAATCTTCTCATGTAGTATTAGTTAAAAAACATTTCTTTTATATTTCTTTCAAAAAAATTAACTAAATACATCGTTTGGAAAAGTAAAAAATATTCCTTTAAAGATTTTTTGTAAAAAATTAAAAAATATATAAAAATGAATTTCTAAATTTATATCATAATAACAAAAACCATCTTTAAAACTTTTTTATAAAATATAGATATGGTAGAAAAAGACATTTTTAAGGGAAACATCAAAAGATTATTTTTAAAAGAATTTCCATTACCTTCAGTCCAAATCATCACATAAATTATTTATCATCATGAATAATAAAATAATGTTAATATATAATTAATTAATAACCTTTTCAAGTTAATTATTCCTTTATTTTTATTTAATACCATTTTATATACTATTACTCAATTAATTACGTTTACTTTAGACATTTTGAAAATATTTAGTTTATAAGTCCAGAATGACTTTTGTAAGTCAAGCATGGTCAAAGTAGAAATTATTAAATCATATATAGGATAATAATAATGAAATAATAATAATTTTTATAAATAAATTATACTTTCAAATCCGACCATTAAATATGGTTTTGAAAACTGAACTACGTTACAACCATGAAGATGGTATGCCGTATGTATGGATGATTTACATTTCCATTATTCAATGATCATTATGGAACAAAGGTAATTATTAATTTACCTCTCCAGAATGAAAATAATACCATAAATATAATATTACTTATTTAAATATATTTATATATATCATCCAGGTGATGTGGTGATGAAAAACAACTCACATCTCTTCGTAGAGGTGGGAGTCCACACGTAAGCACAGACAACATTATCATTCTCTAGTGTTTGGAAAGGTAAGAAAATATGTATTATATTAAATTTTGATAATTATAAATATGTCATTAATATCATATATATAACTTAAAACTATAATAATAATAATAATTCTTGAGAGACAATGATAGAAAATGAAGTATTTTGATTTGCGAGGTGGTAGTCCGCTATACACAGGAATGATGGTTTCATTTCCCATCTGATATAATGGGAGGTGGATATAGGTTGTAACATTAACATAAAAACATATAATTATATTTAATATACAATGGTTATTATATATTCATGTTTTAACATTATTTAAAGGATGTGGCAGAATACATAAAACTAAAACATGTGGTTCAAAGCTATACATCTTCTTTGGGAAGTCTCATTTGATTAACACTTTAATCCCTCTAAGGTTGGATTTTTTATAAAAAAATACCTATATAATGAGGGAATGGTTTTTGGATGTTTTTGGGAATTTTTTTTCTAAACCATAATTATTTTTAATTGGGAAGGATTTAGAATAATAGGTGTTCTTTTATAATAGAGGGGAGGGGTACTCTTATAATTCCTTAAAATATTAAATTAATATAAAATAATTTTTAATTCAAAATGGATCCAAACTGAATTATTTAAAACCTAATATGATGATAGTTGGAAATAATCTCATACAATAAAAATTAGACATCTTTTTATGACATTTTTCCATTATCATTTACACCCCTTATTAACCACATTTATACTTACTGCAGAACAATGTTTTTTTAATATTTAAGGGTCAATATAGTTACATTAAATGGGAAAAGGCCTATATATGGACCATGGTTGATATAATAATACATATAATAATAACTTTAAAAATATATTATTTTTATTAATTTTATATCATTAAATAAAATATTATTTATTATAATATATCATTTATCTCAATTTTTAGAATTATTCATTACTTTTATTTTAACAAAATAAATAAAAAAAGTAAAATTAGAACAAAATATTTTATTATATCACTAAAATTTCATGATAATATATGAAATTCATCGATCATATTAATTGTCTCAAATTATATTTTTTTAATACTTTTAACACCAATTATTTAAATTTTCCATTAATATAATAATTAATGTATCTGCATTATATAAGAAATTAGAGTAATTTTTTCATCACTAAAAATTAAAAATTAATAAACACGATGAATATAAATCATTTATATTTTAAAATAATATTTATAAACAAACATATCATCATTCTAGCCATGTGTAAAAAATAATAAAGTTATTAAAAATAGGAGTGATATTTTTAACTTTTCTTTAAATAAAATATTATAAATGTTATCATCACATCCAAATGGGAAAAAATCATATATTAGAACATTTTATGATTATGGATGTTATATAATCATCCAATAAAACCTATTTAAGAGTTTGGGTAATTTTATATTCCTTATAATATCATTTTAACCCTTAATTTCTTGATTTATCCTTTTACCGTGGTAATGAAAAATTATTAGTGTTACAATCAATATTGACCAAAAATAAAAGGGAATTATTTACAAAATTTTAAACCAATGATTCCAAATATGGAATCAATTTTTCAAAATTCAAAAAATATAAGTGTAAGAATTTAATTTAAAATTATACTGGTAAAACACAATGAAAAATAGTTTTCCATAAAAATTCCCGTATAAGATATAAAATGTTTCTCAAGTAGTATCAGAATCATTTTAAAAACTATAATTGGATAATTTTAAATAAAAAGGAAAAAATTTATATTTTAAAAATAATCCAAAATATAATTTTACTCTATAAACACTTTATAAGACAATGTAGTTTTCAATTAAAAATTAGTACTTTTCACCCTTTGTTGAAAAATTAATCTTTAAAGAAAATTCTCAAACAAATTCAAACTAAGATAATTTTGACATTTTAAATTGAAAATTGAATTTCATTTTTTCAGATATTTTTGAAAATGTTTCAAAAAATAATTATAATATTCAATCATAAAAATTAAGAAAAGTAATTTTTGAAGAAAACATATTTTTAATGAATAAAATGAATTTACTAAAGATAAAGTGAATATATACAAAGAATTAATACATTATAAATGATTAGTAATATTATATATATTTCATAATGTGGTTATCACTATTTATTACCACTAATTTAATGGCTAGGTTAGGACAGTCACATTTAAACAATAATAATTAATTATTCATTTAAGATAAGTATTGCATATCTTTTACGCTATAGAACATTGTGTTACTTTTTTTAAAATATCAGTATATTACATTATACCCCCTTAATAAATTATTTCCTCAAAATTTGAACTCGTAATTGAAAACCAATGGTTTGAAATTTCAAAATACCTTTGTAGAAATCCCACATTGTAAATAGGGTTAATAAAACTTTTTCTTTAAATGAGAGAAAGGGAAGTATGAAGGTCATCTGAAATAACACATAGTAGGTTTTCAGGTAGTAGAACATAAGTGGGAAATGAAAACATTAATATGGAAGGAAAATTTAACTCAAAAGTACTGATTAAGAATGATTGAGAACATGCTCATCGGAATGTTAACCATCAAGTCACCAGGAATATTTTTTGGTTAAAAATACATTGATTTATAGATAAGAAAGGTTAATAAATAACTATTTATTTCAAGTTCCTTTCTAAGAGTTGGGGAGTTATTTTACTTACTAAAATAACAACATATTGTAATATACTTACTTGACACATATAATTTCTTCCTTTAATAATTTAACAACAAATCTCATATTTTTCTCAAAATTATGAGTATTCATGATGAAATTTTCATGCCTCAAGAACTAGAATAAACTTCTACAGATCACAAAATCCAAAATATAATAAAAATTTATTCCTCCTATCTTTAGACATTAACTACAACCAAAATAGTTATCATAAGTTAAGTTAATTCAAAGAATGAACTTAACCTTTATTTTTCATGCCGTTTAAATAAATAAAAACAGTTTCATACTAACATGGACATCACATAGGCTAGTTATAGGTAATACACCCTTATCACCTTTCAGATGTGGGTTTAACCTCCCAACTTTTACGAATGTGACAGGTTGTCAAACAAACTTTGGGTTGTCCTTTTTCTAAAATTACATTAATAAAATCCTTATAAGATTTCCAAAAATTTGATACACATCCTAAAAAACAACCTTAATATATTCAACATTAAAGAAATGTTTTAACGTCAAAGGATATATTATACTTTTCATTTTCAATTCCAAAAAATGTAATAACCCATAATTACCTTAAAATAAAATATTATATAAACCCTAAAGGTTATCCCTAACTTTAAACCTATTTCCATTAAATGAAAATAGAATTATTTCTCAAATAAAATTTTCACATTATAAACTCAAGGGTTATATATACTTAAAAAATCTATCAAAACCCAATAAAAATATCCCAAAGTACTCATATCATCAAAAGAGTATTAATAATTTTAATATTATGATCATCCTAAAATTTAATACTACATCATAATTCGTGAATATAGACACCTTAATCATTCAATTTTATTCATAATTTATTAACCATAATTTTCCATCTTATTCTTTAATAATTCCTTCCTTCAAAAAAATATGAATCCTGTCCTTAGATTCAAAAATATAAAAAATAGTCCAAGATATAATCCATACCTATCATATTTCTATTTATTTAGCTTATATTCAACTATAATAACATTAAGTTCTGCTAAAAGGATACATGTACAGTCTTTCTAACCCTATTTTTGAGACTTACCCCTATAAAATCTATTTCCATAATAACCATTCTCCCAATATTTAAAACATTCAATTGATAACTCAGGAAGAAATTATTTCCCATTCAGGGATTTAATTAAACAATTCTTTTTTAACATGGTATATTGTTTCTTTTTTACCATATTTACCACGTATAAATACCTTCATGTCCTTCAAAGACATTTTACCGAGTTCATTATTCAATATTATTGAAACAAATTTCATTGAATATTTTTAAATATATGACCTTTATAACCTGAACTTCCAAAAACATTCATTACACTATTATTTTATTAGTTGGGAGACTCACCAAGGTTATTTTTTCTAATCATAACTAGCGATGAATGGTTAATAATAACCACAAGAGTTTTCACCATATCTCCCATTTCATTAAGTTTCACATTCAAACAATCACAACATATTCCTTCACAACCATTGTTACTTTGGTTCATAATGGATCCGACCAAAAACTAAAACAAGAATGGTTGGTGTGATCATTTAAATAAAATAATAATATACCATCTTATAAATAGGATAAAAAAAATATATCATTATTCATGTTATCTCAAACTCTTTAAATTTATCCAAAATAACTGTGATTATTTATAACATACTAACCATTGTGGTTATAAATACTTATAACTTATTCTGAAATAATATCCTAACCTCTAAAGTTAACTACACCCTACCCCGGTATCATCTATAAGGAACCGAGCATAAACATCATATAATCTAGATTCATTATATTAGAATTAACTTACCTTTCGAAAAGATATTTTAGGTTTAGAGTTCTAGAGATTTAAGTCATAAATCTTACATAAAAAAACCATATTTTACAAAGTGGACACTTCTGATCAGTATCCATTTTTTCCACAATATAATGGAATTATAATAAAACATGATTTTTTAAGAAAAATAGTTATTAATCCAATTATAATTTATTCCTTTACTTTAACCATCCTTAAAACTCTGTGAAAGACATTTTAAAAACATGGGATGATCATAAAAAGATCATTAAGAGACATAAAAAGAAGAAATCCATCATCTAGTGAAAAGTATGAAAATACTTGAAATGTTTACCTTTTATTAAAATATATTAAAGAAAATAAAATAAATCATTTCCCTATGAACAAAAAAACACACACTTTCTTCTCAAAGAATATTATTCAAACCCATATAAATAAAATAAAAACCCATTTTTGTAAACTTATAGCATCATATTAATTACCCATTTTAAACCTATGTTAGAAATAATTGGATCCAAGTTAAATACATAGGAAAAAACTTTTGAAAACTCTCTAATTATTTAAAAAAAAATACATGGTACATTACCCAATTTATTGGAGCGCTATCTAGGAACACCCATCATATAAGATTAAATCGACTCATCCGATGCTATCTGGCCTCACCCAACATAAAATCTGTAATGGGATCATGCGTGAGCTATAATGGGGATCAAACCTTCATAAGGGATATATTGGGCTCACCAGTTCCACATATAATAACCAAGTGATATATAAAATAGTTTATTCTTTCATTATTTCATCATAAAAACATTAAAAAAATCTTTTAAACCTGTATGAAATTTTTTTTAGATATCAAAATATAATTTTCTTTTAAAAAACCATTTTCAATACTAGAATACCCAAAAAAAGGAAATAGGGGTTTTCATTGAAGAAAATATCATTGAAAAAATTCTTCTATAAAATTACATATTCACTTTAAGTAAAAATAAATTATTTCATCTTAGATGAAAAATGATTTGGAAAACCACTCGGATCATTTGTTTGGGAAAATATCCTTTCTATTTTGAAATCAATTTGTTTAAAAAAAATATTTAAGTATAAAGGAAAAACAATTCATTGAAAAAAACATTGTAAACATTTAATGGAAGCTTCAAAACAGATATTATTCATGATGGGATCCACTCATGCCGTAAAAGTTAAAAAAACATTTATTTCATTCTTTTGTCAGAAAATACAAAAAGTACCCTATTTGGAAGTTGGAAAAAAGATTCATTTCAAAAAAATTTGAAAAAACGTAAAAAATGAGTAAAAATTAATTTCAAAAATCATAAGAGAATATTAAAATACTTCAATAAAACATTTTTATAAAATATGGATATGGATGAAAAAAATATTTTTAAGGTAAACTTTAGAAGTTGATTTTTAAAAGTAAGTCCCTTACATTGATTTTAACTCATCAAGTATGTTATTTATCTTCCTTAATAATTAAATAAAGATATTTTATAATTTATTAATAAAAGTTTCCATATTAAATATTCCTTTATTTTTTTTATAAAATTTTATTTAAAATTAATCAATTAATTAAATTTACTTCAGATATTTTGATGATATTCAGTTCTAAAGTCCTAAATGAATTCCGTAATTAGAATATAGTAAAATAATTCATTATTAAATTATATAATGAATGAAAATAATTCTATAATTATCAATTATATACATAAATTATACTTTTTAATACAACCATTAAATACAATCATGAAAAATGAACTAGTTTACAACTATAAAGAAGGTATACCGTACATACGCATGATTAACGCTTCTATTTTTCAACAATCATAATAGAAAGAAGGTAAGTATTATTTTATCTTTACATAGTTATAGTAATATCATAAATATCATATTAAATATTTTAAATATACTTATATATATCTTCCATAATATGTGGTGATAAAAAATGAATCACATCGCTTTGTGAAGGTGGTAGTCCACACGTATGCATGAACGCCGCTATCATTATCCAATATACAGAAAGGAAAGAAAATACGTGTTTTTCATATTTAAAGAGTTATAAATATATCATTAATAACATATATATAACTTAAAACTATCATTATAACCAGTTTAGATGGATTCTGATGGAAAACAAATTACATCGATTCGTGAGGTGGTAGTCTGCTGTACACATGAATGATGGTTTCTCTTATCATTTGATAAAATAGGATATGGATATAGGTTGTAACATTAAAAATACTTATTATATGGGACATATTGGTGTTATTATATAATTGTGTTTTAAGAATATTTTACGGAGGTAGAAGAAGAAATAAAACTAAATCATGCAGTTAAAAGCTATACATCTTCTTTGGAAAGTCTTCTTTGATTAACATCTTAATCCCTATAAGGTTGGTGTTATTCATAAAAAATACCTATATAATTAAGGGATCAATTATAGGAATGTAATTGGGCATGGATTGACCTAACCAAGAATATTTTTAAGTGTGAAGGATTGAAAAGAAGGGCTTCCATTTTATAAGAGAGCGGAGGGGCACTCTTGGAATTCATTAAAATATTAAATTAATATAAATTAATATTTAATTACAAAGAGAATAAAAGTGATTTATTTAAAAGATAATATGAGTATGGTTTTAAATCCTCTCATTAAATTAAACTTAGATAAATTTTTATCACATTTTTGTATTTATATTTTTGTTTTAACCCCTCATTAACCCGTTTCACACTTACCATGAAAACAAGGATTTTTACTCTTTAAAGGATTATGTAGTTAAAATAAATGTCTAAAATAAAAATAAATAGAACTTGGATGATATCATCATCCAAATAATAATTACTTGGATGAATATAATATTTTTAGGAATTTTATATCATTTAATAAATATTATTTATTATAATATATCGTTAATGTTATTTTTAGAACTATTAATTAATTTTATTATAATAATAACAAAAAAATAAGTAAAATTAAATAATATATATATTATTATATCCTTAACATGTCATTTTATTCTAAAAAATTTGTGTATCAAATTAATTTTCTAAAATTATATTTCATTTAATATGTTTAATATCATTTATTTTATTTTTTCATTAATTTAATAATTAGTGCGTCAGTGTTGTATAAGCATGTAAAGTAATTATTTATTCACTAAAAATTAAAAATAAATTACCATGATGAAAAAAATAATTAAAAATAATATTTATTCACTAAAAATTAAAAATAATTTTCATTTTAAAATTTTTTTTTTAACTGAACATATCCTTTTGTTAACCAAATGTTAAAAATATTTTTTTATTAAAAATAAGAGTGTGAAATTTTTGACTTTACTTTAAATAAAATATTGTAAATGTAATAATCAAATCCATGTAGAAAAAAGGTAATATATTAGAACTCTATGTGATTATAGTTGATATATAATCATCGAATAAAATTTAGGCAAGTGGTAGGACAATTTTATTGTCCTTATCAAATCTTTTTTAACCCTCCATTACCCGATTTATCCTTTTACCGTTATAAAAAAAATTACTAGGGTTACTATTCATATTGAAAAAAAATAAAATGGATCTATTTACTAAATTTTGACCCAATGTTTCCAAATATGGAATAAAATTTTCAAAAATAAAAATATATATGTGAAAAATTTTAATTTAAAATAACACATGTAAAATACAATGAAGAACGATTTTTTAGAAAAATGTCCTTTATAAATATAAAATGTATTTATACTAAATTCAAGGAAAAATTCATTTAACAAACCATAATTGTATCATTTTAAATAAAAAATTAAAAAATTAAAATTTAAAAATAATTTAGCATATAATTGGGTTTAAAAATTCTTCATAAGAAAATATAGTTTTCAATTAAAAATTAGTATATTTCACTATTCATTAGAAAATCATTCTTTTCAGAAAATTCTAAAAAATTAATCCTAAGATAATTTTGAAATGGTGAGTTAAAAAATAAATTTCATTTTTTCAGATTCATTTCCTAAAATTTCCTAAAAATAATTATAATATTCCCTTATAAAAATAAAGAATACCCATTTTGGAAGAAAATATATTTTTGAAGAATAAAATGACTTTACTTGAAGTTAAGTTATTATTTAAAAATAATTAATACATTTAGAATGAGTAATACAATTATATATATTTTATAATGTGGTTAATACTTTTCATTTACACCAATATAACATATAGGTTATAATGATCACATTTAAATAATAATAATTTGTTGTTCATTTAAACTTGGTGTTGCGTATCATGTACTCTATCGAACATAATATTTATTTTTTAAAAATTAGGTTATTATATTAATTATAATGTGGGATATTTATTATTATTTTTTTGGTATATGTTCTTCATATATGAATTTTGATACTTAAGGTATAGTCTCCCTACTGCACCAATTGAATCCTCACTGCTAGTCGAAAACCTCTTAGGTATGAGGAGGAGCACATGATGTATCGTGGCTTATTAAACATTGTTCCAATCCTGAAAAATTCCACTCTCTGAAAAATCCCAGAGTCACACAGTAATGACACGATTTACCTAAATCGTGTTCCAACCAGGTGACTTTCTAGAGAACTTCTTTACCTCTAGAACAATTACCTAGGGAATCCCTATAGTTTCTCCAAACCATTATCATAATGTTGACACTTCATAATGTTTTCATAAATCCCGAAAACCGTCTAGAAAATCCAATAACTCAAACCAATCATTATATAACTTTAAAATTCTTAATAAAATATCCACATACCTCAAGGTGGGGGGGGGGGCGTTAAATTTTCTTTACCAATGAGATTTTTTAATATAAAAGAAGGAGGTTGGCCATGTATTGGAAGAGTTCTATCCTTTTACGAAGCATACAATCATCTTTTTTCTCATGTTTAATCTTGAATCTGATCATGTTTCTATAATACCCATACAAAAGAAATGTATCTTCCACAAAAGATATTTTCTTGTATATTGAGATTAAGAATTGGTTCTTGGATAAATGTAGCATCCGGTTTAAGAGTAACATGATACCAGTGAATCACATGGCTAGGAAAAGGTTAGTATTTCTTTAACTGGGACACATAGATCACATTAGAGAAAACCCTGATTCTCGGTGGTATGGTTAACTAGTACGCAAGATCTCTTATAGGTTCCAAAATATCTAATGGGTCAACATATTGAGGATCCAAGTTACCTTAAATCCTCAAAGGGTGATGAATAAATCTTAGTGAAAATATAAAGAATATATAGATAATTATGTCAATATATAAGTGTAATAGATGATGATTATCATACAATTTCTGATGGATCTATATTGGACCCATCCATTTCAGGATCATTTTTAATTTTTTAGTAATATCATGGATAAGACTTGGTAAAATTAGGGAATTTTCTATAGTCTCCAATAAATAAGTGAATATTGACATAAAAAATCATATAAATCATTGAAAAAATCCATATGTATCGTGGACTAATAATTCTTATTATAAAAAAACTCCACAAAGGAAAAATGATCTTCCCATGAACTGCTGAAATCCATAACACAAAATCATACCATGTCTTCTAATATCAGGATATTATGATCTATTTGACCATTTATTTAAGGATGATATATCATGCTCATGGTTAGCTAGGTTCTAAGGGCTTGTTGTAAGGATCACCAGAACTATGAGGTGAATCTTGGTTTTCAATAAGAAACAATAGAAACCAGAACTCTGTGAAATTTCACCATGTTCTAAAATATAAAGCTTTTCCATATCTTCTACCATACTGGACTCTCGAATTGAGATGAAGTGTACAGAATTTGTGAGACAGTCCACAATTACCAAGATAACATAATTCTTCTAAAGTATTTATTGATGGAAAAAGAAAATTCCATTGAAATATATTCCGATTTCTAGATGGGTATGGGTATAGAATGTGACACGAAGGCTGGTTGTTGATTCCTGACCATTACCTATTTATAGGTGAGACATCTCATAATATAATCAACCAACTTACATTTGATACCCAGCCAAAAAAATGGGTCCTCGTTAACCTATACATTTTTAAAATACCTAGTTGGACAACCCATTTTGAATGGTGAAAAGTAAAGGATCTGTTTGTGTAACTATTAAGCAACAATAATCCCATTTCAAAATGACAACACAAATTTTTCATCCCCAGTCCAACTATTAATGGTGTCCCCAACATTGAGGTTTTATCTAGTGGTAATACAATTAAGATCTGATCATTATAACTCCTTGACTTGGACAACCAGGACATGAATAATAGTAACCAAAAATAAGAACACATTCTCATCTTTCTTCAATACAATCCAAGTGCATGTCAATGATTACAAAAATTAATTTAAATTGTTTTCAAGATTCTATGATCACTTTATTTTACTGATTTATTCTTAGTTCTTATTATAATGAATTTAATTTTCTAGGTGTATAAAACTATTCAATTTCAAATATCTGGATATACTCCATACATCATCGTTTCTTTAGGTTTAATTACATTTGAGTAAAGATGTGTCTCAAAATTCTATGATCAGTAAATATAGTGAAATTTTAACCAAAGAGTTAGTGGAACCATGTTTTTAATGAATGGGAAACTACTAATAATTCTAGATCATGGGTTGTATAGTTATTTTCATGTGTTAGGAACTACCTCAAGTTTTAATCCTCCACATGGTGTCCCTGTATAATGATAAAATTCAATCTAAATATAGATTAATCACAATATACCAAATAAACCTATCATGGCTATGGAAAGGTGAGGATAGGTGTGTAAGTAATCGAAGACTTAATATCTTGAAATTATTTTTAGAAATAACTATTTAATTTGAATGTATTACCTTTCCATGTCAATCCATTCATAGGAGAAGCTAGTCTTGAGAAATCCAGAAAAAAGTTATGATAATAACCTAGTAATTCCATAAAGCTCTATATCCTAAAAATATTCTTTAGCGGTTTCTAAGAAATGATTTCTTTAATATTTTTATGGTCAACCAACACAAATTTATCAGAAAATACATGACCATGTAAGCATACTTCCTATATCCAAAAGTCAGATATAGATAATTTAGCATATATGTTTTGGTCCAAAAGTATACCCAATTCAATATATAAGCTTCTTTAATGGTCATTTATGGTTTTAGAGTATACTAAGATATCATTAATAAATACCATGAAAAAAATTCAAGACACCTATGGATGATATAGTTCATTAAGTATATTAAAACTACATGTTCATTCATAAGACCAAAGGGAATGACCAAGTATTCATAGTGACCATAATGACTTTGAAAAGCTATGTTTAGGATATCCCATTTCCTAAATAAGAGTTGGTGATACCTTGATTATAGATAAATTTTTGAGAACTATTTGTTTCCATTCAATTGATAAAGGAGATCATTAATTCAAGGAAGTTGATATTGATTCATGATACTAACATGATTCTATTTATGGTAATCAACAAATAATTAAACAAAACCTTATACCTTCTTTATGAATAGAACTGGATTAGCCCAAGGTGATGTACTTGGTATAATTAATCATTTTATTTCCAATTATTATAACTAGAACTATAATTATTATAAATCAATTAATTCCTTTATGTATGAAGAAATCAGTGTAAAACTAGTTCCTAGAAGTAAATTGATATAAAATTTGATTTCCCATTCAGGTGGAAGCCTAGAGAAATCGTGAGAAATGATTTTAGGGTATTCTTATACCATAGAATAAAGAATTTATTTCCCAGTTTCATAAATCACACCAAAGGTCATTGCTATTAGTTGATAATATATTATTCCATCCGCAGTCACTATAGGTTATACTCTTCAATTATTCATATCTAAATCAGATTTGAATAAATTAAAAACACCATCAGGGGATGTGAAGGTTAATTTCTCTGTATAACAGTCTATATAAGATTTTTAATTTTAACTAATAGTTTATTCACAAGATTAAATCAAAGATATACACTTCTATGATAGTAAATTCCCATATAAAATGTACTACATTGACAGTAATGGAACATTTTGGACACTTAAATCCTCTAAATTCCAATTTCTGAAGAGGATTATTGATGTTGAAAATATGGTACATCATATCCACCTGAAAATACAATTTATTTACAACATGTGAATGAAAAAATGTGTGGGATACACCAATATCAAATAATAAATGCACCAATATTGAGTTAATAAGGAAGGTTTCTTACATTATCGAGGGGAAAAGTTTCTCAGTTTTGATTTTTTGGTAAGCTCCATATAGTTCACCTCCCACAGAGTAGTCCGTGTTCCCCTATTAAGGTGGTATTGGTTATACTATCGATGTTTTCTTAGATCTATCACGGTTTACCCAATTATGGGATATAGAACTAATCTAATGAGATTTTCTTGATAGATCATGATATATATGAGTCAAATTCATTTCATCTATTGATTAAAGATTATGTAAATAGGGTGGGTGGGGGGGGTAAATTTTACTTTTAAAAATTTAAAGCATAATAAAATATTAATTTAAAAATTAAATTGGTTTGAAATAATAAAGTGATAAATTTAATATGTGATAGTTTATTACATAAATTTGAGTTTATAAAAAATACTATTAAATAAATTAAAGTGTGGAAATGATCGAATCCAAATTATGAAAGTATTTAAGGTGATTTTTAATGATGCAATACAGAAATGTAAATAATAGAAAAAAAATTGATAAATATTTTTGATAAATCTCAATGTGAGTCCCTAAGTATCTACCCCCAGATCAAGAGGTCAATGATATAAACCCCTTGGTATTAGTGGTGACCAAGAACCTGTCCCTCAAATATGTGGCTTATGAGTGCCCTCTTTAATGTCATTGGTTATCAAATAACATGTCCAATAATTTTATGTAGTGTGAACCATTGGTGAATAGAGGTTAATGAAAGAGTGGTTTTATTTAGTATAATTTTTATAAATTAGATAAAAATATATATTAATAAATAGATGTACAATGAAGAAAAAAGATATTTGAGAGAGAAGGATTGAAAACCTTTAATGAATTCAGAACATTGAATTTGTTTCATTGAGAGCCTTGATAGAGCTTAGAAATTCATCATTGATTCAAATCAATATATTGTTTGGGAGAAAGTTACATCTTACATGGAGATAAGTAATTCATTTTATAAGTTATAAAAGGGATCAAGAAACTTATGGAATCACCGGGTATATTGAATCTGAAATGGGATTCCATAATGGTCTTTTTGACTATAATAAATGTATCCGTGTTGGGAAATTACTGTAACGACCCAGGAATTTATAGAATAATACATTCTCATATCTATTATTATTTATTAATTCTATATTAATTTGATGGTAAAGAGGAAACTTTTTCCAATATCATACTCAACATGAAACAGTGGGTTTCTTTGAAATTTTATGTTGCACACAACTTTGAGTTATACTGAAAAATAATATAATAATATTATTATTTTTAATGGTATTTAATGCATAGATGTTGTATTTACGGGAATGAACACAACTAACTAAATTATGATTAAAAATGTTTGTTAAACGTTTTTACATTTATCCAATACATTTTAGAGTCTTAAAATAAGATTGAATCATATTTTAAGCATGAAATACTCTAATATTCTTTAAAAGGTCATTAAATCACCTTTTGATGGAGAACCCTTTTTAAATATAGTTTTTTTTATTTTATATGTTGTATTTGAAAAAATAAAATTCTTAATTAGAATAATAATATCAAAATTTACTTTGGATGAATTTTTTGTATTTTTTTGATAAAGTTCATTTTTAATGAATAGTGAAAAATACCACATTTTAATTCAAAACTGTCTTTTCGTCTAATTTATTTATATAGATAGATTATTATTTTAATTAGTTTTAAATTGTAATTGGATTATATTTTTATCATTTAATACAATTTTGGTCATTAGCTGTAATTTCACTCTTAAATTGGACATAAACACATGTCAATAGTTTGGTAGTTTTTACTTATTAAAAACACGCCTTTTTGGTTTTGAGACCATGAATTAGTTTTAAATTAATTACTACCAATTCTGTGTTTTTAATTTGAAAAAATGGATTCCATATTTTAAATCAGGAGTTCCAAATTGTGTAAATAGGTAACTTTTATTTTTAGACATTATGACTAGAAACTTCAGTAAATATTTTATTTACCACGGTTAAAGGGTAAATATGGTAAATATGGGTAAAAAATAATATTATAATAATATTAAATTACCCTTACACTTGTAATAATCCTATTTTATGAGATATTTCCAACTATGGTCATCCTTGGGTCGATTTTAGGACCCCATGTAGACACTTTTGTTTGAAAATGACATTTAATTACATTTAATTTAAAGTTAAGGAAAATATAACATAAACATATATATTTTAATAAAACAATTTTTAGATGAGGTTATTTAAGAGATATATTTGACTATAAATATTCATTATAAATTCAAAAATATTTTCTAAATCATGATATTTATTTATAATTTTTATACAATAAATAAATAAATTTAATTAGGACACAATGGTGATGCATTAATTGCTTCATTAATAAATGATTCAAATAAATGATATTATAAATGTTAAAATAAATGTAATTTAGATATTTTTATGTCATACATAGATTTTGTTTGATTATTTTTACATGTTATATTTATATTAATTAAGTTTCATTGAAGTAATCAAGTAGTTATAAATTTTTTAAAAATTCATGATATGAATATTTTCAAATTTGACATAATTCACATTTTAAAGTATAAAATATTTAATTAAATATTATAAAATTCAAAAAAACTAAGATTCATCCCAATAGTTATCATAAGCCTAAAATTTTATTATTTACTCTTTAATTGGATATTTTTCATATTTTGATAACTATGATGATTCTCAAAGTGTTAAATGCTTAATAAAATAGTTAGAGTAAAAAAGGGTTGAATAAAAAAGATAAGGCTTAAAAAATATCCAAAACCTGTCTAATTCTTATTGGATGATTTTATTTAGGATTATGTTTATATTATATTATAACTAAATGAATTTTGACTCATTTATGATCGAAATATAATTTATAATAAAATAATAATTCAAGATATTCTTTAAGTGCCCCACCTCCCTGTTATAAAAGGCCACCACCTCTAACCTTTAATCACACCTCTCAAGACCCATTTTCTCAACCAAACACTACCCAAATAAGCTCCCAAAATCAATATATTCCCCATATAAGAATTTACTTTGGAAGAAGGCAATTCAAGATGGCCTTTTAGGTTAAATCAAAAGGAGTTACCCGATTTTAGGTAATGTCTTCTCTCAAGCTTCTTCTATTTATATTCCTTATCAAACCCCCTAAAATCTCTTTATTCCATTATTTTCTAAAAAAACCTGTATATTAAATATACTATAATGTTTTTATGAGAATTATTAGAACTAAAATTCCACACATTGCTATATAATGGAAATGAACATACTGTTTCTGTGTATGACGAACTATTGCCTCAAGAAACGATGATTATTCAATTTTTCCTTACCACCTATCATGATGTTCATTATGATGGAACTGTATTTATATGTGGTATATATTATATTTATATTTTCTCTATTATTATATATTTTTATTTTAAATAATACCTTTATTCTTTCCATAACACGTAAATACGATAATTTAATTTGAGGAAGTGCGGATTACCTCCCCCTCAAAGTGATATGAATGACTCATGCTATACATGGAATGTATAAAGGATGAAATTAATGAATTTATGTAACATATATAACGTATATATTATAATGGAATTATATTATACCTATGTATAATTTATTTTTCATTCGTTTAAAAGTGAAAAAGAAATGAAAGTAGCATTCATGATAACGTACGACTTACCGTCTCCATGAACAGTGCATTTCATTTTCTTATATTCAAATGTTACAGACTATTCTAAATACATATATACTAGATCTAAACACATATATACTGGATATATATGATATTTAAATCTTGAATACAATTTTGAAGATAATTGAATTTTGACCACAAGGAAAATTTGTAATTATAACAAGTTCATTTTTCACTCAAGTACCGAACATCGACAAAAAGACCGATATAAACCTGAATAATTAAATAATTGTTATAGAAATGTAATAAGTGATATAAAAAGAATTATAAAATTGAAAAATGTTCTAAATCAAGTAAAATTAACTAAATTTTATTTTTAAGGAGATAAAGAATAATCAAGACAAGTCGAACATGTGGTAAGGGACTTCGCCTCAATCTCCTTTCATTGAGGCATATTTTGATTTATACACGACATTATGTTATATGGTGTATAAACCCTTTTTTATTTTAATTTAATTGAAAATATAATATTTTTTGTGGGATTTTCTTTACTAAATGACAATAGTAATGTTTCTTTTCAATGTAAACGATGACAACGACCTTTCTGATGCCACAAGTATTATTTGATATTTGGATTCCTTAACAAACAGTAGTGCTTTTACAAGGAAAATAAATACCATATACCGTTTTTTACATATTTTGGTATTGAAAATGGTTTTAAAAATCATTTATTCTTTTAATATTTTGAAATTATATATTGTGATTTAAATGTGAAAATGTTATCTTTCCTTTATGCTTGTTTTATGTGTTATGATTATGTTATGGTTCTTGGGCATTGTTTACGCATATGGGTGGTTCTATGATAAACCTAGGGAGGGTGAGCCTGAGATTTCTCTCCAATGCATTGGGTAATGTGATAGAGGTAAATGAAAATGTTTCTCTTAAGAGATTTTGGGAATATACTGTGAGGGGTGTTCCAAATGTAACTCCATATGTAGCTGTGAAAGCTACAATGTAAGTATGATATGGATAATACAATTTACCTTTATAATTTATGATTACTATGTGTTATTCACAAATCTTATGGTTTAATGAGGTATGTAAAAGAGCTTATGTTTTATGATTGAGAAGTATGATTTCATTTATTTTTATGTTTTGATGGACTAATGTTTTCTTTCATTATTTTATAACCCTTATTGAGATTTTTATGCTCATCCCATGTTTTAGAAACTTTTTTCATAGGGTATAGGGAAGAATATGAGAAAGTAAGTATTCAAGAATATTTATATCAAGAAAATAACTCTTGTTTTATTTAAGGAGTTTTATTATTGTGAAAAATTTGGATAGATTAGAAGTGTATACTTTGTAATTTTTGAGACGTAATGTAATAGTTACGGCCTAATTCTCTAAAGCTATAAACTTTTAAAGATCTTTAATGTGAATTATTAACTTAATTCAAGATTGTGTAATGTTTAAGGTTGGTTCCTTATACTTACCAATGCCACCAGGTACCTGGTGTCCTCCTTTGGGTAGCCAGTGGGATGTATGTAGCTAGGGCAAGGAAGAAGACCTCCAATAGTGATCCATTTGTAGCCAATGGCTAGCTAATGGCATACTAATACTTTCCACCACTTCTTCCTTCCCAAATGACTAGTTTCTAGTAGTTTACTATCTGGAAGGTGGGTCTATTTGATATTTAGTTCCCTGAACTGGCTAGTTGATGCAGTCAACATAGGTTCTACTTCAAATGATTTCACATCTACTCCATTGTTATTCCTTCTATGGGTCTTCTAAGGTGTTTCAAAGACTTGAAGGATGAGTAAGAGATTATTCCAAGACATTATCCAATATTAAAAGAAATTTTAATATTACATGTAATTATCCACATTGAATTCAATAGAAAATAGAAAACTCATTAAATTAAAATTCTAAAAATATAGGTGCGCGTTTGTGATGATGAGAATTCCATGAGATAGAGAGGTAGAAAAACCCACACCTTTTTTATTATTATAAACACATAAATTAAAGAGATAAACTAATTGTAAATAGAGAATGAATGATATAGATAATAAATTCAAAGATAAATATGATATTCAATGAGACCAAGAAGAAAACATATAAATCATTCCTTTTAACAAATATAAAGATCCCCATTTATAAAAAAATTTTCAAATTAGAGAGGGAAAGAATTTAGAAAATTTTATAAATTACTTTCCCCTTTTAAAAAATAAATTTAGAAAATATCACCCTTATTATGATTATAAAAAATATATATAAAAAAATTGAAATTAAAGAAAAGGATGGAGAAATTTAAAAAATATTTTGAATTAAAAACACAATATATAATTTCGAATGAATTAATTTGTTTTGATAGAGATAGAAAAAGAAATTAAAATATATTGAAAAAAAAATTTAATTTCTATAACTACCTAAATTTTATAATTAATATAGGGAGAGAGTTATAAAAAAGTTAATAAAATAAAAAGAGGAAGAATTTGAAAAACACTTTATAACTTCCAAATTACACAAATAATAGGATTAATATGAACTGAAAGTGAAAATCTAAAAAGAAAAAAGAAAAAATTTATCAAATAAAAAAAGATAATAGAAATAAAGGATGAAATGGAAAATAAAGATAAATGAAAAAAACGAAAAGTATTTAAGAGAAGAAAAGATATAAATAAGGAAAGAAGGAGAAAATAAGTGAATAAAATTAAAATTGGTATATACCTTTTATACAACACATTAAGGAATTTTTTCATTTTTATTGAGAAACTTCTTCTTCATAAGAGTTTTAGGGGTGATTCTTTTGGAGTTATATTATATTTTGAAATGATTGCATTGAAATATAATTTCCTAAAAATAAAAATCAAGATAAAAGTTATATACAAGTATATATATATAACTATTTTAACCCATCATTAATATTATTTAAGAGAGATAAAAACAAACATTTATGGTTACAATAATAAATACATATATGAGTTTTAAGAAGTAATTTTAGAAAAATATTTTATTTTTTTTGAAAATAAAAGGAATAAAACGTTTATATAAAGTATTAAAAAAATTTAAATAATAGAAAAGTACTTTATTTTGAAAATATAAATTGGAAATATTTTGAAAATAAGAGTAAATAGTTTCAAAATTAACTATTAATAAAATTTGAAAATGAATGGTCTATCATAAGGAAAATTTCATAATTGAAAAGATAAAAGGGACCCCCTAAAAATACAACACATGTAAGATATTGGATCATATCCAATAAAGATAAATAAAATAAATATTTAAAAATATTATTAGAAAAATATTTTAAAAAATAAGATTAAAAAAAACATGACATTTCTTTAAAAATAATTCAGGCTAGCCATAGATCAAATGAATAATTTCACAAGTTCATCATTCCTAATTCACCTTTAACAAATTTAAAATTATAAAGGGATGGAGTTTTGGTAAAAAAATCAGTATGTTAAAATTCCATAGTGAAAAAATATAACAATATGCAACCTTTTTGGAAGTAATATATTAGGAAATAGTGACAAAGGTCAATGTGTTTGATGTGAGAGTGTTGTATAGGTTTTTTAGAGATATTTATGAAACTAGTGTTGTTTAATTTGATAGGGATATGGTTAAATGTTACATTAATGTCCTATAGAGTGTGTTACATCCAATTATTCAAGCACAATAACTCTCAGTGGCTACATATTCTGCTTCAACTATAGAAAGTGAAACTAATTTTTGATTATCACTCTAAGAGATGAATTATTTTCCTTGTAGATATAATGTTCCAATATTACTTTTCTTATCTTATTGGAATACATTGAAATCATTAACATAAAAATAAGTAAATCAAAATAGGTTCCTTTTGGATAAAATAAACTATGATTTTTAGAATATTTTAAATAATGAAATATTATTTTGATATATTTTAAATGAGATTCCTTCAGATTTGACGGAAAATGATCATAGAGAAAAACATTGAACATGGTATTTGGATGGTTAGTGGTAAGTTAAAAGTAGAATACTAATCAAACTTCTATAAATAATATTATGGAACATTTTACCAGATTCATCCAATGAAAATTTTTGTGTCATAATCATGGGAGTGATAATTTCCTTATCATGATCCATCCCAAATCATTTTAGAATTTCATTGGTGTATTTTATCCAGTTTAAAAATATTCCATCATAATTTTGAGAAATTTGAAAACATAGAAAAAATTTAATGTTTCCCATCAATCTCACCTAAAATTACATCCTCATTAAATCAAAATATTCATTACTTTTCATTAGTAGATATGGATATCACATCATTAACATAAATTTGAATGATTGAAAGATAATTTGAGATTCATTTTATAAAGAGAGTTGAATTATATTTTCCCATTTTAAAACCATTTGAAAGAAGATTATTTTAAATACATTCATTCTAAGATTGAGGGTATTTTTAACACTATATTGATATTTTTAATGTTTTAAAATAGAATTTGGAAAATGAATATTTCGGAAAATAGCAAGTTTTTTCAAAAAAAAAACATTCTCATATTTAAAACCATTTAAAGATCACTTTTTTACACCTTGAATGTGTTTAAAATTCAGATGAGAAGTGAATACAAAAAATATTCTTATGGACTAAAGTTAATCTATAGGTGTAAAGGTTTAACTATGGTTAGTTCCTTATTTTTACTTATAACCTTTTGCAACTAAATTCACATTATTTCAAGTAATATTACTAGATTTATCGAGTTTATTTTGAAAAACCCATTTAGATCCAATAACATGATGATCATTAGGTATACCCATGAGAGTCCATAAATAATTTATAGTAAATTGATTATATTCTTATTTTATGTAAAATACCAAATTTTTATCATTGAGGGCATAATTATGGTTTTTGTGTTTAGGGTAAGAGACAAAGGCTGAGTGTTTAAAATCATTTAATTTTGACCTATGATTATGAATTTCCATTTATTAATTTCCAATTAAACATTTAAGGGGATGGAATATATATTTTTTGAAAAATTTTGGAATATAATTTAAATGATATCTTTGTTCTTCTTCATCTTCTATAATTTTAAAATGTTTATTTAATACATTTATTTTTAAAAAAAAATTGAAGTAGAAGTTTTGGTAAATATTTATAAAAACAAAATGGATTGATTATTCATCCTTTTTTGTATTTTTTTAAATAAATGGTAATATTTTATTGAGTTTTAGTATGCAAGTAATAAACCTTCATCATATGTATAATCAAAATTACCAAGATTGTTTTTGGTGTTTAAAATAAAACATTTACAACCAAAAACATTGAGAAATTACACACTGTATTTTTTATAATTCCAAATATCATAAAGTATTTTATTAATAAAATTAAAAATAACAAATTGATTAATGATATAGAAATAATTAATCATGGTCTTAGGATAAAAATATTTTGGAAGATAAAATTCATTTAAAAGGGTTCATGTGTTTTCTCAGATTGTTCGATTTCACCTCTCTACCACCCCATTTTGTTGAGGGGTTTGAGTAGCAGAAAAAAAGTGATTATAGAAATCAATAGCACATAAATAATTAAATTACTTATTATTTAATTCTATGAAATGATCACTTTGAAATATAATTTTTTAAAAACATTTTACATTTTTTTAACTTTTTAGAAAATTTGATGAAGGATTTGCAAGATACACTTTTATGAGTTAAGAAATAACCCAATGTGAATCTTGTAAATTCATCAACAATTATGTGAGTACATGTTTACCTCCTATAATTATAATATTATGAGTATCAAAAATTCAATATAGATATTTCAAGATCCTTTTAATAAGAAATATTTTTTTATATTGAAAATTGGATTTGTTATTATTTCCATATTGGCATGATCCACAAACCATGTCATTATTGAAATGAAATTTGGGAAGATATCATACTAGTTGATATCATTAAATTTTGATGACAGAGTAAGTTCCTAAATGACCAAGGCGTTAGTACCAAATCCATGAGTCACTCTCTTGTGCATTCAACCATTTGAAATTTTATAAAGTAAGAGATTTAAAATTAATTATGTAATCATTTTTAAATATTGAAGTGATAAATAAAATTTTAATTTAGAATTAAATAGTTTTATAAAAGAATTTTTGAAAGTGATTTTAAAGATGATATCATAAAATTGAATAATAATTAGAAAAATTTATATCAATACTTTTATGAATAAAGCAGTTTTCGTATGGTTTGAGTTAGAAAAACTGATGGTACCTTCACCAATTATCTTATCAATTAAATTATCACCAAATATGATGTGATATCAACCATGTTTATTGGTTTTATTAAATTTAGGGTGGTTACCACAAATGTGTCTTGAGAGACCAAAATATATGTACCACATTGCTTTTTTGGGTTTGATCAAAAGTTAGTTTTCCTATAGGATTAAATGATTGAAGTTTTTAGTACCCTCACAATCTTGGGTCCACTTAAATTATCCAATAAAGATTTCATAATCCAAATTTGTTTAGCAGGTTTTATTTTGGAAAGATTGGAAAAGAGATAAATTGAATTTGGTTATATATAACATTCATTTTTTTAATCACATTCATATCTTAAATAACTAGATATTTTACAATAATTTTATAATTTTTCTTGATAAATTCCATTAACAAAAGAGGTTTTCAAAGAATTATTTGAAGAGATCTCATGATTGAAGTTAAAAAATCCAACCTGATATTTCATAGGTTTTTTAGAACCCAAAATTTTATTTAAATTTTCTTCACCTTGGTTAAATTTAAAAATATAAATTTTTAGGTATTTAAGGGTTCATTTGAGATTTTCGATATATGATTGATTTTTATTTTCATGATGAGATCTTAATTTTCTTTTAAGAGAAGGTAAATTTATTTTTGGAGGTTATATTTTTCTTAAATTAGTTGATTATATTTATTTTTGAGTTCAAGATATAAATAATCAAGTTGATTATAGACATATTCATGTTGATTTTTGGAATATTTTAAGTATTTACAATTTAGGTGATTGGAGGAGAAATAATACAAAGAGAGAGGGGAAGAATGGTGAGAAGAAGAAAAATAATAGGAAATAGGGAATGGAGTACTAACCTCTATTTCTTTACCAACATGTTCTATGAGGCACTTCATGCTTGAGTCACTTGACATGAAAAATGAGGTAGAATCCATGGAATCATCATTTGCAATCTAAGTGTAGGCCTTAAAATCCCTTTTACCTTTATTTTTATATTTGAACCTTTTCTTGTAGATGGGAAACTTTAGTTTGATTGGAAATTTCTTTTTTTTACATTCATATAATGTCACCTATGGTTCCATAGTTTATTTTTATTTTTTGGATTTCTTGTTGAATTTCATCTTTTGGAAGTGATTGAACATGTTTCCGATAAGAAGAGAATAATCAAGAACCTCACCTCATGACTATTTTTCATTTGTCGCTTTGAAGGTGATGGTTTTATTGACTTATTTGTCTTCATTGGCCTCTTTTTACTCTCAATTTTTTTTCATGATTTATTCTGTCATTAAGGAACTGATGAGCACCACTATGTCTATTTTTTCATGTCTTTAGACTCTTCGATAGAATTCACTTTTGGATCCTAGGATCTAGGTAACACCCATAAGTTCCTCTATATGAGTGTTTCTACTGATAAATAATTTCTGAGTGACTTTCTACCATTTCATATGTCAGTAATTATTTTAAACATGCTTGTAATAGATTCATCATAATACATAATAAACCTTTCAAAATCTTGATGAAACATATTTCATCTAGTGTCCTTGACTATTTTATGCATTCGTGTGTTACATCTAATAATATAAAAATATCATAAGAAAATTTTCATATGGAAACATGATTAAACTTCTTTCTATCAAGATCTTAATGAAAATAATTTAGATCTCTATTATTAAAATAAAAATATTCTCAACATCTTTATGAGCCTATTTTTCCACACTTTTTTGTTGTGGGAAAATATCATACATAACCATTTTCTATATGGGATAAGAAATAATACCAAGAAAAGTTGACATCTGATTCTTATAATAGGACTAATTTATGATTTAAAAAAATTAGAGGAATCTAATTAGATTTATATTCCTAAATAAAAAAATGTTAAAATTGATTAAAAATTTGAAATAAAATAAAAAATAAATATAATTTAGAAAAAAACTGTTTTTGATAAAATCACAAAGTATCCATTAATACCAATTATTATCCAGATATTAGGGAGGGGGGGGGGGGGTGAATTTCCATTTTAAAAATATAAATTGGAATAAATGTTTATAAAGGATTTTGAAATAATATAGAGATAAATAAAATATGTGGTAGTTCATAACTTCAATTTGAGTTTATAAAGTGTAATAACAATGAAATTAAATCCTAGAAATGATCAAATTAAAATTATACATGTTTGTTCGATGATTTTTAATGATGCAATGCATAAATATAAATAGAATAAAAGAAAAATTGTTAAGGAGTTTGGCCAAAGATTGATGTGAGCACCTAGATATCCATTCCTTGACTTGAGGATTAATGGTATAAATCCCTTGCTCTCAATAGTGACTAAGAACCCATTCATCAAAATTGTTTCTTTTGATAACCCTCTTGAATATTTTTGGTCATCAAGTGACCCATCAAACACTTCTATGGAGTGTGAAATGTTGGTGAATGGAGGCTGAGGAAAGTTAATTTTAATTTAGGAAAACTATTTAAATATATCTCACTAATATATTGATCGAATGATTTTCAATGGAGAATAAAGAGATTCTATAAATAAGGTTAGTGATCATTTTAATAATTTAAAACTTTGAAGTTGTATCATTGACATACTTGATGGTGATTTTCAATTTACCATTGATTCAAATCAAGAAGTTGTTTGAAAAAAATGTGCACCTTCCTAGCTACCGAGAGAGTCATTTTATAGGCTCTAAAGGGACTAAGATAACTATGGAATCACTAGGTACATCAAACCTAGAATGATCTATCATATTATTTTTTATACCATGATAAATTTTTCCTCACTAGGAACTACCATATTCTATCAGGTACTCAGTAGCCTTCACTGGGTAGTCGATGGGTTGCCTCTAAGCAAATCCTACTAGTAGACCTCTTCTAGTGAGCTTCTTCTAGACAAAAACTATCTAGAAATTTTTTGCTAATTTCCTACACTTATGAGATCATCATTGACTAGATAGTGGGTTTTTTGGATACTTACTTCTTGTTCCATAATGGCACTGGTTAGCCAGTGCCATGCACCGGTTAGCCAATACAGTTCACATAGGTTCCTATTCAAATATTTCCACTTCCACTCCATTTTAATGCCTTATATATATACTATAATATTTTTAAAATAATTCAAGGATTACTAATATATTATTCCAAGCCTTTATCGTGGATTTAATAAAAAATTAAGATTCCATGTAATTCACCACATTTAATTCAATAAAAAACTAAAATTCAATTAAATGAAAAAATTTGATAGATAGGTGAGTGTCTGTGATCGTGAAAAAACCTTAAGAGTGAGGTAAAATGATATCCTCACCTATTTAATTCATAGGTTTTGTATAATAAGTCTGATAATTCCTCTTCATCCACAATTATTTTAATCATGAGATCGTGTCATATGTTCCCTCTTTTTGTGACCTAACGAGCCACAATAGAAGCAACACGATTCATTATTGAGATGAGGAAGAAATGATACTTATCCAATGGGATAATTCGATGGTTCTAAGAAACCTTGAGTATATCTATACCTTATCTATTTATTTCCACTACTGTAGTTCCCACTCACATCTGGTTAAAATAAATTTCCTTTAATTTGGTTCACAGTGATGTCTTTTTCTTTTACCAACACATTGTTATCTATATCCATGTAGTTCTTAATACAAATCATGAAAACACTAGATAGAATATCTGGTTGAGAACCCAACTCAAATATTATCACCTTTATAGATTGACTAACATATACCTCTAGTGAAAATTAATCTGGGAAGGTGAATTAAGATTCTCATTCCATAACTCAGAGGCTTCTTTTCTTCACCTCAAAGAAGTACGTCATTCATGACACCCAGAAGGTGTATGGATATAATTTTTTGTTAAAAAAAATCTAAAAATCCTTCCCAAGTAAGGATTTGATCAAACTTATCTTGAAAAACTAAGTCCTACTACAATCATGTCAGATCCTTGAGCATGTACACTTCAAGATTAGCCATAATTTCAACCAGAGTTCCATGGAAATCAAATATTCTACTCATTCTATACTTCAATGATTTTGCTCACTTTTTTAATCACCCAAAAATATCAATGGATTAAATCTATGTAATTATAATGGGTGATACCCATGAGATTGTTAATTAGTTATATTTCCCTTGTCATCATCTTGGAAGTCTTGCACAATACTCTGAACAAGCTGTTGGTTCACCTGTGGTTCATGTGGAACCACATTCTCAGCTACATCCTCTTACTCCTTTCCAAGTCAACTGACTAGTGGAATATTTCTATAACCATGATAAAAATATATATTTAGTCACCACATGTTTCATAAATCATCAATTACACAATATATTAAAACACAACAAGAATGTTTATTTTCATATAATTTCAAAATCTAAATTTCAAATAACACATGGATGATACAATATTAGTGGGAAGTCTATTTGATAATGCATGATACACAACTATAATTAACTAGACCCATGATGATAATAATAAGACATGTATAAAAGTATTTTATTTATTTTTTATATCCATACCACCTTGGTAACATAAAATTAAACACAAATAGGTTAGATTCACATTTTTATGTTATGAATTTTAAGTTCTAAAATATCCTATTTTCTTACTATAATCTCAACTAACGAACCATAAAAAAATAATACCAATTGTAAAATCCCAAAATACAATCATTTTATTGGATAATATAAATATTCCACTAACCTTAAGTGATTTTCTTTGGACACCAAAGGCTCAAAATGAATGCTAATGGATTTACAAAATTGTGATGGAAGATTTTACCTTTAACAACAAAACATTTAATAGAAAAACAAAATGAACATGATTTATGGTATAAAATCCAACAACAAACCAATGAAAAAAAAACCATAATAATAATCAAAGTCATAATAGAAAATAGACACCAACAAGTCTATAAAAAAAAATTTCTAAAAATGGTAGGAAAACTAAGGAACTGATATGGAAACTCAACCAACACTACAGTAAGATATCTCTAAGATCTAACTCCAAAATAGAAATACTGTAACATAACCATGATTCACTAGTAATTTATGAGACCTTAACCTTTAACATACTAGGGTAAAAAATGTCTTCACACACATTAAGGTGCATACAAATGGGGAGAGTATATCAAATCATTAAGAAAACTTTAAGACTTCCCACACATTCCACTAAAGCAAGAATATGTTATATCATATTTATAAGATATAATATCTAGAAAGTATAGAAATAAATGATTAATATAAATATACATAAATTAGTAAAATAGTCCACACTAAACATTCTCCCTATATGAACCAATACAATCAAGTAATTCACAACCCAATGTATCTCCTGTATCAGCAGGCCCACTTAATAGTCTAACTCTTGAGTGGAAACCTATCTCTCCACACCCAAATTTTCCCTTGTAAATATAATCCACTGTGACCCATAATTGACATTACATACATTTATGACCCATAAGTCCCTTCCCAAGTGCATGTGGATGCATAAAAATGATAACCATGATAAGTTACCACACCCAAGAACCTTCTTTATTTGAAAATACATAGAATATTTTTATCAAAAACATTGTGGGAGTCACCCAAAAACCCAATATTTAAAGATCAAAAAATAAAAGATATTTAAATATGGTTTTACCAAGATTTGTTTGATCAAAATTAGAATCAATTAATTTAGAAAACTAAAATATTTTGAGGTATATGAGAAAGTGGAAAGTGGGGGAATCCACCCACCTCAAACTTTTTCATTATGAAGAATTGTTCCATGATCTAGAAGATATGATCCATCTTCTCCTTCCATTTAATGAATCCCAAGTAAAACCTATAAAACAAGTCCCAAACCGTAGATCATGGTATGAAAGCCTCAGTTTAGGTTTCCTCTCAAAAGGGGATGAGAAGATCAAAACATGGAGGGAGAAATGATATTCTTACCTTCAACTTCCTAGGTTCAATGATTTAATATCCATTGAAATCAAACTACAAAAGGAATGAATCACTAAAATCTAATAGTGGATAATTGGGAGTCAAAATACCTATGAAAATGATGAATAATTAGTTTTTAGAGGAATTATTGGGACTTAAAGAAGAATTTTTTAGATTTAATATATCACATGACATGGTTAGTATGAACAGTCTGAAAACCATGTTCAAACATTGAATGTGTTACTAGACAACACCCATGTATTCATGGTTGGTTTTTATGATTTTGAAAACCATGAACCAACCATGTAAATTCCATTTTTTTGAAAAATTATAAAACTCCCCAAAACCATACATAAAATATCATAACTCATTCCAATAATTATATATCTTAAAAATAAATAATAAAAGAGACACATCCTCAAAGTGAGAGTGTTATATGGAAAACATATATAGGTGGTTAATAGATACATTTTTGGGAAAAAAATTCCCCTGATTTCTAAATAAAACTCTTGTAAGATAACTATAAATATAATGAGTTTTGGTTTAGACTCTTTTTTCTGATAAGATATAATATAGGGATGAATGGTCAATGAAAATAATGAATTTAAACCTAATAAAAAAATTAATAAACTTATATTAAGAAAAAACTTCTCCCAATAATTCATTCTCAGTTTTGATTCAATTACTTTTTAAATCATCTAGAAAACAATTAGAATAATACACCACATGGTATCTCCTCTCTTTACTTTTTCCTTAAACAACCCCTATAGAAAGATCACTAATATCACAAAAAATTTAAAAAGGAGGTTGCAATCCAGGTTAGGGATGATAATTGAAGATTTAAGTTTTTCCTTGAGTATATTGAATTATTCTATCACTTTTCCTTTGATATAAAGGGATCATCTTTGAACAAAAGGTAACACATGGGGCTTTTGATTTTAGAAAATTCCTTAATAAACCTCCATTAAAAACCAGCAGTATTTAAAACGTTTCTAACACCATTGAAGTTTTTCAGAGGGGGAAACCATTGAATCACCTCAATATTAGAATTATAAACTTATATTCCACTAATATACACCTTCTGGTCAAGCACTATCACCCAGGAAACCATACATTTTTATTTTTCCCAATTCAAAACCAGATTGGTCTCTTGGAACCATTATAAAACTAATTATTGATTCTATAAATTGCCATAAAATTTTATTCAATATATTTGAAATGTATCCTTGAATATAGATATTATCCTCTCTTTAATTTATAATAAGATATCCATTATTCATCTTTGAAAGGTAGCAAGAGAACCACACAATAAAAATGACATACGTCATCAAGAAAATGTTCTAAAGTGGTATGTGAATTTCATTTTTTGTGATCTCAGTGAGATATGATAATATGGTTGTAACAAGAATATCCATAAATAAAATAATAAAATTCATTTCCATGCAACCTCTCAAGAATTTTATCTAATAATTTAATGGATAAGTTCTTTTTCTTAGTGACCAAATTAAGATTCATTTAGTTAATACATGTAATGACCCAAAATTTTATCAATGGAATTTTTACCTCATTATAATTATGTTATATGGTATAAAAAACATACATAGTATATAGATCTAAATTAAAAAATTATTCTCATTAATAAAGAATGATGTAAGTGATATTCATAGAAATTAAAGAACCTGTACTAACGGAATAGTAACTTGACCCTTGGAATAATAACATGACAATTAGGAATAGTAATATGGAATATAGAATTGTAACATCACCAATTAAAGTATAAATAAAATCTATTCATTCTATAAATTAAAATATGATATAATTATATCATAGTATAAGTAAATAAATTTTTTAAAAATGATAAATTAAGTGTTGGTATTTTTTTAAAAATATAAATGTTTATTTAAAATTTTATAATTAATATATGATTTCAAAGATAATATTTTTTCATAAAATAGATTCATAAATTAATATTTTTATGTTTTATAATTATAAGATAATTTTATGAGACCTTAATTATTTTTTAAAAAGTGTCATAAAATTGGTTATAAAATTAAAATCAGTAGTTTATAAATAAATGATGATTTTAATTAAAAATAAAATTTATCTTAATTAGAAAATTATTTTCAAAAAATTGATTCCATTTTTTAATTCTACACATCAAAAAATTATTAGGGTGAATTATTTGGATTATTCTAAAATAGTTGAATTTTTGGTGAATAGTGAAATATAATAATTTATAGTATTTAACTAACTCATAAATTTTTGGGTCATGAATTATTTATGGATGATGTAATACCATAATATCAAAATCTAAAAAATTATTTAAAATATTTATTGATTATTTTCAAAACCATTGATAGTATTTATCCAAAATTATAAAATAATGAATATAATAATCAAAAAACACCCATCTCCTCCCCTATAAATAGAACCCCTCGCCACCTCTTCTCCTCACACCTCAAAAGACATTAAGTTTGTACAAATTCTTCCCAATTATCTTCTGAATCCTCACCCCATGTCTAACTTCTTTTTTTCTCAACAACAGCCAAAACCCAACTGCCTTAAGGAGGTTCTCAAGGAGAAGAAATTCTAGAGGTAAAATCATCTTTCATTCTCTTGTAATTTTCATTTCTTTTCTTATCCTCTCCTTACCTAATGTATCTAAAAATGAATGATAAATCTAGTATATTATATACTTTAATGTTATTATGTTAATTAAATATCCATAATCAAACCTCTTCCCCTCTCTCTTTAATTCCAAAAATGAAAACATCATTTGTGATGTGTCGATTTACCGGCATCGTGGATGATACATTTTCATTTTACATTACCTCGTTCAAGTATATTCATAAATCCATTATTATGGTTAAATTTTATTTTATTATAAATATTATAATTTATATAATTTCGTGGAACCAATATATAAATATGATATTAAATAAAATGATATAAGTTCATGATGGAAGAAAAAACTGCCGAAATAAATTAAATCATTTCCACTAATGTTTTATCTAATGAATCATACTCATACCATACAAACAAATGATATATAAGATAATATAAAATTATATAAGTTCATTAATAAAATACAATTTCAATTATGAATAATTATTCCCAATTTACATGAACTTCCATACTTGTATACAAGAAAATCGATCATGAAAACCACGAAAATGAACACTCCCGAAATGGTGAAATCGAACTATATAACTCACCAAAATGGACATAAATGAACTTAATAAAATTATAACAATTCAAATAAATGTATAAAAGGTAATTTATTAGTGATTAAGGAATCTAATTTTATTTTCTATGATATTAATGTGAAGATATAATTCGTATATAAGGTAAGGGGATTCTCGATCCCAACTCCTTTTCATTGGGATATTCCTCTTTTATGCAAAATCTAAGAGTGTATATTATGTTAATATTACTCCAATATAATTTCATTTTCCATAACATATATTTTATGGGATATAAATGTTTCTAATATTATTTTATGAAAATTATAAAGATTTTCCAAAATAATACTTCTTTCTAATTCACATCTTAACTCATCTTGAGATTGTTTATTATTAAATCTAGTGTGATGAATCTTATAACAAATAGGTTTTTCAATTTTCATTTTGGAACCCCAAGTTTGTGCATGATTTATGAAATACTTATGAACCCAATTTATTTACATGGTTTAATTTATGAATTTTATTGATATAAATTCTATGTGACATGCATGATTATCTAAATGTTATGATGTGAAGGGTGCACCAGTCATTATATAGCACTCTAAAGTATTGGGTAATGTGATGTATCTCATAAGTTAAGGTGAAATATGTGTGGACATGATGATATATTTGTTCAAAATGATTCATTTATGGTTATGTACATTTGTTATGCATGAACATGCTAATATATTTGTTCACAACTATATGTGGTATTTGACTACTAAGACATTATATTTAATTTTTATGCATTACCAAATTAAATGAATTTATATAATGCTTCTTCACATGATTATTATGATGATAATATGATTATTTTATAATCATGATGATTATGCTCACCCAAGTTATATTGATTAATGTCCTTATTTATCCTCTTACTGGGATTTTATCTCACCCAATTCTTTGAAGTATATCCTCAGGTGACTACATGTACTAAGGATAATGTGAGATTCATAAGGATAAAGAAGAAGTTTTTTAAATAAATTTTTATGTTTCATAAGTGATGTATGGCCCTAAATTTCCCAAGATACTAAAACTTCGGATCATGGATTTGCAATTCTATTATGTTGTTTATTTGTAAAATATTATAATAGTTATATAAGAACATTTAGGGTCACTATAGTCGGTATCAGATAATGGTTTAGTTAATTTTGGAATTAGGATTAAAGAAAATTAGTGAAAACCTTAGTATTAGACTAAGTATATTTAATCATCCAAAAAGATTTGTTTCAGAAAATTTCTAAACATAGAGATCCAAAAAGATATTACTTTATAGTTAGTTTCAATAAGGAATAAAATATGACTTGTTGGATTATTTTTAGTTCAAACCATTTCTATTTTAAAAAATAGTGGGAACCAGGAGAAAACAGGCCAACAACCCATGCGAAAGACAATTCAAAGATCACCCAAATGACATCCCCAATTCCAGAGTAGGTGGAGTTCAAAATTTGATGGAAATTATTAACAATCTACCTTAGGATATGAATAATAAATTGAATAATGTGGAATGTCATCATTAACCTTAGAGGGATAAACTAGCTATAAAATCTTTTATACTGAAATGATCACTTAAATTTTGTAGATCTTATGATCCACTTGTTTTGGAACAGCGGGTTAACACAATAGAGTAGATATTTTTTGTGCTCTACTATTCTGAGAAAGATTAGGTAACTCTAGATGTTTATCTTTTAGATATAGAGTTTGATAAATGGTGGGGATTGATTAATAACATCAAGATTAAGGAAAAAATTGAAGAGATAGAGTGGGAAGACTTTTATAAAATATTTATCAACAATTATTTCTATTAATCTCTTCATACAAATATGGATAGAGAATTCATAGAACTAAATCAAAAGGATGGTAAATATATCATTACTTATGAATAAAATATGATAATTCTTTCAAGGTATGCCTCATGTTATTTTATCCACAATTATAGTGAAATAGATAGAATATTTAGTGGTTTAAACCCACAAATTTGAAAAGATATAACTATTCAAGAGTTTGAGAGATATGAATATGTTGTTCAATGTTATCTAAAAGTGGAGATGGAGTTTAGGGAATTGTCCCATGACTATGAATATATGAAATGAAATATGGAGGATCTAATGAAAAAGGTAAAATAAATCTCAACTAATCACATGTAAAAAATGTGGGATGAAGCATCATGGGAGCTAACTCAAAGGGGTTTAGAAATGTTATAAGTGTGGGTGATAAGGATACTAATCTCATGAATGTAAAATAGACATGAAGAAGTTAGCGAATGTGATAGAGTAAAAGAAATCACCACCCATATTTCAACACTTTAAATGTAAGGAGAAAGATAACTATGAAATCTAGTGAACTAAACCTCAAGTCCTCAAGGGTAATTAGCATCAACAACCCCTAAATCCAAAGGACAAAGGGAAAGATTATTCCATCACTACTTCAGTAGTGGATAAAGAAAATTAAGACATACAAGGTACACTTCATAACCACTCGAGAATGGAAAATGTATTATTTGATTATGGTTCTACACATTCCTTTATATCTTGTACGTTTTCTAGAACTATTGAATCAAATCCCCAAAACAATTAAGTAGAGATATCCATAAAAACACCTATTGGTGCGATCATTGAAACCCAATTTTTGGACTCTTCTCTTATTGGTGTATGTGGAAAGATTCTTCCATAAAATCTCATGATACCTCCCTTTGTGGAATTAGATGCTATATTGGGAATGGATTGGCTCTCTTTATATAGATCTCATATTAACTATCGAGAAAAGGAAATATATTTTAAAATTTTGAACCATACCATGATTCTCTACAAATTCAAGGAAGACTGTGAATATCCATTATTAAATCCCTAAATGGTATGGTTGTTGATTCCATATGATGAATCATACCTCACAAAAACGGTTGAGTCAAAGGAAGGTATCAACCTGGAGAAAATTCCGATTGTGAGGGAATACATTGATGTATTTCATGAAGAGTTACCCATACTTTCCCCAGTCCATTAGGTAGTTTTGTCAATATAACTCATACCCAGATCAAATATTATTTAAAAATGTCCATATAGGATGGCCTATCTTAAACTGGAGGAGTTGAAGAAGTAGTTACAGAAGCATTTTGACAAAGGATTCATACACTCTAGTGCATCGCCTTGGGGTGCGCCAATGCCATTTGTAATGTAAAAGGATTAGCCAATGTAGCTGTGTAATGATTATTAGGAACTCAACAAGATCACTATAAAGGACAAGTACCATCTTCCAAGGATTGATGACTTGCTTGATCAACTATAAAGAGCTCAATACTTCTCAAAGGTGGATCTTCATTCTAGATATCATAAACTAAAGGTGAATAAGGAAGATATTCAAAAGACTATTATCCATACTTGGTATGGCCACTATGAGTTTCTAGTGATTCCCTTAGGACTTTCTAATTCCCTAGTAATCTTCATGGATATGATGAATAGAGTCTTTAGAAACCACCTTGGAAAAATTTTTCTAGTGTTTATTAATGATATTATAATTTACTCTGAGAGTAATGAGGAACATGAAGAACACATAATATTTATACTGGAGACATTAAAGAATCATAAATTTTATTCCAAGTTCAGAAAGTGTGAATTTTGGATACCACAAGTCACATTACTAGGTAATGTGATCACAAGTGAGGGAATTTCTATGAACCTTTCAAAAACTAAGTAAATTGAGGAATGGACAAGACCCATTAGTTTCATAGAAATACATAGTTTTTTTGGGTAATCAGGGTACTACTTGTATTTTGGGAGAAATTATTCCTGATTTTGTAGCTCGATAACTAAGTTAACAAGGAAAGGGGTGATGTATGTCTAGATAGAATAATGCAAGGAAAGCATCAAGGTGATAAATAAAAGGCTAATCAATGTACCTATACTCGGAATACTAATAAGTGGATAACATTTTGTGATATACAATGATGATTTAAGGAAGGGATTGGGTTGTGTACTCAAGAATAATGATAAAGTGATTGGATATGCCTCTTGATAGTTTAGGATTCATGATAATAACTACATGATTCATGATCTGGAGCAAGAAACTATGATTTTTCCTTGAAAATATGGCGGTTCTAGCTCTATAGTGAGACGTGTTACATATATACTGATCAAAAGATCCTAAAGTAGATATAAAAACAAAATTTTCTCATCATACATCAAATAACATGGTTAGAGCTAATCAAGGACTAAAATTTATCTATTAACTACTATCCAAGAAAAGAAATCAAGGTAGATGATGCTCTTAGTAGAAAAAAACCTACTACACTATCCATGATGTGGATTGTGAAAGATCCTATCTTCTTAGATATGAAAAGGATGGATTTAAAAATCATAACAGTAGGAAAGACATCCTACCTTGCCCAAATGATTTCCCAACCATCTATCCAAGAGAAGATGAAAGAGTCATAAATGGATGATATGTAGTTACAAGATTAGGTGAAAGGGTTGATAGAAGGGAACCTACATGGGTTCCACATTGAGGATGATGGTGTGATTCAGTTTGGAATAAGGATTTGTTTGCCTTAATCACCTGAGATAAAGAAGGACATATTAGATAATTCACATATCTCACCTTTATCCATACAACCTTGAAGTAAAAAGATATACCGTTATCTTTGAGAACACTTCTGGTGGGACAACAAAAAGAAGGATATTACATAATATAGATCATGCTGATTGGTATATCAATAAGTTAATGCAGAGTGATATAAGTCCAAAGTGATGATGAAACCATTTCTTATACCCATGTGGAAAGGGAAGAATGTAATTATTTAATTTTTCACTGATCTCCTAAAGAGATCTAAAGAAAAAAATGAAATATGGGTTTTGCTATATAGACTCACCAAGACTTCCCACATTATCACTATTAGGGAAGATCTCTTACTTAAAAAAATTTACAAGATATATGTGAAGGAAGTGGTGAGGCTACATGGGGTTCCACATTTGATCATCACTTATCATGATCCAAGGTTCACATCTAGATTTTGGAGATTCCTTTAACATGATTTGAGTATTGAATTGAATTTCATCACAACCTGTCACCCACAAACTGATTGCCAATATGAAAGAACTATTCAAATGCTCGAAGACATGATAAGAGCCTTCTCAATGGAATTAAATGGTGGATGGGATGAGCATATCACATTGGTTGAGTTCTCATACAAAAATATCTGCCACTCAATCATTCATATGGATCTATGTGATCTGTATATGGGAAGCAATGTAGAATTCCAACCTATTGGAGTGATGTTGGAAAATAAAAGATACTTAGATATGATATTTTGAAAGAGATGATATATAATGTTCAATCCATCCATCAAGATATCAAAGATTCTCAGAGTTGGAAAATTATTTATATTCACAATCATCAAATTGACTTGGATTTAGATGTTTGAGACAAATTCTTCCTTCAAATATCACCATAGAAAATAGACATGTGACTTAAAGAAAGGTAATATTAGCTCAATGTACATTGACCCCTTTGAGATCCTTAATATCATAGGATCAATGGCCCATCGACTTTCACTTACACCAAGTATGGATAAAGTTCATGACATGTTCCACATATCACTCTCGAGGAAGTACATACCTAACCCCTCACATGTACTAAATCCAAAGGTGGTATAACTGTTGAATGACCTCTCGTATGAAGAGAAGACGATAAAGATCTTGGACTGAAGAGACAAATTCCAATGAAATAATATGAATTACCTTGTCAAAGTGTTTTGGAGGAACCATAAGTCTGAAGAATCTAATTGGGAACCAGATGAATAAATTAATGGAAAATACCCTCACCTGTTTATGTAAAATGAAATTTTGAGGGTGAAATTTCAAAAGGGGGAAGAATGTAAGGACCCGAAATTTTATCAATGGAATTATTCCCTCCTTATAATTATGTTATATGGAATAATAAACCTACATAACATAAATATACCAATAAAAAAATTACTCTCATAAATGAATAATGAAATAAGTGATATTCATAGAAATTAAAGAATCTATACCGATGGAATAGTAACACAACTCTTGGAATAGTAACATGACTATTAGGAATAATAATCTGAACAATATGATATTAACCTCACCTATAAAAGTTTAAATAAAATTTAGGAATCTTATAAATGAAAATATGATATAATTATATCATTCTATGAGTAAATAAATGTTTTAAAAATGATAAATTAAGTGTTGATATTTTTGTAAAATATAAATGCTTATTTACAATTTTCTAATTTATATAATGATTTAAAATAAAAATATCTTTCTTTAAATATATTAATTAATTATTATTTTTATTTTTTATAATTACAATATAATTTTATGAGACCTTAATTAATTTTTCAAATTGTAATAAAATCAATTATAAAATTAAAATTTGTATTTTTTGAATAAATGATAATTTTAATTAAAAACTAAACTTTTAATATTTGGAAAATTATTTTCTTAAAATGGATTCAATTATTGAATTATATATGTCAAAAAATGGTTAGGGTTAATTTTGTATATTTTTCAAAAATATTTGAATCTTTGGTGAATAGTGAGATACAACAATTTATAGTATTTAACAAATATATGAATTTTTGTGTCATAGATGATATATGAATGATATAATCCCATATTATCAAACTATAGATAATTGTTTAATATATTTATTGATAACCTTCAATAGTATTGATACTGTTGACTCAAAATAAAAAAATAATTAATATAATAATGAAAAAACACCTCTCCCCTCCTCTATAAATGCCACCCGTCACCACCTCTTCCCCTCACACCTCCAAATCCTCAAGTATTGTAAAAATTCTACCCAATAATATTACCAATCTTCTAACCCATTTCCAATATATTTTTATTTCAAAAAAATACCAAACCCTAGTTCCTTAAGAAGTTTCTCCAGGAGAAGAAATTCATGAGGTAAAATCCACTTTTGTTGTCTTTTTAATTTCCTTTTCTTTTCTCATTTCTCTCCTTACATCCTATATCAAAAAATGAATTATAAATAAAATATCTTATATACTATAATTTTATTATTATGATCGAATATCCATTATCAAAATTCTTCTCCTCTCCCTTTTATTCTAAAAATGAAAACATTTTCTGTGATGTGTCGATTTACCACCATCATGGATTATGTGTTTTCATTTTCCATTATCGCCTTCAAGGATGGTCATAAAACCATTATTATGGTTAAAAAATATTTTATTATATATATTATAAGTTATATAATGTTATTTAATGAATAAATAAACATTATATTAAATATAATGATATACATTCATGATGGTTGTAAAAACCACCAAAATAAATTAAATCATTTTCATTAACATTTTATCTAACAAATATTCCTCATACCATGTCACAAAATTATTAATAAGATCATTTAAACTTATTTATGTTCATTAATAAAATTTAATTTCAATTATTTATAATTATTCCCATTTTACATGAACCTCCATACTTGTATACAAGAAAAATGATCATGAAAACAAAGAAAACGAACACTCCTAGAATGATGAAATTGAACTATATAATTCACCAAAATGGCCATAAATGAACTTAATAAAATTATAATAAATAATATAAATGTATAAGTGGTTTTAGATTTATTAATTAATGAATCTAATTTTATTACCCTTTATATTAAATTGAATAAAGCATTCAAATATAAGGTAAAAGGATTCTCGATCCCAACTCATTTTCTTCGAGTTGTTCCCCTTTTATGCCAAATTTCAGTTTGGGTATTATTTTAATATTAATAAAATATAACTTCATTTTCATTCCATTTTTCTCTAGGATATACATGTTTCGAATCTTATTTTATGACAATTATAAATATTTCCCAAAAGAAATCTTCTTTTGAATTTCCATCTTGACTCATCTTGAGATTGTCTCTTCTTCACTTAAGTGTAATAAATCTTATTCCAAGTATATTTTTACCTATTCATTTAGAAAGATCAATTTTATCCATGATTGATGAAATTTTCATGAAATAATTTTATTTACATGGGTTAGTTCATGAATTTTATTGATATATGTTCTATGTGACATGTATGATTATCTAAATGTTATGATATGGTGGGTGAGACTAGAATTATATAGTTCTCTAATGCATTGGGTAATTTGATGTATCTCATGAGATAAGGTGAAATATTCAAGAAAATGATGCCAGTTTTTTTAATAATTATTATGTTATGATTATTCACATATGTTATGCATGAACATGATTCCACCTTTGTTCACAACTATGTGTGGTATTTGACCACTAAGGAATGATGTTTAATTTTTATAGATTTCCACATTCCATGACTTTATGCAATGCTTCATATCATGATTATAATGATGATCCTGTTCTTATTTTATGATGATGATGATTATGGTCAACCATGTTATATTGATTCATGTACTTATTTATCCACTTATCGGGCTTTTATACCACCCCTCTCATTGATGTATATCCTCAGGTGACTGCATGTAATAAAGAGAATGTGAGATTTATAAGTATGAATAAGAATATTTTTAAATAAATGTTTATGTTTCATATGTTATGTGTGGTACTAATTTTCCCGAGATACTATACCTTTGGATACTAGTTTTTTAATGCAATTATGTTTATTTTTAAAATGATGTAATAGTCATGTAAGAAGAAGTAGTGTCCTTATAATAGATATCCACCATTTTGGAAGCTTACTTGTATGAATTTATCATTATTTGCATTGGTTAGAACAATGAAACCTAATTTTTTGTTACTAATTGGATAATGATAGACCATTGACTATTTGAGATTGGATAAAAATATATATATCTATAAAATTGACCAATTATTCCCTAATAACCTCCTTGATGTTGGGATTTACCCTCCCTTTCCCCTCAAATATTTGGGTTTTTAGGTTCCATTGAGATTTTATGCAAGAAATATAATGGGATTATTCTTTTATATCATAAATGGTCTATACTATGGTATTTTTAAACCTTTTTAGGATAAATAACAATGTTATCCCTTGATTTACCTCTAGTTCAGATGATATTAAGATAGGTAATATAGAACTCTCAAATAAAAATGAATATTTCAAGTGATATTATAGAAGATTAAATTATAGATATGATTCTTACTAATTATAGAGAAAACTCTTGGTCTTAGGGGTTCTAGGGGATTCAATATGATTCATAAATAAAGAGTAAATAATAATTAAATACTATTCTTCATAACTATTATCCTCAATAAACAAATGCTCACAAACAGACTCAAAAACTGATTTTAAGATGATTTCTTAAGAAAAACCATCTATATGTTCCTATAACTCTACCTTATATTCATATATGGGTTCCTACTTCATATTATAAAATATTCTCATATAGGTTTCTAAATGGGTAGGTCTAATATTGATTTCATCAAAGATATTTGAAAACACTTCCCCTTCCTCATTAAAAACGTCATAAAATTCTATTCTTCATTCTTTGAGCATATTTTTTCATTCATAGGTTCTTGATACTTTTTTAAAACATTAAATTATTCATTTTATTCACTAAAATTTATTATCAATTTACCATTATAAATATGAATAATATCCCCATAAATGGATATGAAGGTCCTTCCTAAAATTATAGGGTACTCTTTATCATATTCTCCAAGATGAGAAAAATAGTTGGGGAAAACCCCACAACTTTAAAAATAAAGTTATAAACTCGTCTAATTGAGTGATTGATAGATCAATTAGAAAATTACAAGAACACTATGATGGGAAATAGGTCTATTAGTTTCATCTATAAAAATATTGTTCATGGGATAAATTTTTTCTTATCACTAAGTTTAAAAATGAAAGTGAGCTATCCACTATCTCCTAAAGTGAATGGTATGAAAAATAAATCAATATCCTTAAGATTACTTGGTATAATTTTCTGAAAAACAAAACTTCACACTTATATTAGTATATAAATATAAAATTTATCTAATTTTTTCATGTTCGAATCAATATTATTTAATGATTTTAAGTAAGATGGGATTTGAACTAAAGCTCAAAAGAATAATATATTGATTTGGATCTTTTTAAAAAACTCAAAAAACTTGAGTAGTTTAGGTTCTGGATTATTTTGTATAATATTTTTATGGAAAGGGATATGTGGGTAATAATTCATTAAACAGGTTTAATTCCCTAAATTTCCTATACAACCTTTTACTTCCCTTTATTATTCTTAATTTTCAAGTCTTTATCATTTTTTTCTAGTGGGACAACAAGATTTAACCCATTTTCAGTATTTATATAAACATTTATAGACTCAGTGTTAACTTGTTTATGGATTTTATATTCTTATTAATTTTTAGTTCTGAACTTCCTAGGGTTATTTATAACTTCCACACGAGATTTCTAATAAATCTTAGTGGTTATAACCATATTATTTTCACCAGGGGTTGATTCATTTGTACATAAAAACTTTAATTTATCTATTGAAGTAAAATATCTATATAATTAACCCATTATAGCTCATGGTTATGAGTATTTGAATTAGTTTCATGTTTTTATTCATCTAATATAGCCTCCTATTAGTTATATTTACATAACATCCACAACATTATCCCCCTTATCCCCCATTAAAAATGAAAGGAATCAACCCTCATTTGATTTTGAAATTATTTCCATTAATGTCATGGTAATCCATGGGAAGAAGGATATATAAGAATACCTTATTACATCCTAGATATATTATAATGATTTTTTATCCAGGGTTGTAACTATTTAAAAAGGGACAATTGGTGGCCTGTATCCTTGGTCCATACCCAAAAAAACTAATATTTTCATTGTTATGGGAATGAATTTCATATTATGGAGAGTTTTTAGTGTTTCCAAATATTACGCACTAAATAAATTATTCTCTAAGAGTTGTTTTTATTTTGACATCCTACTTGACTAAAATTTTATATCTAATATTGGTTCATTGAATATTGAAATTGGTCCTTGATATCATCAAGTTGGGAATTCATTTATAGCCTAAAAATATTAGTTCACTCTTCCATATTATCTCTTATTTTCCTAGAATTATTTTGTTTTTAATTAAGGTGTATTGTATTATAAATCTATCTCAACTCTTCATTAGTCTTATCTATGCAGTCTCTTACAATATATTGGTTAACCAATTTCTAACCTAAATTTGGAAAAGTATCATATAATAAATCCATTAAAAGGTGAGAGATGATATTATGATGAGGAAACTACCTGAGAATGTCCCTAAATATATTACAATCTTCATGAAAATACTATCCATCATATTGATAAATTTTTTTCATTTTACTTTAATGTTCCCCAATAATTCTCGTAGGATGAAATTTCATGATAAAAGAATTTTAAAATTGTTTCGTGTTCTCAAAAAATTTTTAATCTAAGGCTAGAAAATAGTTCCTAGAATTAAACTTATGAAAAAAATTCAAAAATGTCATTTTTTTGTGGACTCACTCAACCCTTTATTTGGAAGATATTTCACTATATTATAAAAACATCTAATGAAGGATAGAGAGTCCTTATCAGGCCTTCCATTTAACATGATAAACATAGACAATTATAAATGTTTGAGTCCATAGAATTGGTTTTTACCTTTTATCCTAATGTAATATGGGTTACCTGAAACATGAGAGAGTTTATACACCCTCATACAGAGCCTTTCTATATTATCTTGAATGATATTTGGATGTAGAATTTACTCATTCCCCATATGGACTCTTCATCTAAAATTTTATATTTATGTCTTTTCTATAAATCTATAAAATGTTTATTGAGGTTATTAAAGTATTATCTAATGTGCATGAACTATAAAAGTTTCTTTGTTTATTTTAAATATATTTTTTCCAGTTTATTTGACATATTTTGTTTTTTTGTCTTCCTTGATCATATAAATCCTTCCTTAGAAATAGTTCCAGAACATGATAATTCTATTGGGACTACCAAATTATTATTATTTCTACCAACCCTAGTATATATTGAGCATGGTTGAACACATAGAAATGGTTAATTGTGAGAGATCTAAGAAAATTAACTGAAAAATAATAAAAAATAACTAAAATAAATATAAAATAAAAAATGGAAGGAATAGATGATGATGATAATGGAAATTTTTTGAAATGTAATTGAAATTGAATCCAAATAGAAAATGTGTGAGTAAAAATGTATTAGAATGAATTAAAATAGTAGAAGTTGTAAAATAGTGATTAAGAATTGGAGAAGTATTGATTTTATAATCTTTAAATTATTTTCCTTATCTCTCTTTAAAAATGAGTTTAGTCTGATCTAACATCAATAAAATTATTACAATACCTTCTGTAGAGAGGTTTGTAAAGTATTTGAAGAGGTTCCAAAAATTTTCAACTATGAAACACAACTACAATATTAAATAGATAGAAGGATTTTCACTAAACTAATATATTGATTAAAATAGATGGATTCTCTTCAGTGATTCTAAAATTATTTTTTCATGTAATTTAGGAAGATTTGATTATTATCATTTTTATTATTTTGAAACAATATAAAAAAACCATTTAATCATTATCACTATAAAATTTATTCTTATTAAGAGAAAATATTGATGAGAAACAACCCCAAATAAAAGATATTTAGAGAGAAGTGAAAATAAAATATCAGAATGATCTAATTTACCCCAATGAGTTTAAGCAATAACCATAACAATGATATTAGATTTAAATAATGAATCCATTCCAATAGTGAAATACAATATATGAAGGTTAGAAAGGGAAGACATATCTTCTCTAAAAATTCAACTATTCTTCCTCTAATGATCCTTCTCACATCTGCGATCAACTATTGTGTATGGTTGGTTCATGCCTTTGGTGTTCTGATTTTTTCCCCAAATGTTCCATACCAAATATGTATCCCTCACCCTTTTAAATGAATTATTTTATTAAAGAGAAAGATCTCCCAACATCATAACTCAAATATAGAAACATTAACATGAATTATCAGTCACCACATAGCTTTAGTCACTATTCATTATCTTCCTTATTTTGTGACCTGAGTATATATCCACTGCAAATGTCAAAGCCTCATGTGATTCGTGATTCTCCTCAATATTCATTGACAAGATTAAGTTAAGTCTTCCTTGAGTTCAATATCACAGGCTTCAAAAATATTCCTTAAATAATTTGAATTGAAAATATGAGGGATGGTGTGGAATTTCAATCCTTCATGGTTATCGAACTTGAAATTTCTCAAGGGGTTGAACCCCTATGAAGCAGATCTAGATCACATACATTGTTTCTTTCATACAATAATTATTTCTTATGCGTTGTATCTTTCATTTGGTTCACTCGTACATGGCCATATTCTTATGTGGTTTCTTTCTTATGTGGATAACTCAAATATGCAGTGATTATATTATATGGCATCCTCATACATGACCATTTTCTTACATCATTTATTTCATAAAATTTACTTATATATAGGTCCTTTTATATAACATACTCATCCATGACTACTTTCATATGATGCACTCATATACTTACGCTACTACTAATGAGATTTCCAATAGCCTTATGAGAATGGAAACAAATTATAAGAATTATATTTATAATAAAAGAAAAGAATTTTTGATATTTAACTATTTAAAGAAGAAAAAAAATAAACTTAAAATAGGATTAAAAAACAAAACATTAGAATTCAAAATAAGAAATAAAAATGTCTTCCAACATTTGATGTTAAAAATATAAACATAAAATTCTTACATATTAAATCCAAAAACCAAATTACATTAAAAAAATATCAAAATGATATTTTAATTAAAATATTACCAAAATTATCCAAAATATTTTATCATAAAAGTATAATAACTTTAAAACAATAATCACTCTATCAATTTAGTCCCAAAAATGAAAAATTTAATGAAAATATTAAAAAAAAACAACATTAACTCCAAAATGATAAAAACTAATAATATTTCCAATTAATACACTATTAACATTAAAATAATATATTTTCATTAAATATATGTGAAAAAAATGTATTAAAATAAATCTATATCAGTGATCATTATGAGATGTGATTGGAGGGAAACGTTATGTCACTTATTGTTGTTTTATGGCAGCATGGCTAGGGGCGAGAAGTTGTGATCAGGTTCTATTGGCTAGAGTTAATCATTGGGGACATTAAATGATGATTGTCAAAGATGATAATCCATGTGGTTATACATTTCAAAACAATATTGTGCATATGATATTTATGGGAAATCTTGTAGATATGGTGTAGATTCTGTTTATTTTTTCCCATTTTAGAAGCAGAACTAAGTGGATATTTTAATTTTGGTCTATATCTATACGGGCCAAATAGAATGGTCACAAACTATCATATGGTCTCTTAAGGGATCCAACCAATTAATGTTCACTTCATATTTCTTATTTCCTAAGAGTCCCTTGTAATATATTACATTTTACTTTAATTCCTTAAAATTTGTGTGTGTAGGATCGAAATAATGATGTAGATGCTCAATATACAAGAGGGGGGGGGGGGGGGGGGTTAATTGTATACTTTAAAAATTCCTTTGGAACCTTTAAAGTTAGTTACAAATAACTATGTTTTCCTTAAGAAAAGGAAAGGGATAAGTTTAACAAACTTAAACTAAGCAAATTCACAACACCTTTAACACCAAATGAAAACTTGGAATAAGGAATGAAGTTAAAACTTCAAGTCCTATGAAGTTTCTTAAAACTGGAAAGAGATTCTGAAAGTAGGTTCCGGAAATATGGTTCCGAAAATTGAAACTTAACAAAAGATTACAATATGAGATTCTACCTTAAAGAGTATAGAATCTAAATAAAACAGAGTACAAGTAAGAAAGTATAAGAAAGTTATACTTTCCTTATAATACAAAATGCAGCGGTAACAAACAAGTAGTAAAACTACAAGTAACAAGATAAAAGTCTTTTAACCCAAAGAGAAGGGTATCCAAAAACCTTGGATAAAGGTACCTTGATTTATACTTTCATGAAAGACTGTCTTACCCACACCAGGGTAAGACCTCGATACAAAGATCAGAGTCTCTTTCTTGCTATCCCCTCAAGCCCTCAACTTCAAGGTAGTTGGTCACCTCTGTCTTCCTCAGCAAAGAAGCCCTCAACTTCAAGGTGTTGGAAACCTCTGTCTTCCTATCCCCAGAAGTCCTCGAATGTGATCACCAACATTCAGAGTCGCATGAAGCTTTGAGAGTTGATAAGAGCCTCTCTCTCTAGAAATCACTTCAACATCATGTATGCACAATGTCGAAGAAGTTATTCATCAGTCATCAGTTGTGAGATCTTTTAAATGAGCTCTTATTTATAGGAAAGGTCGGCCTCCTTTCCAACAGTCATATTTTCCTTAAAAATCGGAGGGACCTGTACACATGTAACTTAACCAATGGTTAGTTTATAATAGAATAGAAGACATCGTTTTATAACAAAACAAGTGTAACAGAATGTACGACATCATTTTAAGTCTAACTAAAAAGTTCGGAGTGAAGATTCGGAGTGAAGGTTCGGAGTGTAGGAAAAATATTAAAGAGTAGACAAATTATAAAAGCGTAAGAAAAATTAAAGTTCGAAGTCTAACCAAATTTTTTTTTCGGAGTCTAAATAAATTCGGAGTGAATAAAACAAAGATGATCAGATTCTGTTTAATAGGTGAATTCGGAATGAGAATTCAGAATGAGAATTCATCATCAAAATTCGTAATGAGAATTCGATGTCGAACTTCATAAGGATTCGTATCCAGAATTCGGAGTAGAACTAAATCAGAGTGTGTATCCGGAATTCGGAATGAAACTTTATTACAGTTCTCATCTGGAATTCGGAGTGAAACTTTATTATAGTTCTCATCCAGAATTCGGATACTAAAATAGAATGCTTCATATCAAAGTTTCAAACAATTCCAAGAATATATAAATGAATCAGAATCTTATACTTAAGAAATATATGGATGAAAATATGATAGGGATAATTTTTCTTACAAAAGCATTTATCCTTATAAAATCAATTTTCCTTATAAAAGTAAATTTCCTTATAAAAGAGATTTTCCTTATAAAATAAATTTTCCTTATAAAAGCAATTTTCTTAAAGATAAGGTGTTTGTGATTTTCAAAACAAGAAGGAATGGAAAAGTCATTGGGAAAACCTTATTGACCCAAAAATCTCTCCCTTTTTGGAAAGCACAAACATCCTTACGAAAAAGAAATTCTAATAAGAAAGAAAACATTAAGGCTTATCTCCCTTTGCTTATGAATGTTGATGAATACGACTAACTCCCCCTTAGGCTTTAAAACCCTAAGGATCGTATTCTTGATTTCCGGAATGATATTTCATTACTAATAAGAAAGTCTTCTTTAATGAAAAACTCCCCCTTAGATAAACTCTATTAGAGTTTGTTTTCTTTCTCACCCTTTGTTAAGATTATTTTTCCCTTTATTAGGGTTCTTTTCCTTGTCACCCTTTGTGATTTTAAAAAAGAATTCAAGGGAATGGAAAATATAACAAAGTACCTGAAAAAATTAGTAGAAACAACAAAAGAAACGAGCAAGCACAATTTTCATTAAGTTTGAAAGCTCGGCAACGAAGAAATTTAGATACAACAAAAGATCGGATCTGTATATTTTGGATCCTTTTCCTTCGCCATGAGACCCTTAAGAATAGTCTTTATCTTCTTCAAGTCTTTATGGTCTTCCTCGGCTTCCATTTCTAACACAACAATTCTTGCACTTTGAGCTTCAATCTTTTCTTCTTGGTCTTGAATCTTTTCTTCCTGAGCTTGAAGCTTTTCTTCCTGAGCCTTCAAGATTTTTTCTTGCTTTAACAGCTTTTAATCAAACACAATCCAATGATCCCTTTCATACTTTCAGTTTTGAGAAACAGAATTCAGCTTCCCATTCAGATCTCTGACTTCTTGAATCCAGAAATTCTTTTCATTTGTCAACTTTTCTTCAAAGGATGAAGTAAGCTCATTTATCTTCCTGTCTTATATTTGAAAGGCATCCTTCACATTGTCTTGGAATTCATCAAAGAGCCTCATCTCTTCTACAGTCTTCCTCGACCAAATAGTCATCCTATTGCAAGATCTTTTTGGGCTTCATAGCCGACAAAGAAAGTTTTGAACTGAGATTCTATCTCAAAACATTTGTCCATAACCATGGATACATAGTCTGTTTTCTGATTCAAATCATGTTGGAGCATCTGGAATCTTGAATCAATACTTGAGAAAGTCGAAATAGTACCTACCAACTTCTTTAACGACTGAACAACAAAGTCATGCCCCAATGAAGATGACTCTGAATCCAAAACTTTGCTTGAAGAATTTTCTTCTTCAAAATTCTCAACTTTCTTCTTAGAAGAATCACCAACTTCCCTTTTCTTTACAACCACTAAGCTCGGGGTATCAACAACAAGTTGATTTCCCTTGTCCTTTTTCGGAATGAATTCCTGTTCCGGAGTTCTCTTTTCACTGTCAGACACTTGAACAACATTTTCTTCCTCATCAGCAACTTTCTGAGCACCAACCACTACATTCTCCATTTGAGCAATATCATGTAGAAGTTGTTCTTCCTCTGCATGATAAGCTACTTATTCTTCTCCTTTCTCCTCATCCATCGCTGGAGTGACTAACTTAGAAGACTCAGCTTCTGAGGTTCGGAGCGACAAATGTTCTGAAGGAAAGAGAATCATACTTGTTGAAGAAATAAGGATGAACAAACTTTTCTCTATATACTAACCACTTCGAAATTGGTTTAGAGGAAGACATGTCTTGAGAAGCTACTTCCACAGACATTCAGATATGAAGACCTCTGAGAAGTTCGGAACGGAGAAAGCTGAAGTTCGGAACGATCTTAAAATAGAGAGTCAGAGCTTCGGAACACTGGAGCTTGAAAACCGATGTGGGACAACCATTTGGGGTCCCCTTTATATAGGTAAAGAGAAGACGATTCAACTTCCACGGTTGATCAAACAGTTGTGACAAGCTGATATCAGATCTGACGGTTGAAAACCAATTCTCAAGAAAACTTAGATCCGATCTTTTGAGGTTTTTATTAAAACAAAGATTTCAGAAAATTATAATCTGAAAACAAAATATAAGAAAATTCCAGCAAGTAAAGTATGACTAAGAATACTTGAGTAAGGAAATCATACCTTTCGGATTGGCTTAGGAGGATTATTCGTAATGGCTAATAATGAAAAACTAAAAAAAATCGCAAAACTCACTACGAAAAACCAACTCAGTATGGAAAACTCAGTACAAAAATTTTATTATAAGAAATTGAAAAACGAAAAGCTCATTATGAAAACCTTGGTACGAAAATATCGTTATGGAAATACCAGTACGATATTTTTCATTCCGGAAGTTTTCAATACGAAAATTTCTATTCCAGAATTTTTCTATACGAAAATATCCATTCTGGAAATTTTCTGTTCCAGAAATTTCCATACCGGAAATTTAGTTCCGAAAAGTTTCAAAACAAACTTTGAAAAACATAGTTACTCTAACAAACAAATGTACTCCCCCTATGAAAAGGAGTTAATTACTGTAAGGAGATTTTTTCAACAGAAAGTTAATTAAGAAAGATTACATTATGGTTATCATTCCTAACTTCTGTTTAATGTATTCAAAACTATCAGTAGGAAAAGATTTTGTGAAAATATCAGCAAGTTTTTCTTGCGTTCCGATAAATTGAAGAATGATAGGTCCTTTTAGTGTGTGATCCCTAAGAAAGTGATGCCTAATATCTATGTGTTTTGCACGAGAGTGATGTGTGGGGTTCTTACTTAAGGCAATCACACTTGTGTTATCACACAAAATTTGAGTTTTAGTAAAAATCAAGCCATAGTCTATGAGTGTGTGTTGCATCTACAACACTTGATCACAACAACTACCAGCTGCTACATATTCGGTTTCAGTAGTGGAGAGTGCTACAGAATGTTGCTTCTTGCAAGACCAATAAACTAATGAATCTCCTAGGAAATGACAAGTTCCGGATGTACTTTTTCTATCCATTCTACATCCACCAAAGTCAGCATCATAAAATCTTTTTAGAATAAAATCATTTCCAGAAGTATAAAATAATCCTAGATCCATGGTTCCCTTAAGGTAGCGAAAAATTCATTATACTGCCTTTAAGTGAGATTCCTTAGGATTGGATTGATATCATGAACATAAGCATAATGAGAACATTAATTCTGGTCGACTAGCTATTAAGTAAGGAAAATTCCTATCATACCTCTAAAAGATGTTTGATCTATTGGTTTCCCAGCTTCATCAAGATCTAAAGAGTTTGAGGTACCAATTAGAGTACTTATACTCTTAGTGTTGTCATAACCATTATTTTTGAGAAGATATTTAATATACTTATGTTGAGATATATAGATTACTTCTGGTTTTTGAGAAATTTGAAAACCAAGGAAAAACGTTAACTCACCAATCATACTCATTTCAAACTCAGATTTCATTAGACTTGCAAATGAGTCGGTTAAAGATTTCTGAGTTGAACCAAATATGATGTCATCAACATAAATTTGAACAATCAAATATTTTTTCTTATCTTTATTTATAAAAAGAGTTGGATCTGCATTTCCCTTAACATAGTTATTTTGAAGAAAAAATCCAGTGAGTCTATCATACCATGCTCGTGGGGCTTGTTTAAGGACATACAGAGCTTTGGTAAGTCTAAAAACATAATCAGGATGTTTTGTATCTTCAACGCCAGGAGGTTGTTCAACAAAAACTTCCTCTTGAACATAACCATTAAGAAAATCACATTTCACATCCATTTGAAAATGTTTAAAATTAAATAATGCTGTAAAGGCAAGTAGAATACGAATAGATTCAAGTCTAGCTACGGGGACATAGGTATCTTCATAGTTTATTCCCTCTTGCTGATTATAGCCTTTAGCAACAAGTCTAGCTTTATTTCTTATTATGACTCCATTTTCATCACATTTATTTATGAATAACCATTTTACTCCAATAACAGAAGTTTCCTTAGGTCTTTCAACCAAAGTCCATACTTTATTCCTTTCAAATTCATTTAGTTCATCTTGCATGGCTTTGATCCAATCATCATCACCTAAAGCTTCATTAGTGCTTTTGGGTTCTAATTGGGAAAGAAATTCTAGATGTTCTACTTCATTTCTTAAGGAACTTCTAGTCCTTATAGGTTGATTTACATCACCAATGATACTATCACTGGGATGATTCTTATGAAACACCTGATTTGAATTCTGAAAAGACTGTTCATTAACATAGGGTAGAAAGTCTTCCGGGGTAAATGTTTCAGAAGTATCTTCTTGAACATTATCCTTATCAGAAGGTTATTATGTCGAAGGTTGACAATCAGTTTTTGAAAACACATCCAAGGATGTAGGCTGGGATGGTTTAAAAACAAAAGGATCAGACTCATCAAATTTTACATGTACTGTTTCTTCAACAGTACAAGTATTTTTATTAAAAACTCTATAAGCCTTAGAAGTTGTGGAATAACCTAAGAAAATTCCTTAATCAGATTTTGGTGCAAATTTATGTAGGTTATCTTTAGTATTCAAAATGAATACTTTTCAACCAAAAACATTGATGTAGGATAGTCTTGGTTTTCTACCATTCCATAACTCATAAGGGGTTTTATTAAGAAAAGGTCTAATCAAAACTTGATTTATAGTATAACAAGCAGTACATACAGCTTCAACCCAGAAATGTCTAGCTATAGAATATTCACTCAACATGGTTCTAGTTATCTCTTGAAGAATACTATTTCTTCTCTCAACTACACCATTTTGTTGAGGAGTTCTAGGTGATGAAAAATTGTGAGTAATACCTTTTCTACTACAAAAAGTTTCAAAATCAGAATTTTGAAATTCTCCTCCATGGTCACTATGAATAGTTTTCAATGGAAGGTTTTTCTGATTTTTAACATGAGATCTAAAACTTTTGAAATAATAAAAAGTTTCAGACTTACTTGCTAGAAAATAAACCCAAGTAAATCTAGTGTAATCATCAAATAGAACAAACACATAGTATTTGCCTCCAATACTTCCAGTTTGCATTGGACCAAAAAGATCCATGTGCACTAACTGTAATGCATCAGTTGTTGAGACTTCACCGATTGATTTAAAACTAGATTTATGTTGCTTTCCATATTGACAAGGATCACAAACTTTAGAAGAATCAACTCTAAGCTCCGGTAGATCCTTAACTAGTTTCTTCTTAGAGAGTTTACATAGGTTTCTAAGGTTACAATGACCTAGTCTTCTATGCCATAACCAGGAATGATCTTCCATTTCACTTAGGAAAGGTAAATCTTGGCTCCTGAGGTCTTCTAGGTTCAAAGTGCAAACATTCTCTTGCCTATTGGCTGAGAGAATAATATCTTCCTTGGAATTATGAACTAAGAACTTATCATTCCTAAAATTCACAAGGTAACCTTCATTACATAACTGAATTATGCTAATGAGGTTGTACTTAAGACCCTTAACAAAAAGAACATTTGAAATCAAAGTTTTTCCTAAAATAACAATATTACCAATACCAATAATCTCTCCCTTAGCATTTTCTATCAAAGATATCTTTCCTCCTTTCATTTTGATAATCTTTTAAAAATAGATTTTGTTGCCAGTCATGTGTCGGGAACATCCACTATCCATGTACCATGTATTGTTGCTGGTAATCTCTTTATTTTCCTGAAATCAAGAAGAGAATTAGACTTTCGGAATCCAAATTTGTTTGGATCTAAGATTACCAGATAACAAAATTTTAGGAACCCACATCTTCTTAGAAAAGTAATCTTTGTGAAATCCTAAGGATTGGGTTTTGTTTAAGGAACAATTCTTTGCCCAGTGACCACCACATTGACACTTGGTACAGAATGGGGCACTTTGAGGAAAAAAATAATTGTTACTAAAAAATGGTTTTGCATGGGTATAACCAAATCCGGATTTATTTCTTAAAGGTCATATTTGGGAATACATTTTATCAAAATTTTCCTTACTATGGGTAAAGTTTGATAAACACTTCTTTAAGGAAAAAATTCCGGACTTGAGTTTTATAACCATGTTTTTATCCTCAAAATCATTAGTTTTAGAACTAGAGCAAGGCTCGAAAACATTTTTCTTAGAAATTACTTTTTCTAACTCTTTAGAAAGTTGGTTCTTCTCAGAACTCACTTCCTCAAGATTTTATGAAATACTTTCAAAATCAGCATTTTTCTTATCAAGATCAATAGAAAGATCTGATATATCTTTTGTAAGAATAGAATTCCTAGAGTTTTCCTTATCATGTTTCTTATTGAGTTTAGAGTTCTCAATTTCAAGAAGTTCAGCAAACCTAGAGACTTATTCATAAGTAGGTATTGTATTTTCTTCATCAGAAGAGGGTTATTCATCAGAAGAGTTATAATACTTACTATCATTATAATTTAAAGAAACATTGGTCAATGATTCAGAATTTTGTACCTTAGCCATAAAACAATGATTATCAATAGGTAATCTGGCTATAAGACCAAGATTCTTATGTCCTGAAGATTCGTAACCAGAAGATTCATATGAAGAATCACCACCACTGGAACTCTAGGTGTCACTAGCTTTCATAACTTTCTTGGCTTTGGCTTTATAATACTTATTTCTGTTTCTGTCTGAATGCCTTTATTTTCTTTCTTTCTTTTTGAGGAAAGAGAAATCTGGTCTAATATGTCCAGCTCTCTTGCATTCATAACAAGTAACTTCTCCATCTTTCTTATCTTTCCTGTCCTTTTTCTTATACTTGGATTGGAAATTTTTTCTGACCAGCTATCTTGTTCATCCTTCGAGCAAGATTTGCTAACTCATTTTCTGATACTTCACTTTCACTAGAATCTGATTGAAAAACCATCTTCTTAGACATGGATCTGGTTACTCTCTCAGGAGTCTTATCTTTCATATGATTTTATGTTGTTGTAAAAGCAACAGTACCATTACCATTCTTCTTTTTGATGTTGTCAGCATCTCTCTTCATTCTGGTTTCAGGTTGGCGAAGAGTTCCAAATAACTCATCAAGAGAAATTTGAGTGACCTTCCAGTTCTCATATATAGCAGTTCTTTTGGATTCCCACTCATTAGGAATAATATCAATTATCTTATCCGCAAGTGATTCATCATCTAATCCTTTTTCTCCCATAGACTATAAGCTGTTGACGATAGTCATAAACCTCTGTTGAACTTTACATATTGGTTCTCCATAAGGAAAACTGAAGCCATGATATTCATCTCTAAGCATATCTCTCCTAGTCTCAATCACATTAGAAGTTCCAAAGTGTGTAACTTATAACTTCTTCCAGATACAATTAGCTGCTTCACAAATTTTTTTTGGCTATATATATTTCTAGTCATTGAACAAAGTAGAGTGTTACGTACCTTATAATTGAGTTGATACTCTTGATTTTCCTGGTTAGTAAAAGTTATAACTTCCTTATCAGGAATTTTATAATCTCCAGTAAGCATAACAAAATTGTCTACTCCAGTATTGATAACAAAAGTCTTCATTCAATCTCTCCAGTACTCATAATCATTACCATCAAATATTGGTGGTCTTATAGGATTTAGAATATCAATAGAACCAACATTAACTCCTTCCATACTTAAAATAAACCTCAGCACACAAACTTTTTAGAAAAAAATTCGTAATAACAATGTTCGGAATGACAAAGTTCGGAATGACAAATTTTGGAATGAGAAAGTGAGAAAGAAAAACTTATACGTGAGTACAAGTATTTCAGAAACCTCCTCCGATACCAATTGTAGGATCCAAATAATGATGTAGATGCTCAATATACAAGAGGGGGGTGAATTGTATACATTAAAAATTCCTTTGGAACCTTTAATGTTAGTTACGAATAACTATGTTTTCCTTAAGCAAAGGAAAGGGCTAAGTTTAACAAAGTTAAACTAAGAAAATTCACAACACCTCTAACACCAAATGAAAACTTGGAATAAGGAATGAAGTTATAAACTTCATGTCCTATGAACTTTCTTAAAACTGGAAAGAGATTCCGAAAGTAGGTTCCGGAAATATGGTTCCGGAAATTGAAACTTAACAAAAGATTACAATATGAGATTCTACCTTAAAGCGTATAGAATCTAAATGAAACAGAGTACAAGTAAGGAATTATAAGAAAGTTATACTTTCCTTATAATACAAAATGCAACGGTAACAAAAAAGTAGTAAAACTACAAGTAACAAGATAAAAGTCTTTTAACCCAAAGAGAAGGGTATCCAACAACCTTGGATAAAGGTCCCTTGATTTATACATTCAAGCAAGTCTGTCTTACCCACACCAGGGTAAGCCCTCAATATGAAGATCGGAGTCTCTGTCTTGCTATCCCCGCACGCCCTCAACTTCAAGGTAGTTTGTCACCTCTGTCTTCCTCAACAAGGAAGACCTCAACTTCAATGTGTTGGAAACCTCTGTCTTCCTATCCCCAGAAGTCCTCGAATGTGATCACAAACATTCAGAGTCGCACGAAGCTTTGAGAGTTTATAAGAGACTCTCTCTCTCTCTCTAGAAATCACTTCAACAACATGTATGCACAATGTCGAGGAAGTTATTCATCAGTCATCAGTTGTGAGCTCTTTCAAATGAGCTCCTATTTATAGGAAAGGTCGGCCTCCTTTCCAACGGTCATATTTTCCTTAAAAATCGGAGGGACCTGTACACGTGTAACTTAACCAACAGTTAGTTTATAACAGAATAGATGACATCGTTTTATAACAAAACAAGTGTAATAGAATGTACGACATCGTTTTAAGTCTAACTAAAACATTCGGAGTGAAGATTTAGAGTGAAGGTTCGGAGTGTAGGAGAAATATTAAAGAGTAGACAAATTATAAAAGTGTAAGAAAAATGAAAGTTCAGAGTCTACCCAAAAACAATTTTCGGAGTCTAAATAAATTTGGAGTGAATAAAATAAACATGATCACATTCTGTTTAATAGGTGAATTCGGAATGAGAATTTGGAATGAGAATTCAGAATGAGAATTCGTCATCAGAATTCATAATGAGAATTCTATGTCGAACTTCATAAGGATTCGTATCTAGAATTCGGAGTAGAACTTAATCAGATTTTGTATCCAGAATTCGGAATGAAACTTTATTACAGTTCTCATCTAGAATTCGGAGTGAAACATTATTACACTTCTCATCCAGAATTTGGATCCTAAAACAGAATGCTTCATATCAAAGTTTCAAACAATTTTGAGAATATAGAAACGAATCCGAATCTTATACTTAAGAAATATATGGATGAAAATATGATAAGGATAATTTTTCTTACAAAACCAGTTATCCTTCTCAAATCAATTTTCCTTATAAAAGAAATTTTTTTTATAAAATAATTTTTCTTATAAAAGCAATTTTACTTATAAAAGAAATTTCCATAATGATAAGGTGTTTGTGATTTTCAAAACAAGAAGGAATGGAGAAGTCATAGGGAAAACCTTATTGACTCAACAATGTGGACATAGAAATGTCCCCATTTATTTTTTGAATATCTTATTTTACATTAAATTAATAGCGATTCTTGTAATTAACATGATTTTTTAAAAAAAAATAAAAACAATTATACAGAATACTTAAAGACACTTTGCCAACGAACATTATGCAATAAATTTCATTTCATTATGAAATCATATATGCTTAATATTTATTTATATGTGTGTGTTTATATATATATATATATAATATTTTTGATTATATTAAACAAATATACTTATCTATAGTATTTCCTAACTCTAACAAAAAAGAGGATTGGATATTTAATATTTTATCATATAAAAAATTGGCCAAAATGAGAAAAAAGAAAATAGGCATAGGTCCATATGGGACTATCCTTTTTTTCTGACTTGCATGTTTTACATGCCAACTTATAGTGGGGTGTTTAAAAAAATAAATGTTTTTATGTGTGTTTTGATTTTATTTTTATATATTATTATATTTATATTATTCCATTTTGAGTAGATTTTGAGGTTTATGGGTGAAGGAAGGAGATGGAAGGAGGTATTAAATTATAAGTGGGTATAAGTGGATTGTAATGAGTAATTTTATGTGAATTATGATTATGTGAAATTATGAAATAAATCATAAAAGTGTATTTGGAATTAATGTTTTTTCCTTGTGTTTTTGAAAAAGTGAATGAGTTATACATGTTTGATAATTATAGGATAAATTATAGTGTGTGGTTCTGGAAATAAAATTTTATTTTTAATATTTTATCATAAATATATTTTTATGGAAGGTTCCATGATGATTAAAACCTATAGTTAACTTACAGTTAGGTTGAGAAAAATGTATCAATATGTGAGTTATGGGTTTATCTAGGCATTGAGTTAGGCCAAGGGATTTATGTTATTACAATTGTTTGAAATTTTATTGGTGTGATAAATGTGTTTGGATATGTTATTACATGATAGATATAAAAGGTTATTTTGATATTAGGTGAAGTAAGAATTGAATTATTTAAGAGACTTCGTTAGAACCTGACACAATATTTCCAAACTAAAAATGATATTCATAAATAATTGAAGAAATTTATACATTTTATATGTAATCATTGTAGACTATAAGGGATTATTGAGTTTTAATTGGTTTCTATTGAGTATTTATTCTCAATCCTTATAAATTCAAACCTCATATGTTTACACATTATATTCATGATATTACAGGTAAAAAAAATGTTCTCTGTAATTGAGAGATAATATCACAGAAATCTTTAAGCTATTTACATATTCATTTGGAATAATGTGAAGGGTCCATCCACAATTTATTTTTTTACACTTTTTAGTTGTTTTTATTGAATTTATTGATAATTTTATTACTTTATTATTTTTTATTTTTATTAAACTGTTTATATTTAATATTTTTGATGTGATGGACCAATAGAAGGATAATTACTTCCAAAGTAATAAATTTATACCCTTGATAGTGGTCACCATCCTCTAATGATTGATGAGAGAACTTCATTGAATTTCATGTCTTTCCTTAATGGTACAATTGTACTGGTGTGATATGATACAGATATATAATTTTTATTATATATATATATATATTATCTATAACTCTCACTAAAAACACATATATTTTATGCATATTTCACGATAACTTATGAAAAAATATCCAAAATCCTTTGGATAAAACTATCATTAAACACCTCTAAAATTATTGGAAAAAATTTTGTGCTATATTAAATCCTCATTCTCATAGTCTTATGTGGGACCCTTTGTTCGTTTTTATATTTTAAAATGATTATAAATTCAAAATTTATAACAACAAATAATTACTTTCCTTCATAAATATTTCATTGTTACTCAAACTATAAATGGATTTAATGTGATGTGAATTAAACACATGTATCATTTTACTAACATGTCCATAAAATATATCTTCATAAATTGTATGTATAATCATAAAATACCTTTACCAAGACATCAAGTATAACCATGATGGATGAAAAATTCTGATATCACACATGCGAGCTCCTAGATTCTATATTTATTTATGCAGTCTAATCATAGTATATTAATATGTTATAGAGAATTCATCATAGTAGCTGAATATATCACATATCACACAACTAAGAAACCATATATTCTACATTCTAACTCAATAATAGTTTAAAATATCATACCTATCCTATAAGAGGATAAATATTGTCTTGATTAATAAAAAACCCACCACCTGATCAATAACATATCCAACTATCCAATGATTTGATCAATATTTAAAATCTAAATATATAAGGTATCCAAAAAAGGAGGTTTACATGTAGTGCACTTTGATAACCTCAAGTATTGAGGAATACTATGAACTATATATCCTAAGTAAAAAAATGAATATATGTATGAAATTCCATGTAGTATACTAATATAAAATTAGTATATAAATCAAGTCATGTTTATGTATCGTGAGTGAACTATTTATCTCCGTAAAATCTCATATGCATGTTAATATTAACATATAACTATAATCCATGAATTTCCATGATAATCATCGAATATATACACTCAAGGTTTTCTTATAAGGGGTCATTTATCATTTAAATGTCATGTAATAAATGCAATACACATGAATGAACGATAATTTAGAAATTTTCATTAAAAGTAAACACATGATACAAAATCTAAAATTCATTATAATATGAAATAGATTTGAGAATAAGATAACAAAAATAATTAAAGCATGTCTTTTATATATAAAATAATAATTACATTATGTTATCATTATTTTTTTTGATAATGGAATTTTCAAAGGATACATTACATTATCTTTTGTATCCACTTGAAAAATAATTACATTACTACTCATAAAAATTTCTCTAATGAGATAGTAATTGCGAAGAATGTGTTTGGTCCACTATGGTGAGACCAGAGTTCCTTATCATATATGATAGACTTATATTTATCACTATTGAGATATAATAGTTTTAACACCTTAATCACTTCCTCTATTTCAGATTTAAACTTATTTATTCAAACAACATTCTCTACAACATCTGATGTAATGATGTGGAAACCAATGTATTTTTAATATGATATCACATTTACTGTTCATAAATATTCATGATTTCGAATATATATATATGATTTAAACATGTTTATATGTTAATATCATGTCTAAAATGGTATTATATAATAAATTAGATTCCAATTATACATTTAAAATTATTATTATTTACATTGTAATAGAGATGGCATTTTTTTAAAAGTTAGATATATTTTCATAAAATGACTTATCATTATGATATATTTAAAGAATTATTTAAGTATTTCATAAATGTATATTTAGGTTAATTATATATATTCTTTTTGATTTTTTTAAAAGGTTGGGGCCGAAGCCTCAATTTATTATTAAATCAAAGACCTCTTTAGAGGGTAGAGGGAGACTCAATACATAGCCCGAAGGCCCAAGGCCAAGTGGCCTGAATACAAGGCTTGAAAGCCCATTTTATGGCCCACAGGACCCTCTGTGAACAGTACTGCTATAGTACCCTGCGCAGCTACAGTACCTGCTACAGTACCTACCACTGCTACATTATCTTGCAACAGTTCCTCCGCCGCTACAGTGCTACCGTAGCTACAGTTCCACCGCTGCTACAGTGTCTGCTATAGTTCCCCCGCTACAGTCCCCTGCTACAGTCCCCCAGAAATTCATCCCTGCTCGGATTTGAACCCGGTTCTTTTGGACGCCAAGTAGGAGCCTGTACCACTTGGGTACAGGCTTGTTGGCTATTCTTGTTGATATTTTTTATTATGATGAACTTATAAATAATGATATCCTCCTATGATATTCATTTAAAAAATAAATAAATTTCATTCAAAATAAAATGTTTTTTCCTGTATTATAGGATTTTATTAATAGGAAAAATTTATAAATTTTAGAATTTAAGAAAGTGAGAATGGAATTTATATTTTGTATCATGATTTTGAAATTATCAAAGGGTGATTGTTTTTGTATTTTTCGAAACAAATTGAATATTTTTTAAATAGATAAAAAATATAGTTTTTATGAATATAGTTTCTTTTTTGACATCATCATGATATATATATATGAATTAAAATTTTATAAAAAAATTGTATTAATATTAATAGACAAAAATCCTAATATTAATCTCAAAATATCATACAAGTAATATAAATTAAATTTTATGTCAATATAAATACGAAAACATTTATTAGTGTCCCCGTAGTGCTCATACAACATTGAAAAAATAAAAATGGGTCCCTTTAAAATAATATTTACATGGGGATAAGTCTAGGTTTGAATATAAATATAAATATAAATAAATATATATTATGAAAAAAATGATTTAAAATTATATTTACAAGTTTTATATATAAATAAGAAGATAATTATCTAAATTCTTACCCATCTCTTGTGTAAGGTAACAAAAGACAAAATAATATCTTAATTTTTTTAATGATATAGTTGAGAGTAAATACGTATTTCAAAATATAATATATAATAGTAATTATTTATAATAATTTATATTAATGGAATCAATTTTTTTAGAAATTAAATAATTGGATAATTATCCAAAATGCTCACGTAGCATTGACACAATTCTTTTGTAAGTAGAAGAAAATTCAAAGTCATGGTTTTAAAAGTACAAAAACTGTTAGAACAATTATGTTAAATACTATGGGGGGGGGGGGGGTTATGAATTAGGGTATGACATATAAAAACAAAAATCCCTTTCGATATTGTTTTTTCATTAAACAAAAATATCTTCTCCCTCTTTCCCATAACACAAATTAAATAGATATTAAAACATACATAGGATATAAATATTTTACTTGGATAACCCTCACTGGGTTAGGTCCCATGATAATAAAAATAAAATGTACTGATATACAAAATATACTAAAGTGAACTACTTCTATAAGGATCAGATTAGACTCCCTAACCCTTCTGGTTTACAACCATCCATAATTTGAAAGTTCATTTCTCTCTCTTTTTTTAAGTGAATGCCCTATTCCTCTAGTAAAATATTTTGATGATCAACACTATGTTGATTCAATTATTTTTTTTGTATTTATGATGCTATTTAATCAAATAAATGAAAAAAATACAAGATACTTTTCCACTTGTAGTGTGTAAACCCTGAATAGGACCCCTTCTTAATACTCGTTGTGAGATCTTCTTCAATTCATGAAAATTTATTGACTCTAGAATGCAACTATGTTCTAGTTATAAAAATCATGTGACACCAATGGGTCCTACTATGAATAGAGAAACCCAAATCCTTACATCCTTCACTTGAAAACATCGTATGAACCCTTCGTGAGTCCCCTTTTTAAGGCCTTATTCAGTTTATGCAGATCGTGTGATTCCGTTGCGAAACCCTGTTCATCTAATGTGAAATACCTTCTTCAAACTTTGATTTATATTAAACCACTTAAGAAAATTCTTTAACCTATTAAGGATGGGTTATGGGGTATATATAGGCATAAATTACCTAACTTAACTCCACAAATTGTATATATCCATCCATTCTACTGCCAAAAAATCACCCTTATGTGCTTTATGTGAATAGTTCTACAACACCCTGAGATTTTAAAATATGAATATCATATTTGATTGTGTGTATGAAATGAAAAACCACATGTAGAAGGGAAAATAAAATATTTAGAATTTATGATATATTAATATTTAAATAAAATCAATATCTTCGATAGCTTGAAATTCACACAACACTTGATTTGAATAAAACATTATATTCTATTAAAATAATATTATTTAAACATTACCATTATAACCCACCCATTAAATCGATGGTTATGAATAGAAATAAATAAATTATTTAGAAGATATTTTTTAACAATATATAAAATAAATAAAATGGATATATATTTATTAGACAAAAAAATTAGAAACATTTGAAAGAAAAATAAATGTTTTCCAAAAAATTGAATTTTTCAAAAAGATGGCTTAGTCATTATTTGCGCACATAATTTATAATTAATTTTTACTAATTTTAGAAAATTTATATGAGAAAATTTACTTAATTTTTTAAATATACATGTTAAAATTACCTTAGAGAAAATATTTTTTCGTTTTTCTAAAATATTTCATTTTTCAATGATTATTGAAAAATACAGAATTTTAATTGAAAACTACCATTTCATTTAAATTATTTATAAAGTCGAGTTATAATTTGAATTGTTTTTAAAATTAAATTAGTTAAATTATATATATATATATATATAAGTATATTAATAAAATTTAGGTCCTTTTAATATTTTTAATATTTAATTATGATATAAAAACTTGGTAAACTTTTGACCATTTTCCCTTTGAAAACATAATTCTCATTGCATCTTTAGGATTAATTTTAAATTAAAATTTCTTATTTATGTGAATGTAATTTTGAAAAATGGATTACATATATATAATAAGAATAATTTATATTATCAAATAAGGATAATTTATAATTTCATCAAAACTAATATTGAAAACAATTAAAATTATTTACTGTAGTTAAGTTAAAAATTAATTTATCGAGGTGTTAAACTGAATATAAAAGGGTTAAAATAACTAAAATAATTGTCTAAAATATATTTTATGACCATATTATGACCCTATAATTTCTAATTATCTATATTAATCCATCTTTTACCTTTTTTTAAAGTTCAAAATGCGGGTTCACCTTTTTCTTTTCAAAAATTACAAGTGTGCCAATGACCTCACTTATATAAGGACACACTCTCTCCTCTTATATTCACACATTCAATCCATTTTAGTTCATAAAAGACCTTCCAAAATCACTTCATAAATACTAAAAACTCATAATATAAGGCTTATTTTTGGAAAAAATCCACACTTGCAAGGATTTTTGGTAAGAACTAAGGAGGTTACCTGAAAAAGAGGTATTGTTCTTCAACGAGCATTTTTATTTTATTTCTTCCTCCACCTACTTAAATTATTATTAAACCATGATGATATAATAAAATAAGTATCTTAAATATATGTAGATGTTTTTATGTTAATTTAATCACCTAAAACCATCCCCACTTCAATAAAATGGGTTATGAAATCATCATTCGTGTGCATAGTGGACTACAACCTCATGAACCGATGTCATTAGTTTTTTCCATTACCAACTCTCATGGTTGGGTATTGTGATGGATAATATATATATATATATATATATATTATTTATAAATTTTTTATTATTATGGATTCATTATATCATATTAACCTTTTCTTAATTTACTTTCCATAGGGTATATGATAACGTCGCTCGTGTGTACGACAAACTACCACCTCACGAAGCGATGTGATTTTCTTTTCACTAAAGATTTAAATGAAAGGGAATAAGAATAATGTTAATGATTATATGTGAATTAGACGAAATAATTTATGATATTAATGATATATTTATCATTTTGAATATATAACATATCATTTTATTTCTTTCCTTTTCACTCACTAAAAGATGATAACATCATTCCTGTACATGTAGACTACCATCTTATCGAAGTGATGTGACACTCTTTTCATCACCAAACCTCATGGATGATATATATATTTTTATCAAAGGTGTAATATGGTATTTATGATATTATTTTAATTATATAAATATAAATTATTACTTACCATATTTCCTTGAAGATCATTGAAAAATGGAAATGTTACTCATGCGTATATACAACCAACCATCTCTATGATTGTATCATAGTTCATTTGTCATAACCATTTTATATGATTGGTTTTAAAAGTAAAATTGATGTATAAATATTAAAATTATTTCATAATCATTATTCTAGATATATTTAAATAATGACCTCTTTGACCATAGTCAACCTATCAAAGTCATTTTTGAAACATAAGCAAAATCTCATCGAAACATCTAACTTAAAATTAATTGATTAAGCAATCATATATAACATGGTAATAAGTGAAATAAAAATAATAATAAACTTGAAAAGGTTTCTTACGTATGAATATAATAAACACATGTTTATTATTCAAGAAGATAAATAATGTAAGTGAGGAGTCAGACTCAAGGTAAGACTTTCTCGTTTCACTTTTACTTCCATGAGACCTATGCCATATTCACCGTATATTTATTTTGTATGGTGTATATATTAGATTTTTTTGTATTTTATACCATAAATTAATTTATCTTCATGGAAGTTAAGTTTTCATTTCATATAATTTCTTTTATGGGTCTTACGATTCAGAAGTTACTAAAGTGGTAAGAGTTTATTTCACAATATCATCATTGTTCGAGGTTGTTTATATTTACATATCCCTTGGGGGAATTATTTGATATTTATATTTTAAAATAAATATATTTTATTATTCTATATTTATTCAAGAATATTTTCATGTAATATTTGTATTATTCTATTCTTCCCTAAATAAAATTGTTGAGAAAATGTTTTTAATAAAATATGACTTTATTTATCTCTTCGGTTAGAAATAAATTTTCATCAAAAACCATATTTTATAAAAATGTTTTCAATTTTTTTAACTGTTTAAAAATTATTTATTAAATAAATTTCACCCAAATTTAATTTTTATAAATTTCTAAAGGAATATTCAAGTAATTTTAAAAATAATTCCCGTTTGGATTTTACTAAAAGTGTAAATGGAATCATTGTTTTAATGTGTACAAAATTAATAGAATTTTCCACCGTTAGAAACAATAAATGTTTTAATTTTTATTTTATAATTTTTAAAAGGTTATTTTACATAGAAATTAATTTCAAAATTATATTTTACCATTTTATAGGTTATTTTCAATATACAAATATTATTTTTCTCAAAATAAATTACGTATATTTTACCGAAATTTCTATTCATCAATAACATAAAACCTCAATTTTTCTTATGATACACTAGGGATATGTTATATTGATATCATCATTATTATTTTTCTAGATGGTTTATGATAAATCTGAATAAGGATGTAATTTTTTTTACCATTCAAAATTTAACACTTGATGGTCTATGATTATGTTTATTTATGGGGAAAGCATTAACATTTCATATGTTAGTTTTAGAATATGAATGTTTTTGTTGATTATATTCACCCATTTCATTATAGTAATGAATTATACTTATTAAGTGATGAGTAGGGCTTGCTATAGCACCTTGATGCATTGGTAGGTATCATGAGACAAACTATTTTGGCTTTTAACTGAGGCCTTACCCATTTATATAAATTTCATAGAACAAGGCCAAAAAGGTATTGGATATCTTAGAATGAGGGATTGATATTATTTTTTAGATGACCATCATTATGAATTTAGTTATTTTATATTTCATGCGATTATTCGATTAGTTATAATATCCATGGTTAAGTTTCATTCTAAAGTGATTATTTATAAGGCATTATTTGATCAACATTTATTTCTACTATATTATGCTCAAGTTATTGATTAAATGGAATTTGTTTTAGTTATTTAAGTTTTTATATTTATTATGCCTTATTTATTTAAATATTTCTCTATATTTTTACACTTACTAAGAATCTGAGATCACCACTTTATAATGATTTATTTTCCTTATGATACGAGGAAGTGTTTTTTTATTGATATACAGGGATACACTAAGGGGAATAATTGTGTTATCAACGAATATATATATATATATATATTTATTTTATGATTTAAAATTTAATGTGAATTTCATGTATGTATCTAGTTTACCAGTACTACTAAACTATTTGGTTATTCAAGATGTTATTCCTTGTATCTTATGAAAATTTAATAATACATACCTAGACTCCAACTACTGCGGTTAGGGTCTCTACAGTTGGTATTAGAGGATGTTTAGTTGAATATTTGGGAACTAGATTTAGGATAATATAGATTAAGGAATATAAACATATGATATGATTTTAGGATAAGTAAATAATAACATCTTAAAGTTTTCATAAGGATGGTATTAAATGGGTTTTTCTAGAAATAGATCACTTTATGTATACTAAAAATGGAATTGGTTCTAGAAAAAATGTACCTACAGATATAACTATTAAAAGGGTGCATTGGGATTGACCCGATCATCACCTGGTGTATAAAAATAGGCCTTACTATGCAACTGGTTTAACAATCTTGGGGTATATGTTTAAGATAATTAACTTTTTTTTAAAAATTATTTTGAAAGATTTAAAAATAAATATATATTTAAGAAAACAATTTTTATGATTATGAGAATAGATATTCATAAAATTTTCAAGTTATGTTAAGAGTTTCACTATTTTTTGGGATTATACGTTATGTTTTGTAATTATATGATCTAATTTAGTTAATTACTTCATTTAGAAACGGTTTATAGGGGATGTAATGGGAACCACATCAATGCATGTAATTTAAAATAGTAATAATGAAAATTTATTTGATGTAATGAAGACCATATTTTAAAGGAAACTAGTCTTCAAAAAAGTCCCATCATATGATGATATAATATCACATGCTAAAAATATAGAGAAATAATTCTCTATGTATTACGTCTTAGAAGGGAATAAAGAGAAGAAGAGGAAGAATGATAAAAATATGGATAAATTGAAGAAGGGAAAGAAGTATTTTCCCACATGTGATAATTATGGAAAGAAACACCTTGGTAATTACTTATTGGGAATTAGAGTTTTCTATAAGTGTGGAGAAAAAGGCCACCATACTCATTATTCCAAGGGAACAAAAAACTTTCTAATATTTAATGATTAATTTATAAGGATATGGGGAACTTAAAAATTTAATACCCTCAAGTGTTACTGGAAGATACTTCAAAAATTAGGTAATGGGTCCTAGTCAGGATTATTCTATTACCACATATGAAGTGGAATGATTAATGTGTCTGTGTTTGGGTTCAAAAATCATGTAAATTTGGTATTTTATCAATGATATATTAGTTATAAGAATTATGAAATATATAAGGATTGGACTTTATTAAATTTTTATTAAGGATTTGATAGTGTAATTTGAATAATACCAATTACCAAAAAAAATTATTCATTGGTAAGTTGAAATTTTTGAAAAGAAAATTATTGAAGGTTAGAAAACCCTTAATATGTTCCTGATATTATGATAATGATGTTGGGGTAAATAGATGGTTGATATGGATAAAATAAATTGGATAATACTGACTAACTTGGGAATGATTAATTATTTTTTGAAAAAGTGGTTTATGATATCATTTAGATATTAAAAAACATTTGTGGATTTAAATAATACACATAATAATCTATTGTTTTTTAAGGAATATGGAAGCATTGAGGCTTTCAGTAGGTTTTTTTAATTCATGTTATTAGAATTTTTTAGGTGAATACATGATGATGGTATATACATGTTTGGAATGTGATGATTAGTAGCTAGTTCATATTGTTTGCGAGACTAATGATAATTTCAATTTTGAAATTTAGTGATCTTATTTCTAAATTTTTTGATCTGAATCTTTTGTAGGTGTTGTAAGGTTGAAAATTTATGAAATGGTTTAAGTTGAAATTTGGCTGTGATTTTATAGATTAATGTATTACTTTAAAAAATTTATATTTATTCATATTTGATAAACAGTACTAAAATTTTTATTATAATAATGACTAGATATTTAAGGAGTGAATTATCATTCTATTATGGATCTTACAATCCATTAAAATAGAATTTTAGTTCTTCATGAATAAAAAAAATCATTTTTGGATATTCATTTACTAGAGTAAGATATTAATTGAAAAATGATCGAAGCACAACAAAATCATGGAATTGTGCTAATGAAATAGAAATATGTCAGGTATTTATATTTATTTATATTCATAAATATTAAAATAATTATTCATCTATAAGAAAATGTCATTGAAAACAATTCTATCATAATACCATCATTTATGTTAAAGCAGTGGTATTCTAAATCTTCATATATTTATGGGTTGGAGGCCCTTAAATTTCTATTTATTATTCACTTTATTATTATTAATGACTTCTATCAGCCTCTATAAATTTTTACCATTTTCTTCTATGTCCATATATTCACTTTCCACCAATGTTCTACTACTTAGAAACCTAGTTATCTGTTATTCCATATAACTTTTTTGTTTCCATTCTCTATTATAAAGGGTATTATTTAATAACCTTTCTCAAGATGTGCAATTTCAGGAAGGGTATTTGTAAATAACAAACCCTTGATTTATGAGATCTAGATTATATTGTGAGGATTCAATTTATTTGAGGGGGTAAAATGTAACACCTCAAGATTTTAAAATATGAACATGAGATTAAATAATGTGTATGAGATAAAATACTAAGAATAGAGAGGAATATAACATCCTAATACATAAAAAATATTTTTTTTAATAAGGTCAATATCATTGATAAATATTAATTCACGTTGCACTGATTTTGAACGAAACACGATAGTCTATTAAAATATTATTATTTAAACATTACCATAATAACCAAGATGTTAAATGAAAGGGTATGAATAATAATAAATAAATTATGAGAATTAAATTTTTTATACATGTAAAAAATAAATAATATGTATATCTATTGATTAGGGTTAAAATTTGAAAATTTTAAAAGTAAAAGAATTTTTTTTTGAAAAACTGTATTTTTCTAAATAACTGTTTAGTCTCTATTTATAGAAATAATTTATAATTAATTTTTACCAATTTTAGAAAATTCATTTGAAAAAATAATATTCATTTTTAAAATATACATATCAAAATTATCTTAGGGCAAATTCTTTGTATTTTTCTATAATATTTCATTTTTCAGTGAATATTGAAAAATATCAAATTTCAATTGAAAATTACCTTTTAATATAAATTATTTATAAAGTAAAATAATATTTTGAATTTGTTTTAAAGTATAAATAGTTTAATTTTTTATGTATTAATCAAAATTAGGGCATTTTAATAATTTTTATATTGAATTGTGGAATAAATGTTTTTAACAATTTTAAAAAATTTCTCTTTTGAAACCCCACTTTCTCGTCTCGTTAGTGGGATTAATATTAAATAAAAAATTTCCAATTATATGAATGAAAATTTTCAAAATGGATTCAATAATTCTTATTAGAATAATTTATATTATCTAATAAGTCCAGTTTATATTTTTACTAAAATGAATAGTTAAAACAATAAAAATTATTTGTTGTGACTAAGGAAAAATTGAATTACCATGGGTTAAACTAAACAAAGATGTTTTAAAATGAACTAAATACATTGATAAAATATATTTTATGCGCATAATTAGACTCTATAATGTTTAATTCTCAGGAATACTCTATTTTGGACCTTTTTTCATGTGAAAATTGTGGTTAAAACATTTTTCTTTCCAAAAATTACAAGTGTGCCTCTCACCTCACCTGAAAAAGGCCACCCCTCTCAACTTTTCTTCACACCTTAAAACCATTTTTTCAACCAATAACGACAAAAATCAAATCCAAATTCCATAAAATCATCATATAATCCTTATTTTGGTAAGATATTCAACATAGGAAGGATTTTGGTACTAAACGAAGGAGGTTACCCGAAGAAGAGTTAATGTTCTTCAACGATCATTTTTTATTTTATTTCATCTTACACCTTCTTATATTATTATTAAAACATGGTGATATAATAAAATATGTATATTAGATATATTTATATTTTTCTATGTTAATTGTATTACCTACAACCATCCCCATTTCCATCAAATGTGTTACAAAATCATCATTCATGTGCATAATGAACTACCACCTTGCGAACCAATGTCATTTATTTCTCCATTAATACCTATCATGGATGAGTATGATGATTGATAAAAAGTATATATATCATATTTATAACATATTTATAACTACATAGTCATTATATCATATAAAAAATTTAATTTCCATTCCGAAGGGGATACAATAACATTGCTCATGTGTACGGAGGACTACCACCTTGTTAAACAATACGATTCATTTTTTACTAACACTTGACAGGAAGGTAATAAGTGAGATTTTAATGATTATATCTGATATAAATTAAATAATTATGATATTAATTATATATTTATCATTTTAAAATATAATATATCATTTTATTTCTTACCTTTTCACTCACTGAAAGATGATAATATCGTTCATGTACATGTAGACTACCACCTTCATGAAGAGATATGACTCTATTTTCATCACCACACAACAAGATTATATATATAAGTATATTTAATGAAATAAAATGTTATTGATGATATTATTGTAATTCTAAAAAATTAAAATATTACTTACATTCTTTCCGTAATGATCCTTGAAAAATGGAAACGTTACTCATGTGTATGTATGACATACTTTATTTATGATGGTAACATAGTTCATTATTCATAACCCTATTTTATAATTCGTTTTAAAATTATAAGTTATGAATAAATATTATAATTATTTCATGATTATTGTTTTAGATATATTTAAATAATTACCTCTTTGACCATAGTCAACCAATCAATGAGATTTTTGATAAATAAACAAAATATCATCGAAAAATCCAACATAAACTTAATTTGTTATGAAATAATATATAATATGGTAATGGGTGAAATAAAAGGAACAATAAAATTTAAATAGGTTCTTAATAAATTATATAATTAACATAAGATTATTATTCAAGAAGATGAAGAACGTATGTGATGAGTCAGACTCAATGTGAGGGTTTCTCATATCACTTTTACTCTCGTGAAACAAATGCCATATTCACCACTTATTTATTTTTTGTGGTGTATATAATAATTTTTTAATGTTATATAATTAATTAATTTATATTAATGGTATTTAATGTTTCTTTTTTTTCATTTATTTTACGGGGATTATGATTTAGAAGTTACCAAAATGTTAAGGGTTTATTTCACAATGTCATCATTATTCAATATTGTTTTTGTTTACATCTCCCTTGGGAGATTATTTGATACTTCTATCTTAAAATAAATATATTTTATTCTAATATGTTTTTTCTTGAAAATTTTTATGTATTATTTCCTTTTTTAAATTATTTGGTACATAAAATGATTGTGAAAATGTTTTTAAGAAAATCACACTTTATTTACCTATTCGGTAGGAAATCCTTTTTCATCAAAACCCATGTTTTCTAAAAAAAATTCAATTTTTTAACCTTTTCAAAAAAATGTATTAAATATTTTTTACACATTTTTACTTTAAAAAAGAAAATTTTAGGGAAATATTTATGTCATTTTTAAAAAAATTATAATTTTTATTTTCCCAAAAATGTGAAAGGAATCATTCTTTTAACATGTACACCATGTACTTTTTTTACCGCCATATCCAATAAATATTTTTAATGATTATTTTAGATTTTTTAAAGGTTTTTTTCAATGAAATGTATTTTAAATATGTTTTTGGTATTATTGTTTTTAAAATTTTATTTTCAAAATGAAAAGGTTAATTTTCTCAAAAATGTTCGTAAGGATATTTTCATGGTATTTATACTCATCAATGACTCCAAACCTTTATTTTAATTATGATCCACTGAGTATATTTCATTTTTATACCATGCTTATTATATCTATAGATGTTTTATGATCAATTTGACTAGGGATATAAAATTTTATTTTCAATCACCATTTTACTCTAGATGGTTGAGGATTATTTTTATTGATTGGGGTATGTATTAATATTTTGTGAGTTATTTTTTCAATAAAAATGTTTATGTTGATTATATTTCACCCCTTTCATATGAGTAATTCATTGGACTTATTAAGTGATGGTAGATACCCATTATATCCCCTCGATGCAATAGTATGTCTCATGAGAAAATATAGATTGGGTTTGGGCTGAAGCCTTAACAATTTATATAGATGTCTTGGAATAAGTCCTAGAAATTATTAGATATCTTAGAACAAGGTCTAGGTAGTATGTTTTAGATGTATAAAATTATTCATTCCATCACTATGAATTCAGTTATTGACATTCCATGAGATTATTCAATTATTTATAATATATATGGTTAAGTTTCATGATTAAGTGATTATTTATATGACATTATTTGATCATCATTTATTCCTGGCAAAATATTCTAATGTTGTTGATTAAATTTCATGTGTTTCAATTATTTAAATTTCCATATTTATTATGCCTTATTTATTAATATAATTTTCTATAAGATTACCCTTATTGAGAATATGATCTCACCCATTTTTATGTTTTATTTTCCCCATGATACCAGTAAGTGTTTTATGATTGATATGCAGGGATACCCTAAGGGGAATAATGGAGTTGTCGAAGAAAATACTTTATTCATTTTATGTTTTAAAATTCAATGTGAATTTCAAGTATGTATCTAGTTTAGAAAAAATAATAAACTATTTGGTCCTTTAGGATGTGATTCCTTGTATCTTATGGAAATGTTATAAAGTATACATTGGATCTGGGCTATTGGGGTAAGGGATGGTACATGTTCTGGATTTTTTGATCAACATTCATGATATGTCACTTTCCCAAGACCTTCCACATTATAAACATTGTTATACTTGAGAGGGTCATATGAATCCCTCAAAAGATCCATTTACAATCATATGTTGGGGAATGACATTGTCTTACATTCTTTACGTGAATATATCATGATATCCATTTACATTAACACAATGGTTATTGACATTGTATAATGCGCTTCTAATGACCCCATCACATGATCCAATGGAAATCATGTATTCAAAATATTTTTAGCGATCATGAGAATTATATATCATTTCCACCCTATTATTCTTTATGCACTTCACATGATTACTTAATGTGATATGTTTTTACTTTATAGTACCATTTGATCCTTTAACATATTTAGTACAAACATATGTGATTTCCTGATTGAGTGAACACAAGACTTTTCCACCTTGGTGAGATATACACACTCTCTATGTGAACTCAGTAGACATACATTCTTACACATTATCCTTTGAAAATTACATTCTCTGCATGATCCTTTATAACACACACACAAACACACCAAATGATCCGTTTCCACTTTCTCAATTTTTGTGATCCATTAGAAAATTCACACCCACTCTTCTTCTTATCCAAGTTCCTATTTGACACATAGACTTCATCAAAAACATGAAATGTTTTTTTAAAAAAACTCAATAATAAAAAAAATATCATCATGAGGTATTTTTAAAAACAATATCCACCTTTGGGTTTGTTGAAACACTTTAGGACTTCAAGAATGAACTTATTGATAGGTCTTGAACATTCAGAATCATTTGCCTTCTACAACCCCATAGAGTGATAAAAGGATTCCTTAATAGATACTCTAAGCCCAAATGAGTCATGATTGGAATGAGAAGTAAGAGTAGTATTTATTTTTCAATGATTAAACACTTATTTCTTAATCCAAAATTTAAAAACCTTATCGACGTCAAAAGATAAAACAAGCTCAGCCAATGAGATCACTTCTTAACCTAGATATGTCAACTGCAAGTGTCTTGAACTTACGAATCTTATTCATGATTATTATTCATTGATTTACCAGTTGTAGAATCACCATATTTAAAAAATAACCATATTTTGATGCTCACCGTATTAGCTTCTCCACCCATTCTTGATGAAGACAATTTGTCCACCTTTTTCAATAAACCAAAAGGTTACTTCTTTGTGGTCTATAGTGTGGTAAAGTTCATATATCAACACATAGGGGAATAAAAAACCACAACTCATGGATAAGGGGCCCCAAATCCACACTATTCATGTGTGGGGACTCAAATGAACCCCAGGATCCAATCTACACCATTCAAACACTTATTTGGGTAAGCCTTTTGTTTGGATTTCTACAACATGTAGTTCAGTAAGCACATACTAAGGCTTCACAAGGCCATGCTACAATTTATCCATGATAAATTAATATTTTATTTCAATGTGTTTTGTTCATGGGTAATTGACAATATTTATGATAAGATTTATAGCACTTGAATTATCACAATGGATTGGAATCAGAGACATTGTTTCAACTCTCATATCTTCAAGATGCTACTTAATCCAGAGTAATTGCATGCAAGCTTGAGTAGTTATGATGCATTCATATTCCATGGTTTTTAAATAAATGAATTCTTTTTTCTTAATTAGATAAGAAATACATAGTACACCAAGATAAAATACACCACCTGATGTTTTCTTTGGATAATATGTTGAACCATCCCAATCTTACTCTGTAAAACCCAATAACTTTTTCTGAAAAATTTCATTGTATAGTAAAATGAAATACATCATGCCTTTGATATTTTTAAGTATTTGTTTAACCAAAAGTAAGTGTATTTATTCAAGATTAATTTTATACTATTACACCTATAATATGGGAAAAAATATCTGGTTATGTTACTTTTAAGTACAACATATTACCAATGACTTCTCTATATTCCATGATATTGAATACTTTATCTTCATCATTCTCTAAAAATGTTATCTATGTAGCTACCATAGTTTTCATATCATTGTAATTATCTATTCCAAGTCTTCTCAGAACATCCTTATCATATTTTTTACTAATAAATAAATGTTTCATGTATTAATTTCATTCCCTGTAATCCAAGGATAAATTTTATATCACCAATCATTACATTTTAAACTCACATTTCAGGAATTCTGTAAACCTTTCTCACCACACATCATTAGATCCAAAAAATAATTTTTTATTGATATAATCTAGTACCAAAATCCTTTGAAAACTATTATTATTTATATAGAGATTATAATCAATCCACAATGACATAAACCAAGATTCTTCAAATACCAATCAAGTCATGTATACCATGATCTTAGTGCTTGTTTCAACCCATATAGTGACCTATTTAACGAAAAACAATTTTATCATCTTTATGAATGAGAAAACAATCTGTTTGTTCAACATAAACTTCTTCTTCCATAACTACTTTCATAAATACTAACTTGAAATAATTTTGAAAAACATAAAATTTTCTTTTCACTACTTTGGACAAGAATAATCTAATTGTTTCCAACCTTGAAATAGATGCTATATTTTCATCAACATAAATACCCTTTATTTGAGAGTATCCCTTTTACAACAGTCATGATTTATTTTGAATAATCATTTCATCTTTATTAATCTTGTTATAGAAGACCAAGTTGGTCATGAAGATATTCTTTTCTATTGCACTCAAAATAATCTCCCACGTTTGATTCTTTTCAATTTTTTAATGCTCTTAATTAATCACCCGAACTAAATTCCCATATCTTATAGCTTTTTATAAATATTTTGGATCTACCTATGATATGAAATATACTTGATGGATTTATCCTCCTTTTCTACACTGGATCTATCAGATCACCAATTATGTTCTTTCCTACCAATTTGAACTTGAATAGTTTTTATGAAAATAAAGGTCTATGTTTATCCATCTTATAACCTGAATCTTCTTCTAAATATCTCTCAGGTACCCTCACCCCCCACCTAAGTAGCTCATCTCTTCACCACTATCAACCAGATTTTATTCATGGATTTTATAAAGAATCTGATCATTTTCCACCACAGAATCATCCTTTCTCTCTATAATATTTCCCAACAACTTATTGAATCATATATATGTTTTTTTCATGAGTAAACAAGAAATATCCATTTATATATATATGATATTAAAACATCTTATAATTATCCATATTGATAATGAAACACTTAATTCTGATGTCTCGAATGTACTTTAATGTAACTTTCTTTCCATATCAAATATTTTATAGAGTTTTCTCTTCCTTTGGATATAATAAGCCTCTGTTATAAATAATGATAAAAGTTAAAATTTCTTATTTCAAAAACATATTTATAATTACTTTCTCAATAAGATTCATTCTATATATTTTGTTGATAATCTAGTTTCTTCTCTCAACCACTCCATTTTTTCTATGAAGTTCTTACTACTGAAACTTGGATTCTTATACCATGTTTCTTTATAAAATACCCAACTCAGATATTTGTGAACTCCATTCCATAACTATTTTTTAACTTATATGTTTTTTGATCCAACATCTTTTCAACTTCTCTATGATAATGTGTTATTCAATTAAACACCTCATATTTGTGGGTGATTTTTGAAAACTATTTCATTATACTGAAATCATAAATGAAAATACACAATATCTATTCCCATTAATAGTTCTTTCTGAAATAGGACCATACACATTGATATGGACCAATTTAATCACTATTTTTGACCTTTGATATTTCACCTTATATGTTTTTGAATTTATCTTCCATTGTTGGAAAAATCACACGTATGGGTATAATCATGTGATAACTTAGGGAGATCCTAATCAATGTCACATTACACCATAAATTCCAAGGATCATTAGATTTGATGATTAATAGGTTTATTCTAAAATTTTATTCTTTTTATTTGGATTCAAAACACATACCTTCTTCTCCACTCAAAAGGTATAAGTTAACCTTTGTGCACATTCCCTACAAAACAAGTCCACTTCCTTTTCTCATGACAATACACACCTTCTTGGGTAATCTTATAGAATGTACGAATTCACATAGTTCACTAACACTTAAAATTTTGTGACTGAGATATTCAAAAATGATGACATCATTTCAACTCATTTATTTTCCCCCAAACATGGACTTTCGAGATCCAATAATCATTAGATCTTTATCATTTATAAATATAATAATACCTTCCTTATTATACCTACTTACTATAATCAGATCATTATTTCTCATCATATGGTAGGATCATTCACTGTTAGTAATCTATATTCCAGTGTGATCTAATACTCTAAAGGACAAATTTGTAACTGTTTCTTTCTCAAATATTTCCATTTTTATCCATGTCTTTGACTTCTTACTTAATGATAACAGATACTTTTTATCTTCCTCAGAGTATGATGGTCCAACCTCATATTGAAAATATACAAATTGATTTTGAATTCTTAGCTCACTTGATGATCCCTTGAGCTACTGCATACAACCAATTTGGGTCCATTTTAGTATATTCCTCTACATTGTTAATGATAAATATTTGTCCATGAGTTAAAATCGAATACACCAAAAATAGTGACTATTAAAATCATTAATAGAATACTAATCTATGTTTTTATACCTATATTTCTATTTCTACTTTGAGTACCTCTTCATAAAAGAATTTAAATTTTGAGAATACCCCATCTTTATACAAAAATAACACCTAATATGATATGTATTCTTATAAATCATTGTTATACTACTAAATATCCATTAGGATCTTTGAATTTTATGATTCTGATTCATTACAAAATCAACATTAAACCTCATAGTGGGTACTTGTGTTTTGGAACCTATCATTGATGCTATCTATTTTCAATAAATCCCCACACAAGTTTTGTCATTTTATTCTATAGATATTCCTCTGACTATTTTTTCTGGGCCTATATACAATATTTTCCCATTTATATCACATGTGTGATCTAATTTCCTGATATCATATTGGGATTAAAGTGTTTATCTTAACCTTTGAACTTTATTCATAGGCTAGAAACTTCATCCTCAAGTACTTTGATACATTTGACTTGATCTTTTGATGTATTAGTTAGACTATCGATAAACTTTGTCTTTTCTTCAACCCTGATCTTAAACTAAACAAATTTAAATGTATTTTATAGTTTTTGTGATATGATATTTTCAATTCCATCCTTTATATCAGAATTCTATTCTCAATACTTCTACATATAGTGTTTGGTATCATAAACCACCCCATTGGATTTCATTGTTTTGGCTCTATAAACATCTATCTCCACAAGTGAAGCTTATACTTAAACCTAGAGTTCAACTCTTCCTTTTAATTCTAATTCATTATTGTCTCTTTATTATATTTTTTTTGGGAATTTACTACAACCACCACCATAAGATTTTTTCCATGATCCCTGAATTTTCCGTATCTTCTGCCTCAGACTCTTATAAACTATCATTTTCTTATGAAATAAGATTCTTTTTTCTAATGATATTTTTCTTATTATTTTTCTTACCTTTAACAATAGATGAAGTCTTCTTCTTGGAATTTATATCATCATACTCATCATTATCTTGAAACATATTAGAAAACTTTTATACAGTATGTAAAAACATTCCACAATGAAATCATGCAAGAGGAGACTTCCATTTAAACACTCCTTTTCCCCCTCGTATATTTCAGGAAAGGAATGACATAACCTCATCCACAACATATTCTTCCTAACCATCTTTTATAGTGATCATATTCATGGCCTTGGATACCACCTATTTATACTTAAATTTTTCCATAGACACATTATAATTATATATAATCTTGTATACGACAAGATTACTGTGTGAGTTATCCAATGTCAGCTCCTTTAGATATTTATCTTCCAGTATAGAAACTTTCGACTTTAATTGAGGAGGAAGTATTATCAAGAAGAACATAATGATATTTACATCATTGAGAATTTATACAAGACCACACATATATTCCCTGAAAAAATTCAAACAGCCAAAGAATGAATCTCTAGGATCATTAGGGTGCAATATTAGGTCATCATAATTGTTAAAAAGAACATGTAATTTATCTTCTCAGAATTTTGAATCACCTTCACATATATTTAACAGCTTTTCCCATAGGTAATGCGATGACTAATATGACATCACCTTTTTATAGATTTTGTTTCATAATGATCCTCATAAGGCATTTATTCCTCTATCATCAACATCCAATTAACTTCGGTCTACTTAAGAGAATGTTCTAGTATCCATAGTATCCAAAACACCATGAATTGTAGATATAAACACATATATACGTAAATATCAAAAGTAGAGATACATCTGATTATTCTAAAGATGAATATTATTCCAACAAAGATTGAAATCCCTTTGTGATTAAAAAATTTCATTACTTATACTAAGAGATAAACTATGAATTTAACACTTTCATTTGATACCCATTATTGAAAAAACTTAGTTAAATACCCTAATAGTGGGGTGGGGGTGAATTAGGGTATGATAGATTAAATATCTATTCCATTGGATCATGTTCTTTCATTAAACAAAACTCTCTTTTTTATCATTCTCATATCACAGAATAAATGGATTTTAAAACATTCACATGGAATATAAATTTTATTAGGTTCAGTCTTTCTATACCATCTCCAAGGAGTATAAAATATTAATGTGATGATGTACGAAATAAACTAAAGTTCATTTCTATTACAAGGTTTAGTGAGGACTCACTATCCCTCTTAGTTTACAACTATTTATGATTGGAAAGTTCACTCATCTCTCTCTTTTTTGAAGTCAATGCACTGATACTCTAGAAGAATATTTTAATGATTAATTCTTAATAGATTCACACTTATGTGTGTATTTATGCTAATTTTTCATCAAAGTGATGAAAATAACATTTTCATGAGAGTTTTCTTCATGGAAAGTGTAACCCATGTTCCAGAACCCTTTATAGGACCCCTTTATGTGGCCACTTCCTGAAACCTTCTTCAATTCATGTAGATCATGTGACTATAGCATTAGATCCTATTATGGTTATGTGGATCACATGACACCAATAGATCTGAATATTCATGAAAACATCCAACGGATACCACCTTTCACATGCTAGCTTTACGAAACCCCTTTAAAATTTTCCTTTATAAGACAATATTCAGTTGATATAGATCTTGTGACATTGATGAAAAACCCAATTCATCTTATGAGAAATACCTATTCATACCTTTATTCAGATAAAACCACTTGAGAACATTCCTTTACATCTTAAGGGTGGGTTAACATCTATTTTTAGGCATAAATCCAATACCTTAACTCTATAAATCATGTTTAGTAATACATTACACCACCTCAAGATTACCCGTATGCACTTCAGATGATTATTTATGGCATTGATGATCATTCGTTACGACATATCAGTTTTCCTAATAACTTTTCCATAGGCCATCATCATGTTCTTTGAGTTTTTTATGTGACTCCATCTTGAGATCCATTGAAAATCATGGGGTGGTCATCAATATTCTCTTACAAAATTTGTATAAATCCATCAAGATATACATTTATATTCACGTCATAGTTACCAATATTTTATTATATTATTTTTTTGACCCCATAATGAGATCCAACAACAATCATGCAGTTGCATGATTTTGAGTGAACATGATAAGTATCTATCATTTCCAACCAATTTTACTTTATGCACTTAACATTAAATCCTTCACCTGATTTTTTTATATTTAATATGTTCATGTGATCCCTTCATGTGATTATTTTTTACATATTTATTTTCATGATCGAGAAACCACATGACTTGTCTACTTGGCTAGTCATATAGACTCTACGTGATCCCACATGACATACACACTTCCAAGTGATCCTTTAACACTTACACACTATACATGATCCTTTTATACTTTTGAACTCTATGTGATCATTTTAAACTTTAAAACTAAACATAATACTTTAGAAAATTCACACCAACTCTTATTCTTATCCAAGTTATTATTTGATAAAAATCTTTTATCAACAACATCGAACCTTGTCAATAAACTCAATCAACCTAAAAACACAATCAAGAGGTGTCTTTTTCCAACAAAAGGTGATAATTTTTGGATAAATAATCAAATTTCATGAGTTTTAGGGATGAATATGAAACTTAAGAAATGTTTTAAAAGTTTAAATTTAAATTTTATAGTAATTTATATATTTTTATATCCAAATTATGAAAATAACCGTGAAAATGAATTTAGAGTGAATTTAATAATAAAAATGATTTTTAAATTAATAAAAAAATATTATCTTGAGTTAAATGAGATATATAATAATATATAATATCATCCAATTTAAACTTGGTAATAAATTTACATTTTAAGATTTCAATCATGACCCTAAAACTCTTAACAGTTGCGAAACTAACACTTAATTGTGCCTATAAAATGGGGCTCATTATAACCTCTTCAAAAAACTTCTAATGTTTGGTTTTATCTTCATATTACACACTAATACATCTATAAATATCATTTTTCACAATCATAAGACAATATATTTTCCAAAATTTATTTCTCAAAAGACTTTAGACTCAATCTGAAGGGGGTGATTTAAAGAGGAAGGTTAGAGTTGACGAGCCTCTTTCTCATTTCTTATTTATGACTATTTTTATTAAAATTGATTTTAAAATTATCTTATTTTTCTTCCCTGATTATATTACCTTGTTATTAGAATATTTTTTATCCATCAGTGATGTAATATGTTTAATTAACTATCACCAATATCTTTTTACAAGTCATTACTACGTCAAAATATGGGGTTTCCAATTTTTTTCTTTTCATCTCAAATATTCTCTTACAAATTTAAATAAAATGATTAATATTTAAAAAGAATAATGAATAAATAAAATATTATTACTATAATTATTTTATAAAACTAAAAATATTTATTAGCATTTCCCTTATTTTAAACTACTTTGAAAACATCATTTACTAAGGTGGTTTTATACTACATTAGTGAAAGATGGTGTTTAATTAAACTTATGAATATCATTAATATCATTCAAGATTGATTTTATGACTGAATATTAAATTTATAATAAATTAATTTTATGTTTATGATTCTAAAATGGTGAAATATCTATAAAAAATTAAATTAAAAGTAAATAATGATTGTTATCTTTATCCAGAAAGAACAGTCTTATCAAAGAATATTTTCTAAAAAGAAACTATATAATGAACTTGTTAACTACTTTTATTCTAGAATGATGTGTTACAAATACCTTGATTCATATGGATAATATGTAACCATTGGATAAATTTTTTTTTACTATTATAAAAATGTCAATTTTTTGGATATTAGAAACCGAATGACCTCGATCGACTGACGTGAACAATACGAATATAGTAAATTAATGAAACATGATAATAAAGGATAATAAAAAATAAATGAACATGAATATTGTTATAAATCACGTAGATAATTTATATAATTATATTATTTATGAGGTTATATAATTTATATAATATTTTATTTTAATCGTTTACTTTACATGTTTTATAGTCTTTCTGTCAACACTTCTTCTTCTATGTAAATTTTAATTTTTTTATTTCAAGAATGATATAATTTATAATTCAATTATTTCTTAAGATTATTTTTTATTAACTTTGAATTTATTTAAAAGGGATTAAAATAAATATTTTTTATGTTTTTCCCACAGGTAAATTTTATTTAATTTCTTTACAAAAATGTGAAAAGTATATTTTTATTGTTTTTTTCATTAATAAATTTTATTTATATTATTCTCATTCTTAATTATCAAGATTATTTCTAAGTTTTCATAATTTTACATGGAAATTTATATTCATTTTTTTCATTTTACTCATTAAAATAAAAGTTTTTAATTGTTTAAATGGGGTTTATTCTTATATTTATGATTAAACTGAAAATACCTTTCCCTCTAGGTTAGGATGTAAGTTTTTATGAGTTTTATAATGAAATGAAATATCATATGTGTTTTATTCATGTAATGGTTCTTGTAAATTAAATATGATGTTTTTTGGGTTTAATATAGCCCTGAATTACATTGGATAATGATTTATTCTCTAGAAACGCAATGTTGAAATTAACTGATCAAGTTATTCTATTAAAAATGATGTTATAATTAAGTGTTTAATCTATTCCAATGAATGGTTATTATGAATATAATGTTCTATGTAATATTAATTATTATTATTTTATTTTATTACTTCTTATGAGATTGTTTTATTGTTATTTTTTAGATAAGAACTTTATTTGAGGCTTTAAAGTAAATTTTTATTCATTTATAAGATCAATGTTCATTGATTAAAGAAACTAATTTTCATGTTTTTCAAGTATTTCTCTATAATGATGGTTTTTCTATTTATTTTATACACCACAATATTTTTTTTATTATCCCACATTATTATATTTTTTTCACAGGGATTAAGAATTATTAGGAATGATTATGAAGTCTATATTTGTATATGAGATGTCGGTCTTGAACGAAACAAGTGTATAATTTAAGGAGTTTTATTTAGTGTAAATATTTATAGATATTAGAAAATAATGGGGTTTATTATTTAATCAATTTTATAATTTTCTAAAAATTTAATCCTAAAAGGTAATGGGAATTTAAGTAATGAAATATTTGCTAGAAATATTTTAATTAGGGAACAATTAAATTTGTTTTATTAAAGATGGAATCAAAGTGGGGTTTAGATAAATTTACAGATTAGGATGTTATTAGATGATGATAATTTAAAAGTTGGAGATATCAGTGTGGGTTGATAATTTTACAGGTGATCGTACATTAAAATGTATGAATACTCTTTTGTGTTCCTATGTGATTGGAATCTAAGGAGATTAAGGAAATATTGGGAGACATTTATTGGGTTTTAGGAAGAATAGAATATTGAAGTATATATAAACCATTTCTTTAACATTTAGTTTTGTGTGAAGGTTATTTGGGAATATTTTTGTTATATTTTTTTGTAAATAAGATGAAAGGTATAGATAACCTTTTGGGTTAATATGTTTTTCTGATTTTGAGTTAATTTTGGTTAATTGGGATACAAGTTTATTTGATTTTTTAATAGTAAGTTGAGAAGTATAGATAAAATTGGGTATTGGAAGGTGATTTGGTGATAAGATGAAAAAAGTTATTTTTGGGAAAGTTTTTCTATATTTTTGTGAGCATTAAATGATCATATTTTATTTTAAGCTCGTATGTGATTTTATGTAAACATTATTGATATTATTTTAGGAAAAAATTTTAGTTAAATTTTAAGCATATATAAATTTTTATGGTTTTATTTATTGGTAATTTAGGTTATTTTTGGGAAAATATTACTATATTTTAAGAGAATATATGATTATGGAATAAATTTATTTGGTAAGTTAATTTATAAGTGACTTTATGTTGTTTAGGGATAAAAGTTAAGTTGGTGTTGGAAGAACATGTGATCAGGTTTTTCTGAATTTTGGGTTTCTAATTTGGCTAGGCATGTGTTGAAGACTTTTATGGTTTAGTTATTAGTGGAATGATTTCTATTAAAAACGGGTTGTTATTTTTTATATTTTGGTTTTGAAGAGTAAAATTTTAATTCAATATACAATGGTTTATTAATATTTCATTGGGTAATATCTTTACTCATGATATCCATTTTGGTTTTTATAATTGGTCATAAACCTGAAGAAATAACTTTTTGAAAAAAAATCCATCATACAATAAGGAAAATTATGAAATTGTATTTCTCTATTTTTGAACGTCATAAAATATTTCTAATGAATCTTGATATAAAATTTCAAGGTTGTAATTTCTTTAAGGGAGGATAATGTGATAACCCATGTATTTTTAATAAGATAAAAAAATTATGGTTTATTAATATTAATGACTATGAATTTATATATATGATTTAAGGATGTATGTATCTTCATATTATTTATTAAATTATATTAAGTAATCAGTTAAGTACAAATTATACATTTTAAATTATTATGTTTTCTTTTTGATAAAAAAGTTATTTTTAAGGTTAAATATATTTTATTAAAATGATGTCTTAATATGATCCATTTAAATAGTCATCTAAATACTTTATAAATGTATATTTATGTTAATTATATAAATTCATACTAATATTAATTATTATAATGATCTTATAAATAATTATATCAAGTCATAAGACAAGAATATGATTTTTCCTTTGAAAAAGAAATAGTTTCAATTAAAAATTTATTATTTTTTCATGTATTATATGAATTTATTGAAACGTAGAATTTATATATTTTATGATTTGAATATGAAAATAGAATTTATTTTTTTAAATAAGCATTTAAAAATTATATTCAAGTGAATTTCTCCAATTTTTAAAAATTAGTTGATTTTTTAGTGAATAATAAAAAATAGTATTTTTATTAATATGATATATTTTAAGGCATTAGCATGACATAAATATGAATTAAAAGTATATGAAATATTTTTTTCGAACATTAAGAGATAAAAATTATGAAATTATATTCAAAGCATAATCAATGTAATGTAAATTAAATTATATTTCATGATAAATATGAAAATAGTTATTTGTACTGACGTAGTGCTCTCACAACATTAGAAAAGTAAAAATGGGTGCTTTTAAGATAATATTTTGAAGGGGATAAGTTCAGTTTCAAATTTAAAAGTAGATATTATGAATAAATATTTATTTTTATGTATATTTAAAAATTTTATAGTCATACAATAAGATAATTATCCAAATGCTTACATAATTCTTGTGTAAGGTTGGAAAAATAAAAGTAATACATTAAAAAAAATTTCATGAAAAGGATGAGTGTAAATATAGATTTTGAATTATTTTTGAAAAAAATAATTATATTTAACAAATTTTATTAATGTTATAAAATTAGTTTTAATTTTAAATAACAGGATAATAATCCAAAATTCTTATGCAGTTTTGACGCAATGCCTCTGTATGTATTAAAAAAGTCAAAGTAATGATTTTAAAAATATTAATGGTGATAATATATAGATTATTTATGATATTTAAATATTTTTATGGATAAATATGAAAGTTAAAAAATTATTTAAAAGTTTAAATCCTAAATTCATAGTTATTTGGATATTATTTAAAGTCATATTATGAAAATAACCTTGAAAAACACTTAAACTGGTATTTAATATTTTTAAATTTTTTTAAATTTTTTAAATATCTATCTAATTATAAGATATATAAGTGTTAGGGTGATTATTTCTACAATGGTGGTGATATCATTATGATGACAGGTTGTGTCACGACTCTTACTAACATGCATGTTCAAGGGTCAAGATACCCACAGGTTCTGTGTTAATGAATATGTTTGTTTTTTAAACATTGAATTTTTAATTAGGAATCCTGTTTTTTTTTTAAATCATACCTGTTATTTGGGTTACCACTCAACCATAAATGAGTATTTCTTGAAAATAATAAAAAAATCAGGCAAAGTGTATTTAATATTCAAAAACAATTCAAAAATTAATAAAATAATAATAAAAAGATTATATTTAGTAAATTGTAAATTTTAATGGCATATAATACCATTAATATTCCATTTTATAACCACTTTTCATTTTAAAATTAAATTCTAGACCCTGAAAGTCTTAACATTTATGAAAACAACATTGAATTTTTCATATAAAAGGGGAATCATTCTAACCTTTTCAAAACGCATTTCAAAATCAGTTTCAATTACATAGTATACCAAAATACTATTATTAACATAATTTTTCATGTTCATTAGACTCTTTACATGATATAAATCCTTTATCCAATGGCTATAGAATCAATTTGATGGATTCAATTTAAAGAGAAAGATAAATGTTTCTGAACCTCTTTCTCTTCTCTTATTTATGACTCCTTATCTTTAAAATCTTTTTAAAATTCCCTTATGTTTCTTCCATGATTATATTACCATTGAATTAGAATAATCTTTTGTCTATAAATGATTAAATATTATCCTTTAATTATCATGAATCTCTTTTCATCAGCTGTTACTACCTCGAAATACAGGTTTTTACCAAAAGTGTCTTTTCATCTCAACTCTCCTCTTACTATTCTCAATAACATAAGTAATCTTTAAAGTAAAACCTAAAAATATATATTATTAACAATATAATTTTTTTTATTAAAATAAAAACATTCATTTAGTTTTCCATTCCTTTAAACTATTTTATAAAACATCGTTAACCAAGGTGGTTTTACGCTTCCTAAGTGAACAATGATGTTTCTATAAAACTATTACTTTCATTGATATTCTTTAAAATTGATTTTATTATCTAATATAAAATTAATATTCTCTTTAATTTAATAATTATTACTCTATAATGTTGAAATATCCATCCAAAAAATGGAATTAAAAGTAAACAATCATGTTATTTTTAATGTTAATAACAATTTTATCCAGGAAGATTCTCAGAAAATAATTAGTCCATGAATTAGTAAACTAATTTAATTATTTAATGTTATATAAATAGAAATTTGATAGTTATAGATCTTATAGAACCATTATACATGAATTTTTTATAATTAATGAAATATTGAATCTATTTTGACGTTAAATAAACGAATGGCCACTGAAAGACTAACGTGAATAATACCAATATAGTAAATGAATGAAACATGAAACAATTAAAATAAAAAGGAATTGAATATGAAAAAGGGTCTAAATAAATTATATAATTGATATAATTTTTTTATTTATAAGTTTAAATAACGTAGGAGGTTATTCATGACTTGAGGTAGGTGGTTTTTTAATCCTTTACTTCACATGTTTTAAAATATTTATCTCAACACTTTTCCTCTATGTCTATATTATTCATATTTCTTAAAGGATATTATTATCCATACTTCATTTATTTATTAAGTTCATTTTCTATCAACTTTAAAATTATTTACAAAGGTTTAAAATAGATCTTTTTAATATTTATCTTAAGGGTTATTTTGGTATTTTTTTTAGAAAAGTGTGAAAATAAACCTTTTTAACATTTTTCACGTGAAATGGTTTTCTCACCATTATTTATGTTATTATTTATAAATATCCATTTCCAATTTCTAATGATTTTCCAAAATAAATTCTATTCTATTTTTTTAATATTTTTATTTTAATTACAATTTGTTAATAGTTTAAAATGGGTATACAATTTTTTATCATCCAGCTAAAAATGCATATGATTATGGGTTTAAATGTATGTTTATTAGAGTTTTATGATGAAATAAATGATAAAATGTGTTTTATTTGTGTTTTTATTCTTTAAAATTTTATATGATGAAATGTGGGTTTGATATAACCCTCCAATGAAATAGGTAGTGATTTTTTCTCTGAAGATATGATGTTGGAATTATCTAGTTATGTTATTCCATTAAAATGGTGAACTGAATATAATTCTCAAATTAACCATCATTAAGGTGATATTTTTTATGATTTTTATTGAGATTTTTTAATGGAAATTTCTAATAAAATAACTTTATTTCATATTTTAATGTAGGAAAATATAGATTTTATAGGATTGGAGTTATTTTCCTAAAGGAATTATTTTGCAAGGGATTTCAAGTATTTTGAGGGCCTAAAAGGTTTTATATTTATTTTATACTCATTATGGAGTTCTATTCTATTATCATGTTTTCAAAAAAAAATCACAAATATTAAAGAAGTGTAAGAATGATTATGAAGTCTTGTACTAAATATGAAAAGTTAGTCTTGAACAAAGAAAACATATCCTTTAAAGATTTTGGTTTAATAGAAAACATGTCCATAAATAGAAAAATTATGTGCTTTATTGTGTAATATATTTTCTAATTTTCTAAAACTATAAAACTAAAGGGTAATGGGAATGTAATTATATAAATATTTTCTATAAATATTGTAATTATGGAATTATTAAAGACTATTACCATTGGTGTTAGATTACTGTTTAGATAAATTTATGGGTTAGGATGTTATTAATTGAGAATGATTTAAGAGTTAGAGTTATCATCACGGGTTGATAATTTTATGGGTGATTATAAGTTCAAAGGAATAAATACTCTTTTTCGGTTATATGTTATTTTATTTTAAGGTGGTGGATGATATTTTTCGATATATTTATTGAGTATTAAGAAGAATACATGATTGAGGTACATATATACATTAGTTTTAACTTATGATTTGGTATGAAGTTTATTTGGGAAGAAATTTATTATATTTTTTGGACAGAAGATGAAAGGTATAGATAACCATTAGGGTTAATATTAATTTTTTATGTTGAGGAAATTATGGTACATTGTGATCAGAGGGTTATTTGATTTTAGTAAAATAAGCTGAGTAGTATAGATAACCATGGGGATTGAAAAGTTATTTGGTGGTAAGATGACTATATTTATTTTTGAGAAAGTTTTGATGTATTTTTATGAATAGTAAATCATTATGGCATATCCTTGGATAATATGTGATTTTATATCAAATTGGTTGATATTATTTTATAGATAATGATTGGTTCTTTATTTGTAGTCCTATATAATTTTGTTAGGGTTTTATGTATCGGTGATTCAGGTTAATTTTGGAAAATATTACTATATGTTTGGAGAATATATGATTAATGTTTTTAAGTAGTTGGTATATGACATTAGGAGTGAATTTATGTTTTTTGGGGATAAAATTTAAGTCGGTTCTGGAATAATACATGATCATTTTTTTCATTTTTGGGTTTCTAATTTGTCTAGGTATGTATCAAAGAGTTTTAGGTTTTAGTTATTTTTGGAATTATTCATGTTAAACCTGGATTTTCTTGGCTTATATATTTATATATATTCGATTAAATTATCTCTTCTTTATATGAAGGATAATTCAAATTTCATGGTTATTATCGTTACTCATTCTAACCATTTACATTTTTTGTAATTGGTTATAAATAAGAAAAATAACTTGTTTTAAATAAATCCTTCATACAATGAGGAATATTTGGAAAATTATTTAATTTATTTATGAAATTTATAAACCCTTTCTCATTATACTCTAGGTAAAAAATTTTGGACATAAGGGGGGAGAATGTGAAAACCCTTGTGTTTTTAATAAGACATTAATTTTAGGGTTTATTAATATTCATGATTATAAATTTATATATATTATTTAAAAATGTATATATATTTTTTTAACATGTATAAAATGATATTATATAATCAATAGGACACTAATTATACATATAAAATTATTGTGTTTACTCTATGATAGAAAATGCATTTTTTTAAAGGATATATTTTCTAAAATTGATTTCTTATTATGATCGATTTAAAGAATAATATAAATAATTTATAAAAGGATATTTATGTTAATTATATAGATTAAAATTTATATTTATTATTATTATAGTCTTAGAAATAATTCTATCAATGTATGAGGAAAGAATATAAATTTTTAACAGAAAAAGAAATAATTTTCATTCTAAATAACTTTTTTCCCATGAATTATATTATTTTATTTAAAAGTGAAAGTTATAAATGTTATAATATTAATATAAAAAATGGAATTTATTTATTTTTATCATTATTTAAAAATCATATTTGGGTGAATTTTTGGGATTCTTCTGAACAAGATGATTTTTCATTGAATATTTAGAAATATATTTTTCATGAATAACATAACTTTTATAACATTTTCATGATATAAATATGACTTAAAAGTATATGTAACATTTATTTCTACATTAATATATAAATATTATTATAATATACTCAAAATATCATATACTTAATATAAATTAAATTTTATATCAAGTTAAATATGAAAACATTTATTATTGTTAACGTAGTTCCCACACAACATTGTAAAAGTCCAAATAAGTTTCATTTAGATAATATTTAGAAGGTTATAAGTCTAGTTTTTAATATAAATATAGATATAATATATAATAAATAATATTTATGCATATTTATGAATTTTAGTGTTATAAAAAAGATATTTATCCAAATTCTTACTTAACTCTTGCACAAGGTAATAAAAGTCAATGTAATATCATAAAATATTATCATAATAACGATGAGAGTAAATATACATAATGAATGATTATATATAAAAATAATTATTTATAATAAATTATATTTTTTATATTTTTTATTTTAAACAAAAAGATATTTATCCAAAATGCTTAAGAAACGTTGACACAATGCTTGTGTAAGTACTAGAAAAATAAAAATAATGGTTTTAAAATATTAAATATTATAAAGTTTGAGTAATTTATTAAATTTAGTGAATTTTAAAGATCAATATTAAATTTAAGTAATTATTTAAATGTTTAGATTTTGATTTCATAGTTATCTAGATATATTCTAAAGTCAAATCATGAGAAAATAGCTAAAAGGATTTAAAAGGGTATTTAATATTAAAAATGATTTATAAATGTAATGGCCCAGACCTCTCTGGTCCATTACTTTGTCAAAAAGAAGGTCAAGAAGTGTTCCGGAGGGTAAAATGGACTTTTCCCACACTTTCCAGATTTTTGAAACTACACGCCGTGTAGTTTGGGTACACGCCGTGTACTCCCTTTTCGGGTATACCCCATGTTGCAAGTCGTGTCCTTGCTGTGTGGAATAATGGGTGCACGCCGTGTGACCAGTTCTACACGCCGTGTAGTCCTTCCCCACATACGCGTTACCAGTAAATGGTCGTGTACTGTGTTTGAGTCGTGTCCTTTCCATGTGCAATGAATGAGTACACATCGTGTGTCTAAACTACACACCGTGTAGTCCTTCCCCGCGTATGCATTACCCTCAAACCATGTGTTGACTAGTCAACGGCCACAGAGCCGTGTTGGAAGCCGTGTGGAGACCGTGTGAAAGAACTGAGTACACGCCGTATACCATAAAGTATATGCCGTGAACTTTTGCTTTTCACGCCTATAAAAGGAGGGGTCCCCTCCTCCTTTCAACTCACACCTCTCCTCCCCTCTCCTCTGAGCAGAGATCTCTTAAGAGACTGAAAGACCCTTCCTTCTATAACTTCTTCGTCCGCGCTCCGATTTACGATCCGTTAGCGGCCACGGGATCGTAACGACGAGGCGGAGCTTCCGAGATTGGATCCGTTGTCTTTTATTCAGCATTTACATTCCTAATTCCACCCAAGGAGGTTTTTCCGGGACCCGACAGAAGTGACGGACGCCGACGGACGTCTTCTAAGGTTGATCCGGGGGACCGTTGCGATTAGAACCTGTTGAGGTAGGGATTTTTTACCTTCGTCTCTCTAATTTGTGCATCATGCGGGGTGGGTGTCCTCTTGTTTACGTGAAACACTTTTGAACCAGTTTAATGAAGATAATAAATGGATTATATAACGGGGATGGGGAAGTTGTGATTGCTGTTACTTTATATCCTGTGATATTATGTTGTGAATTGAATGAGCTTCTACCAACTGAAAATAACGGTCGTTGTGGGCATTTTCTTACACAATTAAATGTTTCCCTCTCCTTATGTATTTTCTTATGGATGGAAACCATGTGGATTGTGAAAATTGGTTAATCACGTAAAGTTGGCTGTTTAAAATCTAGAACCCTTGTGTGATCACCCCGGTTAAACAAAATGGGATAATGAACATGTGGGTGTTGGCTTGGTTACGAGGCATGTGATGGGGGTGTTTTTGTGGGTTTTTGTGGATCGGGTGAGCAGCGGGGCTGCGGTTGACTTGGTTGTGGGTTGGTGTGAATGTTGTATTAGTAATGGGAGCGGGGCTGAAATAAATGGTATTAAAGGGATGCAGATATGTGGCTTCAGTGTGGTTGTGGTTATGATGGTTGGCAGCGGGGCTTCAGGGATGGGCTTATTTGTTAATGAATAGTGGTTTGTGATTAATAAATAAAAGTGGAAGAGTTAATGAATGGTGGGGCGTGGTAATGAAACAGAAATAATAATCAATGGAGTTGGTGGGTTGATAAGAGGGACTTTTTTGTGTGGCTTATGTTTTTCCTAACTTGTTTTGTGGATGATAGGGATATTTTTTACGAACGATTGTTGTGGTTGGTTGTGGATAATTGCCCAGTACTTAAGGAACTAACAAATATTTCTACTACAATGTTAAAACCTAAAGGGGGTTGGGTTTGTTTGTTGTATGCATGCTTCGTAGTAGCAGTGCCATGGCACATGCTCAGTTTCTCTTTTTAGAAGCCATAGGTTAGGCTATGTGGTTGGTATATATATATATATATCTGTATCTTTTGTGTTTTATCGCACCCCACCCATGTTGAGAACTTAGTGCCGAACACTCCCATTTTATGGGAGAGGGTGTTTTTCCCTTAGTTACTAGCTCCTTCATGCTCCTTCTCCCCTAGGCTGTGATGGCTTGAGGCGACCTTACACCTAAGACTCTTCGGGTAGGTTTTGATTGGGGTGGTTTTAGCCCAATACTCTTCGGGCATGTTCTACTGTTTTCCAAGAATCTTCGGGATGAGGCCCAAGTGTGTGAGGGAGGGATACGTGGTTGTGAGGCCCAGGTGTGTGCGGGCGGGATACGTGGTTGTGAGGCCCAGGTGTGTGCGGGCGGGGAGAGTGTGGTAGCGTCAGGACGTTCGTCGTTAGGAAGAGTAGCTAACTAAAGGGAAATGGTGCGAGGTACCCAATACTCTTTTTCTTATATACAACTACTACCTGTTGTGATTGTGTTTTTGGTGAGTGTAGCTGGTGAGGTTGGGTGGATAGAATTACTTGCTAGGTTTCTTCTATTTTTCTCACGGGACATTAGGATGTCTCCCCACTTGTGCACGAGAGCTTTAGGTTTCCCTACTGAGTATACTGGTATGCTCACCCTACATTTACTTTCAGGTTTCCAGGAGGACTACCAGGGCCATGCAGGACACTACTAGTCGGACAGTTGGAGTTGTTGTAGTTGATGTTCTCTTGTTTTCTTTTGGTATTGTACTTTGAGTTTTCTGGTACTTGTACCTTGTTATAAAATTTTGTAAACATGCATGTGGGCTTGGTTTGGGTTTATTTATATACACTGGTTCTTTTCCTTTTTGGTGGTTGACTTGTCTTATTTCTCGATCTTTAAAAATAAAAAGGGTAATTCCTCCCATATTTGTGAAAAATCATACCCTTGGTGCTAGTTGCCACCTCGGGGCCTACTGGAGGCGGGACTCAGGGGTCATTATCTCCCTTTCACCATTTCCAGCTCCGGAGGGGCATCTTTGGCGAGAGGGGGTCGTGACAGAATGGTATTAGAGGTGATGGTTGAGAGATAGGATGGAGTCTGGAGTTAGGCAAAGTGAGTATTGCATGAGATGGTAGGGAAACAATGCTAGTCAATCTTGGCGCGTGACATAGGCCATGGAAGACCAGCTAGGACACGGGATTTTAGGGCCCCCTATGATCGGATGCAAGGACTCTGAGCCTTCCGAAAGACCAAGTGAGAATACATTGATTGCAGGGTAAAGACCCTAGGGAAGGTACATGCATCATCATGATTGTGTTTTACTTGATTTGGGTGTTCTGGGAAAGAAATTAAAATAAAATGATAAAATGAAACCTTTAGTTTTTCCTTACTACTTGGGCTTAGGCGATCCTTGTTTACCGTACAACTATGGCACCTAGACGTCGTCCTCGGGTGGCTCAGACGGCTGAGGCCCAGCAAATTCAGGTGGTCGATCAGTTGAGGATTGACCGAGAGGAGGAAGATAGCCAGTGGCAGAAGACTCTCCATTCTTTCCAGCGGCAGACCCTCAAGAAGTAAGAGGGTAGTACTTCGGATACGGAGATGGAGGGGTGTCTTGAGGAGCTAGGGATCGCTTTTACCTTGATCCGTGCTCCGAGGGAGTACAGGGTTCCCCTAGCAGTCAGTCAGCTGAGAGGTGTGGCATGACATTGGTGGATGCTCTACCTCGGAGAGAGGGTAGAGGCAGAGGTTCCATGGGATGACTTTGAGAAGGAATTCTGAGAGGAATTCCTTTCTTCCGTGATCAAGGCGGAGAAGCGGAATGAGTTAATATCCCATCAGTAGGGGAGTATGATGGTACGAGAGCTGGGGATCAAGTTCAAAGATCTCCTGCGCTTTGCTTCGGATCTCTTTCCGGATGAGGAGTCTCAGGAGAGATGTTTGGAGGAGGTGATCCATCCTTCACTCTAGTATGCTGTCAACCCCTTCACCCTTCCGACGTACTTGGAAGTACAGAAGAAGGAAGACGTTGTAGAGAGGATGCACTCGCTGGGAGGTGTAGCCCGAGAGGGGATCCATCCAGGCTCGTCGAAGGGGAAAGCAGTCAGTAGAAGGTCTCCTGCGATGGGACCTTCCAGGTTCAGGCCAGTGGGGAGCAGGCCCCAGCAGTTTCAGTTCAGATCTTCGAGTCCTCGTCCCTTTTTCACGATCCCAGGACCGAGGTTTTTTTATTGTGGAGGTTTCAGGCACGTTCAGAGTCGGTGCCCGACCCGTGCTCAGTACGGTGGAGGTGGGCAGGTTCATCACCCACCTCAGCATCACTAGTTGCCGGCGAGGCCCTTCCAGCAGCAGCAGGACCATGCTCCACCGAGGGCAGACTTTGCGGGAGGAGGCTGACCTCAGGGTGTTCCTTAGGGACCTCGACCAGGGCGTGGCCGGGGAAGTGGACGACATCAGAGAGGTAGAGGAGCTGGGCGTGGACAGTTGCATGCAGTAGAGTTGATAGCTCCAGCAGGACCAGAGGTGGTGCGAGGTACGATTTGTTTGTTCAGCACTCTTGTTTTTTCTTTGTTCGATTCGGGAGCTTCAAACTCCTTTGTTGCACCTGGTCTAGACCATTCCTTGGGACTAGATGTAGAGATACTTTCCGTACCACTGGTACTAAGTACACCAGTTGGAGGCCAGACCAACGTATCTTGTGTTTGTCGAGGATGTGGGCTGACGTTGGGACCACATCGATCTAGTGGGTACCTTCTTCTGTTACAAATGCAGCCATACGATGTCATCCTTGGCATCGACTGGTTGTTTTCTGTTGGTGTCGTTATCAACTGCTTCCATAGAAGAGTCGTGTTCTCCGACATGGATGGACAACGTGTAGCTTTTGTTGGTGAGAGGAGCTATCGGGCGGGAAGCTGGCGTGTGGAGCCTCTCCTTTCCTTGTTGGGCGGGTTATCAGTGGTTCCAATTGATACAGAGATGATGGATGTCCCAGAGGTTGTTGGGGATTTCCTCGATTTTTTTCCTGAGGAGGTTGTAACTCAACCCCCCCTGACGTGACGTTGAGTTCGGGATAGACTTACAGCCTGGTGCCCGTCCAATTTCGATGGCCCCTTATCGGATGGCACCTTCGGAGTTGCGGGAGTTGTGGATTTAGATTGAAGATCTGATGGAGAAAGGTTTTGTTCGACCCAGCGTGTTGCCATGGGGTGCTCCAGTTTTGTTCGTGAAGAAGGCAGATGGTGGTCTCAAGCTATTCATAGACTTCCGAAGGTTGAACTAGGTAATAGTCAAGAACTGTTACCCCTCCCAAGGATAGATGATCTCTTAGACCAACTGAAGGGAGCAGGTTGGTTTTCTAAGATTGATCTACGATATGGATATCATCAGCTGAGGGTGAAGGACAGTGACATCTCGAAGACAGATTTTAGGTGCAGGTATGGGAACTTCGAGTTTGTAGTGATGCCATTTGGAGTTAAGAATGCACCACATGTGTTCATGGGACTTATGAACTTTGTCTTCCGAGAGTTTGTGGACCAGTTCGTCATTGTGTTTTTCGATGACAACCTGATCTACTCAAGATCAGAGGAGGAGCACGTTGAGCATCTCAGGGCAGTCTTGGAAGTCCTTCGACACCACCAGCTTTACGGGGAATTGTCGAAGTGTAAATTCTTGATGCAATAAGTACACTTCCTTGGGCACGTGGTATCTCAGCATGGAGTATCGGTGGACCCGTTGAAGGTAGAGGCAGTTGTTTCTTGGGAAGCACCCAAGAGCATGGCAGAAGTTCGTAGTTTCCTGGGGTTAACAGGTTACTATCGGAGGTTCATTTCGGACTTCTCTCGAGTTGCTGCTCCATTGACAGCTTTGATGAGGAAGAACCAGGTCTTTCTATGGAGCGAGCAGTGCCAGAAAGCTTTTGACAACCTGAAGGAGAAGTTGGTCAGTGCTCCCGGAGTCAGGTTTCTAGAGAAAGGGTTGTTGTATGAAGTGTTTTGTGATGCTTCTGGCCTTGGTCTAGTGTGTGTGATGATGTAAAAGAAGGGAGTGATTTGTTATGGGTCTAGGCAGTTGTGCCCTCACGAGCGTAACTATGCCACCCATGACCTGGAGCTTGCAGCAGTAGTGTTCGCACTAAATTTGTGGCGATATTACCTCTTTGGGGAGCACTTTGTGGTCTTCTCAGATCACAAGATCCTGCGTTATATCTTCTTCCAGCGTGACCTGAACTTACGGAAGCGGAGATGGGTCGAGTTTCTCCAAGACTATGACGTTTAGATCTCTTACACTAAAGGTAAGGGAAACGTTGTGGCAGATGCCCTGAGCAGGAAGTCACATCAGGAAGTGGTTCGGGAATCTGCTGATGCTTGGAAGGCAATGGGAGAGTTGGCTGCCTTGCACATGGATGCTAGGGTAGAATGTATTAGAGGCTATTTGTTTCATATGACAGTGCAGTGCTCCTTGTTGCAGTAGGTGGAAGAGCCTCAGTGGGGGGACTCCGAGGTGGAAGTGATGCGGGATCGTGTCGATCAGGGGAATGCTCCAGAAGGATGGTTAGAGGATAGCCGACATCAGATTCTTTTCCATGGAAGGTTGTTTGTTCCAGAGGTGATGCGTTAGGGAGTTCTCTGTGAGTTCCATAGCTCAGCCTTGGCAGTACATCCTGGAGTTTCAAAAATGTACTGAGGCCTGAGGGAACAGTTTTGGTGGCCCGGGGTGAAACGAGAAGTGGCGGAGTTTGTGGCTAAATGCCTAGTGTGTCAGTAAGTGAAGGCTAGACACCGTGTTCCCAGTGGTTTGTTGCATCCTTTAGATGTCCCCGAGTGGAAGTGGGACGACATCTCAATGGACTTCATCACAGGACTACCCAGAGCTCAGGGTGGTTATGATGCTATCTGGGTAGTGGTGGATCAGCTGACGAAATCAGCTCACTTCTTAGCAATTAAGGAGTCGGGCTCGATGAGTACCTTAGTACAGAGGTACGTAGACGAGGTTGTGCGGTTTCATGGAGTTCCAAAGACTATCGTCTCAGATCTGGATACTCGGTTTTCCTCAAAAGTCTGGAGGTGGTTACAACATTCTTTTTCCACCCAGCTATGCCTTAGCACTGCTTTCCACCCCCAGACCGATGGGCAGACAGAGCGGACTATCCAGATGTTGGAGGACGTGTTGTGATCATGCGTTCTGGATTTCAGAGGATCATGGGTACGACACTTTACTTTAGTAGAGTTCACCTACAACAACAGATTCCACTCTACTATTGGCATGGAAACATTTGAGGCTTTGTATGTGATACTATGTCATTCACCCATTTGCTGGGCAGAGGTTGGTGAGACAGTTACTCTTGGGCCAGAGGTAGTGCAGAGCACCACGGGGAAAGTCCAGCTTGTTCATAAGAGGATGAAAGTGTCTCAGGACCGACAAAAGTCTTATGCTGATCATCAGAGGAGGTCCTTGGAGTTCGAGGTAGGGGATCATGTGTTCTTGAAGGTTTCCCCACGACGGGGGTAGCGGAGGTTTGGGAAAGGGAGCAAGCTCTCACCTAGGTTCATCAGACCATTTGAGGTGTTGAGGCGAGTTGGCGAGGTGGATTATCACCTGGACATGTCACCTTAGTTGGAGAAGGTTCATGACGTCTTCCATGTCTCCCAGCTTCTTCGGTACTTACATGAAGAATCCCACGTTATCGACTGGGGAGAGTTAGATATGAGAGACGACGTGACCTTTGAGGAATGACCAGCCAGAATTGAAGATCGTAAAGAGAAGGTGCTCTGTGGACGAACCATTCCCTTGGTTCGTGTGTTGTGGAGGCATGGAGGCCTCGAGGAGAGCACTTGGGAGCGGGAGACCCAGATGCACGCTCAGTACCCAGATTTGTTTTGACTTGTCATTTTCCTTTGTTCTTTTGAGCTTTGTGTTGATGTTGTTCTCTGTACCTTTGATTTATGGAATGTTTGGCTTGTCAGTTGTGAGACCTTTTGTTTCCTTGTTCCCTGGTAATGTGTAACATGTCTGGATGTGTGGGAAAGAGAAAAACATGACCCTTAATCGAGACGCATTAATGCGGATGTGATTGAACCCGTGCGGGTGAGTCAGTGATACCTAAAGTGGATAATATCTTGACATAGGTGAAGGAATTTCCCAAACCCACGTGTTCGGGCAGTGTGTTGGTTGTGTGATTTTGGGGTTAGTGCGAGTTGAAAAATCCTAATGTATGAATGTGGGAAGACCCAATTCTTAATCGAGACGCATTAATGAGGATGCGATTAAACCCGTGCAGGTGAGTTAGTTCCACATAAAGAGGATAATATCTCGACATAGGAGAAGGAATTCCTAACACATATGATTATGGTTGTTGGTTGGGTTCCTGTTATAAAGATAACCCTAAGAGGTATCTTGTCGGGTTCCTCTGGGTTGGTTTTTGAATTCTCAGGGATGAGAATGTTTTAAAAGGTATCTGATGTAATGGCCTGAACCTCTCCGGCCCATTCATTTGTCAAAAAGAAGGTCAAGAAGTGTTCTGGAGGGTAAAATGGACTTTTACCACACTTTCCAGAGTTTTGAAACTACACGCCGTGTAGTTTGGGTACACACCGTGTACTCCCTTTTCGGGTATACCCCGTGTTGCAAGACGTGTTCTTGCTGTGTGGAATAATGGGTGCACGCCGTTTGACCAGTTCTTCACTCCGTGTAGTCCGTCCCCGCGTACGCGTTACCAGTCAACGACTTTGTACCATGTTGGAGCCGTTTCCTTTCTGTATGCAATGAATGAGTACATGTCGTGTGTCTAAACTACACACCATGTAGTCCTTCCCCGTGTATGCGTTACCCTCAAACCGTGTGTTGACCAGTCAACGGCCGCATAGCCGTGTTGTAAGCCGCGTGGAGACCATGTGAAAGAACCGAGTACACGCCATGTACCATAAAGTAAATGCCGTGTACTTTTTCTTTTCATGCCTATAAAAGGAGGGGTCCCCTCCTCCTTCAACTCACACCTCTCCCCCCCCCCTCTCCTCTGAGCATAGCTCTCTTAAGAGATTCGAAGGCTCTTCCTTCCATAACTTATTCATCCGAGCTCTGATTTACAATCCGTTAGTGGCCACAGGATCGTAACGATGAGGAAAAGATTCCAAGCATGGATTCATTGTCTTTCCTTCGACCTTTTCTTTTCGACTTCCACCCAAGGAGGTTTTGCCGGGACCCAACCGAAGTGACGGACGCCGACGAACGTCTTCCAAGGTTAATCTGGGGGAGCGTTGCGATCGGAACCTGCTGAGGTAGGTTGTTTTTACCTTCATCTCTCTAATTTTTGCATCATGAGGGGTGTGTGTTCTCTTGTTTACGTGAAACACTTTTGAACCCGTTTAATGAAGATAATAACTGGCTTATATAACGGGGATGGGGAAGTTGTGATTGCTGTTACTTTATATCCAGTGATATTATGTTGTGAATTGAATGAGCTTCTACCTATGGAAAATCACGGTCATTGGGGGCCTTTGCTTACACAATTAAATGTTTCCCTATCCTTCTGGATTTTCTTATGGAAGGAAACCATGTGGATTGTGGAAATTGGTTAATCACGTAAAGTTGGCTGTTTAAAATCTGGAACCCTTGTGTGATCACCCCGGTTTAACAAAATGGGATAATGAACATGTGGGTGTTGTCTTGGTTATGAGGCATGTGATGGGGGTGTTTTTATGGGTTGTTGTGGATCAGGTGAGCAGTGGGGTTGCGGTTGACTTGGTTGTGGGTTGGTGTGAATGTTGTATTGGTAATGGGCAGTGGGGCTGAAATAAATGTTATTAAAGGGATGGGGATGTGTGGCTTCGGTGTGGTTGTGGTTATGATGGTTGGAAGCGGGGCTGTAGGGATGGTATTTTTTGTGAATGAATAGTGGGTTGTGATTAATAAATAAAAATTGAAGATTTAATGAATGGTGGGGCGTGGTAATGAAACGGAAATAATAATCAATGGGGTTGGTTGGTTGATAAGAGGGACTTTGTTGGGCGGCTTATGTTTTTCCTAACTTTTTTTTGTGGATGACAGGGATATGTTTTACGAACAATTGGTGTGGTTGGTTGTGGATAATTTCCCAGTAGTTAAGGAACTAACAACTATTTCAACTACAATGTGAAAACCTAAAGGGGGTTGGGTTTGTTTGTTTTATGCATGCTTCATAGTAGCAGTGCCGAGACACGTGATCAGTTTCTCTTTTTAGAAGCCATAGGTTGGGCTGTGTTGTTGGTATATATATATATTTGTATCTTTTGTGTTTTATCGCACCCCACCCATGTTGATAAATTAGTGCCGAACACTCCCATTTTAAGGGAGAGGGTGTTTTTCCCTTAGTTAATAGCTCCTTCTGGCTCCTTCTCCCCTAGGCTGTGATGGATTGAGGAGACCTTACACCTAAGACTCTTCGGGTAGGTTTCGATTGGGGTGGTTTTAGCCCAAGACTCTTAGGGTAGGTTCTACTGTTTCCCAAGAATCTTCAGGATGAGGCCCAGGTGTGTGCGGGCGGGATACGTGGTTGTGAGGCCCAGGTGTGTGCGGGCGGGATACGTGGTTGTGAGTCCCAGGTGTGTGGGGGCGGGATACGTGGTTGCGAGGACCAGGTGTGTGCGGGCGGGATACGTGGTTGTGAGGCCCAGGTGTGTGCGGGAAGGATACCTGGTTGTGAGGCCCAAGTGTGTGCGGGCGGGGATAGTGTGGCAGCGTCAGGACGTTCGTCGTTAGGAAGAGCATCTAATTAAAGGGAAATGGTGTGGGGGTACCCAATACTCTTGTTCTTATATACCAATACTACCTATTGTGATTGTGTTTTTGGTGAGTGTGGCTGGTGAGGTTGGGTGGATAGAATTCCTTGCTAGGTTTCTTCTGTTGTTCTCACGGGACATTAGGATGTCTCCCCACTTGTGCACGAGAGCTTTAGGTTTCCCTATTGAGTATACTTGTATGCTCACCCTACGTTTACTTTCAGGTTTCCAGGAGGACTACTAGGGCCATGTGGGACCCTACTAGTCGGATAGTTGGAGTTGTTGCAGTTGTTGTTCTCTTGTTTTCTTTTGGTATTGTACTTTGAGTTTTCTTGTACTTGTACCTTGTTATAAAATTGTTTAAACATGCATGTGGGCTTGGTTTGGGTTTATTTATATACACTGGTTCTTTTCCTTTTTGGTGGTTGACTTTTCTTATTTCTAGATATTTAAAAATAAAAAGGGTAATGCCTCCCATATTAGTGAAAACTCATACCCTTGGTGCTAGTCGCCACCCCGGGGCCTACTGGAGGCGGGACTCGGGGTTCATTATCTCCCTTTCACCATTGCCAGCTCAGGAGGGGCATCTTTGGTGGGAGGGGGTCATGACAATAAATTAATAAAAATCATAAAAATATTATATTGAGTCAACTTTGATGTTTAATGGTATATGATATCACTAATATTCCATTTTTTAACCACTTTATTTTTTTTAAAATTCTATTCTTTTCTCTTAAAGTATTAATATTTATGAGAATGTCATTAGATCTTTCCTATAAAAGGGGAATCATTATAACCTTTCCAAAACACATATAAAATTATTTTTACTCTCCATATTGTGAAAAAATTTCTCTATAAACATACATTCCCATGTTTATAATCCTCTTTTATTATGAAAAATACTTCTTTCAATGTATTTAGACTCAATCTGAATGAGGTGATTCCAAGGTAAAGGTAAGAATTTCTGAGCATCTTTCTCATTTCATATTTTTGATTCTTTATCTTAACAATCCTTTTAAACTTATCTTATTTTTCTTCAATGATTCTATTAACATGGAATTGGAATATGTTTTATCCATTATTGATGAAATATTACCCATTAACACTCACCAAACTCTTTTCATAAGTTATTTCTACGTCAAAGACGGGTTTCTCCCCCAAATTATTTCTTTTCATTTCAAATCCTATTTTACTATTTTCAATCACATAATTAATATTTAAAAATTAGTCCTAAATCATTATATTTTTAATAATATAATTTTTTTAAAAACTGAATATCTTTTTTGGGTTTCCCTTATTTCAAACTATTTTCGAAAACAATGCTCACCATAGTGGTTTTACATTACATAAGTGAGTGGTGGTGTTTTCATAAAATTATTCCATTCACATATATTATTCAAAATTGATTTTATTATTTAATATCATAATAATAATAAATTAGTTAATTTGTATGATTATTTAATGGAGAATTATTTATAAAAAATGGTATTTAAGGAAAAAAATCATTGTTATTTTTATCCGTAAAAAACAAGCTTATTATAAAAGATTCTATGAAAAGTATCTGTTTTGTCAATTTTCTTTTTAAATGATATATAAAAAATGACTTTATATTTATAGATATTATGGATCCATTGGAAATATATTATCTGAAATTTAAAAAGTACGACATCTAATTAGAATAATATAGACTCAATGATTGTAGAACAACTGATGTGAATAATACCAATATAGTAAATGAATGAAAGATTCTAATAAATGATAATAAAATGGAATTGAACATGAAAAAAGTTAATAATAAATAATTTAATTAATATAATTTTATTATTCAGGAGGTTAGAGTATGTATGAGGTGAGTCAGGACTTGTGGTATTGGTTTTTCTTTTAAACATTTACTTTACATATTTGAAAGTCTTTATCTAAACACCTTTTGCTCAAAGTATATATATATTTATTATACTTAAAGAATTTTATTCTATATAATTAAACGATTTATTATGGTTTTTTTATATTAACATTGAATTTATTTACAAATTTTTGAAAGGAATCTTTTATAGGTTTTTCTCATGGGTCATTTTTGGACTTTCTTTACAAAAGTATGAAAAGAATATTTTTTTAACATTTTGTGTAAGAGAACATTTTCAACCATTATGTTCATTATTTGTTATCAATATTACTATATTTATTTTTATGTTTTTCTAAGGTAATTTATTTTTACATTGTTTTCTAAATTCTTCACTTTTAAATGAATTTATTTAATATTTAAATGTGGGGTTTTTAATTTTTATGGGCCAACTGAAAATTCTTATGCCTATTAATTAAAATTTAGTTTTATTATTTTTGTGATTAAATGTAATATCCTATGTATTTTATTCATGTTATAGATCTTATAAATTATATATTATTATGTATGGGTATGATATAGACCTCCAATAAATTGGGTAATGATTTATTTTCTAAATATGTGGTTTTGGAATTAATTATTTAAGTTATTAAATTCTAAATAATGGTGAAATTAACTTGTTATGTTATTCCATTGAATGGGTGATATGAATATAATGTTAAAAATAACCTTTATTGTTATTATATTTCTTTATTTTTTTCTTATGTGATTATATTATGAATATTTTTATGAAAAATAATTTATTTGAGGTTCTAAATAAAGTTTATATTCTTTTATATGCTCAAAGTTCTTCATTTAAATAAAATAATTGCAATGTTTTTGAGCTACTTTAATATACTAATGGGTTTTCTATTTATTTTATACACCCTACTGTGTTTTATGCTCATCCTAGGTTGTTAATTTTTTTTCACAAGGCTTAAGGATGAGTAAGAAAAATTATGAAGTGTAGACCTGGATATGATATGTTAGACATGAATTTATCAAGAATATCTTTTAATGAGTATTATTTAATGTAAAACATGTTCATATATAGGAAAATTATTTGTTTTATTATGTGAGTTATTTCCTAATTGCCTAATAATATAAACCTAAAAGGCTATGGGGATATAAGTAATGAAATATTTGAAATATATCTTGTAATTGTGTAATGGTTAAATATAGTTTTTACAAGTTACGTATTAAATTTTGATTATATTATTTTCCATAATAGTCTATTTAAAACTATTCCAATGAATTGTTTGATAAATGAATTAGATCCAAAATCCATATTCAAATCTAGATTATTATTTATCATCTTGGATAATAGAATCAATATATCCTTTTATGGGATCTTTTCCCCACCTATAATGACTAAGGATATATCCTTAGTAAATCTTAGGTACATTATGATATTATAAATAGATATCCTATAACTTTCTATAGAAATTTATTAGTGTCAACTAGTTATGCCCAAAGCATTAGAGATATCAAGCTGAGTGCACATCATGATGGACATGGTAGATTTAATTACACATGTGTAAGAAATATCATTCATAACTTTTATTTCTATATCAACTGAAGGATTTTATGCCTTTAAATAATTCACACCATGTAATTAGTAAAGACCCCCTTTTTTGTGTTTTCCATGCTAAACCTCTTTTTTTACTTTATGAATACATATTCCTTGACTCAGTCTATAAAACATTTTTTACATATCTCTATAGATTTTCATAAGTCTCCCATGTATTTAATTAAGAATTATTTCCCAACCAAACCATTATAAACATTAATGTTGAAATATTATTTTTGATGAGTAGTATGTTATATATATAAAACACCAAAAATACAATAGTATACCCATTAACCCACTTTTATACAAAAGATTTATCATTTTCTCTTGATAAAAAACACTCTATAATTGTATCATCAAAAATGATATTAAAACATTAATAATATTTCCTTAATATACAAATGGACCATTACAATTTAATACATCTGTAATACTATTTGGATCCTCAAAACCTGAGGGATATTTCATAAAAACATCTTAGAATATATTTCCATTAAAGAAATAAATATTTATATTTACTTATAATATTTTATAATAATATAAATCTAAAATATTAATCAAAATCCAAATGAACTTATCATGGACACTACTGAAAAAGTTTCTTTATTATTTTTTTGTAACTCTTCACCAACAAGTGAGCCTTGTATGTAAGAACCTTACCATATATAACATTTTTCTTTTAAAATATTCACTTATAGACTATGGGTATTTATAATTTAAGTGTACTAACAAAATTATGTACTTGATATTTTTACACAGAGTCTATTTTGAAATTTCATACCCTTTAATCTACACCGCAAGATATTTGTTGAATGTGTACCATGTTTTAAAAAAATACCCAATAAGAAATTTTATCAAATAAAATCCCACAAAAATTATGATTTGTTTTATAATATGTATTAGTGATCCAATATTAACATTTCTATTTACTTTTAGTTATCACTAAATTAGTTATTATTAAATAACTATTTATGTAGAAAATCATTTTAATTATATAATACAGAATTATTTGATAGTTGAGTGTACAAAATCCGGAAAAAAATCATCTAATTAATTATACAAACTCTATTTATCTATGTAATTAAATTTTATGGTTAACCATCTAATTTAAAACTAATTTCATAAAAAAAGATACCTATTTATTAGGGTTACCAATTTCTTACACATCTTATAAAGGATAATTTAGGTACCTAACTTTTAAGGTCACTTATATTGAATGATTGAGATCTTGATGAGTGTTTATTTTGAAAGGAATATGACACTTTAATATTTTATGGACTTTAAAGATCACACTCATTTCTTATACATATCACACATATTGTATATCATGTAATTATATACTTTTTTGAAAGATTATATTGATTTGAATTATACATCTCAAACCTTCAACCAAATTAACATGTTTCAATCACATTAATGTACAACTCTTACAAAATTAATAATCTTCAATACACGTAATTTATATTCTTTTTTATAATATTAAAAATATATCTATATTCATCAAATGAAAATGGTATGTCAAAACCCCTATAATGTAAGGATTTATGATCATATGAAATCAATAATTGTTAATTTATTAATATTAATATTAATATTCTATTTTCTATATGTTAGAAAATATAATAAAAATTTTGAAAATAAAAAAACCAAAATTATGGTTGAACATACCCTAATTGTCTTTGAATTGTAGATCATGATATAGAAATACTAATACATGAAAAAGGAAAGCCTTTGTCTTCCATTAATCAGATTATGGGGTTTTAACTCTTCTGAAAGGATTTAATAAATTTTAATTTTCTTTTACAATCTATGATCTTTTTAAAAATATTTTTATTAAATGGTATTTATATTCATTTCAAAAAGAATGATATGTTATCCATTTTAATGGTTATTATAATTCTATAGTTTTATGTTGACCATAGACTCTAGGGTCGTTTTTCACGATTTGTGCATGGTTTTTATGACCATAAAAGTCTCTAATAAAACCATTCATAAGAATGAATTTGGGTCTAAAGGTGGTTTCATAGCTTGTGCATAGTTTTTCTAATTTTGGGGTGGATCCTAAGTAATCTTGAGATTTTATTTTTAAAGGAAAGTATAGACCACATAGTTGACACATGGTTTGTCTAACTATGTGGCTTAACAATGTGACCTATATAGGTTTATTAAATTTTAAAAATAACCCCATTAACCTTGATCATTTTAATGTATAATATCTTCATAATCTCTAATTATCTTAACTCCATCATTTCTTGAAATTCTAAGAGGTTCTCCCATTAGTATCTTGGTTATTATCCTTTATTAAAGTGGATCACTTCAAGGTATGTTCCAATTTCCACATGTTTTATCTTAATACATCAATATCTCTTATCAATATCTCTTATAATTCAAGGGTGCAATCTCTTATGGTTTGTGATGGATGGATATAGAAATTTGGATGAGTATTTATGGATGTTTCTTGTAGATATAGGATTGTGAGGACCTTGTCTCTTCACTTTCCATCAACTTTTTCAAAGGCAACTTGGTTTCCTCTATTTGTGAGGTAGGTGTATCCATACAGTGGTTATTTCTCATGGAACACTTTATAGTTCTTGTGGTTTCATTTTTTTTGGAACATGAGAATAATATATTTGATATATATGAGATTTACTTTGTTTAAATGAATATTTTTGTCATGGTAAATGATTTTAAATAGGGGCTTCTTTAAAAATATATTTATGGATATCTCATGTTAGATTAAATGCCTCAAAGATTATTTTGACTCTAAAATGGGTTTTGAAGCCTAGAAGTAGTGATTTTTTTATTTTTGGAATGTTTTATAAATGTTTTATTATTGTTTACATGAATGTTTTGATAAAAAAATCTCATCAGGAACCCTGAGTGGGTTGGTTTATGGAAACATGAAAAGTGTAGTGATTGTGGCACCACTAGGGGTTATGGTTGTAATACCAATAGACTATGGAAAGAAACATTATCATTATGATTCACATTATTATATCTACTGTACTTTGTATTTCCCAGTAAAATATTCCAATAGGCTAGGTCCCATTAATGTTTGGGTTTATTCTAGATATTGATATACTATATTTCTATTTCTCACATGTTTATATATTTTGATATGAATATTTTTTGGCCACATCCATATACATTATCATTCATGTTTATTTCTATATTAAATTAAATTTTATTATGGATTTTTTTAAAGGAAAACTAAAGGATGCTTGTGAGAAATGTTTTCAAATGTAATGATATATAATTCTTTTTGTTTTAAAGCTAGAACTAATAGTTTCACGGTGACCGACATTTTCTAGATTCATGGTGGTATCATACTGTCCATTTTACTCAAACCTTGTATATGTATTGGGGTGAATTAAAACTTGGTTTTGAAGGATACATGCAGATAAAAGGGTTTAGTGTATCTTGGATTCTTCTCCTTATATATTTCACTTTTGTAGTGGTCCTAGATAGTGGAAATGAATAGTCACATGAAGACTATGTTATAGTCTTGGATTTGTTTCATATTCAGGTTAAGACTTTGGCTTGGTTTGTATTTGTCATGGTTGTGAGACTCCTTCTCAATGATGTACATTGGTTTTTTATCTTTATCTTTCTATATATGAGACATCTTCTGTTGTGTTTTAAGGGTGAAAATGTTCCCATGGTGATGCATGTTGATACCCAGGGCTTTTCAACAGCCCATGGTGACTGAGAACATGATTTCGGAATTGTTGTGGGCCATCTTGGGAGATGTGTTAGGTTGACCTAGGTTAGTTCATTAGAAAATGATATCATATAAAATAGTTGTTTCCAGGGTGGTTTATAGACTAGTTTTAGGATCATTGGAACTTAGGTTGTAGGTTTGGAAGGGTTCCTAACCAACTCATAGTCTCATCTAACTCATAGTTTCCATGGGTGGTTAGGGATTTTTCATCAATATTTTGATCTTTATTTGGGGGTTTTATTTTTATATTAACCTTGTTATGTTTTTCTATTAGTTTCTACTATTTTCTAAAATCCATTTTTAAGAGATTTATATTAGAGTTCATGAAGTTCAAGTTTTGATTCAAAGATGTATTCCTAAGATAATCAAATGTTATCTTTTATGTTTAATAGATATTTCATCCTAGAAGTATCTCTTATAATTAGAGGGAAGAAACCATGGGGAAAGTCCTATAGGAAAACACTCTAGTTTACCTTAATTTAGTGGAAATAATTATGTAAACTATTCAATACCTTGATAAAGTTATTGTTGGAAAGTTGTAGTGGATGGTGGATCATGATTTGGAGTTCACCAAAAAAATAAGCCAATATTACATGGTGATAAAGGAACCCAATAACCTGATGAATGGATTTAGAAAATGAAGACTATGTTCCACCTTTTGAATACCCCAAAGTAATATAAGGTTGGATTATCCAGTTATAATATTTATGGACCAAGAAGGAAATAATGTGATTATACTATTAAAGATAAATTACATAAGGACCTCACCTAGAAAACTTTTGAGAATCCCTTCAATCAGTCCTAAAACACTGCATGTGGTGAATGTTTGGTAGTTTGTAACCTTATATAAAAGGGATAATTATGTGATTATAATGAATCATCCTTAAATGTTACATAATCATGATTTTTAGACAAGAAATTAATTTCCTTCACATTTAGAATCTTTTAAGTTTAAGAGTTTTACAGAATTAAGTCATAATTCATAAATAAAATTTCACATTCATAAAATTCAGATAAAACTAAAATAGTATACATTTCTTTCAAAATATAATACTTTTCAATGAAAACATGATTTCTTGTTTATAAATAATCTTCATAACATTCATCTTGAATTCCACCTTTCTCTTACCCATCCTTATATCCTGTGAAAATATTTAAAAACTTGCGATGAGCATAAAAAGAACATTACGGGACATGAAATAATGAATGAAACTGTTATTCCATGAATACTTTAATCCCATGAAATCATTTTCTCAAAGTTATACTTTCTACTTATAAAACATAAGCTCTATTTCTCACCCCATGAAATCATATGATCCTTATAAAAATTCATAGAAAACATAAATCATAAAGGTAAATTGTAGAATAAATTCCATATCACTCTTATAGTTGCATTCATGGCTACATAGGGAGTAAACTTCATGGTTACAATTGGAATACCCACCATAGTATATTATCTTAATCTCTTAGAAGAAACCCTACAGGTTAACTCCATCACATTACACAATTAATTGGAGAGATATAACAGGCTCACCCACCCTTAGTTTATCATTTAACCACTCATACTCATAAAAGATGCAAAAAACCATAATATAATAATAATAAATAAATCATGCATAAAATGGAAACAAATTTTAAAAAAACTTTTCATTTGTACAAAGTCGCGCACCCAAAAATAGAAAAATTTTATTTGAAAATAAAAGTGTCCAATTGTGAATGAAGAATAAAAAAATTAAATAAAAATAAAATTGGTAAAATCCAATGATTCCATATAAGATAAAAAACATTCCCTTTGAATTTTGTAAAAAGAGTTGGAAAAGGATTTTTAAAAGAGGGGGTTTAAAAGAAAGCCCCTTACCTCGAGTCCAACTCATCACATACAATATTTATCTATAGGAATAAAAAATTAAGTTAATAATTTTCTTTCTTGAGAATCTTTTTAAAGTTTATTATTCCTTTTAAATCACTTATTATCATGTTAAAACAATTACTTAATTATTTATGTTCATGTTAGATGGTTTGTCGATATTCAGTACATGAGTCCAAAATGAATTTGGTATGATATCAAAAGTACAAATGGTCATAAATACATAATCTCCAGAATAATATTCATGAAAAAATCATCAAATTTATAAATCAATTATAATTTATAATTGAACAATTTTTGTATGGTTATTCAAACTTAACAACGTTATAATCATGGAGACGGTAGACAACACATAAGCATGAGTAACGTTTCCATTTTTCAATGATCATTATGGAAAGAAGGTAATAATTATTTTATCTTTACATAATGATAATAATATCATTAAAATCATATTTATAATTTAAATATACTTATATATATATATATCTTCCTTGTGATGTATTCATGAAAAACGAATCACATCACTTCATATAGGTGATAGTTCACACGTATGCACGAACAATGTTATCATTTTTATGTTCATGGAAAGATAAGAATGTATATGATATATTATTCATTAAAAATGATAAATATGTAATTAATATAATATATAAACATTAATTCCATAATTATAACCATTATCGAGAGATTGTGATGTAATGTGAATTATATTAGCTCGTGAGGTGGTAGTCCTCCGTACACACGAATGATTAATTCATTTCCCATTTGATGAAATTGGTGGACTTATGTGATGATATTAACATAATAAAATTTAAGTATATTGAGAATACTGAAGTTATTATTTCCTCACGGTTTAAGAACATTTTGAGGAAGTGGGAGAAGAAATAAAATAGAGTCAATTAAAAACAACACCTCTTCTTCAAATGACCTCCTTTGATTAACAACTAAACACCTACAAGAAGGGTTTTTTTCCGAAAATAAGGCCTCTAAAATATGGGTACATATTTAATAAATATATTTGGATAGGTATATGATGAAAAATGGTTTTTATGTGTGAATAAAAGATAAAAATGGGTACCCTTTTACAGGAGATGAGAGGGGCACTATTGGAATTCTTGAAAATATTAAATTAATATAAATTAATATAAATTAATTTTATATTACAAATGGGTCCAAATTGATTTATTTATAATATAGTATGGGGATGGGTATTCAATGAATATTATTCAAATTTTTAATATTTTCTTAATATTTTTATTTTTTTAACCCTAATTTAACGATTTTGGCTCTTACTATGATAAAAAGTATTTTCAACATTGAGGGTTAATATAATTACAATAAAATGAAAAACCAACAATAAGTGAGTCGTTAATGAAATTTTAAGACTTATCCTAATAATTTTTCTAAAATTGGGTTTTTTAGAAATTATATATCATTTAATAAAATATTATTTATTTAAAATGTCAATAATGTAAATTTTGACAATATTCATTATATGAATTTTTAAAAATATCATAAAAGAAGATACATTAAAACCAATACTTATAAAACATCACTAAAATGTAAAATTAATCTAAAAACTTATTTTATGACATTAATCATCTAAAATTATATATATTTTTTATTGTTAATCTCATTTATTTTATATTTCCTTTAATTAAACAATTAACGCATCATCATTGTATAAGATTTTAATTTAATTATTTATTCCCTAAAAATTAAATATAAATTATTTTGATAAATTTTAAAGTTTTATATTTCAAAATAATATTTATAGTCTAAGATATCAAATGTATAACTCCAAATAAAAAATATTTCACTTGTTAAAAAAAGTGTGAGTGTGTTGAATTTTCTTTTGAATATAATATTAAAAATTTCAAACTCTTATCAAAGTGGATTCAAAATTCCATAACCTCAAAAAAAGGATGATTTTAGTCACAACACACTCATACAATGAAATTAGGAAAACATTTTGGGAAATTTCAAAATATTTATAATATTATTTTTACTTTTAATTACCTAATTTACCTTTAACTGTATTAATAATTTTTTTACTAAAGTTACTATTCATAATGCCCAAAAATAAAAGGGAAATATTTAAATAATTTTGGCCTTCTTATCCCAAATATGGATTCAATTTTTCAAAATTTAAAACATAGAAACTGCATAAATTAATAAAAAATAAATCTCGTTGACGGAACAAGAGAACGAGTTTTAAAGTAAAAACATGCAAAAGCTTACGATGTTTTTACATCCAATGTCTATGTGAAATTGATTCCAATGACCTAAATTGGATTAAATGATAAAAAATATATTTAATTATACTTTAAAAACATTCATATATATATATATACTAATACTAAAAATATATTTTTTGAAAAATGAGTTTTTAATTAAAATGCTATATTTTTTCACTATTCCTCAAAATATGAAACTTATCAGAAAAAACCAAAAATTCAAAAAAAATAAATTTTTATATTATTATTTTAAATAATTTTTATATATTTTTAAATATAATTTATAAAATTGACAAAAAAATATATTTAAAAAAATTGCACCATCAAAAGACAGAAAAAATGTCTTTTTTAGAAAATTAATGTTTTAATCCTTAAACCTAAATTTTGTAAGAGTTACTATCCTAGAATCAACTGGTTTTACATTTATTACATTAATTTTTAATATATTTAACTATTAAACATCTTATTACATATTGTTCATTGTTCTGCATGACTATAGTGTAATAATGTCCTGAAGTATTTGTCAGATTGAAAAGGTCATACAATTCCCCGCTATGATGAGAACCTTGAAGTGCTATGACAATACTCTTAAATATAGTTCTGTGGTTGGATGAAATACTATAATGGGACACCTCTTATACATACCATCAGCTGCGAGTACTCGTATGTAGATGAGACTTCCTCTCATGAAGTTTGCACTTGGTAATTTCCAAGACATGAGATTATAAGAAATGACCCACTAGTAGGAATACCACATATTTTGGTGTCATCATATATTCATATCTGAGAGAATGTGTAATGATCCATATACATTCATATTATCAATAATATGTTTCACGACTCGCGCACTTTGATTTATTGATGTAAACTATCACGTAGATAGTTGGCGGGAAGCAGGGTATGTTGGGTGTGTCATGAGGGGCATGTTATTAATGGATAAGTCAAGGAAGGATGTGTAACTTACTTTTATGGAAGTTGATATCTTGGCCCTTTGATTGAAATATAACCGTCGCACAAAATTCTATGGACATAGTGTAATGACAAGTTTATTTCAGGTAGTCAAAGAATGACGTATCAAACATAAAGGTTGATGACACTATCATGAAACTAGTTTGGTGAGATATTGAGACAAAGGGATTATATTACATAGTGATCACTTGTATGTGGATGACATTTTTGCGACATTAAGTTATTTCTCTTGGGTGCCTTGACCTATTTCTAGAATGTACTCTTGGACTTTAGGCAATCCCGCCTAATGCCAACGAGAACAAGTCCTAGAGGGTCACACACTAAGTGTTTCTGGTTGTCTCAGTTAAATTATATTTGAATTTAATTAATGGAATATATATTATTCTCAAGATAGTGGAATAATTTTATTCAAGTTGAAATTATTTCATAAATTAAATAAATAATTATTCACCGGATTTGGGGTAAAATATATTTATTTATTTTATTTAATATTTAATAAATATTTATTTAATAGATTGAAAATAAAATATTTATTTAAGAGAATAAATTATTTATTTATTTATTCTAGTGTTCAATAAATTCAATTGGATTTTGATCAAACCAAGGCCGGTCTGGTAGTAAAATTATTTTTTGCAAGATGGTAAATAGTTATTTAATGATTTGGCACAAGTTAAAATAATAATAACACTACTACTATTTTGTTATGTGAAATTTTATTTATAATTTGATTTTGCGCAAGTTGGAACACCATAAATAATTACGCGATATTATTATTAAAATCATGGGTTTTTTCTAAGGTTATTAATGTATTTAATTAATGTTATGAAATTAAATATTTTAACTGAAGCCCCATGTCGATAAATAGACATGTACGTCTATTATTCCATGCACCAAACTTCATGCCCGATGAATTGCGAATTACTGAGCTAAAAATTTTCTCTCTCAAATCCTCTTCTCATACCTCTTAATAATGATAGACATTATTCAAGGTCGAAGAACAAACAATCAAGAACGACTAACACAAGAAACTCACTTTGCCGCACTAGCACCTAAAAAATGAGTGGTGTCGATCAGAGGCAATCAGAGAATGATTGGATCACTGCTAGAGGGATTCTAGTTTGGATCCTTGCAAGCGCAACAAGATAATCCTAAAGGGTCATTTTGGACAATCAATATCATCAACAAAGAAAACACTAAAGATCCAAGTTTTATTTTCTTTATGAAATTAATTAAATTAATTATAAACATGATGTTCAAGATACTCTCTAAATGTTTCAAGGAATATTACTTCTTTATCTAAATCTTTGATTCTATTCCATGGAAACTGGCGTTTATCATTCTATTGATCCTCAAATAATCAATGATCATGGTAAAAATTAAAGTTGGGCACTCTTCCTACTACACTTCTACTACACCTAGAACCTAAAAGTGGTATCAGAGCCGTTAAATCAAATCTTATAATTATTTAAATAATTCGTTGATGATTTATGGTTTAATAATTTAGATTTTGAATTCAGGTTAATCATTGTACAAATCTGAATATCGAGATATGTTCATCCTATTTAATTTCTTTTTCACCTTAGAGAAATGATATTTTCTTTGAATTTTGATTAAAATAAAACATACAATCTCATCTGGAGATTCCAAAGGTTCATAGTCATACAACACCAGACTACACAACCTGTAGTTGGATTCACATGGTGTGTATCTAGGTTCAATGCATCAGGACTGGTCTGCCAAACCAAGCCGTGTCATTGGTGTTTATCTAAGTCTTAAAGACACCATGTGTTGACCAAGAACTGGTGGCACACCGATTACGGATTACACGCCATATGGCCCACTGGACATGGCGTGTAGTCTCTTTGGGTTAGGGTTGGACTGTGTACCTCGTACATGGATTTCCCGGCTCGAGATTGTGTAACGTGGATACTACACAACGTGTGGCCCACTGGACATGCCGTGTACTCTGAGGATTTATGAAGTACATATACACGTCATATCTCTAGGTGCATACATCAGATGGATAGTGAATGGTAGTACACACCGTGTAGTAGGAACTACACACTGTGTACTCATCCAAATTACACAGATTTATTAAAACTTATTATTATATTATACAAACCCTTTAGACATGTACCATAGTGAAGGTGTAAAGCTGGGGAATAACACATGATAGTTGTTTTATATATATGTTTGTTTAATGTAACATCCGTGTAATGTTAATTCCTACTCATTGGGTAGTTATGAACATTAATTCACCATGTTGCCTCCAAGGTACAAGTTACATAAAAATGATAATTCTAAATGAATTTATTTTTTTTAAATTATGATGGATGAGAATCTCAATGGAATTCTGCAAAAGGGTTTAAGATAAAAGGATCAAATAATTAAATATAATAATTAATTGATTCAAGTGTGATTTATATTAAACAAGAACTAATAAATAATTGAATACTAGTTTTATTAAATACATAACTTGTTTCATGTATGTGGGTGATCATGAGCTTGACCAAGACCTTTGGATGTGATTGGTTTCCTTTTAATTTATTAATTAAATTAATTTTTAGCCTGTGAACCATCCCTCCTCATTAATATGTAGGGCATGTGTGCCGATGGTTTTTGTTATGTAAACCCCCCTTTTTACCCCTCACCAGCGTGTGAGTTATAAAAGCACAAGTAATGGATGGAAATCTCATGATAGAGGAGGCAAATCATGATAGAGCCGAGATGAAACCAATCCCAGGAGATACAAAGGTGGACAGGTGGAATTATATAAACAATATCCCAAAAGGTTCAAGGTGTTTCTCCCCTAGGTCAGGGTTAGTTTATCAACTGCTAGATAAAAAACCATTCAAAAAAGATTACGATCATGCCCTTTACTTTATTTTATTTCTGTCAGTTTCATGTTTTATCCTTATGGATGTGTTTTCATGATCACATAATTAATGAACTCAACAAGCATTCAAGATGGAACTAAAATAGATTGGTCTATGGCTCCATTCTCCCTTGGTCTTTTGCCCACTCACCTCACCCGCTTCTAGGGTTCCTCCTCCTTCGGGGTGGGTTCTCCATCTCTTTTCCCTATCTCTGGTGCTCTCGCGTCTCCATATCCATCTTCTTGGGTTTATCCCTCTTTTACTATTATTCCCCTCCTAGTATTCAGTGATATCATGTCTCTCTACTCCATTTATAGGGATTATCCTCCTTCAGCGATGCTTCTCCCTCAAGATGATGGGAATCCCTGGGATTCATTCCCCCAATGTTTCTTCTGCGGCTTGTTTGTGCCTAGGTCATTCTTTTGGTCTTGTTATAACTTCTGATCTGGTGTTGATGCCCTCTGTTTCGCGATGTCGACTTCTAATGCAAGGAGGTCCTGGGGCTCCGATACTGGTTGTCTACAACATATATCTTTATTTTCCCCTTCAGTGGCTTTGACCTCCTGTTCCTCAGTTCCTATCCAGGTTGGATATGGAGCGGTGGCTCAAGGAGGTTTTGGTTTACGCGGTTCGGCATTCGATAGATCTCCACGTGCTGCTAGGTTTCTTTCTCCATTTTGGTTTGTTTCCAATTTTCTCCTCATCGTTGTTACTTCCATTTGGAACTCTCAGCTGCTTAACCTTTACTCTGAACTTAAGTTCTGGTTATCCTCTCCTGGTCGGATCCGGAGTGGTGGTAACAATAAGGTTTTGGGAGGTGCTGTTTGGCGACCGTCATGATTCCAAAAGTAGCTCTTCGATGCTGGTTTTTTTGGTGATGGTTTGATTGTTTTGTTCTCATCAGTGCTGTGTTGCGGGATTTATCTATGTTCTTGATTGGTTTTGGTTTTGGTGTTTTGGTTGTTGCTGGCTCGATGGAGAACGACAACATGGTGTGATGTTTACAGCAACACCGGAGGTCTCAGATGGTTTTCGGTGTCTAGTGCATTGGTAGGATATTGAGAATGACGAGGTGATGGATTGTGGAATCTACAGTGGTACTCAACATTATGATGAATGGAGATAGCTACAATGGTACTCATGATGATGGTGGGTGATCCCCATATCTTTTCATTGGGTGTTGTGAATGTTTTTTAATTTGGAAATCGTGTATTGGGGTTACTTTGTTTTATGGTTCCCGCCTGGTGGTTTGTAGATTATTTCTCATTGAAAATCAAATAAAAATGAATTTTCAGGTTCAGATGGAACTAAAAGAAACTAGGCTTATGCATAAATATTATCAATATATGGTTAATCACTTAAGTAAGTTCCACTTAATATTAAAAAATCATGTGATAATGATAATAAGAAATTCACGCATAAGAGATAAAAATACCTCAAATAAAATATTGAGTTAGACCAATACGTATGTTACTTGATTATAGGAAAAAATCAATTAAACTATGTGTTTGACCTACCCTTATTGGGAAACATACTTTTATACATGAATCCCTTATGAAAGGTTTCAAGTTGACTTTACCATATTACATCAAGAGGAGTATCCCTTGCTAAACTTGGTGTAAAATTGAAGGCAAGAGTTGAGGAAATCCAAAGAAAAGATTTTAGGATTGGGGAGTCAAATTAATAGATCATGGAGCTGTAAGCCTACAGTTGGCAATGGCCTGCCTACCTAAATATCTTCAAATAGCTTGACTAATCCTTGTTGGGGTTATGCAAAGGGGAATATGTATCCTTTCCAGTTGAATGTTATGGGGACTATACATTCCAAGTTCAACATTGTGGGCTATTGAGACTTAATAAAATAGTAGGATACTTAATAAAATTAATTTATTAATTAACAGAAAATGTAATCAAGAAATTATTAATGATATGATATTTTAATTGTAGAATAAAAATGACAAGCTCATCAACCAAACTATACCTGCGAGCAATTTTGTATTAAGAAAACATCCTCAAGAGCATTAACTTACAGAAATGGTTTAGATGCCTTCGAGTTATCCTATGCCCTGGACAGAAGTCTTATGTATTGAAGTCAGCATTACCTAATCTACCTGCCAAAGAGGCGAGTGATGCGACGTAGTCAATGTTCAATGTTTGATTCTATCATCATTGTCTAGTGATCTCATGAAGTCTCATGAAAACATGGATTCTTATTGCATGATCGAGCAACTTTTTAGTCTTTACCAGAAGAGAGAAAGACATGAAATTTTTGAGATATCCAAGGCACTCTTTTAGAGTAATCTTGAAGAGGGTTACCTAGCTGGGCCTCATGTAATCAAGCTCATTGGATACATTGAGAGCCTGGGGGTTATAAGGTTTAAACTCCCTAAAGAACTCAGCACTGATCTCATTCTTGCACCACTCCCTCACAGATTCTCTAGGTTTGTTGTTAATTTTAATATTAACAAAATTTAGAAGTCTCTATATGATCTTTGTATCCTCATTCACTAAGTGGAAAAAGATATGAAGTGTGAAAAGACTTCTGTTCTTATTGTGATTAAGAGGAAAGGGAAGACAAAGATATTTATTCCAAAATCTTCTTCACGCCCTTCCAAGAAAAATAAGATCAAAAGGGAGGCAAGGGAATAAGGGGCTATTTGTTTTTGCATGTGGAAAGAATTGTCACTAGAAGAAAAATTGCACCCAACCTAAGAAGTAAGGGGAAGCTTCATGTGCATTTGTTATCGAATGAAATATATCTGTTTCTACAAATTGGTTATTAGATACTGCATTTGGTGCTTAAATATGTATCCAAATACATGAACTAAGTAGACTATAGAAGATTTACTGAGGGGAGGAAGATCTATATGAAGCCAATGGAGCTAGATTTGCTGTTGTAGCTATCAGGGACTACCACCTCACGTAGCCAACTGGGATGATCTTGGTTTTAAAGAGTTGTTATTATGTTCCATATGTTATGAGAAACATTATTTTTGTATATCCAGATTATATACAAATGGATTTTTTTTCATGTTTGGAAATGAATGTTTCTTATTTTACAATTATAATATTTTTTTTGGCAGGGCACATTTATACAATGGTCTTTACGTGTCGGATTACAAAAAACCATGTAATGGAAATCGATAATAAAGATACTTCACATGACTTGTGGCACACCCAACTTTGGCATCACCAACTAGGTCATGTAAATGAGAAATTCTTAACAAAGTTACATCAAGATGGATATTTAGATTCCTTTGAACTAAAACCACTTGGTGTATGTCATGAATGTTTACAAGGTAAAATGACCAAAGCCCCATTTAGTGGGAAAAGTTAAAGGGATAAAGCACTTCTTGAATTGGTTCATACTGATGTGTGTGAACCATTTCCAGTTGAAGAAAGGGGAGGGTACTAATACTTCATAACTTTTACTGATTATTTTAGCAGATATGGATATATCTACTTAATGTGGTATAAGTCGGATTATTGTGATAAGTTCAAAGAATACAAGAATGGAGTTGAGAACCATCTTGGTAAAAATATTAAGAAACTTCAGTCAGACTGAGGTGGAGAATATCTTAATCAAGACTTCACTGATTACTTACGAGAGTTTGGGATCCTATCCCAACTCAATCCTCCTTTCACGCCCAAGTGGAATGGTGTGAGAGAGAGAAGGAACAGCACCTTGTTTGACATGGTGATATCAATGATTAGTCGTTCGAGTCATCCATTATCCTTTTGGGGATAAGTGTTACAAACAGCGTTGTACATACTAAACCAAGTACCAACTAAATCGATAAATAGTATTCCATATGAGTTATGGATTGGAAAGAAATCCATTTTATCAAATTTACATGTGTGTGGAAGTGATGAGTCTGTTAAGGAATCTTTAGGTAACAAACTCGCACCCTGAGGCCCAAAGTGAACCTTTATAAGATACCTAAAGGAAAAAGGGGATATTACCTATACAACCCCTCAGACAAAAAGGTTATAGTGGAAAGACCCACCATATTCTTTGAGAGGGGGAACATCTCCAAAAGAGATAGTGGGAGAAAAATAGACTTTGATGAAGTCGAGACTTAAGTTACACATGAGTTGGTACAAGAATAGATTCCACAAAGCCCCATGGAAGAAAGAACTGTTCTAGAGACACAAGAACTATTTAGGCGTACAAGATATATTAGATAACCAGAACTGTATAGTTTTTTATTTATCTTGTATAGTGACTCATAATTAGTTGATTATAATGATCCTCTAACCTACATGGAAGTAGTAAGAGGCACAAATGTTTACAAGTGGAAAGAAGCCATGAATTCTAAAATGGATTCCATGTACCAAAACCATGTCTAGATTTTGGTAGATCCTCTAGTTGATGTAAAACCTATTGGTTGAAAATGGGTATTCAAGAAGAAAATGCACATGAAAGGAAATTTTAGTACCTATAAGGCATGAATGGTTGGAAAAGGGTTCAAGAAACATCAAGGCATTGACTATGATAAAACCTTTTAACCAGTTACAATACTGAAATCCTTTATAATTCTATTTTCCATTTCCACTTAACATGACTATGAGATTTGGAAAATGGATGTCAAAAATGCCTTCTTTAATAGGAACATTTAGGAAGATGTCAACATGACACAACCTAAAGGGTTTATGACTTCCAAGGATACCAATAAGGTATGAATGTTTCTGAAATCCATTTATGGATTAAAGAAAGCATCCAGGTCATGGAATATTCATTTTGATGAAGCCATTATGAAATTTGGTTTTATTAAGAATGAATCTGATCCTTATGCCTACAAATTGTTTATGGGGAGTGTAGTCATTATCTTAATAGTATATGTTGATGATATATTACTTATTGAAAATGAGATACCAATCTTACAGTCTATTAATGTTTGGTTGGATCAATGCTTCTCCATGAAGGACTTAAGTGAGACACCGTATATTATTGGATTAATATCCATCAGGATAGATCCAAGAGATTACTGGGTCCATGTCAAAGTATATACATTGATAAGATACTGAATAGATTCAGTTTGGAACAGTATAAGAGGGGTTTGTTGCAATCGTCACATGACATTAATCTTTTCAAGAAAATGTTTCCTCAAACACATGAGGAAAGAAAGATAATTCAAAGGAATACATACACATAATCGATTGGGTTAGTCATGTATTCCATGATATGTTCTAGGATGGATTTCACCTACACATTGAGTGTAGTAGGATGATATCAAGCTAACCGAGGTGACCACTATTAGATTTAAGTCAAGATTGTCCTAAAGTATATGATGAGTACTAAGGATACATTCTTTTTTTATGGATTAGATGAGTAAATAGTCATCATAGGATATGCATATGCTAGTTTCTAAACTGATCAAGATGATGTGAAGTCGAAAATAGGATACATCTTCATTTTTAATGGAGGTGCAGTGAGATGGAAGAGCTAAAAGAAGTGTGTGGTATGAAATTCAACAATAGAGTCTGAGTATATCATAACTTATGAGGCAGTTAAAGAAATAGTATGGATGTGATGCTTCATCCAGGATGTGGATTTGAGACCAAGCAATAAAGATCCCATCACACTATACTGTGATAATACTGCAGCGGTGTCTCTTGCAATAGAGCCAAGGTTACATCAGCGGACAAAGCGCGTACTTCTAAAGTATCATATCTTGAGGGATTTTTCTTAGAGATGCGAAGTTTCAATGAGCATTATTTCCATGAAAGACAATGTTGTGGACCCCCTAACTGAATCCTTAACTCGGTAGAAACATGATCATCATGTGAGGTATAGAGGACTAAAAGTATTAGGCTTTTGTCTCTAGTCCATGTGGGATTTTGTAAAAGTTGGTGTCCTAGAACAAACTGGTTGTACTTTGATTACATGAATATTTAATATTTTTAATATTAAAAATCTTGTTACGTATTTTTAATTATTCTTCATGACTATAGTGTAATAATGACCTGGAGTATTTTTCACATTGACAAGTTTATAGTAGTTCCCCACTATGATGAGAACCTTAAAGTGCTATGATAATATTCTTAAATATAGTTTTGTGGTTGGATGACATACTATAATGGGACACATAGTATACAGACTGTTAGGTGTGAGTACTCAAAAGAAGATGAGACTTCCTATAATAAAGTTTGCACTTAGTAATTTCCAAGACATGAGATTATGAGAATAGACCCACCAGTAATAATTCCACAAGTTTTGGTGTCATCAGATATTCCATTCTGTGAGCATGTGTAATGATCCTTAGAAATTATTTTTATCATTAATACATGTCATGACTTGTGCACTTTGATTTACTGACAAAAACAATCACGCAGATAGTTGACAAGATGTATGGTAAATTTTGTGCAACACAAGTGCCATGTTATTAAAGGATAAGTCAAGGAAAGATTTTTCCCTTCCATTTATGGAAGTTGATATCTCGGCTCTTCAATTTAAATAAAAAGAATCACAAAAAATTCCATGGCCATAGTGTAAGGAAAAGTTTATTTCCAGTATTCAAAGAACGTCGTATCAAGAATAAAGGTTGATGAAACTGTTATGAAACCATCTTGGTGATATATTGAGACAAAGGGTATATATTACACTATGAGTGTTCGTATATGGATGTCATTGTTACCACTTTAAGTTATTTTTATTGGGTTCCATTAATGCCAATGTGATAGAATCCAAGAGGGTCACACATTAAGTGTTTCTAGTGGTCTCGGTTAAATTATATTTGAATTTAATTAATGGAATAAATATTATTCTCAAGAAATTGGAATAATTTTATTCAAGTTAAAATGATTTCATAATATAAATGAATATTTATTCACCGGATTGTGGGTAAAATTTATTTATTTATTATTGAATATTTAATAAATATTTATTTAATAGTTTATAAATAAAATATTTATTTAAGAGAATAATTTATTTATTTATTTATTTGGGTGTTCAATAAAAGGATGTGGAGTTCGAGTGGACCAAGGCCGGTTTGGTAGTAAAATAATTATTTGCAAGATGGTAAATAATTATTTTACTAGTTGGCACATGTTAAAATAATAATAACGAAAAAATTATTTTGTGACGTGGAATTTTGTTTATAATTCCATTTTGTGAAAGTTGGTGCACTATAAATAATGATGCGATATTATTATTAAAAACATGTGTTTTCTCTAAGGTTATGAGTGTATTTAATTGTTTTTACGCAATTAAATATTATAACTGAAGCCCAATGTCGATAAATAGACATGTATGTCTATTGTTCCATGTACCAAACTCCACACCCGGTGAATTGAGAATTATTGACTTAAACAAATTATCTCTCGAATCCTCTTCCCTCCCCTATTAAAAATGAGATACGTTATCGAAGGATGAAGAAAAAATGATCAAGAATTATTGAATCAAGACACTCGCTTCACCGTGCTAGCACTCAAAGAACGAGTGGTGTCGATTAAAGGCCATCAGATCACCTGTGGATCACTGCTAGAGGAATTATGGTTTGTATCCTCACAAGCAAAATGAGATAATCCAAAATATTCATTCTAGATGATCAATATCATCAAAAAAAATATTAAAGATTCAGGTATTATTTTTGTTATGAAATTAATTAAATTAATTATAAACATGATGTGCAAGATCCTCTGTAAATGTTTTGGACCTATTCATTCTATATCTAAGTCTTTTATTCTATTCCATGGAGGCTGGTGTTTATCATCGTATTGATCCAAGAATAATCATTGTTCATGGTAAAAATTAAATTTGGGTGTTGTTCAAACCATTCTTTTGTTATTCCCAGAACCTACAGATTTATTATATCATTTATTGAAAATAGTGTATATTTTAATTAATATATAGTTACTAAATATATGAAAATGAATCATTATTTCATTATTTGTGTTGTTACATTCATCCCCCCATTTAGAAATTGATTACTCTTAATTTTATTCACTTATTAAATAAGTGATGATATATTTACCTCATATCATTTTTATATTCCCATGTTTCTTAATCAATAATATGATTTTTAAACAAAACCTTAACATGATGAATACATTTATTCCACAACACATGCTCTCTATGGTCAAGAACATGAACTGGTTGTTCCTCATAAGTATATTATCTTCCAACTAGACTACTTATATACTGAAAACACGAGATGGATCTAGAATATACATTATTAACATTAAAACATGAAAATAATTGTGTACCTGGGATAAAATTAGAGGCACTTCCACTCGGTAGGAAACTGATACAAATTTCTCTAGGATTTTATAGGGTCCAATGAACTGTGGACTGGGTTTTCCTTTCTTACCAAAATGAATCACAATTTTCCATGGAGAAAATTTGAGAAATACATGATTGCCTACCTTGAATGAAGGGTCATTCCTCTAGTTATCCATATAACTTTTCTGTCTACACTGAGTTATCCTCAAGTGTTGTTGAATGAACTAAACTCTCTATTCCACTTCCTCTACTAATTCTAGTCCCATTAACATCCTTTCCCCAAAATCACCTGAAAAAATGGTGTTCATCATGACTTTCCATATAATGCCTCAAATGGAGACATTTTTATACTGTAATGATAACTGTTATTATTAAAAAACTCAACCAAAGAAAGATACTGATCCCAAATTCCCTGATAATCCATTGATGAAGCACCTAGAATATCCTAAAAGGTCGGAATTGTTCATTCTAACTGCCCATCTGAATGAGGATTAAAGGATCTTGTGAAATTTAATTCAGTACCAAACAACTTTTTAAGGCCTTTCAAAAAAATAGAAGGGATCGCAAGATCATGATCAGATACAATGGAGAGAGGAACTCCATGTAACCCAGTTGTCTCTTTAAAATACATCTGATAATGTTGATCTAGAGAGACAGTGTCTTGAGTAAGATGAAAATATGCATATTTAGTAAATATGTCAACAATAACACTTATCACATTGTTACCTCAAGAACGCTTTGGTAATCACACTATGAAATCCATAAAAATATTTTCCCATTTCCACTTTGGCACTGGGAAAGGCTTAAACATCCCATTAAGTAATTGTCACTCTACTTCAACCTATTGATAAGTAAAATATCTCATGGTAATGTATGTAATATCTCTTTTCATTCCATCCCACCAGTAATAATTCAGAAGGTATCTGTACATGTTAGTTCTTCCCAGATGTATAGAAAATGAAAAAATATGAGATTCATATAATAAATCTATTATCAACTATAAATCATAAGGAAAACATAATATCTTACCAAACCACAAAATATAATAATTATCAATGTTAACTTTATGCAACTTTCCAATTTTAACCAATTATACATTTTTTATTTAACTCATGGTCTTTCTTATGAGCTTGCTTAATTATGTCTGATAGAGAGGACTAAACAGACACCTGAAACCAAACAGATGATTTTATTACACCAACAAATTCCAAGATAAAATTCATCAAATCATTAACCAAAGGGTCACATTCAAATCATATCATGGTTAAAATATCATTACTTTTACGAATAAAATCATCAACTAGTTTATTTTTTTTCTATGATGGTAATGAATTATTCAATCATAATCCCTAATTAGTTATGGACACCTTATCTACCTCATGTTCAATTATTTATGAGTTAATATATACTTAAAACTTTTATGATCATTATATATTTTACATTTTACTCTATAAAAATGATGCCTCCTAATTTTTAATGGAAAAACAAAATCAACTAATTAAAAATCAATTTTAGGGTAATTTAACTGATGAGGTTTCAACTGACATAAAGCATAAGAAATTACCTGATCATTTCACATTAGTATATAATCATATTCTTTTAACAAAGCATCGCTATAGACGAAAAAATCACTATTTCTAGAAGGTGGGTCCATAACTGGAGCATTCACCAATGTTCTTTTAAATTTTTGAAAAAATCATTGCATTCTTTTTTCCATTTGAACTTAGCATATTTTTTAGTTAACTTAGTCTATGGGATAAGAAACCATGCAAACGTTTCAAAAAATATCTGGTAATAGCCGGAAAACCCAATAAAAATATGAATCTTGGTTATATTTGTGGGTCTTGTTCATTATTTAATGACTTTATTTTTAGCAGGATTAATAGTTATGACATCTTTGTAAAAAATGTGAGCATGGAATGATATTTTTTTCAACCAAAATTTACATTTTCGAAATTTACCATATAGTTTATTTTCTTTCAAGGTTTACAAAACAACTATAATATGTCCTTTATGATCTTCTTTAATTTTAGAATATATAAGAATACCATCAACAAACACAACCGCAAACTTATCCATGAACTCATGAAATATTCTATTCATAAGATCCATGAACACAGTATGTGAATTAGTTAAACCAAATGGAATAACTAAAAATTAATAATGGGTATATATAGTTTGAAATGTAGTCTTCATAATGTATGCTTCTATTACTTTCAACTAATGGTTCCCTGAAATTTGGTTAAGCTTTAAAAAATATTGTGCTCAATCGAGATAATCAAGCAAATAATCGATATCAAGAAAATGATACTTGGTCTAAATAGAATTGTTATTCAAGGCTCTATAATCAATGAAAAGTCTCATTGAACCATCTTTATTTTTAGAAAACAAGACGGGAAAACCCCATAGTAAAGTGATAGGTCAAATGAAACCTTTCTCTAATAACTCTATCAATTTATTTTTAGCTCTAAAAGTTTCACTTGATCCATTTGGTAAGGGGGTTTTGAAAGTTTCTTAGAATAAAGAACTACATCAGCAGTAAATTCAACTTCCTAATCAGGTATAATACCAGAAAACTCATTAGGGAAAACATCAAGATATTCACGTACCATTGTAACATATTTATTCAGAATAGTTTATTTTTTCAACAGTATGTGCAAGATAACATTAATTTCCATATATTAATAGCTTCTAGTCATGCTGATATGTTATCAATGGTATGGGTTCATTCTTGTACACAAACTAAAACTCTTTCTAAAAATAAAATTCTTGTGCTTTACAGTCTATCATAACATGGTAAAAAGAAAGCCAATTCATACCCAGAATAACATCAAACTATACTAGAGGTAAAAAACCAGGTTTGAAGATAAATGATTTCCATATAAAATGATTAAAATATTCTTATAATTTCATTTTCCTTAATATTTCCCCAAATGTTTTCAACATGTGTTCTAGACTCATTTCCTGAGGTGAAAATTTCAATTTAGTAGAACATTTCTTAGAAATGAAAGAATGTGTAGACCCTGAATCAAACAACACATTGATCTAATCTGAATAAACACACAATTTACCTGATAACACTTCATTTAGAGGACCAACATCTATAGAAGTAGTTTTAAAGGATTTTACCACACCTTTGTTCTTATAGTCTAGTTTCTTCCCATCATTCATGTTCTTCTTTGGACACTGTTTTTCATGATGACCCATCCCATTATATTTAAAACATTTTATTGACTTTATATCATATTTTGTTTACCACTAACATGATATTTTCATTGTAGTGATGAGACTTATATTCTATTTTACCATATCGGAAGCACTTACAAAAATTCAAAACGCATTCCCCAGTGTGTTCTTAGCACAGTTCTCACAAATTGTAAACTTAATTTTCTTAACATTAGACTTCTTTGATGAATTCTTCCCTTTATCCTGCCATATTTACCACTTTTTCTGATGGTTTTAAAAGAAAAAATGATCATTAAAAAACTCCATTTCCACCTTATTTGCACATCAATTTTTTTCATAACTCTTAAATTCATGAGCAGTTTATTCCTTGATATTTTATATTTAATCCAGAGTAAAAATGATTGATTTTACTATCAAGATCCTGGAAAAAATTTGGGGTGTACCTTGCATGTCAAGTAAATTTTTATTCATATGGAACCACTAAACCATCCTCAAGACTCAATTCTCGGAATTAATTTTCTATCCTAAGTCATATTGCCTTAGGAAAATATTTCTCAAGTAAAATATTTTTGAATTCATCCAACTTCAAAGAGTCAATTTTCTCACTTCCCCTGATATTATTAACCATCAACCCCCACTGATTGGATTCACCTTAAAAGTAATAAATAGTAAGACTAAACTTTTGATTTTATGAACACCCCATGACATCAAAAGTCTTCTCTAGGGGTTTAATCCACCCTTTAGATACAACTGGGATAGAAGTTACACAAAAATCTAGAGGATTTTGCCTCATAAAATGATCCACCATCGACATATTCCTATGTGGTTGATTTGGTTAATGTCATTCATTGATTCCACCAACATTTATAACATGTGTCAAATAATACATCACTACAAAAACTGTTCATTTATAATTCTGACCTACTGAGGACACTGATTTAGAAGGATCTTTTCCTATCGTTGCCTTTGCACAAAGCTACCCTATTTCCTCAGCAGGAAACCATTCTGAAGAGAAATATCTTAGATGAAGAAACATGGTAATATTAAAATTATATATCATTTCAACATAAACATAAATTAAAAATAATTTATATAAATTCTATTAATAATATCATAACATCTAAAGTTATCTAAACCAACATTTGATATCAACTATAAGGAACCGAACTTAAACATTACATAATTTTGAATTTTATTCAAGAAATTAATTTCATTAACATTGAGGTTCTTTTTATGTTTATATTTCTAGGGAATTAGTTAATAATTCATACATAACATTTCACATTATCACAAGGTGGATACAACTAAAATAATATCTGTTTCTTCCAAAATATAAATCTTTTAAAAGAAAACATGATTTTTTTTTCATGAAAAATATTCATAAAATTCATCAATATTCCTCCCTTCTCTTACGGATCCTTATATCTAGTGATTTTTTTGAAACATGGGATGATCCCAAAAGGATCAGTGTGGGACATAAAATAAGAAATGAAACTGTTAGTCTATGAAAAGCTTAATCCCATGATTTTTTTTCAAAAAATTATTCTTTCCACCCATAAAACATAAGATCATTAGATTACCTCATGAAATAATAAGATCCTTGTAAAAATCCATAGAAAACAACAATAATAAAGGTAAATTGTGTCTTAAATTCCATATCACTCTTATAATAGATTTCACGTCTACATATTGAGTAACCTTTATAGTTACAATTGGAATACCCACCATAGTATATTCCCTTAATATCTTAGGATAAACCCTATTAGTTAACCCCAACTCATTACCAAATAAATTGAAGATTTATAATGGGATAACCCTACCTTGTTTTATCATATAACCAACCGTACTGATAAATAATGTCCAAGAACTATAACATAAGTACAACACATAAATCGTCCATAAAATAAAAATAACTTTTGTAATCACTTTTCATTTTTATAAAGGCGCGCACTCAAAAATAGAAACACCTTATTGTAAAATAAACGTATAAACATGTTTATGAAGAAACAAAAATTTAAGGAAACATAAAATTAGTAAAATCCCTTAATTTTTTATAATTTAAAAAACATTTTAATTTACTTTTGTAAAAAGAGTTGGAAAGTGATTTTTAAATGAGGGGTTTTAAAAGGAAGTCCCTGACCTCAAGTCCGAGTCATCATGTACCGTCATTATCTTCATGAATAATAAACTCAGGTTTATTATTTTATTTAATGATAACCCTTTAAATTTGTATTATTTATTTTATAACACTTATTATCATGTTATAACAATTACTTAATTTTTAAAGTTCATGTCTTACGTTTTGTTGACATTTGGTACATGAGTCAAAAATGAATTTAGTATGATGTCAATAGTCAAAATGGTCCTAATACAATCATCTTAAGAATAATATCCATGAAATAATAATAAATTTTAAACATCAATTATACTTCTAAGTTAAAATATTTATGTATGGTTATGAAAAATAAACAATGTTATAATCAAGGAGATGGTAGGCCATACGTACGCCTGAGTAACATTTCCATTTTTCAATGATCTTTAGGGAAAGAAGTTAATTATTATTTTATATTTAACGAGTTATAATAATATCATAAATATTATATTAATAATTTAAATATACTTATATTTTTCATCCATGCGATTTGGTGATGAAAAACCAACCACATCGCTTCATGGATATAATAGTTCACATGTAAGCACGAATGATGTTATAAGTTTTATGTGAATGGAAAGGAAAGAAAATATATGTTATATTATTATTTAATAATGATAAATATGTCCTGAATATAATATTTAAACATTAATTATATAATTGTAACTTTTCTTGAGATAAGGTGATGAAAAATGAATCATATCAGTTCGTGAGGTGGTAGTCCTCCACACACACAAATGAATAATTCATTTCCCATTTGATAAAATTGGAGATGGATTTATGTGATGATATTAACATAATAAAATCTCATTATATTGAGGATAGTGGATTTATTAATTAATCATGGTTAAAGAATATTTTAAGGAATTGGAAGAATAAATAAAATAGAAACACTTAATTTAAAACCATACAGCTTCTTCGGATGACCTCCTTTGATTAACAACTTAACACATATAATGAGGTTTTTCTTCCTAAAATAAGGACTATAGAATGTGGTAAGGGATTGAAGGAAGGGATATAGGGAGATATTTTCTGAAGCAAAATGATTTTCATGTGTTAAGAAATGAGAATAATGAGTTCCCTTTTATTGGAGAGGAGAGAGAAACTCTTGTAATTATTCAATATATTAAATTAATATAAATTAATTTTCTATTACTAATGGGTAAAAAGTGATTTATTTCTAATATAGGATTAGGATGGGTATAAATAAAATTATACAATGAAAATTAAACAATTTTTTTATATTTTTTAATCCTTTTCTTTTTTTAAACCTTATTCAACCATTTTAACTCTTACCGTAATAATATGTAATTTACACTTTGAGGGTTAATATAATTACTATATAATGAAAACGACCAATAAACGAGTAATTAATGAAATTTTGACACTTATCCCAATAATTTGGATGAAATTGTGATTTTTATAAATTTTATATCATTTAATAAAATATTATTTATGTTAAAATATCAAATTTCGTTTTTGACACTATTCATTACATGTCTTGTTTTAAAAATATCATAACAATAATATAAATTCAATTCAATAATTCTAAAAAATCACTAAAACGTAAAAGTTATCTATATTTTTTTATGACATTAATAATCTCAAATTATATTTATTTTAGTATTTTTAATATCGTTTATTTTATATTTTCTTTTAATTATACAATTAATACATCATCATTGCATTAGCCTTTAATTTAATTATTTACTTCCTAAAAAATATAAATAAATTATCATGATAAATATAAAAATGGTATATTTCAAAATAATATTTATATTCAAAGATACCCCCTGTATAACTCTAAATTTAAAATACATCACTGGTTAAAAAAAAGCATGATATATTGAATTTTATTTTGAATATAATATTATAAGTGTCCGAATCTAAGCCAAGTGGCTTCAAAAGGTCATAAATTTAGCCCAAGGATGGTTTTAGTCAAGAAAAATGCATCCAATGAAATTAGGACAACTTTTAAGGTAATTTTATAATATTTATAATATTATGTTTACCCTTAATTACATGATTTACCATTAACTGTTTTAATAAAAGAAATTTATAAAGTTACTATTCATAATGTATAAAAATATAAGGGAATTATTAATATAATTTGGACCTTATAATTAAAAATATGAAATCTATTTCTCAAAATTCAAAACACATAAATGGCATAAATCAATTAAAAATTAATTCTGTTGATGGAATGAGAAAATAAGTTTTTAAATTAAAAACGTTCAAAAGTTCACAAAGTATTTATATCCAATGTTAATGTGAAATGGATTCCAATGGCCTAAATTGGATTGAATAATAAAAATTTGATTTAATTATACTATAAAACCATTCAAATATATAAATTAACACTATAAATAAATTTTATGAAAAAGTAGTTTTCAAATAAAATGTAGTATTTTTCACTATTCATCAGAACTTATTAGAAAAATACAAAAAATAAAAACAAAAAAATTATGATATTCTACTTCTAAATAAGAAGTTTATTTTTTTTCAAATATAATCTATAAAATTTACTATAACATTATTTAAAATAAGTGGGCCATCAAAAGGTGGAATCCCACCTTTTTAGAAAATTAAATTTTTTATCCATAAAACTAGATTTATCATATACTTTATTGAACATAGAGTATATTTTATTTACTATATAATTAATAAATAAATGGAATTTACTTATTCTATCATTAATTTTATTGTTATAGTTATTGAGTATGCTACTCATTTAATTAATTTGTTCCACCTATATCCTAAACATGTCACTAATGACTACCTTATGGTTAGGTGGATTGAGATGGGATTGAAGCCCAAGATTTATTAGATTATTATTATAATGTGCCTATAGACCTTTTATGAGTTAGTTTATAACTCAAATATGGTTATGGAAGACTTATCTTGGAAGAAAGGTCTTGGTGGAGTTTTAGTTGCTGTAGGAAGTAACTAGAGTGTATTGTTTAGAATGAAGGGAAATCACATTAAGGGTGCTAAATTTATATTATAAAGAGTTTCAGGGGTTTATTCAAGTTTACCCCAGGAAATTTTCTATCAGTGTGGGTGAACTGGCCATACTAAGCTTGATTATATAGTATCACCTAGGATTTTACATTTTTTTTGGATAATCTGATCATCTTAAATGTTTTTGTAGAAGAGTGTCCTAGTTAGCAGAGCTGGATCCAACCTTACCAAAGGGCCCTCAAGATCAATCATATGTAGAAAAAGGTCAAGGATCAAATTCACATGCTAAGGGGGAAACAATGTTGGTGAATAAATATTAGGGAGTTACTGAGGACATATGTATTTATAGAGTAGAGTATGCACTATAAAAATCTAATGTGGGGACAACTACTGTGAGAGGTTTGGTGTTTAATTCATATTATATAGTTATGGAATTGTTTAATTATGGTGAATTTAATTATTTTATATCATCTAAGTTGATTGATGTTGTTACATCATAAATTCATAAATGATTTTTACATTGGTTTTTTTCTTTTTTATGTCGGTTATTAGTAGACGTTATTAAAGGCGACATTGCAAATATTTTTTTAACATAGGTTAAAAAAATAGACATTTTAAATGTATAATAAAATTGGTTTTTTTATGTTTTTATTAAATAATCGATGTAAAAACTATATTCCACATCGGTTATATAGGAACCAACACGGAGATCCGTTATCTCGAGGCATTTTTACATTGTTTATTTACTAAACTACGTAACAAACACTTTTCCATGTCGGTTTTTAAATATAATTGAAATTATAGGCTTCAGTATGTAGGGTTTTTTACAACGGTTATTTTACAACAAATATAAAAACCCATATACCACATCAGTTTTTATATAAATAACATGAAAAGACTGATTGATTAAGGGTTTCTTACATTGGTTTTAAAATAACCAATGTAAAAAACATATATCACATCGTTTATATAAAATCCAATGCGATAAGGCTTCCAGTGGAAGTTTTTTTATATCGGTGTAAAATAACCGATGTAAAAAACATACACCGCTTCAGTTATATAAAAAACTAACATGAAAAAAATACCAAATGCTTTGTTACAACAATTATAAAATAACCAACATAAGTTTTTTTTAATAAATATTTCATTTTACCCTTCCTCTCCACTACCGACCATTACAATAAAATAAAAAAATTGGCCAAAATAGAAACAACAATAAAAAAACTAGGAAATAAAAATTCATAATTAAAAAATAAAAAATTACAATACTGACTAGAAAAACCAAAATTCAACCAAAACAACTAGAAAATACACATTTACAATTAAAACAATTATAATTACAATATTCACTAAAAAAACTAAAATACAACCAAACATATAAAATGATTTACCCATTCCACTTGTAAGTGTGTGAGCTCTTATGCACTATAAGGGTGGGAGTCATAAAAATTCTATAAATTAAAAGAAAAGTATTTAATATTTATAATGATTAAAAAATTAAATATTAATGAATAGTTTATAAGAAAATTTGACCTGGTTAAACTTTGTAACTATTCTAGTTTTAATTATTTCACACATAAATCTTAACACATAATATCTTCATTATTTAATTCCTTTTTTGTTTATAAAAATTCTGTTTAAATGATTTTTTCAATTCAAAATATCATTTTTGTGTAATATAGCCAAAATATACTAATTATAAATAGAAATTCACCTTTACTTTTACATATGTGATCGTGAAATTATTTTTCATTTTGGTTTTGAAAGGAAATCCCATTCTATATTAGAAAATAATATTAATTAAATAAATTTAAAATTCATTATAATATAGACAACTATTAAAGAATTAAAATTTAAATTTCCAACATGTTCTTAAAATTTCCTCACACATCACTATAGATGGAGAATATCCAGTAAATTGTCTTCACCCTTGGTCAAAAACACCCATCATCCAATGGTCACTAATTTAAAAAAAATAATGTTAGTGTTTATTATGTTAAAAGATAAATAAAACTTTGTGAGACATATGTTTCATAACTCTCAATATAAGAAAACATCCAGCACTGTGTATTATATTTTGTTCAAGTTTTTCAGTAATATAAACTATTCTTTATTCTTCAATCATTGATCCTACTTTAAGTGAAATTAACTACGAGTCCATCAATCCATATACATATCTCTTGTCATTCTCCCCACACAATTTATAAAGATATATAAAACAAAATAGACATAAGTATAAATTTTCAATAAATTTAACACATAGAAATATTTATGTTAAAAATTATATAGAAAAAAATATCATCACATTAATTCCCAACTTAGCTCCCGTTAAAATATCCAAGATATAATTTTTCAAAATCCCCACATTTATTGCATAATCAAATACATTATATTCAATTGGAATTGTATAAACACTTTTAAACAACTTTTAATATCTTGAAAACCTATCAAGACTACTAGAATTTGTATCTAAAATAATATCCCTTTGTACTTGTTATTGGATATAAAATATTTATTTACATTTAACATATTACTGTAAGTAAATATACAAATATATTAACTTTCAAATGTTAAAAAAATTAATACAAAAATGAAATAAAAGATAAATTATACACATACCTCTATGGTAATATGTCGCCGAAGTCTAGAAGGACAAACTAAAAAGTAGCTAATAATTTGTCCAATTGTGGTCACCTCATCTGTAGGTAACTATAATCTAGCTGATATATCAATAATATCCAGTATAATGACCCTATGCTTCTCAATATCTAAATTTTTATGAATAATGGTATGTCCAACATAATATATCATCCCAAATGAAATAATATGAGATAGATCTTGAAAATATAACTCACAATAACTAGGAAGCTGTGGAAGAGGGGGTGTAGGAGTAGGATAAAAAATGGGGTATGTAGGTAGAGGAGTATGAGTGGGTGTAGCAGTAGGATACAGAATGGGGTCTGTTTGTGGAGGTCGAGGAGTGGGAGCTGCTAGTAGAGGTGGAGGAGTGAGAGTTGTAGTCTAAAATTGCCTTTGCATGTCTGAAAACATGGAATGTACCGATGCTCTGATATTTTCCTCCATCATCCCACTAATATTCTTAACTTTAGCCTCCAAATATTTTATTTTTTTATAAATACCCTCCATTTTTGAAGCTGAATAATGTGGTAACACTCTTTTCACTGATACAGTTTCCTGGCATCCTTGTACCTAACCCAAGTGTTTGGTCTTTCCCAATGTTGCAGCTAAAATATCCTACCTTCCATTAGCAACAAATACCCTTTATGTTCTCTACTCCTCAAGATAACCCTTTATCAATTATTGGAAAAATTATTTAATGATTCAAAATATATAAATAATTAAATTAAATTAATTAATTAAATAAAATAAACATCATAAAATCCTATTTGTTAAAAATATTGATTCTTATATAAGATATTGTCCCATTTTCTTATACAAACCCTCTTCCATTTTATATATCTAGCTGGTGGGATGAAGGGGAAACCTCTATAGAGCTTGAAGATTGAACTCTTATTTTTTGTAAATTTTCATCCATAATTTATTCTTCCAATAAAGTATAACCTCCCCAAGATAAGGTATGAGGGTATACATTTCTACATGGGATCTCTTAATGATATATCCTTGATTCCTATAAATTTTGAATAATAAATCATGAATAAATCATTAATAAGATCATTATAATATAAGAAAACATCTAAAATCTTACATTACACTTACCAAAAATGCTTCTTGTCTTCTACTTTCAATAAATTTTTTCCATGTGTCTTCATCAATAAAAGGATATATATCTCATGGATTGTGATGTTTCCTATGCCCAAAAACAAAATCATATGTGAGGGTTTACTTTAAATCCCTCAATCACTTAGTAGCCACTGATAAACATTTCCTTATAACTTTTATAGTGTTATGTATACCAAATTTCATTTGATAATAAGGGGGAAAACATATATTAATATAAATATCTCAATATTAGTAAAACCATATCAAAAGATCTTTCCAAAATGGTATACCACAATTGAGATAGTGTTGATTTTTAAATACTTCCCAAATCATTAAACAAAATACTAACTTTTCTTTCCACCTTAAATGATACAAAACTCTTGATTTGTTTTTCATTAGTACATATTGGAATATCATTATCATCAAAGTATACCATTATCCTCTTGTCCTAGATACGAGCAACTGATAAGTTTGGAAAATGTGTGAAGCCACATTTACTAACCCTTGAAATCTTCTTTACCTCTGTGGGAGTATATAAATATTATTAAGAAGGTTGGGGATCATTAATAGGAGCATGTGAAATCTCATGTAAATGAATAAGAACAAATCCAAAATTGGTGTAGGAATATAAAAATGGTTGAACCTAATAAATAATTTTTTTAAACAGAAAAGAATATTTTTTCAATATACTCTTATAAATTTTTTTTATTTAACATATCAGATTTAAAAAATTTATTTCTAAAAAATCAATTAATATGTATATTATGTAATGGTAAACATGGTAAAATAATCAAAACTAAACTAATATAAACAAACCTTTTTACCTATTATATTTAATACATGTTTTAATAATTAAAAAAATTAACATATCTAATATTTTAGGAAATTAAAAAAAGTAAATGAGAAATAAACATATGTTACCTATAATATTATGAATGTACTAAAGGATCGATTCCCCAAATTCATTCATCAGGATCATTCATTATGGAACAAACCGTTTCAATGTTGTGCTCACCATTATCATATGTTATCGTTTCTATGGAAGTAGGGATCCCACAAAAATCAGTAAATTTATCAAGTTGATCATCACCAACATATTGTTTTTTCTATAAAAAACAATAGACCACTGCATATAGGAATGATCAAGAACTTAGAATTTTTTTCTTGTGTCTCCATTATAAAATAATAAAACGTGTCTTCCAATCTATTTATATTAATAGGTGTCATTCCAAATTCATCATGTCTGACACTATTGTTACTGATAAACCATTTGTAGTTAAACACTAAAAATTTAAATTAAATGTAATCAACCTTCTATATTTCATCAATGTCTCCATAATATGCACTTGATGTATAAATTGGGGGTTTTTCTTTAGAAATCACAAAATTCATTTCTTCTGCAAACACCAATACACAACTATTTTAAACTACAACTTTGTAGTCCTAATCTTTCATATGAAATGAATGAACATTAATGTCATACCCAGATCATGTTATCACATTTATACTTGGACTACCCACTAACCATATTAATGTTTCTTATGAATATGATCTCTCAAGCATGGTCTTTATAAACCATGGAAAAAAGTTGTGTTACGATCATTCAAAATGCACATTTCTTTCTTCATTGAGTGAAATTATTTCAAAAAATTAATATGAAATGCAATATATGGTTGAGAATCATATATATTATTCTAGATGTATAAATGCACCTTCTTTATCTATTCACCTGAAAAATATTTTACTTTCAAGCCATGAATCCCCTTTCCCCCATAATTAACTCATTCATGGTGAGATTGAGGAAAAATAATGTGCTTCACCATAGATATGTAGCTCATAAAAAAACTCCATAACCTCCTCAGAAACATTCTTTTCAATAATGGAGGATTTAGGTTGATATGGATTCTTAATATACCCCTTTAATATCATCATATACCTTTCAAAAGTATTTATCCAATGTAGATATATATGTCCATAAAGATTTATTTCATGAACTAAATGAACCATTAAATTCACCATTATATCAAAACATGTGGAGGAAAATACATTTCAAATTTAAAAAATATAAAAATTTCATTGTTTCCCTAAATGTATAAAGCATCCAGATCAATCACCTTATTAAAAATTTCCTGAATGGGACGAAATCCTTATTTTTAATCATTTTTTTGATAACCCCCCTTTTAAGGGTTAATGGGGAACCATTACATGGCCTATAGGTTTAGTGAAATTACATGAACCGAAGGCCTTAAAGGAATTCATCTAGACTATAACTACTTGAAATTTACCTCTCAAACATCTACACCATGATGTTAGTTCTCCAAATTTTCATGATTGTTAAGCTAGGCTTCTCATGTATGCACAGGTTGGTCCTGATGGTAATTTCCATACCCTAATATTCTTCCAAATTTGTTAGCTCTACTCTGGTGAATGCACCTGCTATGAATCCTCATCGAGAGCCTGTTCCTTATAGATTCCTCCGGGTCTATTTAAGAAACATTTCAAGTGGTCTGAGGTCCTTGAGGTGGCCCGAAGGCCTTTATGTCACTCAAAAGACTTACTCGCCTAAAGTCCTTGGGTGGCCTGAGGCCTTGTAGGGCTCATGGACCAAACATGTTACCAGAAATCCTAAACTAATGAATAGTTCTAGCCATTACAGTACTTGCCACAATACCTGATATAGTACCCTAGAGATTTGTATCCACATGGATTTGATCTCAGGTCTCTTGGATGCACTTTCTGATTCCTCACCAACTGGGCTGAGGCTCATGTGCATAAACTTCTTACAAATTGAATTGAAAAAAACACACCTTCGTGATATTATTTCTAACATGGATGGGTAATATTCCACTCAATGAAACCAGTAGAAGTTTTTTCATCATGACTTGGTTATCTTGATATTTCATATATATCAATTTCCAATATTTTAAAGAGGCAAATATTTTTACATTTGAAGAATAAACCTACAACACATTGATATCATGAAGACACTAACAAAAGATAACTTTCTACTTCTTGGATAATGTATGAAAAGATGAGGGAAGAAATTTTCTCCTTCCATTAGGAGTGATAGATAACTCTAAATTTATTCCTATTGAAAATAATCCTAATCATGCATTCAACCCATATTTTGTATTTTCTTTAATATCTAATATGGTTCCAATAAAACTGTCAAATATATTTTTATCTGCATACATGACATAAATGTTATGTTTCACTTCCTAATATCTTCAGAATGGTAGCTCAAAAAACATTGGCAATTTCTTCCTAATATGTCTATCATTGAAAGATTTATGTGTCTCTCCAAATGTTACATCTTGGTTTTTCACCCTCTCAAAATATTGATCAGTTGAAAAAAAATTTGGAGCAGTATAAAATTATTGTTATCCATTTAATTTTATTTTTAATATTCAATAAGTGTGATGCTTAGAAAAAATATTTTGATGACCCATGTATACTATTTTTATCCCATAATGGAACTGATAATATAAAGTCTCTTGTTTAAAAATTGGACACACTTTATGCCCCTTAACACTGTATCTAGATAAATTTTCATACACAAGGAAGTAATCTATAGTGAACATAATCATTGAATACATTGGAAAAAAATTCAATTTTATAATATTCATACACCTTAAAACCATCCTCCCAAAAGAGTTTCAAATCATCAATTAATAGTGAAAAGAAAACATCAATATCATTTTCGGGTTGTTTTGGTCAAGGGATTATTAAAATCAATATAAAATATTGGTGATTCATAGAAAATTCGGGAGATAGGTTGTAAATTACTAATAAAATATGTTGTGAACTATGTGTGCTACTAAGACGATGATATGGATTCCTTCCTTCCATGTATAGTCCAAGTATTAGATTTCTAACTTCATTTCTGAATGTAGGAAACTAGTGATCAATTTTATTCGATTGTGGATAATCATCTAGATAATATATTTTTTTATCACATATCCACTCATAAATATGTCATCTTAACCTTTTTTCATCATGTGAATTAGAAAATGAATGTTTCAAATGAGGAATTATAATAAGATACCAAAATACCCAGGCAGGGGTCTCTGTAACCTCAAAATCAACCTGTGGTTTTTCTTTCAACTTATACCTTGATGTCCAGCATTTTGGAAAATCTAATAGAAATTCATATTCCTTCCTATATATCACATTGTTATTTGGGAATTTAGTTATTTTTTTTACACCAATACCATCAGGCATAGTATTTTTTCGCTTTATAATGTGAATCAGGAAGATCATTGTCTTTATAAAAAATATCTTTCAACAGTAATAACAAATCAGAAAACATTTTGTCACTTCAACCATGTTTTTCCTTCAAGTTAATCAATATCAACACCGATGATAAAACCGTAAAATGTGTACAACTAGGATAGAATTGTTTTTCAGTATCACCATATAGATACTCAATTGTTAGTTCTTTCTAAATTTCCTCTTTTTCAATAGCATAAATCATTTCAACAATTTTATTCGATTTACCATCTTACAAAGCATCCTCATCAATAGATCCAAAATTTTACCCAATTTCACTATGCCAAATCCCAGGGTTGTAACTCAGACTAATATATTAAAAAAATTAAATGATATTTGATCTCTCTAATTTTCAACATCTTCATATTTAATCATTTGCGGTAGGGATAGAAAAACATGTCATAGTTTATAACATTTTGTTTAGAAAATTCAAAAAAAATCATCAACACCTTCCTCATATTCATCACTCATTTGATATTCTATAATCCAACTTTAACAAATTATTACCAAAATCAAAAATCGAAAATATATATCTTGTTAATATAAGGCAATTTTATATTTATATGAAATATTTAATAATTTGAATGTAAAACAATTTTGAAAGAAATGCATATTTTAAAAATATAATTAAAAATTCAATACAATAATGGAAGATAAGTTTAAATATAAATGATAAATCACAAAAATATATGAATTGAAATAATTTAAAAAAGAAAATGTAGGTCGATAAGAAAATTTTATATTTATATGAAATTTTACATATTTTGAAAGTTACACAATTTTGAAATATAAAACAAATATATGTGTATTTGAAAATTATATTGGTTTTTTTTTGAGATATAATATATAAAACCACTATGTAAAAATAAATCACTATCCACTAGTGTGATGTATTATTAACACATCACAAATTTTTCATGTACAAATCAATACATAATAATAAGACCCTTGAAGTCATTTAATAATTCACAACAATTTTTTTCTCACTATAATTTAACATATTTCTATGAGATGTGGTATATAAATAATATCCAAGGGTTACATCAATTTACGGTAATAATATTATTGTGAAAAAACAAATCCTCTTTAGAGAACTCTCCCAAACTTAGAAATAAACTATTATCTATAAATTTAAGGAGAATAAATATTATCATTACTCCTATGACCATTCTAGAAAATGAGATAAATCTATTGAGTTACTCAACAACCATAATGGATTTAATTTCATTAATTTGTGAATGATATATAATATGAGAATAATTCATTATAGCACTAGATTATTATGTGATGATGTTTGGAGGTTTATGGAGTTCATTTTTTATTACTTCATTATAGATTCATCTCATATATCCTTTATCTCAACAATAGTTTGACCAACATCATTATCTAAATCCAAAAGAAGAAAAAACATAATTAATGGGAATTATTATTTATTTAAATTAAATATAAATCATATGGTAAATATAATATCTCAATGATTTTGAGGTTTCTATTTATTTTATAATATTATGAAATAGAATGAAACTAATGAAATTCCATTGTTGGAATGAGGATGGTGTTCTTTCTCTATTGACCATAGAATACAAGTTGTATTTTATGACTAATATATTAATATATAACTACTATTTTTATCTTTGGATCAAATTATGAATTTGTGGACAATTTTTCATTTTTGATGATTTTTTTCTTTAAACTGGCAGTTGATATATTTGGATTGTTCACTATCACATGACCATAAATAACACATGAATAAGTGTATAATTCATGAAGATCCCATCAATAGGTGCTATTTTTTTTGAAAGGTAACATTGATATGTGACTTCTACCTAAGAAGTGCAGTCATTGTATAGATATGTCTATCCCCTAGATGAGCAAAAAAATTAATGGCATGTCATTTGGGGGAATTGTATGTGGTTTCACTACATCCACCCTAATTACTGGCCATATGCAACGAGGTTCTAGGGGTTTCATGATGTATAAAAATTTTACATGATTTTCAACCTCACACAGGCTCACCGTGAAGGAAACAAAGAATTTATATGTTACAAGAATGAAAAATGCATATTATAAAAACTATAAATTTAATTAAATTCATGAAACATGGACATATAGTGAATACATAGTGTGTGATTGGAATAAAAACCATGTCTCACATAAATACTTACATGGATTGGAAACTTACTTCCATTCTAGATATGAATTCAATGTTATAACATGAGGAAATTAAACAAGATGATATTGCGATATTTTAGTAACTAAAATCGAAAAACGTATAGTTAGGGAATCTATGAAATAGAATGACTGACATCGAGGTGTGTGAGGTTTAATTGGGAGTTATTAGTTGATAAGATAGATGAATCAATGAAAAATATGATGAATTAAGTTGTAAAAATGAGGTTGGAGGACACATGATCGAAGAAATGATTTTAGTGTTTCCGTACGAGAGATAACCGAGTTGTTGTCGCATGATCAAAAAACACTACATTCCTCAAAAAGGGGATTTATAAAAAATTAAAATGATTTATCACATAACTTATTTAGTAACCAACATGATAAATAAATTTTAATTACATTTATCATTTCAGTTATATAATAAACAATGTGATAAATCGATGAGATTTGCTTTATCACGTCGGTTATTCTATAAAGAACATAAAAAGTGTGCTTTATCACATCAGTTATAGAATAGCCGACGTGGTAAAGAGATATACTTTATATATCACGTATTTTGTATAATAAACAATGTGATAATATAAGATAATTAATTGTTCACATTAGTTATAATATAACTGACGTGATAAATCAATATACAAGACTCTGCAAGTTGGTTATAAATAATTGATGTGAAATAGCTGACACGATAAATATAAATTGTATTAGTGAATCCTGAAATAAACAACCAAGAATGAGTTGTGGTGAAACATGACCACATGTGTGCCTCCCCATATATAAGAGGCTATAAACTAGTAACAATGGTCCATGTCAGTCAATGGGGGATACTATACCCTTTTTCCATGTCATAGGAAAAATAATAAATATCAAAAAATATAATAAATAATAATAGTAACACATGAAAGCTAAATTATGGAATAAAATTATTATAAAAAATAAACAAAACTAGAAAAGGATACAAGGTAAGGGGTAAATCCAAAGAATTAATATAGAAACTGACACCCCACTGGAACTTTATCCAACAACATTTTCATCCTCTTACTCTACCAGCTTAACCATCTACAACATGGACCTTTACCTTTTTATATATCCCTATGTATGAAATCTATATGCACACCAAAATTATTGAGTATGGTGTGGTATAGGACATAGTAGGACACCCCTAAAAACCCTTAACATCGGTTCACAATATATACATGTGCATTCCATGACTGTAAGAATGGTAATATATAAACAAATTCTCATAAGTAAAAAAATATATCAATTCCTTACAGACTATATTTACTTGATTTGAAACTATGATGGAAGATATATCCTGAACATATATCAGGTACTTAGAGACTAGATATACCTGCTTTGTCACCATTTCATAAGGAACCTTAATAGCCAGACTGAAACATCCACCCCTCAGGATAGTCCCAAAGATAACTAACATATCCTACTGACTGGGATAGCCCTAGTACATTCTAAAATCATGCCAAAAACATCAGTATTAGGTAATGGATTTATAGGCCCCACTTTATGCACATCTACAGAAGATATATGAACAAAAAATATGGTTCAAGATACAAATTTTAGATTAAACATCATTTCAATTAAAAAAAATATTATCATAAGAACAATCCATATGCAAGAAAAAAAATCACATGTAAATTCTTTACACACACACACACCTCATGTGATCAATCATCATTCATAGGTTTCCCAGTGGGTTACACTTGTACACCACCAATCATGGAAATATACCATATAAAATATGCATAAAAGTTAAGGAATTCCTACCTTAAACTCATTGATGAAGAAATCAAAAGTTCATCATGGAAATATTACCTGATTTGATCAATCATCATTCATAGGTTTCCCAGTGGGTTACACTTGCACACCACCAATTATGGAAATATACCATATAAAATATGCATAAAAGTTAAGTAATTCCTACCTCAAACTCATTGATGAAGAAATCAAAAGTTCATCATGGAAATATTACCTGATTAAATTCTATGTATTCTTCAACTCAAACTAATTTCCAAGGATTCCTAGAATTGAATTCTAACATTTGATTATAAGAAGTTAAAAAATATACATGTGATAGTATCCTTCTATATCCTAGATAATCTATAATAATTATTATAATTCAAAATTATGCTTCTTGATAATTCTAGACCATTTCTAAGAGAATAAATACAATACCCCATGTGATAATAATATATCTCTAGAGTAGTTTTATATGGAAAATAATAATTATTATTATTCTTTTCCAAAATTCTAGGTTATTATAATTTAAGAGGACATTATTATTTTCTAGAAACCTTGGAAGTATAATTTCACAAATAGTTATTATTTCTCTCTATAGAATATTATTAAAAAAAATTAGGAAATAATTTCATTATCATTATTTGATAATTTCCAGATTATTACTAATTTATAATTCATTATCCATAATTTCTAGAAACCCGGGAATAACTTAATTTACAAACACATATAAAATAATTACTATAATATCCCCTTTAACCACATCACTCAAGGATAAAGAAGAAATGTTGTGGTTATAGTACACCTAGAGAAAGGATAATGAACTTGAATTGAATGAAGTGGAATTGACGATTTTTTATAAAGGATATTTGGGCTACTCAATCTCATGTGGTCAAATAAAAATGAAGGATGAAAGGTTTAAACTATTTTAGAAATAAAAATATTGTGTATAGAGATGTAACATTAAATCCATAAATTAAATTATTATTTTAATTTGTCTTTTATGTGTTTATTAATGGAATACTATTTAAGTCTTCATAAACATTTTAATTAAGGGAAATTCATAAGAATTTAATTACATGACTTTTGGAATTTAAAACCATAGAAATGTATTTTAGGATAATTCTGGGGAAGGATTGAAAAATAGGATTTTACTTATTTTTCTCCCAAAAAATCATATTGTGCAAGGGTAACATGGTTTCACCCTTATAGAGATCCTAGGTGTCACATGATGGTATCTGGTTACCCTTACCCAACTCGTAGAAAGAAATATTTATACTAACAAATTTGAAGCCATACCCTTACAAATCCTTTAGAAAAGGTAGGATTACCATTACATACAGGTTGGCTTACCCTTATTTAACCCTTAGGAACTTTAGCATATCCTTAAATGAGGTTATTTTACCCTTACATGACCTTAATCAATCTAAACGTACCCTAACAAAGCTTAGTTTTTGTACCCTTAAATAGTGCATAAATAGAGGGATTTACCTTATTCAAGTCAAGTTTACCTTCACATCATGTATAGAAAACCCACATACCCTTTAATAACTCATAAAAATTTAGAGTTACCTTTATATAACTAATGGAAACTTCTTGTTACCTATACATAACACAATAAAACAAAAGTAAGGGTAATTTTTATTGAAAAATATATTTGAAAAATAAATACATAAAAACTTAAACTAAAACGGTTTTATAAAAAAGGATGTTATAATTATCTTACAATTAGGAATTCTAATCCTTGATAAGTATACCTATTTCATGGAACCACTACCCCTCACAAAAGACGTTTTTTATAATTAATTTTTTTGTTAAAACATTTTTAATTCTATTCAAACTCATTGAATCCTATTTATAGAAACTTATTATTCAAGAAAAACCAATAGGAATAAAAATCCCTCAAAACAACCAATCTAATGAAGTGATAACCCAATATAATTTCTTTATCAAAACCAATGGACTTTAAGGTATATGCACAATTTTGGAAATAAAAAGCATAGAGAACTCCACAATAAATGACTGGAAAATAAAGGAACACAAAACACACGTACCACCTATTCATGGATCAGGTCCATATTACCAAAACATCCATGTTTGTTATAACCACATATAGACACTCAATAAAATAATACAACAAGATAAAATAAATAATGAATGAAATAATTCACCAAAGAACATATTATAATTTAAACATGGATTTAATTATCAGGGCTCTATCTAATGCAAGAAATATGCATATATGGCACGTGAACCTATATGCCTAACATGATTCATAAACACACACCAAATCCCATAAATCACATTTCAAAATCATTCACATAAACCTTGGTGAATATAATCAATGGTAACATAAATTGTGAAAACCTAAATTTCCAAATTTTTAGAAACTTTGAGGTCTACTATACAATGTTGTTCAAAAACTATAATAGTTCCCCTATATAAATCCCAACCTCCCTAACTTCTATCTACCCTATCCCAATTCAAGGAAAGGAGAAAAGACATTTTAGTGAGTCTTAGTGCTCTAATACCATTTTGTAACATCCCATCCCAAACTAATGGATTTTATCCAAAGTGTCGCATGATCTTACGCATGACTCACCATGTTATAGAGGTTGTTGACTAGTAGTGATGGTCACAAACCATCAGTGGGGAGACTATTCTCTCAATACCATGTTTTAGGGAAAATAATAAATTATAAATAATATAATAAATATTCATAGTAACACACATAAACTAAAACATTGCATACATATATTATAATAAATAAAAAAACTAAAACAAGGATCTAAGGTATGAGGTAAAGATAGTAAATAAATTTAGTATTAGATTTTATGCTTGAAATCCATCCTGTAACATCTGAATTCTCCTAGTCCACATGCCCAACCACCTACCATAGTTCCCTTTCCTTTTTATGAATCCCTAAGAATTAAATACAAAAGAGAACCAAAATTCCCATTTATGGAGTGAGTACATGACTTAATAGGACCCCACCAATTAGACTTAATATCATCACATAAGATATAAAAGTGAATTACATGAACATAAGAATGGTACAGATTTTAAAAAATAATACATCACACAAATTAGAATATTTTTTGGGTCCTCGGAAACCATTTGTACCTACATAGACACTATTTAAGAAGATTAGACATGAACACATATAGGTTCCTTAGATAATATATATACTTTAATTGGAACAATTCCATAAGAAACCTCAATAGAAAGTTTGACACATTCCCCCATCAGTATAGTTCCAAACATGAATGGCACATCCTTCATGATGGGATATCCTGAGTACATTCCGAAATCATTCTTGAAAAATCTATATCGAAGAATAAATCTGTAGGAACAACCAAATGCTCATATATAGAAGATAGAGTAAAAACACATATGATACAAGATGAAAATGAAAAATTAAAAATCACATCAAATCAAATAGTAACATCATCAAAAAAATATTTCTGTAAGAAACACGAGCACAATTTAAGGATACACACACAACTCATATGATCAAGCCTCAAACATAGGGTTATTAGTGGTCTATACACTAATTCAAATAATATTTCCAATATCCTATAAAAATAGGCACTAAAATCAATGAATTCCTACCTCATTCTCATTGATAAAGAACATCATGGTTCTTCAAGGAAACATCACCCAAATACATTCCACATATTTTTTAGCTAAAACCACTCTATAAGGATTCTGAGAAAAAAATTATAATATTTTATTTCAAAAAATAATTTAATAATTATATGTGATAATATCATTCTCTCTCTTGGATAAACCAAAATTATTATTATAATTCTAAATTATCCTTCTTGATAATTCAAGACTATTTATTAGAGAATAAATACAATACCACATGGGATAATAATATCTATCTCTAGAATAGTTTGATATTAACCAGAATAACTCTTATTATTCATTTCCATAATCCTAGTTTATTATTATAATAATAAGACATTATAATTTTCAAAAAATCTTGGAAATACAATTTCACAAATAATGATTATTTCTATTTGCAGAATAATATTGCAAATATTAAGATAATTATTTATTTATCATCCTTTAGTAATTTAAAAATTATTATTATTTCAAAAATTCTTTATCCAAATTTTATAGAAACTCATAAAGACCAAGATTTATAAACACACATAAAAAAATACCTAGAAATCCCCCTAACTGTATCACCCAAGAATATAGGAGAGAGGTTGAGATTCTACCAAATATGATAAAGGATAAATAACATAAATCAAATGAATATGACTTTTATATCTTTCATAATGGATATTTGGGATGGTAATACTCAAGAGGTCAACTAAAAAAAGGTAATAATGGTTTGGATATTTTAGAAATAAAAATACCACATACAAAGCTGTATCATTAAATATACAAATTAAATAAAAAAATTAATTTTTATTTCAAATTTTTAATGGAATAGAATTAAAGTCTTTATGAAAATTTTAATTTATGGAAAATGAATGAATTGAATTTAATTCAATTAATTTTTTCATTTAAAACCATTGAAACACATTGCAAGAGAATTTTTAGGAATAATGAGGGAAAACCATGGTTTTTATTTATATTTATTCTGAAAAGGGAATTTAATAAGTTTATCATGGTTTTACTCTTTATATAATACTAGGTGCCATATGAGGGCACCATTTTAACCTTATTCAACCCATGTAAATAAATTCTTAACCTTACGCAACAAAACCCTACCCTTACACATCCTTTAGAAAAGTTTGGCTTACCCATACGTAAAAGCTATCTTACCCTTACGCAGCCCTTAGGAATTTAATATTAACCTTATGAAAGGCTATATTAACTTTACAAGACCTTAATAAACCATGAGTTTCCCTTACACATCTTTGGAGTTATACCCTTACAAAATATATAAATAGAGGGATTTACCGTTACACAAGTCATGTTTACTCTCAGGCAACAAATGAAAAACCCACTAACTCTTACAACACTCATATAAATTGAGAGTTAACTTTAGAAAACTCATGTAAACAACTTATTAACTATACATAAATCCATAATACAAAATTAAGGTTATTTTTATTGATTTTTTTCACATAAAAATATTTATAAATTTAAACCAAAAAGGGTTTATAAAAACGAGGTTATTACAAATATTTTCGGATTACACTCAAATCTTATTCTATTTATATTGGATCTTTACACTTCTTTTAAAAGAAGTAAGTAAGAAGGTTTTAAGTGTTCTATGATTCTAATCGTCATTGCTAATGTTAAGGTTATGTGTGATTTCATAGTTCTTGATCTTGATATCTTTGACCACATTAATGGAATGGATTGGATGGTTCATTTTAAAGCATAAATAAATTTCTATATTTATTAACTTTATAATATATCTTTTAGTGGGGTTATTCAATATTTTGGGGTGGGTGGGATCCTATATTTATGATATTAGGGTATATTTCTATAATAACTGGAAGGATCTCATGGTAATTTTCTGAGATTTTCATAAATTTCATAGAACAAAATTTAAGTTGTCTTCTTCCCACCATAGTGGATTTGTACCCTGTTGTTTTCCAAATGTATTTTCTTAGTCACCAACCTAGAGAGAGGTTGAGTTTTATATTGAATTGATTCATTATACGAGACCCATATTATTTTCATCTAATCATATGAAACTTTATTTGTTGAAAGAGTTGAATGTTTAGCTCAAGGATCTTAAAGGTAATTAATTTATTCATCCAAGATTATCAACTTGGGCTTTGCTAGTTCTCCTTGTAAAGAAGGTGGATATATGCTTCTGAATTTTTATCTATTACCAAAATCCTAAGTAGGTTACTTCTAAGAAGAATAATCATTTTCCAATAATTGATGATTTGTTTGATTAACTCTGATTAGCCTAATGATTTTCTAAGATTGATCTACATTTGGGGTACCATCAACTAAGATTCGGAGAGGAGGATGTCCCTATGAAAATAGTTTGGAGAAGGTATAGAGATTCTGGGTATTTAGTTATTCCATTTGGTCTTTCTAAGAATCCTATTTCATTTATGGAATTGATAAATTAGATATTTCATAGGTTCTAAGAACCTTTCATTTTTTTATGGATGATGTTTTGGTGTACTATAAGTCAAAGGTGGAACATAGGATCATCTATATATTTATCTCAAAACTCTAAAAGGACACCATCTTCAAGAGAAGCTTTATAAATGTGAGTTTTGGATAAAAGGTGTGATGTTTCTAGTCAATGTTATATCTAACGAGGGATTTATCTTGAATTGTAAAAAACCTAAGTGATGATATATTAGAAGCAACCCATAAATGTGTTTGAGATTTGGATCTTCTTGGGATTAGTTATTTATTAAATATGTTTCTTTTGTGATTTAGCAAATATTTAATCTCCTATGATAGAGTTGATCCATAAGGGTGTAATGTTTTAATGGAATAACTTGTTTAAAAGATCAATTTAGGAACTAGAGGAGAGGTTGAATTTAGATCTAGTAATAATTCTTATGGAATTAGGTTTGGGCTTTGATGTTTTCAATGACACCTTTGGTATATAATAATTATGTGTTTTAATGTAGGGGAAGTTGGTTATGGCCTATAGTTATTTAAATTAGGTTAAATACCCTCATTGGGGGGGGTTAATTAGTGTATGACAGATTAAAAGAACTACCCCTTTGGATCTTTTTTAGTCATTAAACAACACTATCTTATCTCTTCTTCCCATAGAAATATATGTATAGAAATGAAACCGTGCATGAGACACAGATATTTTTACTTGGTTCAACCGAATTGGGCTACATCCAAGGATCATACAATGGTGTTTTGCCAATGTACCAAATCCCCTAATGCTCACATACAAAATACAAGGTTTGGGATAGACTACTTCTTTGAAAAATCTTGCTACCATTGAATAATTAGGGTCTTCTCACTGTATTCCCAAGGGCCACTCACTATGTATCTTTCTCTAGCTCACTGCAGGTGGAAAGGTTCATCATATTTTTATTCCTTTTCCGAATGCTCTTAGAATAGATCCACTCAGAGTATATAGAGTTGTAGGTCTCTTCATTTTCAAGAATTCCCACATCCTCAACTATAGGTATATGCTCTGTTGAAGTCCCGTTTTCACCCATAGACGAATTCCAATTTTCCGGGAACTATCAATTATCGTAAATATCATCCTCAAACACTTTATTTTCCTTCACGAATTACCTACTTCCTTCACGAACTACAATGCACCATGTAACGTGTATTCTTTATGAACTACCACTTCTTTACACCACCTCTACAAACTACCTCCATTTAGTGCCTCTGATAACAGCCTCCACATACCTCTTTTATGTATTGTGTCCACGTACCGCCTCCTCTTATATGAACTTCCTTCTTCTATGGACTGTTTATTTCAAGGAAAACTTATTCATTATGAGAACTAAAGCCCAAAAAAAATCCATTCATGAACTATTCCCATGAAGCACTTCACCCTTTACAGAAATATTCCTCATGAATCACTTCACTTTGCATAATCCTCCCCCATGAACCACTTCGGACATTGCTAAATTTCTTCCCGGGGAGATGAGTTTCTTTAATAAAATTCACTCTCACTTTTATTAGAGATGGGATTAGCAGTCCTTATATAGGGAAATAGATAAAATAATTCTTCTAATATGAGATTTACCTAAATCGTCGATGTGGTACATCCTTTACCACGAACTGCACTCCTCTTGCAAATTATAATCATTCAATGAATCATTTTCCTTTTATGGTCTACATATTGTGCCTTTATTTCTTCTATGGCATCTGATCTCTTCCTCGAACAGATCACTATCTCATTTCTGTCAATGAAAAGCCATCATGTGTTCTAAAACAGTTCTGTGTACCCTTGGCCTCCAGTGAACAGAAACCCTTCTCGTGAACCGTATTCACTCTGCAAATCGTTCCTCCTACGCGGTCTGCATACTGCACTTCATGGTCTGCATACCATCCTTAGTGGTCTGCATAGCATTTCTAGGTGGAAACTCTAATTTTACCAATTTTCCTTTTCCATTCTGTAAAAACCTTTGAAAAAAACATTCCTTTTCCAAAAATCAAACTCTTGATTTTGAGGCCAAAAAATTTGGCAAACACTAAGAAAATGGACCACCTTAAACACCTGCTTCAGCAAACACTATTGAATCATATTCACTGCCCTCTGGCTTTGTCAAAAATAAAATCACACCCTAAAACACTGAGAGTAAACCTTGAGGGATTTTTTCCAAACAATATCCCCCTTTGGGTTTGTTGAAAACTCTCTAAAAACTTGATACCTTGTTATGGATTCTTCTGAATTCTGCCTCCATTCGCTTCTTGTGATAAAGATAGCAATTAAGGATTTACTCGACACATACTCTAAACCCACATGAAAAATTATAGGACTGAGAAAAATGAATTTAATGAAAATTTCATCAATGAATCACTTAATTCCATTCTATAACAATTCTTTTTCTTTCATAACGATCGTCGGATATCGTGATATATATCCTTTGATCGATCACATCTAGCATTGTCAAATTTAATAATCCCCCTACATCCCTACTCCACCCAATATTCTCAACTACCCTATCTCACAAATTCACCTAATAGATTCTACCCATGTCTTTATTAATACATTTTCTCCCATTTAAAAGTTACAATTTTTCCCCCTTTGTAAACAAAACTGAAGGTCATTCCTCTTAGGTCCACAATATGGTAAATAACACATATTATCACATAAAGGAAAAAACAAAAAAAACATGTGTAGAGGGGGGGTCCCAATCCACACTTTATCATGTATGGGGAGTTGACTGAACTCCCAGATCTAGATGAGTACTTTCAAATGACTCTTTAGGTAAGGCATTTTTCATAATGTCTGCAACATATAATTCTGTAGGCACATACTCAAACTTCACAATCCCTTTCTCTACCTTTTCCTTGATAAATTGATACTTTATTTTAATTTTCATTTTCCTTGAGTGATGGACTATATTTTTGCTAAGATATATAGAAATTGAATTATCATAAAGGGTTCCGATAAGAGACGTCACTTCAATGCCCATATCATTAAGTTCCTACTTTATCCACAATAACTACGTACACGCTTGAGTAGCCACAATATATTAAGCTTCTATGGTGATCAATGAAATGAACTCCTGTTTCTTTCTTATCCAAGAGATAAAAAATCCACCAAGATAGAAATGTCTACATGATTTTTTTATATCATATGTTGAACCAACCCAATCTGTATTTGTATATCCCAATAACTCTTGCTAATATTTTTCATTATATATCAAACCAAAAAACATTGTTCCCTTGATATACTGATTTATAATATTCATTTCAAGAAAGTGGGGTTTCTTGGGATTTCATTTATATCTTACTTCTTGGAATGTGGAAAAAACAATATCAGGTTTTTTCAATGTCAATTACAATAGATTACCAATGATTTGTTTATATTATGTGATATTGACTGCATTGCCTTCATCATCCTGTGACACTTTCATCAAGGTAGCCAATGGATTTTTCATCTACTTTGAATTATCTATTCCAAATATTTTTAGAACCACTATGGAATATTGAATTGAGAAATGAATGTGCTAGTATTTCCTTGTGTCACCTGTATACCAAGAAAAAAATGTCTATTCACTGATCCTCGACATTTGAAATTCACTTTTCATGAATTTTGAAAATTTCTTGCATTGAGATTAATTTGATCTACCAAATATTTTTTCATCAACATATAACAACACCATTATACTTTGATCAATTTCACATTTGACATAAAGATTTTAATCAACTCCACCATGTTGGAAACTGATATTTTTCAAAAATTGATTTACTCTTGAATACCATTATCTTTGTGCTTGTTTCAACCCATATAGAGCATTATTCAGCAGAAAAACTCTATTCTCATATTCATGAATGATAAAACCACTTGGATGCTAAATTTAAACTTCTTCTTCCTGAACCCCATTCAGAAATGCTAACTTGACAACAATCTGGAAAACATTGATCTTTCTTAGCACTGCTATGGGAAAGAATAATCTGATTGTCTCTATCCTTGCAATAAGTGAAAATGTTTCATCAACATCGATACCCTCTATCTAAGATTATCCTTTGCACCAAATTTTTTCTTTGTTTTGAATCACAACAACATATTTATTCATCTTGTTATGAAATACCCATTTAGTCCCGATGAATTTTTTGTTGTTGGTCTCAAAATAATCTCCCATGACCGATTCTTCTCAATTTGGTCAGGATCATCATTAATCGCATGAACCCAATTATCTTCTCTAAATACTACATCAAAATTTTTTGGCTCTACCTATGATATGTAAGATGCTTATTGTAGAGTCTTCATACTCCTTGTCTCTACTAGTGTTGTCTAATCACTAATTATGTTCTGTCTATCAATTTCAACTCTTATCCTCTATCATTATAAAAATATTAAATTATTCTCATCATTTTCATCATATAAATATTCTTCTGAATCAGCTTCTATAACTGGAACATCCTCTGATTGGCTTATCTCTTCATCACTATCCTCTGAAGAGTAATCATGTATTTTTGGAATATTTTTATCTTTTTCCACTATAGTTACATAATGGATTTCAAAAACTTTTCCCAAAAACTTATTGAAGAATTTATATACTTTTATCTACTTTGAGTAGCCAAGAAATGTCCCTTCATATCTACGAGATTAAAACTTCAAGTGTATTTTCTTATTAATAATGAATTAATTACTTCCAAAGACTAAAAAGTACTTTAATGATGGCTTCTTTTCATACCATAGATCATGTGGAGTCTTCTCTTATTTTGCAGACCAAAAATCTCTATTTGATGTGTACACTGATTTCATCATTTCTTATTTCTAAAACTTCTCTGGTAGGTCTTTCTCAATGAGAATGTTTTTATCCATGCTGTTGATAATTCTATTTCTTCTCCCAACAACTCTATTCTAATGTGGAGTTCTCACTGATGAAACTTTGTTACTTATACCATGTTTCTTGAGATAATACTTCACTTAGATATTACTGAACTTGGTTTCATTATGTTTTCTGATATTTTGGATTTTTTGACCTAGTATCTTTTCAACTTCTCGTTGATATATTGTAATGCAGCTGAACACATCAGACTTGTGGGTGATGATTGATACCCACACCATTCTGCTGAAAACGTCAATGAAGATAACATAGTATCTCCTCCCATTAAAATATCTTGCTTAAATTGGTTTTCCCACAACAATATTAACTAACTCAATAAATCTTGTTTACATTTTATCTTTTTCCATATATGTATTTCGAATGATCTTCCCTTATTGGAAGAAATCACACATATGGGTACAATCACTTGATAATATTAGGAGATCTTGAGAAACATAATATTTCACCAAATCATCCAAGGACATTTGGATCATGTAGCCAAGACATTTATTCCATAACTTGTTTTCTTCTTACTTGGACAGAATGAACATATCTTCTTCTCCACTCATAAGGTAGATATTTAATTTTATAATCTTTCCCTGTAAAAAAACTGCACCATATTTTTCCTTGATGACACATAATTTATTCAAAAATATAATGGAATGTATTGAGTCACACATTTTACTGACACTTAGAAATTTGTGACTTAGACCTTCAACAACTAATACATCTTCATGTCTCATGTCTTTTCCGCCAAACAAGTATTTTCTCGAGCCAATAATCTTCAGGCCTTCATAATTTCCAAATATTACTATACCTTCTTTATCGTACCTAATTATAGTCACTAGATCTTTATTACCTATCATATGAGAGGTCCATACACTATCAATAATCCATATTCCAGTGTGATTTTATGCTTTAAAATAAATCTCTATAACCACTACTTTTTCAACCATCTTCTCAGTTTTCCCATGTTTTGGCTTCAAACCCAGTTCTAATTGATAAACATGATCTTTCTCAAAGTATGATGAACCAGCTTCATTTGAAATAATGAAAATTTATTTTTCATTTTCAGATCATTTGATGATACATTGAATTTTTTGTAATAACCACATTCATTTTTTGGCACTTTTTTCTTGCATTATTGAGGAACAATATCATATCATGTGCCCAAATCCTCCACACCTAAAATAGTGGACATCAAATGAACTTATAGAAAATTGAGTTCTTCATGGATTCCTCTATTGATCCTATTCACTTAGGTATCTCTTGGATATAAAACATACATTTTTTGAGTGTCTTATCTTTCCACAATAATAACATCTCATGTGGGTTTCATTCTCGGGTGAAAATACTGCACCACTTTTTCTCTTTTGGGTCTTTTAAATTTTCTAATTCTCATTTGTTCCCAAATAAATCTTTTGTCTCTAAGTGGGAGATTGTGGTATAACATCAACCATTACTTTTTTATTTTTTTGTGATCAAGCCTTATACCGATTGTATTATTCTGATCAATAATTTTCTTTTCCTGAAAATCCTTTGTCTTCTGCACTGGAACTCTATACTATACTTTTACTTTTTCTTTTTCCTGGGTGTCCTTCTTTAATAAAATCATGATTTTATCTTGATCTTTCACTTTTCTTAACATTATAAAAAATTCATCTTTAGTATCTTTGATATATTTTATTTGATCCTTTCCAGTCATAGTCAAACTATCAATATATTATTTATATTATTTAATTTTGATTTTGTAATCAATAACCTTTTTTGGTCTTTCTAGCATTGACATCTTCATTTTTTCAATTTCTTTATTCAACTCAAAATTCGTTTCTTATTGCTACTGCTTATAGATTTTGGCATCATGAACTACATTGTTGTCTTTATTTTTTTTGGATCTCCAAGCATCTATTTATTCAAGAGTAGATTTTAATTCATCATTAAGGTCAACTCTTCTATCTACTTCTCCCTCTCCTCTATTACTTTCTACCTTTGTTTGTAAATTTCCTACAACTACCACCTTAGCCTCTTCTTTATGATCCTTACATTCCTCTAACTCTTCTACCACAAATTCTTTTGAACATTCGTCTTCTTTTTGAAGAAAATTTTCTTTTTTACTTCTCCTACCATTAACATTGGCTAAATAATTCTTCTAAATAATTTCATCATTGTCTTAATCACCATCATAAATCTTCTTAAGACACTTTTTTTAAAAATGTTAAATCTTTCCACATTGGAAGCATTCAATTAGATGTTTACCTTTGAAATTTCCAATTCATCTTTATATATTTAAAGAGATAAATAACGTGAAATCATTAAGATAGTCTTTCTCCTAACTATCTTCAATAAAGATCTTCTTCATGGCCTTGAATTCCACTTCATTGGAATTACCATTTTCAAAACACCATTTTTATCATTACTCAATTAATATGCAATAAGAGTACTCTGCAAGTAATCTAACGCCACCTCCTTCAGATCTTTTTCTTCCAATATATAAACCTTTAGATTAAATTGAGGTTGATTTTTTATCAAGATACACTTGAAAATCCTTATATCTTCAAAAATATCTCTAAGAAAACACATGTATTCCATAAAAACATTCACCTAATCAAATAATGTATCGAAAAAATCATTAGGTTACATTTTGATATTATCATTTTTGTTTCATAGAACATGTATCTTTGCTTCTATGACTTTTGAGTCACAATCATAAATGTTCAATAACTTTTCCCACATATCATGTGATGTTTTACATGACATCAACATCATATATATTTTATTAGATAGGGATCCCCAAAAAGCATTAATGTCTTTTGAATAAATATACAATTCCATTCTAGGAACTTCTGATAATGCACCACTATCAATATTGGATGACATTCCTTGCATAGGAACTGGAAAGGTATCCATTTTTAATGATCGGAAGTAGTGATGCATCTCATTATTCCATAATTGAATATTTTTTTCTGTCAAATATCAGAATCCCTTTGTAGCCGAAAACCTCCATTTCATCTTCTGAGAGAGAACCACTAAATTTCAACCTGGATCTAATACCAATTGTTATCCCAATTAGGTTAAATGCCCTGAGTGGGGGGGGATTAGAGAGTGGAATATTTAAAACTACACCCCCTTCATATCGTCTTTCATTGTTAAACAAAACTCTCTTCTCTCTTCTTCCAATAGTAATTTATTAACAAAAATGAAATCATTCATGAGACACAACGATTTTTACTTGTTTCACCCACACTAGGATATTTTTAAGGAGTATAGAATGACATTGTTCCAGTGCACCAAATACAATAAGGATTACTTAAAAAATACAAGATTTAGTCTAGATTACATCAATGCCCAGACTCATAGTCCTACATGATTTAGGGTCTTCTCACTAAATTCCCAAGGGTGACTCCCTATGTCTCTTTCTATGGCTCACTACCGGTGGAAAGGATGTCCACATTCCACTTGGAAGGGATCCACTCATTGTTTATGGACTTATAGGTCCCTTCATTTTCATGAATGCACACATCCTTGACTCTAGGTAGATTCTCTATTGAAGTTATTTTTTCACCCATAGATGATATCCACTTTTCAACATACTGTTAGTTAGAAAAAATTTATTTCATGATCTATTTGTGTAATGACCCAAACTTTTGTTAAGGAAAATTTATCTTGATCTAATTAAATGTCTTATTATGTAAAATGGTTATATAAAATGTATGAATTTACTTGGTTTTATGTTTTTGGATTTCAAAATACCATTATGAATTTTTATCGTTTCTAATATAGTTGTTGAATAGTGATCACATGAATAGTATAAATATAGAGCTTTAAAAAATCCAATTTACTTAGAAAAAGGAAGTGATGACCCCATCCAATATAATTTCTCTATACAAGTCCCATTTTTCGGATCTTGAAAAGGATTTGGTGTCACTAGACTTCCATCGTGACCAAGCCCAAGCCGAGCTTCAACACCTTAAGCTTGAATGGAATCACCTACTGGAGAAGTAGAAGTCAATAGAGATTACCACTCTTGAAATGTTATCCAAGTCAAACCAAGAGTCTATCACCATCATGCACCTTACCCCTAGGTCTTATGAGGGTGTTTTAAGAGTTCATGTTACAAGACCCTAGCACTATGGTTTTGGTCATTATTTTTGTATAGAGAGTATACATTCATTTTATTATTGTTAATTTGTAAATAGTTTTTAAAGAAAAAACAGTATATTAGTAAATATTTAATTATGAAATCTATTTTGATGAATTAATGGATTTTTGAATTAAATAATATTTTAATAAAATATTATTACTAAATTAGTTTTTATTAAATATAAGTGATCGTATAATTTCTATGAATACAATAGTAATTTTTATTACGGTTTGAAATCAATTTTTGTCAAAAACCCTGAATTTGTGATAAATGTGGGTTTTTATATTTATAACTAAAAATTAGGATATTTAGAAAATTATTTAGATAAAATGAATATTATTTTTGGAATCAGGATGTCGAAATTATCCAATAGTGAATTTGCTCATAATTTTCTGAGACAGTCAATTTTTTGGGTAAAAATTAAATGCCCATTAAATATATAATGCATTTTATGACATCATAATGACTCAATAGTGATGTAATAAAATACTATAAATGGTATTTTTGGGCAATATATTTTTTAACCATAAAATAATGTGATTTTAGATTTGTTTGATTAATTTTATGATGCCTTAGTGGACCCTCCAAAACTTATTAAAAATCTTCACTTTTAAAATGTTTTCCTTGAGAGTGTTACTCACCTCCACATAAGAAAGACTAATAATTTAAGAATTTATACCATTTAACTTATGAAATAATGTTTTACACTCCCCTTTTTAAAAAACCATGGGCCAAATGTATAGTTTCCAAAACCTAAAAAATAAATAACTCCCTCTCTTTTACTATATAATACCACACAAGCTCTCACTTCCTCTTCACTAAAAAATATTGGAGCTCCCCCAACATATACCCTTATCTCTATAGAATCCTATTAAGTATACCAAGCTCCAAATAATCCTCTCTCTAGCCCCTCCCAAGCCATTGGGATCACACTTCCAAGTAATAGATTTCTTCCTTTCTAAATTCTGACCAAATTTCATTATGATGTTATGCCCTTTTATTTTCAATTACATATATTGGAGTTTGATTTCACACCTCCCACATACTTACATCCTTATTTTTTTAATTATGATAGTACTATTTCACTCTCATTAATTCCTCTTATGTACACCTGTTACCATGCCCAAATTCCATACGGAATTTATCCCTTCTTATTTACATTAACACAATTATTTTATATTATGAATCTAAACCCCATTACATATGTTGGGACATGTATATATATGTCCCCATTACTTTCTATTTCATGTACATATGATGAGATACCCATTTCTCTCTCATAAACCATTTTTATAAATTCTTATGTCACGACGTTATGCTGCTAAAATTGCACCTTGATTTTCCAAGCCAAAGCCAATGTGTAGTGAATACCATGCCCATTTCACTATCAAGGGTACTCAACTTTATGCTCATTTACTTATTGATTATAGAGTTTCGTGTATGAATTCTACATTCCTTTATCATGGAATAAATGATGATGTTTAATGACTCCATGTTGTATAATCTATGTGTCACACTTATGCATGAAATGATTAAGAAGGGTGCGCCCTGATAGCGCTCTAATGCATTGGGTAAAGATAAGTATTATGATAAGTAAAGTGAAATGAGAGTTTACTCATTTTAATTAAAGTTAAAAGAGGGTTTACTCATACTCCATGTGCAATGAGCTTTGTATCATGCTAATATTATGTTAAATGTTATTTCTGCATTTCCAAATTATGATAATCATGCTATATCATGACTTTATGTTTATGTTTCTCTTGAACTCCATTGATATGCCTATTTTCTAACATCTACTATATTCTTCATTCAATGCCTTTATTACTACCTTACAAGGCTTTATATCTCACCTTTTTCTTATGAATGTTCTCATGTTATCCCATACAATGCTAAGTAAGAAGTAATGTTTGTGTGGTCATGTAAATGATGTTTTCAATAATGATGTGTATTTCATGCATTAAGTTGTTATGTAATGTTCCTAAGCCCCAAAGGCACTATACATCTCAATCCTCAGAGTTGTCTTAAGTTTATGTTTTTTGTAATAAATCATGTTTAAGTGTAATAAATAGCACAATTGTTATAGTTTCTATTAGAGGATAGGTTTAGTTATTTTTGGGATTAGGATTAGAAAACCCAAGTGAAATACTTAGGGATAAGACTAATTATAATAAAAACATCCCCTAAATTTGGTGAGTATTGAGTAAATAGTTTATTAGGAAAATAAATCCCTATCTAGATACAAGCAGGTAGAGGCAGCTCTCACAAAAATGTATCTAGGGGTAAAACCCAAAAACACCACTTTGATCTAGACTCGAATGGGATCTAGTGAAAAACAATAGTCCTTGTAGCACTCTTGGCTACAACACTCATTGGGGATTTTCTTTGTTAAATTCACAAGCTTAGTATGAACCATTATTAAGGAAATAAAAAAATTCCCCTAATAATATATGTTGGGAAGTAGATCATAGAAAACATGGATTGAAGCCTATAAATTCATAAGTTAAGGAAATAAAATTAATTTAAAAGTCATCCGTTTTTTTTCATTGGATTACCCTTTAAGTGTTACCCCTAACTTTATTTTTATTCCAGCCAATGGCATGTAATAGGAAGACTTGGGCTAACAAACGATGCAAATATAAATGTGATTATTGTTCTAATGATATTCCCAATATGATGAGAGTAGGAATCATGAAATCTGTTACGATACTCTCTCAGTTATTTCAATTTTTGAATAGAAACATGGGTCAATAGGAACAGTAAACCACCCTAAAAAAACTAGTCTCAATTGAGATCTTCAGGAGACAAAGGCCTCCTATTATAATGGATCATCGGATCCCTCAATCGCTAAGCAATGGACCAAATCCATTGAGAAGATATTCTCTATCCTTTAATGTTCTGAATAAGAGAAGGTGCTTATGGATTCTTATCCTATGAAGGTTGAAGGTGATAAATGGTGGATATTGAGGCGTTGGAATAGAAGGATTCCAATAAAATGTTTTTCGATAAATATTTTCATTGCACCGTCCAACTTAAGATGGAAAGGGACTTCCTTACCCTGAAGAAAAAAGAAGAAAATTCCATCGGAGCGTATGAGGAAAACCTTACATGGCTTGAACGATACGACTTCAGCTTTGTCGTTACCCCCGAATGCAAGGTTGACCGCTTCTTTAGTGGGATAAAACCTAGCCTGCAGAAAGCCCTAGCGATCTATGAATTTGAGAGCTATGAGGAAATTTTACGATGTGCCCTCAAGGTCAAAATGGAGATCAGATAATCTCAAGGGTATCATGGGGATAATAAGAATATGGTGGAATTTAATTATTGCAGTCCAATGGATAAATCCAATGGTGATAAGAAAATCCAGCACCTCACTTTCCAAAGGTGGAGAAAGAAGAACCCTAGAAATTGCCTCAAGGGGACAAGTAAATGCTTTAGGTGTGGAAGAGAAAGGAACCTGGATATTAAATTCCAACTACAAAAACTATTTATTCAATAAGGTTTTCTTATGAATTTCCATTCCTATATGTTTTGAAAATCACAAACACTCTTTCTCAAGGAAAATTTTATTTCCTTATGATTTATCTTAATAAGGAAAATTTTCCTTCCCCAAGGAAATTTTCTCTTTACCAATGTTTTCATTTTTCTTATTATAGTTCCTCTAAATCTAACCAATTTTGTTACTAAGTGTAAAATTTGTTTTCATATCTAAAGCCACCGAATCCTATAAATAATTACATATAGAGTATTCTATTTTCAAGATTCAAATTCAGACTCTGAATTCTCTGAAATTTAGACTCCAAATACTCTGAAATTCAGACCCTGAATTCTCTGAAATTCAAACTCTGAATTCTATGAAATTCATACTCCAAATTCTTTGAAGTTTAGACTTTGAATTCTCTAAAATTTAGACTCCTAATTATCTTAAATTCTGACTCTGAATTATCTGAAATTTAGAATCCAAATTCTCTGGAATTAATACTCTAAATTCCTAAGAATTCATACTCCTAATTCCTCAGAATTCAAACTTTTAATTCTTTAGAAAACCAAATTCGATTATCCATGATTTATATACTATGACCTTTATTTGTTTAGACTCTGAAATTTATTTTTTCTTTAGAATCTGAAAAATGGATTTTTTTAAACAACCATATTTTTCTTACCCTTGTTTTAGTTATGAAATGACGTCATTAAATATGTTTCTATCTAACCGTTGTTTGAGTGATATGTTTACAGGTCCCTCAGAGATTTAAGAAAAAATATGACCTTTGGAGGAGGGATTAGACTGTTGGAGAAGTGCCTATGAATTGGATCTCATTTGAACGAGCTCATTACCGTTTCATTACTCTAGAGATTGCATACGGTTGAAGTGATTTATAGAGAGAAAGTCTCTCATGCTTTTTTCATACTGAACATCTTTTTCATCTTGCTTTTTGCAACTCTGAATGTTATTGAGTATATTCGAGGGATTCCGGGGAAAGTAAGATAGAGGTTCCAACTACCATAATGTTCGAGGACATCCTTGGTTAAGAAGAAAGAGGTTCTGAATACCTTGATGTTTGAGGGATTGCGGGAATAGCAAGACAGATTCTGATATTATGATCGAGGGCTTACCCTGGTGTAGTTAAGACATAATTTCTTAAATGTATAAATCAAGGGACCTTTATCCAAGGTTGTTGGATACCCTACTCTTTGGGTTAAATGATTTCATAATTGTTACTTGTGTTGTTTAATGTTTATTTTCCACTGAATTTTGATTAAAAATGAAAGTATAACTATCTTATACTTTCTTGTATTTGTATACTCTGATTAGTAAGATTCTATATGTTTTAAGGAAGAATACTTTCCTTGTATACTTTTCTTAAGTTTCATTTCTGGAACCATATTTATGGAACCTATCGAGTCTGTAGAACTAAGAGGTCTTGTGAAATTAGATTGTTTAACTTTGTTAAACCTAGTTTTTCTTATGGATAAAAACAAATTTTTTTAATATTACAATTCACACCCTCTTGTATATTGAGCATCTACATCATATTTCTATCCTAAAAAAACATGTAGCTGCAACAGAGGAGAGGAACGCTCCGTTCAACTCTCAAAGAGTTTTTCATTACTTCAATGGAAAAGAACAAGGGCACTTTTCAAACAAGTTCACTAAGATAAGGGTTTTTAGAGGAAACCAACAACCTCCAAGGAAGAAAGGGCAATCTTTTTTCATCACTACCGCTGAAGTGAACCCCCAAAACGAATTGGTGATAGGTATGCTAGTTATTCATTCAAGAATAGCGAAAGTACTTTTTTATTCTGGTTCAATGCATTCTCTTATATCCCTAAAGTTTAGTAGAATAATCGCAACACCACTAAAAATCATGGAAGTAAATATATCGGTGAGAATAAAAAATTGGGGAATCATTGAAACCCATGAATATAACTCTTCCACTGTCACAATTTGTGGTATGAACTTCCTGGAGAACCTTTTCCAACTCTCTCTAGTATAATTTGATGCAATTCCTGGCATGGATTGGATTTTCTTATATAGATCCAACATAAATTTTCGTAAGAGAAAAATCACTCTCCAAATGGTGAATCGACTCCTGATTCTATATAAGTGAAAAGAGAAAGAAGAATATTCTTTATAACCATCATCTCAAGTGTGGATATTACTTCCCTACAAGCACACTTATGTTTATCATATGATTGAGTCTATGGAAGGAACCATCCTTGAAGACATGCCTATTGTGAGGGAATTCGCTAAAGGGTTTTCCAAGAAATTGCCTGGTCTACCTCCAAGAAAAGATGTTGAATTCTCAATTGATCTCATACATGGGGAGTTTCCAATATCACAGACTCCATATAAAATTGATGTTGGAGAGCTTGAGTAGGTGAAGAAACTACTATATGAGAATCTAGATAAAGGGTTTATACGCCCAAGTGCTTTACCATGGGGTGTACCAGTCCTCTTCGTCAAGAAGAAGGATGGGTCAATACACCTTTGCATTGATTATCATGAGCTCAAAAAATTCACGATAAAGAACAAGTATCCTCTGCCACAAATTAATGAATTGTTTGATCAGCTAAATGTAGCACAATACTTCTCCAATGTGGATCCGTAGTCGAGATATTATCATGTAAGGGTGAAGAAAGAGGATATCCCCAAGACTGCTTTTTGTACAAGATACATGCACTATGAATTCATATCAATTCCTTTAGGACTCTCTAATGCTCTAGAAATATTCATGGACTTGATGAATAGATTAATTATAGATTACCTCAACAAATTTGTGGTAGTCTTTATAGACTATATTCTAATATACTCCAAAACCATGGTGGGGCATGGGAAGCATCTAAGCACTGTACTAGAGACCTTGCGGAAGGAGAATCTATATACAAAGTACAAAAAGTGTGAGTTATTTTTGAAGTAGGTCTCATTATTGGGTCATATAATCACAAGCAATGGGATATCTGTGGATCCCTCCAAGACAGCTGCAATTAAGGGATGGTCGAGGCCAACATCGTTGACAGATATCCGTAGATTCCTGGATTTAATTGGATATTATCCCCGATTTGTGAGAAATTTCTCATTATTTTCAAACCCTCTTACCAAACTAACTTATAAGGGAGTAAACTTTTCTAGGATTAATGAATGTGAAAAAATATTCAAGGAGTTGAAAATGAGGCTTATCACTGCACCTGTTCTCATATTACCCACAAGTGGAGAACTTTTTATGGTATTTAGTGATTCTTCGAAGAAGGGTATGTGATGTGTGTTGATGAAAAAGGAAAAATTCATTTCCTATACTTCAAGTCAATTGAAAGTTAATGAGAAATACTATACAAAACATGAATTGGAGTTGGCTGTCATGATCTTTACTTTAAAAATTTTGTGACATTACCTCTTTGGGGAGAAGTGTGAAATATACACATATCACAAAATCCTTAGGTATATATTCACATAGAAAGAGTTGAACATGCACTAATGAATATTGTTAGAGCTGATCAAAGACGATGACTGATCAATACATTACCACCCTAGGAAAGAGAACAAGGTGGTGGATGCTCCAAGTATAAAGGAGCTAGTAATTCTGTCATTGATGAGAATTGAAAATGATAAAATCTTCTTAGATTTAATGAATATGGACATGGGAATCATTAATAAGGTAACATCATCAATCCTTTCACAAATGATTTCACAACCATCTCTTTTGGAAAGGGTAAAGGATGCTCAAAATGATGATCTGGGAATTCAGAAGAAAGTAAAAACTATCAGAAAAGGGAAATCCTCAGAGTTCAAAGTTAATGAAGAAGTAAGTGTGAGATTTGGGAGAAGAATATGTGTTCCATAAAATTCAGAGTTAAAGAAAGAACTATTGGATTATGCTCATTGTTAAAATTTCTCCATTCACCCAGGAAAAAGAAAGATGTATTGAGATATACAAGAGCATTATTGGTGGGGTAACATGAAGAAGGAGATCACTGAGTATACATCAAAGTGCCTGGTATGTCAGAAAGTGAAGGATGAGAGGCATAAGTCTAAGGGGATGATGTAACCATTACCCGTACCACCATGGAAGTGGGAAAACATCACCATGGAATTTATCACCAGACATCTGAAAACATCCAAAGGAAACAATGCTATCTGTGTTATTTTGGATCGTCTTAAAAAGACTACACACTTCATTTAAATTCTAGAGAATTTCTCACTGGATCAACTAGGACAGATATACATTAGAGATTTGGTAAGGATGCATGGAGTACCATTATCAATTGTATTCTATCAAGATCCAATATTCACCTTTATGTTTTTGAAGAGTCTTCAACATGCTCTGGATACTAAGAAGAAATTCAGTACGTCTTATCATCCTCAAAATGATGGCCAATTTGAGCGGACTATCCAGACACTTGAGGACATGTTGATAGCATGCTCAATGGACTTCAAAGGAGGATGAGATCAACATCTTCTTCTAGTTGAGTTCTATTAAAACAATAGTTTCCATTCATGCATCCAAATGGCTCCTTATGAACCCCTTTATGGGAAGAGGTGAAGAACATTAGAAAGTTGGAATTAAATTGTGGAGTGAAAACTCCTAGGTCTAGAAATGGTCTAAGAAATGGTGGAGAAGGTTAAGAACATCCAGAAGCACATTAAATATGCTCAGAGTCGACAAAAGAGCTATGATGATAATCATTGATGAGACCTAGAGTCTGATGTTGGAGACATGGTATTCCTCCTCATATCATTGTGGAAGAGAGTTTTGAGATTTGGGAAGAAGGGAAAGCTTAGTCCAAGGTACATAGTTCTTTTTGAGATCCTTGATCACATTGGAGCAGTGGCATATCGCCTAACACTCCCAAGGAACCTATCTCAAGTACATGATGTATTCCATGTATCACTCTTGAGGAAGTATATACCTGAACCATCACATGTAATCAATTCAGAGGTGGTACCATTGGAGAATGACCTCTCCTTTAAAAATAATCCAGTGAAGATCTTAGATCGGGAGGAAAAGTTATACGAAATAAGACAATGCCCCTTGTAAAAGTGTTGTAGAGAAACCACAGGTTTGAAGAAGCAGCATGGGTATCAGAGGAAGTGATGAAGTAGAGTTACCCACATCTGTTTTATTGTGGGAAAAGGAAATTTTGAAGGAGAAATTTTTTAAGGGGGGAGATTGTAATGAACCAAAATTTTGTTTTGGAAAATTCCTCTTGATCTAATTAAATGCCTTATTATGTAAAATGATCATATAAAATGTATACATATACTTGGTTTTATGTTTTTGGATTTCAAAAAACCATTAATAACAATTACTGTTTCTAATATAGCTGTTGAATAGTGATCACACGATTAATATAAGTATAGGGCTTTAACAAATCCAATTTACTCAGATAAAGGTAGAGATGACCTCATCTAGTAGAATTTCTCCGTACGAGGACCATTTTTCAGAGCTCGGAAAGTAGGTGGTGTAACTGAGCTTCACTCTTGATCAAGACTATGTCGAGCTTCAACATGTTAAGCTTGAGTATAATTTCTTATGAGAGAAGTGGAAGTTAATTGAGATTACCACTCAGGCGATGTTATCCGAGCCACCCCAAGAGTTTTTCACCATCGCGCACCTTACCCTTAGGTCTTATTCATGTGTTTCAAGGGGTTATGTAACAAGACCCCATCACATTGATTATGAGAAGTATTTTTGTATAGATAATATATATTTATTTTGTTATTGTTAATCTATAAATAGTTTTAAAAGCATAATTAGTATTTTAGTTAATATTCAATTAACAAATCTATTTTGGCGAATTAATTGATTTTTGAATTAAATATTATTTTATTAAAAGATTATTAGTAATTTAATTTTTATTAAATATAAATGATCATATAATTTTTATGAATACAATTGTAATTTTTATTAAGGTATGAAAGCTGTTTTCGTCGAAACCCATGAATTTTAGATAAATGTCTGTTTTTATTTTTACAAGTAAAAAAATACACATATTTAGAAAATTATATAGATAAAATGAATATAATTTTTTGTAATCAAGATGTTGAAATTATATAATGGTTAATTTTTCATAATTATCTGAGACAATCGAATTTTTGGGTAAAAATTAAATAAGCTTTAAATATACAATGCATTTTATGACATCATAATGACCAAATAGTAATGTAGTAAAATACTATTATTGGGATTTTCAGCCAATATTTGTTTTAAACTTAAAATAATGTTATATTAAATTTTTTTGATTAATTTTACGGTTCCTTAGTAGACCCTCCAAGACTTATAAAACATTTTCACTTTTAAAATGTTTTCCTTGAGAGTGTGACTCACCTCCACATAAGTAAGCCTAATATTTTTAATTTTTTTTGCCATTTCCCTTTTAAAATAATTTTTTCCACTCCCATTTAGAAAAAACTAGGGGGAAAAACCTTGGTTTGTTTTATGGTTTTGATTAGTTTAATGTGTAGTGTCCAAAACCTAAATAATAAAGAATTCCATCTCTTTTCCTATAGAAACCCACCATATATCCCAATTCATCTTCACTCTAAACCTTTGGAGCTCGACCAACCTATGACCTCATCTCTCTATAATCCTCCCAAGGCTCCCCAAGCTCCCAATAATCCTCTCTCAATCCCCTACCAAGCCTTTGGGATCACACTTCCATGTAAGGGATTTCTTCCTTTCTCATTTTGTCCAAATTTCATTATGTTGTTATGCCATTTTATTTTCAATTAAAAATGATGGGGTATGATTTTTAACCTCCCCCATACTTCCCTCCTTATGTTTGAATGATGACAGACCTCTTTGTCTCTCATTAATTCCTCCCATGTACACCTGTTACCATGCTGAAATTCTATAAGGAATTTCTCCCTTCTTATTTACATTCAAGAAATTACTTTATATTATGAATCTAAATCCCATTACATATGTGTATACATGTATCTATATGACCCCATTATTCTCCATTTCATGAAAATATGATTATATACCCCTTTTACTCTCATCAACCATTTTTAGGAATTCTTATGTCATGTCGTTATGTTGCCAAAATTGCACTGTGACTTTCCAAGACAAAGTCATTGTGTAGTGAATACCATGACCATTTCTCTATCATGGGTATACCTATTTATGAAAATTTACTTATTTATTATATAGTTTCATGTTAGAATTCAAAATCCATTTATCATGGAATAAATGATGATGTTTAATGACTCTATGATATATGATCTATGTGGCACAATTATGCATGAAATGATTAAGAAGGGTGTGCCCTGATAGCGCTCAAATGCATTGGGTAAAGATTAGTATCATGATACGTCAACTGAAATGAGGGTATACACATGATAATTTATGTGAATTGATGTTTTACTCATGATCCATTTATAATGAGCCCTGTCTCATGCTAATATCATGTTAAATGTTGTTTCCACATTTCCAAGATATGATAATCATTCTATATCATGAATTTATGTTCACGTTTCTCTTGAACTACATTGATATACCTATTGTCTAAAATGTACTATATTCTTCATTCTATTCATTTATTACTACCTTACTATGATTTATAGCTCACCCTTTTCTTAGCCATGTCCTCAGGTTATCCCATGCAATGCTAAGCAAGAAAGAATGTGTGTGGTCATGTAAAAGAAGTTTTAAATAAAAATGTGTATTTCATTTTTTATGATGTTATGTAATGTTCCTAATCCCCAAAGATACTACACCTCTTGATCTTTAAAGTTATCTTAAGTTTAAGTTTCTGTAACAAATCATGTTTAAGTGTGTAATAAAGAGAGGGGTTATTATAATTTAAGTTCCTTGGTGAACAACATGCTTCCTTCGTGAACTGCACTTCACTACATGGAGTATATGATTTTCGAACTCTCTATTCTACACACCGACTTTGGGTACTGCCTCAGTCTATGACCTCCATGAACCACCTTCAAATACCACTTTCGTATACCATGTATGTGTACCACCTCAGCTTCTGTAGAATTCCTTCTTCGGCCAACTGTTTCTTCCGTGGACCACTTATTCTTTGTGAGTATCAGAGCCCTAAGAAATCATTTCATGAACTCTTCATATGAACAACATCACCCTTCATGGAATTATTCTTTGTGAACCATTTTATTTCACGGAATCCTCCCGCAAAAACAACTTCGTACTTTGCTGAATTTCTTTCCAGAGAAACGATTTTCTGAAATGAAATTCTCTCTCACTTTAATTAGAGATGGGATTTTCAGTTCTTATGTAGGAAAATAGATCTTAAAAATGCACTAATATGAGATTTATCCTAATCTTTGAAGAGTTATAGCCTTCACCGCATACTGTTCTCCTCCCGCAAACCACAATCATCCCACAATCCATTTTCCCAATGCCGTCAACATACTGTGACTTTCATTCCTCCACAGCAGCCTATCTCCTCTAGAAACTGATCATCATCTTGTTTTTTCCAATGAAAATACATAACACGTTCCAAAATCCTTCAACATAATGTTGTCTTACCGTGAACCAAAACGCTTCCCATGAACCATCTTCTTTCAGCGAACCATTCGTTATACACGGTATGCATTCCAAGCTTCACATCCCATGTACCATCCTTCAAGGTCTGTATATCATTGCTATGTAGAAACCCTAATTTTTATGATTTTCTTTTACCATTCTGTGAACTCATTTGTAGAAAAAATTCATTTTTAAAAAACCAAAATCCGAATTTGGAGTTCTAAAAATTTGACAACACTGGGAAATAACACCACCTTAAATAACTTCTTTGGAAAACACCATCCAATCTAATTCGTGGACATCTAGCTTTGTCAACAAACACAATCACACCCAAAAACACTAAGAGAATCCCCTGAGGGATATTTTCCCAACATCTATGGCTCTCACCAAATATTTCCTCATTAAAAAATATTTCTACCCATGATCCCGAGTTGGTTGATGTTATTCATGATCTTTATAATTGGTGCCACTCTCTCTTCGATGTGTTTTTTATTTTATATTCAGATTAAAAGATATTGAACAATATTTTTACCCTAAGATACCAGATATTATGAAATATACCCTAGTTTTAATATCTTTATAATTTTTATATTGATAATATACATACACTCAGAAAAGGGAATGTGGTCTCTGATACATTGAGTAGGAATTCATCGACTCGGGCCTTGAATGAATCATTGTAGTAGTGATCTCTGGTGAGTCTTTTTTGTAAGATACAATTGGATATGGGAGAGGCTGATGTGTAGGTGTTCTTAGTAAGTGTGAAATTTTATTTTTTATTTGATAATGATATTCATCTTAAGAAAGTTGGAAAATCTTATTTTCATTAATTTAGAAAATTCATTAATTGTGGGGAGACCTCAGGTGTCTTGTCTTATTATTCTGATAGGGATTTGTGTTTATGAGTTAGATTGCTAATTTTGATATATTTGAGTTAAGAGATGATGGATAGTGTACATCAGTCTAGTTTATCCATGCAACATGGTATGACCAACATGCATCATGATATGAGATGTTGGTATTCGTGGCCATGGATGAGTTGGTGGATTGAATGCTCCATGTCAAAATGACTTAATTTATAGAATATTAAGGTGTGAAATCAAATACCTATTGGTCTATTGTTCCCTTTACCCATTCTGGTATGGAAGTGGGATGAAATAGATATGGAATTCATTTTGGTTTACTATAGTCTCCTAGTGGTTAATACATAGTTTGGGTGAGCATTGATTAACTTATGAAATATTATAAATTCTTTCATATTAAGAAGAGGATGAAGGTGGAAGAGATTGAGAATATTTATGTCTGAAAGATCATGAATCTCTATAGAGTGACTTATTCTATTGTTTCTGATTGATATTCATGATTTACATATTGGTTTTGGAAATTTATACAAGAGGTAATGGGTACCCAATTAATGTCAGTCATAGTTTATCACCCTTATATGGATAGAAAGACTTGGATAGCCATTCATATTATTAAGGATATTATTTGGGAATTTCTAATTGATTTTAGTGGTTCATGGGAAATTTTTTTTCCTTTGGTTGAGTTCTCATATAAATTGAGTTATCAGGATTCGATTAACATATTTTCTTTTGAAGCATTTTATGGGTGGCCATGTAGATCTCATTTGTGTTGGGAAGATTTGGGAGAGTGGTCTTTGGTTGGATTGAATCTTATTCAAGAGACAATAGAAAAGGTATAATTGATCAGAATGATGTTAATGAAAAACTAGAGTCACCATAAATCATATTCAGACTGTCGTCAATTCTTGTTGGATTTTGGGGTAGGTGATTAATTTTTTCTAAAGGTTTCACCTCAATTATGACATTATCATCTGGGAAGATAGAGTAAGTTGTTAACATGGATTTTTTCACCTTTTGAGATCATTTATTTTCATGGAAAGGTGTATTATCCATTTTACTTTCTATCTTTCTTGAGATTGATTCCCAATGTGTTTCATTTTTCCCAATTGAGGTGGTATCTACCAAATACTTTCCATTGATTGAATGAAAGGATGTTGATATTGATCTTGATTCCCTAGTGGTTAAGCAACCAATGTAGAATATAGATAACCCGAATAAGGTACATCATGGTAAACTGATTATTCTAGTTTATGTAATATTGAATTTTATATGGGATAACCATGATATGTGGGAGTGGGAAGTGTTGATGATGTAGTAGTGACCTTATCACTATGATGATACAAAATTTTGAGCACTTTATTATGACACAAAGTGACATGTTGGTGATAATTGTTATACCCTTAGAGAAAAATGTATGTTTTATATTGATATTGGTTTAAATTTTTTGATGTTTGAAAGTCTTTTATATGACGTGTTTTATTAATTTTGAGTTTTGGGTGAAATAGGCTAGGTGAATGGTCTACACAGGGTTAGTAGTAACCATGCGATATGGATCTATTAAATCCATTGGTTCTTTTCAATATTTTATAAGAGGTTTTGTAATCAATTGATTCACCAAGAAAACTATGAAGGTGAATGAGTTTAGGTATAGTGGTAGTTATAAGGATTTCACATGGTTTGTTTAACAGTGTGTATTGTCCTAGGTTACCATGCAGTCTGATTTTCAAAAGAAATTAGGCACTACACGGTTGGAACACAATTTTTATAACAATGTGGAATTAATATGAAACCCGTATGGTGTTCGAGGATGTTCTACCCTTTGTATCTTGGATATTATCCTTCATTCATGGTGGATATATTCTAGGTATATTCAAATTTCCAACCATTTTCACAACATCGTTCTTGATCTCTTCTCGATCTATTTTCTTCTTCAAGGTTTATATCTTTTAAGGTATGTTATGGACATATATAGAGGTTTTTATTATTAATTTCTGATTTTTCCTATATATCATTGATTTTAGGGACCATATATCTTCATTTTACACCACCTTTTTTGAAAGATACTAGGTATCCTCTATTGGAGAGGTAGGTGTCTCTATACAATGGTTCGTTCTCATGGAACAATTCATAGTCCTCTTATTTTCCTTTGGTTTGGATTATAATCATGATTAATTTGATATATATGAGAGATTCATTGTGTAAATTCAACTTTTGTGGCTTAGATAATGGTTTTAAATGAGTTTTCAATTAATAACAGTTTTATGCACGTCATATGTTTGATAAATTGCCTCAAATATGGTTTTAAAGCTAAATGGGTTTTCTAGTATGGGAGAGGTAATGTGTTTCTTTTATAAATTCTTTATAAAATTTTAATAATAGTTTACTTGAATGTTTTAAGAAAACATAGCACATTGTGAACCATGGGTGCATTGGGTTATGGATATAAGAAATATTTAGTGAGTGTGACACCACTAGGGGTTATGGTTATGATATCAATAGACTATATGAGAATCCAACATTATTAGAATTAACATTGTATCATATAGTGTTACTTTTGTTTTATATTTATGTATTCCCATTGGCTAGATCACACTTTTTCATAGTTTTATTTCAGATATTTATGTTCCACACATTGATCTCTCACATGTTTATCTCTTGAGATATATATGGTTTTTTGAATTTTTATATTTATTTTATCATTCATATTTATTTCCATATTATTTTCTATTTATTAGGGATTATTTTAATGGGAAACCAAAGGACCCTTATGAGGAATTTTTTTAGATGTAATTATTTACTAAACGTGATTTTATTTTAATCTAGAACTAACATTTTCATAGTGAAAAACATTGTATAAATTAATGATAGTATCTGACTGGCTATTTTCCTCACACCATGCATATTCCTTGGGGATAATGCAGACATGTTTTTTAGGATATAATTAAAGGGTAGGGTTTCATGTAGCTGTAAAACTTCTCTTCGTAGATGTTGCTTCTTTGGTGGGTTTGGATGGTGCTGATGGATGGGCATATTGAGACATAATTAAAGTATTGGATTTGTTTCATTTTTTAGGTTTATCCCTTCCCTTGGTTTTTGTGTCTCATGGATGCATAACCATCCTTCTATGATGCACTCCATTTTTTATCATTATCTAACTAAACACGATACATGTTCAATTTTTTTCCGGGTGAAAATGTCCCCATGGATTTGTATTTTTGATACTCAGGTGCTTGTCGCTAGCCTATAGAGATTTATAACATGATTTATGCCTTATGGATAGAAATCATGGGTGATGTTTTATGTCAACCAATTTTAGTTCATTAAAGGTCAATTGTAATCCCACATCACTAAGAGTCCTATAAATATTGTTACTTTTCATACATAAATATTACATCTTATTATGTGCATATTTATTACAAAATATTACAATCCATACTAGAACCATATAGGTCTAGTGTAATTGAAAAATAAATATAAAATACTCTTATTTCATAAAATATATTCAAAATATACCATAAATATATTTCTATATAGTACTCTTCTTAGACCCATCCTACTTAAAACCATTCTTCACAACATAGGGAAATGAAACATAAGAATGGGTGAGTGAAGTTTCTCTACAAGGAAAAGAAATGGATATCAATAATAATTTAAATATAACATGATCATATAGGGTATAAGTACATGAGATTGAATTTTTAAAATCATACCCATCAATTATAAGATCATAAACATGAGTTGTGGAATAAAGCCTTGTATTTTATAAGACATGAATCATAAAAGGGATCAAAGAACATGAGAAATGAGAACATAACAATGGCATAATATAATGTCATTACAGAGTTTCATAAAGTGCATCATAATCATTATCATATAAATATTTTTTCAATCCCAATCACCATGGAATTTACGAAATATTAGGATTTGGATAAATACCCATGTACTTGTTTCGGTCTTGGGATAACTTCCCCTGTATGCCCTCTTTTGGGGCTGAGATCACCTCTTGTGTACAATATTATTTAAGTCATTGAATAACCTCACATTTTCCCTCCTTTTTTGATCATGGGATAATCTCCCATATACCCTTTGAGATTATAGAACATTAATATTTACCCATTTAATTTGATGGATAAATAATTATGGACCCACCCATTATATAATCATAAATCAATTCATTTGTATGCCAGAAGATCATAAAAACATTAACCATAACATATCCCATGGAAAAGAAAATAGGTTTCGTTAATTTTTCATTATCATAAACATAAACCATATAAACAAAGAAAAAATATAGTATCATTTAATAATACCATAGTAACACATTAGTGACATCAAAGGATGTTATTATAGATGGAAACTTTCATTAAAATATCAATGGAATATTTCTTAAAGAAAATAATATTTTTATTTTTAAATAAAATATTTAAATCCAAAAAAATTATAAAATATTAAAGAAATATTTTCTATGAAAATATACATGTAAAATTGAAAAGAAACATTAAATCAATGAGTGTTCATGATGGTGGGAAATTCTATTCATGTCGTCTACTTTAAAATAATGAAACCTTTCACATTTTTATTAAAAGTCACAAGTACCTCATTAAGAAAATGAAAAGAAGACTCATTTCAAAATAAATCATAAAAATGTAAACATGGATAAAAAATTAATTTAAACAATCATATGAGAATATTCAAAAATTCCTGAAATTTTTTTAGAAAACACGGATATTAAATAAAAATTATTTTCAACCAAAAAGATAAATGAAGTCGATTTTCTTTAAAACGGTTATTCTTATCTCTTGAGTAATTAATGTGAGGAAAAATAAAGTAAACATGAATTATAAATAATATCCCATGTATAATAAAATTCATGAGATTTCTGAGAGATATATCATGAAATTTTATCATTATAAACTTAATTATAAACAACCCGACAAATAATGAGATTGTAATATAAATATCATACCTCGAGTATGAATTGATTAGAATGTGATTTAAAATATAGTATAATAAATTTAAATTTATTATTAATCTATAAAATATTCATTTATATACTCATTATATCATATATGATCCACTTATAACATTTCAACAACCATTTATTATTAATTCTTTAAAATCGAAGTTTAAAATTGTTAACTATTATTTTTCATGAGAATATTTGTTCATTAGTTCTTATTATAGTTCTTTGATAATGGTTAAATAATATACATAATATTATTTATCATATAAATTTCAAATATATTCATTATATACATATTTGGAATCATTTATAAAATTTAATGATAGAAAAATGAATTACATTGTTCATGGAGATGGTAGGCCATATGTATGGATGAACACTATTTTCACTATTCTATGGATTGAAAGAAATAAAGGTATATAATAATTCAAATTTATAAAATCATTATTTTATAAAAATTATCATATAAATTCATTAAATATATTCTTATTACCATCAATGTAATGGAAAAAAAGGAAAATAAATCACATTTCTTTGTAGAGGTGGTAGTCCACATGCATGAAAAAGTGACATTATCGTTTTCCAATGGGTGGAATGGAGAGATGGTAGATATGATGTTATAATAAAAATATAATAATTGTTTCATAATAATAATTTATAATAATTAGACTAATCATACTAAACATCCATGGAAGATGGTGATGGAAAATTAATCGTATCACTATGTAGAGGCGGTAGTCCACACGTACGTATGGGTGAAACTTTCAATTCCCTTGTGATGGAATAGAAGTTGGATATTTGCATCTATATAATCATTATAATATTTAATTATATTTATAATAATTAAATTATTATTTCATTATTAATACAAAACATTTAGAGGAGGTATGCAACACCCATATATTTTCTGAATTATTTTTTTGAATTAATTTAATCCTTTTTAAATTTAACATTTAAAGAAACACTAAAAATAGTTATATATATATATATATATTAAATAAGAAGGTAATAATTGTTTTATATTCTAAACCAAGGTAAGCTTGTGCTACATGAAACACCGACATGGCTTTTGTGACACATAACATTGGGTTTCTGCGAAAAAGAACTTTAATATTAAAATTATTTAAATGAGATAATTACAAACTAAACATTAAAATTGTTACTATGAATATTATTAACCCATTTTAATCATTATTTATAATTTTTAAATAGAAATTAAACATATTGATAAATAAATATATAATTTTTTGGTGTAGTATTTACATGTTTAGAAACTATTTTCTTAAAAGAAGTTTTTTATGTCCTTTTATGAGAAATATTAAAATTAATTTTATAAAATTTTAAAAAATGAATGTGATAAAATAAAATTAATTTATGAATTCATAATTTCAAAATTATTGTAGGGTGATTTTTTTTAATTTTTATGTGAAACTTCATTTTTGGATGAATAGGGAAAAATAATAAATTTTAATTAAAAAGTGATTTTTCTTCTATTTTATATATATAGTTAAATTATATTTTAAGTTGGTTTTAAAGTCATAATAAAAAAATTATAATTATATTAATACAATTTATTTCATCATTATCATTTTTATTTTTATTTTTGATATAAAATCTTAAGGAACATTTGAACATTCTTACATTAAAAACCCACTTTCTCACCATGTCAGTAGGATTAACATAAAACCTAATTTTTCCGTTATTGTGAATTGAATTAAAAAAATGATATAAAAGGTTGTAATAATTAAAATATTTATATTATAGAAATATTAAAATATTTTTTTACCAAAATTATTAGTTAAAGTGATTAAAATTAAATATAGTGAATAAGGTAAAATTAAGCTTAACAAGAGACTAAACCTTAATCTTAAGGGAAAAATAACCTATATATTTTAACAAAAAATATTTGATGTCAATATTTCATACAATATACCTATAAGTTTACATAAGCGTCCATTTGGAAGTCTTGGGAACAAGTAATACTCAGGTAACACCCAATTATTTTTAATAAAATACCAAGTGTGACCTTTCCACCCTTATAAAAGGGCACCACCACTTCTCCTTCATCACAAATCTCAAACCACTTAAGTTAGGAAAATATCTTCCCAATAAAATTCCTAAAATAACTCCCTTTCTCCTTTAATACTCCCTTTGTTCATAAATCCAACCAATTATTCCCTTTGGTGAAAACCAAAAGGAGTCACCCAAAGAAGATGTAACATCATTCCTTAAGCTCCTTTCCTTTATTTTCTTTCTCCAGAACCTCAATTATTCTTATCACATGAATAAATAATGACATTAGTATACTCAATATAATTTTATGTTCTTAAATTAAGGGTTTTACCTACACTTACACACACTTCTATCTAATGGGTGACAAACATTCCATTTTTGTGAATGGAGAACTACCGCCTCCCAAAACGATGTTGTTCTTTTTCCTTTACCACCTATCATGGTTAGATATTTTTATGGACACTATGTTTTTATATTATATATATTATATATATTATTTATTTATTATTCTGGAACTATTTTATAACACAAACCTTAATTCTTTTCATTTTTTGTAAATATGATAATATTGTTTGGGGATTTGTAGACTACAACCTCTTCAAAGCAATGTGATTCATTCAAACTCTATTTAAAATCTATTAAGGATGGTTTTAGTGAAATTTTATGATATATATGATATAATAATGCTACTATTATAATTATATATATTCATATATATACATATATTTCATTTACATTCTTTCTTTAAATATGATATAAAATAGAAACATCGTTCATGTGTAAGTACGACCTACCATCTCCAGGAACAGTGTATTCCATTTTATACTTATATATTATATATATTATTATTAATACATATGTAATGAATATATATTATATTTATAAAATTTATTACATTATGGAAATCATTATATAAGTATAAGTACCAAAGATATGACAAATTTAGACACATGCGAAAAATAAAATGATTATTACCCAAAACATAAGTTTAACATGGAAGAGTAAATAAGAGGGTAATATAAGGTCATTAATAAATCACATATGGTATTATATATGAGAATATGGTTCTGTTATAAATTTATATTGAACTTTTTCTTATTATAAATGAGGTTTTAATGAGTACAAAGAGAGTCAATATATAAGGTAATGGGATTTCATCTCACTTTTTATTTCTCTCAGATACATGTCTTATTGACCACTCTCGTACTTTGTGTGGTGTATATAATGACTTATAAAATGTTATATAATTAATTTTATTTATTTAATGATATTAAAATCATTAATTAATGTTATTATTTCATGTTTAACACTATTCTAAAGTTAATCTAGTAGTAAGGGTTTTCTTGTCTCACTTTTATTTTCCGTGAGACACAAGATATGTTTACCTTCTATTTCTTATATGTGGTGGGTATACATCTCATGTATGTATTATATTATTAGTTTACATAAATTTATGGATATTTAAATATCCCTTATATGATATTTCTTTCATAGTGTTAATGTTTCAGAACTTACCAGATCGGTAAAGTAATTTTGTCACAATTTACCTTGTTTGAGAAACATGCCATATTATGAACCTATATCATTACATGATGTGTATAAACACCACTTTTTACATGCTATATAATGAATAAACTTATTTTAATGATATTATAAGTTTCATTTAATTTCAATTTATTACATTAGTAGTGTGATTTAAATTTAACAAGTGACAAGAGTTTATTGAAACAATCTCATCGTTTACCAAGATTGGTTCTGATTATACTTTAATTGATGAAATATTATGATCCATATTTCAAGAGCACTCATTTATTTTATTATCCTATGTTTATTCATAATATATTCTTGTATTTGATCAATTTTTCCACTCGTTGTTATATTATATGATTAAGAATGTATTTTTAAGAAAGTATGACTTTACCTATCTATTTAGTTGGAAATCTATGTTCTTTTAAAACAATGTTTTATAAAATTGATTTCAAGTATTATTAACAAGTATTCAATATATTTTCATTGAAAAAGTATTTTTAAATATTTTCAAGAATAATTTTATAATTTTTCATGGAAAATTATTTTTAAAACATTTTCATGCTTTCTTTATAATTTTTCACAGCATTTTCAAGGAAATGGTTTCCAAAAAAATTTCATTATTATTTTATATGTTTTCAAGGAAAATTATTTTCAAAAACTTTTTAAGCTTTATTTATATGTTTTCAAAGTATTTTCAACAAAATGGGGTTCAAAAAAATTTCAATATTATTTTATATGTTTTAAATGAAAATTATTTTCAAAATGTTTTCAAGTTCTTTTATAAGTTTTTAAGGAAAATGATTTTCAAAATTTTAAAATATTTTTGTACAAGTTTTCAAAGTATTTTCAAGGAAAATGGTTTTCAAATTGTTTTCAACATTATTTTAATTTTTTTTATGGAAAATTGTGTTTAAAATGCTTTTATGATCCTTTATATGTTTTCAAAGAAAAGGATTTTATAACATCATTTATAATATAATGATTTTGAAATTGTTTTCTAAAATGGATTTTCAAAGAAAGGATATTTTACTTAAGAAATTTTTTATGCGATATTTCAAAATACATCACCATATATGTTGAAATACTTTGATATTTTTTTATCATTTATTGGGGTTATGATCCAATAAATCCATTCATAATCTTTCTTGAATGGTTTATGTTTTGAAGACGTGATGTTTTTGACCATTATTTCTCTTCCACATGTTACATGCTTTCAAAACCCACTTCTTTTCATGGGTTATGCTATGATGAAATGATTATGAAACTTATCTCTTTTACATAGGCAATGACATGATTAATGGTTTATGATACCCATTTCATTTCATTCATTATGATATGATGTATATGAAACACATATCTTTTTATGGTCCATGATATGATGAATGATTTATTATCTTATAGAACAAGTATGTTTGATTTTATTATGTGATGGGTGGAATTGTATCTCCCTCTAATGAATGAGGTAAATATTCATATATCATGAGATAATTGTGGTAATCTAGTAGACTATATTGATCCACTATGTAAATATGGGTAAATTTGACCCCCTACGAGGAAATGATTACGAATGTGGATGGTGGTGTGTCCTATATAGTAGGTCTAGTCACCATGAAGATAGAAGATGAGGAAACTTGATCCACTATGGGAATATGGGGAAACTCTATCGACTATGGGAATATGGGGAAAGCTTACCCCATATAATGAATGTATTTTGACTGGGGATGGTTGTTTGTTCCTCCATGTTTGTGTAGTCCTCATGAAGTGCCTTGATAAGTTATAGAAATCTGTCTTCACTTATAGGGAATAATATTATATGTTTATGTGCATACCACAATTCCATGTATTATTCATATGTTATGATTTCATGGATTATGATCTTGTTTTCCATATGATTAATGTCTTATGAACTGCTAATATTTTTTCCATGATATATGTTTATGATATTTGATATGCAGGGTATAATCTTTTAATGTTTTTACCACATTATCCTACCCTTATGATCATGTTTATGCTTACAGATCTCCATTTTTTATCATTACTGAGAATTTGAGCTCACCCCTCCTTATGTTTCTTCCTCAAGATATGAAGATATGTTTTAATTATGATGTGTTCAAGAAAGGATCTAGTAATGAAGAATCTAGTGGGAGATAATGTAGATCACTTATATACCAGTGTTTATATTTCCATATTTCCAAAGAAAAATAAAATAATACAGTCTTTGGGTGTCAATTTTTCGTAATGTATTAAGTATTTTGAAAAACATTACGTAATTTCTATATATGTTAAGATTGAGTCATTATATTTTGCATCAGAGCGAAGGTTGTTTCAACCTCTAGAAACTAGGATAAGAAAACATTAGTGAGATCCCTTGTTATATGTATAAAGAAATATCTAGGGATATCTCTAATGATAAGAATAAGGATGAGTTAATGTTTAAGAAAATATACTAGAATTTTGGTAAAGGATAGAGTGAGTGGTTTTTGAGAAATAAATACCCACCTGGATACTAAAAGTTGATGGGAATTTAGAATATATGTACCTAATGGTAACAAATCTAACTAGGTGTGTCAATCTTGACTCAGCGTAACTTGGTTACTGGCTATGGGGGCATGCTACACACTTGTTTTGATGCTCCCATGGAATATTCCTTGGAAATCCAAAAACTATTTTCAAACTATCAAGAACGATTTGAATAGAATATGATTATGAATAATGTAGGATAAACCAAACATTTCTTTGATTAAAAATAATGTGTCATGATATAGACATCCTATAAGTAATTTTTTATGATTATGTGGTTTTATTATATGATTTTTGCTTCTCACCACATGCTCTATTTTTTAGTCAATGGAAAGAACTAGAAATAACATAGTTAACATTTAATGTTTTAGATGTGTAAAGTATGAAAATTATGCATTTTAGTTCCTAAGTTGAAATCTTTTAAAGATAATTAGGATGGTGGTATGATAATTGGTTATAATTATATTGATACAGAGAAAGAAAATATCATAAGAAAGGTATTGATTTTCTTACAATATTATTTTAATTAAACATAATAAGAATTACTATATTTATGTTGATGAACCTGAAGACAAGTTTCATATTTCATATTCTGGGAAAGAGGTTTTAGGGAATAAGTTGATGAGGCCTGAGTAATGGTATAAGAATAAAGCTTGATGAATAAAGTATTTATGTTTTGGAATTCAAATATTATGTTATATGAATAATGAAATATATTAGTATTTTTGGTATAAGTTCTCATTAAGGATTTAAAAGTATATTTTGAATGGAGATGAAGACATAGAAAAGTGATTTAATGGAAAATTTATATTTTGATTAAGGGAAGGTAACCCTTAATGAGTTCAAGATATAGAGAAAATTTTTATTATCTTGGTTAAATATATGATTGTTTTGGATAATGTAATTTGGATAGTATCAATGCCCATAGAAACAATTACCAATTTTATAATAAGGTATTTTATGTCGTCATTTATGAAGATTACCACTTCGTTGATTTATTTAATATATCCAGTAATATTTTGAATAGGGAATAATTCATGTCTTCTAAATGTATTTATGGTGATTCGAGTTATTGCCATATTTTTAGAGAATATATGATGATAGTATTCACATGTTTGTAATGTGAAAAACAAGAAATAAACTATGATATGTGGGGGATAAATGTTAATTTAATTTCATGATGTTTTATTAAAGTGTTGGATTTTCATCTTTCAGAATGGCTATAAGGTTAACCATTTATGGAAAGATTAAGTTACACTTCAGATGATGTTTGAGAGATTAAAGTATTATCTCACCAAATGAGTATTTATTCATATTGGATAACCTCTTCCAATAACTTTTTATTGATGATAAATGATGACATATGGGTTAGAATATCTTGTATATGATGATCTATAAGTGATTCAAAAATGAAAAATTTACCATACATTTTGGATAAAGAGGTGAATTGTATTAAGTAATAATAAAGGTTGAGTTTTTCCTGAAAACCATGTAAGTATATCCTTTCATGAAAAATCATCAAATTTTTGAAAATGATCCAGAAATAAAATAATTCCATAATACTATAAATTTTATTGAATCAATGGCGTTTTTAATCATCACAAGAATATCACTTTGAGGATACCAACATTATATTGATCATTCAGTTGTTTTTTATTGATTACCTCAATCACTTTGTATAAATATTTACTCTTTTTCTCTAAGTCCAATCTTCAATCCCAATATATGTTCTCCCATGTGGAAACCTAGTTGTGAGTTACATTGGGTAACCATTACAGTTACAAAATTCCTTGTATAAAGGAAGTTTTAATATTAATTTTTACAATGTGTGTTTATATTAAAGGATATTTCAAGTATTAAAACATTGATAACTCAGAAAAATTTCTAGGGATAAATTCATTTTAAGGGGGGTACATTTTGTGAATTATTATTTTTATAATTAATTTAATCGTTTTTTTATATTTAGCATATCCGGAAACACTAAAAATAGTTATGTATATATATATATATATTAAATCACTAGGTCAAAATTTTGTTATACTCTACACCAAGGTAAGTTTTCCATACATGCAACACCTACTTGTCTTGAATAACACGCAACACTAAGTTTCTAAAAAAGAGCACTTTATTATTATAATTACTTAAATGAGATAATTATAACCTAGAAATAAAAAGTGATAATATGAATAGAAATAACATATTATTAAATGTTATTTATAATGTTTTCATATAAATAAAACATATTTATAATGAAAAATATATAATTTGGTAAAGTTATTATATGTTTTAAAAAACTATTTTCCTAAAAGAACTACTTTTTTTTGTCATTCTGTGAGAAATAATAAAATTTGTTTTAGAAAATTTTAAAAAATTAATTTGAAAAATAAACTTAATTTTTTAATTCATAAAATCAAAATATTCTTGGGGTGAATTTTTTTTATTTTTCTAAGAAACTTCAGTTTTGGATGAATAGAGAAAATTACTGAATTTTAATTAAAAACCACTTTTTATTAATTTTTTATATAGTTATAATATATTTTAATTTTATTTTAAATTCAAAATATAACAATTATAAATCTATTAATACATGTTATGTCATTGCAAACATTTTTATATTGAATTTAGATATAAAATCTTTATGAACATTTGAACATTCTCACTTTAAAAACCTGATTTCTCACCACATCTGTAAGATTATAATAAAAAATAATTTTATGGATTCTATGAATTGAATTTAAAAAAAGGATAAAAAGGTTATTCATAAGTATAATATTCATATTGTAATAATATCGACTTATTTTTTAGCAAAAATATTAGTGAAAGTGATTAAATAAATTACGGTGATTAAGGTAAAATTAAGCTTAACAAGAGACTAAACCTTAATCATAAGGGGAAAATAACCTATAATTTTTCCAAAACCCATTTTATGACTATATTTAGTCTAATGAAACTCTTAGTATACATAATTATCCATTTTTAAACTTTTGGAATAAGTAATACATGGAGAACATAGAATTATTTTCAAAACAAATACCAAGTGTGTCATTTCCCTCCCTTTTAAAAGGCCACCACATATACCCATTCTTCACACCCCTAAAAACACTTATTTTAAGAAAATATATTCCCAATAATATTAAATAATACCTAAATTTCTTATTGAAGCCTCTATTTGGGTAGAAATCCAACCAAGGAATCCCTTTGGTGCAAACAAAAAGGAGTCACCCAAAGAAGATGTAACATCCTTCCTCAACCTCTTTTCCTTTATTTCCTTTCTACACCACCTAAATTATCATTATACCATGATTAAATAATAACCTAATTATCCTAAATATAATAATTTTTTATAATAATGGTTATACCTACACTTACACACACTTCTATTTAATGGGTCACAAACTTACCATTTGTTTGAATAACGAACTACCGCCTCACAAAACGATGTTGTTCTTTTTTTACATTACCACCGATCATGGATAGAAATAATGATGGAAAATACTTTTTTATATTATATATATGATATTTATGATGTATTAATGCTAATTGAACTATTTTATAACTCATACCTTCATGATTTTTATTTTTTTTAAATATGATAATTTTGTTTGAGGAGTGTGGACTACCGCCTCCTCAAAGCAATGTGATTCATTCACACTGTATATATAATGTATTAAATATGGGTTTATTGATATTATATGATATATATTACATAATAATTATATTTTAATAATGATATATATTCATAAATATATACACATGTTTGTGATTTACTTTCTTTCTTTCAATAGGACAATAAAACGAAAACAACGTTCATGCGTACGTATGACCTACAGTCTCCATAAATGATGTGTTAAATTTAATACATATATATTCAATATATTATTATAAATAAAAATATATAGAATATTTATTATATTTATATCATGGTTTACATTTTTGAAATCCTGATATAAGTATAAGTACAAAAGATATTACAAATCAAGACACATGTGAAGAATAAAGCAATTAATACCCAAAACATAACTTTAACATGGATGAGTTAATAAGAGGGTAATAAAATGTCATAAAAATAACATATGGTATTGGATATATGAAGATGTTTCATTGATAAATATATAATTACATTATACTTATTTTACATGAGTTTTTGACGAGTACAAAGAAAGTTAATACATAATGTAAGGGGATTTCATCTCACTTTTTATTTCCATGAGATACATTTCATATTCACTAATCGCTTATATTGTGTGGTGTATATAATAAACTTTGTAATTTTATATAATTAATTTTATTTATTTAATTATATTAAAATATTTAATTCTTTTTATTCTTTCATGGGGATCATGATTCTGAAGTTACTCAATTAGTAAGGGTTTCCTTGTCTCACTTTTATTTTCTGTCAGACAAAAGCCATTTTTACCTCCTATTACATATATGTGGTGTGTATAATGACCATAGATTTATTATATGAATATTTTACATAAATTTATGGGTATTTACATATCCATTTATGATATTTCTTTTATAGGGTTTATGTGTCAAAACATTCCAAATCAGTAAAGTAATTTTGTCTCAATTTACTTTATTTGAGACACAACCATGTTATGAACCTATATCATTATAAGATACATATAAACTTCCTGTTTATATGTTATATCATGAATATAATTATTTTTATGATATTATAAAATTTATGTTATTTAAGTTTATTGAATGAGTAATATAATTCAACGATACCAAGTGATAAGAGTATATTGAAACAATATCATCATTTATTGACATTATTTATGAATATGCTTTCATTAATGAAGTATTATGATCCATATTTGATGAAAACTCGTGAATTTTCTTCTTATATGGTTTTTAATGATATATTCATGTATTTGTACTATTTTCTCACTCTTTGGTACATAATACATATAATAAGGTGTTTTTATGAAAGTCTGACATTACCTCTCTCTTTGGTCGGAAATCCTTATTCTGTCAAAACCATGTTTTATAAAAATGTTTTCATGTATTATTAAATTTTTTAAAATTATTTTCAATGAAAATGGTTTTGAAATTATTTTCAAGAATACTTTTATATGTTTTTATGGAAAATAATTTTCAAAATGATTTCAATATTTCTTTATAAGTTTTCAAAGTATTTTCAGAGAAATAGTTTTCAAAATATTTTAATTATTATTTTATATGTTTTCAAGGAAAATGATATTCAAAATGTTTTCAAGAGTTTGTTATAATTTTTCAAAATATTTTCAATGAAATGGGTTTAAAAAAATTTGAGCATCTTTTATAAGTTGTAAAGGAATTTTTTTCAAAACTTTTATAAGCTTTCTATATAATTTTTCAAAGTGTTTTGAAGGAAAATGATTTTAATTTTTTTTTCAAGATTATTTTATAATTTTTCATGGAAAATGGTGTGGAAAATGTTTTTAATATCCTTTTTATAATTTCAAGGAAAAATGTTTTCTAGATTCTTTTATTTGAAAATGATTTTTAAATAGTTTTATAAAAAGGTTTTTCAAAGAAAGATTAGTTTAATTAATAAATATTTTACGTGATAATTTGAAATACTTCTCCATATAATGTGAAATACATTTTTATAGTTTATCAATTACTTGGGATATGATAAAATAAAACCATTCATAATCATTCTTGAATGGTTTATGTTTTGATTACATGATGTCTATGACACCAGTTTTTATTCCATGGGTTATATGATTTTGAAACCTTTTTATTTTCATGGGTAATGATTTGATGAAATGATTATGAAACCTATCTATTTTCCATAGGTGATGACATTATAAATGTTTTATGATACCTATTTCACTTCATGGATTATGATATAATTTTTTTGAAACCCATCTCTTCTTATGGGAAATGATATGATGAATGCCTTATTATCTTGCAGCACATGTATGTATGATTTTATTATGTGATGGGTGGGAACTATATCTACCTTGAATGTATTGGGTAATGATTTAAATATCATGAGATAATAATGGGAATCATGTCAATGGGATTGATCCACTATGGGATTATGGTGAAACCCGATACCCTACAAGGAAATGATTATGAGTGGGGATAATAGTGTGTCCTATCTAGTAGGTGCAGTCACCATGAAGATAGAAGAAAAGAAAACATGATCCACTATTGGAAGATGGGGAAACCCGATCCAGAACGGGAATATGGGGAAACCTGATCCATTTTAGGGAAATGGATATGAGTTGGGATGATGGTGTGTCCCGCCCAGTAGGTGTAGTCCCCATGAAGTTCCATGATATCTTCTAGAAATGCGTCTTGACTTTTAAGGAATGAAATTACGTGTTTATGTGTGTGCCAAAATTCCATATCTTATTCATATGTTATGATTTCATGGATTATTCTCTTGTTTCCATTATGATTCATGTATTATTAACTTCTAATATTTATGGAATTATATATATTTATGATCTTTAATATTCAGAGTGTGATCTTCTAATGTTAGAATCATGTTCTCATACCCTCAACATCATGTTTATGATTACTTATCTCCCATTTTTACCCTCACTAAGAATATGATCTCACCTATTTTTATGTTTCCTTCCCCAAGATATAATGTGATTTATTTTGTATGATGTGTCTAATAAGGGTTCTAGTCATGAAAAAACTAGTGGGATATAATGTAGCTTGCTTATGTACCCATGTTTTTCACTCTTAGGTTCCAAAGGAACTAAAATAATACGGTATTCGGGAAACTGTTTTTGTAATGTATTAAGTATTCTGAAAAAATAATTAATTATCCTTGTATGTTAAGATTGGTTCGTTATAAGTTAGTTGAAGAAATAAATTGAAAGAGGTCAGGTAAGATGATTACCTCTTCTTCGGCAGGACTCATTTAGATCCATTATTAAGAAGCCTTGGAATTATATTTAAAGAATAAAAACACTCCTAATTCTTGTCTAGTGATGTCCATAAAATAAATTTTTATTGTTTGGTCAATATTTCTAGTGCAATGTGTTGGAAAAAAAATAAATAAGGGGTGTCCTTTTATAAGGGAGTGAAAGGACACAATTGGAATTAAAAAATTATTAAAATACAATTAAGTCAATATCAAAAAAATTTCTTCAAAATGGAAATATATTTTAATCCAAATAGTATAAGGTCTAAATATAATCATTTAATAAAATTTAGATAGGTTTTAGTGTCATTTTAAACCTTATCTTTTGGTTAAACCCCTTATTTGCCCAATTTTAATCTTAAGAGTTGTAATGTATTTTTTTAATATCAAAGGGTTATAATTTAACTTATAATGTAACAATTGGCACATAAATTACCAATATGTAAAATCATAGACCATTTATTATCCTAATTATTATATTTATGAGTTTTATAATTTTTAAATAATTAAAAAACCTATTTTAATCATTAAATACTATTATGTTCATTTGAAGAACTATAAAAATAATTTTTATTTGAAAAAAGATACATAAATTTAATTAAAATATAAACCTTTCCTATATAACCAAAATTATATATATATATATGTATAAAATTTTTAGGTCACTATAACTCTCCCAAAAAATATTACTTATAGTGTTTATTTAAAAAAATTATTTGAATTTTCTATTGCTTGCATACAAAATGTGTCAGTGTTGTGTAAGAATTTAAGATAATTATTTCATCGCTAAAAAATTAAAAAATAAATTTACATGAAAAATAAAATTAATTTATATTTAAAATAAAATTTATAATATAATGTATCCTCTTTTTATCCTTATGTATGTTTTTTGGGGATATTAAATTCAGGAGAGTGACATTTTGTATTTATTCTTCTTTTAAATTAATATAGAGGTCATAATTAAAGAAAATATGCCCCTAAGTGGCCATATATTATTGAATTGGAAGTAAATATCTGATATCCACCTGTAAAATAGAATAAATTAAAGTTTTTGGTTGATTTTGAGACATTATCTCATGGTTTTAACCCTACATTACTCATTATACCCTTACTAAGGTAGCAAATATTTACCAATGTAACTAATCATTATGATAAAAAAATGAACCTATTTACAAAATTTGGACCTAAAAGTTCAAAATAAGTAATATATTTTTCAAGATCAAATTTATTTAAGTAGTAAAGATTAATTTTATAATAAGTGTGTGAAAGGTGACGTAAAATGTTTTTTTAGAAAAGTACATTTTTAAGAATACAATTGTGTTTATTATTATCCCATTCCTCGATCGAAATTCAATGAATATTAAATTTTTTATTGAATATGTAATATATAAATTTCATTAAAATAATTTACCAATATTGATTAATTAAATATATTCATATTAAAACATATTGCATACATAATAATAGTTCTTCAAAAAAACATATCTTTTACTTTAAAATGATCATTATTTTTATTTTTAATAAATTTATAACCAATGAATTCATTTTATACATGTGTAAATAATACAATTTTCATAATTTATATTGTCCTATTTATACCCACCATTCCAATATCTATGTGATAATTTCCACATTAAATAATCATATTTCAATTATATAACGCAAATCATTTAAACCTAGTGTTTCATGTAAATAATGTTATAAAGGAAATATAATTTATTTATAGATAACTATATCATAAAGTATCAAGGTGTTATATTATACCACCCATTAAATTAATTTCACCCACAAAGTTTTTCGACACCGATAAAAAAATTATTATATCATTGTTTCATCACATCCTCAGGTTCCCAAGTAACTTTTTGAAAATTTTAATTCATCCATAGAACATTAACAGGGTGATTAGTCTTGTTCTATAGCACTTTATCTATATAATAAAATACTTCTACCTATTTTTCTTTATAGGAAAGATCATGATCCAATGGTATAACCTCGGAGTTCAGTACATGTGATGGACTAGGTATATACTTTCTCAAGAGAGATATGTGGAATACAATGGGAAATTAAGAGGGATTTGGTGGAAACACTAAGTGATAAGATTCAATACACACTCAATCAATAATTCCAAAGGGTACAATATACATATTTACCATATTTCATTTTATTCTGAATATCATAAGCTTTTTCCGTGGAGAAATTTACTATAATACCTTCTCACCAAATTCAAATTCCATATTTTACTGACGATTATCATCATAAATTTCTATTGACTCTGATCTTCCGTGATATGTAGATGAATGGATCTAACTTTATATACCATTTCCTCAACTACATAATATCCTAATAGATTTATTTCTGTATCTTCATCCTATCACATTGGATTTATACACTTTTATCATGAAGGGATTCAAAAGGATCCATATGAATGCTCAAATAAAAGTTGTTGTTTTAAAAAACCCCAAAAGAGGAGGGTTATGATTGAAACCAACTTTTAAATACATTGAACAATATCTCAGGATATCCTATAGGGTTTCAATGTTTCTCCTAGACTGAATATCTATCTAAGGATGATAATAAGTACTGAAACTGAACACTGTATCCAAATCCTACTGAAGAAATCACTAGAACATTGGGTAACCCATGGATTCTGACCAGATAATATAAAATGTGTTATTGTGTGCAACCTTAACACTTATTTAATGTATATTATGTAAATATGAAAAGATATAAATATTCTTTGATACCAATTATGTGTTTTTACCTCATAATATGAATGAATAAAACCCAGTTAACATTATATAATTTTGACATTCTTGGTGATCAGATGAAAAAAATACATGGTGATGTTTTCCCATTTCCATTATAGCATGGATAATGGTTATATAATCCACTCAGACTTCTTCCTCTCAACCATAACTTATAGACAAACCAATAAGATATATATATAATATGAAATATCCCATTTTTATGCTGTCTCTCCATAAATAATCTTTCATATCTCTAAACATATTTATATCTCTAGGATAAATAGAGAATGATGAACTGAGATCTTCATCCAATAGCTCCTTCTTCAAATCTAGTATGGATAGAACACATACATGGTTCCTAAACCTTATCATTCTATAATAATCTTGATTGAACTCATCAATATTTATAACCTTATTTTTCATCTCTTCATATTACTTATGTTCCTATTTAATATTCACATGGATATATGGTTAAAAACTCATTTAAGAAATATATATTTTCCCCTTCCATCAATATTTTCAAATATATTCTTTTAAAATATAGAAATATTAGTTCTTTTGTGATCTTAATCATAGATAAGGTAACATTATTCTTTAGACTCAGATCATTGACCACCTTTTTCTATTTTATATGGTGGTAATGTATTGATCATTCATAATATTTACTCAACTCTAATAATATAATTTGGTTCATATTTAGCTATTTTAAGTGAATATATAATTTTAAATTTTATGATCATTATATACATCACACATTTATCCATAATGATAATTCCGCTATATCATTAATGAAAAAATTACTACACCTATTTCCAAATCATGATTTGGGTAATTTTTCTCAGGAAACTTTAATTAGGGTGAGGAATAAACTATCACCCTTAACCATTGGGTGTTTGTCGGCTTTGGTTTCTTTCTTTTTCACCTTAACCATTTTTTATGGTTTTGGTGTTTTTTGTTTGTATTTTTCTTGTTCTGTTTTCTTTTTTCTTTAATAAATTTCCATTAATTATCACCATATCAATTTTAGTGAGTACTCATCAAATTACCTTATTCAATGCATCATTATATATTACAAACCCTTCTAAACTATGTGGTAATGTAAAAACAGATTCAATGACAAACCATTTATTCAATTCCATGATCTATTATTCACATTTATCTATGAAAATAAACTTGGATCCCTTCATAGTTAACTTAGTGAGTGAAATAGAGATCCATGAAAATTATCTAAAAATAATTGATAATATCCACACAAACCAAGAATATCATGGGTCACAATCATAGTGGTTGGTCTAGGATAACATTTAATGTCTTTTTTCTTTGATGGATCAACCAATATACACTCACTTGAGATCATATAGCCTAAAAATGAAACTATTTATATCCAAAAATCTTGGTTTTTAAATTTTTTATACAACTTATCCCTCTATAAGGTCTTTAGTAGAATCCTAATGTGAAATAAATTATCTACCTTACTCTTATAATATATAATAATATCATCTATATTGTCTACCAAAAACTAATCAAAGTAATCTCTAAAGGCTATATTCATTAAATCCATGTAGAAAGTGGTGACATTATTATAGATAAATGAAATCACTATAAATTCATAGTTTCCGTACCATGTATGGAAGGATATATTGTGCATGACTTCACTTTTGACCCTCAAGTGATAGTATCCAGATTAAAGATTAATCTTACAAAATATTTTTCTCACTGTAATTGATGGAAAAAATCATTAATACATGAGAGAGGATACTAAATCTTGATTGTGATCTTGTTAAGTTACAAATAATCAATTTAAATTAGCATTGGTCCCTCTTTCTTCTTAACAAAAGAATAGGTTCACCCCAAGATGGAACACATGGTCAAATGAATTCTTTATAAATATTATCTTGTAGTTTCTTCTCCAATTCCTTAAACTCAATAAAGGTCATTCTATATAGAGTCTTTGGAATATATGTAGAACTAGGTATTCCTTCTATTTAAAAATAAACTTCATGATTTAGTGGAAGAAAATAAAATTATTCTATAAAACCATAAAAAAACCTATATAATGGGAATATCTTTAATGTTGAGTTTTTACCCAACCATATAAGATAATCATAACTTTTGAATATGAATCAAGAGACATACAATGGATTCAATTTCCATTAAAATTTTATATTTATTATCACATTGATATACAATCATAGGTTGGTTCAAAATATAAAACCTGAATTACCCTACACAATAATTGATATGGTATTTATGTAAATAAATCCAATCCAAGCCTAAGATAGAGTGAAATTCAATTAGAGGTAGTATAATGATATTTTTAGGAAGCACATTCCCACAAATTTTAATTGGATAAGAATCATAGAATTCAGATGTGATCCCCATACCATTATGGGGTTTCAATGATAATTCAAAATCTAATTATTGAGATGGTATTGAGAAACCATTATCAATTTATTCGGATATAAAAGAGTGGGTAGGATAATAATAAAATACGACATAATCATTTTTATAGTGTATGGTTATTTTAAATTTCACTACTTGGTTAACATACCCCACACCATTAATAGTGATTTATTGATATTAACTTTTATCTATGGGCTTAATAGGTTTTTTATATCATTCATTGTAAAGAACCAATCATTTCATAAATAGATATTACATATTTTTAGACTAATATTCATTACATTACACAAAAATAAACATGAGAATTATAATGGTTTAGTTCCTTTGGAGACTAGTCTAAAAAATTATTTCTTGAAAGATCTCCAAAATCTCCTATAAAAATTATCCCACATATTACACTTCATAGAAATACCCTATATAAAACATTTCTTCATAACTTAGTGAAATGAAAAAAATGAAGGGTGATCTTAGATTCCCAGTATTGGTAAACATGGGACATACGTATGTAAAACATGATCTTAAGGTTATGATAAGATGAGAATAAAATTTGAAAACTTTAACATGGATATCAAAGATCATAATCTTGAGTAATGGAATAAATATTGGTAGTTCACATGACATGGATTTTAAGTAAATCAAAGAAAAAAATCCATGAGAGAAAAAAATTCATGCAATACATAGAAATATATAATACACATAAGAATAGAAAATAATTTCCATAGTAGTCAAGGCTCATTTACAAGGATATCATAGTGGAATGGGTTCACTCCTCAAACTATAATAGTAGTTAAGGTTCACTACCAAGACGATCAAAGTTGAAAAATTACCACAATTAACTGGGTTCACTGCCCATTATGACATTATTTATCTCTATATATATAAATATTTACCCAATGAATTTGATGGAGATATATGTCCCACCCATCACATAATGAAAATAATACAGATATGTTCCACTAGATCATAAAACATTCATCAAATCATAAACCAAGAAATAAAATTTTATTCATAAACATTTCATAATATCATAACCTATTTAAAATTAAAAGGTTTTATAATCATTTCATAATTTTATCAGAACCTAACTTGTGAAAATATGCATTTTTTATAATCATTTTATCATGGTATAAACCGTGTAAGAGAAATGAGTTTTATAAACATCTTTTAATATTAAACATAAACCTCTATGTAAAAGAATTATAATCATATACTTGTATAATATCCCCATTAAATAATAAATAACATCAAATTATTTTATTATATATGGAAATTGATTTTTGACAAGACGCATGGAAATTTTTTTGGGGGAAATAATTTTTTTGGAAGTCACTTTTTAAAACTAAAAATTCATAAAACATTTTTAAAATAAATTTATTTGAGAATAACCTTGAAAACATATAATTTAATATTAAAAGAAAATAATGTCCATAATAATGTAAATTCTTTTCATGTCGTACATGTTAAAATAAATATTCTTTTTACAATTTAAGTAAAATCCAAACGAGCCTTGTTTTGAAAAAGGAATGAAGACTCATTTTAATTTTTTTTACAATGTAAAACATGCATAAAAATTTCACTAATAAATAATTTGGGTAATGTTAAAATATTTTTTAAATTATTTTTAGAAAACATGGGTTTTTAGAAGAAAAAGGGTTTTCGAGTGAAGATATAAATAAAATCAGATTTCCTTAAAAAAATAATCTTTTGAAATTTGAGTGTATCAAGAGAGGAAAATTAATGTAAAACTTTTAGACACATGATATAACCAAATTAGAAGAAATTTCATGAGAATATGGAATGATTTATCATAATATTCCACCATCAGAAACATAATCATAAACAATCCGTATAAACGATGAGATTGTATCATAAAACCTTTACAACTTTGGTAACATTGAATCATATGCTTCATTAAGGATTAAAATTAAATAAAACAGATAATATCATAATAATAAATATAAACATTATATTACATGTAAATGGGTCTATATATAATCCTTATAAAATAATATAGGTTCCTAACACAACATATGTCTCAAAGAATGAAAATTGATCCAAAAATCCATTACCGCATTGGTATGTTTTGAAATGTACTACCAATGAAAGAGAGATACTAAAATGGATATTTAAATACAAATAATATTCATTAGAATAATAATTATAATATTAATTCATAGTAAATATATACACCACATAAAAGAAATAAGTGGTGAATATGGCATGTGACACATAGAAGTAAAAAGTGAGACAGAAATCCCATACCGCTTTATTAATATTTTGAATCATAAGCCCCCATAATGAATAACATAAAATGAGACTTAAAAAATAATTAAAACAATGAGATTAATGATATAACCTATCTAAAAATAAATATATACACCACACATAATAAACCAGTGGTGAATTTTTATATGTCTCCCAGAAATAAAATATATTCTATAAATCCCAAACCGCTTTTGTAATCTTCTGAATTGTAAGACCCAATAATGAATAACATAAAAAATTAAATATAAATAAAATAATGATATTAATGATATAATATATCAAATAGGTAGTATATACACTATCTAAAAGAAACGAGTGGTGAATTTTCATAGGTCCCTCGGAAATAAAAGAGAAACTAGAAATCGATCACCACATTAGTTGTATTTTGAATTGTATGCCCCAATAAAGAATGACGTCAAATAAAAATTTAAATATCATGAAAGAAGTTTATTCATGATATTAAATTTTAAAGGAGAAATATACACACCACACAAATAAAATAGGTGGATAATTTTTATATATCTCCTAGAAATAAAATGGGAACTAAAAATGTATTACCATAAGTCTTGACTTCTTTCATACACATTACCAAATCATGTTAAATAAATATAAGTTTATTATAAATATATAAAAAAATATGTTATTTTATTCATCAGAAATATTCTTACCTCAATTTTTTTATTTTTATGAGAAAATAATATATTTAATTTCTATATATTATATAAATTGTATAATATAAAAATAATAACATTTTAAATAAATATATCTAAATTATATTAGTGTGAAACTTTCATATGTTTTTTTTGAAAATATTTATTTGACATTGAATATAAAAAAAATACCATCTTCATTGAAAATTTTAATTTTTTTTGAAAATTTAGAAGATATATTTTGATTTAAATGGACCGATTTGAGTCATTTTAACTTCATGATATAAAATATGTAATATATTTTTCCCTGAATCAATTTTTATATATAATATAAATTAATATTAACAAAAATTCATAAAACATGATGATAAAATCATTTTCAAAAAAATGTATATATAAAAATTTTATTATAAAAAATCGAATCATGAAATTGATTCGTATGAATAAAGTAACATTATACATAATATAAGTTAATAATTTTAATTTCTAAATAAATTAAAATCAAAATATAACTTCTTAAATTTTATAAAAAATACAATTTTAAATGAAAATATATAAATAATTATAATTAATTCATAATTCATATTTATTATATAATTAATTTAAATTCTTGATCAGCACTAGTACAATGTGTATTCAATTAGTTGAAAAAATAAAATAAGTGATATTAAAAATGCTAAAAGATATATAATATGAGTGATTCAAAGTGTTCCATAAATTTTTATAGACTCAAATGAAATATTTGGGGTGTGTAAATATATTATATAATAAATTAAGGTATTTATTTATGTCTTTTATGTTGAATTAAATGAATAATGTAAGATTGATACTATGGTTAATTTTTCGAATTATTAATTTAATTTTTTTATAAAATAATTAAAATTTTCAAAGAGAAAAGGAGGCGAATATATGATCTCAAATATCATCCCTTTTCAATTTATCAGTAAATATTTTCTTAATATGTAAAATCTTATCCCTTGAGTGGAAAATATTTTATTATAATTAGTGTTTAAATAGGACAACCAATGGGTTAGACAAAAAGAAAAGAATTGATACATAAAAATACACGTCAAAAATTTTTTGGATGAGAAAATTCCAACCATATCCTATAATAGGTATGATTTCCTATAAATTTGGTTGTATTTTATGGATAGTTATGTTATTATAATTTAGTATTTAAAAAAAATCCAAAATCTCCAATCAACTAAGGTAGAAAATGGAACCTCCTCTTAATTTTCATTACACCACACATAATATTAAATATCAACCAATACCTAATAGAATCACTTATAACCTTTATTATCCATATTTCAATGTTTACGGTCATCCCTGAAGACCAAACCTAGGAACCTAAATTGGATATTTATTGGTATTATTTCAAAGGATGGGTAATCACCTAAACAAGTCACATTTTTTTACTTATTATTTACATCATATAAATCAATGGTATTTATCATAAAATAAATAAATCTGTCTAATGAATAAAAAAATTATTATGTTTATTAAAACAACATTATCCACCTTACTTTCCATCAATAAAAAGTTAAGGTACAACTAACGCGTATACACATCTTATCATATCCATTTAGAGATACAATTCACTTTACACCAACATATTTTATGGATTGATATTATTATGGTTTTAATGTTTATATATGATAAATATTACATAATTTTACCAATTTAATTTGGATATCAAATTTACTTTCATACCTTAAAATACATTGGACTAAAACAATGTATCTCATTCATACACACGGACATCCACCTCCATGATGAAATGTGATGTTTTTTAATTTTAGTTATACATGGTTCTTAATAAGGTTGTATTTTATGAATATTGTGATTTATATTATATAATGTAGATTCATAAAATGACAATTATATTTTTATTTCTTGCATTCAATCCATGTAAAATTTAATATGATGTTCCTGCATATATACGACCTACTATCTCATAGAATAGACTAATTCAATTTTCTATCTAAACTTTTTATAGATTAACATGAATATTTATATATAATATATAAATTAAAATATTATCATGGTTGAAATTTTTTATATTATAGATCCATGATCAATGTACATGGACATAAAAACCAACCCAAAGCATACATGTAAAAAAAGTTGTTTTCACACATAAATGTGGGTTTAATAAATAATTATTAACAAATCGGTGATAAATAGGTTGTACGCAAATCACGTAAGGAATTATATTAATTAATATTTTTAATATATAACATATCTATATTTATTATATAGATGGTTTGAATACATATGAAATAAGTAATACCAGAGATAAGGGTTTCTCCTATCCCTTTTACTTCTGTGAGACATATTCTATATCCACTACTTATTTCTTTTTTGATGATTATATACAATAATCATGATATTTTTATAATAAATAATTTAAAATTCCAATTTTTTAATCATTCATTTGAATTTATTTAATTTAGAGGGATTATGATTCAAAAATAACCAATGAGGCAAGTGTTTATTTAACAATATCATCATTATTCAGGATTGATTGATGTTTAACTACCGCTTTAGGAACTAATTGATATTCCTATTTCATATCCAATAAGTTGTATAAAACATTGTTTATCAAGGAATTTTCCCTGTAATGGTACCATTTTATTGTCTTTGATATGTAAACTTTTTGATATTTTTTTAATGGAAAAGTGGCATTCATTTCTCAATTTGATTGAATATTATTTTCATTATGAAATCTATTTTCAATAATGTTTTTAAAATAATAATACTATATGATAAATTAATTTCTACGCATGATAAATTTTTTTTAAAAATGGTTTTAAATAGAATCCTATAATTATTTTCCTAATGTGTTATATTTTCAATTTACTGAAAATGTTAAAAGAATATTTATTTTAATGTATATATCATAAACAGAATTTCTTACTTTCATGACCGTTCATTGAGTTTAGTTTTCATTTACGATTAAAAATGGTAATATTCAATGATACTTTATTCATTAATATTTTCAAAATTATTATATTTTAAATAATTAATTTAAATTTAATATATTATATATCTTAAGTATGAGTTAATGACACTGTTATGGTATTTATTTTCATAAAAACAACAAACCTTATTTAACCTATACTTTATTGGGGATATTTTTTAATGATAAAAACCTTATTATATTTATATAATGATATGATAAATTTTACATGATATATTCTTCTTTTATATCAGTCATCATATCATAAAGTGTGGTTTATGATTATGGAAAAATATTAATGTTTTATATGTTATTTTTTCAGTGTGAACTTTTTTGTTGATTTTGTTCTAGTTATTTCGAATTATGAATAAATTGGACTTAGTAAGTGACCATTGGGGACCGATATAGCCCCTAAATATGTCAATATCTTCCATTAGAAAAAAATATATGGTTTTTGACAAGGTATTACCCATTTATATAGATAACATGATAGAAGACATTTGTGGTATTCTCAAAAGTCTTGGTCGAAGCCTCAACAATAAATTTTATTTTTATGAAATTAAACATTCCATCATTATGAAATCAATTATTTATGTCAATTTAATTATTTTATTTGTATTGATATTCATGGATGTGTTTTTGGTAAATGTGATTATTTATGTGGAATTATTATGACAATAATTTATTCATTCCATATAATTAATTCCATATTATCTTTCATTGTATTCATACCCTTACTGATCATTTTAGATCTCTGATTTAGCTATTCTTGTTTCCCCTTTACACGAACATGTGTGTTATGAGTAATATAAATAATATAATAATTATTTTTTTCTATGAATACAATAGTTCCACTAGTTTATATGAATCATGTTCGATTTTTTTTCTTAAAGACTAATAAAATATTATGTCTTTTGGGATTTAATTACATATACCTAGTTCCAATATATTAAATTAACCAGTTGATATGGTAAACTAGCCTTGAAGTCATTATATTAGGTATTCCATAATGTATAGTTTAATCCTTGGGAACTATATTAGTAAGACATATATTTGGTAACCTAACCCATTGAAAACCCTTTAGATTATTCCTAGAGTAACCAAAATTATAATTTTCAGAATAGTAATAAATGAATTGTTAATTTATGTAATGTGTATCACTCATTTTGAATTTATTAATTACGATTAAAAATTTTATGACCTAATGTAGAATATGAAATTATCTTGAAATTTCACTCAGTTAGAGGAATGGAAACCATATCATTGATCGTAGTCAATGTAATGAGTTCTCTCATGGGAATGATAATTATGGTGGAGCTTGATATTAGGATATGTATGAATATATTATAATGATATTAGGGTAGCTAACTCTGGTTCTGACTAGAAATAGTTCCCATATAGAGTTTATTGATGTTAAAAAATGTGGTTTATCAATGTTATACCTCTTTATGCGTCAACAATAAAAATTATTTAATGGGACTAATAATCAATTTGTAGTTGAGAAATGTTTAAGTTCCATTGATAAGAAGTTATTTTCATTAATAATTATTGAATGGTATAGGGTTTTTATGGTTTTCTATCATCTATCAAACGATATAGATTAATTGTGTTCATTGATTCAAAATCAAAAAAATGAGAAGAAAATATAAATCAAGGAAGGGAAGAACATTAAGGAACTATTCTTGGAAAAATATTTTCAATATTACAAATGAGTGGATACGTAATGGAAATTACAACATGTGCAACGAAATGATGAGGAAAATGTTTATATGAATGAATATAACATTATACAGCTGCCCGAGAATGTTGTTCACTATGTACAAAATACAAAGAGAAAGATTTATCATTTCTCTAAATGGATAAATAAAATCCTTGGTAAGGGATAAATATATTCAAAATTCTCATCATATGAGGATATATTATCATATTCTTTCCTGGAAGAGGAAAAATTATCAAACTATAATTTATTTTAATTAAATCAAGAGATTAAGTGTAGAAGAGAAGAAAAAATATTAGGGGGGAATAAAAAGAATGAATTTTCCACATTTGATAATTATTGAATGAAACAACCTTGCACATGTTTGAAGGTAATGGGTGTTTTTTCAATTTTGGAGAGAATTACCATACAGAACAAAAATTAATGGATAATAAAGAAAAATATAATGTTATGTGTTTCATATTTTAAGTTATGGGGAACTATGAAATAAAAATATATTAAATATAAAGAATACACCCTAGAAGAAACAAGGGGATCGAGGTCAAAATTAAGAAATTACTACAGCTGAAGTGGAATAATTAAATAAAATTTTGTTTTTATTAAATATTTGTGGTTTGGATTCAATAATTATGTCATGGAAGTATTTTTTCATGTATATTCAGGTTATAATAATCTTCAAACATCATTATATTGATCTATAATAATTTTAAGATAATGATTTGAAAGCATATGGTGAATGGTACATATTACCAAGAAATGTGATTTAGTGGTAAGGTGATATTTATAGAGAATACATTAATAAGGGAAATATTACTATTAATATATTCATGATATCTAATTAATAATATTTATTCACGTTAAAGAGAATATTGAAATTGAATAAAAAACTGGATATTAATGGTGCTCATAAAAATGGTCAGTGATTTTATGATAATGAAATTCATGATGAATATTGTAGAATTATTTGATTTATATTAAAAAAAATGAGGTTCTATTTATGTATAAAGGAGAGTGTTGATTTTTTGAAACCATGCATGTTTTCATTATATATTTATAGTGATTCATGTTTTTACCATGTGAGAACGTTATTGACATTAAGATTAGTATTACAATTGATTTATGATAAGTTAATTTTGAAAATTTAGTGATCTTTATCATAATTTTTAGATTTTTTAAATTTTATTAGACATATTTTAGAGGGTCCTTAATGTTATCTACTTTTTGAATAGAATATGTTCAACATTTTATATTATTTTTTGAGGATAATATATAACTGAACTTATTTGATAAATTGTGCTAATAATTTCAGTTTTTTTAGAGTCTGAATGAATGACTTATGGATCATATGATATATTAAAATATCCTTTTAGTGCACTAGACATAAAAAAAATTCATCTCAAATATCCATTTCTTTTTGTAAGAGATAATGTGAAAATTGATCAAAGGAAATCCAAAAGAAGAGATTATAAATTTTATGTGGAGAGAAATCATGCACAATTGTTTTCACTATTTCTTTATCTAGATAGTAAACGAATCCCTAAAATATAGGAAATTTTCTTTGAAATAACATATTTATCTATTTAATTTTCATAATAAGAAATCAATGGTCTTTTAATCCAATTTTTTTTATAGTTTTGTGATTCTTAACTTTCTAATGACCATGTTCTATATTACTTTATATTGATCCATTGGAGTTTGTTTTCTCAACCATGACTATATTTTTATTTCCCACTAATTTTATCATATTTTTAAACCTAGATATGTTTTACTTCATATCAACATAATAATTTCAATTCCCTCTCTTTAAGAGGTTGTTTTAATAATCCCCTTTATGTTGTGGGTTTTCAAAAAATCAATTTATATAAGTGAAACCTTGATTACTAATGTTATCAAATAGTGATGATGGAATTTATTGATTGGGGTATTATATAATGTCCATATATTTTAAAATATGAAAATTTGTTTTGATAGAGTATATGACATGCGACTTCAAGTGTAAATTAACCACAAGATATTACATTCAAAATATAACTATTATAACCATTTCATTGAACTGGGGGTATGAATAATATTTACTAAATTATGAAATATATATTTACTATAGCATTATAAATATGTAAAATAATTTTAGTAAAGTTTTTTAATTCTTAAAAATACTATTTAATTATTTTTTTATTAATTTTAATTATAAAATATTATAATTAATTGATATAACAAATATAAACTTCATTTTACATAAATGATATTAATTTTTAAATCATTATATCAAAATAACATTTGGTTGCAATTTTTAAAATTTTCAAATAATATTTTTTTATAGTGAATAGTCAAAAATACATCTTTTTAATAGAAAACAATATTTTTATTACAAGAATTTACAATATTTCATTTTGTTTTAAAAATATGTATAAATAATTATTATTTCTTTTATAATATGTAAAATCTTGATATATTTATTAGAATAAATTTCATAATTAAATTTAGAGTAAGTATATTTTTACAAATAAAGGGTAATTTTTATAATTGTTTTTCATTTCATTTTCCATGTTTATATTAAAAATAAATCCTACCACATATATAAATTCAATAATGAAAAATCTTTTCTATATTTTGAATTTTGATGTTAAAATTTGATAGGCATGTCTATTTAGTTTTTGGTCAATATTAATAGTAACTATGGAATTGTTTCTCACCCTATTAAAGGACAAATTGGGTAAATATATGTCAAAAAAGTTATTAGATCATTGTATTAGATATCTATTCTATGCCAACAAAAGAAAAAAGAATGTTATGAATATATATAAATATAAAAATTTTGCATAATGAAATTTTCATCCTATTGATATTTTATATGTATTTTTTAGTTATTATATTATCACCTTAAATACTTTCACAATGCATAAATAATGTTTAATAAATTAGTAGAAAAATAATATAAATGATAGTTAAAATATTAAATGTTATATAATTTGACTAATTTATATTGTTCCATGATTTTTAGTTTGAATATGAAATATTAATGATGTATAAAAGAATTAAATTTTAAGTCCAACATTGTAATGATTTATTTGGTGTCAAATTAATGGAATAGTTTCAATGTTGAGAGGATTGATAAATTTTTCAAATAAATATTTTATTTAATTATTTAAAAATAATCAAAACCATGAAAAATTAGTCGATGTAAAATGTGTCCAATAATTTAATCCATTATCAATTTATGATTCTATAGTTTCCATATATTTAAAATAATAACCCTATAGGTTTAAAAAATAAGCTATAATTATTAACGTTAAAATACGTTTACAAAGGGGTTAAGAAAAAATATAAAGAATAAAATACCACAAAAAACAATCCAAATTTTATGGTTTAGTTATTTTTCAACCATATCATCCCATATATTCAAATCCTAGTATATTTTAGGGAATTTTAATTGAGAATTATTTTTTATTATTTTTTTATTTTAATAGTGTCCCTAACATAAATTATAAAAGGGAACTTCCTCCCTCAATTATTTACACTACATTGATAATTATAAATATAAAAACACAAAAATACCTTCTAAAATTGTTTAGCCACATTTATAGGTGTTGATAATCCAAAATGACCATATTTATGATCCTTAAAATGTTATTTAAAGGAGTCAATTCAATGGAGAGGTGATCATCTTAACTAGTCACATTATTTATTAATTTATATTTACTCATCTAAATATATAGTATTTATCTTAAAATAAAAAATAAATTACACTATATATACTGAAATGTAATTATGAATATGAAATCACCAATATCCACCCCATTTTTCCTCAAATGGGATGTGTAGGATTGGCTCGTGTGTACATACAACTTAATATCTCCACATAGCGATACAATTCATTTTTCCCAGTGATATTCTATGGATTTTTATTATGTTTGATTTAATTTATATATGCTATAATTATTACATTACATCCACATTCATACCTTCAAATACAATGGAATACAATAACATCGCCAGTGAATACATGTTGACTACCACCTCCATGAAGCGATGTGGTTTGTTTCTCATTCTCAGTTTATTTCGATGGAAGTAAGGATGGATTTTTTGAATATATATGATTTATATTTTATAATAATCATTATGGAAATTATAAATATTACATAACTTTTTTTATTCGTTGAAAAATTAAAATAACATTAATGATAATGTAAGGACTACCATCTCCATGAACAGTGTAAATCATTTTTCTATATATTAATTCTATAGATGAACCAAAATTTGTATATATTGAATATAAATAATAATTTTCTAATTAATTACACTCTTCATATGATAAAAAAAATTATCAATGTACAAGAAAAAAACTACAAAACCAAAACACACAAGAAAAACGAAGTCGTTATCACCTGGAAGAGTGATTTTAATAATGAATTTTTAATAAATAGGTGATAAAAGGTTATAAGTAAATAAAATATCCAATAATATATATAAATAGGGTTGAATAATTTATTTTTATTAAATCAATTCTTATCAAACATAAGGTTCAATCTCATAGGAAAGAATTCATACTTGAGGTAAGGCTTACATGTCTCCTTTTTTACTTATGTTCGACATATTCTATATATAGTAGCTACTAAATTAGAGGGGTGTATATAATGAAGATCTTAAATTTTATATAATTAATATATTTAGAATTATATTATTTAATGATTCATTTTATATTTATTCTATAATAGGGGTTACAAATAAAAATGTTTCAAATTTGTAAGGGAATATTTCACAACCTCACAATTATTAATGAATGTTTGTGTTTTTCTGTCCCTTGGGGGAATTATTTTTTATTTATATCATAAACCCAAAAAAAATTATTATTATCTCATTATTCATATATTTTTACTGTAATATTATCATTTACACTCTTTGGTATGTAAAATTATTGAGAACATGTTTTTTATGAAAACAATACTTCATTTTTCTCTTTGATCTAATATCAATTTTTTGAAGAATATTTTTATGAATGATTTCACAACCCTAAAATTTATTTATTTATGAAATTTTTAACCATGTTTTTATTTTTTTAAAATGTTTCTAAAATGAATCTTCATGTTATTTTCAGAATGAGGTACTTTAGTAATTCTACCAAAAATATAGTATCAAAATTTTAACATATACGACATGAACACAATTTCCCTACGTCATGAATATTCATTTCTTCATAGATTCATTTACAAAATTAAATGGTTATTTTCAATAATTTTTTTAATATTTATGATATTATTGGGTTTAATATTTTTTTTCATTTTGATAATATTATTTTTCTCAAGAATGTTTTTAATAAAAATTAAAAATTTTGTTTATCATGAATTAAAAATGATATTTAACATATATACCACTGTGGAGATGTTGTAATGATACCATCCTTATTATTTTTTATGGTTTCTGATATTTTTGACTGTGAATTTACTACTTTGATACCATTCACCATATTACTCTACACCATTTATGATTATTTTAATATATTAATATTTTGTTATATAGTTTTTCAAAATGAATTTACATATTTATTATGTTCCACCACTTTCGTATGAGGAATTCATTGGTAAAATTATGTTATGGGAGGGGCATTATATATCCCCACAATGAATTAGTAGATATCATAAGAAAAACGATATTGGGTTTTAGAATAGGATTTACCCATTTATATAGATGTCATGGAAAAGGGCCTTGATTTATTTTCTGAGGTCTTAGACGAGGACTCGATGGTTAGTTTCACAAGTTTAGAATTAAGAATTCCTTAATTATGAAATTAGTTCATGATGCCCATGTGATTATTTAATTTCTTTTGATATCCTTGGATGATTTTCTATTTCATGTTATTATTTATATGAAATTATTTTGACAAGGATTTACTTTTTCCATATTATTCATATCTTATTAGATTAAACTGTATACATACCATTACTAAGAATCAAAGATCACCCTTTTATTTTATTTCTTTTCTTTAGGATATTATTATGTATATGACTAAAAATATCAAGGATCCTTGAATTATATTATGATATATATTATATATTTCTAGTTTAATATGGGAATGAAGTTTGTATCTAGTTATTTAATATAACCATACAATTTGGTCATTTTGGATGTGACTACATGGATCCACAACCAATATAATAAATTAACCATTTACTCTAGGCTACATGGGTAAGGGTCACTACAATTTAACCCATAAATATCCCTTAGTAGTGTGAAATAAGGTGAACAATAAGGTAACACTCACCATGCACTGAAATAATTGACTATTTATACTAGAAAATATCTTTTCTAGGTTATTACCCCTGGATTCATTTGTTCCAAAACCACATACACTTTTATTTTATAGAAAAGGATGTTTTTATTAGAAAAAAATACACCTTAGTTTTCCATGATGAAGGATGTTATTCTCTTCATTTTATTATCCCACAAGTTCTCATTATATCTTCTCTCCATAGTTTTCAAAAGTTTCTAACCCATTATCTTATACCATGTATAATGAAAAATAATTTTAGTAAATAAATAAAACACATTATTAAATGAATATCCAATACATAACATTATAATCCATTCCATAATGGGTTACCGACAAAGAAACAAGGATATAAAAAAAATCATATGAGTTTTACACCATCTCCCATTATGTTCTACATAACTACAACCATTATTATATATATCAAACTAAAAACCAATATTCATATCACAGGTAAAGGAATCGAAAGAAAGGGTGACCTCAGATACTGAATAATGGTAAATAAGAGAGATAATAATAATCATTTAATAATAAAATGAGAATATCCTCTTTATAATAATATTTTAATGTCCAAAAAACCATTACTTTCATTTAAAAGAATAGAATCTTAAGTCATGGAATAATTTATGTAGTTCATAAGAATCAAATCATAAAGGAATAAAAGATACCAATCCATTATATAATAACATTAGAATATGAAATAAATATATTTCACAAATGTAAACATATATAATCATTTCCCTATCTAATTATCACTTCTAATACTATCATAGTGGATTGGGTGGGAACACTTCCATCATATCGTTTTTCATAGTTCACTCCCATGAATATTAACAGTGGATCGATCCCCTTAACAAAATATTTTCACTCTCCATAAAATTCCTTCATATTTCATGATAAATTTAACTATACAAAATGCATTGGAGGACAATATAATTCTAGGAAAACTCATCACATAATTAAAAAAATCATATGTGTTCCCAAAGAACATAAAACCTTTAAAATTAAATATACCATGGAAAGTAAATTAGTTTAGTAAATATTATAATATATAATGACACCTAGAAAATAAATATGTTTCATAAATTTCTTATAAAAATAATCATAGCCCATCAGGAAAAATATTATATATGATATCACTATCTCATATACCTTGTCAAGAATAAGTAACACCAAATGATATTATCATTTATGAAAATTTACATTAAAAATACCACAAGAATATCTATTGAGGAAAATACCCTTTTCAGATTTAAATTTAAAATTAAATTCTAAATATTTCAGAAATATTATGGAATGAAATTTCTTCAAAAATTTCATTTTAATTTTTTAGGAAAGTTCATTACATCGAGTGTTCATAAAGGTGGGAAATTATGTTCCTAAAATATAGATTAAAATAATTATTCATTCAACTTTTTCAAATTAAAATATTAAAAATAATTTATAAAATTAAAATAATATCCATATTAAGCCATTTTTGTAGAAAAATTAAAACACGGTAAAAAATCATCACTTTTAGTTGTTAACTCTGACGTTTTTAAGGTGATTTTTGGTTTTTTTGTTCCAATGCTTATCATTATAAAATATATATATATATATATATATATTAATTAGATATATATATATATATATTCATCAATAAATGTTATAGATTTAGAAATAAATGACACTATTCATTTAGATATTAGGTTGTACGTACGCATGGACAATGTTTTCATTATTTGGTAGATGAAATGAAATAATTTCAAATAATAATTCACCATTATAGAATCATATATATATCATATATAATAATTAATTATATATTTATTTCCATTTATGTGAAGTGGAATAGGAAAACCAATCACATCATTTCTTGTATGTGGTATTGAACATATACACATGAGCGATAATATCATTTTCTAGTGGATTACACAGTAAGAATATAGAAATTTTATTATAATTATAGAAGAATAATTATTTCATAAAAATAATTTATAAACATTAAACCATCATAGTAAGCATCCTTTTGTTACATTAATGGAAAATGTATTTAGTTTCTATGTGGAGGTGGTAGTCAACACACATGCAAGTGTGATACTTTTACTTCTATTTGATGTAATAGAGGTCGGGTATTGGTGGTTATATAATTATAATAACATTTATGTGTATTTATAATACTTAATTTATTATTTTATTATGAATACCATGTATACAGAGGAGGTAGAATAAGAAATAAGTCGAAAGATGCTTGGTAAGACAATTATGACCTTTTGGAATGCCTTAATTAGATACATTCTTAAGAACCATTGTAATTTTATTGTAAGATGAAAATAAACTTTATTAGTTGATAGTGTGTTTTATAAGTTAATTGGGAAAGGTTTAGTTGAACTAGATGACTCAATTTTGGGTAATGAAATTAAATGAAAGGTGTCTTATTATAAGTAGGGGAGAGGACACTGTTTGAATTTCATAGAAGAATAAAATATAATAAACTCATATTCAAGAAAAATGACTCCAAATGGAATGTAGTTGAAATTTGGGATCTGATGAGGTGTAAAATAGACATAAAATAAAAATCATACATGTTTATTGTCACGACCCATCCCCCGGGGCCCGTATCGTGACTACCCCAAGCCCGCCTTCCATAGGCCAAGGGATGGCGACTAACATCAAAGGCGTAAATCCCTAAACTGGGAAGGCATTGCATTTATAACTATAAACAAACACATCAGAGCACACAACGGGAAGAAAAACACTAAGTAAAACTGTATACAAAAGAAGTGCTGGAAAGTAAAAAGGGTCGGAAATACAAGCCCAACAGGAACCTACAAGTACAACTGAAAGCAAGTACAACTAAAGAAAAGTAAAGTAGCTGTCGGGTCGTCCTCCGGGGTTCCTACTAAAGGGTAGGTACGGATGGCCTCCTCTGAACTCCATGTTGATCAGTCTTCTTCGGGTACCGTCACACCGAGGAGTCCACCTCCGGGTATCATCCAGTCTTGCTACTCTCTGCCTCAGTTAGCGCTGTCAATTGTCTGCAACCAACACAACAAGGTGCGAGCATAGCCTGTGTAGGGGTGAGTATAACGATACTCAGTAGGGACCTCGAGACCCTCGAGGTCTCACAAAATCTAACAAGGATAATCCAAAATGTATGAAATCAATAGATAACCATTACATATGTATATGCCCCTACATATACCTAATTTATCTAGTAACCCATCTCAATCATGAGGAAAACACAAAAGCCATTGACTCAGCTCAAACCAGGATTTTTATTGTCAAAACCATGGTTGGTGGCATACTTCTCCTCTATCGAGTACAGTGGGCCTGCAGTGTCACACATAGGTGCTTCCCAATATCCTTGGACTGCTGAGGTACTCCTCCTGTCGAGTACCATGGGTCTGCTGCGCTCACACAGAGGCGCTCCCCACCACGGGTCTATCACGCTCACACTTTGGTGCTCCCCCTCATAGCCTGGAGAGGTACTCCTCCTATCGAGTACCATATTTCTTCAATGCTCACCCAGAGGCGCTCCCATCGTGGGTCTTCCACATCACACAGAGGTGCTCCCTACTGGTCTAGTCGAGTCAATCTGAGTCGAAACAGTCAATAAGTCCTCAGGTTTCAGCCAGCTACTAGGTCTCTGTACACTTTCCTCTCGCCTCTAGAAGGATTCACTCCATGAGCTATTGGTCGATGCTAAATCTGTCACGAAGTTCCACAAATAAGTATCTCAAAGTTCTGCCAGGTTATAGGATTCTCAATACAACAGACGATGCGTCGATCAGACACCCGGTCTGTGAGTTATTAGCCTTTTAGTCCCCGGGGCCCGGTTGGATTCGTGTATGATCAAACCAGACAGTAACTCAAATATACCCCGAAATCTAGTGGGGTATTCTCAAAGGGACAAATTTTCTCCAAGAATACCGTTGCCAGTGACGGTTCATTAAACGGACGTCCGATGCCAAATATATAGCCCACGAAGGTAAAAGGGTTAGTAGTGGGCCCAGGTTCGGTCTGACCCTGTCGGACTGACTCGAACCAACCCATTATGGGCCAACCTGGTCTTGGTCGACCTAGTCAGACTCACTGGATCTGACCCGGCCCATTGGGCGGGTCAGCCTGCTAAGTCTGGCCTGGTCTGCTAGGCTCATCCCAACAGACTGCGGGGGTGGTTCGACTGGGGCTCGGGGCCAGTTCGGCCCGGAGCATTACGAGGGTGCGGCCCAGCGCGGCTTGGCTCGGAGGATGCGAGGGAGCCAGAATGCCGCCCCGGCCGGGAACGCGCGATTCGCGTGAAGTCCAGCATGGGAGCATACGGTTCGGGTGGGGGGGCATGGGGGCCAGCTCGGGGGTGGCCGGGCATGCTACAGTACGGTGTCAGGCAGGCCACGGGGGCGCTGGGCAGGCTGCGGGGGCGCCGTAAGGATGCGAAAGGGGCCGGGCAGGCCGCGGGGGCACCAGGTAGGGCAGTCAGGGCACTGAGAGGCTGCATGGGTGCTGGGATTGGTGCAGAAGGGGCTAGGGAGGCCAAGGGGGCACCGTGCAGGGCACAGCAGGGCGCCAGGAGGCAACAGGGGCAATGAAAGGGCACAAGGTAGGCCACGGGGGTGCCGGCAGGGCGCCGGGCAGGCCTTGGGGCGTCGAGTAGGGCGCGGCAGAGGCCGGGAAGGGCTCAGGGGCGCTGGAAGGGCTCCGGGAGACCGCGGTTAGGCAAGTCCCACACCGGGAAGGGCATCAACAGTGTTCGGCTAGGAGCTTTGGTGCGTCACGAGGGCAGCGTGATTCGTGGAGGCCACGGGTAGCGCGGTCTACGTCGTTTCCACCTTCGTCGTCGTCTCTTCATCACCATGCCATAGAATGCCACAAGAAAAGAGAATATGAAAAAGGATGCCAGGCCATGTTAGGTTGGCCCACACCCTCCGCGTTAAGGGGGATTTCAATTGTCTCATTAAGAATATCAGATGATCAACAACACGTTGCAACAACCCCTTTTTATCTAATGAAGAAGATAAGAATAAGGGTATAACATCATTAAGAAATAAACCCCCTACCTTTTATTTGTTGATTGACGTTCGTCTTTCTTTGATGGCGTTGCATAAAGAATATGATGAAGTTCGTCGTTCACCGCATTCGTCATGCACTCCAAATCTCGAGCTGCGTCGGCCATGGAAGACACTCCACGTCAGTAGGATCAAAGGGAGGAAGTTGAAGAAGGTTATTGGCATTCTTCATTCTCCGTAGGAATATGTGGTTCCTCATTATTCATTTTGAGCTTTTCTCCCTAGCTCTCCTCTTCCTTCGTTCCGCCAAAATGAATCATGCGAAAAAAATAATAGATTGGTTATCTATTATTCCGTTGGCATAGAATTCAGAAAGGGAGAATAAATTAATTGGATCCATCAATTAAATGTGGAGGATTAGCATAATAAATTATGTGTTTTCCAATTAATTAAAAAGGAGGTGGTGGCACCATAAATGGTAGAGGAGGTCCAGGGACTCCCCCCTCATTAATGAGGGGAGTTGAGAGATTTTCCACTCACCAATTAATTGTGGGGTTTTAGTCTTGTGTGGTCCCCACATTGTAACCTCTCGTAGGAGGTTATGTTCGGGTGGGCCCCACCACCATAACCTCTCATGGGAGGTTAGGGTGTGGCGGTCCCACCTCCAACTCCAAAGTGGAGGTTTTAACCAACAATCACACACAAGGCAGATTAAAATAAAATAAAGTGTTTTGCACTTTATTTTATTATTTTTTTATAAAAATCCAAAAACTAACTTTTATTCTCGACCATCTGCCATCAAGGTAAAAGTATTCTTAAACTAATACTGACGTTGTGCGTTCAAAGTTTCCCTCAGATTTCAATTCCGATCACCAGTTCAAAAGTTATAAAATCCAGCTCATACGTTTACTAAACGTACCCGAACAAAACTTCAGAAATTGATTGAGGACACACCGGGCATCAGAATCAAGCGCTGTAAATTTTTTCGGACTAGTAAAAAACCCATGTATTTAAGAAAAAAATTTCCATGGAATTTCCAGGTATTTATATTCTCCCCACCTTAGTAATTTACATCCCCATAAGCTATAACTCAAACTATGGTATCAATTAGAGGTACTGAGCACACATCTGAGCCTCCCACTCCCATGTTCTCTCCTAGAGGTTCCCGTGTTGCTAGAGTATGTGCACCAGAGGTATCGACCGTCCAAATATGACCCACTTCTATCGATCCTCAATCTCCACTGGAACCATTGTAAATGTTTCCCCAACGTCAATGTCCAGCTCTCTAGGGTCAATGATGTGGGAAGGGTCATGCATGTATCTCCTCAGATGGGATACGTGGAATACATTGTGCACCCGGTGCAATTGAGGTTAAAGATCTAAGAAGTATGCCACCTCGCCTACTCTGTTGAGGACCTGGAAATGTCCGATGAATCTCTGGGATAACTTGTCTCCTCGAACAAATCTCTGTAGACCTCGTTGAGGTGAGACCCGTAGAAACACGTGGTCACCATCCTAAAACTCCAGAGGTCTCCGTCTCCTATCATCATACGACTTCTGCCTGATCTGTGCAGTCTTCATCTACTCTTGGATGATCTTCAACTTATTCATAGTGGCTCATACCATCTCTGATCCCCCCAGTGCTAACTTCCTAGGGTCTGTCCAGAACAAGGGTGATCTGCAAGGTCACTCGTACAATGCCTCGAAAGGTTCCGTCCCTATGGTGGAGTGACAATTGTTGTTGTATGAAAACTCCACAAAAAGATAAGTGATCCTCCCAACTATGATCGATGTTGAGGACACATGAGCGGAGCATGTCCTTGAGGGTCTAGATGGTCCACTCAGTCTGACCATCCTTCTGAGGATGGAAGGCGGTGCTCAAGTGAAGTTGTGTCCTGAAAGCCTCCTGCAACGCCTTCCATAGCTGGGAAGTAAACCATGTGCCACGGTCAGAGACAATAGAAGACATTACTCCATTTAAACGCACAATATCTTACACATAGAGGAGTCCCAAGCTCTCTACTTAAGCATGCTCTCTGATCGGTTGGAAGTGGGCCGACTTGGTGAGTCGGTCGATGATCACCCAAATAGAGTCGTGACACTTGGATGTAGGTGGAAGACCCGTCATGAAGTCCATGGATATACCAAACCACTTCATCTATGGGACCTCTAAAGGATGAACCAATCCTGATGGTACTTGGTGCTCTGCCTTCACTTACTGACAAGTGAGCTATTGTGATACAAACTCTACTACTGCCTTCTTCATACCTAGCCATCAGTGATGTCGTCGAAGCTCAGGGTTCATATTCACCACTCCTGGATGTACTGCTAGAGGGGATGTGTGGAACTCCCTCAACACTTCCTCCTGAAATTCCATTAGTACTAAGGTATGTCCTCTAAAGAGGGCGACGTGCTCCCCACCATCAGAAAATCCATTGGGTGCATGTCCTATGGATATTTGAGCACGTCGTGTATTTCTAATATTTTTCATTATAAATCAAACCAAAATCCATTGTTCCCTTGATATACTGATGTATAATTTTCATTGCAAGAAAGTGGGGTTCCTTGGGATTTCTTTGATATCTTACTTCTTGGAATATGGAAAAAAAATATCAGGTGTTTTCGATGTCAAGTATAATAGATTGCCAATGATTTGTTGGTATTATGTGTTATTTACTACATTGCCTTCATCATCACGTGACACTTTCATCCAGGTAGCCTCTGAATTTTTAATCTCCTTTTAATTATCTATTCCAAATATTTTTAGAACCACTATGGAATATTTGAATTGAGAAATGAATGTGCCATTCTTTCCTTTTGTCACTTGTATACCAAGAAAGAAATGTCAATTCACCGATCCTCGACATTTGAAATTCACTTTTCATGAATTTTGAAAATTTCTTGCATTGAGATTAATTTGATCCACCAAATATTATTTTCATCAACATATTACAGCACCATTATACTTTGAACACTTTCATGGTTGACATATAGATTGTAATCAACTCCACCATGTTGGAAACTGAGCTTTTTCAAAAATAGATTTACTCTTGAATACCATACTCTTAGTGCTTGTTTCAACCCATATAGAGCATTCTTCTGTCGATAAACTCTGTTCTCATATTCATGAATGATAAAACCATTTTGATGCTTAATTTAAACTTCCTCTTCTAGAACCCCATTCAGAAATGCTGACTTGACATCAATCAAGAAAACATTGAACCTTTTTTCACTACTATGGTCAAGAATAATTTGATTGTCTCTAGCCTTGAAATAATTGAAAATGTTTCATCAACATTGATACCATCTATCTAAGATTATCCTTTGCACAAATTTTTTTCTTTGTTTTGAATCACAACAACATATTTATTCATCTTGTTATGAAATACCCATTTAGTACCGATGAATTTTTTGTTGTCGGTCTCAAAAAAATCTCCCATGTCCGATTCTTCTCAATTTGGTCAAGATCATAATTCATAGACTGAACCCAATTCTCTTCTCTAAATACTACATCAAAAAAATTTGGCTCTACCTATGATAAGTATGATGCTTATTGTAGAGTCTTCATACTCCCTGCCTGCACTGGTGCTGTCTGATCACTAATTATGTTCTGTCTATCAATTTGTACTCTATTCTTCTATATTTATAAAAATATTAAATTTTTCTCATCCTTTTCATCATATTAATCTTATATTGAATTAGCTTCTGGAACTGGAACATCCTCTGATTGGCATATCTCTTCATCTCTATCCTCTCAAGAGTAATCATGTATTTTCTGAACATTTTTCTCCTTTTCTACTATAGTTACATAATGGATTTAAAAAAAATTACCAAACACTTATTGAAGAATTTATATTCTTTTCTCTACTTTGAGTAGCCTAGAAATGTCCCTTCATATCCACGAGATTAAAACTTCATGTGCATTTCCTTATAAAGAATGAATGACTTACTTACAAAGACTAGAAAGTACTTTAATTATGGCTTCTTTCCATACCATAGATCATGTGGAGTATTCTCGTCTTTTTTACACAAAAAAATCTCTATTTGATGTGTGCACTGATGTCATCATTTATTATTTCCAAAACATCTCTAGTAGGTCTTTCTCAATGAGCATTGTTCTATCCATGGTATTAATAATTCTATTTCTTCTCCCAACAACTCTATTCTACTGTGGAGTTCTCACTGATGAAACTTTGTTCCTTATCCCATGTTTCTTGAGATAATCCTTTACTTGGCTATTAATGAACTTGGTTTCATTGTTTTTTTGATCATATGGATTTTTTGACCTAGTATCTTTTCAAATTCTTGTCGATAACTTGTAATGAATCTGAACACCTCAGACTTGTGGTTGATGATTGATACCCACACCATTCTTCTGAAATCATCAATGAAGAGAACATAATATCTCCTACCATTAATAGATATTGCTGAAATTGGTTTGCACACAAGAATATGAACCAGCTCAAGAAATCTTTTTTACATTTTCTCTTTTTCCATATATGTATTTTGAATGATCTTCCCTTATTGGAAGGAATCACACGTATGGGTACAATCACTTGATAATCATTGGAGATCTTGAGAGACATAAAATTTCACCAAATCATCCAAGGACATTTGGATCATGTGGACAAGACATTTATTCCATAACTTGTTTTCTTCTTACTTGGACAGAATGAACATATCTTCTTCTCCAGTCATAAGGTAGATATTTAATTTTATAATCCTTCCCAATAAAAAAACTGCACCATATTTTTCCTTGATGACACATAATTTATTCTAAAAGATAATAGAATGTCTTGAGTCACACATTTTACTGACACTTAGAAAGTTGTGACTTAGACCTTTAACAACTAATACATCTTCGTGTCTCATGTCTCTTCCCACAAACATGGCTTTTCCCGAGCCAATAATCTTCGAGCCTTCATAATTTCCAAATATTACGATACCTTCCTTATCTTACCTAATTATGGTCACTAGATTATTATTACCTATCATATGAGAGGTCCATACACTCTCAATAATCCATATTCTAGTGCGATTTGATGCTTTAAAATAAATCTCTATAACCACTACCTTTTCAACCATCTTCTCTGTTTTCCCATGTTTTGGCTTCATACCCAATTCTAATTGATAAACATGATATTCCTCAAATTATGATGAACCAGCTTCATCTTGAAATAATGAAAATTGATTTTTCATTTTCAAATCATTTGATGATATATTGAATTTATTTTAATAACCACATTCATTTTATGGCACTTTTCTCTACATTATTTAGGAAAAATATCTTATCATGTTCCCAAATCCTCCACACCTAAAATAGTGGCGATAAAATGAACTTATAGAAAATTGAGTTCTACATGGATGCATCTATTGATCCTATTCCCTTAGATACCTCTTGGATATAAAACATACATTTTGTGAGTGTCTTATCTTTCCAAAATAATAACATCTCATGTGGGTTTCATTCTCAGGTGAAAATATAGAACCACTTATTCTCTTTTGGGTTTTCAAAATTTTTTAATTCTCATTTGTTCCCAAATAAATCTTTAGTCTCTAAGTGGGATCTTGTGGTCTAACATGAACTATTAATTTTTTTTATTTTTTGTGATCAAGAACCATACCAGTTGTATTATTCTGATCAATAATTTTCTTTTCTTGACAATCCTTTATCTTCTACACTGGAACTCTGAACTGTTCTTTTACTTTTTCTGTTTCATGTATGTCCTTCTTTAATAAAATCAAGATTTTATCTTGATCTTTCACTTTTCTTTACATTATAAAAAAATAATCTTCAATATCTTTGATACATTTGATTTGATCCTTTATAGTCTTAGTCAAACTATTGATCTCTTTTTTCTGTTATTCAATTTTGAGTTTCTATTCAATAACCTTTTTTGGTCTTTTTAGCATTGAAATCTTCATTTTTTCAATTTATTCATTCAACTCAAAATTCGTCTCTTCTTGATACTACATATAGAGTTTGGCATCATGAACTACATTGTTGTATTTATTTTTTAGATATCCAAGCATCAATTTATTCATGAGTAGATTTTAATTCATCATTAAGGTCAACTCTTCTTTCTACTTCTCCCTCTCCTCTATTACATTATACCTTTGTTTGTGAATTTCCCACAACTACCACCTTAGCATATGCTTTATGATCCTTACATTCCTCTAAATCTTCTACCAAAAATTCTTCTAAACATTCATCTTCTTTTTGAAGAAATTTTTCTTTGCACTTCTCCTACCATTGACATTGGCTGAATACTTCTTCCAAAGAATTTCATCATTGTCTTCATCATCATCTTAAATCTTCTTAGGAAACTTTTTTTTTAAAATGATAAATCTTTCTAGATTATAAGCATTCAAGTATAAGTTTACCTTTGAAATTTCCAATTCATCTTTATATATTTAAAGAGATAAATAAAATGACTTCATATAGATAGTATTTCTCCTAAATATCTTCAATAAAGAGCTTCTTCATGGCCTTGAATTCCACTTTATTGGACTTCCCATTTTCCAAAACACCATTGTCATCATTACTCAATTAATATTCAACAAGAGTAATCTGCAAGTAATCTAATTTCATCTCCTTCATATCTTTTTCTTCAAATATATAAACCTTCAGATTAAATTGATGTTGATTATTTATCAAGATACACTTGAAAATATTTATATCTTCAAAAATATCTCTAGGAACACACATGTATTCCACAACAGCATTCACCTGATCAAATAATGTATCGAAAAAATCATTAGGTTACATTTCTATATCCTCATTTTTGTTCCATATAACATGTATCTTTGCTTATATGACTTCTGAGTCACCATAATAAATGTTCAATAACTTTTCCCACATAGCATGTAATGTTTTAAAATACATCACCTTCATATATATTTCATCAGATAGGGATCCCCCTAAATCATTAATCTCTTTAGAATAAATATACAATTCCCTTCTTTGAACTTATGATAATGCACCACTATCGATATTGGATGATATTCCATGCATAGCTATTGGAAAGGTAACCATTTTCAAAGAGCGTAAGTAGTGATGCATCTCATTATTCTATAATTGAATATTTTTTCTGTCAAAGATCAGAATCCCTTTGTAATCGAAAACCTCCATTTCCTATTCTGAGAGAGAACCACTGACTTTCAACCTGGATCTAATACCAATTGTTATCCCAATTAGGTTAAATTCCCTGAGTGGGAGGGGAAATTAGAGTGTGGAATATTTAAAACAACACCCCCTTCATATTTTATTTCATTGTAAAAAAACTCACTTCTCTCTTCTTCTAGTAGCAATATATTAATAGTAATTAAATCATTCATGAGACAAAATGATTTTTACATATTTCACCCACACTATGATATTTCTAAGGATTATAGAATGAAATTGTTACAATGTACCAAATATAATAAGGCTCACTTAAAAAATAAAAGGTTTGGTCTAGATTACATCAATGCCCAGACTCACAGTCCTACATTATTTTGGGTCTGCTCATTAAATTCCCAAGGGTGACTCCCTACGTCTCTTTCTATGGCTCACTACCGGGGGAAAGGATCGCCACATTCCACTTGGAAGGGATCCACTCATTGTTTATGGACTTGTAGGTCCCTTCATTTTCATGAATGCACACATCCTTAACTGTAGGTAGATGCTCTATTGAAGTCATTTTTTCACCCATAGATGATATTCACTTTTTATCATTCTGTTAGTTATAAAACATTTATTTTGTGATCTATTTGTGTAATGACCCAAAATTTTGTTTAGGAAAATTTATCTTGATCTAATTAGATGTTGTATTATGTAAAATTATTATATAAAATGTATGAACATACATGGTTTTATGCATTTGGATTTCAAAATACCATTATGAATTGTTATCGTTTCTAATACAATTGTTGAATAGTGATCACATGATTAGTGTAAATATAGGGCTTTAACAAATCCAATTTACTTAGAAAAAAGAAGTGATTACCTCATCCAATAGAACTTCTCCATACGAGTCCCATTTTTCGGATCTCGAAAAGGAGTTGGTTACACTGGACTTCCCTCTTGACCAAGCCCAGGCCGAGCTTTTACACCTAAAGCTTGAATGGAATCTCCTACTGGAGAAGTGGAATTCAATAGAGATTACCACTCCAGAAATGTTATCCAAGTCACACTAATATTCTTTCACCATCATGCACCTTATCCCTCGGTCTTATGTAGGTGTTTTAAGAGTTCATTTTACAATACTCTAGCACTATGGTTATGGACTTTGTTTTTATATAGAGAGTATACATTCATTTTATTATTGTTACTTTGTAAATATTTTTTAAAGAACAAATAGTATTTTAGTTAATATTCAATTAGGAAATATATTTTGATGAATTAATGGATTTTTTAATTAAATAATATTTTAATAAAATATTATTAATAAATTATTTTTTATTAAATATAAGTGATCGTATAATTTCTATGAATACAACAGTAATTTCTATTATGGTTTGAAATCTATTTTTGTCAAAACCCCTAAATTTTTTATAAATATCAGTTTTTATTTTCAAAAGTAAAAATTTAATATATTTATAAATTATTTAGATAAAATGGATATTATTTTTGGAATCAGGATGACGAAATTATCCAGTAGTGAATTTTTCATAATTTTCTGAGACAATCGATTTTTTGGGTAAAAATTAAATGCCCTTTAAATATATAATGCATTTTAGGACATCATAATGACGCAATAATGATGTAATGAAGTACTATAAATGGTATTTTCGGGAAATATATTTTTTAACCATAAAATAATGTGATTTTATATTTTTTTTGATTAATTTTATGATGCCTTAGTGGACACTCAAAAGCATATAAAACATTTTCACTTTTAAAATGTTTTCCTTGAGAGTGTGACTCACCTCCAGATAAAAGAGCCTAATATTTTAAGAAGTTAGACCATTGAACTTATGAAATAATGTTTCACACTCCCCTATGGAAAAAACCATGGGCCAAATGTATAGATTCCAAAACATAATTAATAAATAATTCCATCTCTTTTACTATATAAACCCACACAAGCTCCCACTTCCTCTTCACTCAAAAACTTTAGAGCTCCACCAACATCTACCCTTATCTCTCTATAATCCTCTCAATGTTACCAAGCTCCCAATAATCATCTCTCAATACCCTCCGAAGCCATTGCTATCACACTTCCAAGTAATAGATTTCTTCCTTTCTCATTTTGACTAAATTTCATTATGTTGTTATGCCCTTTTATTTTCAATTACTTATGTTGGGGTTTGATTTCGTACCTCCCACATACTTACCTCTATATTTTTTAATGATGATAGACCTATTTCTCTCTCATTAATGCCTCCTATGTACACCTGTTACCATGCCGAAATTCCGTAAAGAATTTCTCCCTTCTTATTTACATTAAAGCAATTATTTTATATTATGAATCTAAACCCCATTACATATGTTGGGACATGTATATATATGTCCCCATTAATGTCTATTTCATGTAAATATGATGATATACCCCTTTCTCTATCATCAACCGTTTTTATGAATTCTTATGTCACGTCGTTATGCTGATGAAATTTCACCTCGATTTTCCAAGCCAATGTCATTGAGTTGTGAATACCATGCCCATTTCTCTATTAAGGGTATTCAACTTTATGCTCATTTACTTATTGATTATAGAGTTTCATGTATTAATTATACATTACTTTAATGTGGAAAAAATGATGACTTTTAATGACTCAATGTTGTATGATCTATGTGGTAAACTTATGCATGAAATGATTAAGAAGGGTGTGCCCTGATAGCGCTCCAATGCATTGGGTAAAGACTATTATTATGATACTTCAAGTGAAATGAGAGTTTACTCATGATAATTAAAGTTCAACGAGGGTTTACTCATACTCCATGTGCAATGAGCTTTGTATCATGCTAATATCATGTTAAATGTTATTTCAGCATTTCCAAATTATGATAATCATGATATGTCATGCGTTTATGTTTAAGTTTCTTCTGTGCTCCATTGATATGCCTATTTCCTAACATGTACTATATTTTTCATTCATTTCCTTTATTACTCCCTTAATAGGCTTTATAGATCACCCTTTTCTTATGAATGTTCTCATGTTATCCCATACAATTCTATGTAAGAAGTAATGTCTGTGGTCATGTGAAGGGATGTTTTCAATAAAGATGTGTATTTCATGTTTTAAGTTGTTATGTAATGTTCCTAATCCCCAAAGACACTAGACCTATCGATCCTCAGAGTTGTCTTAAGTTCATGTTTTTGTAATAAATCATGTTTAAGTGTGTAATAAAAATCATGATTGTTATAGTTTCTATTAGAGAATAGGTTTAGTTATTTGTTGGGATTAGGATTAGAAAACCCTAGTGAAATCCTTAGGGATAAAACTAGGTATAATAAAAACATCCCTAAAATTTGGTGAGTATTGAGTAAATGTTTTTTCAAGAAAATATATCCCTATCTAGATACGAGCATGTAGAGGAAGCTCTCGCACAGATGTATCTAGGGGTAAAATCGGAGAACACCGCTTTGAGCTAGACTCGAATGTGAACTAGTGAAAAACCATAGTCATTGCTGCACTCTTGGTTACATAACTCCTGGGAGATATGCTTTGTTAAATTCACAAGCTTAGTATGCACCATTATTAAGGGAATAAAAAAATCCCTTAATAATATATGTTGGGATGTAGATCATGGAAAACATAGATCGAAGCCTATAAATTCACAAGTTAAGGAAATAAAATTAATTTAAAAGTCATCTATTTTTTTCATTGGATTACCCTTTAGGTGTTACCCCTAAATTTCCTTTTATTCGAGCCAATGGATTGTAATAGGAGGACTCGATCTAACAACCTATGTGAAGATCAATGTGATGATTGTTCTAATGAGATTCCCAATTCGATGGGAGTAGGAATCATGAAATCTAGCACGATACACTCTCAGTTATCTCAATTTTTGAATAAAAACATGATTCAATGGGAATAGTCAACCACCCTAAGAAAGAACTAGTCTCAATCAAGAGATTCATGAGACAAAGGCCTCCTATTTTAATGGATCATTTGATCCCTCAAACGCTGAGCAATGGACCAACTCCATTGAGAAGATATTCTCCATCCTTTAATTTTCTGAACAAGAGAAGGTGCTTATGGATTCTTATCCTATGGAGGGTGAAGCTAATCAATGGTGTATATTGACCAAAAATATGAAGCTTGAAGAGAATATCAAGGTGTTGGAATATAAGGATTTCACGAAAATGTTTTTCAATTAATATTTTCATCACACCCTATGACTTAAGATGGAAAGGGACTTCTTTGCCCTAAAGATAAAAGATGAAAAATCAATCAGATCATATGAGGAAAACATTACATGGCTTGAACGATACGCCTCTTCCTTTTTTGTTACACCCTAATGCATGGTTGACCGCTTCTTTAATGGGATAAAACCAAGCCTATGGAAACTTCTAGTGATCTATGAATTCAAGAGCTGTGAGGAAATTTTCCGATGTGCCCACAAGGTCAAAATGGAGATCAGAGAATTTCAAGGGTATCATGGGGATAAGAAGCATATGGTGGAATTTAATTATTGTAGTCCAATGGATAAATCCAACGGTGCTTAGAAAATCCAGAACCTCACTTGCCAAAGGTATAGAAAGAAGAACACCAGAAATTACCTCAAGGGGATGAGGAAATGCTTTAGGTGTTGAAGAGAAGGGAACCTGGCTATTAATAGCCAAAAACAAAAACTGTTGAGTTCATAAGGTTTTCTTATGAATTTCCTATTCCTTTATGTTTTTAAAATCACAAACACTCTTTCTCAAGGAAAATTATATTTCCTTAGGATTTTTCTTAATAAGGAAAATTTTCCTTCCCCAAGGAAATTTTATCCTTACCAATGTTTTCATTTTTCTTGTAATAGTTCCTCTAAATCTATCCTATTTTATTACTAAGTGTAAAATTTGGTTTCATATCTAAAACCATGGAATCCTATATATAATTATATATTGATTATTCTATTTTCATGATTCGAATTCAGACTATGAATTCTCTAAAATTCAGACTCCGAATACTCTAAAATTCAGACTCTGAATTCTCTGAAATTCAAACTCTGAATTCTATGAAATTTAGACTCCGAATTCTCTGAAGTTTAGACTCTGAATTCTATGAAATTTAAACTCTGAATTATCTGAAATTATGACTCTGAATTCTTTGAAATTCAGACTCCGAATTCGCTGAAATTCAGACTCTGATTCCTCAGGATTTAAACTCCAAATTCTTTATAAAACCGAATCCGATTATCCATTATTTATATACTCTAAAATTTATTTTTTTTAGACATTGAACTTTATTTATTCATTAGACTCTGAAAAATGGATTTGGTTAATCAACCTTATTTTTCTTACCCTTGATTTAGTTATGAAATTATGTCATACAATCTATTTCTAACTAACCATTGTTTGAGTGACAAGTGTACAGGTTCCTCTGAGATTTAAGGAAAACTATGACCATTGGAGGAGGGATCCGACCGCTGGAGAAGTGCCTATAAAATAGAGCTCATTTGAATGAGCTCATTACCATTTCATTACTCTAGAGATTGCATGTGGTTGAAGTGATTTCTAGAGAGAAAGACTCTCATGCTTTGTGCATACTGAACATCTTTTTCATCTTACTTCGTGCGACTCTGAATGTTGTTGAGTACATTAGAGGGCTTCCAGGAATAGAAAGATAGAGGTTCTGACTACCTTAATGTTCGAGGACATCCTTAGTTAAGAAGAGAGAGGTTCTGAATACCTTTAAGTTTGAGGTCTTGCGGGAATAGCAAGACAGATTCTGATATTCCTATCTAGGGCTTACCTTTGGGTGGGTAAGACAGACCTTCTTGAAAGTATAAATCAAAGGACCTTTTTCCAAGGTTTTTGGATACCCTACTCTTTGGGTTAAATGATTTCATACATGTTACTTGTTTTTTTAAAGTTTATTTTATACTACATTTTGATTAATAATGAAAGTATAACTATCTTATACTTTATTGTATTTGTATACTCTGATTAGTAAGATTCTATATACTTTAAGGTAGAATATTTTCCTTGTAAAATTTTCTTAAGTTTCATTTCCGGTACCATATTTATGGAACCTAGAAAGTTTATAGAACTTAGAGGTCTTGTGAATTTACATTGTTTAAATTTGTTACGCCCAGTTTTTCTTATGGATAAAAATGAAAATTACTAATATTACAATTCACCCCCTCTTGTATATTGAGAATCTACATCATATTTCGATCATAAAAAAATCGTAGCTGCAACAGAGGAGAGGAACGCTCCGTTCAACTCTCAACGTGTTGTTTGTTACTTAAATTGAAATGAACCGTGGAACTTTTCAAACTAGTTCCCTAAGACAAGGGTTTTCAGAGGCAACCAACAACCTCCAAGGAAGAAATGGAAATCTTTTTTCATCACTACTGCCGAATTGAACCCCCAAAATAAATTGGTTATAGGTACACTAGTTATTCATTCAAGAATAGGGAAATTAATTTTTGTTTCTGGTTCAATTCATTCTTTTATATCCCTAATTCTTAGTAGAATAATCCTACAACCACTAAAAATCATGGAATTAAAGATGTCGGTGAGAACAGAAAATTGGGAAATCATTGCAACCCATGAATATAACTCTTCCACTATCACAATTTGTGGTATGAACTTCCTAGATAACCTTTTCCTACTCCCTCTAGTATAATTTTATGCAATTCCTTGCATGGATTGGATTTCCTTATATAGAGACAACATAAATTTCCGTAAGAGAAAAATCACCCTTCAAATGGTGAATCGACCCCTGATTCTGTATATGTTCAAAGAGGAAGATGAATCTTCTTTATCACCATCATCTCAAGTGTGGATATTACTTCCCTATGAACACACATATATTTATCAGATGATTGAGTCTAAGGAAATAACCATCGTTGAAGACATGCCTATTGTGAGGGAATTCGTCGAAGTGTTTCTTGAGAAATTTCATGGTCTACCTCCTAGAAAAGTTGTTGAATTCTCAATTAATATTATACCTGGGGTGTATCCAATATCACAGACTCCATATATAATGGAGGTTGGGGAGCTTGAGTAGGTGAAGAAACAAATATAGGAGAATCTAGATAGAGGGTTTATACACCCAAGTGCTTCACCATGGGGTGTACCAGTCCTCTTTGTCAAGAAGAAGGATGGGTCAATACACCTTTGTATTGATTATCGTGAGCCCAAAAAAATCACAATAAAGAACAAGTATCCTCTATAACGAATTAATTAACTATTCGATCATCTATATGTAGCACAATACTTCTCCAAAGTGGATCTGCAGTTAAGATATTATCAAGTAAGGGTGAAGAAAGGGGATATACCCAAGACTGCTTTTCATACAAGATACGGGCACTATGAATTCATAGAAATGCCTTTCGGAATCTCTAATTTTCTAGAAATATTCATGGACTTGATTAATAGATTAATTAGAGATTACTTCAAAAAAATTGGTAGTCTTTATTGACGATATTCTAATATACTCCAAAACCAAGGAGGCGCATGGGAAGCATCTAAGCACTGTACTAGAGACCTTGTGGAAAGAGAAGCTATATTCAAAGTACAAAAAGTGTGAGTTATTTTTGAAGTAGGTCTCATTATTGGGTCATATCATCAAATGAAATGGGATATTTGTGGATCCCTCCAAGACAGGTTCAATTGAAGGATGGTCGAGGCCAACATTGGTGATAGATATCCGTAGCTACCTGAATTTAGTTGGATATTATCCCCAATTTGTGAGAAATTTCTCATGATTTTCCACCCCTCTTACCAAACTACTTATAAGGGAGTAAAGTTTACTAGGATTGATGAATGTGAAGAAAGATTCAAGGAGTTGAAAAGGAGGCTTATCACTGCACCCGTTCTCAAATTACCCACAAGAGGAGAACTTTTTGTGGTATTTAGTGATGCTTCAAAGAAGATCATGGGACGTGTGTTGATGAAAAATGAAAAATTCATTTCCTATGCTTCAATTCAATTGAAATTTAATGAGAAGAACTATACAAAACATGATTTGGAGTTGGCTGCATTTATCTTTAATTTAAAAAATTTGTGACATTACCTCTTTGGGGAGAAGTGTGAAATAAACATAGATCACAAAAGACTTAAGTATATATTCACATAGAAAGAGTTGAACATGAACCAGTGAATATTGTGAGAGCTGATCAAAGACTATGACTGCTCAATACATTACCACCGTAAGAAATAGAACAAGGTGGCAGATGCTTCAAGTATAAAGAAGCCAGTAATTATATCATTGATGAGAATTGAAAATGATACAATCATCAAATATTTGATGAAGATGGACAAGGGAATCATAAACAAGGGAACATCATCAATCCTTTCACAAATGATTTCACAACCGTCTCTTTTGGAAAGGGTAAAGGATGATCAAAATGATGATTTGGGAATTCAGAAGAAAGTTGAAACTATCAGAAAAGAGAAATCCTCAGAGTTAAATGTTAATGAAGAAGGAAGTGTGAGATTTTGGACAAGACTATATGTTCCATAAAATCTGAAGTTAAATAAAGATATTTTGTATTATTCTCGTAGTTAAAATTTTCTCCATTCACCTAAGAAACACAAAGATGTATTGAGATATCTGAGAGCATTATTGGCGGGGTAACATGAAGAAGGAGATCACTGAGTATACATCAAAGTGCATGGTATGTCAGAAAGTGAAGGATGAGAGGAAGGAGTCTAAGGGGATGATGCAACCATTACCTATACCAGCATGGAATTTGGAAAAAAACACCATGGAATTTATCAATGGACTTCTGAAAACATCCAATGGAAACAATGCTATCCAGGTTGTTGTAGATCATCTTAAAAAGACTACACACTTCATTGCAATTTTAGAGAATTTGTCACTAAATAAACTAGCAAAAATATACATTATAGATGTGGTAAGGCTTCATGGAGTACCACTATCAATTGTATTCTATCAAGATCCTATATTCACCTTTATGTTTTGGAAGAGTCTTCAACAAGCTCTGGATACTGAGCAGAAATTCAGTATGGATTATCATCCTCAAACTGATGGCCAGTCTGAGCAGACTATCCAAACACTTGAGGACTTGTTGAGAGAATTCTCAATGGACATCAAAGGAGGATGATATAAACATATTCTTCTAGTTGAGTTTTCTTAAAACAATAGTTTCCATTGAAGCATCCAAATGGCTCCTTATGAAGCCCTTTATGGGAAGAGGTGAAGAAGACCAGCAAGTTGGGATGAAGTTGTGGAGAGGAAACTCCTAGGTCTAGAAATGGTCTAAGAAATGGTGGAGAAGGTTAAGAACATCCAAAAACACATTAAATATGCTCATAGTCGACAAAAGAGTTATGATGAGAATCATTGATGAGACCTAGAGTTTGATGTTAGAGACATGGTATTCCTCTGCATATCATCGTGGAAGAGAGTGTTGAGATTTGGGAAGAAGGGAAAGATTAGTCCAAGGTACATAGTTCTTTTTGAGATCCTTGATCACATTGGGGCAGTGGCCTATCTCCTAACACTCCCACAGAACCTATCTCAAGTAAATGATGTATTCCATGTATCACTCGTGATGAAGTATATACCTGACCCATGACATGTCATCAATTCAGACGTGGTACCATTGGAGAATGACCTCTCCTTTAAAAATAATCTAGTGAAGATCTTAGATCGGACGGAAAAATTTATACGAAATAAGACAATAACCCTTGTGAAAGTGTTGTGGGGAAACCACAAGTTTGAAGAAGTTGCGTGGGTATCATAGGAAGGGATGAAGCATAGTTACCCACATCTGTTTTATTATGGAAAAATGAAATTTTGAAGGAGAAATTTCTTAAGGGGGGGATTGTAATGAACCAAATTTTTGTTTTGTAAAATTCCTCTTGATCTAATTAAATGTCTTATTATGTAAAATGATCATATAAAATGTATGCACTTACTTGGTTTTATGTTTTTGGGTTTCAAAATACCTTTAATAACTATTACTATTTATAATATAGTTAATGAATAGTGATCACCTGATTAGTATAAATATAGGGTTTTAACAAATCCAATTTACTCAGATAAAGGAAGTGATGGCCTCATCCAGTAGAATTTCTCCATACAAGGCCAATTTGTCAGAGCTCAAAAAGTAGGCGGTGTAACTGGGCTTCGCTCTTGATCAAGGCTACATCGAGCTTCAACATGTTAAGCTTGAACATAATTGCCTACGGGAAAAGTGTAAGTTAATAGATATTACCACTCAAGCGATGTTATCTGATCCACCCCAAGAGTTTTTCACCATCACACTCCTTACCCTTATGTTTTATGTGGGTGTTTCAAGGGGTTACATAACAACACCCTATCACTATGATTATGAGCCTTATTTTTGTATAGAGAATATACATTCATTTTATTATTGTTACTCTGTAAATAGTTTTAAAATTACAATAATTATTTTAGTTAATATTAAATTAAGAAATCTATTCTGGAAAATTAATTGATTTTTGAATTAAATAATATTTTAATAAAATATTATTAGTAAATTAATTTTTATTAAATATAAATGATCACATAATTTTTATGAATACAATTGTAATTTATATTAAGGTTTGAAAGCTGTTTTTGTTAAAACCCATGGATTTTAGATAAATGTCGGTTTTTATTTTTAAAAGTAAAAAAATCACATATTTAAGAAATTATAAAGACAAAATGAATATTATATTTTGAATCAAGATGCTTTAATTATCCAATGTTGAATTTTTCATAATTATCTGAGATGGTCGAATTTTTGGGTAAAAATTAAATACCCTTTAAAAAAATGTATTTTATGACATCATAATGACCAAATAGTGATGTAGTAAATTACTATTATTGGGGTTTTCATCCAATATTTGTTTTAAACTTAAAATAATGTTATTTTAAATTTTTTTGATTAATTTTACGGTGCCTTAGTATACCCTCCAAGACTTATAAAAAATTTTCACTTTTAAAATGTTTTCCTTGAGAGTGTGACTCACCTCCACATAAGCAAGCCTAATGTTTTTTAATCATTTCGGCCATTTACCTTATAAAATAATTTTTTCCACCCCCCTTTGGAAAAAACTATGGGAAAAAACCTTGGGTTGGTTTGTGGTTTTTATTAGTTTAATGTATAGTGTCCAAAACCTAAATAATAAATAATTCTTTCTCTTTTCCTATATAAACCCACTATATCTCCCAATTCCTCTTCACTCAAAACCTATGGAGCTCAAAAATATTCTGACCACATCTCTCTAAAATCCTTTCAAGGCTCCCCAAGCTCCTAAAAAGCCTCTCTCAATCCCCTACCAAGCCTTTGGGATCACACTTCCATGTAAGGGATTTCTTCCTTTCTCATTTTGACCAAATTTCATTATGTTGTTATGCCATTTTATTTTCAATTTAAAATTCTATGGTATGATTTTTCACCACCCCCATACTTCCCTCCTTATGTTTTAATGACGAGAGACCTCTTTGTAACTCATTAATGCCTCCCATGTACACCTGTTACCATGCCGAAATTTCATAAGGAATTTCTCCCTTCTTATTTACATTAACGAAATTATTTTATATTATGAATATAAATCCCATTACATATGTGAATACATATATCTATATGACCACCTTATTATCCATTTCATGTAAATATGATGATATACCCCTTTCACTCTCATCAACCATTTTTATGTATTCTTATGTCGCACCGTTATGTTGCCGAAATTGCACCGTGATTTTTCAAGCAAAGAAATTTTGTAGTGAATACCATGACCATTTCTCTATCACGGGTATTACTCTTTATGCACATTTACTTACTGATTATATAGTTTCATGTATGAATTCAAAATCCATTTATCATGGAATAAATGATGATGTTTAATGACTCTATGATGTATGATCTATGTGGCACACTTATACATGAAATGATTAAGAAGGGTGTGCCCTGATAGCACTGAAATGCATTGGGAAAAGATTAGTATCATGATACGTCAAGTGAAATGAGGGTTTACTCATGCTAATTCAAGTGAAATGAGGTTTTACTCATGCTCCATCTATAATGATCCCTATCTTATGCTAATATCATGTTAAATGTTGTTGCCACATTTCCAAGTTATGATAATCATTCTATATCTTGAATTTATGTTCATGTTTATCTTGCACTCCATTGATATTACTATTTCCTAAAATGTACTATATTCTTCATTCTATGCCTTTATTACTCCCTTGATGGGCTTTATAGCTCACCCTTTTCTTATCCCTGTCCTCAGGTTATCCCATGAAATGCTAAGTAAGAAGGAATGCGTGTGGTCATGTAAACCAAGTTTTCTATAAAGATGTGTATTTCATTTTTTTAAGTTGTTATGTAATGTTCCTAATCCCCAAATACACTATACCTCTCGATATTCAAAGTTTTCTTAAGATCATGTTTATGTAATAAATCATGTTTAAGTGTGTAATAAAGAGAAGGGTTATTATAATATAAGTTCCTTGGTGAACAACATGCTTCCTTCATGAACTGCACTTCACTGCATGGCGTGTATACTTTCCGAACCCTCTATTCCGTACACCGCCTTTGCATACAGCCTCAGTATATGACCTCCATGAACCACCTTCACATACCACTTTCGTGTACCATGTATGTGTACTGCCTCCGCTTCGGTGGAATTTCTTCTTCTTCCAACTATTTCTTCCGTGGACCACATATTCTTTGTGAGTAGAAGAGGCCTGAGAAATCCTTTCATGAACTATTCCTCTGAAAAACTTCACCCTTAATGGAATTATACCTTGTGAACCACTTTATTTCATGGAATCCTCCCGCACAAACCACATCGCACTTTGCTGAATTTCTTCCTAGAGAAAATATAATCTCAAATGAAATTCTATCTCACTTTAATTAGAGATGGGATTTGAGGTCCTTATGTGGAAAAATAGATCTTCAAAATTCACTAACATGAGACTTATCCTAATCTTTGAATAGGTGTATCCTTCACCGCATACAAAGCTCCTCCTCCAAACCACAACCATCCAACAAACCTTTTTCCCTATGTTGTCACCATATTGTGCCTTTCATTCCTCCACAACAGCCGATATCCTCTAGAAACCGATCACCATCTTGTTTATTCCAATGAAAATACATAACATGTTCTATAATCCTTCAACATAACGTTGGCTTCCCGTGAACTACAACCCTTCCCATGAACCGTCTTCTCTCAGCGAACAATTTGTTATACGCGGTATGCATTCCAAGCTTCACGGTATGTGCACCATCCTTCACGGCCCCTATATCATTTCTATGCGGAGACCCTAATTTTTCTGATTTTCTTTTACCATTATGTGAACTTATTTGTCGACAAAATTCATTTTCCCAAAACGAAACTCCCAATTTTGAGTCCTAAAAATTTGACAACACTGGGAAATAACACCACCTTAAATAACTTCTTCGGAAAACACCATCTATTCTAATTCGTGGTCATCTATCTTTGTCAACAATCATAATCACACCCAAAAACACTAAGAGAACCCCTTGAGGGATATTTTCCCAACATCTGTCTCTCTCACAAATTATTTACTCATTAGAATAATATTCCTACACATGATCCCAAGTTGGTTAAAGTCATTCATGATCTTTATAATTGACGCCACTCTTTCTTCGATGTGTGGTTTATTATGTATTCATATTAAAAGATATTGAACAATATTTTTACCCTAAGAGACCTGATCTTATGACAGAGACTCTAGTTTTAATATATTTAGACTTTTGATATCAATATTTTATATACACTGAGAAAATGAAATGTTGTGTCTAACACGTTCAGTAAGAATTCATCGACTTGGGCCTTGAATGAATGACTGGATTAGTGATCTCTGGTTATTATTTTTTGTAAGATACAATTGGATATGGAAGAGGCTGATGTGTAGGTGTTCTTAGTATGTGTGAAATTTTATTCTTTATTTGGTAATGATATTCATATTAAGAAAGAGATAAGATCTTATTTTTATTAATTTAGAAAATTCATTAATTGTGGGGAGACCTCAGGTTTCTTGTCTTATTCTTCTGATGGGGATTTTTGTTTATGAGTTAGATTGTTAATTTTCATATATTTTAGGTAAGAGATGATGTATAGTGGACCTCAGTCTAGTTTATCCATGCAACATGGTACTACCAACATGCATCATGATATGAGATGTTGGTATTGGTGGCCATGGATGAGTTGGTTGAATGAATTCTGCATGTCAAAATGACTTACATTATAGAATATTAAGGTGGGGAATCTAATACCTATTGGTCTATTGTTCCCTTTACCATTTTTGGTATGTAATTAGGATGATATAGATAGGGAATTCATTGTAGGTTTACTATAGTCTCCTAGTGGGAAATGCATAGTTTGGGTGATCATTGATTAACTTATGAAATATGCTCAATTCCTTCATATGAAGAAGATGATGAAGGTGGAAGAGATTGAGAATATTTATGTCTGAAAGATCATGAATCTCCATAGAGTGACTTATTATATTGTTTCTGATAGATATTCATGATTTAAATATTGGTTTTGGAAATTTATAAAAGAGGTAATGGGTACCCAATTAATGTCAATCATGGTTTATCACCCTTATATTGATAGACATACTTGGATAGACATTCATATTATTAAGGATATTCATTGTAAATTCCTAATTTATTTTTGTGGTTCGTGGGAAAAATAGTTGCCTTTGGTTGAGTTCCCATATAGATAGAGTTATCAGGATTTGATTAAAATAATTTCTTTTGAAGCGTTTTATGGGTGGCCATGTAGATCTCATTTATTTGGGGAAGATTTGGGAGAGTGGTATTTGGTTGGACTGAGTCTTATTCAAGGGATAATAAAAAAGGTAGAATTGATCAAAATGATGTTAATGAAAAACTAGAGTCACCAAAAATTTTATGCAGACTATCATCAATTCCTGTTGGATTTTGGGGTAGGTGATTAATTTTTTCTAAAGGTTTCACCTCGATTAGGACATTATCATCTGGGAAGATAGAGTAAGTTTGTAACAAGGATTGTTTCACCTTTTGAGATCGTTTATTTTCATGTAAAGGTGTATTATCCATTGTACTTTCCATCTCTATTGAGATCGATTCCCAATGTGTTTCATTTTTCCCAATTGAGGTGGTATCTACCAAATCCTTTCTATTAATTGAATAGAAGGATGTTGATATTGATCTTGATGCCCTAGAGGTTAAGCAACCAATGTAGACTATAGATCACCTGAATAAGGTACATCATGGTAAAATGATTATGTTGGTTCATGTAATATTTAATTTTATATGGGATAACCATGATATGTGGGAGTGGGAAGTGTTAATGATGTAGTAGTGACCTTATCACTTTGATGATAAAAAATCCTGAGCACTTTATTAGGACACAAAGTGGCATGTTGGTGAGAATTTTGATACCCGTAGAGAAAAATGAATGTCTTATATTGATATTGGTTTATTTTTTTTTTGTGGTTTTAAAGTCTTTTATATGATGGGTTTTAAAAATTTTGTGTTTTGGGTGAAATAGGCTGTGAACGGTCTACACAGGGTTAGTAGTAACCATGCGATATGGCTCTATTAAATCCAGTGGTTCTTTTCAATATTTTATAAGAGGTTTTATAATCTTGTTATTCACCAAGAAAACTTTGAATATGAATGAGTTTAGGTATAGAGGTTGTTATAATTCTTTCACATTGTTTTTTTAACAATGTGTATAGTCCTAGGTAACTATGCAGTCTGATTTTCAAACGTAATTAGGAACTACATTGTTGGAACAAAATTTTTATATCAATGTGGAATAAATATGAAACCTGTATGGTGTTCGAGGATGTTCTCCCCTTTGTATCTTGGAAATTATCCTTCATTCATGGTGTATATATTCGAGGTATATTCAAATTTCTTACCATTTTCTCAACATCGTTCTTGATCTCTTCTCGATCTATTTTATTCTTCAAGGTTTTATTATTTTAAGGGATTTTATGGACATATATAGAGGTTTTATTATTATTTGTTGATGTTTCTTATATATCGTGGATTTTGGGGACCATATCACTTCATTTTACACCACCTTTTTTGAAAGATTCTTGGTATCCTCTATTGGAGGGGTAGGTGTCTCTATACAATGGTTAGTTCTCATGGAACACTTCATATTCCTCTTATTTTCCTTTGGTTTGGATTATAAACATGATTAATTTGATAAATATGAGAGATTCATTGGTTGAATTCATCTTTTGTGGCTTAGAAAATGGTTTTACATGAGTTTTCATTAAACAACAGTTTAATGCACGTCATATGTTTGATAAATTACCTCAAATATGGTTTTAATGCTAAAATGGATTTTCTAGTATGGGAGAGTTAATGTGTTACTTTTATAAATTCTTTATAAAATTTTAAGAATAGTTTACTTGAATGTTTTAAGAAAACATATCACATTGTGAACCTTGGGTGCATTGGGTTATGGACATAAGAAAAATTTAGTGAGTGTGACACCACTAGGGGTAATGGTTATGACATCAATAGACTATATCAAAATTCAACATCATTATAATTAAAATTTTATCATATAGTGTTATATTTGTTTTATATTTATGTATTCCCATTGTATAGATCCCACTTTTTCATGGTTTTATTTAGGATATCTATGTTCCAAATTTTGATCTCTCACATGTTTATCTGTTGAGATAAATATGGTTTTTGAGTATTTATATTTATTTTATAATTCATATTTATTTCAATATTATTTTCTATTTTATTAGTTATTTTTTTAATGGGAAACAAAAGGACCCTTATGAGGAATATTTTTAGATGTAATTATATATTAAACTTGTTTTTATTTTAATCTAGAACTAACATTTTCAAGGTGAAAAACATAGTATAGATTCATGCTAGTATTTGAATGGATGTTTTCCCCACTCCATGCATATTACTTGGGGATAATGCAGACATGTTTTTCAGGATATAAGTATAGGGTATGTTGTCATGTAGCAGTAAAACTTCTCTTTGTAGATGTTGCTTCTTTGGTGGGTTTGGATGGTGGTGATGGATTGTCATATTGAGACCTAATTAAAGTCTTGGATTTGTTTCATTTTTCAGGTTTAGTCTTTCAATTGATTTTTATGTCTCATGGATACATAACTATTCTTATATGATGCACTCCATTTTTATCATTATCTAACTAAACACGAGACATGTTCTATTTTTTTCAGGGTGAAAATATCCCCATGGTTTTGTATTTTGATACCTAGGTGCCTGTCGCTAGCCTATGGAGATTTGTAACATGATTTAGTCCATATGGATAGAAATAATGGGTGATGTTTTATGTCGACCAAGTTTAGTTCATTGAAGGTAAATTATAATCCCACATCACTAAGAGTCCTATAAATACCCTTACTTTTCATACATAAATATTACATCTTATTATGTGATTATTTATTACAAAATATTATGATTCATAGTAGAACCATATAGGTCTAGTGTAATTGAAAAATAAATATAAAATACTCTTGTTTCATAAAAGATATTCAAAATATACCATAAATATATTTATACATGGTACTCTTCTTAGACCCACCCTACTTAATACCATTCTTCACAACCTAGGGAAATGAAACACAAGAATGGGTGAGTGAAGTTTCTCTGCAAGGAAAAGAAATGGATATCAATAATAATTTAGACATAACATGATCATAGAGGGTATGAGTACATGATATTGAATTTTTAAAATCATACCCTTCAATTCTAAGATCATAAACATGATTTGTGTAATAGATATTTGTAGTTTATAATACATGAATCATAAAAGGGATCAAAGAAATTGAGAAATGAGAACATAAAAATGGCATAATATAATGTAATTAAATAGTTTCAAAAAGTGTTTCATAATCATTATCATATAAATATTTTTTCAATCCCAATCACCATGTAATTTATGACATATTAGGATTCGGATAAATACCCATGTACTTGTTTCGGTCTTGGGATAACCTCCCTCGTATGCACTCTTTTAGGGATGAGATAACCTCTTGTGTAAACTCTTATTTAAGGCATTGAATATCCTCACATTTTTTCTCTTGTTTTGGGGTTGGGATAATCTCCCATGTACCCTTTGAGATTATAGAACATTAATATTTACCCAATTCATTGGAGGGATAAATAATTATGGGCCCACCCATTAAATAATCATAAACCCATTCATTTGTATGCCACAAGATCATAAAAACATTAATCATAACATATCCCATGGAAAAGAAAATGGGTTTCATTAATATTTCATTATCATAACTGTAAACCATATAGAAAATAAAAAAATATGGTATCTTTTAATAATACCCTAGTAACACATTAGTGACATCAAATGATGCTATTATAGATGGAAACTTTCTTTAAAATATGACTGTAATATTTCTTAAAGAAAATAATCTTTTTATCTTTAAATAAAATATTTATAACCAAAAAATTTATCAAATATTAATGAAATATTTTCTTTGAAAATATAATTGTAAAATTGAAAAGAAACATTAAATCACTTAGTGTTCATGATGGTGGGAAATTATGTTCATGTCTTATACTTTAAAATAATGAAACCTTTCACATTTTTTATTAAATGTCAAAACTACCTCATTCCAAAAATGACAAGAAAAATCATTTTAAAAAAATCAAAAAAATGTAAACATGGATAAAAAATTAATTTAAACAATCATATGAGAATATTAAAAAATTCCTGAAACATTTTTAGAAAACATGGATATTAAAGAAAAAAAAATTTCCACAAAAAAGAGAAATAAAGTCGATTTTCTTTAAAAATGTTATCTTTATCTCTTGAGTACACAATGTGAGTAAAAAAAAGGAAACATGAATTATCAATAAATATCCCATGTATAATAAAATTCATGACATTAATGAGAGATATATCATGAAATTTCATCATTATAAACATATTCATAAACAACCCGATAAATAATGATATTGTAATATAAATCTCATACATCGAGTATTAATTGATTCGAATGTGATTTAAAATTTATTATAATAAATTTAAATTTATTATTAATCTATAAAATATTCATTTATATACTCATTATAAAATATATGATTCAGTTATAACATTTTGACAACTATTTATTCTTAATTATTTAAAATCGAAGTATAAAATTGTTAACTGTTTTTTTATGAGAACATTTGTTCATTAGTTCTTATTATAGTTCTATGATAATGGTTAACGAATATAAATAATATTATTTATCATATAAATATCACATATATTCATTATAAACATATTTTGAATCATTTATAAAATTTATAGATATAAAAATGAATTACACTGTTCATGGAGATGGTAGGCCATATGTACGCATGAACACTATTTTCACTATTCTATGGATGGAAAGAAATAAAGGTAAATAATAATTCAACTTTATAAATTCATTATTTTATAAAAATTATCATTTAAATTCATTAAATATATCCTTATTACCATCAATATAATGGAAAAAAGGAAAACAAATCACATTTTTTTGTGGAGGTGGTAGTCCACACACATGAACAAGTGACATTATCGTTTTCCAATGGGAGGAATGGAGAGAAGGTAGATATGATGTTATAATAAAAATATAAAAATTGTGTCATAATAATAATTTATAATAATTAATCCCATCAAACTAAACATCCATGGAAGATGGTGGTGGAAAATTAACTATATCACTATTTAGAGGTGGTAGTCCACACGTACGTATGGGTGAAACTTTAAATACCCATTTGATGGAATAGAAGTTGGATATTTGTGTCTACATAATCATTATAATATTTAATTATATTTATAATAATTAAATTATTATCTCATTATTAATACCACACATTTAGAGGAGGTATGCAACACCCAGATATTTTGTGAATTATGTTTTTTCAATTAATTTAATCCTTTTTAAATTTATCATTTAAAGAAACACTAAAAATAGTTATATATATATATATATTAAATAAATAACTAATAATTTTTTTATACTCTACACCATGGTAAGCTTGTGCTACATGCAACACCGACTTGGCTTTTGTTACACATAACATTGAGTTTCTATGAAAATAACATTAATATTAAAATTTTTAAATGAGATAATTACAAACTAAAAATTAAACTTGTTAATATTAATATTAATAACCATTTTAAGCCTTATTTTTAATTTCTAAATATAAATAAAACATATTGATAAATAAATATATATTTGTTTGGTGTAGTATTTACATGTTTAGAAACTATTTTCTTAAAAGAACTTTTTCATGTCCTTCTATGAGAAATATTAAAATTAATTTTATAAACCATTAAAAAATTAATGTGATAAAATAAAATACATTTTTGAATTCATAATTTCAAAATTATATTACGGTGATTTTTTTTATTTTTCTGTGAAACATCATTTTGGGATGAATAGAGAAAAATACCGAATTTTAATTAAAAAGTGATTTTCTTCTATTTTATCTATATAGTTGAATTATATTTTATGTTTTTTTTAAAGTCATAATAGATAAATTATAATTATATTAGTACAATTTACTTCATTGGTATCATTTTTATATTTATTTTTGATATAAAATCTTAATGAACAATTGAAAATTCTATCTTTAAAAACCCACTTTCTCACCACGTCTGTAGGATTATCATAAAACCTAAATTTTTTGTTATTGTGAATTGAATTAAAAAAATGATAAAAAAGGTTTTAATAATTAAAATATTTTTATTATAGAAATATTAAATGATTTTTTTACCAAAATTATTTGGTAAAGTGATTAAAATTAAATACAGTGACTAAAGTAAAATTGAGCTTTACAAGAGACTAAACCTTAATATTAAGAGAAAAAATAACCTATAAATTTTTAAAAAACATATTTTATGGTAATATTTCATCCAATGTACCTATAAGGTTGCATAACGTTCCATTTGGACGTCTTGGGAATGAGTAATACTCGGGTAACACACAATTATATTCATTAAAATACCAAGTGTGACCTTTCCATCCCTTATAAAAGGGCACCACCACTTCCCCTTCTTCACAAATCTCAAACCACATAATTTAGGAAAATATCTGCTCAATACACTTCCTAATATCCCTCAATTTCTCCATTAATACTCCCTTTTTTCATAAATCCAACTAATTATTCCCTTTGGTGAAAACCAAAAGGAGTCACCCAAAGAAGATGTAACATCATTCCTTAAGCTCTTTTCCTTTATTTTCTTTCTCCACCACCTCAATTATTCTTATCACATGAATAAATAACAACATTTGTATACAAAATATAATTTTTTTTTTAAATTAAGGGTTTTACCTTCACATACACACACTTCTATCTAATGAGTGACAAACATTCCATTTTTTTGAATGGAGAACTACTTCCTCACGAAACGATGTTGTTATTTTTTTCCTTTACCACCTATCATGGATAGAAATTTTGATGGAAAATATGTTTTTATATTATATATATTATATTTACTATTTATTTATTATTCGGGAAACATTTTAAAACACATACCTTAATTCTTTTCATTTTTTGTAAATACCATAATATTGTTTGGGGAAGTGTGGACTACAACCTCCTCAAAGCAATGTGATTCATTCATACTCTATTTAAAATATATTAAGTATAGTTTTAGTGAAATTTTATGATATATATGATATAATAATTCTACTAGTATAATTATATATATTCATATATATACATATATGTCATTTACTTTATTTCCTTAAATATGATATAAAACAGAAATATTATTCATGTGTACGTACGACCTACCATCTCCAGGAACAGTGTATTCCATTTTATACTTATATATTATATATATTATTAATAATACACATATAATGAACATATATTATGTTTATATCATTTATTACATTATGGAAATCATTATATAAGTATTAGTACCAAATATAAGAAAAATTTAAACACATGCGAAAAATAAAATGATTATTACCCAAAACATTAGTTTAACATGGAAGAGTTAATAAGAGGGTAATATAACGTCAAAAATAAATCACATATGGTATTAAATAAGTGAATATGGTTCTGGTATAAATTTATATTGAACTTTTTCTTATTATAAAGGAGTTTTTAATGAGTATAAAGAGAGTCAATATATAAGGTAATTGGATTTCATCTCACTTTTTATTTCTCTGAGATACATGTCATATTCACCAGTCACTTACTTTTTTTGGTGTATATAATGACTTATGAAATGTTATATAATTAATTTTATTTTTTTAATGATATTAAAATCATTAATTAATGTTATTATTTCATGGTTACCACTATTCAAAAGTTAATCAAGTAGTAAGGGTTTTCTTGTCTCACTTTTATTTTTCATGAGACACAAACTATGTTTACCATATATTTCTTATATGTGGTGGGTATAAATATCATGGATGTATTATATTATTATTTAACCTAAATTAATGGATATTTAAATATCCCTTAGTTGATATTTATTTCATAGTTTTTATGTTTCAGAACTTACCAGACCGGTAAAGTAATTTTGTCATAATTTTCTTTGTTTGAGAAACATTCCATGTTATGAACCTATATCATTACATTATATGTATAAAAATCCATTTTTACATGATATATAGTAAATAAACTTATTTTAATGATATTAAAATTTTCATTTAATTTCAATTTCTTACATTAGGAGTGTGATTTAAATTTTACAAGTGACAAGAGTTTATAGAAACAATCTCATCGTTTACCAAGATTTTTTATGATTATACTTTAATTGATGAAATATGATGATCCATATTTCAAGGGAACTCATTAATTTTATTATCCTATGTTTATTCATGATATATTCATGTATTTTTTCAATTTTTCTACTCATTTTTATATTATGTGATTTAGAAGGTGTTTTTAAGAAAGTCCGACTTTACCTATCTCTTTAGTTGGAAATATGTGTTATTTCAAAACTAAGTTTTATAAAAAAAATTCAAGTATTATTCAGAAGTTTTTAATATATTTTCATTGAAAAAGGATTTTAAAATATTTTCAAGAATAATTTTATAATTTTTCATGGAAATTTATTTTCAAAAAATTTTCAAGCTTTCTTTATAAGTTTTTACAGTATTTTTAGAGAAATGGTTTCCAAAAAATTTCATTCTTATTCTATAATTTTTCAAGGAAAATTATTTTCAAAATGTTTTGAATATTTATTTATAAGTTTTCAAACTATTTTCATCAAAATTGGGTTCAAAAAAATTTCAATTTTATTTTATATGTTTTCAAATAAAATTATTTTCAAAATGTTTTCAAGCTTATTTTATAAGTTTTTGAGGAAAATTATTTTCAAATTTCTACAATATTTTTGTACAAGTTTTCAAAGTATTTTTAAGGAAAATGGTTTTCAAATTGTTTTCAATATTATTTTAATTGTTTATGGAAAACGGTTTTTAAAATGTTTTTATGCTCATTTATATGTTTTCAATGAAAAAGATTTTATAGCTTCCGTTATAATATAATTATTTTGAAATTGTTTTTTAAAAAAGATTTTCAAAGAAAAAATATTTTACTTAAGAAATTTTTTATGCGATCTATAAAAATACATCGCCATCTAAGTTGAAATAATTTGATATTGTTTATCATTTAATGTGGTTATGATCCAAGAAATCCATTCATAATCTTTCTTGAATGGTTTATGTTTTGAAGACATGATGTTTTTGACCCTGATTTCTATTCCACATGTTACATGCTTTTGAAACCCACTTCTTTTCATGGGTTATGCTGTGATGAAATGATTATAAAACTTATCTCTTTTCCATAGGCAATGACATGATTAATGGTTTATGATACCCATTTATTTTCATTCATTATGATATGATGTATATGAAACCCATATCTTTTTAGGGGCCATGATATGATGAATGATTTATTATCTTATGGAACAAGTATGTTTGATTTTATTATGTGATGGGTGGGAATTGTATCTCTCTATAATTCAAAAAGTAAATATTTATATATCATGAGACAATTATGGGAATCTAGTTAACGAGCATGATCCACTATGTAAATATGGGTAAATTTTACCCCCTACGAGGAAATGATTATGAATGTGGATGGTGGTGTGTCCTATATTTTAGGTCCAGTCACCATGTCGTTGGAAGGTGAGGAAAATCAATCCACTCTCGGAATATGTGCAAACTCAATACACTATGGGAATATAGGGAAGCCTCATCCCATATAAGAAATGTATTGTGACTGGGGATAGTGGTTTGTTCCTCCATGTATGTGTAGTCCTCATGAAGTGCCTTGATAAGTTATAGAATTGTGTCTTCACTTATAGGGAATGATATTATATGTTTCTGTGTATACCAAAATTCCATGTATTATTCATATGTTATGATTTCATGTATTATGATCTTGTTTTCCATATGATTAATGTCTTATAAAAAACTAATATTTTTTCAATGATATAAGTTTATGATATTTTATATGCAGGGTATAAACTTTTAATGTTTTTACCACATTATCCTACTTCTATGATCATGCTTATGCTTGCAGATCTCTGTTGTTTACCATTGATGAGCATCTGATCTCTCCCCTATTTATGTTTCCTTCCTCAATATATGAAGATATGTATTAATTATTATGTGTTTATGAAGGTCTCAATTAATGAAGAATCTAGTGGGAGATAATTTATATCACTTATGCACCAGTGTTTATGTTTCCAAAGGAAATAAAATAATATAGTATTTAGGTGTCAATTTTTTGTAATGTATTAAGTATTTTGAAAAAAATTATGTAATTTCTACGTACGTTAATACTGAGTCTTTATAGTTGGCATCAGAGCAATGGTTTTTTCAACCTTTAGAAACTAGGATAATAAAACATTACTGAGATCCATAGTTATATTTCTAAGGAAAAATCTAGGGATATCTCTAATGAGAAGTATAAGGATGAGTTAATGTTTAAGAAAATATACTAGAATTTTCATAAAGGATAGAGTGAGTGGTTTACGAGAAATAAATACCCACCTGGATACTATAAGTGAATGGGGATTTAGAATATATGTACCTAGTGGTAACAACTCTAACAAGGTGTTTCAATATTGACTCAGTGTAACTTGGTTGATGGCTATGGGTCTTTATATACACCTGTTTTGATGCTCCAAGGGGTTATTCTTTGGAAATCCAAAAACTATTTTCAAACCATCAGGAATGATTTGAATAGAATATTATTATGAATAACCAAGGATAAACCTAACATGTATTTGATTAAAAATAATTTTTCATGATTTAGACATCCTATATTTAATTTTTCATGATTATTGGTTTTATTATATAATTTGTGCTTCTCACCACATGATCTATTTTTTAGTCAATGGAAAGAACTATAGAGAACATAGTTAACATTGAATTTTTTAGATGTGTAATGTATGGAAATTATGCATTTTAATTCCTAAGTTGAAATCTCTTAAAAAGAATTAGGATGGTGGTATGAGTATTGGTTATAATTCTAAAGATATAGAGAATTAAAATAACATATCAAAGGTATGTGATGTTCTTACAGTATTGTTTACATTAAACATAATAAGAATCAGTAGATTTATGTTGAGGAACCTTAAGACATGTTTCATATTTCATATTTTGGGAAAGAGGTTTTAGAAAATAAGTTGATGAAGCCCGAGTAATGGTTTAAGAATAAAGTTTGACGAATTAAGTATTTATGTTTTGGAATTCAAAGATTATGTTATATGAATAATGAAATATATTAGTATTTTTGGTATAAGTTCTAATTAAGGATTTAAAATGATATTTTGAATGGAGATGAATACATAGAAAAGCGATTTAATGGAAAGTTGATATTTTGATTAAGGGAAGGTAACCCTTAATGTGTTCAAGATATAGAGAAAATTTTTATTATCTTGGATAAATATATGATTGTTTTGGATAATGTAATTTGGATAGTATCAATGACCATAGAAACAATTAACAATTTCCTAAAAAGGTATTCTATGTCGTCATCTATCAAGATTACCACTTTGTTGATTTATGTAATATATCCAGTAATATTTGGAATAGGGAAGAATACATGTCTTATAAATGTATTTATGGTAATTCAGGTTATTTCCATATTTTTAGAGAATATATGATGATGGTATTCCCATGTTTGCAATGTGAAAAACAAGAAATACACTATGATTTGTGGGGGATAAATGTTAATTTGATTTTATGATGTTCTTTTTAAAGTGTTGGATTTTCATATTTCAGAATGGTTATAAGGTTAACTATTTATGGAAAGATTAAGTTATACTTCAGATGAAGTTCGAGAGATTAAAGTATTATCTCACCAAATGAGGATTTATTCATATTGGATAACCTCTTCCAACAACTTTTTATTGATGATAAATGATGACATATGGGTTATAATATCTTGGATATGATTATATATAAGTGATTCAAAAATGAAAAATTCACCATACTTTTTGGATAAAGAGTTGAATTGTATTATGTAACAATAAAGGTTGAGTTTTTCCTGAAATCATGTAAGTATATCCTTTCATGAAAAATCTCTAACTTTAGGAAAATGATCTAGAAATAAAATGCTACCATAATACTATAAATTTTATTGAATCAATGGCCTTTAAAATCATCACAAGATTATCACTTTGAGGATCTCAAAATTATATTGATCATTCAGTTGTTTTTTATTGATTACCTCAATCACTTTGTATAAATATTTACTCCTTCCCTCTAAGTCCAATCTTCAATCCCAAACTATGTTCTCCCATGTGGAAACCTAGTTATGAGTTACGTTGGGTAACCGTTACGGTTACAAAATTCCATGTATAAAGGATGTTCTAATATTAATTTTTACAAATTATGTTTATATGAAAGAAGATTTGATGTATTAAAACTTTGATAACTCATACAAATTTCGAGGGAGAAATTCATTTAAAGGGGGGTATGTTTTGTGATTTATTATTTTTAGAATTAATTTAATATTTTTTTTGATATTTAGCATGTCAAGAAACACTAAAAATAATTATGTATATATATATATACTAAATCAATAGGACAATTTTTTTTATAATCTACACCAAGGTAAGCTTTCACTACATGCAACACCTACTAATCTTACATAACACGCAACACTGAGTTTCTACAAAAGAGCACTTTATTATTATAATTATATAAATGAGATAATTATAACATAGAAATTAAACTAAGTAATATAAATTTTAATAACTAATTTTTAAATGTTATTTATAATGGTTTCATATAAATAAAACATATTTATAATGAAAAATATATAATTTGGTAAAGTATTTATATGTTTTAAAAAACTATTTTCTTAAAAGAACTAATTTTTTTGTCATTATGTGAGAAATAATAAAATTTCTTTTAGAAAATTTTAAAAAATTAATTTGAAAAATAAAGTTAATTTTTTAATTCATAACATCAAAATATTCTTATGGTGACGTTTTTGGATTTTTCTAAGAAACTTCATTTTTTGATGAATAGAGAAAATCACTGAATTTTAATTAAAAACCACTTTTTCTTATAATTAATTTATATAGTTTAATTAAATTTTAATCTTATTTTAAATTAAGAATATAAAAATTATAAATCTATTAATCCATGTTATGTCATTGCAAACATTTTTATATTGAATTTAGATATAAAATCTTTATGAACATTTGAACATTCTCACTTTAAAAACCTACTTTCTCACCACATGTGTAGGATTAGCATAAAAAATAATTTTATGGATTCTATGAATTGAATTTAAAAAAAATGGATACAAACGTTTTTCATAAGTATAATATTCATATTGTAATAATATCAACTTATTTTTTACCCAAAATATTAGTGAAAGTGATTAATTAAATTACGGTGATTAAGGTAAAATTAAGCTTAACAAGAGACCAAACCTTAATCTTAAGGGGAAAATGACCTATAATTTTTTCCAAAACCCATTTTATGAATATATTTATTCCAATTAAACTCTAAGGTTCCATAATTATCCATTTTTACACTTTTGGAATAAGTAATACATGGAGGACACATAATTATTTTCAAAAACAATACCATGTGTGTCCTTTCCCTCCCTTATAAAAGGCCACCACATATACCCCTTATTCACACCTCTAAAAACACTTATTTTCAGAAAATATATTCAAAATAAAATTAAATAATACATACCTTTATTATTTAAGCATCTCTTTGGGTTAAAATCCAACCAAGGAAGCCCTTTGGTGCAAATAAAAAGGAGTCACCCAAAGAATATGTAACATCCTTCCTCAACCACTTTTCCTTTATTTTCTTTCTCCACCACCTAAATTATCATTATGACATGATTAAATAATAACCTAAGTATCCTAAATATAATAATTGTTTTATATTAATGGTTATACCTACACTTACACACACTTCTATTTAATGGGTCACAAACTTACCATTTGTTTGAATAGCGAACTACCGCCTCACAAAACGGTGTTGTTATTTTTTTTACTTTACCACCTATCATGGTTAGAAATAATGATGGAAAAACTTTTTTTATATTATATATATGATATTTATGATGTATTTATGCTTATGGAACTATTTTATAACACATACCTACATGATTTTCATTTTTCGTAAATATGATAATTTTGTTTGGGGAAGTGTGGACTACTGCCTTCTCAAAGCAATGTGATTCATTCACACTCCATATAGAATGTATTAAAGATGGGTTTAGTGATAATATAATATATATATTAAATAATTATTCTATTATAATAATGATATATATACATAAATATATACACATATTTGTGATTTTCTTTCTTTCTTTCAATAGGACAATAAAATGAAAACAACGTTCATGCGTATGTATGACCTACAATCTCCATAAATGATGTATTAAATTTAATACTTATATATTCAATGTATTATTATAAAAAAAATATACATAATATGTTTTATATTTATATCATGGTTTATATTTTGGACATCATGATATTAGTATAAGTATAAAAGATAATACAAATCAAGACACATGTGAAGAATAAAGCAATTATTACAAAAAACATAACTTTAACATGAATGAGTTAATAAGAGGGTAATAAAATGTCATAAAAAATATTGAATTTGATATATGAATAAGTTTCATTGATAAATATATAATTAAATTATACTTATTTTACATGAGTTTTTAATGAGTAAAAAGAGAGTTAATACATAATGTAAGGGGATTCCATCTAACTTTTTATTTCCATAAGATACATTTCATATTCACTAATTGCTTCCATGTTATGAACCTATATCATTCTAAGATACATATAAACCTCCCGTTTCCATGTTATATCATGAATATAATTATTTTTAAGATATTATAAGATTTATTTAATTTTATTTTATTAAATGAGGAATGTGATTCAACATTACCAAGTGGTAAGAGTTTATTGAAAAAATATCATCATTTATTGATATTATTTATGATTATGCTTTCATTAATGAAATATTATGATTCATATTTGATGAAAACTCATGAATTTTCTTCTTATATGGTTTTTAATGATATATTCATGTATTTGTACCATTTTCTCACTCTTTGGTACATAATATGACTAATAAGGTTTTTTTAAGAAAGTCTGACAGTACCTCTCTCTTGGGTCAGAAATCCATGTTATTTCAAAACCATGTTTTCTAAAAATGTTTTCATGTATTCATCAATGTTTTAAATTTATTTTCAATGAAAATGGTTTTGAAATGTTTTTCAAGAATACTTCTATATGTTTTTAGGGAAAATAATTTTCAAAACGATTTTGAGATTTCTTTATAAGTTTTCAAATTATTTTCAGAGAAATAGTTTTCAAGCTGTTTTCATTATTATTTTTTATGTTTTCAAGGAAAATAATTTTCAAAACGTTTTCAAGATTTTGTTATAATTATTTAAAATATTTTCAATGAAATGTCTTTCAAAAAAATTTTGATCTTATTTTATAATTTTTAAAGTAAAGTTATTTTCAAAACTTTTTAAAGATTTCTATATAAGATTTCAAATTTTTTTCATAGAAAATCGTTTTAATTTATTTTCAAGATTATTTTATAAATTTTCATGGAAAATGGTTTGGGAAATGTTTTTAATATCCATTTATATTTTCAAGGAAAAATGTTTTCTAGATTCCTTTATAGTAAGAGTATTTTTAAATAGTTTTATAAAAAGGTTTTTTTAAAGAAAGATTATTTTACTTAATAAATGTTTCATGTGATAATTTTAAATACTTCTCCATCTAATATGAAATAATGTTTTATAGTTTATCAGTTACTGGGGATATGATAACATAAAACCATTCATAATCATTCTTGAATGGTTAATGTTTTGATTACACGATGTTTATGACACCGGTTTCTATTCCATGGGTTATATGATTTTGAAACCTTTTTCCTTTCATGGGTAATGCTTTAATGAAATTATTATGAAACCTATCTATTTTTCATAGGCAATGACATTATCAATTTTTTATGATACCTATTTCATATCATGAATCATGATATGATGTTTTTGAAACCCATCTCTTCTTATGGTCCATGATATGATGAATGCCTTATTATCTTATAGCACATGTATGTATTATTTTATTATGTGATGGGTGGGAACTATATCTACCATGAATGTATTGGGTATTGATTTAAATATCATAGGATAATAATGGGAATCATGTAGATAGGATTGATCCACTATGGGATTATGTGGAAACCCGATTCCATATAAGGCAATGATTATGAGTGGGGATAATGGGGTGTCTCCTCCAGTAGGTGCAGTCACCATGAATATAGAAGATGGGGAAACTAAATCCACTATTGGAAGGTGGGGAAACCCGATCCACAATGGGAATATGGGGAAACTTGATCCCTTAAAGGGAAATGGCTACGAGTTGGGATGATGGTGTGTCCCGCCCAGTAGGTGTAGTCCCCATGAAGTGCCATGATATGTTCTAGAAATGCATCTTGACTTAGAGGGAGTGAAATTACATGTTTATGTGTATGAAAAAAATTCCATATCTTATTCCTATGTTATGATTTCATGGATTATTCTCTTATTTACATTATGATTCTTGTCTTATTAACTGATAATATATATGGAATGATATACATTTATGATCTTTAATATTCATGGTGTGATCTTCTAATGTTATAATCATGTTCTCATACCCTTAATGTCATGTTTAGGATTACTTATCTCCCATATTTACCCTCACTAAGAATCTGATATCACCCATTTTTATGTTTCCTTCCCCAAGATATAATGTGACTTATTTTGTATGATGTGTCAAAGAAGGGTTCATGCCATGAAAAAACTAGTGGGAGATAATTTAGCTCACTTATGTACCTGTGTTTTTGATTCCTTGTTTCCAAAGGCACTAAACTAATACAGTCTTCTGGTAGCTATTTTTGTAATGTATTAAGTATTCTGAAAAAATAATTTATTATCCTTGTATGCTAAGACTTGTTCATTATAAGATAGTTGAAGAAATAAATTGAAAGAGGTTAGGTAATATGATTACCTCTTCTTTGATAGGCCTCATGTAGATCCATTATTAAGAACCAATGGAATGATATTTAAAGAAGAAAAACACTCCTAATTATTGTCTAGGGATGTCCATAAAATAATTTTTTATTGTTTAGTCTGGATTTCTAGTGCAATGTGGTGTAAAAAAATAAATAAGGGATTTCCTTTTATAAGGGAGTGAAAGGGCACAATTGGAATTACAAAAAATGATTAAAATATAATTAAGTCAATATCAATAAATTTTTGTCAAAATGGACATCTATTTCAATAAAAATAGTATAAGGTCTAAATATAATCATTTAATAAAATGTAGATAGGTTTTTTGTGTCATTTTAAACCATATATTTTGGTTAAACCCCTTATTTACCCTATTTTAATCTTAAGAGTAATAATGTATTTTTTAGTATTAAAGGGTTGTTATTTTACTTATAATGTAACAGTTGGCACATATTTGACCAATATATGAAATTTTAGACCATTTATTATCCTAATTATCCTATTTACGGGTTTTATATATCTTTAAATAATTAAATAATCTATTTTAATCATTAAATACATTTAAATTCATTTTAAGAACTATAAAGATAATTTTTATTCGAAAAAAGATACATAAATTTAATTAAAATATAAACCTTTACTACATAACAAATATATTATATAAATGTATAAATTTATTAGGTCATTATAACTCTCCCAAAAAATATTACTTATAGAGTTTGTTTAAAAAATTATTTGAATTTTCTATTTCTTGAATAAAATATGTGTCAACGTTGTGTAAGAATGTAATATAATTATTTCATCGCTAAAAAATTTAAAAAAAATTACATGAAAAATAAAATTAATTTATATTTTAAATAAAATTTATAATATAAATTATCTTTTTTTTATCCTTATGTATGTTTTTTAGAGATATTAAATTCAGGAGAGTGACATTTTGAATTTATTCTTTACTTAAATTAATATTAAGGTCGTAATTAAAGAAAAGATACCACTAAGTTGCCATATATTATTGAATTCGTTGTAAATATCTGAAATCCACCTGTAAAATATGATAAAGTAACGTTTTCGGTTGATTTTGAGACATTATCTCATGGTTTTAACCCTACTTTACTCATTTTACGCTTACCGATGTAGCAAATATTTACCAATGTTACTAATCATTATGAGAAAAAAGGAACCTATTTACATAATTTGGTCCTACAAGTTCAAAATAAGTAATATATTTTTGAAGATCAAATTTATTTAAGTGGTAAAAATTTATTTTATAATAAGTCTGTGAAAGGTGGCGTAATATGTTTTTTTTGGAAAAGTACATTTTTAAGAATACAATTTCATTTATTATTATCCCATTCCTAGATAGAAATTCGATGAATATTAAATTTCTTTATTGAATATATAATATATAAATTTCATTAAAATCATTCACCAATAGTGAGTAATTAAATATATTCATATAAAACATATTTCTTATATAGAAATAGTTTTTAAAAAATACATATCTTTTACTTTCAAATGATCATTATTTTTATTTTTAATAAATTGATAACCAAGGAATTCATTGTATACATGTGTAAATAATACATTTTTCATAATTTATATTGTCATGTTTATACCCAACATTCAAAGATCTATATGATAATTTCCACATTAAATAATCATATTTCAATTATATAACGCAAATCATTTAAACCCGGTGTTTCATGTAAAGAATGTTATAAAGGAAATAAAATTTATTTATAAATAACTATATCATAAAGTATCAAGGTGTTATATTATACCACCAATTAAATTAATTTCACCCTCAACGTTTTTCGACACTGATAAAAAAAATTATTATATCTCTATTTCATCACATCCTCAGGTTCCCTAGTAACTTTTTGAAAATTTCAATTCATCCCGAGTACATTAACAGGGAAAGCAGTCTTGTTCTATAGAATTTATCTCTACAATAAAATATTTCTACCTATTTTTCTTTATATGAGAGATCATGATCCAATGGTTTGACCTCTAAGTTCAGTACATGTGATAGACCGGGTATATACATTTTCATGAGAGATATGTGGAACGTAATGGGAAATTAAGAGGGATTTGGTGGAAGCACTAACTGATAAGATACCATCCATACTCAATAAATAATCCCGAAGGGTCTAATATAACTATTTATCTTATTTCATTTATTTCCAAATATCATAAGCTTCTTCCATGGAGAAATTTACTACCATACCTACTCACCAAATTCAAATTCCAGATTTTACTGACAATTATTAGCATAAAGTTTCTATTGACTCTGATCTTCCGTGATATGTAGCTGAATGGATCTAACTTTATCTACCATTTCCTCAACTATATCATATCCTAATAGATTTATTTATATATCTTCATCCCATCACAATAGAGTTATACACTTTTTTCATGAAGGGATTCATAGGGATCCATATGAATGCTCAACTGAAAGTTGTTGTTGAAAAAAACCAAAAAGAGGAGGGTTATGATTGTAACCAACTTTTAAATACATTGAAAAAGATCTTATCATATCCAATTGGGTTTGAATGTTTCTCTCAGACTGAATATCTATCTAAGGATGAGAAAAAGTTCTAAAACTCAACACTGTATTCGAAACCTATTGAAGACTTCACTAGAACATTGGCTAACCCATGGATTCTGACCAGATACAACAAAATGTGTTACTATATGAAACCTTAACACTTCTTTAATGTATATTCTGAAAATATGAAAAGATATAAATATTATTTGATAGAAATGAAGCATTTCGACCTCATAAGATGAATGACTATAACCCAATAAACATTATATAATTTTGACATTCTTGGGGATCAGATGAAAAAAATACATGGTAATGTTTTCTCATTTCCATTATAGCATGGGTAATGGTTTTATAATACACTCAAACTTCTTCCTCTCAACCATAACTTATAGACAAACCAATAAGTGATATATATGATCTCTAATATCCCTTTTTATGTTATCTCTCCAGAAATAATCTTTCATATCTCTATACATATTTATATCTCTAGGATGAGTAGAGAACGATGAACTAAGATCTTCATGAAATAGCTCCTTCTTAAAATCTGGTATGGATAGTACACATACAGGGTTCCTGAACCTTATCATTCTATCATAATCTTTATTGAACTCATGAACATTTATAACCTTATTTTTCATCTCTACATCTTACTTATGTTCCTCTTTAATCATCACATGGATATTTGGTTAAAAACACATTTAAGAAATATAATATTTTCCCTTTCCATAAATATTTTCAAATATATTATTTTAAAATGTAGAAATATTGGTTCTTTTGTGATCTTAATAAAAGATAATGTAACATTATGATTTCGACTCAGAGCACTGACAACCTTGTTCTCTTTCATAGAGTGGTAATGTATTGATAATTCACAATCTTTACTCAACTCCAATAATATAATTTTGTGCATATTTAGCTATTTTAAGTGAATATATAATTTAAAATTTTATGATCAATATATACATCACACATTTATCAATAATGATCATTCCTCTATATCATTAATGAAAAAATTACTACACCTATTTCCAAATAATGATTTGGGTAATTTTTCTCATGAAAATTTAATTATGGTGAGGAATAAACTATCACCATATCAATTTTCGTGAGTATACATCCAATTACCTTATTAAATGAATCATTATAGATTACAAAACCTTCTAAACTATGGGGTAAAGTAAAAACAGGGTTACCGACTAACCATCTATTCAATTACATGAAATATTATTCACATTTATCTATGAAAAGGAACTTGGATCCCTTAAAACTTAACTTAGTGAGTGGAATATAGATCCATGAAAATTATCTAAAAATAATTGATAATATCAAACCAAACCAATAATATCATGGTTCATAGTCATTGTGGTTAGTCTAGGCTAACATTTAATATCTTTTGTCTTTTATAGATCAACCAATATACACTCAGTTGAGATCATATTGACTAAAAATGAAACTTTTTATATAAAAAATCACAATTTTTAAAATTTTCATACAACTTATCCCTCCGTATGGCCTTTAGTAGAATCCTAAAGTGATCTACATTATCTACCTTACTATTTGAATATATAATAATATCATCTATAATTTCTACCAAAAACTAATAAAAGTAATCTCTATAGGTTATATTCATTAAATCCATGTAGAAAGTGGTGAAATTATTATAGATGAATGAAATAACTATAAATTAATAGTTCCCATACCATGTATGGAAGGATATATTATGAATTCCTTCACTTTTGACCCCAAGTGATAGTTCCCAGATTAAAGATTAATCTTGGAAAATATATTTCTCTTGGTAATTGATGGAAAAATCATTAATACATGATAGAGGATACTAAATCTTGATTGTGATATTGTTAAGTTACAAATAATAAATTTAAAGTTTCATTGATCCCTCTTTCTTCTTAACAAAAGAAGAGGTTCACCCCAAGGTGGCACACATGGTCAAATGAATTCCTTATAAATATTATCTAGGAGTTGCTTCTCCAATTCCCTCAACTCAACCAAGGCCATTCTATATGGAGTATTTGAAATAGGTGTAGAACTAGGTATACCTTCTATTTAAAAATAAAATTCATGATTTAGATGAAGAAAATAAAATTATTCTATAAAACCATAAAAACACCTATATAATGGGAATATCGTTAATGCTGAGTTTCTACCCAACCATATGAGATAATCACAACTTTTGAATATGTATCAAGACACATAAAATGGATTAAATTTCCATTAAAAATTAATATTTATTATCACATTGATATACAATCATAGGTTGGTTCAAAATATAAAACGTGAATTAACTTACTCAATAATTGATATGGTATTTAGGTAAATAAATCCAATCCAAGCCTATGATAAAGTGAAATTCAATTAGAGGTAGTATAATGAGATTTTTAGGAAGCACATTCCCACAAATTTTAATTGGATAAGAATCATAGAATTCATATGTGATCCTCATACCATTATGGGTTTTCAATGATAATTCAAAATATAATTATTGATATGGGTTTGAGAAACTCTTATCAATTTATTCCTATATAAAAGTGTGGGTAGGATAATAATCAAATAAGACATTATCATTTTTATAGTGGATGGTTATTTTAAATTTCACTTGTTGGTTAACATACCCCACATCATTAATAGTTATTTCTTGATATTTCGTATTATCTATGGGCTTAATAGGTTGTTGATATCAATAATTGTAAAGAAAAAATATTTTTATAAATAGATATTACATATTTTTAGATTAATATTCATTAAATTACACAAACATAAACATGAGGATTATAATGGTTTAGTGCCTTTGGAGACTAGACTCAATAAAAATATTTCTTAAAAGATCTTAAAAATCCCTTATAAAAATTATCCCACATATTACACTTCATAGAAACACTCTACATAAAATATTTCTTCATAACTTGGTGAAAGGAAAAAAATGAAGAGTGATCATAGATTCCCATTTTTGGTAAACATGGGATATACGTAAGCATAACATGATGTTAAGGTTATGATAACAAGTGAATAAAATTTGAAAACCATATCATGGATATCAAAGATCATCATCTTGAGTAATGGAATAAATATTGGTAGTTTATAAGACTAGGATTTTAATTAAATCAAAGAAAAAAATCCTTGAGAATAAAAACTTTTTGTAATACATCGAAATATGGAATACAGATAAGCATAGAAAATCATTTCAATAGTAGTCAAGGCTCATTTACAAAGATATCATAGTGGAATGGGTTCAGTCCTAAAATGATAATAGTATTTAAGGTTCACTACCAAGACGATCAAAGTTGAAAAATTCCCACAATTAACTGGGTTCACTCCCCATTATGACATTATTTATCTCTATATATATAAATCTTTATCCAATGCATTTAATGGAGATATTTGTCCGACCCATCACATAATGAAAATAATACATATATGTGCCACTAGATCATAAAAAATTCATCATATCATAAACCAAAAAATAAAATTTTATTCATAAACATTTCATAATATCATAACCTATTAAAAATTAAAAGGATTTATAATAATTTCATAGTCTCATCATAGCATAACCTGTGAAAATATTCATTTTTTATAATCATTTTTCATGGTATAAAGCGTGTAAGAGAAATGAGTTTTATAAACATTTTTAATATTAATCATAACCCTTTGTGTGAAAGAATAATAATGGTATACTTGGATAATATCCCCATTAAATCATTAACAACATCAAATTATGTTATTATATATGGAAATTGATTTTGAAAAGACACTTCAAACTTTTTTTAGGGAAAATAATTTTTTTGGAAGTCACTTTTTAAAACTAAAAATTCATAAAACATTTTCAAAATAATTTTATTTGAAAATAACTTTGAAAACATATAATTTAATTTTCAAAGAATATAATGTCCATGACGATGTAAATTTTTTTTATTTTGTACATGATAAAATAAATATTCCTTTCACAATTTAAGTAAAATCCAAACGAGTCTTGTTTTGAAAAAGGCAAGAAGATTCATTTTAATTTTTTTTAAAAGTAAAACATGCATAAAAATTTTATTAATAAATAATTTGGGAAATGTTAAAATATTTTTTGAATTATTTTTAAAAAACATGGTTTTTAAGAAGAAAAAGGGTTTTTAAGTGAAGAGATAAATAAAATCATATTTCCTTAAAAAATATTCTTGTGAAATTTGATTGTATCAAGAGAGGAAAATAAATGTAAACATGTTAGACACATGATATAACCAAATTTGAAGAAAATTCACAATATTCTGGAAAGATTTATCATAATATTCCACCATCAGAAACATAATCATAAAAATCCGTATAAACGATGAGATTATATCATAAAACCTTTACAACTTTGGTAACATTGAATCATAAGATCCATTAAAGATTAAAATTGAATAAAAAATAGAATCACATCATAATAAATAAAAAAATTATATTACTTTTCAATCGGTATATATATAAACCTCATAACATAATATAGGTTTCTAACACAACATATGTCTCAAAGAATGAAAATTGATCCAAAAATCCATTACCGCATTGGTATGTTTTGAAATGTACTACCAATGAAATATAGATCATAAAATAGATATTTAAATCCAAATAATATTCATAAGAATAATAATAATAATAATAATTCATAGTAAATATATACACCACATAAAAGAAATAAGTGGTGAATATGGCATGTGACGCATAGAAGTAAAAAGTGAGATAGAAATCCCATACCGCTTTAGTAATATTTTGAATTGTAAGCCCCAATAAAAAATAACAAAAAATGAAACATAAAAAATAATTAAAATAATGAGATTAATGATATAACTATTTAAAAATAAATATATACACCACAGAAAATAAACCAGTGGTGAATTTTTATATGTCTCCCAGAAATAAAATATATGCTAGAAATCTCATACCGCTTTTGTAATCTTCTGAATTGTAAGCCACAATAAAGAATAACATAAAAAATTAAATATAAATAAAATAATGATATTAATGATATAATATGTCAAATATGTATTATATACACTATCTAAAATAAACGAGTGGTGAATTTTCATAGGTGTCCCAGAAATAAAAGAGAGACTAGAAATCCATCACCACTTTAGTAGTATTTTGAATTGTAAGCCCCAATAAAGAATGACGTCAAATAAAAATTTAAATATCCTGAAAGAAGTTTATTCATGATATAAAATTTAAAAGGATAAATATATACACAAAAAAAAATAACGTAGGTGGATAATTTTCATATATCTCCTAGAAATAAAAGGGGAACTAAAAAAGTATTACCATAAGTCTTGACTACTTTCATACACATTCCAAAATCATGTATAATAAATATAAGTTTATTATAAATATATCAAAAATAATACATACATAAATATATATATATATATATTTATATATATCATACCATATCTGATTTAATTATGATCTTTTATTATCCATTTATTATCAATTCCATGATAAAGTCACGTTTCAGGTAATATCTTCTTTATTTTCCTAGTTTATTTTGATTTTTTTTTCACTTAAATTTATCATGGATTAATCATATGAAGTCTTATAAACATGATATAAGTATCACATATATTCATTTTATATATATTTATAGCAATCCACAAAAGTTAGAGATAGAAAATGAAATACACCGTTCATGGAGATGGTAAGTCGTACATATATATGAACGATGTTTCCATTTTAAAAAAGGATTGAATGAAATAAAGGTAAATAATATATCAACATTAAATAATAATTTTTTTTCATATATAGGAAATATTTTTATTTAAAACTATCATTATTACCTTCCATGAAAAACATATGTGAATAAAAAATCACATCACTTTGCGAAGAAGTAGTCCTACATACAAATGAATGATGTTATTATATTCCCATGGAATAGAAATTTAGAAGGTAAATGGGATATCATGATTAAAAACTAAAAATAATATCATAAATATTATATATAAATAATTATTCCGTCATTATATCCACATGTGAGATTTGGTAAGGAAAAAACGAATGAAATTGGTTCGTGAGGAAATAGTCCATCATAGACATGAATGATGATTTCAAAGTCTATTTGGTGGAAGTGGAGATAGTTTTAGGTCTTGAAAATAACCTAAATATATCTTATTATATTTATTAAAATTATTTTATTATATCAAAATTATTTATTAAGAATTGAAGTAGGTGAAGGAAGAAATAAAATAAAATGCACGATTAGGGAGGTTACCTTTTCTTTGGACAACTTCTTTTAGTTTATACCAAAAGAATTATTAGTTGGGATTTATGAACAAAATAAGGATTCTAAGATGATATTAAGGAATTAAAAATTTTATTTGGGTAATTTTTTTTGATCCAATTATTTTTGTAAGTGTGAAGTGGATAAGAGAGTGGGTGGAATTTTATAAGTTAGGTGAGTGGAACAATTGTAAATTTTGAAAAGAAAATGGTGTACCCATTTTTTTGGAAATGAAATAAGTCTCTTAAATGGGCTGATATCAAACATAGAAAAGATAAGGTCAACAACTGTCTATAAAATGGGTTTTCTAAAATTTTTGAGTCATTTTAAACCCATATATTCTTAGTTTAAACCCTGGTAATCCCGTTTTTATTGTAACTATGGTACATTTTTTTACTATTTTTAATATTCCTTATGGTAAAAAATTATGTTGAAAATATTATATAATGAAAATTCTTCTGATTCTTAATATAGAATCAATTTTTTAAAATTATATTCACATAATTAGTAAAATTTACCTTAAAATTAATCCCGCAGACATGATGAGAAAACGGGTTTTCAAAAAGAAACTAATAAAAAAATTAAAAAGATTTTATATGAAAATTCAATATAAAAATAAATAAAAAGACCTAAATTGGATTAATTGATATATAACTGAACTAAGATTTCTTTTAAAGCCATCTTAAAAAAATTATGTTTTTAAAATCTTTATAATAAATGATAATTCTTAATAATAACCTGTATTTTTAACTATTCATCAAAAAACATATCTGCTCAAAAAATTCTCTAAAATTGTCCCTAAGATAAAATTGACACGATGATTTCAAAAATGAAATTTAATTTTACATTTATTTTATGAAATTATCACAATTTAATTTAAAATAATTGTGCAAATGGTGATAATTTGTTTTTAGAAAAAACAAATTTTGAAGAATAAAATTTGATTTATGATTATCATTTATCTGTAAAACACATAAGATGAATGTTAAATTTTTAATTGAATATAAAATATAAAAATTTCATTTAAATAATTCACCAAAAGTTATTTTTTAAATTTATTAATGTAAAATGTGTATTTATTAAAAAATAGTTTTTCAGGAAAAGATTTCATTTATTTTCAAATAGTATTTATTTTTATTTATAATCGTTCTGTGACAAAAGAAATAATTTTTATTATAGGTTTAAAAAATATATTTTCATAATTTTTTTAATCCTATTCATACCTTCCATTATAGTTTCTATGCGATAAAAATCATATTAAATAATATTATTTAAATACTATGTCGTGTTTTGTTTAAACTCGATGTTGGGTGTAATGAAAGGAAATCTTAGTGTTGCATGAAACACAAGATAAGCTAGGTGCTGAAATTAATGAAAAATATACTTAGTATTTTATGTAATGCAAGTTAAACACCTTATTTTGTGTAGTATAATCTATCAATTAAATTAAATTTATTTTCAAAAATTATTTAAAAAAATATTAGGGTTTTACAATCCACCTCCCTTAAAATGAATTTATTATTGAAAATTCATCACGTTGGTACCAACAACTGAGGATATTTCTAAATCATCACAACCTCTGGTTCCCATGTAGATTTATAAAACAAGTGATTTTTCTACAAAACTTTGACCAAGTGAGTGGTCTTGTTTCGTAGAATTTATCTATATAATCCAGAATCTTCACTGGTTATTCCTCAAAATAAATATCATGATCTGGCAGTAAGACCTCTAAGTGAAGTAGATGTGATGGATCATGTATTTTCTTCCTCAAGAGAGATAAAGGGAACACATCATGAACCTGATATAGGTTTTTTAGAAGCACCAATTGATAGGCCACCATCCTGATAAAATCAATAATTTTAAAAGGACTGATATAACTAGGGCTTATATTTCCTTTATATCATAAGAAAAATTTCATCCTTTATATGTTCTTTAATCAATTTATATTTCATATATTACTACAATAAATGAATTTGAATTTTTTTATTCTTAATGCACCAACAGATCAAAATATTCATAATAGTATGATAATTCATTTCTTCTATCTTTAGTCAACATCATTATAAAATGGATAGTATGAGTTATGAAATATGCATAAATATTCATATGTATAAGTAACACATTAATCTCAAAATATTATCCAAATTTCAACTTAAACTATTCCATAAATGGTTAACCATATAACCCTCCCAAAACCAATAATTTACAATTAAGGTCACTAAATTTCTCCAAATAAACTAACATCAATCTCCCAGTTATCCTAAAATTTCTCTTGACTTTCACGTACCAAATATGTGAACAACTTAGTTATATATTTTATTTACTCATTATAATAACCAAAATTACCATAAAAACTTAATGAAAACATATATACTAACTTATTCATTGATTAAAACCACAAATTATTGAATATCTTCTATAAATCCAATAATGTTGTAAAATCCATCAATGGTAACAAAAAAAACTCTTTCCATAAATATTTAATCAGTTGCAAGGTCATCAATACTATCCAACTTACTTTATTCATATCAATCATATCTTTATCAAAAATTAACACCATTTTATCAACATCCAGAACATATTTATGGTGACCTTTCTCTAATAAAAATATAATATTACCATTAAATCACTTTTTATTGCATCATCACCATTTATAATATTTTTGAGAATCCATAATGAAAAACTTATACCAAACAATCATTAAATATTTCATGATTCATATAATGTAATTGTTAAATTCTAATACATAAAAACATCAATCATCACACTTCCTTCTCAAACCATTAACTAGTATTTGTCATCTTATTCTTTAATACCACTTTCATACATTATAGACAATGAATAATTTCTTTAAATTCATCGACCTCAATTTAATCATGCATTCCACATTTAACATAAAAAATACTATTACAAAAACCATAACTTTCAAATTTTATTTTTATTCTCCACATAATCAAAAGTATAACCATTACTCGTACCACCTTGGTTATTCTATTCAGAATATTTCCACTTAGAATTTTTATTTTCATATTTCCTATACATTCAATATTTGAAACATTCAACCATTAATGATATCCTATAGAGACTATAATTATCATCCATTAAGTTAACCAAAATGTTAATTTTTTCCTCCACAATTATTTACTTCGTATCCTTATTTTTCATACTCAAAATATATTCATATTCCTTTAATAAATCCACTTCTATGCTTCTTCCCACATTCTTGAAATATAAGAAACTAAATCTTATTTCCTCTATGGTCACCACCACCCAAACTATCAATGAACTCCATCCTTCTCTTATTTGGGGAGTTCGAGAGTTGGTTAAGGTGTAAGCTGTTAATCATATATCCTGATAAATGATTAGGAAAAATCACAATTTCCCTCAATCTAGTCATAATCCAATTTATTTTCTCCTCAACACATTATCTATCACATTTAACCTTAATCCAGTTCATTCTGGTTCCATCCATTCACTAAAACCAAAAATCATAATGTGATAAACAATATTCATAGCGAGAAACCACATAATCATGAAAAATCACCAATTGTATGTCTAAAACATGACACCTTATTTTCAATACATGACACTTTAGGCTTAACCTAGGTCATTCATGGTCATTATTCAAATCCTACATGATAGTTCCTAAAGAGTTTTTAAATTTTCCAAACATATCCACTAATATTTTCAAACTAGTTGTGCAGTAAGGGCCATTTTCATGTACTAGGTAATGATCGATTCAATATCAATGCAACCTTTTAAGAGTTATTATCCCTAGGAAACTCTTTTCTAGATCCACATCCACATGTATTTTCCCGAAAAGGACGCAATTGATTGGATACCAATTTCTCTATCCTTTACTAAAATTCAAACACATTTTCCTATACATTGACCCATCCTTAGACTTATCCTCAGACAAATATTTAGAGTTCACACTAACAAATTCATATCACTATTTCTAAATGTTAACTAAACCTATCCTTTGATAAAAACTATTATGACACAGTATTTTCATACATAGGTATTAGATCATTTTATATTAATATTCATTACATTACATAGACATAGGAATGAGGATCATAATGGATTAATTCATCTAGATACTAGACACAAAATTTTTTTATTCCTTCAATGACCATCAACATATCCTATAAAGATCTTCCCACATAGTAATATTATTAGAAATACCCTACTTAAAAACTCTATTTATAACTTGGGGAAAGAAAACATAAGAAAGGGTGATCTAAAATGCTTAGTACATGTAAACAAGGGGGAAACATAAATATATAATGAGCATAATGGTATGATAACATGAGCATAACATTTTAAAACCATACCCTACATATCAAAGATCCTAATCTGGAGTCATGGAATAAAGATTGGTATTTCATAAGAAATGAATTATAAGTAAATAAAAGAACATTTTCCATGAGAGAATAACATTTTCATAAGGCATGGAATTTTGTCATAAACATAAGAATATAAAATCATTTTTATATTAGTAAATTTTTATTTCTAAAGTTATCATAATAGAATGAGTTCACTCTCCAAACCATCATCGTAGTAAAGGTTCACTCCCAAGACTATCATAGTGGAAAAAGTCCCATATTGAACCGGGTTTACTCCCCATTCTAGACCTATCTATTTCATGAGATATAAATATTTACCCAATTCACTCGAATAATATTTAGTTCACACCTGTTAAATAATGAAAATCATAAATATGTGTGACACTGGATCATAAAACATTCATCATATAATAACCCATGAACTGAAATGGGTTTCATAAAAATTATATCATATCATAACCTGTGTAAAATTTGTAGGTTCCATTATCATCTCATCATTTCATTATATAATAATCCATGAAAATAAGTGGGTTTCATAGTAATTTTATTATGGTATAACCAATGGAAGAGAAAAATGTTTCATAAACATCTTGTAAAAATAACCATAAAATATTCAAATAAATATTAAGAATGGTATACTTGGATCATATCCTTATTAAAGTGTAGTTTATATCTGAGGATGTAATTTTTGATAGAAAATGATTTCGAAAATACACTTGGAACATTTCTTGAAAAATTTATCTTTTCTTGGAAAATTTATTTTTAAAGATAATAATTCATAAAAAATTCTAAATGTAATTATATTTGAAAATAACCTTGAAAAAACAAAACATAATATTAAAATAAAATAATGGTCAATATAGCATAAATTGCATTCATGTCATACACATTAGAACAAAGATTCCTTTCAAATTTTAAGTAAAACCCAAATTGGCCTAGTTTTAAAAAAGGCGTGAAGATTACTTTTAAAATATGTTTAGAAAGTAAAAAATGGGTAAAAATATCTTTAAAAAATAATTTGGGGATAGTGAAAAAAAATTGAAAACATTTTTAGAAAACATGGTTTTGGAAGAAAAAAGGTTTTGTGACAAAAGAGAAATAAAATAAGATTTTTCCTAAAAAAATGTTCTTTTGAAATATTGTGTGTATAAAGAGATGAAAATAAATGAAAAACATGTATTCTCATGACATAACCATAGGATAAAAAAATTTATGAGTTTCTTGAGATATGAATCATAATATTTCATTATCAGAAACAAAATCATAAACAATACAAATAAACATTAAGATTGTATCATAAAACCCTTACCATTTTAGTAACAATGAATCATAATCCCCATAAAAGAATAAAATTTAATGAAACTTATAATATAATGAGAATATATAAATTCATGATATTACATGTCAAATGGTATGTATATACACCTCTTAAAAGTTTATAGGTTTGTAACGTAACATATGTCTCAAAGAAAACAATTGAGACAAAAATCTATTACAACTTTGGTACCTTTTGATCTGTAATCCCCATGAAAGAGATATAAAAAGATGGATATGTAAATAAAATTAATTATTATGAGAAGAATAATAAATTACATTCATGGTAAATATATACACCAAATAAATGAAATAAGTGACGAATATGTCATTTATCTCACTGAAGTAAAAAAGTTAGGTGAAAATCGGTTTCCCATGAGTAATATTGTGAATTGTGTGACCCAGTAAAGAATAACATAAAGATAAAATTAAAATATTATTAAAATAATGAGATTTAGGATATAATATTTCAATGGTTCTTTATATAGACCAAACAAAAGAAATGAGTGTTGAATTTGTATATGTCCCCCCAAAATAAAAGAGAGACTAGAAATCCATTATAACTTTAGTAATCTTTTGAATCGTAATCCCCATTAAAGAATAAAATAGAATTAAACATTATATATAATTAAAATAAATATATTCATGATATAAAATTTTAAAGGTGAAATATATAAAACATACAAAAGAAATGAGTGGTGAATCTTCATATGTCTCGCAGTAATAAAAGAGATACATGAAATCCAATACCACATTAGAAATATTTTAAATTGTAATCCCAAATAAATAATAACATAAAATGAAATTTAAATACCATAAAAATAATTATATTCATGATATAACATGTCAAAGGCGTAGTTTATACACTAAAATAAATAAATGAGTGAAAAATTTGCATATGTCTCAAAGAAATAAAAGAGAGACAATAAATATCTTACCATAAGTCTAAACATTATTCATACAAATTAAAACCTCCTTTATAATAAATATAAGTTTATTATAAATATATTAAATAAACACATCTATATAATATCATATTTTATTTGCTTATTTACTTTTATTAACCGTTTATTTATAATTCCATGTTAAAGTAATGTTTTATGTAATAACTATTTTTTTGAAGTATGTTTTTTGTTTTTTCAGTCATCTTAAATTGATTATGGTTCCATAATCTCAATAATGTTAACTATATATAAATATCATGTATATTCAGTACATATGTATTTAGATTAATCAATAAAAGATAGAGATAGAAAATGAAATACACTGTTTATGGAGAAGATATGCCATATGTATGCATGAACCTTATTTCCAATTTCTCAAAGGATAGAAAGAAATAAAGGTAAATAATATATTTAAATTTTATAATATTTAATAATCCATATATATAAAATAGTTTTATTTAAATCTATCCATAATACATTCCATGTAAAACGTATGTGAAGATTGAATCACATTACTTCATGAGGCGATAGTCTTCCATAATCTCGAACGACTTTATTGTATTCCCATAGAATGGAAAGTAAGATGGAATATATGATATAACGACTATATAAGAAAAATAATATCATAAATATAATATATAAAAAATAAATTGATAATTATATCCAGTTATTATTGGTTGCAATGAAAAAATGTATGACATCAGTACACAAGGCGGTAGTCCACCATATAAACAAATAGTGATGTTGTAACACATTTGATGGAAGTGGATATGGTTTTAGGTCATGAAAAAGACATAAAAAAAATCTTGTTATATTTAAGATATTGATTCTATTATGTCATCATGTTTTAATAATAATTTAAGGAGGTGGAGGAAAAAATAAACTAAATTCTTGATTAACGATGTTATCTCTTACCAGGAAAACGTCTTTTGGTTTTCAAAAAAAAGGATACATAGGATGGATTTATGAAAAAAAAATGATTCTATAATGAGAGTATGGAATTAGAGAATTTATTTGGGTAGAGATTTTTTGGACTAATTGGTTTTGGAATTTTGAATATGAGAGAAGAGTGGGTGGCCATTTATAAGTGAGGTGAGTGACAAACTTTTAATTTCTAAAAAGAAAGATCTATACCCACGTTATTATTCTTCCAAAATGATAAAAAATGGTACCTTCTATAATATAGTATATATAAGGTCTAAATATGTCCCTAAAATGGGTTTTGTACAAGATTTGATTCATTTTAACCCTTATTCTTTAGTTTGACCCATGCTAAACACATTTTTACCTTAACCGTGATAAATAATTTTTCATAATTTTTCTATTTTTTATGGAAAATAATTATTTTTACCTTTATATAAAATATTTTATAATAATTAAAAATATATTATTATTTTTTCCAAATTCCATTCACTTAATTTAAATTTAATCCCACAGGTGTGATGATAATGTGGGGTTTCAAAGAGAAAATGTTCAAAATCTTAAAAAGTTTTTATATCAAAATTAAATATTAAATTGATTCTAATGAAATAAATCAAATTAATAGGTATATAATGGAACTATTTTTTTCATTTAAACAATCTAAAATCAATTAGTATTTTTTAAAATCATTAAAATAAATTATTATCCTTAATAAAAACTGGTAATTTTCATTATTTATTGAAAAAATTATCTTCAGAAGAAATTATAAAAAATACACCATAAGATCATTTTTATAAGATTGTTTAAAAAATAAAACTTACTTTTTTAGTTTTTTTCTTAAAATTTCAAAAATTAGTTTTAAAATAATTTCCCGAAAGTCGACATAACATTTTTTTAGAAAAAATTTATTTTAAGCATAAAATTGGATTTTTTCCTACCTCATATCTAGAAAATAGAAAAATGAATGTTAAATATTTTTTAAAATATAAAATATTTAAATTTAATTATAATCATTCACTGAAAGTGGTTTTTTTTAATTTATTGAAGTAAAATTAATTTGTGTTCATATTAATTGTTTTTCTAAAAAATATTTCTGTTATTTTTTAGATATTTATAATTTGCAATTTTGGTTAGTTGGTAAAAAAATTAATTTCATACATAGGTGTAAACCATATATTTTCATAATTTATTTAATAATATTCATACCCTAAATTCCATATACTAGGTGATAACTATCATATTAAATAATAATAATTTAATAATATGTCATGTTTTGTTTAAACTGGTTGTTGCGTATATTGCAAGCATTACTTAGTTTTGTGTGTAATGCATGATAAAATTGGTGTTTTGTGTAACATAACCTCAATTTAGTGTTTTTTATAACACAAGATAAACTCATTATTTCATATAATGTATGATATCAATGAAAATAAGTTTATTTGAAAAAATATATTTTACAAAATCTTGGGGTGTTACCATCATCATCATTAATCTTTATATTTGAGCAATGGTGATCTAAATTTCTATAACCCATGAATATGAAACCCTGGTGTGTGGTTGGTTCATATTTCACGATTTTCCTATATCATTGGATAAATTTTTCCCATCACATTCAAATTTTATTTCCTGATGACCACCATTTCTAAACTTAAATCATTTACTAGGCCCCCTTAGGATAATTTTCTCCATGATTATCCACAAACTTCAACCATAATAGAAGGCTTATCTTGTTCTCTCCATGGATTTTATTATTATAATTTTCTTTATATTTAATTTTCTTTTCTTATCAAAACCATGACATTGATGGGTAAAACCAATCTACATTTATACATTGTTATCAGATCAAATGATTTATTCATAACTACTGAAGTCCCTTATGGATAATTCCATTGAGAGACTTGGTTTTAAGGCACTAAAGAATCAATTAACCTTACATTAAATTTCAAGGATAATACTTGAAGCTTACCTCAAAAGTCCTGTAAGATTTTCCTTATATTCTCTAATGGACTCATCATCCCTTTCCCTTAGGTTAAGGAACTACTTATCCATTTTCATATAAAGAATATAAGGAAAGTAATTATTAAAAAATATACTTCTTAACTAATCTCACACTATGGACTCAATTTCTTCCTGTTTCCTTTCATTCTTGAAGAGTTTCCACCACTAATCTACCTCACTTTAATATTATAGACTACAGAATTGAATTTTTTATACATCGAATAGTGGATAATGTAAAATAAATTTTCTGTGGTGTTAAACCATTTTTCATCAACTAGTGGATTACCATACCCTCTAAAATAAGTTGGGATTTGTACTCATGAAGGACTCAAAATAACATTGTTGCCTCCTTTTCTAATTTTTAAGTTCATTATGATTCATAGATTGACAATATTGTGTAAGAATAGGAAAAATATTTATTATTATATCAATAATAAATTTTTTTTTCTCATAAGGAAAATCATTGCATTGTCCATCACATTCAACGCTAACATGGTTCATTCAGGTTCAAGCCATTGACAAAAAAAATTAGTTTTAGAAACAATAATCCTAATGTGAAATAAAATAATGCTAAAAAATTATTTATATAATTACTTTGTAATGACAAGTCATTCAAAATATTGTAAACCTTAGGTTTAACTAAGGCCATCCATGATCATCATCTATTCAAATCCTTTATTTTTTTAATGAAAATATGAATTACAACAGGTATATACCTTAGGTGTGTAAAACCAAGTGTGTATTAAGGAAACAATCACCATTCACCATAATAATAGCCAAGATATACTCACCTGATTGTTAAGTGTTATTACCCCTAGATGAATTTGTAATAAAACCACATCCACTTTTAGTATGAATAAAAGGATGTTCTTCTAGGAAAACAACACTCCTTTATTTTCAATATCTTACAATGTTATCCTATACATAGAATTATCCTAAGGGTTCCAACTAAAGTTTTATCATCCTAGTTTCCAAAGGTAACAAAAAAATTTTCTAATAAAAACTATATTGACCATTACATTTCATACAGAAATATTATATCTTATTAGATTAATATTCATTACATAACATGATGATCCCCACCAAAATTGTCTAGGTTTAGTTTATTTTGATGTTATATGTACAATCTTATTATTTAATAAAAAATCATTAACATCTCCATTAATGATCATCCCACATTGTACTCTTCTTAGACATACCATATTTAAAACCTTTCCTCATATCCTGGGGAATGAAAAAAAATAAAGGGTGATCATTTTTTCTCAGTAAGGGTAAGGAAGGGAGATATCAATAATTATTTATAGATAACATGAGAATAACTGGTATTAGTACATGATCATAAACTTTGAATGTTATACCCATTAATTCTTAGATCACGAACATGAGTCATGGAATAAATATCAACAGTTCATAACACATCAATCAAAAAAGGGATAAAATATACAATCCATGATAACATAACAATGGCATTAGATCATGTCATAAAAGAGTGAAATATAGTATGGAATAATCATAAAAATATAAATAAAACTTCACGGATACCCACCCAGGCATTCATAAATTGTTAGTATGGGTATATCCACTTGTGTACAAACTTCATTCTTGGGATAAAATCTCTTGTAACCTCCTTTTGGATTGGGGTAACCTCTCATGTACCCTATTATTTTGGGCTTAGAAAAAACCTCCTATATTACCCCTTGTTTTGAGATCGGGATAACCTCTATTGTACCATTTGAGATCAAATAACATTAATCTTTACCCAATATATCGTAGATATATATAATTTTTGGATCACCCATCACATAGTCATACATTTATTCATATGTATGCAACAATATCATAATAACATTCATCATAACTTAACCTGTGGGAAATAAAATGGGTTTCATCAATATTTCATCATCATAACCATAAATCATTAATAGAAATAATATAGATGGTATCAATGGATAACATCTCTAGTAAATTATTAGTAACATCAAAATATGTTAACATAGATGAAAATTTTCTCTAAATGATTACTAGAATATTTCTAGTTGAAAATACCCATTTTATTTTTAAATCACATATTTAAAATATAAAAATTTCAACATTTGTATGGAAAACATTTTCTATGAAAAAACACTAGAAACTAGTAAAGGGAACTTTAAATCACGGATTGGTCATAATGACGAGAAATTATGTTCATGTAATGTATGTTAAAATAAATAATACTTTCACATTTTAAATAAATTTCAAAAGTACCTTGTTCTTAAAATAACAAGAAGATTATTTTAAAACCCTTTGGAAAAAATTCAAACATTGGTAAAAATCGTCTTTAATAAATCATATTATAATAGTAAAGACATTCATTAAAACATTTTTAGAAATCATGGATACATAATAAAATGGTTTTTTGATCGAAGAGAGTTATCATGTTGGTTTTTCCTTAAAAGTGTTCTTCAACCCTCTTGAGTACTTAATGTGAGGAAAATGTAACAAAATATTTATTATTAAGAATGAACAATATGATAATAAAATTTATTAGTTTCTTGAGAGATATATCATTAAATTGTATCATCGAAAACATAATCAAAAGAAACCCCAATGAAAAATAAGATTTTTAAAAACCCATACCTTGAGTTAGACGTGCATCAAAATCACTTTGACCTATTTTATAATAAATATTAATTTATTATAATTTTTTACTATATTAATGGTAATACTCATAATATCATATATAACACATTTATAATATCTTAACACCAATTATAAATAATTATTTCTTAGAATAAACATTTCCTGGTGTTAACAGTTTCGTTTTTCATGAGAATTTATGTTCAGTAGTTCTGATACTATAATTTGATTATGGTTAAATTATATATATAATTTTATTTATGATATAAATATCACATATATTAATTATATAAAATTTTATAATCTTCCATAAAATCTAGATATAGAAAAACGAATTACACTATTCATGGAGACGGTAGGTCTTACATATGCAAAAACGATGTTTTCACTTTTTAATGAATGGAATGAAAGAAAAGTAAATTATTATTCACCATCCTATAATAATTATTATATCATAAATATCATATATATTCATTAAATATATCATTATTTACTTCCATGTAAATCAAAAACAAAAAATGAATCATAACGCTTTGTGGATGTTGTAGTGCACACGTACACCCAAGCGATATTATCATTTTCCAACAGATGAGAAGGTAATAAGGAAGATATAATGTTATAATTAAATAATAATAATAATTTATGAAATATAATTTATAAGAATTAAAACTATCATAATAACCATCCATGAAATATGGTGATGAAAAATGAATCGCATCATTACGCGGAGACGGTAGTCCACACGTACAAACATGTGATACTTTGACAACCCATTTGATGGAATAGAGGGTAGATATTGGTGTTTCCTTAATAATAATAAAATTTTATCATATTTATTATACTTAATTATTATTTAATTATTTATACCATATATTTAGAGAGTGTATAAGAAGAAATAAATTAAAAGAAGTCGGATAAGAATATTTCTTCTTCTTAAGGAACCATGCATTGGTATTTCAAGAATAAATACACCTATAATTCATTGATAGGGAACTTTATAAGATAATTTTACAGGTTTTAGTTTATATATATGTATCAATATATTGTAAATAATAGAGAAAATTAGTTTCCTTTTATAAGGGAGGGAAATAACATGCTTGAAATTTTTAAAAATATTAAAATATAATTATATAATTCTCAAGAATGTTTTTCCAAAATAGATAGATATTAAAAGGAAAATATGATAAGCAACAAATTTTATAATCTAATGAAATTTAGATAGTTTTTTGTTTCATTTTAAACCTTATATTTTAGCGTAACTTCTTTGTTAAACAAATTTAATCTTAACCATGGTAATATAATTTTTAATAATAAAAGGATTATAATTTTACCTATAAGGTGAAAATTGGTTCATAAATTTCAACAGGAAGAAAAATTTGACCATTTATAGTCCTAATAGTCCTATTTAAATATTTTTATGATTTTTAAAAAAATTAATAATATATTTAATTTTAAAATACTATTAATGACATTTAAAGAACTATTTAGATAATTTGAATTTGAAAAAAATTCAAAGTAATATAATTTGAATATAAACCTTTAAAAAAAATATAATATGTTATATTAATCTATAATTTTTTTGGTTCACTATAACTCACCTAGAAAATATTACATTTGTAGACTTTAAAATACATTTATATGATTTTTCTATGGCCTTAGGAAACACTCTGTCAGCATTGTATAAGCATTTGAGGTAATTATTTCATAAATAAAAAATTAAAAAAATCCCACAATAAAAATATTATTTTTATATAAATTAAATATTTATAATTGAACTTATTATCTTTTAATGCTCATATAAAATTTTTACAAATATTAAATTCAAGAGTGTGACATTTTGTATTTACTCTTCTCATAAATTAATATAAAGATTATAATAAAATAAAAATGGAACATAGTAGCCCTATATTTTATAATTGGATGTAAATATATGAACTCAACCCATTTAATAGGATAATACAAAGTGTTGGTTTGATTTTGAGGCCTTATCTCATGGTTTTAACCCAATTTTACTCATTTTACCTCTTCTAAGTTGAAAAATATTTACCGTGGTTACAATTCATGATGAAAAAAATAAATGTAATCAATTTACCAAAGTAAACCTCATAATTGAAAATACAAAATACATTTTTTAACACACAATTTCTATAACTAGCATAAATGAATTTTAAAGTATGTGTTCAAAAGGTGACGAAAAACATTCTTTATAAAAGTATATTTATAAGAATAAAACTGGACTTATTCTTATCCGGTGCCAAAAAAAAACCTTAGATGGATGTTAAAATTTTTAATTTAATATATAATATATAAATTCAATTAAAATAATTCAGTTATATTGATTATATTAATTTATTAATATAAAAACACTTTGTGTGCATAAAAATATATTTTTTAAAGCATTTATTTTATTTTAAAATGATCATTATATTCATTTATAATAAATTGATAACCCTTGATTTACTTTTACACATTTATAAACAATAGATTTTCTGTAATTTTTTTAATCTTATTCATACCTGCTAATCCAACATCTAGTTGAGAACTATCACATTAAATAATATTATTTCAATAGTATAAGGCGGTTCGCTTAAACTCGGTGTTGCATGTAATGAAACATATCAATGAAAAAAAATTATTTATAGAGAACTATATTGTAAAATCTTTTGGTATTACAAGTCCACTTTTTTAGGTAGGACTAATCCTATAACATTCAATTTCCATCCATGACTATAATCAAATCAAGTGTATCATCATTAAAAGGGATAATTTTTTATTATGGTTATTACAATCATCCACCTTAACCATTATTGATATAATATTAGATAAAACAATAAGTATTGCATACTAAGTGAAGTTTGTTTATAAATCATAATAAAAGAGACATGAATTGACAAGAATAATATATTTGATATTTAAACACAATATATAATATTATTGGATAGATATAGTCAAACTAAATAAACTTGTACATATTTAGGTTTTATTTTAATGATTTATCCAAGAATCATCATCAATATGAGATATATATGTTTATAATATCTAGATTTTTATAAAATATTTTTACTCATAGAGTTTGAAAACCTTTAGAAAAAAAGTGGATATCTAATTGCGTATATAAAATATATGTAATCACATGGATCATGGATCATTATTCTACTACAACACTAAGAAAATATACTATAGTTTTTTCTATGAAATTAGATTAAAAAAGAAATTAAATCATACCTGATGTTTATTTCCATGAAAATAAGCATCATTTATAATTATAATTATAGAAATTGTCAATGTTGGTATGCCTATTCTCAAAATATAGAATTTTCAAGATTGGTTCCCTCTTTACGTGTCAAATAATACAGAGTGCCGCATACTAATAGAGCTTTGATAGATATTCAATGAACCATCCATCTTTACTCATTATGAATAAAATATCAGGATAAATAATTATAAAATAATTCATATTCCTAATTATCTTGTGATATATTTCTATTTAGGGGAATGTATCATACTCAGTATGAATATATATCTCTATTAACTCAATATTGGTAATGATAATTTCAAAATGATGGTTTCCTATGTCATTTAATTAACACATAACTTACATCCTCTATTAAAAGAATACACCAATAATGAGTTGAGTATATATAAATAATAATATATAACTTAGAGAGCCTAATTAATTATCATGTAAGTTTTTATGATGAAATTTATTTCTTTGATTAGATCTAGTCCCAATTATGTACATAAAAGGACATAAATTTTAAATATGAAAGTGTTAATGAAGCATCAAATTGTGATAAAAATTTATATATAGTTACTTCTAGTGATTAAAATGTCATTAAAATAAATTAAGAAAAAAATAACTGTAGTGGATGACTATTAATAAAATAATAATGGATTATTAACACTCTAATAAAGCAGGGAATCATCCAATAAATTAAAAACTAAAAAAACCAACTTTTAGAGATTGATTGAATCCAAATACTGATAATTGAAGGTAACTAATCTTGGATTTCTCCCCCAATCAATGAATCAAATAGGTTACTTATAGGGTTTCACAAGTTTTTTTCTAAATATTTCTAAAATCATTGAGATCATTTTTCTTATTATATTTTTAAAGTCTAAAATGAAAATTTTGATATAGTATATTAACTTAGAATAACTTTTTTTTGTGAATTATTGATCTATAAATATCATGTTTAATATAGGGTGTGATTTTTCTTAAGATTCTATGAAAATAGGGTTTTTATATATATTTTTAATTTATATAATTTTTATAATTATTTTTATTTGAAATTATTTATAAAATATTATATATATATATATATATATGTGTGTGTGTGTGTACATATATATTTTTCATGGTATGATATTCAAAGGGAGAAGAAGTTTCCTTAGTCCAGAAATTTTCTTTTTTTCATTTTATTATAATTAAAATTAATTCATTAAAAGAATAGTTAAAATATAATTACTGATTTTTTACACATGGAAATTTTATAGTTGAAGTGGAATTGAATGGGTTTAGTGACATAAAATGAGTCTTTAAACCTTATAAGAAATCCCCACACTGATATAATAGGAGAGTTATAGAAGAAATGTAAATTAAATAAAGAACATAATTGTCACCATTGAGGAACACCTTCATTATTATGATTCTTGATGGAAATACCTTAGAAACAACCAATAGTGTCATGACCCGACACAAGATACCCTCCCAAACCGGCACCCAACCTGATTAGTGGAATACTCGTAGAAAATTTCCAATCACCACATGCTGGTGACTAGGAACCAGGCATCTGATAAAAACTAGAGGGAATTATTTTTCCCAACCTGAACAAGATACATTGAATATATATACACAGTAGAGAGAATTGGTGGAATAGAAAATAGAAATAAATATATGTTATAACCAATATATACCATGGAAACGATACAGATCAATGTATAAAGACGAAGACTAAAGTGCATGGACAATGACAATGGAAAACAAAAGTATAAAATAACTAATAGACGTGATAATTTAGGTAAATACCCACCATATCACCATAATCTACCCATACCCATCTAACAAAAACCTCACTACATCACTGTAATGCCTTTCCTTTTCCTGTATCAAAATATATAAAAAGGTCTACACACTGCTGAAGGGTTGTGAAATATGTGAGCTAAATAGGCTCAGTAGAATCCCACCTAGGTTCTCTATATCATGTATCTATACAGTAATCCCAATATTCTAAATTTACAGAAAACTGGGCCTGATAATTAGTTGAACAATTTTAATATAAAAAACATGGTATAATATTCTCTATTTTTTATAGTTCTAAATAATCCAGGTAAAATAGTTTCAAAGAATATGACATATATGAAGTAAGGTAATAAAATCCAAGTAGTACAAACCAATGAATTGGTAAATCATGCCAAGGATCACTATGAGTCTGGCTAGTTAGAACAATCGTACCCAAACATAGATAATCGAATGCATCAAGCCCAATGATATATGCATCAAATCTAGAGAACATATGAACAACCCTGAAAGTGAACCTCATAATAATCTCTAAATAGTCCCTATCAAACCTGGCCTAGTGAATAGAGTAACACCCCAAGATTGAACCCCCCGACAGTTACAACAGATGTGGCTAATTACCACACCTTCCACCTATGTAGTAAAGGCTTCCCCTGTTGTATATTTTCCAAATTATTTCATCAAGATTATTCCATGAAAACCCTTCCATAAAAGCATTTCACAATTATTTTAAAATGACATTTATTTTACCAAAATAAGGTAAAACCACCATTTCTTGAAAACCTATTTATATAAGAAAATCATCAAATCATAAAAATTAATTTTTAAAAAAATTATAAAAACTAGATTAATTAAGTTTCATCCAATTTGGGATAAATACGGAATAACCTTCCTCAAACATGTGTTGCACATACCAAAAAACGTACCCCAAAAAAGAACATAAATATAATGATGGAGGCCCTTTAATATATTACAACATCATAGAATCAATCCAAAAAGATAAACGGTCTATGTAAAAGATAAAATGTCACATACTTCAAAGAACCAACACACCGCACCACAACCAACATAAGGGTTAGCCTCTAAGTAAAGATCGTACAACAGATCTAGAAGGAATAACCCAAAATTCCAAAACATGGATGAAAGATCCAAAAAACTCAATTCCATATTATTGTCATGACTAATGGAAACAAAGAAAAAGAAAGACTGCTTACCAGATAAAAGAAATGAAACCTTCATGGAGATTGAATGTTTAATGGAGGAACTTGGAAGGATCATATATCACAAAAATCACACCAGGAATCACCTAGGGTTGAAGAGAGTATCATGCATAATGAATGAGAGGTATTAACAACATGAATCACAATGAAAACCTTCTAGGATGAAATATTTATATTGTAAAATAGGGTTTTATGGTGTTAGATCCCCCTAAATAGTACACTAAAAAACACTTCACCGCAAGTAAAAGATCCCAGGTGATGATTTTATAGTATAAAGGTAGGTCTTAGGACATAAAATACATTTACGATGTAAATGAAATTTTTTGGATTTAAAAATTCTTGTATCATAAATTGTTTTCATGGATTGTTCCCAGTGACACATTTACGTCCTAAACCACACATTTACGTCCTAAACCACACATTTAAGATGTATGTTGGTCCTGAAGGTAGTACCCAACCAAGATTTTACAGAAAATAAAAAAAAACATTATTCCATCTAAGCTAGAAAACACACGCTTAAATATTGAAAGACCATACCTTAAAATCTATTATGTTACAATCTCTCCACTAGAATACTTTCCATCCCTAAAAAGTCATATTGAATATGGGTTCTCTGGAAAAAGGTCAGCAAACAACCTCCTCATTGACATTTTACACTCCCAAGTTTCATGAGAATATAATATGTGTCTCAATAACACCCTGACCAACTGGACAGACTTCCCATAAAATAATTTCACCTAATAATCGATGATATCAACTGGCTTATCTACACCTGAAACATTAGGATCTTACTTGATCTCCTCCCAACTCAGAACATTAGAGGGATTATGAAGAAACATACTGAGATGAGATATGTCAAATAAATCATGTATAACCATAAAATGAACTTGAAATTCCAACTGATATGCAACATTCCCATGCCACTCATTGTCCTAAAAATTTCCAATATATCATGGAACCATCTTTCCCTATTTCCTAAGATGAAAGTGACCCAAATGAGTAAAAAAATTCAAGAAAACCCAGACTCCTACAAAAACACAAAAGGAATACATTGATTATCCACATATGATTTTTGAAGACTTTGACTTTTAACTAGACACTGACGTATATCTTTAACCCTAAACAACATCCCCTAAACAAGTTTTAGTCCCATAAGAGAGGCCTCACCCTCCTCTTCCCAAAAAAGATGTGAGCAACACAGGTTACCATAAAAATCATTAAAGTTGACCATCTTAATTGAAAAATGATACTTTTTTGTAATAATCATACTCAACTTGTCCCATATGGTTATCCCATGATCTATAAAAATGTAATATGTAGGCACATATCATATCATTTAGAATCTAAAAAGAATATTTTGTCTAACCATTTTTCTGTGGATGGTAAGTTTTACTCAACTTGACTTTTGTCCCCATAAACTCTTCAAAACTTTTCCAAAATCTAGAGGTATAAAAATGATACCTATCCAAAACAATGGAAGAGGAAACCCCTTGAATCCTCAAGATACCCTGCACACACAACTTATCTAGATCTTCAATCTTATTGGTGTCACTAATCAAAATTAAATAGGTAGATTTCATCAACTGATTAACTATCACCACGCTATAATTATTTCTTCTGGGAGTCTATGTAAATCCAATAACATAGTCCATGGATACCTTATCCCATTTTATAACCAGCACTAGAAGAGGATATAGAAAACTAGAAGGTTTCAGATGCTCTACCTTGATTTGTTGTCAGGTGTATCAACGAGGCAAATAACCAAAAATGTCACGCTTTATACACAACCACCAGAATAAATGTATCATAGAATAAAAAAAATTCTCAGTTCCTAGATGAATAACACAAGAAGAACTATGATAGTCAAACAAAACTAAACTCCTCACATATTTTGGGATGACATATTGACCCCCAAAATGAATAATTCCAGTAGTATGGAGATACAAACTTGTAATGGTATTCCCAATAAATAGGATTTATCTAATTAAACTAAATTCTTAATCTTGTTTCAAAACCAACAGAATTGACTCAAGGATGTATGATGATAAATAAAAATTTGAAGAACCATACCTGAATCATCTTTCTGAGTGTCCATGTAAAACTTCCAGAAGATCCACATAAGGATACACTCTTCCTTCGATTCTAAGATAGCCTTTGATGGTACATTCCAACTGGGAGAATACACAATTAAATTCCCCTTACACAAGGTGTAGGTGTTATCAATGTTGAACATATGAGGTAATTATATCCACCGCCTCTATTTGACATTCAACTCCTTCTAATAAATTATATATCTCAAATTCATATGTTCAAAAAAGACTGTGAATCTCTCCCTAGAAAGACAATTACTCAAACATTTAATTTCACACATAAACATTAAAGGATCCAAATCATGATTGGGGTAATAATGTTCACATGGCCTAAGATGATGAGATCCATAAGCCACAATATGATTTTCATGTATAAACACAAAGCCCAAATCGACACCAGAAGCATCACAGAATACTGAAAACCCCATACAAGGATGAAGTTAGATTAGAATAGATGTCAATGGTAGAAGTCACTTCAATTCATCAAAATCATTTTGAAACATTTCATCATATATTTATCTTACCCCTTTCTTAGTAAGAAAAGTAAATTTTGATGATAAATTCAAGAAATCCTTGATGAACCAATGATAATATACAACAATACCAAGGAAGATCGAAGTCTTAAAGATGTTTCATGGATCCAAATTTGACAAAAATTTATTTTCCTTATTAGGATAAACTTCTAATACAAGCTCATAAATCACGTTCCCCGTGAACATCACTTTTTTGTATATAGAAACTAGATTTCAAAATCATTATATATAGATGGTGATTTATCAAGATTCCGAAACCAGATTCAAATCGTTCTTGTGCAGACCCCTAGATCCTGAATAAACCAGAATATCATCTATGAACACTACGTGAAATGTGTCAAAATACCAATGGAATATATAGTTCATCAAATCCTAAAAAATGTGTGAGTGTTATTAAGACCAAATGGCATCGAAAGATATTTTTAATGTCTATACATTCTCCTAAAATCCACCTGTAGTATATTAGACTCTCAAACATTTACATGATGATTAATTGACCAAAGATAAATTTTAAAATAAAATATTTTCTCTGCTAACTAATAAAAAATCATCCACATAGGGAAAATGATAGTTATTTTTAACTATTATGTATTTCAACTTCCAATAGACCACTTACAATTGGAGTGAACCATCAACCTTCTTGGAAAAGATAATAGAGGATTTCTAAAGAGAAATAGTTGGTCAAAAAACATTTTTCCATCAAATCATCCAACTATATTTAGAGATCGTACTAATCTAATAGTTCTATATGATAAAAAGGTATTGATATTGGATACGTATCCAGAACTATAACAATCATGAACTCTACCCCCTCTATAGATGTAGACCAGAGAATTCATCTTGGAAAACATTAGGAAAGCCCCGAACAAATCTAGGAAGACCAATAAGAGAAGAAAACACATCAAGATAAAATGTAATATTACAAAACAAACCCTTGATATCTAAGAGGAAAGGTCTTTCATTACCAGATATTAGATCCCACTCCCCTTGAAACACCCAATATCTCCCAGTAGCAGCAAGAAACATTACATGTTGATGATAACAAAAACCCATATCATGATGAGAGATAACCCAATCCATCCAGATTATGAGATCAAATAGATCCAAAAAAAGAATAAGAAAATCCCAGACTAACTCTTTTTCATATATTGATAGATAATAAGAAGGACATCAAAACCCATACTCTTTCTTCATTCAAAGAGATATCACTAACACCACCACAAAATACATGAGTTCTATTGGATGTTTAAGAATATCAAAAAATTGGTAGATATAAATGAGTGGGAGGAACCAATATCAAAAAAAGTAGTTTATATTGAACATGAAACAAAAATTTTACCTCTTAATATAATTGGACCCATGTCGACCTCTATCTAAATCTCATGCACTACATAAAGGTACATCACTCTTGAATCCTATGGCTGGAGCACTATATACTTTGAAGCTTCTGACTACACCGTTATAGCTTTTGGAGCCGATGATCCTAGAACATAATGAGGCATATAAATATCTTGATAGAATCATTATAGATATCTATAGAATCCAAAACCATAACACATCTCCATTGGTGAAAAACAAGAATGCTAGTTGGGCTAGACCAATCCATATTAATAGTAAGTTAGGGTATCACAAGTGGATGTAACCGATGGTGCAGAGGAGGCCTTCTAATAAGAAACACCTCCAACTATCTTGTTATTATCATGTCACTTCCTATTCTTTCCCTATTTTTCACTTAAGCAACCACTAGTTGAAAGAGAAGGACAAAAATGACCAATCTTACTTATCATATTCATTTCTTCCATTATAAACCTAGCTATCATCTCTACACTGGTAAAAAAGATTCAGAATACATACCTACATTTTGATATCCAGTAAGAAATCTTGTATGTATTTATACTCCTATAACTTTGCATTATTTATTACCTCTAGAGAAGAATAAACTAGATCTACGAACAGATTTGTATACTCTGACACTGAACGCTATCCCTGGTTCAATGAGAGGTACTCTAGAGATTTTTTTTCATCATGGAGTCTAGATAGTTTTTATGTAATAAGAGGTTCTTAAAACCCTTCCATTCTAATCCCACATACCTATTTTCTTAAACCACGAAGTCCCACAATTGTTAACTCAAAACCTCAATTTTGAACACTGTTCAATTCAACATTATTTTTTTAGGTGTATCAAGGAAGTTTAAGATCTTATCAATATTGTCTATCTAGTCTTGTAACTCTTAGGTCTCATTCATACCGTTAAAATACATTATATTGTCACTAAAAAACTTTTTTGATTGATTCCTTTATCCTGAAATTCATGGAAATAAATCAAAAATGGTGTTCTAGACTTCCGGTGAATTTTGGTCCATGACACGAACCACTCGAACAATATCCTCTATAATATTCTAATCCAAAGGAAGTCTCCCTTGAGAATTATCTACTGCACCCTCATGTGTAACCCATGTAATAGATATTGGAGGTATAGTAGTACACACTAAAAGTAGAATAAATGATATGAAAATAGAATATCCACACTTCAAACCAGAAAACCCATAAGTATGAATTGAGACTAACATCAAGAACATAACAAATGAGAAGGACATCCAAAAATCCATTGGTTACTTGAATATCTTCATGGAATGATTTGGAAAAAATATTACTACAACATACCTATAAAGTTTTGAAAATTATATCTCATATCTACTAACATCTCAAGATTGAGAATAAATATATTATGATACCAAATTGTCACAACCTAACCAGGGATACCCTCCCAAATAGGCACCTAACCAAATTAGATGCATTCTCGAATAGCGTTCTTGATCCCTAGGGGCTAGTGAATATCACTCATGCATAAAATAACAACTATGGGGAAGGATTTGGCCCAATATGAACAAGAAACATGGAATATACATACACATTGGAGAGAAATGGTGGAAGAAGAAAAATATTCTATAACCAAGAGATACTACAAAACTGCTAAAAATAAAAGCATCCATAGGAAACCTAAAGCACATGTACAAAATTAAAGGGAGGCCAAAATAAAAACTGTCTAATACATGTGAAAATGTTGGAAATTATCTAACATCTCAATATAAGATACCTATACCCACCATACTAAAATCCCATTTCCTCAATGCGGGGCCTCACCATTACCTTCATATAAAGACATAACAAGGTCTATACACTATCAAAGGGGTGTTTGGGGTGTGATATAAACCAGATCAGTGGGATCCCACCTATGTGTTCCATATCAAGTTCCTATAAAACAATCCCAATATGATCAATTTATAAAAAATGGGGCATGATAATCAGTTAAATATTTTTTATATCAAAATCGTGGTAAATCATTCCCCTTTCTCCACATTTCTAAATAATATAGGTAAAACAGTTTCAAATAATATCACATATATCAAACCAGGTAATCAAATTGAAGTAGTAAAATCCAAATAACAAGTATATCAACCCAAGGATCACTATAGGCCAGGTTCTCTAGAACACACATACCCAAACATAGATAATCATGCACATCAAGCCCCTAAAAAATGCATCGAGTCTAGGGAGTATAGGAACACCCAATAAGTGAATCCCTGATAGTAAAAATGAATGAGGACTATTATTACACCTTCCACCTAAGTACCCAAGGCTTAACACATGATATATTTTCCATATCAATTCATTAGAACAATGCCTTCAGAAAAATCAATAAAACCATTTCACAATTATTTAAAAATATGTTTTCTTTTATCAAAATAGTGGGAATCAGTTTTTCTATAAAAATAATTTTCACACAAAAATGAAAAAATCATGCCAATTCATTTATGTAACAATTTATAAAAACCATTGAAATAAATGTTTATCCAAATACAACTAGATATGAAACCACCTACCTCAAAGAAGGGTCACACACACCAATAATGGGATCCTATAAGATGAAAAGAATGAAAATATAACCATGAAATACCTAGAATTTATTCCCACATCATAAAATCTATCCAACAAGAAAAACTATCATAATAGATGATAAAATGAAACATAACTCAAAGAACTCACAAACCACACAACCACCAACACGAGGGTAAAATTTGGGTGAAGATTACACAATATATTTATAAGGAATCTACCAAAATGTCACCATAAGGTCAATGGATCAAAAAAACACAGCTCCATAGCGCTGCCATGTCCAATGGAAATAAAGAAGTAGAAGGACTATTTACCAAGGAGAAAAAAAGTTACTTCCATAGATATCAAATGTTGAACGGAGGAACTCATACAGAGATAAGATCACCCAAATCTCACATATAATCACATAGGGTTGTATAGAGTCTACATCACAAAAAATGAGAGAGATTACTTGTGCTAAATGCCATTAAAAATTATTGGTTTAAAGTATTTACAGCATAAAACAAGGTTTTATGGTATAATATCCCCATGAAACAAGTGAATTAAATTTATTTTACCTCAAGTTAAAAATATTGGTTGATGATTTTATGGAAAAAATAGTCTTATAGTGTAAAAGTTATTTACGACATAAAATGGAATTTTCCAACTTTTATAATTCTTTTGTTGTAAATCATTTGCATAGTTTGTGACCAACAAAAAATTTTACCATAAACTCAACATTTATGATGTAATTTGGTTTTGGAGGAAGTACCCAACCCAGATTCTATACTAACTCCCAAAAAAAAATTTTATTCCCTTTGATCCCAAAAAAAATATTAAACATCGAAAGAGCATTCCTTAAAATATAGTATTTTCTAAATAGAATTTTACCTTCATAGGTAATGAAATATCTAATAGAATCACTACTCATTCCCATAAATACATTATTCTCAACATGGATTTTTAGTACTACTGAACAATAAAGAGGATAGTGAATAAAATATTTTCAATATCATGGAGTTCAAAGAAATAAATTCATTTTATAAGAATCTTTAGATATCATTAAATATCTTTATTTAAATAACTTTAATAGAAAATGAGCCACCTAAGAGATAAAATGTTTATCAAAAATTTATAAAATCAAGGTTTACATTATAGAATTTACAATATAGTGACATATTTAACTCAATATTATTTAATTGTTAAACATTTCAACAATTTGCGCAACATGATATACTCTATTTAAAACATAATATGATAATGGGTAAGATAAAAATAAGATAAGTTACATGAATAGTTTTAAGGTCACAATAATAGAGATGAATTTCATGAAAAATAACTAGTATAACCCTTGAATTTGTCACCAAATTTAGATTGTGACATACCTAACAGGCATCCACGATCTCCATGTGTGAGTGAAAATAATTATATGAATCATGAAAAATAATTAAGGATTATTTTTTCTAATAAATAAATAAGAAGCCGAGATTACTCTAGGAAGCTTGACATGGACAATCTGTATATCAGAGTTTATGAATATAAGTATAATCAAAAACAAAAAACTAATACAATTAATGTAATGAATATAAAAAAACAACCAACTGAATATAAAAAAGTAACCAGAACAAGATCATGATGAAAATCACTACTGGTATGATATAACTGCGATACAAAAAATAACCAACATCATACTTATGTGACATCCACAGTCCCCGTACATCCAAATAACTGACCAAATCTAAGATAGAATGCGAGCATAAACATGAACCTACAAAATAGATTGGGTCTTCCAATATAGAGTGGCACAAGTAGGATATGAGAATAAAACAACTCAGTAGGTAACAACTATAAAGACCATAAATCTCATTTCCCAAAATAATCTATAAAAAGTATTTTGAAAATATAGGTATAAAATATAGGTTTCCATCATTTCAAAAAAAAACCACAAGCTTTTCCAAAAACTAAAATTTAAATCCCAAAACATGTTTGAACAAATCCTTTATAAAAATTTCAAAAATCATTTATTTTATTCATATCCATTTTTAAAATCCAAAATATTTTAAATCCACTTGTTATTTTAATTAAAACACCTAACTCCCATTGGATTTGTTCATCAATGATAAAAAGTGATGTTTCAATGCATAATTAATGAATTTTAATAAAATAAGTAACATAGTACTATAATAAAACAACATAGACAATGAATAGGAACCCCAAAGTAGTGGAAAAGTAATGAAAACAAAATAATAAAGCAGTAATATATAGATTGTCATATGAAATTCCTAAAAATACTATAAGTATACCATAAAAATACTCATTTCAAAACCATCTAGTGGACTAATCATGAAGTCCATAAATACATAACCAACATGTCTTCCCTGAAATAGCCTCACTGATGGAACAACCATCTATGGACATCCCATATCATGGGGTACTTAGTTTATATAATTAGAACTAGATAAAAAATCTCTCCACACTTAATAAGATGCCTAAGATTTCATGACGATAATACAAGTGGAGGTGAGGTAGCCAATGCTCATACATTAAGTAAATTATGAATAAAAAATCCAAAATGAATGGTAATCCCACATACCAATACCACCCTTGAAAACCCCTTCATTATAATAGATGATGAATCCATGAGGGAACTCACATTTCAAGGAAAACAATTTAAATATTCAAATTGAGCCTTCACATTTAGAAATTAAGAATAAATTTCTCAAAGGTGCCAAGCAGGCTTATAATTCATGCTTTAGAAAATAAAAATTTATTTCTAATTCTAATAAAAATATATGAGAGTCCAGAACACCCTAAGAGAAACGAAGTTTTAAGAAGAATATCTTTAAAACCTTCCTTATAAAACATTTAGGAATCATGAAGCAATTTTAGGACCCAATATTTTAAAAAGGGAAATCTATGAACATTCCATAAATAAATGCCTATACACATATATATGTTCTCGTTCATGTATATATATGTATAAATTATCATGAATATATTTATGTATATACATAAGGGAACAAAGTAAGACCACCAAATAACAAAATTAAAGTCATTAGTCAAAATGTAATTAAATTCAAGAGATCCCATTAGGACCCACAAATGAAAATAACCAAAAAAATCCCAATTTTATCGAAAAACCAACTCAATTGACTCATTTAATGGCCAAAAAAAATTAAAACGACATAATTCATTTTAAAATTTTCTTTTTCCTTTTAGAAAACACCTATAACATATACACCTTTAATACAAAGGCATATTTATTTAAAACCAATGAAAAACTTCATTTTCAATTAAAAAATTTTATTGGGAGTATTTAATAAACAATATCATAAATATAACGTCACAAAAAATTCATTTAAAAATCATTTTAAAAGTTATGATTATCCCATGTTATGTTCTATTAAAGAAATGGATTGAAACACCGACCACAATAGTGTCAAAACATAGTGAAATCTTCAAAAATGATAAGAACATGGTGTAAGAGACCAACGACACACCCTAACATTAATAGAAACAACACACATGAGCCAAAACTCACCATAGGGTTTGACCAAGAATGAACCATGATAAATAATATGATAAAAACAAGTGAATGGAGGAAGAATTATATAAAGAATGGATTACCAAAGAGAAACTCCTTTGAAATCAAGAGGAAAAAGCTTCCAATCTAAAGGGGTGTGGGAAGAACCTCAAAAAACATTCTCAAGGGGGTTTCCATGATATTAGGGTGGTATAAGACCCATTTTGGGTTAAAAATGGATTAAGAGAAAAAGTTAAATCTGATATTTTTATAGTTTTTGGAATGTTTCTCAGTTACTCCAAAAGATTTACCAAACCGTGCACCAACCATGCTCCCTTTATTGGAGAGAAAATTATCCCTAAAAAAATTTGGCCACATAATTTGGAAACCGTACAACAACTATCATAAACATGTATATTAAAATTATTGGAGCTCTCATACTCTTGTAACACCATTTCATTTAAATGTTTTCAAGTCATGCAATAGCTCCCAGACCCTCTGAGATCCCACACCGTTTTAGATGATCATCACATGGTTTGTAATAAACCATAAACTAACCATTTATAATAAACCATACAATAAGAAAAATAACTGGAAACACCCCTTGGGTAAATTTAGTACCATGGTATATCCAGAACCATGTTCACTAATCGTGTATAGAGGTGAAAACATCCAAAAAACATAAAAATTCAGAAACTCAACATGCAATTGACCTGAAACTCGATGATGAGATCAAAAAAATGATAATTAAATAATATAATAAATAGATGTAATAATGTGATAAATTTACCCCCATAACAATTTCTTCCCCTATAAATTCCCCGAAATCTAAAAAAAATCAAACAAAAATTAATCTCAACTCAAATGAAAGAACCACCCAAACGTGCACATCCAAATGGAAATTAAAATCAAATTAATATTCAACTATAGTTTATTTATTATATCTATAAATTACACTAGATAAACTAAGAAGAGACTAAAATATAACACCCAAAGTGGGTCTCCTCACTATTTAGAAATTAATTAACATGGTTGCTTAATAAGGAAAGACATGTGAATGGCTAACACCAACACAACACAGGGTTTAGATTAACTTCACTCCAATAGGGAATTCAAAATAGAGCATAATTCATAATTATATAAGACAAACATGTCTCCAATCAAGTATAGGATATGGAATAATCTAAAGGAAAAACACATATATCAAATATAATAAGTGAAATTGAAAATGAATTTAAGAATAGGGAAAACCAACAAAAGCTTTCATCAAAAGATCAAACATAAGACCTATCAAGATTTTAGAGATGACATGGGATTATTTTTCCTCTTCTGGGATCCCATCCTATATAATTTCTAAAGATTCTATAATCAACTACAATGATGGAAGGTCTTTAGATCCCCATTTTAATAAGTCTATGAATTCACGAATAGACCCCACTAAAAGAACATGAGTGAATTATTCCTCTCATGAGAAGTAATGATAGATAAAAGATACTCCTTTAGAAAAGGTTCCTCTTTTTTCCACTTCCACCATATGGGGAACCTTCATTAGTTCCACGTAAATATGGTTTATCCCTCCATCATCATCTATTCTCTAGGAACCAACTCATCCAAAAAACAAATCATCAAACAAATCAACAAAAAACTATCTTAGATGAGATAACTTGATCATTTATATTCACTAGGATTCCATGTATAAAAAATTATCCTTTAATGAATTTCTTGACACTATCTCTAGAAATAATTGAATTAATTCATTGATATGGTCAATGAATTTCATCACCACTCTTTGACCATACTGAATACCCATAAGATCTTCCACCTTCCACGCCTTTACCTCGTTATGAATGAACCATTGTATGAAAGTGGTATTGATGAAATCCCATGTCATTACCTCTTAAAATGGGGATATAATGAATAAATTCTATTAATTTAAACCTAATCACTTGAACAGATGCAATAATTTTCTCAACCTTAAGGATTATGGAGTTCCCATAGACTTGAAGATCCTTTCAACTTCCTTTAACCACTTTGTGGCCTATAAAAGAAATAGAACACGATAGAAAAAGGAAAATGAATGAAAAGGGGATTACTCTACCACTCTATTAGGAGTATGAGTAGAGTTATCAATTATAAGGGACCTCCTAGAAATAGTTATGAATAATATAGGTATTATACTATAAATAACATATAATCATAAAACCAAATCAACTACAAAACAAATATCAATTAAATCCTAGAAAAATAAATAACATTCCAACTCAAAATACCAAAAACATTTCCAATTACACCATTTCAATTTAAAACCAAAATTTCAATGTCAAACCACTTTTATGATTCCACTATTTTAAATTCCAATTCTTCTAAAAGCACACCTTTTCCCAAAAATATAGTTCTTATTAAAAATTCACTTTAACCATTTTCAAACCTCGACCATTTTTCATTTTTAAACCAACCCACGCTAACCAAAAGACCTACTAAATAAAATCTCACAATGATAAAGATTATCAAAGGGGAACTTTTTTCTTGCAGGACATATACATGTTGTTTAAAATACAGTGTACCAAGCATGCATCAGCTGTGATTCATGTCGAACCATGTTTCCAATTAATACATGGTTCGCTAGGCCATGCGATCTCACTGTGTTATTCTGGTTCTCTCCAATTATCATCCCCTATAATGACTTGAATTGTATTCAGTTTTATTTTATTAAAATAATTGGAAAAATTATAAGACCAGGATCTGAGATGACATGAGATTCTGTGGCCCTATTTGACTAGAATGATTCAATGAAAAATATTATATTTTTAATGATGCACATTAGAAGTTTTTCTTTAAAATGGGAGTAACTTATAAACAGGTTCTCAAATCAGAAATCCAAGGGTACCATTGCATTCACAAATGTGACTTTACCTTAGGAAGGGTTTAACATCGACCTGTGGGGGTCTACTATGAAAGTTAGAAATAAGACGTAACATTCATTAAAATATTTTAATAAAAATATTTTATTTGATGCTGTGTTGGTTTCATTTAATTAAGTAATATTGTAATGAATCTAGGGTTATTTCCATAACCCTATAAATTACTCTTAGGAAAGGAGATATAAACCGCTCTAATGAACGATGATGAACACCAATGGATCAAGGGTTGGTGATGACAGGTACCTCCATTGTTCCTCAACAACTAATCCAACCACGAGGTAGGATGTTGTTTCTATTTGTGATTTCCCTTTCCCCTTATTAGATCCAATGAAGAATGATGACCAACCAATGAACATGTTGATCTGTGGTTCAATATCTTGTGCTATGGTTGTTAACTTGTGGGTTTCAAGTGGGGATTAGATCGGTGTGTTGATTTGTTCTTCATGGCTCTATTAACAAGAATAAATTAAATCCGACATAAAAAAGGTCAGGATCCTTTTTTGGGTATTCATGTACTTTCAATCTACCCCCTCAATCTTCTTACATTCCTCGTTCTTCACGAAATATGAATATAGGAACATTGTGCCTTCGATCCATGGAGCATCGATCTAATATTGGGGATCTTACACCAAAATGACATCATAAAAGTGTGATGGCGAGGGTAAGCTATGAATCACCTGAGGAAACAGGTTATAGTTGTGAAAGGAAATGACACCCAGAGTAGTAGATCCGTCGATGTCTGAAATGAGTATGCGATGAACAGCATGCCTCTAGCAGGGTGGCCTGTGGTGGAGGTAGGAGTAGCCCGACAGTGAGGGGCTGGGCCAGGTGGAGCATGGAGATGGAATGGGTTTCCAGCTAGGCGTCCAAGGGAGGATATGGAAGGTGGTCTGGTAGGGACTAAGTGGGAGCCCATGGAAGTGGGGGTCATTAGTGGAGATCAGGGGGTCAACCTACATGCAACAATATAGGACAGATGAGCCAGTTTGTGCTAGGCTGATTAGGGTAAAGTTGGTCGAACCGAGTTGTGTAAGGTCATCCAGACCAGGTCAGGTCGACCGTCGGGTCCGGACAGATCGAACTCGGGTCAGACCTTTTTAAAATAAATGACTAAATCATTGAAACCATGTTTCTGTTTTATGAGTCATTTGTAGTGTTGGGATCCTTTTGATGAGACATAGATACTCTAAGTGAGTTTTTATGGGGGTTGATATGTGACCTAGTGTCTTGAGTAGTAGGTTCTCCTCATACAAGCCTGCTATGTGAATAATCATATGGCTGTATGTGACATAGTTACTATGTGACATGTGGGATACAAGAAAATTTGACGCTCCATGAACCCTCTATGCTCTGTGCACCATCGACTCTTTGTGCACCATCGAAGCTCCATGCACCATCGATGCTCCGTGCACCATCGATGCTCCATGCGCCATCGATGCTCAGTGCGTCATCAATGCTACATGATCCATCGATGCTCTTAGCTCCATAGATGCTCTAGGTTCCATTTATACTTTGTCATCTATTTATTCTCTATGCGCCATCGACACTCCACGTGTCAAAAAAACAGGTAGATCTATGGACTTAACTGAAAATTCTTCTCTTCATGATTTAGACTTATAACTTTGTGAGATTAATGTACTTCATGTGTTTACTTTTTTGTGTACTTTATTTGATTCCATTGTGGTGAACTTCATTTGTTTATTTTATGATATATATCATGTATTTCTTAGTGGTATTTCCTTTTTGGTTTTGGGATGTCCTACAGATTATTGTTTTACTCACCCTTACATGGGGTTTTTCTCGCACCTGTCATGTCTTGTACAGATGATCGATGCTTTGACAAAGTTATAGGTGGACTAGGACTAGGTGGTTCTTTTAGGGATTATAAAGATGTTTTGTGATCCTAGGACATCAAGAAACTATCATACACCTACCTTTTATGTAGGGTTTTCTATGGATGAATTTTAGGAACTTGTTATTTTACTTGGAAGACTCTTTCTTTTGGTGGGCTTGTGTTCTTTCCCTATTTACTTTCCAGTTTTCCAACTGTTGTACTCTATGGTTGATATCTTAGTGTATTAATTAATTTTTAACACAGTGGTTTTATATTTAATCATTTAAGGCTTGGAGATGTGTGTGTGTCTATATGTACCTAGAAAAATGACTCCCATTTGGGGGATATGGCTACTCGGTGCTGGTCGCTAGCCCCTAGCCTATCAGAGGAAGGATTGGGGTAGTCATGACATGCACCTCTCTGGGATGGGTTATAACATTTTTGTATCAAAGGAGGTTAGTTCTACTCATGTACTAAAAGTTTGTGAGGTTGGTTTGAGGGAAACACTGTTAAGTGTTTTCAGTTCAGATTTAGGCCAGGGAATCCAGTGTTGGTGTGGTGGATGATGTATCTTCACACTAGGACCTTGAATTAATCATTATGACTTGGTATTGGAAAACACTGGTTATAAGGAATTTATCAATACATGCATCATAAATGATTTTGAGTGTGTTCTCATGTACTTTTTTATTCAACTCACCATGTACACTCTATTGACCGTAGTTCATCTTAATTTTTTTCAGGATTCCTCTACACAGACAACCATCCATGTTTCTGATGTTTGATTATGAAGATGATCTAGAGACCCATACTTGACATACATGGACATTAAATTACATTTTCGAAATACTTAATATATAACAAAAACCAACACAAAAGGACCGTAATAGTTTAGTGTCTTTGGAAACTCGGAACATAATCTTCTAATAATGGTAAAAGATCTTAAACATCTCCCATAAAGATCGTCCCCTTTTGTTTTCTCACCTAAAACCTTTCTTTATATCCTGGGTAAAATAAAACATATAAAGGGTGAGCTCAAATGCATAGTAAGGGTATGTATGGAGAAAATAAAACAAACCATATACATTTGAACTTAAAAACATGAACATAATGTTTAAACATCAAAATCATGAGCAATGAAATAAAACATGGAAGTACGTAAGGTATATATCATAATGAAACATAAATCATGATAAAATATCTTGTTAATAAAACTTTTAATTATGTAAAAACATTAATAACATGATATGATTTCCATATTAGCCAAGACATTGCTGTCAAGACCATCTTAGTGGACAAAGTCCCTTTCTGAATCGAGTTTACTTTTTGTTCCAGACCTATATCACTAAACCGGATTAACTTACCATTCCAGCCATGTCTATCTCATGAGATATAAATCATTACCCAATTCATTGTAGGGATATATAGGTCCCACCCATCTCATATTGAAATCATTCTTACATGTTCCACAAAACAATCATAAATCATTCATCATAACCCAAAGAATAATGGGTTTCATAAACATCATTCCATTATAACATAATCCATATAAAACAAATTGATATCATTTCATCATAAAAATAATCAAACCATGTAAATAATAGAGAAATTATACTTGAAACGTGATCATACTAAATAATGTCATCATAGAAGGAAAATAGTTTTGACAAAACACCTGAAATTAATTCTTGAGGAAAATATTATTTCTTCTTCAAAATCATTTTCTTTTTAAAAAATTCCATGAAATTTTAAAAGAAAATGATTTTTTTTGAATATAATAATGAAATATTGTAGAATAAGCTTCATGAAAATAAGGTGTTATGAAACCGTAAAAATCTGTTCATTCCGTATAAGTTAAAAAAACATCATCCTTGTACTTTTGTCGGAAAAGTCAAAAAGATCCTCTTATGGTAAACAAAAGAAATATTCCTTTCATAACATGTGGTAAAAGTAAAAAATGGATAAAAATGAATTTAAAAATACATAAAAACACTTTTAGAAAACATGGACATGGATGATAACAATAACCCCAGAAAATACTTACGAATAAACAATTTCTGATAAGAACGAGATTGGAGTAATTATCCCTTACCTTAGGTCCCATATGCTTCGTACAAATCCAAAAATCCTATATAATTATTTAAATAATGTAATTTACTTATTACATAATCATATTAATTGTTATGATATCATATATGGTTCAATTATGACATTATTTTACCCGTTCTTTTGTAAATTCCATGTTAAAGCAGCATTTTGGGTAAAATCGTTTTATTTATCGAACGTGTTTGGACTTGTTGTTCTTGATATTATTATTACATATATCATGATTTAATTACTTCCATAATGTAAATAATTATTTATATATCATATATATTCAGTATATATATATATATATAATATATATAGATAAATGAAATGAAATACACCATTCATGGAGACGGTAGGTCGTACGTACGCATGAACGCTGTTTTCCTTTCCTTATTTATTTCAATGGAAGTAATTAGATGATTAATATATACACACACATAAATACAGTATCTTTATCATGTCATATATATAATTAATATTCATTATATATACTTTATAATCATTCTTGAATTGTTAACATGGAAAATGAATCTCATCGCATCGTGGAGATGGTAATCCGTACGTACGCACGAGCGATGATATCATTCCCATATTTATTGAATGTAATTAGAGTGGATGATATAATATCTTAGAATTAGTATTATGTTTTAATAATCATATAAAGTTATTCTTTACACCATTATACCCATCCATGTAAGGTGGTGGTGGGAAAAATAGATTACACCACGGTGTGGAAACGATATTTCGTACGTACGCACACGCGGTGATTTCATTTTCCGTAGGATGGATTGAAGGTGAAATGGGGTTGTTTCATATTTATAATAACATATCAGTATTTTAGTTATACTTATGTTATTACTTTATAATTAAAAAACTAAATAAGAAGAAGTTGAAGAAGAAAGAAAACTTGAAAGAATTGGTAGAAGAGATCACCTCTTCTTCGACGCACCTCTTCTGAGCTTCCCTTTAAGGCACTAGAGTTTGTCTTTTGAGGAGACCAGAACCTCTATAATGTTTCTAGGTAAGTTTATAAGGTAAATGGGTATGGGTTTTCTGAGCTTGAATGCTCAAAATTGTGTAAAGAGAAGAGGGAGGAGGTGCCCCTTTATAAGGGAGGAGAGGGGCACCTTAGAAAAAACATAAAATATTATTTTATAATAAAGTCAAATTCGGTTTATAATAGATCAAAATTGATTTATTTCGAATATAAAGTGGGTATGGGTCTAAAAAATCTCAACCAATATGTTTTAGACAAGTTTATATTACTATTGTAACCTTATCATTTATATTTAACTCTAAGTTAAATAATTTAACTTTTACCGTGTCTTCTTGTTTTCTTACAATATATGGTTAAAAAACTTACTATAATATGCCATAAGAACCCCAAAGGGTTCATTACTAATATATATAACCTTATCTAAGTCATTTTTCTGAACCTTAGATTTTTAGGAATAGAATAAAATTTAATAATATAATATTTGTTTTAAAGACTATTTTATGTCAATTTTGCAACTATTTGGGAATTTATTTTTTTTAAAATCATAACAGCATGATTAGTTAACAAAAGTTAATTAAATCAATATTAACATGTCATATTAACCTATAAAATTATTTTAATTAATAAAAAGTCTAAAATAACATTTATTTGGGTATTTATAACATCAATTATGTTAATATTTCATTAATAAGGTAATTACTTCATCATCATTGTGTCATAAATAAATTAAATTATTTAGTGTCTAAATCTTATAAATAAAATACCATTATGTATAAAATCCTTTTATCTTTCTAATGAATATTTATAGTCGAATTTATCATATGTATTACCCTATATTAAAAATGTTTTACTTATTAAACATCGATTTTAACTCTTTTAACTCTTCTTTAAATAAAATAATAATAAGTGTCCTAATCTGATCCAAGTGGACCTAAAGGATAATATTTTATTCCTAAGGTTGTTTTTTGTCTAATTAAACTTATCTAATTGAATTAGGACATCTGTTAGGGTAATAATAATATCATTTTTACCCTTAATTACCCTATTTACTTTTAACCGTGGTAAATAAAAGTAAAAAGTTACTATTCACCAAAAATTATTTTTATCTTATTGAACCACATTTTACTCATTGATATTAACCATGTCTCTCGGATTTTCGAAATTCCACTCACAGATTCGGTAAAATTAATTTTTATGTAAATTTTCAAATTCTCCGAGGAGGTGGGTAAAAGACGGTGATGAGTTCAATAAAATTTGTATATATCTAAAATTATTATAAAATGACTCCAATGAATTAAATAGAACTTATATAGGTATTATATATCAAATTTTAACCTAAAATAAATTTAAATAAAATCAATATTTATTTAAATAAAATGTCAGTTTTAACCAATAACTTAGTGTTTTCACTATTCATCAAAAAATGAAAGTTTTCAGAAAAATACAAAAATTTCACCCTAGGCTAATTTAGATATTCCGAATCCAAAAATGAAGTCCATTTGGAATGAAAAAAATTATAAAATTTCAAAAAGTGGGTATTACTATTCATAACGGCTAGTTCATAATAATATTATAATAATATCTCATTTAGTGAAACTCGGTATTGCGTACTACACACGCTATCGAGGAAGTTCTTAATTGCGTGAAATGCAAGCCAAGTCAGGGATGTGTGTAGTGAATGCTCCATTTAGTGTTGCGTTTAACATAATCAAAACTTATTTCATTTATACATTAAACAAAATCTATACTTAATGTTGCATAGAATAATTTCTACAAAATGAACTTTAAATTGTGTGTAACACGAGCAAAGAATAGTGTTGCGTATACTGCAATCTAATACGGTGTTACGGATAGCACAAACTAATTTTGGTGTAGCATACAACACAAGACATAAATTAAATTAAAAGGAATAATTCTCATATAATATAGGGTTGTGACATTCTAACCTCCTTAAAATGAATTTCGCCCTCGAAATTCATCAGGGTTATAAATGGTTTACTACTTGAAAGTTTCTTTCATAGAAACCCACATCATAAAAAGGAATAGTAAAACTTAATTTTAAAAAGTAAATTAAGAAACATAACGGTTACCCAAATTAACTCATCAATAGGTTTCCACATAAGAGATCATATGTGAAAATATGGATATAGAAGAGAAATCTAACCATCAAGTTCTGATGGAGAGTGGTAGAGAACATGGCTATGAGAAATCCAACAATCACAAAGCCATAAATTTTTGATGATATAAGGTACCATCTGATTCATCAGATATAAGATCACTAGGAAAACATTTTGGTTTTTCAATATCTTTTCCCTAAAGTTGAAAATTTTTAATTAGAAGAAATACTTACTTGATTTTGGTACAATCTCACTGTTGTTTGTGCCTTTAACAATTTACACTTCATCTCTTAAAGAAATGAAGTTGAATTTGTCTTCCGCGAAGTATTAGTAGATCATGTGATATAATGATAGGTCATTCCATCTATCTCAAACATAAGGTTAGAAAAAGTTATATACATAAGTATATCTATGGTGAGATTAATCGTATATGGTTCCTAAAATAGACTTATACTTCATCTATCTTACCGATTAATATAATAAAACTAGTTTTTACTAACCAGGGACTTCTTGTAGGCCTGTGGTAGGCAATAAAGGCCTTTCACACTTCGGTTGTGGGTTTGATTCCCACAACCTAGTCTGACGTGATGGGTTGTCGCATGTTCTGTAGGTTGTCCCTTTTCTTAAACTACACAATTATAACATTCTATCAATAATATCGAAACAATTTCTAGCCTTAAACAATACTAACTTATGTTCAACATAATCCATTCCAATCTTTAGGCTTATCCAAAATTCTTCTTTCCAAACTCATAGTATAAAGAGAACGATTCCTAAAAAGGTCATATAATAAGCATGTAAATACCATCATTTATCCCTCATATATCACAAGATATATCTTGTTGATCGCATTCAAAACATGTGAATACCTTAATCATGTATTCTCTTGAAAAATGAATACCCATTGAACCTTAGTGAAAACATGAATTTTGTCATGAGATAACTCTTTCCACATACCAAAATACAAAAATTCTATATACTCAAACCATGATATAACTTCTCCCTTATATTAGTCATGAGCTCATGAATACTGTCAAACATTTGATTTTCTCATTATCCCTTCATTATGCACATATCATCTTCTTTCCGAAAATATCTCAATCACTTTACATGGTTACTGGTACCATAAAATTATTGAAAACCACAATAGACCAATACATAAATAATACAATACTCGATGATACTATATACAACAGTATTTTGGAATCCCATTACATAAACACTTAATCATTCCACCACATCGTTGTCATATTCAACATCGCCAATAGTGATCGCATGTGACTTCCCTTTGTCCTTTGCCTTAAGTGGATGCTCATATCGATCATCATTAACCCTTGGATTAGGGCATTGATTAGCATAATTCCCCATTTCCTTGCACTTGAAGCATTGAAGTGTTGGTGGAGCTTTCTATGTAGTCTTTTCTCTGTTCACATCATTAGCTACCTTTTTCCCATTACTTCAACACTCAATTTCTCGATGACCTTATTTTCCACACTTAAAACATTTTTTAGTACCTTTTAGGCAATCTCCACCATTCTTATTTCCACACTTTGAGCATAAAGTAAAATTCATATTCTTTTCACCATTATTCTGAGATTTCTCCTTGAACTCCATCTTCCGTTTCATGTAAAAACCATGAGATGGATATGTAACCCCGACTTCCATTTCTACCTTGATAGAAAAACACACAATTTATTTATAGCTACTGAAGTCTCTTATAGCTAATTCCCTTCGAAGAATTAGTTTTAAGCCACTGAATAATCAATAAACTTTACTTTCAGGTTGGATGATAAAGACAGATCCATACCTTGCAAGCCTTGTAAAATTTTCTTCGTATAAACCAACAGATTCATCATCCTCTTGATTAAGCTAAAAGAACCCATTTTCCATCATTGTTAGAAGAATACAAGGGAAGTACTTATTGAAAAATAATTTCTTGAACTCATCCCATTCCATGGAGTCAATTTCACCTTGGGGCCTTGTATTCTTAATTAGATTCCACCACTGGTCTGCTTCACCATCTAAACGGTAAAAAACCAGAATGAATTTTTCATGTTCTGAACATCGAATTATGGAAAATAACTTTTCAATGGTACTGAACCATTTTTCAGCAACAAGTGGATCTGAAGACCCATTGAAAGAAGGTGGACATTGCCTCATAAAGAACTCAAAAGAATATTTTTCCCTTCTCTGCTCATTCAGAAGTCCAGAATGATTCATAGATTGTGTAAGTATAGCAATAATATTTTTCACTCCATCTCCCATAACATTGGTTTGTTTAGGAGGACAATCATTGCATTGCCCATTACATTGATTAACACAGTTCCTTTGGGTTCCAGCCATCGTCTAAAACCCAAAAAGAATAGTGGTGGATGCAAAAATCAGGATAGGAAAACAACATAATAAAGGGGTAGTACCTTCAATAAATAACATATTAGGTTTAATTATAAGATCTTTACCATAATTCAAAGACTATAAACTATTATTATACTTAACTGTAGAGACATCCCTAGACATACCTTAGAAATATCTCTAGAGATCTCACTAAAGTTTTCACATCCTAGTTTCTAGTGGATAACTAAACCTTTCCTCTAATACCAACTATAGAGACCCATACTTTATGTACATGGACATTACATTACTTTTGCGGAATACTTAATACATAACAATAACCAACACACAAGGACCGTAATATTTTAGTGTCTTTGGAAACTCGGAACATAATCTTCTAATCATGGTGAAAGATCTTCACCATCTCCCATAAAGATCTTCCCCTTTTCTTTTCTTACCTAAAACCTTTATTTACATCCTGGGGAAAATAAAACATATAAAGGGTGAGCTCAAATGATCAGTAAGGGTAATTATGGAGAAAATAAAACAAACCATATACATTTGAACTTAAAAACATGAACCTAATGTTTAAACATCAAAATATTGAGAAATGAAATAAAACATGGTAGTACATAAGGAATAGATCATAATGAAACATAAATAATGATAAAATATAATGGGAATAAATATTTTAATTGTGTTAAAACATTAATCACATGATATGATTTCCATAGAAGACAAGGAATTGCTGCCAAGACCATCTTAGTGGAAGAAGTCCCTTTCTGAATCGAGTTCACTCCTCATTCCAGTCTTGTATCACTGAACCTGATTAACTTACCGTTCCAGCCATGTCTATCTCATGAGATATATATCATTACCTAATTAATTTGAGGGATATATAAGTCCCCCCATGTCATATTGAAACCATTCTTATGTGTGCCATAAGACAATCGTAAATAATTCAATATAACCGAAAGAATAAAATGGGTTTCATAAACATCATTCCATCATAACGTAATCCATATAAAACAAATGGATATAATTTCATCATAAAAATAATCAAACCATGTAAATAATAGAGACATTATACTTGAAACATAATCATACTAAATAATTTCATCCTAGATGGAAAATAGTTTTGACAAAACACTTGAAATGAATTCTTGAGGAAAATATCCTTTCTTCTTCAAAATGATTTTCTTTTCACAAAATTCCATGAAATTTTAGAAGAAAATGATTTTTTTGAAAATAATAATAAAATATTGTAGAGTAAGATTCATGAAAATAAGTTTTTATGAAACCGTAAAAATCCATCCATGTCGTATAAGTTAAAAAAACCTTCTCCTTGTACTTTTGTCTTAAAAGTCAAAAAGATCCTCGTATGGTAAACAAAAGAAATATTCCTTTCATAAAATTTGGTAAAAGTAAAAAATGGGTAAAAAATAATCTAAAAATACATAAAAAACTTTTAGAAAACATGTACATGGATGATAACAATAACCCCAGCAAATACTTACGAATAAACAATCTCGGATAAGAACGAGATTGGAATAATTATCCCTTACCTCAGGTCTGATATGCTTCATACGTATCCGAACCTCCTATATAATGATTTAAATAATATCATTGACTTATTATAGAATCATATTCATTGTTATGATATCATATATGGATCACTTATGACTTTATATTACCCGTTCATTTTGAAATTCCATGGTAAAACAGCGTTTTGGGTAAAATCGTTTTATTTATCGTACATGTTTGGACTTGTTGTGCTTGATATTAGTATTACTTATATCATGATTTAATTAATTAAAGAATTTAAATCATGATTTATATATCATATATATTCAGTATATATCTATATAATAGATAGATAAATGAAATGAAATACACCATTCATGGAGACGGTAGGTCGTACGTACGCATGAACGCTGTTTTCCTTTCCTTATTTACTTGAATGGAAGTAAGTAGATGATATATATATATATATAAATGTAAATACAGTATCTTTATATTGTCATATATTTCATTATTATTCATTATATATACTTTTAAATCATTCTTGAATTGTCAACATGGAAAATGAATCTTATCGCATCGTGGAGACAGTAATATGTACGTACGCACGAGCGATGACATCGTTCCCATATTTATTGAATTGAATTAGAGTGGATGATATAATATCTTAGAATTATTATTATTTTATAATAATCATATATACTTATTATTTACACCATTATACCCATCCATGTAAGGTGGTGGTGGGAAAAACAGATTACACCATGGCGTGGAGACGGTATTCTGTACGTACGCACACGCGGTAATTTTGTTTTCTGTAGGATGGATAGAAAGTAAAATGGGGTTGTTTCATATTTTTAATGAAATATAATAATTTTAGTGATACTGATGTTATTACTTTATAATTAAACAACTAAAGAATAAGAAGTTGAAGAAGAAAGAAAACTTGAAAGAATTGGTAGAAGAGATTACCTCTTCTTCGACGCACATATTTTAAGCTTCTTCTTAGGGAACTAGAGTTGGTCTTTTAAGGAGACCAGAACCTCTATAATGTTTCTAGGGAAGTTGAGAAGGGAAATTAGAAGGGTTTGGCCGAGCATGAAGGCTCAAAATTGTGTAAAGAGAAGAGGGAGGAGGTTCCCTTTTGTAAGGGAGGAGAGGGGCACCTTAGGAAAAACTTAAAATATTATTTTATAATAAAGTCATATTCGGTTTATAATAGCTCCAAATTGATTTATTTAGAAGAAAAAGTGGGGATGGGTCGAAATACTTTCAACCAATAGGTTTTAGACAAGTTTAGGTTGCTATTTTAACCTTATCATTTAGATTTAACTATAAGTTAAATAATTTAACTTTTACCATGTCTTCTTGTTTTCTTAAACTATATGGTTAATAAACTTACTATAACAAGCCAAAAGAACCACAAGTGGTTCCTTATTAATATATATAACCTTATCTAAGTCATTTTGACTAACATTATATTTTTATGAATAGAATAACAATTAATGATATAATATTTTTTAAAACACTATTTTATGCCAATTTTGAAACTATTTGGTAATTGATTTTTGGGAAAATCATAACAACATGAATAGTTCGAAAAAAGTTAATTAAATCAATACTTACATGTCATATTAACCTATAAATTTAGTTTAATTCATAAAAATTCTCAAATTACATTTATTTGGGTATTTATAACATCAATTATGTCAATATTTCATTAATAAGGTCATTACTACATCATCATTGTGTCATAAATAAATTAAATTATTTATTCTCTATAAATTATAAATAAAATACCATTATGTAGGAAATATATTTATATTTCTAATTAATATTTATAGTCGAAGTTATCTTACGTATAACCTTATATTAAAATTGTTTTACTTGTTAAAATTTGATTTTAAATCTTTTAACTCTTCTTTAAATAAAATAATAATAAGTGTCCTAATCTAATACAAGTGGACCTAAAGGGTAATATTTTATTCTTAAGGTTGTTTTTTTTTCGATTTACACTTATCCAACAGAATTAGGACATGTGTTAGGGTAATAATAATATCATTTTTACACTTAATTACCCAATTTACTTTTAACCGTGGTAAATAAAAGTAAAAAGTAACTATTCACCAAAAATTATTTTTTCCTTATTGAACCAAAATTTACTCCTTGATATTAATCGTGCCTCTCGGATTTTCGAAATTCCACTCACATAAGCAGTAAAATTATGTTTTATGTAAATTTTCAAATTCTTCTAGGAGGTGGGTAAAAGACGCTGAAAAGTACAACAAAATTTTTATATATCTAAAATTATTATAAAATGACTCCAATGAATTAAATTGAACTTATGTAGGTATTATGTATCAATTTTTACCTAAAATAAATTTAAATAAAATAAATAATTATTTAAATAAAAATTCGGTTTTAACCAATAACTCGATGTTTTCACTATTCATCAAAAACTGAAAGTTTTCAGAAAAATAACAAAATTTCACCCGAGGCTAATTTCGATATCCAAAATCCAAATATGAAGTCCATTTTGAAAGCTAAAATTTATAAAATTTCAAAAAGTGGTTATTACTATTCATAACATCTAGTTCATAATAATATTAAAATAATATCTCGTTTAGTGAAACTCGGTATTGCGTACTACACACACTATCGAGGAAGTACTTGATTGCATGTAATGCAAGCCAAGTTAGGGCTACGTGTAGTGAAAGATCCGTTTGGTGTTGCATATAACATAATCAAAACTTATTTCATTTATACATTAAACAAAATCTATACTTAATGTTTCATATAATAATTTCTACAAAACGAACTTGAAATTGTGTGTAACACGACCCAAGAATAGTGTTGCGTATACAGCAAGCTAATACGGTGTTGCGTATAGCACAAGCTAATTTTGGTGTAGCATACAACACAATACATCAATGAAATTAAAAATAATAATTCTCATAAAATCTCATGTTGTTACAGATGATCTACCTAGTGACGAGGCATCGATACATGGACTAGTACCAGAGATAGAACCTATGGGTGGTGTACCAGTGATACCACCACCCGGGGAGCAACAATTACTACCAACACTACCGGTAGAGGATGCACGCAGGTTGAGTGTGCTTCATGAGTTCTAGAGGTAGAAACATACTATGTTTAATGGTTATCTAAACCCCTAGTTAGTTGAGGATTGTGTGGAGGTAGTTGCATGTGTCTTCTTCCTTGTTAGTACATCTTTTGATGAGATGAAAATTCTAGCCGTTAGCCTTTTTCAGGGCTCAAAGGGGTGATGATGGAGCTTAGTGATCTAGATGCATCAAGAGATGAATCTCACTATAGAAGAATTTGAGATCCTCTTCAAGGAGGAGTTCTTTCCAACAACATTATGCACAGTGAACATATGGGAGCTCCTGCATCTGCAGTAGGGCATTCAGATAGTAGCGGATTACTCAGCGAGATTTACATATATTTCTCGTTACTCCATGGATATGGTGTGTTACCCGTTCTTGAGGGGCCAAACCATCGAGAAAGGGATATTCTTGGAGATCAGGTAATCCATGATATCCCTTAGAATCCATACATTTGGTGGGTTAATAGAGTGAGCTCATCTAGTGGAGAGATTTCTGGAACAGCAGACGCCAGTAGTGGGAGATACCAGCAGGCACCAGGCAGTTGAGTCTTCAGCAATAGATAGCCAAAAATAGATGCAGGGAACCAAGTGGGTAAAGCACTATATGGGATGAACCCAAGACATGGGATCAGTGTTGCGGGGCTCCCAGGGCAGAGTTGGTCAGCTGAAGGACAAGTTGTGTTACTCATGCATTGGGCGGGGACATCTGGCTAGAGATTTCCCGAATCACCATACCAATGGTAAGCAGATGATCCATGGAATGTTGATGAAGAGGAGGAGGTAGATGCAAGGTAGTTTGTAGGATGAGGGAGTGGTAGAGGAGTAGATATAACAGTAGTCATTGGTTGGAGGTTCGACGTACTACCATCACCACCACCCTAGGTGGTCCTCTATAGGATCAGGGAGCTAGTGGATAGGAATGAGTCCATCTTTAGGTTATGGAGGCTTACAACACTATTTCTCCAAATATTATTAGAGGTACAATCTTTTTATTTTCCACCCTAGATACAGTTTTGATAGACATAGGTGTTAGTCTCTCTTTTCTCGCCATGACCCTTGTTCGAGACTCAGAGATTCTAGTGGAATCTTTGACTTGATCCCTATGCTTAGAGACTCTTACAATAGGATATTCGATGATCACACACTGGTTCTGACAGTGTTCCCTTAATCTATGGAGTGAGAGTTTTTATTGGGATATCTTGGTGGCATAATCAAGGCCTTACGACATCAATCTTAATATGGACTGGTTATCCACAATTGATGACCAGATTGATTGTTTTAGGCATAGAGTGCGGTGTCTCCTTGGATATGGGACATAAATTTTATTTTTTGGTGAAAAGGAAACACATGTAGCATAAGAAAAACATAATCATTGAAGGGTGAAACTGATTAATAGTCAATTGGCTATCCTAACCCTCAGTTTAGTGGATGATAGGAGTCTCCAGTTTCCTAGAGTGTTGGTAGAGTATGAGGATATCTTTCTTGAGGATGTCCCTAGATAACCTCCCCACAAGGAGGTAGAATTCTACATTGAGCTGTACCCTGGGATGACCCCGACATCAATACCTTCATACTAGATATATCTCATGGAGCTTCGTGAGTTGATGGTATAGCTACAGTACTTACAGATTAAGAAATTTGTGAGACACTATGTTTCACCCTAGGCAGCCCTAGTTTTGTTTTCCAAGAAGGAATATGGGATATTGAGGTTATATGAGGAATTTTGGTGCCTGAACCAGGTACCATGAAGAATAATTGTCCACTACCAAGGATTTAATACCTCTTTGATCAGCTAAAATGAGTAAGGTGGTTCTTGAAGATATACCTCAGATCAGGCTATCACCAGCTTTGAGTATAGGATGAGGACATCCCAAAGATGGCTTCCAGATGTCATTACATCCACTACAAGTATGTAGTATTTCTATTTATCATTAAGAACATCCCAGAAGTGTTCCTGGGACTCATGAAAACAATCGTTCGGCCTTACTTAGACCGATTCATCGTGGTCTTCATTAATGAAATCCTAGTGTATTCTGAATCCAAGGAGGAGCTTGTGATACACATGAGGATGGTCCTGGACATGCTATGATAGTACCCGTTTTATGAGAATCTCTCAAAGTGTCTGTTATGGATTTGGGAGCTCCACTTTCTAAGACATGTCATTTAGAGGCTGGAGTTACAGTGGATACGATGAAGATTGAAGTGGTGATTTCATGGGAGCCACCGAAGAGTGTTACTAAAGTGCGATGTTTCTTGGTTTTGTTTGGGTACTATTGGAAGTTTGTACCATAATTTTCCAGAGTAGCAACACCCTTTTCAGCCTTGACGCATAAGGGGAAACCTTTTTTGTGGACAGAGAAGTGCCAGAAGTGCTTTCAGGAGTTGAGGAAGAGTTTGTTGAGCGCTTCTATCTTGAGATTACTAGAGGAGGGTGTTGAGTACGTGGTGTTCTATGATGCATCATGGATTTGTCTTGGTTGTGTCCGAATTCTGGGGGAAGTAGTGATTACCTATAGTTTATGATATTTGAGACTACATGAGAATAACTATGTGACCCATGATATTGAGTTGGCATTGGTTTTCATCGCCTTGAAGATGTGGAAACACTACTTGATGGGCGAGTGGTTTACCATCTACTCTGAACAAAAGAGTATCATGTATATATTATCTCATAAGGACATTAAATTGAGATAGAGGCGATGTATATAGTTCACCAGTACTATGATTTTGAGATGTTCTATACTCCTAGGGAGGGGAACGTAGTGGCAGATGCTCTCAGCAGATGATCCAACTTGCAGTTGCTAAGTGAGGTGTTAGAGAAGTAGGCCACGTTATAGATATCATTTATTAATGGAGATGGAGAAACTTACCTCCAGTAAATGGTTTTCACCCCTACACTCTTATATAGATTCAGGGAGGCACAACTCGGGGATACTAACTACGAGACCTGACATGATCATTAGTCTACAGGGCATGCCCTTGATTGATATTCGATAAGTGGGGAGCACATATTCCTTTTCAAAATGTGCACAGTAGTATCAGTGATGTTGCGAGAGGAGTATCTGATGGAGTTCCACACATCCCCTTTAGTGGTACATTTGGGTGTGGTGAAGATGTATCAGGACGTGTAACGCCATTTTTGGTTTCTAGGGATGAAGAAGGTAGTGGAATTGTTTGTTTCTGGATGCCTCACTTTCCAGCAAGTGAAGGCTGAGCACAAGGTTCTAGCTGGCTTGACTCAACCTCTTGAGATGCTATAGTGGAAGTGGGATGGGATATCTATGGAATTTATGATAGTTTTACCATGCACATTAAGGGGAGACGATACTATATGGGTGATCATTGACCAACTAACCAAGTTGTTGCACTTCCTACTGATCTGCGAGAAGATTTCAGTTGAGATATTGAAATGCCTCTATGTGTAAGAGATAGTTTGGCCTCACATAGTTCCATCAAAAATACTCTTAGATCATGATGATCGTTTCCCATCCTTGTTGTGGAAGGGATTACAAGAGGAATTTGGGACTCAGTTGCGCTTGAGCATGGTGTTTCATCTCAAGATGGATGGACAAATAGAGAGGAGCATCTAGGTTCTTAAGGACATGCTACATGATTTCATCCTAGACTTTGGCTGCATTTGGGAGGATCAAATACCACTGGCGATGTTTTCTTAAAAAAAATTCTATCACTCCACAATTAGTATGGAACCATTTGAGGCCTTGTATGGGAGACCATGTAGGTCACAATATTGCTAGACTGATGTTGGAGAGTTAGCACTCATGGGTCAAGAGTTGGTGTGGGATACCATTGAGAAGGTACAAATCATATAAGAGTATATGCAGACTACAAAGAGCCTAAGGAAGTCATATGATGAACAGAGATATAGGCCACTAGAGTTTGAAGAGGGAGACCATATGTTAGTATAATTCCCACATCAATGGGTATTGCAGATATTTGGTTGTGGTGGTAAGTTATCACCAGGATACATCAACCCTGTTTAGATTCTAAGTAGAGTTGGCGAGGTGGCATACCATCCTAGCTCTACCCCCACAGTTGCATCAGGATCATGATATCTTTCACATGCCACATAAAGGGAGGTATGTTCATGATCCATCGCACATCATCGACTAGGTAGAGTTGAAAATTAATGATAGAGAATCTTTTTCAGAGTACCCAGTGAAGATTGAGGATTGAAAGGAGTGGATCCTTCATGTGTAGTCAATTACTTTAGTCTGTGTTTGGTGGAAACCTTGGAATATCCATGAGATAACTTGGGAACTGGAGGCGCATATTCATGCTCAGTACCCTTATCTTTTTGTTGAGTAGCACCTATTTTGGATTTCGTGGACAAAAATCCCAAATTTGGGGAGAATGTAATGACTTGTATTTTATATTGTTTAATTTTACTAAATTAATTGGGAAAATTATAAGACCAAGAACTGAGAAGGCGTGAGTTTCGGAGGCCTGGTGTTCCTGCAATGATACTCTGAAAAATGTTATGTTTTTAATAAATCTCGTGGGTGATTTTTCTTTAAAATAGGAATAAATTATAAATAGGGGCCATGATCATAAATCTAAGGGTACCATTGCAATTAAACTGGAAACTTTATCTTAGGAAAGGCCTAACATAGACCGTCGTGAGTCGACTGTGAAAGTGATAAATTGGATGTAACTGTTAGTAAAAAAATCTAATAAAAATATTTTATTTGACATTGTGTTGGTTTTTTTAATTAATTAATATTTTTAGGAATATCGAGTTATCACCATAACCCTAGAAATTATTTTGTGGCAAGGATATGGAAACCTCTCTAACAAACGATGAAAAATTCTAGTAGACCGAGGATCGGTGATGACACAGACCTCTGTTCTTCATCAATGACTGATCCAACCACAAGGTAGGATATTGTTTCTCTTTCTAATTTCCATTCCCCTTCCTACATCCAATGAAGAATGTAAAACAACCAACGAATATTTTGGTCTGTGGTTCGATTTCTTTCAGGATGGTTTTTATTATTTTCGAGTTTGAATGGGGATTAGATCTACGTGTTGATTTTTTCTTCATGACTTTGTTAACATGAACGGATCAAGGATGACATGAACAAGGCCAAGATATATTATTTGGGTATTCACATTATTTAAAAATACCCCTAAATCTATATTTAATCCTTATTCTTTGTGAAATATAGAAAGATGATCGTTGCACTTTTGATCCATGGAATAAAAATCAAATACCAGGGATTTGAATCTGCAACGACATCATAATGGTGCAACGGAGAAGGTGTGGCGCGACCACTCGAGGCAGCACATTAGGTGGAGAAACACCGTGAAACATGATGATGCTCAGAGAAACAGCTCCATCTAGGTCTGAGAAAAGGTAACAATGAATAGCATTCCACCATAAGGGTAGATGGTGGAAGAGGTAGTAGAGGCCTACTGGCAGGGGGCGACATGGTAGAGCACGGAGGAGGAAAGGGCTGTCCGAAGGGTAGCTAGTGGATGAGGTGGAATGTGGTCTATTGGGGGCCCATTTGGGAGCCCTTGATAGTGGAGACTGTGGGTGAAAACCAAGGGGTTGTGGAAGGAGGCTACGGTGGTGGAAACATGATGTGGCTTAAAGCTGCGTCAGAGGGAGTCGATGGTAGCGGTGAGGCCGCAGGGCGAGGCAGAGGAGGTAGACCAGAAAAATGAAATGAGGAATGGATTTGTGTTGACTAGAGAGACATGGAAAGGTCACACCATGTCTGGCGCACTCAAACATTCCTGCATGTGGTGGGCCAGACCAAATGGGATGGGTTGCTCAAGTGGCCTAGTGGGCTTAGCCGGTTCGAGCCAGGATGAACTGGGTCGGGCTGGTCGAGTCGGACGAACTGAGTCATGTTGGGTCGTTCAGACTAGGACAGGTGGGCTGATTTGTGAGTTTGGGTTTGGGGGGTCAGATCTAACTTGGACCAAACTCGGGTTGGGCCGTTTTAACAAAACAACCATATCTTTCAAACCATGTGTCAGGTTGACGAGGCGTTTGTGGAGTTTAGAACCTTTCAATGAGAAAATAATTTTGAGATACTCTAAGTTAGTTTTTATAGAAGTTGGTATTTGACCTAATGGCTTGAGTTGTAGGTTCTCCAAGTACAAGCATGTTATGAGTGGAATCTTGTTGCTGGACGTGACATGGTGACTACATGACTTGGGGGATGCATAACCCATTGAAACTCTGTTCACCATCTTTGCTCTATGATCCATGAATGCTCTATTCCCCATTAATGTTCTGTTTTCCATCGATGCTCAATGCACTATAGATGCTTCATGCACTGTTGATTCTTCATGCGCCATCAATGCTCATGGTTCCATCAATGCTCCGGGCATGCTCCATCGACGGTCTGTGCACCATCGACACTCCGCGTGTCACAGAAACTAGGAGATATGTGGAATAAAAATAAAAATCATTCTCTTCATGTTTTAGACTTACACTTGGTTGAGATGACTTTACTTCATGTGTTTTCTTTATGGTGTACTTCATGTGATTCCTTTGTGGTGTACTTCATGTGTTACCTTTTTGGAATTATTTATGTATTTATTAGTGGTATATCCTTTGTGGGTTCAATATGTCCTAATGAGAATTTTTTTTACTCACCCCATCAAAAGATTTGACCACACAGATTGGGTATTGTGCAGACGATCGACGCTTTGATAGAGTTATAGGTGGACCAGGACCAGGTGGTTCTTAGAGGAATCAAATCGACGTGTTTTGATCCTATGACTTTAGCTATTTATCATACACCTACCCTTGAGGTTGGGATTTATGAATATGAGTTTTAAGAACTTTTGACTTCACTAGGAAGATTCATTCTATTGGTGGACTTGTATTCTGGACCTGTTTATTTTTCAGTTATCCTACTGTCATACTCTGTGGTTGGTATCTTATTGTATGCATGCATTATTTTCTTAGTGTTTCAAAATTTGAGCATTTTAGTCTTGGATATGTGTGTGTGTATAGGTACTTAGGAAAATGACTACCATTTGTGGGATATACATACTTGGGTTCCAGTCACCATCCCCTAGCCTATCGGAGGCAGACATAGGGTAGTCATGACATTATCCCTCTAGGATGAGTCGTGACATCCAAAAAAACAATAAACCCATCAAATTATCGAAAATAAATAATGTAAATTTGAAATAACGATTCAAGACTAAAAACCCAAAAACCACTTTAACTCAATGCTCACAACAAGTAAGAGTTTTTGATGCACATCCCACACATACCACTCGAGTTCTAATTGTCATTATCCATTCTACTTGACATCCCAAATGAAAATGGAAAACCTATGATACAACTTTTTCATTAACAAACCTATTATAAAACCTAAACTAGTCACCAAGTATGTCTATAACATACTTAAAGGGAATCCTTGATCCCCATGGTCTGATAAAAAGTGATATGAGAATCACAAAAAAATAATTAAGGATGATTTTCCTAATAAAGAAATAAGAAGCGCCCTCTTCCTCCTCGAATCCCTACATGGAAAACCTATATATCACTATCCATGAAAATAAATATTACCAGAAGTAAAAAAACTAAATCAATCTGAGCATGGAATATAAGAAAACATCCAACTAACAATAAATAAAAAAAGAGATTGAAGAAAGATACATATACAAAGGCTAAATGGGACAATATAACTTTGATAAAAAAACAAAACCAAAATAACAAACATCATATTTGTGTGACCTTGGGTTCACTATCCATATGTATAAAAAAAATTCTCAAAGAGTGAATAATAACTTGAACCTAATCCTAGAAAACACTTGATGTCTACCAACACAGAGTGGCACAAGTAGCATGTGAGTATAAAAGAGCTCTGTAGGTAGGAACCAAAGAGTCCATTTATTTACTTTATAAAAATATACTATAAAAACTAGTTTGAAAAATACTAGTATAAAATATTGGTTTTCATTATTTCAAATATAACAACCATAAGAATTTACAAAAACCACAAATTAAAACCTAGATAAATTTTTTAAATAATCATTCAGAAAATATTCATAAATGATTCCACTATCAAGTATCCATTTTTAAAATATAAACTATTATAAATCAAATTCTATTTTGATGAAAACACCAAACTCCCACTATAAAAGTTAAATGAGAAAAAATTAACATTTCACTATATGAGTAAACCATGTTCCTAAATTTGGGTAGATGGTACATTAATAAAACTAGATATATAATTAAAAGGAACATTAAATAAGTGGAGTGTAAATGTAATCAAAAAAATATGTCGGAATTATTAATATATACATAGTCAACACCCTATAAGGAGACCTGGAACAAACTCATTTTGGAACCATCTACCAGCCAAAAGATGATGTCCCTAAGTCCATAACAAATTTTTATTCCTTTAACTAGCCTAACTAGTGTCTTAACCCTTAATAGACTTCCCATACTTCGGGGGACCTATTCTATCCAATAAAGACTAGATCGAAACAGCTATCTACCTTGAATAAGATTATTAGGATCCCATGACGATAGTATATATGGAAGTGAGGTAGTAAATACACTTAAATTATATTAATTATGAATTAAAATTGGTTATTATGAATGTTAATCACACCTCCTAGAACCATCTATTAAAATCCAATCCTTAGAATAGAGTAGGCCTCTATGAGGGTGATCACTGGAAAACAATTTAAAGATGCCTGATAGGCCTTCACATTTAAAATTGACAATTAATTTGTCAGAGGTTAAAAATGGGATTATAATTAAACCATTAGAAAAAAATATAACTATCATTTTAAGTAAAATAGTTGGAAGCGAATCACCACTTTTGAAAACCCATGTTTCAGAAAACAACACTTTAAAACAATATTTTGAAAATATTTTGGAACAAAGAATCAATTTTAGAACCCAAGATTTTAAAAATGGAACTTCATAAACGTTCAATAAATATATGCACATAAAAAAACAAACATATATATATACATATATGTATGTTCAATCTTAGGGGTTCCATAAAGACAACCCAAAAAAAATTAAAGTTGCTAATCAATGTGTATGAAATTTCTAGCTAAAAAATCACCACCGTCAAAAGTAAATAACCCAAAAAAACCCAATTCCATAAAAAACAACTAAAATACTAATTTTATGGAAAAAATAATTAAAATAACAAAAATTATTTTTAAATGTTTCTTATTCATTTTAGCGTACACCTAGAACATGTACACCATTAACGTATATGAATTATTATTGAAAACCATAGAAAAAATTCCTTTTTAAATAAAATCATTTACATGTGAGGATCTAATAAATCAATATATAAATATAAAATAATTATAATTTAAATTAAAATTAATATAGAATGATTTATGTATACCATGGTTTGTTCTATAATGGAAATGGAAGGAAACACAAACCTTAATAGTGGGGGAACACAATAGAAGGCACTAAAATAAGAAGAATAAGGTCTAAGAGACCGACCACACACCATAACATCAAAATAAATAATGCACATGAGAGAACCAACGACTTAGAGTTTATCAAGGAAATAACCAAGATATGGAAGAAAATAAAAACATTGGAAAGATGAAAAAATATAAGGAATAAGGATATACCTAAGAGAAACCCCTTCGAAATCAAGAGGTAAGAGATCCAAATGCAATGGGAATGAGAAATAACCTCAAAAACCCTCTCAAGGGGTAAAATACATGATTTGGGATGGATAAGACCCATTTTTGGTTAAAATTGAAATAGTGAAAAAGGAAAATCACCATTTTTTTAACATATAGGAAAGTCGCACAGTTTGGGCACATAGTTTACCAAACCATGTGACAACTATGTTCCCTTCACTAGAATGAAAATACCCTCTCACGTGGTTTTGAAACATGGTTTAGAAATGTTATGATAGCCATGAAATATGTTTTTTTAAAATGAAGACACTCTTGCACACTTTCTACACATCTTCCTCTAACTGTGCACAAACTGTGGGCCATCTCCCAAACCCTCTAAGCCCCCACATGGTTTCCCCTAACCCTTATGTGGTTTTGAGTCAATAATAAAATTATAATTCATAATAAATAATACAAGGAAAAAATGAAAACATAATTTGTTTAAAGGTATTAGCATGGATTCTCCCAAACCATACTCATAGGTAAAAGCTACCAAAAAAATTAAAAATTAAAAAACATCATTGGGAATATAACAAAACCTCAATGATGAGATCAAAAACAAAGAAATAAAAAAAAATAAACATGGTTGGATTTTGATGAAAAATATATTAGAGTGTCATGACTTGAGTTTTCATTGATTATTATTAATTATGTTATATTCAATTGAGCACATTTTTTTGTATATATCATCTACATTTGTTATCATAATTGTAAAATCTTGCTAATTTTTTTCAAATAATTGGGAAGGCAAAATAATTATCAATTTAAAATCTATTTTAATTCTTATAAATATGCACTATGTGTTTGAATCACATTTTGATGATGTTTAGGAATATAAAAAATTAGAATTTCGGAGGAGTCAAACATCAATTAAAAGACGATTTTCTTGTGAATTTCTATTGGAAAAGAAAATGAGAAACAAATCAACAAATTTTTATTGTTAAAATCCAATTAATTATCATAAATACCTGATACATCCGAAAATGAACCCAATAGAGGTTACATAGAAGTGGTTTTGTTGAGATTGTACACAATAAGTACCTAGTGGTCCTAGAAAATACATGGTTGAGTTTTAATATAATTTACTACATTTTTTTTGTTACATGTCTATATTTTTGACACACAGGATGACTCATAAATAAAAAAATACATATAATTCTATTATCTATCGTGTTTTCATCAATTTTTTACAAGGTAATATTCTAATTCAATGGAAGTAGTTAGAATTTGAATGAATTTGAGTTTGAAATTCAAAATTTGTGTTAAATATTGTAGAAGTGGGTTTGATTGTGACTGATTATTTTATATAGAATATATGATAATAAAAACCCATTTAAACCCAAAAAAATAATAAATAAATGGAATAATATACAATTATGGAAGGGTAATTACTCAAATTAAAGACTAATTTCTTTCCATGAAGAGTTTGAGTGCTACTTGGGTTGGTGCAATGGAACTCCCAGTTTCATGTCATTTTTTCCAGATATATATTTATTATATTATTTCATAATTATTAGAATATAAGTTGTGAAGGTGTTTTATTTCCATATTTAGAAATGTTTTATTTAAATTGATAAATCCAAATTAGTGACGAGTAAACAAATTTATGGATTTATGATATATAGTGAATGAATTGTTTAAATATTATGTTTGAAATATGTTTAAGTTTTATCTATTAATATTAACAAAATATTTTTGATTTAGGATGTATGGCCCAAATTTTATTTTTGGTACTTAGATATTAAATTATGGATGGATTAATTTTTGTTCTGGAAATTTGATTTAAAATATAAGGGTGTTAGGGTAATTAAAGGGTGGTGGTGCTATTGCAGTGTAACATACACCGCAATGTACCCAATCGTAAGCACTAGACACCCAATAATAATTATTTCGGTGTTGAATTATCCCTTAAATTTCTGTCAATTTCTTAGTGAAAATATTTGGGTACTTTATGGTATATGCTACTGAATATCAATTGTGTCATTCTTTTTATTTTTTATGAATAGTTTTTTAAAAACTTATTCCTCCTAACACTCATGAATAATGAAACAATACAACCATAGGGTCTACACTTGGGATAATGTTAATACTATCATTCCACCTTAATCCCTCTAATAATATGTCATAGGTTTGGGAATAGAACCGACTAGTCATATCACATAAGATGGGATACCTTAGCTGATACCAACCCAAAACAGACATGTATCTCCAATAAAAAAGAAAACCTAAAACTCTAGAATCATATATATATATATATTAATAAATGAACATTAAAAAATAAAAGAATCATAAATCATATTCCAATATACTACCACATGAGAAAATAACAAATGAATAGTGAAACTAAAAATCTACTAAATATTCTAGACACAAGACACTGGGAAGTTCCTCATCATTGCACGTACCATTAGATTGACCTCTATCCACACTAGTAACCACTGTCATCATTAACCACCATACTCTATGTCACTAAGGGTCACAAGATTTCATCTTTTTTGAAGTTATTCCATCTCCATGACCTCTATCACCATCTACAAAATGCGTTTTTATTGTATAAACACAATACGTTTGGGAACAAAGCCCATGCAGGTGTGAGTATAAACATGCTCAGTTAGATTCCCCAAAACCACATAAGAATGACCAGGAGAAATTTAGCACAAACTCTAGTGTTTGAAAGTAAGTATGAGGAAAACAAGGAAACACTATTCAAATATTCTCTACTACTAAAATTCTCTATAACACAGAAATGTTTTAATCATCTTAGTTCAAAACCATGAAGGTTAAAATATCAGGAGAAATTAGGGATTCTTGGAGTATTGAGAAGTCTATGAAGCCTATTGAAAATATAATAGTTATATACTACATCTCAAAGGAAACTCAAGGTGCCAAGGGAGTCACATGTCGTGAATAATCTAGTATTCTCAGCATTCTCTACAAAACTATTACTAGAATCCATAAAGGGAAATATAATCCTCACTAAATCATGTGCATCATCTGAGGGAGTTGGGTATATAAACATCATATGATAAAACCACCAGATCACACACCACTATAACTTCAATGGGTATGAAGAAAATATCTAAAATAATCCCCATTATATGAAATTTGGATCTTGGAAGAGAAGCATAGACAAGTCAGAAAACCAGAATGTAAGCCCTCTATAAGCCATAAACAAGAACTACGGAATGAAACAATCTGAAATTATATGTGGAACAAGAACAATAAAAGAGATTGGATCATTCGAAATTTCATCATACTACATGAGGGAATGATACTTTATTCAATGTATAAGAGGATGATTATAATTATTTATCGATATATCACAATTTTATGACATAATAATAATATATTAAATCAGAATCAGTGTTTTTGGTCCCAACACAATCACATATATATTGGATGCAATCTTCCTAATTTGATCTTCATGGATAAACCTCCAATTAGTCAAAAGTACTCAATACATTTATTGGTCCATCTGGTGTAGTTTTAAATTATTTTAATTATGTTGTTGGATATCCCTCTTATCTTGTCTCTTACAAAATGAACATTTAGAGATGTAGTCTGCTACACCCTTCCAATAGTTATTGACCTATAGCTGCTAGGGACCCAACCATAAACCACTGCCTCATCCACCGACCTCTTATTGGAATTTTAAATTAATCCTTTCAATCGTCTCCTCTCAAAAGTTCTTGTTTACCTATCAAGGAAAAATAATTCTCCCACATCTAGAACAAGAATCTCCCATACGAGGCTAATTTTTAGAGCTTCACTACTAAAACCTTACATTATCCCTTATAGACATCCTTCCTCTTGAAATTTTTATAAACTGATTCATGGTCACCAAACCATAATTTTAAGTCAACCCAATCTAACTGAGGCAGAACACTACCTTAGTATTTACTTACAAATAATCTTTGTTAACATATCCACCAGATCCCTAACTCCCTTTATCTTCCATTGGTATAGTTCTCTATCCTCCAATAACTTTTTGATAAAGTGGTATTTTATTCAGATTTTATTTTTATGATAATGAAATATAAAATTGTTATCCATGTGAATCATGATTAATAGAAAAACAACATTCCAAATTTTGGTCTTCTTATGAGATCCCCTAGGTACCCTCTTAGCCAAATGAACTCCTTTCCAACTTACATCAATGTGATTTACTCAACTTTTGTTATTAAGAGAAAACTATCATATGAAGCTTCAATATACATCTCAATAGAATTTATCCAAAACTAAACATATAACTAAGTATTGTTTCACATGAACGTGAATCTCCATTGAAGTGTATGTTTTTAAAACCTTGCAACAACTGTAATGGCCTGGACCTCTCCGGTCCATTCCTTTGTTAAAATGTAGTTCAGGAGGTGTTCCGGAAGGTCAAGGTGAATTAGAGTGCGTTTGGGTGGACTTTTAAGGAAATCTAAAGGGTTATTTTCATCACACGGGAGGCGCACGGTTTGTCAAACCGTGCATCCAAACCATGCAGGGTTGGTGTTAGAGGCAGTAGCCTTCGCACGTGAGGCACTCGGTTTTCCTAAATCGTGTGGCCAAACCGTGCAAGTATAGTTTTGGAGATAGTGAATAATGCACAGTTAGCGCATGGTTTGTCTAATCATGTGGCCTAACCATGCGAGGAGTGTTTGAAGAGGCAGAAGATAGCGCACGATTAGCGCACGGGTTGGTAAACTGTGCGGACTAACCATGCGGGCACTTAAATTTATATCCTAAAATTGTGGATCTGAACTCTTTTTCCTATAAATGGTTTGTTTACGCCTCTAAACGGCCATAACTCAGGATTAACCTTCCTTGTAGGTAGATGAACCTCTCCCAAGTGTTTTGGAGGTGATCCAGAGGCTTCTCTTCACGAATCGAAGCCGGTTTCTCGAGGTATGTGATCCTTTTTGTTTGGTTTCTTAGATATACCTAGATCTACTCCTCCTCTTCTCTTGGGATCTTATATTTACACCCATTATGGGTAGATCTAAGTCTGTGGATGTCTTTTATGATGAGCTTTGGTCTTGGGCGTGTTTGGAGAAGAGATCTAGAGAGGATCGTTGGTGAATCAGCCTTGTCTTCTTGGGCGTTCTTCGACCGTTGTGGTTTCCGTCAAAACTGTGAGGTAGGGGATCTGTGGCTTCTCTAATTTTATATGTGAAATTGTAGAGTTAGTATGATTTATCCCTTTGTATCACAATGAAATTGACCTAATTAAATACTTTTACAAGATTAAAAGAATTGGTTTGATCGCATGTCGTTGCTTTGTACCGTGATAACGGTTCGCCTCTTGATTTGCTAGATAGTGTGATATTTATGACTTGCTTGTTATCATGTTTCTGTTGATGAAATTTATAAATAAAGTGAATCCAGAATTAATTGATAATTAATTGGATAAATATAAAGAGGCATTTAAATGAATCTAGTTGTTGTTGGTCTGGATGTTGTTCCAAATTGATGTTAATCAAATTAATGTCGATGTACATGATTAACATAGTTGGTTGGTAAACCTGAAATCTGTAGTTTCTTGTTGTTTGAAGGCGAGATTCCTTGTTAAAGGGCCAAGAGCCCAATTTGAGGTGATGTTCGTTTTCCTGCTACTTGTGTTGTGATGTGACCCTGGAGGGGTGTTGTGATATCTTGTACTGTGATGTGAACCTGGAGGGATGTTGTGATATCTTGTGTTGTGATGTGACCATGGGAGGGTCTTGTGTTATGTGGAGGCATGGAGGCCTTGTGGTTGTGGCAGCGGATGACGCCTAGAGTGGCAATATGAATCGGTTTATGCATGTGGGTGTCTGGGAGGACACCAGGGATGATGGAATGAGATGGATGTGGTTGTTGGATGCTTGGTTATTTTATTGAATGTTTAACTGCTTTACTTTTCCTCACTGCTCAAGGCAGCTGGTCTTGCATACCCTTCTTCTGAGGGAGGCGAAGACGGGCGAGGTATGCCACGTGATTTTTGTGTTTAGCCTCTCAAGGGAAAATGGGTCTACGCTCTGGCTATAGGTGGCAAAGACACGACAAGTAGTACATCTACTCACTATGTTGAGCCCCTTGTGTTTAGTATCATAGGATGATTTTCTAGAATGCCTGGGTTTATGAGAAAGTAATTCTGTAATTAATGTTTGAATAAATGATGTTAACCCATGGGTTTGGAGCTTTTTGAAACTTGATGATGAGGTTGAGAACTTTTGAAGGGACAATGGTTCTTGGATGTGTTGTTAATGGAATTTAATGTGGTTTTGTTCATGTTTAATTAATGTTGTAAGAATTAATTAATGTATAGTGGAACCGATAAAAAGGGAATGAAGTAACCTAATAAGGCTCTTTAAATGGTTGTGTGCTTATAGGATACCTAGTCCTAGAAGTGGAATCACAGAGTCTGAGAGACGTTAGCTACAGTTGTGTCTAAGACTAGGTTATGCCCTTAGTCTGGTTTTGTGTTATAATATATTATGTACTTTTGTGTTTCTATATGCTACTCCAACCTACCAGTAAGGGAAACTAGAACCCCGGGGATTCTAAGCCAATGGGGGGGGGGGGGGGGTTTCCCCAACATTCTGATGGGAGGGTGAATGGCTGACTACCCCCTTTGACCCCGCTTGTAAAGACCCGAAGCCTGACGTACATGAACATTACATTAATTTTGCGGAATACTTAGTACATAACAAAACACACACACAAGGATCGTAATAGTTTAGTGTCTTTGGAAACTCGGAACGTAATCTTCTAATCGTGGTGAAAGATCTTCAATATCTCCCATAAATATCTTCCCCTTTTTTACCTAAAACCTTTCTTTACATCCTGGGGAAAAGAAAACATAAAAGGGTGAGCTCAAATGCTCAGTAAGGGTAAACAAAAGAAAATCAATCACATCATATTCATAAGAACATAACTTTTGGAAATCTTAACCTGCAAAAGAGAGCATAATTTCATAACATGAGATAAACCATAGTAGTGAAATGTAATCCCAATAATCATAACTTAAAACATGAAACTTTGTGGCATACACACATAATCATAGAGAATCATTTCTTGTTAGTCATGACTCATTGCCAAGACTATCTTAGTGGACAAAGTCCCTTTCTGAATCGAGTCACCCTCGTTTCAGTCCCGTTTCACTGAACCGGTATAACCTACCATTCCAGCCATGTCTATCTCATGAGATATAAAATCTTTACCCAATGCATTGGAGGGAGATATAGGTCCCACCCATCTTATAATGAATCTTTTCTTATGTGTGCCACATAATCATAAATCATACATCATAGTGTAACCCATGTAATAAAAATGGGATTCTTAAACAACATGACATCATAAAACAATTCATATAAGATAAAGGAATTCATAAAAATGTTTCCATCACAACATAATCAAATCCATGTAATAATAGGGATAAAAACAGAACCCTTTTATTATCTTAGATGGAAAATAATTTTGATAAAATACTTGAACTCCATTCTTGAGGAAAATATCCTTTCTACTTTAAAAACATATTTCCTTTCATAACATGTCATACGACTTTAAAATAAAATAATTTGATTAAAAATAAACTTGAAAAATTTTAAAGGAAGCTTCTTGGAAATAATTTTTTAAAAATCCATTCATGCTGTATAAGTTAAAAAAACATTCTTCGTACTTTTGTCGGAAAAGTCAAAAAAAGTACCTCGTACGAAAAAACAACGAAAGATTCCTTTCATATTCTTTACTAAAAACTCACCGAAGGGTAAAATTGGATTTAAACTATTGTAAGTGGATGGAAATAATATTACATATTGATGAAACATGGATGTGGATGATAAAATACACCCCAGTAAATACTTACGAATAAGCAATCTCAGATAAAAATGAGATTGTGATATTTCCCTTACCTTAGGTCCGATTTGCTTCGTATGTGTCCGAACCTCCTGTATAATGATTTAAATAATGTCATTGACTTATTACAGAATCATATTAATTTTTATGATATCATATATGGTTCACTTATGACATTATATTACCCGTTCTTTTGTAAATTCATGTTAAAGTAGCGTTTTGGGTAAAATCGTCTCATTTGTCGTTCGTGTTTTTAACTTTTAATTATTCATATGATTACTTAGATCATGATTACTTAATTACATAATATAAAACATGATATAAATATATATATTCATAATACACATATATAATAAACCGGTAAATGGAAATAAATACACCGTTCATGGAGACGGTAGTCCGTACGTACGCATGAACGCTGTTTTCGTTTCCTTATTGAATTGAATGGAATTAAGTAGATGACATACATATAAATATAAATAATTCCAGTATCATTATTAGGTCATATATTTCATTAGTACTTATTATATATACTTTATAATCATTCATGAATGGTTAATCATTGAGAATGAATCTCATCGCGTCGTGGAGACGGTAGTCCGTACGTACGCACGAGCGATGATATCGTTCCCATGGTCGTGGAATTATGTTGAAGTGTATGTATACTATTTCAGTATCAATATCACTTTATAATAATCATATATAGTTACTCATTACACCTTTATACCCATCAAATTAAGGTGGTGGCGGAAAATAGATTACACCACGGCGTGGAGACGGTATTCCGTACGTACGCACGCGCGGTGATTTCATTTTTCCGTAGGATGGATAGAAGGTGAATTAGGGTTGTTTCATATTTATAATAACATATCAGTATGTAAGTAATACTGATGTTATTACTTTATCATGAAACAACTAAATAAGAAGAAGTTGAAGAAGAAAGAAATTGAAAAGATCGGTAATGGATATTACCTCTTCTTTGGAACGCCTCTTTGAATCCTCCACTTAGGGAACTAATATTGGTCTTTGAAGAAGACCATGACCTCTAGGATTATTCTAGGGAAGTGGAGAGGAGAAAATGTCAGGGGTTGCCCGATCTTGAGTGCTCAAATTGGTGTGAGGAGGAGGGGGAGGAGGTGCCTTTTTATAAGGGAGGAGAGGGGCACCTTAGGAATATCTCAAAATATTATTTTATATTAAAGTCAAAATCGGTTTATAATGGATCCAAAGGGTCTTATTTCGAAGCTAAAGTGGGTATGGGTCGAAATCCTATCAACCAATAAGATTTAGACAAGTTTAGGGTATTATTTTAACCTTATCAATTAGATTTAACTCTAAGTTAAATAATTTAACTTTTACCGTGTCTTTTTGTTTTCTTTCACTATATGGTTAATACACTTACTATAACATGCCAAAAGAACCCCAAATTGTTTATTATTAATATATATATCCTTATCTAAGTCATTCGGCCGAACCTTAGATTTTTAGGAATAAAATAACAATTAATAATATAATATTTGATTTAAAAACTATTTTGTGTCAATTTTGACACTATTTGAAATATGATTTTTTTGAAAGTCATAACAGAATTATATGTTCGAACCAAGTTGATTAAATCAACACTAATATATCATAGTAACCTAGAAAATTAGTGTAATTCATAAAAAGTCTTAAATTACATTTATTTTGGTATTTATAATATCAATTATGTCAATATTTCATTAATATGATAATTACTGCTTCATCTTTGTGTCATAAATAAATTAAATTATTTGATGTCTAAAAATTACAAATAAAATACCATCATGTAGGAAATCTTTTTATATTTCTAATTAATATTTACAATCGAATTTATCTTATTTACAACCCTATATTAAAAAATTTTTGGTAAATAAACTTTGATTTTAACTCTTTTAACTCTTCTTTGAATTAAATAATAATAAATGTCCTAATCTAATCCAAGTGGGCCTAAATGATAATATTTTACACTTAAGGTTGTTTTTGGTCGAGATACACTTTTCCAATAGTATTAGGACATGGGTTAGGGTAATATTAATATCATTTTTACCCTTAATTACCCTATTTACTTTTAACCGTGGTAAATAAAAGTAAAAAGTTACTATTCACCAAAAATTATTTTCATCTCATTGAACCACATTTTACTTACTGACATCAACCGTGTCTCTCGGATTTTTGAAATTCCATTCACAGAAGCGGTAAAATTAAGTTTTATGAAAAATTCAGTTTTTTAACTACTACTTAGTAGTTTCACTATTCATCAAAAATTGATGTTTTTCAGAAAAATGCCAAAATTTCATCCTAAGCTATATTTCATATTCCGAATTAAAAAATAAATACTATTTTACCAAATTCATAACATAGAAGTTGCATTAATTAATTTTATAATTAAATTTCGCTGTTAAAACAAATAGCGTGTTTTTAAAAAAACAATATCTATCAAAAGATTGACACTTGATTATGTCTGGTTTAAATGTGAAATTACATTCAATGACCAAAATTTTATTAAATTGTAAAAATATATTCTAAATATACTTTAAAAACACTCAAATTAATAATTTATCACTATTAATTATTTCGATTAAAAAAAATTGTTTTTAATTATAATTTAGTAATTTTCACTATTCATCAGAATATGAAAGTTATCTGAAAAGTACCAAAATTTCACCTTAGGCTAAATTCGATACTCCGAATCCAAAAATGAAGTCCATTTTGAGATCTAAAATTTCTAAAATTTAAAAAGTGGTTATTACTATTCATAACGGATAGTTTTAATAATATTTTAATAGCATATCGTTGTTTCGTGAAACTCAGTATTGCGTACTACACACGCTATCGAGGAAGGTTGCGATTGCGTGTAATGAAAGGCAAGTCAAAGATGCGTGTTGTGCAAGCTCCTTTTGGTGTAGCGTACAACACAAGACATTAATAAAATTAAAAAGAATATTTTTCATAAAATCTCGGGCTATTACATTCTACCCCCCTTAAAATGAATTTCGCCCTCGAAATTCGTCGGGGTTATAAATGGTTTACTATTCGAAAGTTTATTTAATAGAAACACACATCGTAAAAAGGAATATCAAAACCAATCTTTAAAAACAAAAGTATGAAACGTAACGGTTACCCAAATAAACTAATCACTGGGTTTCCACATAGGTGAAAATATGGATATGGAAGAGAAATCTAACCATCATGTTCTGATGGAGAGTGGTAGAGAACATGGCTATGGAAAATCCAGTAATCACAAAGCCATAAATTTGTGATGATCTAAGGTACCATCTGATTAATCAGATATAAGATCACTAGGACAACATTTTTGGTTTTCAAGATCGTTTCCCTAAAGTTAAAGAATTTGAATTAGAATAAATACTTACTTTATTTTGGTACAATTTCACTGTTGTTCGTGCCTTGAACAATTTCCACTTCATCTCTTAAATAAATGAAGTTGAATTTGTTATTCGTGAAGTGTTAGCAGATCATGTGATAGAATGACGGGTCATTCCATCTGTCTCAAACAAAAGGTTAGCAAAAATTATATACATAAGTCGATCTATAGTGATATTAATCATATATGGTTCCTAAAATGGACTTATACTTTATATATCATACTACTTAATATAATAAAACTAGTTTCTACTAAACAGGGACTTCCTGTAGGCCAGTGGTAGTCGATAAAGGCCAGTCGCACTTCGGTTGTGGGTTCGATTCCCACAGCCTTGTCCGAAGCGATGGGCTGTCGCCCGTCCTACAGGTTGTCCTTTTTCTAAAACTATATTACTATAACATCCCATCAATAATATCGAAAAAACTTCTATCCTTAAACAAGACTAACTTATGTCCAATATAATCCATTTCAATCTTTAGGCTTATCCATAATACTGCAGTCCACTCTCATAACATTGTCAAAATGATTACCAGAGATTTAATACCATCGTTGATCCATATATCATAAGATATGTTTTGTTGGTCACATTCCAAACATTCAAAGTCCTTAATCATGTATTCTCTTGAATACCTTAGTGAAAACATGAATGCAGTTAAAAGTTAACACTTTCCACATACCAAAATCCTCAAAATTCTATATACTCAAACCATGATATCGCTTAGTCCTTATATCAATCATGAGCTCATGAATACTGTTAAACATTTTGTTTTCTCGTTTTCCCTTCATTATGCGCATATCATCTTATTTCCAAAAATATCTCAATTACTTTGAATACCACATTAGACCAATACATAAATATTCCAATACTCCATGATACAATATTATTTTGGAATCTCATTACATAAACACTTAATCATTCCACCACATCGTTGTCATATTCAACATCGCCAATAGTGATCGCATGTGACTTCCCTTTGTCCTTTGCCTTCAGTTGTTGCTCATGTTGATCATCACTAACCCTTGGATTAGGGCATTTATTAGCATAATGCCCCATTTCCTTGCACTTGAAGCATTCAAGTGTTGGCGGTGCGTTCTCTATAGTGTTTTCTTTATTCACATCATTAGAAACCCTTTTTCCATTACTTCGACACTCAGCTGCTCGATGACCTTCTTTTCCACACTTAAAACATTTTCTAGTCCCTTTAAGACAATCTCCACCATGCTTCTTTCCACACTTTGTGCATAAGGAAACATTCATCTTCTTTTCACCATTATTCTGAGATTTCTCCTTGAACTCCATCTTTCGTTTCTTGTCAAAACCATGAGATGGATATGTAACACCAACTTCCATTTCTACCTTGATAGCACAACGCACAATTTCTTCATAGTTACTAAAGTCTCTTATAGCTAATGCCCTTCGAAGACTTGGTTTTAAGACACTGAAAAATCGATCAACTTTACTTTCAGGTTGGATGATAATGCCAGATGCATACCTTGCAAGTCTTGTAAAATTCGCTTCGTATATACCAACAGATTCATCATCCTTCTGCTTCAGCTCAAGAAATTCCTTTTCCATCTTTGTTCGAAGAATACGAGGGAAGTACTTACTGAAAAACAAGTTCTTGAACTCGTCCCATTCCATGGACTCAATTTCATCTCTTGGCCTTGTATTCTTGATAAGATTCCACCATTGATCAGCTTCACCTTCCAAACGATATACTGCTAAGATGAATTTATCATGTTCAGAACATTGAAGAACTGAAAATATCTTTTCAGTGGTACTGATCCATTGTTCAGCAAGAAGTGGATCGGAAGTCCCACTGAAAGAAGGTGGGCGTTGCCTCATGAAGGACTCAATAGAATATTGTTCCCTTCTCTGCTCATTTGGAAGTCCAGAATGATTCATAGCTTGTGTAAGTATAACAATAAGATTTTTCACTCCATCTCCCATAACATTTGTTTGTTCAGGAGGGCAATCATTGCATTGTCCATTGCATTGATCAACACGGTTCCTTCGGGTTCCAGCCATCGTCTAAAACCCAAAAAGAATAGTGTGAGAGGAAAAAATCATGCTAGGGAAAACAACATAATAAAGGGGGAGTACCTTCAATATCTAACATCTTAGGTTTAATTCTATGATCATTAGCGTAATTCTAGTACTATAACCTATACGTATACTTAACCTTAGGGACATCCCTAGACATACCTTAGAAATATCTCTAGGGATCTCACTAAAGTTCTCGCATCCTGGTTTCCAAAGGTTGACTAAACCTTTCCTCTGATACCAACTGTAAAGACCCGAAGCCTGACGTACATGAACATTACATTACTTTTGCGGAATACTTAGTACATAACAAAACACACACACAAGGATCGTAATAGTTTAGTGTCTTTGGAAACTCGGAACGTAATCTTCTAATCGTGGTGAAAGATCTTCAATATCTCCCATAAAGATCTTCCCCTTTTTTACCTAAAACCTTTATTTATATCCTGGGGAAAAGAAAACATAAAAGGGTGAGCTCAAATGCTCAGTAAGGGTAAACAAAAGAAAATCTATCACATCATATTCATAAGAACATAACTTTTGGAAATCTTAACCTGGAAAAGAGAGCATAATTTCATAACATAGGATAAATCATAGTAGTGAAATGTAATCCCAATAATCATAACTTAAAACGTGAAACTTTGTGGCATACACACATAATCATAGAGAATCATTTCTTGTTAGTCATGACTCATTGCCAAGACTATCTTAGTGGACAAAGTCCCTTTCTGAATCGGGTCACCCTCGTTTCAGTCCTGTTTCACTGAACCGGTATAACCTACCATTCCAGCCATGTCTATCTCATGAGATATAAAATCTTTACCCAATTCATTGGAGGTAGATATAGTTCCCACCCATCTTATAATGAATCCTTTCTTATGTGTGCCACATAATCATAAATCATACATCATAGTGTAACCCATGTAATAAAAATGGGATTCTTAAACAACATGACATCATAAAACAATTCATATAAGATAAAAGAATTCATAAAAATGATTCCATCACAACATAATCAAATCCATGTAATAATAGGGATAAAAACAGAACCCTTTTATTATCTTGGATGGAAAATAATTTTGATAAAATACTTGAACTCCATTCTTGAGGAAAATATCCTTTCTACTTTAAAAACATTTTTCCTTTCATAACATGTCATACGACTTTAAAATAAAAGAATTTGATTAAAAATAAACATGAAAACTTGTAAAGGAAGCTTCTTGGAAATAATTTTTTAAAAATCCATTCATGCTGTATAAGTTAAAAAAACATTCTTCGTACTTTTTTCGGAAAAGTCAAAAAAAGTACCTCGTACGAAAAAACAACAAAAGATTACTTTCATATTCTTTACTAAAAACTCACCGAAGGGTAAAATTGGATTTAAAATATTGTAAGTGGATGGAAATAATATTACATATTGATGAAACATGGATGTGGATGATAAAATACACCCCAGTAAATACTTACGAATAAGCAATCTCAGATAAAAATGAGATTGTGATATTTCCCTTACCTTAGGTCCGATTTGATTCGTATGTGTCCGAACCTCCTGTATAATGATTTAAATAATGTCATTGACTTATTACAGAATCATATTCATTGTTATGATATCATATATGGTTCACTTATGACATTATATTACCCTTTCTTTTGTAAATTCATGTTAAAGTAGCGTTTTGGGTAAAATCGTCTCATTTGTCATTCGTGTTTTTAACTTATAATTATTCATATGATTACTTAGATCATGATTAATTAATTCCATAATATAAAACATGATTTATATATATATATTCATAATACACATATATAATAAACCAGTAAATGGAAATAAATACACCGTTCATGGAGACGGTAGTCCGTACGTACGCATGAATGCTGTTTTTGTTTCCTTATTGAATTGAATGGAATTAAGTAGATGACATACATATAAATATAAATAATTCCAGTATAATTATTAGGTCATATATTTAATTAGTACTTATTATATATACTTTATAATCATTCATGAATGGTTAATCATTGAGAATGAATCTCATCGCGTCGTGGAGACGGTAGTCCGTACGTACGCACGAGCGATGATATCATTCCCATGGTCGTGGAATTATGTTGAAGTGTATGTATACTATTTCAGTATCAATATAACTTTATAATAATCATATATAGTTACTCATTACACCTTTATACCCATCCAATTAAGGTGGTGGCGGAAAATAGATTACACCACGGCGTGGAGACGGTATTCCGTACGTACGCACGCGCGGTGATTTCATTTTTCCGTAGGATGGATAGAAGGTGAATTAGGGTTGTTTCATATTTATAATAACATATCAGTATGTAAGTAATACTGATGTTATTAATTTATCATGAAACAACTAAATAAGAAGAAGTTGAAGAAAAAAGAAATTGAAAAGATCGGTAATGGATATTACCTCTTCTTTGGAACGCCTCTTTGAATCCTCCACTTAGGGAACTAATATTGGTCTTTGAAGAAGACCAGGACCTCTAGGATTATTCTAGGGAAGTGTAGAGGAGAAAATGGCAGGGTTTGGCCGAGCTTGAGTGCCCAAATTGGTGTGAGGAGGAGGGGGAGGAGGTGCCTTTTTATAAGGGAGGAGAGGGGCACCTTAGGAATATCTCAAAATATTATTTTATATTAAAGTCAAAATCGGTTTATAATGGATACAAAGGGTCTTATTTCGAAGCTAAAGTGGGGATGGGTCGAAATCCTGTCAACCAATAAGATTTAGACAAGTTTAGGGTATTATTTTAACCTTATCAATTAGATTTAACTCTAAGTTAAATAATTTAACTTTTACCGTGTCTTTTTGTTTTCTTTCACTATATGGTTAATACACTTACTATAACATGCCAAACGAACCCCAAATTGTTTATTATTAATATATATATCCTTATCTAAGTCATTTGGCCGAACCTTAGATTTTTAGGAATAAAATAACAATTAATAATATAATATTTGATTTAAAAACTATTTTGTGTCAATTTTGACACTATTTGATATATGATTTTTGTGAAAGTCATAACAGAATTATATGTTCGAACCAAGTTGATTAAATCAAAACTAATATATCATAGTAACCTAGAAAATTAGTGGAATTCATAAAAAGTCTTAAATTACATTTATTTTGGTATTTATAATATCAATTATGTCAATATTTCATTAATATGATAATTACTGCTTCATCTTTGTGTCATAAATAAATTAAATTATTTGATGTCTAAAAATTACAAATAAAATACCATCATGTAGGAAATCTTTTTATATTTCTAATTAATATTTACAATCGAATTTATCTTATTTAAAACCCTATATTAAAAATGTTTTAGTAAATAAACTTTGATTTTAACTCTTTTAACTCTTCTTTGAATTAAATAATAATAAGTGTCCTAATCTAATCCAAGTGGGCCTAAATGATAATATTTTACACTTAAGGTTGTTTTTGGTCGAGATACACTTTTTCAATAGGATTAGGACATGTGTTAGGGTAATATTAATATCATTTTTACCCTTAATTACCCTATTTACTTTTAACCGTCGTAAATAAAAGTAAAAAGCTACTATTCACCAAAAATTATTTTCATCTCATTGAACCACATTTTACTTACTGACATCAACCGTGTCTCTCGGATTTTTGAAATTCCATTCACAGAAGCGGTAAAATTAAGTTTTATGAAAAATTCAGTTTTTTAACTACTACTTAGTAGTTTCACTATTCATCAAAAATTGATGTTTTTCAGAAAAATGCCAAAATTTCATCCTAAGCTATATTTCATATTCCGAATTCAAAAATGAAGTCAATTTTACCAAATTCATAACATAGAATTTGCATTAATTAATTTTATAATTAAATCCCGCAGTTAAAACAAATAGCGTGTTTTTAAGAAACAATATCTATCAAAAGATTGACACTTGATTATGTCTGGTTTAAATGTGAAATTACATTCAATGACCAACATTTTATTAAATTGTAAAAATATATTCTAAATATACTTTAAAAACACTCAAATTAATAATTTATCACTATTAATTATTTCGATTAAAAAAAATTGTTTTTAATTATAATTTAGTAATTTTCACTATTCATCAGAATATGAAAGTTATCCGAAAAGTACCAAAATTTCACCTTAGGCTAAATTCGATACTCCGAATCCAAAAATGAATTCCATTTTGAGAGCTAAAATTTCTAAAATTTAAAAAGTGGTTATTACTATTCATAACGGCTAGTTTTAATAATATTTTAATAGCATATCGTTGTTTCGTGAAACTCAGTATTGCGTACTACACACGCTATCAAGGAAGGTTGCGATTGCGTGTAATGAAAGGCAAGTCAAATATGCGTGTTGTGCAAGCTCCTTTTGGTGTATTGTACAACACAAGACATTAATATAATTAAAAAGAATATTTTTCATAAAATCTCGGGCTATCACACCGCTCTCTTCTCTTGGTAGATACTAGTGTCATTAGGCACATCAGTTAGTTTCCCCTGAATATGTGTATAAAGGGATGTAATGGCTTGTGGTTCTTCACACACATATATTCTGGATATAGTATCCTATGGACTACTATAGGTGTAATGTGTATAGGCCGTGATGGCTTGAGGATCCTTACTCGGCGTATGGGCTATAATGGCTTGAGGTATAATACCTGATGTATGATACATGTTATGTAGGCTGTGGTGGCTCCTGAAAACTACCTGGTTACACTTTTTGTGAGGATGGTGTGGTGCTTAGCCAAAGTGTCTGTGGGCAAGCCTTTGGGGTGCACGTGGAGCAGATTGTGGAGCCTGGCCCAGGTGTATACGGGAAAGCCTTTGGAGAGAGATGCACAAGACGTATGGCATTGGGGAAAAGCGGAAAACCAGTGGGGAAGTAGTAGTGGGGTACCCATGATATTATTTTCTATATGATATATTCTTGTATGTGTTACTTGGTGAGAGTAGGCATGGTGAGGTTGGGAACATAGTATACCTGTTTAGGTGACGAGTTAGTTTCACTATTGTTCACTGTGCTTTAGCATGATTTCATTACTTTTACATGAGAGGTATCGGGGGGGATACTACTGAGTATACTATTATACTCACCCTACATATATATATACTATTTTTCAGGTCACTTGGAGAAGGATGGAGATCATGATGGTTACTACTAGCTTGTGGTTGGAGGAGCTTTATGGGCTTGCGGTCGCTGTTGTTTTACTTTCTTTTGGGTACTTGTAGATTCCCCTTTCATTTGTAGTACTTTTTCATGTAATTTCATATATATACATGGGTATATTTTATATTTCATTTATGATTTGGAGTTGGTTGGTGTCTGTCTTATCTCTCTCTTCAGCATGTGTTCCCTTAGAGGGTAATGCCTCCCATTTCTGTGTTATTATACCCTCGGCACTGATCGACAACTTGGGGCCTACTGGAGGCGGGAGTCGAGGGTCATTATCTCTCTTTTCACATTGCTGGCCCAAGAGGGGTACACTTTGTGGGGGAGGCGGTCATATTAGAGTGGTATCAGAGGTCTGGTTGAGGGATAGGATGGAGTTTGGAGTTAGGCACATGTGAGGATGAATGGGTTGGTAGGGAAACGATGTCATTCATGTTTATCAAGTGTGGTAAACATTTGAAACTAGCTGAGACATAGGCGTTTAGGGCCCCCTATGATCTGATGTACAGACCATTAAGTTTATAATGGCTACTAAACATGGTGATACTAGTTTCAGGGTAGAGACCCAGGAAAAGATCATGCATCATTCTTCATTGTGCCTGTGTTTGAATGGGTAGACCTTAGGATAGGTTAACCTAAAACTAATGAAAGAAAACAATTAATTAATTAATTTTGAGTCTTCCATATTCCAGTCTTGGGATCTCTATGTGTTTGTTATTTTGCAGGTATAGATCCAGGTCGACGTCCTCGTCAGGTGTGCGTAGAAGATGTCCAGCAGGCTGTTCCAGCAGGTCGTCATAGGGTAGAGGTTGATGACGATGAAACTTGGAGGAAGGCACTCCGAGAGTTTCAGCGCCAGAGTCTGCAAAAGTAGGAGGTCTCCGTTTCAGATGCAGTCATAGAAGACTGTTTGGAGGAGGACGAGATAGGATTCAGTTCGATCCATGCTTGGAAGGTGAACTGGGTGTCCTTAGCTATGACGATTCTGCATGGAGCAGAAAGATAGTGGTGGTTCTTGTTCCTCAGGGATCGTGAGGAGTCAACGATCACATGGGAGGAGTTCCGAGACAAGTTCAGAGTCAAGTTCCTTTCCTCGACTACAAAGGTGTCCAGTCTCCAGGAGCTTCATACCCATCGACATGGGAGCTCTAGTGTTCGGGAGTTTGGGATCCATTTCAGGAACCTTTTACGATTTGATTCGGACCTGTTACCAGATGAGGAGGCCAGGGCGAGGAATTTCAAGGAGGATTTTCCTCTAGAGATCAAGCGTCAGGTCACCCCATTTATGTTAAACACATATCTTGAGGTGCTGACGAGGGAAGAGGTTATTGATAAGACTTTTTCCAGGACCGGATCATCATGAGAAGGGGATCGTCATGATCCCTCCTGAAGTACGGTTGTCATCCGGGGTTCCCAGTTTTCTGGGCAGAAGAGTTTCCGTTCAGCCGGGGGTAGGTTCCAGCCCTTCACATCTTGTTTCTCTGGAGGCAGCAACTCTCAGGCATGTGCCAAGGGATCAGGATCTTGTTTTTCTTGTGGTGTTCGTGACCATCAATAGTGGGAGTGCCCGACCTTTCAGAGCGGTCATCGCGCACCGGGCGCTATACTCCAGGTTCCTCCTTTGAGGCAGTTCCAGGCGAGGCAGCAGCAGCCAGTTGCATAAGCTTTCAATTAGCAGAGGATAGATGGGGAATGCAGAGTACAACCCCATGATTCTCCCTATACTCAGAGAGCAGAGTGCGGCTATGGTGGGGGTCATCATCAGGGATAGAGAGGCCAAGGAGGAGGTCGTGGTCAGCTTCATGTTCTAGCATTTCCAGGACCAGAAGAGCCAGATGTCGTTCGAGGTACCCTTTGCTTGTTTTATACCTTATTATATGCCTTGTTTGATTCAAGAGAGACACACTCCTTCATATCACCTACCCTTGTCCATGCTTTGGGACTTGAGGTAGAGGCTTCCAGTGCCCTTGGCGATGACTATGCCAGTTGGAGGTTGAGCTGACTTGTTTGAAGTATGTTGAGACTGTGAGCTAGTGTTGGGGAAACACCGCTCTGGGGGAGATTTCCTATACTTATGAATACAACCATATGATGTCATCCTTGTCATGGATTGTTTTTATTCAGTGTATGCTATCGTGGATTGCTTCAGGAGGGAGGTCGTCTTCATTGGTGCAGATGGAGAGAAAGTGGTGTTTGTTGGTGAGTGAGATCATCAGATGGATCATAGGCACGTTCCATCCTTATCATCCGTGGCGGCTGAGATGATGATGAGTTCTTCATAGGATCAGTAGTTGGTGTTTCCTAGGGTCATAGAGGAGTACCCTAATGTCTTCCCAGAAGAGGTTGTAGCATTACCCCCTTGACGAGAGATCGATTTTGGGATCGAGCTACAGCCAGGAGCTTCTCCTATTTCTATGTCTCTATGTAAGATAGCCCCTTCTGAGTTATGAGAGCTACATTTACAACTTGATGGTCTATTGTAGTGTGGTTTTGTTCGGCCATGTGTGTCCCCATGCGGTGCACCAGTTCTGTTCGTGAAGAAGGTCGACGACAATTTGCGGTTGTGTGTCGATTATCGTCGCTTAAACAAAGTGACAATAAAGAATCACTATCCTATTCTGCGCATTGATGATTTATTCGATCAACTTAAGGGCGAAAGTTGGTTCTCAAAGATCGACTTGCGGTCAGGATATCATCAGATGTGTGTGAAGGATGAGGATATCTCGAAGACTTCTTTCTGTTGTCGTCATGGGCATTATGAGTTCGTTATAATGTCGTTTGGTGCGAGGAACACTCTAGCCGTGTTCATGGGGTTGATGAATGTTGTGTTCCAGGAGTTCATGGACAAGTTCATGGTAGTTTTCATCGACGAAATCCTTGTGTACTCCACCTCTGAAGGGAAACATGAAGAGCATCTATGAGACGTTTTGGGAGTTCTTAGCCAACATCAGTTGTTTGGGAAGTTGTCAAAGTGTGAGTTTTGGGCTTGAGAAGTCTGTTTCTTGGGGCATGTTTTCTCCCAACAGGGAGTAGTTGTGGATCCATTGATGATTGAAGCAGTTGTGTCTTTGGAAGCTCCCAAGACAGTGTCAGAGGTGCGAAGTTTCCTTGGTCTCGCGGGCTACTACAGGAGGTTCGTAGACAATTTCTCATGGGTTGCAACTCCTCTGACAGCTTTGAAAACGAAAGATCAGGCTTTCATATAGACTGATCAGTGTCAGTAATCTTGCGAGTATCTAAAGGAGAAGTTATTAAGTTCTCCATTCCTTTGTCTTCCAGATGAAGGAGTTCAGTTTGATGTCTTCTATGATGCTTTACATCTGGGGTTTGGTTGTGTTCTTATGCAACAGAGGTCAGTCTTTTCTTACGGGTCTCGACACTTGCGTCCCCATGAACACAATTATGCCACCCATGATCTTGAGTTCGCTGTTGTGGTTTTTTCTCTAATGTTGTGGATACATTACCTCATTGGTGAACTCTTTGTGGTTTTCATTGATCATAAGAGTTTGAGGTATGTTTTCTACCAGTGTGAATTGAACTTACGACAACTTCGGTGGATGGAGTTCTTACAGTAATGTGACATTGAAATATCATATACACCTGGGAATGGGAATTTTGTGGCTGATTCGCTGAGCCGAAAACCATGTAGTGATGCTATGCATGAATCCAGTGATTCCTAGAGAGTAATAGAAGAACTATCATCATTACATCTTTATATGGGATAAGTTGGGGGTAGAGGCTGTCTTTTTTAGATGACAGTGCAGTCATCCCTGGTGCAGAAGGTAGAAGAGTCCCAGTTGGGGGATCTTGAGGTTGAGTTCTAGAGAGACCATGTTTTTTGTGGTGAGGCCCCTGATGGTTGGTTTGAGGATGAACAACACAGAGTGTTGTATCATGGAAGGATTTTCGTTCCCTTGGCAATGCACGAGATGGTCCTTAGAGAGTTTCATGGTTCTCATATAGCAGTACATTCTGGTTTCATAAAGATGTACCGATCCTTGAGGAGTCAGTTTTGGTGGCCTGTGCTGAAGCGTACGGTTGCAGAGTTTGTGTCTCGATGTTTATTCTATCAAAAGGTGAAGGTTGAACACCGTGTTCCTGGTGGTCTTCTCCATCCATTAGAGATTCCTCAGTATAAATGGGAGGGCATCTCAATGGACTTTGTTACTGGTTTACCTCGAGGTCTAGGAGGTTATGATGCTATTTGGGTGGTGGTAGATCATTTAATGAAATAATCCCACTTTATAGCAATCATGGAGTCAAGCGCAGTGGAATTTTTGTCGAGGTAGTATCTGGATAAGGTGGTGAGACTTCATGGAGTCCCTAAGACGATCATTTCTGATCGAGATCCTTGTTTTACCTCCAGGGTGTGGAGAGGTCTCCAATATGCTTCTGGTTCTTAGCTATTCCTTAGCACTACTTTTCATCCTCAAACAAATGGTCAAATAGAGAAAACCATCCAGACTCTTGAAGACCTGTTGCGCTCTTGTGTTCTTGATTTTGGAGGTTCATGGATGAGGCACTTATCCTTGGTGGAGTTTTCCTACAATAATAGTTTCCACTCCACCATTGGTATGGCGTCGTTTGAAGCCTTGTATGGTCGGCCTTGCCGTTCTCCATTGTGCTGGACTGGGGTCGGAGAGTCAGCAATTCTCTTACTGGAACTAGTGTAGAATACAACAGAGATGGTTTAAGTGATTCGTGGGAGGATGAAGGCAGCGCAAGATCATCATAAATCATATGATGATCAAAGGAGGAGACCCTTGGAGTTTAATGTTGTGGATCATGTGTTTCTGAAGGTGGATCCCCGTCGTGGGCAGTGAAGGTTTGGTCGTGGGAGTAATATTTCTCCCCGCTTTTTTGGGCCTTTCGAGGTGTTAGCTCATGTTGGAGCTGTGGCGTATCGAGTATCACTTCCCCCTCAGATGAGTCGGATACATGATGTTTTCCATGTATCACAGCTACGTCATTATCTTCATGACGACTCCCACATCATCGATTGGGGAGAGATCGATGTTGATGATAATGCCACCATTGAGGAGCGACCTGTGGAGATCCAAGACCGTAAGGAGAAGGTGTTGCGTAGACGTTCCATCCCCTTAGTTCGCATCTTCTGGCGACATGGTGTCCTGGAGGAGAGTACCTAGGAATGTGAATCACAGATGTGTGCTCAGTACCCAGAGTTTTTTGTTGTTTAACTCTTACCATGTATCGATGTAACTGATGTGGTTATGAAACCTTCATGTTTATGAGATGGCTCCATTTATTTATTTGGTGGCTTGTCCTATTTTGATAGGTATCTCAGTGGGTAGTTATTCAGACCCTGTTTTGTTATCTCTTTAGGTGGGTTTTGGATTCTCGAGGACGAGAATTTTTTGAGAGGTATCTGATGTAATGGCTCGGACCTCTTCGGTCCATTCCTTTGTAAAAATGTGAGTCTGGAGGTGTTTCGGAAGCTCAAGGTGATTTGGAGTGTGTTTGGGTGGACATTTAAGTAAATCTAAAGGGTTATTCCCATCACACGGGAGGTGCACGGTTTGTCAAACTATGCGGCCAAACCGTGCAGGGTTGGTGTTGGAGGTAGTAGCCATCGCACGGGAGGCACACAGTTTGCCTAAACCATGCGGCCAAACCGTGAAAGGCTAGTTTTGGAGGAAGTGGATAATGCATGGTTAGCACACAATTTGTCTAACCGTGCGGCCTAACCATGCGAGGAGTGGGTGAAGAGGTAGAAGCTAGCGCACGGTTAGCGCATGGGTTGGTAAACAGTGCGGACTAACCGTGCAGGCACTTAAATTTAGATCCTAAAACTGTGGATCTGAACTCTGTTGCCTCTAAATGGTTCTTTTAAGCCTCTATGTGGCCATAACTCGGGATTACCCTTCCTTGGAGGTAGAAGAACCTCTCCCAAGAATTTTGGAGGCGATCTGGAGGCTTCTTTTCGCAAATTGAAGCCGGTTTCTCGAGGTATGTGATCATTTTTCTTTGGTTTCTTAGATCTACCCAGATCTACTCCTCCTCTTCTCTCATGATCTTAGATCTACACCTGTTATGGGTAGATCTATGTGTTTGGATGTCTTTTATGATGAGATTTGGTCTTGGGTGTGTTAGGAGAAGAGATCTAGGGAGGATCCTTGATGAATCGGCCCAGTCTTCTTGGGTGTTCTTCCACCGTTGTGGTTTCCGTCAAAACTGTGAGGTAGTGGATTCGTGGATTCTCTAATTTTTTATGTGAAATCATAGAGTTATCATGATTTAGCCCTTTGGATCACAATGAAATTGACCTAATTAGATACTTGAACTCAATTAAAATAATTGGTTTCATCGCATGTTGTTACTTTGTATCGTGATAACGGTTCGCCTCTTGATTTTCTAGATAGTGTGATATCTAGGCCTTGCTTGTTATCATGTCTCTCTTGATGAAATTGATAAAGAATGTGAATCCGGAATTAATTGATAATTAATTGGATAAAGATAAAGAGGCATGTAAATGAATTCGGTAGTTGTTGGTGTGGATGTTGTTCCAAATTGATGTTAATCAAATTGATGCTGATATACATGATTAAATTAGTTGGTTGGGTAAACCTAAAATTAATTGGTTCTTGTTGCTTGAAGGCTAGATTCCTTGTTAAATGTCCAAGAGCCCAATTTGAGGTGATGTTCGTTTTCCTGCTGCTTGTGTTGTGATGTGACCCTGGAGGGGTGCTGTGATATCTTGTGCTATGATGTGACCCTAGAGGGGTGTTGTGATATCTTATGCAGTGATGTGACCCTGTGAGGGTGTTGTGTTATGTGGAGGTAAGGAGGCCTTGTGGTTGTGGCAGTGTATGACACCTAGAGTGGTGAGATTCATCAGTTTATGAATGTGGGTGTCGGTGAGGACACTAGGGATGATGGAATGAGATGGATGTGGTTGTTGGATGCTTGGTTATTTGATTGAATGTTTATCTGCTTTACTTTTCCCCACTGCTCAAGGCAGATTGTCTTTCTTAGCCTTATTCTGATGGAGGCGAAGATACATGGGGTACGCCACGTTCTTTCCGTGTTTAGACTCTCAAGGGAGAATGGGTATATGCTCTGGCTATAGGTGGAAAAGGCTCGACGGGTAGTACATCTACTCACCGTGTTGATCCCCTTGTGTTTAGTAGCATTGGATGATTTTATAGAATGCCTGGGTATATGGGAATGTAATTCTGTAATGAATGTTTGAATAAATGATGTTAACCCATGGGGTTGGAGTTTGTTGAAACCTAATGATGAGGTTGAGAACTTTTGAAGGGACAATGGTTCTTGGATGTGTTGTTAATAAAATTTAATTTGGTTTTGTTCATGGTTAATTAATGTTGTAAGAATTAATTAGCGTACAGTGGAACTGATAAAAAGGGAATGAAGTAACCTACTAAGGCTTTTTAAATGGTTTTGTACTTATAGGATACCTAGTCTTAGAAGTGGCAGCTCGGAGTCCGAGAGACGTTAGCTGCAGTTGTGTCTAAGACTAGGTTATTCCATTAGTGTGGTTGTGAGTTATAATATATTCTGTAATTTTGTGTTTCTATATGATAATCCACTCTTCCAGTAAGGGCAGCTGGAACCCTGGGTATTCTAACCCCTGGGGGGGTGTTTTCCCCAATATTCTTATGGGAGGGGGAATGGCTGACTACCCCCTTTGACCCCGCTCTCTTCTCGTGGTAGATAATAGTGCCATTAGGCACAACGGTTAATTTCCCCATATATGTGTATAGAGGGTTGTAATGGATTGTGGTTATTCACACACATATATTCTGGATATAGTATCCTATGGACTACTATAGGTGTAACATGTAGAGGATGTGGTGGCTTGAGGATCCTTACTCGACGTATGAGATGTAATGGCTTGAGGTATAATACCCGACATATGATACATGTTATGCGGGCTGTGGTGGCTCCCGGAAACTACCTGGTTACTTTTGGTTGTGAGGGTGGTGTGGTGCTTAACCCTAGTGTCTTCGAAAAAGCATTTGTGGTGCACGTGGTGCATATTATAGATCTTGGCCCAGGTGTATACGGGCAAGCCTTTGGAGAGAGATGCACAGGACGTATGTTGTTGGGGAAAAGTGGCAAACCAGTGGGGAAGAAGTAGTGGGGTACCCTTGATATTCTTTTCTATATGATATATTCTTGTATGAGTTACTTTGTGAGAGTAGCCATGGTGAGGTTGGGGACATAGTATACCTGTTTAGGTGACGAGTTAGTTTCACTGTTGTTAATTGTGCTTTAGCATGCTTTATTTACTTTTTCACGAGAGGCATTGGGGAGGATCCTACTGAGTATATTGTTATACTCAGCCTGCGTATATATAAACTGTTTTTCAGGTCACTTGGAGCAGGTTGGAGATCAAGGTGGTTACTACTAGCTTGTGGTTGGAGGAGCTGTTCGGGATTGCGTTCACTACCGTTTTACTTTCTTTTGGGTACTTTTATTTTCCACTTTCATTTGTAGTACTTTTTCATGGCATTTAATATATGTATATGGGTTTATTTTATATTTCAGTTATGAGTTGGAGTTGGTTGGTGTTTGTCTTATCTCTCTCTTGTACATGTGTTCTCTTAGAGGGTAATGCCTCCCATTTGTGTGTTATTATACCCTCTGCGCTAGTCGCCAACCCGGGGCCTACTGGAGGTGGGACTCGGGGGTCATTATCTCCCTTTTCACATCGTTGGCCCAGGAGGGGTAAAATTTGTGGGGAGGGGGTCGTGACAGAGTGGTATCAGAGGTCTGGTTGAGGGATAGGATGGAGTTTGGAGTTAGGCACATGTGAGGTTGCATGGGTTGGTAGGTAAACAGTGTCATTCATGTTTAGAAAGTGTGGTAAACACTGGAAACCGGCTGAGACATAGGCGTTTAGGCCCACCTATGATCTGATGTATGGACCTTTAAGTTTACAATGGCTACTAAACAAGGTGATACTAGTTGCAGGGTAGAAAACCATGAAAGGATCATGCATCATTATTCTTTGTGCCTGTGTTTGAATGGGTAGACCTTTGGATAGGTTAACCTAAAACGAATTAAATAAAACAATTAATTAATTAATGTTTAGTATTACATATTCTAGGATTAGGAGCTCTATGTGTTTGTTATTTTGTAGGTATGGCTGCAGGTCGACATCCTCGTCAGGTGTGCGCAGAAGATGTCCAACAGGCAGTTCCAACAGGTTACCGCAGGGTAGAGGTTGACGACAATGACACTTGGAGGAAGACATTCTGAGAGTTTCAGTGCCAGAGTCAGCAAAAGTATGAGGGTTTCGTTTCAGATGCAGTCACAGAAGACTCTTGGGAGGAGGTCGAGATAGTCTTCTATTTGATCTATTCTTGGAAGGATCACTGGGTGTCCTTAGCTGTGATGATGCTGTGTGGAGCAGCAAGGCAGTGGTGGTTCTTGCTCCTTGGGGATCGTGAGGAGTCAGCAATCACATGGGAGGAATTCCGAGACAAGTTCACAGTCGAGTTCCTTTCCTCGACTGCAAAGGAGTCCAGTCTCTATGTGCTTTTTAACCTTAGACAGGGGAGCTCTGGTGTTCAGGAGTTTAGGATCCATTTCAGAAACATTTTACGATATGCTTTGGAACTGTTACCAGATGAGGAGGCCATGGCGGGGCATTTTGAGGAGGCTTTGCATCCAGATATCCAACGTCAGGTTACCCCATTTATGATAAACACATATCTTGAGGTGCTGGCGAGGGTAGAGGTTATTGAGAGGACTTTGTCCAGGACCATATCATCACAAGAAAGGGATAGTCATGATCCCTCGCGAAGAAAGGCTGTGGCCCGGGGTTCCCGGTATTCCGGGCAGAAGAGTTTCCATTCAGTCGGGGGTAGGTCCCATCCCTTCATATCTCGTTTCTCCAGAGGAAGAAACTCTCAGGCCTATTCTAAGGGATCAGGATCTTTTTTTTCTTGTGGTGGTCATGGACATCAGCAGCAGGAGTGCCCGACCTTTCAGAGCGGTCATCGTGCACTAGGCTCTACACTCCAGGTTCCTCCTTTGAGGCAGTTCCAGCCGAGGTAGCAGTAGCCAGTTGCACCGGCTTTAGGTTAGCAGAGGATAGATGGGGCAGACAGAGGACAACCCCATTATGCTCCTGGTCCTCAGAGAGCAGATCACGGCCGTGGTGGGGGTCGTCATTAGGGACAAAGAGGTCGTGGAGGAGGTCCTGGTCTGCTTCATGCTCTAGCTTTGCCAGCACCAGACGAGCCAGAAGTCATTCGAGTTACCCTTTTATTATTTTCTACCTTTTTGTATGCCTTGTTTGATTCAGGAGAGACACACTCCTTCATATCACCTACCCTTTTCCATGCTTTGGTACTTGAGGTAGAGAGGCTTCTAATGCCGTTTGGTGTGATGAACGCTCCAGTTGTGTTCATGGGATTGATGAATGATGTGTTCTGTGAGTTCCTGTACAAGTTCTTGGAAGTTTTCATTGACAACATCTTTGTGTACTCCACCTCTAAAGGAGAACATGCAGAGCATCTACGAGCTGTTTTGGGAGTTCTTCGCCAACATCAGTTTTTCGGGAAGTTGTCGAAGTGTGAATTTTGGGCTCGAGAAGTCCTTTTCTTGGGGCATGTTGTGTCCCAATAGGGAGTAGCTGTGGATCCATCAAAGATTAAGGAATTTGTGTCTTGGGAATCTCCCAAGACAATGTTAGAGGTATGCAGTTTCCTTGGTCCCGCGGGCTACTACAGGAGGTTTGTAGCCAATTTATCACGGGTTGTGACTCCTCTGATAGCTTTGACCAAGATATATCAGGATTTAATATAGACTGATTAGTGTCAAGTAGCTTTCATGTATCTAAAGGAGAAGTTAGTAAGTGCTCCAGTCCTTTGTCTTCCAGCTAAAGGACTTTAGTTTTATGTCTTATGCGATGCTTCACATCTGGGGTTAGGCTGTGTTCTTATGCAACATAGGTCAGTCATTTCTTACGGGTCTTAGCAGTTGTGTCCCCATGAATGCAACTATGCCACCCTTGATCTTAAGTTGGCAGTCGTGGTGTTTTCTCTGATGTTGTGGAGACATAACCACATTGGTGAACGCTTTGGGGTTTTCACTAATCATAATAGTTTGAGGTATGTTTTCTCTAAGTGTGACTTGAACTTACGACAATGTTGGTGGATGGAGTGATTACAGGAATACGACTTCGAAATATCGTATAAACCTAGGAAAGGGAATGTTGTGGTTGATGCGCTGAGCCGAAAGTCACGTAGTGATGCTGTGCTTGAATTAGGTGATTCATGGAGAATAACGGAATAATTGTCAGCATTACATCGTGATATGGGAGAATTTCGGGGTAGAGGCTGTCTTTTTCAGATGACGGTGCAGTCATCCCTGGTGCAGAAGGTAGAAGAGTCCCAGTTGGCGGATCTTGAGGTGGAGGTCTGGAGAGACCGAGTTGTTTGTGGTGAGGCCCCTGATAGTTGGTCTGAGGATGAACTACATAGAGTGTTGTATCATGGAAAGATTTTTGTTCCCTTGGAGATGCGCAAGATGGTCCTTAGAGAGTTTCATGGTTCTCCTTTAGCAGAACATCCTGGTGTGAAAAAGATGTACCAATCCTTGAGGAGTCAGTTCTGGTGGCTTGGGCTGAAGCATGCGGTTGTGGAGTTTGTGTCTCGATGTTTAGTCTGCCAAAAGGTGAAGTCTGAACACTATGTTCCTGGTGGTCTTCTCCAGCCATTAGAGATTCCTCAGTGTAAATGGGAGGGCATCTCAATGGACTTTGTTACTGGTTTACCTCAAGATCCATGAGGTTATGATGCTATTTGGGTGGTGGTGGATCATTTGACGAAATCATTCCACTTTATTGTAATCAAGGAGTCAATATCAATGGAAGTTTTGTCGAGACGGTATCTGGAAGAGGTGGTGAGACTTCATGGAGTCCCTAGGATGATCATTTCTGAACGAGATCCTCATTTTACCTCTAGTGTGTGGAGAGATCTCCAACATGCTTTCGGTTCTCAGCTATGCCTTAGCACTGCTTTTCATCCTCAAATGGATGGTCAGACGGAGTGAACCATCCAGACTCTTGAAGATATGTTGCGCTCTTGTGTTCGTGATTTTGGAGGTTCATGGATGAGGCACTTAACCTTGGTTGAGTTTTCCTACAATAATAGTTTCCACTCCACCATCGGTATGGCACTATTTGAAGACTTGTATGGCCAGCCTTTCCGTTCTCCATTGTTCTAGACTGGGGTCGGAGAGTCAGCAATTCTCTGACCGAAACTAGTGCAGAATACAACAGAGATGGTTCAGGTGATTTGTGAGAGGATGAAGGTAGAGCAAGATCATCAGAAATCATATGCTTGTCAAATGAGGAGACCATTGGAGTTTAATGTTGTGGATTATGTGTTTCTGAAGGTGACTCCCCGTCGTGGGAAGCGAAGGTTTGGTCGTGGGAGTAAGCTTTCTCCCCGCTTTGTTGGGCCTGTTGAGGTGTTAGCTCGTGTTAGAGCTATGGTGTATCTATTATCACTTCCCCCTCAGATGAGTCAGATACATGATGTTTTCCATGTATCACAGCTACGTCGTTATCTTCATGATGACTCCCACATCATCGATTGGGGAGAGATCGATGTTGATGATGATTCCACCTTTGAAGAGCGACCTGTGGAGATCCAAGACCACAAGGATAAGGTGTTTCACGGACGTTCCATCACCTTAGTTCGCATCTTGTGGAGACACAGTGTCCTGGAAAAGAGTACCTGGGAATGTGAATCACAGATATGTGCTTAGTACCCAGATTTGTTTGTTGTTTAACTCTTTCCATGTATCGATGTAGCTAATGTGGTTATGAAACATTCATGTTTATGAGATGGCTCCCTTTGTTTCTTTGGTGGATTTTCCTCTTTTGAGAGGTATCTCAGTGGGTAGTTGTTCAGACCCTGTTTCGTTATCTCTTTAGGTGGGTTTTGGATTCTCGAGGATGAGAATGTTTTGAGAGGTATCTGATGTAATGTCCCAGAACTCTCTGGTCCATTCCTTTGTGAAAATGTGGGTCTGGAGGTGTTCCAGAAGGTCAAGGTGACTTGGAGTGCATTTGGGTGTACTTTTAAAGAAATCTAAAGGGTTATGGCCATCACACGGGAGGTGCACGGTTTGTCAAACCGTGCGGCCAAACCATGCGGGGTTTGTGTTGAAGGCAGTAGCCTTTGCACTGGAGGCACACTGTTTTCCTAAACCTTGCGGCCAAACCAGGAAAGTCTAGTTTTGGGGGTAGTGGCTAATGCACGGTTAGCGCACATTTTTTCTAACCGTGTGGCCTAACCATGAGATGAGTGTTTGAAGAGGCAGAAGTCAGCGCACGGTTAGCGCACAGGTTGGTAAACCATGCAGACTAACTATTCGGGCACTTAAATTTAGATCCTAAAATTGTGGATCTGAACTCTTTTGCCTCTAAATTGTTTGTTTAAGACTTTAAGTGGCCATAACTCGGGATTACCCTTCCTTGGAGATAGAAGAACCCCTCACAAGCATTTTGGAGGCGATCCAGAGGCTTCTCTTCAAGAATCGAAGCTGGTTTCTCGAGGTATGTGATCCTTTTTGTTTGGTTTCTTAGATCTACCTAGATATACTCCTCCTATTCTCTCGGGATATTAGATCTATGCCTGTTATGGGTAGATCTAAGTTTGTGGATGTCTTTTATGATGATCTTTGGTCTTGGGTGTGTTAGGAGAAGAGATCTTGGGAGGATCCTCGGTGAATCGGCCCAGTCTTCTTGGACGCTCTTCGATCGTTGTGGTTTCTGTCAAAACTGTGAGGTAAGAGATTCGTGGATTCTATAATTGTTTATGTGCAATCATAGAGTTATCATGATTTAGAACTTTGGATCACAATGAAATTGACCTAATTAAATACTTGAACCGGATTAAATTAATTGGTTTGATCGTATGTTGTTTCTTTGTACTGTGATAACGATATGCCTCTTGAATTTCTAGATAGTGTGATATCTATGCATTGCTTGTCAGCATGTTTCTCTTGATGAAATTGATAAAGAACATGAAGCCGGAATTAATTGATAATTAATTGGATACAGATAAAGAGGTATGTAAATGAATCTGGTTGTTGTTGGTGTGGATGTTGTTCCAAATTGATGTTAATCAAATTGATGCTAATGTACGTGATTAACCTAGTTGGCTGGTAATCCTGAAATCTGTTGGTGCTTGTTGTTTGAAGGCTAGATGCCTTGTTAAAGGGCCAAGAGCCCAATTTGAGGTGATGTTTGTTTTCCTGCTTCTTGTGAAGTGATGTGACCTTGGAGGGGTGTTGTGATATCTTGTGATGTGATGTGACTCTGGAGGGGTGTTGTGATATCTTATGTTGTGATGTGACCCTGGGAGGGTGTTGTGTTATGTGGAGGCATGGAGGCCTTGTGGTTGTGGTAGGGGATGACACCTAGAGTGGCGAGATGAAATGGTTTATGCATGTGGGTGTCAGGGCGGACACCAGGGATGATGGAATGAGATGGATGTGGTTGTTGGATGCATGGTTATTTTATTGAATGTTTATTTTCTTTACTTTTGCCTACTACTCAAGGCAACTGGTCTTGCCTACCATTCTTATGAGGGAGGAAAAGACACGCGGGGTATGCCACGTGATTTCCGTGTTTAGACTCTCAAGGGATAATGGGTCTACGCTCTGGCTATAGGTGGAAAAGACTCGACAGGTAGTACATCTACTCACCTTGTTGAGCCCCTTGTGGTTAGTTTCATAAGAATCTTTTCTAGAATGCTTGGGTATATGGGAAAGTAATTCTGTAATGAATGTTTGAATAAATGATGTTAACCCATGGGGTTGGAGGTTGTTGAAACTTAATGATGAGGTTGAGAACTTTTGAAGGGAAAGTGGTTCTTGGATGTGTTGTTAATGGAATTTAATGAGGTTTTGTTCATGGTTAATTAATGTTGGAAGAATTAATTAACGTACAGTGGAACAGATAAAAATGGAATGACGTAACCTATTAAGGTTCTTTAAATGGTTGTGTGCTTATAGGAAACCTATTCTTAGAAGTGGAATCCCGGAGTCCAAGAGACGTTAGCTACAGTTGTGTCTAAGACTAGGTTATTCCCTTAGTGTGGTTGTGAGTTATAATATATTCTGTACTTTTGTGTTTCTATATGCTACTCCACCCTGCCAGTAAGGGAAACTGGAACCCCAGGGATTCGGATTCCTAGTGGGTGTTTTCTCAAACATTCTGATGGGAGGGTGAATGGCTGACTACCCCCTTTGACTTCGCTCTCTTCTCTTGGTAGATACTAGTTCCATTAGGCACAGCAGTTAGTTTCCCCATATATGTGTGTAGAGGGCTATAATAGCTTGTGGTTATTCACACACACATATTCTGTATATAGTATCCTATAAATTACTATTGGTGTTACGTGTATAGGACATGATGGCTTGAGGATCCTTACTCGGCGTATGGGCTGTAATGGCTTGAGGCATAATACCTGACGTATGATACACGTTATGTGGGCTTTGGTGGCTCTCAGAAACTACCTGGTTACATTTGGTTGTGAGAATGGTGTGGTGCTTATCCCAGGTGTCTGCGGGAAAGCCTTTGTGGTGCACGTGGTGTAGATTGTGGATTTTGGACCAGGTGTATATGACAAGCCTTTGGAGAGAGATGCACATGACGTATATCGTTGGGGAAAAGTGGAAAACCAGTGGGGAAGTAGTAGCGGGGTACCCTTGATATTCTATTCTATATGATATATTCTTGTATGCGTTACTTGGTGAGAGTATCCATGGTGAGGTTGGTAACATAGTATACCGGTTTAGGTGACGAGTTAGTTTCACTATTGTTCAATGTGCTTTAGCGGGATTTCTTTACTTTTTCACGAGAGGCATCGGGGAGGATCCTACTGAGTATACTGTTATACTCACCCTATGTATATATAAAATGTTTTTCAGGTCACTTGGAGCAGGTTGGAGATAAATCTGGTTACTACTAGCATGTGGTTGAAGGAGCTGTTCGGGCATGCGGTCGCTGCCATTTTACTTTCTTTTGGGTACTTGTATTTTCCCCTTTTAGTTGTAGTACTTTTTCATGGAATTTCATATATGTACATGGGTTTGTTTTATATTTCAGTTCTGATTTGGAGTTGGTTGGTGTCTGTCTTATCTCTCTCTTCCGCATGTGTTCCCTTAGAGTGTAATGCCTCCCATTTGTCTGTTATTATACCCTTTGTGCTGGTCGCCAACCCGTGGCCTACTGGAGGTAGGACTCAGGGTTCATTCTCTATCTTTTCACATTCTCAGCCCATGAGGGGTACACTTTGTGGGAAGGGGGTTGTGGCAGAGTTGTATTAGAGGTCTGGTTGAGGGATAGTATGGAGTTTGGAGGTAGGCACATGTGAGGTTTCATGAGTTGGTAGGGAAACGATGTCATTCATGTTTAGCAAGTGTGGTAAACATTGGAAACCGGCTGAGACATAGGTGTTTAGGCCCCCCTATGATCTAATGTATGGACCTTTAATTTTACAATGGCTACTAAACAAGGTGATACTAGTTGCAGGGTAGGGACCCAGGAAAGGGTCATGCATCATTCTTCTTTGTGCCTATGTTTGAATGGGTAGACCTTTGGATAGGTTAACCTAAAACGAATGAAAGAAAAAAATTAATTAATTAATGTTGGGTCTTCCATATTCCAGGCTTAGGAGCTCTAAGTGTTTGTTATTTTGCAGGTATGGCTCCAGGTCGACGTCCTCGTCAGGTGTGCACAGAAGATGTACAGCAGGCTGTTCCATCAGGTCACCGCAGGGTAGAGGTTGACGACGACAACACTTGGAGGAAGACACTCTGAGAGTTTTAGTGCCATAGTCTATAAAAGTAAGAGGGCTCCATTTCATATGCCGTCATGAAAGACTGGTTGGAGGAGGTCGAGATAGGCTTCAGTTTGATCTGTGCTCGGAAAGAGAACTAGTTGTCCTTAGTTGTGACGATGCTGCATGGAGCAGCAAGGCAGTGGTTGTTCTTGTTCCTCGGGGATCGTGAGGAGTCAGGGATCATATGGGAGGAGTTCCGAGAGAAGATCAGAGTCAAGTTCCTTTCCTCGACAGCAAAGGCGTCCAATCACCAGGAGCTTCTTACCCTTCGATAGGGGAGCTCCAGTGTTCGGGAGTTTGGGATCCGTTTTAGGAACCTTTTAAGATATGCTTCGGACCTGTTACCAGATGAGGAGGCCAGGGCGAGGCATTTTGAGGAGGCTTTGCATCCAGAGATCCAGCGTCAGGTCACCCCATTTATGTTAAACACATATCTTGCGGTGCTGGCGAGGGAAGAGGTTGTTGAGAGGACTTTGGCCAGGGTCGGATCATCACGAGAAGGAGATCGTCATGATCCCTCACGAAGAAAGGATGTGGTCCGGGGTTCCCGGTTTTCAGGGCAGAATAGTTTCCGTTCAGCAGGGGGTAGGTCCCAGCCCTTCACATCTTGTTTCTCCAGAGGCAGAAACTCTTAGGCCTATGGCAAGGGATCAGGAGTTTGTTTTTCTTGTGGTGGTCATGGCCATCAGTAGCAGGAGTGCCCGACCTTTCAGAGCGGTCTTCATGCACCGGGCGCTACAGTCCAGGTATCTCCTTTGAGGCAGTTCCAGCAGAGGCAGCAGCAGCTAGTTGCACCAGGTTTAGGTCAGCAGAGGATAGATGGGGCAGGAAGCAGACAACCCCATGGAGCTCCCTGTCCTCAGAGAGCAGAGCTCGGCCATGGTGGGGGTCTTCATTAGGGACAGAGAGGCCCTGTAGGAGGTCGTGGTCATCTTCATGCTCTAGCGTTTCCAACACCAGAGGAGCTAGATTTCATTCGAGGTACCCTTTTCCTATTTGCTACCTTGGTGTATGGCTTGTTTGATTCAGGATCGACACACTCCTTCATATCACCAACCCTTTTCCATGCTTTGGGACATTTGGTATAGAGGCTTCCAGTGCCCTTGGCGTCGACTACACCAGTTCAAGGTTAACCTGACATGTTTGAAGTATGTAGAGACTGTGAGCTAGTGTTGGGGTAACACTGCTCTTGGGGAGATTTCCTCTGTTTAAGAATACAACCATATGATGTCATCCTTGTCATGGATTAGTTGTATTCAGTGTAGGATATCATGGATTGCTTCAAGAGTGAGGTCATCTTCATTGGTGTAGGTGGAGAGAAAGTGGTGTTTGTTGGTGAGAGAGATCCTCGGATGGGTCATAGGCGCGTTCCATCCTTATCATCCATGGCGGCTGAGATGATGCTGAGTTCTTCAGTGGTTTAGCAGTTGGAATTTTCTAGGGTCGTAGAGGTGTACCCTGATGTCTTCGCAGAAGAGGTTGTAGCATTACCCCCTCGATGAGAGATTTAGTTTGGGATCGAGCTACAACCAATAGCTTCTCCTATTTATATGTCTCCATATATAATGGCCCCTTCTGAGTTACGAGAGCTACGTTTACAGCTTTATGGTCTTTTGTAGTGCAATTTTGTTCGGAAAAGTGTGTTCCCATGGTGTGCACCAGTTCAATTCATGAAGAAGGCCGATGGAAGTTTGGGGTTGTGTGTCGATTATCTTCACTTAAACAAAGTGACAATAAGGAATCGCTATCCTCTTCCACGGATTGATGATTTAATCGATCAACATAAGGGCGCAAGTTGGTTCTCAAAGATCGACTTGCGGTCAAGATATCATCAGATGCGTGTGAAGGATGAGGATATCCCGAAGACTGCTTTTCGTTGTCATCATGGGCATTATGAGTTCGTTGTAATGTCGTTTGGTGTGACGTACGCTCTAGATGTGTTCATGGGATTGATGCTTTTTGTGTTCCATGAGTTCCTTGACAAGTTCATGGAAGTTTTCATCGGCGACATCCTTGTGTACTCTACCTCTGATGGGGAACATGAAGAGCATCTACGAGCCATTTTGGGTGTTCTTTTCCAACATTAGTTGTTCGGGAAGTTGTCGATGTTTGAGTTTTGGGCTCGAGAAGTCCGTTTATTGGGGAATGTTGTGTCCCAAAAGGGAGTAGTTGTGGATCCATCGAAGATTGAAGCATTTGTGTCTTGGGAAGCTCCCAAGACAGTGTCAGAGGTGAGAAGTTTCTTTGGTCTCGCAGGCTACTACAGGAGGATTGTAGCCAATTTCTCACGGGTTGCGACTCCTCTGAGAGATTTGACCAGGAAAGATCAGGATTTCATATGGGCTGATCAGTGTCAGGTAGCATTCGAGTATCTAAAGGATAAGTTACTAAGTGCTCCAGTCCTTTGTCTTCTAGCTGAAGGAGTTTAGTATGATGTCTTTTGTGATGCTTCACATCTGGGGTTAGGCTTTGTTCTTATGTAACAGAGGTCACTCGTTTCTTACGGGTCTCGGCAGTTGCGTCCCCATGAACGCCACTATTCCACCCATGATCTTGAGTTGGAAGCTGCGGTGTTTCCTCTGAAGTTTTGGAGACATTACCTCATTGGTTAATGCTTTGTGGTTTTCACTGATCATAAGAGTTTGAGGTATGTTTTTTCCCAGCGTGACTTGAACTTACGACAATGTCAGTGGATGGAGTTATTATAGGAATACGAATTTGAAATATTGTATACACCTAGGAAAGGTAATTTTATGGCTAATGCGCTGAGCCAAAAGTCTTGTAGTGATGCTGTGTGTGAATCTGGTGATTCCTAGAGAGTAATGGAAGAACTTTCAGCATTACTTCTTCATATGGGAGAAGTTGAGGGTAGAGGATGTCTTTTTCAAATGACGGTGCAGTCATCCATAGTGCAGAAGGTAGAAGAGTCCCAGTTGGGGGATCTTGAGGTAGTGGTCTGGAGAGACTGAGTTGTTTGTGGTGAGGCCCATGATGGTTGGTCTGAGGATGAACAACACAGAGTCTTTTATCATGGAAGGCTTTTTGTACCCTTGGCGATGCGTGAGACGATCCTCATAGAGTTTCATGGTCCTCCATTAGCGGTAAATCCTGGTGTGACAAAGATGTAGCGATCTCTAAGGAGTCAGTTTTGGTGGCCAGAGCTTAAGTGTACAGTTGCAGAGTTTGTGTCTCGATGTTTAGTCTGCCAAAAGGTGAAGGCCGAACACCATGTTCCTGGTGGTCTTCTCCAGCCATTAGAGATTCCTGAGAGGAAATGGGAGGGCATCTCAATGGACTTTGTTACTGGTTTACCTCGAGCTCCGGGAGGTTATGAAGCTATTTGGGTGGTGGTGGATCGTTTAAGGAAATCATCCCACTTTATAGTAGTCAAGGATTCAAGCTTAGTGTATGTTTTGTCAAGGCAATATCTGGAGGAGGTGGTGAGACTTTATGGAGTCCCTAGGATTATCATTTCTGATTGAGATCCTCATTTTACCTCCAGTGTTTGGAGAGGTCTCCAACATTATTTCAGTTATAAGCTATGCCTTAGCCCTACTTTTCATCCTCAAACGGATGGTCAGACGGAGTGAACCATCCAGACTCTTGAAGACATGTTGCGCTCTTGTGTTCTTGATTTTGGAGGTTCATGGATACTGCACTTACCCTTGGTAGAGTTTTCCTACAATAATAGTTTCCACTCCACCATCGGTATGGTGCCATCTGAAGCCTTGTATGGCCGACCTTTCCGTTCTCTGTTGTGCTTGACTGGGGTTGGAGAGTCAGCAATTCTCAGACTAGAACTAGTGAAGAATACAACAGAGATGGTATAGGTGATTCGTGAGAGGATGAAGGCAGCGCAACATCATCAGAAATCATATGCTGATCAACGATGGAGACCCTTGGAGTTTAATGTTGGGGACCATGTGTTTCTGAAGGTGACTCCCCATCATGGGCAGTGAAGGTTTGGTCATGGGAGTAAGCTTTTTCCCCACTTTGTTGGGCCTTTTGAGGTGTTAGCTCATGTTGGAGCTGTGGCGTATCGAGTAGCACTTCTTCCTCAGATGAGTCGGATACATGATGTTTTCCATGTATCACAACTACGTCGTTATCTTCATGATGACTCCCACATCATTGATTGGGGATAGATCGATGTTAATGATGATGGCACATTTGAGGAGCGACCTATGGAAATCCAAGACCGCAAGGATAAGGTGTTGCGCGGATGTTCCATCCCCTTAGTTCGCTTCTTGTGGTGACACGGTGGCCTGGAGGAGAGTACCAGGGAATGTGAATCACAGATACGTGCTCAGTACCCAGAGTTGTTTTTTGTTTAACTCATTCCATGTATCGATGTAGGTGATTTGGTTATGAAACTATCATGTTTTTGAGATGGCTCACTTTTTTGCTTTGGTGGCTTGTCCACTTTTGAGAGGTATCTGAGTGGGTAGTTGTTCAGACCCTGTTTCGTTATCTCTTTAGGTGGGTTTTCGATTCTCGAGGATGAGAATGTTTTGAGAGGTATCTGATGTAATGTCTCGGACCTCTCCAGTCCATTACTTTGTGAAAATGTGGGTCTGGAGGTGTTCTGGAAGGTCAAGGTGACTTGGAGTGTGTTTGGGTGGACTTTTAAGTAAATATAAAGGGTTATGGCCATCACACGGGAGGCACACAGTTTGTCAAACCGTTTGGCCAAACCATACGGGGTTGGTGTTGGAGGCAGTAGCATTCGCAGGTGAGGCACACAGTTTTCCTAAACCGTGCAACCAAATCGTTCAAGGCTAGTTTTGGAGGCAGTGGCTAACGCACGGTTAGCACATGGTTTGTCTAACCGTGCGGCCGAACTGTGCGAAGAGTGTTTCAAGAAGAAAAATCTAGCTCACGGTTATCGCACGGGTTGGTAAACTGTGCAGACTAACCGTGCAGGTACTTAAAATTAGATCCTAAAATTGTGGATCTGAAATATTTTGCCTCTAAGCTTCCATAACTCGAGATTACCCTTCCTTGGAGGTAGAAGAACCTCTCCCAAATGTTTTGGAGGTGATCAAGAAGATTTTCTTCGCGAATCGAAGCCCATTTCATGAGGTATGTGATCCTTTTTGTTTGGTTTCTTAGATCTACCTAGATCTACTCCTCATCTTCTCTAGGGATCTTAGATCTACGCCCATTATGGGTAGATCTAAGTGTGTGTATGTCATTTATGATGAGCTTTGGTCTTGGGTGTGTTAGGAGAAGAGATCTAGGGAGGATCCTTGGTGAATCAGCCCGGTCTTCTTGGGCGTTCTTCGACCGTTGTGGTTTCCGTCAAAATTGTGAGGTAGGGGATTCATGGCTTCTCTAATTGTTTATGTTCAATAGTAGTGTAAGCATGATTTATTCTCTTTGGATCACAATAAAATTGACCTAATTAAATACTTGAACCAGATTAAAAGAATTGGTTTGATCGCATGTTGTTGCTTTGTACTGTGATAACGGTTCGCCTCTTGATTTTCTAGATAGTGTGATATCTATGCCTTGCTTGTTAGCATGTTTCTCTTGATGAAATTGATAAAGAACGTGAAGCTAGAATCAATTGAAAATTAATTGGCTTATGATAAAGAGGCATGTAAATGAATCCAGTTGTTGTTGGTGTGGATGTTGTTACAATGGGGATATAATGAATAAATTATATTAATTTAAACCTGATCCCTTGAACAGATGCAATAATTTTATCACCCTTAAGTCTTATGGAGTTCCCATAGACGTGAAGATCCTTTCAACTTCCTCTAACCACTTTGTGGCCTCTAACAGAACATGATCATGATAGAAAAAGGAAAATGAATGAAAATGGCCTTACTCAACCACTCTACTAAGAGTATGAGTAGAGTTATCTATTAGAAGGGACCTCCTAGAAATCGTTATGAACAATATAGGTATTATAATATAAATAATGTATAATTATAAAACCAAATCAACTACCAAAAAATATCAATTAAAACCTAGAAAAATAAATAACATTCCAACTCAAAATACAAAAAACATTTCCAATTACACCATTTCTATTTAAGACAAAATTTTCAATTTCAACCCACTTTTATGATTCCACTATTTAAAATTCCAATTCTTCTAAAATCACACATTTTCCCCAAAATATATTTCTTATTAAAAAATCCATTTAACCATTTTCAAACCTCTACCATTTTTCAGTTTGAAACCAACCCACGCTAACCAAAAGACCTACTAAATAAAATCACACAATGATGAAGATTCTCAAAGGGGAACTTTTTTCATGCATGGAATATCCATGTTGTTTAAAATACAGTGTACCAAGCATGCATTAGTTGTGAGTCATGTTGAACCATGTTATCAGGTAATACATGGTTCGCTAGGCCATGCGATTTCGCTGTGTTATTCTGGTTCACTCCCATTATCGTCCCCTGTAATGACTTGAATTGTATTCAGTTTTATTTTAATAAATTAATTGGAAAAATTATAAGACCAGGATTTGAGATGAAATGAGATTTTGAGGCTCGATGTGACCAGAATTATTCGATGAAAAATGTTATATTTTTAATGATGGGCATTAGACGTTTTTCTTTAAAATGGGAATAACTTCTAAACATGTTCCCAAATCAGAAATCTAAGGGTCCCATTGCATTCACAAATGTGAATTTACCTTAGGTAGGGCCTAACATCGACCTGTGCGGGTCGACTATGAAAGTTAGAAATAAGACGTAACATTCATTAAAATATTTTAATTAAAATATTTTATTTGATGTTGGGTTGGTTTCATTTAATTAAGTCATATTGTCATGAATCTATGGTTATTTCTATAACCCTAGAAATTATTCCGAGGAAAGGAGACATAAACATCTCCAAGGAAAGATGATGAACACCGATGGATCAAGGATTGGTGATGACACGGACCTCCATTGTTTGTCAACAACTGATCCAACCACGAGGTAGGATGTTGTTTCTCTTTGTGATTTCCCTTTCCTCGTCTTCGATTCAATGAAGAATTCCGACCAACCAATGAACATGTTTATATGTGGTTTAATCTCTTGTGGGATGGGTGATATACTTGGGGGGTTCAAATGGGGATTAGATCTGTGTGTTGATTTTTTCTTCATGGATCTACTAACATTAATAGATTAAATCCGACATAAAAAAGCTCAGGATCCATTTTTTGGGTATTCATTTACTTCAATCTACCCCCAAAATCTCTCCACATTCCTCGTTCATCATGAAATATGAATAGGGGATCATTGTGCCTTCGATTCGTGGTGCATCGATCCAATATTGGGGATATGACACCACAATGACATCACAAAGGTGTGATGGCGAGGGTGCGCTATGAATCACCCGAGGAAACATGTTACAGTTTTGAAATGCAACGTCACCCAGAGTAGAAGATCCGTCCTGGTCCGAAATGTGTATTTGTTGAACAGTAGGCCTCTAGTAGGGTGGCATGTGGTGGAGGAAGCAGTAGCCCGACAGTGGGGGGTCGGGCCGGGTGGAGCATGGAGATGGAAGGGGTTTCCAGCTAGGCATCCAGGGGAGGATGTGGAAGGTGGTCTGGTAGGGACTATGTGGGAGCCCATGGAAGTTGGGGACGTGAGTGGCGATTAGGGGGTCATCCTACATGAAACAATCCAAGACAGATGAGCCAGTTTGTGCTAGGCTAAATCGGGTCAATTTGGTCGAACCGAGTTGTGTAGGGTCAGCCAGACCAGATCGGGTCGACCATCGGGTATGGATAGATCAAACTTGGGTCAGACCTTTTTAAAATAAATGACTAAATCATTGAAACCATGTTTTTGTTTGTTGAGTCATTTGTAGTGTTGGGATCCTTGTGATGAGATAGAGATACTCTAAGTGAGTTTTTACGTGGGTTGATATGCGACCTAGTGTCTTCAGTAGTAGTTTCTCCTAGTATAAGCGTGCTATGTGAATAATCCTATGGCTGGATGTGATGTGGTTACTATGTGACATGGGGGATACATGAAAATTTGACACTCCATGAACCATAAATGCTCTATGCACCATCGACGCTCTGTGCACCATCAAAGCTCCATACGCCATCGATGCTCCGTGCACCATCGATGCTCCATGCGCCATCGATGATCGGTGCTCCATCAATGCAACATGCTCCATCGATGCTATGAGCTCCATTTGTGATCCGGGTTCCATTGATACTTTGTCATCTATTTATTATCCATGCACCATCGACACTTCGTGTGTCAAAAAAATAGTTAGATCTATGGACTATAACTGAAAATTATTCTCTTCAAGATTTAGACCTATAACTATGTTTGATTAATATACTTATTTTGTTTCCTTTTTTGTGTACTGTAGGTGTTTCCATTGAGGTTCACTTCATGTGTTTCCTTTATGATATACTTCATTTATTTATTAGTGGTATTTCATTTGTGGTTTTGGGATGTTGTACATATTATTGTTTTACTCACCCTTACATGGGGTTTTCCCCGCACCTGTCATGTCTTGTACAGATGATCGATTCTTTGACGAAGTTCTAGGGGGACCAGGACTAGGTGGTTCTTAGAGGGATTATACAGATGTGTTGTTATCCTAGTACTTCAAGCAACTTTCATACACCTACCTTTTATGTAGGTTTTTTCGTGGACGAGTTTTAGGAACTCGTTGTTTTACTTGGAAGACTCTTTTTTTGTGGTCTTGTGTTCTTTCCCTATTTACTTTCCAGTTTTCCAATTGTTGTACTATATGGTTGATATCTTAGTGTATGCATACATTTTTAACATAGTGGTTTTATATTTCATCATTTTAGGCTTGGAGATGAGTGCATGTCTATATGTACATAGGAAAATGCCTCCCATTTGGGGGATATGGATACTTGGTGTTGGTCGCTAGCCCCTGGCCTATCAGAGGCAGGATTGGGGGAGTCATGAAATGCACCTATCTGGGATGGGTTATAAAATTTTGGTATCATAGGAGGTTGATTCTACGTATGTACTATGAGTTTGTGAGGTTGGTTTGAGGGAAACACTGTTAAGTGTTTCGAGTTCAGATTTTAGGCCAGGGAATCCAGTATTGGTGTGGTGGATGACGTATCTTCACACTAGGACCTTGAATTAATCATTACGACATGGTACAAGAAAACACCTGTTATAGGGAAATTATCAATACATGCATCATAAATGATTTTTAGTGTGTTATCATGTAATTTTTGCGTCATCTCACCATGTATACTCTATTGACCGTAGTTCATCTTAATTTGTTTCGGGATTCCTCTACATAGACAACCATCCAAGTTTCTAATGTTTTATCATGAGGATGATCTACCTAGTGATGAGGCATCGATACATGGACTAGTACTAGAGATAGAACCTCTGGGTGGTGTACCATTGATACCACCACCCGAGGAGCAACAATTACTACCAGCACTACCAGTAGAGGATGCACATAGGTTGAGTGTGCTGCATGAGTTCTAGAGGTAGAAAAATCCTATGTTTAATGGTGAACCATACCCCTAGTTAGTTGGGGATTGTATTGAGGTAGTTACGCGTGTATTATTCCTTGTTAGTACATCTTTTGACGAGATGAAAATTCTAGCCGCGAGCCTTCTTTAGGGCTCAATGGGGTGATGATGGAGCTTAGTGATCTAGATGCATGAAGAGATGACTCTCACATTGGAAGGATTTGAGATCCTATTCATGGAGGTGTTCTTTCCAACAACATTATGCTCAGTGAACATACAGGAGCCCCTGCATCTACAGTAGGTCATTAAGATTGTAGCGGATTACTCAACGAGATTTACAAATATTTCACATACTCCATGGATATGGTGCGTGACCCATTCTTGAGGGGCCAAACCTTCGAGCATCGGATATTCTTGGAGATAAGGTAATCCATGATATCCATTATAATCCATACATTTTTTGGGTTACTAGAGTGAGCTCTTCTAGTGGAGAGATTTCGGGAAGAGCAGACGCCAGTAGTGGGAGATACCAGCAGGCACCAGGCAGTTGAGTCTTCAGCAATAAGTATCCAAAAATAGATGTAGGGACCAAAGTGGGTAAAGAACTACTGGGGATGACCCCAATACATGGGATCTGTGGTGTGGGGATCCCAGGGTAGAGTTGGTCAGCTGAAGGACAAGCTGTGTTACTCATGCAGTGGGCAGGGACATCTGGCTAGAGATTTCCTGACTCGCCGTACCAATGGTTAGCAGATGATTGAGGTACCATTGAGGAATAGGAGGAGGTAGATGCAAGGTAGTTTGTAGGATGAGGGAGTGTTATAGGATTAGATATAATAGTATTCAGTGGCTGGAGGATCGACGTACTACCATCACCACCACCCTAGGTGGTCCTCTATAGGATCCGGGAGCTAGTGGATAGGAACGAGGCCATCTTTAGGTTATAGAGGCTTAAAACCCTAGTTCTCCAAATATTATTAGAGGTACAATCTTTTTCTTTTCCACCCTAGATACAGTTTTGGTAGACATAGGTGTTAGTCACTCTTTCCTCGCCATGACCCTTGTTCGAGACTCAGAGATTCCAGTGGCATCTTTGACTTGATCCCTATGCTTAGAGACTTCTACATGAGGAGATTCGATGATCAGACACTGGTTATGACAGTGTTACCTTAATCTAGGGAGTGAGAGTTTTGATTGGGATATCTTGGTGGCATCATCGAGGCCTTATGGCATCATTCTTAATATGGATTGGTTATCCACAGTTGATGCCCAGATTGACTGTTTTAGGCACAGAGTGTGGTGTGTCCTTGGATATGGGACCAAAATTTTATTTTTTGGTGAAAAGGAAACACATGCAGCATAAGAAAAACTTAATCATTGGAGGGTTCAACTGATTACTCATCAATTGGCTAGCCTAACCCTGAGTTTAGTGGATGATTGGAGTCTCCAGTTTCCTATAGTGTTGGCGGAGTATGAGCATGTCTTTACTAATGATGTCCCTGGATAACCTCTCCACAGGGATGTAGAATTCTGTATTGAGATGTACCCTTGGATGACATCGACATCAATACCTTCATACCAGATAGATCATGTGGAGCTTCGTGAGTTGAGGATATAGCTAGAGTACTTACAGAGGAAGGGATTCGTGAGACAGTATGTTTTACCCTAGGCAGCCCTAGTTTTGTTTTCCAAGAAGGAATATGGGATATTGGGGTTATATGTGGAATTTTGGTGCCCAAACCAGGTACCATGAAGAATAATTATCCACTACCAACGATTGAAGACCTCTTCGATCAGCAAAAATCAGTAAGGTGGTTCTCGAAGATAGACCTCAGGTCAAGCTATCACCAGCTTTGAGTATAGGATGAGGACATCTTGAAGATGGCTTTCAGATGTTAGTAAAGCCACTACAAGTACTTAGTATTTCTATTTATCATGAATAACACCCCAGAAGTGTTTCTGGGACTCATGAAAACAATCTTCCAGCTTTACTTAAACTGATTCCTCTTGGTCTTCATTAATGAAATCCTAGTGTATTGGGTATCCAAGGAGGAGCACGCGATACACATGATGATGGTACTGGAAAAGCTATGATAGTACCAGTTTTATGGGAATCTCTCAAAGTGTTAGTTTTGGATTTGGGAGCTCCACATTCTGGGACATGTCATTTAGAGGCTGGAGTTGTAGTGGATCTGATGAAGATTAAAGTGGTGATTTCATGGGAGCCACCCAAGAGTGTTACTGAAGTGTGATGTTTCTTGGGTTTGTTTGGGTACTATTGGAAGTTTGTACCATAATTTTCCAAAGTAGAAACACCCTTTTTGTCCTTGACACAGAAGGGGAAACCTTTTATGTAGACATAGAAGTTCCACCAGTGCTTTCAAGAGCTGAGGAAGAGGTTGGCGAGTGCTTCTATCTTGAGATTACTAGAGGAGGGTGTTGAGTACGTGGTGTTCTATGATGTATTAGGGATTTGGCTTGGTTGTGTCCAGATGATAGGGAAAGTAGTGATTAACTATAGATCATGATATTTGAGAATACATGAGAAGAACTATGTGACCCATGATATTGAGTTGGCATTGGTTGTCAGTGGCTTGAAGATGTGGAAACACTACTTGATGGGCGAGTGGTTTACCATCTACTCTGACCAAAAGAGTATCATGTATATATTCTCTCATAAGGACTTGAAATTGAGATAGAGTCGTTGTATATAGTTACCCCATGACTATGATTTTGATATGTTCTATACTACTAGGTAAGGGAACATAGTGGTAGACGCTCTCAGCAGGAGATCCAACTTGCAGCTGCTGATTGAGGTGTCAGAGAATTTAGCCACGTTACAGATATCCTTTGTGGATGGAGATGGAGAAACTTACCTCTAGTCGATGGTTTTCACCCCTACACTCTTATAGAGATTCAAGGAGGAACAACTTGGCGGTACTAACTACGAGACCTGATGTGATCATTAGTCTATAGGGCATGCCCCTGATGGATATTCGATAGGTCCCGCACATCGTTCTTTTCAGAATGTGCATAGTAGTATCAGTGATGTTGTGAGAGGAGGATCTGATGGAGTTCCAAACATCCCCTTTAGTGGTACATTTGGGTATGGTGAAGATGTATCAGTACCTATAATGCAATTTCTGGTGGCTAGGGATGAAGAAGGTAGTGGAATTGTTTGTTTCTAGATGCCTCACTTGCCTGCAAGTAAAGGCTAAGCACAAGGTTCCAGCTGGCTTGACCCAACCACTTGAGGTGATAGAGTGGAAGTGGGATGGGATATCGATGGAATTCATGATAGTTTTTCCATGAACATTAATGGGAGACGATACTATATGGGTTATCATTGAACAAAAAACCAATTCGTTTCACTTCCTACTAATCTGTGAGAATATTTCAATAGAGATATTGAAATGCCTCTACATGTAATAGATAGTTTGGATTCATAGAGTTCCATAAAAAATCATCTTAGATCATGATGATCATTTCACATCCTTGTTTTGGAAGGAATTACAAGAGGAATTTGGGACTCAGTTGTGCTTGAGCATGGTGTTTTATCCCTAGATGGATGGCCAGACAGAGAGAAGCATCTAGGTTCTTGAGGACATGCTACATACTTCCATCCTAGACTTTGGCCGCAGTTGGGAGGATCAATTACCACGAGCGATGTTTGCGTAAAAAAAATATATATCACTCCAAAATTGGTATGGAACCATTTGAGGCCTTGTATGGGAGACCTTGTGGGCCATAATATTTCTAGACTGATGTAGGAAAGTCACCACTCATGGGTCAAGAGTTGGTACGGGATACCACCGAGAAGGTACAAATCATCTAAGAGTAGATGCAGACTACAAAGAGCCGAAATAAGTCATATGCTGACCAAAGATATAGGCCTCTAGAGTTAGAAGAGGGAGACCATATGCTCCTATAATTCCCACATAAATGAGGATTGCAGATATTTGGATGTGGTGGTAAGTTATCCCCAAGATACATCAGCCCTGTTTAGATTCTATGTAGAGTTGGCGAGGTGGCATACCTTCCTAGCTTTACCCCCACAATATCACCAGGTTCATGATATCTTCCACATGCCACATCAAAGGAGTTATGTGCATGATCCATCGCACATCATCGACAAGGTAGAGTTGAAAATTGATGACAAAGAATCTTTTTCAGAGGACCCAGTAGAGATTGAGGATCGAAAGGAGTGAATCTTTCATGTGTAGTCAATTCCTCTAGTCCGTGTTTGGTGGAAACCTAGGAATCTCCAAGAGAGAACTTGGGAATGGGAGGCTAAAATTCATGCTAAGCACCCTAATCTTTTTGTTGAGTAGCACTTGTTTTGGATTTCATGGACAAAAGCCCAAAGGTGGGGAGAATGTAATGAATCATATTTTAAATTGTTTAATTTTTATAAATTAATTGGCAAAATTACGAGACTAGAAACTGAAAGGCGTGAGATTCTGAGGCCTGGTGTGCCTGCAATGATACGATGACAAATGTTATGTTTTTAATAAAGACCATGGGTGATTTTTATTTAAAACAGGAATAAATTATAAATAGGGTTCATGATCATAAATATAAGGTAACCATTTCATTTAGACTGGAAACTTTATCTTAAGCAGGGCCTAACATAGACTGTCATGGGTCGACTGTGAAAGTTATAAATTGGATGTAACTGTCAGTAAAAAAAATTTAATAAAAATATTTTATTTGAAATTGTGTTGGTTTTTTTAATTAATTAATATTGTTATGAATCCAGAGTTATCACCATAACCCTAGAAATTCTTTTGGGGCAAGGATATGGTAACCTGTCTAACAAACGATGAAAAATTCTAGTAGATCGAGGATCAGTGATGATAGAGACCTTTGTTCTTCATCAATGACTAATACAACCATAACGTAGGATGTTGTTTCTATTTATAATTTCCATTCCCTTTATTACATCCAATGAAGAATGTGAAACAACCAACAAACATTTTGGTCCATGGTTTGATTTCTTGTAGGATGGTTGTTATGCTTGTCGGGTTTGAATGGGGATTAGATCTATGTGTTGATTTGTTCTTCATGACTTTGTTAACATGAACGGATCAAGTCCGACATGATCAAGGACAAGATCTATTATTTGGGTATTCACATTATTTAAAAATCCCCCTCAATCTATCTTCATTCCTTATTCATTGTGAAATATGAAAAGAGGATCATTGTGCCTTCGCTCCGTGGCATAATAATCCGAGACTAGGGATCCAAATATGTAACGACAACATAATGGTGCAACGGAGAAGGTGTGGTACAGACCACTCGAGGAAACACATTATGATGGAGAAACTCAGTGGAACATGATGATGCTCAGAGAAATGGCTCCATCCATGTCCGAGTAGAGGTAACGATGAATAGAAGGCCACCAAAAGGGTGGCAGAGGTAGTAGAGGCCCAGTGGCGGGGGGGGGGGCAACCTGGTGGAGCACAGAGGAGGACATGTATGTCAGAAGGGTAGCTAGTGGTTGAGGTGGAATGTGGTCCAGTGGGGGCCGTGTGGGAGCCCTTGACTGTGGAGACTATGGGCAAAAACCAAGGGGCTGTGGCAGGAGGCTACGGTGGCAGTAACATGATGTGGGTCAGAGCTGCGTTAGAGGGAGTCGATGGTAGCGGTGAGGCCGCAGGATGATGTAGAGGAGGTGGAATGGAAAAATGAAATGAGGAATGGATCTGTGTTGACTAGAGATACATTTCAAGGGCGGCCCATGTCTGGCGCACTCAAACTGCCCTGTATGTGGTGGCACTCACCAAATGGGATGGGCTGCTCTAGTGGCCCAGTGGACTTAGTCGGTTCAGGCCAGGATGAACTGGGTCAGGCTGGTCGGGTCGGTCTAACTAAGTCATGTCGGGTCGTTCAGACTAGGCTAGGTGGGCTGATGGGTGAGTTTCGGTTTGGGGGGTCAGATCTAACCTAGAGCGAACTCGGGTTGGGCCGTTTTACCAAAACAACCATATCTTTCAAACCGTGTGTCATGTTAACGAGGCGTTTCTGGAGTTCAAACCCTTTCAATGAGAAAATAATTTTGATATACTCTAAGTTAGTTTTTATGGATATCGGTATTTGACCTAATGGATTGAGTTATAGGTTCTCCAAGTACAAGCGTGGTATGAGTGGAATCTTGTGGCTGGACATGACATGGTGACAACGTGACTTGGGGGATGCATAAACCATTGAAACAATGTGCATCATCTATGCTCTATGACCTATCAATGCTCTATTCCCCATTAATGTTCTGTTCTCCATCGATTCTCCATGCACTATATATGCTTCGTGCACTATTGATGATTCCTGCGCCATCGACGCTCCGGGTTCCATCAATGCTCCGGGCATGCTCCATCGACGGTATGTGCACCAATGAAACTCCGTGTGTCACAGAAACTAGGAGATATTGGAATAAAAATAAAAATCATTCTCTTTATGCTTTAGACTTACACTTGGTTGAGATGACTTTACTTCATGTGTTTTCTTTATGTACTTCGTGTGATTCCTTTGTGGTGTACTTCATGAGTTTCCTTTTTGGAATTCTTTATGTATTTATTTGTGGGTTCAATATGTCCTAATGATAATTTCGTTACTCACCCCATCATGAGATTTGACCACACATATTGTGTATTGTGCAGACGATCGACGCTTTGATAGAGTTATAGGTGGACTCAGACTAGGTGGTTCTTAGAGGGATCAAACCGACGTGTTGTGATCCTATGACTTTAGCTATCTATCATACACCTACCCATGGGGTTGGGTTTTATGCAGATGAGTTTTAAGAACTTGTGATTTCACTTGGAAGACTCTTTCTTTTGGTGTAATTGTATTCTAGCCCTGTTTATTTTTCAGTTATCTTACTATCATACTCTTTGGTTGGTATCTTATTGTATGCACGCATTATTTTCTTAGTGTTTCTAAATTTGAGAATTTTAGGCTTGGATATGTGTGTGTGTGTGTACAGGTACTTAGGAAAATTCCTACCATTTGTGGGATATAACTACTTGGGTTCTAGTCTCCATCCCCTGGCCTATCAGAGGCGGACATAGGGTAGTCATGACACGAGCCCTCTAGGATGGGTCGTGACATCCCAAAAAAAAATAAACCCATCAAATTATCCAAAATAAATAATGTAAATTTGAAATAATTATTCAAGACTAAAAACCCAACAACCCATTTAAACTCAATGCTCACAACAAGTAAGATTTTATGATACACATCCCGCACATACCACTTGAGTTCTAATTTTCATAATCCATTCTACTTGACATCCAAAATGAAAAAGGAAAACCTATGATACAACTTTTTGATTAAAAAAAATATTATAAAACCTAAACTAGTCCCTCAAGTAGGTCTACAACATACATAAAGGGAAACCCTGATCCCCATGGTCTGATAAAAAGCGTTATGGGAATCACCAAAAAATAATTAAGGATGATTTTCCTAATAAATAAATAAGAAGCACCCTCTTCCTCCTCAAATACCTACATGGAAAACCTACATATCACTATCCATGAAAATAAATATTACCAGAAGTAAAAAAAACTAAATCATGATGAGCAAGGAATATAAGAAAACATCCAACTAACAATAAATGAAAAAATGGACTGAAGAAAGATACATATACAATGGATAAATGGGACAATATAACTTTGATAAAAAAACAAAACCAAAAATAAAAACATCATATTTGTGTGACCTCTGGGTTCACTATCCATATGTATAAAAAATATTCTCAAAGAGTGAATAATAATTGGAACCTGATCCTATAAAACACTTTAGTTCTACCAACATAGAGTGGCACAAGTACCATGTGAGTATAAAAGATCTCAGTAGGTAAGAACTGTATATTCCATTCATTTAATTTATCAAAATAGACTATAAAAACTAGTTTGAAATTACCAATATAAAATATTGGTTTTCATTATTTCAAATATAACAAACATAAGAATTTCCAAAAAACAAAAATTAAAACATAGATAGATGTTTTAAATAAAAATTTAGAAAATATTAATAAATGATTCCTCTATAAAGTTTCCATTTTTAAAATATAAACTATTATAAATCCAATTCTATTTTGAAGAAAAAGACAAACTCCCACTATAAAAGTTAAAAAAGAAAAAAACATTAACAGTTCACTACACGAGTAAACCATGTTCCTAAATGTGGGTAGACGGTACATTAATAATACTAGCTATATAATTGAAAGGAACAGTAAATAAGTGGAGTGTAAATGTAACCAAAAAAATATGTCGGAATTATTAATATATAGATAGTCAACACCCTATAAGGAGACCCGGAACACAGTAATTTTCGAACCATCTACCAGCCTAAAGATGAAGTCCCTATGTCCATAACAAATTTGGATGCCCTCAACTAGCCTCACTAGTGGCTTAACCCTCAATAGACTTCTCATACATTGGGGGACCTATTCTATCCAATCAAGACTAGATCGAAACATCTATCTACCCTCAATAAGATTATTAGGATCCCATGGAGATAGTATACAATGAAGTGAGGCAGTACATGCACTTAAATTATATTAATTATGAATTAAAATTGGATATTATAAATGTTAAGCTCACCTCCTAGAACCATCTTTACAAATACAATCCTTAGAATAGAGTAGGGCTCTATAGGGGTGATCACATTTCTAGGAAACCAATTTAATGATTCCTGATAGGCCTTCACATTTAAAATTGATAATTAATTTTTCAGAGGTTCAAAATGGGATTATAATTCAATTGTTAGAAAAAAAATATATAACAATCATTTTAAGTAAAATAGTTGGAAGTGAAGCACCCCTTTTGAAAACCCATGTTTTAGAAAACAACACTTCAAAACAATATTTTGAAAATATTTTGGAACAAAGAATCAATTTTAGAACCCAATATTTTAAAAATGGAACTTCATAAACCTTAAATAAATATATGCACATAAAAAAACAAACATATATATATATATATATGTATGTATGTATGTATGTTCATTTTTAGGGGTTCCATAAAGACAACCAAAGAAAAAAATTAAAGTCACTAATCAATGTGTAAGAAATTTCAAGCTAAATACTCAACACCATCAAAAGTAAATAACCAAAAAAAATTCTATTAAAAAACAACTAAAAATACAAATTTTATGGAAAATAATAATTAAAATAACAAAAATTATTTTGAAATGGTTCTTAGTCATTTTAGTATACACCTAGCACATGTATACCATTAATGTATATGAATAATGATTAAAAAACATAAAAAAAATTCTTTTTTCAATAAAAGAATTTACATGTGAGGATCAAATAAATCAATATATAAATATAAAATAATTATAAATTCAATTAAAATGAATATAGAATGCTTTAATTATCCCAGGGTATGTTTTAGAATGGAAATGGAAGGAAACACATACCTTAACGGTGTGGTAACACAATAGAAGGCACTAAAATAAGAAGAATAAGGTCTAAGAGACCGACCACACACCATAACTTCATAATAAATAATGCACATGAGAGAACCAACACCTTAGGGTTTATCAAGGAAATAACCAAGATAAAGAAGAAAATAAAAACATTGGAAAGATGGAAAAAAGATGAGGAATAAGGACATACCAAAGAGAACCCCCTTCGAAATCAAGAGGTAAGAGATCCAAATGCAAGGGGAAGGAGAAATAACTTCAAAAAACCCTCTCAAGGGGTGAAATACATGATTTGGGAGGGATAAGACCCATTTTGGGTTAAAAGTTAAATAGTGAAAAAGGAAAATCACCATTTTTTAACATATAGGAAAGTCGCACAGTTTGGGCACATAGTTTACCAAACCATGTGACAGCTATGTTCCCTTCACTAGAATGAAAATACCATATCACATGGTTTTGAAACATGGTTTATAAATTGTATGCTAGCCATGAAATATGTTTCTTCAAACTACAGACACTCTTCCACACTTTCCACACATCTTCATCTAACTGTGCACAAACTGTGGGTCATCTCCCAAACCCTCCAAGCCCCCACATTGTTTCCCCTAACCATTATGTGGTTTTGACTCAATAATAAATTTATAATTCATAATAAATTATACAAGAAAATAATGAAAACATAATTTTTTTAAAGGTATTAGAATGGATTCTCCCAAACCATACGCATAGGTAAAAACTACAAACAAAATTAAAAATTTAAAACCATCTTTGGGAATATAACGAAAACTCAATGATGAGATCAAAGAAAAATAAATAAAAAAAATAAAAATGGTTGGATTTTGATGAAAAATATATGAAAGTGTCATGATTTGAGTTTTCATTGATTATTATTAATTATGTTATATTCAACTGATCACATTTTTCTTGTATATATCATCTACATTTGTTTTCTTAATTGTAAAATCTTGAGAAATTTTTTCAAAGAATAGGGAAGGCTAAATAATTATCAATTTAAAATCTATTTGAATGCTTATAAAGATTCACTTTGTGTTTGAATCACATTTGGATGATGTTTAGGAATATAGAAAAGTAGAATTTTGGAGGAGTCAAACATCAATTACAAGATGATTTTCTTGTGAATTTCTATTGGAAAAGAAAATGAGAAACATATCAACAAATTTTTATTATTAAAATCTTATTTATTATCATAAATACCCAATACATCTTAAAATGTAACCAATAGAGGTTACATAGAAGTGGTTTTTCTTGAGATTGTACATAATAAGTACCTAGTGGTCCTAGAAAATACATGGTTGAGTTTTAAAAACATTTACTAAATTTTTTTATTTTTGCTACGTGTCTATATTTTTGACACACATGATGACTCATAATTAATCAAATGCATATAATTATATTATCTATCATTTTTTCATGAATTTTTTACAAGGTACTATTCTAATTCAAAGTGAAGTAATTATAATTTTAATGAATTTGAGTTTGAAATTCAAATTTTTTGTTAAATATTGTAGAAGTGGGTTTGATTGTGACTGATTATTTTATATAGAATATATGAGAATAAAAACCTATTTAAACCTAAATAAATAATAAATAAATGGAATAATATTCAATTATGGAAGTGTAATTAATCGAATTAAAGACTAATTTCTTTCCATGAAGTGTTTGAGTGCTACTTTGGTTGGTACAATGGAACTCTCTGTTTCATATCATTTTTTCGCGATATATATTTATTATATTATTTCATAATTATTAGAATATAAGTTGTGAAGTTGTTTTATTTCTATCTTTAGAAATGTTTTATTTAAATTCATAAATCCAAATTAGTGAAGAGTAAATAAATTTATGGATTTATGATATATAGTGAATGAATTGTTTAAATATTAAGTTTGAAATTTGTTTAAGTTTTATCTATTAATATTAACATAATATCTTTGATTTTGGATGTATGGCCCAAATTTTATTTTTGATACTTAGATATTAAATTATGGATGGATTAATTTTTGTTCTGGAAATTGGATTTAAAATATAAGGGTGTTAGGGTAATTAAAGGGTGGTGGTGCTATTGTAGTGTAACAAACACTACAATATACCCAATAGAAAGCACTAGACACCCAATAAGAATTATTTCGGTGTTGAATTATCCATTAAATTTCTATCAGTTTCCTAGTGAAAATATTTGGGTACTTGATGGTCTATGCTACTGAAAATCAACAGTGTCATTCTTTTTATTTTTTATGAATATTTTTTTAAAAACTTATTACCCCTAACTCTCATGAATAATGAAACAATACAACCATAGGGTCTACGCTTGGGATAATGTTAATCCAATCATTCCACCATAATCCCTCTAATAATATGTCATAGGTTGGTGAATTGAACCGAGTAGTCATATCACATAAGATGGGATACCTTAGCTGATACCAACCCGTAACAGACATGTATCTCCTATAAAAAATTAAACCAAAAACTCTAGAATCATATATATATATGAATAAATGAACATTAAAAAATACAATAATAATAAATCATATACCAATATACTACCACTTGAGAAAATAAAAATGAATAGTGAAACTAAAAATCTACTAAATATTCTAAACACAAGACACTGGGAAGTTCCTCCTCATTGCACGCACCCTTAGATCAACCTCCATCCACACTAGTAACCACTGCCATCATTAACCCCCATACTCTATGTCACTAAGGGTCATAAGATTTCATCTTTTTTGAAGTCAATACATCTCCATGACCTCTATCACCATCTACAAAATGTGCGTTTCTTGTACAAAAACAATACATGTGGGAACAAGGCCCATGTAGCTGTGAGTATAAACATGCTCAGTTAGATTACTCAAAACCACATAAGAAAGACAAAGAAAAATTTATCACAAACTCTAGTGTTTGAAAGTAACTAGGAGGAAAACAAGGAAACACTATTCAGATATTCTCTACTACTAAAATTCTCTATAACATAGAAATGTTTTAATCGTATTAGTTCAAACCCATGAAGGTTAAAATATCATGAGAAATTAGGGATTCATGGAGTATTGTGAAGTCCATGATTCCTAATGTAAATATAATAGTTACATAATACATATCAAAGCAAACTCAGGGTGCCAAGGGAGTGACATGTCTTGAATAATCCAGTATTCTCATCATTTTCTCCAAAACTATTACTAGAATCCATAAAGGGAAACATAATACTCACTAAATCATGTGCATCATCTGAGGGAGTTGGGTCTATAAAAATCATATGATAAAACCACCAGATCACACACCACTATAATTTCAATTGGTATGAAGAAAATTTCTAAAATGATCCCCATTATATGAAATTTGGATCTTGGAAGAGAAACATATCCAAGTCAGAAAACCACAACGTAAACCCTCTAGAAGCCATAACCAAGAACTATGGAATGTCAAAATCTGAAATTCTATGTGGCACAAGAAAAATAAAAGAGATTGGATCATTCGAAATTTCATCATACTCCATGGAAGAATTGCTACTTTATTCAATGTATAAGAGGATGATTATAATTATATATCGATATATCACAATTTTATGACACAATAATAATATATTAAATAACAATTAGTGTTTTTGGTCCCACCACCATCATATCTATATTAGATGTAATCTACCTAATTTGATCTTCATGGATAAACCTCCAATTTGTCAAAAGTTCTCAATACATTTATTGGTTCATCTGGTGTAGTATTCCATGATTTTAATTATGTTGTTGGATATTCCTCTTATCTTTTCTCTTACTAAATGGAAATTTAGAGAAGTAGTCTGCTACACCCTTCCAATAATTATTGACCTATAGCTTCTCGGGACCCAACCATAAACCACTGCCTCATCCACTGACCTATTATTGGAATTGGATGTTAATACTTTCAATATTCTCCTCTCAGTAGTTCTTGTTTACCTACCTAGGAAAAATAATTCTCCCACATCTAGAAAAAGAATCTATCATACGAGGCTAATTTTTAGAGCTTCACTAATAAAACCTTACATTATCCGATATAAACAACCTTCCTCTTGGACTTTAGCTAAACTGATTCATGGTTACAAAACCATTATTTTAAGTCAACCCAATCTAACTAAGGCAGAACACTACCTTAGTATTTACTTATAAATACCTTTGTTAACATACCCACTAGATCCCTAACTCCCTTTATCTTCCATTGGTATAGTTCTCTGTCCTCCAATAAATTTTGGATAAAGTGGTATTCTATTTAGATTTTCATTGTATGATAATGAAATATAAAATTGTTATCCATGTGAATCATGATTAATAGAAAAACAACATTCCAAATTTTTTTCTTCTTCTGAGATCTCCTAAGTACCCTCTTAGGGAAATATACTCCTTTCCTACTTCCATCAATGTGATTTACTCAACTTCTATTATTAAGAGAAAACTATCAGATGAAGCTTTAATATACATCTCACAAGAATTTATCCAAAAGTAAACATATAACTAAGTATTTTTTTACATGAATGTGAATCTTCATTGAAGTGTAAGTTTTTAAAACCTTGTAATAACTCATATATTCCAAAAGTAAAGCACTATAATTCTACAACCCTTAGCATACTGAAGAATCCACTTCACGCACTCCTAGTGATATCTTTTAGGGTTTAATATAAACATTATGAGAATTCCCATTGCATGCGTAGTTTCTAAAAGTATACATACCATGGTGTACATGAAACATATATAGATTGATTCATATTAGACCTTCACCATGTACTCAAACAATGATTTCATTCATGGTGTCTTCGAATTTCAAATCTAGAAGTTTTTTTCTAGGGGTGTGGAAAATAAGTTTACCTCTAATATACCAAAGCACTCCATTATATTTTGGATGTAGTCATCTTGGGAGAGGCTCCAAATACCATAACATAGGTTCCTAACAATCTTAATCCTAAAAAAATATCAATGAACCAAGATCCATTATTTAAAAACTTCTGAACAACTCAACTTTCAACACATCAATCATTTCCTTCATTAGAACTTTAGGAAAAATGTCATCAATATAGAGAAGTATTATAATAAAATCCCAATCACTGAAATCATTATGGAAACATCAATGGTTATCATTTCCACAGTAAAACTTCCACTCCTTCATGAAGCTGTTAACATTTATGTTTCAATTCCTTTATTCTTGCTTCAAACATTAAAGGATATGTTTGAGTTGACTTCTAATTCCTTGGTTCTTGTGAACTTTGAAACCAAATGGATACTTTATATACTTAAATTATTTTAATCCACCATAAAGTAATGTTGTATTCACATGAAACTATTCCAGATGAAGTACATCCACTGAAACAATATGGTAAACTATTTAAGTAGTCTTGTTCTTTACTACTAGTAAAAAATTTATAATAAATACCCTATTTATTTTTACAAAAAATATTTCACATCTAGCTTGTAATTATACCTCATCCTACCATTTGAATCTTTATCTAATAAACCCATTTTTAACACATTCTTCCTATAATCACTTTTAATAGATCCAATAATTTGAATACATTAAGGGAATCAATTTCATCCCTTATGGAATACTAAAACTCTTCTGTGTCTTTTAAACTGATCACCTATTATGAGATCTTAATCTCTCTATCGTCCATAAGAAGTAGAAAATAAAAAATATCAACATAAATTTTCATCAAACATCTCCCATAGTACATTTATATAGTTGTAATTGTGACTATGTTTCTTATGGAACTGCAAATTTCAGTGTCGAAACTTCTACTGCCCAAGATTTCACAGTCCTTAAACTCTCTAGTACATCTATCCTGGAAAACACCATCATAACTTGAACTCATTATACCAATAACTCCCCTGTATGTTCTACTGTATTTGGTAAAAATGTTCTTACTAGATTTTCTAGAGATTCAATTATGTTTGTATGTCTATAAAACCGATCTTTATATTTTTATGATCCTTTTATTTCATTGAATATTTCTACTAGGTTCTAATCCTTTAATAGAATCACTTAATTAAAGTTCATATTTTTCTACTGTTGACCTTTCAAGAGTTATTATCCAAGAGTTAAAATCCATGTTTTGCATCACCATAGCCAATAAAAAAACATTCTTGAGACTTTTCCTCTAGTTTATATCATTATTAATAATTAAAATGGAAATAAATATTCCTTTTATGAAATTGAGGTGGTTAAAATATACCTTCCTTCCAAAAAAAACAGATCTCGATAAATTTTCCAATTGATGAAAATGAACTCTAATTGACTAAGTATGCGACACAATTCTTTTCTTCCACCAAATATAACTTAAGAAACCCCGTGTGAATTTTTATATTTATTTCATTTTCTATAAAAGTCCTACTCATCATCTCCCAAAATATATTATATTCCCAAGTCCTTGGTATGAAGTTCTCAAATATAATCTCCTTTCACTAGTAAAATCTTAAAAAATCTCTATTTCTATAATCAACATCATTATTTGAGTGTAAAAATTTATCCTTATCGACAGAATCCTTCTCCACCATGTCCCTATATTAGATGAAAGTCTCATACACCTTGTAAATTTACCATAGAAAGTACACCAAAAAATTTAATGTGGAATCATTGATGAAGTGCACATAGAAAAGTGATACTACATTAGAATTCCCTAGAGATGGCCTTTAAACATCTATGTGAACCAACTCTCACTTTTAGTGATTTGGTGTTTTCCCTTCCTTTAGAAAGGGAACCTTTCGTTTCATTAAGAATACATGATAAATTCACATTCCATAATCCATGATTTCAGTCTTCATTAGTCCCTTTTCTGTTATGATCTTCATCCCTTTCTCACGAAGGTGACCTGGATAGTCATTCAACAACATCATTTATGTCTACTCTCCATTATGAATTTATTTTTATGGTGAACTCATGAGGAATAATAACCTATCTATAATTTCCCTTTCGATGACCATTGATCCATGTAAAATTTTCCATGAATCATATAAAAAATTAGTATAAAAAGCCACATTAGCAGGTTTCCAAATATCTCTAGCACAAAAGAGGCCTTTAACATTGTTGACATTTCTCAATGCTAGCAAAAAGTGGTGATAAAGTCCACCTTTATCAGTGCTAAAAGATGCAGTGATAAAGGGAACCCTTGATCGGTGCTTTCTCTGAGCATTGATAAGTGATTCCTTTTATCAGTGCTGATAAAGGGTACCCTTTATCAGCACTTTATTTGTAGCACTGATAAAGGTTGAGAGTAAAATGATATAATTTGACAATTAAAAAAATATGAACAATTTTATGAATTATATAATTACTGTTAAAAATGAATAAAATGAATATACATATATATATTATAAAAATTAATACATAGAATATATAAATTTTATAGATGTTAGAAATGAATAAATGAAAATAATTAAAGAAATAAAAATAAAAAATGAGTAAATTAAGAAAAATATTAAACATTTTATTATTTAAATAATTTTTTATAAAAATGAATAAATTTAATATACATATATATAGAATATAAATTTTAATTAATATTAGATATTAAATATAGATATATAAAATGAATAAATACTAATAATTAAACTGTAAAAATGAAAAATGAATAAATTTCAAAATTATTTAACAATCTATTAATGAAACAATTATTAATAAAAATGAATAAGTATAATATATATATATATATATATATTAATTATGAAGAGTAATACATTTTATATATTAAATTTAATTATATATAAATTGAATAAAATGTAATAATTAAAAACAAAATAATGACTTATTCATTTTTAATGTTGTCTAATTTTTCAATTTAACATATATCAAACATCATGTGTTACATATATTTCACATACATATATGAAATTAATGCATTTTTATCTACAACTCATACACAATAATATTTACACAATTAATGAAATCCTATATAAAAACACATACACGTAATATTTATGCAATTTATTCACATTTTAGTATGTTTTGGAATTTCATTATTACATGATACATTTAATAAATTATGTTTTTAATAATCCAATTTGATTTATTTATTTTTAATATTGTTAAAGTTTGGTATTATTTTATCATTTTTAATATTTTTATTCTTATTTTTGTATTTTTAATTTAAGTTTTTATTTGATCATTTTCTATTAATTTTTATATATATTTATTTACTATTTTTCGTATTTTCAATATATATTAATATTTAATTCAATATATATATATATCCATATTTTTTAAAATATATATATTTATTTAATAAAACTTATCCATTTTTTCAATATTTTTAATGTGTATGCATTTTGAATATTTAATTTCACCCATTTTTGAAATGAATGCATTTAAGATTATATATCCATTAATAATGTTAAAAATGTATTTTTAAGTAAGTATTTATAAGTAATTATATTTATAAATTTATACATATACTATGTTTATAAATTTATATATTTATAAATATTATAAACAAAAAAATATTAATTTTTTGAAAAAGAATTAATATATTTATAATTAAATAATTTTATAGATTTAAATAAATATAAAATTAAAATAAATTTATTTTAATAATGTACTTGGTGAAACTTTAACTTGAGACCTCACCAAGACCCATAGAGGCAGCTACCATTGAGTTTCACCCTAGGGGATATATATATATATATATATAATTATATGAATATATATAAAAAATTTATTTTTTTAAAATTATTATTCACATATTTATAAATACATAATAATATATTTAAATAATTATTAATTATAATAAATATATTTAAATAATGAATATTTTTATATTTATATATATTTATTATACATATATATATATAATTATATAAATATATATAATGATATATATATAATTATAATTATATGATTATAATAAATATATTTAAATTAGTATTATATTTACTATATTTATATTTATATTTATTTATTAAATATATATATAATTATATAAATACCTATAATGATATAAATATATTTACAATTATAAATAAATAATTATAAATATATTTATAAATGTATATTTACTATATTTAAAAAATTATATATATATAACCATAAATATAAAATATAATTTCTTTAAAAATTATTAATTTAATTTTAAATAAATAACTATATATTTAAATAATTGTAAAATTATAATAAAAATATATATAATTATAAAAAAAATTACAATTTTTTATTTATAATTATAATTATAAACCCTTTATCATTGCTAACATTTTAGCGCTGATAAAGTTTCATTTTATCGGAGTTTTTTTAGGGATGATAAAGATGTCTAGTATCAATTCCCATCAATTTAGAATCGATAAAAGGGATATTTAACAGTTCTTTTTTAAAAGAACTGATAAATTTTAAACCATTCAATTTAAAAAAACCTTAACAAGGATTCATTTAGTCACGATTCTCAAACTCTCGCAGATCCATTGTATCTTATTTCCCCCTTTTCCTATCTCATTGTTTGACTTTTTTGGGTTCTACGGTTTGTGTTTCTGTGCGGTTCTTAACCATGACGAACCCTATATCTCTTCTCTCTCTCTCTCAATTACCTATAGGTACACAACACTGCCCCAACTCTGTAAACTCATTCAAGCTTCATACGGGACCACTGAGAACTGCATCTCCATCCGTTGTTGCAACATATGGTTATTTTTTTATGTTTCCATTATATTGTTTTTTTAACTTTTAGATAGTTTTTTGTAGTATTTTGAATATTCATTCCATATAATGACATGCACATGTAGATGAAATTTTTTTATCTTTATATTGTACTAATTTTAGGGGTAATTTTATTTGATATAAATAATATAAATAGGGTTAATAAACATATAGTTTTAATGTGAATCGGTTAATTTAATTCAGGGAACTAAAGTTTAAATTTTCTAGTTTATATTGGATAACATTATCAATATGTGATATTGATATAATTTAATAAGGAAAAAACTATTTTAGTTTTCATTAAAATCAAAATAAGCATAATTTTTTAGTTTTTTATTTGATCAAAACTCAAAAGTTGTCATGTAATACCAATAAGAGGTGTGTTTATAAATTATTGATAGGTTCATAATATTATAACATTAACTGTTAAATATATTCACTAAAACATTATAGTTACGATAAAAGTTGATATTCAATGGATTAAGTAAATCAATAAATGTGATACCATTTATTTTCATTATCAATGAATGGTTTCCAATAACTTCCCATATCCTTTAAATTTATAATTAAATAATATAATGTTTTATTTTTTATAGACATTAAGTAAATAGATTATATGAATTTACTTTATTTTATATTTATAAATGAAAACATGTCCTAGAAAAACGCACCAGATTAGATTTCATTTGAAGATTTTCTATTTGCGACATCATCTATAGAAGATGTTATATATGAATTTACTTTTCTATCAAATTATTTTATAAATAAATTCATCTCCAAGAATGAATTTATTTTTGATTATGTGACCTGATTTAAGAAAATTTATTTTCTTTTTGTGTGTGTGTGTTATCTTATCTATAAATTTCTGTTTTATAAAACCATAACATCACAATATAGTCCAACTATTCACAACATGGCCTAATTTGAATCAAAATGTTACTCAACCCTTGGAACCGTCAAACAACTTCCAAAGGATTGATATTAAATATGTAGCATTCAACATGATCCATGAGAAATGTTTTAGAAAAAAAACCCACATGACAATTGAATCTATGAAAAATAGAAGAAAATAGAATCCCGTGAATATAAATGCCTACATGCATAAAAAATTACAATTTGATAAATCCTAGGTAAAAATAAAACCCTATACGAATAACTAACCTACCATTGATGACATAAACTCCATAAGTATCTACTAGCTATAATTTTATAATTTATCCCTTTTAATAAATAATCAATCCTTACAACCTTAAACCCAAATAAACATTAGATACATGTGCACCAAGATGTGTATAAAGTGGTTAAGTAAAGTAACTAGGCAGGTTTTCTCTAATGATTTACCATTCCCCTAATCGATATGAAAACCATATATCTCATTTTTATTTTATGAAAATATTCCTAATTTATAATATTTAAAGAATAATTTAACACATAATATTTAAAATAAACATATATAACATTTCATAAAAAGGGACAAGAGATTAAAAAATAAGACTCTATAAATGATGATTATTTTGGTAAGATAGATATAAAATAAAATACACTCCATTCATAAATGTACACATTTTCAAAAATCTTTCATGAAATTTTTTATTGTCATGAACATAGATATAATCTTCAATACTTCAGTACAACGAACCTTCACTACCTTCATTTAATTCATCCTCATATTCATGACTTACATCCATAACATGATAATGGATTGGTCTCCCTCTTTCAAACTAGCCCTCCTCCCATCATTTTGGTTCTGAAGTTTTTTTATGAATACATCCCACTCAAGTTTTATTCATTAATCTCTATCAAATCAACTTTCATGGCATTGAACACCGCATCTCCCAAGTCATTCTTCAACTCTTTCAGTCTTTCATCCTCCTCATTTACTAATTAATGAGAACATATAAAATGAAATCTAAAAATTAATCAAAATATATTGAATGAATTTGTTTGGTTTCATGATATTAATTTTCTTATATGACTCACTCGGTTAATTTTGACAACACATCATCAAAAATTACTTTTAATTTGAGTTCATTGACATTGGATACTATTAAAACTCCACAATTAAGCATAAATATATTAGAATACTACTATGATGGGTGGCCTCCTAAAAATAATTGTGTTGAATATTTGTTTTGTGAAAAGAAAAAACCAAATGCACATTTTTATTCTCTTCCCCTTCAACCTTGATAAATTTAAAAGGGGGATAATCTGACTCTCAAAGGTATTCCACCCATAATTAAAAGAGATCTCTGGTCCTGATTTATACTTCATCTTCAAGATACTTTCTCTTTAAGATTGTATATTTGGGTAGTTTTCAAGATCCCCCATCCTCCTCACACCAATACCACCACAAGTTTGTATCTCCTCTAAGACCTTCAAAAAAAGAAACATTTTGGGGGAAGTTGTGAATTGTAAATGTTTGTTAGTGGAAGTAAATGACTGAGAGTGGAAGTTATGTAGTATTTAAATTTCATTCCTTACATTTTTAAATGTAATATTTTAGAATAAATAATTAAAATTTCCTTCAGGTAATTTTTGAAACTCCATAGATATAGATATCTTATATTTGAGATACAGGTGGGAGAAATATGCTAGTAATGTAACACCTAGAGATTTTATAAGATATATTATTTTTAAATTCTTTCATATATTCTAATGTACGCTACACCAAGATTATCTTTCTCTATACATAATACCGTATTAGCTTGCAGTATACGCAACACTAATCTTGAATCGTGTTAAAGACAATTTCAAGTTTGTTTGATAGTAGTTATTCAACACAACATTGAGTGTATTTATATATATATATATTCAACGTATAAATGGAATATGGTTTGATTTTTTTATATGTAATAACAAAGGATTCTTGCACTACACACAACCCTGACTTGGCATGCATTACACACAATCACAACCTTCCTCGATAGCGTGTGTTGTACGCAATACCGGGTTTCACTAAACAATGATATATTGTTATAATATTGTTATGAAACAGATGTTATGAATAGTATTAACTAAATTATGAATTTTATAACATTATTATTCACCATACACATTTTCAATAACATTGTATGAGAACAAAATAAATTTTTCAGGTAAATTAAGTATTTTTAAAAAAATGCAGTTTTGACGCCTTTTGAGGGAGCACCCACTTTAATCTAGTTTTTGACATGTTTATAAGTTAGATTTGACAAAATAAAATTCTTCTTTGGAATCAGGATATAAAAATTTACTTTGGATAAATTTTTCTTATTATTCTGATAACTTTCATATTTTAAGGAATAGTTAAATAACGCTATATTTTAATTAAAAACAACTTTTTTCATCATAATAATTTATATGGTTAAATTATAATATTGAATGGATTTAAAGTATAAATAGAATATATTTTTACCATTTAATATAACTTATGTCATTATCATTGATTTTACATTGAATTCATAGGTAAAATCATTTCAATCTTTTGCAATGTTTTATCTTTTAAAACACGTTTTCTTAACAACGAGATTAATTTTAAATTAATTTCTGAAAATTCTGTGATTTGAATTAGGAAAAATGGATTCCATATTTATAATCAGTAGGTCTAAATTATGTTAATAGGCTACTTTTTATTTTTGGACACTATGAACAGTAACTACGGTAAATATTATTTACCACAGTTAAAGGTAAATCGGGTAATTGAGGGTAAATATAATATTATAAAATTACCCTAACACTTGTCTAAATATAATTGGATGATTATATTTCGACCTATGGAATATTTTGGTAGAAAGAGAATCCATTTTAACCCACTTGGATGTGATTAAGACCTTTAATTTATTTTATTTAAAAGAAAGTGAAATATGTCTCACTCAAACTTTAATAATTAAACTATTTTTAATATAAGGTTATACAAAATATAAATTCGGTTATAAATACTCATTTGAAAGATAATTTTTTTTCTTTATTATAGTAATATATTTTTAATTTTTAAGAATGATTTAGTTACCTTATTCTCTTATACATTAATGATCCAGGAAATATTTATCTAGTGAAAAATCAATAATATAGTTTTTATTGAAATAATAATACACATAAAAGGCCCAAAAACCTGACCAAGACTTATTTTTAGTGTATATATAAACCCTAATAATCCAATGGTCGAATTGGTGACCATTTGGATCCTTATAAAGAATATTATGACACTTATTTTAAATGATTCCAAAGTTGTCAGCTTCATAATTTAATAAATATAAAAATTTACATGTTGTGATTTTAAGATGATAAATTCGAGTAAAAGTATTATTATGAAATATATGATATTTATCGTCATAATGGGATTTTATTTTTTATTTTTATGCAAAAAATAAGTATATTAAAAAATTATACAAAAATGTTGTACTAATTATATTATTAAGAGATATACCAAATAAATGGTTTTAAAAATATTAAAATAAATATTATATGAACTATTTAATGTGCTCCACGAATTTTATAGTCACCTTAGACATGTTAGTAATATATTAAATATTTTGGTTAGAATATATACTCTGTGTGGATTTTATTTAAATTAAAATAAATGAATAATGTCAAAATTGACACTATTATTATTTTATAAAAATAACATATTGTAATTTTTTTTTAAAATCACAAAAATATTTAAAAATTATAAATTTAAATTTATATGGTCTAAAATGTCATAAATTAGAAAATTATAGACAATTAACAAAACATAAGTAATTATTTATAACAATTTAAAAATTAGAATCTTATTACCACAAATAAAATTAAATAGATTAAATAATGAAAATCAAGTTGATAATTTTTAAAATAAATTCCCAAAATGTCTAAATTTTATTGGTTTAAGATATTAAAACCCTATGTCATCTAATATTTAGATATGAGTCATTTGTGGAGGTTTTTAAGTGAGGTTGAATTTATTATAAATTGATATTTCTTATGTTACCAAAGGTGCCCCTCTCCTCCCTTATAAAAAGGGCATCCCTTCCCTCTTTTATTCACACCATTTGGAGCCTTGAAGCTCAGCCAACCCCTTCCAATTACTCTTCTCAACCTCCTTAGTTATATAATATAGGTTCTGATCTTCTCTAAAGGCAAACTCTAGTGCCCTAAGAAGAACTTTAAACTAGGTGCGTTGAGGAAGAGGTAATCTCTTCTACCGACTCTTTCAAGTTTCTTTCTTCTTCTACTTCCTATTCTTTAGTTGTTTCATTATAAATTAATAAAATAAGTATTAATTATATACTGATATGTTATTATATATATGAAACAACTCTATTTCACCTTCTATCTATCCTATGGAAAACGAAATCACCGCGCCTGCGTACGTACGGAATACCATCTCCATGCCGTGGTGTAATCTGTTTTTCCACCACCACCTTACTTGGATGGGTATAATAGTGTAAAGAATAACTATATATGGTTAATATAACATCATACTGATTCTGAGATATTATATCATCCACTCCAATTAAATTCAATAATTATGGGAACGATATCATCGCTCGTGCTTACATACGGAATACCGTCTCCACGATGTGATGAGATTCATCTCCCAATGTTAACCACTCAAAAATGATTATAACATATAAATAATGAATAATAATGAAATATATGAAAGGATAAATATACTGGATTTATGTATATATATATATATCATCTACTTACTTCCATTCATTTAAATAAGGAAAGGAAAACAGCATTCATGCGTACGTACGGCCTACCGTCTCAATGAATGGTGTATTTCATTTCATTTATCTATCTATTATATATATATATAATTATATATATATATATACTGAATATATATGATATATAATTCATGATTTACATTCTGGAAGTAATTAAATCATGATATAAGTAATAATAATATCAAGAACAACAAGTCCAAACACGTACGATAAATAAAACAATTTTACCCAAAACACTGCTTTAACATGGAATTTACAAAAGAACGGGTAATATAAAGTCATAATTTAACCATATATTATATCATAACAATTAATATGATTCTGTAATAAGTCTATAATATTATTTAAATCATTATACAGTAGGTTCAGATATGTAAGAAGCATATCGGACATAAGGTAAGGGATATCTTTTCCAGTCTCGTTTTTATCCGAGATTGTTTATTCGTAAGTATTTACTGGGGTTATACTTATCATCCATGTACCTATTTTCTAAAAATGGTTTTATGTATTTTTAAAGTCCTTTTTACCCATTTTCTTCCTTTTACTACATGGTATGTAAGGAATGTTTCTTTTGATTACCATACGAGGTACTTTTTGACTTTTTCGGCAAAAGTACGAGAATGATATTTTTTTAACTTATACGGAATGAATAGATTTTTATGGTTTCATACTGCTTTATTTTCATGAAGCTTAATCTACAATATTTCATGACTATTTTCAACAAAATCCTTTCCTTTAAAAATTTCCTGGCATTTTGTGAAAAGAAAATGATTTTGAGGAAGAAAGGATATTTTCCTCAAGAATTCATTTCAAGTGTTTTATCAAAACCATTTTCCATCTATGATGAAATTATTTCATATGTGTATATTTCAATTATAATGTCTATATTATTTACATGGTTTCACTTTTATTATGATGAAATGATATCCATTTGTTTTATAAGGATTATGTTATGATGGGATGATGTTTATGAAACCCATTTTATTCTTTAGGTTATGATGAATGATTTATGTTTATTTTGTGGAACACACAAGAATGATATCATTATGAGATGTATGGGACCTATATCTCCCTCCAATTAATTGGGTAAAGATTTATATCTCATGAGATAGACATTGCTGGAACGGTAAGTTAATCTGGTTCAGTGTTACAAGACTGGAACGAGGAGTGAACTCGATTCAGAAAGGGACTTTGTCCACTAAGGTTGGTCTTGGCAGAAATTCCTTGGCTACTATGAAAATCATATCATGTTCTTAATGGATTTCCACAATTAAATGTTTTATTCCCATGCTATTTTATCATGATTGATAATCCATTATGATCTATTCCTTACGTACTGAAAAGTTTTATGTCATTGCTCAAGATTTTGATGTTTAAAAATTATGTTCATGTTTTGAAGTTCAAATGTATATAGTTTGTTTTATTTTATCCATGATTACCCTTACAGTGCATTTGAGCTCACTGATTATATGTTTTCTTTTCCCAGGGATATAACGAAAGTTTTTAGGTAAGAAAAAAAGGAAGATCTTTATGGGAGATGTTGAATATCTTTCACCAAGATTAGAAGATTATATTCTGAGTTTCCGAAGACACTAAACTATTACGGTGCATTGGTGTATGTATTTTTTATGCATTATATATTCCTAAAAATTAATGTAATGTCCTTGTACATCAATTTTGGGGTCTCTATAGTTGGCATTAGAGGGAAGTTTTAGTTAACCTTTGGAAACTATGATGAGAAAACATTATTCATATCCCTAGATATATTTCTAAGGTATGTCTATGGATGTCCCTAAGGTTTAGTATAACTATATTTTATAGACCTGGAATTATTTTTTACAACCTAGGGTGAACCTAAGATGTCATTGATTAAAGAATACGTGATAAGTTAGACATCCCATAAGTGACTTTTTATGATTATGTGGTTCCTAATTATCTTAACTATTTCTTACACATTGGTATTTGGTTTTAGTCAATGGAGGGAACCAGAAGGAATTAGGTCAACATTGAATCCAATGGACAAATTGGTGACTATGAGAAACGAAATTGCATAATGCCTAGAAAGAAAGATTTTGTGATTACACCGAATCAGTCATCGTGATATATGATTAACAATGTGAACTTTAGTGGTATTCCTAATTCATAAAATAATAGGAATATGGACTTTTATGCATGTTCGCATGTTGAGGAGCATAGAGAAAGGAATATTGAGATTTCTAAATAAGAGAAGAATAACCTTGATGAATACATCAAATAGAGGGGAAGATGTTATCTGTATGAAGAGAAGGGTCATAGAGTGACAGACTGTTATTTAGTCTAATGTCTTTATCTGTGGAGAACATGGGCATTAACCAACTCAATGCCCTGACCTAAGAGGTTACATCTAAATCAAGGGAAAACTTATTCCATGACAATCAATGAATAGTATGGATTGAAGTGTTTATATATTGGTATTCAAGAATAATGTTGTTGAGGTACTTTTATGGTATATTGGAAAATCTATGTATTGGTCCATTGTGGTTTTCCATAAGAATATGGAATCAGTAACCATGAAAAGTGATTGAAATATTTTTGGAAAGCATATGATATGCGCATAATGAAGGGATAAAGAGAAAATAATATGTTTGATAGTATTCATGAGGTCATGACTAATATAAGGAAAAAGTGATATCATGGTTTGAGTATAAAGAATTTTTGGGATTTTGGTATGTGGAAAGAGATAACTTTTGATAGCATTCATGTTTTCACTAAGGTTCTATGGTAATTCATGTTGCAAGATAATACATGCTTAAGGTATTCACATGTTTGGAATGCGATAAAAAAGATATATCTTATGATATATGGGGGATAAATGATGGTATTCACATGCTCGGTAGATGTCATTTCCAGTAACTGTTTTCATTATACTATGAGCTTGGCAAAAAGTATTTTGGATAAGCCTAAATATTGGAATGAATTAATTTAGACATAAGATTGTATTGTTTAAGGCTAGAACTTTTATCGATATTATTGATGGGATGTTATAATAATGTAGTTTTAGAAAAAGGACAACCTCCAGGACGGGCGTCAACCCGTCGCGTCGGACACTGCTATGGGAATCGAACCCAAAACCGAAGTGCGATAGGCATTTATCTCCTATCAATGGCCTACAGGATGTCCCTGGTTAGTAGAAACTAGTTTTATTATATTAAGCGGTATGATATATGAAGTATATGTCCATTTTAGGAACCATATACGATTAATCTCACAATAGATGGACTTATGTATATTTAATAACTTTTGTTATCCTTTTGTTTGAGACAGATGGAATAACATATCATTCTATCACATGATCTACCAACACTTCATGGAAGACAAATTCAACTTCATTTCTTTAAGAGATGAAGTGGAAATTGTTCAAGGTACAAACAACAGTAATATTGTACCAAAATCAAGTAAGTATTTCATCTAATTCAAATTCTTCAACATTAGGGAAATGAACTTGAAAACCAGAAATGTTGTCCTAGTGTCCTCATATACGATGAATTAGATGGTACCTTAAATCATCACAAATTTATGGCTTTGTGATTGTTGTCTTTTTTATAGCCATGTTCTCTACCTCTCTCCATCAGAACATGATGGTTAGATTTCTCTTCCATATCCATATTTTAAACTATGATCTCCTATGTGGAAACCCAGTGATGAGTTAATTTAGGTAACAGTTATGTGTCATACTTCAATTTTTAAAATTATGTTTTAGTATTCCTTTTTACGATGTGGGTTTCTATGAAAGAAACTTTCAAGTAGTAAACCATTTATAACCCCGATGAATTTCGAGGGCGAAATTCATATTAAGAGGGGGGGGGGGGGGTAGAATGTAACACCCAGAGATTTTATAAGATATATTATTTTTAATTTATTTCATATCTTCTGTTGTACGCTACACCAAGATTATCTTGCGCTATACGCATCACCGTATTAGCTTGCAGTATACGCAACACTAATCTTGGAACATGTAAAACACAATTTCAAGTTTGTTTGATTGTAGTTATTCAACGCAACATTGAGTGTATATATATATATATATATTCAATGTATAAATGAAATATGGTTGGATTTTGTTATATGAAACAACAAAGGAGTCTTTCACTACATGAAACCCTGACTTGGCCTGCATTACACGTAATTATGACCTTCCTCGATAGCGTGTGTTGTACACAATACGAGAATTCTATAAACAACGATATATTGTTATAATATTATTATGGACAAGACGTTATGAATAGTATTAACTAATTTTTGGATTTTATAACATTATTATTCACCTTACACGTTTTTTAGAACATGGTATGACAACAAAATAAAATTTTCAGGTAAAATAAGAATTTTTAAAAAAATGCAGTTTTGCCGCCTTTTGATGGTGCACCCACTTTAAATCTAGTTTTGACATGTTTATAAGTTCAATTTGACAAAATAAAATTCTTCTTTGCAATCAGGATATAAAAATTTACTTTGGATAAAATTTTCATATTATTCTGATAACTTTCTTATTTTAATGAATAGTAAAACATGCTATATTTTAATTAAAAACAACTTTTTTCATCATAATAATTTATATGCTTAAATTATAATATGGAATGGTTTTAAAGTATAAATAGAATATATTTTTACTATTTAATATAACTAATGTCATTATCATTTATTTTACCTTGAATTCATAGGTAAAATCATTTCAATCTTTTGCAATGTTTTAACTTTTAATACACATTTTCTTAACACCGGGATTAATTTTAAATTAATTCCTGAAACTTCTGTGATTTTAATTAGTAAAAATGGATTAAATATTTTGAATCATTAGGTACATATTATGTTAATAGGATACTTTTTATTTTTGTGCACTATGAAGAGTAACTACGGTAAATTTTATTTACCATAGTTAAAGGTAAATCGGGTAATTGAGGGTAAATTTAATATTATAAAATTACCCTAAAACTTTTATTAATATAATTGGATGATTATATTTCCTCCTATGGAATATTTTGGTCGAAATGGAATCCATTAAAACCCACTTGGATGTGATTAATACCTTTAATTTATTTTATTTAAAAGAAAGTTAAATATGTCTCACTCATGCTTTAATAATTAAACTATTTCTAATATAAGGTTATACAGAATATAAATTTGGTTATAAATACTCATTTGAAATATAAAATATTTTTATTTATCATGGTAATATATTTTTAATTTTTAATAATTATTTATTTACCTTATTAGATTATACATTAATGATGCAGAAATTATTTATTTAGTGAAAAATCAATAATATAGTTTTTATTGGAAAAATAATTCACATGAAAAGGCCCAAAAACCATACCAAGACATATTGGTAGTGTATATATAAACCCAAATCATCCAATGGCTGAATATTTGGCCATTTGGATCCTTATGAAGAATATTATGACACTTATATTATTTTATTTTAAATGATTCCAAAGTTGTCACATTCATAATTTAATAAATATAACAATTTACATGTTGTGATTTTAAGATGATAAATTCGAGTAAAAGTATTATTATAAAATATATGATATTTATATTCATAATAGGATTTTATTTTTAATTTTTATGAAACAAATAAGTATATTAAATAATTATAAAAAATGTTGTACTAATTATTTTATTAAGAGATATACCAAATAAATAGTTTTAAAAATAATAAAATAAATATTATACAAACTATTTACTTTTCTCCACGAATTTTCTAGACAAATTTTACATTTTATAAATCTATTAAATATTTTGGTAAGAATATATCCTCTATGTGGATTTTATTTAAATTAAAATAAATGAATAATGTCAAAATTTACACTATTGTTATTTTATAATAATAACATATTATAAAATTGCTTAAAAATAACAAAAATATTTTCAAATTATAAATTTAAATTTATATGGTCTAAAATGTCATTAATTATCCAATTATTGAAAATTCACAACACAAAAGTATTGATTTATAACAATTTAAAAATTAGAATCTTATTACCACAAATAAAATTACATAGATTAAATAAGGGTAAATCAAGTTGATAATGTATAAAATAAATTACAAACATGTCTAAATTTTATTGGTTGATGATATTACAACCCTATCACATCTAAGATTTCAATTTTAGTCATTTATGGATTTTTTTAAGTGAGTTTTAGTTTATTATAAATTAATATGTTTTATGTTACCAAAGGTGCCCATCTCCTCCCTTATAAAAAAGGCACCCCTTTCCTCTTCTATTCACACCCTTTTGAGCCATGAAGATCTACCAAAACCTTCCAATTACTCTTATAAACTTCTTTAGTTACATTATATAGGTTTTGGTCTTCTCAAAAGACCATCTCTAGTTCCCTAAGAAGAAGTTTAAAGGAGGTGTGTCGAGGAAGAGGTAATCTCTTCTACCGACTCTTTCAAGTTTTTTATTCTTCTACATCCTCTTCTTTAGTTGTTTCATTATAAAGTAATAACATCAGTATTAATTATATACTGATATTTTATTATAAATATGAATCAACCGTATTTCACCTTCTATCCATCCTATGGAAAACTAAATCACCGCGCGTGCGTGCGTACAGAATACCGTCTCCACGCCATGGTGTAATCTGTTTTTCCACCAGCACCTTACTTGGATGGGAATAATGGTGTAAATAATAACTATAAATGGTTAATATAACATCAAAATTATTCTGATATATTATATCATCCACTCCAATTCAATTCAATAATTATGAGAACGATATCATCGCTCGTGCGTACGTACGGATTATCGTCTCTACGACGCGATGAGATCCATTCTCCATGTTAACCACTCAAGAATGATTATAACATATATATAATTAATAATAATTAAATATATGACATGATAAAGCTACTGTATATATATATATATCATCTACTTACTTCCATTCAAGTAAATAAGGTAAGGAAAACAGCATTCATTCATACGTACGGTCTACCGTCTCCATGAAAGGTGTATTTCATTTCATTTATCTACCTATTATATATATATATTAATTATATATATATATATAATGAATATATATGATATGTAAATAATTATTTACATTCTGGAAGTAATTAAATCATGATATAAGTAATAAAAATATCAAGAACAACAAGTCCAAACACGTACGATAAATAAAACGATTTTACCCAAAACGCTGCTTTAACATGGAATTTAAAAAATAATGGGTAATATAAAGTAACAATTGAACCATATATGATATCATAACAATTAATATGATTCATTAATAAGTCAATGACATTATTTAAATCATTATACAGGAGGTTCAGATATGTACGAAGCATATCGGACCTAAGGTAAGGGATAACTTTTCCAATGTCGGTTTTATCCGAGATTGTTTATTCCTAAGTATTTAGTAGGGTTATATTTATCATCAATGTCCCTGTTTTATAAAAATAGTTTCATGTATGTTTAAATTAATTTTTATCCATTTTTTACTCTTACTACATGGTATGTAAGGAATCTTTCTTTTGATTACCATACGAGGTACTTTTTGACTTTTCTGGCAAAAGTACGAGAAGAATGTTTTTTAACTTATACGGAATGAACAGGTTTTTATGGTTTCATAATGCCTTATTTTCATGAAGATTACTCTAAAATATTTCATGAATATTTTCAACAAAATAATTTCCTTTTAAAATTTCATGACATTTTGTGAAAAGAAAATGATTTTGAAGAAGAAAGGATATTTTCCTCAAGAATTCATTTCAAGTGTTTTATCAAAAACATTTTCCATCTAAGATGAAATTATTTCATATATGTCTATTTCAAGTATAATGTATCTATTATTTACATGGTTTCACCATTCTTATGATGAAATGATATCCATTTGTTTTATATGATTTATTTTATGATTGGATGATGTTTATGAAACCCATTTTATTCTTTGGGTTATGATGAATGATTTATGATTATTTTGTGGAAAATGTAAGAATGATTTCATTATTATATGGGTGGTACCTATATCTCCCTCCAATGAAGTGGGTAAAGATTTATATCTCATAAGGTAGACATGGTTGGAATGGTAAGTTAATCTGATTCATCGTTATAGGACTGGAACGAGGAGTGAACTCGATTCCGAAAGGGACTATGTCCACTAAGATGGTCTTGGCAGCAATGCCTTTGCTACTATGGAAATCATATCATGTGATTAATGGTTTTCCACAATTACTTGTTTTATTCCCATGTTATTTTATCATGATTGATGATCCATTATGATCTATGCCTTACGTACTGCCATGTTTTATGTCATTGCTCAAGATTTTGATGTTTAAATATTATGTTCATGTTTTTAAGTTCAAATGTATATGGTTTGTTTTATTTTCTAAATTCTTACCCTTAATGATAATTTCAGCTCACCCTTTATATGTTTTCTTTTCCTCAGGATATAAAGAAATGTTTTAGGTAAGAAAAAAATGGAAGATCTTTATGGGAGATGTTGAAGATCTTTCACCAAGATTAGAAAATTATATTTCGAGTTTCCAAAGACACTAAACTATTACGGTCCTTTGGTGTCTGTTTTTGTTATGTATTAGATATTCCGCAAAAGTAATGTAATTTCCATGTACATCAAGTTTGGGGTCTCTACAAGTAACATAGGTTATATTTGATGTCGTTCAATGGGGATGATTTTATGTTCTCCTGGTAGTGTTAGGGAAATTTTATCTCTTGAATAGTTTTTACTGGTTTTTTTCTTAAGACTCATCTACTATCTCTTTTATGTTTATTGAACTTATTTCATCCATATCCATACAAAAAATTCATCAGTTTAAGGGATGAATTTTGGTTAAAGTAGTTCAAACAACATATGTGGATGTCCAAAAATATGGGGGATGGGTATCAAGAAAAAAAAATAATAACTATTTGGGGGGGTCTATCATCAAGGATCTTTAGAACCAAAATGATGGAAGAAGGATAATTTGAATAATGGAGTCCAATCTATCAAAAATAGATGGATGTCAATAAATTTTCTAAGAGTGGATTAAATAAATGTAGTGTAGGTTAGTTGAAAAAGACTATTGATGTATTATATTTATGTTTAATAGAACAACAATTTTCTTGTTGGATATAAGAAAATGTGAAATTTTGTGCATGTAGTGTATCATATTTTTGTTATTAATGAAAAATTAAATGTTTGACTACTCATGCAGACAATGCCTTCTACATATGGTGATGTTACCAATCCCAAGGAAGAATATGCTGTTGATGAAACTATGAAATTATTAGGGGATCAAAAACATTTTTATGACCAAGACAACGACGATTCAATATCAAATTGTTGAATAAAATTACCAATGCATGAATTCAGGCTATAAAATTTGAGGTTGGTTGAAATCAAAATGGCCAACCTTTTGACCCCAACAAGTCAATATTCATTATTTATCTTTGGGTCACAATGAGGATTAATGTGCCGATTGATATTGATTAATGGAACCACATACAACCTGTATCGAAGGAAATCATATGGAAATATATAATAGTAATTTTATGATATACTTTCTCTATTTTATTGAAAAATTATATAATGAAACATTGATTTAGTTTTCATTATCCCATGAAGAGTTTTTTTATTTTATAATATTTCCAAAAGAAATTTGTCTTAATGGATGCTATAAAATCCCATAGAGGATTCCAGAAAATTCTTACAAAGTTACACATTTGGGATACTAAGGGGAAAGAAAATCCCTACCCACCAGTTAGTTATGAACACATTATGAAGTAGGAACCATGGAGTGATTTCATCAATTGATGCAATGAGAAATCATTTTAGGTTAATTGGTGTTGATAATAGATTATTTTACATTATTTATGTTATCCAAATTTATTAAAAAAATTAATTTAAGAAAAAAAGAGTGTTGAAAATAAATAACCAGCATCAAAACCAATGTACCCCTATCATAAAGCAAGTATGGGGTACACTTTATTGGGGAATAAATTGGTATATATTTTAAATCAAAAAAAATTATTTATGTGAGATGAAACAAAATATGTTCTTTTATTTTTATAATGATTGATAAATCAAAATATGAAGACACTTCCATCCTAAGTCATGTGCTTTAGAAGGAGGCTCATGTAAATAAACATGGAAAATTAGTTGATGAAAATACAAAAAAAGTATGGGAAACATGTGTTTGTATAAAATAATTATAATTCATTATTCTTTATAATGATACTATATAAAAATATTTATTTGTGTTCATATTTTTTTATATAGTTAGAAATATTAATCAATAACTACCGTACCAGAAGAAAAGCTACTTTCTGTAGCTTTGAAGGGCATGAACAATATTATCCCATAAGAGGAATAGGTTTTTGAATCTCTCCTCAAAAATATTTTGAGAATATGGAACCACATGAACATACATATAATATGGTGAGATGATTGAAGATGAAACTACACTCATTATTGAATATTATTATTCTGTCTGTTTTGGAAGACTAATGTATGAGAAAGGATCAAAGCGAATCGACGGTGGAGTAAATCATCACACATGAACCAAATGATCCCACTAGCATTGAGGCTAGTTATTCTTCACAACGACATACCTTACCCATTATAATAAATATTTTCCTTACTCTTTATCCTAAATGTGAATTAAAAAACAACTGATAACATTATATTACTAAAATTCTAGAGGATACCGTTGTATGTGATTTAAATCATTCAACACCCACTTACCTCGTGTTGTGATGAGTACAATTTGTAATATCCTGGTATAAAATATACACCATCATGACCTCCCAAAAGATCACATGAGAGTGGTGATTGAGATAGCTCATGATCTGACTGTTGAGTTTCCTATTTCACTTGTTGGTCTAGATAATAAAATGGCCAATGATGCTATTAGAGCTTTCATATCATGGCCATAAAATATTATAATGATACATTAGGTTTGTATTTAACAAAAAATTTCATATGGAAAACCAATAATGGTTGATGATAAAAGGTATGAAGTAAGGTGTGATATTACAGATATATTAATAGGTGGAGAAATGGATGGTCAAATCAAGGAAATATAGTGAATCGACCAAGAAAACAAAATGAACTTACGAGAGTAGATTCTCCCTACCAGTTCTAGAGTAACATTTATTACCATTAAAACATCATGCAGAGACAAAATTTAATGATAAATCTATTTCTTACATTGAATATTAAATTTAAATATATAGAAATTATTGGACCAATATAATTGGTCTCGTGACTCTAAATGATATACTCAAGAATGAACGGATGGGTGTATTAGTTGTGAATACATACATAAGGAAAAATTTTAATAACATGTATGTACATATAATATGATAATATGTTTATTAAATTTAAAAATGATTCATATTTTTTAAATGAGTTTATATTATAACTTTATAAAGGGAATATTGTGTAAATCATGATTTTGATCCATTAATCCCATTATCATTTCTACGGAAAAACTCACCTTGGATTAATAATAAATTCAGAAGAAAAAAGTTGATTTACTCAATAAATTTAATAAAAAAGAATCAAATGAAATACCCTCCTTGATTATTACAATTAAAAAGTAAAACTCTATAATCTAATCACATAAGATATATTTTTACCTTTTTTCATAATTATTTTCTAAAGGAGCACCATATAATGATTCCAGTAAATATGGACACCTTGATATACTTATTATTTGAATCCAATGCGTGGATGTCAAACCAACCAACCACATATTATGAGTATTCTGAATTTTTAATACACAATAATCAATATTTTATAGTTAAAAATAAAATTATATATTTCATTGTTTATTTTAAAAAGAATGTGGTTATGATAGGATGATTGATAAATATAGGCTAGATCATGGCATGATGTTGGTGTCAGTAGAGACAAATCCTGCAGATTTTTATAAATGGTAAAAATGATGGTATATTTATGTGTCAAAAAATTTCCAAAACATTTACTTATTTTAGAAAATGTTTCTACAGTTTTTGAAAAAAGTTAATGGCATCGATTATGGATATTATGTTTCTAAATTTACGAGAGGCATTAGAAAGCCTAGAAAGGCCATCATCCCCCAATAGGTAATCTCCAAATTTAATTAAAATTTCATTAAATATATTTTATAATAATTTTTCTATATTTTCTCAATAATATCAAGATTCACAACAATCGAGATACTCAAAATTAAAAATAAATTTTTTTAGAGAAGAGTGGGTAGTGTACTTTTTTTTAATGTATGATGTAAAAAAATTTAGGTGATTGACTACTATGTTTATGACCCCGTATGATTTATGGCCTTAAAAATATATTTTTGGTGTGATGAATTAGTTTTAAAATGATTATATAATATTTTTGATCTATTTCTCAAGGAAAACTATAATGGGGTAAATCAATTTATTTAGCAGCGCTGACCTTAAAACAATAAAATTATTGGTAATGGAAGAGGTGGAGGTAGAGTCGAAGACCAAAATGGAGGAGGCAGAGGTAGAGACTAAGGTGGGGGAGGAGATGTATTTTTGTATTACAAACAATAAAATTTTTGGGAAATGAAGTAGAATGAGGATCATACCAAGATTATGTTTGAGAACAATTGTTCAAAAGTGCACACTAAACTTTTCACTTAAGACAATAGACGTTGTGTATGGTTTTCAGGTGGATTATTGAAATAATGTTCTTTAATAATTGTTAATGTTATTTTATATAGGGTATTAATGAAACTGTAAGATCATTATTGTGAAGCCCCAGATTTTAAGAACTGGTCCAAGTGAACAATGTTATGCTTTTAATGATGTCTCTTGTTTTTTTTGTGTTTTGTGTGCTAATAAAGAATTTGAAATGAAATAAAACATGGATAATAAGGTAAACTGGTATATATTTAAAAGTTAAATTGTAACAAGACCCAGCTAATTGAAAATACCATGCACAAGACCTAACACAGCCACAATACGACTACTAAGAATCACAACTTGAGTAATCGGATAGTTGTCGTCTTCAGGGTCCATCAGTGTGAAAAATATAACAGCCGGAGCCACGACACACATACTCAACACCAAAGGTATGAGTAGAGACATCCTTCCTAGTTCAAGTGTTTTTGATTTTGAGAAACACCCTACACCCCCCTGTTTTTATAATAGTCCTTTAAGTTATGACCATTAAATATATATAGCCGTTGGGTTCCAAAACAACCTTTGGGTTTCCATTGATAAAGTTTATCTTTATATGAAAACATGTTTTTTATCCACAAATAATTTTATGATATTTCAAATGTTATGATATGTCTAAAATAATTTTTCACAAAAGAATCATAGTTTTAAAATAAAAATAGTATTCTTGGAAATAAATCGTTTGGTTTCTACAAAAATCCAGATAGATACCTATATAGTTGAAAAATAGTATTCATTTTATAAAAGATATGTTTAAAGGGTATCTATAATAATTATATCTTTTGATCTCTAAAATTATGTATTTTTGAATTGGGGAAACTATTGGTCTTGTAAATTTTATGAAATAGATAGTGGTTTATTTTAATGATCCTAATAATTATAATGGTTTTGTATGTAAAATATGAAAGGTATATCTTTTAAATGATTTATATATGAAATATTTTACATAATCTATAAAAGGGATTTAGATTTTAACTTAAAACTATTTGTTTTTATTGTATATTAACTCATTTTTTGTACAAATATTTATATTATACACTATTTTGAACTAAGTATACTTAAACTAGTTATTTTGGAAATCTAAATAATTTTTTTTATAAAAATTATGTTGGGGCCCGGCCAAGCCGAGGGCATCCCTTAGGGACAAGCCCTCTAGGCCGAGACCGATCCCTAGGGACCTGAGGTACCGACCATCGAGTTCCCTAGTTGTGTATAGTGTCAACCAGGCCTGAGGCCGAGCCGAGCATAGGTCCATCCGGTCGCACGCGGGCCCGTGTGTAAGGCCCACGGTGCGCGTTGCGTAGGGTTAGGCCAAAGCCCACATGGGGCCCGTTTATAAGGCTCCGGTGTGTGTGTGTTGGTGTTATTGCTCCGATGGAAGCGCGCTATGTATTATAAAACTCGCCTCACCTTTGAATCGTTTCGATGTGGGACGCGCTCCGTGCGATCGGGACCGTCTGATTGACTTCCGCGTCGATCTCATCCGTCCAACCCTTTTAACCGCACGATCTCCCCTGAGATCTAATCCCAACCCTCGTTATCTTTTTTTTAAACACCCAACACACCTCCTGTGCTCCTAGCCGTCTGATATCTACAAGGATTTAATCGTGACCATCGATCTCATTAAATCGATTAACCCTTTTTTCCCGCGCCTCCTCCAGCCGTGCGATCTCTCCATCTTCGATCCAGGTCATCCATTCCTTTACGCATCGACCTCTTCACTATATTATTCTTCCTCAAATCGGGGTCCCGCACCAGTAGGCCTGCATCAAGGATGCCTCATCCTTCTCCATTGCACTGCTCCTCTTCAACTCCAAACACACCCTCCTAGCTCATTGTATTCCTGTCTTCCCCACGATGACCTACTCTTGGGTCGTGTAACCGAAGTGCACCGAGGCCTATATAAACCCACCCACCTCATGATTTCAGGATGGTTCCTCCTTCACCTACTCGCCCTCGGCCTCCCAACAATCCAGCGAGCATACCCCATGTTCCGAGATTCCTCCTCAAGCAAGGTAAGGGTTCTTGCTTGCTTTCCTTCTTTCACAGGGACCTTCATTTTATACTCTCGGTGTATATATATAGTTTATATATATATATACTTAAATATAAACCCCTCAGATTGTATTTCCTTCAAGGAATTTTCTGTTTTGTATTCAGTATGGTGCATATATGAGGGTGGTTTCTTGTTTTGATTTCTTTTGGGAAACCCACACCGTTATACACTCGGTATATGCATATGTTTTGTATGTAATACAAACCCTTCGGTTTGTAATACTAGAAAAGGATGTTTTCCTTGCGTTATTAGAAGAGTTATATGTATATGAATCTTTTAATGTCTTTTTTTAAACGATTCAGTTTTACAAAAAAAAATGAAACCCAAAACATATATTTACATATATAAGTGTATATACAGTTTTGTATATATATATATATATGTGAATACATAGAACCCAAACCCTTCAGTTTAGGGTATCCAAGATCATTCGGTAGGTTATACTAAGTAATATATGTATAATGAGGTTGCATTTTAAATTGACTCTTAACATATATTATTTATGTAAACCTTATATATATATATATAACTAAATATTTATGCATGTCTATGCATTTTTTCAAATGAGACAGTATGACTTTCTGGGATGAATGCCAATCCTTGAATGATATTTTGGATGCAATCTAGGACATGGGCTTAGGTATATTTATGTTTTAGTATTAGTCCAAAGTTTATCACATGTTTATGTATTTATAGTTCATGAATATTAAACCCTCTTAAAGTTTTTGGTTCTTAACTAAAATAAAATTAAGAGTTTTTCAGAACTCATGAAATCTTAATGGCCTTATTTATTTAGTACATTCTTGGTGAATATATGGTGATGTGTGTGTATAATTATAAGTATAAAGTCCAAAAACCTGATTTTTTTAGTAATGATTACCAGGACTGAATTTATGTTGTGATACATATGTTATTTTTAATAAAGGATAATTTTGGTGTACTAAACCAACATGTATTTTGTATATATGTACACAAAAATTAGCATGATTTATTAAAGGAGTTTATTTGAGATTTCCCATGAATTATTTTATGATAAATTGCATATTTTGGCTTGATTAATATGTATATGGGGATTTAAGATTTTGGGGATCATGTCATCATGTGTGTTCATTCGTTGACTTTTCCTACATTGGTGAATGTTACTAATTAATCAATTTATGGTTTAATTTATTTTAGGGCCTGTTTATCACCATAACTAAGGACAAAAGTTATTTTAAGAATCCCACTTCCATAGAATAATAATATTAAAGGTTCATCATGTATTATATCATCATTTTATATTCTTTAGTAATTAGCTTATGTGAAATAAATGTTTTACTAAACTATGTGTGCTCTTGATTAGTTATTGACATATTTTTCAATGTTAACTGTCATATCATGTATTAGCAAAGTAGTGGTGGCTCACTATTTATTGTAGTTATTATTGTACATAATGCATACTGATGACATATCACTAAATGAACTAAGAAATTATATTACCCAAAGTGGTATGGGACACCTTGGGTAATATGAAAATGAATGAGTTATTCAAGGTGGTATGGGACATATTGAATATTCAAACCATTTATGTAAATCTTGAACGATGTGGCTATCATGATGATAAATACAAATTTAAGGGTGTGCCCTGATAGCGCTCCAATTCATTGGGTAAAGACTTAATCTCTAGAGATGACCAATTTAATGACGCTTTGAGGATGGACCTTGGTAATGTTTTCAAATGACACCATGGGGTGGACCTTGGTTATACAGAAATGATTGTCTAAGTTAAATGTTGATGCCACATAATTCAAGTTATGTCACAAGTTCTTTTCAAGATAAAATGTCTATTATTTCATGACCAATGCCTTTATGTTTTCATGATGTTCGTATTTCACTAGTATATGTTTGGAGCATGATTTGTGTTTATCACTTAGTAAAATAGTAACCAACATATGAAAATTTAAGTTATTTCCTTTATGTGCAACTGTGATTATGCATTATTCTTAACTGTTTAATGTTATGATTAAGTAAATCACATGGCGTAGTTTTTTATGATAAAAATTATTACTCCTTTGAGAAATGACATAATTATTCCATATATTTCCTGAAACTATTGATTGATCATTTTGATGTTATGTGTTACAGTTTACCTTAAGAGAATGATTTTAAACGAATGATTTCAAAATGTTACACTACTTTTATTTTCTTTTAAACCCCTTACTGAGTATGTCAATGCTCACCCTAAGTTTTGATTTAAAAATTTTAGGTATCTTCTTTTAAAAGATGAACTATTTAAGAAGTTGGCGGTTTCCCAGAACCCGAACCGCACACGATCCCTTGTATGGGGAATGACGTGTAGTTTACCGGTGCATGTTTTATTTTTAACGAAACACATCATGATCAGAAGGCACCGACTCCTGGGTTTCTGGGGTCAGGGTCTCTATAGTTGGTATCAGAGGTTCTGTTTGGATAACTTTGGAAATCCAAAAACTGAAACAATATATATATATATATATTTCAATTTTACATAAAAATGGGTTTTCTTAAATTTCAGATGGAAAACGAAGGCACAAATCTCTTATCTCTCCCCACAGAGGCCCTAGAGACCATTGTGTCTTTAGCTAGCCATGAGGATTTTCTAAACTATGACCATATCCGCATGACATGCAAACACCTTTACGATGTATCCAATTCACCACAAGTGCTTCAGTTACACCAAGGGGTAGGAATGGATTACCTCCTTATGATGATGACCCAGTTTCCCTCCTATGTACGTTGAGGAGGGTACTATGAGGGACTTTTCCGAATTTTCACGGTGGGTGAGGGCTTTGGTACTATTATCCTCAACCCTTTTCAAGGAGCTACTGCTACCGGTGACCTCTGTGCGGCATATATATGGAAAGTTTTAAACTACGGCTTCTAGGGTTAGTTGTTGGACTTCGGAATCTTAGCAGATGAGTCCACCCGACTGTCTTGAAGACAACAAGTGTATGTGGATGTCTCCCAACTTCATACCCCTCATTCTAGACTCATAAGACATCATAGGTGCCCCCATGAGTGTTTCCCTGAATGCTCAGCCTGTGTTTGGTTCAAGGAGTTAGGAAGTTTTGCTTCTCTTTGTGGAGTTATTTTAGTCAGTGGTTAAGGGAAACTCAAGGACTAATGTTTAATAATAAACTTATGTTTATTGAAATGTTGTCTTTCCCCTTCCTTGTCTTTACTTTGTATTTATACTTGAATTGTTTTCAAGTGGTTGAACTCCCGTATTAAACTTTTAGATGGAAGGACAAATCCACCTATTATCTCTTCCAACTGAGATTCTGGAAATCATTACAATCAAAACGTGTGAGGACGAGTATGACCCCTTCGAAAATTTGCGAAAAACATACAAGCATTGGTTTGAGGTAACAAACAGTCCGGAGATTCTCCGCACCTACCATGGGAATGCCTCCATCTATTACCGCATTGGCTCTACACAGCTGGCCGGATGTGAACGATGAGGAAGTTTCCATGAAGGGCTCTTTTTGTGTTTCACCCTAGGCCTGAAATACACGGCCAGAGTGAAATTCCAGGAGGCTGCGTTAGAGGGAAATATTTATGTGACTTATATGCTCCAACTTCTCAGCTTTAGCCTGTTTGACCGCATCTATGGCTTCAATGTCCTCGACTGAGACATAATTCGGTGAGTCCTTCGTACATTGGTCTTCAATGACATTTCAAAACTTTGTACTGTTCGAGCCTCCCTATGGAAGCCTGAAGGCCGGGAACATGAGTTAAACCCCTCATATCCCAGGTGTATCTGGGTTAGGGAACTAGAAGATTTGAGCATCACTACGGGGATCTCTCTAAATGCACATGTTGACCCTATACATTGGTGGAGATGGTGAGAACATTTCAGAACCTTGAATTTTGTGAAATAAATTGCAAGGACGCAATTTTCTAAAGGGGGGATAATGTGACGCCCCAGGTTTTAAGAACTTGTCCAAGTAAACAATGATATGCTTTTAATGATGTCTCTTGTTTTTTTTTTGTGTTTTGTGTGATAATAAAAAATTTGAAACGAAATAAAACATGTAGAATAAGGTAAACTAATATATATTTAAAAGTTACATTGTAACAAGACCTAACTAATTGAAAATACCATGGACAAGACCTAACACAGCCACAACAAGACTACTAAGAATCACAACTCGAGTAATCGGATAGTTGTCTTCTTCCGGGTCCATCTGTGTGAAAAATATAATAGCCAGAGCCACGACACACATACTCAACACCAAATGTATGAGGAGAGCCATCCTTCCTAGTTCATGTTTTTTGATTTTGAGAAACACCCTACCCCCCTATTTTTACAATGGTCCTTTAAGTTATGACCGTTAAATATATATAGCCGTTGGGTTTCAAAACAAACTTTGGGTTTCCTTTGATAATGTTTATCTTTATATGAAAACTTGTTTTTTTATGTTCTTATAATTTTATAATATTTCAAATGTTATGATATGTCTAAAATTATTTTTTCACAAATGAATCATAGTTTTAAAATAAAAAGAGTATTCTTGGAAATAAATCGTTTTGTTTATACAAAAATCCCAATAGTTACCTATATAGTTGAAAACATACTATTCTTTTTTATAAAAGATACGTTTAAAGGGTATCTATAATAATTATATCTTTTGATCTCTAAAATTATGTATTTTTTAAATGGGGAAACTATTGGTATTTTAAATTTTATGAAACAGATAGTGGTGTATTTTAAATATCCTAATAATTATAATGGTTTTGTATGTAAAATATGAAAGGTATATCTTTTAAAAGATTTATATATGAAATAGTTTACATAATCTAGAAAAGGGATTTAGATTTTAAGTTAAAAATATTTGTTTCTATTTTATATTAAATCATTTTTGTACAGATATTTATATTATACACTATTTTGAACTAAGTATACTTAAACTAGTTATTTTGGAAATCAAAATAAATTTTTTTATAAAAATTATGTCGGGGCCCGGCCAAGCTGAGGGCATCCCTTAGGGACAAGCCCTTAGGCTGATACAGAGCCCTAGGGACCCGAGGTACTGACCATCGGGGTCCCCAGTTGTGTATAGTGTCAACCAGGCCCGAGGCCGAGCCGAGCATAGGTTCATACGGTCGCACGCGGGCCCGTGTGTAAGGCACGTGGCGCACGTTGCGTAGGGTTGGGCCAAAGCCCGCATGGGACCCGTGTATAAGGACCCGGTGTGTGTGTATTGGTGTTATTGCTCCGATGTCTATGCACTATGTATTATAAACCTTGCCTCACCTTCGAATCGTTTCGATGTGGGACGTGCTCCGTGCGATCGGGACCGTCCGATCGACCTCCACGTCGATCTCGTCCGTCCAACCCTTTTAACCGCACGATCTCCCCGAGATCTAATTCCGGACCTCATTTTATTTTTTTTGAAAACCCAGCACACCTCCTGTGCTCCTATCCGTCCGATCTCTACCATGATTTAATCACGTCCCTCTATCTCATTAAATCGATCATCCTTTTTTCCCCGCGCCTCCTCCAGCCATGTGATCTCTCCATCTTTGATCCAGGCCATCCGTTCCTTTATGCATCAACCTCATCATTGTCTTCTTCTTCCTCGCATCGGGGTCCCGCACCAGTAGGCCTGCATCAAGGACGCCTCGACCTTCCCCATTGCACTGCTCCTCTGGACCTCAGAACACCCCCTCCAAGCTCACTATATTCCCGTCTTCCCCACGATGGCCTACTCTTGGGTCAAGTCACCGAAGTGCACCGAGGCCTATATAAACCCTCCGACCTCATGAAATCGGGATGGTTCCTCCTTCACCTTCTCGCCCTTAGCCTCCCATCAATCCAGCGAGCATACCCCCTGTTCCGAGCTTCCTCCTCAAGCAAGGTAAGGGTTCTTGCTTTCTTTCCTTCTTTCGGAGGGACCTTCGTATTATACTCCCAATGTATATAAACAATTTATATATATATATACTTAAATATAAACCCCTCGGATTGTATTGCCTTCAAGGAATTTGCTGTCGTGTGTTCATTATGGTGCATCTGTGAGGGTGTTTTCTTGTTTTGATTTCTTTTGGAGAAACCCATACCGTTATACAATCGATATATTCATACGATTTGTATATTCATATATGTACTACAAACCCTTCGGTTTGTACTACTACCTAAGGATGCTTGCCTTGCGTTATAATAAGAGTTATATGTATATAAATCTTTTAATGTATTTTTTTAAACGATTCAGTTTTATAAAAAAAAGAATCCCAAAACTTATATTTACATATATAATTGTATATACAGTTTTGTATATATATATAAATATGTGAATACATAGAACCCAAACCCTTCGGTTTAGGGTATCCAAGAGAATTCAGTAGGTTATACTAAGTAATATATGTATAATGAGGTTGCATTTTAAATTGACTCTTAACATATATTATTTATGTAAACCTTATATATATATATAACTAAATATTTATTCATGTCTATGCATTTTTTCAAAACGAGAAAGTATGACTTTAGGGGATAAATTCCAATCCTTGAACGATATTTTGGATGCAATCTAGGCCATGGGATTCGGTATATTTATGTTGTAGTATTAAACCAAAGTTTGTCACATGTTTATGTATTTATAGTTGATGAATATTAAACCCTCTTAATGTTTTTGGTTCTTAACTAAAATAAAATTAAGAGTTTTTCAGAACTCATGATGTCTTAATGGCCTTGTTTATTTAGTACATTCTTGCTGAATCTATGGTGATGTGTGTATATAATTATATGTATAAATTTCAAAACCATGATTTTTTAGTAATGATTACCAGGAATGAATTTATGTTGTGATACATATGTTATTGTTAATAAAGGATAATTTTGGCGTGATAAACCAACATGTATTTTTTATATATGTACACACAAATGAGCATGATTTATTAAAGGAGTTTATTTGACATTTCCCATGACGCATTTTATGATAAAGTGTATATTTTGGATTGATTAATATATATTTGGGGATTTAATATTTCTGGGATCATGTCATCATGTGTGTTCATTCAATGAATTTTCTTACTTTGGTGAATGTTACTAATTAATCAAGTTATGGTTTAATTTATTTTAGGGCCTATTTATAACCATAACTAATGAAAAGAGTTTTCTTTAAGATTCCCACTTCCATAAAATAATAATATTAAAGGCTCATCATGTATTATATCATCATTTTATATGATTTACTAATTAGCTTATGTGAAATGAATGTTTTACTAAACTATGTGTGCTTTTGATTGGTTATTGACATATTTTGCAATGTTAACTGTCATATCATGTATTAGAAAAGTAGTGGTGGGTCACTATTTATTTTAGTTATTATTGTACACAATGCATACTGATGACATATCACTAAATGAACTAAGAAATTAGATTACCCAAAGTGGTATGGGACACCTTAGGTAATTTCAAAATGAATGAGTTATTCAAGGTGGTATGAGACATCTTGAATATACCAACCATTTATGTAAATCATGAACGATGTGGCTCACATGATGATAAAGAAAAATTTAAGGGTGAACCTTGATAGCACTCCAATGCATTGGGTAAAGACTTAATCCTTAGAGATGACCAATTTAATGACTCCTTGGGGATGGACCTTGGTAATGTTTTCAAATGACACCTTGGGGATGGACCTTGGTGATACAGAAATGATTGTCTAAGTTAAATGTTGATGCCAGATAATTCAAATTATGTCACAACTTATTTTCAAGATAAAATGCCTATTCTTTCACTAACAATTCCTTTATGTTTTAATGAAGTTCTTATTTCACTAGTATAAGTTTGGAGCATGATTTGTGTTTATCACTTAGTAAAATAGTAACCAACATATGAAAATTTTAGTTATTTCCTTTCTGTGCAACTCTGATTATGAATTATTCTTAACTGTTTAATGTTAGGCTTAAGTAAATCACATGGCGTAGTTATTTATGATAACCATTATTACTCCTTTGAGAAATGACATAATTATTCCATATATTTCCCGAAACTATTGATTGAGCATTTTGATGTTATGTGTTTCAGTTTTCCTTAAGAGAATGATTTTAAACGAATGATTTCAAAATGTTACACTTATTTCATTTTCTTTTAAACCCCTTACTGAGTATGTCAATGCTCACCCTATGTTTTGATTTAAAATTTTCAGGTATCGTCTTTTAAAAGATGAATAATTTCAGAAGTTGACAGTTTCCCAGAACCCGAACTGCACACGATCCTCTTTATGGGGCATGATGTGTAGTTTACCAGTGCATGTTTTGTTTTTAAAGAAACACATCATGTTCATAAGGCACCGAATCCTGGGTTTCTGGGGCCGGGTTCTCTGCAATTATGTATTGAAAGCTTCAATTTCTCCACCAGTGTTATTGAAACAACGTCTATAAACTCTCAATAATCAAACAATTATATAATACAACATAAAATTTAGAATAAATACATATATAATCCTCTACCAAAGTTATAATATATATGAGATAACTATTAGAGGAAAACTATCATTTATATAACGTGGTCATCGAGGAGGGATGGTGTCAAAGTGTCTGTTATCAGTTTAAAAATGACATTTCAATAAAAAAAAGTGTCACTCACTAAAATCCTGGAAAAAACTCATGTTTTCTTAATAATTTAGGATAATTATTAATAATTTATTTGGGACATGAATGAATTATTCTCACATCAAACTGACATATGATGAAACGTGTGTGACTAAAGGTCCATGTTTCCAGTTTAAAATGAAATTTCAGTAAAAAAACATGTGGAATACTAAAAACAGAGGAAGAAAATTCATATTATTTTGATACATTAGTAAAATGATACATATGTAATTTTTTATGTCTAAGAATCATCCACACATCAATCCAACACCCGATGTGATCTTTATGACTCCAATTGTGTCTATTTTTATTCAAAATTGGCATTCATTTTAGTGAAGAAAACAACTGACATACTCAAAATTGAGAAAACACATTCAATTTTTCCCTAATTTTGGAAAATGCTCTATATGTCATTCCTGATGTATAGGAATCAGGCTCACCTAAATATTATACATGATGTGCCTAGTATCACACAACGAGTTTGTTATGAGTTAAAAAATGTCATTTTAATAAAAAAAAGTTTTTCTTGCTAAAACCCAATAAAACAAGTTTGTAATGTATTGATAATTTAGGAAAGTGATTAATAATTGATTTTTGACATGTAGGAATCGGTCTCATGTAAAACCCACACATGATGCAACTAGTATGACAAAACGTTCATGTTTCTAGTCTAAATGATATTTCAATAAAAAACCCAACTGGAATCCTCAAAACTAAGGAAAAACATTAATATTGTTTTGATACCTTAGTTAAATGATCCATATGTAATTTGGGATGTGTAGGAATCATCCGAACCACAATCTGATGCACGGTGTGACTGGTATGAATCAAATTGAATCTTTTTATTCAAAATTAACATTAATTTTAGTGGAGAAAAACAATCACATACTAAAAACTAAGAATACACATTTGGATTGTTTTGTTAATTTAGGAAAATAATCCATAAGTCATTTATGATGTGTGTGAATCATCCTCACATCAATCTGATACCTGATGTGTCTGATATGAATCAAAGTGTCTGTGATCATTTAAAAATTGACATGTTAATACACAATAGTGTCAATAACTAAAAACCAAGAAAACACACTTAAATTGTCTTGTTGATTTAGAACAATTAATCATAATTCATTTCAAACGTATAGTAATTATTCTCATGTCAAACCCATACATAATACAACCTATATTACTGAATGTTTTTTTCTAGTTTAAAATGAAATTTTAGTAAAAAACAAATATGGAATACTAAAAAACATGGAAACACATTCATATTGTTTTTATAAATTAGTAAAATGATCCCTATGTCATTTGGGATATATATAAATTATCCTCACCTCAATTTGACACATGATGTGACTAATATGACTCAAAGTGTATCTTTTTATTTATAATTGACATTAATTTTTGTAAAAAAACAACTGACACAATAAAAACAAGGAAAAAACATTTATATTGTTTTGGTATATTAGTAAAAAAATACATAATTAATTTTTTATTTATAGTAATCAACCAAACCTCAATCCAACTAATAGTGTGACCAGTATGACTCAAAATTTCCCTTATCAGTTTAAAATTAACATTTAGTTTAAAAAAATACATCTCACTGAAAACTGATAAAACTTTCTCAAATTGTCTTGATAATTTAGTAAAATGATTCATAATTCATTTTTGACATGTATGAACCAGTTTCATGTCAAACCCTCACACGATGCAGCCTATATGACCCAAAGTGTCTGTTTTTAGTTTAAAATAACATTAAAAAAACACAACTTTCATACTCAAAACCAAGGAATTTATTTTGATTATTGTTAAACTTTTAAAAAATATATCCATATGTCATTTGGGATGTATAGGAATCAACTGCACCTTAATCTGACACATGGTGTGACAGGTATGACTCACAGTGCATCTTTTTATTCAAAATTGACATTAATTTTAATAAAACACAACTGACATACTCAAAACCAAGGAAACACATTAAGATTATTTTGGTAACTTATTAAAATTATCCATAAGTAATTTTTGATGTGTAGAAATCAACTTCACCTCAATCATACTGACAGTATGACGGGTATGACACCATGTGTGCCTTTTTATTCAAAATTGAAAACAATTTTAGTAAAAAAACATCTAAAATACTCTATAATAGTTTTATTCTTGTATTTGTGTTGAAAATTTTATTTCATTTAAAATATATATATATATATATGATTTTAGTATTTATGTTGTTGTTTCTGGTGATGCAGTGTGTTGTTACAACACACTGCATGCCCTATTTATGGTGTTGTAGTGTGTTGTAGCATAATACTACAGTATTCCCCATTATCAATGCATGTAAAAGAACTGATAAAGAATCCATTTATCAAATCTAAATAAATTTTCTCATAAATGGTGTCTTTTATTAGTTTTTCAAAAATAACTGATACTTGTTTGATTTATTAGAGATTTTTTTCACAGATAAATCACCCCTTTATCAGCGGTTTTCTAGAACTAATTAAAATATTCTACCTTTAAATGACACTATGGTTGTCAGCACTTTTTTAGTGATGATAATTGTCGATTCTAGTTCTATTAAAGGCCTCTTATATAGTATGGTAGAGATTATATTATTCCTTAAACCTAGGATGTGCCAAACATCCTTCAAATCAAGTGTCCTTTCATTAATGTCCAGGCCAAAATATTTCATTTAATTTCTATGTAAAGAGCTTTATCACCTATAATATAAACCTTTAAATACCTCTTGGATGTATAATTATTATAATTAATATCTTTAATGTCGATTGGAATGAAGCTCCAAAGTATATTATCCAAGATCCCAATGAACTAGTAGCACTTAGGAGCAAGACAATTCTATCTTCCGATACAAAATTCACAGACCCACTACTAGAAGAATAACTTCTAGATTTCTCACTCCTTCCCCTAAATGTTTTATTTAATTTTAATTTTCTCATAAAATTATAGTACACATCATAACCATCACATAAGATACTCTCACTATGTCTCCTTAATTTTCCAATATGGTGTCTTTTTTGAAGGCCAAAATGTCATCTTCCTTTCACATTATATGAATCCAAGAAGATTATGGGATCTCTAGTAAATGAATCACTTTGTTCAATATTAGTGTAACAACCCAAGATTTCGTAGTGTGTTATTTTTTCAAAATAATTCAATAACTTGCACTACACGCAACACCGAGTTCAAGCGCACCATGACTTACCAAAAAAGCCGTTAAAAAGTGGTTATGCATAGTATTAACTAAATTTTATACTATATATAATCCTTATAATTTTAGAATCCATATTATGAGTTTCTTAGACATAAAGTAAGAACAAATTCATTTTCAGTATTGAACTTTTACAAACTTTTAATACAGAACCCTTTTTAAATCCAATATTTTAAACTTTTATATATTCAATTTGACTAAATAAATTTACTTTTTAGAATGGGGACATCAAATATTTTACAATGAAACATCCCAAGCTTCCACGGTACGTTTCAATTTGAATAATGCAATGACGTGTATTGTACGCAACTTCGAGATTCTAACACACCACAATCAATCAAACTAGCCGTTATGAATAGTAATACCTACTTTTTAAAATTTTAAAAATTTTATCTTTCGAAATGGTCTTCATTTTTGTATTCTTAATACCAAAATTATCTTAGGGTGAAATTTTGGTACTTTTCGGATAACATTCATATTTTGACGAATAGTGAAAATTACTAAATTTTAATCAAAAACAACTTTTTTAATCGAAATAATTAATAGTGATAAATTATTAATTTGAGTGGTTTTAAAGTATATTTTGAATATATTTTTACCATTTAATACAATGTTGGTCATTGGATGTAATTTCACATTTAAACCAGACATAAACAAATTTCAATCTTTTGATAAATATTATCTATTAAAATCATGCTATATGTTTTGACGACGAGAATTAATTTTTAAATTAATTAATGACACTGATATTTTCTGAATTTGGTAAAATAGAAATCATTTTTGAATTCATAATATCAAATATAGCTTAGGCCCAATTTTTGGTATTTTTCTGGAAACTTTCATTTTTTGATGAATAGTGAAACCACTAAGTGGTAGTTAAAAAACTAAATTTTTCATAAAACTTAATTTTACCACTTTTGTGAGTGGAATTTCGAAAATCCGAGAGACACGGTTAATATGAAGGAGTAAAATGTGGTTCAATGATATGAAAATATTTTTTGGTGAATAGTAACTTTTTACTTTTATTTACCACGGTTAAAAGTAAATAGGTTTATTAAGGGTAAAAATGATATTAATATTACCCTAAAAACATGTCATAATTTTATTCAAAAAGTGTATCTCGACCAAAAAAAATCTTAGGAGTAAAATATTATCATTTAGGTCCACTTGTATTAGATTAGGACATTTATTATTATTTAATTAAAAGAAGAGTTAAAAGAGTTAAAATCAAGGTTTATTTACCAAAACATTTTTAATATAGGGTTACACATAAGATAAATTCGATTGTAACTATTCAATAGAAATCTAAAGATATTTACTACATAATGATATTTTATTTATAATTTTTAGACATTAAATATTTTAATTTATTTATTACACAATGATGATGCAGTAATTACCATAATAGTGAAAAATTAGAATAATTGATATTATAAATACCCAAATAAATGTAATTTGAGACTTTTTATAAATAAAAATACTTTTCTAGGATAATATGACATGTTAGGATTGATTTTATTATATTTTTTCTATGTAATCATTCTGTTATGAATTTTACAAAAATCAATTATTGAATAGTGTCAAAATTGTTAAAAAAACATTTTTAAAAAAAATATTATATTATTAATTGATATTAAATTCCTTAAAATATAAGGTTCAGCCAAGATACTTATATCATGATAGGTGTATCATTAATGGACCACTTGGGGATCTCTTAGATGTATATAGTAAGTTTATTAAGCATATAATATAAAAATACAAAGAGACATTGTAAAAGTGAAACTAATTAACTAAGAGTTAATACTTAAAGATAAGGTTAATACAATGACCCAAACCTGTCTATATTCTATTGGTTGAGTTTTTTTGACCTATCCCCACCTTAAACTTTAAATATTACACTTTGGAGCCATTAGAAACCGAATAAAAATTTATTATAAAATAATATTTTTAGCTTTTCCAAAGGTGCCCCTCACCCCTCTTATAAAATGGAACTCCCCCTTCTCACTAATTCACACATTCAAAGACTTGTGGATTGGTAAAACCCTGCCCAAATACTATCTCAACTTACCTAACTACAACCTAGAAGCCTTAGTTTGATCAGAAAGCTAACCTATGGAGCCCTTTTGATCAAACCACAAGGAAGAACCCGAAGAAGAGGTAATGTTTTCACCACCATCTTTCATGTTCCTTTCTTCTTCCACTTATTCTTTCTTTGTTATTACCATTATAAAATAATAACTCCAGTATCTTATATATACTATGATGTTATTATAATTATGGTACAACCATATTCATTATTCTATTCATCCTTTGAATAACATGTCACCATACGTGTGTACGTACGGCTTACCATCTCCACGTCGTGGTGTAATTGTTATTCAATAAATTATTTATTGGATGGGTATAATAATGATGTGTAATTCATGTAAATAATAAATCTAACATGATAATTATTCTGTATATATGATATACCATCCAATTATATATTATTTTAATATCAAAAGAATGATATTGTCGTTTGTGCGTACGTACGGACTACCGTCTCCACGAACGCGATGAGATTAATTCTCCATCGCATCTATCCAAGTGTAATTCTCATTTGATGATTAATAATAGTATCTAAGGACTTGATATAATTATGTATATGAATAATATACAACCTATCCATGATAAACACTGCTTACATAACAAAACATATAAAAGAAAACGAGTAAGTTAACACCCGAAACAACGATGATACTAAAATATTATTAACAAATCAATGTTAAAAGATCATAAATGATATAATATTAATGTACATGATTATTTTATAATTTAATAACAATTATTTCACCATTATACAGGATTTTAACCTACCCTCAACCAAGGAAAAGTACAAGGTAAGGGTTATTTCACAATCTCTTCATTATCTGAGGTTGTTTATAGGTAATAATCTACTCAGATTTCTTTATCATTCACACCCATGTTTCTTAAAAAAAATTTCAAAACATTTTTACTATGTTCAAGAATATGGTTTAAAGTCATTTATACCCTTTTTTTACTTTTTATAAGAGGTTTATAAAGGAATCTTTCTGTCTTTTTTGAAACAAGGTGCTTTTTAACCTTTTCGACAGAATTAAGGTAAGAATGTTTTTTTAACTTATACGGCGGGTGCGGCTATTTTCCGCCATTATAAAATTTTCAAAGCTTCCCTTAAAATATTATAAATATATTTTCAATGTAAATGTTTTATTTTATAGTTATGTGACTTTTAAATGATTTCAAAATGAATATTTGATGAATTTCTGAAAAGTACTCTTTATCAAAATCAGAATTTTAAATGTTTTAAAGATGTATCTTTCTAAATATTTTTAATTAATGTCCATGTTTTAAAAATGATTTTAAGAATTTGTTTATATGGACATGAATGTTTTGAAATGATATTTCTTTTCAAAAGTTTCGAAGTGGTATGGGACACATTGATCCAAAAATAACTTTTAAATTACTTCCTTAATAAATGTGTGACTTTTAAATGATTTAAAAAAAAGAGATATTTCTCTCAAATAGTTTTGATTTCATCTATGTCAACATCCTTCGATGGATTTTACGCTTATTTGAAGTTGATTTATTATGATACAAAACTTCTATATTGTATTGAAGGTTTTGTGATTTGTTTGACTGGGGATGTGTTATTTTTATACCATTCATGGTTTATGGATGAAGTATTCACAATTACTATACTAGTTTTAATGCGAATGTTTATTTTATGTTTAAACCTTTTCATATGGGAATGAATTGGACTTAATATGTGATGGGTGGAGCCCGCTATAGCTCCTCGATTCATCGGTAGGTCTCGTGAGACAAACTAGTGTCTTGGAACAAGGCCTTGGAAAAATCTTATTTGTAGTCTTGGCACGAGGCCTTGGCTATGTGGTTATGATAGTTTGGCATTATGCATTCCATCAGTATGAAAATGGTTATTGATATTTCATGTGATTATTCGATTAGTAGAATATCAATGCGAACAAGTAAATGGCATTATTTCATTTTATTTTTTCCATACTATATTGAAATTCAAGTTTAAAAGGCTTTTGTTTTAGTTATACATGTCCTAAAATGTTTATTCTAATTTATGAATGTTTTTGCTATATTGTTATCATTACTGGGCATTTGAGCTCACCCCTTTTCTGTGTTTTATTTTTCCCAGGATGTGAAGAATTAATTTATGAATGAAATACAGGGATATTATGAGGGGATAAGAGTGTGGACTATGGAGACTATATTGTTGTAGTTTTCATTTTATGATGTAATGTAAACTTTATGAATATATCTAGTGTTTCCAAGGCTACAAAACTAATCGGTCTTTTGAGACTTGACCTTTGTTGTGATCATGCCAATGTTATGTAATAATGCACCGACTCTGGGTATATGGGGTCAGGGCGTTAGAGTTGGTATCAGAGGAAGTTTAGTACAAACCTTGGAAACTAGATTTAGATAAACTCGGATTAGAGCACGTAGACCTAAGATGAACTTTGAGGATTAGTATATAAGGACTTCCTAGAATTTTGGTACTATAGAGATTTTGTGAGTTTTCCGAGTAATACATCCCTGTCTAGATACGAGCAGGTAGAGGCGGCTCTGGCACAGATGTACCTAGGGGTAAATCCCGAAAACACCGCTTTGAGCTAGACTCGAACGGGAACTGGTGCACAACAACGGGCCCTGCTGCACTCTTGGTTACAACACTACAGGGGGATATGCTTAGGATAATTCTCATTTTCTTTACAAACCATTATGAAGGGTTTATGAGTATATACTTCCTTAAAGGATACATTTTTATGATTATGGATTATATCCATAAACTATTTAATTTATGTTATGTGTTTTACAAGTTTGGGATTTGGTATTGTTATTCATAAACTAATCTAGTGTATTCCATTGTTTAGAAATGGCGACCAGTAGAAGGAATGAGAACTTCAGCAATGTACATGATTCAGAGAGAAAGAAGGATCATATCTTTCATGGTCTTAAGCCAGAATTTATAAGATAAATAGTCTTCCATATATTATCATCATATGAAAAAATAATATCATGTGTTGATAAGATAAGTAAAGATTTTACTGAGTCTTATGGCTTTGAAGGGAAGTAAGAGAAGAAAAGGATGGAAGAGGGAAAGATGGATAAAGGGAAGAGGTAAAAGAAGAATTTTCCCATATGTGATAACTGTGGGAAGAAACACCCTGGAACTTGCCTGAAAGGAATGAGAGTTTGTTATAAGTGTGGAGGAAAATGGCACAAATTACGTGACTGCAAGGGTAAGAAAATGGTTTCAAATGTACAATGCTTCATTTGCAAAGAGTTTGGACACTACACAAACCTATGTCCCAGTCATCAGACTATGCCACAAATGATACTATTAGATAATAATCAAGTTATGATACTACCACAGATGAAGAGGAATGATTAGAGTTCTTATGTTGATTATGTCATTTGAGTGATGTATCAACAATGTATTTTTTATAATAATTTTGGAGTATATAAGGATTGTACTGCAGTACTATTTCATTAAGTACTTGAGATTGTGTGGAACAAAGAAAAGTGACTCAATAGCATGTTAAATATTTGGAAAATATATGGTTGAGAGAAAGATAAACCATAATATGGTTCTGATACCAAGGTAGTGATTTTAGAATAATACATGATTGATTTGGATAAATTATATTGGATATTCTTGACTACCTTGAAACTGATTAATGATTTGTATATTCTATCATTGTTTGGGTTTACAAAATTTTTGGATTGAAAGAGTATATCTATTATTCTTTAAGGAATAAGGGATCATGAATGTAATCAATAAGGTTTTATTGTAATTCAGGATGTTGCAGTGTTTTAAAAGAATACCTAATGAAGGTGTTCACATGTTATTACGTAGAAAAAAAGATCTTCATTGCGTTTACCTTCCTTAAATATTTTGGACTGAAGTATTTTGGATAGTTCTAGTTTGGATTATCTTGGATTGCCATAAAAGCACAACCCGGAGGTCGGGCGGCAACCCGTCGCGTCCGGCAAGGCCGTGAGACTTGAACCCACAACCGAAGGGAGAAAAGGGTGTATCACCTACCACTGAACCACGTGATGTCCTGGATTGAATAATGTCGTTTTTTAATGGTCCTTCAAGATGAATTATAAATTCATTTTTTTAACCCTATATAAATAGGATAAATAGAATATTATTTTTAAGTTCTATTATCTTTTAGAGTGAAATATGAGTTTGTGGTAGAACATAGTTATAGGATGAGACTCTACTTGTCAAGTATATATTTTTCTTCTTCTCTTATTCAATGAAGAAATTAATTCTTATACTATAGTGAAGGGATCATAAAACAAAAAATGTGTTATCCTAATACCATATGTTTTGCTGAACTGATGGTATTTTAAATCATCATAGATTGATGAATTTAAGGCCCTCAATTTTACACTTGTTTGTGATTGATGACCTCAATAACTACCTATAAATATTTACATTTTTCCTCCAATTATATGTCTCTAATTTCCACCAATGTTCTCCGAATAGAGATCATAATTTGTTGGTGACCCTTTCATTTCTCTTTTCCTCTTATTAAGACTAAATTTTATTAACCCAATTTCTGATGTGGGTTTTCCCAAAAAGATATTTTCTATATTCAACCGTTTATTTTCTAAGAACAATATCAAATTGCGAGGATGAAATTTATGGAAGGAGGGGAGAATGTAACACCCCATGATTTCATAGTGTGTTATTTCTTCAAAATAATTCAATAACTTGCACATCACGCAACACCGAGTTCAAGCGCACCATGACTTACCAAACAAGCCGTTCAAAAGAGGTTATGAATAGTATTAACTAAATTTTAAACTTTATATAATCCTTATAATTTTAGAATATATATTATGAGTTTCATAGACATAATGTAAGAACGAATTCATTTTCAGTATTGCACTTTTACAAACATTTTATAATGAACCCTTTTTAAATCCAATATTTTAAACTTTTATATATTCAATTTTACTAAATAAATTTACTTTTTAGAATGGGGACATCAAAAATTTACAATGAAACATCCCATGCTTCCACGGTATGTTTCCCTTTGAATAATGCAATGACGTGTATTGTACGCAACTTCGAGATTCTAACACACCACAACCAATCAAATTAGCCGTTATGAATAGTAATACCTACTTTTGAAAATTTTATAAATTTTATCTCTCAAAATGGACTTTATCTTTGGATTCGTAATATCAAAATTATCTTAGGGTGAAATTTTGGTACTTTTCAGATAACTTTCATATTTTGATGAATAGTGAAAATTACTAAATTTTAATTAAAAACAACTTTTTTAACCGAAATAATTAATAGTGATAAATTATTATTTTGGGTGGTTTTAATGTATATTTAGAATATATTTTTACCATTTAATACAATTTTGGTCATTGGATGTAATTTTACATTTAAACCAGACATAAACAAGTGTTAATATTTTGATAGTTATTATCTCTTAAAAACAGGCTATTTGTTTTGCCGACCGGAATTAATTTTTAAATTAATTAATGCAACTGATATGTTCTGAATTTAGTAAAATAGACATCATTTTTGAATTTATAATATCAAATATATCTTGGGCCTTATTTTTGGTATTTTCCTGGAAACTTTCATTTTTTGAAGAATAGTGAAACCACTAAGTGGTAGTTAAAAAACTGATTTTTTCATAAAACTTAATTTTACCGCTTCTGTGAGTGGAATTTTGAAAATCCGAGAGGCACGGTTAATATCAAGGAGTAAAATGTGGTTCAATGAGATGAAAGTATTTTTTGGTGAATAGTAACTTTTTACTTTTATTTACCACGATTAAAAGTAAATAGGGTAATTAAGGGTAAAAATGATATTAATATTACCCTAAAACATGTCTTAATTCTATTGGACAAGTGTATCTCGATCAAAAACAATCTTAGGAGTAAAATATTATCATTTAGGTCCACTTGTATTAGATTAGGACATTTATTATTTTTTAATTCAAAGAAGAGTTAAAAGAGTTAAAATCAAGGTTTATTTACTAAAACACTTTTAATATAGTGTTAAACATAAGATAAATTCGATTTTAAATATTCATTAGAAAGATAAAACGATTTCATAAATAATGATATTTTATTTATAATTTTTATACATTAAATAATTTAATTTTTTTGTTACACAATGATGATGCAGTAATTACAATAATAGTGAAAAATTAAAATAATTGATATTATAAATACCCAAATAAATGTAATTTGAGACTTTTTATAAATAAAAATAATTTTATAGGATAATATGACATGTTAGGATTGGTTTAATTAACTTTTTTCGAAGTAATAATTCTGTTATGAGTTTTACAAAATTCAACTATTGAATAGTGTCAAAATTGACATAAAAGAGTTTTTGAAACAAATATTATATTATTAATTGATATTAAATTCGTAAAAAAATAAGGTTCGGCCAAGAGACTTATATCATGATAGGTTTATCATTAATAGACCACTTGGAGGGTCTCTTGGATGTATATATTAAGTTTATTAACAATATAATATAATAATACAAAGAGACATTGTAAAAGTGAAACTAATTAACTACGAGTTAATACATAAAGATAAGGTTACTATAATGACCCAAACCTGTCTAAATTCTATTGGTTGAGTGATTTTAGACCTATCCCTGCCTTAACATTTAAATAATACACTTTGGAGCCATTAGAAACCGAATATGAAATTATTATAAAATAATATGTTTAGCTTTTCCAAAGGTTCCCCTCACCCCTCTTATAAAAGGGAACTCCCCCTTCTCACCAATTCACACATTCAAAGCCCTTTGGATCGGCAAAAACCTGCCCAAATACTCTCTAAACATACCTCACTACATCCTAGAGGCCTTAGTGTGATCATAAATCTATCCTAAGGAGCCATTTTGATCAAATCAAAAGGAAGAACCCGAAGAAGAGGTAATGTTTTCACCAACCTCTTTCAAGTTCCTTTCTTCTTCCACTTCTTCTTTCTTTGTTATTACCATTATAAAATAATAACTCCAGTATCTTATATATAATGTGATTTTATAATAAATATGGTATAACCATATTCAGTATTCTATCCATCCTTTGAATAAAATGTCACCACACATGCGTACGTACGACTTACCGTCTCCACGTCGTGGTGTAATTGTTATTCAATAAATTATTATTTGGATGGGTATAATAATGATGTGTAATTCATGTAAATAATAAATATAACATGATAATGATTCTGTATATATGATATAACATCCAATTATATATTATTTTAATATAAAATGAATGATATTTTCACTCTTGCGTACGTACGGACTACCGTCTCCATGAACGCGATGAGATTCCTTCTCCATCGTCTCCATCCAAGTCTAATTCTCATTTGATGATTAATAATAGTATCTAAGGACTTGATATCATTATAGATATGAATAAGATAAAAAATATCCATGACAAACATATCTTACGTAACAAAACATATAAAATAAAACGAGTAAGTTAACACCCGAAACAACGATGATACTAAAATATTATTAACAAATCAATGTTAAAAGATCATATATGATATCAAATTAATGTACATGATTCTTGTATAATTTAATAACAATTATTTCACCATTATAAAGGAGGTTAAACTAACCTCAACCAAGGAAAAGTACAAGGTAAGGGTTCTTTCACAATCTCTTCATTATCCAAGGTTGTTTATACATAATAATCTACTAGGATTTCTTTATCATCCACATCCATGTTTCTTAAAAATGTTTTTAAAAACATTTTTACTATGTACAAGAATATTGTGTAAATTAATTTATATCCTTGTTTTACTTTTTATAAGAGGTTTATAAAGGAATATTTCCGTCATTTTCCAAACAAGGTGCTTTTTAACCTTTTCGACAGAATTAAGGTAAGAATGTTTTTTTAACTTATACGGCGGGTGCGGCTATTTTCCACCGTTATAAAATTTTCAAAGCTTCCCTTACAAGATTATAAGAATATTTTCAAATTTAATGTTCTATTTTATAATTATGTGACTTTTAAATGATTTCAAAATGAATATTTTATGAATTTCTAAAAGGTATTCTTTATCAATATCAGATTTTTAAATGTTTTAAAGATTTATCTTTCTAAATATTTTTAATTAATGTCCATTTTTTCAAAATGATTTTATGAATTTATTTATATGGACATGAATGTTTTGAAATGATATTTCTTTTCAAAAGTTTCAAAGTGGTATCGAACACCTTGATCCAAAAATCTCTTTTAAATTACTTCCTTAATAAATGTGTGACATTTAAATGATTTCAAAAAAAGAGATATTTCTCTCAAATAGTTTTGATTTCATCTATGTCAACATCTTTCGATAGATTTTACGATTATTTGAAGTTGATTTATTATGATACAAAACTTCTATATTGTATTGAAGGTTTTGGAATATGTTTGACTGTGGATGTGTTATTTTTATACCATTCATGGTTTATGGATGAAGTATTTACAATTCTTATATAATTTTTAATAAGAATATTTATGTTATGTTTAAACCTTTTCATATGGGAATGCATTGGACTTAATATGTGATGGGTGGAGCCCACTATAGCTCCTCGATGCATCGGTAGGTCTCATGAGACAAACTAGTGTCTTGGCACAAGGCCTTGGAAAAACCTTATTTGTAGTCTTGGCAAGAGGCCTTGGATATGTGGTTATGATAATCTGGCATTATGCATTCCATCATTATGAAAGTGGTTATTGATATTTCATGTTATTGTTCTATTAGTATAATATCCATGTGAATAATTAAATGGAATTATTTCATTTTATTTTTTCCATACTATGTTGAAGTTCATGTTTAAAATGATTTTGTTTTAGTTATACATTGCCTTAAATGTTTATTCTTATTTATGAAAGTTTCCGCTATATTTTTATCCTTACTGGACATTTGAGCTCACCGCTTTTCTATGTTTTATTTTTCCCAGGATGAGAAGAAGTAATTTATGAATAACATGCAGGGATAGTATGAGGGGATAAGAGTGTGGAATATGGAGACTATATTGTTGTATTTTTCATTTTATGATGTAATTCAAACTTTATGAATATATATAGTGTTTCCAAGGCTACTAAACTAATCAGTCTTTCGAGACTTGACCTTTCTTGTGATCATGCCAATGTAATCTAATAATTCACCGACTCTAGGTATCTGGGGTGGGGGCGTTAAAACTAGGACAATAATATCACTAAACTTTAATACTACCTTTCTATTCTAATTACTTAAATAAGTCACTATTACATTCTGTGATTCTTTTAGTGAAGAGAGTAACAACAATCCCCAAACCGGGTGTCTTACCATATAAAATTATCTTTCCAAAGAGTGTCCTTAGTAAGAACACTTTATTAACCTTTGTTGGATTATAATACATATCATGGAGGTTATTCATGATTTTTTATGTTTTCTTCACTTCTAGGATGTTATATACCACATTTTGGGAAAGTGACATTCACATCAACCTAAGTTTTTTATTATCCAGCCTCTCATATTCCCTCTCTTTCATCACTTTATTATTGTATATGACCAATGAAATGCCAAGGTCATTTTACTAAATTAAATATTCCATATGCATATTTTAATTCCCAAAATCCATTCCATTTATCTTCTCTACTCAGACCTTACTCTCCTCTAATTATATCACACGAAAAAATTTTGAACTCCCATTGCTCCTAGACAACATTAAAGAAAAAGATATTAGGAAATTATTTACTAATATTATATTATAAGATGGAAGGTATGATATTGATATTGAAATAATATCTTAATCCAATTTTTAGGGGTTGATCATATAGAAACACTCCACCCTTGAGTTCTGATACCACTAGTTGGATCAATGGTCATAATCCAATAAATCCACTGCATGGAACGTCACCAGAAATTCATTGAGAGAAAATAAAAGCTATGGAATAAACCCCATGTTATGATGATCTGAACATGGATGAAATGTGTTACCAATTCAACAAACCAAAATTTAGAACAACCTAAAGACATATACAAGAACTATTAGATGAAATAATCATAAATTAATTGAGGCTCAAGGAAAACATAAAATACTATGTTGTTTAGACCTGTATCCCACTCAATGGGGGAATTCTACTTTACATTTTTTTAGAGTAAAGGAGGATGATTTTAATACTTCATAAATACATCATAATGTGATTAAACCTTAATAATATAGTAGATCCCATATAGTTCATCATGTTTTCCCCACCATCTTTTCTATTTAGTTCGAATCCACATAAGTTGATTTTCACGAAAAAACCATTGATTAGTTAAAGGACCCCAGTGCCTTAACTGGATCTTTTAGTGCACTATTTCCCAATTTATATGATTTTACAATATATTCATATTTTATTATCATCTTATTAATGGAATTATAATAAATTAATACATTACCCCATTTCAGCTACTATCCTCAGGAAGCTTCTGTTGACCTAAACATTAACCACTGCTGATTCTAAAAACCTCTTCTAGGAAGTAGAATTTAGTCCTATATATCATCTTCTATTGATGGTATTAGTTTCCTCAGACCAAAAAATAATTCTCACATAAATATAAAAACATATCACACCTTATTGTTTACCATTCCAGAATCACCATTTTAGAAACCTATAAGGGTGGCTAACCTTTTATGACAAAATAATCTGGACAAGGGAGTACTAATGAATATTACCATAACTACCTAGCTATGAGAAAACTGATGTCACTTTTTTGAATTGTAGTGGGAGAACCATGCCTCATCAAATGATAATCATTATTCTATGGAGTACTAACCCCAACAAATGATATCATTCTCTAACTGAGCTCTTAGATTGGGGAATACTGACTCAACAAATAAGGGATCCCTTACTATGAGTTTGTGGGATAAATACTGACCATATTTGATCCTTAAGAAGAGTTTCCCACACCCCAATTAAGTGGGGGAATACTAACCCTATATAAGTATGGTTGGGGGACCATTAATTGACATAATATTTCCTCAAAAATTATTTTATAAACTTGATGACACTTTGATCATCCCATATAAACTTAGTCACCAGACATATAGATCCATTCAAAATATTCATATCTCACCTTTTAAAAGGAAGCATATGAAAAAATGAACTTCATCATTGAGGAATACTTAAAAAATATCAATATATGCAATTTATTTTCCTAAAACAAACACATGGTGAGAAAATAATTAAAAAAGGCTCATAGTTGAAGAGTGGGCCATGTTTCATTCTTTGGGCATGATAGATGGCTTGCAGGGGGAGGTGGTGCAAATAAATTGGTGTGAATTTGAGCCTTATATTCACCGTATATTCTTCCAAATTTGTTTGAGAAGACTCAAATCAACACTCTTATCCCAACCAGCTTGTCAGACTCACATTTCACCATAGGTTGATGCCTGAGTTTCCTACCCAGTTTTTGTGGGGTTATCTTGTGTTGCTGAACACATTGGAAGACCTAGAAATTATGGGATGACATAACTAGTGGGTCAGACCTGTTGGTTATCCTAATCCAAAGTTCCTCAATGGTTTTTACTATTTTTCTCTCCACGGACATACTTCACAATGGAATCACCACACTACGACTGGTTGGTCAGAACCCCTCCTTCACCCAGCACGGACTCATTCCATGAAAATTCCTTCACGGTGTAACTATATGGAAACAGATTATTTTTCTCAACTACATCTTTAGTACTTGGACAATTTTCCTCATTTCAGACTACATGGATACAATATGCCACTATTTATAACACTATCACAACAAATAGATTCTAGGTATTTTTACAGTGTGTCTGGTGGTCACTATCTTATGATTGATTATCTTCACACCACCACACCATCATATGACAGTCTCCCCCTTTATTCCATGATTCTAAAGACCATTCAAAAATAAAAGAATAGAGTTTATAATAAAATTTCTAACCCCATTTTCTCATTTTATAGGAGAATTCAATCCAGGGTTGGGGGTCCCATTCTTCCCATGATCATAAAGAATGAAAAATTACATTTAATAAAGTCAGGATTTAAACATCTCCAACCTTGGGATTTATAGAATTGGGATTTGGAAAGCAATTATAAGGATTAAAAATATCAAAATAAATGTTCCAAATCCATGAATATGGTTTAGAAAGGTGAAATCCATCAATAATAATGAAGAATATAGTGAAAATTCAAAATAAAGATCCCTATCTTATCAAAAAATCTCCATCACTTCAATTAATTGATGATTCCATGTTTTTATTTTTCATCACAACATGATTTGTTCACCAATGTCAGCATTAATCCAGATCCCATCATCCATTTCACTCCATTTTCGATTTATACATGTTATAACTTCCACCCCTCTCCCTCTCCCTAATGTAATATTGATGTAAATAGAGTCTAACCTTATAGAGTGTATATAAATAGGAATTTATAGGGGTATTATGGTAAACACCACCCACAATTCACAATAAAATAATATTAATAAAATAAACACCCCTGATAAAATTTAATATAAAACCCTTGTGCAAACTAAACTTACACCATCCCTAGGGTAAACCCCATATTCTAGAAGAAAAGGCGACGTTGGTTTTTCCATACGAGGCTTCTTTTAAGATATATATGATCTTAATCACAAACACATGTGTGTGGGATAAAAATAAAATATCGTACACAATATATTATAATCAGGGCTCTACAATTCCCGTAATTCCAAGCCAAGTCGTAAATTTATCCCAAAATAACACTTCAAAATTATATAAAGTTTAAAAACCATAAAAATAAGGTCACTACATCACTATTTGAGCTCTCAGATAAATATTTTATAGTAATAAATATAAAAAATTCATAAAAATCAATATACATATAAATTCACCAAAACATAGCCTTGGGGTAAACACCACATTCCTAGATCAACTGGAAGATTAATATTTTTTCAATGTTTCCTATAAGGGTAAATATTTGTTACACAAACAATTTTTGATTAAAAAACTGTAAAATTAGTCACCAGATCCTCACACATAAGAGTAAAAGTGCTGGATTGAACTCCACCCATGATGCCCAAAATTTAGAAGACAGGAACACCAAAGTCACCAATCCATCGTGTAAAATTAATGGAATACTCATAAAAAAACTTACAAGAACATAAATGGAAAGAAAAATTTAAAATTATAGAATAACACAAAAATATAACTTGTCTTAGGCTTTCACCATATATACATAGCGGAAAGCATTTTCACTTTAGTCAAATAATTAAGATAATGTTTAAAATGATTGAATTTTCATGCTCTATAGATCATAAGTGATCCAACCTACATTTATTGTAGAGACCATATAAATCATCCCCTAACCAATGCTATATTATTTTCATTGGATGAATTCCACCTCCTCTAAGATACACTAAGTAACCCTTTCTCTAGTAAATGCATTCCACCAAATCAACGTGCCCAACTGGTGGACTATTCACCATCCCAGTGAACTCACAAGATGTTTCTATGACTTTATATTTAAGAGAATGAACTTATGATGGAGTAAATATTTTTACACTGACCTATATATTCTACTGAACTAATAATTATCCAATATTTTTTTATCTCCATGACGTATTCAAAAATAAGGTCACCAATTTTCACTTTTTTCTTATGTTACATTTCTTCACTCTAAAAAAATAAGGCTCACACCTCATCAATCTCTAACTTGAGATGAATTTATATGTTGAGAATAATTCCTCTACCATATCCCATAAATAATTATTCATTTTTCTTAAAATATCCATAATTTTTCCTTATGGTCCCCCACCATACCTTCCTTATAATCAATACAAACTTACAAAGAAAAATCACAACCTCATCATTCCTATGTCATCACATTTGTCTAAATATATGTTGAATTATACACCCATTCGATCCAATATGGGTCTAAAAATCCTTCCTTCAAGTGAATCATAATTAATTGTCACATCAACTAAATGTTCTTTTCTTTAGAGTGAAATATTGTATTTTTAGATAAGAAAATTACACTCTATGAATCACAAAATCAAATCACTTCACTCTGCCTCTTTCTAGGATCCTCCAACAGACCCTTTATCCAAATAAATTACTTCCCTACATCTTTCAAACCGATGTAATCTAGTTAAATGTTTAAAAGTGTGACTAATGGTTGATTTTTGGATATCAAATTGACTGAGATTCTTCAAAATGAAAAAAATGTGTGGTATTTCTCTAAATCAGAATCTCTATCAATGTTAGAGTATAAAAAACCTAGTAGTGACTCATCTATTTTGAATTAATGTTCCAAATCCATGAAACCCTTAATGTACTAGATGATCCACTTCAAAACCTCATAGTTCTCTCTTCCAAGGTTCAACATAAACTAATTAACAAATATCACTACCCATGAAAATCCCGAATGAGTAAAAACCATGGTATACATCAAAATTATGAAAATCAATATATATGGAATCTTCTCATTGTACTTGTGCCCAATTTCACTTTTATGTGAATTATCCTTATATAGATTGAAATTTCTAGAAAATGGTGTGGTCATAGGCTTTTATTGTAACATACCAAATAATTCCCCCACCTTCTAGATATAATTTAACTTAGTTAGGTACAACATACCAAAACATTGATCTTTTATAATTATTATCCCTAAAATTATCTTTTTTAGAACAAAATACAGTATCTCTAAGAGTTTGAACAACTCAATATTTATCACATTGGTTTTTTAATTCACTGGTCCTGTAATCAACTTGCAATTCATGTAAAGTATAATGATGAAGAGACTCCAATCACCAAACACATTCCAATAATAGAAATGGTAAGCATTACATTAGATTAACATCCATTCCATTATGAAATCAATGAACTTATGATTCTAGTTATTTGGTTACTACTTCAAACCATAAAGGATAAATTTGGGTAAACATGCAAGTTATTTTTTTCATTGGTCCTTGAAACTAGTTTATTGGTATATATAGATATATTCATATAAATATTTATGAAGGAATGTTTTCATCATATCTAGGTACTCTAGATTAATATCTTATGATGTAACCATGAAAAATAATATTTTTATAGTAGTGTGATTCAAAAATTTATTTATTTTTCATATAAATCCATTCATTCATTCCATTTAAATCACTTTACAACTATATTTTCTTTGTACCTTTTTCCTCATATCTGCTTCCTTCCTCAGTCAAAAAACCAATTTGTTTTGAGAATATTCTTCACAAGATGTCTCTTTGTTAGCTTCCATGTTACAAATATATGGAGGGACTCAAGTTCATCCCTTATACATAACTCCCACTATTCCAAATCCATTCAATTTCTTTAATCCTCTTAGAATTTAGGCTCACCACTATTCATTATATGATGATAATGAAATATATTACCATTCTTATTCACTTTTCATCATTACTGGTTGATCTCTATAGTTTTCCACACGTTTGAGGTCCTTTTTGTACTATAACTTATATAGTGTGTTGTTTTTGTGATTGATATTTATCAGTTCTTGAAATATTTAGTACATTAGGTTTAAGAAACACCATTATAATTTTTCCACCTTCTTGTAAACTCATTAGATGGTCTGGTATTTCTTGAAATATTACCCTCCCTAAATTTACTAGAATATAACTATATTCGGACCATTTATCTCGATGAACCTCATCTTCCAATGATACTTTTATTTAATTGTAATGTACTTCTAAATTATAATACATCGATAGGATATCTTTGTTGAATATTACACTTAGACTTAGGATGAATTTCCAAGAGTTATTACCCTAGATTAAAAATCCAAACTCTTCATCATCATAGCTAAAAAATTAACATAGTCAAGACTTAGACATTAACTTTTTGTGTTCTGTGGAGTGAAATTGGAATAAGAATGTGCTTCATAGACTTTTAGGTGGTACAAAATAGTTTTCATTACATAAAAAAAAATCTATATATGTTTATGAACAATGGGTGATTATGGACTTAGATTGACTATGTATGAAATGATATTAATGAACTCCACCCAAAAAATATTGGGGAAAGCTAAATGAGTCCCCATTCATCTATAATTCTAAAAAATCATATTATTAAATCTATCTAGAACTCTATTACACTCCAATTTATTGGGACTAAGTTTGATGGAGAAGGAAGTATGAAGCGTTTGTTGTTATAGAGTGTTTTCTTTTGTTGTGAAAGAAGATAAAAAATAACTTTGTAAAGGACATGTAAATCAGAATATGATTTTATGATTTTTATTTACCAAATATCACAAGATTGGAGAACTTATGATGCAATCCTTATGAAGGTTGTGGGAAGTAAAGGGGCGGCCAGTCATATTCTGTTCTTATTGGAGGGAATGATATTAGTGGAAGAAAGGGAAGGTTCAATACTTTCCATTTAAAATATGATGATGCTAAAGGTGTTCGATCATAGTCTATATATCACAATAGATATGGTTCGTGATGAAAGCGGTTGTATGTTGAATACGCCAGATGATAATGAAGTATCATTGGTTTTACTTTCAAAATAGATTTTAATGTGGCATTGTTTCCTAGTGTTTGCCAAATTTTTGGGACTGAAAAACAAGAGACGGAGAAATGTGATTTTGTCAGAGGATGGTGTATGAATGTTTGAAGATGGCTTGGTATGTTGCGTACAATTGGAGTTCCATGATCTGAACATCAAAATATGGAAAAGGAGAGGGTTGTGTAAAAGATTGGTTTTTGAGCACAAGATTGATGGGAGTTTGGAATGATTCATGCAAGGCATGATTCGAGGTTAATACTTTGAAAAAATGGAAAAAGAATGAAGTAAGTGAATGATTCAAGAAGTGTGCGAAAGATTCAAGCAGTTACAAAATATGAGGTTGGTGTGAAAGATACTTATGCGCCCAATGCGACGTCAAATGGGGTTTTGTGCGATGCATCAGGATCTTGCGTGACACATCAGGGTTTTTGCGCGCAAGGGTTGACAATGTCTATAAATAATAGGTGACCCCCTATCATTTAAAAAGCTCAAAACTTAGAGAAATATCGATCTCTGAAGTGTGGAATAATTTTTTTTAAAGAGAGTTGCATGAAATAAATAGAGTTGCACACAAGAAGGAGAAGTTGCGCGCAAGAAGAAAGTTGCACGCAATATTGATGTTGCGCACAAAAGGTGTTTCATGAAAAAAGTAAAATCTTGCACGTGTGGAATAAAATTTGTGTGAATGAAACCTAAAAGTGTGCACAAAATATTTGGGTTCTTTGCACTTATTCAGTTGTTCATATGATTGTTTTTAATAGCTTCTGGGCAGGAAAGTAAATATTTGAACTTCAGAGAATACACCTTTTCAATTGTAAAGAAGCACTAAAATATTTTAATTCCCTATTTGTGCTAAGAGGGTGCACACTTGCTTGCAGATTGGTTTCCAAGTGCTACATGAGTGTAAGGGAATATCCTACTCATTTTATTACACATAAAATGATTGTTTTTTAGTGGATTTTGTGGTACTAGATTATTTATGTACCATACCAAGGATGTAACTACTCTTATTGAGTAGGGATCCTTTTAAATCTTGTGTTCCTTTGGTTGTGTGTGTTCAACAAGGAAGGAACTCTTTAACAGGAGGTGAAGGTTGTTTCAAAATGAAAGAAACATAAAAAGAAAATTATATCACTGATTCACCACTCCCCCTCTCACTGATACTTGGATCCAGAATGGTAACTTCAATTGGTATCAGAGGAAGGTTATATTCGTTTGTTCTTTGTAGAAGTTTTGAAGATAAGTTGTGATGGAGAATCTAGATTATGTGAATACTAAGGGGATTCTGATATTTGATGGAAAGAATTATCATATCTGGAAAAATAGAATGATGCCTTATCTTATGTATTTTGGGTATGAAGTTCTTAAAACTACAACAGAAAGATTTCCTCCTATTGAGGACAAGGTTCCTCTTACACTAGTTGATAAGAAGAATCTTGAGAATGATAGAAGAGCTAAAAATTCATTACTTTCATCTCTTTATAAGAGTGATTTTTTGAGAGTTAAAGGTTTTTCTATAGGTAAAGGAATGTGGGATTAGTTGAAGAACATCTATGAAGGAAATTTAAAAGATAAGAAGGAAAAACTACAAATTTGGAGGCTGAAGTATGAAGACTTGAAAATGGGAGAGTCTGAATCTATTTGAGACTTTTTTACAAGGGTCAATGATATTGTTAGTACAATCTGAAGTCTCAAGGAAATTGAATGATTATACAATTTTTAAAAGATATTGAGAGTTCATGAAAACAAATTTTATGCTAAAGTTTCATCATTAGAATATAGAGATTATGAAACATTATCTCTTGATGATTTTCATAGCACTCTCATAACTTATGAATTAAGAACAGAGAAGATTATGAAGAGAAAAGAAAAATCCAATATATAAATGTCTTTCAAGGATACAAAGAAAGAGAAGTTGATGAAAATTTATATTGAAGAAGAAGAAGGTAAATCTAACTATAAAAATGAGGTATATCAAAACTTTGATGAAATTTTACCCTTGTTTTATAAAAATGTAAAAAGAGGAACTGGGAAATACAAAGGGAAACCCCATTTGAAATGTTTTGAATGTTGAGATGTTGGCCACTTTGTAGATAATTTCCCTCAAAAATGGAAAGAAGAAGATAGTGATAAATAATATAGAATACCAAGAAGGTCATGGAAGAAACAGGGTGGAAAAGATAAATACTATGGTAGAGGTAAGGATAAAAAGTTCATCAAATAAAAAAAAGAATCTATTTGTCAAAAAATGAAGAAGATGATGATAGAGAGACTGAATATGAAAAATCTATTACAGATAAAGAAAGAGAGATTATTTTTTTCACAACAATGAATAATGATGATTATGTGAGTAATAGTACTGAAGAATAAGAACCTCAACTTCAAAAGTATCTGAAAGAAGATCTAAATGAATGTATGAGAATGATCAGAAGGATTGAGAAGGAAAATATAAAATTGACCAATGAAAAATCTTCATCAAATGACAAAGAATTGCTTCCTGACTAGAATGAAATATTTGAAAAGGAGCCTAATGACCTAAAAAATTATCTTGAGAGAGAAAATAATCATAATGATTTTCTATATGTAAATATGGGGGAAAAATAAGATGATTTGTAACTTTTCCAACATAAAATTTATAAAAATGAAGAAATGAACACAAGGTTCAAAAACTCTTTTACAGAATATGGTGAATGTTCTACTAAGAATGATCCTAATAAGGATAAATAAAATTCACCTTAAATGGTTGAAAAGAAATATAGAATGGGTACTGATAAGAGAAATTTTGGAAAGGCAATGTATGTGGTCAACGTTAGAAATACCGAAGAATCAGATGCATCTAAAAATCTTGAGTCCAGATAGATTTCTAAAAATTATGGTTCTTGTAAGACTGAACTGAAATCTGAGCTAAAGAATAAAGTTACAATTGAAAATATGAAGGCTGATGGTCAGTAAAATTCTGGTAAGAAGATTTTTGAAAAGCATGTTCAGAACTCTAGTCCGTATGGAAGTTTTCGAGGAAAATATTTATTCTATGGCTACTGCTGGTATTATGGTGGATTTGAACACATGAGAAATATGTGTTGGTTCAACCAACATTATTACAACTATTTTGCATGTTTTTAAAGAAAATTATTGAGGGGGATTGAATCCTTTTCAAAGAGAAAATCTCTAAATAAATCTTAGAAGATATCTAAGATGGTTTGTGTGAAAGTTGAGAATACATTCAAACCACCGAAAAATACTTATGAAAGATGTGATTGACCTGGAAATATTACTAAGGGTTTATTTATTGTGTTACAAGAGCAACAAAAGTTTCTTAATAATCATGAGAATCTTGAGTCTTTAAAATCTAAAAAGGATAGTTCTTCTAAGTACGAAAAGAATGAGTGATTGGTTGTCAGACCATAACACATTGACATGGCTAGTAAATTAGAGGAAGCATAATAGAAAGTGGAAGAAAAGGAATAGAAAAAAGCTCTTATTGTCGAAACCACTTTGAAAGCTACATCAGAAGAACATCCATGGATTATTAATAGTGGGTATTCCTCTCATATGGTAGGAGAATTAAATATGCTGAATAATGTTAAAGACTTAAAAGAAGGAAAAATGACATTTGGTCATGATGAATCTTTGAGGATTAAAGGTGCTGGATTAGCCATCATTTGGAAAGAAAAGATGAAATCCAAAAAAACATTATATGTTGATGGGTTTAAATGCAATCTACGTAGTGTTTCACAACTCTATGATGAGGGGAACAAAGTTATCCTCATGAAATATGGGTTTTTTATAACACGTGAAGAAAACTAAAAGGTGATTATAAGAGGCCAACGTACAAAATGGAACTTGTTTCAAGTTGGAGAAGTAAAAATATCTTGTTACATGGGTATGGTGGACGAAAAAAATGGCATAAAAGTTTGGGGAACATGTGTCAGAGAAACACATGAAAATTATCAAAGAGATATAGTGTTCGAGATATGGCTAATTTATCAATAAAAAGAGATTTGTGCTGCCCTATTTGTGAGAAAGGAAAGATTACAAAATCTGTGCATAAGTGAGTTAAAATTTGTTCAAAACGACCCTTGGAACGTATTCATTCTAATATATATGGGCTGATGAGAAAGCAATCAATAAATGGAGATAGGTATTTCATCACTTTCATTGATGACTTTACTCACATTACTTGTGTTTTGTACATGAGACATAAGTCAGATGCTCTGAAAATGTTTAAGAGTTTCATGAGGAAATCAAAGAAATAATGCAAGTATTCAGTGAAGAAGTTGAGAACTAATAATGTGAGTGCAAGAATGAGGATTTTGAAAGATATCTTGAGAAGCATGGAATTCGGCATGAGTTCAGTACACCATATACACCTAAAAAATGGGGTTGCTAAAAGAAAGAAATGAAGTCTAGTAGAAATGGGTAGAACTAAGTTACTTGAGAATAGAGTTTCTCATTATTATTGGAGGCAATCCATTAGCACTGCTGTATACATTCAAAACTAATGTTTCTACAGGAAACATTCAGATATGACTCCATATTAAATTTTCTATGGAAAATATCCAAGTTTAAAACACTTAAGAGTTTTTGGGAGTCCATTCATTAAAAATAAGAAAGGTGGAAACCTTGGAAAGTTTGAGAAAAGAGGATATGATGGAATTTTTCTTGCCTATGATTCAGAAGAAAAAGGATATAGACATCTCAACAAAGAAAATGAAATAATTATTGATTCTTAAAATGTGAAAGTTGTTGAAAATGTTGACAAACAGTCATATGATGATGTGGAAGGTGAGAAAGATAGAGAAGATTTTGTTAACTATTCTGATAATGTTGCAGACTATGTAATCCTACTCATGAGGGGGAATCAGACTCAACAATCTCAAGTGATGAGGATGAAATTCGAACAAATCATCCAAGGTTGAGGAAACAAGTGGAGGATCAAAACATTATTAGAGATCAACATTAGAGGGTTCAAACAAGTGGATCAACGAATTCTATTACACACACTTCTCTCTATTATAAAGTTGAACTAAATGATATAAATAAAGCATTTGAGCATCTAGAATGGGTTTAGGCTATGAATGAAGAGCTTGATCAAATAAGGAAGAATGATACTTGGGAATTTTTACCAAGACAGACAATAAGAAAATTATTGGTACAAAGTGTGTTTTCTGAAACAAGCTGAATAAAGAAGGTGATGTGATAAGAAACAAAGCAAGATTGGTTTGGAAAGGGTATTCACAAATTAAAGGCGATGATTTTGATGAAACATTTTCTCTGTTGGAATGGTTAGAAACAATCAAAATATTTCATAATATTGCTGCACAATAAGAGTACAAGATCATTCAAATGGATGTAAAATCCACTTTCTTGAATGATGATCTTGATGAGGAAGTTTAAATTGATCAACCTTGTGTATTTTTTATTGGGAAAGATAAAAGTTATGTTTGGAGGTTGGATAAGGCTTTGTATGGGCTAAAACTGGCTCTGAGGGCACGGTATTCTAAATTGGATACTTTCTTGAGGAAGATGAATTTCAATAAGGGTAGAGTTGACAAAAATCTTTATATCAAGGAATGTTTAGAGTTTTCTATCATTGTAATTGTTTATGTCGATGACATTATCTTTGCTTGAAATGATGAAAGATCATGTGAAATATTTTATGAGGAGATGAAGAAGTCATTTGAGATGTCGATGCTGGGAGAAATGAAATACCTTCCTGGGTTATAAATTTTACAAAAGAGGAACCACATTTTCATTTCTCAAGAAAATTATTCTAAAGAACTTCTGAAGAAGATTGGCATGGAAAATTTGAAACCAGTTTCCACACCAATTTTAGTGTGAACCATGTTTTCCAAAGATAGAGTAGGCAAGGAAATTGATCAGAAAAAGGTTTGAAATATGATTGGAAGCTTATTATGAAATTTCATAGTCACTACTTTAGGAAATATGTTCTGAAGAGGGATGAAGAGATATCATCATGAAATATCATAGTCACTACTTCTGGAAAGTATGGTTTTTCTGTCAATAATTCTTTTCCTACAATGAGTTTTCCTGCATAGGCATAGAATTGTTGATAAGTAATCTGTTTCTTGAGGTAAATTTTTTTAGTGATTTATGAATCTTGGTTGACAATAAAATCCAAAGGGGGGGATTGTTGGGACCAAGTTGGATAGAGAAGGAAGTAAGAATATTTTTTTGTTACAGAGTGTTGTCTTTTGTTTTCAAAGAAGATACCTCAATTCACTTTGTAAAGGACATTTAAGTCATACGATGCATTAATGATTTGTATTTACCTAATATCATAAGATTGGAGAACTCGTGTTGCAAGCCTTATGATGTTTAGGGGACGTAAAGGTGCTACCAGTCATTTTTAGTTTTGATCGGAAGGAATGATACTAGTGGAAGATAGGGAAGCTTCGATACATTCTATTGAAATTATCACGATAATAAAAGTATTAGATTGAATAATATATATCATGATAAATATGTTTCATGATGAAAGCAGTTGAATGTTGAATACCCCAGATGATAATGAAGCAGCATTGGTGTTCTTGGCGAAATAGATCTTAAGGTGTTGTTGTTTCCCAGTGTTTGCCAAATTTTTGGGGATTAAAATCTGGATATGGAGAAATGTGTTTTTTTAAAAAGGATGATGTATGAAAATTTGAAGATGGCTTGGTATGCTGCGCGCAAGTGGAGTTCCGTGATCCACACATAAAAATTTGGAAAAGGAGAGGATTTTGTAGAAGATTGGTTTTTGCGCACAAGATTGAAGGAAGTTTGGAATGTTGCGTGGAAGGCATGATTCGAGGTCAAAACCTAGAAAAAATGTAAAAGGAATGAAGTGTGTGAATGATTCAAGAAGTGCAAAAAATATTCAAGCAGTCAAGAAATATGAGGTTAGTGCAAAAGAGACTTATGTGCCCAATGCGATGTCAAATGGGGTTTGGCGTGACGTGTTAGGATCTTGCGCGGTGCATCAAGGTTTTTGTACGCAAGGGTTGGTGATGTCTATAAATAAAAGGTGACCCCCTCTCATTTAAAAATGACAACACTTAGAGAAATATCAAGCTCTGAATTGTGGATGAATTTTGTGTAAAGAGAGTTGCATGAAAGAAATAGAGTTGCGCGCAAGAAGGAGAAGTTGTGTGCAAAAAGAAAGATGCGCTCAAGATTGAAGTTTTATGCCAGAGGTGTTTTGTAACAAAATTAAAATCTTGAGCACGTGGCATAAAAATTGTGCACAAGAAACCTAAAAGGGTTCATGGGATATTTTGGTTCTTTTCATGTATTCAGTTGTTCATATGATAGTTCTTACCAGCTTCTGGGTCGAAAAGTGATGATTTGTACTTTAGAGAATACACCTGTTCAATATTTAAGAATCACTAAAATACTATAATTCCCTTTTTCTACTAATAGGGTGCACACAATGTTTCGGATTGTTTTCCAAGTGCTACACGAGTGTAAGGGTATATCCTACTCATTATATTCCACATCAAAATATTTTTTGTAGTGGATTGTGTGGTAATGGATCATTTCCATTCCATACCAAGGATTAATCTACTCATGTTGAGTAGTGAACCTTGAAAAACATGTGTCCCTATGGTTGTGTGTGTTCAGTAGGGAATGAACTCTTTAACAGGAGGTGGAGGTTGTTTCAAAATGAAGGTAACATAAAAAAGAAACAGATATCACTGATTCACCCCCTCCCACTCTCATTTTTACTTGTATCTTGATTGGGAACTTTAAATCGTCCCAAAAATAGTCTTTTAAAAAGAATATACTTATTCCATAAAAAGCTTCGAAACTCCCTACTTCTCTACTCACCACTAATATTTGATTATAATCACTTCAGCATAATTATAGGTTCCTTATCTACTATTTCACCCCACTAAATGAAGTCACAAACACATTAGATTTATTCTTGATGAAGTACACCAAAAACATTTACGTGGAATCATCAATGATAGTTACATAGTAGAGTGAACCTCCATGATCATGCACCAGATCTCCCCCCCAGACATCTGTGTTAACCAACTCCAACTTCTAGTACTTTGGAATTTTCTCTTCAATTTATATGGAAACCTTCACATTCATTTCAAAGATGTAATCATTTCATGTTCCATACTATATGCTTTTAGTCTTTATTAATTTCTCAGTATCTTGAATGATCACCCCCTTTTCAAAGAGTTGTCCGGGAGAGTCATTCCATAGTTTTGTGGATGTAACTTTTATACCCTGTATCACTCCTTCTAAAGAACCTATAAGATATAGGGTCACATATTTCAATATATATTCTATATTCATGGATTTAGAAGAAATATTTTATGTTATATCCCTGAATATTATTTAGATAAATGATTCGTCATGTTTTCCCATAGAAATTAAATTATCTCTTAATTAGAGGATGTGACACACAACATGAAGGTTCAGAAAGATTATGTTTCCTTTCGGAATGGGGACATATCTCATGAAAAATATCTCATTAGATTTCCCATCTTCCAGATGAACTCTTCCATATCTTCTAGAGATGGAAATTTTCATACTCTCCCTTTAGAATGTTGAATGAAATGAATCTATAGAGTCTATCACCTTTGACTAATGTAAGATGGATACAGATAGTAGTGAACCACTCATTTTCACTATCATAGGGTTTTCAAACCCACTACCAAATGTATATATTTATAATTTCTCCCTTTGATCACTAAAATCATTTTAGGAGTCCTTTCTTCCCACAATTATGACAAAGGGGAGTACCATCCACTGAGTTTCTACTAATCTAGCTCCTCCTACCCTTTCCCCTATGGTGACATTTTTGTCCAGTGGGATTCCTTCTTCCTTCCACACTATAAAAATTAATGTAAAATATATAGATATTCTTCTAATGAGTTCGTTCATTAATGATTGGTTCAAAAAAAAACCGATGATATTTAAATCTATCTTTCCCCTTGAATTACTCACAATGTCACCGTCGCATCCCATGACTATAAAAGCGAGGAAAGTAATGACAACACCAAAGATGGGTCTCTAAAGTATACCTTCACTGATTCCATTTTACATAAAATGGCATTAAAACCATTTAAATTATTGAATATTGACTTTTATTATAATATTCACATTATGAATAGTCTCTTTAGAAAGAACACCTTATTCGTCTCCATGGTCTTATCACACATTTTAGTACATATATTCATGATTTTTAATGTGGTGTTCACTTTCAAGATGTTGAGCCCCATAAGAAAGTGACGTTCACATAATCCTAAGTGATTTCTTATATAGAATCTCACATTATTAATTTTTTATTAATTATAGATTGGATCCATTCAATGAAAGATCAAGGTATTTCTATAGAATAAAATTCTCTATCTTTATTTTCCCGAACTAGAACTCCATTCAGTTAAACTTTTTCTATCTAGGAGTTTCTATCATCATATTCTTCCACAGAAGAATTTTTTAACTCCCACAAATCCTGATCAATGTAAAATATACAGTTTAGGAACTGCTTATCAATATTCTTCTACAAATAAAATGGAATAATAATGATACTAAACTCATATCTGAAACATTATTGATCCTTCATATACACTGAAACCTTGAGATATGATATTACTTGTTGGGTTCATGAACACTTTTTTATTAAACCATCAAAAGGTACTTCACTAGAACATTATTCATGAAATTAAGATCTCTAGAATAAACTCTTATTGCACCACCTGACACTCAAAAAAAGTGCACCCAAGTCACTTCTTCGTAATGTAAAACAACTTAGAGATATAAAAAAGAACTCATGGGAAGAATATTTGAATGAAAAATGGCATGGTAAAGGATAATAATAAAGGATAAAATATTCCAGTTATGGTCCATATTCCCTTGGGGGATGATATTTCATTTTATTAAAAGAACCAATTGGATGATTTTAATTATTGAGTCATCACATCATATAGATCATAAGAGATCCAACCAACTTTTATTTTAGATTAAATTCAATGCTTCTAGTTTCCACAGCCATCCTATCATCATGGGTTGAAGTCTATCTCCTCTAAAATACTTGGTAGAACCCTTCACATGTTTAAATCATTACACCACCTCAATGTAACCATCAAGTTGACTATCCACCCTCTTATCAAACTTGTTGGATGTCCCTCATTCTTTATCTTCTATGGAATTTTATTTTAATATACTGAGTCCCATTGAACCCACCTATATATTCTAATGAACCAACACTCTTCCACCATCACTACTTCTACATATAGCCATTAAAAATAATTTCACTAGATATTATGCCTATAGTTATCTCATGTTTCTTCCTTATTGTAACATGAATCTCACACCTCAAAAGTAAATTTACCATTCTACCTATAGAGAGGTCTTGATACTTTGAAACTCAAAATTGATTTTAAGTTAGATTGGGAAAAATTTATTTCACTACATCCTCTTCATATTTAAAAATTTTAATCTTTGAAAATGTATTAACTAGAGTTTTTAACTAATTAATCTTTTAAACAACCTAATGTCGATAATAACGCACCATTACAAGCTAATACTTTATCTCATAGGTTTTTTGCTCTTAAACAACTAAGTACACAACAATCTAGGAAGGAGACATACTCATTTATCAACAAATATACAATTCTATAACATTTCAATGTCTAGACGAAGTATAAAAACACATCCTATCTATGATTGTCTTTTAAGGCCTCTACATCAAAAACATTTCTTCATTTTAAGGTCATCATACTATATGAGATAAAATTAAGCTAATTATCATTGACATCTATATGAAAAAGGTTTATTTCTATGGTTTCCTCTAGTGTGGGTGATTTTATCTCTTCCTTTAATGATTATTATATATTGTTTTTTTATGATAATAAATAATACATGAAATATTCCATCATCGAGCAATTCATAAATATTTAACACTGACACCAAGAGAGTTTCACAACAACATGATTCCGTAGTCCTACCTCAATCTCTCCACAATCTCTCATCTATAAGGTAAATGAAACAATATCACTAGCTCATGGAACCAAGGTGACATGAGGATTCTTTAAAATTCGACATCTATAGGAATTATAAATCCATATCATGATCTCTAATAGGGTTTCATCCTCTAATAGAGATATCCAGGTTGTACTTTGATCTCTTATTCATGAATGATATTGATGATCATATACATAAACATCAATATAACAGCTTATGTCATGGTGTTTTATTCATATAATATTAATTTAAATTATTTTGATTCATCATGTGTTTTTGAGAGTTTCATGATGGAATATTAAATTACACGAGACATGAACTCAAATAGTTCATGACCCATACATTAAACCGAGGAGTCTCGCCATAATTGAGGAAAAAATCCAAAAGGATAAACCAAGTAAAATGAGTCACATTAATCACATATCACAAAAACCCATTTCTATAAAATTACCAAATTCCCATTAAAAGATTTTAAAACCCATTATGCTAAAAACATATAATTGAAATCAAATTTATCAAAATACCCAAAATCACATCTAAAAACTACCCAAAAAACCAGAAAAACAATGATAATTTTTTTCCAAAACATTTTTATCAAACCACATTTTTAAAATCATTTACTTTATATGCCATAAAAAGAAAAAAAATGCCTCTATTTCAAATGTCCACCCAGAATTTCTTTGAAAACATACTTTTTATAAAGTCTTTTTTTGTCTAAAAACACATTTTTTAAAATACAGTCAATCAAATACATACCAAAAATGGAAACCACATCACCATAATACCACAAAGCCCCCTTGAATTCACCTCACTAGTGGGTTCTGATCAAGGGTGGTCAACATATCAAAACTAAATCAGATGTGGACTCTTGCTTAACTAGAACACATGCTTTGAGGGAACATGGGAAAACTAAATAACATTTATTATGATGTATAAATATCAATAATTTGGTTATTATCTAGTTTTACAAGATATGAAAACAACCTCACGCCGCTAATATTATTTCTGTTTCCACCCTAGAATTTAAATCGACGCCCTTGAAAAGTCACACAATGCCAATGAAGATGAATACACCATAAAAAATAATTCTTCCAAAATCCAAATTCAAAATTCAAATCATAAATATCCATGGTGACTCATGTATCATCAATATGGGTGGTGATTAGTCACCTACTCATAGTCAAACTTCAGAATATCAACAAATCTATCAATGACATATAATGGAACACCGAAAATAATAAAAGGGCTACTCATAAACCTAGGATTCGACCAAAGAAACTAGGATATGATACCATTTATATTGAAATAGCCTAAATTGATATCCAAATCAGCACCAAACCCATCCCGCCACTGACTCGAGGTGCGTTCTCAATCTCCATGGGTAGGGGGCAAGTGCTTGGCCATAAAACAAAGCATTGGAAACTATTTCTCCCTTAAATAATAGTTATTGAAAAAAATTATAAAAAATTTTAGAATGACCCATCCATATTTCAAACACACACTCTAAATTAAATTATTATAAAAAAAATAGGTATACAAAATATAAAATCTTAGATCACACTCCAATTATCACCATATCATTCATCTCTGAGTCCCATTATGACCTCTAAAAATATATTAGAATCCACCAATAACCCCTATAACAAAAATTTGTAAATAAATAATATAAAGGGAATATCTATATGAACACTATATTAAAGTAAACAACACAACTATCTAAAAATCCTACAAAATCAAGTAGTAAGAACAACTATCCATTCTGATAAATAAAATTAAATAAACAGTATCCAAAAATACACAAATAAATCAATGATCTAATATCCGTCAAAAGCTGAACCGAGTTCCTAAAATAGAAATTTAAAATAGGCATGAGTTTAAAAAAACATCCTGGGACCCCATATTCCATTTCACATGCCACAAATTTAATTATAAAACCATATAAACCCTGTTAAGGTATAATTAGAAAGTGTTATTTTCAGAAATAAATTTATGGAAAACCAATATCAAGTGAATTTCCATTTTAAAAACACTCGTTATTAATTTTTACAAAATTAAAAAAATTCCTGTAATATACTTCCATTAGTTAAATACTTTTTCAACCAGAAACCCCATTTTCAAATTCACCTAAAATCAAGATGAAATCCATTAATTTAAAAAATTTCTATAACCTATTTAATTTTTTAGGTAACTCAAATAAAATGAGGATTGATCTTCTATAAAATCAACACCTCAAATCAAGATACAATTAATTAAAGTTACAATAATAAGGTTTCGTAAATAATAAAAATATGTGAGAACAACCAAGAATAAGAGTGGAAAAACCTACATAAAAACTAATTAGAGTACCTATGTTATATCCTATTAACTTATATAATCTAGTGATTATATCTTTAACTAGGGACAAAAAAAATAGGTGGACCTTAAAGAACATGTATGTCCTAGTAGTCCCACTGATCTAGTCAGGCCCCATACCATCCTAAGTACACGAAGATAACATAGGGTACCTTAGAGAACACTTAGATACCCATTACTAATCTATTTAGACAAAAGATAAATTAGAGTTTTCAATCATCTAGTACTCTACATAGTGACCTTGCATAATTTTGACCATCATATATGTGAGGGTGAGTAAACACACATAGATAAAAGTAGGCATCATAATAAAAATAATAACTCACCCTCACCTCTTATGAAATCACATATAAATAGACACAATCCAAATCATCCATCCATATCAACATAATAAAAAACCATCAATTGGTATAATAAGATCAAGGGGAAATAAAAAAGGAATCCTATGAAAAAATCCCATGCAAATATGATAACTATTCATTCGAAAAATATACATGGTATGTAGAGTCCTTTTATACTAGTAAAAATAATTTATAAAACCATTTTTGAATCATCATATTTGAAGATAATTCTTTAGAATCCATTTTAAAAAAAATCCACTTTTATTTGAAATGACCAAGGATCCATAACCCACCCTTTAACTTATTCCATGAACCAAACAAGGTCAAACCATTTTCGAACCACAATATTTATTTAATGAAAATATTTAAATAACTTATCAATAATTGGAATTTTATGTACAACTTGAAATAAAAAGTAAAACCATTCAAAAATAAACATGGAAATATAAAAATATTTTTCCAAACATCGATTAAATTTTTAAAAATCCATTCGAGAAAATTTAAAAACAAATGGTGTTCATAATTAATTAAAATTGGATTTTATCATATATTTAAAACCAATAAAAACCTATGACTTTAATGAAAATCTAGTAGAAATTTATTTTCAATTATGATCAAGATTAAAAATATTAAACAAATTTATTAGTAAATTCAAAACCCAAAAAAATTACCAAGAAATCAATGGTTTGGAAATTAAAATCCCAGTATATGGGAAAACCTATTAGATATTATTGTAAAGTTGTTTAAGACTTTGATAATAGATTAAATAATGAATTAATAGTAGATCACACACCCTAGCTATAAATACATGAGAATATGTCAAACCCAATACCCTGGGTTTTGACCAAACTACGCATAGAAAGGTGTGAGGGGGAGAATAATAAAAAATCTATGGTGGATAGAATAAAATATATTACCCCAAATATCCAACTAAGAATCATGAAGGAATATTGTCGAAATATCAACAAAGAGGGAGGCTTAGAGGAGGGGGCTCATGCAAGGAGGGATCTATGGGTGGGGGTTTTTAGAGTTGGTGTCCTAGAACTAAGTATTTTTACATTTATTACATGAATATTTGTTGTATTAAATATTAAATTAAAAATATTATTACATATTGTTCATTTTTATACATGAACATAATGTTATAATGTTCTACAGTATTTTTCTCATTGATATGGTCACAGTAGTTCCCCGATATGATGAGAACCTTAAAGTTCTATGACAATATTATTAATATAGTTCTGCGGTTGGATAACACACAATGATTGGACACATAGTATATAGACAATTGGGTGAAAGTACTCATAAGCAAATGATACTTATTCTCATGAAGTTTTCACTTGGAAATTTCTAGGATAGGAGATTTTGAGTATAGACCCACCAGTAATAATTGCCCATGTTTTTGTTTCATCGGATATTCTTATATTTGAGTGTGCGTATTGGTTCTTAGAATTTAAGATTATTATTAATTCATTTCATGACTCACACACTTATATTTTCTTATGAAAGGAGTCATACCATATGTTGGAGGGATGTATGGTCTGATGGGTGCATCCTAAATGACATGTTATTAATGGATAAGTCAACAAAGGATTTTCTCCTCCATATTTATGGAATTTGATATCTCGTACCATTGATTGAAATAGGGCTGTAATCATAAATTCCTTTTTCCATGGTGTAATAACGAGTTTATTTCATATATTCAAAGAATGATGTATCTATAATTTAGGTTTATGACACCATCTTGCAACCAGATTCATTAGATTATGTGACAAAGGGATTATATTTCATTGGGAGCATTCTGATGTGGTTGTTGTCATTGCGAATTTATGTTCTTTCTCTTGGGTACCTTGACCCATTTTTAGACAATAATCTTGGGCTTTAGGGAATCCTTCCTAATTCCAACAAGAAATATTCTTATAAGGTCACACACTATGAGTTTCTGGTGGTATCAATTAAAATCTATTTTAATTTAACTAACGGAATAAATAATATTCTCAAGACCGAGGAATAAATTTTTATGTTATATTGATCACGGAAATTAAATAAATATTCACTCACTAGATTGTGTATACAATTTTTTTTTTGAATATTTAATAAATAATTATTTACTAGTTTGTGAATTTTTATTAATATAATAAACTATTTATTTGGGCATTCAATAAATACAAGAGCAGTTCGAATAGACCAAGACCATTTCTGGTGATAAAAGAATTATTTACGATTCGGTAAATATTATTCATCCGTTTTGCGTAAGTTGGTGTGTCACAAAATAATAATTTTATTATTATTATTAGGCAGCATGATATTTCATTAATGTCTATAATTATTTTTAATGGCTGTTATGAAATTATATTTTGAAACTGAAATTCCAGCTTTATAAATATACGACTGTATTTATTATGTAATTCATTAGAAACCAATTCAATGTTTAGGAATATAGAATTGTTATGCGAAAATAATTATCTCTTGAATCCTCTTCTCTCCCTCTCAAGAATGAGAAACCCAAAATAGAATTTATTCAAGACCAAAGAATGAGTTATCAATAATGAACAACACAAGATATTCGATTTTCTATGCTAGCACTTGTAGAGTGAGTGACGTTGATCAAAGACCGTTGAAGCACACGTGGATCACCACTAGAGGTATTATAACCATGGATACTAACAAGAACAATAAAGGAAATCCAAAATGGACTTTTTGGATGATCAATAATAATCAATGAAGAAAGTTCCCAAGCCTAGGTATTTAGTTCGTCAAATATCAAATAAATTTATTATAAATTTGATGTGAAAGATCCTCACTTGTGGTTTTATGAAATGAAAATTAAAATAAATTTTAATATATCACCCACCTACGCACGCTTCCACTGTTCTCGGATTCAAAAAGTGGTGTCATAGGGGTCACACATAAATTTATAATTATTTATTTGATTGTTGATCTATGTGAAATTACTGTTAGATTTTATGTCATGTTATTTTTTCTTTAATCTGATTTGAATTATCAAGTTATCGATATATTAATAATGTTAATTCAGAGTCTCATTTTCATAAAGGTTTATGAACAAATGAAGAATGGCTGGAGATTATATCGGTAAGTGCCAAATCATTGGCCAATAAAACTTGGTTACACAAAGTGCGGCCGGAGCACACACTGTATACACATACACAATGTATCTAGAAGCATTGAGTAATTAATTACATGTGGTGCATTTTTTTTCAAACTGTGTGTTAAACAATCCAACCTGGGACAAAAAAATAGGATAGAAGGTGTTTAATTGGAATGTACACCCCATGTAGCCTAGCTAAGTCCACACACCAACTCCCAAAACGCGTGACTTGGATATTCGTAAACTGAGTTACATGGAATGTAGCTACATATACACGCTGTGTAGTCTCCCATTAATGGAAAAACATTAAAATTACATTAAATTTTAAATTTAAAAATTAAAACTTTATTTTATTAATTATCTCCCCATTGTGTGTTTGAAAATATAATAATGGATTTAATGGATTTTAAAATTCTCAATTAATTTAATTTAATTAATATGTGATTATTGGATCTACTGTCTATTTTTCATGGATTCCATTAATTATGGATATCACCAAATAAATCATATTATCATTAAGATGGAATGGAAATTAAGTAATTAATGCAAGCATGTTTATCTTAAATAATAAAATAACGAATAAATGAATTCTAGCCATTTACTTTTGCATATTTGATGTATGTATGACCATTCATGAGATTGACCAAGACCTATGTATGATTTTTAATTTATTTAATTAAATTTTTTTCATGGTTATCAATTATTTTATATTAAATGAAAATATAGCATACGAGTCATCCCTCCCACCATTATTATATAGGACTTTCTTGTTCAAGGATATTTATGTAATTCCATTTAACCAATAATTAATTCCCCTCACTTGCATGTGAGTAATAAATATTTTTTTAATGACACTTCCCAAGGAATGTGGGGATGGTTCAAGATAGATCTATAATGATTCCAACATAGTGATACATATGTGGACACGTGGAATGTTGTAGCTTATGAAAATTCCATCGTAAGAAGTTATTTACCCTAGGTCATAGGTTGATTTAATGTCTGCTCATTAAATCAACAAATAGATACTCTCATGATTAGGATATTTAGTTAATTATTTATTTTCTATTTAATTCATTAAAATTATATTTATTGTTGTAAGACCATGATCATGTAAATGAATTAATTAATTTTTTAAAGAATGAATTTAAATAAAATTTATTATTTGTTAATGTTTTATCCTAATATGGTTCATTAATTAAGTAAATATCCAGTTAAATATTAAGATGTCCTAAAATATATAATAAAAGATAAAAACTTATGCATAATAAAATAAAATCCCTCCATCTAATATTATTTCAGAAGAATCATTTAGTTACTTGATTAGGAACAAAACTCAATAGAACTATGTGTTAGACCGACACTTGTTGGGACACTTAATTTTACAAGGGTAGTACTTATGAATGATTTTGGTTGACTTAACCATATTACATTAATAGGAGTAACCCTTGATATAATTAGTGTGATTTAGAGGCATGTGTTGAGAAAATTCAAGTTAGGATTTCTAGATTGGGTAGTCCACAGAACAGATTATGGAGATTCAAGCCCATAGTTGGAAAAGACATGCCTACCTAAATACAGTCAAAATAGCTTATCAAACCCTTGTTGGGGTTATGCGAAGGGGAATATAGATCCTTTCAATGGGAATTTCCTTAAAACTGAACCTTCCAAGTTCAATTGTGAGGGTTATTGGTACATTATAAAGTAGTGGGGGATTTAATAAAATCAATTAATAATTTCTCACAAGATCTATAATAAATCAAAGAACTAAAAATATTCTATTTGAATGGTAGAATAAAATGACAAGCTCACTATTCCTATGATAAATACTATATAAAGACAATATCATCATTGGAAGTAATTTCCCAGAGTGGTTTAGACTCATTCAGGTCATTCGACGCCATGAACAGAAATCTTACATGCTAGAATAATCAATGCATGATATTCCTACTCAAGATTCAAGTGATAATGAGTACCTAGTCTACAAAAATACATATCAATGAGGCGGTCGATATTCAATGTCTGATGATTTCATCTATGTCAATTGAACTCATGATGTCTCACAAAAACATGGATGTATATATCATGATTGAGAACCTCTGTCGTATTTACTAGGAGAAAGTTAGACATGAATGGTTTGACATTTCCAAGGTTCTCTTTCAGAGTAATCTTGGAGAGGGTTCCCTAGATATACCACATGATGGCAAGATCATTAGCTACATCGAGTGCCTAGAGGTTGTATGGTTTATACTCCCCAAAGAACTAGGCACTAATCTCATTATGGAATCAGTACCTTATAGATTTTCAATTTTTTTTCTGAATTTTAATATAACCAATTTTGTGAAGTCTCTCCCAGATCTTATTATCCTTCTTTTCAATGTAGATAATGATATGAAGCGTGAAATGACTCTTATATTTATGGTGAACAAAAGGAAAGGGAAATAAATGATATTTAAGACCAAAGACTCTTCAAACCATTCCAAGAAGAATAAGATCAAAGGGGAAGCAAGGTTACAAGATGTTTTCTGTTTCTCATGTTGTAAGAAGGGGAACTGGAAGAAAAACTGTACCCAGCTAAAGAAGATAAGGGATGCTACATGATATTTTTTTATCAAATAAAATATATCTATTTCTAAAAATTTGGTAATAGATACAACTTTTGATTCTCACATATATATTAAAATATAGGAACTAATTAGATTCCGAAAAATTGACTAAAGGGAGCTAGATATATGAGCATACAATGGAAATAAACTTGCTACTATAGCTATCTGGGACAAACACCTCACATAGATCACTATAATGATCATGGTTTTTAAGGGTTGTTAATATGTTCCTTCAGTTACCAAAAACATTATTTCCATATCCAAACTAGATACAAATAGATTCATTTCAAAAGTTGGAAATAAAGGTACCTTATTTTACAGAGAAAACATTTTTTATGGAAAAGTACATTTATATAATAGTATTTAATTGTTGGATTACATGAACCATGTAATGGAAATCGATAATGAAGTTACTTCGAATCATACCACACCCAATTTTTACATTACTGGCTAGGTCATGTAAATGAAAAATTTTGGAAAAAATTACATCAAGATAAATATTTAGATTATTTAAAACAAAAACCACATGGTCTATGTCACACATGATTACAAGGTAAAATGTCCAAATCCCCCTATAGTGGGAAAGGTGAAAGGGATAAAGATATTCTTGAATTAGTTTATACTAATGTGTGTGGACCATTTCTTTTTAAAGAAAGGGGTGGGTACTCATACTTCATAAATTTTTACAGATGATTTAAATAAATATAGATATATATACTTAATGAGGTATAAGTTATATTCTTTTGATAACTTCAATGAATAAAAGAATTAATTTGAGAACCATCATGGTAGGAAGATTAAGAAAATCCACTCAGACTGAGGTGGGGAATATCTTAGTCAAGACTTAATTTATTACTTATGAGAGTTTGAGATCCTATCCCAACTCACTCCTCCTTAGATACCTTAGTGGAATGGTGTAAGTAAAAGGGGGAACCAAACCTTTTTGGACATGTTGAGATCAATGATGAGCCATTAATGTATTCCATTATCCATTTGGGGATATGCATTAGAAATAGTGGAACACATACTAAACCAAGTACAAACTAAATTGATAAATGGTATTCCATATGAATTTTGGAGTAGAATAAAAACCATGTTATCTAATTTACATGTGTGGATAAGAAAAGCCTATGTTAATGCCTCTTCAGTTAAAAAACTTGCACCCCGAGGCACAAATTGTACCTTTATAGGATACACCAAGGAAACAAGGGGATATTACTTATATGAACCCCTAGAAAAAGGTTATAGTGTCATGAAATGACATATTTATTGAGAGGGATAACATATCTAAAAGATGTAGTGGGAGAGAGATAATAATCGATGAAGTCGAGGCTCAAAGCACACAAAATTTGGTACATGGTCAGATTCCACCAAGCCCTATTGAAGAAGAGACAGTTCCAGAGAAACAAGAACTACGTAGAAGTACAAGAGAGTTTAGAGAACTACAATGGTATGGTTTTATATTTATTGTGGATTATGACACATTATTATTTGATAATAATGATTCTATATCCTAAAAGGAAGTAGTATGTGGAACATATGTTTCCAAGTGGCAAGAATCCATGAATTATGAAATGAATTCCATGTACCAAAAGCATGTCCGTGTTTTGGTAGATCATCTAATGGATGTAAAGCCCATTGGTTGAAAATGGGTATTTAAGAAGAATATGGATATGGAAGTAAAAGTTAGTACCTATAAGGGGGACTAATTGAAAAAGGGTTTAAACAACATCAAGGTATTCACTATAATAAAAACATTTAACCAGCTTAAATTATAAAATCCATCAGAATTATAATTACCATTGTGGCCTAACATGAAAATGAGATTTAGAAAATGGATGTCATAACAGCCTCCCTTAATAGGATCCTTCATGTTGATGTCTACATGAAAAAACCTAAAGGGTTTCTGCTCCAAATTATGCCAATAAGATATGAAAGTTACATAAAACCATTTATGGAATAAAGAAAGCACACAGGTCATGGAACATTCATTTTGAAAAATCCATAACAGAATTTGGTTTTATAAAGAATGAATGTGAGTCTTGTGTCTACAAATAGTTTAGTAAAATTTTAGCCATTTTCTTAATAGTATAGATTGATGACATATTACTTATTAGAAATGAAATACCAGCCTTACTGTCTATTATGGAATTGTTGAATAAATTATTTTCCATGAAAGACTTGGGTGAGGCAATATATATTCTTGGGATAAAAATCCATCTTGAAAGATTTAATATATTACTCAGCCTAAGTAAAAGTACATACATTGATAAGTTGCAGATGAGATTTAGTATTGAACAATCCAAGAGGGTATTGTTTCCAGCATCACATGGAATTCATCATTCCAAGAAAATGTTTCTTCAGACCCATGAGGAAAGAAATATAATGGAAAGTATTCTATACACATCAATGATTGGGACAGTTATGTATGTTATGCTATGTAATTGGATATATTTTTCCAATGCATGAAGTGTGGTAGGTGGATATCATAATGATCTAGGTGACCACCATTGGATGGAAGTCAAGACTATCCTTATGTATTTGAGGAATACTAAATATATTTTTCTTGTTTATAGAGGATATAAGAAATTAGTCATCAAAGGACACATAGATACTAGTTTCTAGACTGATCAAGATGACATGAAGTCACAAATGGGATATATATTCATTTTGAATGGAGTTGCTATGAGATGGAAGATCCCAAAGATGACTATGGTTGCATATTGTACAACAGTGTTCGAGTATATTTCAGCTTATAAGGTAGCTAAATAAGTAGTTTTGATGCTCAATATCATCCAAGACCTATATGTGGTTCCTAGAAGTAAAGATACCATCACACTCCATTGTGATAATACTACAACAATGGATCTCTCAAAGTGCCATGGTCACATAAGTAGATAAAGTACATACATTGGAAGTATCATCTCTTAATGGGATTTTTCTCAAAGAGGTGATGTTTTAGTGAGTAGTATTTCAACAGAAGACAACATGGCAGACCCCTTGACTATAGACTTGACTCAATATAAGCATGATTATCCTTTGATGTATATCATACTGAAATTCATAGGCAGTGGTCTCTAGTTTAAGTGTTTTTTTGTTAGATTTGGTGTCATAGAACTAACTATTTTAACTTTGATTAGATTAATATTTGATGTATTAAATATTAAATTAATGATATTATTAAATATGGTTCTTTCTTCTCCATTATCATAATATAATAATGTACTATAGTATTTTTCACTTTGATACAAGCATATTAGTTCCCTACAATGATGAGAACCGTGCAGTGATATGAATTTGTTTTTAATATAGTTATTTGATTGGATAAAATACTATGATGGGACACATAGTATATAGACCGTCAGATGTGAGTACTAATAAGAATATGATACTTCTTCTCATCAATTTCATACATTTTAATCTCCAAGATAAGTGATTATGAGAACAGACCTGCTAGTAGGAAATCTAAATGTTTTGGTGTCATCATATATTCATATCTGCGAGTGTGTGTAATGGTTATTTGACTTTAATATTATCATTAATGCATGTAAAGATTCACACACTTATATTTTCTGATTAAAACCATCATGCTATATATTGGCGGGAAGTAGGTTATGTTGGGTGCATCTTGAATGAAATTTTATTAATGGATATGTCAAGAAAGGAATTGTCCCTTCCATATTTAGGGAAGTTGATATCTCTTACCTTTGATTGAAACAGAACCATCACCCTAAATTCCATGTCCAATTTGTAATGATGAGTTTATTTCCGATATCCAAAGAATAATGTGTCAAGCATATAGGTTTACAACACCATCATGCAACCTGATTAATGTGATTACGTTAAAAAGGTATTATATTTCATAGTGATCATTCATACATGGTTGGTGTCATTATGACTTTAAGTTCTTTCTATTAGGTTTGTTGACCCGTTTCTAGATAGTAATCATGGACCTTAGGCATTCCCACCTAATTCCAATGAGAAAGAATCCTAGAGGGCCACCCACTATCTTTTTCTAGTGGTATCGATTAAATTTTAGTTGAATTCAATTAATGGAATAAATTTTATTCTAAATAAAGAGGAATAATTTTATTTAAGTTATATTGATCGAATAAATTAAATATATTATAATTCAAAAGATTTTGAATAAAATATATTTATGTATTTCATTCAATATTTAATAAATATTTACTTACTTTTTTGTGAATAAAATTTTTATTTAAGAGAATAAAATATTTTTTGATGTTCAATAAGTATAATATGTGTTAGAATAGAGAAAGACCGTGTCCGGTGATAAAATAATCATCAACAAGTTGGTAAATATTATTTATCCATTTTGAAAAAGTTGGTGAACCAAAAATTAATAATACTATTATTATTATTATGTGCTATGAGATTTCATTAATGGTTATAAATATATTTAATGGCTATTATGAAATTAAATTTTGTAACTAAAATACTAGATTTATAAATAGATGGCTATATCTATTGTGTAATTCATTAGAAACCAATTCAATTTTTGGAAATAGAGAACTGATGGGCCAAAAAAATTCTATCTCGACTCCTAATACTCTATCCCTCTCAAGAATAAGAAACCCAAGAGAGAATTTCCTTAAGAATGAAGAATGAGTGATCAAGATGGAATAATGCATGAAATTTGATTCGTCATGTTAGAACCCAGATAATGAGTGGCATTACTTAAAGACCATAAAAGTATGTGTGGATCACTGTTATAGGGATTATACCATTGGATCCTCACAAGCATAATGAAGGAAATCTAGAATGTCCTTTTTTTGATTATATAAAATCATCCATGAATAATGTTCCTAAGTCCAAGTATTTTTTTCTCAAGATATTAAATAAATTAATTATAAAACATGACATTAAATATCCTCACTCTTGGTTTTGGGGATCGATTCTTAAAAGAAATTTTAATATATCACCTACCTGTGCACACTTCCACTATGCACAGAACCAACATGGGGGTTGTCACTTGATTTGGGGAGGGGGAGAAAGGAGAAAATTTGTTTTAAAAATAATTAAGAGAAAAATATTAAATATGACAAAAAATAAAAAATTTGGAAGGACTCATGGTTTATCCACATGGTTTACCAAACCATAAGGTGATCGTATGGACCAAAATGGACAACCAAAATATACTTTACATGGTTAATACTAGGACCCTGCATGGAATGTCTAACCATGTGTTGACTATTCTAAATAATACTATCCAACATAATTCTTGATATGTATGGTTTCCACACAATTTACTATCCATGTGAGCTAGTTTGAAACCATTTAAAATTTTCTAAAAGTTGAAATCTCTGGCCTGAAACACTCAAAAAATCCAAATGATTAAAAATAATATAAGATAATTCTAGGTAAATAGTTGAATAAAAAAATCATAAAACAGATTTTTATATCCTCATCTTGGGATTCCACATGAATCAACACCCGACTAGACTCGCCACAAACCCGTGGGGTGTCCTCTACCCCCTCAGGTTGATCATAAGCATCATAGGCATCACAAGAAATCATTGTGAATGATTTTCACCAAATATATATAATTTAAATAACAATATAATTGTATTATAATTTCAAAATAACCAATCCTTAAGTAAAATTCCCATGAAAAATCGAATATATATAATAAAAATGAAAATACATTATAAAATAAACATAAACATTTAATACAATCATATGGATTTAACAGAATAAAAGTAAATCCTTCCACTCACTGCCCCAAGAACATGTGACCTATAGAGTAAATGTTAAATCCTTAATAGATCATCCTAGAACAGGAAAAAATATTGTGAATCCTTCAATAATGGAAAGAGAAAGGGTCTAGGAGATGTTCACATGCCATAGGAACAAAATCCATATGATTTGAGAACCAAAAAAACCACTTAGGGTTCTATTGGGTTGTGCGCAAAATGTGAGGAGAATGAAAATCATGAGGGGAGGATAGGAAGAAGGATTTGGAGAGAAAAATGTCTCACCCTGATGTAGGTTTTCTAAAAACAACATAAAAAATCTCTATGGAGAGGTTTCTGAAGGAAAGAGCACGTGGGGGAGGGGGAAAAGTCCATGTGCAACACGAGGGGTAAAGGAGGAGGGGTGTGAATTATAGATAAATAAGGGGGGAGGGTATTTTCATAATTTGTTATTTTTTATTGTTATGTGCATTTAAAATGGTTACAATAATGGTGAGAATATGAGATATGAACTAGTAGAGTTCTTATTTTAAGTTAATTAAATTATACATCCTAAAAAATTCATGGAAAAATAAAATTTTATATTTTCGAGGGATGAACTTTAATGTGATTCTATTTATTTTCTAACTGATGTTAAAGTTATTAGTATCCCTAACTAGAGTTAGTATTGAGTGTTATGGATGAAACCAATATTTATCTTGGATATAGTTCATGACTTTTAGAAATGTATCATTTCTTGCTCATAATTGGTGTATTGGAAGAACCTAGTTGAGTGTTATTGAAGTCTGTGAATATTTATTCATAGGGTTTTCCTTTTACTTTGATGAATCTCTTTTGGTGGTTTAGTATTTGGAAGTAGGCTTTAATGAATCTTTGATCCATTTGTAGTTTGGGTGATTCTATTTGGATCCTTATGGAATGGTAGCTATTTTGATGTGCATATACCTCAGTTGTGGTTAGTTCCTTGATAAATGTTGAGATTTGTGGGGTTTCAATATTCCTTTTTAGATGTTTGGTATGATTGATATAGGAACTATGATCACCTACGTTTTCTAGTGGATGCTCTTATTTCATGGGGGTGTGTATATTGGAGATAATGTGTGTTATTGACCCACAATTTTCAATAAAGTCTAAATAGTGGTGAGACCTTAACATATACTGGTATTTTGTAGGACTTATGTCCCCTTTTTACTGGTGTGAATTATTCTTGGAGATGATAGATGTTACTTTAGGATGTTCTCAATTGGTATTCAGAAGTAGCATGTTTGGTGCCTTCTTAATTTATGATCTATTCTGATATCCCATAACTCTAACCTCTTTCTTGAGGTGTTAGAGTTTTATTTATTTGCGTTCTTCCATCTGTTATTAATTGATTTATTGGGGAAGATAGTGTTTTGGTTTGGAATTTTTAACACTCTATGTTATGGGTGTTTTATTATTTAGTTTATTGAACCTTATTTAATATAGTTTGAGTCATCATGATTTTTTAGGAGTTTCAGGCTATAATTTTCAAATCTTCAAAGAAATTAATATGTGATATGACTAGAAAACCATCGAAAAACTATGCATATCGGGTCAGTGGTTGGAAAATTTTGTTTGGAATAGTTGACACATGGTTACGTGGATAATTAATGGTCTTAGGAGTAAATGTTTGATGTATATATTGGGAATCCAATTAATACCACATAGTCACTACACTATTTGGTAATTCATCTGGGAAAGTTAGGGACTCCACCTAGAATTTTAGTTTTTTGGATATTTACACCTTTCTCTTAATGATTTTAAAAACCCATTTCCTTATTTCCACCGTTTTCAATATCCCACAACCCCCCATGGATGATACCTCCTTATGAAATCACCCTCATATGTACATCCATATTCTTGGCTATTTTAATGAGATTAAATACACATTATTGGATAGATCTTTGAGGTAAGATCTCCTATACCCTTCATCTTTCATTTCGTTCTTTTTCAAACCCCCCTTATTGTGAAAGGTTTGGAAAAACCCAATGGTGTTAGGTTTAATTAATTTTACCATTATTATTTTGGATAGGGAATGAGATCCATTCTTTGATCTCCTGTAAATCTATTATCAATGTCTTGGACCATCTTACATCAATTCCAGGTAGGTTTTTCGATGTCCAAATATTTTAATTTCACAACCATTGATTATTTTGGTTTTTAATTGGTGTTTAATTTTTCTAAAAAAGGTATTAAATATTTTAAATCATGATTTGTAACTAAAATCTAGATATTCATGATTTTAATTCAATCAATGGGATTCTATTGATTTTATAATATGTTAAAATCATATTTTAAATAATTACACACAATAGTTGTTCGTAAAAATTCCTGAATGTTTTTTTTTCAAAATTTAATAGAAGGTAATAAAAATGTTTTCAGTGTTTCAAATTTATTTTTGAATGGATTAACTTATAATTACATGTGGTATAAGATATTTCAAGGATAGAAATATTATTTAATGATTTTCATTATATAAATTTCAAGGTCTGAAAATGGTTTGATCTTGTTTATGCCATTAATTAAATTAAATGGAGTATTTTGGATCCTAGTGAGTTTTAAGTAAAAGTGGTTTGATTTGTAAATTCATTTAGAAGAATTAGTTTTAAATATGGTGCTTCAAGAATGGTTTTATAAATGGTTTGGAACTATATTAAATGGACACAACATCCAAAGTGGATTTTTAGAATGGTATTATATACACTTTTGAATTGGTCGTTTTTCCTTGGGATGCCTGTTTGTTTCCCCATTTTCTTATAGTAAATATTTAGGGTTGTTTATTATATTATTATGATTAGATGATGTGAACTAAGGATATTTCTATGAAAGGGAATTATAGGTGAGTGTGAGATATTTTATTCCTGTGATTCCTACTTTGATATCTGTATATTTTCTCACCCTCTAAGTTATATTGGTCATGGGTATGCAAGGTCACTAAGTAGTATCTTGGATGAGTGAAAATTTTATTTTATATTTTATCTAGTTGGATAGGTACTAGGTTCCTAAGTTCACCCAGAGGGTTTTCCAATAATTATTTATGCTCTTATAATGATATTAGGCAGAAGTAGTTTGACGGGACTACTGGGACATACCTGTTATTTCAGGTCAACCTAAGTTTCTTGTTTTTTAGTTCATGATATCATTAAATGAGAAGCTAGGATTTTATCCCATAAGTTTATACATTGATTAGTGGTTGATGTAGGGGTTTACACTCTTATACTTGATTGTTCTCCCCTAGTTTTGTTTCTTCTATAAACTTATTCTCATTACTTTAATAATATAACTCATGACTTGTGATTATGATTTTAATGAATTCTCTGTAATATTCTCATTTTTTTTTTCATTAAAGTATGTTTTAATGTGGTTTTGGAAACAATTTTAATTAAATTATTTCATCTGTAATTTCATATTAATTTAAAAATGGTGTTTTGGTTTCAAAAATGAATTTAGACAATGGAAATATTTTAAAGTAATTTTTTATCATTTGATAAACAAAAAAAAAGAAATTTTTATAAAATGGTAGTGAACTTGATATGGGGTTTTCATAAATTTATGACTGAAAAACATATTTTATGATTTCACTTCATGTAGCTCCGAATTTTTTCAATAATCACAAACACCATTTATTTTTTTAATCATTTAAATTGAGTATATTTTGGTGTTTATGTTTTTATATGAAGATAAGAAGTTAACCAATCAAATGAAGGAATAAAAATAATTTTAGAGGGCTGGAACAAAGACCCTAAACTATAAATGGTATTAACTAGCTGGAAAGACACACCAAATTTTTTTTGGATATAGGTAATAACACTTAGTGCTTCTCTGTTCTTCAGACCACCAGTGAACCCTCATCGGGTTGTTGATCGAAAAGGTATAAGAACCTTATCTTGAAATACTCCACCAACAAATTGGTGGCTAGCCAATGACCATCCTGGGGTCCTAGTGGCTAGCCTTTGACATCCCTCAGCTAGTCGATGATTCTAGTCGAACAAGCCATTTTTAGTGGACCCTACCACTTTAAATAGATATTTAGAGACTTATTTGACCCAATACTTCCCCAAAATGAACAAGGGATTTTAGTAGGCTATAAATATATTATTGATGAGGCTTGTAAATCAAGGAATAAAAATATAACATAAATAGATTTTAACCAAACCATCTATCATATGTGAATCAAGACCTATTGTGTGCTATATTGAGAATATTCTAGATCTTATGTGTTCTTCTCATATTCTCCCTTGTCACTTCTTTTATATTTCTTTCGTTCTTATTCTTCTAGTTTTTTTTCATGAGATTAGAGAGTGATTTGTAACGTTTTTTCCATTATGAAAAACTTCTCATCCTATTCTTCTTCTCTTGGGTTCTCACACCATTAAAGTGATGGATTAGGTTTTCTTTCTAAAACCATCTAAAAATAAAGTTATATTTTATTAAATTGCCTTTATTTCTATAAAAAACTAAAAATAAAGGGTATTACTTCTTAGGTTTCTTAGATACTGGTAAAGATAAGACACTTTCTTCTCAGGTAACATAGTAACTACTAAAGTCAATGATTTTCATCTAAAACCTATAATGCTATGGGGGGTAGATATGGTAACTCATATCAAGTTTTATCCAAAATCCATTTTCAAATTATATTTCATTTACATTCACTACTGGAAAAACGGCCTATACCCACGGTTCAAAACCGTGGGTATAGCCCCCAAAACCGTTGGTATAGCCTATACCCACGGTTTTGGGAACCGTGGGCTGGAACGCCGTCGGTATAGGTCCCCATCCAATACCCATGGTTTTGGAAAACCGTGGGTATAGGTGTCCTGCCACCGTGTCACTGAAACATAGAGAATTTCCACGGTTTCAACGGCTTTTACCCACGGTTTCAAAACCGTGGGTATAGGTCATAAAATAATGCAGGCGCCGAGTTTCGATCCCGCAACCTCTTCGCTGCAAACACCGCGTCTAACCACTACCCTAACTTCACATATATGTATATATATATATATATATATAGTTAAATATAGTTATAAAAACCGTGGGTATAGAGGGAAGAACCGTGGGTATAGGGTTCCCGCCAAAAAAAATTCCTTCCCGCGGGAAATAAAATTTCCCGCGGGCACAAAAATGACCTATACCCACGGTTTTTCAAAACCGTGGGTATAGGTATTTTATCCCAGACCTATCCCCACGGTTTTGCCCAAAACCGTGGGGATAGACCCCCCCTATACCCACGGTTTTGGAAAACCTTGGGTATAGGTGAATTTTCATGACCTATACCCACGGTTTGCCAAAACCGTGGGGATAGAGCCCCCTATACCCACGGTTTTGGAAAACCGTGGGTATAGGTCATGAAAATTCACCTATACCCACGGTTTTCCAAAACCGTGGGTATAGGGGGGGTCTATCCCCACGGTTTTGGGGAAAACCATGGGGATAGGTACATTTTCCAGTAGTGATTTTAATTTTCATGGAAATTACTATTTTAATTCATATATATTTCTCTTACTTTTATTATTTAAATTAATTACTTAATAAAAAAATGATATCACCATATTAAGTTTTAATTTTGTTTAAAAGAAAATTTTATGCCATATTTTCATATTTCTCAAACAAAAACGTGGTATCTTATCTGTCCTTGGTTTATATATCTTCACCAGTTATAGGGAAATATTTTTAATGGATTACCACTACCACTATCACCCATGGTTCACTTTAAATACACTCAAAATGATGATCCCCTTTCATTTATGGAACATACTATAGTTATTAGAAACCCCACATGTATACTTACCTCTAAAGTATAAGATATTTCGTTTCAAAGAATTTATTTTATGGTTACACACCCTATTAATAATTGGAGAAAAAATATAATCTTGATGATATTATGACCTCTGAACTTATTGAAAAAATCATGAATTATCTTCATTTTGGTTTTGATCAAAATCAATTTTATCACATTACAATATTTCAAAAAACACTTGAAATTTTGAAATTTTCTAAAGTAATTCATGAAGGAACTAATAAATAAAAGTATATTAGACTTGATATGTATCCTCAATATTTTTAAATTTTTAGAATTCATTTTAATGATCAAATTTTTATATGTTTACACGCTTTTCTAAAATTTACAATGGTAGAAAATATCTTAGTAATTATATTTCTATAGAAATTCTCATGAAAAAATAATTCAGGTTTCTCCACTTCAAAACAATATATGGTGAAAATGATTCATGCAACCAAGGAAATAGAAAATATTTTGGTTGAATAACTTATTATATCACTCATGAAAAATATGTTTACCATGAAACTAAAAGATGAAAAGGAATCCAATGAATACATGTAAACAAATAATATTTCCTTTAAATAAATAATTGATGATTATTATAATTGTGTGGATAATATTGAGAACCCATACAAGAAAACTAAAAATCTCATTTGAAAGAATAAATTATTTCATTGTAGAAACAAATTACTATGAACATGAAGAAATCGAGGTAACTTGATTTAAATGAAAGAAGAAGGGACACATCAAAATTGTGGTCCTAAAATTTCAAAAGAATATGAATGAAAAGAACGAAACAAATAAATACTTTATGTTTTACACATCGATTAAATGTGAAGATTCCCCATCTTTAATATAATCAAGTGATTAATGTTTCAAATGTATCAGGGCCAAAATTGAGGTATGTAATGAGGTAAATTCTGATTTTTTTTCATCGTATTATTGATATTATTCAAAATATATAAGTTATGGGGATATTAAATATAATAGTGATCAACTAATTTAAGGATTTTGTGAAATAATCTCAATATTAAAAAAAGATTAAAAAATAAATATAATAAACTTAATTTTTAGAGGGATGAACTCTAAAAAGAAATGTAAGAAATATCCTTAAAATTAAAGGATAAACCTAATGTTGATAGATTATAATGTACCCTTAAATATCATAAAGTTTTATATGTTCACCAAAGGTGAACAAAATTTAAAAGAACTATTCTGATCCCAATGTCATGCAAAGAATATTTTTTGGGTTTTGATTTAAAAATAAAGCTAGATCCTTTAAAAATAATAGGTTTTAAGGTGATTTTTTATAAGATAAATTTCATAATACTTGTCAAAATATTGAGTATCCTATTTAGGAATGTGATTATAATAATAATATTTATAGAAGACCCCAAAGTGTTTATATCTCTTCTAATACATATTTATAAGATCATTCCCAAAACAAATATGGGTTCCAAAATAACTTGTAACAGACATAGATGGTACCAAAATTTAGGTCATAATGAATTTAGTTTATTGATTATTTTTTAAGAAAAATGTCTCAAGAAAAAATCCCAAGGATCCACATGGTACATGAATAATAAGTGATCAATATGCATGTGTAGTGAATAATCTGAGATCAAACTTATTAAAAATCTTGATGGTGGCCATATCACTTTTTTGATAACTCAAGGAGTAAGATCATTGGTATAGATACTATTGGGTTTTCAAATTCCAATTTTATAAAAAACAAATTATATTTTAATTGTTTAAAATAAAATTTACTAATTATTATTAAATTATGAGACAATGTTTTTATGTTATCTTTTAAAAATTACATTTTTAAATTTTTTTGATTCAAATAGAAATATTTTATTCTCAGATTATAATTTCAAAATGATTATGTAGTTGTTTAAAAATATGATTCAATTCAAAATGTTAAAAATTTGAGTTCACAAAAAAGTGATTCATGAATTTGATATAGTCACCTTGGTCATTTTATCACACCCACACTTTTTAAACACAACTAAAATCATATAGTATGAGATTTACATAGATTGAATTTATAAAATGATATTTTATATGAACATTTCAAAATTGGTTAAAAACAAAAAAGATCATTTAAATAAAAAATGTAATTATCCACCTCTAAGACCCAAGAGCTTATTTACTTCGATCTTTTTGGAATAACCCAAGTTGTAATTAAATGAGGTAAATCTTACGCTTTTATAATTGTTAATGATTATATAATATTAAGATTGGTTTATTTCATCACACAATAAAATGTGGCTTGGAATTATTTATTAAATAAACTAATAACATCAAAAACTAAAACTTCAATAAGGTCATATCCATTCATATTCATGGGGGAGAATTTGATAGTAGATACTTTGATGACATTTATAAATCACAAGGTTATAATCATTATGTTTCCTTTCCAAAGACTCCATAAAAAATGGGTTGTTTAAAGATTGAATGAAACACTTCAAGAGATTATAATAATTCCCAGAAAATACTTAAAATTCCCTTAATATTTTTTTTACTATATTGGTTAATACCTCTTGTTATCCCATGAATCATGTTATTATAAGTACTATACATAAGAAGTAACCCTATGATATTTGGAAAATAAAACACCCAAAAGTTATATTTTTAAATATTTTTGGAAGTAAATTCAATATTATTAATAGTAAAGACACCCTAGGAAATATTTAACCCAAATTTGATGAAGTTATTTTTCTAGGTTCCTCTAACAAAAGTAATGTGTTCCGAGTCTTTAATAAAAGGACCCATAAAATGGAAGAATAAATTCCCATAAAAAATTATGGGATTAATCCTAAAAAATATCCCTAAGTATATAATATTTATCTAGAATAATTGGCCTTAAATAAATAACCTCATTCTAAAGAAATTTTTGTTGAGAAAGAACCATCATCCCACCCTTTACCTAAGGCAGGGGTGAAATCTAAAGACCACACCTTAGAAAATTTTATTGTTGATTTTCAATGAAATACTCATAATAAAAAGGATAATTTAAAATGGGTTTGGTCAACATGATTTGGTTTCAAACCCATAACACCAAAATATTTATGATTCCATTAATGATGAAAATTAGGTACTTTTAATGAAAAAAATAAATGAACCTATTCACAAGGAATAATGATTAGACTCTTATTAAAATACTTGATGATCGTCCCATTATTGAATCAAAATTGGGTTTTAATAATATTTTATATGATAAAGGTAACATCACTCACAAAAAAATCTAGAATCATAGATAAAGGATACAATCAAGAAGAAAGAATTGATTATGATGAGACATTTTCTTCAGTTTTTAGGTTTGAATAAATTATAATCATATTTGAATTTACCACCCCTTTATATTTTAATATTTTTTTGAATGGATTTAATATTGTATTTTTAATGGGTTTATTTTTGATTTTTTTTTCATTAAATAACCCCCCTATTTTAATGATTCAAAATTCAAAAATCATTTTTTATGCTAACAAATTTATTTATCATTTAAAGTAATCTCCATTAGATTTGTATGAATGATTTAATAAATTTATTTTATATAATTATATTAAAGTGGTAAAACAAGATTCAGAATTTTTTTGAAACATTTTTCAAATTATTTATTAAATGTTCAACTTTTTATCGATGATTTTATTTATTGTTCCAAAAAATAATTCATTTTTAATCAGTTTTTATATTTAATGAGAGGAGAATCTGAAATGATTCTTATGGGTGAGTTATTGTTTTTCCTTGTTTTTAAAATTTCTTAGTACATTGATGATATTTTTCAAAACCATATAAAAAAGATACGTAACTTAAAAAAATTTCTTATAGACCAAGTAACGTAATTAAGTAAACCAATAAGTACTTCTTATAAGATAAAATGGGATGAAGTCGAAAAATAAGTTGATAATATGATATATTTTGATATAACTGGGATCATTCTTTACCTTACCATGAACTAGATGAAAATCATATATAGTCTTTATATTTGTTATTTTTTTCAATACAATCATATAGAATTATATTTAAAAGAAATTAAAAGGATTTTCAAATATTTAAAATTTTCTAAAAAATATGGTTTGTTTTATATAAAAGATAAATACTTAAAACTTATATGTTTTTTGTTTCAAATTTTGAATTATTTCAATGAGATTAGAATAGTGAATTTGTTACTTTTCAAATTCTTGGAAAATCCTAATCCAGTTAGATTAGTAAGAAGAAAAACCTCATTTCTCTCTCTATGATAGGATAATAATATATAACCATGAGGATTAGTTGGGAACATATAATTGGAATGAAAAATAGTCTCATAGATTACGAGATTAAATATTATCATATTCTTACCAAGTGTGATAATACTAGTGGAATTAGTATTTCAATAATTCCAATTAAACACTCATTTACTATGGAAATTGATCTTAAGAACCAATTTTTTAGCCCATTTTCAAAAATGTTATATAATGTTAGAGTTTAATAGCATAAAACATCAATTAGATGATATTTTTTCATTAAACCTAATACCCTAGAATATTTTTAATTTTATTAAATAAAAATTATGAGTGGTTCTTTTGTGAATCATTGATCAGGATAAGGAAAGTATGATGATTTGGTTTTAGTTTATTTTTTTTACAATATATTTATTTTAATTTTTTAATTTTTATTTTCCATTAAAAAATATTTCAATCATTTATTTTTTAAAGGGTGGATATTTACATTATTTTAAATGATTTTCATTTTTATGAGTTGTTTATTGATAATACAAAAGGTGAAAAAATGTATCATTTTTAATTTCTATTTTAATAAAAAAATGGGGCAAAATAATTCATTTTTTGTAATATCTATTTTAATCACAATGGGGGAGAAATGTATTATATTTTTTAAAATGTATTTTAATATCAATGAGAGAAATGTATCATAATTTTTAATATATATTTTAATACTAAGGGGATAAATTTATTATAATATTTTCGTAAATCAATGTAAGTGTGACATCCTTGGAAAATTTATCCATGTCTCAGTACAATTCGGTGGATGTGGTTTTGGAATAGATCTACCTAGAAATAATAATCTTGAAAATGCTAACTGGGTATAAACTTAGTCTTCACATTAAGAACTAGTATTGGGCCTTTTCCACACTCCAGGTTTGATATTCTTGGGGGATATTCTTTGGATAATTCACCTTAATTTTAGAAGTCATTATAAAGGATTTAAATATATAGGTTTCAATTCACTTTATTGAAATTATCTTACAAATATATTTTTTAAATTATATTTTGAAATATTGATATTATTTATGATATTACATTGAAAATATGATTTTATTAAAACTATTCATATTCCTTCATCTCTCTATCTAATATTGTTATGTTATATTATTCTGATCATAAAAAGGGGGAGATTATTATACCTCACTTTTTTTATGGTTCACAAATATCAGTTGTTATTATATACATTTAAAATGATTATATTTCAATGTTTATGTTTGAAAATGAAGATAAGATGTTTACCAATCAAATTAATGAATAAAATGAAGTTTGGAGGGATAGAATTAATTCCATCCCATTGAAATGGAACTAGATAGTAAGCAGTACACCACCCTCTAGCTAATGGAGAAATAGAAAATCACATGATTCTACTAAGATCATTAGCTCGATGGTGAGCCCTCACCAGGTAGCCATCTGGACTAGAAGAAATAAACTTCTATTTCCACTCACCACCATCTAGTTGGTGTAAAACCAACCAAAATACTATTATTATAGTGTCTTGTCAATGTAAATTCTAGGATATCTGGTGATACAAATAAAACTATCCATTTTTAGTCGAAGCCAGCACATTGACTCACTATTTAAAGCTCTATTTGATCTATAAATTTTCTATAATGATCATGGGACTTTTGAGGGATATAAATAGAAACTCAATGAGTATTTTACATTAAGTGATGAAAATAAAAAACAATAGATATGAACGAACACATCAATCTAATGTGAATTAAATCATATTGTTCCATCTATATAGAATATTCTTGAGCATCATTATTATTTTAAAATTATCTCTTACATCATATTCTATATTTTTAAACTTCTTATTATTCCATTATTCTTGAGAGATTATTGAGTTCATTGTAAAGGTTTATTCTCTAAGAAAACAACTTTCTCCTCCTATTCCTCTCTTGGGTCCTCACTAACATTAATGTGGGGGACGTGGGTTTCTTATTAAGACCATCTAGAATGTAAGTGTCTCTTATTTTTACTGGGTTAATTTCAAAAACTAATTTAAAAAAGGATATTATTTATTATGTGACTTAGATACCATTAAATCCAAGGAAATTTCTTATTGGAAATCTTGGTTATCTCTAAAGTTAAGGTTTTTAATCTAAAACCTCTTAAACTATTCAGGAGACGAGAATTTGGGATTTATCATGATATTTACCTGAACTCCTTTATCAAACTGTGCTTATTTATATTTTATTTTCCTATGTTCTTTTTATTTTAGTCTATATATATTTATTATAATTGATTTATATTACTTTATCACTTAATTTCATATTTGTATCACATTATATAGTTTTAATTTTATTAATAGGAAACTCACCCCCTCTCTTGTATTCTTTACTGGACCAAAACATCTAAATTTCTTGAAATCATTTTATAATTTAAAAAATAACTTTTCTCAAGGTGGGTGGTGGCCTAATAAGTATTTTTATGTTCATGAATATTTTACATTTAAATATTATCACTCAGTTCACCTCACATCTACTCTCGAAGGATAAACTAATTTGTGGATTTGGGGTTAGTTTTCATTTAGTTTTAATTATCACATGGAAAAGTTGTGCCTATTACTTAATTTAGTAGGATGTATTTCCCATCATACCATTTAATTCCATAAATTATCTATCATGTTTTTCCAATTAAATGTGTTCTTTACTACTTTCAGTTATGGTTATTAGTGGATTTCATTATATATATGGGTGTCAAATTGTGACTTTGTACTGAAACTTACGGAGGGCATTGGATAGTGAGTTTAGAGTTTATTTTTTTTTCTATTTATATATATGATTTATTTTGTTTCTTTTAATTTGATTTGGTGTGTACATATGGAATAAATTTATGTTGTGTCAAATTTTCATTAGAATTCTATTTTCTATTTAACTCAAATTCAAGGGTGAAGTCATACCAACTGATTGTTTCTGGAGCCCTGGAGATTTCTTCCAGCCTATGGGGATCAAGAATTCCCCTTGAGTCAGTGGTTGGTTGGGTCAAGTACTAGTTTATATGAATGATATGGATGGTTAATTATAATCACTAATATCTTCAAAATGTTCAGCCTCAAATATATTCAAATTAGGTTGCAAAATCCACCACAATCTATTGTTGATGGTCTTCAACACTCAAATAACCCTGATCTGTTGGCTTGAGACCCCAGGATAACTACTTTCAAGAAATATCAATTGAAAATAATAGCCTATCATGAAAAATCACCCTCCATTGTATACTAAGTGTTTTCATTATGATGGGTATAACTAAATATACTTAATAGATATACCACACTGAGTGTTGCACCTTACTAAAACAATCACAGCATATGATTTTCATCCTAGTACTTACAAAAATAACCATTAAGAACAATATATTCTTAGGGAAGTGGTCTATGTGCTCTGGAACTTTTGTGAAACCCTTTAGATATATATACTAAGAATGAATTGTATTTTAATACCACTAGGTTGAAATAATTAAGATAACCCTCTCTCACACAAGGAAATATAATGAGGCCCCCACTATCAATAAAATGTGAAAAACATATCTCTATCCATACAAGAATTATTAATCTAAATATTGTCTTCATATTCTTATGATGATTGAAATTTTTTATAAATTTTTAATATGTTTTCATAGATAATTAACCCCACAATCAGTATAAAACTTGGTAAATAATAACATTTTTTAGAATTTAGTGAATCAGGAAATGAATTAATAAATATATCCATTTTTTATATGTTTTAAATAAATAATATATTAAATGTAATAATACTAAATTATGTAAATAACAATTATGTTTTATTATTTCTAATAAATATGTTTTGTCACTAAAATTTCATACGAATTGGATGTTTCATTTCATATGAAATTGTTATTTCCATTCTAGACTCTGTGCGTATTACATTGACCCACCATCGTACTTTTTTGAAGATACCATATGAATTTTTTCATCATGAATGAGTTTGGAATATCATAGGAATTATACCATAATTTTCTTTCTCCATGTCATGTATGAATTCATTCCACTATGTTATAATTCATCCAACACAAACATGAGACTTATCAAGATTGTATGAATCTATAATTTTCCAAATTTTGGAGAAAGGGATTTCAACAGAGAAAAAACATAAACAAATCACACTCAAAATAAAATCAAAACTCACTTTCCTTCCATCTTCCCAAATCTGAAAGTTCTATAGGGTCGAAATACTTCTTTCTTTAGTACTTTTAAAAATCATAAAAAAACATCTTTTACACCCTTGTTATCATCAATTTATCTTATATATTTGTTTATGTGGAATATTTTTAATTTTCTTAAATATTCATTCTAATTGATGATGTTTACAACATCATAAGTAGTAATTCTAAAATTTTATGTTTATAGTAACTTAAGAAGTCATTCTAAATGAATCTAAATTATCTAGAAGAATATTTTTTTAATTAAGTTTATCAAAATGATGGTATAATTATGACCTTGTTAGTTTATCTTTAAATACATGTTTTAGAAGGACTTTTTTGGTTTGTGTTGATGTCTTTTGGAAAGAGATTTTCAAAAACGAAACTTAAACCGTATTGGCATTAAAATTTTAGATCCATTATATGGATAACTATTACAGCTAATGTAGTTTCAAATAAAATTGATAAATGTGGAATCTGAATATTGGAGCCATTATAATTTTTTTAAAATTTTACCACGATATCAAGGTGAATAAGTACATATAATTTTATGTGATCTAAAGAACACCTTACTTTTGAAGATTTAATAAATAATATTACTGAGAGTGATCCTATTTTTTTTATTATAGAGATTTTCTCAGAGAATACATGCGATATGACTTACTTGTTAGTATTTTTAGTTTTTCAATTTATAATTTTTTTTATAATCATGTTGATCACGAGCTTCTAGGGCTAGGGAGAGAGTTATTTATTTCGATCATGTTGATCGTGGGATTCTGAAAGGAATAAAATTCTTATAAAGATCAGTTTGATTGAAGGATTTCATATTTCTAGAAGAAATACAAAACAATATGTTTATAATTAGAGATACGTAAGATGGGTCTAAAAAATTCCTTATCACTTTAGATGAAAGAAAACACATCACATAGTAAAGGTGCTATTAATTATTGGAATATCATTTTATAAAAATTTAGTTGTATTTTTATTCTGTTTTATATCATTGGTAAATAAAATAATTAATTTTTAATTTTCCTATTCTTAAATATCTATTTTATATAAACTTTTCTTAGTAATTTTTTTTACTTATCTAAAGAACTTTATTTCGATTTCTGTCACAAATTATTTGATGGATATCATTCTAAATGTTTGTAAGGAAGATTATAATATATTAATCTATTTTATTTATATATAAATTCCACCATGGGTACAAATTAGTGGTTATGTCTCTTTGGGTATCATGGGAGGTTATAGGATTGAGTCTCCTTGAGTACTTTTAGGCATTGTAGCTTCTTTATTTATTTATAACCCCCTCTCCAAACTATGGTAAATATATACATATACAAGAGTGTGAATTTTTAAAAGAATTTAAAACATTAATTCATACCCCTTATTTTTTATATCTTTAATACATTCCTATGAAACATTTGGTACTAGTGGGAGGTATCTACATATATATTTCCTTACACTTACCATGTAATATAGAAAATAATTTTTTTGAAGAAAGGTTTATCTGTCATAAAAATAGTGAATTTAAATCTGAGAAGACCAAAAATCTTTTATGGTGATGATTATGATTACTAGAGAAATACTATGATGAGATTTGTGATAAATTTTTAAGTAAATAATTTAGTTATGATGATTGGAAACTTAAATATTTCTAATAAGGACATTAAATCTTTTACTATATAATAGAATATTGAATATCATTTCATCTATAGATTTCAGAATAATCTATTTCAGTCATTGAAATGGAATATCGATATTCAAATATATTATTTTGATATAAATAATAATATATAGAAAAGTCTTCAAATAAATTATTTTTAAAATTTTAATTTTTTAGAAATTAGAAGAGCAATGCTTCATACTGGTTATCAGGTTTTTGATTTCTTACCTAGTGAATTAGTTTCATTGATTAATATGTTATTTATGACTATTATAAATAAATTAAAATCATCCAGAGAGAACAAGTTTTTATATGAACAAATTATTAAAAGTATTATTGATATTATTCATAAATAGTCTGAATCTAAGAGAATAACTATGAATGATACCACACATTTGAAAAATATAAGTTAAGATGATTTTATTAGTTCTCTTATGTAGTATGAGAGTATATTGAAGAGAGAGGAAAAAAATAAATAAATAATAATGGGGTATCCTTTTCTTTGGCACATGAAACAATTATATCTAGAAATTATATAACTAGTGAAAACATTTTAAAATATTCAATTCCAAAGAGGAAAGTTGCTGATGAATCCGATTGTAGTACATTAAAGGAATGTAAAGTTACATGAATTAATATGACTACTTTAGAGAAATATTTTCATTATAAATATATATATAATTAGAAATATAGGGGTGAAAATAATTATATATCTGATTTGATGATTTATGAATTTTAAAAAGTATGCAATATGAGACATTATTTTCCATGATTGAAAAAAAGAAAACAAGTTCAAAGAAATATTATAAAAGCATAGGGAAGGAAAGTTAGAAACTTCTAGTGCAAGTGGAGGAGACAAATATTCATATAGTTATTCATATGAGAGAGTTAGATGGTTGTTGGATTCTATAAAAATATTTCCCTGAATAATTATTTCTACAAATCAATGATATCCCTATAACATCTTATGAATTTAAATTTGGGTCAAATTACCTTGATACGTTTCATGAAAAATTTAGTTCAAATTATTCAATAGAATAAAAATTTGATACATCAAAAGATGATGATATTTTACCTACATTTCAATAAATTACTAGATATGTAGCTCTTCTTATGAAAAAAATTCTAATTTATTGAAATAATATGATTTTTCTTGAGTATATGTTTCTAAATCCAATAGTATAGTTTCTAAAATTACTTCTATAATTTTTAATCTAAGATAAAAATTAGTTAAAAAACTAATTCTAGATCAAATCATAAAGATAATAATTTTGTTATAAAACATAATTATGAAATTATTATTCTAAATAAAATTAGATCAAATTTAAATCCATGAAGGTAATTCTTGATAAATGTTAACCCTTGATACTACATAGAACAAAATCTTGAAATAGATTTTACCGCATAAAAGTCACATTTTTATTAAAATTATATTGTTCTTAATAATGAACCTTTTTGTAAAAAATTTCAAATATGTGGCCGTTGGAAAAATAAATTTTATTTATATCATGTTCAATAATTTTATTTTCATAAAGCCTATATTTATTGATAATTAAAAGTTGTACAACATAAGATAGTAGGAAATATGTGAGTACAAAAAGTTTTATTTTCCAAGACTTTCAGATTGAAGAATGTTTTGGTAACAAAACTATAGATATAAGACATCATTTCCATTATTAGCACACACAACAAGGAGATGTTAGTCTTTAATTCATTAAAACTCAAGATCATTTTTTTTATATTTTTACAAAAAACATATTTATTCTGAAAGATTTGAATATATTAAACAAAATATATAAATAGTCAATGTAATTTGATTATTCACTCTTCTTCTTATTGAAACTATCTCTTTAAAGTGAGTTACTCCATGAGAAAGGGGGAGGGAATTTTTCTTCCTAACCAATATTTTTTTATGTTTTTTAAGGAACTTGTGTAATATAACTTTTATCAATTTAGAAGGAATTTTTATAAAAAATATTCATCATAAGATGTTTTTTAGGAAGTAATTTACTTTGGAAGAATCATTTTAAGAAGGTATGATTTAAAACATTTTCCCATAAAGAATGTTTTTTTTGTGTTTTCAGAAGTTATATATTTAACTATTTCGCATGGAATGTTTTAATCTGTTTACGAAATTTAAAGATAAGAAAATTTCCAAAATTATTATTATATTTAAATTGTAAAAAAACTTATGAAACCATTCTTATTTTTATAGATTTAATCTCAACCATTGATAATAAAGAATCCAAATAGAATCCTCTGAATCTTATTTAAAGAACTCATAGTGGGTCCTTCTATTCTATCGTTTAAAATCATAAACCGATCTCAAATATCAGTTTTCTATTCTTCTAAGTTGGTCAAGGATATTTATTTTTTCTCAAAGTTATTTTGATTCATTATGTTTTCTATGGATGATTTTAGTGATATTTGTAAAATTAAGTATTAAAGAAAGTCTCATAGATAAGTATTGTTTTATTAAGTATGATTACTTATTAAAGTAAACTATTACATTCTAAGGTTGTTAATTTCTTGTTCTAAAGAAATAGGATCATGTATTTTTTTATCCAACTATTTTTATGGATTTCTAATAAATTTAAAATTTTAGTGAAGTTAATGGAGTAAAACTTATTTCTTCCAATATTTTAAGAAATGCCTATGAATTAACTTTGAAAAGAAAGGTGGGAAATACTTGAATAACTCTAGAAGGAGTTCCTATTTTTGTCTCACACAAGCTTCCTAATTTTTCAAGATCTTTTTTCATGATTAAATCTGAATAAACCCATATTTATCAATGAAAATGTTTATAAAATGTAACATTCATCACTAGAAGGAAGATTAGTGTTCTGGCGGGTACAAATTTTTTTTCTCCCAAGGGGATAATGGAACTATTATGATTCATGATTTTTACATTCTGTATTTCAAAATTTATATTAGAATGTTCAATTAAGTATAATTATTTTTTAGTTACATTTAGGTGATTCACTCAAATGTTGTAAATTTAAAATTTCTGTCATATACAATATTCATTTTAAGGTGATAGTTAAGTTTCTTGTAGTGGAACATATATATAATCTAGAACCATATATAAGAGGAAGAAAATATCTTCTTGAAATAAATCCATTTCCAAAATTTGCATTATCTATAATTTTTCTCATAAATAATTTGTATAAATTTTTTCTAAATCAATTTGGGATGAACATATTGAAACTCTAAAAATAAAAGATAATGAATGAAGTAAAAAACCAGATTCCCCTCCAAAATCACTTAAACTTCCATGAAAGAAAGTTATAACTATGTTGTAAAATTATTTTGAAGAGTTTATGTAAGAAGAAAAAGATCAAAAGGAAGGATACCCTCAGTTCATTCATGAAAAGGATGAATCTTTGGTTTTTAAAGAGAACACTAATATAATTTTGAAATAAGAATAGACGAAGAATAAATATGCAGAAAAGGAAAAGAAAGCTATGTTTTTTCATATGTTTGTAAAAGGAATTACTATAAATTAATATCTTAGAAAATATATATTTATTTAGAAAAATATTAAAGAAAATAATGTTTTTGGTAAATCAGGATGTTGTTGAAGGTTATAAACAAGATCAATATAAATATCCCTCAGAAGATATTCTTTCTAAATATATTGATGTTGCTAAGTTGAAGGAAATGGTTACCATGAAAGATCTTTATACAAAGTAATTTTCCACTGATAATTCATTATTTATAACAAAAACCCTATAAGAGAATAAGTTATATGAAGAATTATAAAATTTCTATAAAAAAATTTCAAAAAATGATGAAACTAGAAAAGAAGAATAATTTCAAGGATAAAAATATTTTTATGTTGATATAGAATAAATTTCAACTTCCATATTTTTAAGTGGTAAATAATATCATCCAACAATAGTAAAAAATAATATTTTTTCGCATGTTTATGACTCCCTTACTAATACTCCACTTGATGATTAAAAAAATAATGGAGAAGATGTTTAATTATTTTAATTAAGTTTTCAAGAAGATAGATGGTGTACATGAAGCATTTTAAAATTCTCAAGAAATATGAAACATCAATCAAAAACATATTATTCATGTTTATAATGCTAAATGGAATCAATAAGTAATTGATTTCATAGTAGAAACCAAGGAATGTTTGAGAACCCTTATGTAAAATTACTCTGATGGATCAATGAAGTTAAAATGAGTTATAAGATGGCCAATGGGTCAAAACTATACTTGAAGTTATTTGGAATATAATAAACATGTTTATAAAAGTGTTATAAATGTTTTTTCAAGCTAAATTAATGAGTTATGCTAGAATTTGGTGAAAATAAAAGAGATATTGATGATCTTAAAACCCTTATGATGTAGAAAGATGAGGAGATCGAAGAATATAAGCATATGTAGAAGAAGAAAGATACCAGTAATAGAAAGTTGGAGAAAAAATTCAAGAATATAAAAAAAGTTGTGAATAATCTTTCTAAAAATGATTACATTTTTATACATTTATAATATATAAAAAGTATGATTTTACTAAAAAATAAACGAATGTATCTTCTTAATGCTTTATATATCTGTGATTTTTTTCTTATGTTTTTCATTAAAAACTATTTTAAAAATTCCCATAGAAGTGTTATTACAAACATTTCCTTTTAATCCTTTGTTTATTTTGAAAAACACAAGGAGGGAGAATAGTTGAATAATGCTAAAGTAGAAAAAATATTTTTACAAAGGGGAGATTATTGTTTCTAAAATTGATTTTTTAAAGTTATTAAGGTTTTTTAATTTTAATTTTTTCTTTTATCATAGATTTTTCAAAAAGGGGGATTTTTTTCGGTCAAAATAATTCTTTATATAATTATTTTAAAAATAAAAATACATATACTTTACTCCCTTTTAATATTTAATAAATCTTATAACATTTATTAAGTGTATGTTTTGGAGTTTCATAGGAAGTAATTCATAAAGATAATGTTTATAGTACCTTAAACTGTTATTCAAAAAGGTAGTGTTTACTGTATCTTAATAAGTCATTTTTAATTACTCTATGTTAACCAGAATAATCTTTCTATTAGTAAGTTTATCAGAAGAACGTTTTAAGTAAGTTTATAAGAAGAATTGTGTATGTAAGTCCTTATTATATATTTATTAGATAAATTTTCTGAAGGGAGTGTTTTTTGTGTGTTTACATTTTTTGGAAGGAGAGATGCACGAGATATAATTCATTAGTAGACATAGTAAAAGTGTAAATACATCAGAAGGATATATAATTCTACTAATGCAGTTGAAACTAAACCCATGAAACATGGAATCTGTATGTTTGAGACATTACAACATGTGTCTATAAATCAAACAGTGAGTTCTAGGTGAATAAGTACATATAGTGTGAAGTGATAAAAAGAGAATAGGAATTTTAAAGATTTAAAATGGAATGTTTTGGATGGGCCCGTAAGGGGCACAGTGGGTTAGGGCGCTCTCCTCATCGCCGCCTCCTTACCTAGGGTTTTCGCGGTGGCCTTCCTCTGCTCGGCGTGTCCTGACGGTTCCTCTGTTCGAGTGGCTTCGGTCATCTCTCTCGGCGGTTGATGTTTTGCTGCGTCTCTCGAGGTCGAAAAGGATGGCGGTGATGGGATCTGAGTTGCGGGTTCCCTCTTGCTTGCAGCGGTTACGTTTCTTCGCGCTTGGTGATCTTAATCCCTTGAGGAGATGTTGGTGTGTTGATTCTGTATGCTGTAGATTTCTACAGCAAAGGGTTGGAAGGTGTGATTCTTGATTTTTGTAAGTGTGTTTTTGATTTTGTGCTTGGGTCTTCTTCCCGGTGGTTTCTGGCATGGGATGGCTTCGCTTACCAGTGATTGGCCTCGCCTCGACTCCGGTGGTGATGTTCGACGGCGTTACTGGTCGGACCTACGGATGTAAGACCGATGTCTCCGGCATACTCTTCGGAGCGTTCTGGGCCTTTCTCGGTAGCACGTCGGTGTCCTGCGGTGGAGACGGTGGTTATGTGTTTCTCTGCTGGAATGTTTTTTGGTTTGCTGGATGTTTTTCTTCTTTGGATACTTTGTGGAATGCCGGATCATTCAGGAGTGTTTGTTTCGCGGTTGCTGTGACGACGGTGGCTGGACAATGATGGCTAACCTATTATGAATGGTGGTGTGGTGTTCTTGCCGGCGGCCGACGACGTCTCCTGACGGTCTCGCCGACGTCCGGTGTGAGGTTTACGAGGTTCGATGTTCATGATGATGTTCGACCTGTAGTGACAGTGATGGAAATGTGGGTTGATGGGATCAAGTTTCGAGGGTGGCACGCGGCTTTTGAGGGAAATGTTTGGTTGTTTTGAAATTTGAATTTGGATTTTGGGGCTGTGTGTATGGGTACCGGGAACCCTGAAACCGGCTATGGAAAATTGAAAAAAAAATGTTTCGGATTAAAATGGAATGTTTTTGGGAGTTCTAAATTTTTTTATTTATAGATAGTATCTCATAGTATACATGTAAATGGTCATACTTACAAATAATACAGGTTTTTTTAATTTTTAATTGATGTTATGATCTTGTTGATTAAGGGATCTCAGGACTAGGGAGACATAGATTTTCTCCAATTATGTAGATCAAGGGATTACAAAAGGATAAATGATCTTATATTGACTAGGTTAATCATGTTGGTTGATGAATGATGTAGGATTGTTAGAGTGCATAAATGGCTACAAAGGTATGGGTGGGGGGGGGACTGAAATTTAGTTTATAAAATAAAACATAAAACATCCTTTAACTCCCTATTTAAAATATTAGATAAAATTTATGTCTAATGTGTAAGGTTTTTATTGGATAGACTGTCATATGATAATTTTTTTAAATATATTAATAACAAAACATTGAAACAAAGTTTAAACTTTCATTTTGTACGCATAGTGAAAATACAACATTTATAAAAAGAAAAGTAAAACATTATAATGTTTTAATAAAAAAATATAGAAACATTATAAAATTATATGATCACTTTAACTTTCGTTGTAAATGAAGTTTATAACCTTGGATTATGGTATCCACGGTTTAACCTAACCATAAATTCATACATCTCTTCAAGAGGAAATCCCTTGATCACAAAGGTCATAATTGCTATGTATTCCTTGCCTTATAATCTTATAATCAAGGAGAAAAAATATATCAGTCTTCCCATTCCTAGAATGCCTCAATCAAACCCGATCAGACAAAGGGATTACAAATGGAAAAGTTATATGAAATTTATAATTCTTACACAGATGTATAAAAACAAAAAACACTTCATATATTAAAAAGTGAAGACTAGTAAAAATTTATTACAATGCACTAAATTAAATCTTCAGATTTATTTAGTTGCTTTGGTATTGGATCCCTCCATCTCAAACACACATATATTTATAGGAAAATATCCAATGGTTATATTATGTGATTCTCAGAGTTGGTAGAAAAAATTTCAGAAGAACTCTTCCTTTGCATGGAATATTATTTACAGACTTCATCAGATAGATGTTTTGGTAGCATCATCACAATTTTGTATGTATGGTAGTGTAAATTTTTTTAACTGATAGGATAAATTATAATTCTTTTGTGAAATAAAAATCATCTATTGGTCATTTTTACATATTTTTATCTAGAGAGAATTCCTACCTTTATGTGATGAATTTCTGTTAGGTTAAATAAGTAGAATATCATCTGGTAATAATTTTTTAAACTTTGTAAGTTAGACATTATAAAAACATCATTTGATGAAATATTAAATCAACTATCCAATATAAAAATTACACATTATTTCAATTAAAAATGTCCATCCCAGATCATATTATTATAAATATTCATCCAATTATAATGATCATATGATTATAATGATTCATCCGATTAACAAAGATCATCCAATTAACAAAGTTAACCGATGTACAAAAGATAATGTGATTAGAAAAGATTGTTTGATTAACAAATATTATCAAATTAATTAAGTCCTATTTGTTTGACAAAAACATATGTTTTCTAAACAATAATTCTAAAAACATGGTAAGTATAAAGTTAGTAAAAATGGTATTTAAGAAAGTGTGTTGTTATTTTGAAAATAATGATTAAAATGGTTAAAATTTGAACTTCCAACTAAAAAATATCTCTCTTTTTGAAAATCATAAAACATATCCCTTAAAGGTAAAACTAATGTTAAAAATAACATTAAAAAACTTAAATTCCCTTTTTTACTTATTTTTTTATTAACTTAATTATCCTTTTCTTATTCTGGAAACAATTATTATTAATTTTTTCTTCCCCCATTATTTATTACTCCCCATTTGTTTAAAATTATTATTTTCAGAGTTTTTTAGAACACTATATTTTATCAACATTTGTACGATAGGTTCTTTTCTCAATTTCCCATCCTTTGTGATTTTTAAAAAAAAGTGAGATAGAAAGTGTACATTAATTGTTAGATAGAAACAATTATACAAATCAATTTAGTATATATGATGATACATCCAAAATATTTAAAGAATAATTAGTCAAAATTTTGAAAACATTCATTAAAAAAGATGTGGGGAATCATTCCTTGAAACATTCATTAAAAAATAGTTTGATTATTAATATATCATATAGAGTTCAGAAAAAATATATTTCTTTTTTAATTTCTTCAAAATGAATATCATATTATTAAATTCATCCTGAGATTTATCTTACTCTGTATAAGAGGATTCCATCTTAGAAATATTGTCTTCAAGGACTGGGAACATTATGTTTTCCTTAGTTAATCTCTAGATTTCTTGTTTGAGAAACTAATATTTTATATTATCATCCTTCAACATTAACTCTTCTTCTTCTTCTAGAGATATTTTAGCATCCCACCATGAGTTCCACTCAATTGGTTCCCTGAGATAGTTGACCATAATACCTCAATAATGCTTCCCAAATGCCCAAGGATGTTGACTAGAAGCGAGGGACTTAGGTAAGTTATTAGGGGAGACTATTCAGTCATTGATAAGAGTACAGCATAATAGTATATATATATGAGATAACATATGCAGATAGATAGCATTCAAATAGTTTTGGGAACAAAATCATAAAATTTCGAAATAATTAAATAAAGTATGTAAGTTGAATAAATAGGCAGAAGAAATTGGTGATGATAATACGTCATGTTTTATAAAAAATGACTAAGTAGGGGTAGGGATACAAGAATGTAAAACATACTAAAAAAGGGGGGGAAATTCTACAACAATCATGTTAAGAATAGGCTCGGTCCTATGCTCCAACTTTATCCTATAAATATAAATCATGAATTTGAAGATGGATACTTCCCTTTGATTGTACTTCTGATAACAAAGTCTACTCAGGTACCAAATGTGGCCAAACCGGGTGTGAGACATAATATCAGTAGTCTAGCATCCATTGTGAAGATTCCTTTATATTTAATGCATTATAATTAAATAGTTTTCTATATATAATATTGACACAATAATGAATAAATTGAATAAAAAAATTGTAATGGTTTCTATTTGGACACTTTCCCAAATACTTTATTCGGCCTAAGTCAGTGTGTCTGAACTAAAAGGACCTAAACATATTTATCAATATATAAAGGGTCCCATAGGTTAGACTTCCCCTATGTTTGTGATTAGTCTTGGAGTAAATGTCCCTGCATTTTCAAAACCAATTTAAAATTCTCATTTGAAAACATTTATTTACTTTTTAGAAAAATTTCAATCATATCTTTATAAAATAATTCAAGACACATTGAGCCCATCTGTGGTAATCTTGAGAGAACTTCACTGTATCATTTTAAGTGCTCAATAAGGATTCAATTCCAAGAGTCCATCCAAGGTGACCCATGTATGAAGTCCCAAGGGTCACTCAGGCATGGAGTAAAAACAGTAACAACTGACCACTGAGTCTGTACCTTGTGTCACACATAGGGGCTCGAGTCTCTCTGATGGCATAATACAACCAATCAGGCAATTGAGTCTATCCACGTTTTCTCCCACAGGGAATTATTATAACTCGTCTAGAGGTAGATATAGATAATGTACGACAAGCCCATCAAATGCATAGATGAACTCACCCCAATGTATTTTACCATATTTTTAATATCCAACAAAATGAATGACTTTCCATCCATGGGATCCTTAAATCGGAATCTCTTATGTCACCCTTGACACCATGACAAGGGAACATAACCCCGAATCACATACATAACATGTGTAAGAAAAGGTCCATCTTCTTTTATTTACGCATTTACATCATAATTCACAATGATCAAGTAAAACCCATTTATCACCCTTGTTTAAGTTATATGGCCCCAGACATAATCACTTGACCAATGCATTTAATGAAACCATCCATATGTGTCAAAGGGAAAGGGATAACTACTTTTTTCAATACCCTTAAAAATTAAAAACATTTCTTATGAAATTTAATTTATGGAAAGACCCATTAAGAACATTTGACAAGCCATGGGAAATGGGGGCTTTAGAAGTATGGGCTTAACTCATCCTAATTGGGTGACATGTCACAAGGCGATCAATCTAGGGGGTTATTTCCATATACTCTGGTCACCACAAGTTAGGTAAAGCATTAAATTCTATTTAATTATACATATTGTGGGAGAAACCGAAAAAGTACATCTTATATTAAAAAAACACAATTTATGCAATAATACAAAATGATGGGAAAATAGAATGAACACCTTCCTTAGCCTTATGGAACATTCCTCATATAGTATCAACATTTAATTCAATATAGGTTGTAATAAATTAATGAAAATTCCAAAAGAACTCTTGAATTCCAATGGATTTAGCGAAGGATGAATTAGAGACTGGATAACAGAATTGCATCAAAGCATAGGTTCTTAAGGGTAAGAGGTTTTCAATGGTAGGATAAGGTGGCCATTGGAAAAAAATGAAATGCTAAGAAATTATTATTTTAATTCATTAAATTGGGTTAAGTGGGTAATTTCTCTAAATCATGCATTGCAAAAAGTTTGGCCACATGGTTTAGCCAAATAGTGTGCTAACCGTGCACCATTCACTTATATAAGGGGAAATTCACGTTGTTAGAAACATAGTTTTACTAACCATGCTAAAACCATGAATAAGTGATTTGTCGTGGTTTGTAGATGTCTCACACAGCCACGCCCCCTGGTTCGCATGGTGGTAGACAAACCATGTATCCCAGAGTTATTATTCATGTTTGGGGTTTCCAGCTCCAAATGAGACCTATTCGCTCCTGAGATCCCATTGACCTAATTAGACATCATATTTTTGACCGTTTAATGGAATAAAAAAATTAACGGTCTTTACCTTTATGAAAAGGATGGATTTTACAACCTCCCATCCTTAAGACAACTCATCCACATGTTTCTATTTTTATTATAGTATAACATCATCTAAAAATAGTTCATTCCACTATTCCCATACATCGGAATATCACACCTAGGTACCTCCTTGTATGTGTCAGTGCTTCAAAAGCACCTAGACTAGAGGAATGGACCTACCACATATAACCTTAATTCTACGATCATTGATATGTATCATACTCTATTCAAAGGATGCATCCGCTTCCATCTCGATATCATCAAGGTTAGACAAATGTGATAGGCCAGAATGATACTATCGACACTGAGATACATGGAAGAAGTAATTCATGAAATAATACCAATATGTTAACAATAACTGATAGTCTACCAACCTAACTCTCTCCATTATCTAAAAATACCCAATATATCTCGATGATAACTTCCCCTATCTTCTTATTTTCCACTTACACAATCTAAGGGATACATGGAGAAAGACCCGATGTCACACTTTAAACTATATGGGTCAACAACAATGATTGGTATAATAATCCTACCTATACTTGATTATATATATACACTTATGAATCAACTAGACTTTCTTTGAAGTCTCCTGAACAAGATGAGGACCTAGTAGAGCTTCCTCACCTAACTCTATCTAGAATAGAGGTGAATGACATGTTCTACTGTAGAGGGCCTCATAAAAATCTATTTGAATAATTTTTTGAAAACAGTTGTTGTAGAAAAAATCAACCAGAGGAATATTCTCTTTCCAGGAACCTCCAAAATCAAGGATACATGACCATAACATATACTATAACAACTGTATGGTCCACTTGGACTACCCATCGGTATAAGGGAGATATGTTGTACAATAAATCACCTGTGAACCTAGTTATTTGTTTAACCCTTACCAGAACAATGTAGTAAAATGGGTTTCTTAGTCCGAAATGATAGAAAAGGGCACAGTCGCACTATCTCTCGGATTTATAGGTTACCTAACTTGTCTATATAGAAGGTCTCCCAGATTGGATGGAAGTGCTTGAATTTGGTCAACCTATCTATAATCACCCATATCATATCACTACCTCAAGTAGATCTTGGCCAGCCTATCATGAAATCAAATGTGACTTCATTCCACTTCCACTCATAAATAAATAGTGGATATAAAAGTCTTTCGAGTCACTAGTGATCTGCCTTCAGCTATATATAGGTGGAGCATTGAGTTATGAAAACAATTAGCTTCTTCTTTATACCTTGACACTAGTATAGATGATTCATGTATTGGTACATCTTGGTACACCCAGGATAAACATCCCAAAAAGAGGCATGTGATTCCCTCATAAACTCTTCCCATATATCAAACGGCACCCATACTCATCCACAGGTTAGTAAGGCCTCAATTCTATAAACAACCCAACCAGGAGGTGAGTTCTCTCTTTCAATTTTCTCTCTCAAAATGCGGCCCTCAGAGTCCAATAACTACCTCATCTAGAACCACTTCAGTAGAGATGAAAACACTGATAGAGCTACTAGAAATGACTAGATGTGTTGTTCCTACACCTCTAAATAAAACTTAGAAGACAAATCCGTCAATTAACACTCACTGCTAGCCTCTATGAAACCTTGAATATGTGTCTTCTATTTTAAAGAATTAACCACTGCATTACCTTTTGTGGGTGTAAAATAATTCTCAATGTTGAATGACTGCAGGTATAATACCATCCTAAACAACTTATGAATCAAGTATCACTGAGTGGATATATATTTGATACTTTTATGGTCCATGTAAATGACGAACCATTCACAGAGAAAGTAGTGCCTCCAATAGTGAAGTCCATGAACCACGACATCTAGCTCAAGGTCTTGCATTGGATAGTTCTGCTCAGGAGGCCCCAGTTAGAGGGATTCATATTCCATGACTCGATCACCGTACACTAGAAATATAACAATCCCTATGTATAAATCACTATATTAATAAGTATATACTCTTCCTAGTTACAAAATAATTAGAATCAGAGCCGAGGTGAGTCTTCCCTTTAACTCTTGAAAAATATATCTCACAATATCTAGTCCATTCGAGTATCACACCCTTCATGGTAAATCCCATTAGTGGAGATACCAAGCATAAAAATTCCTTAATGAATCACATGTAATAGCTAGCTATCCCTAAGAAGATGTGTATGTCAAACACATTCTTGGGATTCTCCTAGGAAACCATGATTCTCAACTTCTCTAGGTCTACTAATTTTCCTTCCTCAAATATGATATGACCCAAGATTTGAACCATACTAATCCAAAAGTTTCATTTATTAAGCATCAAATATATCTACTTATCTCTCAGTGTACTTAGAAATATCTCAAGATGATTGGCATAGTGGTGTCTGGTGCCCAAGTATACCAATATGTCATCTTTGAAAACTACCATGAAGGAATCAATTTATGGGTGGAAACCACGATTTATCAAATCCATGAAGACTTATAGAACATTCTTTAGACCAAAAATTATAACTTAATACTTGTACAATCCATAACTACAACAGAATGATGTACGTGGTATGTCTGATGTCATCATAAGAACTGGATGATAGCCCAACCTCAAAATCAATCTTAGAGAAAATAGTTTCTCCCTGGATCTGGTGAAATAGGTCCTCTATATGAAGAAGTGGATACCAGTTATTCACCAAAATATTTTTTATTCAGTATTAATCCATGAAAAATATATGGGTACCACCCACCATCATGTTGAAAAGGACAGGTGAACCCCATGGTGATGTGACAGGTTTGATAAAACCCTTTTCATATAAGTCTTCAAGCTTCTTTTTGAGTTCCTGGAGCTCTGTAGGTTCCATCCTATAAAGAGTAATGGGAACTATTTCCACACTTAAAACTAGCTTAATAGTGATCTTAACTTCTCTCTCTTGAGGTAATATGGGAAGTTATTCATTCAGACGTCTCTAAAATTATCCATGATAGGAGGGAATTCAACTAATTTCCTTCCCTAATAACTAATAAAAATACTGGATAAGTGGGATATCATCGTACCTAGTCCAGATCACTTGGGTCCAACTCGGTCTTCCTGGATACGCCACTCGACCTTATGGATATAAAAGTTTCACTTATGTTATATGAATAACACTTAGTGGAAATAACAATCCATCTGGCCTCGAAAAGGAACAAGCCATACCATAACAAGAATGACGTCAAAGCTCATCATCTCGAGGATAAAGAAGCTCCACAGAAAATGATACCAACCTATCTTAAGGGGGAACTCCTTTCAATGGCGTATATCCTATTTTCAAACTCCTAATAGAGTCTCATGTGTCATAACACCACTGGAGTGTTCTATCACTAAGCCTAGACTTCCTATAGTTATGGTAGATTGAAGAGATTACGATGCACCTATATCGAATAAGGTAGATACTAAAGTATATTATACTAACATAATACCTCTAACTTTAGATGACCATGGACACTGCTCCTCTGGAATATGATGAATAACTTATATATGGACTAAAATGTTACCCAATGATACGTCCTAAGTAGTATGAGTAGGCCCACTCTGCTAATGAGGGAACTCTGAAGCCTGAATACCTCAACATCAACCACCTACTTGTATTAAATGTCATGTAAAGGGCCATATTACTACCTAACGAGGCGACATTGAGTCAACACCTGATTTTGGTGCTAGAACAGAACCTCAATAACTAGGAAATTCAGGAAATGATCAACAAAAATGTTAGAGGTGATCCATCATGCTGCAATCTCGACACTCTATTAGGTTCCTTATACACTGGGGATTTTCATGACATGATCTACCACACTATTAACACACTATTGTATTGTCATATTAATCCACCTAGATGGTAATACCCCCATGTGTACCCTCAAATCATCACTTCTTTCCCCCAAATAAACCACTACTAGTCTTCCTGGAAGCTGAACTTCCCTTCTTAACATCACACTAACCCCCCAGGTTTCTCTTAGTGGTAAGGTCCTAGTTAATAATATCTAAAATGGTTTTCAACCAAAAGACATTTACCTATAATAAATTTGGGTAAGAATTCCCATAATTGAATCACCTTGAAGTAGTCATCTTGTCACCAGTCAAGGTCATTGTGAAATGATGCAGTTCAGTGAAGCGGGATGAATATTACATCACAAACATGTCACCAAGATTCAAGTGCATGAATTCAAAATCAAGATATATCCTCAAAGTAAAAGGTATGTATTAGTTAATGAAATCTAACTTGAAGTTTTCCCATAGCATACCCTCATACCGATAAGCCTGCATCAGAACATCCCACCAATTCTTTGTGGAGACACGTAACAAATGTGTTGAAATATTAACCCTCCTATTTTGAGGCGTATATTTATGACTGTAGATTAACACCATATAATAAAACCATGATTCAGTTTATTGAGGTCCTTTAACCCCTGATAAGGTAAGAGTATGTTTGTTCTGGAGTTCCCTTTTTAGTTCTGCCATAAATGTTACAAGTTGAGGAGCACCATACACTAATTTCATAAATCAGATAAAACTATAATCGAAGTGGGAATCAACCTCCAGTGGATATTCTATAGGAGGTTCCTCAGGTGGAACTATAAAAGGTATCAAAGTTTTTCCTAGGCCCACCACCCCTGGAGTATGCTCATCACCACATTCCTGGTGTGTAACACAAGGTATTCGTAGTGGCATAGCTCTACAAATTCCAAGAACATACCTCAGAAAAGAAGTATAATTAAAAAATAGAAAAAGAATTAAAAAAGGAAAGGTACTATACTTCCTATAATAACATATCACCCCTAGACTACTCTAGGATCTAGCTCTAGGTGAACTAAAAGTGTCACAAAAGGAATATCAAATACATTACCTACAACCCACTACTAGGTCAGGATAGGGTTAAGGTCTCATATGGAAGGTAAACATATTATATTAATTTATGTAGATATATTCTTATTTAATTAGTTATTATCATGAATATCCAATTAATGGAATCCCCAATTCCAATATATAAGGGCTTATAAACCTTATAGGTTGAATTTATCACATCAACAAACTGTATCATGATCCTTAAAATAGACAATCATTGTAACATGGTATGCTTTGTGTTTTAATTAGATGAGCTTCCCTTGAAACTCACCAATCAAAATAGTTGATGTGGAATGATTCGTCAATTGAACCAATTATGTCATCATAGATAATTATGGCTAAACTTCATGTAATAACTAACAAGGGACATTCAATAGTCAAATGCAACACATGAAATTCATGATGAAAAGTAGACACGACATGAAAAAATGCATGGAATTTTAAATCCTATTGTTCCTAATATGATGAATAATCTATTTTTCCATAATATTATTGGGCCTAGGAAAGACAACCCAATAAATTAATATAAATATTAATAATAACATATATCAAGTGAGTCACCCAATAGTGAAATGCAGTGAAATTGTAATTGGTTAAAGAAATAACAACATTTACCTATCCTAGGTAATTTGGGTTTCCCCAATACATGGGGTAGTTACTCCCATGAATATGATCTTAACCAAATTCTATTCCCTTCTCCCATATAAATCTAAATAGTATGAAAAAAATGAAAATAAGGCTATGATAACACTTTGTATCATCCCACCCTGAGTCTCACTCAATGGGTGCCCCAAGTTGGTTGGCCACAAGACCTCTAGTGTGCATCCTAGAATGTCAGAGGCTTTCGAATGGTAGTGAGGTATTTGGAGAAAGTTTGTGGGGAGACTATGACCTCATTGATCAATGTAGATTGTAGTAGTATATATATCCGAGATAAAAAAATTAGATATATAACATTTAGATATCAATAAAAACTAAAGAACAAACATGTGAGATAATGAAATAAACTGTGAGAGATGAATAAATAAGCAGAAGAAATTGGTGTTGATAATATGTCATGTGTCATAAAAATGACTAAGTAGTGGAAGGGGATAAAATCAGGTACAACATGTTGAAAAAATAAACAAAAGGGAAACAATTTATACAGCTAGTATCTCGAGCATAAACATGATACTCTTCTCCCAACACTATCCTAGAAATGTAAATCCAGCATTGGAAGATGGCTACTCCCCTTTGTTTCTACAGATGATCATAAAGTTTACTGGGTACTAAAGACTCCCGAGCTAGGTTTGATACAAAATCTCAGTAAGCCGGAACCCATGGTGTTAGTCACTTCCATTTCATTCATTATAATTAATTAGTGTTATATATATAATCTAGTTGAAATACTGTATTGTGTTTCATTTGGACCCCGAACCAACTACCTACTTGAGGCTAAGATGGTGTGTCTAAACCAGAATGACTTGAAAATGTAATGTGATATATAAAGGGTTCCATAGGTTCGACTGTGCCCAAGATTATAATTGGGCTTGTATGACATGTCCCTATGTTTTCCAAACCAATTTTCATATTCTCATTTGAAAACATGTATTTACTTTTGAGAAACATTTCAATAATTTCTTTATAAAACATGTAGAGGAACCTTGAGCCTGTCCATGGAAATATGGAGAGACTTTCCTCATATCTCTTGAAGTTCTTGGTCAGGATCTAATGTTATGAGTCTATAGAAGGTGACCCATGTAATAAGTACAATGTGTCACTCTGGTATGGAGTGAAGACAACAAAAACTGACCTTCGAGTCTATACATAGTATGGCAATTAAGGGCTCATGTATCTATAATGGCATGGTAAAACAAATCATTCCATAAAGAACATACTAGGGGTCTCCTATAGAGAACTGTTTTCACTCATCCAGAGATAAAGAGAGATAACGTATCTCATGACCATGTCCTGCATAACAAATGTCACACAAAAAATATTTAAAAACATTTATAATATCCATCAAAAGGATTGAGAGTCCATCCAAGGGGTCATTAAATCAGAACCCTTTATGTCACCATCAACACCATGGCAATGATACTTAACCAAGCATCACATATAGAGCATGTGTAACAATAGTTCCATGTCATTTTAATTAAGAATTTACATCATACAGATCATTGGAAAAGGAAAACCCATTTCAACCTCATTTAAGTCATATGGAAAAAGATACAAGACCATGAACAATACATTTAACCCAACCATCCATAATTAGAAAGTGAAAAAGCCTAGTCACTATGTTCAATACCCTTAGAAATTCTAAACATTACTAAAGGCATTAATTTGGGGAAATACCCATTAATAATGTTTGACAAGACAATGGCAAAGGGAGCTTTAGCATTACAGGTGTAAATAATCCCAATTGGGTGAAATGTCAAATTTTGACCAAACCACAAGGTTTTTTCACCACATAATCAGGTCTCTATGGGTTAGGAAAAGCATTGCATTCTATTTAATTTGACCAATTAGGGGAAAAATTGGAAATGTATGGATCATGGAAATACGACATGATTTATGAAACAAAATGAAATGATAAGAAAATGGAATGAACACCTACCTTATCAATATTTAACTTTCCTCACCTAGTATCAATATCTTATTTAATCTCGGTTAGAAAAAATCAATGAAACTTTCAAAATCCCTCTAGTCTTCTAATAGATCTAACAGTGAACAAATCAGAGACCAGATGGTGGATTTGCATAAAAAAACTAGGTTTTTAAGAATGATATGTTATCAAAAATAGAATAAGGATGGTGGTAGAGAAAAAAATAAATGGGAATAAAGTATTTGTTTTAATTCATTAAATAGGGGTAAATGGGAAATTTCTCTCAAAACTGCACTGTCCACGGTTTGGACGCACTATTTGGACAAAATATATGCCAACCATGCACTATTCACTAATACAAGGGGAACTTCACATGGTTAGGAACATAATATGAATAAAAATTCAGAAAGTTTGCAAAAGTACTTGGTGACAGTTTGCAGATGGCAGGCACAATCATGCACCCTGGGTCACACGGTTGTAGGAAAACCATGTGGCCTAGTCTACTTATTCTTGTTTAGGTTATCTAGCTCTGAACAAGACTTAGACACTCCTGATATCTCCTTAAATTTATTAGACATCATATTTAGGGCCTTTTAAAGGAATTCAGGCAAAAAATTAACGAGCCATACCTTTATGAAAGGTTATGATTTTAGAGATATAATTCTCTTCCTCCATTTTGATATTTATTCTTCTTGAATATAAGAAATATTCTTAATATTACTTATATCATTTTTAATTTCATAAAAAATTGTTTACATATATCTAAAATAATTTGTAATAAACAAAGTGGATTTCTTAAACCCTTCAATCGGATCATGATGATACTTGATCTCTCCTTATGTTTATTTTAACCATCTCACACCTTTCATAAACATTACTCTACCTGCCATTGAAATGTCTTTCAAGGATTCAAAATCTTCTCCATTTTGAAGTATCACTACATGTTGTTTTAAGGCATTAAATTTTTCCAAAACACCTAGCATTCCTTCAATGTATTTACATATAAATTCAATTTTTAGAAAAAAAAGTTGTTCTAATTCAAATTTCAAAAAATATTCATTAAAGTTGTTGAATCTCATCTCCATTAATTTAAGAGGACCGCTTTTTGGTAAATGAGTTAAGTATGATGAAACATCTAAATTGATTTGTTTATAAGATTTACATTTTTCGTTTTTTATATTACATTATATTTAATCTGAAATTTCTACAACTTCAATATTTTTATTAGACACACATCTTTCTAAAAACTTTTTGTACAAATGATGAAATTCTTCTTCTTGTTCTTATGAAATTTCTTATCTCTCTGATACCTCAAGATTAGTATTCTTTGGTGAATGAGAAGTAAAATAAGTATATTTAGATGATTTTTTATTTTACTCCTTCAAATAACTCTTCTTCTAAAGATATATCTAATTTTTCATCAGTTCTCAATGATACATTTACTAAATTTAATAGAAATTTCAAAACCTCTTATACTAAAACTTGTTAGATAAAATCTTTTATTCAACCGATTGTTTTAATTTTACTTTCTTAATAGAATTAGAAAATTATGAAGCTACAATTTTCTCTCCTTCAAGTGGAATGGATTGAGTATCAATAGACTGAGGTGGAACAAACATATGAACTGACTGAGGACTGGACATATGTGGTATCTATTGAAAAAAGGATAATAGAGAAACTAAATGTTGTTGTTCATGGATAGAAACATGAAAATCACTATGTACCTTCTCCAAATATTTCATTAACTGTTTCAAAAATTTATACCCATTTATTATATTATATTACCTCTTCTAATTTTTTTCTTCTCTTAGAGTTTTGTTGGTTTGTTATTCTAAAGCTAGTTCTTCAACCCCATCGAGTCCAAGACTTGGATCTATGGAATTTTACTATTATTTCAACTTCACTAATTATTTGTAAGAATTATTAGACATTTTTTTACTTCTTTTGTGGAGACAAAGGATAATTTATATATTTCCTCTTATCTCGAACTTTCTATTCCAAATTTTTTATTTTAACAATGAACATATTCTTGTACTATTTTTCAAAAAACATTTTCAACTTCATAATGCAAGGTAACTTCATTCTATTTATGGTATATTCTACAATTAAAGAAAATTATATATATCATCATTTTTCTAATTATTAATCATCTAAATAGTAATAAAATTTACTAACATACTATTAATAAAACTCATAAACAAAATAATATTCAATTTGATAGTTCCTTTCATCACAACCTCCACAGATAAAAACAATAACTTCCCTAAATCAATCATTAATATGTTATTGAGATTATCAAGAACATATATATATTTCACCTTGAAAGTACCTCTACCCCATTCTATAGGGTAAGATAAATTTACTTCCACAATGACACTACCCTTTTATTCATTGATAAATGGTAAAACTTCCTTGATTTCTCATATGAATTATATAAATAGGTACTTTCCTTTTAATTTTCAAAACATTCTATCTTATCAGGAAGTGTTTGGGTTTTGAGATTTTCTTCTTATTAAAGTGGATCTCCAACTAATTTTTAACTTATTAAATAATTAGCTTATAGAAAGCATTGAACTAGTTGAAGGTTATGAATTTAACCTCTTATTATTCATTGAAACCACATAATAATAGAATTTAGTTACTATAGTTTGATAGTAAAGATCAAAACCACACTTTTCAATATAGATATCTTCCCATCCTTGGAACATAATCACATTATTCCCCAATTAATAAATCTTTTCAAACCATTAATATTTTATTATCCTTTCCTTTGCAACTAATCTATTAGAAAAACTTATAAAGTTTCCATTATTCTTAATCAATCAAAATTTTCTTAAATGGTTGAAACTAAAAGAATCAGAAAGATAGAAATTCATGTTTTAAGAGCCGGTGGAATAAGAGAAATGGTGATGAAGAGAAGTGTCCCAAAAGAAAATGTATAGGTATCGTAGGGGTGACCGTTCATCTTCTATTGATCCAATGATTCATAAAGAAAATCATTCTAGATCTGATGAAAAAAAATTTTCCTAAAAATATTTAGTATATTTTTGGAACTCTTAATTCTAGTTTTTATAAATTTATCAAACATAAATATTATTTGTAAAAGAAACTTTAATGTTTGTAAAAATTTCAAAAAAATAAAAAATTAAAATGATGTATTCATTATAATATAAAATGTTACCAAATATAGAAAATAATAAAGATTATAAAATACCTGTAAAATTAAAATTTTGTATTTCAGTAGGAATATTTATCAGTAATATATGACTCTTGTTTTTATAAATTAATATTTTCCCATGAATTTACATTAACAAATTGTTTTTCAAAAATGTTTTTAAGAAAGGTAAATTTTTTTCAAAAAAATATTATTTTATAAAAATTATATATTTTAGAAAAACTAAATATTTTATAATAATGAAATAATTTATAAAAATTAAATATTTTAGAAAAACTAAATATTTTAGAAAAACTAAATATTTTTAGAAAACTAAATATTTTATAAAAACTAATTATTTTATATAATCCCCATTTATAAAGGATTTCATTATGGTAAGGATATTTTTTAATGATAAATTATAAATGAATGATAATTTTTTATTGACTATTCAATGCTTCTATTTAATATAATCAAATATATCATAATTTTATTATTTTGTACAAATATCCTCAATTTCTTATTGAGTTTTGATGAATTATAAAATTATATCTCCTTTGTGTGTATGACTCAAAAGGAAATGGTGTGTTGTGTATATGTACTTATCTTATAAGTGATGTTTTTAGTTTTTACATAGTGTAATGGAACTTGTGTTATCACACAAAATTGGGGTTTTACTAAAACAAAATTCAAAATTAGTAAGTGTGTGTTTCATTCACAACACTTGAGGAAAACAACTTATAGCCACCCCAAATTTTTATTTAGCTGTAGAAAGTGATATAAAATGTGTTTTATTAAAATACTAAGAAACTAAAGGCTCTATTAAGTACTGAAAAGTTCTATATGTACTTTTAATATCCATCTTCTTTGCACAAAAGTCAGAAATTTAAAATATTTTTTGTTCAAAATCATTTCAATAAGAATAAAATAAACCAATATCCATAGTTCCCTTGAGATAATAATTTTTTATAGCTTTAAGATGGTATTATTTCAGATTTTCATGATATCTTGGACATAATCATATATAAAATATTAAACCTATATGACTATCTATTAATTATAATAAACTACAACTCATTACTTTAAAAATATTTTGACCAACTGGTTTCTTAGATTCGTCAAGGTATAAAGTATTTGAGGTTTCAATGGAGTACTAATAATTTTTTTTATTATCATATCCACACTTTTTAAGAATATATTTTATATTCATATGTTGATATGTAAAATTTTCTTTTTTTTTGAAATATGAAAACCAATAAAATAAGTATGTTTGTCTATCATGCTCATCTCAAAATCATATGTCATAAGATATACAAAGGAATATGAATGATATTTTTTAGTTTATCCAAGTATAATGTCTTCAACATAAAGTTGAACAATGATGGTGTCCCAAAATAATTTTACAATAAAAAGATATGGATCTTATGAACCCCTAAAAATTATTTTGTAACAAAAATCAAGTTAATCTTCCACACAAGGGTCCAGGGGATCATTTAAGTCTGTATAGTTCCTTAGTAAGTATAAATATATGATCTTATGATTTTTTATTTTCAAAACTAAGTGGTGGTTCTACATATAAATCATCTTATATATATCTGTTATAAATATCAAAAAACACATCTATTTAAAAAAGAGTGAAATTTAGAAAATCTACATATGAGGGAACTATACAAATAGATTCAATCATGGATACCAGAGAATAAATTTTTTCAAATTATAACCCTTTGAAATATTTATAGATTTACTTATAACTATGACTACATTTTCATCATGTTTATTTTGAAAAAACAATTTTTCACAAATTTTTGATGAATCTTAAGGATGTTGAACTAGTGTTCAAAATTGATTCATCTCAAATTCATTGAGTTATTATTCCATAGATTTTAATTATTCATCATAAACTAATTCCTTATTAGGATTCTTAGGTTCTAATTGAGTTAAATATTCACAATGTTACACTAAATTTATTAAGAAATTTTTAGTTCTAATAGGTTGATCTACATCAACACTAGTATTATACCTAGGATGATACCTAAGGATTAACTTATTCCTTAGGTTTTCATAAATCTCTTTTTTAATAACCTATTAAATTTATTCCTATAACATAACATCAGAAATTATTTCTTAAGTTATTTTCTCATAGTAATTTTTTTCCAAAATAAGTTGAAAATCATTTTTTTGGAATAAAATATAAAGATTTGGTTTGAGGTTTCTTAAAAAAATGGATCTAATTCATCAAATTTAACATTTATTATTTCATAAATGGTACTTGTGTTTTGGTTAAAAACTCTCTAATCGTTACTATCTGTATAATAGCCTAGAAAAATTCAATCATCATGTTTAGAGAACATTTATATAGACTATCCTTAGTATTTAGGATGAATACTTTTTATCCAAAACATTAAAGTAAGAATGTTTTGTATTTCCTCCTATCCACAACTCATAAAGAGTTTTGTTAATAGAGGGTTTGAGTAAAACTCAATTTTTAGTATAGCAATTTGTTCCAACTATTTCAGACCAAAATTTCTTACCAATTGAGTATTCACTCAACAAGGATCTAGTAATATCCTTATTAATTTTATTTATTCTTTAAAATAAACTATTTTTATATGAATTTATAGGTGATGAGAAGTTATGTATTATAAAAAATATCACTAAAAAATGTTTCAATATTATAATTTACAAAATCAACACCATGATGTCTATGAATTATTACCAAAGGAAGATTTTCCTCATTTTAAACATGTGATCCAAAAAATTTAAAATAGAGAAATTATTACAACCATGTCTCAAGAATATAGAACCAATTAAACCTATATACTCATCAACTAAAACATATAAATTCTATTTAACAGAAATAATCCTAGTTTTATAGGACCATATAAGTTCATGTGCACTAATTTTAAAGAATCCAAAGTTGAAATTATCTATTATATTTAAAACATGACTTATGTTTTTTTAGTTATTGAGAAGGATCATAAATCATAGAAGAATAAAACTTAATATGTTGTTGATCACTAACAAGTAATCTATTAGAATGATTGGATAAATTTCTAACATAACAATGTCTTAAAATCTAATTCCACAACCAATATTAATCTTCGTTTTCACTAATACATGGTAGATCTTTGATTATGATGTCTTCTAAGTTACATGTCTATACATTCTCATGTTAGTTGGAAAAAATAACATATTTAGAATTTGAAATATTAATAGAACACTTTTCATTCCTGAAGTTTACAAGATAACCCTCAAAACAGAATTGACTTATGGTAATAAGGTTTTTCTTAGGACCATTAAAATATAAAACATTTTAAATTGAATATTTTCAAAAAATAATGACATTACCTATACCAATAATTTCTCATTGAGAATTATAACCAAAATTGAACTTTCCACCTTTCATAAAAATAATATCATGGATGAAATACTTGTTACCAATCATGTTTGAGAACATCCATTAACTATGAACAAAATGTTGTTGCTACTACTACATTTCTCATTTTCCAAAAATTAATAAAATTATGATTTTGTTACCTAAACATGATTAGCTTAAGGATTTTTATTCAAATGTGGTTTAGGAATCCACATCTGTTAAACATGTTTATGTTAATAGTTTCTAATTATTTATAAAAATTGTATTTATGAAATCCAAAATATTTTACTCTATTTATAGAACACTTTTTTCCAAATACCACCACTTTGAAACATAGTACAAAAGGGTGAATTTTTTGGAACCAAATTGGTAATTTGAAAGGTGTTTTTGAGTTAGTAAAACTTATTCTAGAAAAATTAAAATGAGGTTCATTTTGGAATTGTATATAATCAAAATTTTATTTAACAAGAGTAAATTTTTGTAGTAATGTCTTCAAGATTAATATTTTAGAATATAGTTTAATAAACAATTAATTATTCTCATTGGATATAGTTGTTTTTTAATTTTCTATATCTTTTGAATGATTTTATTTTTCAAGATTATACTTATTTAATTATTTAGAAAGATTTTAAATTTTTGTAGGTATTTTTGAAATTTTCATGTTTTATTTGGAAAAATATTCCTTAACAGCTTCATATTTTTTTTGAAAAATTACAACTATGTTTGTCTAGTAGTTTATAAATCCATGAAACATATTCATAACTAGGTAAAATATTATTATTTTTTAGATTAACTTGATTATTATTCTTTAAAAAATGTAGATTAATTACCATACATATAATTAGGATAATTTCTATTTAATGTAAGATTAGTTATGGTTTTATAAAATACCTTATCCCTAGGAATTTTTTTTTCTTATAAATATTTTCATAGAACCCTATATTATTTCAATTATCACCTTCACTTTCTGAATAATTATTTGAAGGAATATCTCCTCCAACTATACTCCATGAGTGAGTGGTTTTCAAAATTTTCCTACTTTTATGATTGTATAACTTCTTTGAATTTATATCCATCTTATATATTATATCGTTCTTATGAAAAATTTGGTCTAATGTAACCATAAGTCTTACATTAATAACACATCATTTCAAAATAATAATTATTCTCATTTATATCTTAGAAATTTTTCTTATACATGTATCTAAATTCTTTTTTTCTAACTATATTAATCATTCTTTGATATAGTTGGGAAAATACATTTTGATTACCTATAGAAGAACTATTTTCAATATAAAATTTAATTTATTCTTCTTAGAATATTTAATAACATTTTCAATAGATTTTAATTTCATATAAATAGATAAATTTGAAGCATAAAATACATCATTTTTATTTTTTTAACTTTTTAGCATCACTCTTTATTCTACTCTCATACTACATAAGAGTACTAATTAGGCCATATGAACTTGAATTTGTAATTTTCTTCATATCATAAAGAGAATCTATTTTAGATTCTTATTCTCTAGAAATAATCTCAATGATCTTTTGAATCGAAATCTCATCAGTAAAATCGTTATCACCCAAATATTGCAAACAATTAACAATCATTATAAATCTCTAATGTATCTAAGAAACACATTATCTAGGAAGAAATTAAAATCATAATAATCAACTCTCAGTGTGCCTCTCCTAGTATCAATAACATTCATTTTCCTAAAGTGAGTTACTTCCAAATTTTTCCACAAATTAATTTCAACTTCATAATAAGATATCTGACTATATATATTTCTGTTCATAGAATGTAATAAAGTGTTTCTAACTCTATAATTATTTTAATATTCCACCTTCTCCAAATATTTAAATATATAAAATTATTTGTTGTGAATTACATAGTTACTAGTAATAATGATAAAATTATCAACTCCCATGTTAATAATACAAGTTTTCATCCTATATCATCAATACTCATAGTCAGATCCATAATTTGTTTTTGGTTTTTATATATTCATATTCTCATGACATCCAATGTTTAAACATTCCATATTTATGAATTAATAAATACTCTTTCTAAAAAAACACTTTAGTGTAAAAATATTTATTATAAAACTTTAAAACAAAAAAAAACTTTTAACTTCAAAACATAATTGATATAACAAATAGTGTTTAAAAAAAGAAAAATATTTTCAGTTTCAAAATTATAAACTTTTTATAATCCAAATATATGATTTTAAGATTATGTAAATAGATACAAGATTGGGGCGGGTGAATTTAACTATATAAAATATACCATAAAATCTCCTTAAACTCCATTTTTAGTATATCAAATGTATTGTCTCTATGATAAATAAAAATGTTATCAAATAGGATTACTTCTAATATTTTTCACAAATATACTAATATTTAAACTTTGTAACAATGTTTAAACATTAATTACATAACCAAAGTGGAAATAAAAATTGTTAAAATAGTCAAAGTAAAACATTATAAAGTTATAAAGAAAAACATATAGAAATATTAAAAAAACATATATACTTTATCATTAAATGTAAAAGATGTAAATCATATTAAATTACGTTATCCATGATATAAACTAATAATAATGTATTATCTATATTTAATAAGTAATACCTTGATCACAAAGATCGAAATAAATTTGTTGTTTGGCCCTAGAATCCCTCGATCATAATGATCAGAAACAATAGAATTCCTACCTCTTAAATACCTCTTTCATAACCAATCAGATATAATGATTAAATATGAAAACAGTTAAAATATATTTAAAATACTCATTTGGATGTATTAATAGAAAAAACACTGCAAATATTACATGTAACACCCCAAGATTTTACAAAAAATATTCTTTTTAATTTCATTAATGTCTTGTGTTGTACGCTACACCAAAAGGATCTTGCACAACACACATCCCTGACTTGGCTTGCGTTACACACAATCACGACCTTCCACGATAGCGTGTGTTGTACGCAATACCGAGTTTCGCTAAACAACGATATGCTATTAAAATATTATTAAAACTAGCCATTATGAATAGTAATACCCACTTTTTGAAATTTTATAAATTTTATTTTTGAAAATGGACTTCATTTTTGGATTCGGAATATTGAAATTAGCCTAGGCTGAAATTTTGGTATTTTTCTGAAAACATTCAATTTTTGATGAATAGTGAAAACACTAGGTTACTATTTAAAAACCAACTTTTTATTTAAATAATTAATTATTTTAATTAAATTTATTTTAGGGAAAAATTGATACACAATACCTATATAAGTTCAATGCAATTCATTGGAGTCATTTTATAATAATTTTAGATATATAAAAATTTTATTGAACTTTTCACCGTCTTTTACCCACCTCCTAGGAGAATTTGCAAATTTACATAAAACTTAATTTTACCGCTTCTGTGAGTGGAATTTCAAAAATCCGAGAGACATGGTTGATGTCAGTATGTAAAATGTGGTTCAATGATATGAAAATAATTTTGGTGAATAGTAACTTTTTTCTTTTATTTACCACGGTTAAAAGTAAATAGGGTAATTAAGGGTAAAATGATATTATTATTACCCTAACACATGTCCTCATTATATTAGATAAGTGTAATTCGACCAAAAACAAACATAGTAATAAAATATGACCATTTAGGCCCACTTGTATTAGATTAGGACATTTATTATTAATTTATTTAAAGAAGGGTTAAAATAGTTAAAATAAAAGTTTAATAACTACATCATTTTTAATATAGGTTTATATATAAGATAAATTGGTATATAAATATTAATTAGAAATATAAAAAGATTTCATACATAATGGTATTTTATTTGTAATTTTTAGACATTAAATAATGTAATTTATATATGACACAAAGATGATGGAGTAATTATCTTATTAATGAAATATTGACATAATTGATGTTATAAATACCCAAATAAATGTAATTTGAGACTTTTTATGAATAAAACTAATTTTATAGGTTAATATGACATGTTATTATTGATTTAATTAACTTTTTTAGAACTAATCATTCTGTTATGATTTTCACAAAAATCAATTACTAAATAGTGTCAAAATTGACATAAAATAGTTTTTAAAACAAATATTATATTATTAATTGTTATTTTATTCCTAAAAATCTAAGGTTCGGACAAATGACTTGGATAAGGTTATATATATTAATAATAAACAACTTGGGGTTTGTTTGTCTTGTTATAGTAAGTTTATTAACCTTATAGTGTAAGAACACAAAAAGACACGGTAAAAGTAAAATTATCTAACTTAAAGTTAAATATAAATGATAAGGTTAAAATAGGAACATAAACTTGTCTAAATTCTATTGGATGAGATTATTTCGACCCATACCCACCTTATCTTCATAATAAATTAATTTGGATCTATTTAATACCGAATATGACTTTATAATAAAATAATATTCTTTGTTATTCCAAAGGTGCCCCTCTCCTCCCTCATAAAAGGGCACCTCCTCCCTCTCCTCCTCACACCAATTTGAGCATTCATGCTCGACCAACCCCTACCAATATCTCCACTCCACTTCCCTAGAAACATCCTATAGGTCCTGGTCTTCTTCAAAGACACAATTTTAGTGCCCTAAAAGGAGGTCTCAAAGAAGCGCTTCAAAGAAGAGGTAATGTCCGTTACCGATTCTTTCAACTTTATTTCTTCTTCCACTTCTTCTTCTTTAGTTGTTTCATTATGAAGTAATAACTTCAGTATCATTCATATACTGATATGTTATTATAAGTATTAAAAAACCATATTTCACCATCTATCTATCCTGCTGAAAACGAAATCATCGCGCGTGCGTACGTACGGAATACCGTCTCCATGTCGTGGTGTAGTCTATTTTCCACCACCACCTTACTTGGATGGGTATAATGCTGTAAATAATGACTATATATGATCATTGTAAATTTATATTGATTCTTAAATAGTATACATACACTCCAATACAATTCCACGATCATGGGAATGATATCATCGCTCGTGCGTACGTACGGAATACCGTCTCCACGATGTGATGCGACTCATTCTACATGATCTTCATTGCATAATGATTATATAAATGAATTTAATGAATGAATATGATATATATTACATTAATACCATTATGTAAATGAGGTATCAATAACCTAAAAAGAAAAATACGAATTTATTCGACAAAACATGCATAAGAACAAAAAGTAATAAACACCCGGATAACAAGTAGTAATGAAATATTACTAATAAGAAGCTAAGAACATGACCATATATGATATCATAAAAATAAGTATGATTCTGGAATAAGTCAATAACATTATTTAAATCATTATACAGAAGGTTCAGACACTTACGAAGCAAATCGGACCTAAGGTAAGGAAAAATCTCGCAATATCAATTTTTATCCGAGATTGTTTATACATCAGAATTTAATGGGGAATATTTATCATCAACATCCATGTTTCCTCAATATGTAATATTATTTCCATACACATACAATTTTTTTAAATCCAATTTTACCCTTTGGTGTGTTTTTAGTAAAAGATATAAAAGGAATCTTTTGTCGTTTTTCGTACGAGGTACTTTTTGACTTTTCTGACAAGAGTACGAGAAGAATGTTTTTTTAACTTATACGGCATGAATGGATTTTTAAACCATTATTTCCAAGAAGCTTCCTTTACAAGTTTATTTTTAATCAAATTCTTTTAGTTTAAAATTGTACGACATGTTAAGAAAGGAAAATTTTTTTGAAGTAGAAAGGATATTTTCCTCAAGAATGGAGTTCAAGTGTTTTATCAAAATTATTTTGCATTTAAGATAATAAAGGGTTCTATTTATATCCCTATTATTAAATTGATTTGATTATGTTGTGATGAAATTATTTTTATGAATTCCTTTATCTTATATGAATTGCTTTATGATTTTATGATGTTTAAGAATCCCATTTTTATTACATGGGATATGCTATGATGTATGGCTTATGATTTTGTGGCACACATAAGAATGGTATCATTATGAGATGGGTGGGACCTATATCTCCCTCAAATGCATTGGGTGAAGATTTTATATCTCATGAGATAGACATGGCTGGAACGGCAGGTTAAACCGATTCAGTGAAACAGGACTGAAACAAGGAGTGAACTCGGTTCAGAAATGGACATTGTCCACTAAGATAGACTTGGAAATGAGTCTTGACTAATTAGAAATGATTCTCTATGATTATATGTGTATTCCAAAAAGTTTCATGTTTTAGGTTATGATTATTGGGATTACATTTCACTACTATGATTTATCCCATGTTATGATATTATGATCTCTTTTGTAGGTTAAGATTTCCAAAATGTTATGTTCTTATGAATATGATGCGATTGATATTTCTTTTGTTTACCCTTACTGAGCATTTGAGCTCACCATTTTATGTTTTCTTTTCCCCAGGATATAAAGAAAGGTTTTAGGTAAGAAAATAAAGGGAAGATCTTTATGGGAGATGTTAAAGATCTTTCACCATGATTAGAAGATTATGTTCCGAGTTTCTAAAGACACTAAACTATTACGGTCCATGTGTGTGTGTTTTTGTTATGTACTAAGTATTCTGCAAAAGTAATGTAATTTCCATGTATGTCAAGCTTCGGGTCTCTACAGTTGGTATCAGAGGAAAGGTTTAGTCAACCTTTGGAAACTGGGATGCAATAACATTAGTGAGATCCCTATATATATTTCTAAGGTATGTATATGGATGTCCTTAAGGTTAAGTATAAGTATAGGTTATAGTACTAAAATTACGGTAACCTAAGATGTTAGATATTGAAGGTACTCCCCCTTTATTATGTTGTTTTCCCTAGCGTAATTTTTTCCTCTCACACTATTCTTTTTGGGTTTTAGACGATGGCTGGAACCCGAAGGAACCGTGTTGATCAATGTAATGGAAAATGCAATGATTTTCCTCCTGAAAAAACAAATGTTATGGGAGATGGAGTGAAAAATATTATTTCTATACTTACACAAGCTATGAATCATTCTGGACTTCCAAATGAGCAGAGAAGGGAATAATATTCTATTGAGTCCTTCGTGAGGCAACATCTATCTTCTTTCAGTGGGTCTTCTAATCCACATGTTGCTGAATAATAGATCAGTACCACTAAAAAGATATTTTCAGTTATTCAATGTTCTGAACATGATAAAGTCATCTTAGAAGTATATCATTTGGAAGGTGAAGCTGATCAATGGTAGAATCTTATCAATAATACGAGTCCAAGAGATGAAATTGAGTCCATGGAATGAGATGGGTTCAAGAACTTATTTCTAAAAAAGTAATTGCCACGCATTCTTCGAACAAAGATGGATAAGGAGTTTCTTAAACTAAAGCAAATCAATGATGAATCTGTTGGTATATACGAAGAGAATTTTACAAGGCTTGAAAGGTATGAATCTGACTTTATCATCCAACCTGAAAGTAAAGTTGATCGATTCTTCAGTGGCTTAAAACCAAATCTTCGAAGGGCATTAGATATAAGAGACTTCAGTAGCTATGATGAAATTGTGTGTTGTGCTATTAAGGTAGAAATGGAAGTTGGTGTTACATATCAATCTCATGGTTTTGACAAGAAACAAAAGATGGAGTTCAAAGAGAAATTTCAGAATAATGGTGAAAAGAAGATAAATGTTTCCTTATGCTCAATGTGTGGAAAAAATCATGGTGGAGATTGTCTTAAAGGTACTAGAAAATGTTCTAAGTGTGGAAAAGAAGGTTATCGAGCAGCTGAGTGTCAAAGTAATGGAAAAAGGGTTGCTAATAGTGTGAATAAAGAAAAGACTGCAGAGAACGCACCAACAACACTTCAATGCTTCAAGTGCAATGAAATGGGGCATTATTCTAATCATTGCCCTAATCCAAGGGTTAATGATGATCGACATGAGCAAACACTTAAGGAAAAGGACACAGGGAAGTCACATGCGATCACTATTGGTGATGTTGAATATGAAAACGATGTGTTGGAATGATTAAGTTTTTATGTAATGGGATTCCAAAATAATGTTTTATATAGTATCATGGAATATTGGAATATTTATGTATTGGTCTATTGTGGTTTTCAATAATTTTATGGTACCGGTAACCATGGAAAGTGATTGAGATATTTTTGGTAAGAAGATGATATGCGCATAATGAACGGATAAGAAGATAATGAGATGTTTGATTGTATTAATATAAGGACTAAGTGATATCATGGTTTGAGTATAAAGAATTTTGAGGATTTTGGTTTGTGGAAAGTGTTAACTTTTAACTGCATTCATGTTTTCACTAAGGTTCAATGGTTATTCATTCTTCAAGAGAATACATGATTAAGGTATTCACATGTTTTTAATTTGACGAACAAGATATATCTTATGATATATGGGGGATAGATGATGGCATTCACGTGATTGTTATGTGACATTTCAAGTAATATTTTCTTTATACTATGAGCTTGGACCGAAGTATTTTAGATAAGCCTAAAGGTTGGAATGGATTATGTTGGACATAAGTTATTATTGTTTAAGGATAGAACTTTTTTCGATATTACTGATGGGATGTTATAGTAATATAGAATTAGAAAAAGGACAACCTGCAGGACGGGCGACAACCCATCGCGTCGGACAAGGCTGTGGGAATAGAACCCACAACCCAAGTGCGACTGGCCTTTATCGCCTACCACTGGCCTACATGAAGTCCCTGGTTAGTATAAACTAGTTTTATTTTATTACACGGTATGATATATGAAGTATAAGTTCATTTTTGGAATCATATACGATTAACCTCACCATAGATGGACTTATGTATATTTGATAAATTTTGTTAACCTTTTGTTTGAAACAGATGGAATGACCCATCATTCTATCACATGATCTGTTAAAACTTCACGAATAACAAATTAAACATCATTTCTTTAAGATATGAAGTGGAAATTGTTCAAAGAACAAACAACAGTGAGATTGTACAAAAATAAAGTAAGTATTTATTCTAATTCAAATTCTTCAACTTTAGGGAAATGATCTTGAAAACCAAAAATGTTGTCATAGTGCCCTTATATCCGATGAATTAGATGGTACCCTAGATCATCACAAATTTATGGCTTTGTGATTGTTGTATTTTTAGTAGCCATGTTCTCTACCACTCTCCATCAGAACATGACAGTTAGATTTCTCTTCTATATCCATATTTTCACCTATGTTCTCCTATGTGGAAACCCAGTGATTAGTTAATTTGGGTAACCATTACATTTCATACTTTAGTTTTTAAAGCCACGTTTTGGTATTCCTTTTTAATATGTGGGTTTCTATTAAAGAAACTTTCGAGTAGTAAACCATTTATAACCCCGGCGAATTTTGAGGGCGAAATTCATTTTAAGTGGGGTAGAATGTAACACCCCAAGATTTTACAAAAAATATTCTTTTTAATTTCATTAATGTCTTGTGTTTTACGCTACAACAAAAGGAGCTTTCAAAACACCCATCCCTGACTTGGCTTGCATTACACGAAAGCGCGACCTTCCACGATAGCGTGTGTTATACGCAATACCGAGTTTTGCTAAACAATGATATGCTATTAAAATATTATTAAAACTAGCCGTTATGAATAGTAATACCCACTTTTTGAAATTTAATAAATATTATTTTTGAAAATGGGCTTCATTTTTTGATTCAGAATATTGAAATTAGCCTAGGGTGAAATTTTGGTATTTTTTAGAAAACATTCAATTTTTGATGAATAGTGAAAACACTGGGTTACTATTTAAAAACTGACTTTTTATTTAAATAATTAATTATTTTAATTAAATTAATTTTAGGGAAAAATTGATACATAATACCTATATAAGTTCAATGAAATTCATTGGAGTCATTTTATAATAATTTTAGATATATAAACATTTTATTGAACTTTTCACCGTCTTTTACCCACCTCCTTGGAGAATTTGCAAATTTACATTAAAATTAATTTTACCGCTTCTATGAGTGGAATTTCAAAAATCCATGAGACACGGTTGATGTCAGTAAGTAAAATGTGGTTCAATGAGATGAAAATAAGTTTTGGTGAATAGTAACTTTTTACTTTTATTTACCACGGTTAAAAGTAAATAGGGTAATTAAGGGTAAAAATGATATTATTATTACCCTAAAAATGTCCTAATTCTATTGGATAAGTGTAATTCGACCAAACAAAACCTTAGGAATAAAATATGACCATTTCGGCCCACTTTTATTAGATTAGGACATTTATTATTAATTTATCTAAAGAAGGGTTAAAATAGTTAAAATCAAAGTTTAATAACTAAATCATTTTTAATATTGGTTTATACATAAGATAAATTCGACTATAAATATTAATTAGAAATATAAAAAGATTTCATACATAATGGTATTTTATTTGTAATTTTTATAAATTAAATAATTTAATTTATTTATGACACAAATATGATGCAATAATTGTATTATTAATGAAATATTGACATAATTGATGTTATAAATACCCAAATAAATGTAATTTGTGACTTTTTATGAATTACACTAATTTTATAGGTTAATATGACATGTTAGTATGGATTTAATTAACTTTTTTTCGAACTAATCATTTCATGATGATTTTCACAAAAATCAATTACTAAATAGTGTCAAAATTGACATAAAATAGTTTTTAAAACAAATATTATATTATTAATTGTTATTTTATTCCTAAAAATCTAAGGTTGGTCCAAATGACTTATATAAGGTTATATATATTAATAATAAACAACATGGGGTTCTTTTGGCTTGTTATAGTAAGTTTATTAACCTTATAGCGTAAGAACGCAAAAAGACACGGTAAAAGTAAAATTATCTAACTTAAAGTTAAATATAAATGATAAGGTTAAAATAGGAACCTAAACTTGACTAAATTCTATTGGATGAGAGGATTTCGACCCATCCCCACCTTATCTTCGAAATAAATCAATTTGGAGCTACTTAATACCGAATATTACTTTATAATAAAATAATATTTTTTGTTATTCCAAAGGTGCCTCTCTCTTACCTTATAAAAGGGAACCTCTTCCCTCTCCTCTTCACACCAATTTGAGCCTTCAAGCTCGGACAACCCCTGCCAATATCTCCTCTCCACTTCCCTAGAAAAATTCTAGAGGTCCTGGTTTTCTTCAAAGACCAATTTCAGTGCCCAAAAAGGAGGTCTCAAAGAAGCGCTTCAAAGAAAAAGGTAATGTCCGTTACTGATTCTTTCAACTTTATTTCTTCTTCCACTTCTTCTTCTTTAGTTGTTTCATTATGAAGTAATAACATAAGTATAATTAATATACTGATATGTTATTATAAGTATGAAAGAACCCTATTTCACCATCTATCCATCCTACGGAAAACGAAATCATCGCGCGTACGTACGTACGGAATGTCGTCTCTACGCCGTGGTGTAATATATTTTCCACCACCACCTTACTTGGATGGGTATAATGGTGTAAATAATGACTATATATGATTATTGTAAAGTGATATTGATTCTGAAATAGTATACATACACTCCAATACAATATCACGATAATGGGAGCGATATCATCGCTCGCGCGTACGTACGGAATACCATCTCCACGATGTGATGCGACTCGTTCTACATGATCTTCATTTCATAATGATTATATAAATGAATTTAATTAATGAATATGATATATATTACATTAATACCATTCTGTAAATGAGGTATCTATAACCTAAAAATAAAAATAAGAATTTATTCGACAGAACACACATAAGAACAAAAAGTAATAAACACCCGAATAATAAGTAGTAATGAAATATTACTAATAAAAGCTAAGAATATGACCACATATGATATCATAAAAATAATTATGATTCTGTAATAAGTCAATAACATTATTTAAATCATTATACAGGAGGTTCAGACACTTACGAAGCAAATCAGATCGAAGGTAAGGGAAAATCTCACAATCTCAATTTTTATCCGAGATTGTTTATACTTCATAATTTACTGGGGAATATTTATCATACACATCAATGTTTCCTAAATATTTAATATTATTTCCATACACCTACAATTTTTTTAAATCCAATTTTACCGTTCGGTGAGTTTTTATTAAAATATATAAAAGGAATCTTTTGACGTTTTTCGTACGAGGTACTTTTTGACTTTCCTGACAAAAGTATGAGAAGAATGTTTTTTTTAACATATACGACATGAATGTATATTTAAAAAATTATTTCCAAGAAGATTCCTTTACAAGTTTTCAAGTTTATTTTTAATCAATTTCTCTTAGTTTAAAATTTTATGACATGTTAAGAAAGGAAAATGTTTTTGAAGTAGAAAGGATATTTTCCTCAAGAATGGAGTTCAAGTGTTTTATCAAAATTATTTTCCATCTAAGATAATAAAGGGTTATGTCTCTATACCTATTATTAAATTGATTTGATTATGTTGTGAGGGAATTATTTTTATGAATTCCTTTATCTTATATGAATTTTTTTATGATTTCATGATGTTTAAGAATCCCATTTTTATTACATGGGCTATGCTATGATGTATGGTTTATGATTTTGTGGCACACATAAGAATGTTATCATTATGAGATGGGTGGGACCTATATCTCCCTCCAATTCATTGCGTAAAGATTTTATATCTCATGAGATAGAGATGGCCGGAACGGCAGGTTAAACCGATTCAGTGAAACAGGACTGAAACAAGGAGTGAACTCGGTTCAGAAATGGACTTTGTCCACTAAGATAGTCTTGAAAATGAGTCTTGACTAATAAGAAATGATTCTATATGATTATGTGTGTATGACACAAAGTTTCATGTTTTAAGTTATGATTATTGGGATTACATTTCACTACAATGATTTATCCCATGTTATGATATTATGATCTCTTTTGCAGGTTATGATTTCCAAAATGTTATGTTCTTATGAATATGATGTGATTGATATTTCTTTTGTTTACCCTTACTAAGAATTTGAGCTCACCCTTTTATGTTTTCTTTTCCCCAGGATATAAAGAAAGTGTTTAGGTATGAAAAAAAAGTGAAGATCTTTACGGGAGATGTTGAAGATCTTTCACCGTGATTAGAAGATTACGTTACGAGTTTCCAAAGACACTAAACTATTACGGTCCTTGTGTGTGTGTTTTTGTTATGTACTAAGTATTCTGCAAAAGTAATGTAATGTTCATTTACATCAAGCTTCGGGTCTCTACATAACAAATCTAAAACTAGTAATGATATGATACAAAGAGCTACAAATAATCTCTAGACCAATTGATTTTAAAAATTTTCTAATCCCTCATCAAATTCACCAATATTTATAAGTAAATCTCTCATCTTCATATTACATTATTCTAGGTGTTTGTTTAAATTTTTTTAAGATAAATTATCCCTTCACTTGGAATGTTTTTATAGACCTCATCTGGTAGGAATTTTGGTATAATCATCACAATGTTGTAAAATATTCCATTCAGTAGAGTAATTTTTTTATCTTATAGGAAATATTTTATTCATATGGTTAAATGACAATCATCATTCAATACTTTTAACAAATTTTCATCCATAGAGTATTTCTACCCCATTAGATGAATTTCTGTCAGTTTAATAAAGAAGAAATTATTTTGGTGATACTTATTTATACATCATAATTTAGATATTATAAAAATTTCATTTAATGAAATATTAATTCATCTATCTGATATAAAAAGTACATATCTATCCAATTATAATGTTTTATCTGATTATAAAGATCATAAAATTAAAGAAATTCATCCAATTATAAAGATAATTCAATTATAAATACTCATCTGATTACAGAAGATCATTCAATTACCAGTGATCATATGATTATCAATGATTTCATGACTATAAAAGATCACCGGATTCATAAATATCATCTGATTAATCATGATTTCTACTTCTTTTAAAAAATACAAATTTTCTATAAAAAAATATAAAATCACGAGAAGTATAAATTTAGGAAAACGTGGTATTTAAAAAAGTGTGTTTTGATTTTCAAAGAAAATATGTAGGAGTTTTTAAAGAATTTTTTTTACTTAATAGACAACTGTACTATATCTCAAGGGGGTGTCAGATTGTGTTATTGAAATATTAGTATCTTAGAAAACCACCCACTTGGTGTAATGATAACTTTTGATATTTTATAAAAACATGCATGGAATCAAAAAAAACATAAAAAGGAAATTGATCAAATACCAGAGATTTATAGTGATTTGGGGAATAGAAATCCCCAAGTAAACTCCACTAATTATCAACTCATAGATCATAGGGATTTTCACTAGACCAATCTTTTTACCATGAAATTCCAGTCTATTGCCTAGTGTCTACAAGAATATGTGTACGAAGTTGACACATGCTAAAATAACAAAAACTTTAACTTGGATCCAAACAAGGATTTAAAAAAAGTGGCCTTCATGGTTCTTTTACAAGTAACCTTCACAATGAGAGAGATTAAAAGATAGATTTCTAATGAAGCTCATAAATTTAAGATAAAATGGAAAGAAGAGAATATTTCACTATGAGATAATGTTGGAATGAAAATCATCTTGAGGATATTTTTATAAAACAAAATAATGATGATCTTGTTTTCACAATTATAGATATCATGGATCTTTTTCTAATTTAGCTCGAAATAGAGCATCCGCAAGTAATCTTCAAGAGACAGTGTGTGTGAATGTTCTTTCTTATATTCTTACATTTTTCCTCTACATTTCCCTTCTTTACATTAAAAAATCATTAAAAACATGTTACACAATTTCACAACATGATATCCCCTAAATTTTTTTCCTTGGAACCAAATTTCATATATTCTTATCTTGAAAATACCTATGCAACATGATTGACCAATAGATTATCATTCCCTTTCTTTCATCTCAAAGTACTTATGACCCTTTTATAAATTTTTTACATAAAAAATATTAATGTAACTAATGAATCAGTGGTTTCTCTAAATTATATTTATAATAATCCAACGATAATAAATATGAAGGTTATAAAATAATATATTCGACTCTAGATCACCACGTATTTGAATTCTACTTAATTTAGTTCATGTAGCCAAATTGGTTCATGTAACCATTCACAAGGTAGCTAATATTTCCCCGTAGAAAAAATATATAGCATTCCTTTTCATATAGTACGGTTTTCTTCTAAATGAATCATGTATCTATTTGTAACCTTCTAGTTAATTTCACAATATATCCAATATATGTAGCTATTTGATCTATGTATGCAATTTGTCACATAATTTATTCATTAACATAGGCGACTTTCAAAAATTTGTTTTCATGAAAATTCTTATTTACATATGAATTTACTTCACATAGCTAATTTAAAAATCTTATCTATTTATGTGGCTAAATATCCACATAGTCCATTGAATCATGTAGCTAATTTTTTAGACAGAGGGAAATTTTATCCAAAACATCAAAAAATGAATACTAATATCATAACCACTAAAATAATTATAAAACAAAATAAAAAAACATAAAAAAATAATTAGTAACATGTGAAGGGTTTTTGAGATCATAAAAACATAAAGTACTTGGGATATATTGTAAAAAAATTAGTAGTCTAAAAATATATTCCTTTTTGACGATCGTAGGATCCATTAATCATTAAACATGAAATTTTAAAATAATTAAAGGATTTTATAGAAAATATACATTATATATATATATACATTTCTTTTAAAATTTTGAGTTTATCCTTTATTATCCCCATTAATTATATATTTATCTTCCTTTTGAGTAATTCTCCCAACAAAGTTAATTTTCCCAAATTCAAAGTTATTAAAAATGAAGGGTAAGGAGAGGAAACCCATGTTTAATTTAGCACATAGAGTTATGAAATGTTTAAATATAGTGTGAAACTGAGTTATAATTATAGCATGACTGAATTATAGAATATTTTAGAAGATAAAAACAAAAAGATAAAATATATTAAATGAAAATAATAACAATGAAATAAATTAGATGAAAACAATCAGAATGAAATAAAATAATGAGGTGAAATAAATTAACTAAAATAACATATAAGAAAGAAATAAAATGAATATAATAAGTTTTAAATTATACAAATAGACAAAATTCATTAAATGAAATCAATCACAAATATAAAAATAATAAATAGATAGATAAGAATTGTATTAATGAGTACAATTGGTAAAAAAATACTGCGACTCAACATCCACAATAGTACACATACATGAAATTTAAAAAAGACCATAGAATATAGATAGGGTCAAACTGAGTTACAGATTTGGGGGGAGTATTCATGAAGGTTAGAAATGAATGAGAGGTATAAATAGGGTCTATTAATGGATATGGTACCACTCTATTAAGAACCACAACCTCGCTCTCTTTAGATCCAACTACTGATCAATATTTCGTTCTCTAGGTTAGTGTGATGAGAATTTTATAATGATTCTGTGAATATATATTGAGATCATAATAAATATCATGGGCCAAGTACATTTTCTTTGAGGGTCACAATGATGTAGCTTCTTTACTAGACCGCTCACCAGTAAGAGAAACATCAACATTTGATTTCTATTTCTTATAGATATGGTCTAGATTTAAACAACATCCAAAATTTTCATGGATGTTCTGAATTTATCCTCAGGTGTTGGGTCCAATAGTTCTTCATTCATTGAGTGAAAACATCAAATCTACACCTAGATCAATCCTTTTGATGATATCTAATTTTTAGAGGTCCATGATAGTAATAAAATTTTGTTTGCGCATCTAAAAAATGGATAAAATAAACTTATTTTGTAGTATATTGAATATTTCATTATGAATTGATGATAATATCTAAGAACATTGATCAAAAAGTGTAGTGGTATGGGGAATAGATTAAAATACTAGAGGCTCTGAATATAGACTGGCCAAAATGTAGTATACTAATAGTTTCAATATGATTAGTGTTACTACTAAATATGTAATATGGTGATATAAATAAGGTAGATTCTATAATATCACAAGTTATACCTCCTAAATATCAATATATAGTGCTGGAGTAATCAAGGATCTAGTAGAAGGTGGAATTATAATACATAAAACAACAACTGTTATAGGTGTAACTAGTATAGGTGAAACTGGATTTAGAGGTCTGTAGAAAACAAACTCATTGCAATGATTTTTTGAAGGTATAATAGGGGATTCCACTGATCCTAAGGATCTGGAATACTCATCTAAATAGTATATAATCATATCTTCAACACCTTAATTTTTTGGTTACTCCCCTAGTGTCTCACACCTGACCAAAAAATAGATCCATGAAGATGGGAAACCGATTTATCTAAAGACATATCCATCTAAGGCCTAGTTTTTTGATAGCTTCCATGATCTACCAGAACTCTGTGGACGAATCCCTTCTGAACTCCTACATACGAAAATGTGCCAACATGTCCCAATATGAAGATTGGATCTAAGAATTCATTTAATTAAGATTGGAAAAGAGTTGATCAAACTAATCCATAAGATCTAATGCTACCAAAGGTGTGGATACAGATGGTATGGAAGTTGGATTAAACCTCTTAAAGAATTCAATCCGACCGACAAATACACTCTTTAGTGTATGAAGAATATCCTTAATTACATTCTTAAATGATTTAATATCATAAAAATAATCCTACAAAATTTTTATTGAACCATATAATTATTTTGAATCATGACCCTTTGATATACAATAAGAACACATATCTCTTTAATCTCTGACTTGGTAGTGAAGAAATTTTCCATCCCAATCACATGGGATCACATATCATTAAGGAATTTTATATTAACCTTATAAGTAATAGGTTTCATAGGTGGGATGCTCTAATCAAGTATGTTGGGAAACAATCATCACAATTATATTGTCAAAATCATATTTAGATACATAATTTTTCTTGAGTTGTATGATCTTATCCTTAAATAATATTAACTCCTATTACAATTAAATATAACCAGTTTTTGGATTATCATATTCTAGTATCATAGTTGAAGGAAATGTATACATGTTCTTTTTTAGATCATAAATTTCATAACTCTTTCTCACATATTGGGTATCCTCATACACATGGTGAGGTGATGCAATAACCTCTAGAGTATGTGAAAGAATACTAGATTCATCCTACATTATATCCATATATCCTTCTCTTTCATTAGGTGATCCAAAAGTGATAGGATCATTTATTTAATGCTCATATTCATCTTATAATCTTTACTCAACAAATAGAACACTTATTATCATTTCAAATGGACTCTCTACATGATTTATATTAGTTATCTCAATAGCTTGATATATATAATGAACTATTTTTGTAGTAAAAACAACTTTATCCTCCTATATTTGAAATATTTCTTGCACAATAGGTATGATCAATAGTAACTAAAATATACACCACCCTAGTAGGAACCCTATCAACTGGTGTTGTATCACTAACTGGTGAGGTAATGGAACCTTCTATATTTGGGGCTACAATTTCATTAACTTCTATTCCAATATCCATTAGAGAGTTTGAATTTCCATCCTAGTTGTAAGAAAATGTTTTCCAAAAAATAGTAGAGAATGTATGAATTTTATGAAGTTTCACTGCTTCTACCTCATTTAGATCATCTTATTTTTTCTTCAACACCAAAGATATGAGTCATCCATAAGGTTAATAGTTCAACTTCCACTTCTCTTGGTAGTGGTGCTACATAAAATGAATCATATTTTGAGGATGATTACGCTTTATGTTATTGAACAATATATATAATAAATACATGTCCCAAAAAAACACTTTCTCCATTTCACCTACCCTTTGGTAAAATGTATTCTGAATGAACTTACAAAGTACTTTCTATCAATAAACAAGATATTTAATAGACTTTTTCTCAAAATAAATGGTTTCAAAGAGAAACTTCAATACTTCTGTTTTCCCACTGTACCCAAACCAACTATATTCAAGTTAAAACATAACTCACCCCCATGATGATAGTGAAATACTTATTCCATATTCATAGACAAAACAAGTACAGATTTTCCATTTACATTCAATGACATGAACTCCTTTATTTTTCAAAACTGAAACATGAAATTATGCATAAACCCATTTTACACTTTATAAAATAGGGACCTATATTTCTTCTCATAAAAGATGAAATCACATCCGTGGGATTGAAATAATTTCTTCAACAAAATTTCAATTTCTCATAGCCAATCCATATCTATAAACATCATATCTAATACTCTACACATCACATAGATTTATTTTTCTTTCATGGAAGAATCCAAACTTATTTCATCTCATCTCTTGGACTTCCCCATCAAAGAAGGGTCAGTTGGAGGTCGATATAAGATCAAGAGATAAATAGATGGTGATTTAGCTTCAAGAAGAATGGATATTGGTGAAAGGTGAGGAGTTCAATTGTCAATATAGATTTTAGTTTACATATTTGATTTTTAGAGGGATAAATCATAAATTTAGGTTTTAGGCTTGATCCATCTTATAAATAAAGTAATAAAATAAAAGAATATAAATTTTTTTTATTTTAAAATAACTGAACAATAATTTCATAAAATATAATTTGAATCAATTTAAATATAAAATAAAAATAAAATTTCCAATTAAACTAAAAAAAATCATTTAATTTACATAATGGGTTAATATATTATGGTATAAATAAAATAACAAAAAAAAATATAAATAAATAAGATAAACTAAAATCTTTTTAAATAAGATAACCCAATTCATTTTTAATAAAATCAAAACATTCACATGAAAGGGGATTATTAAAAATAGCAACTAATTCATTCTAAGTAGATATAACCTCAAGAGCGATACCACCTTTTTGTGCATGATATCTCAAGAAATTATTCCATAAATTAATATGAATAGTTCCATTATTGGTTATCATATTATTTGAAATGTTTAAAGCACTAGTGCTATCATATTTTATTGTTACTTTATTATAATTGAATCCAAAATCCATTTAGGTGTGTTTCATTCACAACTCCTATGCACAAAAACCACCCAAAACAATATACTCTTTTTCAGTAGTAGATAATGAAACTGAGAGTTGTTTCTTACTCAACAGGGATACTAGGGATTTTCCTAGAGAATATAAGGTTTAGTATGTTCTCTTCCTATATAGTCTTAAAAAAATCATCATCAAAATATAAATCCAAATTAAAATTAGATTTATTTGGAAACTGTAAGGAAAGAGAAATTGTTTCTTCTAAATACCTTAAAATTATTTTGGAATCTTTCGAATGAGAGTCTTTGGGATTTTCATAGAATCTAGAACATTATTATAATTTAAGTATAATATTTGGTCTACTAGAGGTCAAATATATTAGACACAAAATTATTCCTATATGTAGCTTAATTTGAACTGGTTTCTCAGCCTCATCCAAATAAATATTTTCATTAAAACTCATAGGAGTTTTATTTATTTTACCAATTTTGAGTTCGAAACACTTAAGACAAATATATATTTAATTGGATTTATCAAACCCCTAAAGTCTTTTGGACAAATATAAAAACTTATAAAATAAATAAAATGACCCATCATTGTCCTTCTAAATTATTTTTTCACGAGTTTTGAAAAATCAGTACACAATTTTTTTTAGTATAAAAAAAATTTACTTCATCAACATATATCTAAAATTAAAAAATATTGGAAGATAAAATATTCATTAAAATTTTATCATATTACACTCTTAAAAAAAATATTTTTGATAAAATAAAAGAACTAAAGAATCCATACCAATCTCAAGGTTCTTTTTTAAGTCCATAAATAGATTTGGTATGTTTGAAAACTCAATTTTAAAAATAGTATTTTTAAAACATGGAGGTTTTTCAACATAAAAATTCTCCATATGAAAACAATTTAAAAATTTATAGTTTACATCCATCTAAAATAATTAATGAATCATATATAATGCATAGTCTATGAGAAACCTAATAGATTCTAATACTCCTATGGGTGAAAATGTCTCTTCATAATCTATACATTCCTCTTTATTATACCCTTTATCTCTTAGTATAGCATTATTCTTAGTGATCACACCATGATCATCCTATTTATTTCTAAAAACACCATTTTTTCTGTAACTGTATAGTCAGTTAGTCTATCAACTAATTATTATACCCTTTTCCTATTGAGGAAGTTTAAATCTCACGGCATTTCTAAAACCCAACTCCCATAAACTAATTTTTATTATATAGATTTAGGTTGTACTTGATATTAAATATTTGAAAAATATAGAAAAATTTCTACACTTCTTATAGAAAACATATATTCATCTAATCTTCCTATAAGTGTTTCTATGGGATGATTCATAATATTTCAAGTTTATCTATGAAGTACACTATCTATTCACTAGTATACATTCTTTCATAATTTTGTTCACAAAAATCAATTTCCAAGTCATGCTTTCTATTCTCAAAAATAGTTTTAGTTCTTACATTATTATAATAATGACTTCGTACATCAATTTGAGTCATTTTTTGGTCACATAATAACATTCATCAAATTTCACATGAGTTGATTCTTCAACAATATTTTACCATTTATTGAAATATCTATATGCCTTAGAAGTAGTCGAATAATCAAATGATATTTCCTCATCGTCCTTTAGATAGAAGTTTCAATGATTATCCTATGTTTATAGAATATAATCTTTTCAAAAAATACTTTTTAGCATACAAATTTTGAATTTTTATTATTCCGTAGTTTATATGGTTTTTCTTCAAGACATTCATAATTATAAATATGTTAATAAAATAAAATTATATATTAATTGATTATCCCCAAAAAATAGTGGGAGACTTATATTCACATAATATAGTTCTAGAAATTTCTTGGAGGGTTATATTCCTCCTTTCAATACCTCAATTTTGTTAAAGATTCCTAGGGTGAAGAAAAAGAACATTTGATATAATGTTTTAAAGAATAATAATTTAACTCATGTTTTTTAAATTATTCTCCATAGACACTTATAAAAGTAATAAATTTGGAATATTTATCCTTTTTAACAAATTAAAAAAAAATAAAAATAGATCATACTTAACTCTTCACACATAAAATTAAAACTCAGTTAAATCCAGAAAAATAATCAACCAACACATAAAAAATTATTTTCCTCTTAGGATTGAAATTTTATATAGACATATAAAATCCATGTGGACAAGTTATAGAGGTTTAGATGCAGTAACCACTTTCATTAATTTAAAATATGGTTTGTGTTTCTTTCTCATTTGGAATACATCACACATTTTCTATGTATACAATTTAAGTTGAGGTAAATATGATACTAAATTTATTTTATAATTATTTCTCAATGAATAAAAATTAAAATTTGTTAGTCACCTATTCCAAATTCAATATTAATTTTTTTCAGCATTTAAATGGATAATTTTTTTTCTACACAAATAGTGAAGAATTGGGGTATAAATATTCCCAATTCTTGATACCATAATTTTGAGAATTTTATCATTGAAAATGGAATAGAAATTATATGAAAAGAAAAAAAACCTTCCACGCAATGTTGGGAAATACTTACCAGATTGTGATTTAATCCTTAAATATATAAAATTTTGTTTATCAGTACTAAACATTGATGGCCAACCGATTTGACTCTCACAATATTACCTTTGACATTATCACAAAACGTGAGATAGCCTCCATTAATTTTAGTTATGGAATGAAAATTAAATAAATACCCACTCATATTCCTTGATCATGCATTGTCCATACACCATTTATAGTTGGTGGTCATGGAAAATTTTCCCTATAAACATAAATCAGACAAGAAATAGTTTTTTACCCATATTCTCTTGGGTCTAACAATTTTACGAAATAATGAATTAAGACCCAAATCTATTTGTGTTGTCTGAAAATTACAGAACTAAATTTTTAAAAACATTTTGAAGGAAAATAATTATTAACTCCTCAAAATTAAGGGTTTATTAAACTAAAAATATTATCATTTCTCCCTAATTCTACACAATGTAAACAAAAAACTTTGGAGAAGTTTCTATTCATTGAAATTGGTACAATAGATCTTTTATAAAACATTGGGTTTTCTCTTTGGCTTCTTATTCCAAATTTATTTTTTGGACTTTATTATTTCCATGGACCTGGTTTAAATAATTTTTACCATTATTAAAGACACATGCATTAAATTTATAATATTTAACTAATTTTTTAACCATTAAATATTATTAACATATTCAATAAAAGATTGAACAATATATTATAGATATAATTTCAGATATTTAACTTTCATATTGAGGTAATATTTTTCTCGAAAAACAACATTGTTAGAATATTTGAGGAATTAATTTTTTTCGTTATTTTATATTTTGAATCATGTATAGTAAAATTTTCAATTAATTTCTCAAAATATAAATTTTTATTTGTGAATCAGATTCATTCTCCGAAGAATATAAGAATTACCCAATTTTATTATTCCATAAGGAACATATTAACCTTTTCATTAGATATTTTAGCTTTAGAATCTAAGATAGAATCACAACATGGGTCTCTAGATTACATACATTTTTCTTTCATGGTTTTCTTGGAATTATTCTTATATTAAAACTCCTTGAAATAATTTTTCTTTTACTTCTTTTTATCCTAAAATTTAGTGTATTCTGGCTTGAGGTGCTTGAGATTATTACAATCATATCATCTAAATTATTTACGGTCTCCCTCTTAATTGTTGAACTTATTAAGGGTTTTATGAAATTGTATCTCTTATTACAGATTTTTTTTAGATTTCTTATAAATTGAGAAAGTTCATTATTTGATCCTTAATTGCATGATATATCTTCTTATCTAGATTATTTATAAATTTTTATACTCTAGTTCTTCTAGTTATATTTTTATGTATAAATATTCAGGGAAACATTTACTTTTTTAACAATGTTGTTCTCACTTGACTTAAATTAAAATTGATCTTATTATATCATAAGTGTACCAATAAGTTATTTTATTTTTCAATATTTGATAGATATACATTGATTAATCTAAGGTAAGAATATACTCAATATAATTGGTAGAATTTTTCGGATTTATAGATCATGATATGATTCAGAAATAGGTTTTCCTAAAGTAGAAAAATTATCTTACAACCTAAATAAGTGTTTTTTTAACTGGTTGATCCAATAATCTTCCATAATTTTGAATGTATCAGACTTAATATTGAAGATATTATATCTAATAACTCTAAAATTGTTAGTTCCTTGATAGGAAATAGATATTTTTGTCCACATCTCATAAGCTTATTCACACTATAAAACTCGATTGAAATCACCAAGACCTAGTCCATATTTGATAACATTCATGGATTTGGTGTTTAAGTAATATCTTGATTATGTTTTATCATATTGTGATTCAGGTTCATTCTTGGAATTTTTAAGGCTTTATAGATATTAGTTTAACCTTTAGACCAAGTTTCTTAAAATAAAAATATCATTTATGCCTTCAGGTACCCATAATTTTCACTATTGATTTATGGATATCTTTACATAGACATACCTCTTATATTATTAATAATAATAGCCATCATGAAGATGATATTAGTAATTTATCCTTTAAAATATAATAAATCAAAATTAACAATCTATTATACCATTTTTTTCTTATAGAGTGAGTACAATAAAACTTAAGAGATGGTGAATTAAGTTTTTTAAATTTTTTATCTTAGGAAACTACCCTCTTAATGGTATGATAATTTATGATATTTCCTTAACTCATACAAGGAATTATAAATAAAATCAAAATTAAAACAGACTAGATGCCAGTTATTTATAGTGAATTGGTTAATATAAATCACATAGTCTACTCTAATAATTCTTAACTCCTTGAACATTGTAATTTTTACTAGATCTGTCCTTTTACTAGGGGATATCAGTTATTTTCCTAGGGAATAAATGAATAAGTGAAATAAGTCCGCACTTGGTACAATACTAGGATACTTTTTGGGGTTCAAAAAAGTATTGAAAAAAAACCATTCTTCAACATTCTTTCTCCTCGAACCTTCACAATGGTAGAGAATAAAGAAGTGATTACAAATGAATCTCATCGTTGTAAGATACAATTGACAGAAGAGAAGATCTCTCCAAGATATATTATATAAATAGAAATAAAATCAATGATATCATTATAAAACACTACTATGATGATCTTTATAGAACAATTATATATAACTTTAATCTTTTTATTCTTTAGATCGAAATAGAGTAGCGGTATGAATGATTTAAGGGAGAGTGAAAGTGTAATTTCTTGCTTCTATTCTTATATTTCTCCTATAAATTTCTCTCATTCACATTAAAATACTCAAGAAAAAATTCTCATAATATTTTCTTTCATGAGATCCCATAAAATAAATTCTTAGAATTTAATTCTTGATGTCCTTTTTTTGCTAAATTCCTATGGAACATGACTAGGTAATAAATTATCATTATACTTAATTTTTATCTAGATACATGAAACATTTTTATCAAATATTTTCCATAAAATATAGTGGAATATTTAATGTATTGACAAAAAAATTAAATTATACTTAACGTGCTTCAGTGATAATAAATATGAAGGTGGAATAACTACATAGTTGACTATGGATTACCACATAACCTAATTTTATTTATTTGAATTCATGTATCAAAATTATTCCACATAGTCAATATTCACATAGATTATTTTTTCACATAGATAAATTAAATAGGAATTCATCATGTAAAATTCATTCTCATGTATCTAAATTTGATATAGTCAAATGAATCACGTCATTATTTCAAACCACATAGTCAATTTCAACATGTATCCAATTTAAACAGCTGATTACTCCATGTAGCCAATTCCTATTGTCTTTGGATTGATGTAGGAAATTTCTCACATATGTGGTTCATTAATGTAGGTGACTTTAAAACAGATATATTTTTTAAATAGCTAATTTATATATGAATGTTTTTCAAATAGTCGATTGACAAAATTGATTGCATTATGTAGCTAAATACCCTTGTAGCTAATTGCCTCATATATCTTACTGTCTATTTTAGGTAAATTTCATCCAAAAATTCCAAAAAAATATACTATAATCATAATGTATTAAATAATTATAATACATTATGAAAACACTTAAAATATAAAAAACATTTGTAACATATGAAGTTATTTTTAGATCATAGAAATAGAAAGTTCATGGGATATTTTTCAAAAAAATTAGTAATATAATAGATCGAGGTATTCCATGTTTTTGGAGGATAGAACTAATGATAGGTTTATAATTAGAGATATAATAATTGGATCTATAGACATCCTTACTTTCTTGGGTGAAAACGAAGAGCTCACTTAGTTGAAGTGATATATGTTTTTATTATATAATATTATATATAATTAGTTATATGTTTTCTTATATTTTATCTCTTTGGTAATGAAAATTGTTTAATATTTATTCTATTGTGATTAAATTTATATTTTATATATACTATTATTTATTTACTCAAATTTTACTTATTAAAATAACTTTATTCCAATTTTATTCTTATGTTATTAAAAGGATCTCCTTCCAAAATTTTGTAAGAAATATTGTAATATAATTATTCACTTTATCTATATATATATATAATAGTGTATATTATTTTAGTTATTTTTAAAACTACAATTCAACCCACTCTTGTAGTTTATTTATCATAAATTCTTAGGAAACTAGATCATAAATATGTAATCTATTTGACACCCATCTAGCTGAAATATATGGTAGTGATCATGGGATGTAATGTTAAGAAAATTGGAAAAGATTCAAGATTTCTAGTTGATGAAATTTTCACCATTAAGCTGTATACCTAAAGAAAATCCAATTAAGAAGGTTTTAACAAACCATGACACTGAAGATAAGGACAAGGAATAGAAATATATGGAACTACCTATAAATATTTACCCTCCCCCTTTATAAAATCTATAAGATCTGATTCCATGGGATTCAACCTCAACTAGATTTTGAATAAGAACGTTTTGTAAATTTTTATTCATTTTAATATAAATACATTCTATCATGTTCATGTGTTATTTTTTCTCTCCATTAATTCTTTTTTATTTTTAAAACTATGATTCTAAAAATATCATTATTGGTGAGGGGACAACCCAATGATATCTGATTGGATGAATACTAGGGAATCCAAAATTCACGCTCTTATCTTAATTTTACTATTATATTCTAGGAATTTATGTGATTGAAGGGAATAGGTGAAAAATGGTACACTGTAATTCTACTTCCCCTTTTTTCATTTTGATTGATAAAATCATTTGATATCCCTTTGATCAAACTAGTGGTGTTTGATGGGATCAGTTTTATGAATTGAAGATGGACTCATGTTTGATAACCATTTGATAGGGTTGTGGGATGATCTCTTGGTACATTTCCTAAGTGTGATAACCATTAACAGAAATTTTATAGTAATGGTGTCTGTTTCCAATTTTTAAAACACCGAGAGTAGTATTATAGAATTTAATATGTGAGACAATAATGGATCAGTAAGGTTGAATCAAGGGGTGTATCATTTCTTAAGTTTCATTCTGTTTACGTTTGAATTTTATATTTTCTATTTTAATTCATCAATCCGTTTAAGTATAATTTTCAAAAAACGAAAAACCAAAAAAAACACACATAAGTGAATGAATAGAGAATCTATAGCCTAGATCCAAGAGAAAAGAACTTCTGGTTAATAATATATTATACAATGTATTTTTAAATTATTCTTTCACAACTATAAAAAACCATCACAATCAAAAATGGAATTGTTTCTATGGATATAGGTGGATTATGTAATTGTATTTTAAAGAACTATAATAAGCTATATATTTTCATTTGTATTATTTTTTTTTCCTTTTTTTTTCTATTTATATTTCCTTATGTATTTATTTTTCTATATTATAGGTTGTGAAAAAAGAATGTAGACTATTTAATTCACAATAAAATATTATTATTATTTAAATTTAGAAGAGTCTGATGATCTTAAAGACATAGTCATATAATCACATGATTATGTCCATATTAACTAATAATTTTATCCATAAATGCCGAAAGAAATGGGTGAGTAATGGATCAACATGGATAAATTGGAAATTGTGATTAATCAAGTCTTGTATAAATTTAATAACATTAGGGGAAAACAATTAGAAGTTTATTATAAGGAAGAATATGACTAACATTAAGTATATCACTGGATAATCTCATATAAAAGGTGGAAGAATAACTTAATGAAGAAAACCCACCACTATTTACTCTTGGAGATATATTTTTGGTGTACCTTGTATTTTGAAGAAGATCTATGAGTTGACATAAATTAGGTAGATATTATTTTCTTTGACTCATTCTCTTATAATATCATTGTATTTCATTCTAATCCTCATTCTCTAGTTGTTGTGATTTTAGATTCAACTCCATCCTTACAAAACCTAGATAATGAAAAAATATGTAATGGATGGGATGTAATTTTAAGAGTAGATGGAATGAAAAAAAGAACACAATACATATTAATAGGATTCTAAGTGTAATTATACATTGATAATGAACTACATGATAAGTATGATGAGTGAGATACTCATAAACTAAACAAATTTTATTCACACTATATTGAAATCCATCGACTTCTATGTTTTAATAGTAGATTCTACCCAAACTAGGTCCACATTAGATGATGAATAAGATAAAATAGTTGTATTTTGATTTGATGATAAATTTAAATACTCATAACCTCAAGTAATTTAAATTTAATTTTCAATGGTGTTGCATAATAAACAAGGTTTTGAAACTCGAATGTATGAGGGGATTTATTAAACATTCAACTCTTTTAATTGTTATTTCATAAAATAAATTTTATATTTTTATCTCCCTTGTTTATAAATTATAGAGACATCACCATTTATGATTTCCCTTATATAATTATAAGAGGCTATGGTAGAGGTAAATGAATAACTACTCTAGTTACCTACTGAGGTTGAATTGGGAGTTGGCATATATATGAACTTGAACAATGGATAATATTCTCATGAAATAAATGATGATAATATTATCTCAATAGTAAACTATACATCTTCTCTAGGACACCCAAGTGTGTCAAGAATTTAATAAGAGATGGATGAACATTACTGTGATAATTGTTTGAAATATTCCCGATAATATTTTAAAGAAGATACCATAAGAAATGTGGATATATTAGAATAAAAAGATGGAGGAGATATGGAAATGCTTGTATATGATGTACAATGAGGAACCACTAACTTTTAAGTGGATTAATGAGAATCACATGTGGATCCATCTTATTAGTATTTCTCTTAATAATTCCAAGAATAATATAAGAAGGGATCAAGGAAGAACAAGTAAAGGCCTTATATATCCTCATTCAAGCCCCACCATTTTATCTGTAACATAATTATAAGGGGATGGATATAGAGACCTCTATTAAAGAATAAATCCACCTAAAGAATAAATCCTTGATGAAAATTAGAGAAGGAATAATGTGTTGGTTTAAATTAAAAAAATCTAATACCCTTTGGACTGGGGATATGAGAATGGTTTTCCAACTATAGAAAACACAAATATGGACACTCTTAGGAGATATGACCCAAGACTATCTCTCACCACAATATTTTGGAATTTTAATTAGTTTCTAATAAATCTATAACTTCTATTTTTTATTTTTAATGGTTTTCATGTGAAATAAAACTAATAATAATTATCTCAAGGGTTTTTATAAATCACTTATAGTAGAAATTTACTCAAGCTTACAGAAAAAAAAACTAAGCTTCTTCTATACTTTTTCATTTTGGATTCACTAAATCTATTTTTATTTTGATGATATTTCAATTAGATGTAATAAATAAATGTGTGGGATGTATACATATTATTTAATATTAGTATAGTAACTATTTAGAGATTATTTAGAGACATTTTCGGAATATTTTGTAGAATATATTAATAACTATTTCTTGTTATTTACTTTTCAATTTTAGATTTTCAGAGTGCTTTTAGGTTTCAAAATTAAGATTCAAATTCTATCAAACATAGAGAAGAATTCCATTATAGTTTTGAGAGATTCAGAAGTTTTGAATTTTTTTAATTAGAGCATTATTTCGTTATTTTACCACTTTCCATGTGGAAATTTATATTTTCCCATTGGGAAAAAAAGTTTAATAGAACATATTAAAATTGAATAAAAATTATAACATGAAGAAACATGAATTTTGAAATCAATCTTAAGAAAAATTTAGTTTTTCAAAAATAAAACCTCAAGGATCCAACTCAAAATAAATTCAAATAAGTCTTTGAAATTGGTGTAAAATGAGAAATTGACATCCCATATGATGTTTTGAGATAATTAATCACTAATTTATCGAGTAATACAATCCATTATACATTGAATAAGTGATTTTCACACCCATGGATGAGAAATTTTCAATAAGTTATTATTTTAAAAAATTAATGGATTCAGTTTTAGGGAATATTTAACCCCGATGGAAAGGGTGGAAATTGACTTATAATAATGGAATTTGAGTTGTTTCAAGGAAGTAATAAATGAATATTTCATGTATAGAACTCATGGAAGAGAGATAAATCAAAGTGACACTTATTAAATTATATATCCCACTGTTATAAATACTTAATCTATTTTTCAAATATAATTAATCCAAAATTAGTATATAAAATGGGAAATCATTGAATTTTTTATACATTAGTTAAACATGAATTTAATTTCTAAATGGTTAAAATCATGGATTTTATTTATTTTAAATAAATAGTGGATTAATTGGAAAAATATTACACTCATTAAATAATTTTTATAAAATGAATATTTTTGAGGAAAAAATTAGATGTGTACCTAAAATTTCATAAGACAAGGATGATGATTTTCTTAATAATTTTTAGATTCTATGTTACACATTGAGAATATGAATTTTCATCATCGGAAGACTTTATTGAATATCCCATATAATTTTTTTCAATACATATGAATTTTTCGTCCTATAAAAATTTGACAACATTTGACTTCCTCTATAGTGTGTATATTATCAGTCCACTACATTATACTCATCCAAAACTTTTGTGAGACTTCCCTAGGAGTGTATGACTTTGAGATTTATCCCAATTTGGATAATGAGAGTTTAATAGAAAAAACTCATAAAATAAAAAACATCAAAATAAAATCAAAATTCATTTTCTTTGGTTAGACCAAATAGGGAAGAGATCCAACATGTTATCCATGTGGAACCCATCAAGATTAAGAAGTAGGAAGTGATCATGGAAAGGAAAGTCAAGAAAACTGGAAAATATTTGAGATGGCTAGTTGAATAAATCTTCACCCTAAAGCTATACACATATAGATGATCTGAGGAGGAAGGACCTCACTGCTCACAATATTGAAAATAATGTAAAGGAAGAGGAATAGTTTGAATTTCCTATAAATATTTTCCCTCCCTTCTTTTAAAAGGGGATATGATTCAAGAACATGACTTTAAAACTCATATTGATTTAATTTATGAACCTTTCAAAAAATTAATGTATTTTTACTATAATTTTTATCTATTATTTTTTTTGTTCATATTTATATTTTTTGTTTCATTTTTATTTTTGTAACTTTTATTCTCAAGATCTCATCAATGGTGATTTTCTAACTTCAGGTTCAACCATTGGATTAAAACTACTGAATCTAGGGCTCATAAACCTAGCATGATTTTTATGGCTTGTTTTGGGAATATATCTGATTTCACTACTACACAATAGACTGTTAACAACATTAAAATTGGCCTTTGTCACCGCTAAAAAATAACCAACTACTTGGGCGTGATTAAAAGAGTTTTACTTTTAATAGTGCTTGAAAATAACTTATAAAGGGTGTATTTATCAACATTGATAAAGGATATCATTTATCAAGGTTTTTTATTTAGTGATGATAAAGGGACACTTCATTAGGGCTTGTAGAAGCACTGATAATGGCACCCTTTATCTGTTCTTGTAAATAATGGAACCCATTATTAGCGCTTGTAACAGAACTGATAAAGATTCATAGTGAAACATGATTCTAAATTTACAACACACTATATCAGCACAAATATTATATGTACAATATAGATTGTAGGAGGAAAAACATGCAGGTGAAATATTCATTATAAATGAAATAAAATGTACAAGAAATATACATGAAAAAACACTATATTATATACATTTCAAGAATTGTTTTATTAAATTACATGAGTATGTAAAAATTATCATAGAAATTAAAAACAACAATGTCCCTTTGTCTTTGGTCCCCACCCTTACTCATGTTATTTCAAAAAAACCATCCCACCATGAGAAAAATAATTCAACTATTTATGAGAAAAATTATTATTTTACTAATACTATAAACAAATAAATTTAATTGAAAGTGTTAATTTTAAACTAATCTTTTATACTAACCTTTAAGTTATACTAGGAACACATTGTTTTGGATTGAATTGCAGTTGATTCTTGTACATCACCAAATTTACTTTTTGTATTCAATCATTATCTTTATAAAAATTAACTAATTAATTATAAGATAAAAATTATAAGGAAAATAAGTAAATAATATAAGAGAAAATGATGAGAAAACAATCTTACCTCATTTACCTGATTTTACAGATGTGATACACATTTTAAACTAAAATGGAACTTATATAATGAAAATACACACTTAGAGTAATATCAATCACATAATGTATTTGATTATGGTGAGTATATTTCCCAAACATCCCAAATTAATTATGGATTGTTTTCATACTATCAAAAAAATCTTAATGAATTTTCTATGTTTTGAGTATTTTAGTTTTGTTTTTCTACTGAAATGTCATTTTAAAATAGACACATACACTTCAAGTAATATTGATCATATTGATTATAAATTTGATGTGATAATTTTTCATACACATCACAAATTAATTATTAATAATTTTATAAAATTATCAAAAAAATCCGAGCAGGTTTTCTCTATTTTCACTAAGTTACACTTTTTGAACGAAAATGTCAATTTTAACCTAAAATGGAAACTCTGAGTCATACTAGGAAAATCATGTCTCAGATTAAGGTGCGAGTGATCCTACACATCTAATATGACTTATGATTCATTTTAATAAAATACCCAGACAATATAAATTAATTTTCTCAGTTTTAAGAAAGTCATTTATCTTTTTTATTAAAATCAATTCCAATATTAAATAAAAATACATAATTAGAGTCATACCAGTCACACCGTGTGTTGGATATTGGTGTAAATATTTCTTAAATGTTCCAAATTAAAAATGGATAATTTTCTTAAAGTATCTAAATAATGATAGTGAGTTTTCTTGGTTTTGTGTATGTTAGTTGTGTTTGTTAGTAAAATTTAATTTTTAATTGGAAACACACACTTTGAGTCATACTGGTTACATCATGTGTAATTTTAACATGAGGATGATTCCTACACATCCAAAACGTCTTATGAATTGTTTTCTTACATTATCAATACAATCTGAGGACAAATTCTTGGTTTTTAATGCGTGACACTTTTTAAAATAAGATATCATTTTTAAACATAGAATAAACACTTTGAGTCATACTAGGACCATCATGTATCGAATTAAGGTATGTGAGATTCCTACACATAAAAAATTACTTATGGACTGTTTTCCTAATGTATCAAGATAATAAAAATGCATTTTATATATTTTTTAGTATATCATTTGTCTTTTTTAATGAAATTAATGTCAATTTTAAATAAAAAGATGCACTTGGAGTCATACTGATCAAACCGTGCATCAAATTGAGGTGTGAATGATTAAAAAACATCCAAATTGAGTTATTTATAAATTTAATAAAGTATCAAAAAAATATTAATGTGTTGGGTCTATTTTTATTATGTCACTTTTTCGACTAAAATGTCAATTTAAAATGGAATCATATACTTTGAGTCATGATGGTCACATCATGTGTCAATTTGATGTGAGGATGATTACTACATGTTAAAAATGATATATGAATCATTTTACTAAAGTATTTATACAACCGGAGATCATTTTTATAGTTTTTAGTGAGTGACCATTTTGAATTAAAATGTAATTTTTAAACTCAGAACAAACACTTTGATTCATATCGGGAACATCATTAACCAGATTATGGTTTAAATGATTCTTTTATGTCTCAAATTACTTATGGATCATTTTCTTAATGTATCAATAAAATGGGAATGTGTTTGATCAGTTTTGAGTATGTATGTTTTATTTATTTCTTAGATTAATGTCAATTTTAAATAAAAAGATACACATGGAATCATATCGGTCACACCGTGCATCAAATTGAGGTTTGAATGATTCTTACATTTCAAAAATGACATAGGGAGTATTTTCTTAAAGTATCAAAAAAATCTCGAATGTATTTTCTTATATTTGAGTATGTCACTTGTGTTTTCTACTAAAATGTATTTTTAAACTTGAAACACCCACATGAGTTATACTGGTCACATCATGTGTCATTTTGATGTGAGACTGATTCCAACAAATCAAAAATAAAGTATATATCATTGTCCTAAATTATCATGACAATCTTATCATGTTTTCTTAGTTTTTTTGTGAGTGTCACTTTTTGAACTGAAATGTCAATTTTAAAATGATAACTAACACTTTGATTAATACTGGACACATCATGCTATAGATTGAGGTGATGTTGATTCCTATAAATCAAAAAATGGCTTATGTATATTTTTATTAAGGTATCAAACAATCCAAATTTATTTTCTCAAGTATGAGTTTGTCGGTTTTCATTTTTACAAAAAATAATGTGAATTTTAAATAAAAAGACATATTTGGTGTAATACCCAGCACACCGAAAGTATGATTGACGTGAGGGTAATACATATATGTTAAAAATGACTTATGGATCATTTATCTAAAGTATCAAAACAATATAAATGTGTTTGATCTATTTTTGAGTATGTTTATTCTACTTTTTAGTAAAATTAATGTGAGTTTTAAATAAAAAGGCACACATTGAGTCATAACGGTCACACCATTCATTAGATTGAGGTGATACTAATTCCTAAATTTCTATAATTACTTATTAATAATTTTACTAGTGTATCAAAACAATATGAATGTATTTACATGGTTTTGATTATGTCAGTTGTCTTTTTTACTAAAATGTCATTTTAAACTAGAATCATGTACTTTGAGTCATACTGGTCACATCCTATATCATTTGGACATGAGACTAATTCCTACATGTCACAAATAACTTATTAGTCATTTTAATAAAAAAATAATGACAATCCGAGCTTGTTAACATAATTTTTAGTGAGTGGAAATTTTTGGACAAAAATTTCAACTTTAAACTGATAAAGAACACTTTGAGTAATATGAGGAACATCATATATTAGATCAAGGAAAGGCTTATTCTTGGACAAAATAAAATGGATTATAAATCATTTTACTAAATTATCAAATCAATATTATATAGTTTTATTAGTTTTCATAATTTCAGTTTTCTATTTTCCTAAAATTAATTTCAATTTTTAATAAAAGGAAACACTTTGAGTCATACCAATTACATTGTTCACTATATTAAGGAGTGTTTAATTTCTATACATCCCAAATGACATATAGATCATTTTACTAATTTATTAAAATAATATAAATGTAATTTCTTTGTTTTTTAGTATGCCACTGGTGTTTTTAAGAAAATTTCATTTTAAAATGCATACTTTCACTTTGAGCCATACCGGTCCCATTGTAACACCATGAGATTTTGTAAAATATATTTTTTTGAATTAATTTAGTCTTTTTGTTTTTTTTAATTTCACGTAACACTGAAAATTATTTATTTTATGAATACACTATGTTTGGCTTGAGTTATACTCAACACCAAGTTAATCATGTATTACACAACATAAATTTTAGCTTATTTTAAACACAACACCTACATGGAATACAATACACACAACACCGACTTGACATACTTTACACACAACACTTAGTCTCTACGAAACATCATTTTATTTTTATAATTATTTAAACATGATAATTAAAACATAGCCATTAAAAATTGTAATATGAATAGTAATAACTAATTTTCTAATATTTTTTATAATGTATTTATATAAATAATACATATTTATAATTAAATATATAGTTTTTAGTGCCCTTATATGTTTAAAAATATTATTTTCTCCAATTAAATTCTTTCAATGTCCTTCTGTGAAAAATAATAAAATTAATTTTAGACACATTTAGATATTTATTTTTTTAAAATAAAATTAATTGTTCAATTTATAATGTTGAAATTATATTAAGGTTAATTTATGTCATTTTACTCACAAACATTATTTTTTATGAATCGTGAAAAATACTGAATTTTAGTTGAAAACTAATATTTCATTTAATTTATTTATAAAGTTAAATTATAGTTTAAATTGTTTTAAATTTTTCATTATATAATATTTTTATCAATTAATAAAATTTTATTCATTTGGATCAATTTTAATTCTCTATTTGGTATAAAAACATAGTAAACTTTTGAATGTTTATACATTAAAAACCCACAGTGACATCCTATTAGTAAGATTTTTTTAATTCAATTTCATAAAATTATTTGATTAGAATTTAGAAAACTGGATTAAATATTTGTAATTATCATAATTTATAATGTATAATAATCTCAAATTAGTTTTTTACCAAAAAATTAGTGAAAGTGATTAAAATTATTTACAACGGTTAAGAGAAAAAATAGGTTATAAAGTACTAATCATTAAATTTAAGACCTAAAATGACCTAGAATTATTTCCAGCACCCATTTTATGGAAATTAATTGGCCAAAATAATTTTATAATTATGTTTTGTTGGTTTGGTATAATTGTCTAAGGAAAAACCTGGGTACACCTACCTTTTAAAAAAATTCCAAATGCGTCCTTTCCCTTCCCTATAAAAGGACACCGCCTCTCCATCTTCTTCACACATCTCAATCCACTTATGTTTGGAAAATACATACCAAATACACTTCCTAAAATCCCCCCTTACCCCTAGAAAAACCCCCTTGAAAAAAATGAATCCATGGAAGCCTTTTGGCATAAACCAAAAGGAGTTACCCGATTTAGAGGTAATGTAATCTCTCTAGCTCTTTCTTTTAATTTATTTGTCCACCACCTACAATAACATAATTAAATGATTGTATAACAAAAACATTATATTATATATACTAGTAATTTTTTTGTACTATGGGTTCATCCGACACTTACACACACTTCCATCTAATGAGTATCAAATATACTATTTACGTGTAAGACGAACTACCGCCTCACAAAACGATGATTGTTCATTTTTTACTCTACCACCTTCCATGGTGAAATTATGATGAAAAATCTATTTATATATGTCACATATTATATTTAATATGTTTTTAATATTATGTATTCATTTTACAACACGTACCCTATTTTACTTTCTATTTTGTGTAAATACGATAATTTTTTTTGTGGACGTGTGGACTACCACATCGCCAAAACGAGATGATTTATTCACACCTTACAACGAAAGTATTAAGTATTTTTTTATGGAAAATATAATATATTATTTAAATATAAGTTCATCTATAATTATATTTTATTTATTTATTTATTTACATACATGTCATTTACTTTCTTTCTTTCAATATGATAAGAAAAAATAATGTTAATGTGAATGTATGGACTATTGTCTCTAGGAATGGTATATTTAATTTATCATTAAATATTGTTATAAAAATTTATAAAATATATATATAATATATTTATACAATTTATTACATTATGGAATTAAAAAAATCATGATCTATGTAAGAAGACTAAGAATAATAAGTCAAATCACGTACGATTAACAAGGCGTTTAACACCCGAAACAATGAGTAAATCATAAATGGAAAATATAAATCCTTAAGATAATAATATATGTTTTTATATATATTAATATGGTTTTTTGATATATTTATAATCATATTATACTTAACATATATGATTTTTTAATGAGTTTTATGAAAGTCAAGATATAAGGTAAGAGAATTTCCTCTCACTTTTTATTTCCGTGAGATGCATGATTTATTCACCACCCATTCCTTTTGTGTAGTGAGTATACATTATATGGATGCATTATATTAATATTATATTTAAAATTTTGATTATTTACATATCCAATCTATTATATTCCTTTCATGGTGATTATGATTCAAAAGTTACCAAATCGGTAATGAAATTTTGTCTCAATTTCCTTCATTGAGACATATGTCATGTTATGCAGCTATATTTTTAAATGAGGTTTATTTAATTCCTTTGAAATGTTATATAATTATTATAATTATTTTAATGATATTTTAAGCATCATTTAATTTAATTTTTTTACATGGGGAGTATGGTTCAATGTTACCAAGTGGTAAGAGTTTATTGAAACCATCTCATCAGTTTCTGATATTATTTTTGTTTATACTTCCTTTGAAAACTTTTAAGATCCATATCTCAAGAAAATTAAATAATTTTATTCTACTATGGTTTTAAACGATATATTATTGTATTTTTACCATTTTTTACATTCTTTGATATGTATGATAACTAAGAAAATGTTTTAATGGGAATCTGACATTGTTTCTCCATTCAGCCGGAAATCTGTGTTCTATCAAAACCATGATTTCGAAAAATAATATAAAAAATATTTTACTATTATCATATAATGGTAAAGGAAATTTTTACCCATGTTTTATTTTATATGGTATTATAAATAATATCCTTGTCGTTTTCCTATCATGGCACTTTTCTTAAGTTTTAATGTAATAAAACAAATGTTCGGCACATATGAACTTACCACTGTTGCGACCATCACTTCCTTGAAGCTCTTATTGTATGTTTATAAGTTTAATTTAAAGTAAAAATGTTTTCTTTATATTATTGTAATTTATTGTTTTAAAAGTGGTTTCCAATGAAAATGGTTTTCTAAATGGTTTTATTTTTTTCAAATATTTCTTGAAAATATTTTAATGATATTTCAAAAAAAAGTTTTCAAGAATGTTTTATGTTTATGTAATGTTTTAAATGTTTTCAATAATTATTTATAAGTTTTACAAGAAAAAGTGTTCCAAAATTATATCAAATATTTTTTATATTTTTTTAGGTTTTTTTCAAGTAAATGGGTTCCAAAAGATTTTATGTTTTTAAAATGTTTTTTTTCAAAGAAGAAAGGATATTTCCCTCAAGTAGAGTTTCTAAAAGATATTTAATAATTATTTTCCATAAAAGATAACATCCATTGGTGTTACTAATGAATTTTTGGGGATATTATTCAATGCTTCCAATTATATTATTTCTCTCAATTGTTAATGTTTTTATGGAATAATGTTTTTGAAACCTATTTCTCTTTCATGGGTTATATAATTTTCAAACCCGCTTCTTTTCATTGGTAGTGATTGTGAGACCTATATCTATAAGGACCCAGACTTACAAGATTACATAATCTTGAATTTAATTAATAATTCACATTGATGATCTTTTTAGGTTTATAGTTTTTGAGAATTAGGCTGTAACTATAACATTACATCTCAAAAATTACATGGTAGACACTTCTACTCAGTTTCAAATTTTATCATAAAATACGAATTCTTGAAAAAATGAGTCATGTCTAGTCCCATGTTTTAGACAGCATGACTTTTCCTTGATCCCATCCTTAACCCTATTCATCTTTTGGTCCTCTGAAAAACATTTCAAAACATGGGATGATCATAAAAAGCTCAGTAAGGGTTACCAATCAAAGAAAAAAAGCATTATCCTTTCATTTCATACATAACATAATCTCTTTAACATACCCCATTAAATCATAATATTTATGGATAACATATAGAAAACCTAAATCATAAAGGAAACTTATGGCATCCATATCATACTTACATTGTAGCTATCACAGCTACGCAAGGAGTTACATTTGCAATACCCATCACTGTATATTCCCTAAATATCTTAGGAGAAACATTCACATTTACCTCTGTCACGTTACCAATGCATTGGAGATCTATCTCGGGCTCACCCACCCTAGGTTTATCATGGAACCATCCATATACGTAACAATGCCAAGGAACCATAACATATTCGTAACACATAAAACAAACATAAAAGAAAGATAACATTTCCACATTTCAATTAAAATATATCATTTAAATATATTGACATAAAAAATAAATTATCAAAACCATTTTCAATACCAAAATACATGAAAAATTATGCAGTATTTATTTTCCTTTTAAAAAAACTACGGCTTGTTAAGGAAGCCAAATATCAAATAATACTCGCGGCGGGGGAAAGGTCGTTGTCACCACGTACGTTAAAATAAACATTCTTTTTTTTTCATTAAGTAAAACGCTTCATAGAAAAAGATTCCCTTGGAAATAAATAATAATTCAAGAGTTTTTATATAGCGTAAAAAATAAAATCATGTATTAAAAAAAATATGCCTCAATGAAAAAAGATTGATATGAAGTCCCTTACCTCGTGTTTGACTTGACCCATTCGTTATTTAATCTCCTGAATAATAAAATAAAGTTAATTTATACATGCATAAGAACCATTTTCATGTTTATTATTCCTTCTATATCACTTATTAACATGTTATAAACATTATTTAATCATTTATGTTGATAATGGTTGTTTTGTTGATATTTGCTACTTGAGTAAAAATGGACTTCTTATAATTACAATTTGTTCACGTGGTCAAATATCCCTTATATTCAGAATGATAGTCATTATGTATATATCATATATATCATATATATCTAATAAATTTATGTATTTATAATAGTACATAACATTTGGATATGAGAAATGAAATGCACTGTTCATGGAGACGGTAAGCTGTACATACACATGAATGCTACTTTCATTTCTATTTCTTATTTTAAGGGAATTAAAAAATAATTATACATAGGTATATTATAATTACAGTGTAATATCATATATAATATCGTTAACTCTATCCTTTATATGTCCCACATATGGCATTAACGAGTCATATCACTTTGAGGGAGTGGTAGTCCGCACTTCCTAAAATGAAATTATCGTGTTTACCCATATTGGGAATCATAAAGGCATGATATAAATAGAAAATACATACGAATAAATAAACAATAAACATAATATATTTCATATATAAATAAAGTGACATCTTAATGTCCACCATGAGAGGCGGTAGGAGATAATTGAACAATCATCGTTTCGTGATGCGTTAGTTTGCCATCCATAGAAACAATATGTTTTATACCCATTAGATGGAGGTGTGTGTACGTGTAGTTCAAATTATTCTCATAAAAACATCGTAGTATATTTAGTATGATTTTTTTATAAAAGAAAGGAATAATAAGAGTTTATGTGGTTAGAGAAGTAAAATAAATGAAAAAAAGTTAAGCGAAATTATTACATTTAATTTGGGTAACTCCCTTTGGATTGAACCAAATGGACTTATTGAAGTTTTTTATGCCTAAGTAATGGATTATAGGTGGAAGGTAGGGATGTAGGGAGTTTAATTTGGCAGAGTTTGGATGATCCAAAAGTCTAGAGAGGTTTGAGGAGTGAGTTATAAGTGGGGGATTTTTATATGGGAGAGGAGGGGCTCTTTAGGAAAGTGTGAAAATATTAATTTATTATATAATGAATTTCGGTTTCTAAAGGTCTAAAACTAATTAAAGTAAAAGATAAGATGACTCATGGTCTAAATTAATTAATTCAATAGTAATTGGATAGGTTTTGGATATTATTTTAATCTTTAAAATCTTATTTATTTAAGTCATTTATTAATGAGATAAATAATGCATCATTATTGTGTCATAAAAAAATAATTTATTTGATGTCTAAAAATTATAAAAAAATACCATAATATTGGAAATATCCTTATATTTCTAAATAATATTTATAGTAAAAAATATAACTTATATAACTCTATGTAAAAATTAATTTACAAAACGATATTTATTTATGTAATTTTTGTCTTCATTTTAAATTAATTAATCTAAAGTGTCATTATCACTCCCAAGTGGCCCCATGGGGTCCCAAAATCGACCCAAGGATGAACATGGTCAGGAATTAATTATACAGTTAGGTTAGAATATGTTTTAGGGTAATTTTTTGTTATTATTATATTATTTTTAACTTGAATTACCTTATTTTCTTTTAACCGTGTTAAATAAAAGTCAACAGTTACTATTCAAAGAAAATTATTTTCATCTTATTGAACCAACTTTTACTTAATAATAATAACCATGTATGTCGTATTTTAGAAATTCAATTCACAGAAGAGGTAAAATTTAATTTAAATTAAAAATTCAGTTTTTTAACTACAATTTAGTGGTTTTACTATTCATCAAAAAATGACGTTTTTCAGAAAAATACCAAAAATTCAGTCTAAGCTATATTTGACATTCCAAATTTAAAATTAATTCTCTTTGTTAAAACAAAAGGCGTGTTTTTACGAAATATTAACTATCAAAAGATTGACAACTGTTTATGTCCAACTTCAAAGTGAAGTTAATTAAAATTAACACCATTGGATTAAATAGTAAAATTATAATCTAATTAAACATTAAAAACAATTAAAAATATAATCTATCCATATAAATAAATTCTATTAAAATGCAAATTTGAATTAAAATAGAGTATTTTTCATTATTTATTAAAAAAATGAATTTTATTAGAAAAATACCAAAAAAATTACCAAAAGTAAATTTTGGTGTCCCTATACTAAATAATAATTTTATTTTGTCAAATAAAATGTATAATAGTGACCAAAACTAAATTTAAAGAGGGTTCTCCATCAAAAGGCGATAAATCGACATTTTAGTGAATATTAGAGTATTTATGCTTAAAATTGAATTATTTTCTTACTTTAAGCCACTAATTTTTATTTGATAAATGTAAAAACATTTAACAAACTTGTATAATAATGTTTTAGTTAGTTCAATTCATTCCCAAAAATATAATGGGTAGGAATTAACTACGAATTAAAATAATAATATGATATTATTTGTGTGCAATGTTAGATTTCAAAGAAACCCGTTGTTGCGTATTTGGTACGCCATTGAACATAGAAACCACTTTAAATTAAAATTAATATTTAATTCAAAATATATTAATAATGAAGAGAATTTATTATTTCTTTATTTACCTGGGCTATTAAATTCTTCCCCCCTTTTGGAAATTTCATCCTCACAATTTTATTCACTTATGAAATAAATGGGCGTATTTATCCTTCATTGAATTTTCAGATTCCCACATCTCCTCTTCAACCAAATGGTTTTTTCACAAAACCTTTACTTGGTTAATTACCTTATTCCGCAACAATTGCTCAATACAGTCAAAAATATGGACTGGTTGTTTCTTATAAGAGTGATTCTCTTCCAAATGAACTACCCCTAGGCTCAAAACATGAGATTGATATTTCATATACTTTCTCAACATTGAAACATGAAAAACATTGTGCACCTAGGATAAACATGGAGGTAAATCCACTCTATATGCAACTGATCCAAATTTCTCTCAGATTTCATAAGGTCTAATGAACCTCAGACTCAACTTTCCCTTCTTACCAAAACACATCACACTTTTCCATGGAGAAACTTTGAGAAAGACATGATCACATACCTAGAAAGATAGATCCTTCCTCCAATTATCCGTATAAATTTACTGTATGCTCTGAGCTGTTCTCATATTATTTTGAATGAACTAAAATTTTTATGCCATCTCTTCTACCAATTCTGGTCCCATCAACTTCATTTCACCTACTTCAACCCAAAAATATGGAGTTCGACACCGCTTCCTATATAATGGCTCAAACTGATCCACCTTTGTACTGGAATAAAGACGTTTATTATAAAAAAACTCAACCAAAGAAATATGTTGGTCCCAAATTCCCTGGTAATCTAGTGAACAAGAACGTATCATATCCTCTAAGGTAGAAATTTTTTGTTCTGACTGCCCATCTGATTGTGGATGAAAAGCTGTAATAAAATTTAATTCAGTACCCAACAACTTCTGAAGGTCTTTCCAAAAGTTAGAAGAAAACATGGGATCATGATCAGATACAATGGAGTGGGGAACACCATGCAACCTAACTATCCCTTTAACATATAACTGAGAAAGTTGATCTAGAGACAATGTATCTCGAATAGGAAGGAAATTTACAGATTTAGTCAATCGATCAACAATAACCCAGATGGTATTATTACCTCAAGATGTCTTTGATAATCCCACAATAATATCCATGGATATATTTTCTCATTTCTACTCTAGCACCAGTAATGACTGAAGCATCCCTTTAAGTAACTACCACTTTTCTTTAACCTGCTGAGAAGTCAAACACTTCACAGTAAAATCAACAGCATCTCTTTCTATTCCATCCCACGAGTAATACTCCCGAAGATCTTTGAACATCTTAGTACTACCAGGATGAACTGAAAATGGGGAACTATGAGCTTTATATAATAACTCATTCTTCAAATGTGAATCACAAGGCACACATAATATTTTCCCAAACCTCAAAACACAATCATTATCAATGTTAAAATCAGGAAACTTAACCTTCTGAACCAGCTTTACCTTTTTCGGTAACTCACTGTCTTCTTTCTGCACTTGCTTTATTCTATCTGATAGAGATGATTTCACTGACTCTTGAAACAAAACAGATGAATTTCCTTCACTAACAACTTCTAATCCAAATTTCACCAAATCCAAAACCAAAGGATATCGTTCCAAACATAGCATGGTCAATGAAGCATTACTTTTTCGACTCAATGCATCAACGACTTTATTTGATTTTCTCGGATGGTAATGGACCATGCAATCATAATCATTGATTAATTCCAACCATCTCCTCTGTCTCATGTTCAATTATTTCTATGTGAATATATAGTTCAAACTCTTTTGGTCAGTATATATTACACATTTTACTCCATTCAAATGATGCCACCCCAAAAACAATAGAAGCTAATTCCAAATCATGTGTATGGTAATTAAACTCATGAGGTTTCAACTGACATGAATTATAAGCAACTACCTAATCATTCTGCATAAAGAATCAACCAAGTCCTTTCAATGAAGCATCACTATAAATAAAAAACTCACTATTTCTAGAAGGTAGTGCAAGAACTGCAGCATTCACCAATCTTCTTTTCAATTCATGAAAAAAATCACCACATTCTTTTGTCCAAATGAACTTAACACCTTTTCGAGTTAACCTATTCATTAGACTATATAATCGTGAAAAATTCTCAAAAACCCTCTTGTAATAACCTGTTTAACTAAGAAAACTACAGATCTCTATTATATTTGTGGGTCTTGGCCACTCTTCAACAATTTTTGTCTTAGCGTGATCAATAGTAATTCCATATTTGAAACAATGTCACCACGGAAAGAAATTTTTTGTAACCAAAACACACACTTTCTAAATTTCTAAAATAGTTTCTTTTATTTTAAGTTTTGGAATACAACCCTTAAATGACTTTCATGCTCTTATTTACTTTTTGAATAAACCAAAATATCATCAATAAACACAACAACCATTTATCACTTGAATCGAATGAGCCATCACTACAACAAACTGCTCAATTCTGATTCCGACCATCTCAGGATGCTGATTTGGAAGTTCATTTCCCTTGGTATCCCTTCCCAGTACTACTCCATGTTTCCTTAATGAAAAACCATTCTAAACACATAAATATCATAGGTGAATCAACATGGTAATCTGTAAATGCTATATCATTAACATAAATTAATTTATGGATATTAATTTAACAATACCCTAACTCCTAAAGTGGTCTAAACCGACCTATGATACTAACTATAATGACCCGACCTTAAAAAATAACATAATATTGAATTCAATGAATAATTCACATCGAGGATCTTTTCAGGTTTAGATTTTTAGAGAATTATGCCATAACTATTGCATTACATCTCAAAAATTACAAGGTAAAAACTTCTATATAGTTTCAATTTTTTTTCATAAAATAAAAATTCTTGAAAAAAAGAGTCATTTCTAGTCCCATGTTTTAGATAGCATGATTTTTCATTGATCCCATCCTTGACCCTATTCATATATTGGTCCCGTGAAAAACATTTCAAAACATTGGATGAGTATAAAAAGCTCAGTAAGTGTTATAAAACAAAGAAAGTAAAAATTATCCCATCATTGAGTACATAACATCAGATATTTAACGTACCTCATCAAATCACAAGATTTATGAATAACACATAGAAAACATAAATCAAAAAGGAAACTTGTGGCATCTATATCATACTTACATTGTAGCTATCATAGCTACGTAGGGAGTTACATCTGGAATACCCATCACAATATATTCCCTAAATATGTTAATAGAAACATTTACGTTTACCTTCATCATGTTACCCAATGCATTGGAGATCTATGTTGGGATCACCCGCCCTAGGTTTATGACAGAACCACTCGTATACATAACAATTCCAAAGAACCATAACATATTCGTAACACATAAAACAAACATAAAGGAAAGATAACATTTCCACATTTTAATAACAATATATCATTTCAATATATTGACATAAAAAATAAATTATCAAAACAATTTTCAATAATAAAATATTTAAAAGATTATATGGTATTTATTTTCCTTTTAAACAAATTATGTCTTGTTAAGGAATCCAAAAATCAAATAATACTCACGTCAGCAGAAAGGTCGTTGTCACTGCGTAAATTAAAATAAACATTATTTTTTGTCGTTTAGTAGAACAATACATAGAAAAAGATTCTCTTTAAATGAAATGAAAAGTCAAAGGTGTTTATACAGCATATAAAAGAAAATCTTGTATTAAAACAAAATATGCCTCAATTAAAGGAGATTGAGATGAAGTCCCTTACATCGTGTTTGACTTGACCCGTTCGTTCTATAATCTCCTGAATTATAAAATAAAGTTAATTTATACTAGTTTAAGAACATTTTTCAATATTATTATTCCTTTTAAATCAGTTATTACCATGTTATAAATATTATGTAATCATTTAAGGTAATAATGGGTTTTTGTCGATATTTGCTATTTAAGTCAAAAATAATCTTCTTATAATTACAAGTTGTTCACATGGTCAAATATCCACTATCTTCAGAATGATATTCATGATGTAGATATCATATATATCATATATATCCAGTATATGTATGTATTTATAATAGTACATAATATTTGGAGATATGAAATGAAATGTATCGTTCATGGAGACGGTAAGCCATACGTACGCATGAACGCTACTTTCATTTATATTTCTTATTTTAACGGAATTAAAACATAATCATAAAAAGGCATGTTATAATTTCAGTATAATATAATATATAATATCATTAACTCCATCATTTATACTTCCCAGATATGTCATTTACGAGTCATATCACATTGAGGGGCGGTAGTCCACACTTTCTCAAATTAAATTATCACGTTTACCCATAATGAAAACCGTAGAAGAATGATATAAATGGAAAATATAGAATTATAAAGAAAACATAAACATAATATATTTCATATAAATATAGTTCCATCATAATGGACACCATGAGAGGTGGTAGGAGATAATTGAACAATCATCATTTCGTGATGTGTTAGTTTCCCATCCACAAAAACATTATGTTCTTTACCCATTAGATTGAGGTGTGTGTTGGTTTAGTTCAAATAATTATCATAACAACATCCTTGTATATTGGTGATACTGGTGTTGTTATAAAATAATGTAATAAAAAGAGTTTAGGGGGTTGTAAAAGTAAAATAATAGAAAATAAGTTAATAGAAATTGTTACCTTTAATTTGGGTAACTCCCTTTGGTTTGAACCAAAAGGACCTTTTGAAGTTACTTAAACCTAAGGTAAGGCTTTTAGGTTTATGTTAGGTATGTAGGGAGCTTAATTGGGTATATTTTGTACAAGAAAAAATGCTTTATAGGTGTGAGGAATGAGTTATAAGTGAAGGCTTTTTATAAGGGAGAGGAGGGGCTCTCTAGGAAAGTGTGAAAATATAATTTCATTATAAAATAATTTTCGGTTTCTAAAGGTCCAAAACTATTTAAAGTATAATATAAGATGACTCATTGTTGAAATAAAATATTCCAATAGGAATGGGATAGGTTTTATATATTATTTTCATCTTTATAATCTTATTTATTTAAATCATTTATTAATGAGGTAAATACTGTATCATTATTGTGTCATAAATAATTTAATTTATTTGATGTCTAAAAATTATAAAACAAATACCATAATGTATGAAATATTTTTATATTTCAAAATAATTTTTATAGTATAAAATATACCTTATATAACTCTATGTAACAATTAATTTACTAAAAGATATTTGTTTTTCTCATTTTTGTATTTACTTTAAATTAATTAATCTAAAGTGTCATTATCACTCTCAAGTGGCTCCATGAGGTCCCAAAATCAACTCAAGTATTCCCATGGTCGGATATAAATCATCAAATATGGATAAGACAAGTGTTAAGGTAATTTTGTATTATTATGATATTAGTTTTATGTTGAATTACCCTATTTATCTTTAAAGACAGTAATTGAAAGTCAAAAGTTACTATCCACCAAAATTTGTATTCATCTTATTGAACCAAATTTTACTTAATAATAACAAACATGTAGGCCGGATTATCGAAATTCAATTCACAGAAGCGTTAAAATTTCATTTAAATGAAAAATTCATTTTTTAACTACTACTTAGTGGTTTCACTATTCATCCAAAATTGAAATTTTTCAGAAAAATACCAAAAATTAAGTCTAAGCTATATTTGATATTCAGAATTCAAAAATGATGTATATTTTATAAAATTCAAAACATAGACTATGGATTAGTTAATTTAATATTAATTCCCATTATTAGAATAAAATTCGTGTTTTTACGAAATATTTACTATCAAAAGACTGACACTTGTTTATGTCCAATTTCAAAGTGAAATTAATTAAAATGACCAACATTGTATTAAATGGTAAAAATATAATCTAATTTCACTTTAAACCCAATTAAAAAGGAAATATATCCATACAAATAAATTATATTAAAAGGAATATTTGAATTAAAATACAGTATTTTTCACTATTCATTAAAAATGAATTTTATAAAAAAAATGCCAAAAAATTACGCAAAGTAAATTTTGGTGTCTCTATTATAAATAAGAATCTTATTTGGTCAAATATAATGTATAAGAGTTACCAAAACAAAAACTAATGAGGGTTCTCCATCAAAAGGCGATAAATCGACCTTTTAGTGAATATTAGAGTATTTATGCTTAAAATCGAATTATTTTCTTATTTTAAGCCACTAATTTTTATCAGATAAATGTAAAAACATTTATCAATAACGTTTAATCATATTTTAGTTATTTCTATTCACTACCCTCAATACAACGCCTAGGCGTTAACTACCATTTAAAATAATAATATTATATTTTTAGTATGCAATGTAAGATTTCAAAGAATCCCATTGTTGCGTATCTGGTACGCCATCGATAATAGAAACCCCTTTAAAGTAAATTTAATATTTAATTCACAAAATATTAATAAAAAATAGAATTTATTATTTATTTATTTACCTGGGATGTTAAAATCTATTTTCCATAGTTAATGATATGATTAAATGTTCATGATGCCTATCTCATTTCATGTTTTACAATGTGATTATTGTCTATAATCTTATGGAACTCATATGTATAAATTATTTTAGTCTTGGGTTGGATATATATCTCCCTCTATTTCATTGGGTAATAACGGATGATTCATGAATATGTATGTTATGTATGAACCTGATTTCATATTAACAATTCTATACCAAAACCCGATTACATGTTCACAATGTTATTCATGGTCCAGGGTTCCTATCCATAAGTATATGTGTGAACTTGATTACATGTTATAAATTTTAATAGATAACCTTATTAAATATTCAAAATTTAATGTGTGGACCTGGTTTGATGTCCATAAGATTATGTGTGAACCTGATTACATGTTCACAATGTTCTTCATGAACCTGATTACATGTTCACAATGTTATGAATTGACCTGGTTGAATGTCCATATTTTTGTGCATGAACATGATTACATGTTCACAATGTTATGATTTAACCTTATTGCATTTTCAAAATTGTATTCATGGACCTGGTTTCATGTTCATAAGTTTATGTGTGAACATGATTACTTGTTCACAATGTTATATGTTAACCTAATTACATGTTCATAATGTTATTAATAGACCTATTTTCATGTCTATAAGGTTATGAGTGAACCTGATTACAAATTTACAATGTTATACATGGACTTGGTTGAATGTAAATAAGTTTATGCAGGGGCCTAATTTAATGTACTTTACTTAATGAGTGAACCTATTTCAACTTATACTTGTTTACAACGTTATTAACCAATGTGCATGCAACAAATTCCATTTCATATTCATATGTTATGATTTCTTGACTTATGCTATTAATTATATTATTTTACATGTATTATGAACAGATAATCTTTATTATGATATATAATATGGATGGTATGATCTTAAAATGTTAACCTCAAGTTTCATAACCTTTTCTTCAGGTTATGCTTTCACATTTCCTATATTTACCCTTACTGGGCATATGATCTCACCCCTTTCCTATGATTAGTTTCCTCAAGTTATGAAGAAACGTTTTAGGCTGATTTACTAAAGGTGGATATCTTTATGGGAGATGTTGGAGATCTTTCACCAGTATAGAATATTTTGTTTCCATTTTTCTAAAAACACTAAACTATTACAGCCCTTGGGAATCTAAATTTGTAATGTACCGAATCTTCATCTAAAATGATGTAATATCCATGTATGTTAAGCCTAGTTCTCTAAACACAACATGTGTCAATTTGATGTGAGACAAATTCCTAGACATCACAAATGAATTATGATTTTTTTTCCAAAATTATCAAGACAATCTGAGCACGTTTTCTTAATTTTCGGTGAGTGACACTGTTTGAACTAAAATGTTAATTTTATAATGAAAATGGAAACATTGATTCATATTGGGAACATCATGTATCAAATTTAGGTGATGATAATTTATAAAAAATAAAAATGACTTATGGATCACTTTACTAAAGTATCAAAATAGTAAAAATGTTTTTCTCAGTTTTGAGTATGCTTGTTGTCTTTTTTACTAAAATTAATGTCAATTATAAATAAAAAAACACACTTAGAGTTATAATGGTCACACTGTGAATCATATTTAGGATAGGGTATTTTCTAAATTCCCCTAGTGACTTACCTATATTTTTTATAAATTTTAAAGATAACACTAATGAGTTTTATTGGATTTGAATATTTCCCATGTGTTTTTTTACGAAAATGTCATTTTCAACTGGAAACACATACATTGAGTCATACTTCTCACATCGTGTGTCAGTTTCATGTGAGAATGATTCCTACACATCAAAAATGAAATATGAATTAATATACAAAATTATCACGACAATATTATTGTTTTTTCTTAGTTTTTAGTGAGTGGTACTTTTTGAACTAAAACATCATTTTTAAACTGATAACAGACATATTGAGTCCTATCGATCACATCATGTATCATATTAAGGTGATTCTAATTTATAAAAATAAAAAATCACTAATAGATAATTTTACTAATGTTTTAAATCAATCTGAATGTGTTTTATCTGTTTTGAGTATGTTAGTTATCTTTTTACTAAAATTAATTTCAATTTTAAATAAGAAGACACACTTGGAACCATACCATTCTCACTATGAATTGGATTGAGTTATGAATAAATAATTAATTTCAAAAATGAATCATGTGTTAATTTAATAAATTTTTAAAAAATTCCAAATATTTTTACTTAGTTATTAGTATGTCACACCTATGTTTTTACTAAAATGTCCTTTTAAACAGGAAACATGCATTTTTTTGTCATTGTGGTCACATCGTGTGTGGGTTTGATGGAATAATAATTCCTACACATTAAAAAACAAATTATGAATCAGTATATTAAATTTAAAATACAATAAATTTGTGTTTTCATGGTTTTTTTTGAGTGACACTTTTTAAAATAAAATGTTAATTTTAATCTGATAAAAAAAACTTTGTGTCACACCGGGAACATTGCGTTTTAGGTTAAGGTGTGAATGATTCCTACATGTAAAAAATGACACATATATCATTTTACTAAATTATTAAATGAATAAAACTTTGTTTTATTATTATTTGAGTATTCCAATTTCCTTTTTTACTAAAATTAGTGTCACTTTGAAATAAAAATACACATTTGGAGTCATACTGGTCACACCATGTTTCAAATTGTGGTGATGCTAATTTTTATATGTCAAAAATGAATTATTAATGGTTTTAATAATGTAGCAAAACAATATTAATGTGTTTTATTTATTTTGAGTATGTGATGTGTATTTTTTTACTATAATGTAAATTATAAACTAAAAACACATAGTATTAGTCACACCGAGCACAATGTGTATTAGATTGAGGTGCGGATGATTAAGTATGTGATATATGTTTTTCTTTCAAATATATATCAAAATATAGAAAATAAGGAATGTGATCCATTTTCATGGAAGAGGAAACCTAGTTTTCATGGCGCTTAGCCTTTCCCAAGATCTCGTGTAGAGATTTCAAGGCCCAAGGGTGTTCTAAAATACTCTAGAAAAGTCTGTAATATTCTGAAACATGATAGAGATGAAGAGATTTTATAGGATTATAGTTAACCAAATCACTGAACCTCCTCTCCATGTGGCGCGAAATTACATAATACTACCTCAAACACTTTCCATTTTAGGCAGCATGGGTTTCCTCTTCCATTATAAAGCGTAAAGTTATCTCTAATAATTCATGAACATGAAGAAAATTGACCAAACCATGCTTACTCAAGAAAAATAATACACCTATATAAGAAATCAATTATTATGATAGTAATAATATCAAGGATAAAAATAAACATAAAAATGGAAGAATGCATCCCTAGTCCAATTATTTTAACCTTAGATTCCAAACTATAACATTTTTTATTCACCCATTGTGGATACATATGAGACAATTTAGAAGCTCAATCCCAACAACATGATATATTTAACCACTTTTCAATAACATAAAAATCTGGTATTAAAAAAAATCCCATAAAAACGTTTCACCTTTTGGGTTGGTTTAAAATTCGTATATAAAAATTTTACTTCTTATTTTCTACAACAAACTAGAAAAGAACATTTTAAATTCATTGATTATAAAACATATTAGTGTATTCCTTTATTTATTCCAAGAATAATTTAACAATTACTGTAATATTATTATAAATAATTTATTGAACTAAAAAAATATTTACATTTTGAGTTTTTATGGAACATAATAAAATCTATCTATCCCTCTCACCATTATAAGGAGAACTAACTCTATGAAATAATAGTTATCTTTTTTGATGAAAAAAATTAGTGTGACCCATTATGAATTTTGAGAAGACACTAAACTCAATTATAGATTTTATATCTACTTTGGACAATATTAAACATCACTATATCCCTTTATAGAATCAAAATGACAATAAAATGTAGATCATTTATTAAGTCTTCCTGGATTGTGCTATAGATTAGTATATCCTTTTCAATATTCTGGTAGATGATGAACTCTAACATAACAGCCTCATTATTGGTTCATCAAAATGTGAATATCCTTATTCTAATGTATTTTTCTTTGGGAACAATGATGAGTTTTTTTATTAATGAGATTCTTAACATGATCATTTTACATAACGAATGTGCACATGTATATTAGTAATGAATGAGTGGACACATTTTTTGATTGTGAGATGATGAAAAAGTATCTATATGCACAATAAGGGTCGGTTAAGGACCTCTAATCATGTAATGATTTTGAGATTCTATGTGATATAATGGTGGGATGATTTAATTTGACATCATGTGTATTCAAAATAATTAGTTTTAGTCAATCTATTTCACTTATGTAATCTTCATGTGTTACCTGTTAAGATTTCACAAGAATTTATGATATTATATCATGTATCCAATTTATGATTGAATAGATTAAATAATTCCACCACCCACCAAAGTGAGACAACTATATTATTGTTTTATTCTATCATTTACCACTATCCATGATGGAACCCCAGAGAGGGAATTTGTTTAATTTTATTCAAAAAAATGATACTGAAATTTAATAAAAATTATACAGAATAATGATAAAATAACTAAATAAGGAATAAAAATTCATCAATTCATGATTCATATACCCATTATAAAACCATGTTTTCTACTCACTTATAAAAAAATTATTTCGTCAATTATAATTATCCTTGTGAAATAGATCAAAAATAATATATAATCATTTTGATACTAACGATTCACACCAAAAATATATTTCTAAGTTAATATCCCATACTATATCACAATAATAGTAGGCAACCACAAAAATTTATTATTAGAAAACATTTTGACACCATGTTGGCTTCCCACTCATATCTAAAAAATGTACTTCTTCTTTTTAGTATGTAGGTTGTCAGAAATTTTGGTAGTATTGAGAAAATATAGAAAAATAAATTATTAAGAAATATTTTTAATTGAATTGTAATTAACATTGGATATTACCTATTCAGGATGGTGACCTTTTCTTGGATTATGATCTCTCTCGTAAATTTTGAAACATAATATCCACAATCATTTCCATTATTTTTCTTCATAAACTACCAAAACATTGGCCAAAATAAATAATTTCTTTTGAAATATGATTTGATAGTTAAAAATTTATATATATACCTTAATTTGTTTCCACTTAAAGTAATCCACCTGATTATTATGTTTAGCCACAAACTTCATGCCATGATTTATAATATATTTAGCGACCACCATATCATAAAAAATCTTGTTAAAAAATATTCCAAAACATGTAATTCAATGTTTATGTATAATTTTTTTAGTTTTTTACATTACAAATTCATATTTCACATCGTGTTTCAATGTTTTTTTGGATACCAATGAATTGTATCCAAAAAAATAAATATTTGGGGTATCGAGATTGAGTATAATCAGTATACAAAGTTTCTTAAAAAAGAAATATGTAATTAAAAAAGAAAAAAATATTTTATTTGATTAGATTGTAGAGTTTTACCAATGCATTTTATAAATTAAAAATAGTCTATCATCTATTATTCTTTTCTAGAATTAATTATATGACTCATATTTCTTCTTTTCAATTTTTTCTATATAAAAAAACATTTTTTCCCATAGAAATGATATAGGGATTAATGATTCCATATCAGGTTTAACATGGTTTTACATTTATGTCGTAGTGCTATAATCACCTATAGAAAATATTAATATTTATGAACTATAATTAACATACTATATCACTATTTGAATAGAAATATTATGAAAATTTACTGAATTTATGTATTCAAAATTGAGGCTCACAAACATTCAATCATGAGAATCTCATTTATACTTGAGAACAACTACATCTATAATGAAAGTTCCAATTATTTATTCATTCTATGAAATATAATACATATTCTCATCTTTAAATTTGTTTCTATACAAGATGTTATACTGATAATAAATGTTGATGCAGAACTGGTATGGAGAAGGTACTCATGGAAAATCCTTTTTTATTTCTTAGTCTATTCACTAGATTGTCTTGATCTGACCCTGAATTTCCCCATCACATTATTGTCTATAATTTCAAACCCCACTTTATAAATTTTTTCATCAATGGTTAAAGGTTTTTCATAAGAAATAATTTGTTAAATACAATCCTCATATACCTTTCTTATATTACACAACCATGCTAAAAAATTTCCTATAACATCATTAACTGTTGTAATATCTGGAACATCAAGTGAAATAAGAAACTCAGCGGTATTATCTTGAACTAACTCAATCCAAACACTCATGTGTTCTTTTAAGAGTTATTTATAGTATGGACTCTCTCCTAAGTTATTATACACCATACCCCTCACAACAAGGCAGTGTGTGTGTGTTTATAGATAGAAATCATATGCATATTTACCCTATAGAATTTTAGTAATATAAAGTTATCATAAGTTATTTGATTAAAATTTAAGTGAAAGAGTAATGAAATAATTTATTACCTAGCATAAGTTATGTGGTTGAGGGGAATTCCTAGACTCAAATCTAGCAAGTTCATTTTGTTATTCATGATCTAATATTAGTTCTACCACCAGTTTACTTTGGTCCTTTCTCACACATTGCTCTACTAAAATAGACCAAAAAATAATATATTGAAAATATTCTATTTGTTACTATAATACATTCATTATATTATATGTATCTCTTTGTGGTTTTATCTTATCAAAATATACTCAAGGATATAGTCCAAAACCTACTCATCTAACACGACTGTATTGTTTTGGCCGCTTCAAAACTACTGAAATTAGTTTTTCTTCAAGTAGGTCACTACTGATACTTGTTTCTAAACTATATAAAAAATATATGAAATTAAAAAATATATTTTTATCTAATATTTTTATAATGAAAAATTAATTACTATAATTCCATATTTTCACATGATACCCCAAGTTATCTTGTGTTTTCATCAACTAGTTTACCATCCTTATTTAAATGAACATCCTTAAACAACATATGAATTTTTTTGAAGTTTATTTGTTTTTTGATTCATCAGTATACATATAAAAAAGGAAAATATTTTTTTTCATATAACATAAATCCTTTATTATTTATTTTAAATTCATACCAATTTCTTATCTAGTGAAAAATACCCCATCATTTGATTGCAATAACGATATATAAGTATTGATTCATGTTATATATTTTTTGTTCCCCTTTTATATTTCATAAATCATCAATTTTTTATAAAATTTTATAAGATAAATAATGGAAAATAATTTATTATCGACTAAAATGCAATGAAATTATTTCTTATCATGAAAAATAATGAAACCATTCCATGTTTCCTACTTTAAAATGTGTGGATAACTAATTGGTGGGTGGGGATTTACATTCCCCTCAGAATCCCTAAGTTGCAACTTGGTAAGAGGATTCTATAAGATTCTATAGAATATTATAGTGTCCATTAAAACAAATTTATTATAGAATTATTCTAAAATAAATGGTGCCTATAAAGAATAATGAAAATTAAATAAATTTTTCATTTTATAATTTATCAGTAAAATAGAGAAAGTATATCATACCATTTCTTTTACATCTTCCAAAAGGGTATACTTCATTACAAGATGGATGTGGAACCATGAATCTATATGAATCAGAACATTCAACCTCATTAGGACCCCAACATAACTAATAAACATTGAATGGTAGGAGTAAAAAGGTTGGCCACATTGACTTGAGCCAACCTCAAATTTTATACCCTTACTTCTTACCCTGATAATTGTATTCAAACCCATAATGATGAATCATTCTTGTTTTTTCATAAAAATGTATTTGACCTATTAAAATTATACAGTTTGAACATCAACAGTCTATTCTTCCACTATATTGGTAACATCATCATGTGAAAAAGACATTGTTAATCAACATGAGTATTCAAAAATTTAATTTATATTATGTTAATCTAGTAGATAGTAGATAATATTATTAGGAAATGCATTGTATATTAAAAAACACAATAACCTTCTCATTAAACTCCCTTTTCTTAAATGTTGATGGGATTTGGATCCTCGAGAGGGAATCCAAATCCCATATTTATGGCCCCATCAAATGTACAAGACATTGTATAAATTAGGATCAACATGATGTGATTTTGATATCCCAATGAAAGGGTCACCGTTGATTGATTTTTCATGTGACCCTATAATTGTTTTAGTCTCTAGTAGGAAAACTGACCAATTCTTGTTTTCTGGATCTATGATATAAAATACTTTCACTACTTGTGATGACATTATGAATGACGCGCCATTTTCCCCTTCCAAACTGAATTTCACTTTCCCGAATCCCATTTCATCAACTTTCAATGCACTCCAATTGTAAAACCATTTGAAATGGAAAATCACTACTTGAAATTAAATATAATCCAACTCATATGTTTGTTAAATAATTCCAAAACTTAACTTATTCACATTAAGTGAATTTCTATAGTTAGAACCAAATATGTGCTTTATTTCCACCACAAGTGTAACTCCACTATTTTTCATCATACTTAATTGTTCATGTTCATTAATATAGAATTTATAACAATTCATTACAAAAACTAGCGTATGATATAAAATTTTCATTTGTCCCCCATGATAACCATCAAATTTATTTGGTGATTGATTTTTTGTTTTCGGATAACTTTTTATATATTTGATCCCATTACCATCTTATAAACTATTGATTTTTTGTATTTTATATACATCCTTCGGCCCATGGTGGATTAAAATCTCTTGGAATTAATTTGTGGGATTCAATGTATGGATAAAAATCATTACTGTTATGTAAAATGCTAATTCTATCTTACTCCAAATCTGTGATGGTAATTGTAACAACCTCACTTCTAGAAATCCCTTCACCTATAAGGTATCCACTATGATGAGACTTTGGGATATCAATGTTGTAAATATCAGATAAGAAAATAGTATATAATTCAATGGATTCTTCAATAATATATCATTATGAAGTAACAATTATGGATGACATCAATTATTGAAAAACTATTTCAAAATATTCATATGTCGTTCAATGGGGTATATCTATTTGTAATGGACAAGATCACCTATTTGAACCTCTCTAAGAAATTGAACCATTAGGTGGACCATTATATCCAATAATCATGGTGTTAAGAACAAATATAATTCAAATAATATGATGAAAACATCTTTATTCATGATTGGAAACTTCATCGGGTCTATAATATTAATACAAATGGTTTTGAAGAATAAGAAGAGTCTCATTAATTTATGTCATACATTTTTAAGAAGAATGTAATGTAATGAAATGGGAATCAAATCTTGCATTAAAACATGAAAGGAATTTGATTTTAATCCCTATAACATAAAATTATTCTTTAAAATGACATCTTTTATATTTTATTAATAACCCAATGAAACTTTTACAACATTAATGAAATTTCAAAATTGTAATTTTTCCTGCCTAGATAGAGTGTATGCTGCTGGTAGAAGAAATTTACACTCATTACCCTTCACAGATACCAACTATTCTATTCATCCCCATGTTAATCATTTCCAACATATCCTTTATTCCATATTTTATTTTTCTAATAACATTACGTAACGTTCTAATAACACTATCAAATACTTTTTTTTCTACATGCATGACGACAATAAAATTTCTGATGTAGAAAAAATTCTAATATGGTAATTCAATAAATATTTACCTGTTCTTCCAACTTGATTTTGTAAGGGTTGTAAAAAATGGTTTACCAACATGTCAGGCCATGTACTGTGAGTACTAATCAATACACAAAAATTATTTATTCCATATATAGATAATGCCAGATGAATGTTTCTCAGATAATTTTAAAATTCCGGATACTCGTAATAATTTTTCTTCCACTGAGAAGAATGTGTTGTATGATGTAGGTTCCAATTTTTAATTATTGAATCTAAATTCCATGTTAATTTTATCATGGTTTCCTAACATCCATATAGTCGTATAAACCTTGTACTGATTGGAATGTACCATTCACCTTTCTATTTGATTGATTCGTTTTTCCTATATCGATCAATGCCAAACATATGGAATTTTATGAGTGATTAATGGTCATTGAAAGACAATATTCAATCATTTATAAATTAATTCAATATTTTTAGATCATTACCATTGAACATAGTATTAATTTGACATCATATGTTCGATATGGACGTTCATTTTTATCTAGTAGTATATCATTCAATAGACTAAGTAGTATTGTAAAGTTGTTTCTTCTACATCTTCTACGAGAATTCAAACTATATAACTTTAATAAAGTTAAATTTTTGGTTTTTTTATTATAACCGGTATACTATGGTCTTTTAGAACATCTATTTAACTTGTCAAAATACTTTGTACAGTCATCAAGGTCATCTTCAATTGGAATTGTCATTTATTACATGTAATCACCATCATCATTTACACTGGTATTCAGATCAAATGATCCATAAACTAAAGTATCATCCAAATAGGTGTGTATGTTATGTTTTTACTGTGTTTAGTCCCATATTTAAAGTTATGATTTATTCCCTAAAAAAACAAAATTTCATCCAACTCATCCAGACTAATTTTTCTTCAATAACAACAATGTAAACAAAAAAAGAATTTGAGAAGGGTCATATTCATGCTCTATTGAAAACATTCAGAACTCTTTAACACCATCATCTTACTCTTTTATCATATGTTTTGTGTGAATCTATTTTCAATTCATATCCATCCAATCATGTTCATAAAATACTCATTTTGTTAAAATTTAATTAAATACACATTAGATATTTTTTTTATCAAAGTTGAAAGTTATAGAAAATTATAATAACGAAAACCCAACATGGGATTTTTTCAAATAATTTCAATATTATTTGAAGGAAATGGCTAATTTAATTTAAGAAAAGAATTAAACCACTATGGTAGGTTTTATCCTCTCAATTATTCCAAAATGATCACCAATACACAGTATGGGATGAGTATTGATTAGATTAGTTCATGAAACCAAGGATCGTGTCTAGAAGATATGGGGATGAGTTTAAAGAAAAAATTCAATAATAACTATTCACAAGATGAAATTGATAAAAATGATAGTTTTACCCTTAAAACTTTTTAAATTTAAAAACTATAATTTAAAATTTAAAATATTATCTCAAAACCAATTTCAAAATTAAAAGTTATGATTTTTGAATTTTTAAAACTCAGTTTGAAATCCGTTTTTTAATTTCTACATGAGAATCAAGCATATATTTTTAAAACACTTCATGGGACATGAACCCATTTTCTATAAAAATGGTTAGCATCAATTGAAAAATTATAAAACAATATTCCCAAACCATTAAGAAAAAATTAATAGTTTGGAACTATTTACATGGAAAGTTATTCAATTTTAAATGATTAAAACTCTATAGGGTCTCTATGAAATCACTAATGAGTTTCAAAATGTCGAATCCAATTTAAGTTATTTTAATAGAAAACCTAGTCTTTCCATTTCAAAACCATCTTAAACAATTAAAACCTTATTTCCATTTTCAAAAATAAAATTTAAAATAGGCATGGCCATAAATATTCTATGTAGGCCACCACCCATTCAATATAAAATAATGATTATTAAATATTTTATAAAATTTTTATAAATATGACTAGAATAAAAAAAATTAGAAGAAGATAGAAAGTTAAAAATTTAAATCCAAACATGATTTTCCAGCAGTACCCATTAAAATATGAAGGTTCCCATGTGCTTCTTTAAAAATTCAATCAAGGGACTATTTATTTATCAAAATCCAATTTCATCAAAGTTTGTATTATGTCCTATAATTTTTAACATTATTTCATTTATATAAGTTCATTATTATAAATTCTATAAGATCCAAATCATTTTAAGGTCCATAAAGGAATGTAGGTATTATATCTTTTGGTTATGATACCTCACTTTAGTTTGATAAAGTAATTAGAATATTCACATGTCATAGACCTTTTTTCAAGAAATAAAATTACTATTGGTTATATTTTAATGTTATTATATCTTGATTAATTTTAGAAAACCAGAATTTAGTTTCAAATAACGAGTTTAAATTGTATGAATATACTTATTTAAGTATCCCTTTTTATACCTTGATATCATAACCTCAAATGATATATGAAAACATAAAATCGATATATACCCATATAGGTGTGTATGTAGGGTGTGAGAAAAATAGGATAGTAATATTTCAGCAAATAGAAAATTAAATATCATATATAAAAAATTTAACAAAAAATATTCTGAGCATCATTTAAAAATTATCTCAAAAAAGGAAAGTATAAATGAATGAAATATCACAAATTATTCTATTTTTTGAAATACTAAGGTAAATTGTTTTGAAAAATAAAATACAACCATGATTAATATTAATTATTTTATACACATGTAGATAAATAAAATTAATTTTAAAAAATTCTTTCAAAATATGATTTTTACTAATAAATGAATGGAATCATACATTTTAAATTGAAAACACATTAAAATATTAAAAACATGGACATCAAAGATTACGATAAAAAATTATTCATTAAAAAAATTATTTAAAACACATTTTGTAATAAAATAAAGTAAACTCAATCATAAATTAAAGATGTAATATATATCAACTGAGATACATTATAATAATGATTTATAATAATATTAAAAAAATAAATTGTTGAAACATTTCCATAGAATGTAAAATGGGATGAAAAGAATGTGTGTATAGCGGATCTCTAAAATAATATCATCAAATTAAAATTTGTCAGTGGAATCTCACCAGATCCAAGGGTGTGATAATATCAAACATATACTAGTAGAATAAACAACTCAAGGATTCCCATACAAAACAACACTATTAGAAAATAAATAAGGATGTCACATTTCTAAAATTATAGGTGAAGCAACATGAATATTACATCACTAATGGTTTGGGAAAAGAAATAAGGAATTCATGTCCTGACACTATGATAAACAAAATATCACTAACATAGTTTACTTGGGTTCCCATGGTATAACAAAAGAAGATTTGTGAAAAAAATTTAAGCACAATCAATTTATAAATTGATAATAAAAACATAATCAATAAAACTTATCTCACCTCCAAAACCCTCTCAAGAAATTCCACCTATCACATCATACAAGAATCACATAATAATAATCAATACACATGCCATAAAAGGGAAATAGCCTACAGAAAACACTAACCCAAGGGTTTCTTAATGATGGTCATAAAATCATAGTGAAACATTTTTTTAATATGGTGAAAAGAGGCCTTTAATAACAATATGGGTGACAATTTTGTTATAAAAACCATCCTTTTTATAAAATATGGATAACATTTATCAATTACCAAGAAATATAATTTAAAATATATATGGAGAATTTGTTTCTATTATTTTAAGAAAATCAAACCATGATATTTTCCTCATATCGATATTTAAAAATGAATAATATTTTAAACATGAATTTATAATCTTTTATTAAATTATTTATTTTTTGATTTTAAATGAAAAGAATCACATCAAAATCATTTACCTTATCCCAGTCCATATCTATTAAAAACAAACACTTATAATTCCCTTTTGGATTTGTTTTTTAGGAAATATAACTAAGAAGGAAAACCTAGTATAATGATTTTTAACTAAAATGAAATAAATAAATAAAACAAAACAAACCACGAAAGTGAAGTGTAGAATATGTAAGCAATAAAATTAAATAAGGGTGATGGTGATAAAGTTCCATAAAAGTTAATTTGTGTACCAAAAAATATATATAAAAGAACAATTATTAGGAAAAACACATGGGGAGGATCTCAAACTTGTTGGTTCTAAAGGTAGATAACTCTCTTATAGAATACTATCTGGTTATGTGACCAAAATAAGTAATAAAACCCAAGACTCTCATGGAAACTGAAAACGACCCCAATTTAATACCTCAATTAAGATAGAGCAGAACACATGTATTTACCATCTTCTCTACATTCTACCATATATAAAACACAAAACAATACATAAATAAACCATTCATTCCATTAACAATAAAAAAATAAATATTAAGAACACAATTGAAGTCATGCCTCATTTTGAAAACCCATTTTAATTCTCATTATAAAGGAAATCATTTTTTTGAGGCCATTTTAAAAAAATTTGGTAAGATAAAAACTATTGTTAAATGGAAAGACCCTATTAAAAAACCTTATTTAAACACCTAAATAATAAAACCAAATTTATTCAATGTGTTTAAATTTGAAAAATTTTCATTAAATGTTATATACACATGGAATTACATATATACATATCTAGACATTTCTCAATACAAATATCAAAATATTTTCATGTGAATATTTTAATGTGTCGAATATAAATATAATCATTTGTATATGTATATATAAACCTATACATTTTCTTATAAGCTTAAAACATGAGAGAAGTAATCAATAACATTGGACATAAATAAATAGCACACGTAAATAATAAAACATAATAAAACCTCTCAAAAGGAAACCCCAATTAATCATTTCTAAAAACTCATTAATTACTAACTAGATTTCATAAAACACCTAAAATAATTTTATAACAGCAAATTAATTTTTGAAAACCATCATAAATATTTTATTGTCCAAAAATATAATTTATCCTTTAATACAGATAATAAACAAGCCCAAATCCAAAATAACTCTATTGGAAGTCAATTATAATCCATTAAATCCATTGAGAAAAAAGAATTTTTTAATCCAATTTAACCCAAAAAACAATTATAATTATAGATAAACAAATTTCAAACACCCAAGAACATGAAAAAAATTATAGAATAGATAAAGCCTAAATACACCTACCTAGGGATATTGTAGGCGATGAAAACCCTTTTAGAACCAAGGCCTTTCACATATGGAAATGGAGTGAAGTCTATGTTTGTTGTCAATCCAAAAGTGGATGATCCAAGAGTTTTCAAGGAAAGTGATCTTACAGTACAAGATTACTACATTATTTAAGTTGGTGATGTTTCCAGTGTTTGCTAATTTTTTGCACAAAAAAAATATGGAGGAAGAATCTAGCACTATGAATGGTTGTTTTTAGGATTTAACACTTCTCAAATATGGAAAATGAATGTATTTCAAAAATACTAGGTTTTGTGAATGTTGATATTCATGAAGACATAAATAATCATGAACTAGCATCATGGGTGCGCTATGGTTTGATAATAATCGTCATGATTAAGAGAAGTTGAGATTCATGAGGGTGTGAAGGGTTGATGATAATCTCTATGAATATGAAAAATCTCACAAGAAATTCACAAATGTAGGAGTTTAGTGATTAGTTTTTTATAGGTTCATGAAATATCCATTAGAGGCATGTGAGCATTGTGAAAGAACGAACCTATAAATATGTGTCTACCCCCGCATTATACATCATAAAATAACTAGAGAAAAGATTGAATCTCTCTTATTTCATGAAGGCTGGGATCTTCTTGAATATAGATTTCTATTTGTGATTGAGCATCACAAAAAACTAGTTAATTCATGACTGATTCCAATGCTTCAGACTATTGAGAGTTTCACGATGATGGGATATTTTATGATGACTTAGCGAGTTTCATGAAGGCAATGTATTCTACCAAGGATCTTTTCTTCATGAAGGCAGTGAGATTCACGAAGGAGCTTCCCAAACGACAGTATTTAACTTATGATTTTTATTAAACAATGATTCAAGTGCATCATCTTAGGTTTACAGTGAAAACAATGTGGCTTTCTAGTAAGGAAAACTGACTTAAATGCCAATCTACTGAAGTGACCTTTAAGTCGATAAATGGAGTAATACTTCACCCAAATAAGTGGGATAGATATATTCAATAAAAGTTTTTCAAAGGAGGAAATGTACTATTTCTAACCCTATATGGCATCATTAGTTCCCTAGGAAACTATCCGTGAACAACTATATAAATCCAAAACTATTATACTAAATTAATTTAAATTTAGTATAAAGAATGTTTAGTGTCAAACTAACAGAGATAGAGAAATTATATTGATTTAGTTTTCAAAAAATTCATTTTTATTCTATTGGAGAAATAGAGGAGAAAATAGTTTTTTCTTTGGTTTTGATTGAAAAATAAAAGATGAAAAAAAGGACAACAGATTGATTGGATTGTTTGAAAATATATTTGGAAATTGTGCAAGGGTAATGTATTATCAGGGTTCAGGTGAAATTGAATCATAGAATATAGATTGATCAATTCATGATTGGTGTCAAAGTCGAGATTATAATGATTCAATGGTCATGGTATCCCCTCCTTGATGTGAAAATTACCTATTTCCATTGGTCCGATAATTATTGGTGATTCCAAATAATGTTTCTCTCAATACCATTTTTAGACCTGATACCCCCTAATATTGACAATGGACATGCCTCTTTTAGGGTTATCAGTTGTGAAATTTTTAAGTTCGTTTGAGATTCAAATATATATGGTCATGATAAAAGAAAAAGAAAAGGATAGGAAATTGATTTATATAATCACACAAACTAAATACATAAATAATAAGAAGAATTAAATCAAATGCTCCTCCCACCTTTGGTTACATTACCCTTACACAAGGCATGATTACCCCCTAATCCTTGTGATGAGAGGTTTAGATGGAAAGAGAAAATTAAACATAAATAAATGGAAATAACATGGATAGTTTTAATAGATTCACTCCAGGATTTGGTCTCCCACCAAAATCTGAATTTCTTTACAGCAGCAGCCAACACCTATATTTATAAGCATCAATTGGGTCTACCTAACATATAACATTATGTGTAACAAGGTTACGCGTCTTGTAATCCTAACCTGATGTTGGTTCTGTGTTTTCTTTGGATCAGTGTGAATCTCATATTAGGCATTGAATCACTGACTCATGTCACGAAGTGTATTGGGGACTCACGTCATGTAATCCTCTTTGATAGCGTGTCTTCATGTCCCGAATTTTCCAAATGAAACAATTTCTTTTTGAACATGTCACGACATGTAATGTTAGTACATTTCATGTAATCCTATTGATCCCTTTTCCATCTCCTCTTTGCCCTCAAAAATCAATTGTCTGGCCATTTCGATTCTCTCATGGCATGAAGTGTCTTTAAGCTCATATTCTCTCCTTCTTTTCATTCATTTTTCAAATATAAATTTTTTTCATCCATAAATAATAAAACATTCCAATCCATTCCAAAATTGGAAATATTATTCAATTAAAAACAATAATCAATACATAAAAACACTTTAAATATATGCATGAAATAAACTTATCAATTATCAATAAAATCTTTTAAAAACAGTGCACCTATCCCAAAGAGTCGATTTCTGAACTTCTATATTTGAAAACTAGTAATGAATAAAGGATTTAGGTATTACCGACACACTTTCGGAAAATTTTCCTTATATTATCCCCTAATGGTGAAACAAGTAAAATTGTTGTGTGGTCTATAGAAAGTGATTGTTTTTTCTCTGTAGGATTCCATCAAACATGTTTAACAAGTTCCTTCAAATGAAAAAACAAGATCCACTACTTTAAAAGAAAAGGTTGACACCCAGATTGACCCCTCTTCTCTCAAGGTGTTCGGGGGTCCCACAAAACCATCAACAACAATGAGTGGAAGGCTTAAAGAGGAAGGGAAAGCACCATTGAAAGAATCGAAACAATATATATATGTAAAAGAACCTTATGCTAAACCCAAACAATAAATCAATTTGTGAGTAGGAGGAAAAAAATAGCATACCCTGGATTCAAGATTTGATTATTTCGAGAGAATGTTAAGATATCATGAAATGTTAGATTCATTCAAGCCTTGGATTTTACCCTTGGGTTCAACTGAGACTTGATTCGATCCTCGATTTGGGACATGGATTCAGGGAGGAGCGACCATAAGAGGTGGCTTCTATTGAAAGCATGATATACCGTGACTGGATCAGTCATGGTTAGGGTTCTTTAAATATGCCAGGAGGCTTTTCCCAGTGCCTTCAAAAAATAACTGATAATGATTCCTTTTACTAATACAAAATTAATAGTTCTTGATAAAAGATATCTTTACCAATGCTAAAAAAGAACAGAAAAAATTAAACTTTATTTGCACTAAAATTTTAGCGCTAATAAATATACTTTTTATCAGTTCTTCTTTAGTAGTGATAAAAGGTATATCTTTATCAGTGCTAAAGAATCATTACTAAAATGCATCTTTGTTAGTGCTAAAAATTTAGCACTGATAAATGGTTGATAATTATAACAATAAATAAATAAATTGTAAATATGTTTATATAATTCTATATTTATTTATTATAATTTTATAATTATTTAAATATATAATTATTTATTTATAATTATATAAATAGTTTTTTAAAAATATATATTTTTTATTAATAATTATAAATATATAATTTTATAAATATTATAAATATACATTTATAAAAATATTTATAAATATTTATTTATATTTATAAATACATTTATATCATTATAAATATTTATATAATTATATATATATATTTAATAAATATATAAATAGAAATGTAGTAAATATATTCATTATTTAAATATATTTATTATAATTTTATAATTATAAATATATTTATATCAATTTATATATTTATATAATTAAATATATATATTTAATAAATATGTATAAATATAAATATAAATATAGTAAATATATTAGTTATTTAAATATATTTTTTATAATTTTATAATTAATTAAATATATAATTATTTATTTATCATTATGTAAATAATTTTTTGAAAAATAATATTTATATATTTATATTCTTATATATTTTTATATAATTATATATATATACTTAACAAATATATATAAATATAAATATGAATATGAATATAAATATAAATATAAATATGAACTTAAATACAATAAATATATTCATTATTTAAATAAATGTATTATAATTTTATATATATTTAAATACATATAATAATTTACTCATAATTATTTAAATACTTTTTAAAATATAATATATATATAATTATAATTATATATATATATATATATATAAGAAAATTTATTTTTATAAAAATATTTCTTTATAAATATTTATTTAGAAATATATTTTTAAAATTATTAATGAATATATAATAAAAAATGCATGCATGTTAAAAATGAGTGAAATTGAATAATTAAAAATGAGTACACATTAATTTTTTTTGTGAAAATGGATAGGTTTTATTAATTTAACATAAATTATAAATAAAATTTCCGATAAATATTGAAATAATGATGAATAAATATTTAAAATATTAAAACATATTAAATAAATAAATATAAATAAATAATTGAAAATCATTAAATTCCCAAAAAAATAAAAAATAAAAAAATAAAATATAAAAATTCAATAAATAATACTTTAAAATAATGATATGAAAATAAAATAGAATTTAATGATTAAAACATAATATATTAAATGTATCATGTTATAAAGAAATTCTAAAATGAATACTAAAATTTTAATAAATTACATAAATATTATGTGTATGTGTTTCTATAAAGTAGTTCATTATTTACATTAAAAAATTGTGTTTGTAGTATATATAAACGTATTAATTATGTATATATTTGTGGAATCATTGAAACAAATGTATGATATATATCAAATTTAAAAGTCAAACTAAATTAAATTATGTCCATTACTCAATGAAATTAGTCAATATCTTTAATTTATATTAATTTTTAACTATAAACCATTTTCACTAAATATATGACTTATTTAATGTAAGCATAAATATTTTTTTTATATTAATAATATTTTAGTAAATATTATGTACATTTATATATATATATATGAATATATTTCTATGTTAAATGAATTAATGAATAATTACATATAAATAACATTAAAAATGAATAAGACTTTAATATGTGGTTAATTATTACATTTATTCATTTTTTATATTTATATTTAATATATATTATTTAATAATATTTATAATTAATATATATATATTAAACATATTATTTTTTGTAATAATAGTTTCATTATATTTTTTCATTAATCTTGTAATTGATTAAATGTTAAATTTTTTATTTGATTTTTACAATTTATTCATTTTTTATTTATTTGTTTAATTATTTCAATTTATTCATTTTATATATCGAAATATAATATTTATTATTTATTAATATTTGTAATATATATATATATATGTGTGTATATTAAATGTATTCATTTTTTATCAATAATAATATAATTAATAAAATATATATTATTTTTATTAATTTAGTCATTTCTCATTTTTATTTGTTTAATTATTTCATTTTATATATCTTATATATCCATATATTTAATATATATTATTTATTAATATTTATAACTTATATACATTTATATTAAATTTATTCATTTTTATCAATAATTATTTAATTAATAAAATTTTTAATATACTCATTTTAATTTTATTTTGATTAATTATTTCATTTTAATTGGGACCTTTATCAGTGCTAAAAAACCATGATAAAGGATACCCCTTATTATAACTAAAAATAAAGCGCTGATAAAAGATACCCTATATATGCCCTAAAAATAAAGCACTCATAGAGGGTACCTTTTATGAGCACTAAAATATGAACTGATAATGTTTATCCTTTATTAGTAATAGAAAAAGCACTGATAAATGGTAACTTTTATCAATTTCTTTTTTATCATTGATAAATGTTATCCTATATTAGTACTGATGAAGGGAACCTTTATCAGTGATTTTTCTAGTGCGGATAAAGGACATCATGGCCAATGTCCTATTTTGTAGTGGTGTTGAGGGATATAGGTGAATAATGGTTGATTGAGCTTATCCTTTCACCATTTTCATTCTCATTGGTAACATCATTTTCTCTAAATATGTTCAAAAAACTTGTGGATGATGGGATCATTGTTGTGAATGGAGGATAAAATCACAATTGTAATCCATTTGTGATTGCGGTGGAATTATCACTTTTGGTATTTTATGAGTTTGATGTGAATTCACAGCATTTATGTTGTGAGGGTGTGGGTAACCATTTGGGAACACAAAATGTGTAGAATTTATGAAATTAGGTTTTGATGAAATGTGAACACCATTACTATAGGGTGTGAGTAATAAAACAGAGTAGGACACCACCAATGCATCTATTACAAGTGAGAACATCTACAATAGGTGTATTCCATGATAATAATGAATTTTAAAAAGCATTAAAAAAACATAAAATCATATACGGAGAAGTGATGCAATAACTAGGACTCCATTGACCCACCAACGTTACCTACTTTAACTCCATACTGGAAGAATAGTCATGGGTTGTTGTAAGTGAACTAGAATAATTCATAAGGCTCATAATCATGTCTCACAATGGGATGAAGGCATAAAGTCGAGTTATACCCCTAAACTGTTCTATCCTGGCTCCATCACAAGTCTGGGCTCTAAGCCTTCACACTCCACTTATGCCTCAAGTCAGGCCTCCAAGATGTCATAACCCTAACTCTGTTGCCTCAGGATAGGCCTATATGTCATCATGCCCATACCCTATACTTAGGTCTGTCATCATCATTATTGTAATTCGTGCACACTCCACCTCGAAGGTATAATCATCACATGATGGCCCACCTATTCTGAGTACCATTAATGTCCTCTAAAGGCATGGTAACACACATAATAGGGTATATCATACAAGGAAAAGCGTAAAAAATCTTCATGGGAATCTAATAGAGAAATACCAATACATGTGATTAAAATCAAGAATGGATAAAAATTTACATAATCATATTCATGGAATTATGCATCATAAATGGGTCTCAAATGTCACACACACACACACACAAATACATGGGATTATAATGAAGGATAATAGAAAAGGTATGTCAACACAAGAATTATACCTTGTAAACATGTGTAAATAAGAGAACCAAATGATGAGGAACTTCCTACCACAAGGTTATTTATGAAGAATTACAAATTAACCAAAGAATCAAATATTTAACCATGTTGCACACCCACTAAAAATGGATTAGACATTAAGGATATTGAGCTTCATTTTCAATTCATCTAAGTAATAGATTTTGAATAAAGACTCAATATAATTCCAATTCAAGAAGGTCATTATAGAATTACATACCTAATGGAATCCACCAATGAAACTAATTATAAGGTATGTTTAAGTAGGGGTATCCAATTCACCAGATTAGTTATAGAATCAATAACGAATCATGAATTCCACTCTAATTTTAGTAGAGAGCCTCAGGTCTTGACAATGATCATTGATCCATAATATATTCATTAATGAAAACGAGATTCCAGATGAGATTCAAGAATAAGGAAGTCTCATGATGATCATTCTAATAATCATACCTAGAAATATCCACCATTACTAAGAAATATAACCCATGTCAATGGTAGTTGTTATTAAAACATCAAATCCTCCACTAATATATTGTTAGATCATCAATTGACTAATGTTTCATCATAAATCTTCTATCCCGAAGAGGTCTAGGATGATGATTCCAGAATAAAGACCCATTGAACATCCATTGCTGTCAGTATATCTTGATTCGATGAAGAAATTTTTGTATACACAGTAGATTGGCTACCAATCTACACTGAAAAATAGGATTGACCATCATATCAGTATAGAAACTCTAGATCCAACATATATCTATTATAATTTAATATGGAAGAAAGAGAAATTGTAATAGATATAAATAAAATCTCACCGATTAAGTATTATTGGATCATTGTAATGAGGGATATCCTTTGGGAGTTGAATGAGAATACCACAATTAAATAGTGGATCTATAAGATTCAAGTTAAGGTCATGGTGTTAGAATCAAATACTTAAAGGGGGTAAAAATATTTCTACATTAAAATACTGTAAGAAGCATTTAATGCACCCCCAATCTAGGCTCACTAGTTGGTCAGTGGTTGTCCACTGGTTGGTTGTAGAATCCCACAAGTTGGATGGAGGGATATTCAGAGAAACAAAGATCCAATGGAACCCCACTGGCCATCTATTGGCTATTTTCCATATGGATTAAGGTCATTCCCTTTTCAACTCTTCCTCCATCAGCTCTGGGTCCATTATTCACTAAAAATTATCTTTTTCACCACCCATATTAGAGAATAACTAAAATATAAGGAGAAATTTATAAAAATTAAATATTTCATACACTGAAATAAAACAAGGATGATCTAATCACTCTACCAAAAAACACTTTAATATAATCTCTAGAATACAATGTGATACCCAAATTAGTTTTCTGTTATGGGAAAATCATAAGTTTACATTTGGAAGTATCCATGCATAACTGCATGCTCATAGGAAGTGAATCCTCATCCAAGAACATAGTTCATAAATCTATGGTCATTGTTTAATGGTTAGTTTACTATAACGCTCAAGGGTGGGATCTTATTTCCACAACTTAGGGGATGCCATTAACTTCTGTGGGTGGAACCTTCCTCATTTACTCAACTGTGAATTATCACACAAGTACTCACACTAGTACCCCACCCATACCAAGATAGGTACCACAAGACTCTTATATTCCATGGAAGAGTACAATAAAATTCCTCTTTCTCCACTAAGGATAAAATCACTTCAATAAAATGGGTGAGTTAAATATTGTCAAATTAGTGGACATTTTCATGCTAAAAGGAGTGTAGATAATGGTTCTATATGAATCCCAAACTCTTAACCATTTAATGTTGAACTAATAACTCATGAATGTGACATATAGTATGATTATTTATAAATAGAGGACACAAATCATACTCTGAACTACATCAATTGATGTCTGACCACAGTAGTCCATCGTGCACAACTTCCCATAGCTCTGATTTTCAACACTCTGCACTTTAGAAAACCAATAGATACTGGTGATGATTGGTAAGGAATTTAGCATCATTCATCTCTTTCTTCTCATACATCACCCACTTCCTAATTAAAATTTTACCCAAATATTCATGTAACACCCCCAAATGATAAAGGGTTAAATGACTAAATGATATGACTCATGTCAACAAGGTGCACCATCCTTTTCAAGAGAATGCCTTGTTAGAACTCCACAGTTAAGAATGCTTTTCCTAGAGTAGTGATTATGATTATTGACCTTCTGGGAAGTTCCTGAGACTGTTTGTGAGTGAGGAAAAAGTACACTGGAAAGGACATGCGTTGGATTTTGGGGACAGTCATTAGTCAGATGACTTGTTTGGGCATGTGGGTGGGCCATAGGGTGGGGACCACTTGTCTGCGGGGCAACTAATGGTACTTGGCGGGCCAGGACCTGACACCCATGTTAAGGTGGGGTGTCTGTGATGTCACCAGGACCCATTTGTTACATTTGGTATCAGAGGTGGTACCCAGCCATAAGTGAGGTGCACTGCCTAGGTTGAGATGTAGGGCCCACAATGAGGATGTTGTGCTATGTGGGGGGGGGGGGATTGTAACACCCCAAAATGATATAGTTTTAAATGACTAAATGGTATGACTCATGTCAATAATGTGAACCTTCCTTTTCGGGATCCTGTTTTGTTAGAACTCCACAGTTAAACTTGCTTGGCTGGTAATAGTGATTAGGATGGGTGACCTTTTGGGAAGCTTCTCAGAGTGTGTGAGTGAGGACTAAACACACTGGAAAAGACATGTGTTGGCCTATGGGGGCAATCATTAGTCAGATGACCCGTATGGGAATGTGTGTGGGCCCTAGGTTGGGGACCACGCATCTGCGGGGCAACTTGTAGTACCTGGCGGGCCAGTACCCGACGTCCATGTTAAGGTGGGGTGTATGTGCTGTCACTGGGACACAGTTGTAACATTTGGTATCAGAGGTAGTACCCAGCCTTAAGTGAGGTGCACTGCCTGGGTTGAGATGTAGGTCCCACAACAAAGACGTTGTGCTCTGGGGGGGGGGGGGATTGTAACACCCTCAAATGATATAGGGTTAAATGACTAAATGTTATGACTCATGTCCACAAGGTGAAGCTTCCTTTTCGGGAGCCCGTTTTGTTAGAACTCCATAGTTAGACCTTCTGGGAAGTTTCATAGAGTGTGTGAGTGAGGAAAAAAGTCACTGGAAATGAAATGAGTTGGCATGTGGGGGTATTCATTTGTTATATGACCCGTTCGAGCATGTGGGTGGTCCCCAGGGTGGGGACCACGTGTCTTTGGGGAAACTGGTAGTACCTGGCAGGCCAGGACCCGACAGCCATGTTAAGTCGGGGTGTTTGTGCTGTCACCGGGACCCAATTTGTACAATTCCACTACCTTTAGTTGAAAAATACTCGATTTGTTTATTATCACTAACATGGAGATCTATCCATTACACCACTTAGGTTGCCTTTAGTGATATTCTAACCTATTTTAAAATCTAGGGTGATTCTCTACCAATAATATTCAATCTACCAATTATTTATCAGGGGTATTTAAAATAGATGGTGTTGCGTCAAAACATAAGTAAAACATGATAACTCTTCCTCCAATTCCTTCAACTGAATCATTGATCTTGTAAAATAATATTATGTAACTTGTCTATGAAACACTTATCCCAGTCTATGAAGATAGATTTATACTCAAAGGTGGTCATTTTTCCCTATAGATGACCCAAAATCCATTGATAAAACTCCATCCCGAGCAAGGTCATAAACTCTAACCATAATAGATCTATCTCAACATTGATTTTTTAGAAAACCACCCATTATCACCTCACTATTCTATATAAGTAACTTAATGAAATAATCACCACATATCCAGTGAGAGTCCGAACTAGATGGAAACATGAGTCATAGACTCCATCCAATCCTTTATCACCTGAGTATTAAGCACTCCTCACCAAACTATGAGGTATCATATGTAAAATGCAAAAACATTATTTGGACTATGGGTAGTATCATAAAACATAGTGAAAACTAATATTTTCTTTATAATATAGATTTTAACTAAGTGAAAAAATGGAGAGTAATTACATCATATCATGGGGAAATAATTAATCTCCACTTATTCTCATAAATAATGCCTAATCACTAATTAACTGGTGGAGAGGGGTCTATTACAACATGGGATCATCATGGTCGTGCCTCCATGTACAAGATGAATATCAAAGGCCATCACCCTATAATTAATAGGATAAACCCACAAGGCTTGGAGTATATTTAGATGATGTAACATAATAAGGATAGTAAATATCATAAATAACATCTATATGATGCATCTACCAACATGTTTTTACATGTAAATGAAGTCTAAGATCTATGGATAAACTAACAAGTTATTCGAGTCTCAGTGATAGGATACGTTATACAAGATAATTATGCTAGTCTCATAGATCTGATGACATAAATCAAGTCTCACAAAACATCATTACCTTTGTTCCCAAACAATCCCTCACATGAATTCCAACTCTAAACTTTTTCCCTTGGATAAGCCCACTTTTATAACACTTTCACATGACATGACCCACTGGTTCCCACCTAAGCTTGCAGAAATCCAATTGTACCATCCAAAGATCACTTCCCATAGACCAGGGGATAGTGACTAGCACTATGTTATCATATTATATTATATTTAAGGATTTATCCTATAAAAACTATTACATAAACTAACAACCAATGAAAAATATACAAAAATGTAACATATATATAGATAAAAAACCAAACGTTACATAGTATAATCATGACACATCAAATAAAAGTATACCACCACATAAGAATGTATAAAATGAACTGTTCAACTAACATGACTCCAAATATTTTATACATAATAAAACTTGGAATATTATTCAAATTATGCCTAATAATAGATATATTACAAGCCATAAAAATAACCACCACCATACTTCCTCATGTTTCGACATGAACATATATATTTCTTCTTCATAAAAATCCATGGTGGCTCCACATCCTCTAAGAATATCTTGGAATTATATATCACATGTATAGATACAACACGTATGAGAAATTCTCAATGAATGGGTGAGTATAAACATAATTAATAGGAAATCCAAAAACACATAGGAGAGACAAAAAAATTTCATCACAAAATATGTTATATTAAAGTAACTAGGTGGAATATAGCAAAAGATAATCCCTGTATTAAATAAAAATTTAATTATAAAGAATATAGATAGTTCTTGACCAACTAAACTCGAAACCAAAAATGGTTGAATCTCATGAGAAACTAGGGTTTATTGAATTACGAAAAAATCAACAATGATTTATGTAGATAACTTAGTTTCATGATAAACCTCGATGAAAACCTAGGGTTATTAAGGAGTCATAAGTTTTGAATAATATGATCTTCTCAACCTTCCCTACAAAATCACTTATAAAATCTATAAAGGGGAGTTCATACTTCACTAAACAATTTACATCATTCGAGGGAGTAATTCAACTTATTATTTACGATTCTTGAATCACCATTTTAGAAACCTATAAGGGGACCTATGCCTTTTTATGAAAAGAATTCTACCAAGGGAGTATTGATCCTAACTTCTATAATTACCTATCTATGAGAAAACCCATGTCAACTATCTTGATATAGTGGGGGGACCCATTCCTCATTTAATGATAAGAATTATTTCATGGATTAATGAACCAATTAAAGGATCTCAAACCATAATTGGAATCATAGATAGGGAGAATAACAAATCCATAGATAAAGGATCTCAATCCTTGATTATATGGGGTGAAGACCGACCCTATCTGATCTAAAGATATATGATTCTATTCCCAATGTAGGTGTGTGTAATACCAAAAATATTGAATTTTGGTGGGGGGACTACTCTCTAACACAACAGTGATGAAAGGTGGAGTTTCCAAAATCAATAACAATCTGATCACCATGCCCCAACACATTCATCAACCATACAAAAATAAATTTAAAATTTACATATTTAACCTCAAAAATGATATAAGTTGTAAAAATAGACCCTTCAATTACGATCGATGTAAAAAACGACCTGGTGAAACTATTTATTTTCCATAAACCAACCTATAGAGAGAAAACATGACAAATGAAATTTAAGTGTAGAGTGGGCCACATTATGGCCTCTGGGAATTCCAAAAAGAGTGTAGGAGGAGGGTAAATAAATGATTCTTGAGTCTCTTGGGAGAACCTAACTTGTAAATCCTAGATTAGCTTGCTATACATGTCTATTTCACATCACAGTCTGACGCCTAGGATAGCTACCCAGGGACTGCACGACTCGACATTTTGAGCCGGTCAACAGAGTGGGTAGATCCCAATTTGTTGCCTAATTCATGATAGGATGATGGATACTGTTGTCATGTTTATTATTAATTTGAATTTTAGTTTTATTTCCAAGCCATGTACAATGGACACAACCCCTACTTAACTCATTATGGCCTCATTCCATGAACTTGGTCCTTTTCGTGTTCAGATGACTATTAAATCATATACTTCATTGTATCCCACTTTTCCACGATGTTATTGACACTAACACCATCACACAGACCTTCTACCATGCCTCCACTGACCGCTATCATGAAATTAACCATCTTGATACCACCACGCTGTTGTGTGATGGTCTCAACCTTTGAACCCTAATGTCATGCATCATTCAACCATAAAAGAAAAGTGGATAGAATAATATTCCTACCTCTGTGTTTCCCTATTGAATGAGGATTTACTCCAAGTATGAGAACCTTTTGTTTTCATCTCCATCAAGAGTGAATAATATATGGGAACAATGTAAGTATTTAAAAATATCTAACCCAAGGAATCATAGGATTGATATTGTGGAAAATAGGAACCTGAACTAAAAATAATACAATCAAGGTTCCAAAACCCTGAATATGGTTTAATAGGATAAAATTCATCAAGAATCATGTAGAGAAGTGTATAAAATAAAAATAAATATCCTTACCTATATATATAATAATATTCAATCCAATTTTTCATTAATTCTATGGTTACATTCATCATCACGGTATGACCCATTCATCGATATCGTTATGAATCAAGATCCTATCATCCATCACATTTCATTGTTAATTACATCATTATCAAGCTTTGTTCCACTCTACCTCTAATTATTTTTTTATGTTAATGAAAATAGGGTTCAACCTAGAGAGAATCTATAAGGAGGGATTTATATGTGTAATTAGGTTTTTTAGATCCAAAATAATTCATAGTAAAATAAAAATAGTAAAATTAATGAAAACCATGGTGACCTATGTTAGAAACCCTAGGTTTGAACATAACTTACATCATCCCTTGGGTAAAACCTTAATTTTAAATGAAACCACAACAATTTTTGGCCTATCTAACATCCTTTTCAATAGATATAAAAGTTTTATCATAAATTCACACATATAAGAATAAATAATATATTATAATTTATATATATCATCAAGGATCTGAAATTCATTAAATTTTATGATTAATCAACAAATAATAGTACAATATAACTTCTAAATATTATAAATTTCAAACACCAAAATATTAGGTCACTGCATATCTATTTGATATTTGAGGTAAATATTTACCAATATAATAACTAATATGAATTCCTTAAAACTCAGCATGCTCATAAATTTTTAAAAACTCATACTGGCGGTAAATACTACATTCTAAGACCAATTAAACAATAATAAAGCATTTTTATTCTTTTATATTAGTGTAAATGTATCATTATACCCCTAAGGAGGTCTATGAACATTGAAACTCAAAATTGAGCTTATGTCAAGATTAGAAAAAATATGGGTCACACAAAACAATAATGTTTATAAGGGATGGGTGATGTGTGTAATAATATATTATTGGTGTGATACCCGAAATTTTAGATTCCCACTTATTTATGTTGGTTCATGTTGTCTTGGTTATCTTTGAGTTTCTATGAGTTTTATGCTGAGATTTCAAATTTTTTGGAAGGATTTTGGGAGGCATATAGTTCAGAGAAACCATGTAGAAACCATGATTTGAGTGTATAATTAAATAGTACCATTTTTTATGGTTATCTCATGGTTATTTAAATTATTAAATGTCTCCTATAAAACTATGTGAAGAATTTTATTATAGGTTTTTGATCCCGCATAGTTTGTAAAAACATGTGGCCTTTCTAGAATCACTTAAAAACAAATTTTACATTTTCCCACTCCAAAAAGATAACTTATATCACCCCCTTTATTTTTTCGCATGATAGATTAAACCATTATAGATCCCTATAATGGTTTCATACTCTTAATTCATCAATTTTGGTATCTCCTCCCTTGTTTTTTTGTGTTTTCCAATGTAAATCCCCTCATTCTTCTTTAATTGTAATATTTCTTCACTTTTACCCATTTTTTTATAGGTTTCTCATCTCATGAAACCTATTTCATGGAGCATGACAGGGTTTGGGTTTATTTTAATAAAAACTTATGGATTTAATTATATTGGACTATTAGGGGGATCTTATTAACTCTTTTGTGCATTCTCCATGGAAGGTTACACATTGAGACACCATTACAAATTCTTGATGTAGGTGTTTCTTTGATTTTGATTTTTTTTAAGAATTCATTGAATTTTTTTTATTTCAATTTTTTTTAATAAAATAATATCTATTTATAATGTTTACAATGGACTGGGAAATCATTTTTAGTGAATTACATGCTTGTCATAATGGATTTTATATAGATTTTAATTGAATTATTTGGAAATAAATTATTAATCTTTCCAGGTGTTTAATAGAATTCATATGATTATTCTTGAATGGATTTATTGTGATAAATAAAGGTATTAGTAAATAATTTTGTTTTTAAAGGAAGAAAACAAGTTTAATAGAAATTCATGAAATATAAAAAGGGGGTTTATATTTTTATCTCCAAAATATGTTTCATAATGTTATTTCATATGGTACTTCTAGTTTTAAAAAGATGTGTGTGTTCTAGATATTTCAAAATAATTGATATTTTTAGTTATTTTAATTAAAAATTAATAACACATAATCCTATGTTAGTTGATATAAAAAGGATTATTTGAAACATTGAAATAGGTTTATATCTTGTGAGGACCTCTTTGATTTCCCCTTTTTTCGGTCATTCCCAGTATGGGGTTTTTACCATTTTGTAAAGGATGTATGATGTGAAAAGAGGTTTTCTATATGATGTTGGTGGATGTTAGGTCTAAAATATTACTTGGTTTTAGTTATGTTTTTATTTCCATTTTATTGTTTTCCTCCTTACTTGGTTGTTTGGTCATGAGAGTTCTAGCTAACTAAGTAGTATGTTGGATGAGTGCAAACACTTATTTAGATTTTTTCATGATAGATTTGGATTGGGTTTCTTATTCTTCCCAAATGATTCCCCTTGGAAGCTTTGTGCTCATGAGATGGTTTAGGACCTAACTTTTTTGAGGGGACTACCTAAACAAGTTGTTTTTTATAGGTCGACATAATGTGATAGTCTCCAGTTTGGGATCATGTTATTCAATTTCATAGGATAGTATCCCATGAGAATTATACATTTATATGTGTTTTTTCATAATAAATTCTCCTATAATTATTGAATCCCATTATTCTTGTTTCTATTAATACCTTTACATTGTGACTTATTTTTCGTATAAATTCTTGATCTTAAGGTTCTACTTTATTGACATTTCTTATCATTGGATGGTTTATTTTTTAAATCGTTTTAATTTTTTTAAAAAATATTTTTTGATTAAAATGATAAAACTTGTTTTTTATTAAAAATGTCTTTTAAATGTATTCAAAAAGGAGAATTTGTATAAATTTTTCCTTAAAGGAAATAGGGGGTTTTAAAATATGTTTTTTGTATTTATTAAAATGAGATTTTTTATTTTATTTTGTTTTGAATTATAAAAATAAATTCTCCTATTTTATTTTTTTATTTCCAAAAATAGAATTTATGACATAATTAAAAAAATTACTATTTTTGACTTAAAAAGTGTGAAACCACTAAGTCGTATAGCTCATGCTGATATATATTTTAGGATCTATATTTTAGTTGGGTTTTGTTTTTGTTCTTTGGGCCTATAATGAGTGAACTCGGAGTGGTGAGTAAGAAAATATATCTTAGAGAATGATTCAGGCGTGAGTCTATCATGGGGTTTACATTATTTTTGACAGAGTGATGTATCAACCTATACATACCCCATGATATATATCTTTAATTATTTTATATCCTGTTAGACCATGACATGTTATAGTTTTTATTGATGTTGTTGTATATGTATGAAAAAAGGATGAATCATTTTTTTTATTTAAGGTCATTATATTTTCTACTTTTTTATGCTTACTTGATGTCACATGGAAATAATTAATATGGCTGATCCATGATGGATTTTCAATAAATGATCCACTATTATGTTAATGCTAATTTAAGGGAACAATCATTCCCAATGGTATTTCATACGATTACTATTCACTTATCCCCAGTCATAGGGTATCGAGAATGCCCTTTGAGCTAGTCGAAGATTGGATCTCGATACATAAAAGGCCAGTCTAGTATTTTCATTTTAAACCCTAGGTTCATGGTAATTTAATATGTTCTTAAGGATACTATCTTGTTTTTATGATGTGTCGTGGTACTAACAAACTAGGAATATAGGAATTTGAGAGATAAGTATGAGGGAGGTCATCATGAGTTCTTTATCATTCAGAAACTTATGTGTCCATCAGTGGTTGGGCTTGATTCTTTGATTTTGATTCCATTAATGACTAATATTGGGGTATTTTGAGGTTGATGGATGATATTTGGATTCCTGATGAGTTGAATGGTGATTTTCATAGTCCCGTAGAATTTTGGGGTGAATGTGGAAGTTAATCTGGGGATACATGGTTAGCCATAATAGTCTGTCAAACTATGCTATTCATATGAATATGGTTCTAGAATCTTCATAGATCATGATTCATGGTGGGTTCATGGATTTAAAAACCAAGGGACCAAACCATTCACAACTGTACATCATTTTTTTTATTTTAGATCCTCTTGGTTTTGGATTACTCTTAGTGAAATTTTAACCTTTTTGGATATTAATTAAAGAGAATTTTTATTTTATTTTTGATGTTTTTGACATGTATTTTTTTGAGTATTGGATTTATGAATTTTTAAATTGTATATGTATTATGTTTGAATGTTTTTTGAGTGAAAATGTAATTCCATGAGTTTTTTATTGAAAATGTAGTTTTAATGGGAAATTTGAAAATGAAATTATATATTTGTTAAGAAATTTTTCATATGGAATGTGATTTTTTCTTATTATTTGGAAAATTTTCAAAAAATTGGGATGTGATTTTTAGTGGAGTTATTTTGAAATTTTCAAATTATATTTGTAAATAGTATTTTCAAATTGAATTTAGAAATTTAAAGTAGAGTGGAAATGCGATTTCAAAATTGTAATGAAAGTGTTAAATGTTTTTTTTATTTTTGAGTGTGAATTATTCATGGCGTATATCATTTTTTTAATAAAATGTGATTTCTTATTTAAATTTGACCTTGGGAAAATAAGGTTTAAATTTTTTTTCATCGGGTGTCAGAAAATTCTATGAATTTTTTTGATGTATGAATAGTGTGTTTTATTTTGAAGGGTGAGTTTTTGAGATTTTTTCCATAGCCTGTAATGGGATTGTTTTTTTATTTTGGGACATGAATATTAATATTTTATGTCTTGGGTTATCATAGCATGCATTTGCGAATGTTCAATAAATAGAACAGAAGGATAGACTATAAATTTTCCATCAATGTAGAACCTCTAATTTCATAGAGTGGTTTATACTAACTTCAAACTCCAACTGAAATCTGAATAGACTGGTGTGAACATGATATTTTCTCCCCTAGATCCTATTTCGGGAGTTTTTTAAAGTGGTGTTATAGTATTTCGATCATTTTAGAAGTTTTTTATTTTGGGTTTATCGAAATAGTTCTTGTCTGTAATTTTTTTTGGGATGCTTGTTTTATAATCATGTAGGCTTCCTTTTGTATTTGGATTTGGTTAAAAAATTTGTGTTGTCTCTTCTTTATATTTTCTCTTTATTTTTTGACTTGGTCATTCATTAGGAAATATTAGTTATTTGAGTCTATCTTTTTCCTGGATGGTATAATCACATTTTTAGAGGTTTTAAAATTTTTATACGTGGTCATGTTTTATGGTGACTCTTATGTGGGTTCATTCTTAGCCTGTGGTGGTGTAAATTCGTACTGGGTAAAACCTAGAGTAAATTTTATTCCATTCATATGCAATTTGGATCAAATTTTTCTTTTTATTAAAACATGATGGTTCTAGTTTTTTTAGGTGTTACCATGAGATGGTTCATCATAGATGTGGTTCTAGTTTACCCATGTTGAGTGATGGCCCATGGTGTGTTCCCTTTTCGTTATATATTATTGGTTGGATATGGTAATTTTCCCAACCTATTTTGAGTGGGAAAGAATTAATGTAATCCAAGATAGTGTGGATATGTGTTTCTCTAGAGGATTTTGGTTTTTATTCGGGTTTTATATTTTATATATTTCCATTGGTTTCCTTTGAATGATCGGATCTGGCTAGTGGATGGGGCCTGTTTTGGTGATTCCCTTCTATTGGAAATGTTTCAATTTTTTCACCACATAAGAAGAAGTTTAAATAGTGGGGATACCCAAATATGTTTATTCTCCCTTAGGTCCATGGGTTATATGGTGTTTGTTTTCTTGTTTTTGGATATATTTGGTTGGTTTAAGGAATTATTTTTTCTCCATTTAATGGTTTTAGTCGTATGGTATTGGATGAATATTTTTTTAGGATTCATTTATATTTAAATGATTCTATTTTTTTCTCTCAAACCTACCCACTCTCGGATTATTGTGTGAAGGTATTTATCATTTGACATATTCTATTTCAAATTATGAATTTCTATGGGTAGAAATCATTATGGTGGGGAGAATTGTGACACTATAACTTTTTTTGGTATTATTTTATGTTATTTAATGTTTTCATTAGTTTTAGTGAGTTATCAAGAGTTTTTGGATAAAATTTAAAAACATTGGATGGTTTTGGGGGGAGTACTATTAGGATTTACTTAATGGGAAGCTTATATTTTTGTTTGAAAACTAACAATGTTGTTTGGAATTATTAGTTCATAGTTTGTCAAACCAAGAAGTGTTTCTAGGAAAACCACTTGAAGAGTTTTTTTTAAGATCCTCCACGAACTCGGTTGGTTCATGGTTTTAAAAAACATAAGAAAAAACCATGTGACCAATACAAAATCACATAAAAGATGATTTTATCATTTTATCCCTCAATGGTGTTAACTCCTCTCTTCCTATATCTTCTCCATCACACTTGTTCAAACCTCCCTAGATCCATTCGAGAGTCTACACATCATATTCCTTTGATTTGTGTGTCTCCTACCTTGTTTTTAGGTGTTTTCCAAGGTAAATCCCTTCTTTATTCCACCACCCTCTTCTTAATTCCCATTTTATACATATTTATTTGGTTATTATATCCACTATGAATCGTAATTTATGGCTCATTCTGGGGTTCAGGTTTTTTTTGGTTCTAACAATGGTCTTTTATTGTCAAGGAACCTTATAGGGTGTTTCCTGACTTATTTGGGCATTCTCTATGGAAGATGATGCATTATGATACCATTTTGAATTATTTAGATAATTTTTCGTTGAATTTACTTAATTCTTAAATTCATGGAATACATGTTCTTTGAATAATCATTTTTAATTAAAATATTTTTATTTATAATATTTATGGTAGAATTGGAAAACATTTTGAGTGAATTCCCTGCTTGGAATAATGGGGTTTATGTGGATTTTAGTTGAATTCTTTTGAATTAATCATTTATTTAGGATAATTATTCTATTAAATGTATATAAGGATTTCTAAATGGGTATTTTGTGTTAAATAAAAGGATTATTCCATATTTTTGGTTTTAAAGGAATAAATCTAGTTTTAATGAAATTTTTTAAATATAGAAATCCATTTGCTTCATTTTCATTTCTAAATAGTGTTCCTAAATTTTATTTTCAAAAGGTATATCTAGTTTTAAAATTGAATTCCTATTCTAGAGATTTCTAAATAATTTTTAAAGGTTGTAATTATAAATAAAATGAAATAACTGGGAATATCAAGTTTGTTCTTATAAAAATTACCATTTATCACTTCAAAATTGTTTTATATCCTGTAAGGCCCAATTGTATTATACCATCATATTTTTTGGTCTAATTATAGGATGTTAATCATTTTTTCATAAATTTATTTTCTGAAAGGGGTTATTCTATGTATGAGTGATAGAGGTGAGGTATGATATATATTTTGTCTTATTTTATGTTTTTATTTCCATTTCCTTATCACATATTTTCTTGGTTGTTTAGTCTTGAGAATTCCAGTTAACTATGCTGTATCCTGAATAAGTGAGATCTATTATTTATCTTAGGTCTATATATAGTGGAACTAGGTTATCGATTGTTAAAGTATGGTTCCCCATGATTTCTTTTCATTATCTGGATAATTTAGGTTCTGAAAATTTAAACGAGACTACTGGTACTAGCATGTTCTTATAAGTAGAGCTAATGTTCTTGTTTCTATTTTGGGGTTGCTTTTATTTAGTTCCTAGGATAGTATCCTATGAAACATATACCTTTATATGTGGGTTTACCTATGGGATTATCCTATCATTATTGAATCCCATTATGCTTGTTTCCAATAGTACCTTTATGTTATATTTTTTGATATTGCTTCTTGATCTTGAGGTGCTGCTTGATTGTGATATCTTATCTTTTAGTGGGTAATTTTTTGAAATTTTTTTAAAATTATGTTTCAAAAGTTTTGTTGAATAAAAATAGGATATTTATTTTTGTTTTTAGTAAGGTTTAATAAATGGATTTAATAATGGTAATCTATAAGACTATTTCATTAAAGGAAATGGTTGGATTTTAAAATGATAATTTTTATTTATTTACTGAAATGAGAGTTGTGTTTTGTTTTTGGTTGTAAATTATGAATAGAAAAAAACTTATATTCTTTATTTTATTTCCCAAAAAGTATTTATGACATGCTCATATAAAGTAATTGAAGAGAATCGAAGGGCGATGACCTATTGGGATGAATAGTTCAAACCTATATATATTTCATGTTCTGTATTTATTTGGGGTTTTGTTTTGTTTTTTTCATGATGACTAGTGAGTTGGGATTGGTAATAAACCCAAGGATTCATGGATAAAGATTCAATATTAGGATCAACTTGGGTTTTGATTTATCTTGGGTGTGGTTATGTATCAGCCAAAATTCCCACACTTGTATCTATTTTTTGGTTATTTTGTTATATATTTTTATATTATGTTTGATTGTATTGTTTATGTATAGTGATTCATATATATATAAAATGGATTTAATTGTTATTATTGAATATAGATCATTTTATTGTTTATTTATTTTTTGTTAAGTTTACTTAATACTATATAGACATCCAAGGTTTGGGCGATCCATGTCAGATTTTTGTTAAAAGATATTTTGTTGTGTTGATGATGATTTACAGAAAAACTCATTCCCAAAGGTGTTTCCCATTATGTAAAAGTTCTTATTTCTATCCCATGGGGATTGGGAATGAACTTCTGTCTAGTGGAATACTAGGTTAGGTTGCGTGTCATGTCATCCCAGGTTATTTCATTAAAATGTGGGTGGATGAGTTCAATGTTAGGAAAAGTAAGGTATGTGACACATGGTATGCGATAATTTTCAAGGTTCATATATAATGGGATGTATGAAACCATAATTTCGAGTATTTATTTATTTTAGTTTTAATGTGTGTTATGATATTTCATTCCAAAATGATTTACAATGTTATGAATCTATCTATAATTTAGATCCACTAAATAAGAATCCAAATATGTTACATTAAGACCTTGACTCATTATGAGCGATTAAGTATTTTGTTTTTATTCCCATGATTAAGAGGAACTTACTAAGAGGCTGGATGTGTTATGTTGAGACCTAGAATATTTTCAAGGAATAAGATATTTTATAACTATCCCTTGAGTAAGATGCAAGTTAATATTTCATGGGGTGTGACACATGAACCATGGAACCCTATAGTGTTGAGATTAAGATAAAAGGTTTGTTCTATCAATAATGGCTGAAGAATGAAGATTAGTACTTTTTGGGGGACTAGTAAGTATATGATGACTCAACCGGGTTTTTTATATGATGGGTGATAAAACTTTTCATATGAGATTGTTTTTATACTCAGATATATTATATATTAATTTATTTGTCTATTATTGGTGTCATAATATGTTGTTTACACACACCTTTCACGCTAACCATATTATACATGAAAAATCAAACATCAATATTCAATTAAGGGAAAGGTACCTATAGAAAATTGTTGAGATGGGGTATCTTGATAGGGGGAAAGAAGCGGTACTAAGGGGGGTTTAGGGACTTTAGAATTCAAGTATCCTTGAAATATTTTATTATTTTACATATACCATGTATATGATCATTCCACCAAGTGATCATTCTTTTGATGTGTGGGTATATTACCTAACATGCAGCTAACTGCCACTTCATGGTGATATGTTATTGATATGGCTAATTTTACATTGTGACTATATATATATATATAATCTCATATTTTTTATAGATATTTATTTATTTCTAACTATTTTAAAGATAGGATATTGTGGACATAGTCTCCCCATGATAAACATCAAGTAATCATAATCCATTAGCATATGGGGACAAATACCTATGGTCACATAGGGCTCCTTTATTTTGATCATGCAGTTGTGTTGTCAGTATTAGGAAAATATAATTGAATTTATTTTAGGATATATTAATTACTATACAATACCATTTCATTTATTTATATTTATCAGGGAATTTTTTAAAATCCAAATATGTAACTTGTAATGAGTTCAAGGATATACCCTACTCGTTTTTATTCATTGGACTATTCTAGCTGATATTATCAAAAAATATTATTTTGATTCTTTCAAAGGATGTAACCACTTATGATGAGTAAGGGGATTACAAATTATCTTGTTCTTGATGATTTATTTCTTTACCTATTTATACATTTTATTAATGAATATAAAAAAATACATGTTTTATCTAATTAATAAATTTTTACTTAACTATTTGAAATTTTAAAATATAATTAGTTAAAACATATGCACTGATTCTCTCCTTTTAATGTATTGAGATCTCATGAGTCCCCCTTTAAGTGGTATTAAGTATTGGTTTAGGTTACATATGAAAATATTTTTTATTGAGATTTTTCATTTTATTTTTAAAAATAGGTAAATATTAAGAATATTTACGTTATTAAAATTAGTATCTAAAGTGGATCCAAAAAAATGTCATTATAAAGGGTATTCCAACATTTGATGGGAAGAACCATCATATTTAAAAATTGTAGATTCATTAATATATTTTTCTAATAAGTTTATTTGGGCTTGATATTATTATGTTTTGATATTTTCATTTTGTAGAAGAAACTTTAATAAGAGTTGTCAATAAAATAAATATTGATAATGATGAACATGTGAGCAGTGAAATTATAAACCCGATTAACAAAATAGTTTACCAAAGTTATGATGATTAATAAAGTGAATTAATTATGATAAAATCCTAAAAAATATGAAGTGAACATGGAATTCATGTAATCTAAGCTATAAATTTATAAAAATATATACAGATATATTAAAATTCTTGAATATGAAAGCATGGATTAATCCTTTACTTGAGTTAATGAAATTTTAGAATCCATTAGGGAATTTATAGAGATTATAAAATATTAATTAATTTTCAAGAATATACCCCAAATCATACTTAGAATATTTAATTTAAAGGAATAAATACCTTTAGAACAGAGATTAGATTCATTTTTATTAAATTATTTTCATAGTATCTTCATTTCATAGGATATTTTAAAAGGTAGTATGCTAATTAATAATGGAAATCTGAGAATGAAATAACTTCTGAGGATATTAAACTTATAAGGAATCAAAATAAGATCACGGAATATTGAAATTCATATTTAATAAAATATGGTGTTTTAGTGAAGTTAGAAAATTTTTGTCACTTATCTTGAGGATTGTTAAAAAGGTAGGGGTAAGGACATGGACCAAGATCACCAAGGCCCCTCCCTAGATTTATGATGATATTGAGTGTGACACAACAATGCTTCCCTAAATATATTAGGGGGTTACTAGATTTAAGGGTTTATAGAACTCAAATGGAAGGAATTACCCTATGAGAAACACAATAGAATATTAAAAGATAAGTGAAGACAAAAAAATAATTAAAATTAATAATCCACAAACAACTCATGTCATAAAAATGAATATTGAATTAATTTTATAAAATATTACAAGAAAAATTAAAACACCTTCTGTAGAACAACTGATAATACCAGAAATAAGACCCCCCCCCCCAAACATTTAGTATAACTCAATGGTATACTCAATCCCGAAACCCCGAGATCATGATATCTACATTTGTTTATAAAATCACAATGCATGACACCTCCACAAACCCAATCCTATGAATCTATATAAAAAATTAGTGGTGATTATATATACAAACTCATTAGGTAATCCCTAAATGATGAATATTCATGTTAAAATCCTTCATTCATAGTATTAAAATTAATAAAAATATAATAAAAAGTCCTGATCTCAACTACAAATATCACCAAGGATTAATCTAGGTCATAACATTAACTAGTGGACTAGATCACCCTAAAATACTCCTAAGATATTTGTACCTGACATTCACTCATTCCATTAGTTTGATAACTAGTATTCATAATTCATTCAATTAAAATCATTTCATTATAAATCTCACTGCAAGAATCAATATCAAAATACAAAATCCTTTATAATATAACACACACCATAACAAAAATAACCCCCACCCCACAAAACAATTCCCACTATATAGTACCCATGTTATCAAACATCGGACATATAACCACAAAACCATTATCATAACCAGTCCACATCTATGTATATAACTAGAACTAAAACATTACGTGTATAATTAACAAGGGATCAGGTTTGTAGTGAACCACTAAATTGTCCATCTAGTTAAACAAATAAAAATTATATATTAGGTCACACCTAAGAAAACCAACCATTGGTGGTGGTTGTATAAATAATGACATTAACATTACCAAAATAACATCAAAATAAAATAACTAATAACTCAAATAATCATATATTTATAATCAAGTCACTAATATAAACCATCTTCATAACATTCATGAAATATTCATCATAATTATAGTATTCAAATCATCAATTTCGTCATCATATCATCTATATCACCATTATCAGTCAATTCATGACTTTCATAAGGAAAAGGCACTCCTGAGGAGAAGGTATAAAGATAACATCACATAATCAATGAAACTTTTCAACCCTATTTTAAAATAGAGTCAAAATCATCATCATGATGATTCTAAATTGAGATAATAATAAATTCCTCAAAAGATAAAACATTCTAGGTCAATCCTCTATAGTCATCAATCTATCCAATTATACATCGATCCATATTCATTCATTATTTTTCCACCCTATCATATTTAAATAGTGAAATACTAGGTAATACCCTACCTATTATAAATCATCACATCACGTACACTACCCTCCTATCATAAAAAATTAATGATTATTTTAGTATTGTAATTATGGTTATTGAATTATATCACAACACTCAAACACACCATCAATATAAAACCAAATCATTTAACAATTTCACATCATCCTTAAAAAGTTATAATTAGAAGAAAAAATTAATTATAGTTAATTTACATGGAATTTTTACAATCCCAATATGATAAATATACATTTATCGCAAAATAAAATTCCATATATGATTTTTTTAAGCATCACATAATCTATGAAATCATTTAACGGATCAAAAGTTTCACTAAGGGTTCATCACTACTATCCATCATTAATAACACCATAAAATTCTAGTAAGATATTTCTCTAAATAATGTTTGGGTAATCATAGTTATGTCCATAATCCAACCCACCTCTTACGTAATTTTTATTGATCTTTATTAAAGCTATGTATGGGGGAGAGGAAGTGATGTTGGATTTACAGTTTCTCTCCCTACTCATGTTAATGGCATGAAGCAGGATCTACCCAAATTTTTTGATGGAATTTATGGTTGATTTTCATTGTATTTATCAATTTTTTCTTTTGTATTATTTATATTTTTGAGTGTTTATTATCTATTTTTTTCAATACATTATTGTTTGAATTCTCACATTGATGATATATCCCTATCATCATGTGTGATGAAACTATTCTAGTAGTTATTTTTCTATTCCCATTGATTTAAAACCTTTGTTATGGTTAGTAAAATGTTTTTTTGATTAATCAATATATCTAGGGAGTGACCCTAAGCCTAATTGTTTAGGTTCCATCGTTATATGTTTATGGTGCCCAGTTTATTTTTGGGGGTGGTCGATGAATAGTTACGACCTCTCAGAGGGTTTATTTGGGAGAGTAATTTTGATCATATTGTCCATAATGATACAAATATAGTGGTTTATTTGAGATGAAATGGTATAGTGGACCCAAGAATCTAATATGTGAAACTATGCTCATTTTGTTATTAGATAAAATGGTTGGAGATTTAGATCACTCATATTTCATGCTACAAAGATGATGTGAGACTATTGATGTTGAGATAGAATGGATTTTACCCTATACAAGTATGTGTTTCTATAGTCATAATTTTTTTATTAAGGTAGTTATTTTAATTTTTATTCTAAAAAAGATGCCTATTAGTTAGCCAAATTTTCTAGATAACATAATTTTTTAGTTTGATTTCTTTTAATATATTTTTCTATCTTTTTTGGGTTTGGATTGGTTTGATATTATTGTATTATTATTATTATTTAAGGTGGATCTTTAATGATGTTTTATATTAATCACTACCCCTATCAGTTAGAGATGTAATTTTGGAGATGTTATTGTTATTTTAGCTCCATGCATATGCTTTATTTGAGTAGAGATGTTGAGAGTTAGTTCTCAATGACTCGTGATCATGAAATAATGATGAAGATGATAAAAAATTGATATCATCATAGGGGGTTTCTAGTGATAATGTTATTTTGTTATTATTTATTGTTTCTTAGAGGTTTTTAACTTTATTGGTTGGATTCCTTACAGTGATTCATCAACTGATGGGTGTTGATGAGCGTATTTTATATATGATGTTCCTTGGTTTAAAAGTTAATTTTATAGGAGATTTTGATTTAATATTTATCAAATATTATGATGTGTTGATGTAGGGTGTATCTAGGAAGGTCACTTGGGCAGTGCGAGAGGTTATCTAGTCCATCCAGTGATGCCCTATTGTACTCTTATGTCTGGTGTTGGGTTAGAAATTTTAGGCTAGTACATATTTTTTGTATTTTTTGGATTGTTTTTTATTTCTATCTTTGATACCTATTGTTTTTGACTAATTATTAATTTTTATGTTGGTTTTTGTGTACAAGTATTATGGTGATTTTTTATGCATTGAAAACAAACTTGTTTTTGAGTCATTTCTTTGGTGATGATATCCAGATATTATGTTCCCATCTCCAAAGATTGTTTCATTATTGTTTATACAATTTTTTCCTTTTGGTTTGTAATTTCACTTGTACATTTTTTTTAATATTCGATATATAATATTTCTAATTTATTGTATTTTATCTATTCTCAAGATCATGAGTAACATTGTGGGCTCGTCATTTATTGCAAACATTATAAAATTCACTGGATTTCCCTTGAACACACTAACTAACAAATATTATTTTATAATATTTATTATATTAACACGTGTAAATTACATAATGGAGTGAATTATATCATTCAAGTCGAGAAATAAAAAAAAATAACATTTATAATTTTTTAGACTACCTCACTATCAATTTATATTATAGACACCATCCAAATACAAAGGGACAACTCCTGCAAAAAAACTCTAGTTGATCTTAGGGGTGAGTTTTCTTCCCATGCATCCCACTTTGGGGCTATTTACGAACTGGAATAATACATGGCCAAATTAATGACTCTAATAACTTGTACTAACCTGATTAATAGGTTGTATAATCGATGGTTTTCTATTTATCTTCCCTATCAAATAATTTATTTCTTCATCCCTTATTGATGCCTTCCAAATGTGCATTGAAAAATTCAAAAGGGAAGAAAAGCTTGAATAGGTGTATTGTTTTCCACGCAAAAGAAATGTAATAAGAAGATGACATGTACCGTCATATTGTGTGAACATTAAGAGGCTTGTGATCTTGTGACCAATATAAGTTCATTTAAAGACTCCACAAATAGCGGATAACCTTCGGTAGATCCCACAGAGCCCCCCTTTTAATAAGTACCTCTTATTTTGGGATGGTGCTCTAGGAAACTAGTAACTACACAGGTGGAAACCAAGTGAGATACCTACATCCACATAGGTTTTTAGTGACAAGCACCTGATTATCCAAGTTGAAAATCCTCTAAGAATGAGAGGAAGGATATTTAAGGATAGAGGCCTCTAGACGCCGCTTAGATCAAACAGATTATCACTATAGGGGAGGGTAATTATACTTGACAAAACTTGATAAAAATTGTGAACTCATTGAACCATTATACAATAACATAAAGAAGATAAAAAGGGAGGATGTGGGAGCCACTCGAGATCATTGAATGACACGTTGCACACCCTTGATCATCCGCAAGGCACTATGATTCATTGGTTACATGTTCAGCTCATCTCACAAAGTCCTTTTATATTTCCAACCTCATCGTATGGAAATCCTTGGGTATGTCCGTGAAAACATGAACTTCTATTCGACTCATTATGGAAAAACAATTGGATTTGTCTACGAAATACATGCACAATCCCATATGACCCATATTGGTCAACAGACACATCACCAAAATATAGAGTAATTTTCCTCAACTTCACTTATGAAATCGTGCATGACTCTCAAAATTTGTCACATAAAACAAAGGAAATAAAAAAGGGATAAGGTGGAAGGAATTCATGGTCATAAAACTTCTTCGATGCATTATGGAAGCCCATAGAGTGGTCCCACGAGAACTCCAGATAAACAATCATTGTATTATAGAAAGACGTAGACAAGTCATCTAGAATCTCAAGTACTCCATTCAACAGGCACTTGGAACGTTCGAAGGACCTTATGGAAGTAATTTGGAATTAAACCATGAGTCATAAAAATTTACATTAATTGGATATAATTTAATAATGGATGTGATGACAATAAGAACTCGTGGTTGCTAAAAATTAGGTGATGCCTTCAGAGAAGTCCACAGTAGAGAATCATGAAGATTCATAGTGCCAAAACCCTTTGAAGACTCCATCCTGGACCCTCACTATATATTCCACAAAAATCTCCAAATAACTAGGGTGGGGATGCCTATAAATTCACCACACTAATATGAAAAAAGGGTTGGAATCATGATGATTCGTCTCTCAACCTCTACAATCATGGGCACAACAGATATAGTAGACTAATTTGTGTGTCTAAGCTAGTGACCATAAATCCTTCCATCTATAAATATATTAGTGAATATCCAAATAAATAATACACCATATATAAGGTACTTCACATTATTATTCATAGATCATGTGACGGTCCACCGAAAAGGGGTGCAAAGAACATACCTCATGTCCTCCAGATCATGTGAGACTCAATGAAACTAATACTAAATAAACCTAATGTGTTCACAATAAAAGGTTTATAATCGATATTAAAAGTGTAATACTTAAGTTAAAAAATTTCTTACTGGACCTCATGCACCTCACATGAGTCATCCAAAGACACATGAAAGAACTAGGACCTGCCAACTATATCTCGGGACTCTCCTTCAATATCCTATGAAAAATCCTCTATACATGTCAGAGAAATTCATACATCCCCCCTGGTCATGCCAGTTTCATTTTGTAAGACCCCTAGGTCTACCACTAAAGCTTTGTGATGTCGTTTGAATACATCGCCAGACTCATATAATGGTGTTCACTTGTGTCTGTCAAATATCACGGTTGCATATGTACATGACAATTAAGCTCTGGCAACACCCTCTAGTAAAGTCAACTAAGATCCATGATTCCCTCCAAACATGATGGTTAGGTCTCACGATACCCTATAAGGATGTTAGTGAAGATATGTTACATCCTTCAAGCCATGCCAAAGTGACTATTGTGAAACCACCCATATGTGTCAAGATAAACATTTTGAATGAAACCATGGCACATAAGCTGGATCACACGACACCCCATGAACAAATCATCCAACACATGCGATGTCTTTTAGGACAAACCAACTTGGACATATGACACTCTACAGAAAATCTGACTAGATCAATAGGGCATCCCAATACTTAATAACATTGTCCATCCTTGGATAGTAAGTCCTGATCAATAGGTAATCCTTGGTGTCTACGTAATTATATAAAGGAAACTATGGAAGCTCTGATTCTTTTCAAATTCAGGATACATAGGCCACCTCTCCCTGAGGTTCAAGCTTCATATTGATCATCCAGGGAAATACTAGCATCAATGTCCTTTATTCAAAGAAATGAAATTGATTACTTTCTATCCCTAGTTTCTAAAAATGATTATGGATCATGTGGGATTAAAGAGTTGGAATGATCCTGAAATATATACTATAAACATCCACAATGTTAGGGGTGACCTTATTGTGTAAACCCCGATAAATTGAACTATGTTGACTCTAATTCCTACAATTACCATGATATGTAGGACGCCTTCCAATGTCCTAGTCTCAAATAAGCACCACTTTTAGTATAAGTCCTTTTACAACTTTGACATCTCAGCCACTGAGAACTAATTATTCCCAGTAGATGATCACCATATCTCATCAATCAGTGGATTAAAGAATCAACTAAACTATGATGACTCTAATTTTTACCACAAGTAAGATATGTTATACATCTTTCTAAGATCCTATTTCTATAAGAAATCATCTTAGGGAATTAATAGTGCATAAGTCTCGCATCATGATCAATGAAATGATCAATTTTCATCCCTTGTTTCTCATAGTGATCATGGATAATTTGAGCTTGGGGAGTTGGTATAATCATATCATTTTCACCATGAGTCTCTATAATGAAAGTGTTAACTTAAATATATAATCCTTGAATGAATGTGAAATGACCACTATGATTCTCCCTATACTTGGGATACATAGGATGAACCTCCAGGGCTTGAGATTGAATATTCAATGACCTAGAGATCCCATATAAGTCCATTTCACATGATGTAAAACTACACGGGCCTAAATAACTTTTTGGGGTTTGATTCATTTAATAACCATGATATACAGGATTCCTCATAGTGTCTGAATCCCCTCCTCATAATATTAACTACCTCCTTTAATTTCATAACATTCCAAAGAACACTTTTATATGGATTCTACATATAATCATCCTCCCATTATGTGAAAATAGTGGCGAACCTCGGATAAATACATATGGATTCACTAAATAGTTCCTAGTATTTTTTACATTAAAGAGAATAAACCTATAATTATTTGAATAGGGTAACTGGTCATGTATTGGTATCAGGGAATGATTACGAACATATATTAAATATTTAATAGAGTCCTAGAGTAGGAAAAAATTCCACCCAAATAGTGTGATGAGCCTGAAATCTCATACTCTTGACCAATGTGAGCCCCCAAGAGTAACTGGGCCCAAAATCCATTGTGACCTCCTACCTTTGAAAATTAGGTCTGTACCCAGCTACGGATGAGGGAAAAATTGGGAGTTTCTAGGGAAGATGAAACAGATGGAAAACCTGATGCGAGAGGTTGAGTGAGGCCTTAAAACCACCTTTGATAAAATCATCATGTGAACCACAATCCATTCCTTGAATATCAGTAGAATAAAAATGGTGAACCCGATGTGAACCTCTAAAATAAAAAAATGAATAGGTTATAATCAGTCCAAACATTTTTTCCCACTATACAAAAAAATTGGTGAACCCAACGTCGAACTATGAAATAACAAATTATTGGGTTATAATCCATCAATCCATTTTTCATACTTCCAAAATGAAAATAACACTAATAGTCTTGACATGAATCTATTAGGTCAATTTTTTTGAAAACCCCATATAAATGAAGTGGTAAGACCGTAATGATTATATAGATGGTCATCCTTAACTTGAATTCTTGTAAGTATATCCTCATGCTGAAAAGTGCACTAAGAATAATGGATCAATTGGGAAAGCATGAAAATTGTGTTATCCATGCATATCTAATTGAGAATTTTTATTCATATAATGTAGAACTAATCAGTAACATTTTTTCTTATTGTCTATATGATGGAATATACTACTCTCATCGACAATATCCCAACCCGAGGTAATGTATTCTTCATCCAGTGAACACGCTGGTAACTCATCTACAGCTGTGACCCATGTGGGTCACAAAGAGATACAACTTGATCTAAAAACACCAATGGAAGGTGGAAAATATGATTTTCTGAATGGGACTCTGACATATTACAATGATGACCATGGAAGCTACTCATGAGGCTCTCCAAACATGAAGACTGGTGATCCTGCATCACCTAGGGAAGGATGTTGATAAGTCAATAGCCCTTTTTGATACAACCAACTAAATTATGATCATATCTCTATAGTGAGAAAAATTATCCCTTTTTTATAAGATATAGTTGGATCAGGATGCTGTATATGGTTCCATTTATGTTCAGGTGCTGCTAAGGAGGGACCCTACCAATAGGCATCACCAGCATTATCCCGCTGGTACCCACTAGTCACCTACTGTGTGTAACACTAGACACACTTCTACCTATAATACCCATGCACGATATGTAAGGAAGCATCATGGGGGAGGGGACACTAGATATCTAAGAGAGGGATCATATCCCCACTCATGCAGACAATGTCTCGAGGCATATTCTTGTAGGAACCAGCATGCAGGATCATTTCCCTATTATCTCAGAACATGACGGTGGGTATATCCCTACAACAAGAATGGAGGAGTCACATATCCCTACCCCCAAGCATGAATTCCATCGATATACTCCAATTGCACAAATAGGCAAAAATTGGGCGAATATCCCCACTTCAATCGATGACATCTGCTAGTGCATAATGGAGATAGAAAATGTGAAAGATTATCTCCCAATGCACACTTTTCTAAAATTGCAATATATTTTAGAAATATGTGAATAAATCATGTGGAATATTCCAAAACTATTGCATATAAATGGAAAGACACCTACTCTAATTCTTATCACCATAAAAACTCAACACTCTAATCATTGAGAAAAAGTGCTTGTATCAGAGGAAGAATACATTCATACTCCATTTTAAGAGGATTGTCCGCATATCTCAATAATGAATGAGGCATCAGACTGGGCTCATAATTCCGTTCCAAATAGGTCTCACTAGGTGAGAGTAGCACAAGCTTTGGGATAGGGGAACATTCCTATCGAAAAAGTATGGAGGAAAATTCAAAAGGCCTAGGATCTGACCCATATTCCCATTCTGGTAAAGGCCCACCACATGATATGGGAACAATCCTCAAGATAGACTCAAACTCCTATCGAATAAGTCCATCAGCATACCCCAAAGGCCCAGTATCAGGCATATGTCTCCGTTATGGCCGAGGTTAACCATGTGAGAATGGTAAAATCCTTGAGACATGATTATATTACTATCAGTGAATCATTCTATACTATTCTAGTAGATTAAAAAAGAAAGGCCCATGTTCCTACTTCCACTGATGAATGACTACAACATCATCATTCTAAGGCAATATAGAAGGAGGCTCATATTTCTTCTCCAGATCTGAAAGTCCATCAGCATATTCTATCATAGAATTCATATTTTGAATGGTCCCATATTCCTACTCCAACTGGGGCTCACTAGGTAAGAATGGAACATTCCATGGGACTAGCTCATACTTCTTCCAAGAAAGACCCATGATATATCCCAAAGGCTCAAGATCGGTATCATACTCCCATATTTATTGTGGCTCACCCAGTGAAAATGGAACATGCCTCCGGACTAGATCATATTCCAATGAATAATGAGACAACTTATTGGTATATTCCAATAGCTACTCGATAGTGGTATCATACTCACACAGTTCCCTATGGTTATATACAATTTCTGGAAACCATCACACAATAGACTCATATCACTACACAATCACAAAAGGCAGGTTGGAATATTAAAAAAATGATACAGAACATGCCCCATATTCCTATTATTCTCAATGCCAATGTCCATGAGGTTGTTTGATACACACTATCAACACCACAAGGGTCCAAAAAAATCTTTTATCAAAGCATAAGCAGAAGATGTTCATTAGCATGATAGTCCTCCTCATGGTGGTGTGGAGATGGATCATAGGGGATCTACTCTTAAAATCCAATGTGGTCAACCTCCCCAAGATGATATCTCTTGTGGAAAAAGAAACCCCTCCCCTTTCCCAGAAACCAGAATATAGAGAGGTTTCCAAAACTCTAATACCTTTTAATAGAGAGGTTATCAAAACATTGGGGTCAACTATATATATTTTCCCATAATCTTACAACAACACTCTAATCCCCTCAATAGGCGACCATCCGATTCATATTCTATGGTTTGATTGTATGGATGCATGTTATTCTAGTATGGAGGAGTCTAAAATTGAAATATGGTGAGATTTATCTGAAAAAAAACCTCCCCTTTATCTTCTAGACCCTCACTTCTTCTAGCTTTGAGATCCCAGATGAGATAGAAAAGGAGTGAATTCCTTACATATGGAAAAATATTTGGGCTAATCATTAGTGACTGAAGGATCAGTATCTCCCTTATCCATGATATGATTTTCACCTTCAAACAATCATGATACACTGTTTTCAAATTGACCTAAGTTCTATCTCCATGGTCCAAGATCCAAAACTAGAAAAGCACATCGCTAATCTACAACACGATTTCCAAAATTGCATCACAACTATTCAGAAGATAATATTTGAAGCCACATCATGCATCCATATTCAATTATGGGGGGTATTATGTAGCGTTACACTTTTCCACTCCCCTGGAATATCAAAACCCCTCAGATACAAAATCCTACAATGTTATAGCCCTTGAAAATATCAGGGGACTAAGTAAATCTCTGGAAAGTTGGTCACTTCATTGGAATTCCCCCGGTTCAATAGTTCCCAGATACCATAGATGGGTTGAGAGAATATCCAAAATTATTTCAAACTGAGCCGCTCAAATTAATATAAGGTCATTCTAAACATGAAGACTGAAGTTTCGATCACCTGAACAACTTCCTATAATGAATAATTCTCATCATGGGCATCCATCGTACTCATCTCCTTCATGATCACAACTATGCCAAATCAAACAGTCCACAATATTAGCAACCATAGTAGGTAACCTAGAGGAGACTCTTCCCCTTGGCCCATGAAAATATATACCACCTCTTTCATAGATCATATCGTTGATTTCTAATAGGATTCAAAACATATCCTCAAAAACCATCGGTGAACCCCAGCCCGCTGGGATATGGGAATTTGTATCTCGACCACTGTCTCTTGGTTCATCATCCCATGAGAGGGACTTGGATGAATCAGTGGTGGTTTTAGATGTCCCCACACCACTGAACTAGTGGCATTTATATCTTCATGTCCATCCTGGTAATCATCATGTCCCCAAATAGAGTCATTGGATCCTCAACAATAGGAATGATCAATTAAAATGGTATCCCCAAATGACCCCCACCCAAAAGGGGTGTGGGAATTTTCATGCCCATATCACCACAGAGAGGATCAATATTATCTAGTATTGGAGGAAGAAATCAAAAGTTGGTGTCCCAACTATTCCTACAAACCCAGGACAAATATCTGTTTTTCAGGGCTTAGTCTACCATCACAACCAAAAATTATCTCAAAGTCACTATTCAATGTATTATATGAGAAGATCATACATAAAATTAAATCAAACCCTAACGTGGTCACAATCCATAATGTCCCAATAAGGACAAGGGTTAAATTACTGACCATGATGAAATTTGTGAAGAATCATCTTGATGTGTAGAAAGCAATGGAATAACCACCATTTCTAAATATTCCTCTATGAATGTCATCACTATCAACAAGGAATAAATTGATCAAGACACAAACCTAGAGGGCCGTAACATAGAAAATTCACCCCAAGAGGAGGGTGACCTGGATGCGCCAAATGATGTAGCATGTACCCAGAACAAATAACGGATTAAAAAGTTTCCACCACTGAATAATTAGTTTCCACATCTAAAGAGGAATATTGTCAAATAAAAAGGTTAATATGTGACTATATCATTGTTTCCATCCATATAAGAATATTTTTCACAATATGATTGGGTAATACGGTATCTCTGAAAACATAAAGTGGAGGTACTCTGTGGAAATAGTCTTGATGTGCATTGTCTCCAGCTAGAAAAGAGTATTCTCCCTCCCATAGTCGATCTACCAACAAGAGTGATATCTGAGCATCAGATTGGATCCAAATATTGATATCCAGTCCACATAAATTAGGAAGTAAAAAAAATTATTAGGAAATCCCTTCGTTGGTGTGATAGCCTCTCCCTCTCTAGGGTAATCACTTAGCCATTGGGCGAATCAAGTATCAACAGGAGACAAAATCAGGACAACCTCATCAACCCCTAACCACTCCCTTTAGATAGGAGGTGGCTTAGATAGTATTTCCCTTAGAGTTACATAACAACTTCAAACCCCTGCCTACTCTAATAGAATTCATCAAAGGGCGACACACACCTTCGTATCTTGAATGGAAGCCATATACCAAATGGGTGGATGAAACCACACCTCCACCAAACATCGAGAACCCTACATTATATACCTTTGAGTGACACTAAAAAAATCTCCCACTCTTTTTACCCCTATGTGGGCCAATGATGGGCCCTCTAGATCAACCCGAGGAAAAAAACTAAGGTGTTTCATACAAACACTGATAGGGACATTTTTTTTGGTACAACAGTCTTCCAGTGTGATCCATTGTAGGATAAGAAGACCTTCATCGTAGGTTCCTTTATCAGTTTAGTTAAATGATGAGGATAAATATGATCATCGACCTGACTAACTACACAAAATGGAAGAAAAAAAGGGTGTCTAATTTCATAGAAAGGTGTAAAGGTTTAACCTACTCACTCAGTATCTCCCACTCACAGGAACAAATATTGGAACTCTGTGCTGGAAATATCAGTGATGAGTTACATACACCACTAATCACCATGAAATATCCATGTGGGTTTTAATAGTTCACTGAAATGGAACAACTTATTAAATATTATATTATAGTGAACCCAATAAAATTCTCAAATCATGCCTGTAACACAAGGAAAAAATTCCAGAAGAGTAGAAGATGCAACTGCAACTCTCAAGCCTGAAGCAGTGCCCATCCTTGCATCTAGGAAGGTCCTGAACTGCCCATCACCTCTTGTCGAGTGTGGGAAACAACATAATCACCCTCAGCTAAAAGTACAGACAGATTAGGGTCTCCATAGATTTGGGGGATGGAAGAAAAAAGTGTACTCCTTTAGGAATGAACATGTACTTGGTTATTTCTTGGCATCCATGGATAATAACCTACTCAAGATTCCACAGCCTAGAAGGCCTAATGAAGGCAACATCACTGAACATCTATAATAATTCCCTTATCATAGAATGATTTGTCATAATATCCATGAATGTTTCATCTTCAAGTACATCCTTCAATGTATGGTAGACTATGGAAAGTTGATGATAGAAAACTCCCCATAGCATGTGTCTAGAATAACAATCATTTGGTCAGATGAAGAGGACGATTGGAAAAATGTTTCTTCCAATCAAGTGAAAACTTTTAACAATTGGATGACTCAAAAAACCATTGATCGGGCCCATGATTATCTGAAGGAATAGTTGTGTAGACTCATGATAACTCCACCACCCAATAAGTAGATGTAAGATGTGCCTCCCAAAGTTGGGTGGGACCACCATAAGTAGGAAGAGAGAGAGAGAGATAGGAGGAAGATTCATATTTTTCTCCATAGAAAACCCTAACTCTATATTTCTTTCTTGAAATATATTCAACATGGGAACCACCCCACTAAACAAAATCATCATTGGATGAAGATATTATCTTTTTTTCTTTCAACTTCATAGACTTGGAAGTCCCATTCTCCGATGATGAATATTCCCTTGACTATGGCTTTACCACACATAATCAGGGAATGGGTGGATTCATGTGTTGGAACCGAGGATACAGAGGACAACACAAACATGGTTAGACACAATATTCTAGTCATATCCCCATAGAGGACATATATGCAAGCTCAAAATAGGCAAGGAGGTGCCTCTTGGACCTCAAGTAGTTTCCCACATGCAATTTTATTGCATGAATTCTTAGTGGGGGTTCAATATGATCAACCTAGGTAATGGGGAAGGCTTCCATGACCTACACAACTAGCAGTAGATACTCCATCAACTTCTACACAAACACCAGGTCCATCTACCATAGACTCTTTAACTCTTGAACCGTATTCCCAGGAGAATCCCTATATTAGGAAGCAATGACCTCTGACAGAAATGTATGATGTTCTAAAACAACTACCTACTGTCCCAACCAAAATCCCAGTCCTCGATGCACTTTTCCATTCAAAACAAATTTTGGAGGCACTTGTTGAATCCCTATAAATCCCATAGGATTTCGAGATATAATTCACTACAGTGAAGGACAATTGAGTGGTGACTATATCCTTATAATGTCATGTCTCCATCTGATTCACTAATCAATATTAGGAAGAGGTCATCCAAGGGAACATCTGTCCCTTATATTTTTTGGAAGACTCAATAATGTCAATGTCCAAAGGTTGCTGATTAATAATGGATATGTGATTAATCTCATCCCTATCCAAACTCTTCGACATTTGGGGAATAGTTAAGTCGACTTATACCATAGAAATATGGCCATTTAGGGGTATTATAAGCTTGATAAAATACATAATGGAAATATTAAACTCAAATCCCAATTTGGGAACTCACATATGACACAGAGTTCATGGTTACCTAGTAAGACACCTCATATAATGTCATACTTGGAAGTCCCTTCCTCCATAGACACTTGGCGGTACCATCAATATTCCATCAATGTCTGAAGTACCCCATCAATGGAAGTGTAGACATACTACACGGTGATAACGCCCCCTTCAAGACTTGTGGAGCCACATATGCTGAAACAAATTTCTACAAGAAGGTAGGTGGGTGACCAATGGAGGATGATGATATTCAAGTTTCATCACCCAATGTCTTAGGTACCACCCCTTTGAATACCAATAACTTTCTATATGGTGAAGATGTGTTTCCCATGAACATGGTAGTTGATCTAATCAAAATGTTCCAAGACTCTCTTTTTCTCATCGATAATATAAAAAATTATCAACTTTGATATCTCTATACAACAAATTGTGTATAAATTGTTGATACTGTCTCTTTTCGAAAAGCTTCCCTCACCCAGATAATGATAGAGAAGCCCCAATATTTCGATCTTCACATGAAAATGTCTCCACTGACTCAGAAATAGAAGAGGATAAGGATGAGCATAGGAATGCCTCTCCAACATCTGAGGAAGGTGTCTCAACTATGATATATGATCTGAGACAAGTAAATCTGTGAACAGAAGAAGACCCACAACCTACTCTAATTAGTGCTGCCATAACTCTTGAAGGGAAATACATATACATTTCATTTCTAAAGTATCACCAATATGTGTTCACCTAGAACTATATAGAAATAAAAAAACTAGACCAAGATTGAACTATGCACTATCTCAAACTACCCGATGAGCATATAGGCATCATGAAAACATCCAAGAGAATGCACCAATCTCATTCCACTAATGTAGAGGAGGAATTTGAGATGTTGATCAAAGAATTTTTTTTTGAAAAGTGAAATACCCAAGATGACGTTCCAAAATCATCCCTAATAAGAAACGAATATGAAAATTAGGTTTTTTATTGAATTTAAATACCTTAATCCAAATTTCCAAAAGATAAATTTACAATTATTGGCCACATAACTCTGGATCGATGCTATCATTGGATTGTAGGATCTTTCTTTTATGGATGTTTACTCGGGGTAAAATCAGATCAAGATGGACCAAGAAGATGAATAATCCACTACCTTTAGATTTTCTCAAGTGATGTTATGCTATTAGTTCATTCCCTTTGGATTAAAAAAGGCTGACGCCACATATCAGTATGCCATGCATCACATATTTAAGCCATATTTGGAAGATAGATCTAAGTGTTATGTCAACAACCTGGTTAAAAAATATCTATAGTGATTTGATCACTTAGATGATCTCCAAAAAATATTCGATAAGATATGATAGAATATTCCAAAGATGAATATGGTAATGTTTTCTTTTAGGGTAACATCAGGCACGTTATATGTATTTGTGGTACACCACTAAGACATTGATGTTGACCCAGAGAATACTAGTACTATTTTTTCAATGTGACCATCTATAAATATGACAAAATCATGGTGAATTGGTTGCGCCCAAATTTACCCTACTGGCAAAAATTGGTCAATGTAGTACATGTAGGGGTTAAGTCCACAGGGACCGAAGAAGTAACCTTGAGATGCTATGATTTGGTGAAAGATGGGCTATGACGTAGCCAACTTTGGTTATGATTTTGGATGGTTTTAAAGAACACTAAGAAACCTATGTGAATTCAATTCAAAGAAAATTTGTTGATATTATGATTATTCTTGGGGTGGATTAAATGAATTTTACTTCTTTAGACAATTTTGGTTTTATTAATTCTTGATGAATCCATTCTTCAAATATAACACTACCTTAATCATTTCTTGGTTTGGTGCTTAATAAACACAATTACTAATCCCATATACACTTAGATAACCAAATCCATGATCTCTCCAAGGTATATGGTCATTTATTAATTTAATTTTGTTTTCTCAAACACAGTAAAGCTGAAGAGTAAAAATAACTGAAGAATAGATGTCTTAAATTAATTATCCAATTAACAAAAAATCATTCATAAAATAACATTAAATACAGCCTTTTCATCCTCATAAGATCAAACCATTAATGTTTTATCCCTCCATTGATGGTATACTCTCAATGGTGGTAGGAAGACGGATTACAAGAATTGGATTGAATAAATTAAAACTGCGGAAATAATGAGCACTCCTCCGTGTGTGTGAATGAAATTCACACCAATGTGTGAACTAATTCACCACAATGTAGAGATATCATTGTGATTTGTAAAAATATAGTTTTAATAAATTAATGAAAAATATAGAAGAGAGATTTGTTGATTAAGAACAAAAAAAGAAACATACATGGAAATTGAAAACATTACAAAGGGACTTTTGCAGCATAACCTTACAATGAAACAAGCAACAAAAGATGATAAGAAAAAATATCCTCCCTATTCCCTTCACAACCAGATCCTTATATAAGCATATTAGGAGCCTTAGGTCCACCCCCCACAATCAATTCACCCCCAAAAATTAATAGAGTCAAAAGGAGGGTGAATAATCAAAAGGAATTTGATGTTTTGAAGTTGACCTGGAAATCTGTCCAGATTCGTCCACCATATTGACATGTGAATTCATAATTTTATAATTCCGAATCCATAGGGGTCGTATTAGCAAAATATATTCTTCCATTTGTCCTTTATGTGCTGTAAACATTTCAGGAAATTTGGATCATCCGTTTGGATGTTATGGTCTAAATGGTGGGGCGGCTTTTTGTGCATTAATGTCGGGTCCACCATTTAAATCTCAAATTCAGAACCCGTTATCATCATGAAAACATCATAACTAGCTCCGGAAACAGTTGAATAAAATGATCCTAAAATTTTTATGTTTCTATTGTATAAATTTGAGCTTAATTGGGCTTGGTTTGTGGGCCCCACATTTGTTTGATGGGCCTTGGGCCCATTATGCTTTTTCCAGCAAGTTTCTATATTCAGGTGAAAAAATGTTCATCTTCCCTTGTGATTCATCCATGATACCTACAAGAAAAAATGTTCCAAATAAAGTGATTAATCATATACCAAAATATCAAATTAAAATGAGGAATATTTTAATTTACACATGGAAATTTTTTAGTGGGCCCAAATTGAAACTTTAAGCATGAATTGCACAATGATGGGAAATGAAGTTCAATTTATGAATTGGACTAAAATTGATGTTTATGAACTTTTAAAAACATTAATATTAAGATATTAACAATGAATATTACCCACTTTCAGTGACTAATCACACCCCCCAACTTGAGTTTTGCTAGTCCCGAGAAAAATATATTACAAATATGAAATTCAAATCCCCTTTTCCAAAAACATTTTAATACACATTGCTCACCCAAAGACCTCATACCAAAAAAAATTATGAAACCCATAAAAATCATTTAAAAAAGCTAGTTCCATAAGCATATCCCAATCCCAAGACCATTCCTTTGTTCAAATTCATCGCCACATTTTATCCAATTTTAATTATGCATGATAAAGTGTTGTGCATCAAAAAATATATGGGGCCCATTTTATTGTTCAAGGGGAAAAAATAGAAGTGTTAGGTGGGAATCACATTAAACCTTAATATGAGTATCTTTTTTTTTGTTTTTTTAACCACAATAGATATGAAAAGACTAACTCGGGGCAAGAAAACTATGGAGTCGCGATCCCCAAGTGCCGGACGCCACACATATTTTCAATTCGATGCTCTAAAATAGAGATATAAAGCCTAACTCTGGGAAAGACAACTATGGAGTCACGATCCCCAAGTGCCGGATGCCACACATTTGGACAAAACATTTCTCTATGTGGTCATTATTAATTTTTTTCAATTTTTTTATTTTATTTTATTATTAATTTTTTTTGATACTCAAATTAAACTAAAAGTGACCCTAGAACCCTATGTTATAATGAAAGAGACCCAAGAACTCAAATTTACACCCACGATCTAGTAGACGTGCATTGTGGCATTTTTATTACAAGGATGAAAATGTAAAATTTGAAAAATCACATCGGACAACCTCACTTTCCAAAAACTATGCTCATGAACTTAAACATTCATTAAAATAAAAATCAAAGCCTGCATAATTATTTGATATCCAATTTCAGAGTTTGCAATGTGTGTTATAATGTTCATGGTCAATGTAATTTTTCTTTCTTTGCATGTTTTTATTCAAAAAATAAAAAAATCATTTTTATCTCCCCACAACATAGAATAACACTGTCCCCAGTGTTTAAAGAAAAGAAAAGCTAGAAGGGGGTAGGAGAGGAGTGCAAAGAAGAAATTGAAAATGATAAACATGGAACAAATTCACCTGGTTTTTGAAGTTGAAGTTCATAGTGCTTCAGATTACTCTTTTGATCTCTTGGGGGATGTAGAAACCTCCTTGATTGAACATGTATCACCCAAAATAGTTCCCGAACCATAAAAAGAAGAACAAAGCAGACAAAACAAACAACATAATGATCTATTTAATTCTAAGTATCATAATTTTTATGGTTTTCCATGTTTTTTTAAATCAAACTAATGATACGTTGTCTTCTTTCAAATTTCTGGGTAAGGTATTACTCAAGGATCACACCGTGTGACATGGATGAATACGGTGCTCCCCTTTCATACCCATCCATACTCATAAAAGAAGAATAGGTCAAGAGTCTAATTTTTTTAACCTACAAAAACATAAATAAAATAAACTGATGATACATTGTATTCTTTTAAATTTCATGGTAAGGTATTACTTAGGGATCACACATCGTGACACAGATGAATACGGTGCTCCCCTTTCATACCCACCTTACTCATAAAGGAAGAACAGTTCAATAGACTTTGGTAATTTTATTATATGAAAAATAAAATTATTCAAAATGATTGGAAACATGAAAACCATGGGTTTCCTTTCATGCAGCGCTTTTAACGTTGTTAGCTTGACTTGTACCCTAAATATATCAATTTTTCTATGGTTAATATGTTGGATCATTTAACTCCTCCTTGGTTTCTTTTTTTTGAATGATTCAATGAATGGTTTTAACCTATGACCATTGACTTTGAAGACATGACCACTTTTGGGATCTTGAATCTCTATTGCCCCATGAGGGTATACATGATTCACTAGGTATGGACCAGACCATATGGACCTTAGCTTTCTTGGGTGTAAATGATGTTTTGAACTATACAAGAGCACAAATTTCTCCAGTTCAAAGTGTTTGACATCGAGATTCCTAGATTGGTAGGCTTGAACATTAGATTTATTGATACTTAAATTTTCATAATCCTCCATCCTAAGTTCCTAGAGTTCATTAAGATCTAATTTCCTTTTTGTTTCAGTCAATGAAATGTCAAAGTTCATTTTTTTATTGCCCAAAAGGCCTTATGCTCAATTTAAACAGGTAAATGGCATGCTTTTCCATAAACCAATCTATACGGTGACATGCATAGGATAGTTTTGAAAGCAGTTAGATATTCCCAAAGGGAATCTATGAGTTTATCAGACCAATCTTTCCTAGAGGGATTGACAGTTCTTTCATGAATTTGCTTAATTTCTCTATTTTCCAACTCATCTTGACCGTTGGTTTGAGGATGGTATGCAGTGAAAACTTTATAAGTAATACCATACATAGACATGAGTGAAGAGAATGGGTGGTTGTAGAAATGGGTTCCACGATCACCGATTATAGCCCTAGGAATTCCAAATCAAGAAAATATATGCTCTTTCAGAAATCGGATCACAACATGGTGGTCATTGGACTTGGTGGGAATGTATTCAACCCATTTTGTGACATAATCAATAGCTAATAGGATGTAGAGGTATCCCTTAGAGTTTTGAAAGGGTCCCATGAAATCAATTCCCCAACAATCAAAGATTTCAAAGACCAGAATGGGAGTGAGGGGCATTTGATTCCTTTTGGCAATGGATCCTAATTTTTGACACTGAGGACAACTTTTGCAGAATTGGAAGGAATACTTAGTGAGGTTCAGCCAGTAGAAACCACTTTGGAGGACCATTGCAGTGGTTTTCTTTATAGAAAAGTGGCTTCCACATGCCTCTCCATGACAAAATTTTAGAATGGACTCTTGCTCAGACTCGAGAATACATATCCTGATGATATGATCAGGACAGAACTTGAAGAGGTAAGGATCATCAAACACATAGTATTTGACATCAGAAAGGAATTTCGTCTTAGCGTGGATCCCTAGGAATTTTGGAATGTCACCCGTCACCGAACGGTTTACTATGTCTACATACCAAGGGAAATCACTCACGGAATAGAGGTGCTCATCCGGAAATGAATCAGACAAAGAGAGGTGGTGTGAGTTGTCTTTGAATTCCATCATAGAGAGGTGATCAACTACAATATTTTCAACACCCTTTTTATCCTTAATGGTTAAATCAAACTCTTGAATAATAAGGACCCATCTAATCAATCTAGCCTTGGAATCTTGTTTTTGGAAAAGGTATTTTAGGGAGGAATGGTCAGTGAAGACACTGATGGGTGATCCTAAGTGATAAGACCTGAATTTCTCTAAGGAAAAGACAACAAAAATCAACTCCTTATCAATGGTTGTATAGTTTATTTTTGTATCATTTAAATATTTTCTTGCATAAGAAATGACACAAGGAGTTTTCTCATACCATTATCCTAAGACTGCTCCTACAGCGAAGTCACTTGTATCACACATGATCTCGAAAGGAAGTTTCCAATTTGGATATTTCATTATAGGTGGAGATATAAGAGTTGACTTGAGTGTAGAGAATGATTCCTCACTGCTTTCTATACATAAAAAGGGAGCATCTTTTACCAATAGAGCACAAAGTGGTCGAGAAATAGAGCTAAAATTCTTAAGGAACCTTCTATAAAAACCAGCATGTACTAAGAAGGACCTCACTTCCTTAACAGTTTTAGGAGAGGGAAGGTGACGAATGATGTCAAACTTAGCTTTATCAAATTCAATCCCTCTACCGGATACCTGATGACCAAGATCAAGTCCTTCACTTACCATGAAATGGAATTTTTCTGAATTTAGTATGAGATTCTTATCCACACACCTTGACAAAACCTTTTCAAAATTTATAATGCATCCCTAAAATGTATCCCCAAAGCTGGAGAAGTCATCCATGAATACCTCTAAAAAATCCCCCACCATATCCGAGAATATTCCCATCATGCACCGCTGGAAGGTACCAGGGGCATTACATAACCCAAAGGGCATGCACATGAAGTCAAAAGTGACGAATGGACAAGTGATGGTTGTTTTTCCTTGATCCTCTAAGGAGACGTTGATTTGATTATACCTTGAGAATCCATCTAGGAAGCAATAGAATTGATGACCTGCCACTCGGTCGAGGACTTGATCAATAAACTGTAAGGGGAAATGGTATTTCTTGGTATAAGAGTTGAGATTCCAATAGTCAATACAAACTCTCCATCCACTACTGACCCTTTTTGGAAGCATCTCTCCATCCTTGTTGGTTATTACTGTGATTCCAACCTTCTTTAGAACCACATGGATTGGGCTAACCCACTCACTCTCAGTTATACGATTGATGATACCAGCTTTTAACAATTTCAAAAGTTGTTTTCTCACTACTTCCATGATATTAGGATTGAGTCGCCTCTGAGGTTGACGATATGGCTTTGACTCGGATTCAACAATAATTCTATGAGTCCCGATAAGTGGGCTAATCCCAGGAATATCAGATAGGGCCCATCCAATGGCTTTATTGTGTCTCTTAAGGACACATAGAAGCATCCTCTCATGATCAGATTCAAGAGAGGAAGAAATGACAACAGAAAAGGATTGATTGTCCCCTAAGAATGCATAATTTAGTGATGAAGGTAAGACTTTAAATTCAAGATCATATTGGTCATGACTTTACACGAAAGGATGAGACTTTGTGTTGTACTTTGTTTAATTGTTCAGATTTCTTGACAAAATTGGTTCCTTGTGAACAGAATTTTTATCCACTAAATTTTCTAGAGTAGTGTCATGAATGGATATGGAATCAATTTTATTGATTTCAACCATGGTATCATTGATTGGTGATTCTATAAATTCATCAACAGAGATATCTGAAAAAGATTCAATCCAAGGAGACAAATTTCCCTCATGTGAATAAAGAAAATCAATATCTTCATGACTTAACCATCCTTCAGTAATTCCTTGATGTTCATTGAGTTCATTATCAACACTACCAAACCAATTAACCTCATGGATCTCATCATCATCCCCAATTTGAGAGTTTTCATTGTATATGTTCAAGTCTAGAATCATGTTCCCAAAGGTGATGGTCATGTTCCCATTTCGGACTCGGATAACAGAGTTGATTGTTGCAAGGAAGGGATGACCAAGGATGATTGGGGTTTGCTCCCTAGTACCTAATCTTGGGTTATTGTCCAGAACTATGAAGTCGGCTGGGTAAATGAAATTTTCAACTTTCACTAAAACATCTTTTAAGATCCCCTTTGGAACTCGAACACTACGATCAGAAAGTTGAAGAGTGACATATGTGGGTTGGAGTTCTTCGAGCCCTAAATGACAATACATGGCATAAGGAATGAGGTTTAAAATGGAACCTAGATCACACAAGGCTTTGAAAAAAAATTTCTCTCCTAGTTCAATATTTATGTAAGGGAATCCTGGGTCTTTCAACATAGGAGGAATGGTACCTTGAATGGTTGTACTCACATTAGCATCCAAAAGGAATTGGTTTTTATATGAATATTTTCTTTTAAAAGTGCACAAGTCCTTAAGGTACTTTTAGTAAGAAGGTATGGTTTGTATGGAATCCAGAAGGGTAATGTTCAACCTGACTTGTGAGAATATTTCCCTCAATGTTTCACTCATTTCAGGCATGGTTTTCCCCCTCACGCGTTGAGGAAATAGTGCAAATTGTGGAGTTGTTTGTTGAAGTGTTGTTTATTTCTCATTGTTATCAGTTTCTTCAGTTTGATCTTGTGGTTCCTTTGAATCTTCATTAGAGTTTGAAGCTTCACATGGTTTCTGACTTATCTGTTCAGGTTTTTCAATTGATTTCCCACTTCTTAAAACTGTCACAGCCTTTAGTTGTTCGTGAGTTGTTTGAGTGAAACTTGTCTCTCCCCTTGATGTTTTTTGTGGAATAGCCTGTGTGGGCATGGGTGCCTCTCCAGTTTTGATGGTTTGAAGTTCTTGTTTAATAGATGAGAATTCTGAGTTCATTTTGTCCATTTGTTTGCACAGTTGTTCTATTAGGCTTTGTGAAACAATTTGGGTTTGTGCTTGAGCTTGTTGGTTTACCCCAAGAGGATACTTTGGTTGTTGTATAGGTTTTTGATTGGGTTGTTGGATAGGTTGTAGATATTGGACATGAGGATTTTGGAATTTGACCGGTTATGGTTGGAACTGATTATGAGGTTGAAAGTTTTGTTGGGGGTATGGGTTGATACATTACTGTGTTGGTTGTTGATTGTCCTTCCAACGAAAGTTGGGACGGTCATTATACCTTGGATTGAAGGTGTTTGTGAATTGTATCTTTTGAAAGTTCATTGAATTAACTTCTTTTGGTTGTCCTCATAAAAGAACATCCTTGATAGAAGGAATGGTTGGGCAATTATCTGTTTTTTGGTCATGTTTTTCACAAATTGTACAAACAAGCTCAACAGTTTGGGTTTTTCGGACCTTCCTAAGATCAATCTCCTAAACTTTCCTTGTGAGTGAAGCAAGTTTTGATTTAAGGTTTTCTTCTTCTCCAAGATTGTACATTACACCAGATTTGGGTGGCTTCTTATAGTATGGTGATGTTCCCCATGTTTGGTTTTGTTCAGCAAGATTTTCTAGATACTCATAAACATAATTTGGGGCTTTGTTTTTGAAGGTTCCATTACACATCATATCAATGAATTGTTTGTTTCAGGGACCCAACCCTTCATATAAAATTTTCACTTGTTCTAGGATTAAGGAACCATGGTGTGGTACTATGTTTAATGTGTCCTTGATCCTTTCCCATGTTTCATAGAATGTTTCTACTTCTCTTTCAAAAAAGTTTTGTATACTCTTTTTAAGTGCAATTGTTTTGTGATGGGGGAAGTCTTTTTTATAAAATTCCCATTGAAGTTGGTCCCAAGAGTGAATGGATGCTGGTCTCAAACTGTTTAACCAATTTTTTGTTCAGTCCTTAAGAGAAAAAATAAAAGTCTCATTTTAGCAGATTCAATTTGATTTAATGGGAACATGGTTTCGGCAATGTCATTAAATTCTTTAACATGAAGGTAAGGCATCTCAGAATCCATCACATGAAAGGTTGGAAGGTGGTTTAGTACATGGGGTTTGAAAACATATTGGGCATATCCTATGTTATCATCCCTAATGCATGAGGGTGCATTGGTCCAGGTTGCTGTGAGGTAGTCATTCATGGTCTTGTCTGCAAAAATTCCCAAGTTAGGGTCTTGCTTGTTATTTTGGTTCCCTCCCCGGTTTATGATTTGGTTTTGTGGGAGATTCTCCATTGTATCGAACTCAACGTCTTAACTTTTAGTATTAGGAATATTTGGATCTAAAGGAAATAGACCTCTTTTAGTGCTTGACTCCCCAACCCCAGGACTATCCACCCTAACTAAACTATTTGGAAGGTCACGGGTGTAGGCGGACATGAGGCCAAAGAAGAAAAAGCGAGAAAGGGAAAAGATAATAGAATTGGGATTAGAATAGAAGAATGGGGGTAAGAAAAAAAGGTTTTTGGTATAAGGAACATACTTGGTCCCCAGAAACGGCGATAAAATTTGGTTGTGCCCAAATTTACCCTACTGGTAAAAAGCGTTCGATGTAGTACATGTATGGGTCGAGTCCACAGGGACTGAAATGTAACCTTGAGATGTTATGATTTGGTGAAGGAAGGGCTATGAAGTAGCCAACTTTGGTTTTGATTTTGGATGGTTTTAAAGAACACTAAGAAACCTAATTGAATTCAATTCAAAGAAAATGTGTTTATTTTAGTATTATGCTTGGGGTGGATTGAATGAATTTTACTTCTTTAGAAAATTTTTGGATTATTAATTCTTGATGAATCCATTCTTCAAAAATAACACTACCTTCATCATTTTCTGGTTTGGTGATTACTAAACACAATTAATAATCCCTTATACACTTAGAGAAACAAATTCATGATCTCTTAAAGGTATACGGTCATTTAGTAATTGAATTTAGTTTTCTCAAACACTGTAAAGATGAAGAGTATAAATAACTGAAGAATGGATGTCTTAAATTAATTATCCAATTAACAAAAATTGGTTCATAAAATAACATTGAATCTAGCCTTTTCATCCTCATAATATCAAACCATTAAAGTTTAATCCCCCCATTTATGGTATACTCTCAATGGTGGGAGGAAGACGACTTACAAGAATTGGATTGAAGAAATTAAAAATGCAGAAATAATGAGCACTCCTCCATGTGTGTGAATGAAATTCACACCTATGTGTGAACTAATTCACCACAACATAGAGATATCATTGTGCTTTGTGAAAATTTAGATTTAATAAATTAATGGAAAATATATAAGATAAAGGTGTTGATTAAGAACAAAAAAAAAAGAAACTTACATGGAAATTGAAAATATTACAAAGGAATTTTTGCAGCATAACCTTACAATGAAACAAACAACAAAAGATGATAAGAAAAACTATCTTCCCTATTCCCTTCACCACCATCTCTTTATATATTTATATTAGGAGCCTTAGTTACACCCTCACAATCAATTCACCCCCCCAAAAATTAATAGTGTCAAAATAAGGTTTAATAATCAAAAGTAAATTGACGTTTCAAAGTTGACCCAGAAAACTGTCCAGATTCGTCCACCATATTGACGTGTGAATTAGTAATTGAAGAAGGATGAATCCAGAGGGGTCGTAGAAGAAAACTATCTTCTTCCATCTGTGCTTTATGAGATGTAAAAATTTCAGGAAATATGGCTCATTATAATGTATTTTATGGTCGAAATGGTGGGACGACTTTATGTGCATTAATGTCGGGTCCACCATTTAAATCTCAACATCCAAACCCTTTATCATCATGAAAAAATCAGCATTATCTCCGGCCACAGTTGAATAAAATGATCCCCATATTTTTATCTTTCTACTATCTAAATTTGGGCTTCATTGGGCTTGGTTTGTGGGCCCCACATTTGATTGATGGTCCTTAGGCCCATTATGATTTTTTCAGAAAGGTTCTGCATTCAGGTGAAAAAATATCCATCTTCCTTTGTGATTCATCCATTAGACCTAAAAGAAAAAATGTTCCAAATAAAGTTATGAATCATATAAAAAAATATAAAATTAAAATGATGAATATTGTAATTTCCACAACAAATTATTGAGTAATCCCAAATTGACACGTTAAGCATGAATTGCACAATGATGGGAAATGAAGTTCAATTTCTGAATTGGACTAAAATTGATGTTTATTCACTTTTAAACACATTAATATTAAGATATTAACAATGAGTATTTTCCACTTTCAGTGACTAATCAAGAATCCAAGGTAATATCACCTTAATTATGTGATCTAATCCAACATGTCTAGAAAAGCTCTCCCCTCCACCGGGATAATGAAGAAGGAAGTCTCCAACCGATGGGATGATGAATGTAAAAAATAATTCAAGAGTCTCATGTAGAACTATTGAAAACACTGGTTTTGACTCCTCTAGTGGATGGGAGGTCACTCATGTTATATTTGTCCACCATGTAATGCTCACTGGGCACCCTCCTCAAATAGAAAATTGATGTGGAAAGAGGGAGTAGTCTCTACTACCACATCTGAATGATTCTAGGTACTGAAACTAGATATTGTGATATAAAAATAACTGCCCTGAACTCATCTGTTTGGTGAAAAATCTAAGGCATTACAATCAGAACCAAGAATTCCACATGGTATCTCATATTTACCCACATAAGTACATCTTTTCTCACCCTATGTTTACTGGGAGATTGGCTAGATGGGTGGTCATTCTGAACATTCAGTTCATATCATAGAAGTCAGTGAAAGGGAAAGCCCTAGATGATTTCATCATAGCACATACTTCCCTAGAAAATAAACCATAGGAAACCAAGATCACTCATGAAGAGGTATTATATTCCCTTGATACTCCCCTAAAAATAGAGATATACCTTGATGGTGCATCTCATATCCTTGTCATTATAAGGATAGAAAACCTGAAGCTCAACCTAGATGGTCTAGGGATTTTATTTTTATCTCCAAAAAAGGTGGTTTTACCTACTCTTTCTCACTATCTATAAGGTTGTACAAATAATGAGACAGAATATCAAGCCCTCATCTCCAGATTGGAACTTTCCCTACAACTACAGATATCCTACCTGAATATCAAAGGGGACTTGTAACTGGTGATATAGAAGATCAATGGTGAATATTCCATTAAAATGGAATAACATTCCCCTCACTGGATACATCAGGGGACTGATGGAAGAGTTCCCTTTTGATCTCACATTGCCTTATGTTCCTCTATTATAGAATTCTCATGCTGACCCACTGGATAATGTAGCAACGATCCTCACCAACCATGATCAAGAAGATTTAATCTCCTGTATCACGCATAAAAGAGTTGTCTCATCGACTGTCGTATGTGATATGGGACAAATCAATCACTTAAACACCACCCCAAAGTCTGATAAACCAATGAACACCCATGGATGGAAGGAGACTATAATAGGTTATCTATAAAAAAAGACTCTCCCAACATATCATTCTTGAAGGTAACAGATTCGGCGTCAGACAAGAAACATCACTCTACAAGATGGTCTGAATAAGAAAAATACCTTCAACAAACATGGATTTTACAGATTTATCCTAAGGTGCATAAAAGAAATATATGTTTTCTCTGTAATGGAATAATAACATGCAGGCTTCTACAACACCAATCAATTCAGAACCAGGATCTCCCCCAAAATCTAGAGGTTGGGATATTACTAGAATACTATGATACAAGACTATGTGGAATTACCTTGGAAGTTTCATGCATTCCAGATTCATGAAAAATCAATCCATCATCCCTTGGAATTTCTACATATAGATAAATATTCCATTACATTTTCCATTTGGGGATGGATGTCGTAGGGTCATATCTATCAGCCACCACTAAGTAGGTCAAGTACATCCTTACTAATACCAACTTCTTTTCCCAATGGGATGAGGAAATACCACTCAAAGAATTTGGGAAGAAGAACATCATAAAATTCATAAAGTCCCATGTTATCACCAGGTTTGGGGTCCCTCACACAATATTGATGGAAAATGACACCAACTTCTATTCTATAGAGTTTAAGAAGATCTATGAAGAGTAAAACATTGGATCTAATCACTCATATCACTACAATATAATGGAAAATGGATAGATAGAGTCCTTCCATAAGAATATATTATATATACTTCAGAAGATGGTGAACAAAGATAATAATTCTTGGATAGAAAAACTCATCCATGCTCTATGGACTACCATACCACAATGCATACTACTACACATGAAATGCTATAATCATTGGGGTACGGGACCAAGGTAGTGTTACCCATAGAGGTCCATATTCCTTTACTCCAAATAGCCATTTGTCGGTAGCTCTTAGATGATGAAAAATCAAAAAATAAGCTAGATGAGTTAGAATGGATGGATGATAAGAGGTTTCACATACTGCACAATCTGGAAATTCACCAGAATTGGATAGCATTATACTTTAATAAAATGGTTTGCCTCTGTTCATTCCTTCAAGTAGAACTAGTGATGTCTCTCAAAATCCCAATGATATCTGGAAATTATCCCCATAAATTAGATCACAAGTTGTAATTATCATATTAAATACATAAGGGTTATCATAATGGAGCCTTTTCTTTGGCCACTATGGATGGGAGCATGTCACAGAACCCACCATTGTGATATTTCTCAAGAAATAAATTTCATAAGATATCTTCAACATGGGAATCCACATTAGAGTAAGATCTATAATTTTTATTGAGTACATGATGTTAAACTATGAAAATTAATATGAACACATGAAATTAAACTATACAGAGCTCATCCTGAGTACACGATGTTAAACTGTGAAAATGTTTCCACACCACATGAAATTAAAATTTATAGAGACTATCCTGACCACAAAAATATAAACTCTATAGAGTATATCATAGATTCATGTTGTCAAATTAAACTATTCCCTATGAGCTACGTATATCTTGATTATTATAACAATAGGATACATTGTGACACATGAATCTCTATTCATGGTTCCAACCACAGGAATAATTTCCCTTTGCATAGGGTGCTCAACATCCTTACCCCATGATATTAAACTGCACAAACCTACAATATCCAAATTCATTCATTTCTAGTCACCCACTTCTTTACCCCATGATGTTAAATTGCTTGAGTTTCCTAGAACTATGTATGTCTTGATTCTCATTTTCAATTAAATACATCGGTATTCCTTGATCCTATATCTTGGTCCAACCACCACATGATAAAAAATGCCACTATCCTTCTCTTATATGTCCATACATGGGAATCTATCCACTTCTTCTTTCTCACACTGAGAATGGATCACATGGGATTAGGAATTATGGCAAAGGATTCCCCACATGACCATGGTGTATCAGACTTGACATGTTCTAGTCCTCATTGAATGATTTTGCACTACATGGCTCTCCAAAACTACATGTGGGTTGATTCACACTTTCATGAGATATATAGTGACACCCAAACATCAACCCTTGGGCCCAACCATTATGTTCCTATAAATCCATGATTTTTCTCCTCCATCCTCACCACATGGCGTTCAAATGCATTAAATTTCAAGAACTGCGTATGGATTGATTCTCAATTTTCATGAGATACATTGTGACACCCAAAACTATATTCTCAGTCCTAGTTGCAACATTACCATTGTTTCCCTCGAAATTCAGGGATGACCTCCTGAATGGGAGATTCAAACGTTCTGATCGGTTTCTAGTGGGTTTGTTCATAGAACCGGAAACATCCAATGATTCCACATCCATTTGGACCTACTTTCCAAAGGTAGGCCCTCATTAGCTTGTGGACTGATGAGGCTTAGTAATTTTCATTGGTCGAGAGGATGGGAGGTTGGACTCATCACACCTTTTTGAGGGGAATTATTGTCTATTCCGGGACTCTCTTTATAGATTTAAGTTATGTTCATGAATCCTTATTACATTACCAAGTATAAAATGAGCTTTTCCTTCAGTTTTGACAATCAATGATTAAATATGTAAGAAATTTAGAGAATATTTTATTTGTATTCGAGGTTCTTCATCAATAGAGAATCATCAATATCTATTTCGAGATTCTTGGTCAATGGTAACCTTCAAAACATTCATATAAAAGTCTCTTGGTCATTATGATTACCAGGCTAGTTTTAAAGCCACTCAGTGAGGCACTTGAAGTTTATTTTCATTCAGAAGGACATGAATTATTTCAGATTTGGATCGAACCCATAGATGGGCTACCTACGTATCCTTTGTTTGGGAAAAGGAATCAGAACCCACGTAGTTTGAGTAAAGGAGTATGATGTTTATGATTGATGGCTCAAAGAAGGATGTCACAATTACTTTTACACTCTAATCTCACGTGAGTCATGCTCGGTGGGAGAAACAAGAGGTATTAGTAATAATTAGACAATTGTGCCATGAAAGATGCAATCATAAGAAATGGTTTGGGGCTTATGTATTTATGACTACCTAGAGGATTTATTTTAGGGAGAAAATCCAGGAACAGGGTCCATAAAGGTATATGTGCTTCATGGAGATTTGAATACTCTAACTTGGGACTTATTCCTGAAAAGGAAACCCTAAATTAGGAGAGGATTGATAACTGGGTTTTACTCCTGAGAAGGAATCCCAGATCAAACGTAAATTAGGACTGGTTAAAGAGAATTTAAGGGACTTGGGGCTTATTCCTGAAAAAGGAAGCCCAAGATTAGGACTGGGACTTATTCTTGAAAAGGAGACCCAGGTTAGGGGACTTGGGGCTTACTCCAGAGAAGGAAGCCCAAAATTATGACTGGGACTTATTCCTGAAAAGGAGACCCAGGTTAAGGATTAAGGTTTGGGGCTTACTCCTGAAAAGGATGCCCAAATTAGAGACTGGAGCTTACTCCTGAAAAGGAAGCCCGCATTTAAAGGATCTGGGGATTACTCTTAAGAAGGATGCCAAAAAATTAAGGGACTTGGGGCTTACTCCTAAAGAGGATGCCCAAAATTATGACTGGGACTTATTCCGGAAAAGGAGACCTAGGTTAAGGATTAAGGTTTGGGGCTTACTCCTGAAAAGGATGCCCAAATTAAAGGACTTATGACTGGGGATTATTCCAGAAAAGGAGACCTAGGTTAAGGATTCTCTCATCTTAAAGGATGAGGTTGAATGAATGAAATCTCCATATTTAGTGACATAAGGATATTTAAATCACTAGTTTTTGAGAGATATTCCACATAATTCCTTTCAGATAAGGAAGTCAAATCAAGAAATCATGCCATAAATGGCTTTGAAGAGTGTCTTGAAGACTGAATCTTGAAAAGGAAAGGTAATGGTTTAGAGGAGTGAAATGGGCAAGAAAGGCACCCAAAAAGGAAGGGGCGCGCAAGTCTTGGAAGGCGTTCAAGTATTGCGGTGGCGCGCAAGTATTGGTCGCGCAGGTATACCTATGCGACACGTGGTGTACTTGCGCAATGGTCAACCAGCATTGAAATACTTGAGCGACTCTTTATTAAAGCCTTTAGAATTCTCTTGAGGTTCTTCCAGAAAAGGGACGCGCAAGTTCTATCGAAGGAATAAGGCGGCGTGCAAGTGAGACCACTTCCCTTAAGGGCTGGCCACTCAGGCGCGCAAGTGTTGATGAGTTTCAACACTTAGGCCTTCCTTCCTCTCTTTAGATCTTCCATTCTAGGTAAGAAATTACCTTAGAAGTGTTCTGGGAGCTTTGAGAAGAGACTTGGGCGTCGGGAGCTTCAATCCGAGTTTCTGGAAAAAGATCCTCTCAAATGGGGGGCCCACATGGTCTATTTATAGGCAGGAGAAGACCCCGGGCGGTTACCGGGCAGTTATCAATTAGGTCGCACAAGTCACTTGCGCGATCATAAGGGCGTCGCGCAAGTGGACTTGCGCGAAAGTGATATAACTTGCGCGGTGCAGTTACTTTTGATCCTTTGTTCACGCCTTTGTTGATTTTTGATATTTTCTTCAAAGGTTGAATCATCTTGAGCTCAGATATTCCCCTTTTCCGATTTTTAGATTCTGTGACGAAAGGAGAATCAACAAAAGTCTCCCCTTAGAGTTGGATCCAGAGAGAAATGAGTATTTGACTCTGAGGAAATCGAATACATCCAAAGGAAAAGGGGGCGCACAAGTCTTCAGGGCACAGAGGGCGGCGCGCAAGTTCTCTCCGCGCAGGGATACGACCCTCGGTCGTGCAGAATCCGGCATGCAGGGTCCCGACCGCGTCTATAAATAGAGGGCCTTACTTCCGTACAAGAATCCGGATTTCCGGACTTCATACCTTCGAGCTCTCGCCGTGCAGGTTGCTCTGTTTTCCAGTGTTTTCCTTGATGTCGTGCTACTATAAAGGCATTTGTACTTGCGCGGTTTATACTTGCGTGTCAAAAACTATCACGACACGTGAATACTTGCGCGCCATTTTGTAGACTTGCGCGCCTTAATGCCTTTTCCATTTTTTTCGAAAATCTGTCACAAAATTTATGAAAAATAATCCTATTTAAGAGTTTAATTTATTCAATTTTTGGGCAGATTCAATGGCTACTAATGCAATTAAAACGTCTGATGAACTGGCTAGCAAGAGGATTGATGACATGAAGAACATCATTGGCCATGATTACTACGATATCTGCAACAGCACTCTCTCAGATTTGGCTAAGTACTTGAAGAAATATCATCTTAATTTCCCACAGATCATCTACCTGCCTCTATATGGTCATGGTCACCTGCAAGGAGTCAATGTTCCAGATGAAAATAACTATACACCTGAAATGCAGCTGCACTGCTACTCCTTCATTTCGGTTATGCTGTGCATTAAGAGCAACAACAATGGTGTGAACTTTCAAATTCGTCCTCCATGTCATTTCCTTGCAGATATGAAAATGGCAAACCCATGGGCTGAAATGTTTTCCACTACCAGTTGGTGGAGAGAAGACAAACATGGTATTAGAGCAATATCTGAAAAGAGTACTCTCTCCAAATGGCTCTTTACTTCCAATGCTCCATTCTGGAATCCATGTATCCATCTTCCAAGTCTCTTAGATAGAAACAGAGTCACTGTTTGATCAGTAGAAAATTTTCTCAAACTGCACTCAAGAACATCCTTTTACAATTGTTCCAAGAAGAGATGGTATTACTACATCTCTTATTGTATCCAGTTGAATGAATTAATTCCAGGTGGTTGATGATGAAGCTCGGGATTCCGTAAATCAAATGAAGTGTTATGTTGAAATCCTCTTGTAATTCTTGAAAAAGAGAAGAGACTCCAGTCTGTGGATGTCCTTCTAACTCTTGTGCATCAATGAAAAACACTTTCACTTTCACTTATTTGTACCTTCATTCTCTCACTACCTGCTTTAAATTTACTTAAGCCAATGGGCTTAGTAAGCATAGTTTGATTTTTACTAGGATTATTACAAATAACCCTACAAACTTTGAACCTTTTAATTGCTCAATATTAGCTAAATCATAAAAAAATGTATATTTATTGAGCCGAAACTTGACTTTTATTCAGAGTTCCTTTGTCTTTTGGGGGCAGTTTAAAGTCATGCATGCCGGACATAAAGGGGATAATGTTTAAGGTCGAAATAGCTTTGACCAAAATGGATTAAAAATTGATTCAATTCCTTGACAATTTATCTGAAAACATATTACCATACTCAAGTATGAGGGAAAATATGTAAGCTATGACTTATGAATTTTTGAATCTGAGGAATGATATGAAAAAGAGCTAAAAGGCATTAGAATAAGTAGTTTCCAAGAATGAAGTTACTATTATTTGACAAAAACCTGTTAGGGGGTTGAATTATGCAGGGCCATCTAAGGGCATTGGCTGCATGGTCAAATAAATAGCATCTTTCGGGTGACAAGTCTGATATGTGGACTGTTTATGCAAGGCCACCTATGGGCACGTGCTGCATAGTCAGGAAAAAGAACTCTCAGAAATTTACTTTCCTAATGCTAAAAGCCAGTGAAAGTTTATGGAGATTCAAATTTTCTAAAGTATAGAGTTTGTTGTATGGAAAGAAGTACTTGAATATGGAGAAGATATTTCCGAACAAGAATATCGGAGAATTGAATGAATATCACTCCTACGAAGGTCTGACCCAAATGTAGGGAAAGAGAATATGGAGAGTATAAACCATAGACTTGAATACATTCAGATCATGAAAAAGGACATGGGACAAATATGTTAAGGATGGCTATTTTTTTTGCGGATCCCTACATACTGTCGTTTAAGACAAATAAGGACAAAAGAGGCATTCTTCCCAAGAATGAAGTTACCATCATTTAACAAACCTGTTAAGGGGTTGAATTATGCAGGGCCACCTAAGGGCATTGGCTGCATGGTCAAATAAATAGTATCTTTCGGCTGACAAGTCTGTTATGTGGACTGTTAATGCAAGGCCACCAATGGGAACGTACTACATAGTCAGTCAAAAGAATTCTCAGAAGTTTGACATTTTTGTGACTAAAAGTCACAAAAAGGGTTATGAAGATCTGAAAATATTTAAGGTTAGGATTATAACACATAAATATGGGTATTTTCCAATGTATATAGAGATATATAGGTCAATGATAACCATAATCATGTTGTGGCTGGGTCCTGAATTGAAATTTTGGACATCACTACGTATCTCATAAGAATGGGAATCAAGCCATACATAGTTCTTGAAATGCAGTTTAACGTCGTGCAGGACGAAAGTATGAGAGATCTTAGTTTAGGGTCATAGACTTCAGACCATAATAATGAATACACAGTGTGTGTTTTTATGAGGACTTTTCAGCCAAGGGACTGAAAGTGAAATTTGGGGTTAGGCCCAAAAGACTTGGGGCTGGATTTGAGGGATACTCGAACGTTCCTACGTATCCCATAAGGATGGGAATCAAGCCCACGTAGTTCTAGAACTACCCTTTGTACAAATTTGGTTCGTACATGTGAAGGGTGAAAGGGGACTTTAGTGCAATGATGGTTTAACCTGAGATAAAAAGTTTAGGTATTACCATGTATGCACGTAGTCTTTTGAAATGAAACATGATTGAAAAATCAATGTCAATAATAGTTCTCTCTCAAATGAGGAAATCAAAGAGTATTGTAGTTTATTGTTGTACCGGACAAAAGTGTTGCATAGTTTAACTTCACATAACAAGGATGAAAGTGAATCAATGTAAAGATATTGATTCTAGGGGTGGTTTCATGAATCAACATCATATGAGATGGTGGTGAACCGTTGTGAAGAGATTGTTTTTGGGCTTGAAACCTGGGAGGTTGCCTACATACCCAGCCTGGAGGGCAAGGATCAAAGTCTGTGTAGTTAAATTAAAGAATTAATTAATGATCAAGTTGTTCTTGGGGACAACGATCTAATAAAAAAATGTTGTTGGGACTTATACATTGTTAGCAGCCCAAAGAGAGTGTTACGGTTGAGGTTTTCTCTAAGCTCACGTGAGTCATACTCGGTGTGAGAAACAAGAGGTAACAACAACCTTAACGATGCATAGTTTAATGTCATGTAGGACATAAAAAGGGACTATGCAGTTTAAAGTCTTTCAGTTAGGACTATTGGTGCTGCACAATTTAGTGTCATGTATCAGGGACAAAATACAGTTTAATGTCATGTAGGACATATCATGAATTTTTCGTACAGTTTAGCATCATGTAGTTAGGACGATGGGGACAATACAGTTTAACGTCCTGTTGGACAAAAGGGGGACTGCGCAGTTTAATGTCATGCAGTAAGGAAAAAATAACACACCATTTACGTCATGTTGGACGCATTGGGGATTTTTTTCATAGTTTAACGTCATGTTGGATGAAAGGGAGAATAGTTTAAGGTCATATGCATGGACCGTGGGTGGTGCAGTTTAATGTCATGCTGGACGGTGGTGTAGTTTAAGGTCATACATGACCATTGATGATTATGTAGTTTAACGTCTTTCCGGACGTAAGGGACTTTTATACAGTTTAGCGTCATGTACTTGGGACGTCACAGTTTAACGTATTGCTGGACGTAAGGGACTTGCAAATAGTTTAGGGCCATATGCATGGACTGTTGATGATGCAGTTTAAGGTCATACTGGACCATTTAGGGAACTTTTTCACAGTTTAACGTAGTGTGGGACGTATGTGCAAAAAGTTTAGGGTCATATGCTTAGACCGTTGCTGTATAGTTTAACGTCATATAGAAAGGACGAGCTGGTGCCACACAGTTTAGTTTCATGTTGCGGGGACAACTTGTGAATAGTTTAAGGTCATACTCGACCAAAGAGGAGTTTAAGGTCATACTGGACCATTGCTGTATAGTTTAACGTCATATAGCAAGGACGAACTGGTGCTGCACAGTTTAGTGTCATGTTGCGGGGACATAATACAGTTTAATGTCATGTAGGACGTATCATGAACTTTCTGTACAGTTTAGCATCATGTAGTTATGACGAACTGGTGCTGCACAGTTTACTGTCATGTTGCGGGGACATTAAAGGTTACACAGTTTAACGTCATGTTGGACGTATGTGAAAATAGTTTAGGGTCATATGCTTAGACCATTGTTGTATAGTTTAACGTCATATAGCAAGGAAGAACTAGTGCCACACAGTTTAGTGTCATGTTGCGGGGACAAAATAAATACTTTGTATTTTATACAAAATATTTCTTAAAAAATCTGGCATTAGTTGGAGTAGTAATGAGTTCTCCATCCATCGAGATTAATGAATAAGCTCCATTGGAGTAGACCCTATGTATTGAATAAGGTCCTTCCCATTTTGGTTCAAGCTTGGGAGGTTTCTTTCCTGGTATCATTGGAGTTCTGAGAAATAATACCAATTCTCCCTGAATGAATGAACGAAGACGAACTTTTTTGTTAAAAACTCGTGCTATTCGATTCTGATAGATTTCCAAGTGGTGCAAAGTGCACAATATTTTCTCATCTAACCGTTCCAATTCATTCAATCGCTTTTGGGATTGCTCATCTGTAGATAACTGATCACAAATGGCTACTCTGAGTGAGGGAAATTGAACTTCAATTGGAAAGACTGCTTCTGTTCCATATACCAACGAATATGGAGTTGACCGCGTTGCATTGCGGGTGGTAGTCTGATAAGCCCATAAAGCATGAAAGAGTTTATCAGGCCATGACCTCTTATCTTTATCCACCATCTTTTGAAGTATATTTGAAAGAGTCTTGTTAAAGGCTTCTATTTGGCCATTGGCTGCCGCATGATACCGAGATGAATGGTTGGATTTAATGTTGTATTCTTGATACAATTTATTCACCTCAGAAGAACAGAAGTTGGTGACATTATCCGTCAATATGGTATGAGGGACACCAAATCTAGTAATGATGTTAGACTTGATAAAGCTAACAATGCATTTAGAACTGACTTCTTTGAGAGGTACTACCTCAGCCCATTTGGAAAAGAAATCAGTAGCAGTAAGAATGTACTTAAACTGCTTGGTCGTAGCTGAAGGGTAAGGTCCCACCACATCAATTCCCCATGTGGAAAATGGCCATGAGTATTTAGCTGTATGAAGCAACTCTGGAGGTTGATGAATGAAGTTGTCATGTACTTGACATGAATGAAACTTCTTTGTGAAATCAACACAATCTTGTATCATTGAAGTCCAAAAGTATCCAAGCCTTCGAATTTGATCAGAAAATCTATGTCCAAACTGGTGGGAACCAAAGACTCCTGCATGCACTTCTTTCATGACATCCATTTTCTCTTCACCATCAATGCATCTAAAGAGAACTCCATAAAAACAACGTTTGTAGAGAATTTTCTCTAGGTGGTTTGGGCCATCATAAAGAGTAAAATTGACCACACGTCGCTGGATTTGTTCTTTCTCGGCTCTATCAAGTGGAAGTGTTCCATTTTGAAGGTATTCCCTGATTGGTGACATCCATCCTGTAGTATGACCATACGGTTTAGGAATGAGACTAATTTCTTTAATTTCCTCTGTTCTGGCTTGAACTTAAGGTGAAATTGCACGATGGTGGGCAATACTGATGGTTGTCTCGTCCCGATTTGGATCTGCTAGAGCTGTGGCTATATTAGCCAGTGCATCAGCTTGAGCATTTTGTGATCTTGGGACATAAGAAAATGTCGGTTCTAAAGGGAATTCCGCCATTAACTTTCCGATGTAATCATACAAAGGGATTAACTCTTCTTTTCTGATGGCATAATCCCAATTGACTTGTTTGATTACCAGGTCTGAATCACCTTTCACATTTAAGTGATTCACTTGTGCTTGAAGCGCTAACTCCAAGCCTGTGATAAGAGCTTGGTATTCGGCTTCATTATTGGTACCAACTTCCCACAATAAAAAGGAATAAGGTAACAATTCCTTATCTGGAGAAATGAGTACAATTACTAAACCAACTTTGTTGAATTTAGGATTTTCAATTTTCTTCCCTGTTGGAATTCTAGAAGCACCATCAAAATACATTTCCCATGTTTGAGGACTCTCTTGAATAGAGAAAACTTCCTCATCAGGGAGTTCAATATCTGAAGACGCGTCTTCCACTGAAGGATGTTCAGCCAGGAAATCAGCCAGAGATTGGCCCTTTATTGCCTTTTGAGATACATACTGAATGTCGAACTGCTGCAAAATAATTACCCACCTTGCTAGACGTCCTGTGAGCATTGGACGACTAAGGATGAATTTGAGTGGATTATTGCGAGATACAAATTGGACCTCGTGATGTTGTAGGTAGTGTCTCAATTTCTGAACTGCAAAGATTAATGCCTGTAATAACTTCTCAATACTTGAATACCGGGTTTCTGCTTCAAGCATAGTTCTACTGAGATAGTAGAGGCTATTTTCATTCCCAGCATCATTCTTTTGAGCGAGAAAGGCACCCAATGATCGCTCTAGAGCTGTCACATAGAGGATAAGTGGTCTACCTTCAACAGGTGGCATGAGTACTGGTGGACTCAAGAGGTATTTCTTGAGAACATCAAATGCTTCTTGGCATTCTTCAGTCCACTGGTAAGTGACTCCTTTTTTCAATAATTTGGTAAAGGGTAAACTTTTTCCTGCCAAATTGGCGATGAAACGCCGAATATAGGCTAACTGTCCTTGAAGTCCTCTTAATTATTTCAAATTCTGAGGAGGTGACATACCAAGGATTGATTTGGTCTTCTCAGGATCGACTTCAATACCACGATGGCGTACAACAAAGCCGAGGAATTTTCCTGAGGTTACCCCAAAAGCACATTTTAAGGGGTTCATCTTCAAATTATGTTGTCGAAGCTTGTGGAATATGACTTCCAAATCAGACAAGTGATTAGAACGTTGTTTGGATTTAACCACCAAATCGTCTATATAGCATTCAAAAAACTTCCCTATGAAAGTTTTGAAGATACGATGCATGGCGTGTTGATATGTTGCACCTGCATTCTTTAAACCAAAGGGCATCACCCAGTAACAAAACACACCTTGAGGGGCTCTGAAGGCTGTAGATTCCTCATCTTCTAGGGCCATTTGGATCTAATTATATCTGGAATAGCCATCAATGAAGGAAAGTACTTCATAGCCAGCCGTCGCATCAATTAAGAGTTCTGTAATCGGAACTGGGAAATCATCTTTAGGACAATACCAATTAAGATCTCTGAAATCGATGCAAACCCTAATTTGTCTGTTCTTCTTCTTTACAGGGACAATATTAGCCAACCACATGGGATATTGAACTTCTCTGACGAAGTTATCTTTGATCAGCTTATCCACTTTAGCTTCAATTTTGGAAGCATAAGTTGGGTGTGTTATTCTCGTGGCTTGCTTAAATCCTCGATGTTCTTTTGGTAAACCCAAATGATGAGTAGCAATATCAAGATCAAGCCCAGGAATTTCTGTATATTTCCAAGCAAAAATATCTTTATTTTGCTTTAGAAAAGAAATATTCATCTCTTTCTCTTCAAGGGTTATGGCCGCACTAATTAAACTGGGGCGTGGATCTTTCTCTGTACCCAGATTTATTTCTCTGAGTTCATCCACAGTGGTAGAGATACCCTCTTCAAATGCTGGAGGAGCATCTCTAAGATCTTCCTCTTCCTCTTCATCATGTGCTATTTCTTCCATTTCTACTTGCATAGTAGATGACAAAATGAAATCTTCATGATCAGAAGAGATGTCAAAATTTTCACATTTTGAAGAAGAAGCATCTATTTCCGACCCTATTGATGATAAAGGGCCTTCTTTGGGAAATAAAGAGGAGATGATGAATTGAGAATTGACATCATTATTCACCTCTGATGTTGCTATAACTTCTTCTGGACTAATTGGCGAAGTATAAACCTGTTGGATTTCAGCAGATGAAATAAAGACATCACCACTTGTGCTTTCATCACTGTTTGGTAGGTTACCAATTTCTCCCATGTTGTCTGGCTCAATTGTTGTAATTGACATTATGGATCTTTCTATAAGAGTATTTTGATTTAGGCCTATTTTGTCAATTTGACTGATAGGTAACACATAATCTGAACTCACATGTGTAAATGGATTTATTGGAATCTTCTCCAAACCATATGGAGCATTAACTTTAGTAATTTCCTTCATTGTAGATTTTTCTCTTCACTTCATGTGATAAAATTATGCCTCAATGTATTGAGACTCACATGTCTTGAACGGGGTCTTATCACCATACAATGTTCCAACTTTACCATTGAAACAGTATTTGAGACATTGACGGTATGATGAAGGAATAGATGAATGCTGATGTAGCCAGGGTCTTCCAAGAAAGATGTTGAAAGCTGAGTCTTGATCAATAATCATGAAATCCGAATTGGATACAAGATCTCCAAACTGAGTTCTGAGTGTAACTTCTCCCAATGGTTCTTGTTCATTTTTATCATATCCTTGTAACATCATGGTAGAAGGAGATAAATCAGATTCTGTGAGGCCCAATCGACGAAGTGTACGGATGGGCATGAGGTTGACTCCCGAACCATTGTCAATGAAAGCTATTCGGATATACACACCATTGAATTTTCCAGATAAGTACTAAGGTTTTATGTGCCCATGCACAACATCATCTTCATCTTTATCAGTAAAAGATATCACTGCATGGCATTCTGCAGGATTATTCTCTATGTGATAGACTTCAGCTGCAGCAATTTCAGCTTCAAACTCTTGAGGACTTGACAAAGCTTCGATGAGTACTTCTCGAAGATCTTTTGATAGATTCAAAGCATCCAAAAATGATAACTTGGATGGTACTTGGGCCAATTTTTTCAATATATCATAATTTTGATCTAGAGGTCTTCGTTTCCCAACAGGAATATGCGGTTTAGCAGGTACCTTGGAAGCAGATTCTTTCGAAGCTGATGCATCTTGTATTGGGATAGAAGTTGGAAACATCCTTGGTTTTGGAAGATTAGACCGATTAGATCCATTTACTTGTTGAGATAAAGAAGATGGAATTTTCAATCGGTCTCCCAAAATAACTGTGCCAAGACTGAGTTGACTATTGGCAGAAGAACATTCTTGTTCTTTTTAAGCTCGCTGAAGGGCTCTACCACGAGTTTCTGCTGCATATACAGTGCTAGCAGGGGTAGAATTGGAGTAGTGGCTTTTGAAAGATCCACATATTCCCCTGTATCCTGAACCTCGGGAACTTCCTCGGATTCCCTTCTTTGATACAGGGAATTAAGGCTCATAAAAATTGAAATTACGACTGGAATACTGATCTGTTAATTGAATCATATTAACATAACCGAAGATTAACTCTTCGTCTAATAAAGACTCTGCCTGACTAGCCTGTTTAGGCTGTGCCGTTTGATGGTGTGGTGCCCGTTGTTTTGAAGTAGATGGCATAAAGTCTGCCAGAGTCAAAGACAATTTAGGCTTTGACACATACTCATCTTCTTCTGATTCTTTTTTCTTCTTTGAATCAAACCGTTTCTTTGAGGACTTTCCCTCTGACGAAGAGGTTTTTACCACAATATTCATGGTAGAAGACACAATTGGTTTCTTTAACTGTTTTCGCAAAATGGCATGAGTCCGATTGATTATCTTTCTGACCATCCAATCATCATACTTCTGTGCATTTTAGCTTTTGACTTCTTGCCATTCACCTTCGTCCTCTGGAACTGTAGAAGTAACACATGATACCTGAGTCGAAGAACCTTTCAACTTGACTTGTCCCAAGTCGACCATCTTTTGCAGGAGGTCTTTGAAGACAAAACACTCCTGGATGGGATGCCCCAACATTTGATGAAAGGTACAATAATTGGGACAGTCTTCATATCCTTCCTTGTTTGGCCTCTTGGGCACTGGTAATTGAACCAAATTATTTTCCAGAGCTGAAATGAAGTAACCAGGAACTTTCTCACTTCGAAAAGAGTATTTTTTACTCTTCATATCCTCAAATTGTTTTCTTCGTTGATCTCTTTGATCATTTGGACGAAACGGCCTTTGTTGTTGGAGTTCAGGAGGTGGAGCCCTTCGAGAAGATGAAGGTTTTGAAGTAGAAATAGGTACAAGCGCTTGTTTAAGCATAACTGTAGTAGTTTCTGCTTTACCCATTGGTCCTTCCTGAAGCTGATGGAATTACACGAGATTTAACCTTAGACTGTATAAGGGAATATTCAATCTGCTGAGCGATTGAAGTATGGTCTCGAAACCCTCCTGTGTATTTCACAGGGATCAATGGCGTGCGTAATTCGTCACACAAATATTCCACACAGATTGGCAACAAATCTTCCTGAGGGAGTGCTAAACTAAGGGAATACGTTAATCCCTTACAGCGAGTAATGAAATCAGTGACTCTTTCATTCTCCCTTTTCTTGTAGTTTGTAAGATCGAAAACTGTCGTTTTTGGAAAAGTTGAGCTGAACTGAAGACGGAATTTTTGACGAAGATCCTCCCATCCGAAGATTGACCGGGATTGCAAACTTGTATACCAGACAAAAGCTGGTCCTTGAAAGGTTCGCACGAAGCATCTAAGTTTTACTGCTTCTTGCTGCTCTGGAGTTCCCATCGTAGGATCACAACAAGACACGTAATGCGTCAAATGTTGTTCAGGGTCGCCTGATCCATTGAAAGTAGGGAAAACAGGGTTTCCAAAACTAGATGGAGGAGAAATTGAATCTACCCATTCAGGGTAAACTTTCTTTTCTGGTTGAACTTGCGCCCGTTTCCCTTCCATAGTTTCTAACCGAGCTGTTAATGACTCAATAGTAGTTATTAACTTTTGAGAAACATCAGGTTGAATTTGGTCTTGGGTAGGTGCAATGAATGAAACTTGGACAGACGTGGTGATTGGTGATACAACTGATGGTAGCACTGTCAACCGTTGTTGCGTTTGACCCGTAGGATTAGACCTCTGAGGGTGTACTGATAAAGGAGGATATTCTTGATCCATCTCAGTAACTGCAACAAATTCCTTCGGCTGTCAGACTTCAGAATTCTTAAGAAGAAGACTACTCTGAAGTAGTTCTGTATTCAACCTTCTTAATTCTTTCATTTCTTCCTCTTGTTGTGAAAACCTTTTGCTCTAATGAGAGTGATTGACCTTCTCCAGAGGAAGGATATGTAACCTGATTCTTTCCCTTCCCTTTTTTGGATACTTTTTGGAGAGAAAGAAGTGGATTACCTACGTTCTGAGTAATCCTTTGACTTTATGTACGCACACCTTCTTCATTTGTATCGGCGCGCACATTTTCTTGAGCTAGACGCTCTTCATCTGAGTCCCCTGAGTGAGTCTCCTCTGGTGGATTAGCAACAATGGCATTGATCACATTGATTGATGTATAATGCATTGCATCCCTTCTATCGACATTTCTGTGATATTGTCTTCTTTCATGTCTTTGATGAGACATTGCCTTTTGTTGATTTAATCTTTTAGGAACTTCTTGACGAACTATAACTTGGAGGGAATCTCCTGATAATTTGGCTCTTCGTTCCTCTTGGGGCTTCTTCCCCAATCGAGAAAAGACCGATATTCTCTGAGAAGGGGATTGCTGATTTGAAAGAGTCCCCAGTCCCGAGAACTGGGGATGTTCCTGCTGCTTCCGCTCAACTCCTCGAATCCCATTTGTTGACTCTGAGGGTTGGGTTAAAGGAGTCCCCAGTCTGACAAGCTGGGGTGGCTCTTGACATGCTATGTCTGAGACCTTTTTAAAAGCTCTCTTGATCTTGCGAATCTTAGTTCGGAAATTAGCTGGATTCATTAACTTGTATCCACTTTTATCACCAGGTTCAACAGACCGTTGGATGATTTCCGAGACTTCTGTAATTTGATGATGTGTTTGCTCCATACGAGAGGCTTGTGCAATATTCTCACCTGCTTGATGTAGGAGCAATTCAACAACTTGTTCTCTATATGCTTGATTTTGGGAGGAACTAGTTGAAGCCTGTTCTTGAGAATGATTTTGATTATGAACAAAGCCCATTGACTGTGGCCGGCCATGGGAAATAACATTGCATGAGACCATTTTCAGCGGGCTTTGCTGACAGGAAAGCACTGTGAAATATAATGCTCTGTGAACACCCCATCCTCTGATATGAACACCAGATGAAGCATTGGAAATTAACTGACACAATTTTCTTAGTGTGCCAAGGCATGAACGTTGAAGGGTTTTCTGTTTCTTTTCAGCCTTCAGATACCGAGAGACTGATAGAGATGCCAAATCAATCTGACGTTGTAGCCCTTCTATTATCTTAAGATTATTTTCATATTCATCATAAGATAATACCTTCTTCTTCAATTGACAAAGAGTTTTCCATATGTTGAGACGAATATCATGGACTCCATCTTCCGTCAACATCTTTGGAATATCATACTTGGAGTCAGCCAAAGGCCAAAACATGACTGGTACTTCACTTTTTGCCAGTTTTTTCCTCATGTTCGACATTTCCTCTTTATCATTAAATGAAGATTCTTCTACCTGTTTTGACCAAAGTTGGTGTTTCCTTGTTGCTTCATCGGATTCAACAATATTGGTAGAGAGATCATTGATCAAACTAGAAGATGAATGACTTAGGGGTGGTTCGGAGAATGACCTACACCCTGGGCTATCTTCTGATTGAGAAAGTATTTTACTTGCTAGCGATAAAGCATCAGACATGACTGGTTTTGCATTTGTAAGTGCCTCAAGATAAGAGGGCTTTCTCGGCACTACATTGTCCACTGGAGTATTTTCCAGGCAATGTGAATCACTACTGCGGAGAGGAATTTCGCAGAGAAATTCATCATCATGGGGAGGACCACCATAATGGGTTATAGAAAAAGATGATATCTCTTGCTCCTTGGTCTTCTGACCACACAGAGGGTTCCTGTGGTTCTCATCTGAAGAAGAATCTTCAAGATTGACCGAATTTTCATGAAGCAAGCCTTCATGAGGATGTATCTGTTGAAGACTTTCAGAATTAATGTTCCCGTTTTTGGGAACTGAGGGAGTAGAATCTTGAATTACAACAGATAAATGTCTGAGGGCTTCAATAACTCCAGCATCGAGCAAGGCCTTGTTACAGATTGGCCTTTGATCTCCTGACTGTGCTGTGCGGATCTTTTTCTTATATGCCTTCTTACTCACTTAGGAAACCACTTGTTGACAAAAGTGGTTACTCTGAGCAGGTGTAGGTATCTGATCATGAAATATGGTCAGGTTAGGCTGACGATCTCCACTCAAATCAGGTGTATGTGCCTGACTTGGTTGTCCGTATGATATGGGGGAGTATTCCCCATAACCCTCTTGGACTGGAACAGATGTGTGTGTCTATTCCGGAGTGAATTGTTGATGTGTCACTCCACTGCTAGGGATAGATTTATGTGTCTGTCCCTGAGATGATGCTGAAGCTGTTATGATATCCTGGCAAGCATCCAGAATATGAGCAGGAATTTGCTTCTGCTCTTTCACCATTGACAAAATATGCTTGGTGACTTCAGCCGCCGGAACATGGATATACGTCCATTCCGGGCTTGGAGTAGGTGTATGTGACTGCTCATACCTCCTTTTCCTGTTAGTGAATCCTGACAGTACTCAAGTGTGGAGACAAAGAGTTGAGTCTTCCTCCTATTTGTTGTCGGAGCTTTCCGACTGACTTCTCTGTGTGCTACCAAGCGAGACTGTTGGTAGGCTTGATTAGTACTAGCAGGTGTATGTGCCTGCTGATTACACTTTGCCAAATGCAGTTGATGAGATCCATCATATGTAGTCAGGAGAGCCTGCTGACTAACTGATGATGTATAAGCAGGTGTATGTTCCTGCCTATAGTACTCCGCCGGAATTGCTTGGTGGGATTTGCGTGATGCTGCCAGACGAGTCTGCTGGACAGCGGAATTAAAAACGGACAGGTGTGTGTGCCTGCTCATTGTTCGCCACCAAGTTAGGTTGGTGGACTCCATCATATGTAGTCAGGAGAGCCTGCTGGCTAACTGATGATGTATAAGGAGGTGTATGTTCCTGCCTATAGTACTCCACCGGAATTGCCTGGCGGGATTCGCGTGATGCTGCCAGACGAGTCTGCTGGACAGCGGAATTAAAACGGACAGGTGTGTGTCCCTGCTCGTTGTTCGCCACCAAGTTAAGTTGGTGGACTCCATCATATGTAGTCAGGCGAGCCTGCTGACTAACTGATGATGTATAAGCAGGTGTATGTTCCTGCCTATAGTACTCCGCCGGAATTGCCTGGCAGGATTGGCTTGATGCTGCCAGACGAGTCTGCTGGACAACGGAATTAAAACGGAAAGGTGTGTGTGCCTGTTCGTTGTTTGCCACCAAGTTAGGTTGGTGGACTTTTCCGGAGATGGAACGGATGAAAACCTACCCATTATTAATCAGATTCCGTCTCTGGCGGTTCGTCTTTCCTGCTCGGGTTCGAGGAACCTAAGCTGAATGCCTGGAGTCGGTACCCTCATCATGTTGAGGGCGCACTGCCGCATGAGTCTGGAGGCGATTGTTGATGGGAGCCCTCGGGAAGAACTACTGCTTTTTTGAATTAAGGCCCTGAGGGAACTGTTCATTCACTTCCTCAGAGTAAGGGAACGAATGAAAATTGCGTTCCGGGGATAACGACCCGAAACGGTTGGAGACAGTAGTCATCACCGCCTGCCTCTTGATCACTGGTCGTCGTTGTCCAGACGACCTGTGTGAGTTGTTCCCTTGGAGGGCTTGTCGGGCAGCCTCCAAATTTGGGATGGTACCATGTTGACAGTACTCCTTAACCAGCGCATTTGATACCCAGCGTTGAAGACACTGAGTAAGTGATGTCATCCTCAGAGCGGATGACGATCCATTAGGAATAGCAGTAGTGGTATTTGCAGCAGCAGTATTCACAGATGTGAATTTCAGAGTAGCCATTATGGAAATAAAGAAGATCTTGGAAAAGAGTGTCTGATTGATATAACAGACGTAATCAAGATAAAAATCAGCCACTTCATTTTTTGGGTGAGCACACATGTCAAATGATTGTTTTTTTTAGCCCTCTTATTAAGTTTTAAATAGGTGCTTAACAAATAGGTAAAACATAATTTTAACTTGGTTAAGGATTCACGTCGGGTTCACCATTTTTTGTTTCCCTCGGAATTCGGGGATGAACTCCTAGATGGGAGATTCAAACGTTCCGATCGGTTTCTAGCGGGTTTGTTCGTAGAACTGGAAACATCCAATGATTCCACATCCATTTGGACCTACTTTCCAAAGGTAGGCGCTCATTAGCTTGTGGACTGATGAGGCTTAGGAATTTGCATTGGTCGAGAGGATGGGAGGTCGGACTCATCACACCTTTTTGAGGGGAATTATTTTCTATTCCGGGACTCTCTTTATAGATTTAAGTTATGTTCGTGAATCCTTATCACATTACCAAGTATAAAATGAGATTTTCCTTCAGTTTTGACAAAAAATTATTAAATATGTAAGAAATTTAGAGAATGTTTTATATGTATTTGAGGTTCTTCATCAATAGAGAATCATCTATATCTATGTAGAGATTATTGGTCAATGGAAACCTTCAAAACATTCATATAAAAGTCTCATGGTCATTATGATGACCAGGCTGGTTTTAAATCCACTCAGTGAGGCACTTGAAGTTTATTGCCATTCAGAAGTACATGAATTATTTCAGAGTTGGGATCGAACCCATAGATGGGCTACCTACGTATCCTTTGTTTTGGAAAAGGAATCAGAACCCATGTAGTTCGAGTAAAGGAGTATGATGTTTATGATTGATGGCTCAAAGAAGGATGTCACAATTAATTTTACACTCTAAGCTCACGTGAGTCATGCTCGGTGTGAGAAACAAGAGGTATTAGTAATAATCAGACAATTGTGCCATTAAAGATGCAATCATAAGAAATGGTTTGGGGCTTATGTATGTATGACTTCCCAGAGGATTTATTTTAGGGAGAAAATCCAGGAACAGGGTCCATAAAGGTATATGTGCTTCATGGAGATTTTATTACTCTAACTTGGGACTTATTCCTGAAAAGGAAACCCTAAATTAGGAGAGGATTGATAACTGGGTTTTACTCCTGAGAAGGAATCCCAGATCAAATGTAAATTAGGACTGGTTAAAGATAATTTAAGGGACTTGGGGGTTATTCCTGAAAAAGGAAGCCCAAGATTAGGACTGGGACTTATTCCTGAAAAGGAGACCCAAGTTAGGGGACTTGGGGCTTACTCCTGAGAAGGAAGCCCATAATTATGACTGGGACTTATTCCTGAAAAGGAGACCCAGGTTAAGGATTAAGGTTTGGGTCTTACTCCTGAAAAGGATGCCCAAATTAGAGACTTGGGCTTACTCCTGAAAAGGAAGCCCACATTTAGAGGATCTGGGGCTTACTCCTAAGAAGGATGCCCAAATATTAAGGAACTTGGGGCTTACACCTAAAGAGGATGCCCAAAATTATGACTGGGACTTATTCCTGAAAAGGAGACCCAGGTTAAGGATTAAGGTTTGGGGCTTAGTCCGGAAAAGGATGCCCAAATTAGAGGACTTATGACTAGGGATTATTCCTGAAAAGGAGACCCAGGTTAAGGATTCTCTCATCTTAAAGGATGAGGTTGAATTAATGAACTCTCCATATTTAGTAACATAAGGATATTTAAATCACTAGATTTTGAGAGATATTCCACAGAATTCCTTTCAGATAAGGAAGTCAAATCAAGAAATCAAGCCATAAATGGCATTGAAGAGTGTCTTGAAGAATGAATATTGAAAAGGAAAGGTAATGGATTAAGAGGGGTGAAATGGGCAAGAAAGGCACCCAAAAAGGAAGGGGCACGCAAGTCTTGGAAGGCGCGCAAGTATTGCGGCGGCGCGCAAGTATTGGTCACGCAGGTATACCTGCGCGACATGTGGTGTACTTGCGTGATGGTCAACCAGCATTGAAATACTTGAGCGACTCTTTATTAAAGCCTTTAGAATTCTCTTGAGGTTCTTCCAGAAAAGGGACGCGCAAGTTCTATCAAAGGAATAAGGCGGCGCACAAGTGAGACCACTTCCCTTAAGGGCTGGCCACTCAGGCGCGCAAGTGTTGATGAGTTTCAACACTTATGTCTTCCTTCCTCTCTTTAGATCTTCCGTTCTAGGTAAGAAATTACCTTAGAAGTGTTCTGGAAGCTTTGAGAAGAGACTTGGGCGTCGGGAGCTTCAATTCGAGTTTCTGAAAAAAGATCCTCTCGAATGGGGGGCCCACAGGGTCTATTTATAGGTAGGAGAAGACCCTGGGCGGTTACCTGGCAGTTATCAATTAGGTCGCGCAAGTCACTTGCACGATCATAAGGGCGTCGTGCAAGTGGACTTGCACGACAGTGATATAACTTGCGCGGTGCAGTTACTTTTGATCTTTTGTTCATGCCTTTGTCGATTTTTGATATTTTATTCAAAGGTTGAATCATCTTAAGCTCAGATATTCCCCTTTTCCGATTTTTAGATTCTGTGATGAAAGGAGCATCAACAACCACTTTTAACATAGGTCCACATTCATCCTTACTGCATGAAAGTAAAATGTACAATCCCTTCAAGAACTATGTAGGGATTGATTCCTATCATTATAGGAAATATAGTGAATCCTAGACCTATAATCAAATCCCCAACTACAATAATGAATGGAAATAATGACCACCTCTCTATATGGTCCATACAGATGAAGTGAGAGTTTATTATATGAGAACTATGTGGGTTTTGATTCAAAATTTCATGAGATACATTGTGACGACCAAAATTTACCCCTTGGTCCCAACCACAACATTTTCATCCACCCATGTCAGTTCAAATGACTTTACCGCATAATGATGAACTACACATGAATGCGTCCTTACCACATGATGATAAATTGCACAATAAAGTTCCTTACTATAAGACATTAAAATAAATAGAAAAATTTCTCCACTACATGAAAATAATCTATGTATACCATCTCCCATTTTTTCATTCCTTTTCAAAGGACCACAGGAGACTTAATTTGATCAACCAGTGTACAAGATGATTCAACCATATTTTAAGATAAACTCAATCTGTATACCACACTTCATGTATTGAGCATCTCACATCTTCATCAACCTTCCATGGACCTTGGAGAATATATTTGGAATTAGGATAACCTTTACTTGACTACGAACACATTACCAAGGCTCATACATATTCACCTATGGTCATCAACCAAATGTGTCACTCTATAGAAAAGGGCATTTCAATTATTTTGTTCCCTGACACCACTGCATCAACACTAAACACCTTAGTGTGTCAGAACTACTCCTAGAATGATTGTCCCATATCATTAACCATAACCTTAGAAAAGTCAATCTATGATTTACAATATCTCTATCCCCTTATTGGGATATTTTGGAGTGATCCTGACCATTAGTATCCTAATTAGGCTATTGTGTGAAATCTCCCATATTAGGTCCATGTGAGACCGGACCTTAAACTGCAATAATTTTTGTCAAATATGTATTACCTTAATCTCTAGCCTATAAAGGTCCAAATCAGAAAACCTTAAGAGGATAATGAAAGAGACAAAAAATTTGTCCTGTCAAAAACCTGCCAAGGGAAAACTGAGCAAAAGTCAAGTCTCTACCTGCTAAACACTTCATCCTTAGACTTTGGGAAAAAATTAGGGTGAAATTTTACAAGGAATAATTCTTATAGAGTTTAATTTTTATCCCTATTAAAGGCCAATAAATTTATTTTAGACCCACTCATCTAGAAAAAAATTAGAGCAATTATTTGCACATCTCATCACCTTAAGAATATGTTTTCTAGGCAGTGACATGACCTTTAGGGTGTCTGAAACATTCTTGGGTATTACACTTTATTAAAATAACACATAATAATTTGGTAACCTTAGATCACCTTACAACATTCATGGACAATGGAAAATATATCTTGATTAAAGTGACCCTTTACTTGACTATGCACACATGCCCATGGATCTGACATACGTGCCTATGGATGTCAACTAAATGTGTCACTCTACAAAAAGGACATCCCAATCCTTATGATCACTAACATCATTGCAGAAGCAATAAACACATTAGTGTATCTAAACTACTCCCATTATGACATTTCTATATCATCCTACTGATCCAGGAACTTTGTTTCATGATTTATAGTCCCCATACCAATCTATCTAAGAAGATTCAGAATCCTCGATGTTACATCACCATGTTTAGTACCGTTCCTCAAAGTCGGAATGCAACACTCTTTTCCCAATCCTTTGAGTTATGATGCCTCATGATTAAAAACCACAAGTAATAGAGGAATATATTCATAGTAAGATCTAAAATGCACTAAGGTTCCAAAATAATTCATGAACAACTTTCATCCCATATCCAGATTCATTATCTCGACGTTTGAGTCTTCGCAAACACTTCATAGATCATTGAATGAAGTAGAGGTCTTTTTTGGTTGGACACACTGATGATACATAAGAGACCTGAACTACCAACTAAATGAATATCTTCCATGAAAGAAAGGATCTTTAATCCTTATGAGCCTTAGAAACAGTATGGTAGAACTCGTCACCCCATCATATTATGGGTCATCCCCGATATGTCTGCTCCATCCTTTTTCCAAAGACTCATAATTTTGGTTTATGAATTAAATAATCCATACTCAAACTATTTAGGTTGACCTAGTATCCCTAGTATTTTCACTCTCACCAATATTACCTCCATAAATTTTCCACAGCCCATGGAAAAGATACATGGCATCAAGGGAACCTTTTATTGACTATTCATGCACTCTTATGGCTCCTGAATATGCGCCTATGGCTATAAACAAAATGCATCACTTAGAAAAAAGGGTCATCTGGTCGTCATCAGTCTTAGAAATGCCATGGTAGATCCCAACACCTCATATTTATTTAGTCAATTCCTCGCATTTCTACACCATATCCCATGATCATATATAAGGTCTGAGCTAAAAGAACATAAACTACATTGAAAAATGTAACACACCAAGCTTTCACGCTATGCTTCTCTTTGAATAATACAATATCATTTGTTATACGCAACTTCGAGTTCTAACACACCGCGACCAATCAATGTAGCTGTTATGAATAGTAATACCCACTTTATGAAATTTTATAAATTTTATCTTTCAAAATGGACTTCATATTTGGATTTGGAATATCGAAATTATCCTAGGTTGAATTTTAGGTATTTTTCTGAAAACATTCAATTTTTGATGAATAGTGAACATACACTGAGTTATGGTTTAAAAACAAATTTTTATTTAAATAATTATTTATTTTATTTAAATTTAATTAAGGTCAAAATAGATACATAATACTTCTATAAGTTCAATTTAATTCATTGAAGTTAGTTTAGAATAATTTTAGATATATAAAATTCACGTAAAATATAATTTTACCGCTTCTGTGAGTGGAATTTCGAAAATCTGAGAGACATGGTTAATATCAAGTAGTAAAATGTGGTTCAATGAGATGAAAATAATTTTTTGTGAATAATAACTTTTTACTTTTATTTACCTCGGTAAAAAGTAAATAGGGTAATTATGGGTAAAAATGATATTAATATTACCCTAACACATGTCCTAATTATATTGGACAAGTTTATATCAACCAAAAACAACCTTAGGAATACAAAATTATCATTTAGGTCCACTTGGATTAGATTAGAACATTTATTATTATTTAATTCAAAAGAGAGTTAAAAGAGTTCAAATCAATGTTTAATTACTAAAACATTTTTAATATAGGGTTATACACAAGATAAATTTGATTGTAAATATTCATTATAAATATAAACAAATTTCCTACATAATGGTATTTTATTTATACATTTTATACATTTTATAATTTAATTTATTTATGACACAATGGTGATGCAATAATTACGGAATTAATGAAATATTAAATTAATTGATATTATAAATATCCAAATGAATGTAATTTGAGACTTTTTATGAATTATACTAATTTTATAGGATAATATGACATGTTAGGATTGCTTTAATTAACTTTTTTTGAAGTAATAATTCTGTTATGATTTTCACAAAAATAAAATTCCCAATAGTGTCAAAATTGACATAAAAGAGTTTTTAAAACAAATATTATATTATTAACTGATATTATATTCCTAAAAATATATGGTTCGGTCAAAGGACTTATATCATTATAGGTGTATCATTAATGGACCACTTGAGGGTTTATTATAAGTTTATAGTAAGTTTATTAACTATATAATATAAAATTACTAAGTGACATGGTAAATGTCAAACTAATTAACTAAGAGTCAAAACTAAAAGATAAGGTTAATATAATGACCCAAACCTGTCCAAAATCTATTGTATAAAAGTATTTAGACCCATAACCACCTTAGAATTTAAATAATCCAGTTTGTAGCCATTATAAACCGAATATAAATTTATTACAAAATAACACTTTATGTTTTTTCTAAAGAGCCCCTCCTCCCCCCTTATAAAAGGACACCAATTCTAACCAATTCCTCACACCTCTAAAGCCTTTTGGATCATCCAAACTCGGCCCAATTACGCTCCCTATTTCCATATCCTCTTCTTATAATCCTTACCTTAGGTGTAAGGCACTTCAAGAGTCCTTTTTGGTGCAAACCAAAGGGAGTTACCCAAATTAAAGGTAATGATTTATCTTAACTTCTTTTCTTTTATTTTACTTTTCCAACACCTAAACTCTTCTTATTCTTTTATTTTGTAACAAAACCAGTATCCTAAATATACTAGGATATTTTTATGAAAATTATTCGAACTAAAATTACCCACACCTCCATATAATGGGTGATGAACATAATGTTTCTGTGGATGGAAATCAAACGCCTCACGAAACGATGATTATTCAATTATCTCCTACCGGCTCTCATGGTGGCCATTATGATGGAACTATAATTAAATATTTTATTAGTGATATTTATTTTATATATAAGATTATGTAATTCCATTTCATAGAATACCATTATTTGTTTCATGTTGTATATATATACGATAATTTTATTTGAGAAAGTGCGGACTACCGCCCCCTCAAAGTGATATGACTCATTCATACCATACATGGAACGTATAAAGGAAGGTGTTAATGAACTTAAGTAAAACATATAAGATATTATATTATACTGGAATAATAATATACCTATGTATCATTTGGTTTTGATTCCTTTTAAATGAAAAATGAAATGAAAGTAGCGTTCGTGCGTACGTACGGACTACCGTCTCCACGAACGCGATGAGATTCATTTTCCATCGTATCCATTCAAGTATAATTATCATTTGATGATTAAAAATAATTTTTAAGGACTTTATATCATTATTTATATGAATAATATACAACCTATCCATAACAAACACATCTTATGTAACAAAACATATAAAATAAAACTAGTAAGTTAACACTCGAAACAACGATAATACTAAAATATTATTAACAAGGAAATATTAAAAGATCATATATGATATAATATTTATGATTCTTGTATAATTTAATAACAATTATTTAACTATTATATAGTAGGTTATACTACCCTCGACCAAGTAAAATTACAAGGTAAGGGGTTATTCATCTCACTCTTTATTCTTGTGAGATTCATGCCATATTGCCACTATTACCTTTTGTGTGCCCGTAATAGTATTCTTTATGTAATACACTTTAATTTATGTGTATTTACACATTCATTGTATGATACCTCCTTCATGGGTTGTATGTTTCATAAGTTACAAAATTGGAAAGGGTTAATTTCACAATATCTTTATTATCAGAGGTTATTTTTACGTAAGTATCTACTGGGAAATATTTATTATTCATGTCCATGTTTTATGAAAGAGTTTTCAAAGGGATTATTTTAAGGTAATTTTTTCTAAAACATCATTTTAAATGTTTTAAATATTTATTCTTCTAAATCATTCTCATTAATGTCCATGTCTTCAAAATGGTTTTTAAGGATTTATTTATATGGACATGAATGTTTTTAAAATGTTAATTACTTTCAAAAGTTTCAAAGTGGTATGGGACACTTTGATTCAAAAATGTCTTTAAATGACTTCTTTTATAAATTGTGTGACTTTTAAATGTTTTCATGAAAAGGGGTATTTCTCTCAAAGGGTTTTACAAATCATTTTCATCTATGTCTACACCCTTTGATAAATTTTACACTTGTTTGAAGTTGATTTATTATGATTAAAATCATCCATATTGTATTTAATGTTTTGTGATATGTTTGACTATGGATGAGTTATTTTTATGCCATTAATGTTTTATGATTAATGTTTTTTCATTTCGTATGCTAATTTTAATATGAATGTTTATATTATATTTCATCCTCTTATTAAGATGAATGTGTTGGACTAGTATGTTCCAGGTTGGGGTCCAGTTACAGAAAACCATCCAGGTTGGTGTCCGGTTATTAGGGGCACTCCGGGTTGGTGTCCGGTTATTAGAGACACTTCGGGATGGTGTCCGGTTATTAGAGGCACTCCGGGTTGGTGTATGGTTATTAGAGGCACTCCGGGTTGGTGTCCGGTTATTAGAGGCACTCAAGGATGGAGTCCGGTTACAGAGGCTCTCCAGGATGGAGTCCAGTTACAGAGTCTCTCCAGGATGGGTTCTGGTTACAGTTATCCCTTAGGTCTTGGCACGAGGCATTGACACGGAAATTAATGTTTGGCATTATGCATTCCATCATTATGAAAGTGGTTAGTGATTTTTCATGTGATTATTCGACTAGTAGAATGTCCATGTGAATAAGTAAATGGAATTATTTCATTTTATTTCTGCCATATTATGCTAAATTCATGTTTAAAAGGATTTTATTTTAGTTATACATTGCCTTAAATGTTAATTCTTATTTATAAAAGTTTTCGCTTAATTTCATACCCTTACTAAGCGTTTGATCTCACCCTTTTCTATGTTTTATTTTTTTCCCAGGATTCTAAGAAGTGTGTTTTGATTGATATGCAGGGTTAAGATAAGGGAATAATGGCATCCATAAAGATTATTTATGTTGTTTTGTATGTATGAAAGTGCAATGTAACATTCGTGTATGTAATCTATTTTCAATGACTGCTAAACTGATCGTTCCTTCGGGACTTGATAACTTGTAATCATGCCATTGTATTAAAATAATGCACCGACTCTGGGTAACGAGGGTCGGGGTGTTACAGTTGGTATCAGAGGGAGGTTTAACAGTAACCTTGGAAACTAGATTTAGATAAACTCTAATTAGAGCACATTACCCTAAGATAGACTTTGAAGATTATTAATGAATAACTTACTAGATTTTTGGTATTGTAGAGATTTTGTGATTTTTCCGAGCAGTACATCCCTATCTAGATACGAGCAGGTAGAGGAGGCTTTGGAACAGATGTACCTAGGGGTAAAACACTAAAACATTGCTTTGATCTAGACTCGAATGGGAAAAGGTGCACGACAACGGGCCGTGCAGCACTCTTGGTTACGACACTCCTGGGGGATATGCTTAGGATAATTCTCATTTTATTTACAAACCATTATGAAGGGTTTATGTGTATATACTTCCTCAAAGAAATCATTTTTATGATTATTGATTATATCCATAAACTTTTTAATGTATGTTAAGTGTTTTAAAAGTTTGTGATTTGGTATTGTTATTCATAAACTAATCTAGTGTATTCCATTGTTTATAAATGGCACCCAGTAGAAGGTATGAGAAATCCAGCAGTACGTATGATCCAAAGAGTAAGAAGGATCATATCTTTCACGATATTAAGCCAACATTTAGAAGGGAAATAGTCTGTCATGTATTATCATCATATGAAGAAATAGTATCATGCATTGATAAGATAAGTAAAGAGTTCTCGGAGTCCTATGAATTTGAAGGGAAGCCAGAGAAGAAAAGGATGGTAGAGAGAAATACAGATAAAGGGAAAAAGGTAAAGAAGGATTTTCCCATATGTGATAACTGTGGAAAGAATCACGTTAGAAAATTCTTGAATGGAATGTGAGTGTGTTGTAATTTTGGAGGAAAAGGACACCACATTCGTGATTGCGAGGGTAAGAAAAAGGTTTCAAATGTACAATTCTTCATCTACAAGGATTGGGGACACTACGCGAATCAATGTTCAAATCATCAGAGTATGCCCCAAATGATGCTATAGGATAATAATAAGGTTATGATACTACCACAGATGAAGAATAATGACTAGTGTTATTATGTTTTTGTTAAAGAATTATTTCATTTGAGTGTTGTATCAACGATGTACTGGTTATATGAATTATGGAGATAAATAAGGATTATACTACAGTACTATTTCATTGAGGATTTGAGATAATATGGTACAATTAAAAGTGACTCAACAACAACTTAAACTTTTTTTGAAAATACATGGTTGAAGGAAATGTAATCCTTAATATGGTCTTGATAATTAGGTTGTGATTTTGGAATAAGAGATGGTTGATTTGAATAAACTATGTTGGATATTATTGACTGCCTTGAAACTGATTAATGATTTTTCATTGTTGGAGTTTACAAAAATTTTGGATAGAAGGAGTATATCCAGTATTCTATAAAGAATAAGGGAGCATGAATGTAATCAATAATGTTTTATGGTAATTTAGGATGTTACCGTGTTTTAAAATAATACGTGATGAAGGTGTTCACATGTTATTACATGAAAAAAGGATCTTCCTTGTGTTTAACTTCCTTATAAATTCTGGACTATGATCATGGATAGTAGTATTTTGGATATGTATAAAGGTTAGAATGTATTAAGTTTGAACGGTTATTTTTGGATTTTTATAAAAGGACAACAGGCAGACTGTGTGACAACCCGTCGCGTCGGACAAAGCTACGAGAATCGAACCCACAAACATAGTGCGATTGGGATTTATCACCTACCACTGGACTACATGAAGTCCCTAGATTTTATAATGTAGTTTCTTTTTTTAAAGGGTATGATATGTGAATTATAAATTCGTTATATTTGGAACCCTATACTATTAGGATAAATAGAGTATTTTTGAGTTGTATTATGTTTTGTAGTGAAAGATGAGTTGTGGTAGAAATAGATCAATGGATAAAACTCTAATTATAAAGTAAGTATATCTTCTTATGATCTTATACGATCTCATAAATAAATTCCTCAACATTAAGAAAAAGAACTTAGAACAAAAACGTTGTCCTTGATAGTACCTTAGATCATCACAAATTTATGGCTTTGTGATTGTTGGCCTTTTCAAAGCCATGTTCTATACCACTCTCCATCAGATATTGATGGTTAGATTTCTCTTCCATATCCATGTTTTTCTACGTGGAACCCTAGTATGTGTTATTTTCGGTAACATTCATACTTACCACTCTTTATTTTAAATAGAGGCCTCATTAATCCATTTTTCGATGTGGGATTTCAAATATGATATTTTGAAATGTCAACCCCAAGTTTCCAATACCGAGCATAAATTGTGAGTACATAATTTATTAAAGGAGGGGATAATGTAACACCCCATGCTTTCACGGTACGCTTCTCTTTGAATAATATAATAGCATTTTTTATACACAACTTCGAGTTCTAACACACCGCAACCAATTAAAGTAGATGTTATAAATAGTAATACGCACTTTTTAAAATTTTATAAATTTTATCAATCAAAATGGACTTCTTATTTGGATTCAGAATATCGAAATTATCCTAGGGTGAAGTTTTGGTATTTTTCTGAAAACATTCAATTTTTGATGAATAGTGAAAAAAAACTGAGTTATGGTTTAAAAACAGATTTTTATTTAAATATTTATTTATTTTATTAAATTTTAATTAAGGAAAAAATAGATATATAATACATATATAAGTTCAATGTAATTCATTGAAGTTAGTTTAGAATAATTTTAGATATATAAAAATTTTATTGAACTTTTCACCGTCTTTTACCCACCTCCTAGGAGAATTTGGAAAATCACGTAAAACATAATTTTACCGCTTTTTTGAGTTAAATTTCAAAAATCCGAGAGACACGGTTAATATCAAGGAGTAAAATTTGGTTCAATGAGATAAAAATAATTTTTAGTGAATAGAAACTTTTTACTTTTATTTACCACGGTAAAAAGTAAATTGGGTAATTAAGGATAAAAATGATATTAATATTACCCTAACACATGTCCTAATTCTATTGGACAAGAGTATCTCTACCAAAAACAACCTTTGGAATAAAATATTATCATTTAGGTCCACTTGGATTAGATTAGGACATTTATTATTCTTTAATTCAAATGAGAGTTAAAAGAGTTAAAATTAATGTTTAATTACTAAAACGTTTTTAATATAGGGTTATACATAAGATAAATTCAATTGTAAATATTAATTAGAAAGATAAAACGATTTTCTACATAATGGTATATTATTTATAATTTTTAGACATTAAATAATTTAATTTATTTATTATACAATGTTGATTCAGTAATTAAGGAATTAATGAAATATTAAAATAATTGATATTATAAATATCCAAATAAATGAAATTTGAGACTTTTTATGAATTCTACTAATTTTAAAGGATAATATGCCATGTTAGGATTTATTTAATTAACTGTTTTCGAAGAAATCATGCTGTTATGATTTTTACAAAAATCAAATTCTCAATAGTGTCAAAATTGAAATAAAAGAGATTTTAAAACAAATATTATATTATTAATTGATATTCTATTCCTAATAATCTAAGGTTCGGCCAAAGGACTTATATAATGATAAGTTTATCATTAATGGACCACTTTGGGGCCTATTGGAAGTTTATAGTATGTTTATAAACTATATAATATAAAAATACAAAGTGACATGGTAAATGTCAAAGTAATTAACTAAGAGTTAAAACTAAAAGATAAGGTTAATATAATGACCCAAACCTGTATAAAATCAATTGGTTGAAATTATTTAGGCCCATCCCCACCATAGAATTTAAATAATCCAGTTTGGAGCCATTATAAACCGAATATAAATTTATTATAAAATAATACTTTAAGTTTTTCCTAAAGAGCCCCTCCTCCCCCTTATAAAAGGACACCACTTCTAACCAATTCCTCACACCTATCAAGCCTTTTGGCTCATCCAACCTCTGACCAATTAAGATCCCTATTTCCCTATACCCCTCCTAGAAGCCTTAACTTAGGCAGAAGGCACTTCAAGAGTCCTTTTTGGTTCAGACCAAAGGGAGTTACCCAAATTAAAGGTAACGATTTCTCTTAGCTTCTTTTCTTTTATTTTACTTTTCCAACCCCTAAACTCTTATTATTATTTTCTTTTGTAACAAAACCAGTATCCAAAATATACTAGGATATTTTTATGAGAATTATTCGAACTACAATTACACACACCTCCATCTAATGGGTGAATAACATAATGTTTCTGTGGATGGAAACCAAACGCCTCCTGAAACGATGATTGTTCAATTATCTCCTACCGCCTCTCATGGTGGCCATTATGATGGAACTATAATTAAATATGTTTTTAATGATATCTATTTTATATATAAGATTTTGTAATTCCATTTCATATCATTCCATTATTCTTTTCATGTTGTATATATATAAGATAATTTCATTTGAGGAAGTGCGGACTACCGCCCCCTCAAAGTGATATGACTCGTTCATACCATACATGGAACATATAAAGGAAGGTGTTGATGAACTTATGTAACACATATAAGATATTATATTATACTGGAATAACAATATACCTATGTATCATTTGGTTTTTATTCCTTTTAAATGAAAAATTAAATGGAAGTAGCGTTCCTGCGTACGTATGGACTACCATCTCCACGAACGCGGTGAGATTCATTACCCATCATATCCATTCAAGTCTAATTATCATTTTATGATTACAAATAATGTTTGAGGACTTGATATCATTCTGTATATGAATAATATACAACATATCCATAACAAACACATCTTATGTAACAAAACATATAAAAGAAAACGAGTAAGTTAACACTCGAAACTACAATAATACTAAAATATTATTAACAAGGAAATATTAAAAGATCATATATGATATCATGTTTATGATTCTTGTATAATTTAATAACAATTATTTAACTATTATACAGGAGGTTAACCTACCCTTGACCCAAGTAAAAGTACAAGGTAAGGGGTTTTTATCTCACTCCTTATTCCCGTGAGATTCATGCCATATTTCCACTATTAATTTTTGTGTGCCCATAATTGTATTATTTTGTAATAAACATTAATTTATGTGTATTTACATATTCATTGTATGATAAATCTTTAATGGGTTATATATATTTTGTAAGTTACCAAATTGGTAAGGGTTAATTTCACAATATCTTTATTATCAGAGGTTGTTTTTACGTAAGTATCTACTGGGACATATTTATTATCCATGTCCATGTTTTATGAAAGAGATTTAAAATGGATTATTTTAAGGTACTTTTTAATAAAGCATCATTTCAAATTTTTTTAAATATTTATTCTTCTAAATCATTCTCATTAATTTCCATGTATTCCAAATGGTTTTTAAGGATTTATTTATATGGAAATGGTTGTTTTTTAAATGTTAATTCCTTTAAAAAGTTTCAAAGTGGTATGGGACACTTTGATTCAAAAATTTATTTAAATGACTTCTTTTCTAAATTGTGTGACTTTTAAATGTTTTCATGAAAAAGGGGTATTTCTCTCAAAGAGTTTTACAAATCATTTTCATCTATGTCAACATCCTTTGATAAATTTTACACTTGTTTGAAGTTTATTTATTATGATACAAATCATCCATATTGTATTTAAGGGTTTGTGATATTTTTGACTATGGATGAGTTATTTTTATGCAATTAATGGTTTATGATTAATGTTTTGTCATTTCGTATGCTAATTTTAATACAAATGTTTATGTTATATTTCATATTATTCTTAAGATGAATGTGTTGGAAGAGTATGTTATATGTTGGGGTCCATTTACAACAGACACTCTGGGTTAGTGTCTGGTTATTAGAGGCACTCCGGGTTGGTGGCCTGTTTTTAGAGGCACTCTGGGTTGGTGTCCGGTTATTAGAGCCACACCGGGTTAGTGTATGGTTATTAGAGGCACTCTGGGTTGGTGTCTGGTTATTAGAGGCACTCCGGGATGGAGTCCAGTTACCGAGGCTCTCCGGGATGGAGTCTGATTATAGATGCTCTCCGGGATGGGTTCTGGTTATATTTATCCCTTAGGTCTTGGAATGAGGCCTTGAAACGGAAACTAAAGTTCGGCATTATGCATTCCATCATTATGAAAGTGTTTAGTGATATTGTATGTCATTATTAGACTATTAGAATGTTCATGTGAATAAGTAAATGGCATTATTTCATTTTATTTCTGCCATATTATGCTGAAGTTCAAGTTTAAAAGGCCTTTGTTTTAGTTATACATTGCCTTAAATGATTATACTTATTTATGAAAGTTTCCGCTGTATTGATTACCCTTACTAAGCGTTTGATCTCACCCCTTTATATGTTTTCTTTTTTTCCCAGGATTCTAAGAAGTGAGTTGTGATTGATATGCAGGGTTAAGACAAGGGAATAATGGCATCCATAAAGATTATTTATGTTGTTTTGTATGTATTAAAGTGAAATGTGACATTCATGTATGAAATCTATTTTCTAAGACTGCTAAACTGATCGGTCCTTCGGGACTTGATTCCTTGTAATCATGCCAATGTATTAAAATAATGCACTGACTCTGGGTAACTAGGGTCGGGGCATTACAAAAAAGGTCTGAGCTAAAACTCCATAAACTAAAGTGATGAAAGTTCCATGCTAAAAGAACCTAAAACAAAATGATACATGGTTCGAGCTAAAAGACCATAAAATAAAGAGGTGAATGGTTTGAGCTAAAAGTCCCTAAACTAAACATATAGAACGTCCAAGGAAAAAGGCCCCAAACTAAAGTGATAAATGGTCCAAGCTAAAATACCTTACACTAAGGAACCTGGAAATTATTTGTCTTGTGAAAGAATGTGTGGCCCACTACATGGCCTTAACATGGTCTACAGGATCTATAAAAAGGGATATCACCTCTTGCAAAAATTAAAAATCACGCATACACCAGGACATATCTCATACCTGGAAGAACCCTCTACGAATATGATGATTTCAATATACCTATAACATATTATTGATTAATAATCTCATGATGGTGAAAATTTGTGAGAATATATTAGAGTTAATATTTAATAATTTCAATATTCAATTCTAGGAATTTACAGTTCGTTCAATATAAACTAGTGGATGGGTATTGGTGGTGAATTACAAAATGTCAGAACAACGAGATGTCATACAGACCACAAAGGGAAGAAAATTGAATAGTATTATTAAGGTTTTAAAAAATTAATCCATTCATAAAATGAAATTGAGGGAAGAATATCTACATTTTAGAGTCCCTCTGAATCCTCACCAAGGTGGGGGGGGGTGCATTACTAAAAGTAAAGTAATAATAAAAGGCAGTTGGCTACACTAGTAAGATTGACAAGAGTCTGGTGAGAGGACTCAATTAAAAGTTAGAGTGCCACTCTACCCACTTCTTCCACTTATACTCAAGGATGGAGAGATTCTACTAATGTAGTAAAATTTTCAACTATCCTCTATTCGGTTTCCAATGAGGATGATTATTTCAAAAGGGTATACCTCATATGAGGAATCATGTCCTCACATCTCCATACATGTAATGTACAAGAATCCGTCCGAGCTTGCAGTTCAGATAAAATTGGTGACATTAATCTAATTCATCCACTGCCTCCCTCACCTACCTAGAAAGGGAAGCCTTATTCAAAAAATATTTCAGATCCCTTTATTTTGTGGACATGCCTCTTCGGGTTAAGACAATTTGATGCAAAATTTCATAAAAAGGCTACTAATCGAAACCACCTTCCCCCAAGTGAATAAATAAATGGTTAATGTGTTCTCCTTAGTTATAGAATATTTCCAAGGGGGTCTTAGTAATCAAGGCATAAATACATTAAATATATCATCCTACAATATTACTGGGCCTCTTCAACCAACGTGGTGGGTGTGGTTGGAGGATGAATAACTAGTCAGATCAATGATGAAATAGGACAAGAAGCCCCATATTCCCTCCTCTCAATAAACAGATCATCCATATCCTATGTTAGAGGACAAAATTACTCAATAGAATATGTTTCATATTTATAATGGTTGTTACATAAATGAGGTCACTTTCTCGATGTCTCACCCATATGTTTAATCACTTACATCATTGCCTCTAATAAAGGAATTGGAAATGTTGAAGGCTAGTCCAGAGGACAGACCAACGAGATTGGTATATCATTTAGCTAAGCAGCTACCCAATATTGAGAATAATATTAGGTGAGAAAGAAGGAAGAAGCATCAGAATATGGAAGCATAATATCAGCCTCAACGTCAGTATGTGTTAGCATCCATTAAAATTAGGAGATAATTGTAGGACGTTTCTCACCTCAAACACTGACAAAAGGAAGAGGGGAGATCCTTTGAGTATAGCTAAACTGATGAAAAAATAAATATGGGGTATAAGGATCAAAGATGACCAGATTTTCCACCCTGGATATAAGAAACCCATTCCCAATGTGGGATAATATAATATCATTCATTAAGGTAGAAGATTCCATTATCAATCATTGGCCTAGCCGGTGAATGAAAGGGGACAAAGTCAAAATTGTCAGGATAGTGCTGTGTGACCTTAACCTCAGTAGAGCTTAGAGACAAATCCTTGACCCCGAAGATGTTCAAAAATCTAGGACGTGATATGGAATCTGGGGTCCTAAAAGAGTTTTCATATTCATAACAATGAAAATTCCACTTTATCCAGCCAAAATGGAACTAGAGAGGACTGCTGATTATGTAAGGGGTTCAACCTTGTTCAATGTGAACGAGATTGTGATAAAGGCTTGCATGGAATGGTAATTCCAAGTTATGATTCTCTCTTTATGCAATTTATGCTGCTGTCACCAATGTGATAACATGGATTTCTGAATGAGTATCCCAAACTAGAAACTGCAATCCATTCAAGAACATGGAAACAAAGCCTTAAAATCTTATGCTTGGAATGATATCTATGTTCACACAATATCCCCATAAGGTATAATATAAATCCCCCAAGATGGACCAATATGAGCCATCACTATCATATAAGTGCTAGGAGTGGAACCTAAGATGGTGAATAACGGCAATTATAACACTTCTTCTATAGTGGAAAATATTGATCCTCTCTTGGAAGGAAATAATCAAGAACATTATAAACCATTTCTTCGATTTCTCCCTTACAACAGTTATCATCTCCCTTGAAGAAACTAGGGTCCACTAAGGAACATCACAGACATCTTCAATTTGGAAAAATTCATTATACATTTCACCAAGGGGAATAATTTTTCCCAATTGATAAATTACATATAGACTTATTCCCACATCACCATGAGACAAATGAAATGTGTTGGTACCAGGGCACCAATGGCTGATTAACTATCGAAGGAGGTCAGGATAACAAAAAATGATAAATTGAGAGATCCAAATGGATTCATAAAGGTGATACCTATATAACTGATAAAAAACTCCAATCATCTTTGCTTAACCCTGAAGGGCCACACTAAATCAGCGGGGGAATTTCCACTAGGGTGGAGATCCCATTTCGAGTACCATCTATAGCCTAGATTGTTCAAAGAAGAGGCATGTATACTTGAATAGATCTGAAAAATGGGTTTCTGGGAATGTCACGGACATCATGGCCCAGAGCAGAGTTGTCTAATAAAAATGAAAAACCCTAGGATCGAGACATAACCTGCTGACCATTCTTATAAATTGTTTTCTGAACACAGTCAATAGAATCAGACACCCAGAGTGATGGTAGATTATAGTTTCAAGGAGGAATGGTAGCATCATCTAGTTAACCAAACCCGTAGAAGGAAGTGGATGAGGTAATGGATAATTATAGACACTATATGAAAGGAAAATCATTAGGGGTTTGTTATCAGTACCCACATGATATCAAGGATCGACATTGAGATTTCTAGAAATCATGGCCCTTTGATTAGCCTCATTTTAGGAACCTTGATGAGAACTAGAATCTATATGAAAATAAGTAAGTGGAATATGTAAAACAAAAATAATATAAGATATTTTTGAAAATAGAGGTTTGAAAACTCAGGTAGTGTCATGAACATTGCAAGAATCAATAGGAAATTTCTGAATCACATAAAGGGCTGGCATATCGATTAACATCTAAAGGACTCATGTGTTAGATAATAATCACATGGAATCATGTAATCACATGACCGATTTGGAGACTCACGATCATGTGAGCGAAACATGGTCATTCGAATCATTTGAAATGAATGATCGGTCCATTGGACCCCATGAAACCCTAAAGGCCATCACAGTATCCCATGGTTGATGTTCAAAAATAATTACTGAATTAGGATTTTTATTCAGACTGGACTAGAACCTAAGCGGAAGTGGTCTTTCCGGATGGATCTTGTGTAAAAGACTCATGAGAAGAGTCTTATGATCAATACTTGAAGACTGGTATTGCGATGGAGGAACACAAAAGAAACAAAGGAAGGAGTGTTCTGGAGAAGTGGTGACCAGTGGAATGAATTTATCTCCCACCCCACCTATATATAAGGAATTTTTTGGAATACAAATAATTGTCTAGTATACCAAACTACTCCAAAAGAACTGATTCCAGACACAACCAAAGACTCTAGTAGGCATTTAATTCTCTTATAACTGAGCCACTTTCCTCATTGATGTCACTCCTGAGGGGGGGGGGGGTTTGACACCCGATAAATAAGAATTGGAAAATTCACAAGGGAAGAAATAATTGAATTTGGGTTTCATTACCCCATACATATGTAAAGTAATAAGAACATAGTGGAGACTTGTGGATGATGTGAACCTTTAAAAGAATCGGGATCATGTGACAATTATAAGGTCACACAAACACACCACAAGTATCGCATGACCTATAGTAGACTCTGCAGAGCTACCTTTTAACAATCCCCTCTTCTTTTTCAACGGTGGTTTGGACAACCTGTAACAACATGAGTGGTAGTCGGGTGATCTTCCATAGGCCACACGTGTTATCAGTGACAATCACCTAAGAATCAAAATTGATAATCCTTTGAAAATTAGAGGAAACAAACCCAAAGGAAAGGGGCCTCCAGTAACTATAGTGATCATGTGACTTATCACTTGAGGGAAGGGTAATTATCTATTAAAAAATTCCATAAATATAAGGAACTCCTATAACCTGTGTAAAATAAAACAGAGGATATAAAAAGGTAGTATGAATGAGCTACTTGTGGTCATTAAAGGACATGTGACATTTCCCTAGTGATCCGCAAGGCATGGAGAGTCCCTGGATACATGAATGTCTCATCTCATGAAGCCCCTTTGGATTTTCAGCCTTGTCATATGAAAATCCTCGAGTATGTTTGGGAAACCATGAACTTCCCATCGGCCCCCAAGGACCAACATATGGATATGTCTATGAAATTATTTGTTACCCCCTTATGAAAAATATTGGTCAGGTGAAACACTATCAAAAAAGAGATTAATTGTACTTGACATTACTGATGTAATCTCTCATGAATCCCAACCATTGTCACAGAAAACAAAGGAAATAAAAGGGAGACGAGGATAGAGGAACTTACTGTCGTCATACTTATTTTATGTGCTAAGGAAGTCCATATCATTTTCTCAGGAGACCCTCAGACAAACTCTCCTTGTCTCACATAAAGTGATGAGAAAAGTGAATGAGCATCTCACAGATTCTGTTCAACAAGAACTTAGATCTTGTAAAGCTCCTTGCACATATAAACACGGTAATAGGGAAGTTCGTCGACATGCCCTCATGAGTCAAAAAAATCCCCGTAATTGGATATGGTCCAATAATTTAGGCATTGATGAGAGGGACTCTTGGTCAATGATAATAATGTGACACCCTCAGAGTGTCCCACAGTAGAGTCTCATGAAGACATATGACTCTATAAACCTTCACTGACTCCAACCTAGACTAACACTAGATACACCTTACAAAGTTCCAAAAAATTAGGGTGGAAATTCCTATAAATTACCCCCCGCAACATGAAAATAGGGTTGGACTCTAGATGATTGATCTCTTAACCACTGTACTCTCAGGCACGAGGGCAAGATCAGACTTCTTAGAGAAACTGGATGAGCGATCAAAAAGCCTTGCATCATGTAATATACTAATGAACATTCGGAGAAATCATGCTCTATACATAAGGTAATTTGTGTGAAATTTCAAATATCGCGTGAAGTACCTTCTGAAAGGGGTATGAAGAACATATCACATGTCCTCCAGATCATACGAGACTCAAAGAAATTGATACTGAATAATTCCAAGGCCTTCACAATATAAGGTTTAGAACTAATATTAAAAGTGGAAGACATAAGAGAAAAACATGCTTGTTGGCCCTCATGTGTTTCATGTGAGTCATCCCAAGACATGTTAAAACACCAAGTAATGGCACGTATATCTCAAGAATATCCCTCAATATTCTCTTTGGGATACACCAAATCCTCTAGAAATGTTAGAGAAAGTGATATAGTCTCCCTGGGAACACTACATTGATCTTGCATGACCCTATGGGTCTACAACCCGAGTCTTGCGATGTACTTCAGATAAATTTCCTGACTCATAATACGGTGTATGATCATGTTAGTAAAATATCATGGTTTCATTTGGGAAATACAATTAAGCTCTTGCAACACCCTCTAGTAAAGTCAACTGAGACTCGCGACACCCTCCATACATTATTTCCATGTCTCATGATTCCCAATGGGGATGTTAGCCATGATAAACGACATCCTTTGAGCCATGTTATACTGAATCTTGAAAAAAACACCATATGTTTCAAGATAACCCTTGGGAATGACACCACAACACGTCAGTTGGATCATGTGACACCCCCTAACAAGTCATCCAAGTCATGTGATGGATTTCAGGGCATGCCAACCTAGTCTTGTGACACCCTCCAAACAAGCAGGACATATCAATTGGGAATCCTTGGACTTGATAACATTGTATGTTCATAGATTGTAAGATACAATCAATAAGGAAACCGCAGTGTTTAAGTCCCAATATAAATGGAACTACCTTGAATCTGATTCCTTCCGTATTCAGGATATATAGGCCATATCTCTATGAGGTTTGAGCTTGATATTGATCATCTCAGCTTATCCTTGGATCTAAGTTCCTTATTCAATGAAATGAAATTGATTACTTTTGATACATTTCTTCTCAAAATGAGCTTATATCATATGGGATTATGGATTTGTAATGATCATGATATGTTCAATATAAATCTCCACAACAGCAGGGGTGACCTCAGTGTGTAAGCCCTGATAAAATGAACTATGATGTCTATTATTCCTGTAATAACCATGATATGTAGGATTCCTTACTAAGGATGAGCTAAAATAAATACCACTTTCTCTATACGTCCTTTTATGAATTCATCCTCTCAACCATCAGGACCCAATTAGTCCCAAGAGATGATCACATTATCTCATTTATCAATAGAATGAGGAATCAACTGAACTATGGAGACTCTGATTCCTTCCATAACTAGGATACATAGGACATCGTTCTGAGACTTGAGATCTATAATAAATCATCTTAGAGAATACCCAGTGCATAATTACCAAATCATGAGCAATGAAATGATCATTTTACATCCCTTGTTTCCCACAACAAGTGTATGACATGAGTTTAGGGAGTTTTGATAATATTATCATCCTCACCATGAGTATCTACAATGATAGGGGTAACTTTAATTTATAAATCCCAAAAAAATGAACTATGAAAAATATGATTCTCTCTATACTCGGGATACATAGGACATCCCTCTAGGGCTTGAGCTTAAATACTCAGTGTCCCACAGAACCCATATAATTCTTTTTTCCGATGACATAAAACTACATACGCCTAAAAAACTATGTGGGTTTTGATTCATACAACAACTAGGATATGTATCTTGCATCATAGTGGATCAATACCCTCCTTGGAATCTCAACCACCTCCTTTAATGGAATCACATTTTAAAGAACTTGGTTATATGACATTAGTATATAAGAAGCCTCTCATTACCCAAAAATGGTGGAGAACCTTATATACATACACATGGATTCCATAAACAGAGTCCAACCTTCTGCACATGAAAGGGAATTAACCTGTAATCATTTTGTTATGGTAACCGGTCCTATATTAAGATTAGGTAGGGATTGATGAACATATCTTAAATCTATAAGAGAGTCCAATAGTAGGAAATAATTACCCCCCAAATGGTGTGATGATCCTGACCTCTGACCCTATCGATGAATGCGAGTCCCCAAGATTCGATGGGCTTGAAACCCCAGGTGACTACCTGCATTTGGAATGTAGGTCCATACCCAACTACAGATGAAGGAATCATTAGAAGTTTCTAAGGAAGATGAAACAAATGGAAAACCTGATGCAAATAGTTGAGTGAGGCCTTAAAATCCCTTGTAATAAAACTATTGTGTGAATCAAATTCCACTCCTGGAATCCCAATGGAACATCCATATCCATAAATCACTTAATTTCAATTTCCAAGGAACTCCATCATCTTCTCTAGTCTAATTCTTGAGCCTTTATCTTCCTCTATTTCCACAATCATGACACACCACTATCATCCCTATTTCAATATCTATCTTAGCCGCACCACCATGGTTGAACCACCACTATCATTCAACAACCCCTTATATCATCGTTACTACCTAACACATCAATATGACTTTGATTTAATCACTTACCCCAAATCTAAACATAACTGAAATTATTTTCCATATGAATATAATCTTAACACGTTCACTTATTAGATACTATTTTTATGGATTCCCCCTTATATAATTTTATGTATTTCTGACATCCACTATGATCGGTGGTAGTGAGTTGATCATTTAGTTGTATCTATGACCAGAGGCTATGATTTTCATTAATAGTTAACATGACATAAGCTATAGTAATGGAGGTGGATAGAAAATTGAACAACTAGAAATGTTAATCCTGTTGAGGATTATCAAAAATAATAATTATTTAAAATAATTCATAACATTGAATACAATTAAAAAATCAAACTATATATTTTAATTAAAATATAGTGATTATAGCACATAAATGGGATTAATAAGGGTGTTAGGATATTACATCAGTGTACATATGACTCCTTAAAGTTTTTTATGAAATTATTTAAATTGTATCCCCCCCATTGACATTGTAAATTGAAATTCAATGTGTAACTAACTATTTATATAAAAATAGGCATGTTATAGGAACAAATACTACGGTTATTTTATGTTGGAATTAATTTAAGCACCACATATAATGAAACAATTCATTAAGTGCATTTTTATGTGGGATCACATTTATAAGATATCCTCGTTTTTTTACTATTTTAAATATATCACATGCTATTAAAATAATTAAATAATTTAATATATTTAAAATGTTGAAAACCAAAAATCATCTAATTCATTCCATAACTTATCCCAAACAAAAATAGAATTAAAAAGTGATTAATTTTCTTATCCTAGCTAATTTTCTACATTTAAATCACAACCCCCCCCCCTCAGGTATGATATAAAAAAATCCCTTTTACTTTTTCTTATTCATGGGATTGGAATTTTTTCCATTATAATAGATATAATTTGAAAAAATTTTATCTCCAAAAATTTTAAATACCATTATTAAATCCTCAAGCCTTTGAAATATGAAATCCAAAAATTCCCAACACATTATGTTTTATAGAGGAAGCACATTTGGAAAAGTTTAATGCTTTATTTAATTAAGGATTAGACCAAACAAAAATGAAAATTCACATCCTCTATTCTATATAATGATATATAAACACCACCTCAACCATAAATAAATTGTGGAATTTCACCATCATCTAGGATCACCACTCCCAAGTTATCTTCTATACTCCTCTGTGCCTCTATTAAACTCCATCCAAAGGAATCACCCACCCCAACATGAATTATTAGTTAGTTCATACCACAATTCCACTATAAATTACCTATAATATTTTTTTAATCCTTATAAGTTTCTACATGAAGACAATACCATTATCTAAAAGTTTCCCATTTTATGCCTACGAATGAGAATGATCACGTAGATGCATTAATAATTTAATTTTAAAATATTTCATTCACACACTTTAGTTTATATTGAAGCGACAAGTAGTACACTACCTCATAACCTTATCCAATATCTTAAAGTCCCCCTCAAAACCTAATGAAAACTCACCTTATTTTATAGACCTTCATTTTGATATAAGAGTAAAATAGGCATCGTGAGATGATACAACCATTAACAAACCATTATGTAATTTCACCATCTCATCTGTAAGAAACATTTATAAGATAAAACTAACAATAAAAAAATATAATATAACTCATACAAAATTCATAATAAAGTATGCTCAAATAGTTGTCATAAACCTTTATATTATTTTATAAATCTTTCCACTAATGGATGTCCCACAATATTATAACAATAGATTAATATTATATTCATCTATAATTTAATAACTTATTAAAACCGTCACAATTAGTTGTGGATTCTAAAACATTCACTTATAGTGAATCTAAAAATATAGCTTGATTGGAAAATTGGAAATGAACATTGACTAATCTGTATTTATGAAATGAAAAGTTACAAAATATATCAATTTAATATTACAATTATAAATTAAATGAATATTAACAACCAAATTTATCATTTCATCACCATCACTTTACCTTGTTGTAAACAAATGTGATTTCATGACTTATCACTCAATCTAGTATTAGTAAACTGAACCATAATATGACTATGAATTCATTTAACTACTTTGAAATCCCATTAGTTGACTTAATAAATATCACTATCTAGTTCAATGGAAATACATTTTTCTTCCAAACATTTAATAGAAAACTATATAGATAATTACATTACAATGTATGATCATATTAAATTAAACCTTGTTAATGCATCATTATTAGAGTCACATCACATGATGATGGAAAACAGAAGTCCCCATATCTTTTGACGTATTTATTTTTTTCATATTTTTTATAGGAACCTATTTTATATGTTAGGTGGGATTATTAATATATAATAATCTCACATTCTATCTAAAAAAAATTGGGGAAAATCCCAAAAACCAATTTATTATGTCATTGAAAATAGGACATACTAGGAAAAATTCAAAGAAATATAATAGTATGAATCACTAGATAAACACTGATGGTTAATGAAGCCCCAATCACTATATACCCCTTACAACACCACAACCACCAGCATCAGAAGTATGATGATGAGATTCCGTTTTCAGATTTAAATAAGGTATGTTATGAAGTCCATAATAATAATTCTTCACTGTTGCCATCTCTAGGGAGTATTAAGTGAAACCAAAACCCAAAATATATCACTGGTAGTTGAAAACCCATTGGCTAAAGAGAATTGTGGGAACAAGCCTAGGAAATTGAATGAGTTAAATCACTATCAAGAATTCCCTTATTCAAATAGAACTCCATAAAAAAATATTGAAGAAATTATCACTATAATAAAAATACAATATTGGAGGTAAACCATTTTATTGATAATAGAAATGGATAAAAAGAAACTGATTAGGGGAAACACCATCAAAGAAAGATCATATATGACCTTTTCAATGAATATTTTATCCCATGAACAACATATCCTAACAAAAATGATAGATAATATGAGATTATCATGTGAAGAAGAAGTTGGATACTAAAATCAGTGATAGAAATGGTAAAAAAGGGTGTCATATAATGAGCTAAAAAGTTTTCACCACTACCTAAATAATTACCCAATTCTGAAGAAATTGATGGTGCATGAAGAATAAAAAATAAATTAGGTGAAATAAGACTTATATATTTTACTTTTACAACATATATTATACCAATTCACTTTATTATGATCAATTTTAATATAATCCAAAGATATCATTACTCAAAAATCAATCTATTGGATACACCATGATGGGAAATTGTTCAAGGTAAATGAAATTTGAATTCTTCCACACAATACTTATTAATCTACAATTAATTATAAAACCATTTATTCTTCCATATTTAATAGACCATTAATTTACATTATATTATTCACTATCTCACAGTCCCTATAGATGCATCATATCTCACTATTAATAATCAAAATACATTTGTATATGAAAAACTAAAAACACCATAATACAATCATTATTTTTTCTCATGAGGAAATAACTATAAAGGAATCCTCTAAAATAAATAAGGAGAATATTCGCCACTGGAAAATACAATTGTTCTCACTATCTTTAAGCATGAATCCTATCAAGTATCTATATAAAAAAAATCAAATGTTGATAAGGACATGACTGAGTATACAATAAAAAATCGTCATCCTTAGACCCTAGGAAAATACCTAATTGAGAAATAAATTATCACATAGATAAAAATTCATATCAAAAGTCAAACATTTTAAATCGAATTAATTTTTATAATTCATAAAGGAAAACATCCACCAATATACGCTAATTGAATTGTTTTCATTTCTATCCATTTCAATCACTAAAAATGACACCATGATGGTTTAAAAACATAAAATTAGAACATTAAGTGAACCACCACCCACAATGGGTATGTTAAAATTGCACACATTAACTACACCAATGATATATTACCACTCACAAAAGGTTATGACAATATACCATGATATAAGAATCCCACAAAAACATCAATTTCCGTGAAATGAATCATTAATTTGTGTGTATAAGTTAAAGTTAAATATCAATATTTGATAGATGGAAATTATCTAAATCATAATAATTACTGATGACACCTTGAATCAAATAAAAAAGCGATATCATCAATATATCTCATCTAGAAACCTATGTTCCTAATCTTGAGCCCTTAGAATCACATCACTCATAACCTCATAAAACTAAAAAACCTCATAAAAAAGTATAATGTACACATATTAAGGAAAACATCAATAATCACATCTCTCAATAAATCTATTAAAAATTATAATAAAAAAACTATGATTAAAAAACCAATGAAACCCAATAAATAGGATAAGTTAATCATATATAGAGACTGAGTGATCATGATCCAACACCTTCCCACCATCCAGGAGAAAAATACCATCAATAATATAAGTATTATATACATAAATTTATTAAATTGGAAAAAATAAAACCAATATATTCTATTTAGGGATTCTTCACCTGACATCTAGCCCACAACACATAAGTCACATCAAACAAATAAAACTTATACAATGCCCCATAAACATGATTTTATCCTGAACTCTATAATACCCTCATAGTGAATACAATCCTTGATATGATAGTAGGTGTAAGTCCCGCATACTTAAGTCTATAGTCATAATCTTATTCATCATCATGATCAATAATTTGTGAAACTCTGATAAGTATTGACTTGATCATTCTCTACTGATAATGTAGACCAAATATCCCCACCACCAATGCATCAACTATTTAGTTCATTTAAAACATGGATATTTGAAGTAATTCTATTATATTCATTATTTCATATACTTCTATAGACATAGGAGCGATGCATATTCAATATCTAATAAACTTAATAAAATATATAAAAAATTTATATCTAGAATATAAAATTCTTTATACTAATTATTCATCTCATTGAAAACATTTGTGATGTTATAATACAAATTAAGGAAATAATATCCAATAAATATATAATTTGTAACGTTAGATATAAGTAATCAATTATAGTTTATTTTTTTACAATGATGAGTTATAATATTGTTGTTATGTTTAATTTAAAATTAATAATGAATATTATATTGAAGTTCCATTAATATGATGAACCTCTTACATCATATCTATATGTGGTCTAGGATCTATATTTCACAGTGCTTTGTTTTAATTTTTTTTATCATTTCATCAAGGAGTTAATTAATTATACCAAAATGTTATTATAAAATATATATATATCTTGGATAACTATTTGGATATTATTGTTCTTTGATTTATCTAATGAATCATGTTAATATTTTTTCTTTGTTAACCTAAATTTTAGGGTTACATAGATAAGTAAAACCTAAAGCTCATAGTCATTTATTTCACTAAGATTTGATTTAGTTTGGGAATTACTCCTAAAGGAAAACTATTTTATCCCCTAATAATTATATAAGATAATCCATGAGAACTCAAATTTGGAATGACCCACATATACATGATGATTGTGTTATTGATACGTGCACATTTTGGAGTGAATTTTTCATTTGATATTTTGATAGATTTCTCACAATATAATTTCTATATGCATCATATTCTTACTAAATCTCATTTATTCAATATATTTAGGAAATATCATAATGATTTTCATTACACATACCATGGAAAATAAACCAAATTATTATTTTAAAAATAAATTAATGTATAGACTTTATAATTTTAATGACTTATGTTATGAATCTATATTAAAATATTTGATTGTAATATACTAAAATTATTTTTATGAAAATTTTGCACATAAATACTTCCATGTATAAGTCCAAAATTATAAAAATCCAAAATCCAACTAATGTACACCCATGATGTATTAGATACTAAGCCCCCACTTATCTATTCATATCCCTTACACTTTGACTAATTATGAGTCCATCCCAATAACATATTGTGTATACATCATCACATAAATTTGATTTTGAGTTATAAAAATCATTTAAGATAATAGAATTTCAAAATAATTATAAAAGATCCCTACTTTGAAATTATAACTAAAAATCACTATTCGTGGGTGAGAAAAATTAAATCCTATGTAATAATTAAACTATAACTGCTTAAATGAATGAAATCAACATTAAAATAACTTATTTAAACCATCTAAATTAAGCCCAAAAATATTTATATATGGAAAATCATATTAAAAATTTTAGATTGAGAGTAAATAAATAATTAAACATTTCATAAATTTAACATGATTCTTACCAGCACTTCATAATTTAGTTATATTACATATGGCTATTTCAAATAGAAAATATTAGACAATTTATAATCCCAAATATAATTTATAAATACATTCCTTATGTAAAACATAAAAATTAACACTTTATATTTATAACAAAAAAAAATTAACACTTCATATTCAAAAATTACATGGTAAATAAAAACCATCATATTTATTATAATATATTTGGAATATGAAATATCTATAATATATATAAATATTTATTAATTTGTATAAAGATTCATATATTATAATGTGATCAATTTTACAACATCTAATAGTTTATATAATTTTATATAATTTCTTTGTAATAAAAAAATTCAAATAAAGAACTTGTCTCTAAGACAAGGGTATATATCAATGAATTTCTTTTAGATATGATATTGATATGAAAAATCTGTAATTATTTAACATTTCATAAACACTTAATAATTTATTATGATGGATTAAGTATTTAAATATAAAAATTTCATATTAATCTATAATTTATAAACTATTTACAAATCATTATTAATTTATTAAAAAAATTTAAAAAAAATTAATTGATCATATATAATTACATACAATAAACCCAACATTATATAGTGAAACACACTGAGATTTTTTTATTTTTTTTGAATTAATTTATTCTTTTAAAGATTTTTCAACATTGAAAATAGATTTTTTTATACCAAAACAATAAGTTTGGATTGTGTTATATGAAACACCATGTTAATATTACACTACACACAACACTTAAATTATATAGGGGAACACAAAATACTATCTTTGGATTGTGTTAAACACAATACTGAATCCCTTCGATAGCTATTGTTACACGAAATATTTATTTAAAAAATAAAAATATACTATTAATTTCTTTTAAAATATTATAATATTTATCACCTAGTTTTTTGAATGTAATATATGAATGATGTTGACAAAATTATCAAAATATGGTTTAAAAATGTGTATAAAATGAATTATTACATTATCAATTAGCTAGAAATAATTGTAAGAACTATTTGACAAGAAATTCATAATTTTTATTTATCAAAAAATCAATTTATGATTGATTATGAACATTTAAATGAGATGGAAACACCTCCAACTAAGAGTAGGGTGAGTATGTCGGTACGTGCATGTGATCACATCTATATGTCAGAGTATTTCTACATCTGGATCCCCTCTAAGGCTGCACCAATGTGTTCCCTGACCCCATGCATGTGTGAGGGAATTATCCCATCACCATTGACGAATACCATGAGTGATCCCATCCATGCATATATATGAAACTGTGAATTATGGTTATTGTGTGTTTAGATCCTTGAAAACACCATGGATGAGAATGGGAAATCCAATGCAAACAAACAAAATGGGCCGTGCATGATGAGACCCAAACAAACCCACTAAAACCCTACCCAGACCAGAAGTTGACCAGAAATGAATTCCATTAATACACCTCTTCCAGAATACTATATTGAAGAGGTTAAGAATAGATACCAAGAAAAGTGGTTCCACCTATAATTTGGTCCAAAAAATAGGATGGAGGAATCCTATGGGAATACATCATCTCCAAAGCTACCCACCGTCGAACCAGTGGTCACCGACCCCATTGCATCTTCATGGATAAACACTAAAAGGTATGACCAATGATCCCCAGGACACTCCATCCTATCAGGAAATAGAATTGGGGTCACAGGATATGGCAACCCCGATGGCCAGAAGCAACAAACACCTCCCATAGAGCTTTTGAAACTCTAATAAAAAGGACCAGAGCACCATATCAGATAAGATGGGCTAGCTGCATACAGGATAGAATCACACCACTTAATCTAGAGGCCATCATAGATCATGGAGACCCCTTGGATTCTAGACACCATGTGTGGTGAAAAATATATGAAATGGTAATAGATAATTCCTAAATCTTTGATAATGTAACAGTTTGTGACCTCGTAATGATGACCCCATACGAAGAAACATACATCGATATCAGAGAAACCCATCAGAAAACACTGAGAAGAGGAGGGCTGGACAATCTAGTGAATACAATTAGGATCCACTGAGTATTAATTCCCCTAATGGGAGCTTCAAGGGTGAGACCCTGACTGAATAAGGGAGTAGACCACTAGGGAAACCCTTAATCTCCTTGGAGATAGAATCCAACAAAATGAAAATTATTTTTCTACATACAAACACCATTTTATCTAAATAAAATTAAACAAAAATATTTTGATGAATCATTTCAATAAAATTTATATATTATATATTCAATCAATTTTTTTGATACTAATACAATATATTAGATATGTATAAGATAAGAATAAATGCAATTTTAAGAATAAAAATATATATTTTTATACTAGGTAATTTTACAGATTTTAATGGATAAAACATATTAAATATATATTTTGAAACTTTTATAATTTGTTTGTTTTTCAAATTAAACTTAATTTTTATTATAGAAATATAAAAAAATAGGCGAATCTTTGGTATTTTTCTGAGAAGTTTCATTCTTGATAGATAGTGAAAACACCGAATTTTAATTCAAAACATCTTTTTCATCTTATTATTTTACAAAGTTAAATAATATTTTAATTTTGTTTTAGAGTAGAATTAGTCCAATTATACATTAAGTAATAAAATTTTTGGCAATGAAACCAATTTTACAATGGTTATATATATATAAAAACATTTGAATCTTTTGGACCATTTCACTTTATAAACTTGTCGTCTCGTCCCATCTGTGGGAATAATTTTAATTTTACATCTGCCACATCTGTTATTAGAATTTGAAGAAATGGATTCCATATTTGGAATATTTATAATTTGTAGTATCTAAAATGTTAAACTTATTTTTTTACCAAAAATATTTGTGATTGTAATTTAAATAAACTATTGTGATAATGATAAAAATGAGCTTAATTAATGACTAAACTTAGAAAATAAGGTGTAGAAATGACCCTACGCTTATATAAAAATTAAATTATGGCCATTTTTTTGCCATTAAACCAATAAGGATGTATAATCATTCATTTTTATCTCTTGGGGGAATGTAAAATTTGGATATAACTCATTTATTTTCATGAATACCTAATGTTTCCTTTTTCTCACTTATAAAAGGCCTCTTATCCTCCCCCTAACTTTACACCTCTCAAAACCTTTTGGATTAGTGAATCCCTAACCATATTTCCTTTTAAAATTCCTACATTTATCCTATAGTCCTAATATTTTGAGAAATACATCCATGGATTCCCTTTGGTGCATACTAAGAGAAGTTATCTGAAAAATAGGTAACATTCTTCCACAAGCTCTTCTCTTTTATTATAATTATCAACCCCTCAAACCATATTATTAAATGCTTATATTATAACCTATTTATCATAAATATACTTAGTTGTTTTAATTATAATGTTTATACCTATACTCACACACCCTTCCATCAAATGGGTAATGAACTTACCATTTATGTAAGATGAACAATCATCTCGCGAAACAACATCATTAATTTTTTCCTTTACCACCACTAATTGCTGGGAATTATGATAGAAACACTATTTATATAAGATATACATATGATAATTATGTTTTATAAATAATTATTGAATATCTATATAACATATACCTTCATGATTTCCATTTTTTATAAATATGATATCTTTAATTGTGGATGTGTGGACAACCACCACCTCAAAGCGATGTGATTCATTCAAAAATTACATAGAATGTATTAAGTATGGGATTTATAAAGACTCGACCTTAAAAATTTAAAAATATTGGGTTTTAGCCAATAAATTACATTCCTTCACATTAAGTATCTTTTTAGGTTTAGTGGTTTATATAATTAGGTCATAATTCATACATATCATCCCATATTTGTACAAAGTGGATACTACTGAAACAGTAACCATTTATTCCACATTATTAACTTTTAAAATAAAACATTATTTCCTTTTCATGAAAAAAATTCATAACATTCATCCTTAATTCTTATTTTTTCTTAAAATTCCTTATAAACTATGATTTTTTTTAAAACATGGTGTGTGTGCAAAAAACTCAATAAGGGACATAAATAATGAAAATTGATTGTACTGTCAAAACATAAAAACCCTTTATAACCCTTTTCTTAAAAATTCATTAGCATGCATAGAAAAGTCAAGAATGTAACACCCCAAGAGTTCATAATGTGTTATTTTTCAAAATAATTCAATAACTTGCACTACACGCAACACCGAGTTCAATTGCACCATGACTTAACAAAAAGCCATTAAAAAGAGGTTATTAATAGTATTAACTAAATTTTAAACTTTATATAATCCTTATAATTTTTCAATATTATGAGTATCTTAGACATAATGCAAGAACAAATTCATTTTCAGTATTGCACTTTTATCAACTTTTAATAGTGAACCCTTTTTAAATACAATATTTTAAACTTTTTGACTAAATGGGGACATCAAAAATTTAAAATGAAACATCCCAAGCTTCCACGGTACGCTTTCTTTGAATAATACAGTAGCGTGTGTTATACGCAACCTTGAGTTTTAACACACACCACAACCAATCAAACTAACCGTTATGAATAGTAATACCTAATTTTTGAAATTATATATATATTTTATATTTCAAAATGGACTTCATTTTTGGATTCGGAATATCTAATTTAGCCTAAGGTGAAATTTTGGTACTTTTCGAATAACTTTCATATTTTAATGAATAGTGAAAATTTCTAAATTTTAATTAAAAACAACTTTTTTAATCAAAATAATTAATAGTGATAAATTATGAATTTGAGTGGTTTTAAAGTATATTTAGAATATATTTTTACCATTTAATATAATTTTGGTCATTGGACATAATTTTACAATTAAACCGAACATAAACAAGTGTCAATCTTTTGATAGTTATTATCTCTTAAAAACACGCTTTTTGTTTTGACAGCGGGAATTAATTTTAAATTAATTTCTGCCACTTCTGTGTTTTGAATTTAGAAAAATGGATTCCATATTTGGAATCAGGATGTCAAAATTGTGTAAATAGGTAACTTTTATTTTTAGACATTTTGAATAATTACTGTGGTAAATATTTTATTTACCATGGTTAAGGGTAAATCTGGTAAATAAGGGTTAAACAATAATATTATAATAATACTAAATTACCCTAAAACGTGTCCTAGCCTTATTGGTTGATACATGTTCGACCATAGGCATCTTTGGGTCGATTTGGGGACCCCATGGTGCCACTTGTAGGTGATATGGACACTTTATTTTAATTAAGTTAAAATGAATACAAAAATGACACAAGCATATATCTTTTAGAAAAACAATTATTACATAGGGCTATATATGTTGGCTTTTAGATTATAAATATTCATTAGAAATATAAAAAGATTTCCTACATAATTATATTTTATTTATAATTTTTAGACATTAAATAATTTATTTTATTTATGACACAGTGATGATGTAGTAATTACTAAAATAGTGAAAAATTAAATTAATTGATATTATAAATACCCAAATAAATATAATATGAAAGTTTTAATGAATTAAAATAATTTTATAGGATAATATGATATATTAGGATTTATTTAATTGACTTTGTTCGAAGTAATCAATCTTTTATGAGTTTCAAAAAAAATCAACTATTGAATAGTGTCAAAACTGACATAAAAGAGTTCTTAAAACAAATATTATATTATTAATTGATATTAAATTCCTAAAAATATATGGTTCGTCCAAGAGACTTATATCATGATAGGTTCATTATTAATGGACCACTTGGTGGTCTCTTGGATGTATATAGTAAGTTTATTAACCATATTATATAAAAATACAAAGAGACATTGTAAAAGTGAAACTAATTAACTTAGAGTTAATACTTAAAGATAAGGTTAATATAAGTACCCAAACCTGTCTAAATTCTATTGGTTGAGTTGTTTTAGACCCATACCCACCTTAACATTTTAATATTAAACTTTTTAGCCATTGGAAACCGATTATGAATTTATTATAAACTAATATCTCTAGCTTTCCCAAAGGTGCCCCTCAACCCTCTTATAAAAGGGAACTCCTCCTTCTCATTTATTCGCATCTTAAAAGCCTTTTGGTTCGGCCAAACTCTGCCCAAATACTCTCCCAACATCCCTAACTACAACCTAGAGGCCTTAGTTTGATCAGAAATCCAACCTAAGGAGCCCTTTTGATCAAATCAAAAGGAAGAACCCGAAGAAGAGGTAATGATTTCACCACCCTTTTTCCAAGTTCATTTCTTCTTCCACTTCTTCCTTTGTTGTTAACATTATAAAATAATAACTCCAGTATCATATATATACTGTGATGTTATTATAAATATGGTACAACCATATTCAGTATTCTATCCACCCTTTGAATAACATGTCACCATACGTGCGTACGTACGGCTTACCGTCTCCACGTCGTGGTGTAATTGTTATTCAATATAAAATTATTTCGATGGGTATAATAATGATTTTTAACTCATGTAAATAATAAATATAACATGTTAATGATTCAGTATATATGATATACCATCCATTTATATATTATTTTAATATCAAAAGAATGATATTGTCGCTCATGCGTATGTACGGACTACCGTCTCCACGAACGCGATGAGATTCATTCTACATCGTATCCATTCATGTATAATTATCATTTGATGATTTAAAAAATTATGTTTAAGGACTTGATATCATTCTGGATACGAATAATATATAACCTATCCTTTACAAACATGTCTTACGTAACAAAACATATAAAAGAAAACAAGTAAGTTAACACCCGAAACAATGATAATACTAAGATATTTTTATCAAATCAATATTAAAAGATCATATATGATATCATATTAATATATATGATTCCTGAATAATTTAATAACATGTATTTCACCATTATACAGGAGTTTAAACTACCCCAACCAAGGAAAAGTACAAGGTAAGGGGTTTTCATCTCACTCCTTATTCCCGTGAGATTCATGCCATATTGCCACCATCACCTTTTGTGTGGTGTATGTACTGCCCATAATTATATTCTTCGTGTAATAAACTCTAATATATGTGTATTTACATATTCATTGTATGATACCTCTTTCATGGGTTGTATGTTTCCAAAGTTACCAAATTGGTAAGGGTTATTTCACAATCTCTTCATTATCCGAGGTTGTTTATACGTAATAATCTACTGGGATCTCTTTATCATCCACATCCATGTTTCTTAAAAATGTATTTCAAAACATTTTTACTATTTACTAGAATATGGGTTAAAGTCATTTATACCCTTGTTTGACTTTTTATAAGAGGAATATTTCCATCATTTTCCAAACAAGGTCCTTTTAAACCTTTTCGACAGAATTAAGGTAAGAATGTTTTTTTTAAACTTATACGGCGGGTGCGGTTATTTTCCGCCGTTATAAAATCTTCAAAGATTTCCTTACAAGCTTATAAGAATATTTTCAAATAAAATGTTTTGTTTTATATGGATTTTAAATGATTTCAAAAATAGAAAGATATATTTCTCTAAAAAGTGTTTTGATTTCATCTATGTCAACATCCTTTGATGGATTTTACGCTTATTTGAAGTTGATTTATTATGATACCAAACATCCATATTTTATTGAAGGTTTTGTGATAAATTTGACTGTGGATGTGCTATTTTTATACCACTCATAGTTTATGGTGAAATTATTGACATTTCGTATGCTAGTTTTAAAATGAATGTTTATGTTATGTTTAAACCTTTTCATATGGGAATGCATTGGACTTAATATGTGACGGGTGGAGCCCGCTATAGCTCCTCGATGCATCGATAAGTCTCATGAGACAAAATAGTGTCTTGGCACAAGGCCTTGGAAAAATCTTATTTGTATTCTTGGCACGAGGCCTTGGCTATGTGGTTATGATACTCTGGCATTATGCATTCCAACATTATAAAAGTGGTTATTGATATTGCATGTGATTATTCGATTAGTAGAATATCCATGTGAACAAGTAAATGGCATTATTTCATTTTAATTTTTCCATACTATGTTGAAGTTCAAGTTTAAAAGGCTTTTGTTTTAGTTATACATAGCCTTAAATGTTTATTCTTATTTATGAAAGTTTCCGGTATATTGTTATCCTTACTGGGCATTTGAGCTCACCCCTTTTCTATGTTTTATTTTTCCCAGGAAGTGAAGAAGTAAATTATGAATGACCTGCAGGGATATTATGTGGGGATATGAGTGTGGTTTATGGAGACAATATGTTGTTGTAGTAGTTTTTCTTTTTATGATGTAATGTAAGACTTATGAATATATCTAGTGTTTCCAAGGCCACTAAACCAATCGGTCTTTCGAGATTTGATCTTTCTTGTGATCATGCCAATGTTATGTAATAATGCACCGACTCTGGGAAACTAGGGTCGGGGCGTTACAGTTGGTATCAGAGGAAGTTTAGTACAAACCTTGGAAGCTAGATTTAGATAAACTCTGATTAGAGAACGTAGACCTAAGATGAACTTCGAGGATTAGTATAGAAGAACTTCCTAGAATTTTGGTATTGTAGAGATTTTGTGAGTGTTCCGAGCAATACATCCCTGTCTGGATACGAGCAGGTAGAGGCGGCTCTGGCACAGATGTACCTAGGGGTAAAACCCGAAAACACTGCTTTGAGCTAGACTCAAACGGGAACTGGTGCACGACAACGGGCCTTGTTGCACTCTTGGTTACGACACTCCTGGGGGATATGCTTAGGATAATTCTCATTTTCTTTACAAAACATTATGAAGGGTTTATGAGTATATACATCCTCAAAGGAGACATTTTTATGATTATGGATTATATCAATAAATAGTTCAATTTATGTTAATTGTTTTATAAGTATGGGATTATGTATTTTGATTCATAAACTGATCTAGTGTATGCCATTGTTTAGAAATGGCGCCCAGTAGAAGGAATGAGAACTCCAGAAATGCACATGATCCAAAGAGAAGGAAGTATCATATCTTTCATGGTCTTAAGCTAGAATTTATAAGAGAAATAGTCTCCCATGTATTATCATCATATGAAGAAATAATATCATGTGTTGATAAGATAAGTAAAGAGTTTACTGAGTCCTATGGATTTGAATGGAAGCAAGAGAAGAAAAGGATGGAAGAGAGAAAGATGGATAAAGGGAAGAGGGAAAAGAATAATTTTCCCATATGTGGTAACTGTGGAAAGAAACAACCTGGAACTTGCCTGAAAGAAATGGGAGTTTGTTATAAGTGTGGAGGAAAAGGGCACAAAGTACGTGACTGCAAGGGTAAGAAAATGGTTTCAAATGTACAATTCTTCATTTGCAAGGAGTTTGGACACTACGCGAACCTATGTCCCAGTCATCAGACTATGCTGCAAATGATGTTATTGGATAATAATCATGTTATGATACTACCACAGATGAAGAGGAATGATTAGAGTTCTTATGTTGATTATGTCAATTGAGTGTTGTAGCAACAATGTACTTGTTATAATAATTATGGAGTATATAAGTATTGTACTGCAGTACTATTTCATTAAGGACTTGAGATTGTGTGGAACAAAGAAAAGTGACTCAATAGCAGGATAAATTTTTGGAAAATATATGGTTGAGAGAATGATAAATCATAATATAGTTCTGATACCGAGGTAGTGATTTTGGAATAATATGTGATTGTTTTGGATAAATTATATTGGATATTCTTGACTACCTTGGAACTGATTAATGATTTGTATATTCCATCATTGTTGGAGTTTAAAACATTTTTGGATTAATGAAGTATATCCAGCATTCTATATGGAATAAGGGAGCATGAATGTAATCAATAAGGAATATGGTAATACATGATGATGGTATTCATATGCTATTACGGGGTAAAAAGGATCTATATTATGTTTACCTTCCTTATAAATGTTGGACTGTGAGTTTGGACAGAAGTATTTTGGATAGTTCTAGTTTGGATTATTTTGGATTTCCATAAAAGGACAACCCGGAGGTCGGGCGGCGACCTGTCGCATCCGGCAAGGCTGCGAGACTTGAACCCGCAACCGAAGGGCGACAAGGGTGTATCACCTACCACTGGCCCACGAGATGTCCTGGATTAAATAATGTAGTTTTTATTAAAAGATCTAGTAGATGAATTATAAATTTGTTTATTTTGGAACCCTATACGAATAGTGTAAATAGAATTTTTTACATTCTATTATCTTTTAGAGTGAAAGATGAGTTTGTGGTAGAAATTTATTAATGGATAAAACTCTAATTATAAATTAAGTATATCTCCTTATGATCTTAGCCAATCTCATAAATAAATTCCTCAACATTAAGAAAAGCAACTTAGAAAAAAAATGTTTTCCTAGATGGTACCTTAAATCATCACTAATTTATGGCTTTGGGATTGTTGGCCTTTTCATAGCCATGTTCTCTACCACTCTCCATCAGATAATTGATGGTTAGATTTTTCTTCCATATCCATATTTTCCTACATGGAACCCTAGTATGTGTTATTTTCGGTAATCTTCATACTTTCGACTCTTTATTTTAAATAGAGGCCTCATTAATTCATTTTTCGATGTGGGATTTCAACTAAGATATTTTGAAACGTCAAAAATGTGTTATCCTAATACCCTATGTTTTGTTGAACTGATGGTATTTCAAATCATCATAGATTGATGAATTTAAGGACCTCAATTTTACACTTGTTTGTGATTGATGACCTCAATCACTACCTATAAATATTTACATTTTTCCTCCAATTATATGTCTCTAATTGCCACCAATGTTCTCCTAATCGAGATCATAATTTGGTGGTGACCCTTTGATTTCTCTTTTCCTCATATTAAGACTAAATTTTAGTAACCCAATTTCCGATGTGGGTTTTCCCACAAATATATTTTCTACTTTCAATATTTTATTTTCGAATAACAATTTCAAATTGCGATGACGCAATTTATTGAAGGAGGGGAGAATGTAACACCCCAAGAATTTATAATGTGTTATTTCTTCAAAATAATTCAATAACATTCACTACACGCAACAACGAGTTCAATTGCACCATGACTTACCAAAAAGCCATTCAAAATAGGTTATGAATAGTATTAACTAAATTTTAAACTTTATATAATCCTTATAATTTTTCCATATTATGAGTATCTTAGACATAATGCAAGAACAAACTCATTTTCAGTATTGCACTTTTATCAACTTTTAATAGTGAACCCTTTTTAAATAAAATATTTTAAACTTTTTGACTAAATGGGGACATCAAAAATTTAAAATGAAACATTCCAAGCTTCCACGGTATGCTTTCTTTGAATAATATAGTAGCGTGTGTTGTACGCAACCTTGAGTTTTAACACACACCACAACCAATCAAACTAGCCGTTATGAATAGTAATACCTAATTTTTGAAATTATATATATTTTATATTTCAAAATGGACTTCATTTTTGGATTCGTAATATCTAATTTATCCTAAGGTGAAATTTTGGTACTTTTCGAATAACTTTCATATTTTGATGAATAGTGAAAATTACTAAATTTTAATTAAAAACAACTTTTTTAATCAAAATAATTAATAGTGATAAATTATGAATTTGAGTGGTTTTAAAGTATATTTAGAAAATATTTTTACGATTTAATATAATGTTGGTCATTGGACATAATTTTACAATTAAACCGAACATAAACAAGTGTCAATCTTTTGATAGTTATTATCTATTAAAAACATGCTTTTTGTTTTGACAGCGGGAATTAATTTTAAATTAATTTCTTCCACTTCTGTGTTTTGAATTTAGAAAAATGGATTCCATATTTGGAATCAGAATTTCCAAATTGTGTAAATAGGTAACTTTAATTTTTAGAAATTTTGAATAATTACTGTGGTAAATATTTTATTTACCATGGTTAAGGGTAAATCTGGTAAATAAGGGTTAACAAATAATATTATAATAATACTAAATTACCCTAAAACGTGTCCTAGCCTTATTGGTTGATAAATGTTCGACCATATTAATCATTGGGTTGATTTGGGACCCCATGGTTCCACTTGTAGGTGATAGGAACACTTTATTTTAATTAAGTTAAAATGAATACAAAAATGACACAACCATATATCTTTTAGAAAAACAATTATTATATAGGGTTATATATGTTGGATTTTAGATTATAAATATTCATTAGAAAGATAAAACGGTTTCCTACATAATGAGATTTTATTTATAATTTTTAGACATTAAATAATTTATTTTATTTATGACACAATGATGATGCAGTAATTACTAAAATAGTGAAAAATTAAATTAATTGATATTATAAATACCCAAATAAATATAATATGAAACTTTTAATGAATTAAACTAATTTTATAGGATAATATGATATATTAGTATTGATTTAATTTACTTTGTTCGAAGTAATAAATCTATTATGAGTTTCAAAAAAATCAACTATTGAATAGTGTCAAAATTGACATAAAAGGGTCCTTAAAACAAATATTATATTATTAATTGATATTAAATTCCTAAAAATCTAAGGTTCAGCCAAGAGACTTATATCATGATAGGTTCATCATTAATGTACCACTTTGGGGTCTATTGGATGTATATAGTAAGTTTATTAACCATATTATATAAAAATACAAAGAGACATTGTAAAAGAGAAACTAATAAACTTAGAGTTAATACTTAAAGATAAGGTTAATATAAGTACCCAAACCTGTCTAAATTCTATTGGTTGAGTTGTTTTCGACCCATACCCACCTTAACCTTTTAATATTCAACTTTTTAGCCATTGGAAACCGATTATGAATTTATTATAAACTAATATCTCTAGCTTTTCCAAAGGTGCCCCTCACCCCTCTTATAAAAGGGCACTCCTCCTTCTCATTTCTTTAACACCTTCAAAGCCTTTTGGTTCGGCCAAACTCTGCCCAAATACTCTCCCAACATCACTCACTACAACCTAGAGGCCTTAGTTTGATCAGAAAGCCATCCTAAGAAACCCTTTTGATCAAATCAAAAGGAAGAACCCGAAGAAGAGGTAATGATTTCACCACCCTTTTTCCAAGTTCATTTATTCTTCCACTTCTTCCTTTGTTGTTACCATTATAAAATAATAACTCCAGTATCATATATACACTGTGATGTTATTATAAATATGGTACAACCATATTCAGTATTCTATCCACCCTTTGAATAACATGTCACCATACGTGCGTACGTACGGTTTACCGTCTCCACGTCGTGGTGTAATTGTTATTCAATATAAAATTATTTAGATGGGTATTATAATGATGTGTAACTCATGTAAATAATAAATATAACATGTTAATGATTCAGTATATATGATATACCATCCATTTATATATTATTTTAATATCAAAAGAATGATATTGTCGCTCGTACGTACGTACGGACTACCGTCTCCACGAACGCGATGAGATTCATTCTCCATCATATCCATTCAAGTATAATTATCATTTGATGATTTAAAAAATTATGTTTAAGGACTTGATATCATTTTGGATATGAATAATATACAACCTATCCTTTACAAACATGTCTTACGTAACAAAACATATAAAAGAAAAAAAGTAAGTTAACACCCGAAACAATGATAATACTAAGATATTATTATCAAATCTATATTAAAAGATCATATATGATATCATATTAATATATATGATTCTTGAATAATTTAATAACATGTATTTCACCATTATACAGGAGGTTAAACTACCCCAACCAAGGAAAAGTACAAGGTAAGGGGTTTTCATCTCACTCCTTATTCCCGTGAGATTCATGCCATATTGCCACCATCACCTTTTGTGTGGTGTATGTACTGCCCATAATTATATTATTCGTGTAATACACTCTAATCTATGTGTATTTACATATTCATTGTATGATACATCTTTCATGGGTTGTATGTTTCATAAGTTACCAAATTGGTAAGGGTTATTTCAAAATCTCTTCATTATCCGAGGTTGTTTATACGTAATAATCTACTGGGATCTCTTTATCATCCACATCCATGTTTCTTAAAAATGTATTTCAAAACATTTTTACTATTTACTAAAATACGGGTTAAAGTCATTTATATCCTTGTTTGACTTTTTATAAGAGGAATCTTTCCGTCATTTTCCAAACAAGGTCCTTTTTAACCTTTTCAACAGAATTAAGGTAAAATGTTTTTTTAAACTTATACGGCGGGTGCGGTTATTTTCCGCCGTTATAAAATCTTCAAAGATTTCCTTACAATCTTATAAGAATATTTTCAAAGAAAATGTTTTGTTTTATATGTCTCTTAAATGATTTCAAAAATAGAAAGAGATATTTCTCTAAAAAGTGTTTTGATTTCATCAATGTCAACATCCTTTGATAGATTTTACGCTTATTTGAAGTTGATTTATTATGATACCAAACATCCATATTTTATTGAAGGTTTTATGATATATTTGACTGTGGATGTGCTATTTTTATACCATTCATAGTTTATGGTGAAATTATTGACATTTCGTATGCTAGTTTTAATACGAATGATTATGTTATGTTTAAACCTTTTCATATGGGAATGCATTGGACTTAATATATGATGGGTGGAGCCCGCTATAGCTCCTCGATGCATCGGTAGGTCTCATGAGACAAACTAGTGTCTTGGCACAAGGCCTTGGCAAAATCTTATTTGTAGTCTTGGCACGAGGTCTTGGCTATGTGGTTATGATAGTCTGGCATTATGCATTCCAACATTATGAAAGTGGTTATTGATATTGCTTGTGATTATTCGATTAGTAGAATATCCATGTGAACAAGTAAATGGCATTATTTCATTTTACTTTTTCCATACTATGTTGAAGTTCAAGTTTAAAAGGCTTTTATTTTAGTTATACATAGCCTTAAATGTTTTTTCTTATTTATGAAAGTTTCCGGTATATTGTTATCCTTACTGGGCATTTGAGATCACCCCTTTTCTATGTTTTATTGTTCCCAGGATGTGAAGAAGTAAATTATGAATGACCTGCGGGGATATTATATGGGGATATGAGTGTGGTTTATGGAGACAATATGTTGTTATAGTAGTTTTTCATTTTATGATGTAATGTAAGACTTATGAATATATCTAGTGTTTCCAAGGCTACTAAACCAATCGGTCTTTCGAGATTTGATCTTTCTTGTCTTCATGCCAATGTTATGTAATAATGCACCGAATCTGGGTAACTAGGGTCGGGGCATTACAGTTGGTATCAGAGGAAGTTTAGTACAAACCTTGGAAGCTAGATTTAGATAAACTCTTATTAGAGCACGTAGACCTAAGATGAACTTTGAGGATTAGTATAGAAGAAATTCCTAGAATTTTGGTATTGTAGAGATTTTGTGAGTTTTCCGAGCAATACATCCCTGTCTGGATACGAGCAGGTAGAGGCGGCTCTGGCACAGATGTACCTAGGGGTAAAACCCGAAAACACCGCTTTGAGCTAGACTCGAACGGGAACTGGTGCACGACAACGGGCCTTGCTGCACTCTTGGTTAAGACAGTCCCGGGGGATATGCTTAGGATAATTCTCATTTTCATTACAAACCATTATGAAGGGTTTATGAGTATATACATCCTCAAACGAGGCATTTTTATGATTATGGATTATATCCATAAATAGTTCAATTTATGTTAAGTGTTTTATAAGTATGGGATTATGTATTTTGATTCATAAACTAATCTAGTGTATGCCATTGTTTAGAAATGGCGCCTAGTAGAAGGAATGAGAACTCCAGAAATGCACATGATCCAAAGAGAAGGAAGGATCATATCTTTCATGGTCTTAAGCTAGAATTTATAAGAGAAATAGTCTCTCATGTATTATCATCATATGAAGAAATAATATCATGTGTTGATAAGATAAGTAAAGAGTTTACTGAGTCCTATGCTTTGAAGGGAAGCAAGAGAAGAAAAGGATGGAAGAGAGAAATATGGATAAAGGGAAGAGGGAAAAGAAAATTTTTCCCATATGTGGTAACTGTGGAAAGAAACACCCTGGAACATGCCTGAAAGGAATGTGAGTTTGTTATAAGTGTGGAGGAAAAGGGCACAAAGTACGTGACTGCAAGGGTAAGAAAATGGTTTCAAATGTACAATGCTTCATTTGCAAGGAGTTTGGACACTACGCGAACCTATGTCCCAGTCATCAGACTATGCCGCAAATGATGTTATTGGATAATAATCAAGTTATGATACTACCACAGATGAAGAGGAATGATTAGTGTTCTTATGTTGATTATGTCAATTGAGTGTTGTAGAAACAATGTACTTGTTATAATAATTATGGAGTATATAAGGATTGTACTGCAGTACTATTTAATTAAGGACTTGATATTGTGTGGAACAAAGAAAAGTGACTCAATAACAGGATAAATTTTTGGAAAATATATGGTTGAGAGAATGATAAATCATAATATAGTTCTGATACTGAGGTAGTGATTTTGGAATAATATGTTATTGTTTTGGATAAATTATATTGGATATTCTTGACTACCTTGGAACTGATTAATGATTTGTATATTCCATCATTGTTGGAGTTTAAAACATTTTTGGATTAATGAAGTATATCCACCATTCTATATGGAATAAGGGAGCATGAATGTAATCAATAAGGAATATGATAATACATGATGAAGGTATTCATATGCTATTACGGGGTAAAAAGGATCTATATTATGTTTACCTTCCTTATAAATGTTGGACTGTGAGTTTGGATAGAAGTATTTTGGATAGTTCCAATTTGGATTATTTTCGATTTCTATAAAAGGACAACCCGGAGGACGGGCGGCAACCCGTCGCGTCCGGCAAGGCTGCGAGACTTGAACCCGCAACCGAAGGGCGACAAGGGTGTATCACCTACCACTGGCCCACGAGATGTCCTGGATTAAATAATATAGTTTTTATTAAAAGATCTTATAGATGAATTATAAATTCGTTTATTTTGGAACCCTATACGAATAGTGTAAATAGAATTTTTTACATTCTATTATCTTTTCGAGTGAAAGATGAGTTTGTGGTAGAAATTTATTAATGGATAAAACTCTAATTATAATGTAAGTATATCTCCTTATGATATTAGCCAATCTCATAAATAAATTCCTCAACATTAAAAAAATCAACTTAGAACAAAAATGTTTTTCTAGATGGTACCTTAAATCATCACTAATTTATGGCTTTGGGATTGTCGGCCTTTTCATAGCCATGTTCTCTACCACACTCCATCAGATAATTGATGGTTAGATTTTTCTTCCATATCCATATTTTCCTACATGGAACCCTAGTATGTGTTATTTTAGGTAATCTTCATACTTTCGACTCTTTATTTTAAATAGAGGCCTCATTAATTCATTTTTCGATGTGGGATTTCAACTAAGATATTTTGAAACGTCAAAAATGTGTTATCCTAATACACTATGTTTTGTTGAACCGATGGTATTTCAAATCATCATAGATTGATGAATTTAAGGACCTCAATTTTACACTTGTTTGTGATTTATGACCTCAATCGCTACCTATAAATATTTACGTTTTTCTCCAATTATATGTCTCAAATTGCCACCAATGTTCTCCTAATCGAGATCATAATTTGGTGGTGACCCTTTGATTTCTCTTTTCCTCATATTAAGCCTAAATTTTAGTAACCCAATTTCCGATGTGGGTTTTCCCACAAATATATTTTCTACTTTCAACCTTTTATATTCGAAGAACAATTTCAAATTGCGAGGATGCAATTATTTGAAGGAGGGGAGAATGTAACACCCCAAGAATTCATAATGTGTTATTTCTTCAAAATAATTCAATAACTTTCACTACACGCAACACTGAGTTCAATTGCACCGTGACTTACCAAAAATCCATTCAAAAGAGGTTATGAATAGTATTAACTAAATTTTAAACTTTATATAATCCTTATAATTTTTCCATATTATGAGTATCTTAGACATAATGCAAGAACAATTTCATTTTCAGTATTGCACTTTTATCAACTTTTAATAGTGAACCATTTTTAAATAAAATATTTTAAAATTTTTGACTAAATGGGGACATCAAAAATTTAAAATGAAACATCCCAAGCTTCCACGGTATGCTTTCTTTGAATAATACAGTAGCGTGTGTTGTACGTAACCTTGAGTTTTAACACACACCACAACCAATCAAACTAGCCATTATGAATAGTAATACCTAATTTTTGAAATTATATATATTTTATATTTCAAAATGGACTTCATTTTTGGATTCGGAATATCTAATTTAGCCTAAGGTGAAATTTTGGTACTTTTCGAATAACTTTCATATTTTGATGAATAGTGAAAATTACTAAATTTTAATTAAAAACAACTTTTTTAATCAAAATAATTAATAGTGATAAATTATGAATTTTAGTGGTTTTAAAGTATATTTATAATATATTTTTACCATTTAATATAATGTTGGTCATTGTACATAATTTTACAATTAAACCGAACATAAACAAGTGTCAATCTTTTGATAGTTATTATCTCTTAAAAACACGTTTTTTGTTTTGACAGCGGGAATTAATTTTAAATTAATTTCTGCCACTTCTGTGTTTTGAATTTAGAAAAATGGATTCCATATTTGGAATCAGGATGTCCAAATTGTGTAAATAGGTAACTTTTATTTTTAGACATTTTGAATAATTACTGTGGTAAATATTTTATTTACCATGGTTAAGGGTAAATCTGGTAAATAAGGGTTAAAAAATAATATTATAAGAATACTAAATTACCTTAAAACGTGTCCTAGAATTATGGGTTGATACATTTTCGACCATAGGCATCTTTGGGTAGATTTGGGGACCCCATGGTGCCACTTGTAGGTGATAGGGACACTTTATTTTAATTAAGTTAAAATGAATACAAAAATGACACAAGCATATATCTTTTAGAAAAACAATTATTACATAGGGTTATATATGTTGGATTTTAGATTATAAACATTCATTAGAAAGATAAAACGATTTACTATATAATTATATTTTATTAATAATTTTTAGATATTAAATAAGTTATTTTATTTATGACACAATGATGACGTCGTAATTACTAAAATAGTGAAAAATTAAATTAATTGATATTATAAATACCCAAATAAATATAATATGAAACTTTTAATGAATTAAAATAATTTTATAGGATAATATGATATATTAGGATTGATTTAATTTACATTGTTCGAAATAATCAATATGTTATGAGTTTCAAAAAAATCAACTATTGAATAGTGTCAAAATTGATATAAAAGAGTTCTTAAAACAAATATTATATTATTAATTGATATTAAATTCCTAAAAATATAAGGTTCGGCCAAGAGTCTTATATCATGATAGGTTAATCATTAATGGACCACTTTGGGGTCGCTTGGATATATATAGTATGTTTATTAACCATATTATATAGAAATACAAAGAGACATTGTAAAAGTGAAACTAATTAACTTAGAGTTAATACTTAAAGATAAGGTTAATATAAGTACCCAAACCTGTCTAAATTCTATTTATTGAGTTTTTTTCGACCCATCCCCACCTTAAACTTTTAATAGTCAACTTTGGAGCCATTGGAAACCGATTATGAATTTATTATAAACTAATATCTCTAGCTTTTCCAAAGGTGCCCCTCACCCCTCTTATAAAAGGGCACTCCTCCTTCTCATTTCTTCACACCTTCAAAGCCTTTTGGTTCGGCCAAAATCTTCCCAAATACTCTCCCAACATCCCTCAATACAACCTAGAGGCCTTAGTTTGATCAGAAAGCCAACCTAAGGAGCCCTTTTGATCAAATCAAAAGGAAGAACCCGAAGAAGAGGTAATGATTTCACCACTCTTTTTCCAAGTTCATTTCTTATTCCACTTCTTCCTTTGTTGTTACCATTGTAAAATAATAACTCCAGTATCATATATATACTGTGATTTTATTATAAATATGGTACAACCATATTCAGTATTCTATCCACCCTTTGAATAACATGTCACCATACGTGCGTACGTACGGCTTACCGTCTCCACGTCGTGGTGTAATTGTTATACAATATAAAATTATTTGGATGGTTATAATAATGATGTGTAACTCATGTAAATAATAAATATAACATGTTAATGATTCAGTATATATGATATACCATCCATTTATATATTATTTTAATATCAAAAGAATGATATTGTCGCTCGTGCGTACGTACGGACTACCGTCTCCACGAACGCGATGAGATTCATTCTCCATCATATCCATTCAAGTATAATTATCATTTGATGATTTAAAAAATGATTTTTATTGACTTGATATCATTCTTTATATGAATAATATACAACCTATCCTTTACAAACATGTCTTACGTAACAAAACATATAAAAGAAAACAAGTAAGTTAACACCCGAAACAATGATAATACTAAGATATTATTATCAAATCAATATTAAAAGATCATATATGATATCATATTAATATATATGATTCTTGAATAATTTAATAACATGTATTTCACCATTATACAGGAGGTTAAACTACCCCAACCAAGGAAAAGTACAAGGTAAGGGGTTTTCATCTCACTTCTTATTCCCGTGAGATTCATGCCATATTGCCACCATCACCTTTTGTGTGGTGTATGTACTGCCCATAATTATATTCTTCATGTAATACACTCTAATATATGTGTATTTACATATTCATTGTATGATACATCTTTCATGTGTTGTATGTTTCATAAGTTACCAAATTGGTAAGGGTTATTTCACAATCTCTTCATTATCCGAGGTTGTTTATACGTAATAATCTACTGGGTTCTCTTTATCATCCATATCCATGTTTCTTAAAAATGTATTTCAAAACATTTTTACTATTTACTAGAATATGGGTTAAAGCCATTTATACCCTTGTTTGAATTTTTATAAGAGTAATATTTCCGTCATTTTCCAAACAAGGTCCTTTTTAACCTTTTCGACAGAATTAAGGTAAGAATATTTTTTTTAAACTTATACGGCGGGTGCGGTTATTTTCCGCCGTTATAAAATCTTCAAAGATTTCCTTAAAAGCTTATAAGAATATTTTCAAAGAAAATGTTTTGTTTTATATGGCTCTTAAATGATTTCAAAAATAGAAAGAGATATTTCTCTAAAAAGTGTTTTGATTTCATCTATGTCAACATCCTTTGATGGATTTTACGCTTATTTGAAGTTGATTTATTATGATACCAAACATCCATATTTTATTGAAGGTTTTTTGATATATTTGACTGTGGATGTGCTATTTTTATACCATTCATAGTTTATGGTGAAATTATTGACATTTCGTATGCTAGTTTTAATACGAATGTTTATGTTATGTTTAAACCTTTTCACATGGGAATGCATTGGACTTAATATGTGACGGGTGGAGCTCGCTATAGCTCCTCGATGCATCGGTAGGTCTCATGAGACAAACTAGTGTCTTGGCACAAGGCCTTGGAAAAATATTATTTGTAGTCTTGGCACGAGGCCTTGGCTATGTGGTTATGATAGTCTGGCATTATGCATTCCAACATTATGAAGGTGGTTATTGATATTGCATGTGATTATTCGATTAGTAGAATATCCATGTGAACAAGTAAATGGAATTATTTCATTTTAATTTTTCCATACTATGTTGAAGTTCAAGTTTAAAGGGATTTTGTTTTAGTTATACATAGCCTTAAATGTTTATTCTTATTTATGAAAGTTTTCGGTATACTGTTATCCTTACTGGGCATTTGAGCTCACCCCTTTTCTATGTTTTATTTTTCCCAGGAAGTGAAGAAGTAAATTATGAATGACCTGCAGGGATATTATGTGGGGATATGAGTGTGGTTTATGGAGACAATATGTTGTTGTAGTAGTTTTTCATTTTATGAGGTAATGTAAGACTTATGAATATATCTAGTGTTTCCAAGGCTACTAAACCAATCGGTCTTTCGAGATTTGATCTTTCTTGTGATCATGCCAATGTTATGTAATAATGCACCGACTCTGGGTAACTAGGGTCGGGGCGTTACAATGAATGTTAATTTTGAAATCATTACCATATTAATTTTACACTTACCTTTACAAATTGAACAACGTTACGGTTAGATTCCATCTCTAGAATGATCAATGCATTGTAGATCTATAATGGGGCTCACCCATCATATCTTGACCTATAATGGGCTCAACCAATCATATGTTGAGTTATAAATTAGATCACCAATCATATCATGAGATATAATGGGATAAAACGATAATAAATAAAATCCAATGAATAAATCATGAATAAAACCCATGAAAATATTTTAATCACATTAGAAAAACACGTTTGAAAATCAAGAAATCATTTTCTTGTAAAAATCATTTTTAAAATATAAAATTTACACACATGTTAATGAAATAATTGTCATCAAAAATAAAAATGAAAAATTATAAGTAGAAAATTAAATTAATAAAGTTTCTTGAAATAGGGAAAACCCAATCATTCCATATAAGTTAAAAAACATTCCATTTTACATTTTTAAAAATAATTTAAAAAGGAAGATTAAAAAAGAGTTTTAAAAGAAAGTTCCCTACCCTGATCCTGACTTTTCACATAAAATATTTATCCCAATGGATAATAAAATTTGGATAATTATTTACATTTTTTATAAATTTTAAAATTTATTATTCCTTTTATATCAGTTTTTAACATGTTATAAAAAAACATAATTATCTAAGTTAATGTTGGGTGTTATTCAATATTCGGTACTTGAGACCAAAACGACTTTGGTATTATCCTAATTGTCAAAGTTGACATTAGTAAATCACCTCTAGAACAATATAAATGAAAAAATAAATCAATTTTATACCTCAATTATACATTTAAATGAAACCATTTATGTATGGTTAGGTAAAATAAGGGACATTATAATCATATAGATGGTAGATCGTATGCACACATGAGTAAAATTTAAATTTTCAATAATAATTTTAAAAAGATGGTAATTATTATTTTTTATATTAATGATGATCATAATATCATAAATATTATATTAATAATTTAAGTATACTTATATATATCATCCATGTGATTTGGTGATGAAAAAACAATCACATCACTTCGTGGACGTGATAGTTCGCACGTACGCACGAATGACATTATCAATTTTTTATGTGAATGGAATGGTAAGAACATGAATGATATATTATTATTTAAAATTAAACAATATGTAAAAAATAATATATATAAAAAATAATTCCATAATTATGACTAGTCTTGAAATAGGGTTATGGAAAATTGATTATGTTGGTTCACGAGGTGGTAGTCGGCCATACACACGAACGAATAATTATTTTCCCATTTGATGAAAGTGGAGATGGATTTAGGTGATGAAATTAACAAAATATCCTCTAAGTATATTGAGGATACTTAATTGATTATCTAATCATGGATTATGACACTTTAAAGTTAGTGTAAGAAAAAATAAAATTGAAAAACTTAATTAATAATGACACCTTCCCTTTAGATAAGATCCTTTGATTAACACCTTAACACCTCTATGAATAGTGGTTTGCCTAAAATGAGGGATCTAGATTGTGGGTAGGGATTCATGGAAGGTACATGGGAATATATTTCTATAAAAAACGGGTTTTAATTTTATTCAAATGAGAATAAATGAGATCCCTTTTATAAGAGAGGGGTGGGGAACCCTTGAAATGTTTTAAAACATTAAATTAATATAAATTAATTTTTCCTTGAAAATGTCTCAAAACATATTTATCTATAATATTGGATAATTTTGGGTAAAAATAAATTCATCTAATAAAAATCTTAAAAAATTATTATATTTTTAATCCTTTTCATTTTTAACCCATATTTAACCCCTTTAAATCTTACCATTAAATGATGTAATTTACAATTGGAGGGTTAATATAATTACAATAAAATTCCAAGAAACCAATAAATGAGTCTTTGATAAAATTTTAAAAAATATAACAATTATTTTTTTGAAATTTATATTTTTATAAATTTAATATCATTTTAAAAAAATATAATTTATTTTATAATATCAATAATGTCAATTTTGAAAATATTTATGAATTGAAATTTTAGAAATATAATGAAAAAAAGATAAAATCCAATTTTTTTAAAATATCAATAACATGTCTATTTAATATAATACTTTCTTGTATGACATTAATCATCTCAATTTTTATTTATTTTTCTATTTTTAATATCATTTATTTGATATTTCCAATAATTAAACAATTATTGTATCATCATTATGAAAGCATTTAATGCAAATATTTCTTCACTAAAAATTTCAAATAAACTACCATGACAAATATAAATGTTATATATTTATAAATAATATTTATATTTGAATAAATCCCTTATATATCCCCATGTAAAAAATATTTTATTTTTCAAAAACAAAAGTGTGAGAAAATTGACTTTTCTTTTGAATATATTACTATAAATGTCATAATCTCATCAAAGTTGCTTCAAAATGTTATAATTTCATACCAAGGATGATTTTGGTATTAAAAATCATCCAATTAAATTAGGTTAAGTATTACGGAAATTTTATAATATTTATAATGTTATTTTTTACCGTAATTACCCATTTTACCTTTAACCCTATTTATACAAAAAATTACCACAGTTACTATTCATATATCAATAAATAAAAGGTAACTATTTACATAATTTGGAAATTATGATTAAAAATATGGAATACATTTTTGAAAATATAAATGATATAATTGGATAAATTAATATGAAATTAATCCCCTTTATGTATTGAGAAAATGTGTTATTAAAGTAAAAATGTTCTAAAGTTTACAAAGTTTTTATATCAAATTACAATGTGAAATTGATTACAATGACCTAAATATTATTAAATTATATAAAATTTATATTTTTATACTTTAAAAATAATCAAAAATATAAATTAACACTATATATTTTTTAGTTGAAAAGGTTGTTTTCAATTAAAATGCAGTGTTTTTCACTATTCATCAAAACATGAAACTTATCAGAAGAATACCAAAAATTCAACCATAGTAAATTTTGATATTTTTCATTAAAAATATATGTTCATTTTTGTTAATTAATTTTTTTATCTTTTCGAAACTATATTTAAAAAAAGAATTCCACCAAGAGGGGGAAAATGTATTTTTAGAAAATTAATGTTTTAACCATAAAACTAGTCTTATCATATTTTCTATGGAACATAGTGTATATTTTAATTAAAATATTATTATGAAATATTATTAAATATGAAAAATAATTATTCTATCATTACCTAGTTTGTTACAATATTTCCCTTGTTGGAAATTACATCCTCATAATTTTTATTTACTTATTAAATCAGTGGGGATATCTTTCCCTCACAACATTTTCATTTTACCATGTTTTCTCTTCAAAAATATGATTTTTACATAAAACCACAAATTCATAATTAAGATTATTCTAAAATAAATTCTCTTTATGGTCAATAACCCGAACTGGTTGTTCCTCATATGAAATATTTTCTTCCAACTAAACTACTTCTTGACTCAAAACAAGAGATGGATCTGGCATATACATTCATAACATCGTGACACAAAAAACATTCTTTTTCCATGATTTTATAGGGTCTAATAAACTCTAGACTCAACTTCCACTTCTTAAAAAAATGTATGACACTTTTCTATGGAGAAACATCACATGATCACCTACCTCAAAAGAAGGATCCTTTATCTGATTATCCATATAAATTTATTGCCTACGCTGGGCAGTCCTAATGTGTCACAAAATCAACTGAAATTTCTATATCATTTCCACTATCAATTATTGTCCCATTAACTTCATTTCACATACTTCATCCCTAAATAATATAGTTCAACACCACTTTCCATAAAATTCCTCAAATGGTTCCAACTACTTACAGGAATAAAAATGTTATTAAAAATAAAACTAAACCAAAGAAATATTTTGAGCCAAATTCTTTGGTTATCTATCGAACAATCACATATCATATCCTCCAAGGTCAAAATTGTTTATTCTGACAATACATCAGATTGAATATGAAAATATATGATGAAATTTAATTCAGTTTCCAAGGACATGTGAATGAATTTCCAAAAATTAAAAGTGGACCTAAGATCATGATTCGATAAAATAGAGAGGGGAAATCCATTTTACTAGACAATCTCTTCAATATTCAATAAAGAAGGTTTATCTAGATATAGTGTCCTGAATAAGAAGAAAATGAGAAGACTTAGTCAGTTGATCTATAGTAACCTAGATCACATTGTTACCTTGAGATGTATTTGGTAATCCCACTGTAAAATCCATGGATATATTTTCCCATTTCCACTCTGGCATTATAAAAGTCCGAATAATAACCTTCATCAACTATTGTAACACCCCAAAATTCTAAAGTAATAAAAATTTATTCGATAATATGTATGACACGCAACACCCAGTATGTGAGTGAATATAATATTAGTAGAATTTATAGTTTATTTATTTATTATAAATAGATTAAAAATATTCTATATATTTCAATTCACACATCAACACGTTATCTTTCATTACACGCAAGAGAGACTTAGTTCAGTAGTTTACGTTACATGGAAGATCACGTTTTTCTATACAACAATATATTATTAAATTATTATTATTTAATATAATAATATATAACATAGCCTTTAACTTAGTTTTTATAAAAAAGATTTAGTAAAATATGAAAATCTATATTTTACACAAATATAAAATTATTTTTTTTGATAAAGATTAATTATAAATGAATATGAAAACCAATTTAATATAAACGAATGTGTTATTATATTTATTATCACAAAGTTGTTTTATCCTAATAAATCAAACTAATTAAAATTACTGAGTGAAATTAAATTAATATATATTTATATTTATGTATATATATTATTAAATCAATTATTTTTTATATTCATCCAATAGATTTTTTACGAATAAGATATGAACAAACTCAATATTACACATAAAATACTATATTTTTGTAAAGGCTCTTTAACCACCTTTTAATGGTAAACCTATTTTAAATAAAATTTTGAACCTTTTATAAATTTATTACGTCGAAATAAACTTAATATTTGGAATATAAACATAAAAATTAACTTAGTGTTGAATTTTTTTTATTTTTCTGTGAAGATTCGTTTTTAATGAATAGTGAAAAATACTGAATTTTAATTCAAAAATACTATTTCATATATTTTATTTATATGCATAAATTACATTTTAAATTGATTTAAAAGTTTAATTATATATTTATTTTTATAAATTAATCCAATTTAGTTCATTTTAATCCATTTCTCTTTGAAATTGATTAAAAAAACAAAGCAAGCTTTCAAACAGTTTTACATTAAAAACCCACATTGTCGTCCCTACCATGGGATAAAATTTAAATTAATTTCTGCCACTTTTATGATTGGAATTAGAAATAATGGATTCTATATTTTTAATAAGTATACTATAAAATGTATAATATGGTCAACATGGTTTTGTAGAAAAAATATTAGCTACTTTAATTAAAATTAATTAAAATGATCAAGGTGAAATAAAGATTATTAAGGGACTAAACCTTAAAAGTAAGGGAAAATAACATATAAACATTACCAAGGGACATTTTATGGAAATATTTAGAACCAATAATAAATTTTATTTAAATGGGACCTTTATGGGAGCCACTTTCAATTGAAAAAATGAGGGTGGAATTCCCTTTCCCAAAATTTACAAGAGTACCACTCCACCTCCACAATAAAAAAACCTCTTCTCCTCAAACATCATCACACCAATTAATCCACTTTAGCTCAACCAAGATCTTACCCAATATGTTCTAAAACTTCTTCTCCTCATCCATTATTCCAACCCATTGGTATAATTCCATCCAAGGATTCCCTTCCCTTCAAACCAAAACGAGTAACCTGATTAAGAGGCAACATCTTTCCATAAGCTCTTTAGTTTTATTTCCATCCTCCACCCCTAAAATATTTTTATTTCATGATTATATTAAAAAATCAATAATATAAAATAATTTTTTTATAAGGGTTTGGCCTATAATTATACACACTCTAATCTAATGGGTAACAAACTTACTATTTTTGTGAGTGGCGAACTACCACCTCATGAAACTATGATTACTCATTCTTCATTTACCGCCTCTCGTGGTGGTGATTATGATGGGATATCTATTTATATATGATATATATAATATTTATAATTACTTTATTTTTATTTAAATATTTTATAACACATTCCTCTATAAATTCCATTTTTTAAAATATGATAACATCATTTTGGATGTGTGGACTACCGCCTCCTTAAGGTGATGTAATTGGTTCACACTATACATGGAATGTATTAATGATTATTTTAATAAGTATATATAACATATATGAAATATATATAATACTGTAATTATAATATATATATGTATCATTTAATTTCCATTCTATTAATACGACAATGAAATGAGAGTAGCATTCATGTGTACGTATGACCTACCTTCTCAATGAATGGTGCATTTAATTTTTTATCTCCAAAAATTATAGATTATTATAAATACATATTTAATTAATATATATGAAAATTAAGTCATAGATTACATTCTAGAGACTTTTAAATCATGATCTAGTGAATAGGAACAACAAATGAAAAGTAAAAACATACCTGAGAAAACTGGGCTATTAACAATCAGAATAGTTAAAATAATGAAAGAGTGTTAAAAATAGGTAATAAAATATTATATTAATTTAATATATGATATAATAAACATTAGTATGGTTATTCTATAAGTTACTAACATATTTTAAGCCACTATACTTGAGGATAAATACCACAACAAAAATAATGTTTAAGGTAAGGGATTTCGTCTCAATTTACATTGAATTGAGACTTATTTGTTATTATAAACCAATTCAATTTTAAGTGGTGTATATAATACACTTTGAAATTTAATATCTTTAATCTATTTATTCTCATGAATTTCTTTGTTTAATTTAATGTTATTATTTCATGAGGATTGTAATTTAAATGTTTCAAAGTTTTATTAGTCACATTCAAATTTTTAAAGATTATTATCCTCAAAAATATTCTTATTGATTATCATTGTAATATCAATTAGTTTTTGTGATTGTTAACTTTATCTTGAAAAAATCAATTTATTTTAATAAATTTTCATTGTACATTTACTTGAATATCCATATTCTCATACAATGTATATTACTATTTCATAAACCGTATTTTATTTTTACATATGGTGTTCACTTTGACAGTCATTTGATTAACCCGATAAATATTGATAATAACCGCAATATTTTTTAAATATAGATATTTGATATGGAATATTATTTATTTTGATTATTATTTATGAGTAAATATTTTGACTAGAAATGATGGGTGGGTCCTAAACTTTATATAGCCCCTCGATGCATCGACATGATATCATGATATTAATAAGTTGGCCATATTAAATGGGTTTCTATCCATAATTTCAAACCATATTTTGAATGGTTTTGATGATATAGAAATTCATGTTACATAGAAAATATGTAAAATAATTAATCTTTTAATTAATATATATTTCAGTTATCATTATTATTTATCCATGAGATTCTACGTCGATATATCAATGGATGCATTCTATTCTCAGTTTATAGATTAAGTGGAATGTGTTTTAGTTTCTTACCTTGCTATATTGAATTTTCATTGTCTAGTTATTTGAATGGAATGTTTTATTAATTATTTACCTTTTCATGTCTATTTATTCTAATTGATTCATTATTGCTTCTCCTTTACTTGCCCTTACTGAACATTTTAGGTTACCCTTATTATGTTCTCTTTCCTTAGGTTATGAAGAATAGATCTTTAAGTACATGTTCAAGGATGTAGTTTATTTCATTTTATTAGGTAACATATTTTATTCTCTTTTACAAATGTATTATGCGTATAATGTTTGTAATATAGCCTTCAAAGACTAAAAAACTAATCATTCATTCTAGATTTGATTACTTGAAATCGTGCCAATGTAATAAACTAATTCACCTAATCTGGGATTCTGGGGTCACGGTGTTACTATTGGTATTAACAGGTGGTTAAGAGAAACCTTGTAAAATAGATTTAGAAATCCTAGATTATGGAGCATAATCTTAGGATAGAATTTGAGGATAATTATTGAAGAAAATCCTAGAATTTTGTTAATATAGAGATTGTGTGGGTATTCCAAGAAATACATCATTGTCTGGACAATACAAGTGGATGTAGTTATAGACTATATATACCTAGGAGTGACAAATATGAAAATGTGTGTTGGTCCTAAATTGGTTTAACTTAGTACATGATAAATGCTTTTACTGCGCACCTAGTTTGACACTCCCAGGGGATACTCTTAGGATAGTTCATATTTTCTATACCTATCAATATATAGAGTTTTATGGTAAATATTACCCCAATGTAATTAATATTTATAAATCAAATATCTATTATTCATAAATTTATGTTATTTTCTATACAATATTTACTATTATGAAATGTTCATAATTTTATGAGCTGATCCAATATGATCCATCTTTTTTATAATGAGGCCTAGAAGGAAAGAATGGTATCAATACTTTTGGCCAATGTAGAGATTTCTCTGCTAATAAAGTCAATATTTATGGTATTATAAATTTGATGTTATGGATATATTAAAGAAATTTATCTAGGTTATAACAAATAAACTTGACTGAATGGTGCAACCTATTTTTCTGAGAGAATATCCTATGATAGATTGCTTTATGCTGTAGAATACCCCATCCTTTATTGAGGCTACTAATCCAATTTTAGCCAAGAAATGGATTAAATATCTCAATAATATATTTAAGGCCATGGAATTTAGTGAAAAGGAAAATGAAACACTCACAATCTATTTCCTCCATGGTGACGATGATCAGTGGTGGTATCTGATCTAGAATACAAGATAGGAAGAAGAAATTTAACTCATGGAATGGAGGACATTTAAGGAGACATTATTTGATATGTAATTCCCTCATGAACATCAAATTGAGATGAATAGAAAGTATATTAGCAAAAAATAAAAAGTAAGAAGAAATAATTTTAGATTATGAAGATACCATTACAAGGTTATTTAGGTTTTATATAGAATATATATGTAACATGTAGGACAAGATTGACCAATTATTTGAAGGTATTAAGCCACATATTAAAAGTGTACTGGTTTCCACTTATTTTTTATCCTATAAATGATTTATTTTTATTTGGTATGAAGATCGAGAAAAAAACATTCAAGTCCTATGGACTAAAAGGGATGAAAAAGAATAAGATAAAGGAAGTGAAAAAATAATGATAAAGTGAAGAAGGTAAAGAAGGATTTTTTTCACATGTGATAATGGAGTAAAGAATCACCATAGTAAATGGTTGAAAGGATTGGGAGTATTTTATTTGTGGGGAGAGAATGGTCACCAGGAAAAAGAATCAAAATGGAAGAAGGAAAGCACTGATATTCAGTGATATAACTACAAGGAGATGGGGCACTAAAAAAACAAATTCCCCAAGAATAAAGAGAATATACCTTTGAAAAATTTAAGGGGTCACTATTAGGAATATTTTTTTAACACAGCTTAAGTGGAATGATTAAGGTTATTCAATAATTAGATCTAAGAAATATGTTGTAAATTTATTTTAGTTATGATGGTCCCATCATATGATTTATGAAATATATAAGTATGTAATGTAGCACTTTTTTTTCAAGGATTTGAGATCATATGCTGAATGGTACCCCAAAAATTTATTCAGTAAAAAATTAAAATTTTTTAAAACACATTATTGAGGGAAATAAAATATTTAATATTTTCCTTGCGTTGAGATAATGATAATAAAATTATTAATTTGGAAAAGTGTCGAATACCTTGGAATTGATTAATGAAATTTCAACAAGTGGTATATATTTTCATTGATGGAGTTTTCCCCACATTTGGATTTAAGGAATATATCTAATAAAATGTGTCTTATATAAGGAATAAGGAAAAATGTCTATTTCAAACAAGGTTTTATAGTGATTCAAGTTATTAACATATTTCAAGAGGATACATAAAGAATTTATTCACATGTTTGGAATATGAAAATGTTTAGTTTCTTAATGTTGAATATAGGATAATGATAAGTTCATTTTAGAAATTCAATGAACTTATTTCTGAAGTGTTAGATCATAATGTTTTGTAAATCTTAACCATTTATGAATTATTTTAAGTAGAAATTTGTATTAGGTTTTAGATATTGATATATTACATCACTATATAATGAATCTTGTTTTATGAGATGAAATAGAAATAGTTTAAGGTACAGACAAAGGATAATATTTTTACCATAGAAATGTTCCATGTAACTATATTTACTTATATTCACAGAGACTTCCTGAATTCCTCATCTCTATAAAAAAATAATCTTAATTTCGAGTCAATATGGTTAACTTATGACTTATTCATTTATTATGGTCTTACGTTTTGAAAATCACAAATAATTTTTCTTAAGTACGGGTTTTTTTCTTAAGATCCAAAATTTTCATTACATTATACTTATAGAATTGTAATTCCGTTATTCTTACAGTTTATTTATTCCGGTTTTATGATTCTGAATCCAGTGCAAAAGTCATTCTGGTTTTAGGATTCTGAATCCGGTGCAATAGTCATTCCTGTTTTATGATTCTAAATCCAGTGTAAAAGTCATTATGGTTTTATGATTCTGAATATGGTGCAAAAGTCATTCCGGTTTTATGATTCCGAATTCGGTGCAAAATTCATTCCGCTTTTATGATTCCAAATCCGGTGAAAAATTCATTCTGAATTTATGATTCTGATTCCAGTAAAAATGTGATACCAGTTTCACAATCCAATTTACATTTTCTTATGAATCCATTTTCTTGATAATGTTTTTATTAAGAATCCTTTATTCTTAATAAGGTTAGATTTGTTTATTGTATCATTCCAATATTATCTTATTCTATGATTTCTTATACATAATTCTTATCTTTAACATAACAACGTTTCTTATACTTGAAATGATGTCGTACAATCTGTTACAAACTAACCATTGTATGTTTGACACGTGTCCAAGTACCTCTGAAATTTAAGTAAAATATGACCGTTGGAGTGGAGATGACGTTTGGGAAGTTTTTCCTATGAATACCAGTCAATTTGAACAAGCAGATGAATTTGAAAAAATTTAACTGTGACTTCAATGCAGAGTGTGGATGAACTTGATGCTTGTGAAAAATCTGTGAAGTAATTTCTATAGAGAGAGACTCTTACAACTCTTAGTGCTTCATGCGTATGTCGTGAACAACTTTTTCTTGTATGAAAAACTTGTTCAGACTTGCTTTGTGCGGACTCTGATCATGATGATTGTGGGCTTCCAGGTTTGGAAGATAGAGGTTCTGATTTCCTTCTAAATCGAGGGCTTGCGGGGATATCAAGATAGATGCCAATATTCGGATTGAGGGCTTACCTAGGTTTGGGTAAGAAAGGCTTTCATGAAATTATAAATCAAGGAACCTTTATCCAAGGTTGTTGGATACCCTTCTCTTTGGGTTAAAATAATCTCATTGTTATTTGTTTTCTATTTCAGGTTTTTTTATTTCCGCTGCAAACTTAACTTTGTTAAAGTTAGAAAGTATATCCTTCTTATACTTTCTAATTCTATTACTCTGATTATATAACAGATTCTATTGACATTAAGGTCGAATATTTATTTTAATAAAATCTTTCTTAAGTTTATATCTTAAGGTTGTAAAGTTTATGAAAATGTTTCATTAATAGGTTTTGTGAATTTTTGTTTAACTTTATTAAACTAAACTTTAAAGGTTTCAAAGGAATTTTTAAAGAATAAAATTCATCCCCTATTGTATTTGAGCATCTCATTACTTATTCGATCATAAAATTGGTATCAAAGGAGGTATCTAAAATAATTAAATCCCTATATAAGTTTTCCTTCTCAAGTTTTCTTTTTCTTATTTGGTTATAATCTTTTACTTCTAACAAGTCTCATGGAAGGAAGTTATTTTTAGTATGGCAGGCATTCATGTGGGATCTGAAGATAATATCAATCCTACTAGACCGCCAATATTTGATGGAAATGATTTTGAGTACTGGAGAGACAAAATGAATACCTTTGTGATAAACATAGGTGTAGGCAACTACATTATGTTAACTAGAGATTATAAGGTTCCTTATAAGGAACTTAGAACCTTTACTAATTCGGAAAAGTTGGAATACCATCTTAACATTAAGGTATGTAATACTTTTCATTATTCTATGACTAGAAATATATATATCCAAATTTCATCTTGTGAAACTGCAAATAGTATTTGGAAGAAACTTAAAGCAACTCACTTTGGAACTTCCAAAGTTATTGAATCTAGAAGCGCTATGCTCAGAGCTGAGTATCTTGGTTTCTACTTTCCTTATGAAGAACCAATATGTAATTTACAACAAAGATTCATGACTGCCATCAATATCTTATAATCCATGGTTGATAAAGGTTTATATGATGAATCTCTGGTAGAAAAGATTACAAACATCATGCCTAATGAATGGGAATCCAAGAGAACTGCTATAGATGAAAATAGAAAAGTCACTAAGATTTCTCTTGATGACCTGTTTGGAACCCTTCTTCAACATGAAACCAGAATGAAGAGAGATGCTAAAAATATTAAGAATAATAATGTAAATGGAGTCATTTCTTTTACAACTACTTCCAATAATATGAGAGCCAAGACTCCTGATAGAGTTATAAGATCTTGATCTAAGAAGGTTTTTTTTAATTTGAATATAGTGAAAGTGAAGCTTTAGAAAATGATTTAGCCAATCTTTCCTGAAGGATGAAAAATATTTTTGGGAAGAAGAACTTTCAATATAGATACAAGAATAAAGATGGAAAATATAATAAAGATGGAAAATTGAAATGCTATGAATGTAGAGGAACTAGTCATATCAGACCTGAATGTCCCTTACTTAAGAAAAGAGACAAGAAAGATATGAATTCTAAGAGAAACAAGAAGAAGTTCTATAGATCAAATCAAATAAAGTCTTAAAATCCAATGTCCCTTAGAGTTTTAGTGGTGGAGATTCTTCAGATGACCCTTAAAAATATGAATCTTCTGAATAGAAGAATATTGGTCTAAAATTCAGAGCTCTATTTCAAAATCATTATCTTATATATAAGGTATGAACTGCTAAACCCTTAACCAATATGAATTTAAGAGGAAATTTTCCTGATAAATATTTTTCCTCAGATTAAGAATCTTCTTCATCAGATAACGATAACAATTTTCCTTCATATAAGGATGTTTCTAGATTTTCCATGTTTCTAGAGATAAGAAATTGTAAAGTTTCTAAGAAACTCAAAAAAGAATATTCTAGAGAATTTATTTTAACAAAAGATATTTCGGATCATACCAAAGATCTTGATAAGAAAAATGATGTTTTAGAAATACTTTCTAAGAAAATTGAAGAAGATAGTTTGGAGAAAGATAAGCTTCCTATAGATCTTAAAAATCTGTTTTTTGAAAAAGATGTTTTAGAGGATAAAATTAACTCTAAGTTTATTATTCTTGAGGATAAGAATTTAGTCCTAAGAATAAAGTCTAAAATATTTTCATTGAAGAAACTTATTTCAAATTTTACTTCTAGTAAAGAAAAATTTGATAATATGTATTCTCAGATCTGACCTCAAGGTAATAGTCAAGGATGAGGTTATTCTCAAGAAAAACCAATTTTTAGAAACAATTATTTTGTTCCTTAAAGAGCCCCTTTTTGTACTAAATGTCAAAGTGGTGGGAATTGGAAGAAGAAATGTTCTTTAAATAATTTTTAATCTCTTGGGTTTCATAAAATTTACATTTCTAAACAAATGTGTATACCCAAAATATTATTATTTAATAATTCAGGATCCAAGAAAGTTTGGATTCCAAAAACCTAAATTTTCTTTTTCAGGTTAATGAAGGAATTACCAAAAACACATGGTACATAGATAGTGGATGTTCCCAGCACATGATTGGTAACAAAGAGTATTTGAAAAATATTTTAAACACCAAAGGTATAAAAGTAACCTTTGGAGATAACTCTGAAGGAGAAATTGTCGGTATAGGTAACATTATTCTTCTTGGAAAATATTTAATTTCAAATGTTTTATTTGTTAAAGGTCTAAAGCACAACCTCATCAACATAATTCAATTATATGAAGAAGGAAACCTTGTGAATTTTAGGAATGAAAGGTGCTTAGTACACAATTCCAATGATGAGTTTATTCTATCATCCCATAGGCAAGAGAATGTATACACACTAAACCTATAAGACCTTAGAAGTCATGACATTCCTTGCCTAAGTGAAATTGAAGATCAATCATGGATTTGTCATAGAAGAATAGGACACTATAACTTAATGAATCTTAGTAAAATTTCTTAGAAAGAACTTCTTAAGGATCTACCAGATCTTAGGATTGATTCTTCAAATATCTGTGATCCTTTTCATTATGTAAAGCAACATAAAAATAGCATTAAATATATAAGTGAAGTTATAACTTCTAATTCCTTACAGTTAGTGCACATGGACTTATTTGGACCAAGACAAACTAGAATTATTGGAAGAAAATACTATGTTTTTTCTTAGTTGATGACTAAACTAGATTTATTTGGTTATATTTTCACACAAAGAAATCTGATGCTTTTTCTTAATTCAAAATTTTCAGATCTCAAGTTAAAAATGAGAAAAACCATCCAATGATAACTATTCATAGTGATCATGGATGAGGATTTTAAAATTCTGATTTTGAAACTTTTTATAGTAAAAAAATTATTACTCACAACTTTTCATCTCCAAGAACCCCTCAACGGAATGGTCTTGTCGAAAGAAGAAATCGTATTATTCAAGATATGACTAGAACCATGTTGATTTAATATTCTATAACTAAATTGTTTTTGGACTGAAGCTATAATTACTTCTTTTTATACAATAAATCAAGTTTTAATAAGATCTTTTCTTAACAAAACACGTAGTGAGTTATAAACTGACTGAAAACCAAAAGTATCTTACTTCAATTTTTTTGGTTGCAATGTATTTATCCTGAATACCAAGGATAACTTACATAAGTTTTCTCCCAAATCCAATGATGGAATTTCCTTAGGTTACTCTACTAACTCTAAGGCATACAAAGTTTTTAATAAAAACACTTTCACTGTGGAAGAAACATTGCATGTTAATTTTGATGAAAATGATCCTTTTGTTTTCAAACAACCTGAACTTATTTCTAATGTATTTTCTAAAACTAATCACCAACCTTTAATATAAGACCTTTGTGATAAGGGAATTGTTTAGGGAAATGCTTCTGAAACATTTAAAATTGATGATTTTCTTCCCTATGTTGATGATCGAGTCTTTAAAAACCCAATTCAGTTGTCACTTATAAATCATCCCAGTGATGATATCATTGGATATGTTAATCAACCAGTAAGAACTAGAAGTTATTTAAGGAATGAAGTCGAACATGTTGATTTTCTTTCCCAATTTGAAACAAATATTCCTGAATAATCCTTGGGAGATGAATATTGGATAAAGTCTATTCAAGATGAACTCAATGAATTTTTAAGGAATCAGGTTTGGACCGTTGTTGAAAAACCAAAGGAAACTTCTGTTATTGGAGTAAAATGGGTTTTTAGAAACAAATGTGATGAAAATGGAGTTATTGTTAGAAATAAAGTAGGATTAGTTGAAAAATTATATAACCAACAAGAATGCATAGTCTATGAAGAAACCTATGCTCCTGTAGCAAAACTTGAATCTATTTGTATTCTTCTATCATTTGCAAAATTCTTTAATTTTAATCTTTATCAAATGGATGTAAAGTGTTTTTTTCCTAATGTTTATGTACATGTGGATGTCTATGTAGATCACCCATGGATTTGAAGATATGGAACATCCTAATCATGTTTATAAACTTACCAAATATTTGTATGGACTTAAACAAGACCCTAGAGCTTGGTATGATAGACTTTCAGGATTATTGATTAAAAATAACTATGTTAAGGGAACTACTGATCTAACCCTTTTTATTAAAAAAAATAATAAATATGTTTTTATTGTTCAAATTTATGTTGATGACATCATCTTCAGATCAGCTCAGTAATCCTTAATTAATTCCTTTGCGAATATTATGATGTCTGAGTTTGAGATGAGTATGATGGGTGAGTTAACCTTTTTTCTTGGTTTTCAAATTTCTCAAAAACCATAGGGAACGTACATATCTCAACATAAGTATATGAAATATCTTCTTAAGGAGTTCGGTTATCATAATAATAAAAGTATAAGTACTCCTATCGGAACCTCTAATACTCTTGATATTGATGAAGTAGGGAAACATGTGGATCAAACATCTTCTAGAGGGATGATAGGATGGTTACTTTACTTAACATCTAGTTGACATGACGTAATATTCTTAGTATTCTTATGTGAATGATTCCAAAAAAATCATAAAGAATCTCATTTAAAGGCAGTGAAAATAATTTTTCGCTATATAAAGGTAACTTTAGATTTGGGATTTTTTTATTCCTTTGGAAATAATTTTTTACATAAAAGTTTTTCAGATGATGACTTTGGTGGTTGTAAAATATAGAGAAAAATTTCAACTGGATCTTGTCATTTCTTATGAGATTCCTTAGTTTCCTGGTCATGCATGAAACAACATTTTTTAGCACTTTCCACTGCTGAAGCTGAATATGTAGTAGCTGGAAGTTATTGTACTCAAGTGTTGTGGATGAAACACATACTCACAGACTATGGTATGAGTTTTACTAAGACTCAAATAATGTGTGTTAATAGAAGTTTCATTACCCTAAGTAAAAACCCTGCACATCACTCTCATACAAAGCACATAGATATAAGACATCACTTTCTTAGAGACCACGCACTTAAAAAAAGATATTATTTGTAAATACATCGGAACTCAAAAACAACTTGATGATATTTTTACAAAACCATTGTCTTTCTATAGATTTGAATATATTAATCAAAAGGTAGGAATGATCTCTGTAAGGTAATCATTCTTATCTAATTCTTTTTTAAATAAACTCCTAACATTAAACTACTCATTATCTCAGGGGAGTATATATTTTCCCCCTTACTTAAGATTTTTCATCTTCTTAAAATATTATATTTCCTTATGATTTTTTTCCTTCTTAAAATTTCATATTTTGGTATTACAAATTTTGGAATTAGAAATTTCGGTATTGGAAATTTCGGTATTGGAAATTTCGGTATTGGAAATTTCGGTATTAGAAATTTTTGTATTGGATATTTTGGTATTGGATATTTGGGACTCTAAATATTCCAAGAGACTTCTTATAATACCGATAAATTCCATAGAGTATTCCAAAAGGTACACTTTCTTACTCTTTATTTTTTATTTTAAGTTTCAATTGTTTGTATTTCAAAATTTTCAATCCCGGTTTACATTACTAAAAAAGATCAGAATTCATATTTCTTATATTCATACTCAACTGTCAGATCAGATCAGGTTATGTTCAGTCATTTGACTATCTTATGGAATTTGAAAGGTCATAGATATGTCTATATAAGGGGTGCCTCGTTTATGAGCACTAGAACATTCTTACTGACCTATGTACTGAAGTTATGTTTCCATCAAAGTCCCCATTTTGATTCGTTTTTCCCCTATATAACGAATGTCTCTTGAATCCTCAGTAGATTAGATGCCGATTACCAAATAAATAATAGATTTCTCAATCTTTAGGGAAAGGTTGGTATGCCCTAAATTCTATGAAAAATATGACTCCCTTGTCTCTAATGTGATAAGAACTAATGGATGGGAAAGTGTTTGTTTGGATAAGGAGAAGTGTCAGGATCCAATTTTCACTGACCTGGTTATTCATTTCTACAAATATGTTACTTTTTTCCAAAAGGATGGCAAGGAATAGTTTAAATTTAAATGTTATGATAAGACTTATACAGTTCCCTATAAGAAGGCAGCAAATGTTCTCAACATACCATATGAAGGGGAAGCTATTCCATGCTCTCAAAAACTTCCCAAGAAGGAAGGTTATTTTGAGAATGTCAAGGCCTTGGATTATCTTGGTCTCAAGTATGTTAAGAATACGATGATTATGTATCTTAAAACAAACCACAAGATAGTAGCTCTCTGGATGCAAGGCTTTCTTATCACAATAAAATGAGATAAAGACTCTCTAAAAATGTGTGATATCTTTTTTTAGACTTTCTTGTCACTTAAAGGAAGATTAACTTGGTTAAGTACATCATCCTCACTATCCAGGAAATAAAAGGTGGAACCATCATATCTAAAAATCTTATGTATCCAACAACTATCTTTGGGATAATTGTTATGTTCCTTCAAGAATTAAAAGTCCCATGACGATTAGTGTCAAATCTTTTTAAGATTTTTTTTCTCTGGGATGACACTCTAATGAGGGTGAAGATAGAGTTTTTACAAGAATAGAAAAGTTTTGAAGAAATGGTTGTCTAGAACAAGGGTGATGTTACAGAATCTTCAAAATCAGTACCCAAGAAAAGGAAACTTGATGATGAAAGCTTTCCAGTACCAGTTTTTGAAGACACGATATCAGCACCTCCTTCTGAAAAGAAACTGAAATCCTATTGCGATGCAAAAGTTTCAAAGTGTAGAGAAATGGAAGATACCAGAAAGGAAGGAGATCCTTCCTTTGGATAAACCCATGCAGAGGCTAAGGCCTTAAAAATCAAGCAAGATGAAAATCTTGAGAAATAAAAGAAGGGGAAGAAGTTAAAGAAGAAATCCATGGAAGTGTAAGTTTTTTAGTCTTTACTAAAAGCTATAGAAAAAGAATCTCAAGAAGTACCCGAACCTCAAGTTATTCATAAAAACTCGGATATCACTCCAGAAATCCAGAAAGACAAGAAAGTTCTATCTTTATCAGAACTTGTTGATGAAATAGAAGATCAGATAGTTCAATAAGACTATGATGATGTTTTAAGGGATGTGAAAGATTACATTGGAACTCATTTGAGTTCAGTCTATAAATATATTTTAGAAGAACAATTCAAATAAAAAGTTGATGAATAAATTGAAGATGATGTTTAGGAAGAATTAAAATTTTAATAATAAGAAAAAGTAGGAATTGAAGTGGAAGAAGAAGAGAAAGAAGAGGTTTATCATCGAGGTGGTGAAGGATAAGAGTTCCAAGAGGATGAATATGAACAAGTATATCTTAATTTTATCCAAGTAGCTGATGAACAGTCTCTAGTTAGAAATCCTATCAAAGGAAAGATTGTGTTTATTGCCTCATCTGAAAAAGAAATGCCTCAGAATTCCTCTAAGATAATAGAAAAATCAGTTTCCTTAACTCTAAGAGGAGCTCAGAAATGGAAATATGTTTCAGGTTCCGAGTCCTCATCATCTATTGAACATGACTTTTTCAAGCTATCTTTAAAAAAGTTGGTCAGCACCATTCTGGTTCTTGAAAATATTGATGCCTGGAGTCAAATTATGCAAGAAACTATGTATCAAAAGGTTGAATCGACCAATATGGTTATGGACATGGTGGTTAAGAAAGAAAAAAACTTTAGTAATATTTTTATTGATTAAAAAGCTTAGAAGGTGACTTGTAAGAAAGTCTTTAACCGCAAAAAAAACTATAAATAAAGAGCTAAGATAGTTTGGTGACTTCATTGATTCAACAAATGGAGCTTTTAATACTTATGAAACCAAGTTCAATAAGGTCAAAGAATCAATCTCTGAGAAGGATAGTCAACTCAATTCTATTACCTGATCTGTAAGAAGGATGTCAGAGATGAATTTGTGAAAAAGGTGGCTACTATAGAAGATAGAATCTTGTCATTAGAAAAGAAGAATCAGGATCAATAGATCTTGTTGAAGAAGTTTGAATAAGATCATAAGGAGTGAAGAAACTTAAAGTCTTGGTAAAGAGAATGTTGTTTTAGGAGATGAAGGATGTATGACATTATTGACATTCTGATGTTTTGTTGTAATGTAAGCCTTATTTTCAAAATTTCATTAATAATCTTCTTTCATATCTTTCTTTTGTTTTTGAATGTATGCTTGCTTAACCTTAAAGGTACATCTTATATTTCTCCAATATTTTTTCTTATTTTGGAAAATCACAAAGGGGGAGATTTTATATAAAGGAATAATTTAATGAAAATCTCAAAGGAGGAGAATCTATTTTTGGGGAGTTTTCTTTAAGAAGAGATGTTTATCTAAATGGGAGTTTTCTTTAAAAATAGATGTTTATCTAAGAGGGATATATTTTCTTAAGAATGAAAACTAGACACTAAAGATTAAGAATATGATCCTTGGGAAACATAACCTAAGTGGGAGTTAGTTGCATTCATCCTAAATCTAATTCAAATGGGGGGGGATAAGTTTTTCATACTTATTTATCTAAGTCAATATATTCTTCCTTAGAAAAGTTGTTTGTGCATTCCAAAAAGGAGGATATTGTTGAGTCAATAATGTTATCTAATGTCTTCTCAATTCCTTATGGTCTTATGTTTTGAAAATCATAAACACTTTTTATTAAGTACTATTTTTTTCTTATGATCTGAAATTGTCATTCTATTATACTTATAGAATTGTAATTCTATTATACTTACAGTTTAGTTATTCCGGTTTTATGATTCTGAATCTAGTGAAAAAGTTATTCTGTTTTCATGATTCCGAATTCGGTACAAAATTCATTCTAGTTTTAGGATTTAGAATCCATTTAAAAATTAATTCTTGTTTTATGATTCTGAATCCAGTGAAAAAGTCATTCTAGTTTTATGATTCTGAATCCAATGCAAAATTCATTTTGATTTTATGATTCCGAATCCGGTGAAAAAGTCATTTCGATTTTATGATTCCAATTCTGGTATAAATGTGATACCGATTTCACAATCCGATTTACTTTTTCTTATGAATCCATTTTCTTGATAATGTTTTTCTTATGAATCCTTTTTTCTTAATAATATTAGAGTTGTTTAATGTATCATTCCAATGTTATCGAATTCTGTGATTTCTTATACATAATTATTTTATTTAACTTAATATCATTTATTATACTTGAAACAATGTTGTATAATCTGTTACAAACTAACAGTTGTATGTTTGACACGAATCCAGGTCCCTCTAAAATTTATGGAAAATATAACCATTGGAGTGGAGCCGATCATTGGGAAGTTTTTCCAACAAATACAACTCCATTTGAACAAGCAGATGACTTTGAACAACTTTAACTGTGACTTCAATGCAGAGTGTGGATGAACTTGATGCATGTGAAAAAGATGTGAAGTAATTTCTATAGAGAGAGGCTCTTACAACTCTCAGTGCTTCGTGAAGATGTCATGAACAACTTTTTCAGGCGTGGACAACTTTTTCAGACTTTCTTTTTTGCAGAATCTGATCATGCAGATCGTGGGCTTCCGGGTTTGGAGGACAGAGGTTCCGATTTACTTCAAAATCAAGGGCTTGCAGAGATAGCAAGACAGATACTAATATTAGGATTGAGGGCTTACCTAGGTTTCTGTAAGATATACTTAATTGAAAGTATAAGTCAAGGAACCCTTATCCAAGGTTGATGGATACCCTTATCTTTGGGTTAAAGGAATCTTATTATTACTTGTTTTCTATTTAAATTAGTTTTATTTCCACTGAAATCTTATCTTTGTTAAAGTTAGAAAGTATAACCTTGTTATACATTCTAATTATATTACTCTGATTATATTACAAATTCTATACAATTTAAGGTAGAATCTTTCTTTTAAGAAAATCCTTCTTAAGTTTATATCTTAAGGTTGTAAAGTTTAAGAAAAGGTTTCTTTAAGAGGTTGTGTGAATGATTTTTTAACTTTGCTAAACTAAAATTTAAAGGTTCCAAATGAATTTTTAAATAATACAATTAAACCCCCTCTTGTATTTGAGCATCTCATTACTTATTCGATCCTACACTTAAAACCAAAAATGTTGTCATAGTACCATTTTTATGAGGACTCAATTAGAACCTTAGATCATCAAAAATTTATGAACCTGTGATAGTTAACTTTATCCTAACCATTTTCTCTAAAAATATCCAACAGAACATGATTGTAAGATTTTTATTCCGTATCCATGTTTACATTTCCCACATATGTCCTCCGACTAGGGAATCCAGTTATGTGATCATTGCACTTTCCATTCTCTCTTATTAATAAGATGTGTTATCAACCCACTTTATGATTTGTTTTTTTAATAATAGTTTATAATCAAATATAAATCCATTTATTTCTGAGATCATGATTAAATTTCTAAGACACAATTTAATTAATATGAAGAGAATGTAACCCCCTGAAATTATAAATTAATAACATTGTATTCGATAGTATATATGAAACAAAACACCAATCACATGAGAGAATACAATAAATTGATAATTAATAGTTTATTTGGTATTTTAAATAAGTTCAATAGATTATATATATTTCAATTCACATAACACTGATTTTGCATGCATTTCACACAAGAGAAACATTTTTCAGTAGTTTACATCACACGCATGACCGAGTTTTACCAAATAATAATATATTATTAAAATATTATTATTTAATATAATAACATAAAAACTAGCCATTAAGTATGTATTTATAGAAATGGTTTACTAAAATATTATAAATCATGGTTTATGAAAATATAAAATTATATTATTGGTTACAAATTAATTATAAATGAACATGAAATCCAATTGAATATAATGGAAAGTATTATTATTTTTAAGCTTGCGAAGATGTATTATCCTAATAAATGAAATTAAATAAAATTAATGAGTAAAATTAATTAAATATATATATTATATCCAATAAAATATTTTTTACATTCATTCAATATATTTCATAATCATAAGATAAGAACAAACCCGATATTATAGATAAAATATTATATTTTTATAAAGTCTATTTTACTGCTTTTTAACAGAGAACCTATTTTAAAGCCACATTTTACAATTTTAAAAACATAATACATGAAAATAAAATAATATTTGAAATATAAACATAAAATTTTTCTAAGGGTGGATTTTTGGTATTTTCTTGTGAAGTATCATTTTTTAATGAATTGTTAAAAATACTGAACATTAATAAAAAACTGCTATTTCATCTAGTTTATTTATATGGATAAATTAAATTTTAAATTGAATTTAAAGTATATTTATATATGTTTTTATAAATTAATCCAATTTAGGTCCTTTGAAACAATTTTACTTTTAAATTAACTATGAAAACACAGCAAACATTCAAATGTTTTTAATTTAGAAATCTGCATTGTCGTCTCGTTTGCAGGATTAAATTTAAATTAATTTATACTAATTATATGATTGTAATTTGAAAAAATGTGTTCCATATTTTGAATAAAAATAATTTATAATATCTGATATGGTTAAAATAAATTTTTACCAGAATATTTGTGAAATTAATTTAAATTAATTATAATGATAAAGGTGAAATTAAGCTTAATAAGGGACTAGACCTTAACCTTAATTGCCCAAATGACCTTGAAGCTTTACCAATAGCCATTTTAGAGACATATTTATAACCTATACTACCTTTTTTAGAAATTATACCCTTACTTGAGCCACTTTCCATAGAAAAATGTGGGTGAAATTCTCTTCCCCAAAATTTACAAGATTGCTACTCCCCCAACACGATAAAAAGGCCTCCTCTTTTCCCACTTCCTCACACCTCGAAAGACAATTTTTCTCAACCAATATATAAAAAAATATATCCTAATAATATATCCATTTATTTTAAAATCATCCACTTGGGAATAAATCTATATGAGGAAGCCCTTTGGTTCCAACCAAAAGGAGTTATCAGATTAAGATGCAACATCTTTCCTTAAGGTCTTTAGTTTTTTCCATATCGACCCCCTAAAATATTCTTATTACATTATTATATAAAAATAGTGTCATAAATAAAATATGATTTTTTACGATATGGTTTATAACTACACTTATAGAAAATTCAATCTAATTGTTAACGAACATACTATTTATGTGAATGGCGAACTACCACCTCACGAAACAATAATTATTTATTCTTTCTTTACAACCTATCATGGTGGTCATTACGATGAAAAATATATTTATATATGATATATATAATATTTATAACTTATTTATATTTATTTAATTATTTTTTAACACATAACTAAATTTTGTTTTTTGAATATGATAACACTGTTTATGGAAGTGTTGACTAGCGCCTCCTTAAAGTGATGTGATTCATTCCCTCTATACATGGAACATGTTAAGCATTATTTTAATAAAAATATGTATAATATATGAAATATATATGATACTATAATAATAATATAAATATTTATCAATTACATTTCATTCTTTTAATATGACAATTAAATGAGAGTAGCGTTCGCACGTACGTACGACCTACCATCTCCATGAACGGTGCATTTAATCGCATATCCCCAACCATTATAGATTATTATTATTAAATTTATACTGAATATATATGATAATTGTGTCATGGTATAAAATTTTAATATTATTAAATCATGATATAATTACTTGGAATAAAAAATTAATATTCAAAACATGCCTGAGAAAACCAGAAAATTAACACAAGAAATAGTTAAAATAAAGATAGATTGATAATAGAATGGTAATAAATTATTATATTAAGTAAATATATGATATTATAATCATGTTTTTTGTTCATGTATAAGTTATTAACATATTTTAGACCATTATATAGAAGTATAAAGACCACACAACAAAAAATAAGGTTAAGGTAAGGGATTTCATCTCAATTTACATTCCATTGAGACTAATTTGTTATTATGCACCAATTCATTTTAATGTGGTGTATATAATACATATTGAAATGTAATATAATGAATATATATATTATCATGATATTTTTATGTTTCATTTAATGTTATTTCCTCCATGGGATTATGATTTAAATGTTTTAAAGCATTATTGGACACATTAGAATGTTTAAAGATTATTCCCCTCAAGAATATTCTTAATGATTATCTTTGCAATATCACTTCCTGTTTGTGACAGTTAAATTTATATTGAAACCATCAATTTATTGTAATGATTTTTCATTTTAAGTATACTTTAATATCTATATTCTTATACAATTGATGTTAGTACTGCCTAAAAAATATATCATTTTTACATACGGTGTTCACTTTGATAATTATTTTATTAATTGGGGGAAATATTAATAAAAACCGTATTCCTTATTCAACATATATATATTTGATAAGGAATATTGTTTATTTTTGTTATTATATGTATGGAATTATTAGAATTGGAAAATATGGATGGGGTTTGGACTTCATATAGTCCCTTGATGCCTCAATATGTTCTCATGAGATGAATAAGTTGGCCAAATAAATTTGGTTTTTATCCGAACGTTCAAACCGTTTTGTGAACTATTTTGACAGTATTGGTTTTCATGTTCCTTAGACATTACATATAATAATTAAGAATTTCAATCATAGATATTTCATTTATCATTATTATTTATCCCTGAGATTTTGAGTTGACATATCTACAGATGCATTTTACTCTCTGTTTATTGAATAAGTGTCATGTGTTTCAATTTCTTACCTTGCTATATAGATTTTTTTTATCTATTTATTTTAATGTAACGATATATCTATTTATTAACTTTAATTGTTGATTTTTTATCATTGATTCATAATTTATTCAGATTTACTTACCCTTACTGAGCATTTGATCTCACCGTTATTATGTTTTCGTCCACCAAGTTATGATGAAGAAATATTTGAATAAAAATTAGAGGATTCAGTTGATTTCATTTTATTATATAACTAGTTTCATTTTCATTTCCTAAAGAATTATGGGTATTATATATGTAATCTATCTTTACAAGACTTTTAAACTGATTGTTCCTTCAGTATTCAATTCCTTGTAATCATGCCAATGTAATAAAATAATGCACCAACTTAGGGCTTCTGTGTTCAGGGTGTTACAACTATCATTTTGGTTTAAACTACTAAAAACCAATTCATGGTAAAGTAAAAAATATCACCTTTCATTCCACCTTACTAGTAATACTATCAACGATCTCTGGGAATCTTAGAACCGTGGGGATAAACTATGAGCATAGAACTATAAGTTTCAGATAACAACTCTGTATTAAAATGTGAATCATAAGGCACACATAATCTCTTCACAATTCTCAGGACACAATATTTATATATGTTAAATTCATGAAACATACACTATTTAACTAATTATACATTTTTCTACAACTCACGGTATTCCTTCTATTCTTTCTTAAATCTGTCTAATAGAGATGATTGGACTGACACCAGAAAAAAATCGAGTAATTTCCTACAACAACAACTTCTAATAAAAAATTCATTAAATCATTAACCAAAGGGTAATGTTCTAAATGTAACTTGGTTAATTTATAATTAATTTTCCAACCCAATGCATCCAATACATTGTTATCTTTTTCCAAGACAGTAATGAACCATGAAATCATAATCCTTAATTAGTTCCAGCCATATTCATTGGGTAATGATCAATTCTTCATGACTAACTATATGCCTTAAACTTTTATGATTACATTATATTTCATAATTTATAGCATAAAAATTATACATTAAAATTTTGAAAGAAAATAAAACATCAGATAATTCCAAATCATGTGCAGGGTAGTTTATCTCATGGCGTTTCAACTGACATATAACATATGCAATTACCAAATCATTCTAAATTAGGAAAGAACCAAGTTCTTTCAATGAAGAATCACTATAGATGATAACTTCACTACTTCTGGATGATAAGGGAAAAATGGAGTATTCACTAATCTTCTTTTCAATTCCTAAAAACAATCATCACATAATTTTGTACATACGAACTAACACATTTTCAAGTCAACCTAGTCAATGGGCTAGATAACCATGCAATGTTTTCAACAAACCTCAATTAAAAGCTTTCTAAACCAAGAAAACCATGAATCTCACCAATATTTGTGGGTCTTGGAAATTATTCACCCAATTTTTTATAAGGATCAATAATTATTAAATATTTATAATCAATGTGAAAAAGTAAATAAATGTGTTTCGACCACTATTTACACTCAATGAATTTCCCATACTTCTTATTTTATTTTATTGTTTTCATAAAAATCTATATATTTATTTCATGTTCGTTTCAACTTTTATAATATACCAAAATTTCATCAATAAAAACTACCAAAAACATATATAAAAAAACACGGAATATTATATTAATAAAATCCATGAATACATTAGGTGTGTTAGATAATCCAAATTGCGTAACTAAAAATTCATAATCCCCATATATTGTATGAAAAAAAGACTTTGTAATGTATTCTTCCTTTACTTTTAACTGATGGTACCTCGACCTCAAGTCACCCTTTGCAAAATATTTCCATCCCAGGAGTTGATCAAATAAATCATCGATATAAATAAAAATGATAATTTCTCTCAATAGCGATGTTATTCAAGGATCTATAATCAATGAAAAGACCTACTAAACAGTATTTCATTTTAACAAACAAGATAAGTGCCCCCCATGGTGAAGTGTTAGGTCAAATTAATCCATTATATAATAACCCTTTCAATTTATTTTTGAAATCTAAATGTTCCATTTGATTCATTCGATAAGGGGTTTTAGAAATTATCTTAGCATCAAAAACTAAGTCAATTGTAAGTTCAACTTACCAATTAGGTATAATACCAGGAATCTCATTAGGAAAATCATCCAAATAGCCATTTACCACTGGAACATCATTAATATGAACTATTCGATTATTTTCAACAAAATATTCATGGTAATAATCATTTCCATATTTTAATTCTTTCCCTTATTCCTAATATACTATTAATGGGATGGGATCATTTTAGTACAAAAACTAAAAATCATTATAAAAAGAAACTTCATTATCTCTAAAATCTATCTTATCATGGTAACTATTAAGCCAATCAATACCTAGAATAACATCAAACAGTTCTTTAGGAAAACCAGAACTGTTTCCTGGTAAATTCTTCCCAACTAGAATGTTTGGAAGATTCCTATAATTTGTTTTTCTATAATATTTTCACAACGTGTTTTTACCAAGATTTCTGGATTCATTTCTTGAGGTATAAATTCAAATTTACCAGAGGATTTCTCAGAAATGAAAGAATGTGTAGACCCTGAATAATAAAATACATTGGAAAAATATGTCAAAACCAGAAATGTACCTAATTCCACTTAATTGGATGGCACAAAATCTACTAAAGTATTTGAAAAAGAATTTTCCGCATCATTTTGTTTCAAATCTCATTGATTCCCCCATGGGGTAACTAACATTGGACACACATTAACAAAATGATACAAATCCTTACTGTTAAAGCATCTCACTATCGACTTATCACTATTTTTCTTGTCATTTTTCTTGCACTAATGAGGAATACGTCCAAAATTTCCATATCTGTAGTGCTCCCCAGAATTTACAAGACATTATTTAGGATAATTTTTCTTACACTTCTCAAAAGATGGGAATTTGATTTTCTAACCTCTATATTTCTTTAATGAATTCCTCCCAAATTCCTACCATCCTGACCAATTATTATTCTTGTCAGTGCGAGGAACATATGTTTTAACAAACACCAAATCATCTTTTTGAGCACAAAAAACAAGTTTTTTATACCATTTAAACAGTCATGAAGCAAAATATCTTTGTAAAAATGGTTTCAAACTAGTGTAAAATCTAGTAATTTTACTATGAATGTCCTGAATATAATCTGATATGTACTTTGATACACTAGTAAAATTGGATTCATATATAGACTGAGAATCATCATATTTCTGCCTCAGTTCCAAAAAATTGTTTCTCCATCCTATGTCGAACAATTTTAGGATAATACTATTCTAAAACAGACACTTAAAATCATCCCATTCCAAAGAATAGATAATATGTTTTTCTCTAGTATTATTAACTAGAGACCACTATTGATCATCTTCACCATTAAAATGATAAATGTCTTGGGTTACTTTTTGGATTTATAAACACCCCATGACTTCAAATATCTTTTCTAGAGCCTTGATCTATCCTTCAGCTATAACTCGAACTAAGGTTCCATTAAAATATTGTGGATGTTTCCTCATAAAATTCCCCAAAACTGACATATTTCTCTATGGTTTATCCAGTTGATCTCATTAATAGATTAAAACACCATTTATAGACTATTTCAACTAATCCATCATAATTGAAAACTATTCAGTTCCAATTCCAACCATATTAGGATGTTGATTTGGACGAATGTTTTCCTCTTGATACCATCCCACCACAGAATCCCTATTCCATCTATGGAAAACATTTCTGAAAAAACATATCTTAGATGAAGCAACATGGTAATATTCAAAGTCTTTATCATTTAAAAATAACCATAAGGTAAAAGTTATTTATGGATATTTTATTAACAATATCCTAACCCCTAATGTTATGAAAAAATTTCCTTTGATGCCAACTATAAGGAACTAGACTTAAACATTAAATAATCTAGAGTTTTAGTCAAGAAATTACTTTCTTTCACATTGAGGATATTTTTTGAGGTTTATAAATTTATATAATTAATTCAAAATTCATACATAACATACCACATTTATACAAAGTGCATACTACTAAAATAGTATCCATTTTTTCAAAAATATATAAATTTTAAAATAAAACATGATTTCATTTTCATTTAAAATATTCATAACATTCCTACAGAATTCATCATTTCTCTTACCCATCCATATACCTATAGAATAACATTTTATAACATGTAATGAGTAAAAATATCTCAGTAAGGGACCTAAATAAAGAAAATCGTTGGTCTAGTGAAAACATGAAAACTCTTTGAATCCCTTTTCTTAAAAAATCATTATCATGAAAAGTAAAAAATATATGTTCCATGGTACATCATTATCAAATATCTCTTACATTCACCCTAACCAATGGAATTATGTTACAGTTTAATTCCATCTCCAGAGTAACCAATACATTATAGAGTTATAATGCCGCTCACCCATTATATCTTGCACTAGAATGGGCTCAAACCATCATATCTTGATCTATAATGGGGACTACCCATAATATCTTGAGATATAGTTGTCATAACCCATAATAAACAATTTCCAAGGAATATATCATGAATTAAACCCATGATAAATATTTTAAACACATGTGAAAAACACTTTTGGATATCAAAATACCACTTTTTAATAAAAATTACTTTGAAAATATAAATTTCACACACATAATAATTAAATAATTTTCTTCAAAATGAAAAATTAAAATTTATAAAGAAAATAATAAATTAATAAAGCATCATGAAATTGGTATAAACCACTCATCATTTATAAGTTAAAAAACATTCTCTTTGATATTTTAATAAATAATTGAAAAGCGAATGTAAAAAAAGGGTTTTAAAAGAAAGTCCCTTTCCCGAAGCCTGACTTGTCATATACATTCATTATCCTTGAGGATAATAATCTTATGATAAATAATTACTTGAGAAAATTTAAATTTTTATTATTCCATTTAGGTCACTTGTTACCATGTTATAACAATTACTTAATTATATATGTTTATGTTAGTTTTTTTGTCAATATTATATATTTGAAGCCGAAATGCATTTGGTATGATGTGAATAGTCAAAGTGGTCATTAGTCCATAATATCTAGAATAATATTCCTGAAATAATATCAAACTTCATGCATCAACTATACTTTTAAATAAAACCATTTATGTATGGTTATGAAAAATGAGCAACATTACAATCGTGGAGATTGCAGGCCATACATGCGCAAGATTAACGTTTCCATTATTCAATGTTCATTATATAAAGTAGGTTGTTGTTATTTTATCTTTACAGAATTATAATAATATCAGTAATATCATATTAATAATTTAAATATACTTATATATATCATCCATTTAATTTGGTTATTAAAAAAAAATTGCATTGCTTGGTGGAGGTGATAGGTCACGCATACACATGAAAAACGTAATCATTTTTATGTTCCTGGAAAGGTACGACCATAAATGAAATATTATTATTTCATAATTATAAATATTTCACGAATATAATATAGAAAAGTTAATTCCATCATTATAAATATTAACGAGAAATAGTTATGGAAAATGAATTATATCTTTTCGCGCGATGGTTGTCTGTCGTACACACAAATGAATAATTATTTTTTCTATTTGATGAAAGTGGGGGTGGATTTAGGTGATGATGTTAAGATAATAACATCTCAGTATATTCAGGATATTGAGGTTATTATTTCATCATTTTTTAATAAATTTTTATAGAATTGGAAGAATAAATTAAATAGACACACTTTATTAAAAACAGTACCTTTCCTTCGGATAAGCTCCTTTGATTAACAACTTAACACCTCTAAGGAGGGTGTTATGCAAAAAATAAGGACTCTAGATTATATTTATGGATTCAAGGAAGCTATTTGGGGCTATAATTGAGGATCCCAAATTGTTTTCAAGTTTATTGAAATGATAAGAATGGGTTCCCTTTTATAAGATATTGGAGGAGAACTCATTGAATTCTTAAAAATATTTAATTATATTAAATTATTTTTCAATTATAAATAGATACATACATATTATTTTTGAATATATGATGATTATGGGCCAAAATAAATCCATAAAATGAAAATTATAATTGTTGTTTTTTTTATTATCCTTAACTATTTTTTAACCATTATTTAACACTTTTGAATCTTACTATGATATCATGTAATTTACATTTTGAGGGTTAATATATTGACAACGAAATTCCAAAAAAAAATGAGTCTTTGATGAAATTTTAAAACTTATCGTAATTCTTTATCTAAAATTTAGATTTAAAAAAAAATATAATTTTTAATAAAATGTTATTTATTTTAAAATAACAATAATGTAAAATTTGACACTATTCATTACAGGACATTACAAAAAAATTATACCAGCAAGATTAATTGAAGAAAAAACTTATAAAAAATCCCTAAAATCTAAATTTAATTTAATAAATTCATGTATGACATTAATCATCTCAATTTGTATTTATTTTAGTTTTTTTAATATCATTTATTTGATATTTCCTTTAATTAAACAATTATCGTATCATCATTGTGAAATCCATTAATGTAAATATTTCTTCCATAAAAATTAAAAATAAATTATCATCATGAGGATATTAGTTTTATATTTTAATAGAAGATTTTTATTTAAACATATCCCCTGTATAATCCCATATTAAAAAAAATTACTTGTCAAAAAAAGTGTGACAAAATTGACATTTCTTTTGAATATAAAATTGTAAATTTCATATTATAATCCAAGTGGCTTACAAAGATTATAATTTCTTTGTAAGGATGATTTTGGTTGAAACACACTCATAAAATGAAATAATAAAAAGATTTATTATTATTTTATAATATTTATCACATTATATTTACCCTTAATTACAATATTTACCTTTAACTCAGTTAATTCAAAAAAATTACTAAAGTTACTATTCATCTGTCAAAAAATAAAAGGGGCTAATTTACATAATTTAGACCTTCTAATTCCAAATAATGAAACCAATTTTAAAAATTGAAAATACATAATTGGCTAAAATTAATTAAAAATTTATCTCATCAATGGATTAAGAAAATGTGTTATTAAAATAAAAACTTTCAAATGTTTACAAAGTTTTTCAGTACAATTTCAATGTGAAATTGATTTTAATGACCTAAATTTGATTTAAAGATATAATTTTTTCTATTTATTCTATAAAAACAGCCATAAATATAATATAACACTATATATTATTTAGACAAAAAATCTATTTTCAATTAAAAGGTAGTATTTTTCACTATTAAATAAAACATGAAACTTACAATAACAAATACCAAAATTTAAACCAATGTAAATTTTGATATTAATATTTCAAAGAAGAATTTTATTTTATCAAATATAATTTTTAGAATTTTCAAAAAAATATATTTAATACAAGTGGGTCACAAAAAGGTGTCAGAACTACCTTTTTAGAAATTTAATGTTTCTAATGAGAAAACATGACTTATAAAATAAGATAATAAACATAGATTCTATTTTAATTAAAATCCAATTAATAAATTTTAATAAATATTAATAAATATTAAAAACGACTTACTCTATCATTAATTGGGTTGTTAAAGGTTTAGTAAAGATATATGATATATATGACAAATAATTTTACTCCAATGAAAATATATATATACCTACTTGTCATTTAATTTATTTCATTCAAATACGAAGATTAAATGGAGATAGTGTTCATACGTATGTACGACCTACCATCTCAATGAATGGTTTATTTCATTTCAAATTTCAAAATATTATAAATTATTATAAAAATTTATATACTAAATATATAAAATATTTACATCATCTATTACTTTCTAGAAATAATTAATTAATGATCTATGTAAGTTTATCAAGAGTACCAAGTCATAACATATACAAAAAACAAAGTGGTTATAACCGAAAACAGAACACTAACATGGAATTTTTAATAAATGGGAAATTGAAAGTCATAATAAAATCTTATACGATATTATTTATTATAATATGGTTATGTAATAGATGTATAATAAACTTATATTTATTATATGGGTGGTTTTAAGTTGTAAAAAGGAAGTCAAGATATAATGTAAGGGTTCTCTCATCTTACATTTATTTCTGTGAGATATATAATATATTCACCACTTATTCATGTTGTGTGGTGTATATACTAAACTATAACATGTTATATAATGAATTTCTTTTATTTAATTATAATCAATGTTTTAATTGATGTTATTCTTCCATGGGGATCATGATCTAAATTTCACCCACGTAGTAAGGAAATTTTAGCTCACTTTCTTATATTTGTGAGATACCAGCCATATTCACCTCCCATTTTCTATGTGGTTGATATACTACCCATGAATGAATTATATTATTATTTTTATTAAATTTATGGGTATTTATATATCCACTTGGTGATCTCTCTTTCAATGGTTTTATTGATCATAAGTTACCAAATCGGTAAAGTAATTTTGTCTCAATTTCCCATTATTAATACACATGCCCTATTATACACCTATATTCTTATTTGATTTGTATATAATCCCCTTTGAAATTTTATATCATTAATATCCTTCATTTCATTATATTATAATCCATATGAAATGTTATTATTTCATGGGGTTCAGTATTCAAATGTATCAAAGTGTCATGTGACACTTCGAAATGTATCAAGATTATTTCACTCAAGAAATGTTTTAAGTGATACTTTCAAAGTAATTTTCCAAAAAATATGATATCCTTGGATATATCTTAAGATTCATTGGGGATAGGTTCCCACAAAACCATTCTTATTCTTTCATTGAATGGTTTGTGTTTTTTATGAAAATTTTATTATGAAATTTGCTTCATTTCCATGGGTTATACAATGATAAAATGATTATGAAACCCACTTCTTTTCATTGTTTATTATATGATGAAGTTACTATGAAGCACGTCACTTTTCCAAAGGTTCTGTTAGGATGATGTTTTTATAATACCCATTTCATTTCATTGGTTATGATATGAAATTTACGAAACCCCTCAACTTTTATGGGTCATGATATGATAAATTTATTATTATTTTATGGCACATGGATGTACGATTTTATTATGTGATAGGTGGGATATATTTATAACTTCAATTAAATTGGTATTGATTTATATTTCATGACTATTATTGGGATAGAACAAGGAGTGAAATTAGTTTAGTATGGTAGTTCTAGAATGAGGAATGAACCCAGTTCAGTATGATAGGGCTAGAATGAGAAGTGAACTCTGTTTAGTATAACAGGGAAAAAATAAGAAGTGAACTCAGTTTAGTATGATATGTATTGAATTATGAGTGAAATATGTTCAGTAATATAGGATGTGAACGAGAAGTTAACCCTATTCAGTAATATAGGGATGGAATGGGTAATGAACCTTATTAATTAAAGGAATTTTTATACTAAGATGGTCTTTGGAGTGAACCCTGACTACCAAGATAGTATGAGGAGTTAACGCATACCACTAATATGAACATGTCAGTGATTCCTTGAATAATATGGAAATAATTTTATATGACTATGTGTCTTCTACAATCCCATTTATTATACTTCTGTTATGTTTTCATTTATTACTCTCATGACTCCCTTCTGATTCATGTCTTATAAACATCCAATATTTGTGACATGATTCATGTTTGTGTTCTTTGATATATAAGGGATGATTTTCCATGTTATTATCACATTCTTATACCCTTATGATTATGTTATTATTAAGGATCTCATTTATTTTTTACCCTTACTAAGCATATGAGCTCACTCTATTCTTATGTTTCCTTTCCCTAGGTTATGAAGAAAAGTTATAAGTTGGAGAACTAAAGGGGATGATCTTCAAGAGAAATGTTTAAAATCATTCTCCCATTTAAAATATTTTGTTCCATGTTTCCAAATATACTAAAAAATTATGGCCCTTGGGAATTTATATATATAATTTGATGAATATTGATATAAAATAGTGAAATTTCCATGTATGTTAAGAAAGATACACTAAAATTTGTTTCAGAGGAAAGGGTTAGTCAACCTTTGTAAACTAGGATGAGAAAACATTAGTGATGTCCCTAAGGATATTTCTAAGGATATGTGTAGGGATTTCTCTAAAGGATAATTGTAGGATGAGTTAAATTATAAGAAAATTGCTTGAAATTTTGGTAATGGAATTAGAGAGTGGTTTATAATCAATTACATCTCATTCTGGTTAGTACGAGTGGATATGGATCTTGAACAGATATTTAGAAGGGTAACAATCCTTGGAAAGACCATATTGAGGTAGTCTCGATCAAGAATTACTCCACGAAAATGGGCCTTACTTCATACATGGTTTGTCACTCTAGGGGTTATTATTTGGAAATTTTAATACTATTTACAAAACATCATAAAGGATTTAAATAATATAAAAATATAAAAAATATAATATAAAACTAATGTTTCATATATTAAATAATGTCTCCTAGTTTAGACATCATATAAGTAATTTTTCATGATTATGTGTATTTTTACCATGATAATTTTTTATCACACTATTATTTTTTGTTTCAGTCAATGATAGGGATGATAAGAAAATGGGTTAACATTGAATTTCTTATATGTGGAAGGTATCGAATTTTTGACAATTGAATTTCTTAGTGGAAATATCATGAAGACAATCAGGAAGATAGTATGAGTTTTGGTTATAGTGCTGAAGATAAAGATACTATGGATGGAATGTGAAAGGTATGTGATGTTCTTCTATAATTGTTAACAATAAATGTTAGAAACATTATTAGATTATATTTAAGGAACATTAATATGTGATTTATATTTCATATTCCTTGAAAACTTTGTTAAGGAATAATTTTATGAATCCAGAGTAGTGGATTAATAATAATGTTGGATTAATGAGGTGCATAAGTTTAGAAGTAAAAGACTGTGTTATATGAATCATGAAGTATATAATGATTTATTGTATAAATTTCTCTTTAAGTATTTTAATTTTTTTTAAATGATACTAAAAACCTATAAAACTAATTTAATGGAATGGTTATATTATTATAAGGTTTCCCTTAACATGGTACTGAGGATGATAAACTAATATTTTATATGGATAAATAGACAATGATATGGATAAATTATATTGGGTTGTATTTATAACCTCAAAAGTGATACAGGATTTTTTAAAAAAATGGTTTATGTTATCATAGATGAAGTTTAAAACTTCTTATATTTAAGGAATATATTCAATAATCTTTAGTATAAGGAATAAATCATGTTTTTGAAATGAATTTATGGTAATTCGTATTATTTCAATGATTCAAGAGAATATATGATTATTCTATTCACATGTTTGGAATTAGACAACCAAGTAATACTTTATTATATATATGAGATCAATTTTCAGCTTATTTATTGACATTCATTCTAATGTTTTGGATTTTTCATCTTTTAGTAGGGTTACAAGGTTGACCATTGATGGAATGGTTTATGTTAAACTTTAGATGAGGTTTTAGATATTAATTTATTATATCACTACATGAGGATATATTCATACTGAATAATATATTCATATTGAATAACATATTCAAACCATTTTTCTATGATGTTAACTAAATACAGATGGAATGAAAAATCATTCTATTTATGGATATCATGATATTTTAGTTCTTTAGGAATAAAAAATTCACCTTAATTCTCTATAGTAATATATGAAGTGTTAATTTATCATGGGACAACTAAAGGATGATATTGTTCATAAGTAATGTACTGAAATCAAGTTTTTAAATCATCTTTAGGAAAAGGGTATTGATTTTTATTATAATTTTATAATTTTTTATGATATCAATTACTACTTTCATGATTCTTCATTTTATGGTTATATGACAGTTAACATTATATATATCACCCACTATCTTATAATCAATGATCTTTATCATTCCCTATAAAAATTTATGCCTTTCATCCATGTACATGTTTTCACTTTCCACCTATGTTTCCATTGTGGTTCCAAATTACACTCTTTAAATGATGTTAGAGTATTCCTTTTTATGATGCGGGTTCCTGTGAATGGAAATTTCAAGTATTAAACGTCTAATAAACTTGATCAAAATTGAAGAAAAAAATTCATTTTAATGGTTGTACAATGTAACAACTTAAGATTTTTGGAATTTTTATCGAATTAATTTATTCTTTTGATATTTCTCAACACTAAATATAACATTTTTGGAAGAAACGCTATTTTTGGTATTCATTATACACAACACCTAGTTAATCTTACACTACACACAACTTTTAAATTAGCTTATGGTACATGTAAAACTATTTTTAGCTTCTGTTATACACAATATCGAGTCCCTTTAATAGATTGTGTTACACTCAATACAAAATTTTAAGGAGCTAAAATATACTATTAATGTTATTTTTAAAATAATATTTTAATTATAACCTAGCCATTATAATGGAATATATGAATTAGATTGACTAAATTATTAAAATATGGTTTAAAAATTTATAAAAAAATGAATCTTTTTGTTATTAATTAGTATGAAATGAATGTATGAAATATTTGATAATAAAGAAATTCCTTATCTAAGAAAACTATTTTTCTACATACATACATCATTTAATATCAATAAAATTAAACAAAACACGTTTGAAGAGTTTTTTAATGAAATTTATATGATATATATTCAATCAATATTTTTGATACCCATCCAATATATTTTATTGTTATAAGATACGAATAAATCATATTTAATGAATGAAATGATGTATTTTTATAAAAGTTAATTTTACAACCTTTTGATGAAAACCCATTTTAAATCAATATTTTGACACTTTTATAATTATTATTTTAAAAGATAACTTCATTTTTGAAAGTTTAATATCATAATTTACTTTGGGATAATTTTTGTTATTTTAAGGAGACGTTTCATTTTTTGATGAATAGAGAGAAACATTAAATTTTAATTCAAAACTACTTTTCTATCAAATTTTCTATATAGTTAAATTTTATTTTAATTCGGTTTTAAATTATAATTTGACCAATTTTAAATAAATTAATACAATTCAGGTCATTTTAATGAATTTCACATTTATATTGGATATGAAAACATTTCAAACTTTTGGACTTTTTCACTTTAAAAACACATCATCTCATCCCATCTACATGATTAATTTTAAATTAATTTTTGCAAATTATGTAATTATAATTTTAAAAAATAGATTCCATATCTGGAATAATCATAATTTATACTATATAATAATGCCAACATTGTTTTTAAGCTAAATTATTAGTGAATGTAATTAAAATTAATTATAGCGACTTAGGTAAAAATGATCATAATTAATGACTAAACATAGAAAATAAGGTGTTAAAATGAAACTACACATGTCTAAAATTATTTTATGGACATTTTTCTCCCAATAAACCTCATCTAGTTTTATACATTGAGGTACAACTAATACTTGAAGAGGACACAATTATTTTCATGATTACCCAATGCGTCATTTTCCCTACTTATAAAAGGCTTACTCTCCTCCCCTATCTTTACACCTCTCATGAACTTTTTCATTAGCCATAACTTACCCAAATATCCACCAAACATCCATAAACTCATCCTATAATCGTCTCTTTGGGAATGAAACCAACCAAATATGATCTTTGGTGCATAGCAAATGGAGTTACCAGAAAATATGTAACATCATTCCATTAGATCTTTTGTATTATTTTCATTATCCACTCCCTAAAACTTTCCTATGAAATTATTATATAATATCATAATTATCCTACATATATTTGTATTATTTTATTATATGTTTTAGTCCAACACTCACACACCCTTCCATCAAATGTGTAATGAACTTACCATTAGTGTACAACAAACTATCGTCGTGCGAAACAATGTTATTTTTTCCTTTTACACCTATCTGGGTTGGGTATATTTATTGAAACAATATTTTATATTATATATATATAATACTTATATTTTATTCACAATACTCTTTTTTATATATAACATATTCCTTCATACATTACTTTTTTTTGTAAATATGATAACATTGTTTGTGGATTTGTGGACTACCGCCTCTTCAAAGCGATGTGATTCATTCTCACATTACACGGAACATGTTAAGGATGTGTTTAGTATATGTATATTATATATATAATAATAATAAAAATGTATTTATAATATATATATATATATATATATATATATTTCATTCACTTTCTTTCATTAAAATGTGATGACAAAACAGAGATAGTTTTCATGCGTATGTAAATCCCACCATATCCATGAATGGTTTATTCCATTTAATATTTATAAATTTTATAGATTATTATAAATATTTATATACTGATTATATATGATTGTCACGACCCGCCCTCAGGGTCCGTGCCGTGACTACCCCAAGCCCGCCTTCCATAGGCCAGGGGCTGGCGACTACCACCAAGGCGTAAATCCCGGTAAAAAGGGAAGACATTGCCTTTGTAAAGTAAACAAACACCACAGAGTAAGCAAGCGGAAGGTAAACACAAAACAAAAGCAGAGTACAACTGAAAGTGCGGAAAAGTAAATGGGCCAGTATACAAACCCAAACTAAAAGTAAAGTACAACTCGAAAGGGGAAAACAGCAACTGAAAAGTAAAAGCCGCTACACCGAGCTGTCCACTGGAAATCCCACCTGAAGGGTGGGTACAGATAGCTCCACTGCTCCACGGGTCCCGCCGTTCGCTCCGAGAACGTCCCGCCCAGTGGTCCACCTCCGGGTACCGACCCGCTCTGCAAGCCTCAGCTAAGGTTAACGCTGTCCGTCGTCTGCAACCAACACAACGTAGTGCGGGCAAAGCCCATACAGGGGTGAGTATAAGCTACTCAGTAGGGACCCCGAGACCCCTGAAGGTCTCTCAAATCCACAAAGGATAAACCACGAAGAAAGGAAAAATCACGAAGTAATAACCGACACTGCTTAGGTATATGCCCATACATATACCTAAGTCATCAATTTCAAATACGCTCCAACCTCCGAGCCCAAGTACAACTCAGTTCACAAAGGAAAGTAAACATATTCCACACAGTAAAGAAAAACGTAATCCACACAGGATTGCACAACACAATCCACACAGGAAAGCAATAGGATTCAGCTCACACAGGTATACTTCTTTGGAAGACGATAAAGATGATCTCTGATCCATCTAAGTCGTCGGACCCATGAAGGATCGATAGGTAACTAACCCCCGCAAAAGACCCACACATGATCGAGCCCACGTAGGACCTGTAGATAAGCACTGCAAAGACCCACACAGGATCGGGCCCACACAGGACCTGTAGATAATCACCGCAGGACCCACACAGGATCGGGCCCACACAGGACCTGTAGGCGCTGGTTCACACAGTACCGCTGAGCGCAAAGACCCACACAGGATCGGGCCCACACAGGACCTGTAGCACTGATCCACGTAGGATCGCTGAGTGCTGTAGTCGTCGTCGTCGAATCCACACAGGATCTCTGTACTGTCGTCATCGCAGTCATAGTAGCAGTAGTCTCAGTAATAGTCACAGTAACAGTCGCAGACGCAGCCAGCACTAGGGTTCCCGCACACAGCAAGCTCGATCAGAGGGTCCGCTCCACGAGTCGAGAGGCTGATACATCAACTGTCACAAAGACCAGAGTTGATGTATCCAAAAGTTCCGTATCGTCAACAGGAACTCATCGCAACAGACGACGCGTCGATCAGACGTCCGGTCTGAGAGTTATTGGCATTTTCGTCTCCGGGGCCCGGTTGGTTTTTAAGGAAAAACCAACCCGACCGTACTCCACCTGCGTCCAAACCTCGGGCGGAGTATGCCAAAAGATCCGTCTCACTAAGAGGAACACAACAAAGCTGACAGCACATCAATCGGACGTCCGTAGCTCAAGATATGAGCGTTTCCGCTCCGAAGGCCCGGTTGGTTTCGTGAACGAACCAACCCGGTCGAACTCAAAGTAATCCGAAACCTTGAGTGCGATAAACCGAAACGACCGTCTCGATCCAAGGATCGCGTTGCCGTAGACGGTTCGTCGATCGGAGGTCCGTGGCTCAAGATATGGCCAAAAGACGGAAACTGATCCGAAACGGGGGGTCCGGGTCCGGGCCGACCCGGCCCGACCCCCCCCCCCCCCCCCTGGGTCGGCCCGAAAGATAACACCAACATAGAATTGTTAGTAAAGGGGGTATATAATTTCGTAATAAGACAATATTTGGTATAATCTATAAGAACATTGCTTTCTGTATGATATATAGTAAACTTATATTTATTATACCTATAGTTTTAATGTGTACAATGAATGTTGTAGAGACCCGAATCTTGACGTACATGGACATTAAATTACTTATTCAGAATACTTAATGCATAAAAAAATAGACACACAAGGACCGTCATAGTTTAGTGTCTTTGGAAACTCAGAACGTAGTCTTCTAATCGTGGTGAAAGATCTTTAAAATCTCCCATAAAGATCTTCCCATTTTGGTTTTCTTACCTAAAACCTTTCTTTAAATCCTGGGGAAAATAAAACATATATAGGGTGAGCTCAAATGCTCATTAAGGGTAAGCATGGATAAAATAAAACAAATCATATACATTTGAACTTAAAAACATGAACAAAGTGTTTAAACATCAAAATCCTGGGAAATGACATAAAACATGGCAGTACAAAAGGCATAGATCATAAAGAAACATTAATCATGATAAAATAACATGGGAATAAAACATGTGATTGTGGAAACCATTAAGCACATGATATGATTTCCATAGTAGCCAAGGCATTGCGGCCAAGACCATCTTAGTGGACAAAGTCCCTTTCTGAATCGAGTTCACTCCTAGTTATAGTCCCGTATTACTAAACCAGATTAACATACCATTCCATCCATGTCTATCTCATGAGATATAAATCTTTACCCAATGCATTGGAGGGATATATAGGTCTCACCCATCTCATAATGAAATCATCCTTTCATGTGCCACAAAATCATAAATCATACATCATAGCATAACCCATGTAATAGAATGGGATTATTAAACATCATGCCATCATAACATAATCCATATAAAAAAATGGATATCATTTCATCATAAGAAGAATCAAACCATGTAAATAATGGAGAAATTATACTTGAAACATAAACATATTCAATAATGTCATTTTAGATGGAAAATATTTTTGATAAAACACTTGAAATGAAATCTTGAGGAAAATATCCTTTCTTCTTAAAAATCGTTTTCTTTTCACAAAATTACATTTAATTTAAAAATAAAAGGGTTTTGTTGAAAATAATCATGCAATCTTGTATACGATGCTTCATGAAAATGAGGCGTTATGAAACCGTAAAAATCTGTTCACGTTGTATAAGTTAAAAATAACATTATCCTCGTACTTTTGTCGGAAAAATCAAAAATTACCTCGTATGGTGAAAAAAAAAGATTCCATACATACCATGTAGTAAAAGTCAAGAATGGTTAAAAAGGAATTTAAACATAAATGTAACCATTTTTAGGAATCATGGACATGGTTGATAATAATAACCCCAGTAAATACTTACGAATAAACAATCTCGGATAAGAACGAGATTGGAATAGTTATCCCTTACCTTACTTCTGATATGATTTTTATATATCCAAAACTCCTGTATAATGATTTAAATAATGTCATTTACTTATTACAGAATAATATTCTTTGTTATGATATCATATATGGTTCACTTATGACTTTATATTACCCGTTCTTTTGTAAATTCCATGTTAAAGCCACATTTTGGGTAAAATCGTTTCATTTATCGTACGTGTTTCGACTTGTTTTTCTTCATATTATTACTTATATACTGATTTACATAATTCCATAATTTAAAACATGATTTATATATAATATATATTCATCATATGATAGATCTATAAATGTAATGAAATACACCGTTCAGGGAGACGGTAGGCCATACGTACGCATGAACGCTGTTTTCGTTTCCTTGTTGAATTGAATGGAATTAAGTAGATGAGGTACATATATATATACATATATAAAGTATCATTATTATGTAATATATTTAATTATTATTCATTATATATACTTTATAATCATTTATGAATGGTTAACATGGAGAATGAATCTCATCGCGTCGTGGATATGGTAGTCCGTACATACGCACGAGCGATGATATCATTCCCATGATCGTGAAATTGTTTTGAAGTGTATGTATAATATTTCATAATCAATATCACTTTACAATAATAATATATATTTATTTATTTACACCATTATACCCATCCAAGTATGGTGGTGGTCGAAAACAGATCACACCACGGCGTGGAGACGGTATTCCGTACGTACGCATGCGCGGTGATTTAGTTTTCCGTAGGATGGATAGAAGGTGAAATAAGGACGTTTCAAATTTATAATAACATATAAGTATATAAGTAATACTTATTTTATTACTTTATAATGAGACAACTAATGAATAGGAAGTAGAAGAAGAAAGAAACTTGAGAGAATAGGAAGAAGAGATTACCTCTTCTTCGACGCACCTCCTTTAAGCTTCCTCTTAAGGAAGTAGAGCTGGTCTTTTGAGAATTCCATAACCTCCATAATGTTTCTAAGGAAGTGGATAAGAGAAATTAGTAGGGTTTTTCTGAGCTTCAAGGCTCAAAAGGGTGTGATGAAAAGATGGAAGGGGTGCCCTTTTTATAAGGGAGGAGAGGGGCACCATTGAAAAAACATAAAATATTATTTTATAATAAAGTCATAATCGATTTTTACTAGCTCCAAATTGATTTATTTTGAAACTAAGGTGGTTATGGGTTAAAATAATATCATCCAATATATTTTAGACGGGTTTGGGTCATTATATTAACCTTATCTTTTAAATTTAACTCTATGTTAATTAGATTGACATTTACCATGTCACTTTGTATTTTTATATTATATAGTTAATAAACGTACCATATACATCCAAGAGACCCCCAAGTGGTCCATTAATGACACACCTATCATGATATAAGTATATTGGACGAACCTTAGATCTTTAGGAATATAATTACAATCAATAATATAATATTTGTTTTAAAAACTATTTTAGGTCAATTTTGACACTATTTGGTAATGGATTTTTGTGAAAATCATAACAGCATGATTAGTTCTAAAAAATTTAATTAATTAAATACTAACATGTAATATTAACCTATAAAATTAGTGTAATTAATAAAAAGTCTCAAATTACATTTATTTGGGTATTTATAACATCAATTATTTTAATATTTCATTACTTATGTAATTACAGCATCTCCATTGTGTCATAAATAAATTAAATTATTTAATTACAAAAAATTATAAATAAAATACCATTCAGTAGGAAATATTTTTATCTTCCTAATGAATATTTATAGTTGAATTTATCTTATTTATAACCCTATATTAATAATTACTTAGTTATTAAACTTTGATTTTAACTATTTTAGCCCTTCTTTAAATAAATTAAAAATAAATGTCCTAATCTAATCCAAGTGGACCTAAATGGTCATATTTTATTCTTAAGATTGTTTTTGGCAGAATTACACTTATTCAATAGAATTAGGACATGTTTTAGGGTAATAATAATATCATTTTTTCCCTTAATTACCCTATTTACTTTTAAGAGTGGTAAATAAAAGTAAAAAGTTACTATTCAGAAAAAATTATTTTCATCTCATTGAACACCATTTTAGTACTTGATATTTACCATGTCTCTCAGATTTTCGAAATTCCACTCACAGAAATGGTAAAATTATGTTTTATGTGAATTTTCCAAAATCTCCTAGGAGGTGGGTAAAAGACGGTGAAAAGTTCAATAAAATTTTTATATATCTAAAATTATTATAAAATGACTCCAATTAATTACATTGAACTTATATAGTATTTTTGTAACAATTTTTACCTAAAATAAATTTAAATAAAAAAAATAATTATTTAAATAAAAAGTCGGTTTTTAAATAGTGACCATGTGTTTTCATTGTCAATCAAAAATTGAAAGTTTTCAGAAAAATACCAAAAATTTACCCTAGGCTAATTTTGATATTCTGAATCCAAAAATGATGTCCATTTTGAATGATAAAATTTATAAAATTTCAAAAAGTGGGTATTCATATTCATAATGGCTAGTTTATATAATATTTTAATAACATATCGTTGTTTAGTGAAACTCGATATTGCGTACAACACACGCTATCGTGGAAGGTTGTGACTGTATGTAAAGAAAGCCAAGTCAAGGATGCATGTAGTGAAAACTTCTTTTGGTGTAGCGTACAACAAAAGAAATCAATGAAATTAAAAAAAAATTCATAAAATCTCGGGGTGTTACATTCTACCCCCCTTAAAATGAATTTCACCCTCGAAATTCATCATGGTTATAGATGGTTTACTAATTGAAAGTTTCTTTCATAGAAACCCACATCATAAAAAGGAATACCACAACTTTACTTTATAATCAAAATTAGGAAACTTAATGGTTACCCAAATTAACTAATCACTGGCTTTCCACATAGGAAAACATAGGTGAAAATATGGATATGGAAGAGAAATATAACCATCAACTTCTGATGAAGAGTAGTAGAGGACATGGCTAGGAAAAAGCCAACAATCACAAAGCCATAAATTTGTGATGATCTAAGGTACCATCTAATTCATCGAAAATGAGAGCACTAGGACAACATTTTTTTTTGTTTTCAAGATCATTTCCCTAAAGTTGAAGAATTTGAATTAGAAGAAATACTTATTTATTTCAGTATCATCTCACCGTTTCTCATGCCTCGAAAAATTTACACTTCATCTCTTAAATAAATGAAGTTTAATTTGTCTTCTGTGAAGAGTTAGTAGAATATGCGATAGAATGATAGGTTATTCCATCTATTTCTATCACAAAAAGTTTAGCACAATTTATTAATTTACAGAAGTCCATCTATGCTGAGATTAATTATTGCTAAAATGGACTTAAACTTCATCTATCATAGAACTTAATAAAAATAAAACTAGTTTCTACTAACTGGGGACTTCCTTTAGGAAAGTGGTAGGCGATGAAGGCATGTCGTACTTCGGTTGTGGGTTCGATTCCCGCAACCATGTCTGACGTGATGGGTTGTCTCCCATCCTACGGGTTGTCCTTTTTCTAAAACATAACAGAATGTTCTAGCCTTAAACAATACTAACTTATGTTCAACATAATCCATTCTAATCCTTAGGCTTATCCAAAATACTTCTTTCCAAACTCATAGTATAAAGAGAATTATTACTAAAAAGGTCATATAACAAGCATGTGAATACCATAATTTATCCCTCATATATCTTATTGGTCACATTCCAATCATGTGAATACCTTAATCATGTATTCTCTTGAAAAATGAATACCCATTGAACCTTAGTGAAAATGTGAATGCTGTCAAAAGTTAACTCTTTCCACATACAAAAATCCAAAAATTCTATATACTCAAACTGTGATATAACTTTGTCCTTATATCAGTCATGAGCTCATGAATATTGTAAAACATTTTATTTTCTCTTTATCCCTTCATTATACACATATCATCTTCTTTACAAAAATATCTCAATCACTTTCCATGGTTACCGGTACCATAAAATTATTGAAAACCACAATATACCAATACATAAATATTCCAATATTCCAAGATACAATATACAACATTATTTTTTAATCCCATTACATAAACACTTAATCATTCTACCACATCGGTGTCTTGTTCAACATCACCAATAGTGATCGCATGTGACTTCCCTTTGTCCTTTTACTTATGTGGTTGCTCATGTCGATCATAATTAACCCTTGGATTAGGGCATTGATTAGTATAATGCCCCATTTCGTTGAACTTGAATCATTGAAGTGTTGGTGGTGCATTCTCTGCAATCTTTTCTTTATTCACATCATTAGAAAAAAAAATTCCATTACTTCGACACTCAACTCCTCGATGACCATCTTTTCCACACTTAAATCATTTTCTAGTCCCTTTAAGTCAATCTCCACCATTCTTCTTTCCACACTTTGAGCATAAATAAACATTCATCTTCTTTTCACCATTTTTCTGAGATTTCTCCTTGAACTCCATCTTTCGTTTCTTGTCCAAACCATGAGATGGATATGTAATACCAAATTCCATTTCTAACTTGATAGCACAACGCACAATTTCTTCATAGATACTGAAATCTCTTATAGATAATTCCCTTCAAGGACTTGGTTTTAAGCCACTAATGAATTGATCAACTTTACTTTCAGGTTGGGTGATAAAGGCAGATGCATACCTTGAAAGCCTTGTAAAATTTTCTTCGTATATACCAACAGATTCGTTATCCTTTTGCTTAATCTCAAGGAACTCCTTTTCCATCTTTTTTTTCCGAATAATATGAGGGAATTAATTACTGAAAAAGAAGTTCTTGAACTCATCCCATTCCATGAATTCAATTTCATCTCGGGGCCTTGTACCCTTAATTAGAGTCCACCACTGGTCTGCTTCGCCTTCTAAACGGTAAATAGATAGAATGAATTTATCATGTTTCAAATAGCTAAGTATGGAAAATATCTTTTCAATGGTACTGATCCATTTTTCAGCAACAATTGGATCAGAACACCCATTGATAGAAGGTGGATGTTGCCTCATGAAGGACTCAATATAATATTGTTCATTTTTCTGCTCATTCGGAAGTCCATAATGATTCATAGCTTGCGTAAGTATAACAATAAGATTTTTCACTCCATCTCCCATAACATTGGTTTGTTCAGGAGGAAAATCATAGCATTTTCCATTACATTGATCTACATGGTTCCTTCGGGTTCCAGCCATCGTCTAAAACCCAAAAAGATTAGTGTGAGAGACAAAAATTATGCTAGGGAAAACAACATAATAAAGGTGGAGTACCTTCAATATCTAACATCTTATGTTTAATTCTAATATCATTACCGTAATTCTATGACTATAACCTATAATTATACTTAACCTTAGGGACATCCCTAGACATACCTTAGAAATATCTCTAGTGATCTCACTAAAGTTTTTGCATCATAGTTTCCAAAGGTTAACTAAACCTTTCCTCTGATACCAACTGTAGAGACCCGAATCATGACGTACATGGACATTACATTACTTTTTTGGAATACTGAATACATAACAAAAATAGACACACAAGGACCATAATAGTTTAGTGTCTTTGGAAACTCGGAACGTAATCTTCTAATCGTGGTGAAAGATCTTTAACATCTCCCATAAAGATCTCCCCCTTTTGGTTTTCTTACCTAAAACCTTTCTTTAAATCCTGGGAAAAGGAAAACATATAAAGGGTGATCTCAAATTCTCAGTAAGGGTAAGAATGGATAAAATAAAACAAATCATATACATTTGAACTTAATAACATGAACATAATGTTTAAACATCAAAATCATGGGCAATGACATAAAACATGGTAGTACATAAGGCATAGATCATAAAGAAAAATTAATCATGATAAAATAGCATGGGAACAAAACATGTGATTGTGGAAACCATTAAGAAAATTATATGATTTCCATTGTTTCCAAGGCATTGCTTCCAAGACCATCTTAGTGGACAAAGTCCCTTTCTAAATCGAGTTCACTCCTCGTTCCAGTCCGGTATTACTGAACTGAATTAACTTATCGTTCCATACATATCTATATCATGAAATAAAAATCATTAACCAATGCATTGGAGGGAGATATAGGTCCCACCCATCTCATAAAGAAATCATTCTGTTGTGTGCCATAAAATCAAAAATCATACATCATAGCATAACCCATGTAATAGAATGGGATTCTTAAACATCATGCCATCATAACATAATCTATATAAAAAAATGGATATCATTTCATCATAGGAAGAATCAAACCATGAAAATAATGGAGTCATTATACTTGAGACATAAACATATTAAATAATGTCATTTTAGATGGAAAATATTTTTGATAAAACACTTGAAATGAAATCATGAGTAAAATATCCTTTCTTCTTCAAAATCATTTTCTTTTCACAAAATGCCATGAAATTTTAAAATAAAAGGGTTCTGTTGAAAATAATCATGAAATATTGTATAGTATGCTTCATGAAAATGAGGCATTATGAAACTGTAAAAATCCGTTCACGCCGTATAAGTTAAAAATAACATTCTCCTCATAATTTTTTCGAAAAAGTCAAAAATTACCTCGTATGGTAAAAAAAGATTCCTTATATACCAGGTAGTAAAAGTAAAAAATGGTTAAAAATGACTTTAAACATACATGAAACCATTTTTAGGAAACATGGACATGGATGATAACAATAACTTCAGTAAATACTTACGAATAAACAATCTCGGATAAGAACGAGACTGGAATAGTTATCCCTTACCTTACGTCTGATATGCTTCGTATGTATCTGAACCTCCTGTATAATGATTTAAATAATGTCATTGACTTATTACCGAATCATATTCTTTGTTATGATATCATATATGGTTCACTTATGACTTTATATTACCCATTCTTTTGTAAATTCCATGTTAAAGCAACATTTTGGGTAAAATTGTTTCATTTATCATACATGTTTCGACTTGTTGTTCATGATATTATTACTTATATACTGATTTACATAATTCCAGAATTTAAAACATGATTTGAATATAATATATATTCATCATATGATATATCGATAAATGGATTGATATACACCGTTCATGGAGACGGTAGGTCGTACGTACGCATGAACACTATTTTCGTTTCCTTATTGAATTGAATAGAATTAAGTAGATGGAATACATAGATATTTATATATACATACATAAATACAGTATCATTATTATGTCATATATTTCATTATTATTCATTATATATACTTTATAATCATTCATGAATGGTTAACATGGATAATGAATCTCTTCGCATTGTGGAGACGGTAGTCCGTACGTACGCACATGCGATGATATCATTTACATGATCATGGAATTGTTTTGAAGTGTATGTATAATATTTCAGAATCAATATCAATTTACAATAATCATATATAGTTATTTATTTACACCATTATACCCATCCAAGTATGTTGGTGGTTGAAGATAGATTACACCACGGCGTGGAGACGGTATTCTGTACGTACGCACGCGCGGTGATTTCGTTTTCCATAGGATGGATAGATGGTGAAATAAGGTTGTTTAATATTTATAATAACATTTCAGTATATAATTAATACTGATGTTATTACTTTATAATGAGACAACTAAATAAGAAGAATTAGAAGAAGAAGGAAACTTAAGAGAATCGGAAGAAGATATTACCTCTTCTTCGATGCCCCTCCTTTAAGCTTCCTCTTAAGGAAGTAGAGTTGGTCTTTTGAGAAGACGAGAACCTCCAGAATGTCTCTAGGAACGTTTAGAATAGAAATGGGAAGGGTTTTTCTGAGATACAAGTCTCAAAAGGGTGTGAAGGGAAGAGGGAAGGGGTGCTCTTTTTATAAGGGAGGAGAGGGGCACCTTTTGAAAAACATAAAATATTATTTTATAATAAAGTCATATTCAGTTTTTAATAGCTCCAAATTGATTTATTTCGAAGAAAATGTGGGGATGGGTTGAAATCCTCTCAACCAATATATTTTAGATGGGTTTGGGTTATTATATTAACCTTATCTTTTAGTTTTAACTCTAAGTTAATTAGATTGACATTTACCATGTCACTTTGTATTTTTATATTATATAGTTAATAAACTTACCATATACATCCAAGAGACCCCCAAGTGGTCCATTAATGATACAGCTATCATGATATCAGTATCTTGGGCAAACCTTAGATTTTTAGGAATATAATAACAATTAATAATATAATATTTTTTTAAAAAACTATTTTATGTTAATTTTGACACTATTTGGTAATGGATTTTTGTGAAACTTATTACAACATTATTAGTTTGAAAAACGTTAATTAATTAAATACTAACATGTCATATTAACCTATAAAATTAGTGGAATTCATAAAAAGTCTCAAATTACATTTATTTGGGTATTTATAACATTAATTATTTTAATATTTCATTACTTAGGTAATTACTGCATCACCATTGTGTCATAAATAACTTAAATTATTTAATGTCTAGAAATTATAAATAAAATACCATTAGGTAGGAAATATTTTTATCTTTCTAATTAATTTTTATAGTCGAATTTATCTTATGTATAACCTTAAATTAGAAATTATTTAGTTATTAAACTTTGATTTTAACTATTTTAACACATCTTTAAAAAAATTAATAATAAATGTCCTAATCTATTCCAAGTGGACCTGAATGGTAATATTTTATTCCTATGGTTGTTTTTGGTGGAATAACACTAATCCAATAGAATTAGGACATGTGTTAGGGTAATAATATTATTATATTTACCCCTAATTACCCTATTTAATTTTAACTGTGGTAAATAAAAGTAAAAAGTTACTATTCACCAAAATTATTTTCATCTCATTGAACCACATTTTAGTCCTTAATATTAACCGTGTCTCTCGTATTTTCTAAATTCCACTAACAAAAGTGGTAAAATTATGTTTTATTGAATTTCCAAATTCTCCTAGGAGGTGGGTAAAAGACGTTGAAAAGTTCAATAAAATTTTTATATATCTAAAATTATTATAAAATGACTCCAATTAATTAAATTGAACTTATATATGTAATTTTTATCAATTTTGACCTAAAATAAATTTAAATAAAATAAATAATTATTTAAATAAAAATCTGTTTTTAAATAGTAACCTAGTGTTTTCGCTATTCATCAACAATTGGAAGTTTCCAGAAAAATACCAAAGATTCACCCTAGGCTAATTTTGATATTCCAAATCCAAAAATAAAGTCCATTTTAAAAGATAAAATTTATAAAATTTCAAAAGGTGGGTATTACTATTCATAATGGCTTGTTTATTTAATATTTTAATAACATATCGTTGTTTAGTGAAACTCGATATTGCGTACAACACACGCTATCGTGGAAGGTCGCGATTGCGTGTAAAGAAAGACAAGTCAGGGATGCGTGTAGTGAAAGATCCTTTTGGTGTAGCGTACAACAAAAGACATCAATGAAATTAAAAATAATATTTTTCATAAAATCTCAGGGTGTTACAAATGTCAATATTGAAAGTACGGTTTTTCTCGTGTCACATTTATTTCTGTGAGATATATTCTATATTCACTACCAATTTTTATTGTGTGGTTAATATACTGATCTAGAACAATTTATATCATGAAATTCATTTATTTCATTATATTAGATGTTTTCATTGACGTTATCATTTCATGGGGATTTCATCTGATGCTTTCCATGGGGCACACATCTGTCTGCTGAGGGCGCACAACTGTTGCCCCACATTCCCTCTTTCCAAAGGCAGGAAACATCTATTTCTTATTCAGGGATGATTTATTCTTAATCCTAACAGGATGATGGGATGTCATCTCTTCCTTCTATGGATTCCTCCCCGGAACCCGTTTCCTAGTCCGGGTCTCCCTCATAGACTGAATACGTTGTTCGTGAAACTCTTCCTAGTGCCATGTATTCATAGACACTGGTTAATTATACTGCTTATGTTAGGGCATTCCAAGGGGTCCAGTTAGGGTATCAACCTTTGGTCAGGGGAGTAGTCACATCATACATCATTGTCGTGTCTTGACTCTAGAACACTGATGCGCCTGGGTTTGTTCCTCTTATGATAGGGATTCTTAAGGGCACAGAATCCTGAGGAATCCCCTTTCGAATGTGGGTAATTTTATGCGGTAGAAATGTCTCCGATGTTTTTCTCATATTACCATGTTTAACACAGGTTATGTCGCAAGTTTACCATCCAATGGAGACAGATCATACTGATCAAAACACCGATATGAGTAGATTAGAGGGGTGAAACCCCTGGAGGTTACAATGATGATTGTTCTAACATGTTGTTAGTTACATGATTGTTGTAAGTAGAAGTGACAGAGTGGGTAACATGATCTCACCAAGATGTGACAAACCCAGGTGACAATCAGGATGGATATGAATGGTTGATAGAAGTGAATGGAAAATGGAATGGGACAAACGTGAGGATGAAAATGATGTTTGGATTGATCCTCAAAGATAATTTCTATGTATCCCCATGATAGGGAATCAAAGTTCACATAGTTCGGTGGGGAAAGGGGCACCTTAGGAGGAGACCCGTGAGAATGGATGCATGGATGGGATCTAGAAGAAGTAGAACCTCATGGTTGGGGCATGACCTTCCCGAAACACCTAGGCTTGGGGGAGAGAGGCCACGATGGGACATGATTGATGGGATTGAACCTCAGGTAGGCTTTATACGTATCCCCAAGGATGGGAATCAATGTAAACATAGTTCAGGATGGGGGTAGAGAATTGGGGTGTACGTGGAGGACATCGAGCCAATGATATACTGGAGATTACACGTGGTTAGTAGCCCATGGCTGGTCTAACACCACTGGGACGAACTGATGATTTGGATCCAACAAAGGTGACAACAATGTTTACCTATGTTTGGGGTTGAAACATAGGGAGGATTCCTATGTACCATGTATAGGATATATGTATCTAACCCACGTAGTTCATCTTACAATGACTTACCATCATGTGGGGATGACAAAGGATTATCGTTGGTCGATTTTCCAAATGAGATTTCTCTTATTCGGTATACAATGGCTTACCGCTGGATGGGGTAAAAAGTCTTATCGTTTATTGGGGTTTTAATGGATTACCGTTGGATGGGGTACAATAGCTTACCGCTGATTGGGGTTCCAATGGCTTACCACTGGATGAGGTACAACGAATTACTACTGATTGGGGTTCCAATGGCTTACTACTGGATGTGGTACAATAGATTACCACTGATTGGGGTTACAATGGTATACCACTAGATGGGGTTGAACCTCAGGAAGGATTCCTAAATACCTTGTTTTGGATACAAGGATCAAACCCACATAGTTCGGAAGTATACAATTTAGTGTCATGCATGATGAAAAGGGGCATAATGTTTAACATCATGAAGGATGGGGAAGAATCGACGTGAAATGGTCGGGACTGATGGGTGTTGGTAGTTAACCTCAGGGAGGCTTCCTATGTTCCTTTCCTAGGAGATAAGGATCCAAGCCCATGTAGTTTAGGATAAGTGAAATAGTTTAATGTCATGCGGGGCGAAGGTGAACCAACGTGAAGCGGGTCGGGAATTGTATGTGTTGGGATTGAACCCCAAGGAGGCTTCCTACGTACCATGTATAGGAGACAGGGATCAAAGTCTATAGAGTTTAGGATGGGTGATAGGGCTTACACACTAAGGTGGCTAGAGAGGATGTCATGGTCGATGCTTACCCTAATCCCATGTGAGTCGTCCTCGGTGTGAGAAACAAGAGGTAGCAAATATGAGACAATCACGTTGTGAAATGTGCGTCTGTGGGAAGTGGAGTGGGTCCTATGCATGGTTAGTGGACCAAATAGGAAACATGGGATTATGTGTGGATAGAGGCCTAGGGAGATGAATATTGGGACATATTCCAGGATAGAGGCTCGATGGAGACAAATCCCAGAGGGAGAGGGATGGGATAACGAAGGTCCTTGTGCCCATCTCTCCACTGGTCTTCGGCACTGAAGACAAGAATAAGAGCATGGATGTTACCTCCCACAAAAAATTATAGGGGCTTAAATTGAGATTCTTTCCCTCCCCCATGGATAGATTCCACTCCATAAGGGAGGATCTCAATCCATATAAAGAAGATCTCACTCCTTTGGAGATGAGCATGATTAGAGAATGTTTTATATGGGGCACCCCACGCGTGTTGCATGAGGTGAGTCCATATTTTAACATCATGTGATGGGGATGATGGTGCTTATTAGTTTAACGTCCTACATCTTAGACAAATCAGGTTCACTCTGCACCCCTAAGACTTACATAACCGGTCAGCTTTAACCCTTAGTGAAGGGAAGGCACTAACAATATTGTAGTGAGGGGGTATTGTGGAGTGATCTACTAATGAGCCCCCGTTAGTGTGAATATGTGAATATTCAATAGCTGTTAGAGTTCCTATGAGAAGAAGAATGAGGCTATGAAATGGAACATGAAGAACTACCCATAGGACCTTGAAATCACATCATACAAACCTAGAGGGTCATATGGGAAAAGGGTTTTCATTGAAAAAGTGTTCACAAGGAAGGATGTTGTGAATCTTTGATGCTCAACATAAGTTAGGTACTTCACAGAGGGGTATGATTATCGAAGTGGAGTGGAAAATCCTTGTAATAAGGTATTGGTGCATATAAAGGGTAAATTATGATGTGTAAAGGCTATCACATAATAGGACTTCGCGAAGATAGGTTACCGTGCAAAGAATAGCACTGCGAAGCAATGTGCTTTGCGAAGCACAGTGACCCTTACTTAGCATGTGGTTCACATGTACATGGAAGGTATTTCGTGAAGAAAAAGTTATTTGTGAAGACTCGAGTCCCCTTACGGATCTCCTTCCTTTGCGGGGCCCTGTGGGCTCCACGAAGGGTATCCCTATTTGAAGAGGGGTTGTCTTTGAGCTAAGGGAAGGGAACTTCACAATGCTCAAGTACCTGTAATAGCTCATTTTTTTGGAAGAGAACGAATTGATTTACATTTATAGAGTTGAGAAGGAAAAATTTCAGAATATCCATCCTTTGGTCAAGAGGGGAGCCCTATATTTATAGGAAAGAGGTGGCTTGAAGCAGTGATAGCTCGGAATGAACCCACAAAGTGCTTCTTCATAACCGTGGAGCCTCCTGTCACATTACTCTGTGGAATCTTCACAAAAATATTTCAGATCACAGAGCCTCCTGTCACATTACTCTACGGAAGCTTCGCAAACATCTTTTAGATCGCATAGACTCCTATCACTTTACTCCGTGGCTACTGTAGAGGGGGTCCAGGCTCGCACCAGCCACAGTACTACGGGGCTCCACAAGAGCTTCCATGATCAGGGGCTCCGCGAAGGGGCTTTATGTGGAAACCTCTTTGGTCTTGGCATCCTCAATGAGTTTTCTTTTCCTCCGGAGACATTTTGGCACCAACATGGATTAATATTTAAAATTTACTCATGTAGTATGGGAATATAATCTCACATTACAATATTCATGAGTTACATGCTATATTCACCACCCATTTCTTTTTTGTGTTGTATATACATTAAATTAATGTATTATATGATTAAAATTTTATATTTATGGGTATTTACATATACATCTTATGATCTCTCTTTTTTGGGGTTTATGGTTCAAAAGTTACCAAATCGGTAAAGTAATTTTGCCTCAAATTTCCTTAATTGAGACACATGCCATGTTATGCACATATATTAATCTATGATGTGTTTATTCTACTATTTTAGATGTTTTATAATTAATAACTTCTTTTCATTATATTATAATCTTTATTTAAAGTTATTATTTCATGGGGATTATGATTCAAATGTTTCAATGTGGTATGAGACACTTTGAAATGTTTCAAGATTATTTTTATCATGAAATGTTTTAAGTTAACCTTTAAAAATTATTTTCCATCTAAGATGAAATCCTTGGATTTAGTTTATCCTTTGTTGGGGATAGGATCGGAGGACAAAATTCTTATTCATTCCTGAATGTTTTATGTTTATGATGATAAGTTTATTATGAAACCTATTTCTTTTCGATGGGTAATACCATGACAAAATGCTTATGAAACATAAATTATTTCATGGGATATTATAGAATGAAATTATTGTGAAGCATGCCTCTTTTCCATAGGTTATGATAGAATGAATCCTTTATAATACCCATTTCATTTCATGGGTTATGATATGATATTTATGAAACCAATCACTTTTTATGGGTAACGATATGATAAATATTTTATTATATTGTTACACATGGAAGTATGATTTTATTACCAGACAGGTGGGATATATATATATATATATATCCATTTAATTTGGAAAATATTTATATCTCATGAGTATGATAAGGATGGAAAAAGGAACGAACTCAGTACAGTACGATATGAATAATATGAGGAATGAACTTAGTTCAGTATGACAGGGCTCGAACAAGATGTGAACTAGGTTCTGTATGAAAGCGTTGGAATAAAGAGCCAACTTAGTTTATTATGTCATGGCTAGATTGAAGAATGGAATCAATTCAATAATATAGTGATGGAACTAGAATTAAACCTAGTTTAGAAATATTGTGCTAGATCAAGGAGTGAACTGGGATTAGTTATGTACTTTTCTACTAAGATTGTATTGGCAGTGAACGTTGACTACAAATATAGTTTGGGGGGTAAACACATACCACTAATATAGCCTTGGTAATGATGCCTTGACTACTATAGAAATAATTTTATTTATTTATGTTACTGCCACAATCCCAAGTCTTTTTCTTATGTTATACTTTCATGGAATAATTTATTTATTACATTATGATTCAATTGTTATGAACTACCAATATTTATACCATGATTCGTGTTTAGGTTATTTGATAGGAAGAGTATGATTTTCCATGTTATTTTCATGTTCTCATACCATTATGTCTATGTTATACTTATGCATCTTTATAATTTTTAACCCTTACTAAGCATCTGAGATAACCCCTTTCTTATGTTTCCTTTCCCCAAGTTAGGAAAAAAGGTTATAAGTAGGAGTAATAAAGCGTTAAATATTTATGGGATATGTTGAAGATCATTCACCGAGTTAGAATATTTTGTTCCATGTTTCCAAATAAAGTAAACTATTACATTCCTCTGGAATGTATTATTGTAATGTGATGAATATTCATCTAAAATGTTTTAGTATCCATGGATTTTAAGCGATAGTCACTATATATAGTACAATAAAGGTTCTGCTTATATCATTGGATGGTTTTTTCTATGATATCCCATGTCACTTCTCATTTATCTCAACCAGTGGTATCATATATTTCCTCTTGAAATATACATGAATCCCTAATATAACATAATTTTCCACACATATCATTGGTTGTGATCAAATATCACATGATAAAATATTTATATAGTATTCTGTATGATATTCAGAAACAGAATAAACAAATTAGATCACTCTACGTGATATCACATTGAGCAATACAATTCTCTCTTTAGATAACACATAACTTAAGCCATATCACACCGAATAACACAGACACAAAAATGCATATGTATATATTATTGTGTGTGCATGTGGGTGTCATATTTTATGATATATTGATCCAATTATCAGATTCCTAAAATTATTTATCATAATAAAAAATATCTATCTATCAACACCTATTATTTCATATTTCATAGTGTGATATCATATGTCACTCTATACAATATCCAAATTCTTCATAAATTTATACATTTTAAAGAAACAATATATATTCATATAAAAATATTATAGACCTAGTTCCAATAAAAATAATGATCTTTGATTAAATATATAATTTCTATATTTATTGGGTTAAAAAATCATTAACCAAAATATGCTAAGAGAAGTTTAGAATAAATATAAAATAAATAAATAAAACACCTCCCACTATTGATTCATCCCTTTATCTTCATTTTTCGAAATCATTATTAGTTATGTAATAGTAATAATTGAAACATATTGAAGTATCGAGGGATTAATGGGGTAATCAGAGTGATTTGGAAGTATTTTAAGGTGTATATTGGTAGATGCATAACTAGGAGACCATAATGATGCCCAGGGTATTATGTACACTAATATGTGGTTGAAATATTGGTCTTGATGGTGGGATATATGGTCCTTAGGACTAAAATTTCAACTATGTATCTTTAAAATATCATTATAATCATGAATGTACAATCATATACATGGTCTCTAAGATCTTTTAATTCATCCATGCATCCATTTAAAATACACCCTAAACCTTATATTTTTACCAATTTTTTTTCAATTCCAATCTATTCTATGACCTCTATTATGTGTCTCTTAGTTTAAGGTGATATTGTAGGTGACTTGGGGTGGATATTTCCATCTACCAATCTTCTTTCATGGATCATTGGGTATTTGGAGTACAGATCGATGGTAAGTGTCCTATAGACCACTCTTTTTTTTCTTGTTTTCATTTGGTAAAACCCTTATTAGGTTGGGTTTAAGAAAAATAAGATGACTGATCTTTAATAAATTTGGGGTTTTGGTTCTGGTATCTTGATAAGAGAAGGGAGAGCATAGATCTCATGTTTAGTGGTGTGATTCTTTATCATCCTAGTATCGAGGAAGGTGGTTTCTTCTACAGTTGATTTTTTAGAAAATCACACGATCATGGATATTGGATTTTAATTAGATAATTTTATATATTTATAATGAATTAATTATATTTTTGGAATGATTATAAAAAATATGATTTTGGAATGTGTGATTTTTCATGAAAATATGAATAAGTGATTTTTCTAGTGTGCGTGTAATTTTCAGAAAATTCAGAGAAAATATAAATGTGGTTCTTCATATGATTTAATTATTAATTTCATACATTTAGTTTCATATATTTTTTTATTTTGGTTGATATTTTTGGGATTTTTTGGTATGTTCCTAAACATAAGTTGGAATTATTACTTGATTTTGGGGACATTGTGAGAGTCGAGAAGGATTATAATTACCATTTAAGTGTGGGTGCCTCAATAGGTTTGACGATGATGTTATATAAATATTGGATAATATGTATTCTCTTGATTAAGGTCTAACTTTTTGTTTCTAATTATTTATTATGTATTTGGATTCCCCTCAAGTTTTGGTTTATAATATAGTGCATGGGTGATTGGTTTTTATAAATGATGGAATTTGTGCATTTTTTAAACAATCGGTTTGTCTAACAAAATTATTTTGGTAAATACTTAATATTATTTCTATGGTTTTATAAATTTATTTTTAATTGAGAATTTTTTTATAAAATATTTTTATAGTTTTTTGGTTTTTCACATTCATAGGGGGAATGGGTAGTCTTGGAGATCCACTACCAGGCCTTGTACTCACCCCTACTCACCCAACTTAGTGGTCATAAGATTGTATTTTCTGAGGACCATGAAAGGGAAATATGTCCTAAACCAATAGTAGTGATTATTTAACACAACATGGGAGCTATGAAACAGAAGTTCTTAACCATAGGGACTTTGTTGGAGTCTTAAGGAGGCATGGGGGAGTCATTATGGTATATATTTTTGGATTTTCACTTTATGTACTTATAAACCTTAATTTTTTTTATTATACACACTTACACACATATTGTTTTTGGTTTAAATATTTTTCATTTTTTACAAAGGTTTGTGATCAATCATATATGATTATAAATGCTACTTCTATTCTATTGTATTTTTTTTTCATAGGATGGGTATGTCTGGTTGAAATATTCCATAAATTCATTATATCTCGTTGATATTCAATTAATTTAATGACCACACATATATTTAATCATAAATTACTAATGGTTTTTGGAATTACTGTTTCAAATAATTTAACTTTAGGAATATTTTCTAAAATGGAGAAATTGAGAATTCAATTTAATAACTTGATTTTATGATATATATGAATATATTGAAACTAAATATTTTTTATATTTATTTTATGAAGGCTTAGAGAATATAATGTTACATTAAATATCATTATTGATAAGACAAATATTAAAATAATTAGTGATTCATGATGGATTGTTATGGATTCATCCACCAATAAATCATGAAGAGGTATAAAAGGAATTGGAATGATAAGTTAAATTCATTCCATACAACCATCATCCATAACCCTATATTCTGATCATTAAGGCTATGTAATCATCATCTGATGTTGTATAAGTATATATCTAACCACTATAAGTATGAATTCAGTACATGTAATAATAATTTATAGTACTATAAAAACATTATATTCACCACCATAAAAATCATTTCCACACACTATAAGAGTCCAAATTCCTCATAAACCTCACCATATGAATCAAAAAATCTATATACATGTATTCATGAATATCATCTACACTTTAGGATAATTCATCAGGCCGCCAAATCAACATTAATGCATTAAATTTGAGGTTGACACATGGATCATAGTTTGAGTTATATATTCAATAAATAACAAATATATGAAGTTATGGATTTTTAAGGAATATAGGATTGATACTAGGAAATAAATATGAGGAATAAGGAAAATTTTCAAAAAATCAAAAAAATAGTGTTTTTGGGCATTTTATCGACTGAATGAGGAAGAAATTAGGGATCTTTAAACAAAGATGTGACCAAAGTTTAGAGTGTATTGATTGTTTTTAGGGAATTTACTACTACTATTGTTTAGTTATTTAGTTTTTATTTTATATTTTCCTTAAATCTATAATGAATTATTCTTCTTCCACATTTATCTCTATTACCCTTAAAATGATAGGGTAAATCTATAGTGATAATGGACGAGAAGTATATCCATTGTAATTCATGACTCATATACATGATTAATACAAACCTATTATATTGAATTATTTAATTTTTAGTGACTAGTCGATACATTATACATAATTGTGTTTAATGTTTTTATTTTTCTAATTGGTTACAAATTAGGTTGATAAAGTGTAATATACCACCACCCATTATATATTTTCAATGAAGTAAAATAATTTATTTTGTGGTGGGAATTATATAATTACAATATCATATGTGAAGGTAGTGAGGTACTTATGAAGTTACTTGGATCGATAAAACTCAATTGGGTATTGGCCTGGTAGCATAGGATTAGTTTATAATTTTGGTATATTTGATACTTTTCACACACATAGGATGGGGGAAGACCAATTAATAATCACTTTTAGATTAGTCTCTATAATAATATTCATCCTCATGTGTTTGATAAATTTGTTATGTAATATTTAATTTATCAGTTAATATGTGGAGAAGTAAAAAAAATTATTGATTATGATATCATTTAAAATAGAAATACAACCTCTAACCTATAAATTTAATCATAAACTAAATTAAATAATAGTTTTACCCTTTTATTTTAGTGAAGTCAAGACAAATCAAACATCACCATTTATTATTAAGTGGAAAATTATTTTTGAGAACTCATCACAAGAGATATCCTTAGTTTACCAAAATGACTACATATAACTAACGAAAATAATTTATTTCTCCACACCGCATGATACGTGGTTGTAAAAACATGATACCATTTATTGGGAGGTAATTACAAACATAAAACTTTAAATTTTCTTAACTAATACTTATGACAATAGAAAACAATATTTTGATCTATAAATTGAAAGAAATTTTCTAACCAGACATAAAAAATTAATCATACAATCTTAATTTTAGGAATACTCCTTGTCCATCTCAAGATAAAACTAAAGTGTTCTTATTGATCATGCTATCTTTTCATCCCACATAAATTATACATTAATGGATTTTTGAGGACAAAAATTAATCAAAATATATTATTATATTATTATGCCTATGTTACAAAATTATTTTGACATGAAAAGTGGACTAATATAATAATTACAAAAATTTCACAACATGATAGGAGTAGATCCAAATAAAAACTAAATGATTTTACACATGTATACAGCACACTGAATCCGTGTGGACTTTCTCAGGAATATGTTAATGGTAGGTATCCTTCTTTTTTACTAAAAGAAAATGTTTATGATTAGTTATACAACCAAAAACTATGATAATTACATGTCTAGGAGGATTTATATAAAAGTTTAATTTATTAATTATTCCCTAACTATAGAATCCAAACCCTTATAAATATGATCTATGATATTAGAAATTCATTTAGAGAGACTATTTATCATTATTGGGTGCAATTTTAAAAATCAATGTTAACATTTCCCACATAAATCTATTGTGGAGAAACACTTTATTATATTCCATTATCATGTTTCTTCTGAAAATTGTAAAAATATTTTTGATGAATCATCTTGAAAATATTTGATAAATAAATAAACATCATAAGTAAAATAAATCTTTAAAACTATTTTATGAATCTCAAAATTGTTTAAAAAAAGAGAAAAAAAGAACAAGAGGAATTATTGAGGTAATGACTTCTATTTTGTCAACTTTGTTAAAATATCAACACAAATATATAACTAGTATTTTCAAAAAAACATAAATAAAACTAGTTAATAATAAGAACTGATCAGGTTATATGGTTAATGATCATCTTCCAATCATTTTGCTAACCAGTATGCTGAAATTCATGGAATATAAAGCTATGTAGTATCATTTTAGGTGATTAAATTCCACCAACCCACATAAGTATAGAGAGACAATTACCATGTTTAATATGGATTTGGGAACCAATAAAATAAGTCTAGCTCACCCTACTAAACTAATACCATAAATGACCTCCATTTCAGTAGTAAAATCTACAAGTATTTCCCTTTCAACAAACCTCTCAACAACTATAAAAATATACTCATAATCAATATTCAAATTAACTACCCCATTGTTGAAAAGGTGTAAATTTTAATAACACTCCACAAAAAACCCATCCCTAGTGCAAGATAAACTAGAATCCATAGTTAATGAAATTAGAAATAAAGTTATGTGTTTGAATAATTAGCCTGAGAATTTGGTTTATAATCTCTCCAATAACCTATTAAAAATACCAGATTAATAGATCATTAAACCTAAGGAAAATTTAGAAAAGTTTACCGCAAGAACTGTCAAGTAACTTCCTCCTCAAACCACCCTTCATCTAGAAGAAAATGTACCAAAACATAAATTAATCGACTATAAAAATTCTAGGTAGGTTCCTAAAAACCATATCTAATAATTATAAGAGGATAAAGAGGAAGGTGAGAGTATTTTACAAAAAATATGGAAACAATGGTCCCAATTTCAAAGGAAAGAAAGGGAGAATAATGAACTTCCACTTGCAGTCCAATCAAGAATGATTAAATAAATGAAATTATAATATGAATAAATTTAAAGAGAAATCTTGGAATCATTCCAAAAAGTAGGGATTAATATTCAAATTATGTAAGATGTTAATAAAATTATGAAGTAAGATATGTTTCTTAAATATATTTTCCAGAAAAATAGGAGGAATTAAGGGATGATAGGGTCAACTTGGGAAGAAGTGTTTTAGACATTAGTACACCATATTTGAACACAAAATTTCACGATTCAGGGAAATTTTATATCCCATTAACCATTGGTTCACAACCTTTTTAAGATACATTATGTGTTTTAGTTTCTTCCATTAATTTCTTACCTCACTCCATGCTGAATCATTTTCATATGGGAAAATTAAATCCAACAAGCATTGTGGTATAACTTGGAAAAACATCAATTACTTTTCTAAAAAGAGTCTTAGATATTATTATAGTTATTGTATAAAATTTTATATTACCATTATAAATTAAGGTACTAACCATGTAGGAAGATATAACACAATCCGACTCACCTGTCGTCTTGGGTATATTTTTTTGAAGACATTCAAAACCATCAACAATGTGCATGAAGGAACCCTCACCAATGTGTTTAGAAAAAATATAGTCCACATTAAAAAATTTGAATCTATGAGGGACCCTTGACAGGATCATTCTCTTATTACACATTCCAATATAGAAGAGGATAATCCCAGTGAAGATCTATGTTTTTTCTATTTAATATTAGAATTATAGAAACACTTAATGGTTAAACACTCTATAGAGAATGTATATGTTCAATAATTTGAAACAAATATTTAATATTTAGAGGTAGTTGTTCATTGATGAATATTTTTATATAATTACATGTTAGCTTATATGTTATATTTTTTATAGTAAATTCAATCCATTGAAGTGAGAAACACTAATCTGATTTCATCTTTAGAGCATCCCCGGAATTTTTAATTAAAAAATTTACCCTTTGATCTCAAATATGTGTCCCTAATGGAAGAGGAAAAAGTAAAAGTGATAACATATAATTACCTATCCCAAAAAAATTAAACCAATTTAATAAACCATTGAGGGAGAATTTTCAAGAATTAGACAGGATTTTAGGAGATATCATAGGCTTAAATTATAAAATATTTATGTACAAGATTCAACATAAATAAAATCCAAAACCTATTAGGGTGAACGAAGAAGGATCAACCAAAACATGATGTATGTTTTCAAGAAAAATATCTAGTAATTTTTTAATGTTTCCATAATATTACCTATTTTAGAATCATAATGGGTCAACCCCATTCACATTATTCCCAAAGAAACTGGACAGACCATAGTGAACAATGAAAAAAATAAGTTGATACCTATTAAAATTCAAAGTAACTAGAGAGTATTTATAGACTATAGAAAGTTGAATTAAGTCCCTAGGAAAGAAATTTTACCATTCTATTTTAATGAATATCTTTTTTTGGGGATCTTAGAAAAAACAAACACCCAATAGAATATAGTTAAATAGTGGGACTCTTGTTGTCACTAGAGAGGAGGGTGTTTTGGGTGTGTTTTTTTGTTTGTTTTATAGGTTCAGTTTGTGTGAGGAATATGATATAATTGGTATCAAACTCAGTTTTATATGAAATGGACTAACCATTGATATCCCAAAAACATCTCTATTAAATCCTAATTGAAAATTTACTCTACGGATCTCTCTATAATCATATAAGGCCTCACTAATCACCCTCACTTGGTGATGTCAGATCAAATAGGAAAATAAAATAACAATGATGTCACTTATCTTTCATATCCTTGTTGTAAAATATATCATATTACTCCTGGATAAATACGCTTCCCAAAATCACTGTCAATGAAGAAGGTCCATGTGTCTTGTGTGTGAAAAAATGAGAGTGGGAGTAAAAGAAATTTAGAGCAATGAATAATAAAAGTATCCAATTATATAAATAAATCATGAAATCCCAAATAAACTAGGAAAATTTTATTTAACCTCGAATAAAAAAATCATTAAGAGGGGTGAGGGTATTATCCATGGATTTGACACTAAGGGAATAATATCTCTATTTTTCATCTATTTTTTGATGGGGTTTTAAATGTGTTTCCATTTGATATTAGTTATTTATATATAAGATATGTTCATGATATAATGTTTTTGAGTGTTCTTATATATGACCAAATTTTTTATAATACTAAAGAAAATATGGGAATTGAAGAACATAAAATGCGCTTTTCAAAAAGTTGCGATGTGGCACAACACGATAATGGGAAATGATAAAGAATTCGAAGTTGATGATTGAATTCAAAGAGGTTAAAAGAGGTTATAAAGGCACAAAAATAAAAATGAGGGACTAAATATAGGTTATGATGCAAGAATATAAAGTTATACTTTGTGTAAACATTACATGATGTAAAGATCCACAAACATTACATTCCGTGTTAAACACTAAACGATATGATGTTTCCTGAGAATTTTTAAAAAAATATGATTTGAATGTATCTTCTGATGGGATTTTCAATATATTGACCACCTGAAATAGCTAGTTAATGTGATTATGACATAAGAAAACCATATTGATGACATATCGGCCTATTTATGTAGGATCCATCTAGAGATAAAGTAATTTTATTCCAAACTAGAGTCATGATCACTAAGAGGCTTCTGTAGGGTTCAGACCTGCTATAGATTGGGGTTTCAATCTAGTTTTCTTTTAATTTATTTCTTCATCTTCCATGTAACATCAAATGATGTTTTGTTTAATTCCAATCACTATATTTTATTTATTCATTTCTCATTCACTCTTTTTTAATTCTCTCTCTTATGGATATGGGTTTAATCGTTGTTGACGATCAGCTAATGATGGTTAGCTAAAAGCCATAGGGGAGAGAGGAATCCATTAATGGGGGGGGGGTACCATCCTTGAAAATTGTATTTCACTTATAATATATTCTTATCTAATAGTATTACATTGTTCATATGAATCTATTTTATTCATTATTGATCGATTAACCATATGCTTTTATCAATTAACAAACACTAACATGATTGAGATGATTTTTAATGACCACTGAATGAAATTATTCTTCTTATATTAGTAATATAAACATAATGAACTGTAGATATTTAAATTCATCTAAACATAATGGTTTTGGATTCTATGGTAGTTTTATCAAGAATGGCCATTTATTCCATCAATTAAATTGTTTGGCTACAAATCTATTTTATATAATTGTTTTTCAAGTGAATTTGAATTAATTTATTTCAAAAATCAATCCCTAGATACTAGTTCCCCATATTTTTTATTTTCTATTTTAATTTATTTATTCAATTTGTATAATTATTTTTATAAAATAAATCAAAAATTGGAGAGACATTGCCTTTAGTCAAGAATTTTCATCATTGAGTTCCATGCTCTTTGGGTGATCGTCCCCACACTTCTACTATAAAATGACTTTGTAGATTGTATAATTAAGAATAATATAAATATCCAATTTGATCAATTCCATGAGGAATTAGTGACACATTTTGGGTGAATCAAATTTTGGTTTCATTTTGAGGAGTTGTGGAGCATTGTAAACAACCTAAGTCTAATTTCTTTGGTCAAATAATTTTCTTATCTAATTTATATTAACCTATTTTAGTTTAGGTATCTGTTTTTTCTTAAATTGTTTTAATTATTTTTATTTACCAATATTACATGTTTGGTAGTTGTTGGTGTTGTGCAGGATGGATTAAATGACATATCACTCTTATGCCACTACGACATAAAAACACATTGAATATTCAGAGTATATGACCAAATGGGATGCATTGAATTCATATGGTTGGTAACTGTAGGATAATGATTGGAATGATTCGTATTATCATGAGTATGATGAGTACATACCCCCAAAGTATAATAACAAATACTACCAGCCCAATGAAGGAGCTCCTGACTATCAAGGAAACCAAGTAAATTTCTGGGTTGATCAGTACACTCATAATAATTCATATATCCAGCAAACTGAATAGAATCATTCCAAATAAAGACTAAATGGATTGCAGACTTAGTACCTAGAAGTTTTGTACAAGAGGATGAACTATAATGATGATTTACTTAGGATGTAGGGATAATTTACTACACAAAATTCCCAAATCATTTTGAATTTTAATTATCTTGTTAATAGTATTATAATAGTTTCTGATGTATATACAAGTTGATTTGAAGATGATGAATTTCTTGAAGTGAAGGAAGTCAAATATATTAAAATAATGGATCCTCAAGAGTATTACTTCCATGAATTACATTCCTTCTTACAACCTCATGAGTAGAACATAGATTATAATCCAACAACATTGCTCACAAAGTACCTTTATGTGTAATATAATTGGATGGATGAAAATTATGAACATCTCATAGAATAGGGTGAATTGATTCTATACCATTCTAATTTTATTTCAAATTTCAATTACCTAGTAGGAAAAATACCATTAAACTATAATTCAGGGATAGGATAGTTTAAAAAGGAATAAGATCAAGAGGTGGAGGAAGTCAATACTGCCGAAATAAAAAAGGAAGAAAAATCAGAGGCAGAAAAAAGTCCATTACCTGGATCATATTTAAAACATTGAAAAAGATTAACCTATGGTTTTAGAAGAATTATCAGAACCTAAGGTATCTGTTCTATACATAAAATAAGACCATGAAGAGAAAATAGATTAACTCATAAAAATTTGTGGAGAAGAAGAAAACATTATGATGGAATTTTTGATTGGATGGTTGATAAGGAAGAAGATAAGGAGGTTAATGTTTTACAATCCATAGAGTTAGAGGAAGAGGAAAAAGGAAAGGAAGTAGAAAATAAACAAACATGCACAAACATCGCCAACATTTTGGAGACTGAAGAAGTAGGTTAAATAATTATAAACATACCATAAGACAAAGATCATATCATGGATGATATCATCAATAAAATAAAAGAGATAAATAAGAAGACATACGTTTCTATAGAAACCAAATTTGGTGAAGTTAAGAAAGAATAACCTACAATAGTTGAAGTAGAAAATTAAAAGTAGTGGTGGAGTATGAGAACATAAAAATATGATAGGATTTTGATTTTATATTATTTTTATTACATCTATCTTCAAATTGAATCCCACTAATAGTCAAGATGAACCAATGGATGAGGAAGTCAAATACAACGCCAGATGCACAACAGATTCAGATATGGGAAAATGAAAGATGGTTAGCTCTATATAGATTTGTTTTATTTTTAAAATTAAAATAAATTTCCCCAAGGATAAAATCTTTAACTGGTTGATCCAAATATTTTAAATTTTAAATAGTATTTACTTTCATTATTAGGTTTTATCATTCAAGACCCTCTAAGGGAGAAGAAATAAGTGATTAAAGAGATAAAAATAAGTACATTTCACATTGTGAGTTCAATACAAATCGTGTAATCAAAATTAAAATTGTCAATTGAGGTTAGAAAAAACCCGAGTGAATCATTCCGTAGAATCAATAGTAGGGGAATAATGTTAACTTCTTTATATTTTCTAACCCCTAGTTTTTTCTATTACGTGGAAAAATTATAATTAATTGAATTGTTTCATGAACTGAATTGAACTATATTCACACAAAAAAAATTGAATTTTTTATATTTTACTCACTAATATAGGACACATCACTACCAAGGTGAAGTATATTGACATGTTGGAAATGTTGAAATAAAATTACTATAAATGGAAAGTATATAAATGGAAATTTTAAAATTCACTTTCTTACTTTAATTTAGATATTCACTAAAATGATTACTTATATGATTTCCTTTCATGGAGTTGTTTCCTAGAATCCATGTATGACCTTGTTAGGATTAATCTAAGTTAAAGGCCATTATTTACTTCCCTACCAAGTTTTTTTATTTTTTATCATATTCAATTAAATAAGTGTGGGGTAGGGGGTTTTATAGTGGATATGGGATATGATATCTTGAGAGGAGACTATAGGGTGTTTTATGGGATTTTTTGGATGCTTATTATTTAAATTTATTGTGTTTAATTATATAACCCTATTATTTTTAATATATATGTAATGAATAAATGGGTTATGAATTTTGAGAATAAAAGTTTTCATTTACAAGATTGTTTATTTTTATCAATGTGATTAGGTGGTGGATGTGAAGTTCATTACAAATCAGCACTTCCAAAAAAAATAAAAACAAGAGAGGGTTATATTTCAATATGATAACATTATATCTAAGACTTTACTTTACACTGTTGGGGGTGTGTGAGATGTCATTATATATTTTTTAGGATTATTTCATTGAATATGCCTTTTGAATCTCATGAATTGTACGTTATATTTGAGGATCCTCCTTGATCCTTTCAGGATTTTAAACATTACTACCTTCCTACCCTCAGCCATAGAGTCATTTGATCCTTATTTGAAATCCCTCCTGATTAATTGTAATATTTTTCTTTATGTAGTTGAGAAAGTAGATTTAAAAGAAACCTATGGTTAGGAGCATATATATAATGTATGATAATAAATCTATTTAAATTATCACCATAAGTGATGAGTGGAAAAATAAATGGTGGGTTAAACCATAAATGACAAGGTTGTTGATGAAGAGTTGAAATCTTTGAGTAAAAAGTGGAAAATGTCCTGAATTTTACATTTTAAACCATTCATGATTTTTGGATTCTTCATTTTGTTTTGTTATGATTTTACAATATTCCATTATAAAATGTTTTTATGTGGATAATAATTTAATAGTTCCCTTATTGAAATATGGGTACATGGTATTTCAATATTGAGTTTTTTCTCAAGGATGAGAAATGATTTAAGTGTGTGGGTAGTTGATATCTCTATTTTGTGTAAATATTTCGATGTGTTTTATATGAATTTCCATTGAATATTTGTTGATAAAATATATTATCTATCCCAGATATTAATGTTTTGTATACTCTTATAGAGGACGGGAATGGAGAAACACTAAGGAAAACATGGGAATTGAAAAACATAAAGGAACTTTTCACCGATTTGGGAAGCGATGTGGCACTAAAATGTGAAATTATGAATAATTTGAGGTCGATGATTGAATACAAAGAGGATAATAGAGGTTCCAGAGGAAAAAATTGAAGAATAATGACAAAAAAGATGTTATAATGATGAAATGTAAATATAAACATTGTGTAAAAATTAAATTATATGAAAATAACCACACATTACACAACTTGTAAAACATTACATTACTTGAAATTTCCTAAGTAGATCCAAAAAATGATGATTTCAGCAAATCTTCCGATGATATTTACTATCTATTAACTTCCTGAAATAGCCATTTGACATGATTTTGACCTGAGAAAACCCTATTGAATACATATTGGCCTATTTATATAGGAACCAGCAAGAGATAAAATAATTCCATTCCACGATACATGCGTGATCACTTGGAGGCTACCATAGGGTTCCAACCAACCATATATTGGTTTTTCATTCTTTTTTTATTTTTTTATTTATTTTTATTCTATGTAACATCTAATGATGTTTAGTTTAATTATAATCACTCTATTTTACTTATTAATTTCTCATTAATTATTTTTTCATATCTCTCCTATGGATTTGTGTTTAATTATCATTGGAAATCACCCATTGATGGTTGGATAAAACTAATAGGGGACCCGAATCTGTTAAAGGGGGTGCATACCATCATTGTCAATTTCCTATCACTCATAATTTTATCTTATTCAATAGTATAATATTGTTCCTATGTTTCTATTTTATTTTTCATTGATCCATTTACCATATGACTTAAATAATTAATGAGCACTAACATGATTGATATGATTTATTCATGACCATTGAATCGAATTATTCTTATAATTTTAGAAATATAAACCAAATTCACTTTATCTCTGTTGATTCATCTAACCATGATGAGTTGGGATAATAGGGTGGTTTTATAGATAATGACCATTTATTTTATCAATATTTTTTTTTGGTTCCAAAAATATTTTATAATACTGTTTTTAAGTAAATTTTAAATAACATATTTAAAAAAACCATCCTGGTAAATTGATTCCCCTCTCTTCTAATTTCATATTCTAATTTAATTTTTCAATTTACATAATTAGTTTATAAAATGTGATTATAAATTAGGGAAACCTACCATATAGTTTAGAGTTTTTATTACTGCATTTTCCACTCTCTGTAGGATCAACCCACAACTTTTTTGGTGATACACCTTTATAGTTATTATGGTTCGGGATAATATAATTTTTTAATATGATCCATTCCATGAATAATTAAATACACCTTATGGGATAATCATGTCATGTTATTCTATCAATATATAAATTTTAAATAATGAAATGAAATGAATAATTAACCTAGATTCAAAAAAAAATAGTTGAAGCTACCCCTTATAGTATTGAAAAATTACCCTCTTAATTGGATTGTTGGGATCTTTTTTCATTTTTTAGTAGCTCTATACCCCATGTGAGTTTCACAAACACATTTATCTTCATAAATAAAATGTTTCCATTTTATAATCTTCTTATCTTTTAATACCCAACTCAAATTCCTTTGATGGATACCATGTTCATAGCCCTAGGGTAAAAATTCTTTAGTTGGGAGTCTAAAACGTTCACATCTCAAGTCGAAAAAAATGATCAATACATTTTTCTATGGTTACATGAGTTCTATGTGGAATCTAGGGAGAATACATTCCCGATTTTGGAAGACCAAGGATATATTACATTCATTTTTTTGTAATCCAATAAAATAAAAAATTTCAAGTTTTAAATCCTCATCGACCAAAAAATAGAAAAGGGAAAAGTTGTTAATAGAGGAAATATCCTACGAGGATGAAAATGTCAATGTTTCTGATCATAGAAGAAAATCACATACGGGTTGACTAGAAAAGTGGTATGTGGCTCTAGAAATTTTATACAGGTATAAAATACTATTTTATGGGGAGGAAATGTAATACGTAGCTTGAAATTACATATTGGTTGACTTGAAAATTTGTATGTTTCACAGCCGGGTTTTTTGATTTCACCGTATGTTCAAGTTTATTTTTGGATATCAGTTTTCTCTCAAGTTTCAAGTGTGATCGATTTGAATTTTAAGATGATATTTTCTTTAACTTTGGTCCCATGTTCATTCATTAGTTTCCACTGGTATCTTTTTCGTGAAAATTGTTTGTTTTTGGGATGAGAGTATGAGGTGCTCTATCGGCAAATAATTTGTAAAACCATGCACCCTTCGCCAGGAAACTGTACAACCTATGTCCATTTTTAGATAGTGGAAAACCACATGGTTTGTGCATAGGTTAGTAATCATGTGGGATAACCATGTAGTGTTTTATTTTTAGACACTTAGGGGTGCATGGTTATCGCACGTTTTGGTAAACCATGAGGGAAAACTGTGCGACATGTCCTTGTCATTAAATATTTTAAAAAACCAAATGTGTCCTCACAGTATTTAGCCCAAAAACCCTCTTTCTCACCCCACTCATCCTCTGCATCCCTAGGAACCTCCCTCTTTCACTCTTTTATCCCTTTTCCTCCCATCATTTGGTGATTTTAGTGTTTATTCATCAAAGAATCCTCAAGTAAGTGATTTCTCCATTGGTTTTTCCCTCTTTCCTGGTTTTCTCTTCCTCCTTTTTGGGGGATTGTTTTCTATCAGTTATTTGACCAAAAATACTGTCTGATCTTGTGATTTTGGGTAAAATATTGATTATGGTTTTCTAATATTTCCTTTATAGCGTCTTGTGGGGGTGTGGATGTATTTTTTCATCATTTTTGGAAGTTTCTAAGAGTGATGTAGGTGGTTCACTGCTTTATCATTTTCAAATGATTTAAAATTTCTTAATGAGTTCATAAATATTTTATTTGGATGATTTAAATGGTGAAAATAAGTTTTGAAAATATTTTTACATTCATATAAGATGCAAGTGGGTTTAATCATGGGTATGGTTATTTTTTCTTGTGTGCCCTATTGTGGTTCTTCTTGGGAGTGTTTTATGAATTTTTTGGGGGTTGGAAATGTGTTTTAAAATGAACATGAGGTGAAAATGTATTTAAAGTGCGTTTTGAAATATAAATGGATCCTTATGGAATTAATATTTATTTTTTATGAACTTTAAATTTTACTTCTGAATTTCATAAATGTTGGGAAGCATATTTTAAAGTGAATTTTGTTTATGTGTGGATTTAAAAATGGATTGGACCATTGAAATGGTTAAATTGATTTAGTGATTTTGTTTCAATATTTTCAAGTGAGATTAATGTATTTTCTATGTTGTGTGAAATGTATTTTGGAAGGGTTTTTTGTGTGTTTGAAATGGAATGTTTTTTTATGTGAAAAATAGTGGTTTCCTTGTGCTGGTTTGTGAAAGTGGTGATTTCCCTATGTGTGTATGATTTTGGTAATGTGTATGTTAAATTGATGATGTATGCGGTATGCAAAATTGAATTGAGAACAAAGGGAATCTCAGGTACCTTGGTGGGAAAACTAGAACTAGTATGCTATTGATTTGGAATAGAAAGACCAAATTATTCTTGTGGATTGACGCTAGATGATTCAGAAGTGGAAAATCCTAAATTCCCACAGAATGATGGATGTTTACAACACTAACTAAACAATTGATATGATAACATGCCACTATGTCCATGGGATTTTCCCTCTTAGTGGATCACGCACAAGAAATATGATGGTTATAGTTTATACACCATGTTTCACAGAGGTACAAGGTTTCAAGAGTTCCACTTGTTCTAGATACCCTTAAGGATATACCCCTGGTGATCTATTATAAAATAATGATTATGTGATGTGGTTACATCCTTCGGTATATTGTGGACCTGGTGTGTTCAATTCATTTGGAAGCATGTTTTTTGAAAAATGGTTTATCTTAAAAATGTTTTTCTTAAGAATGGTCTTTCCTAAAATGTTATATTAAATATAATTTAAAATAGTTTACATAAATGTGAGTTTTAAAATGTCTTCTAATGTTATAGCATGGAATAGGTTTTTGTGGAATCCAACTGGGATTTCACTCACACCCTACATAAACCTTTGGTTAAATGTAGACATTGTTAGGTATGACCTAGTTGAATGTAGGATGTGTCATGGTGGGATCTAGTTTCTAGAGTTCCATTATTTGTTATAGGTGTTGGTGGTGGTTGATATAGGGTGATTCCCTTCATGTCAGATAGAGGTTTCTAGGTCATTTTGAGGCTTTCCTTCTATTTTAGTATTCTTGTTTTGGGTTATAGTTGTAATGCCTTGAATTTGAATAATTGTTTGGCCTTATTTGGATTTGGTTATTTATTATTATGATATTCATTTCTATTGGGGTTTTATGTTTATATCATTGGGTGAAATAATTCCAAATTTATAGTATTGATACCTAGGAACATTTTTCGAGCCAATGGGGAATAAGAATGACCTTCAGGCTATATTATGGACTGGGTTGGGTGTCGGGTTGGACAACACTCCAGCTTTGTTCGTGAAAAAATGGAATTAGAATAGGAAAGTTCCTTAAAGGATCAAGAATGTAGAGAACGCTATAATATTTTGGATTTCAAGGTTGATGGAAAAGGATTTTCAGATATTGGGGTATAGGTATTGGTGAGGGTCTGTCCCAAACATCCCTAACCAAACCTGGATTTTCCATGGGATGTCAAGTTTCTTTCAGTTTATTTGGTTATTATGTGTTGTTTTTTTCAATTGGGAAATGACAATTGGGTTGGTTAGTTGGTATTAGTGAACTTGAAGGTCCCATCATACCCCGTTGAGCTTAGTACATGGTCCTAGAATACTCACCCTAATGGTGGTGTGATTGGAGTATTGCCTCCAACCATATGGCCATGTCACCCATCAACACTAGTATCCCTTGTAAATTGTTTTACGTCTTCTTGGCTTTGGAAGATTTTCATGAAATTTATAATTTTAGAGATGTGAAAATGGGACATAAAATTGTTATGGTTTGGTTTCAAAAATATGTAATATGAATTTTCAGAATCAATTTGAAGGAAGGTATGGAAAATTAGTTTTTTTGTAAATGAATTTCTTTATAATGTGGGAAATATTTTTTCAAAAATTAGGTTTTTATAATAAAAACTAGTGGTTTTTTTTAAAAAAATGTGGAAAACATCATTTTATTCTAATGATGTTTTTAGGAATATGTTTTAAATAATAAGAGATGAGTTTTAATTAAATGGTTATCAATGAAATGGGATCAGTTGTGCAGCTGAAACTGTTTTGATATGTGATTTTTGGATTTGATGAAAAATGTTTTGAATGAGGTGAAACAGATTTTTTGAATGGAATCCATGATATTTTATTTTGAGAAATATGAAAATGGATTGATGTGTGTATTTTTTTAATGGGTTTTGATTTGGGTGTTGGTGTTCTTTTGAAAAGTTTTATGACATCTTGAAATTTGAAAGTGTATTGAGATGTTGAAAGTGTGGATTAAATGTTTTGTTTTATTATGTGTAAAATATTTTTTGACATTCGGTATTTCAAAAAGTGACCACATGGATAGATATGTGCGAAAATATGAAGGGTTGATGACCTGAGGTGAGGATTTCCCTGTATAGCAAGAGAATATGCATTTGTGGGACTCTGTGGGATACGATTAGTGAGTGTGCATCCCAATAATCCTGTATTCTTTTCAAATGTTTTTAAGAGAAGGTTTGATGTTTTGATGACCTATAGTTGTGTGGTGTGTCTCTCTATTATTTTAGAAAACTTCTTTTGACGTGTTTTGAATTTGATAACTCTTTTCTCTTGAATGGTGTTTCATGTTTGAGTTCATTTTGGTTAGTTGGTTTTGAAATAATGGTTAGTGGGTTGTTTTGATAAATATTGTAGGAAGACTTTGAATTGGTTCCCTTGGTGTGTTCAGAGTTTTGTTGTAGTGAGTTTTGGTTGGTGGATTGGTTTGATTGGGTTCTCAATTTAATGGTTTCCTAGTACATTCCCCCATAATGTTTCAAAAGATATTCATGGTATAGATATGGATGGTTCACCTTTGGAAGACCCTCCATTTGATTATGTTATAGAATTTCTTATTGAGTTTAAAAACTTAAATCCTCTTCTCTTTTATGGTTATGTGGGTCCTCTCGAAGAACAATAGTGGATAGAGAAAATTAAAAGAAGCTTTAATTTCTCTGAGTATTCTAAATCATTAATGGTGTAGTTTTCTAACTTTATCCCGAGAGGACTGTCCTAGAAGTGGTGAAGGAAATTCCAGTAAGGATATTGGAAAAAATTATAGAGCTATTAATGCTATTCAAGTTGTTAAAAGGCCTCCCAGTCCTTCATTATCTTCATTAGTGAATGGGATCATGTTGTTCCATTTGTGTGGAATGTCTGATAATAGAAAGGTGTTGTGTACGAACACTCTGAATGTATTTCATGCCCATTTTTATGATAAGAGAACTATTTGGGAGTCGGTTTAATTTCTCATTATTTTTAAATATTCATTGGTTGTATTGGTAATATTAGGAATAAAATTCTCTTTATGTTGTGAAATATTTTGAGAACTTCTATTCCAATATAAACATGTTATTCTTTGGGAGGTTCTGAAAAATTCCATTTTGAATAGAGGTGTATCTTGTGGTAATATTTATTATGTTATTTATCATCTAAGGTGAAAGGGGATGATGCATGTTCATCTTCCAAGTCCATGTTTGGTGGAAGTTACATGTTAGATAAAGTGAGTGTCGTGAGGTGTTGTATTATTCTAGTTTTTCATGGAATGTTGTGTTGTCGCTCGTGAAACTGAATAAAGTATTTCAATCAAGGATTGATAGCTTTTGAATATGAGGAAGAATATGCTTCAACCATCAGGGATTCATCCATAGGCCCCAGAGTGAAGCTCATGTAAAGTAAGGAACCCATGGGGTGTGATGGACTTCTTTCAAGTTTTGTTTCCAAGGTTTGGTGGGGAAAGTTTATGTTTCTCTGTTGTAACTCATTTTTCATAAAAAGTACCCACTGTATGGGTAGTGACATGAATGACTCATAATTAATTTTGATCCATGTTGGTGTAATAGATCCACCTTAGTTATAAATAGGCATTACTGTCTTGTTTTTTTTAAATTAAGTTTGTTGTGCCTCATCAGATCTAATTCTGTTTTTTGTTGTCCTTGTATGACCAAACATGTAGAAGAGTTTTTTTCTTGGTGTTTGAACATAATAGGATAGCCACATCCCGTGGGGATGGTAAATTGTGAATTCATATCTCCATGGGTTGGTGTTTCCCTTATCAAGTTTCCCCCTTTGTGGTGGGTTTTTTTTCGTATATAGAGAATTCTAGGATGGACCATGTCAGGTTTTAAATGTTTGTTTAAGGTTTTCAATTACTAAATTGTGGGTAGACCCACCAAAGGTCTTGTTGTGGTTTCATCTAATATTTGTTGGTGTTAGTTGGTTTTTATAATTGGAAGTCTGTTCGGGTCTTCCATTTTGATAATTAGTTTTAGTCTCTAGTATATCTTGTCTCTGAGAAGTTTCATTTGAAGATGTTGGATCTATATTTCATTTCTGAATAAAATTGGGGTTTTTGGAGTTAACCTAAAGGTATTGTTCGAATAATGAATTAAAAATATTGTTGTTCAATTTTTCTGAAATTCTTTTAAGAGTGGTTTTTGTTCATTTCTTTGTTTCAAGTAAGAGGAATGAGTTTTGTTTAGTAATTTCTGAGGTGTTTTTGGATTGTGATATTAGATTATGTAGTTGTGATAATTCCTTTTATTTTGATCATTTAACATGGGGTGTTGTGGATTTTTTTATATGGAAGGCATGGTGGGGAGTCTATTCTGGCTTCCCAAGTTAAATCTAGTAAATATGTGTCTCTGTTTGTGGTGTTATTATTCTCTCCTTGTTTGATGTTGGTTAGGAATTTCATTGAATCATGGAGGAGTATTAGTTTTGTTTTTAGATCAATCCTTGGAATGCCTTTCTGATGGCATAAAGATTTCATGGGGTGGTGAATTATCACACCCATGTTTTTTTATTTCACCATCGGCTTTGGTTTATTTTTCTATCTTAGTTTTTCTCAGGTGTTTTGGGTGTGTCAGGGTTCAAATTTAAGATGATATATTTTTTATCTGGGGTCCCAAAGACATTTATTAGTTTATTATTGATGTTTTTTTGTGAAAAAAATCCAGTTTTAGGTTGATAGTATGAGGTACAAGGTCGGTGCTTGGTTTCCCAAACCATACACCTTTATCTTGGAAATTATGCATCCTATTAACATTTTTGGGCTGCAATGAACCACACGGTTTTCACCTATCTTGGTAACCATGTGGGATAATCATGTAGTGTGTGCCTCTAAGATAGTCAGGGGAGAATTTTTGTCCCATGGTTTCGTAAACCGTGCGGGAAATCTATGTGACTTGTCTAGGTTATTAAAAATATTTTTTTGAACTTTTCCTCTTATGATTTATCCTCAACTCCCCCTTAATCATCACATTTGACCAATCCAGTCCTAGGTTCCTTATGCTCTCCCTCTTGGAACTCTTGGGCTCCCTCTCTTTGGGGTTTTTGGTGTCTGTTCATTAAATAACCCTCAATAAAGTTATTTCTCACTTGGTTTCTTCCCTCTTTATAGGGATCATCTTCCTCCTTCTTCGGGGTTTAGTTTTCTAGTTGTCTTTGGACAAAATAGGGGGTTTCATCATGGCGTTTTTGGGGGAGATATTAATGTTGGTTGTCTAATCTTACCTATATAGGGTCTTGCTGTGCATAGTTGTGGTTTCACATCATTTAATGGATATTTCCAATTGTGAGGTAGGTGGTTCCATGTTTTCGCATTTTTAGATGACTTTACCTTGATTTCTTGAGTTTATAAATGTGTCTATGATTGATTTTTGTGGCATAATATATTTTTTGGAAATATTTTTACAAAAATATATGATGAATGTGGATTTTCTAGAGGGAGTGGTTATGTTTTCAGGGGTTCCTTGTTGTGGTACTTCTTGTGTGTGTTAAATGAATTGTTTAAGGGATTAAAATGTGTTTTTAAAGTAAATTGAGGTGAGAATGTATTGAATGTGAGTTTTTTAAAATAAATGGATTTTTGAAGCATGAAAGCTTCTTTTTTTGTGAATATTAAATTTTACTTGTGAATTTTGTAAATGGTGGGAAGTATGTTGTGAAGTGAATTTTTCTTATTTGTTGATGTAAAATAGATTTACACATGGAAATAGTTAAACTTATTATATTATTTTCATGAAATATTTTCAAATAAGATTCATGGATTGGGAAATTAGTGTAAAATGTATTTTTAAATGGCTTTGGTGTGTGTAAAATGAAAAGTTTTTGTTTTTTTTTTTGGAAAATGGAAGTTTCTATGTGGTGGTTTGTGAAAGCGATTATTTCACAGTGTGTTTATAATTCTTGGAATATGTATGTTAAAGTGATAAATTTTGTGACATGTTAAATGGTATTGGGAACAAATGGAATCCTGGGAACCTATGTGGGTAAACTAGAATTAGTAAACTAGTGATTTGAAAGTGGAAATCTCGTATCTTCAAGTGGATTAATGCTAGTTGATACAAAGTGGAATACACCTAATTCACTTAGCATGATTGCGGTTTACAACACTATAAAAACATGTGATATGATCATAGACCACTAGGGTCATGGGATGTTCCCTCAAAGTTTCTTGTTCATGAGAAAATTGATTTTTGTGGTTTTTATACCATGTTGCACTAAGGTATGAGGTTTTTATAGTTCCAAATGTCCTAGTTACCCTTATGTATTTACTCATGGTGCAATATTTTAACATAACGATTATGTGATGTGGTTCCTTCCATCGGTAAATGGTATACATGGTTTGTGTATTTATTTTTTAATCATGTTTTTTAAAGAATTTTTTCCCTTAAAATTGTTTTTCTTGACAATGGTCTTTCATAAAATGTTCTCAAAAAAACATTTTAAAAGATTTTCTACAAATGTGCATGTTAAAATGTCTTATAACGTTATACCATGGAACAATTTATTTTGGGAGGAATCATTCTAGTATTTAGATAAAATCCTTTATACACCTTTGGGTGTATATAGACTTTGTTATGTATGACCGAGGTGAAGGGAGAGTGTGATGTGGTGGAATCTGGTTTCTAGAGTTTCGATGCTTGTTGCAGGTGTTGGTGGTGGTGGCTTGAGGTTGTTTCCCTTCATGTTACATGAAGGTTTCTTATAAAGACCCGAGAATGATGTACATTAAAATTACATTAATTTTGTTTAATAATTAATACATTACACAAATAGATTCCTAATGACTGTATTGGTTTAGTTCCTTTGGAAACATGAGACATATTTCTCTAATTTGGTGAAATATCTTAAACATCAACCATAAGACCTTCCCCTTTAGTCTTCCAACCTAAAACATTTCTTTATATCTTGGGGAGGAGAAAACATAAGAAAGGGTGAGCTAATATGCTTTATAAAGGTAAACATGGATGATATGTAAGCATAATAAAAACATAAGGGTATGAAAATATGAGCATTACATTTGATGATCATACCCTTCATATCAAAATATCATATGCATGAGTCATGAAATAAATATTGATAATTCATAATACATGAATAAAAAGGAAATAAAGAACATAATTCATGAAATCATAATATATGAATAAGACATAGAATTTGGGGAAGATACATAAGCATAAAAAATAAATTCCATTGTATTCAAGGCATTGCTTCCAAGGCCATCTTAGTAGCATGGGATCACTTCACATACCATCTTGGTAGTAATGGATCACTTCCATAACCATATTTATAGTCATAGTTCACTCCCATAACCATATTGGCAGAAAATGTCCTTTTTGTCTATATCATGCAATATAATTCATTACCCAATGCATCATAGGGAGATATAGGTTCTAGTCATCTCATAACGAAATCATACATACATATTCCACAAGATCATGAACAATCATATCATAACCCATGAAATTAAGTGGGAATCATAAACATGTAATCATATCATAACTCGCGAAGAAGATACATGTTTCATAATCATTTCATTAAAATAATAATCTATGAATAGAAGTGGGTTTCTAATAACTAATTTCATCAAAACAAAAACCACTCAGAGAAGGAATATGAATGGTATTATTGAACTACAAAATAGTATGTCATCTTAAATGGGTAAGTATTTTGAATAATCACTTAGAAGTAGAAATTTACTTAAAAATAATTTTTTTTAAACATAATCAATTTCAAAACCATTTACATTGAAAAAACATTGAAAAAATATAAAGGAATCATGAAAAATCATTTACAATAATTCATGAGAAAAATATCCATTTCTTATTTGAAATTGAATTGTTTTTTTTAAATTCCAGGTAATTTTAAAAGAAAGAATTTTATTTTAAAAATAAAATTTTAATCTTGTAAGGGTAATTCATGGTAATAAATCATCATGAATGTGTAAAAAACCCTTCATGTCGTATAAGTTAAAAAACATTCTTCTTTTAGCTTTTATGAAAACGGAAAAAAGTACCTTGTTAGGAAAAAAAGATACCTCTCAAAAATATTAATAAAAAGTTTTACATGGGTAAAAATGACTTTAAATTTTTTATGAATAATTGTAAAAATATTATTTAAAATAATTTTAAGAATCTTGAGCATGGATGATAAATTTACCTTTGTAAATACACATGTATAAACAATCTCAGATAATAATGAGATTGCGAATTATCCATTACATTAGGTATAGTTTCCTCTATATGTATCCAAAAATCCTATATAATGATATAATAATTTAATTAACTTATTCTATAATAAAAGTTATTTATATGATATTAAGTATGTCCATATTATCATCTTTATTGTTAATAACAATTCTTTATTACTCGTTATTTGGGTATAAACTACTTCATTTTCTTATGCCTGTTTGTTGAATAAGTTTTAGTAATCCTTAAAAGGTTATAGTAATATCATTTAAAAATTAATTTTAATATTATATATATCAAATTTATTCATTCTATCCATTTATATAATCATTATTTAATGAATATCATGTATAATGAATCACATCGCACTGTGGAGACGGTAGGTTGTACGTATACATGAGGGAAGATATCATTCCCATAATTATGAAATGGTATGGAAGTGGATAGTATATATTTTGTTTCATAATACATATAGTATTATAATAATCATATATAGTTATTATTAATAACATTATAACCATCCAAGTAAGGTGGTGGTGAAAACAGATTACCCCACAACATGGGGACAGTAAGCCGTATGTACGCACACGTTGTGATTTTGTTTCGTAGGATGGATAGAAGGTGGAATATGGTTGTTCCATTATCCTGATAACATATCATTTTATATTTTATCCTAGATTTATTACTTTATTTTGGAAATATGACATGAATAGGAAGTATAAGAAGAAATGAGTTTGAAATAATCGGTAGAGGAGATTACCTCTACTAAGACTAGCTCCCTATAGATATCCCCTTAAATCACATTATTTGGATTTTAGAGAAGATAAAAACCTCTTTAATATTACTGTTGAAGTTAATAATGGAAATTGGTATGAGAGTTTTGATATTTATGGCTCAAATTGACGTAAGTAAGTGAGGGAGGATGTTCTCTCTTATAACTGAGGTGAGGGGCACTTTTGGAATCTCCAAAAATATTAATTTATAATAAAATAAAAAACCCATCCAAAATCCTCCAAAGAGTATTATTTTTGAAGATTTTATGAGATAAGGTTGTAATATCATCAACTTATAAATTATAGATAAGTTTTTATATCAATTTAATCCTTATCATTTTAATTAGCACTTAGTTATTCCATTTAATTTTTAATTAAGGTAACAAATATTTTAATATTAAAATGGTAAAATATATACTTATTTTATGTCAATTATACCATTAATAGTTTATTTAAAACATATAATAACATTTAAATATTTTTAAATATTTTTAAAACCGTTTTATGATTTTTAAATAATTTAATAAAATTTTTTTTTGAAAAAATATTAATAGTCTCAATTTTGATAATATTCATTTCATAGATTTTAAAAAATATCAAGAGAAGATTTTATCCTAGAAACAAATATTTTATTGTATCTCTATGGGGTCAAGTTTATCTATTAAATTTTTTGGATATATTAATTATCCAAAAAATAATTATTTAATTTTTTTTAACAACATTTATTCGTTATCTCCATTAATAAAATAATTACAATATTAGTATTTTGTAATTATTTAATATAATTTTTTGTTGAAAAAAAATTAAAAATAAAATACTAAGATGAAGATAAATCATCTATATTTCTTAATAATTCTTATAGCTGAATAGTACTTTAAGAAAATCCTATATTAAAAATATTATATGTATTAAAACATTAATGTGACAACCTAAACATAACATATAATAAAATACTATAAGTGTCAAAATCTTTTACATATGGATAATAATGGTCTGTATGTAGACCCTTGGATGATTATGGTATTGATATGATAAACTAATAAGATTTAATTAAGTGCTTTTGTGTTTTTTTGGTTATTATCATTTTAATAAATAGTATTTTATTTATATTTCATCAATTCAATAATTTCTCCGTCATCAATGTATAATAACTTATGACAATTATTCATTTCTTAAATATTAAAAATAAACTTCTATGATAAAGAAAAAAAATTAGATTTTAAATTAGTAGTTACAGTTTTATTTATCTTATTTATAACCTTATATTAAAAATGATATAATTATTAAAATTTGATTAAGTCATATTTAAATTTTCATTAAATAAGAACAATTAACTGTACTAATCTCATCCAAGTGGCTTCCAAAGGATTCCATTTCAACCCAATTATTTTTTTAGTGAAAACACACTCAAACAGTAGTATTAGTAAAAGTGTTAGGGTAATTTTATGATATTATTTTCACCCTTAATTACCCAATTTACCTTTTTACTCTATTAATATTTTTTTACTTATGTCACTATTCATAATTCCAAAAAATAAAATAAATCCAATTATATTATTTAGAACAACTAATTAAAAATATGTAATCGATTTTTAAAAATTCAAAACACATAAGTTGCAGTAATTAATTTAGAATTAATCCCATTTTTTGAATGCGAATTATTTTTAAAGTTAAAATATTACAAAATATTGAATTGTTTTTTATATAAAAAATAAATTTAAAATTCATTCCAATGACCTAAATTATCTTAAATGATAAAAAATTATATATTTATATTTTAAAACCATTAAATAATATATCTTAACTGAATAAATGTTTTGATAAAAAGGATGTTTCCAATTTAAATTTAGTTTCTTTTTACTATTAATCAAAACTTGAAACATATCAAGAAAACCTCAAAAATACATCCTAAGTAAATTTTTATCTCCCACTTCAAAATAAAAATTTTTATTTTGTTAAATAGAATATATAAAAAGTGTTATAAACTAGATTTAAAATCAGTTCTCCATCAAAAGGTGGAAAAACTACACTTTTAGAAAACAAATACTTCATTTATTCAAAAATTGAATTTGTTCTTATATTATATCTAGAAAACATATAACATGAATTTTTTAAATTATAATGAATATATTTCATATATATTTTATGAATAAAATTTATAAACAGTGATTTTATTATAAACTCATTTATTTTCATTTAAATATTATTTTAGAAATATATTCCATTTTATTTTAAAAAAGAGTTTTATTTTCATTTATAAATAATTAATCACCAATGAATTAATTATTTATAAATTTTTATAGAATGTTTTCAGTTAATAATATTCATAATAACATTATAACGGCTAGGTTATAAGGTAACATAATAATATTTATTTGTTCTCTTAAACTCAATCTTGTGAGAAATTATTTTCATTAATAGAACCTGAAATTTTGTGTAACACAATCCAATAATAGTTTTAGGTATACCGAAATATATGTTTTTGTTGCATGTATAAAAAATTATCTTAGTGTAGCATAAAACACAAGAAATTAATGAAATTAAAAATAATCAATGTCATTAAAATCTCATGGTGTCACATTTTACCCCCTTTAAAATGAATTTATCATTAAAAATGTGTCTTGGTTATAAAAAGATCATTAATTTAAAGATTCACTCATATAAATAGACATCATAAAGATAAATACAAAAACTTCCTTTTAAAAAGAATTTTTTTGGAAAACAATATTTTACTAAAACTAAATCATGAAAACATTTATATGTAGGAGAACATATGGGTAATTTAGGCATGGAGGAAAGGCATAAATAATCATAGAGATTGATAAAGATAATAGATCACAATAATGTGGGTGATCAATACAAAGTTAACAATCACAAAACCATAATCTAATAAAGTATGAAATAGATCGTTGATATGATTAAAAATGATGATAATATGACACCCTTTTACATCATAATACCTTTTCCTAATGTTGAATAATTTGAATGAGAATATATCCTTACATGATTTCAGCACAGTCTCACCCATTTTATTGTTCATTGATTAATATATACATCATATATTATTCCAAGAAATGAATTTTAATTTATCACTCTTGATGCATTAGAAGATCAGGAGAATGATGGGTCATTCCATATATCTTTATCACCACAAAAAGGTTAGAACATGTTATTAAATATGAATAAGTTCACCTATAGTGAGAAAATAATTAAAAAACATCATCTGGATTTTAACTTATTTGATCTATAAATGGATAACGTTATAATCCTTTCAAAAATTGAAAATCCAAAACATTACAAATAGGTCAACTAAATTGTCTTGACATTTATCTCTCATAAATTATAAGGTATCACTTTGTTATGACATTCCAAACATGTGAATACCTTATTCATTTATTCTATTAAAACATCATAATAACCGAATTTAATATATATCCTTGTTAAAAACATTAAAAGTTCCTTATTTTTATGTCTAAAAATCTATAAACATCATCCATGATAGCATAAACCACTTTTCAAAAAATACATAATCAGTTATAAATAACCCATTATTGTCTAATTTACTTATTCATATCCAATATATCCTTATCAACAAATCATTATCTCATCATCATTCCAATATTAAGGACCATCCTTCCATTAATCTTGTCTTTTCCAAAAATATCAACTGATTACCTCAATCATGTTTCATGGTTACAAGTACCATTATGTATATGATCCTAAATACTTAAGTAAAAACTATAGTGGATCAATAAAAATATATTTTATTGTTACATAATACCATAAATGTAATTCCGCAACATTATTATTTAATTATAATACATAAGCACTCAATCATTCCAAAACTTCATTATCATACTCTGCATCTCTAATAGTGATTACGTGAGACTTCCCATTATATTTTTCCTTTTGAGGTTGCTAACATAGATCATCAACATTAAACCATTGATTTGGGAATTGGTTAGCATGATTCATATTTTATTTTCACTTGAAAAACATATATATAGGATGATAACCCTTTGGAGATTTATGTTTATTCCCATTACTTCAGTATTAAATTGTCTGATGACCTTATTTCCTACACGTAAAAAATTTATCAGTCCATTTAAGACAATTTCCTCCATGTACCCTTCCACACATTGAGCATAATGAAAATATAATTTTCTTTTCTCTATAGTTATTAGAGTTTCCTTTGAATTATATCTTTATTTTATTTTCATAACCATGTGATATATTGGTAACATCAATATCCCTTTTTGTAAGATTAATATGCGGAAGATACATACCAAAAAACATGTTCTTGAACACATCCCAATATATGGAGTTAATTTTATCTTGTTGACTCAGATTCCTGATAAAGTTTTACCACATATTCACTTTACCTTCCATTTGATTTGTGTGAAACTTATCTTTTTGATTATCTGAACATCGTAGAATGAAAATTAGCTTTTCTGTGGTAAATATCCATTTTTATGCATCTAGTGGACCAGTCGTTTTGTTAAAAGAAGGTGGACGTTTCCTTAAGAAGGATTTAAGAGAATGGTGTTCCCTCCATTGGGAATTTATAAGCCTATTCAGATTCATTTTTTGATAAGGTTTCACAATCATGGACACTAGATTCTGTATTCGAGCTCCCAAAATTTCCAGTTTCTCAAGAGGACAATCATTGCATTTCCCATCACATCTTGTATTAACACAGTTACTTTGGGTTCCACCCACTGACTAAAACCAAGTGCATATAGTAATAAATAGTTATCATTATGAGTAATTACATAATCATGAAAAATTAATTATAAGATACATAAAGCATCACATCTACTATTAAATATATCACACCTTAGACTTATCCTTTGAGAAATCCGTATAAATATCCTTAGATGTATCCCTATGGATACAACTATATATTCTCATCCTAGTTTCCAAAGGTTAACTAAAACATCACTCTGATACCAACTATAATGAAACAAGCTTGAACTATATATATATATATTACATTACTTTTTCAAATCACTTAATACATTACACAAACAGACCCCAAAGACTGTATTAGTTTAGTGCCTTTGGAAACATGGGTCACATTTTTCTAATTTAGTAAAATATATTCAAATTCTCTAATAAGATCTTCTCATTTAGTTTTACTATATAAAATCTTTCCTTATGTCCTGGTGAATAGAAAACATATGAAAGGGTGATATCAGATGCTTAGTAAGGTTAAGCATTGAAGATATGTAAGAATAATAAAAACATAAATGTATGAAAAAATGAGCATAACATTTGAAGACGATACCCTACATACTAAAATATCTTATTCATGAGTCATGGAATAAATATTTACAGTTTATAAGACATGTATAATAAGTAAACAAAGAAATTAATTAATGAAAACATAACATGATAATAATACATTAAATTTTTAGTAGACACGTAAGAACATAAAATGATTTCCATTGTAGTCAAGGAATCGCTGCCAATGCCATATTAGTTGTATGTGTTCCCTTCCCATACCATCATCGTAGTCATTTTTCACTTCCATAACCATTTTGGTAGTCATAGTTCACTCCCATAACCATTATGGAGAAAAAGGTCATTTGGGTCAATCTCATGAGATATGAATCTTTACCCAATGAATCAGAGGGAGATATAGGTCCCACCAATCTCATAATGAAATCATACATGCCTGTTCCACAAGATCATAAATAATCATATCATAATCCCTGAAATGAAATGAGAATCATAAACATGTAATCATATCATAACCTAGGGAAAAGATATAGGTTTCATAATAATTTCATCAAAATCATTACCCATGAAAAGAAGTGGGTTTCTTAAACATCATTCCATCAAATCATAAACCATTTGGAGAAAGAATATGAATGGTATTCATGAACTATACAAAATTATTTCATCTTAGAAGGGGAAGGATTTTTAAAGACCACTTGGAACACAATATTTCATTAAAAAATACTATTTAACACCTAAACACTTTCAAGAACCTTTTCTTTGAATCCACTTCGAAAACATATAAAGGAATCATGAAAAATCCTTTAAAATATTTCTTGAGGAAAATATACTTTGTTTTTTGGAATTGCATTTTTATTAAAATGCCACATAATTTTGAAGGAAAGAATTTTATTTGGAAATAAAATTTTTTGATTGTAAGGGATGCTTCAAGGTAATAAGTCATCATGAAAGCATAAAAATCTTTTCATGCCATGTAATTTTAAAAAACAATCTGATCATACTTTTTTCTAAAAAAGTAAAATCCAACCTCATTACAAAAATGAAAAAAAATATGTAAAAATGATTAATAAAATTTTGTACATGGGTAAAAATAACATTAAACAATTGTTGAAGAATATTAAAAATATTTTATAAAACGGTTGTAAGAAACCAGGACATGGATAATAAAATTACCCTAGAAAATACTTATATATAAAAAATCTTAGATAATAATGAGATTTAGAAATTATCCCTTATCTTAGGTAATATATATTTTATATGTACTGATCCTCCTATATAATGATCTAAATAATTTCATTTACTTATTCTAGAATTATAGTAATTTTTATGATATTATATATGATCTTATTATCATCTATTTGTTAATAAAGATTCATTATTACTTGTGATTCTGGTATTAACTACTTCAGTTTCTTAGGTATATTGGTTAAATATGTATTGGTTCTCCTTATTTGGTTATAGTTATATAATTTAAAAAATGATATTAATATAATATATATCATATTTATTCATTCTATACATTTATATAATCATGCTTTAAGGGAATCATATAGAATGAATAACATCGCATTGTGGAGATGGTAAGCCATACATGCATATGAACGATGATATAAATCCCAAAATTGTGAAATGGTATGGAAGTGGATGGTATATATTTTATTTAATAATCCATATCATGTTTTAATAAAAATATATTGTTATTATTTCCATCTTATACCCATACAAGTAAGGTGGCTGTGAAAACAGATTGCACCACTACGTGGAGAAGGTAAATCATACCTACGCATGCGTGGTGATTTTATTTTTCGTAGGATTGATAGAAGGAGGAATATGGTTGTTCCATAATCATAATAACATCTCAATATATATATGATACTAGATTTATTACTTTATAATGGAAATAAATAATGAAGAGTATGTCGAAGAAGAATTTAGTTTGAATGAATTGGTAGAGAAGATTTTCTCTTCTTCGACGAGCTCCCTATAGATATCCCCATAAAGCACTAGAGTAAGTATTTGAAGAAGAAAATAACAACTAAAATGTGAATAGTGAACCTTATAATGGAAATTGTTAATGGATGTCTGAGCATCAAGGCTCAATGTGATGTTAATAAGTGAGGGATGATGTGTTTTTTTATAATCGAGATGAGGGGCACTTTTGGAATCCCCAAAAATATTAAATTTTAATATAAAAAAAACCTATAAAGAACTTAAAAAATGTCCTATTTTGGAATACAAGATGATATAAGTTCTTAATATCATCAAAAAATAAATTATAGATAAGTGTATCAATCAATTTAATGTAATCATTTTAATTAACACTTAGTTAATATATTTAATTTCTAAATTAGGTAACAAATATTTTAATGTTAAAAGGGTAAAATATTTAATTATTATATATAAATTAGACCATATATGATTTATTTATAAAACATTGGATCATATTATAATTATTAAATATTTTAAAAAATGTTTTATGATTTTTAAATTATTTTATAAATTAATATTTTGACAAAATATCAATATTGTCAATTTTGACACTATTCATTTAATGGATTTTTAAACATATCAAAATAAGATGTTATCCTAAAAAATATTTTATTATATCCATATATGATCAAGGTTATCTATAAAATTCCTTGGATATATTAATTATTACAAAATATATTTATTTTAATATTTTTAAAAACATTTTTTATCTCTATTAATAAAATAATTATAACATCAATAATTTTGTAATTATTTAATATACTTATTTGTTGAATAAAAATTAAAAATAAAATATTATAATGAAGATAATTCTTATATATTTCTTACGAATACTTATAGGTGAATATGTATTCTATAAAATCCTACATTAAAATGTTATATTTATTAAAACATGAATGTGAAAACTGAAACATCACTTTAAATAAAATATTATAAGCATAATAATCATTTATATATGGACCAAAATGGTAAATATAAAGACAATTGGATTATTATAATAGATATATTATATAAAAATAATATTTTGTTCAATATTTTTTTTTCTTTTAATGATTATTATAATTTTAATATCATTTTTCTGATTTTTTATCAATTAAACAATTTCTGCATCTTCAATGTATAAGACATTACGGTAATTATTTATTTCATAAAAATTAAAAATAAATTACAATAAGAAATAAAAAAAAATTATCTTATTAAAGAGTATTTATAATCCAATTTATCTTATGTATTAAATTATTTTAAAATTGATATAATTATTAAAATTTGATTAAGGCATATTTAATGTTTCTATAATTAAATTAAATTAAATGTGCTAATCTCATACATGTGTCTTACAAAGCATAAAATTTAGACCCAAGGAAGATTTAGGTTGAAAAAAAAATCATACATTGTCATTATTATAAGTTTTAGGGTAATTTTATAATATTACTTTTTACCCTTATGTTCCCGAATTAAATTTTATATTTATTAATAAAAAATTAATAAAATTATTATTCACAATACCTAAAAATAAAAGAAAGATATTTAAAAAAATTCACTGATTGATTCCAAATATGGAATCCATTTTTAAAAATTCAAAACACATAATTTACAGTAAATAATTTAAAATTAATCCCATTGTTGGAATGAACAAACAAGTTTAAAATTTTAAAACATTTTAAAATATTGAAATGTTTTTACATAAAAATTCATTGTAAAATTTCTGTCAATGAGCTAAATTATATTATATGAAAAAAAATAAAATCTAATTTTATTTTAAAACCATTAAATAATATAAGTTAACCATATAAAATTATTCGATAAAAAAAGTTTTTTTCAATTAAAATTTAGAATATTTTTAATATTCATCAAAACATTAAACTTATCAAAAAAACATCAAAAATTCACCCAGAGTAAATTTTTATATACTGATTCCAAATAATAAGATTATTTTGTCAAATATCATATAAAAAGGTGATAAAAACTATATTTTAAATGGGTGCACCCTCAAAAGGAGGAAAAACAACATTTTTTGAAAAAAAATACTTCTTTTATACCAAAAATTGAACATGTTCTTATATCATTTCTAGAAAATATAAAAAATGAATTTCAAAAATTAAATTGAATATATTATATAAGTATTTAATTAATAAAATCCATTAACAATTATTTTATTAAAAACTGACATATTTTCATTGAAATATTTTTTTCCAGAAAACCTTTTCATTTTATTTAAAAAAGGTTATTATTTTCATTTATAATTAATTAACCACCATATAATTAATTACTTATACATTTTTAATGAATATTTTTAGTTAATAATTTTCATAACTTCCATTATAATTACTAGGTTATATGGTAACATAATAATATATAGTTTTTTGCTTAAACTTGGTCTTGTATGGAATGAATTTAATTAAAAGAACGTGAAATTGTGTGTAACATAAGCCAAGAATAGTGTTTTGTATAACACAAGATAATTTGGTGTTGTGTGTAGTGGAAACTTATCTTGGTATGGCATACAACATAATACATAAAAGAAATTAAAAAGAAGCTATCTCATAAAAATATCAGAATGTTATATTACTTATTCATTTTGTAGATTTCCTTCCACTGTAGTATTCATGTTTTTGGTTAAATTTGTAAAGCCATGAATCTGAAAAATTGTTGTGCCAGTTTTGTATTTTTTAATTTATTATTTTGATGAAAATTTATATTGATATTTATTGTCTATATCAATGAGTGAAATCATTCTCAAGTTATAACATTGATAGCCATGCAAGAGTTTCTAGCCCATGGGGATCAGAAACGCCCTCTGAGATATGCTAGAGACCAATTCAGGTGTGGGGTTACATGGAACATTGTCATGGTTCTTGATAGTATGTGGATTTGGAATTTTCATTTGGGGAATGTAAAATAACATACGGGCTAGGAAAATTTATACCTGGATTAGAAATGTATTTCAATAATTCTAAAACATCATACACGGGCTTGAAATATCTTCTGAAATGACTAAAAAATTCATCCATTTTTAACATTTACAATATCTTGCCCAAAAATCGTGACAAATTAAAATATTGTGGGGTTATAACATATTTTTATGAAAATGAATTATATAATGAATTTCAATTAAAATTATTTTAAAAAATTAAATTCAATAATTCCAAAATCAATGTTTGGATTTGTAATTAAATCATGAAATTAGTAAACCACTAAAAATCATATTTAAATAATTTATCATTATTATTATAGATTTTAAAATTTAGAAAACTTTTATGAATGACCTGGAGTTATATCACTTTGAATTTGATTATAAATTTTTATATTAAATTATTGGCTCTGATTACTCCCCCACACTTACACTATTTCACTCTTAGGGAATATAATGAGTATATCCTAACAAAAATTGTACCATTCTTAGGTACAAACACACATACCTTAAATGAATGAAAAATCAGGTATATTAATCATCATGATTATCGCACATCCTTTATGAATTTGAGCCACTTCCCACACTTCAATTAATTTTTTTTTCTAATTCCAGGTTTGTAAATAGAATATATCCTAGTTTAATAAAGATTTTAATAAGAGGAACCTTTGTAAATAATTCTACCCTAAGATTCCATTTATAAGGATTAATTTTTAAATTCCATGATTTTTTCTAAATGATACTTAGATATATCAACTTCCCCTTATTCATCAAGTTTTATAATTCCTCAAATATTTTCATCCCCTTTTTCAATTAACACTTCTTGAATTTCTCCATGCAATGATTTGTAAAAAAACTAATTGGATGAGGGTGAACAAACAAAAAACTAAATCATCCCAATAAAGTATGTATCCCCCAAGACTAATTTCAATTTCCAATTAATATAAGAAATGATTGAGAATCAAATTCTCAAGTATCCCAATGTTTTATTTAATAGTGAACACACACACATGTGTTTTTAAAAACTTATGATGACTTCTATATTAGTTAACATATTATAGTTATATAATAGTTCATATGAGGAATCCAAATTTCTTCTTGGGAGGCTCCCTGAGGTTTTAATCTATCCCAATGTGCGTCTCACCTAAGTTAATGTTCAAAAATATAGTTCCCTCATGGTAATATTTTGATTTCACTATGATACTTTTTTTTATAACCACTATCCCCTTCTCCAATGAAAAATAATCCATGAAATTAGTGGTAACATTCACTCAAAAATAATTTAATCTAAACAATTATAAAACCCATGAAATCTATCCAATTTAACATGGTTTTTTATGAAAGGTATCAGTGAAACTCATGGTTTATTATCATAAATGCACTCCAAAAAACTAAAAAAAATATAATATATGAACCAATAAAAATTGATGTTATTCCATCACATTTTACTTATTTTAGTCCATGAACACATAGAAATAATGAAAAATATTTAGACCAAGAATATTTACTACATGAGATATACTTCCTACACCCCACACATATCTTAGAAACAACATCCCATAAAAATCAACATGAAATATAAAATGAATATCATAATTTAAAATTATGAATCTTTACTAATATGGATGAAAGATGAAAGTTGGGGATTCTTTTTCATAAGTTTTGGGGAGGTTTTTGGACACCTCCATTGGAGCCTTCCAAAGTTCAATATGAAATTTTTTCAGCTGATATCAATTCTATTTAAATAACTAAAATGATTCAGGTCCTTTGATTTCAATTTACCCAAATAAGAATATTTTATTTACTTTAAAAGTTTTATTCCACATGGAACGAATCATAGAAGACATGATATTCATTATTGAAGAGAACAAATTCACTTTGTTTCCTGATTTTAAGTAAATTTTTTAGATGATTCAGTCCTGGAAAGATATTAACTTCCCATTATATATTAGAAAATTATTTTATTATTTCCTTCTTCACTCCTCTAATTGCATCATTCAAAGCTTCCTTTTCTCTCTAGCCTTGTTTATCTATAGGTTCACTCGCTTCATTGATTGGAAGATTTTTTGTTATATCTCAATAAGAATAGGGCAATTATTTCTATAAATAATTTTGTAATGGGGAATACCTAGGTATTTTTGAATGTACTCTTGTGTTCACATAGTTAATATTCTATATTTTTTATCCTTTACTTATGGTAGGTTTACACCATTATTTCCAAAATTATCTTGATGATTATGTTTATAAAATCATCCAACCTATTTGTTTATAAGTGGTAAGTTGTTGAGGAAATGTTTTCTAATCTTTAAATTTTCATTATTACTTCCATATTTTTTTTATAAATATACATTCCTTGTTTTTTATTATTTATAGAGTCATTCTCAACCTACAAAAAGTACATGATCTTAGAAACACAATAACAACTCTCTCATCATTATTTTTAGTTTCTCATGCTTCAATCCACTTATAAACATAAACTATTAATGAAAAGAAAATTACAATACAAATTAAACAAGAAATGGACCCATAAAATCTAATATCCATACATCAAATATTTCATAAAAATGAACATTATCTAGGAAATTTTGAATCCTTCGTAATTTTTCCCATAAATTGGAAATTATGACCTGTTTTTCAAAATTCATCGGAGTCATTAAAAATTTATGTCCAAAAAATGAAATTTAAAACTTTCTTAGAGATTATTTGAGTTAAAAATTTATTCCACATGAAAGTGTATGGAATAATGAAAGAAAAGATTTTACATATTCTTGAGGGATATATATCTTAATAACATGGTCTGTGTATATCTTTCTTAAATATGGGTGATCACAAATAAAGTATTTTTATTTAGATCTCAAAACAAGAGTTGTATTCAAGGAGAATAATGGGTGTAACTTTTATGTGACCAAGAAGTTCACCATATAATTATACCATGTAAGATGAGAGAATTTTTGTAGCATCTTAGGAGGGAGATATTCATCCAAGGTTATCTTAGTTGGTGTTTCTCACATATCAATGTGGTGAAGCCTACTCATGTGATTTGGAATTATGTTACCACAACCTTTTATCTCCTTAATATCTAAGTAAAATTTTTGATGTAGTAAAATAAATATAACCAACCTTGGCATAGTATTAACCTCATTTATCGTATATCTGAAGGCTTCATGATCAATTTAAATAGTTACTCTACTTATTAAAAATATGAACTGAATTTATCTAAAGTAAAATAAATAGGTAAAATTTTATTCTATATTGGTATGACATTGATTTGGGTATTTTCAAATGTTTATGAAGTGTAGTATACCACATGTCAATTTCCATCAGACTATTATGACAAAAAACATACTCTGGTCTTATTAGAGGAATCACATAACACTTCAACTTGTAGTTCTCACCCTGGTGGATAGATCACAAGGGATGTGATTAGTATTTATTTAATTCTATTAATGTTTTCCTAGCATGAATCATAAAATAGAAAATCAATTCCAATCATGAGTAGGTTAGTTAGTGGAAAAAATATTTTTCCTAAAGTCCTTAGTATTCCCTCAGTAAAACTAAACATGGACTAAAAATGATCTTATGTTATTTGTAGTGGTGGGGTGTGGCAACGAAAAAATGATTCCAACCTTGTTCTTTTTTATTTTAATTCCATCCTTAGAAATTATGTGTAATGACTCGGTTCATTACCCAAAATATATCAGAATATTCCAAAGAGTATTTCTTGGAGTTGATTATTCAGTCATCTTGGGATGCTAGGGATCGGGGAGCCTTAGTGTGTCAGTATTAAAAATATTGAAAATATATTATCATGCACACTAATTGTCACATAAAATGTAAATAAATACCATTCTATGTATCAGATCAGATATTTGAGATCATTATTGAGTCTGGAACGTCGTGTTTAACCTATGTGTGACCTATGGTCATCTCCATTAGGTGTTTTGATCTAGGGTCTTTTTTGTGTTGTGGTGTCAATGTGTAATTAATCGGTTTAATTTAATTAAAAAAATTAACCCCCAACCCCTAATATGTGCCACAAAAAACTAGCAGGATCATATATTCATTTCCCCATCTTCTACCATTTGGTGACAACTGAAAAAGATGCCAAATCGATGAAGCAAGGTGTTGTTAGTCTCTATTTCTAACATAGATCAATATAAGATCAAAGAGCAGCATGATCCAGGCATCGTTCTTCATCCAAAGATTTAGTGTTTCTCCAATGAAGTAGGGAGATTTTATTTTTGGTCCTAATCCCAATCCCAATGTTAATGTATTTATAAGGATTTATTGCATAAATATAATTGCTAGAGATCCCTTCTAGGTATATATCCGGGATTTGGAGAAAATATGGGAAACTCGAGGAGGGGGGTTTAAGAGGTGATTCTAGACTATAATCACCATCTACATGATGTGTAGTTAAGTTACACATTCCATGTAGCTCTTATCATTTGGGGATGATGAACATTTTTGACTACACACCATGTCCTTTGTTTAGATGCCATGCAGTTCCCTAAACCATGTGATTGAGGGACATGGCTTGGGTTAAACGGGTAAGACTACATGGTCTTTTACTAACAAAAGACCAAGATAAATGGACATGGGGTTCGATACATGAACACTAGAAACCTACATGGTTATGTGGATGTTTAGTTTGAATATGCCCTATAGTATATGATACACAACATGTGTGGGACACGATCATCCAGCCTATGTAGAAGGTAAACACGAACAGGGGCCTAGTGATGAGGGAAATGGTGTGTACCTCATTTACACACCATTTACGCCAACATGGGTTGGAAAAAATATAGATCGAATACAAGGGAAGGTGCTCAAGCAGGATCACATGCCGTGTGTGTCCTGGTGCACGTCGTGTACTTCTAGGAGATCCTCCAGGGATCTTCCACCTTCTATAACATCTTTTCTCAGACTGAGATTTAGGATATTGAGTAGTATATTTTAAATGGGTTTACATGTATAACATTATATTTGCATCCATTATGGCTTATGAGAAACAAGGTGGTGTGAATCGAACAATATTCTTGTGGATCGGTACTGAGCCGATGTGGGAGATCAGTGTGGTTTGTGTAGAAAGACTCTAGGACTATTACTCCCAAACTGAAATAGGGAGCGGTTTTACCTTACCTATATACATAGGTAGATATGGGACACTCCACATCATGTGAGTGTGTTAGTTACCTTTGGGTAGTTTCCTTCAATGGTGTTACTCCCCTAATGGATTATGGCATGAGTTTCCTCGTGATGTACAGAAATGTAAAGTAGGTTCTCCCCTGTTGGAAAAGGGAGAGGGTCCTCTATTCATGGAGTCAATAATACCCTATTGGATCAGGGCATGGGTCTTCCATATATGATGTATATATAGATTAGATACTCTACTACCAAGTAGGGTGCAGGTCCTCTATCCCAGGAGTTTGTATTACGATGTAGTTCCAGGGCGCGGGTCCTCCATACGTGATGTTATGACCAAGTTGATACTTTGATTCCATGTTAGGGAGTTGGTCCTCAAGGTCTAGGAAAGTAATCTTATATCATACCAGGATGTGGGTCCCCCATATTGATTGATAGGGAATAGTTGGTAATCCCATGTCCTACCAGGGTGTGGGTCCTCTAGTTAGAGAATGATACTCCACTACTGGGTTTGAGTGTGGTTCCTCAATTTATAAAGTGGTACTCTCCTATCATATCAGGGTGTAGGTACATGATGAGTAATGTGACAACGTTGGATTAGGGTGTGGGTACTCACTTACAGAGTAGTACTCCTTTGTCTCTGAGTAACACAGGGGAGCAGGACCGCCATTGGAGTTAGAGCTCCCTCATCTCTGGGATACAATTATGACGAGTGTTCCCCTCCACTTGATGTGAATGATACCTAGATTTTAGTTAGTTGTCCCTTGTTAGAATATGGTATGGTACACTCCATAGATGAGTGATATAGGTTTCTTGAGTTAGTTAATGAGTAGTACTCCCTCGATTATGGGGCAGTGGTGAGGCTCAGGTTCCTATGTTCTCTCTTGTTAGAGAGGATGCACATGGTTCATAGTCTAGATCATTTCTCCCTCAACTGTGTGAAATGGTGAGGGGATTTCATCTTCACTTGGGTTTCATAAGCATGTGTTGGATGAAAGGTATCAAAGACAGGACCTCTATTGTTGGGTACTAGAGAGGGACCTAGTAGGATGTCCCTGATGGAGCACGTTCTCTCGAACATACCATTATGAATTCTAGAGTTGTTCATAATGGATTTCATCTCTAATAAAGGTTCCATCTAGAATGGTTGATATTGTGGAGTTTGTTCTTCTAGTTTCGTGTTATGATTAGATCATATGAATAGAACACTATTACTGTCTATGAGGTAGGAACTTCCTTAGACTTAGTGCATGAGATGAGTATATCTGGGTAATTTTTGGGAGTCCTTGTGGTGTTGTAACATGTTGGGGTTAAAACCGCTAATAGACATAGATGAATTGTCATATACAATTGAAGAAGGTTAGAGATGGAGTTTCTATCTCAATTGTGTTTCCCTTTAGCTAGGATGAGCAGACTGTTTCATTTTAGTTTTTCCATTTTTCATTTAAGGTATTTGGGGCGCCTTATGAGTATTTTTATACTCACCCCTAGATAAAATTTTCCCACACATGTTCATGTCTTATGTAGACCACATTCCTTTCAACAGAGTCAACAGAGGTCCCGAAACAGATAGATCTTTGTGAGCCAAATAAACCAAGGTGTTTAGAGGAGTTGGGCTGAGGAGCTTTCTGGTAGTTTTAGTTGATAAAGATTCCCTCCATCATAGTTGGTTGGACTCTTTTCCAATTTTTATTTGGCATTAGTTTTTTTACTTTCTTTCATTTTCTATAAATATGTTGTACTCTGGTTATAGTATATAGATGTATCCATGCATTTTTTGATATTTTTTTAATATATTTCATCATTTTCTGAGCTTGGATGTGTGTTTGCGCATACAGGTACATATGAAATTCCTCCCATGATATCGTTATGCCTACTCAGTGCTAGTCACCAACACCTTGCTTATTGGAGGCAGTCTTGGGGAGTTATGGCTTAGGCCCTACCATGTCAGGTCATGATAATGTGATATTAGAGGTGGTCAGTTCGACATTAGAGCTGCATTGTTGTGATCTTGGATTGGGTTGCATAGTGATGGTGTTAGGATGTTTCAATTTCGTCTCTCAGGCCATTGGTTCTATTTTTTATGCAGTGTCCGACATATCTATTCACTAAGACTATAATAACAATATTTTCAAATTGGTATATTAGAAAACTGGTCACTAGGAAATAAATTGTACACACATCATATAGGACATGGTTTTTGTTTTTTCAATCCTTATTGAGTCATATCCCCATATATACAATTAAAATGGGTATATCTTGATTCTATTTTAGGATTCCTTCACAAAGACATCCAAACATGATTCTATAGTGTGATTATGATGATAATATTCTCCATGATGGGGATTTAGTTTACGGAACTAATTCTAAGGCGTTACCTCTGGGTAGTCTACCTGTGGTGCCACCTCCCATTGAGTAGTAGGCTTTACCAGCAATTTACACTGAGGACGTGATCAGGCTGAGTGTGATACACATGTTCTAGAGGTAGATACCTATGAGGTACCAGTTTGATCTTGAACCCCAAGAATTAGATTAATGTCTTGAGTCAGTCACATGAGTATTCTGCTTAGTCAGGGCACTCCCGATCATATGGTGGACCTTGTGGAATGCTTTATGCAGTCTTTAGCTTGGTGACAGTGGAGTTTCATGATACAGTCTCATTAAGAGGTGACAGTCACATAGGAAGAGTTCTATAAACTCTTCACAAAATAGTTTTACTTAGCCACATTTTTATTATTTCATATCAAGGAGCATATCTAGGTTCTACATGGAAACATGAAAGTGGAAGGGTTTTGGGCGAGGTTTAGAAACGTTTTGTGATGCTCCTTGAATATGGTTCATGATCCATTCATCAGATCATAGACTATAGATCAAGGATTTCGTTTGGAAATCAGGTCATATGTGATTCCACTATGAATTCCCTCCTATGCAGTAGTGCATGAATGAGATCTGGTAGTGGAGAGTTTCCTAGCCGAGGGACAGGTGGAGGTGACCCGCAGTAGTGGTCCTGAGGTTGAGGTGTCTTCCAAAGATGGAAGATGGTTGATGATTGGATCAAGCCGTAGGAGGCATATCCATTAATGGACTCAAGCACATAGTCCTTTAGTGAAAGATAAGTGTCCATGATCATAAAATCCATAGGAGAGGTGGTGTTGCGACTGCGAAGGCTGGGGACATCTTGCAAGAGATTTTCTGAACCATTGTGATGCTAAGAGGGAGGTGAATGATGAGATTCCTTGGCAAAGACAACAGTTGGAGAAATTAGTTCTATAAGGTGGTGTAAAAGGTGGAAGAGTTGGAAGAGAGGAAGGAGGAGGTATGCAGTTCAAGGTGTTTCCACCACCAGCTATAGGTGGTCCACGTCAAGCTCAAAGAGCTGGAGGATGTGGGTGAGGATAGATGAAGGTCGTATAGGCCACTGACCCAGAGGATCCGAGGATGAATAGAGGTACACCTTGTGTCCTTTCAAATTTATTTAATAAAATTTTTGGACACTATTGTAGTTACTATTTTCTTTCAATTTATTCTATAGGTTTAATGAGGGTGACATATGGAATTCCTAGAACCCCACATTAGTAATTATGAAAAATGGAATTGTAAGTCCCTATGCATGTTTGGTCAGCCCTTTTTTTTTCATGAGTACCCTCATGTGTTTGGTGTCAAATTTTTTACATGACATTCCCAAGGAAGATATTGTTTAGTTTGACTTAATTTTGAACTCACTGTGAAGGGGGAAACTTTCCCCACCAAGATGTGTTTTTTTGATGTAATAAAAAAACCATGCGGGCGAGTCAGTGCGACCCAAAGCAGATAATATCGAGGTGTGGGGGATGATTTATGTGGAATTTTGTGTTCAAGGATAGGTTATGCGATGAAGTGTTGGTGAAGGACATGGATTTTCCAATAGAGTTTCCCTACTTGACCCCCTTTAGATTGGAAGCCCTGTGAGAGGGAGATCCCTACTTATAATCATTCCACAGCGGTAGAGTTAGACCATGTAATGTTTCCTCAGTCTGGTTTGGTTTCCTACCATCCATACTCATATGGGATGCCACTAGTGGGTGTGGAAGTGTTTCTGTGTGGGTGAGTTGTGTTATAGCTAGATGTTTGTAGATGAAGGGCCTCATAAGACCATGTTGTTACTCTTGGGAATCCCTATTTCATTAATAAATACCCTTTTCTCTTCAACATCGACCTTGAATGAAAAATGATTGAGGAGGATGTTGTATAGTCTATCTAGGGGTGGATGAGAACTCTGAGATTCCATCAGTATCGCAGTTAGGATAGAGAGGTGGTGTAACTCTACACCCCATGACTATAGATTAACCATGGTGCTTTGTGCTTTCCCACTTGTCATAGCTAAAGAGACATGCGACTATTTTTTCACAATGTTTTCTTGTAAAAATATGGACATGAGAGTGGTTTGATCTTGGTTCTTCCTCTATATGCAAGCAAGTAGGCAGTATTTGAACCCTTAATGAGTTGCTGGTGTGGGTGTCTGGTGGGGTCCTCAGTTTCTTCCCTTGTGAATAGGATTTTTCTTTTCGAGGATGAAAATACATAAGGTGGGAGAATGTAATGACTAAAGTTTTCATCCAAATGGCTTCATAATGTTTTAGAGTATATTTCCAGATCTGAGAACTGAGTCGGCATCGGAATTCGGGGCATGGGGAGCCTCTGGGAAACAATATTAAAAAATATTAAGTATATTTTATCACACACACATGGTTTCTATTGAAATTTAAATAACTAAAATTCATATTCTCAAATCAGATTTCTTTGTTCACAGTTGATTCTTTAACACCATATTTACCCTAAGTTAAATCTATGGTCATCTACTCTAGAAGTTTTTATCAGTGGATGTTTAAGTGATGTGGTGTTAATAGGGAATTAATGGGTTTAATTTAATTAGTCAAAATTCCTTCCCAAAACCCTCACATATGATGCACAAAACCAAGATGAGTTCTTCTCCTCTTCCTCACTTCTCCTCTTTAGAAACAAATGAAATCGATGCCAAATCGGCCAAACATTGTGCTTCCATTCTCCATTTCTGATGCAGATCGTCATCAGATCGAGGAGAATTAGGATCCAGGCATCGTTCTTCATCCAAATATTTGGTGTTTCACTAATGAGGTAGGTTGATTTGATTTTTAGTCCCAATACCCTTGTTTATGCATTGTTTTAAGGTTATAGAGTGCAACTACAACTACTAGAGATCCCTTCTAAGTATATCTATAGTTTTAACTGAAAACTAGGGGAAATCAGGGGTTTCAAGGGTGATTTCTAACTAGAATCACCATCTACATAATGTGTAGTTTAGTGACACATGCAGTGTATATCTTCCCATTTAGGGAAGATGAACATTTGGGACTACATTTCTTGTACCGTGGTTACACTCTATGTAGTTCCATAAACCATGGGATATGGGGACATGGATTGGGTTAGGTGTGTAAAACTACATGGATGTGTACTAACACATGACCATGGTACATATATATGGGGTTCGGTACATAGAAATAAGAAACCGACAAGGGTTAGAGGCTGTTTATTTCTAAACATTCCATATAGTATGGGATACATGACTTGTGAGGGACACTGTCCGCTGGTCCGTGTATAAGGGGAACACGGCCCCGAGCCTGGTGATGAGGGACATGATGTGTACCTCTTTTACATGCTATATACCCCTACATGGGTTGGATCCCATGTAGATCAGATACATGGGTAGGTGCTTAGGTGGGATCACATGTCGTGTGTGTCCCGGTGCATGTTGTGTACTAATATGAGATCCTCTAATGTTCTTCTTACTTCCTTATATTCATCTCTAAGACTTAGATTCCAGATTGTGAGTAGTCTATACTAAGTATTTTTACACATAGAACATGATGGTGTCTTCTGTTATGGATCACAAGATACAAGGTGGAATGAATCAATAAATATACTCGTGGAACGATACTGAGCTGATGTTGGAGATCGATGTAGTTCATGTAGAGATATGATAGTACTATTACTCCCCTATTGGGATAGGGTGTGGGTTTTTGTTACCTCTCTACATAGGTAAATACATGACTCTCCACATCATGGGAATGGATTTTTTAACCTTTTGATAGTTTCTTCTGGGGGTGTTACTCCCTTGATGGATTAGGGTTTGGGTTTCCCTGTGATGTTCGTAAATTTAGAGTAGGTACTCCCCTATTGTACTTGGGAGCATGTCCTATATCCATGGAGTTAGTAGTCCCTTGTTGGACCAGGGTGTGGGTCCTCCAAAAATGACATATAGATAGAGTGGGTTCTCCTCTACTGGGTATTGTATGTGTCATCTATTGTAGGAGTTGGTACTCCCCTATCGTTCCAAAGAACGAGTCCTCCAGACGTTCTATTTTAGCAGAGTCAATACTCTCTTTCAATGTCAGGGAGTAGGTCCTCCAGCCCAGGGTCAGTACTACCCTGACATACCAGGGTGCACATCCCCCATATTTAACGATCAATCAGAGTCATTACTCCCCTATCCTATTGGGTTAAAGGTCCTCTAGTCATTGAATGGTAATCCTCTATCAGGTTAGGGTACGAGTCCTCAATTTAAAAAGTAGAACTCTCCTTGAATATCAAGGTAAAAGTCCTTCATGAGTAGTACTACTCTATTGGATTAGGGAACAAGTCCTCCCATACAGAGTAATATTCCCCTATCTCTGAGTAGTAGTAACTAGAAGGTCCTCTATTGGTGTTGGAGCTCCCTCAAATGTGGGATATAGTTATGAGTAGTGGGCCCCTCAAATTGATGTGAATGATACATAGATATAATTTAGTACTCTATTGATGGAATGAGGTGTGGGGCCCTTCATATAGGAGAGAATAATGTTTCACAGGTTAGTTTTGGAGCAGTACCCCCTCGACTATGGGGCAGTGGAAAGGAACAAGTCCCCACATTCTCTATTTTTATAGAGGATGAACACGGTTCATAGTTTTATGAGGTGCTTCCTCAAATATGTGAAGTGGTGTGGGGTGGTACTATTCACATGGGTTTCTCATGCTTTCACAGGGTGCAAGGTAGTGATGATTGGGCCTTAGCTACTAGGTACTAGGGTAGGACCTAAGAGTATTTTTCTGATGGAGCATGTTCTATCAGACGTTCCATTAGGAATGGAAGAGTTGTTCGTGATGAATTGAATCTCTTGAATGGCTGCCATCTGGTATGAATGATCATATAGAGTGTTTTGTTTTGGTTTTGAGTTTTGATTAGAGATTATGAAAGTGACTAAGACAAGTATATATGGGTGATTTATATGAGTCCTCATGGTGTTGTCACATGTCAAGGTTGACATCCCTGATAGACTGAGAAATCTTTTCATGTATAACTTAGGATGGTTTGATGTGAATCTTCTCTCTCAACTGGGGTTACTTCTAGATAGGGTGAGCAGAATATTTCCTTTTAGATTCTCCCTTATTTACTTTATGGGATTTGGGGCACCAACTAAGTATTTTTATACTCACCCCTGCATAGGCTTTTCCCGCATATGTTTATGTCTTATTCAGACCATAGGCCTTTTGACGGAGTCCACGGAGGACCCCAGGTAGATTGATCAATGTTATATAAACATACCAAGGTGTTTATTAGAGATGGGATGATGATATTTTCATCAATTTTAGTTACTAGTGATCCCATCCTTCTGAGAAGCTTGGGCACTTTTATAGTTTTTCATTGGTGAGAATTAGGTTTCCCTTCTTTCACTTTAAGTACTTATTTTGTACTCTGGTTGTGGGATTTATATGTGTGCATGCATCAGTTTATTTTGTTTTTTTACATTTATTCATTTTGTGAGATTGTAGATATATGTGTCCATACAAGTAGATAGGAAATGACTCCATTTTTAGTGTCATTCCTAATCTGCACAAGTCACCAGTCTATAGCCTGTTAGAGGAGGGCTTAGGCAATTGTAGCCCAGGCCCCGTTGGGTCAGGTCGTGACATTATGTGGCCCAAACAATATCCTCTTTCTACTACGAAATAATATTTGTCTAATTTTAAAAACATATTTATTCAATACATGTCTTTAAATAATTTTCCCATATTTTCAAGGTATACATCAATGTATGTTCCATAAATGGTAAAATTATTAAGAAATACATCAAAGTATTTCTCTGTTAGCTCTAAAAAGATACTCAACACACAACTTTTAATGACACCTAGGGAATTAAATATCCCAAATGAAATCATTTGGTAAATAGAAACATGAAATGGATAGATTAATGTCATATTATCTTAGTTTTTTTAGTAATGGGTACCTACAAATACCTAGAAAATACATCAATGAAGCGTGAATGACCATACAAGATATCTTAGCTAACATATAATCCAAAAAAATGACGAGGTAGTGGTCTTTCTGGTCACATGATAAAATATCCTTTAGTAAATAAAAAACCCTCCAACTGATCTAGATCCTAATGTCGACTATCTCATTATTTTCATTTTTTACAATGGTGAATCCAATCTTGTTGGTCAAAATCTAAATGAGACTCATACATTGATAATTTAAAATGGGGTATATGAGTCAAACACCAAAAATATTTCAATTTATTTTTTAAAACATCCACCAATGTTGGGTTGAGTTTTATATGGGGTTTCACCACTTGTTTAGATTCAATTTCTATTAGAATTCAATTCACACAGGTGATTAGAATAATTCCCAGAATGGCTTCTAATGAAAAAAAAATTTCTCTATCATTATGTTTCATAATTTACATCAATTTATTTATTATGTTCCATGCTTTTTTAAAATAAAACTAATTAATATTTATTTCCATTAATGAAATCATATTTTATGTTATAGGAAAATGAATTTAATTTGAGTTCCAGTGGGTGATCTAGTGATGGTTTTAAATTAGAATTCTCTATGTTTTTAGTATACACGTGTATGGAAAACGTGTGAGTGGAAGATAGGAGTATATCATAAAAATAACATTCTTCTTAATCCAGAATATTTTAATAATACATAACATTTTTTAGATTTACATCACTTTAAAAAATCAATTCATCATAAAAAGTATTTTATTCCATGGATTTTCTTTGAAAAATTATTTTCATCAACCATTTCCATTTATTCCTTTGAATAATAAGGAACTTCAAAGTGAGACAATGTTATTAAACTTTTTGATAAATATTTCATTATAGGAAGATTAAGGAAGGAGTTTCTTAATTTTTGTGGAATATATATTCAAAATTTCCATGTCCACACCCTAGTCTAAAACCGTTGTGAAGTTTAAGGTGGTTCTATGTGCATCCACACCCATGGTTGAGGGATTTTTGATAAGTAAAGTACAGATAAAGGTGGATGGAAAAGAACCATGTCAGTAGTTGTCCCCATGGTGGTGTTTCAATGAAATATCCTAAATCTCTATAGTGTGATGAACACACCATTGTTATAGGAATATACATTGTATAGGTGGAGTTGTAATGAAACACATCCAGATGATGATGGTGTATTCAATGGTACCTGGTGTGGTGGATATTGGTTTTCCTTAGAAGACATGGAGAATGAACTATGACCATGGAGAAAGGATTTAGGGTCTCATCCATTACCTATGTGAAATAATTTACAATAGTGGGTGTACTAACAGAGATTGGAATATTTAAGGTAAAAAACTAAGGGTTGTGAACCATGCCATATTTCATCCCATTTTGGTTCTTGAGTCGGCAGATATGAAAAATGCACTGTATTAACTATTGGATTTGATTATAGTTGTAACCACTATTTAATTGGTGGTTTTTAGTTAGTTTTTGAAGTGAATAATTTTTTCATTAACATTAATTGAGAAATGCACATAAAAGATGATTTTTAAGAAGAGTAATTTAACTTGGGATGGAACATAGAGTGATCCATTTAATTTTTTGAAAAATATTATGGGTTGAAGAATGCGGGGTTATTATATATATCATCTAGAATGTTGAGGTTTGAAGAAGGTGTCTTTCCAAGAGATCCATTCTCTCAATATATGTTAATAAATTCTTGTGTTGAATAAGAAACAACATTTTTGGTGAAAAGTTCTCTAAAAAATATTTGAAGAATAACATTTTATCATGGGGATCAGTGAGTTCCCTAGTTTTAGAGTGCAGTCAAATATCCAAATGTTAATTATAGTGAACTAAGTGGTTCAATGAGGATGATTCATACTATAATTGTGAATTAGTAAGATTTTAGGTATTTCATTGAACATAGACATGACAATTCATTCTCTTTGATTGTCTCATAGTGTGGGTGAACCTTGTAAAATCCCTCATGTTATTAACTTATGTCTTTATTCATTGAGAGGAACGAGGGAGAAATAAAAGTGTTTTTTCAAAGTGATAGAACAAGATAGATAATTTGTAAATAATTATTTTAAACTTTTATACCTTGATTAACCTCACCCACTCTCTGTGCATAATCCTTTATAAGGAACATACAATGAGAATCAAAGGAGTGGGTGTCCCTCCCAATCATAGAAGGATGGTGGTTATTTTCAACCATAACGGTATTCCCATATTTGAAGGGAATAATGTATTGTTAGATAAAATATATATTCAATGCTATTTTAGGTATTTGGGCATTGAAATCTATAATAAAAATATGTTTCTAACAGTGACAAATTTTTAGATTTTATCCATTATAGAGAAGTATCATCAAGAATTGTATAAATATTCCAAATCCATAAATACCATAGGAATTACCCTATGAAATCCTATTTAAATAATGATAATTTCATTAAAAACCTGTCATGTTATTATGTTAAAGCTTCTTAATGTTTATGAATAAGATGAAATATTTAAGAAATAATGGTTTACGATTTATAAAAAAAATATAAATATTTAGAATAAATTCCAATGAGACGATTCATTCCCTCTTCAATAATAATGATATATTTTTTAAAGATATGTGAGGCATCATTAAAGATATAAAATATAATAATATCATTAAGAGGATTATGGGAAGACTCCATCCACATTTTAATGAAAAAGTATTAGTTTATGAAGAAAAATATCCAAAATAAATATAATTTTATAGTTTGTATTGTTATATTGTGGTTTATGAGAAGTGAAATGAAGACAACAAGTCAAGAGTGAAGGATAGTAACCATGAGGTGGCTTTTAATTCCATGAAGAATATCTAAATCAAGTATAATCTATATTTTGATGTATTTGATGAGGTATTTTCATTTTTCCTCCAATATTAATAGGGGAAGATGATATTTTAAGGGAAATCTCATGATTGAATTAAAAGTGGAGGGTGAAACCTTTATAGATAAGTGTCCTAAGAACCATCAAGAATATAATTATGAAGAGGCGTTTCCCAAAAATTTCACAAGATATGTGAAAGGTACAATGAACAAACAATAAAGATCCATTATAAGGAAATATTTCCTTTCTAAAGGAGAATATTGTTATTGGAAAAGAAAAATAGAAGATGTAATATATTGGATGAAAAAATATGTGTTTCTGGATATTTTAATTAATACAAAAATATAATGATAGTTATGATGATAATGAACATCTTTCTGATACATTGGATCTAAATGAATAACATGAGTCATCTCCTAAATAAATTTATAATTTAATAGAAAATAATAATAAGTAAAATGTAGTTGTTTCGGATTAAAACCATTACATGAAAAAACAAGATGAAGATAATATATAACTGAAGTCTGAAATTTAAAAAATGGAATATATAATTTTTGGAAATTAAATTGAGGAATATTAAGTAATGCTTAATTAGTAATAGAAAAACCAAATCATTTATGGTTTAAATGAAAATATAAAAGATATAGTTAAGAGGATTGACCAGCATGAAGAAGAAGTTATGAGTTGGAATAAGAAAGGTGATGATCAACAAATAATATTAACACTTCATGGTATGAAATGGAATTCAAAGTCATTATCATCAAGTTATGAAAAATATATTTTGAGGGATATAATATACCTATTCCGAAATTACAATGATTCAAAGATAATGAATAATCTATAGTGAATCACGTTGAAGAGAAGAAAACATCAGTGCTTATTTCTATACCACAAGCATTAATTATACAGAATAAGGTAGATCTTTATAGCACTAGATTGGATAAAAATCATGTAGCTAAGGTAGATACATGTACCATGGGGGTTATATATTTTTTCTTATGGAACAGTGAGACGCAATTACTGTTTGTGCTCCATTGGCAATAGATTTTTTCTAATAGGAACAAAAATATAAAATGGTAATCATAACTTATAATCATTTTTTATTTTAATGTATATTTCATTTGTTGTAAAGTCTTTTCTCATAAATAAATAATTTTTAAATAAAGAGGGAATTATATGTCACCTTTAATGTATCTATGTGAATGGAGGAAAATTTTTTAAATCTTTATCCAAAATGATAGAACACAAAAATATATTTTTAGAATTAAAATAAAAATATGTGTTCATGTTGAAATATTTTGAGGATACACACACATCACCATAATGGGTAAAGAAAAAAAGTTAAAAAATATAATGTTTCTAAAATTTCTTTTAGATAAAAAAACATGTCATTTTCATGGATCTTGGATAGTGGTTACACATTGAACTTGATAGAAAAGGAATAACTCATTGTGAATATTACGTACAACAATAATGGTGTAATTTTCTTTAGGAATGATGAGGGACTTATAATTTTTTGTTACACAAAATAAGAAATTAGATATAAGGATCTGATGTGAATTTATTTTCTCTTAGTTGATGGGATAAGTTTAAATATTCTTAGTGTTAGCCAATTATGCTACATTGGGCATGTGGTGGAGTTGAAAAAAATGATTGTATTTTCAAAGAGAAGTATGGTTCACTTATTCTATAATGAAGAAGAACAAATTGAAATTTATATATTATTAAGGAGGAAAATTTGTGTATATTTTCCAAAGAAGAGGAAACAAATTTTTGGTACAAAGAACTTGACCACTTGAGCCAAACATGCTTGGAAAATCTAGTGAAATATAATGCATATTTAGTCATCCCAAATATTTTTTATGATCACACTCACACATTTGATTATTGTCACATGTTGAATATTGTTTTAATTTCTTACAATAGATGGAATGGGAATTCATCAAGACTACTTGATCTCATGCACATGGATTTACATGGGCCAATCGCATCCAAATCCCTAGAATAAAAAATTCATTATGTATTTTTTATTGATTATTTCAGTTGGATGGAACAAGTTATGCCTATAAAAACTTTATAACTTGGCCATTTAATGTCCAATTTTCCCCTGTTAAGTATAAATTACAACCCTTTAATATTGAATAAATTGTATCCATAAATAAAATTAAAATTGGTTAAATAATGGTCAGTCAAAATAAGAAGGTTTAAAATGACACCAAAACCATTATAAATTATATTGGTTGATAGGATGAAAACCCTATCCTTACTTTTCATGTAATAACTAGCCATTTTGATTAATCTGGATTAAGAATTAATTTATTGTATTTTAATATTTTTGAGAAATTACAGTAGTTCTCCTCACCCCAATTATAAAAGGTAACCTCCTCTATCACTTATTTACACCTCATTGATATATCTAGACCAACCAAACTCTACTATTTTATTTTCTCAACAACCCTAGGTGAATTTTATATGTTTTGGTTTTCCAAAAGGATTATCTTCAGATCCTTTTAGTGGATATTTAATATAATCATTCTAAATAATAGTATACTAGAGTTCTTTCTAAAATATGATAACTTGATGTAATGGTTCTAAGTTTCAATCTATTTGTTTATCAGAATTATTTATTATTAATTTTCTAATGGTAAAATATTATGATCTATCTCTAAATAAATTCATGACTTTTCCTATCCTATGGTTATTTTGTGAATATAAATGTATTACTTTTATTTTCCTTACCAATTTTACTCAAGTAACCAAAAGTATGTTTTTAAGGGAAATAGAGTTCATTTTTCTCTTCTGTCAAAATAATATTTTCTTCGATATCCAAATTTTAAAAAAAATGTTTGAAAAAAGGATTTTACTATTTTCCAGTTATTTTATAAATTTCTTTTAACCCATGTTTTAATTTTTACAAAATTGTTTGAGAAGGAATCTTCTTCTCAATTTCTAAATATTGTACTTTATAACATTTTTAGAAAAATAATGAAAGGAATGATATTTTAACTTATATGGAATGAATGGATTTTCATTACTATCAGGAATAAATTATTTTCTTAAAATATTCTTTTATAATTTTTCATGGTTCATTCTGGTGAAATTTGTTTCATTTTTTTTATTTGTTTAAAATAACTGATTGCAAACTAGAAATATTATTAACCCGGATAATGTTTCAATGATAGTTTTATGGTATTTCTGACCATAATAGACAAAAAAACCTTGATTTCACAAATTATCTACTCATGATATGATCCGATAATTCTATCCTTATTCTTCATATGTATGTTTCATTAATATAATGACATAAAATTTATAAAACCCATTTATTTTCCATAGGTTATTCTATGATAAAGTAATGAAATGTTTATCAAATCAAATTCATTTCCATGGGTTATGCTATGGTAAATGTTTTATGAAACCAATTTCTTTTCATGGGTTTTCATATGATGAATATTATATGATCCTATGTAAAATATATGTATGTTTTTCATTATGTGATGGGTGGTATTTTTATCTCCCTCAAATGTATTGGGAAAATATTGATATCTCATGAGATAAAATGGACATGAATGGGGAGTGAACCAATTATTGTAAGGTAACTTTTATATCATGGTATTATTGGAAGGGAACTTTGACTACAAATATGGTTTAGTGTGTGGACCCATTCCACTATGATAGTCTAATTAGAGAGCCTTTAAAACTAAGGGAATTAAATTATATTATTATTTTTATGAAAAAATTCATTTTCATAGACCAATTTTATTATCTCATGGATTACATCTTATAAACAACAAAGGTTTAGAAGATGACTCAAGATTAGGATATATGATATATAGGATGTGGTTGTCAAATGTAAGCTCATAACTTTTTATGTTATTATTATATGATCATTTATATCTCACTTGTTAAACTTCAATAAGGATCCAATCTCATCCTTTATTTGGTTTCTTGTCCTAGGTTTTGAAGATAGGTTTTACATATGATATGTCTAAAAAGTGTGATAGTATTAAATATAGAAGTAGGAGATGATGTTGAATTGTCATGAATCAGTGGTTCATTTTTCCATTTCTCCAAAGATACTAAATCTTTATGATTATAACTTGGATAATTAGTTTATGTAATGAATATTAATATATTTAGATTTAATATATATATATATATGTGTGTGAGAATTATGGGTCACAATAGTTGTATTAGAACAAGGGTTAGTTAACCTTCCGAAACTGGGATGAGAAACAATTATTAAGAACCCAAGGGATGAGTTTAAGTAATAGATATATTCCAAGAGTTTTGGTAATGATAATGCATGAAATATGTTAAACCTAAGTATTCATTGAAGGTAGTTCCCCAAATTCATCACCTTATAAATGATTTTTAGGATTATGTGGTTTCCCACCATGATTATTGGTGGTAACACTATTTTTGGGCTTAGTTAGCGACTAAAACTCAATCGAATCATGTTAATAATGAATCTGATGAAAAATGAAAAGATTTTACTCCTTAAGAGATGAATGTTAGGGGAGTTGGAATTATAAATATTACATCTATGATCACACATATTTCTGATGTTATGAATCACACTAACATTATGAACGACCAATAGAGGGAAAAATATCTAGTTGATTCGTTCATGGGAAAAAATCCACCTTCCTTTAGTGGGTCCACTAATCCACTATTCACTGAGTAATGAACCAGAACCACTAAAAAATATTTTTTTTCTCTAGTGTTCAGATCATGAAAAATTTATTCTATATATTTGTCATTTGGAAGCTGAAGTGGATCACTGGTGGATGCTTATTAATCAAATGAGAGAACAAGAAGAAATTAAATCTATGGAGTGTAATGAATTTAAATTTTTATTTTTAAACATGTAATTTCTTCATATACTATATAAAAAACTAAAGAAATAGTTCCTTGAGTTATAGAATAAGGATGGAAAATCTATTGGCACTTTTGAATAAAATCACACTAGATGTGATTTTTTGTAGTATCAACCTACCCGAATGTAAGTTTGGCCAGTTTTTCAGTGTCTTAAAATAAAATATTATAGGTATATTACCACAAGGGACTTTAAAAAATACGAATAAGATTGTAAATTTTCTCTCAATTTAGATGTGTAGATTGGAGTTAAACATCAATCTCATAGTTTTTGATAAGCATAGAAAAATGGAATTTAATTGAAATTATAAAAACCATAGTGAAAAAAAAGATGATCCTTCATTTATGAATGATGTATGGAAGGAAATATGGGAGAGATTATATTATGGAAAATGGTAAATTTTTCATGTGCGAAAAGGAAGGTTATTAGGAAATCGAGAGATGAAGTGATGTGAAAAATATAAATAATGAAGTGAATAATGAAAAATCTCCATAGAAATTCCCACCCACACTCAAGATTTTTAAATGAAATTTTTATATAAATTTTTCTAAATAATTCCAAAATTAGAAGGTTAAATATAATAATTTATGTTAAAAACCTCTTATGTATAGAAATAAATGGAAATATCTTTTGATCACTATTTATGATGATGAAATGATAATGTCGTGGTGAAAGGTACACTTACCATACACTCTGAAAATACTAATCTATTATTTGATCTTGGATATATCCACCCAATTATATTTAAATACTTTTCCAATGGTATCACTATACCACAATAAAAATTAGATATTGATTTATCAGTAAAAAGAGTTGATTGTTTGAAGATTTCATCCCAAGTATATGATTCTTCTTCACATGAAGTTTGTGGCAATGTGTTTCCTAGAAATATTTTCATTCTTACTCTAGTAAAATTTAATGTTATATGGGAATGTATTTTATTTATTAACATAAAAACCACATCAATTTCGTAGTAAGGGAAGTTACTTATGATCTCTTATCACTGTGGTGAAAGGAAATGAAATTTTGATGGAAATTACATCCATATAATGGGTCATCATTCCTATTAAAAATGGTCATTTATCTCATATGGTTGGGTATAAAATCAACATTGAATATATAAATATTGTATGGGAGTTTTTTGATGTGTTTCTAGAAGATTTTTATATTCATCAACTGAATCATGATGTTTATTTTTCTATAGAACTCATACTTGGTGTTATAAATATTTACAAGACTCTATATAGAATAGCCCCGATTAAGTTGTAAGAATTGAGGAAACAACTCTAGGAGAATCTTGAAAAGGGATTAATTCCTCAATGTATATCACCTTGGGTTTCACCATATAAATTTATTAAGAAGATATATGGATTAATTCCATAATCCATTGATTACGGAGAACATAACAAGATCACTATTAAGAACTAGTTTACACTACCCCGTATTGGTGACTTGTTTGATCAACTACGTGAAGCTCAATAATTTTCCAAGGTTGATCTTAATTCTAGATATCATCAATTTAGAGTAAAAAATTAGGTCATGCATAATATAGTATTCCATAGAAGGTATATACAATATGAATTTTTAGTGATTCCATTTGGTCTTACTAATTTCCCTTCAATCTTCACAAATTTAATAAATAGTGATTTTAGAGATTAACATTATTATTTTATGGTAGTATTTATAGATATTATTCTTATTTACTCAAATAGAAAGTAAGAGAATTAACATCATTTGAGAATTTTTTTAAAACACTTTGAGGAAGGAGATGATTTATTAAAATTTTACTATGTTTGAATTTTTTTCATTAGAATGTTTCATTATTGGGTCATATAATCTCAAGTGAGGGTATATCTGTTGACCCTTCACAGACATAAGTTATTGAGAAATGTACTAGACTAACCACTATGATGGAGACCCTTATTATTCATGGTTTTAATGGATATTATCAATGGTTTTTTGGGAATTTTTGAATCCACTCACCATGTTTAATCAAAAGGGGGATGATTTAATTTGGTTAAATGAATGTGAAGAACATTTTAAAGAACTATAGAGAAGGCTAGTTAGAAAACCTATGACTATACTACCTTGTAGTGGAGAAGGGTTTGTAATATATAATAATACATTAAATAAAGGACTAGAATTCTTCCTTATAAATAATGATATTTTTTTAGATTATGCCTCAATACAATTGAATCCCTATGAGAAAAACTACCCAACCCATGATTGGGAGTTAACATCGATGATTTTTTCATTAAGAAGATTGTTATATATGATTAAAGATTTTTCTGCTGAATACATTACTACCATAGGAAAGAATAGAAGGAGAGATATTCTCTAAGTCGAAATAATCCTGCTAAATTATCTATGATGAGGATAAAAACGCTCCAATATTTTTGGATTTGAAATGGATAGAGATAGAAATTATAAAGGAAGAGGATAAATGTTCTATTGATCAAATAAGTGTTCAAACATCTAGTCAAGTGAACTATAAAGAGGTACAGAAGGAAGTTTATTATCTACAATATTAGGTGGGAAATGTTCCTATGTTGAACCTTGATTGTGATGGAATGATAAGATTCATAAAATGCGTATATATTCTATTTGTCCTATATTTGAAGAAGGAGCTATTATAGGAGGCTCATAATTATTCATTATCTATTCATACTAGACTTTTGAAGATGTAAAGAGCTTTAAAAGATTATTTCTAGTGGGATGGTTTGAGGAGAGATATTGAAGAGTATGTATCTTGTATATTTATATGGGTGTAAACTAAGACTGAGAGATGAATGTTTAATGGGTTGATACAACCATTACCCATACCAGAATGGAAATGGTAAAATATCACACTATATTTTTGTCATCAGACTCCCCAAAACATGTGAAAGGAATAATTTTATATGGGTTGTTGTCAATCACCATAAGAAGTCAGTACACAACATAACAATCAGATAATATTTCTCTATTGTTCAACTTACTCATTTATATATTAAACAAGTTGTAATATTTATCAGTTTACTGCTATAAATTGAATTTGATCAGGATCCAAGGTTTACCTCCATGATTTATTGAAGTCTTCAAAAGGATTCAGATATAGAGTTATTTTTTAGAACTACTTATCATCTATAGACAAATGGTCATTTTTAGAGGACCATCCACACTCAAGAATACATGTTGATAGATTTCTATTTAGATTTATAAGTTATATGGGATCAACACCTTATTTGAAGAAATTATCTTAAAATAGTATCTTTCACTCTAGTATTAATATTTCCCCTTATGAATCCCTCTATTGTAGAATTTATAGAACTCTAACATAATAGAATAAATTTGGAGAATGGAAGTTTTTGGGACCTAATCTAGATGAGTAAATTGAAGTCAGGGTTAGATCTATTCAACACACATAAGAGAAACACAAAGTCTATAAAAAAGTTATATTGATTTTTTTGGAAAGATATATAGTTTTATGTTAGTTAAATAGTATTCCTATGAATATATCCTTAGAATATGGTGATGAAATTCATAAATAAGGGAATGTTATACCCTAGGTATATCAAAAAAAATTAAATTCTTGATCATATCATTATGGTAGCTTATCAATTTGTGCTACCACTGAATTTCTCTAAGATTCACAATGTGTTCCATGTATCTATTATAAAGAACTACCTACATAATCCGTCACTTACAGTATAATCAGAGGCCTTATTAATAGAGAAATATCTTTCTTATAAAGGAAAACTGATATAGATTCTGGATCATTGATAGAATGTGATTTGAAATAAGACCACTCACATGCTCAAGGCTTTGTGGTGAAACCACCAATTTGAGGATGCTACATTAGAACTTGAGGATGTGAGGAGGAAGAAGTACCCTTATATTTTTGTATCAGAGTGATGAATTTCAATGGAAAAAAATTAATTTTAAATGGGGTAGAATGTAACAACAAATGATTTTTATGAAATATTTATCTTTAAATAATTTTATTTTTTCGTTAGCTTCCATTACATGGAATAACTAGTTTAGAAGAACTATGTAACATTATTAATATATTATTTCACCATTATCACCTAGACATTGGATTATCCTATACAAATATTAATAACTAAATTGTGAAAAATATGCATTCTACACATTATAAAATGAATTATTTTGTTATCAAAATGATTAGAATTAAAAAAATTTATGCATGCAATGTATTTATTATATTCATAAATTAAATTAATAACTATTAAGAAATTATTTTTAGGAAATTTATATATTAATTAATTGATAAAATATTTTAGGCATCCAGAACATATTCTTCTTGGAATATGATAATAATAAATCCAGTTTTATTCTTGAAAATTTATTTTTCCAAAAATAACATTTTATCTTGTTTTTAACAGTTATTTTGAAATTAATTTATACCATTTATTGGTATTTAATTAGGTAAAATTAAATATAAATATGTATATATATATTTATGTTTAATAGCATCAAATATGGTATTTATCAAAAGGGTTGGGGTCAAGCCCCTTTATTAAGAAAAGAAAAACAGAACACAAACCCCATTTTAAGCTGGGTATGGGAACCCCATTACACACTGTAGAGTCGGAGGGATCAACACACTGCAAAGCCCAATACAACAGCCTGAAAGCTCAGAGAGAGAACCCAATACACGCCTGAAGACCAGATAAATAAATTCCTAAAAAACATGAGTCCCAAAAAAGTGATCCAAATCCCACACAGGAGCCCAACACGAACCCAAAGACCGACCACCAGCATCAACACCGAACCTCCGTCACCGGACAACCTCGATGGTCACCACCCACCAGCAGACCACCTTGCACCGGTATCCTCAATGCTCTGTAGCATCAATCAACTGATCTCAAATAGATCTTCCTCTGAGCCAGACCATCGAATGAGAAGCTTTCGAAGAAGCTCAGGGGGGATCACCACTGAGAAGATGCAATGGGATAAACCGCAAAAGACCGGATGGGTCTCGCCGCTGGACCGTTCCACGCCGCCATCTCCAGCGCCATCACACCTGGACCGATTTTGAACAGATCTGGTATTCCAAATTAGATCATGATTTCAAGAGGTATACCGCCGCACCACAAACATTATTCCACCGAGATTCAACGCAAAAACAATCAAACCTTCATCGGCCTGATGATTCACAATCTAGGAACCTGCCGCGATGCTGAAACCAAAGACATCGTCTGAGGAATGGAGAAGCGGTGGTTGGAAACCCTAGACCGCTGAAGCTTCCTGCTCACGCTCTACCCCTTATGGTCTCATCTCACTATCAAATATGGTATTTATGCCTCTTTTATTTTTGTCCATTTTGATTAGGAATGGTGGTAAAGATTCCCACCTCTATAAAGGGTAAATTAGGTTAATCCAGGGTAAAAATAGGTGATGAGGACATAATTTTTTATCCTAATCTTAATTGGATGAAGAGAATTAAAACCAAAGAGACTTATTCTATATTTTGACTTGTTTAATGGAAACTTATCCCTGAAAATGAATTATGATTTATTAAAATCAATGAAAGTTACAAAATATCACTCTCATAGTTTTAGATATCCTTTTTGTGTTTAAATTGGGGCCACAACTAGTTATGAATGAATATTAATAGTAATTCTGTTCATAATGAAATTATATTAATGGTTTAATTTTATTTATAATTTTTAGATATTATATAGTTACCTTAAATTGTTACACAATGCCAAAAAATATTTACTCAATTATTGGAAAATAAGATGAATTAATTTTAAAACATTAAAAGTGACATAATTTGTGTAATTTATAGTGCTCTATGAATTTTATATGTGAATATGAAACATTATTGTTTGTTATATGATTATTTTTGAATTAAAACTTTTCCTTCATGTATTTCTAGTAAAATTAAACAAATAGTCTCAAAAATCAAAAAAATGATATTTTATCAACATAATATTTTATTAAATTAATACAAATCATAAAAATCATAAAAATCATAAAATACGACAATGTTGATATGATATGTTCAAAAATTTCATAAATGGGACTTTTTTGGGCCAATTTTTACCTTATAAGTAAAAAATAAAACCCTTTAATATTGAAAATTATGGTTCCATAGTTAAAATTAAAATTGGTTAACTAAGGGTTAATCAAAATGATAAGGTCTAAAATTACACCAAAACTTGTTTGAATTCTATTGGTTGATGTGATTAAAACTCTATCGTATATTAGAATTTGATCCCTTAATTTTTTGAGGTATTTTTCTTGGGAATGATTTTAATATAATTTAATCTTTTGAGAAACCCCAAAGTTTCCCACACCTAAATTATAAAAGGGAACCTCCTCCCTCACTTATTTAAACAACGTTGAACCTTGTAGCTTTATAAAAATCTACCAATTTCTCATATCAACTTATTTAGACACATTATAGAGGTTATATATTCCCAAAATTCCAAACCTAGAGACCTTTTCAGAGGATCAAAACGAGTCATTTCAAATAAGGGGAGTTTTGAGAGATTTTTAAGAATGGATAACTCAAGGAAAGGGTTTTATGTTATAATATCATTATTTATCGAGATTATTTATGATTAAGTACACAATTATGAAATATTATTATCTATATCTCAAGTAAATTTAGGATTATTTTCATTATACTGTTTCTTGAAAATACATATTTTTCTTTCATTTTCATCACCTTATATACTCAAGAGACATAAAATATATTTTTAAGAAAAATCAAATTCATTAATATAATATCTAAAAAATATATCTTCCATATTAATATGTTTTTAATTTTTTTTAAAAAGTATTTACTACTCTACTATGATGTTTTAATTTAATTTTTTACCTATGTTTGACTTTTAAAAAATCGATTGAAAGTAATCTTCTATTAATTTTCTAAATGAGGAACATTGCAAATTCTTTAAAAATTACTAATGGAATGTTTTTTATCATATACCGAATGAAATAACTTTCCCTCCATTATTAATAATTCTTCCTTTGAAGATTACATTATAAGATTACATTTTTATTTTTAAAGAAAATATTTTCCTTTATATTTGCACAGTTTTTTCAAATAAGTGATTTCAAAATAGAAATTTAATTTTCCCCAAGAATGTTTTAATTTTAATTGGATTTATATTCATGAAGTATAACAACCCATAATTTCACTTATTCTTTACTGGAGATATGAGCCAAGGATATCATCTTTATTCGTCCTCTATATGGTTTATGTATATAATGAAATAATTTTCATTAAAACTATTTCTTTTCAATATGTTATGCTATGATGTAATGATGAAATACTTATAAAGCCCATTTGTTTTCCTTGGGTTATTCTATAATGATATTTTTATGAAACCCATTCATTTTCATGGTTTCGGATATAGTGAATGATTTATTATCTTCTAGCACACATAAGTATGATTTTCATTATGTGATGTGTGTGACCTATACCTCACTCTAATGTGTTGGGTAATGATTTATATCTCATAAGATAAAAATGAATGAAATAGGGAGTGAACCCAATTTAGTAAGGGAATTTATCCATTATGATTGTTTTAGGGGTAAACCTTCACTACTATGACGAGTTTGGGATTGACACATTCCACAATGATAGTCTTGGTATAGATCCTTGAATATTAAGGAAATTATCTTTTATGCTCATGTGTATTCCAAAATTCCATATATTATAAAAATTAAATTCTCTCATGGATAATAATATTTGATTCCTTCATAATTCATGTTTTATAAACATATATGATTTATTCAATGACTCATGATTATATTCTATGATATGAAGGTTATATTTTTAAATGTTTATTCTCTAGTTACCATACCCATTTTGATCATGTTATGGTTATATAAACATTGATATATCCCTTAATTACCCTTACTGAGCATTAGAGAATAACCTTTCTTATGTTTCCTTTCCACGGTTTTGATGAAATTGTTTATGTACAATACAAATTATAAGGCTGATATTGATGATGATCTAAATGAAGGATGATTTAGAACTATTATGAATTAGTTTTTTGTGTTTCTATGTTTCAAATTGTATTAGACCTATATGATTTTAGTATAGATCATTAGGTTATGTAAAAAATTCACCTCTTTATATGTAATATATTTGTACGAAAAGTATGATTTTATATTGGAATTCAATTAGAAAACTGTGATCAAGATAGGAATTAGGGGGGTTTGGATGTGTTGATCCAAATGTGATATCCACATTAACTAAGGAAGTACACTTTATGGAACTATTGAAGAAAAATATTCCAATAATTACTATCAGGTTCAACTATTGGTATCAATATTAATTTTTTTGATGATTTGAAAAGTAAATATCTAGTACGGATCCCACACAATTTAATTAACGTTTATTCACTAATGGATGTGTGAATGTGTGTTTGAGTTAATAAGGAATATTCTTTGGTACAATTATAAAATTGTGAATTATTTAAATTGATTAGAGTGAAGTGTAATGGATAGTAATGTTGAAATTTTCATAGTTTCTTATTTCATACACTGAGCTCTCACTCAATAGGCATAATATTTGTGTTGATGGATCATTTACATACGAGGATCTACTCAATGAAGTGTTTTAGTATTAATCCATAGTTAAAGAATAATTTAAGGATCTTGAGTGTTAAATATGACGTTGGACCTGAAAATAGATATTAATTGACTTTAATAGAAAATATCTAAAAAATGACATCTTTTTTTAATAGGTGATGGAAAAAATAAATATTAACTTGAAAATAACAAGATACATAATGTATATTTCAATAGTTGGAGCTTAGTATGTCTATATTTGATTCACAAACTATGCAGAGTTAGGGGTGAATATTCTTTGATGGTTCCCCATAGAAATAAGTGGTTCTTAATCTATTCATTGGTATCACCTGATAAATATTGATATACATGAGTATTGGTATCATTTTAAGTTGTTAAAAATGAGGGAGAAGTAGTAGTTTCATATGAAAAAACCCCAGTGAAAGATATAAGTATACAATCTTTTCAATGATTCATTCAAATTGAAAATAGCTTTTTTCTGTTTGACTTCAACAAGATAGGGGAGAAAAAAGTTAGAATTGAATTATAAGACCCTTTTCTCCAAGGCATGAAATTTTCATATATTATATATTAAAAAATTATAGGTGGATATATTGCTCTGTATTTGACATAGTAGGGGAAAAAGAAGAATCATGAATCCATCGGAAGTGTCTCACACATCAAAATAATTGATGAAGTATCATGATTCAAGAATTATTATTAATGTTTCTAACAAATAAAAATCGGAATATTCATAGAATAGAATTAAGAAATGATGATTTGGTGTTTTCAGTTTTTCTGTCAATAATTTTTGATGTTTTCTTGGTGAATTTTTTGTCCATAGAAGATTGGTTTTTTGTGTTAGTGGTTTTGGAACCAATATAATGAAGTCCAAAGGTCATCCAGATGATAGAGTAATTATTGAAGTGAATAAAGAGATGGGATAAATATATTCTAGATTACTAGAGGAAGTAATGTGGTCTTTCCCACAATACTAAAGGCCACACCACAGATTAGGTGGACTAGGGTCATAATGGATTTCAAAACATCCAAATATTCAACACTCGCCATGGTGATTAATGTTTCTTCCCATAAATTTACCTGTGGGAAATGGGGAATATTGAAACGGGTTTAGTGGTGTTCATGGTTCAATAGGTTTATCTGAGATTCAAGAATGAAGACATTAAAAGTATTAAGGTTTAGATGTTTCATGAAATTGAGAGTAGGTGAAAGCCATGCCATAGTGCATGGAATTTTGGGTTTATGAAATTCGGTCTAAAATTGTGAAGCCCATTATGTGTGTAGATATTTCCACAATGTAATCATTTAGGGTGAAATGAATCTCGACATTGAGTTCTCTAATGGAGATGTGAAAATAGAAAGTGGTTGTTGTGATGGTAATTTCAAAGATCATTTTACTTTAAGGTGAACCTCACTACATCATACTGACATGAAGTAGTGATTTTCAATAGGTGTTTCACTTGGAGATATTCCATTTCATGGGAATAAAATATCCATTCCATTTTTGTATATTGGATAATATATACCATGATTTTTTGAATAATTTAAAGAGAGTAAATGGAATAGATTTCAAGGGATCAGTCTCTAAAAATTAAATTCAAATAAATAAGAAAAGTATCAAAATAATTGGAGGTTATTAAGTGGTTTTAAAGAACCATTATGGAGGCATAGGTGGATACATAAATGGAATATGTATTTTTAATTTAAACTGTGTGTAAAGGTTGAGAATAATATTTTGTAGTTTAATGAAATTTAATATATAAAAATCTTAAATAAAATAAAAATATAGATACATAATCATATCTTTTTGTGAGAAGAAGTGTTATGGGAAAATCATTTCCACCAATTCAATAAATTTACAAGTATAAAGAATAAAAAGGCATTTATAATGTGAATTAAAGAAAATGAGAAGAAGGAATTATATAATTGTCAATGAAAAAAGAAATAGTTTCAATGAAAACTTATGGAAAAGTGATATTTCTTCTCATAGTAGAATACACAATAGGTCTATGAAAGTGAAAGGGGAGATCAATGGAACCCATATACATCTGAGGTATCTATAACAAAAATGTAATGTTTTTTGGATTTTGATCGAAAGTATATTCCTTACTAAGATTAGTGATAAAAATACTGGAAATCAATGTTGAGTGAACCTTATGAGGTAGCGATCCTTCCTAAAAACATCATAAGTTGAGTGACCATAGAAGGAGTAACCTATCACAAACCCAATATAATATTTGGTGTATATACACTATAATTTATTCTCCTTGAATTAAGTGATAGTTGTGATCCATAAAAATTGTGTATGTCTTATGTTCTTTCTAGTTTACTTATAACCATACAAAGTTTGCAAGATTGGGTTAATAAACCATTGATAAATATTGGAAAGTGTATTTTAAGTAAATTGGTAATTGGATTAGCATGACCAAAAGAAAAAATTTGAATATAATTTGGTAAAGGGGTCAATTTACATTATGATAGTGATTGATTAATTAAAATGTAAGAAATTGGAAAAGGTTTGGTACCTTTATTCACCCCTCCTCTAAATTTATTTATCACCTAATCCCCTTTGGGACTCATAGACATGTTATTTTATAGTGATAATATTAATTTTACAGAAGCATAATGAATAGAAAAATATTTTACTTAAATTGATTAATAAAATTTAAATAATTTTGTTTAATAAGATATAGAAGAATAATTAATAATAAGATATTGCTAATGTAGATAGATTTAATATGATCCTAAAGGACCTCTAAAAAATGATCGGATTAATACATATTCATCAGACCATAATCTAAATAATGATTGAAAGGTATGTAAGGGAAGAAAATATAGTGGAGTAATGAGAATATTTTTTTATTGTGGATTTTATGTGCCGGTGTAGGGATATTTTTTTAAGAGAGTTTTATAGTGACCCTAGACTTTTACACATATCATTACATGATTTAATCATATTAAAGCATCATATTACAAGCCAAGGATCATAAAGTCTTGTGTCTGGGAATACATGGAACATAAAACATAAAACATGGATCTAAATATAAAATTTATTTATTTAGTCTTCATAAAAATCCCCTAACTTCTATTGTTAAAATACATCTTCATAGAATATCATAGGGATAACATGAACCAAGGGATGATCTAAAACATGCAGTAAGGTAATAAAAAAAATAATGCATTATATCATGGTTTAGATGGCATGAAATAGTGATATAAAAAGGAATGGAACATATTGAATCATGGAATATAAACATGGTATCATATAAACATGGATTCATAGTATTTTAGATATAATATAAAACATGTCTTTAGCAAGGGTCAATTCTTGTTCCACACAGAGGAGCAAAATTCAAGGTTAACTACTAAGACCATTTCCCATGGTAGCACGAGTTAAGGTTAACCTCCAAGACTATTGTCCATAACATCTCATGAGACTCAAATTTAGACAATTAATTAGAGAACTACCTAGGAACACCCATCAAAAAATGTTCATGAATATTTTCACCCCATATAGAATCATATATAATCTATCACACATAAATATAAGAGTACCCATGGAAATAAATGAGTATCATAATCATTTCATAAAGCATAATAAATGGATGTATCTAACAATTTCCCATCAAGGAAAGGAATTAAAACATTCATGGAAATTTATAAGGGATAATATAAATATATCATGGTAATTGATGTCACAAATAAGTGACAACAAGTAAGAAGGGTATCTAATAAATTTTAGCATTAAAACATTTTAATAGGGTTTTAAGGAAAATACTAAAGAGAATTTAAAATAGAAAAGGGAATGATATTTTATATTAAACTACAAGTAAAAAAAGAAGGTTTTAATAATAAAAATGATGATTTTATAAAAACAATGATATCTTAAAAAACAATATAGAGTGAACATGAAATTGGGTAAAAATTCATGAATTTGCCTTAAAATAGGTTTGCTTATCAGGAAGTGTTGAGAATGGAATGATTTAAAAACATTTATATCCCTAGAAGATAATGATGAATGGATCTTGAGACATAATTTGGGAGAATATACACATAATTTAGAATATTTAAATAAAAATAAAATATAACTTCACTTTGGTAGAAAGAAAGATAGAGCAGCTCGGCGGACTACTGGAGGTTCGGGTAGAATCCCTTTCCTTAAGTCGGATAGTGTCATTCAGATGATCATAATGTCCTAGATAATAAAATTAAATTCATTAACTAATATCTATAGAACAAATTATTTTTGTCATTGATTTATTATGGCCTTATTATATTAATTTATGACCATTTGATGGGTTGAGAGGTTCAATTTCATTTTTTGTTTCATTAGTATTCATGATTGGTTTACTTATATACATGTAAGATGAGAATGGTTGTACAAAATTAGAGTAATATGTTATTATTGATCATCCATTAGATTAATTGATTATAAAATTCATTTTGTTATTTGGATTGAAGAAGAATAATTATATAAAAACTTTAATGAGAACTGTTTGGTTAATTGACGGGTTTTTATCACATCGAACACATTTTGGTTTATAAACTAATATCATGAGAAAAAAGGACTCCAGAACCAAAAATATGACATAATACATATATAATAGTCTGGTTCATCAATAAAATTGGTTTCATGAAAATAATTGAATACAATAATAGAAATTGGAAACCCATCATCCTTGAATGTGAGAAATTAACACATATCAGATGGTGTTTTCATTTCTATTATAAAAGGTTGTGAAATGAGAGATGATGATGAATTAAAACATTATCATAAAAAATTTATATTACATGTATGGTATTGGATTTATCATAAAATTTGGATAAAAAGATTCATGGAAAGAAAAAGAAAATAATAGAACTTGAATGAAAATAAAAGATATGAAAAGCGGAATTTACCTCATGAATATATCTTCCTTGAGAACTTATATAGGGGAGAGAACTTGGTCTTTTGAAGATACCAAGAGCTGATGGATGTGGGATAGAGGCTTTAGGGATATATTTTCTCAAAATTTGGACTATGTACAAGGATTGAAAGGAGTGAAGAGTGGGTGAGGGTGGTTTTTATAGTGGTGGAGAGGATGAGTTTCCCATTATTTTAATCATTACATTAATATTTTTGTGGAAGACTATGAATAGTATAGATTATTGTGACAAAAATAGTAAATAGATCATATATTTTTGAGCCAATGACCATTTACATCATCAATGGTCAGGAATGATGCATAAATTCAATTATTTGGAATTTATTGTAAATTGTCATATTTTACAATTTAAAAAAAATTCATGTATTTTCGAAAAATCCCAAAAAATTCACCCATACCATTTTCCAAAATGTAGAATTTAAAAAATACTCCATTTTATGAAAATAGTTTTCTAAATATGTGAAATTTAATTTTTAATTAAAATAAAAAATTATTTGGAAAACTTCGAATTTTATAATTAAAACCGCTTTCTATCACTTTAGAAAATTAATTAAGGTCTCATAAAATTACCATATAATAATAAGTCATCAAAATACTTATTTATGAATACATTTTATGAAAATAAATTATCTTTTAAATTATTAAATTAATCATAAAATTGTAATTAAATATACACGACTCACAAAAATACCAAAACTATGATATAATTATATCATATTATCACTAATAAGATGAAAAAAATTATTTATACTTCAACTGGTAAGGTTAATTATGCACTTCAATGATTTACTATTCATAATGTTCATATTACTATTCATAAGGGTATCATTACTATTAGTTAGGGTAATTTACTATTTACAAAAAAAATAAGTTTTTTTATTGGACTCCAAACATATTAATGATCGCAACTGTGTATGTCAGATTTTTTAAATTCAAATAATAGAAGTGGAAATATTATGTTTAAAGGTAACATAGTACCTAGTAGTTCATTATATTTTAATTTCATGTGATTATACTATATGACATAATTATAAGAATGTAATTTCCAATGATTAAACTTTGGGTTATTACATTCTTCTCCCCTTATGAATTTTTTCCTTCAATATTTTCATTTACATAATATGATGTAAACAGGTGTGGGTACTGTTCCTTCATTACCTCCTCCAATTCCCATGTTGCCTCTTCGTACTTATGGTTTCTCCATAGTACATTTACCAGGTGATTAGTCTTATTTTGTAAAACCTTATATCCATGATCCAAGATCATCACTGGCTGCTCCATGTAAGAATGATCATTCTCCAACTATACCACCTCAAAAGACATTACATGTGGAGGACCTATTATGCAATTCTTTAAGAGGGATACATGGAAGACATCGTGTACATTAAACATGGTATGAAGAAGTGCTAGTTGATATTCCATAGCTCTGAAATGATCAAGAATGTCAAAGGGGACAATGTACCTGGGACATAGCTTACCTTTTATCCCAAATCTCATGACCTTATTACATGGAGATATGTGGAGGAATAACATGTCTCCAACTTTGAACTCAAGGTACCATCAATGATTGTCTTCATAAATATTCTATTGAATCTGGGCTGCCTTGATGTGCCACTCGATGGTTTTCATCTTCTCCACCATTTCATTGACCATTTCAAGTCCTATAAGCTTACACTCATTGAATTCATCCCATCATGATGGTGTCCTGCAACTTTTCCCCTAAAGGGATTCATATGGGGACATTTTAATGCTCAAGTGGAAATAAATTTTGTAAGAGAATTAGACCAGTGGAAGATGCTGGTCCCATTATCCTTTGAAGTCCATTGAACATGCTATAAACATTTCTACTAGTGTTTGAATAGTTTTCTCATATTGGAAATAAGTTTGAGGATGATAGGTCGTACTGAAATTCATTTTAGTGCATAGAGAATGTTAGAGAATTTTATAGAACTTTGATGTAAATTTTTATTCTCTATCAGATATAATAAATAATGGTAATCTATAAAGCCTTACCAATTATTTGAAATATATCCATGCATGTTGATCGGATGAGAAGACCTATTGAATTATGATAAAGTTAGATATCATTGTAAGATTATCCACAATGACCCATATAGCATTGTTTCCTCTAGATGTCCTTGGAAGTCCTGTGAAAAATCCAGTGGTGATGTTCTCTCACTTCCATGTTGGTATGGGAAGTGGTTTCATTATCCCCTTAGACTGCATCATTCATCCTTAACTTGTTGACATATGATCCACTTTGATGTATATTCAGAAATCTCATTTTTCATATTCTCCCACAAAATGTTCTCTTGGAGATCTCTACACATCTTTGTGCTCCCTAGGTGAATTGATAAGGTCAATCTATGTGAATCATTTAGAAGCTCATTATTTATCTCTATATAATGTGGTAGACATAATCATGACTCAAATATTATAACTCCTTTCTTTTAAATCTTATAATTAGAGGATTTTATAATTATAATATCATACACCCTTTTCATAATTTTCAAATCTTTTCTTTGAGCTTACTTTATTTTCTCCATGAGAGATGGTTGAGAAATCATTTGAGAAAGGATTGATGATATTCCTTTCCTAAGTATTCCCATATGGATCCTTTTAAAATCTACTAATATTGGATCCTTTTCAATTCTTATCATTGAAAATGATGAATGATCCTTTATACTTAGAGTATATGCCACCGTATTTGCCTTACCAGGATGGTAGTGGATTGAGAAGTCATAATACTTGGTGAAATATAACCATATTTGTTGGAATATATTAAGCTTATTATATGTGAATATATATTTTTGACTCTTGTGATTAGTATATATCTCACACTTCTCCCCATAGAGATAATGCCGCCAAATTATCAATGCAGAGATCACTGCTTCCAACTCAAGATCAGACATAGTATAGTTTTGGTCATTCATTTAAAGCTTCCTTGAGGCTTATGCTATCAATTTATCATTTTTCATTAGTAAAAAGCCTAATACTTACATTTAAGCATCACTATACACCACAATGAGTTCTCAACTTCTTCGGAGTGTGATTACAGGCGTAGTGATAAACCACTTTTTGAGCTCTTTAATGCTTTCCTCGCATTCTTGAGTCCATAAAAACACCACCCCTTCCATGTCATCTTTTTCATTGGATTTGAAAATCGTGAAAAGTGCATAAAAAATATTTGGAAGTACCCAGATAGACCTAAAATGTTGTGTCTATGTGTTACAGATATTGTCCTAGGCCACTCTTCAATTGCCTTTATCTTGGAAGGGTCCACAGATATCACTTTGTTGGTGACAACATTCCCCAAGAATGATACTTCCTCCATCCATATCTCACATTTACTTCACTTTGATCAATCTTCTCCCTTCGAAAAGTCATCAACACCATATTCAAATGATCCTCATGTTCCTCTTTTCCCTTAGAGTATATCAGAATATCATCGATAAAGTCTACCAAAAATATGTCAAGGTAATCTCTAAAGATGCTATTAATTAAATCCATGAATATTTCTAGAGAATTAGTGAGTCCAAAGTTCATCACTATGAACTCATAGTGTCCATAACTCATTGAAAATGTATTCTTGGGAATATCTTCCTTCCCAAACATTAATTATTGATATCCTGACTGAAGGTCCACCCTTAAGAAATGATATTCCCCACAAAGATAATTGAACTAGTCATCTATCCATAGTAGGGGTACTTTTTCTTTATCATGATTTTATTGAGATCATGATAATAAATGCGAAGGAACATTGATCCATACTTATTCTTGATGAAGTGGATCGGCGCACCCCATGTTGAAGCACTCGGGTGTATAAAATTGTTATCCAGATTCTCCTGTTACATCTTCTTCCTATTTTCAAGAACTATAGTGGCCATTCTATATGGTGTATTTGATATAGTTAGAGATCTATTAATATGTTAAATTTAGAACCCAACCTATCGATTAAGAGGAATAACATAAAATTATTTAGGGAATACATCAGTGTAATCCCTCATGATGGTCATATCTTTAATAAGTATAATCTCCTCTGTCTCAATCATTTGAGTTAAACATGATTTCTCGTAAGGAAAAAATATCCACACTCAAGACAATGATTATAAAGTAGATTCATATTCCAGCTTACACTTGCAATGAATTGGAGAACTCTTCGGGATGTGAAGAGTGATATCCCCTTACCAACAGTTGATGTTGGATTTGTATAAAGATATCCAATCCATTCCCATGATAACATCAAACTCCACTAAAGGAAGTATGACATATTTCTTGGGAGGTTCAGTCCCCAAACTTTAATCAGGGATGAGTTATATACTTTGGATGCAGTAATTTCCCCATTTTTTGTTCTCATATATAACTCAACCTACAAATTTTGAGGTGGAATTTCAATAGTTATACTAAACTTTCAAGATATGAAAGAACACCTAGAAAAAGAATCAAATAGTGTGTTGTATATTCCTGAATGAATAACCAGTGTACCTATCACCACATCGTTTTCCGACTCCACCTTAGCAGTAGTGATAGAATAAGACCTTACTTGTTTTCTTGAAGGTTGTTTATGATATCCTTCAACAACCCTTGGCTTAGAGAAATTTTCTTGATAATTCCCATGATCCTTGTAGTTATAACACGACACTATGGGATAAGATTTAATATGAACCTTCCTTTCTTCATCCACATTAGAGGAATTATTCATATCAATTCGGCAGTTCTTTTCTAGATGTCCCATATTTCAACATTTCAAGTAATTATTGGTTCCCTTTAGATAGTTACTGGGATGATTTTTCCCACAATTTTGACAAGTGGTTTGTTCAATCATCTTTCCATCATGGATTTTATTTTCAAAACCACCCGTATTAGACTTCATATTATACTAATTTTTTAACGGTCCCATGATACCACTTATATTCTCCATTATCCATTTCAACCATGAGGGAACAACGAAAAATCACTTCATAACTGTCAAAGTCATGAATCACTGATACTTTCCATAGACTCAGCTTTATTATACTAAAGAAGTGATCCACCTAGATTTGAGTGTTCAAGACAGATCTGGAGGTGATCTTTCAAGCCTTGTGAAGTTTGATTCATATGCCCCGATGGTCTCCTCTACCATATTCTTACGTTTGAAGAAATCTCATTCTATCTTGAGATGGAGTTTTCAAGGAAAATATTTATTGAAAAAACATTTCTTGAATTTCTCCATATACATGGAATCAATTTCCTCCTATGAAATCATATTATTGATCAGTGTCCACCACTTATCAGTTTCCCCATAAAAATGATAGTCCACCAAAACAAATTTATCTTATTTTGAGAACTGGAGGACATATAATATCATTTTAATGGAGTTAATCCACTATTATGTGTTGAGGGGATTAGAATATCCACTAAACATGGGAGGAATTTTACACATGAATTATTAAAGAGCAACATTATATTTCCTTGGATGAAGAGGGTGTTCCACATAATCCAAGTTATTATTCATAACTTGAGCTCGATAAGAATGTATTGTCATTAATTTTTAAGCACCCATTCCAATCATATGTGGCATATAATTAGGGAAATATTCACATTCCCTACCACATTGATTATAGGAACATGCTCTTCCATTTCCCTCCATTAACTAAGAAAAAGAACATATAATTAAAGGTCCTGAATACTTAGATATAAATAATATAAAAGAAAACATTAAACATAAAAGGATTAAATCTTAAAGGAAAAGTATATCCTAACTTGTGATTCCCTAGGATTCAATGTAGGTTATCCTTGACATTTTACATAACATATATTCTTATGGGATCTTTTTCTCTTCCCCTAATAATGGTTCATACTAAGACTATGAATTTACCCAAGAATATCCCCCAAGAGTGTCAAACCACGAGTGAAACAAGGCCCATTGTTGTGCACCAGTTTGATTATAGCTCAAAGTAGTGTTTTTAGGTTTTACCCCTAGATACTTCTGTGCCAGAGCCACATCCACTTGTTCTTATCCAGAATGGGATGTATCTTCTTGATAAAACATTTACTCTATACGTACAAAAATTTAGTGACATTTTCTTATACCTAGTATCATTGTTAAGGTTCTTACTAATGATATATATTCCTAATATAAAAAATTAATAGACCATCCTATGATTCCAACTATAGAGACCCTATCCTTTTACACATATCTTTATATTATTTTAGGTGTAGTAAAGCATCATATTACAAGCCAAGGATTGTAAAGTCTAGTGTATTGGAAGACTAGGTACATAAAACATGGAACTAAATATAACATCTCTTTATTTAGTCTTCATAAAGAGACAATAACTTCCATTGTTCTCATACATCTTCATAGGACAACCTAGGGATAAAATGAACAAAGGGATGAGATAAAAATCCCAGTAAGGGAATAAACATAAGAATAAGGTTTTAGCACATGGGTTAGAAGGCATGACATAATGATATAAAATGGAATGGAACATATAGAATCATTACATATAAACACGGTATAATATAAAAATCAATTCATAGAAATTTGAAAGACACATACAACATGACTTTAGAAAAAGTTAAGGTTCATTTCACATAGTGGATAACAAGTCAAGGATAACCCCCTAGACTGTTGCACATGGTAGCATGAGTCAAGGCCAACTGCCAAGACTGTTGCACATAACGTCTCATGAGACTCGACTTTACCCATTGAATTGGAGCACTATCTTGGAAAAACCATCATAACATTTTCATGAATATGATTTCCGTATATAGAATAATACATAATCAATAATACATACATGTAAGGGTACTAATGGGAAGAAATGGGTATCATAATCATTTCATAAAGCATACTAAATGGGCATATCAAAGAAGTGTCCATAAAGGAATGAAATTATAAAAATACATAGGAAATCATAAGGAAAAATATTAATATATCATGATAAGTGATTTCAATCAAAAGTTTCAACATGTAATAAGAGTATTTAATAAATTTTGGAATTAAATCATTTTAGTGAACTTGTAAGGAAAATACTAAAGGGAATTAAAAATAGAAAAGTGAATAATCTATTATATAAAACCTTAAGTGAATCAAGAATTTTTTCACAATAAAAATTATGATTTTATAAAAGAAATGGTACCTTAAAATAGATGATATAGTGCACTTGAAATTACGTATGAATTTAAGAAGATCCCTTAATAAAAGTTTTCTTATCAGAATGTATTGGGGAGGAAATCATTTAAAGACATATATATCCCGAAACGAAAATGATGAATGGATATTGATACACGAGTTTGTAGAATAAAAACAAAATTTATAATATGTACATAAAAATAAAAGATAACTTAATTTGGGTATAAAGAAAGATAGAGAATCCCAAAGGAATAATGGAGGTTCAGGTAGAATCCCTTACCTTAAGTCTGATGGTGTCCTTAATATGATATTAATGTCATGGATAACCAAATTAAATTAAATAATTAATATATCCCTAACCTATTAGTTATGTAACTGATTTATTATAACCTTACTAATTTCATTCATGACCTTTTTTATGGGTTAAGAGGTTCAATTTCATTGTTTATTTCATAAGTTTTAATTATTAGTATACTTATATACCTCTAAGATGAGAATGTATGTCTAGAATTGGAGTTATATGTTATTAGTGATAATTCATTAGATAACTTGGTTATAAAATTCATTTGGTTATTTTGAGTGAAGTTGAATCATTGTATTAAAATTTAATGATAACTGTTTGGTTAATTGGCAGTTTTATGATCACATCGAACACATTTTTATTTATAAACAAATATCATGTGTACAAAAGATTATAGAAAATTAAATTATATATATATATATAATAGTCTATTTTGACCATAAAAATTGATTCATGATGAGAATTGACCATGTTAATAAAAATTGAAAACTCATCATCCTTGAATGTGAGAAATTAACACATCTGAGATGGTGTTTTCAATTCTAGTATAAAAGATGGGAACAGATATATGATGATTAATTAAATCACTTTAATAACAAAATTATAGTACATTAAAGTACTAGAGTTATCATAACCTATGGATGAAGGGAGCTGGGGAAAGAAAATTAAAGGAATGGAACTTGAAAGAAAATAAATAAAATGAAAAGAAGAATTTACCTCTTGAATATATCTTCCTTGAGAACCTATTTAGGGGAGATGATTTGGTATTTTGAAGAGAAAAATGTCTGATGGGTGTGGTATAGGGACTTAGGGAAACATTTGAGAAAATTTTGAACAAGGAACAATGCTTTAGAGGAGTGAATAGAAGAGGGGTGAGGGTGGTTTTTATAGTGGAGGAGAGCAGGGGTTTCCCATTATTTTAATCAGTAGTTTAATACTTCTACTCAATACTTTGAATAGTGTTCATTTTTTTTGAAAAAAAAGTAAATATATAATTTGAGTTAGAAACAATGGCCATTTACCTCATCCATGACTTAATCATGAAGCTTAAATTCAATTATTTAGCATTTATCATAAATTATCATATTTTACTATTTACCAAAAATTCATGTATTTTAGAAAAATCCCAAAAATTCTCCCCAACCATTTCTCAGAAAGTATAATTTAAAAATGAACTTCATTATAGGAAAATAAATTTCTAAATATGTGAAATTTAATTTTATTTAAAATCCAAATCTACTTGAAAAAAATCAAAATGTTAAAATTGAAACTGCTTTTATAACACTTTGAAAAATTAATTAAGGTCTCATAAAATTTTCTTATAATAATAAGTCATATAAATAATTATTTATGAATAAAATTTATGAGAATAATTTTTTTTTAAAATTATTAAACAAATCATACAATTTTAATTAAATATACATGACTCACTAAAAAACCAACAATATGATACAATTATATCATATTGTCACTTATAAGATAGATAAATTTTATTTATACATTCATTGTTAAGGTTACTTATTCACATGGAAGATTAACTATTAATAAGGGTAATTTTACAATTCATAAGGGTAACATTACTATTCGTAAGGTTTAGTTACTATTTACTAAAAATTAAGTTTGTCTTATCGAACTTCAAACATCTTACTGATCGCAACTGTGTATGTCCAATTTTATGAATTAAAATCATCGAAGTGACAATAATTTTTTAAAGGTAAAATAGTAACTAGTAGTTCATTGTGTTTTGATTTCATGTGATTATACTATATGATGAAATTATAAGAAGGGAATTTCCATTTATTAAACATTTGGTCGTTACAAGTTGAGTTGAATTTTTATAAATAATTTTATCTTTCAAAATAAAAGGGATATAATTCTAAATAAATGTGGATCAAAATTATTCAAATTATGATTATAATATAGGATAGGTTGGTAATCTACTCATATAATCAATTATATTTATGTTTATGTGATATTTGGGGCCTTATCACCTAATTTAACGCCATGTTCACCATTTACACCTTTACAGTGGTGAAAAACATTTACCATGGTAACCATATTTATGAAACATTGAGGTGATACATATTGCCTAATTTAAATATTTTAATTAAAAATATTGAATCCATTTCTCAAGAATCAATTCCAATAGGTGGTAAAAATTAAATTTAATAAAATTATGCTCAATGCTGTAATAATACTTTTTAGAAAAAATATTATTTTGAGCATACAAATAATTTTACACAAAAATATTCTATAGTATTGATTCCATAAAAATTTATTGGGTTATGAAAAAATAATATTTTTGTGAATTTCAACGTAGGAAATAACTGAATGGGTAATTGTGAATACTAAATTAATGAAAAGTTACCAAAATAGTTTTTTTTTGAAAAAAATATAACAAGGGTTCCAAAAATTCCATCAAGTATTTTTAAATTCAAAAAATTACTTTTAAATGAATTATATTACTCATTAGATTCATTTTTGGTTGATTAAAAGGTTTCACAAGTTTCTATTTCATTCTTATATCATGGTGATGTTATAAAAGTTATGGTATTGGTAAGTTTTTTTTCACTAATCCCTTAAAAATAAACTTGTTAGAAAAACCCTAAAACATCATTCTAATATAATATCAAAATTATTAATCATTAAATATATAATTTTATTTAATTTAAATTATAAAAGTGAAAAAAATAGATTTAATATAATAATAAGAATGGGGGGAAACTGTTTTTAGAAAAAGTAATTTCATGTATAAAACGAATTTTATTAGTACATTTATATAAAAAATATTTATTACATTAATAATTAAATGTTTATATTTTCTTAACATGTAAATAAAAAATCCGTAATGAAGTTCACAGAAGATATATGGTCAATATATTAAATGGTGACAGTCACGAGTTGTGATTTAGTTAGCATGGATCATGTAGTGATTTCTTCAAACTTGAACTACTCCCACATGCAATTTCACTGAAGTTGTATCTGTAAGGCCCCAGACATAGAACATTACATAACCTTGAGTTAAAATCAAGAATTAACATTTAGGATCTTTTCAGTTATATAGTTTTAGAGAAGTAGGTCATAACCATTACATTACACCTCAAATATTACAAAGTAAACACTTGAACTCTAACCAATTTTTTTATAAAACAAAAACTATTAAAAAAACAAACATGTATAGTTACATGTTTTAAACACCACGACTTTTCATTGATCATATCCTTGGACCTATTCATCTTTAACTCCTGTGAAAAACATTTCAAAAACATGTTATGAGCATAAAAATCTCAGTAAGGGTTATAAAATAAGGAAATAAAACATTAGTACTTCAATACATAAAAATAAATGAAATCAAAATTGTCAATCATAAAACAAAAGATATTTCACCTACCTCATTAAATCATAAGATTTATGAATAACGCAGAGAAATCAAAAATCATAAAGGTAAATTATGGCATCCATATCATACATACATTGTAGCTTTCACAACTACATAGGTAGTTACATTTGGAAAACCCATCAAAGTATTTTCCCTAAATCTCTTAGGTGAAACATTAATGTTTACCTCTGTAACGTTACCCAATTCATTAGAGATATATCTCTGACTCACCTGCCCTAGGATTATCACAGAACCACTGGTATACATAATCAATACCCAAGAACCATAACATATTCACAACACATTAAACAAACATAAAGGGTAGATAACCTTTACCCATTGTAATCACAATATATAAATTAAATATATTGACATAATCAATCCATTATCAAAATCATTTTCAATACCAAAGTATGTAAAAAGTATATGGTATTTATTTTCTATTTAAAAACATTACAGCTTGTTAAGGAATCCAAATATCAAATAATGCTCGCTGTGGTAGAATGATCATTATCACCACGTACATTAAAAAGAAACATTCCCTTTGTCATTTAGTAAAATGATACATAGAAAAAATATTCCTTTTGAATGAAATTTAAATTTAATGGGGTTTATACACTGTATTATGTAAACTCATGTATAAATCAATGTATTCCTCAATGAAAAGAGATTGATACGAAGTCCCTTATGAAAATTTGGAAGTCTAACGGTGTCATGTTAAAGTTAAGATAATTAGTTGATGAGATAAAAAAAGGGTATCTCATCACGTGGATCAAAAATTTATTGAAATAATGATATATAAGAACATATCCCAACAAATGAATAAGGAAATTAAAAGACATAACATAAATAGGTCTTTTACTAAAAAAGGACGGTGAAAGGTTCCCTTACGAAAAATCATTTTGTAAATAAATTAGATTGATTATGTGTATTCACTATAAGTACACATAAGTAATGTATAAATACAATATAAAAATAAAAATTTATTTCTTACATAATAATATAACGACATAATCAAAAAGTATAACATTAACCCAAAGAATGGAAATTGGTTTATGATGTTCACTTAGAGTAATTCGACAGCCTAACGTCGTCACTTTAAAATTCAAAAAATAAGTTGATGATAGAGAAAAGGGTATCTCATCACATAAAAATAAACTATATTGTAATAAAAAGGTATAATAATATATCCCAAAATAAAAAAATGGAAATTTAAATGACATAACATTAAATAAGTATTTATCTAAAAGAGGAGGGTGAAACGTTCCCTTAATGATTTAGTAACTTGCGAAACATACACCACATGAAAGAAGGATCATAAAATGAAGATGAAAATACCAATAAATTATATTATATTACATAAGGAATACAATAATGGGCATAAAATATACCACAAAAAAGGAAATAATTGCAAACATAGCATGAATCTCACGGGAATAAAAAGTGAGATGAAAACCCCTTACCTCGGGTCCGACTTGAAGTGTTCGTTCTTTAATCTCCTGAATAATAAACTAAAGATAATTTATAATTTATTCATAAATTTTTTAAAGTTTATTATTCCTTTTATATCAATTATTACCATGTTATGATAATTAAAATATCATTTAAGTTAATAACGGTCATTTTTTCGATATTTGGTACTTGAATAAAAAATGAACTTCATATAAGTACAAGTTATCCATGTGGTTAAAAGTCCATTATCTCCATAATTATATTCATGATTTAGATATCATATATATCACATATATATATCCAGTATATATATATGTGTGTGTGTGTGTATTTATAACAGTACATAACATTTGGAGATAAGAAATGAAATGCACCATTCACGGAGACGGTAAGTTGTATGTACACATGAGCGCTACTTTAATCTCATTTTTTCATTTTTTAAAAAATGAAAACCAAATGATACATAGTTATATTATTATTCATGTATAATATAATATTTTATATACATTATAAAAGTCATTTACAATATCCATTATACGTTCCAGGTATGGTATGAACGAGTCATATCACATTGAGGGGAAGGTAGTCCGCACTTCCTCAAATGAAATTATCATATATATAAAACATGAAAATCATAAAGGTATGTTCTAAAAGATAATTACAAAAGCATAGTGATGAAATCAATATCAAAAATATCATATATAATTACAGTTTCATCATAATTCCCACCATAAGAGGTGGTAGGTGACGATTGAACAATCATCGTTTCGGGAGTCAATAGTTCACCGTCCACAAAAACATTATGTTCTATACCCCTTATATGGAGGTGTGAGTAAGTGTAGTTAAAATAATTCTCATACAAACATCCTTGTATATTTAGTATACTGTTTTTGTTATAAAATAATGTAATAAATAGATTTTAGGGGGTTGGAGAAGGAAAATAAATGAAAAGAACTTGAGAGAATATGTTACCTTTAAATCAGGTAACTCACTTGGGTTTGAACCAAAAGGCCATATTAAATTTCCTTCTTCATAAGGTAATGCTTCTAAGAAGAATGTAGTGATTTTGGGAGCTTATTTCGGAATATTTTGGACAATCCAAGGGGGCTTCATAGGTATGAGTAATGGGTTGGAGGTGGTGACCTTTCTATATGATGGAGGAGGGGCTCTTTAGGAAAGTTTGAAAGCATTGTTTTACTATAAAATAATTTTCGGTTTCAAAGGGACCATAATTAATTATTTTCAAAGATAATATGAATATAAGTCGAAATAAAATCATAAAATAATAATTTGATAGGTTTGGGATATTTTATAAACCTTATATTTTTTATTTAACCATTTTCTAACTTATTTAATTTTTAAGGTGTATTTTGGTATATTCATAAAATATGGTTAATATATTTACAATAAAACGCCAATAGAACCTCAAGTGGACAATTTATGACATTTTAAACCTTATATAATTCATTTTTCCAAATATTATACTTTTAGGACTATTATATCATTTAATAAAATAATAATTGTTTTAAAAAAATCATTTATGTCAATTTATATACTATTCATATTATGACTTTTTAAAAAATCAAAAACCAATATATTATTTAGAACACACTCCACTAATTCAGAGTTGAAAAGTCATCCAAATCTATAAAATTCAAGGATGTCTTGAAAAGATTCAAAATAAATTTTTTTTAATACTTATAATCTCATTTATTTAAAACATTCATTAATGAGGTAATCATTACATCGCCATTTTGACATAAATAAAATTATTTATATGATGTCTAAAAATTATTAATAATATACCATGATGTTGTAATTTTTTTTATATTTTTATTTAATACATATAGTCTAAAATACCACTTATATAACTCTATTTAAAAATTGTTTTAATAAACGATATATGTTTAAGATACATTTTCCAAAACATTAAATTAATTTTTATAAAGTGTCATGTTCACTTACAAGTGGCTCCATGGGGTCCCAAAATTGACCCAAGGATACCATTGGCCAGACAAGTATCATCCAATAGGGTTAAAACATGTGTTAAGGTAATTTATTATTATTATAAAATAATTTTTTACCCTTCTTTTTTAAATTTACCCATTAACCATGGTAAATAAAATATTTACTGAAGTTACTATTCATAATGTCTAAAAATACAAGTTACCTATTTACAAAATTTGGACCTCCAGATTAAAAATATGGAATCTATTTTTACAAACTCAAAACATAGAACTTTGAGAAATTAATTTTAAATTAATTCCCATTGTCAAAACCAAAAAGCGTGTTTTTTAAAAAATAATAACTATCAAAAGATTGACATGTGTTTATGTCTAATTTAAAAGTGAAATTACTTCCAATGACAAAAATTGGATTAAAAGTAAAAAAATATAATCCAATTACACTTTAAAAAAAATTAAATGTACAATATAACTCTATAAATAAATTAGATTAAAAGGGATCTTTGAATTAAAATGCAGTATTTTCACTATTCATTAAAAATGAACTTTATCAGAAAAATACCAAAATTTTACCCAAAGTAAATTTTGATGTCCAGATTCTAAATAAGAAGTTTATTTTTTCAAATAGTGTATATAAATTTAAAAAAACTATATTTAAAAAGTGTTCTCCATCAAAAGGCGGTAAAACGACTTCTAAAAAATATTAGGGATTCAATGCTTAAAATCGGATTTATTCTTATTTTAAGCCTATAAAACTTATTGGATAAAAGTAATAACATTTAGCAAACATATTTAATCATATTGTAGTTTGTTCTATTCAGTCCCTCTAATACAATGTCTAGGTATTAACTACCATTTAAAATAATATCAATATTATATTATTTTTTGGTATAACTTAATGTTGTGTGCACAATAAGATTTCAAAGAAACTTGTTGTTGCGTGTTGAGTACGATATCAAACATAGCATCCCCTTTAAATTAAAATTAATATTTATTTCAAAAATATTAATAAATATTAAAATTTCATATTCATTATTTACCTGGGATGTTAAATCCTTCCACCCTTTTGGGAATTGTGTCCTCGAAATATTAAAATTGGGCTCGGAAACTTCATTAAAAGTCCCACATTAGAAAAAGAGTCAATAAAACTATCACTCCAAAAGAAATAAAGAGAAGTACAAAGGTCACCCAAGATAACCCATAATTTTATTCCTTGTAGGAAAACTTGGATATTGAAGAGAAACTAACACTTATAGATTAATAGAGAGTGATAGAGAACTTGATCATTGAAAGATAACCACCACAATACTATAAATTTGTGGTTGGGTAAAAGTATGATGATAAAAGAAATCATATAACAATTTTTATACAAGATCCATTTCATAGTGTTGACTAATTTTATTACTACTTGGAATAAGATCAGAAAGAAAAATACTTAAATGAAAAGTATTGTTTCATCCTTTAATCAGATTTCTACCACAAACTCATCTTTTCTCCAAATAATGAGTATTCAAGATGACTTGGTAACATCTGAATCACCAGAATCAACTTCTAGAGAATCACATAATCCAAAAAAGATGAACTAATATTTCCCATGTCATTAGACATTAACAAAAAAAATGGTGACTACAAAATCAAATAATACAAAAAGGATAATCTTTTAGAAAAACAAATACCTCTCTTAATCTCCAAAATTTAACAAATAGTACCCAAAGTACAACCAAGACCATTCAATACACAATTGTACTTAAAATTATTCAAATTAATTGAATCTAAGTTTGAAACCCAAAATTTAAGAGGATTTTATCACATAGTCTTCCATGATAAATCTTAACATTTATCTCCAAATAACATCGACTAGTATTAAAGTCTCATACTGAAAAATAATTAACCTAATCACATATTCTCTATGATAGGTTAATCATTTCCATAAATAACCCAAATAGCCATATGTCTAAAATAAAACATAGATTATTCCAAATTAGTATTTCAACCATTAATCCATAAATTAAATCCCATAGTATTGTATTTCTCTTAGGTATATAGTGTTCCCAAAAGAGTGAAAAACTCCCAAAATAACCTTTATCACTTAATAACCAAATCATTTTCTTATAATAAAGATATCCATTTGATAAAAAATAATACCCCAAATCAACTTATTCTTAATAAATAAAATCAGTCACAAAAAATAATAATTCATACTAATCAGCAGCTTCACGTAGGCCAATGGTAGGTGATGTGCCCTTATCACCCTTAAACTATGGGTTCGATTCCTATGGCCTTGTCGGATGCGACGATTTTTCGCCCATCTTACATGTAGTCCCTTTTTATAAAACTCAAAAATAACCCTAACATGATTTAACCTTAATGGTTGTCTTATACCTTTCATTTTCATCCCATCTCACTGTGACCTCAATATATTAATTCATCAAGTCTTATATATATATTGACATTTTTTTACCTCTATAAAATAACACTATTCCAAAATAAAGAACGTCGTACCTTGATCATGGTTTCCACCTGGTTTAATCGTCATCTTATTCACTAGATAGATGTTCCGTGCATTATGACAATGATTTAGAGATCCTTCAAAATCATCTGCCTCCTTTATCCAAATACACTTCATACAACTTGGTTCATATGGGTGTTCACGTAAAAATAGTTCCTGAAAATAATCATGTATGACATATAATTTCAAAACATCTGATAAAACATTCTTTTTATAAAATAGTCGGACCAAGTTTGATTTGAAACTTTCAGTAAATGGTCATTTTAAAATACCATATGTATGCGCTGAAAGACTATAATTAAAAAACAAATATAAATAGGTTTCACAAGGGTCTACTTCTTCAGTACCTTTTTCAAAGTGATAATATGCTTCCAAATTCTGTGGTAAGGTAAAATATTTGAAAATTACTTGATAATATTTACCTTTCTTGAAAATATGAGAATATTGATAAAATATGATATGATTAAATACAACCCATGATCCATGTTGGTATCGAGTAATAGTGGTGGTGTTTTATATCTCAAACAATTTATTGCTACTGATTTGTATGTGAGATACTGTTTCAGAATCATCCGGACATGACTTTTCAATAATTATTACAAGCAATTCATGAGGAGGAGATGGGAATTTCATTTGATATCCTCCTCCTTCCAATTCTAAAAAAATTTCCTTGATATGAAAAGGTTAGAAAATAATGATTTAACTTAAAGAGTACACATAAAGACTGACCATGTGTCTAACAAAAACTCTTAATCCCTAAAGTTGTCTAAACCGACCATTGATACCATCTTTAAGGCCCCAACCTTATAATATTACCTAACTTCTAGTTAAAATCAAGAATTAACAGAAGATATTTTCAGGTTTAGAGTTTTCGATAATTAGGTCACAACTATTACATTATATCTGAAATATTACAATGTAGAAACTTCTAGTCTAACCATTTTTATAAAACAAAAAATAATAGAAAAAGAAACATGTATAGTTCCAGTTTTTTGACAACATGAAATTATTTGATCCCATCCTTAACCCTATTCATCTTTAACACTTGTGAAAAACATTTCAAAAACATTGGAAGAACATAAAAAAGACCAGTAAGGGTTATAAAATGAGGAAAGAAAACATTAGTCCATCAATACATAAAAATCAATGAAATCATACTTCTCAATCATAAAACATAATCTCTTTAATATACATCATGAAATCATAAAATTTATTAATAACACATTGAAATCATAAATCATAAATCTAACTTGTGGCATCCATATCATACTTACATTGTAGCTTTCACAACTAAATAGGGAGTTACATTTGGAATACCCAACATAGTATATTCCCTAAATCTATTAAGAGAACATTAACATCTACGTCTGTCACATTAACCAATTCATTGGAGAGTTATCTCGGGCTCACCCGCCCTAGGGTTATCACGGTACCAGCTGTATACATAAACAATTCCCAAGAACCATATCATATTCACAACACATAAAACAAACATAAATGAAAGATAACATTTCCATATTGTAATCATAATATATCATTTAAATATATTAACATAATCAATCCATTATCAAAACAATTTTAAATACCAAAATACATAAAATAGTGTATGGTATTTATTTTACTTTAAAAAACATTACGTCTAGTTAAGGAATCCAAATATCAAATAACGCTTGTAATAGAGGAAAGGTCGTTGTCACTCCATACATTAAAAAAACATTCCCTTGTCAATTAGTAAAATGTTTCATAGAAAAAAGATTCCTTTTGAATGAAATTAAAATTCAAAGGGTTTTATAATCCATATAAAAGAAATTCATGTATAAATAAATGTATTTCTCAATGAAAAGAGATTGATACGAAGCCCCTTATCAAAATTCGGCAGTCTAACGATGTTACGTTAAAATTCCGAAAATTAGTTGATGGGATAGAAAAGGGTCTCTCAACTCTTGGAAATAAAATGTAATATAATAAAAATATATAATATCATATAACAACATAATAAAAATTAAATTAAAAGACATACCATAAAGAAGTCTTCGACTAATAAAGGATGGTGAACGGTTCCATTACAAAAATCATTTTGTAAATAAAATAGATTGATTATGTGTATTCACTATAATTACACATAATTAATGTATAAATATAATATAGGATATAAAAATTTATTTCTTACATAATCATATAATGACGTAATAAAAAAGTAGAAGATTAACCCAAAGAATGAAAATTGGGTTAAGAAGTTCCCTTACAGAAATTCGACAGCCTAATGGAGTAACTTTAAAATTTAGAAAATGAGTTGATGAGAGAAAAAGGTTCTATCATCACATGGAAATAAAATTTATTGAAATAATGAAATATATGAATATATCCCAACATATGTAAATGGAAATATAAAAGACATAACATCAAATAATTCTTTAAATAAAAGAGGAGGGTGAAAGGTTCCCTTACTGATTTAATAACTTATGAAACATACACCACATGAAAGAAAGATCATACAATGAAGATGTAAAAACCCATAAATTAATTTATATTAAAAAAATAATACTATCTTGGTCTTTAAATACACCACACAAAAGTAAATTGTTTCAAATATAGCATGAATCTCAGGGGAATAAAAATTGAGATGAAAACCCCTTACCTCATGTCTGACTTGACTCGTTCGTTTTTTAATATCCTGAATAATAAAATAATGTCAATTTTTAATTTCTTCAGAACCTATCTCAAGTTTATTATTCCTTTTATATGACTTATTACCACGTTATAATCATTACATAATCATTTAAGTTAATAACGGTCGTTTGGTCGATATTTGGTACTTAACTCAAAAATGAACTTCTTATAATTACAAGTTGTCCATGTGGTCAAAATTCCATTATATACAGAATTATAATAATGATTTATATATCATATATATCATATATATCCAGTATATATATTTAATAGTATATAAATTGGTAGATAAGAAATGAAATGCACAGTTCATGGACACAGTATGTTTTACGTACGCATGAACGCTAATTTCGTTTCATTTTTTCATTTTTACAGGAATGAAAACAAAATTGTACATAGTTATATTATTATTTATGTAAAATATCATATTTCATATACATTACATAAGTTCATTAAAACCATCCTTTATATGTTCCATGTATAGTATGAACGAGTTATATAACTTTGAGGGGCGGTAGTCCGCACTTCCTCAAATGAAATTATCGAATATACACAACAATAAAATCACAAAGTTATGTTATATACAAGAATTATGAAAGAATATAGATAAAATAAATATAATAAATATCATATATAATTACACTTTCATCATAATGGCCCCCATAAGAAGTTGTAGCAGAATATTGAACAATCATTGTTTCGTGAGGCAGCAGTTCTCCATCCACAGAAACATTATGTTCTATACCCATTAGATGGAGGTTGTGTAGGTTTTGTTACAATAATTATCATAAAAATAACCTATTATATTGATGATAATAGTGTTGTTATAAAATAATTTAATAAAGAGATATTAGGGGGTTGGTGGAGGAAAATAAAAGAAAAGAACTTGAGAGAAGACGTTGCCTTTAAATTGGGTTACCCCCTTTGGTTTGACCCAAAAGAATTTGTTGAATTTACTTATTCCAAAGGTACATATTATAGGAGGAAAATAGGTATGTTTGGAGATTATTTGAACATAGGTTGGATGAGACAAGGGAGCTTGAGATGTGTGAGTAATGGGTTAGAGGTGGTGGTCTTTTTATAAGAGGGGGGAGGGGCTCTTTAGGAATGTTTGAAAATATTATTTTATTATAAAAATATTTATGGTTTAAAAAGGTAAAAAATCATTAAATTGTAAGTTAAGATTAATATAAGTCGAAATAAAACCATCCTATAAGTATTGGAGAGGTTTTGGATAATTGTTAATCCTTATCTTTTTTATTTAACCCTCTATTAACTTATTTAACTTTTAACATGTCTTCTTGAATATTCATACTATATGTTTATTATATTTTCTATAAAATTCCAATAGAACCTAAAGTGGTCAATTAATTAAATTTTGAACCTTATCTAGGACCTTGGGCCAAATAATATATTTTTAGAACTATTATATCATTTTAAAAAATAATAATTGTTTTAAAAACGCATTTATGTCAATTTATAAATTATTCATATTATGGATTTTTTAAAAATCCAAAACAACTTGATTATTTATAAAACCCTAAATTAATTCAAATATAACAATTCATAATAATCTTTAAAATTCTAATATGTCATAAAATGTTTCAAAATAAATTTATTTTAAAATTTATAATCTCATTTATTTAAAATATTAATTAATGAGGAAATCATTACATCACAATTGTGTCATAACTAAATTAATATATATGATGTATAAAAATTCTAAATAAAATAACATGATATAGGAAATGTTTTTATCTTTCTAATTAATATTTATAGTCAAAAATATCTCTTATATAACCTAATATAAAAATTATTTTACTAAATAATATATGTTTATGTTACATTTTACTTAACTTTAAATTAATTTTTATAAAGTGTCATTTTCACTTAAAAGAGGCTCCATGGGGTCCCCAAATCGACCCAAGAATGACAATGGTCTGAAATTTATCATCCAATAGGGTTTTGACACGTTTTAGGGTAATTAAATATTATTATAATATTATTTTTTATCCATATTTACCATATTTACCCTATAACCATGTTAAATAAAATATTTACTAAAGCTACTATTCATAATGTATAAAAATAAAAGATACTTATTTACACAATTTGGACCTCCTGATTCCAAATATGAATGAAAATTTTTCAAATTAAAAAAAAAGAAGTTTCAAAAATTAATTTAAAATTAATTCTCGTTTTCAAAACCGAAATGCGTGCTTTTAAAAAATAATAACAATTAAAAGATTTACATGTGTTTATGTCTAGTTTACAAGTTAAATTACTTACAATGACCAAAATTGGATTAAAAGGTAAAAATATAATCCAATTAAACATTAATACAAATTATATATATAATATAACTATATAAATAAATTAGATTAAAAGGCAGTTTTGATTCAAAATGCAGAATGTTTTCATTGATCATTAAAAATGAACTTTATCAGAAAAATATGAAAATTTTACCCAAAGTAAATTTTGGTGTCCATATTCTAAATATTAATTTTATTTTGTCAAATGGAGCATATAAATGTGACAAAAAATAGTTTTAAAATGGCTTTCTATCAAAAGGTGGTAAAACGACTTTTTAAAAATATTCGTGTTTTTCATGCTTAAAATCTGATTAATTCTTATTTTAATCCTCTAAAACTTATTGGATAAAAGTAAAAACATTTAACAAACAAGTTTAATCATATTTTAGTTAGTTCTATTCATTATTACCAATACAACGGCTAGGCATTAACTACCATTTAAAATAATAATAATATTTTTATTATTTTTCTGTATAACTCAATGTTCTATGCAACATAAGATTTCAAAGAAAACTATTGTTTCATGTTGAGTACGCTATCAGACATAGAATCCCCTTTACAGTGAAATTAATATTTAATTCAGAAATATTAATAAATATGAAAATGTCATATTCATTATTTACCTGGGATGTTGTAGTATCTTTTAAAGATTAGCTTTGAATTGGTCTAGTTAAAACCATTTTGAATCAATTTTAGTATAAAGTTTTTATTAATGTATAGAAATACTACTATAAGAGGGGGTCATTATTAGTTTTATAAACAACTATAGATATATTTCATCCTCAAAAGTTTAATGTTTCAGAATTACAAAAATCTAATTAGACCAAAGATAAAAGTGTTGCTATTTTGAACTATCGATTTAATACAAGATAACAATATGATAGATATGACACTAAGTGAAATTAACAATCAATATTTCATACTATAGATGTAATTAACATTCATTTATGAAATAAAAAAACTATATTTTAATAAATTGAATTAAATTACAATATTTTATTAATGAATAACTAAACAAGTATATTATAACCTCAATTATATAAAAAATAGAAAGTTATATCCATAAACTGAATCAAAGTTATTCTTGAATTAAGGATTTGTTAATGATATCTTCTTTATAAAGTCTGAATCTAGACTCTATCTTTATATCCCTAGAGTTCCATGATTTTACCAATAAAAAATTCACCTACTAATATAATCAGAAGATCAATTTTACTTATTACATAATCAACATCTCATTTTACCACAACTATATAACCGGTATCTCAATGATTTTACTAATATAATTAGTATCTCAAAATCCCACAAATTAACTAGCATCGTAGTTAAGCCAGTACATAACGGGTATCTCGGTAAATTAATTAAAAAAAGAAATTTTAGATGTTTTTATAATTATTTCCTTACAATAATATGATTATAAAAAACACACAGAAAGAAAATAAAAATAAAAATTTACATTAGTCAATAAGTAGTTGATGACATAAAGTTATTGTATCTCTCATAGTTTACTTGAGGATTTTTTGATCATCTAATCCAGAAGATATAACTCAATTTATAAGTGATTCTCTAATAGTTTTATTTCAAAAATATCTATGTCAGTTGAAATTATATAAGTAATAGTTCATTGTTTATATTTCGATGGACATATATTTTTTTCTATATCTAATGATAGGTTGTTTCAACACCATTACGTTGCATCAGATGAAAACTGTATCATTTATAGAATTACTAGATTCTTGTAGGTATTTTATTTTTGTAAAATAGTTTCATTAATATTTAATTATTACTCATGTAATGGGTATTTCATTAAAATTATTTTCTAGAACAAAAAGACATGAAATATTAAAACAAACTTTTTTTCGTTATATCAATTACATAAATAGTTTTTTGTGGTTTTCAAAATAAGTGATGTTAAGTCAAAGACTCAAAAATCTCCCCCTTTTTGAAAAGTACAGTTACTCAGAGAATATTTTAAAATGTAAAAAAAAAATCCTCTATTACATCCTATATATTATCCAATGGTCATATCTTCTAAATCACCAATTTTTTTTAAAAAAACTTTCCATATAAATTACAAGTAATTTGTTTTAAATTTTAGGGATATTCTCCCCATGTAAAATTTGTTGGCCCTTTATAATATAATAAAAAAAATTAATTTTTTGAAACATTCTCCCCTTTTGGGGTTTTTTATAATAATGGAAAGGGAAAAATTATTATGAATTTTTTTATAAAATAAGAAATTGGGAAAATGTTAGATAATATAATCCAAATTTATATATTAGATGATATTCACATAAATGATTCACCATAAATCATTCATGAAGGGATTAGTAAAAATAATAAAATATGTTAAACTAATAACATCATTGTTGTATTCTTCATAAAGTTTGGAAGAGTTTGATATTATAATAATTCAGAATTTTAGAAAAAAATATCAACATTTTTTTTATTTTTTTCTCAAGTGCTTTAGATTTTTATGTACTTATAATGGTCCAAAATGATTAATTCATATACATTAAACATATCTTTATACTTTTAAACATTTTATTTCTAAATTCCCTTTCTTAATAGATTAACTTCTTGTCATGCTCTCTAAGCTTCTATTCTAATGAAATAATTTTCTTATTATGTTCTTCTATTTTTTTGTTATATAAATCCAACATATAAATATAAAGAATACTAATAAATTTTAAATATTTTACAAAAGATTGAATTCAATTGAACATTATTTCAAGGTCTCTCAAGAAATCATTAAGTACAAACAATTATCACAAATAAGGTTATAGTTTTGATGAAGATACATTATGTTCTTTCTAGTGGAATCTACATCCTTCATATGATATCAAAACATATTTGTTTTTTTTTTCAAATTCTGATCATAGATATCCATTTATATTAAAATTTTCTTCACATATTCTTTTATTTTATATAATAAATATATCAGTTAAATTTAAACATATTTATTTTTAATGTAAAACTTCTAATTTTTATGCACTCCCATTCTTTCACTTTTCTCACAGATTCAACTGATGATGGATGTCACCCTCATTTTAAGTATCAGAATATAATTAAAATTTGGATTAAAGGGTTTAGAAATTAAATAGGTAGTTGATTTAGATGAAATTTATTTCAATTTTTTTAGAGTCATATAATTGAAAATATGGGATCCTTATTCTTTAAGCTTTTTGGATAAGAATACTCAATATCAATAAGGTTATTATTCAGAGTATTTTTTTAATCTATTGTTCTCTCAAAAATAGATGAATTCCTTGAGCATAAACATTGAAAATATTCAAAAAAATATTTTTAAACGAATTTATTTTTTGTAGAGGAATTAAAAGTGGTATATGTATAGACAAAACGATTTTATAGGATAAAAATCCACTGTTGTTACTCACTCTGGTTGAGTTTGAATTTTACTCCCAACTGAATTTTCAACTCTATATTCATTAATATAATTATTTTCTTGTACATATTTTGTTTCATCATTTTCTTTAACTTCATTAAGATGAAAATAAAATACTTAGGCTACAAGAAACGTAATTTCACTTGGACTACCATTGTTTGTCTTTTATGACTGGAATTCTAGAGAACCTTATTGGTGATGTAATGGATGAAGACTTCTTAGAAACTTCTAGGTAAATGTTTGTCCCTTTCACTTAAATTATTAGCTTTATCATTAGTATAATTTCAAGAACCACATGTTCTTTTATTGTAATAGCTAAAATAATTACCTTACTAATTTAGGACATGGTAATTTTTTGGGAAAACAAATTGTTGTTTTTCCCCAACTAATTTATTTTAGCTTCAATTCTCTATGGTTTGGCCTCTGCCTTGTCTAGGTAGAAAAATGTTTTCATCCACTCTTTCTTTTTTAATTATTTTTTCTTCCTCTAAATGGTTGTTGAAAACCCTAAAATTAGTATCAATCATCCTCTTTATCCAAACATCTAAACTTATTCTCTCATTAAAATGTTCTTCCATAGTAACTTTTGAAGTATCATTATCCCTCTTTTTCTTTTAATCCATAAAAACATTATTGTCCTTTTCAAATTCCTAAAATATTTTAGTCTTCTTCATAGGATCCATATCTAAAGTAAGTAATTTAGATTCATTTATTTATATTTCTATACATGTATAATTATCTACATAATATTAGTTTAACAACTTAAGAAAAAATAGATTTAGTATTCTTCCATATAAAATAACTCTCATCTTTACTACTTAGACATTAAATGCTTAAATATTGGATTATACAATCTTGGATATATTTATATTTCATAATTTTACTAAGAAGACCAAATCGAATACATCCTGAATATAGATAATTTATTAATTTTCTTTTCTGGGTAACGTGAAAGACAATATCCCCTAAACAATAATCCTAACTTCAAGATTTAAATGACCCATATTATAAAAATTTTATGAAACCCTAAAAATAAGTTTTTATTATCTTCCATTAAAAACTCACCAATAAAATATGGTAGTTTTTAGGAGATAATGAGGGAATCTCCCTCGAATGGTACAACTAATAGTTCTATGAACTTTTCTAAGGGAATTAAAAAAATTGAATGAAAAGAAAAAATAAGAATTTATTAATACCTTCTTTTTATGGAAATTTGGTTAAGGCCTCAAATTCTTTAACTAGATATGGGTAGTAAAACTGAAGATCTTGTTCATTTTAATTTTGTTTTCTCTATCCTTGAAAATCCAGAGTATTCTTTAGAATAAACTGGATATTTTCAAGTTGTTTTGAATCATAAAGAATTTATCTTAGGATATATCTTTAAATATACGTTTTTTAATTATGAATTTTTATGATGAGAATATGTGGAAACTTTCAAAATAATAACAATTATTTTTTATGAAAATTGCATTAGGAATGTTACCATTTACAATGAATGTGCCTAACGGCTCTAGGGGCTACTCCATTCATAAAGGATTATTTTGGTAAGTTGATAAGTCACAATAGATTATTTTGATCCAATAAATAAGATTAATTTGTACAAAATACAAATGATTTTATAATTAATTTTAAGGATTTATTTAATTTTTAAATTTTTTTATTATTTTGTAAAATTTTAAAACTCAAGTAACTACTATTTTTTTTTAAATTCATATGGAAAAAATTTAAATTATGATAAATTTATATGATCATCATTTTAAAATTTGAAAATGAAATATAGGTAAATGAACATTATTTTGAAATATAGATAAGATTGTAAGACTATTAAAATTCAAATACTAGTAGGTAAACTGTATTTTGAAATTTTGATAATGCGAATACAATTTTCTAAAAACCCAATGAAATGAAAGTACTTACTAAATATATTTTGATTTTATTATTTGTTGATTAATTTCTTGATCTTCTTCTTTTGGTTATATTTTTTAAAAATGACATATAATTTTATGTTCATAAAATGATTTTTTTAAAGTTAAGCTATAATGTTTTTAACATAAGATCACCATATATAAATGGATTAAATGTAATAAAATAATAAAAATTAAATTAATCTATCTACATGAATATAAATATGAAATACCATAGGCATTATTAATAATTGATTCAGATACTGATGCGCAAAAAACACAATCTTCTGAATTAATACTTTCATAGGTAGGTCTTCTTAGGCTTATAAGAGTTATAAAAGAGGATCTTTGTAATATATACTTATGAATACTTTTTATGTAGATATGAATCTAGTTAATTTGATATAAAATCATTGTGTTATCAAAAGGATTTTAAATTTTTGAGAGAAGAATTCTTCCTCAAATTTTATTCTCTCTGATATAAGTTATAAAAGTGATTTTAATTTATAAAAAAATAACTTTGTTGATAAACTAAACTTCCAATAGTTTTTCATCATAACTTGGATATTGTTTTTATAGGTATTAACTAACTATAAATTTTATTAACCACTTTTCTTCCATTAATGAACTCAATCAATAACTTCTTCAATATTTTGATCTATAAAATAAGTTTCAAAATGTTAGATTTATCTTATTCAAAAGTCATATATTATAACTTTTCACTTCTATATTTCATATTGTCGAATTTAGGATCTTCAGTTGTTTTAACTTTATCTTTTCCTTTTAGATAACTATTGTGTTTAACATCTAACTCTTTTGAAATTCAATGTAAGAAACATGTTTTCTTTTTTCCTTTACAATTTTAGTGAGTTATTATTCAAAATTTTTTGATGTTATATTTTATTTATATAAAATCCTCTTTTAGATAAGTATACCACTTATACAGTTTCTCATACATAGTCTTTCATTATGTAATATAATATTTGTTCGCATAAAAAAATTATAATTTTTCCTCATATGAACTATTTTATTCAGAATAATATACCTTATCTAAATTATAGAAACAATTTTAATCTATGGAAAGATTCATTAGTGATTCAGTTGTTAAATTTCCCCCTAATAAATTTTTATTTTTATGATTAGTTGGCATAAAATCCAATGATCTTTCTAGTATAATTAATTTCTTTAGACAATCATTCTGAATTATCATCACTTTAACTAACACTCCAAGTATCCATAACTTCCAATATTTTCATAAACCAATTAATAGAATACTTTCTAGAGAAATTATTTTCATTATTTTTCAGATCAGGACATTTAGGTATAATGTGTACCTATTTTCTATATTCATAATAGATAGGTTCATAAGTATCAATATTATATTTTCTTTCATTAGGATAACTTCTTCAGAACCATTTTTATGCATTCTTCTTTCTAGACTAAAATGTTCTTTCCTCATAATAACTTATCTTTTTAATAATATCTCAAAAAATTACTATCAAACTAAATTATAGTAACAATTTATTCCTATGGATTTAACATAGTAATGTGTATTGCATCATAAATAAATTTCTTTTTTGATTCTCATTCATTAGTTAGGGATTCCATATTTTTTTGAAAAATGTATCATCAAAAAGATATTTCTCACAAATGAATTATAAATTTTTAAAACTTTCATACATATCTATGCAATTTGTGATACTATTTCTCTGGGTAAAGAAAAAATGTCTTCATAGTCATCTCAAATCATAAAATATTTTATTTCTTGAACTTTTGAGGTTCTCAAATGTGTCACTTATATCTTTTTCCATATACCAAATTCAGTTCAACATACAATAAATTTGGTTGTAGATATTTATTTACATTAAAAGTAAATAAGTATTTCATACTATAAAATTTGACCGAACCACATTTTCACATATCTTACAAATGTTGAAACATCCTTTTCAGGAATCTTATAGTCTCTATTAAGCATAATAATGTTTTGAAATCCATTGTTGATAACATATGTTTTCATTCTATCTTTTCAATACTCTTAATCATTACCATAAAATATTGGTGGCCAGTTAGGATTTAGATTTTTGATAGGTCAAAAATGTATACATTTTATACTATAAGAAATATTCTTCACACTTGTTTGAATGTAAAAAAAATGAAATGAAATAAATATTATATATAAATTAGAAAACAATAAATTTAGTTTATAATATATAAACATTCTCCGATACCAAATATAAAATTAAAATTAAATGAAAGTATGAAAATAATACTACATTGGAGGGGGGGATTTAGTTAAAGAAAAACTATAGATTTTTTCATCCAAAAGATTTAAATGTATCATAAAAAAATAATTTTACCAAAGTTAAAATTATCTGTATTATGAGAAATAAATATACCAAATGATTAAAATAACATGGAAATCAGAGTAACATAAATTATTAATTGATATTTTTTGTTGTTATCAAAGCAACCCGAAAAGTTGAAATAAAAAACACTATTAAAAAATTTTGTTTAAAATACAATTTATAAAAGAATAAAAATCATGGTAATTATATCATCACTTTTATATTGAGTCACTAAGGTTATCCTATGACTTCTCTATTCTATATGGTCATATGTTTTGATAATCACAAAAACTTTTTGATATGTTCTGAATTTTTTAAAAAAATCTAAACTTTTCATTCTGATTTACTTATAGTTTTTTCATTCTGTTATACTTATGAATCTGTCATTGAGTTTACCTACAGATTTTTCATTCTGTTTCATTATTCCGAATCTGGTACAAATGTAATTATGTTTTATGATTCCAAATTCGGTACAAATTCCATTCTGTTTTATGATTTTGAATCCCATACAAATGTCATTCTATTTTATGATTTAGAATCCAGTACAAATGTCATTCTTTTTTATGATTATGAATCTGGTACAAAAGTCATACTGATTATATGATACCTATTCTAGTAAAAATGTGATACCGCTTCCACAATCCGTTTTATTTTTTTTCTTAAGAATATGTTTTCTTGATATTGTTATAATTTCTTAATATATAATTCCAATATTATCGGATTCGATTTTTTCTTATACATAACATATATCTTTAACTTAACATCGTCTCACATACATGAAATGATGTCATAAAGTATGTTACAAACTAACTGTTTTATGTTTGAAAAGTGTACATGTCCCTCCAAAATTTAAGGAAAATATGACCATTGGAGTGGAACCGGCCATTGGGTTGTTTTTCCTATAAATACAAGTTCATTTGAACAAGAAAAAAGTATGTAGAGTGGAAAAACTTGATGCATGTGAAAACGTTGTGAAATGGTTTCAAGAGAGAGAGTAACATACAACTCTCAGTGCTTCGTGAGGATGTCATGAACAACTTGTTCAGGCGTGAAAAACTTGTTCAGACATTCTTTGTGTAGACTCTGATCATGTCGATTGTGGGATTCCAGATTTAGAAGAAAGTGGTTCTGATTTCCTTCTAAATTGATGGCCTATGGGGATATAAATATGGATACTGATCTTCGGATTGAGGTCTTACCTGGGTTTGGTTAAGATATACATTCTTGAAAGTATAAATCAAGGAACGTTTATCAAAGTTTATTGGATAACCTTTACTTTGGGTTAAAAGAATATTATTGTTACTTGTTTTCAAGTTGTTTTATTTATATTGAAATCTTAAATTTGTTAAATTTATAAATTATAACATTATTATACTTTTTAATTTCGTTAATCTGATTATATTAATGATTCTATATGCTTTAAGGTAGAATCATTCTTTTAAAAAAGTCCTTGTGATGTTTTTATCTTAAGATTATAATGTTTAAGAAATTTTTTTTAAGAGTGTTTGTGAATTTTGTTTAAATTTTCTAAACTAAGTTTTCTTAAAGTTAAAATGCAAACATAAGAAATAGATTCCCTTAAGGTTAAGAACATTCCTTAAGAAAGTTTTATGTCAACATTAAAGGTTCCAAAGGAATTTTTAAAGTACACAAGTAACCCCTATTGTATTTTAGCATTTCATTATACATATTTGAACCTATAATTGGTATCATAGGAGGTTTCTGAAATACTTATATTCACATATATGTTTTCTTTCTCAAGATTCCTTTGTTCTTAACTCCTTCATATTTTCTTATAAACATTTACTGCTAACAAGTTTTGTGGAAATAAATATTATTTTAGTATGGAATGCATTTAGGTTGGATCTCAGATAATCTCAATCTTACTAGACCACCAATATTCGACAAAAATGACTATTAGAACTAGAGAGACAGAATGAAAACCTTTGTGATAAAAACAGTTGTATACAACTACATTATGTTAACTAGAGATTATAAGATTCTTGATAAGGAACTCAGAACCTTTACTAATCCAAAAAATGTGGAATAACATCTAAAACTTAAGGTATGCAATACTATGCTTTGTTCTGTGACTAGAAATATATATAGCCAAATTTCATCTTGGGATTCTTATAATAGTATTTTGAAGAAGCACAAAGTAACACACTTTGGAACTTCCAAAGTCCTTGAAACTAGAAGTGCTATGCTCAGAGATGAGTATCATGGTTTCTTCTTCCCTTATGGTGAACCTATATATAAGGTACAATAAAAAATTATGAATATCATCAACAGCTTAGAATATATTGGTGAGAAAGGTTTAGATGATGAGATTCTTGTACAAAATATTATAGACATCATGCCTAACGAATGGGAATCCAAGAGGATAACTATAGATGGAAATTGGAAAGTCACTCAGATTTCTCTTGATGAATTGTTTGGAACTCTTCTTCAACCTGAAACCAGAATGAAGAGAGATGCTGATAATATTAAGAAGAATGGGAATGAAGGTGTTTCTTTTACAACTACTTCAAATCATATTAAATCTAAGACTCCTGAGAGGGTTACAAGATCTAAATGTAAAAATATTGTTATTCAATCTGAATATAGTGAAAGTGAAGCTTCAGAAAATGAGTTATTAAATATTTCTTGGAGAATGAACAAGATTATTGGATAGAAGAAAATTACATATAGATATGAAAATAATTATAGAAAAGAAATGAAAGATGGATAAGTGAAAAGCTATGAATGTAAAATAACTAGTCATATTATACCTGATTGTCCCTTTCTTAAGAAAAGAGACAAGAAGGAAAGGAATTATGAAAGGAACAAGAAGAATTTCTACAGATCAAAGCATAAGAAAGTCTTGAAAGCTAATGTCACTTGGAGTGCCAGTGGTAGAGATTGTTTTGATGATTCTTTATAAGATAAATCTTATGATCAAAATAATATTGGTCTAATAGCCAATGTTCTATTTCAAAATCATTTTCTTTTGTAAAAGGTATGGATTATTGAATCCTTAACCAATATGTCTTTAAGTGAACATTTTCATGGTAATTATTTTTCTTCAGATGAATAATCCACTTCATCAGATAGCAATAATTATTTTCCTTCTTATAAGGAAGTTTGTAGATTTTCTAAGTTTCTTGAAAAGAGAAATTGTACAGTTTATAAGAAACATGAAAAATAATTTTCTATATAATCTATTTTAACAAAAGAAATGTTGGATATCACTAAAGATCATTAGAAGAAAAATAATGTTTCCGATAATATTTCTAAGAAACTTGAGGAAGTTAATTGTGAGAAAGCTAAAATTTCTAAGGATCTTAAAAATCTATTCTTTGAAAAAGGTGTTTTAGAGGATAAACATAACTCTAAATCAATTATTCTAGAGGAAAAAAATTTAGTCTTAAGACTAAAAGACAAAATATTATCTTTGAATAAACTTCTTGAAAATTTTATATCTGTTAATGAAAATTTTGACAAGATGTATTCTCAGATTTGACCTCTTGGTAATAATCAAGGATTGGGATATTCTCATGAAAAAACTATTTTTAGAAACAATTATTTTGATCCTTTATGAGTCCATTTCTATAGTAATTGTCAAATAGGTGGGAATTGGAAGAATAAAATTTCTTTAAATAATGTTTAATCCCTTGGGTTTCATAAAGCTTGTTTTTCTTAAAAAATATGGTTACCAAATTTTTTATTATCTAACAATTCTGGATCCAAGCAAGTTTGGATTCCGAAAACATAACTATTTCCTTTTCAGGATAATGAAGGAAGTATCAATAACTTATGGTACATGTATATTGGATTTTCCTGGCACATGACTTGTAATGAATACTATTTCAAAAATATTTTAAAGACAAAAGGTGGAAATGTAACTTTTGGAGGTAACTCTCAAAGAGAAATTGTCGGTATAGGTAACATTATTCTTCTTGGTAAAGCTATTATTTAAAATGTTCTTTTTGTAAAATTCCTTAAGCACAATGTCAATAGCATAAGACAATTATGTGATGAAGGTTACCTTGTAAATTTTAGAAATGATAGATGTTTAGTTCACAATTCCAAGGATGAGTTTATTCTCTCTACCCTTTAACATGAGAATGTATATACCTTAAACCTTGAATACCTTAGAAATTCAAGATATACCTTGACTTAGTGAATTTGATTATAAATCATGTTTTTTTCATAGAATACTAAGACACTGTAACTTAAGGAATCTTAGTAAGCGTTCTAAGAAAGAACTTGTTCAGGATCTACCAGAACTTAGGTTTGTTTCTTCAAAAGTCTGTGATCCTTTTAAATATGGAAATAAACATAAATCTTGATTTATATCTATAAGTGAAGTTACAACTTCTAATTCCTTATAGTTAGTACACATGGACTTATTTGGTCCAACACAAACTGGAAGTATTGGAGGAAAATACTATGTGTTTTTCCTAGCTGATTACAAAACTTGATTTACTTGGGTCTATTTTCTTGCAAAGACATCTGGATCTTTTTATTATTTTAAAAACATTATAGCTCAAGTAAAAAAATGAAAAAAATCCATCATTGATAAATATTCATAGTGATAATGGTGGAGAATTTGAATATTCTATTTTTGAAACATTTCGTAGTAAAAAAGGTATTACTCACAAATTTTCAACTCCAAGAACTCCTCAACAAAATGGTTTTGTCAAAAGAAGAAATTGTATTCTTCAAGAGATGATTATAACCATGTTAAGTGAATATTCTATAGTAGAAGATTTTTGGGCTAAAGTTGTAATTACTACTCGTTATACTGTAAATTGAGTTTTAATAAGACCTTTTCTTAGTAAAACACCTTATGAGTTATGGAATGGATGAAAACCAAAAGTTTCTTACTTCAATTTTTTTGGATGAAAAGTATTTATCTTGAATACCAAGGATAATTTACATAAGTTTTCAGCCAAATATGATGATTTAATTTTCTTAGGTTACTCTACTAACTCTAAGGCAAATAGAGTTTTTAATAAAAACACTTGCAATGTGGAAGAAACAATATTTGTTAATTTTGATGAAAATTATCCTTTTGTTTTAAAACAACCTAAACTTATTTCTAATATATTTTCTAAAATTGATCACTAACCATTGATATAATATCTTTTAATCAAGGATAATGTTCAAGAAAATATTTTTGAAACATTTACTCCTGAATATTTTCTACCCTACATTGATGAATAAGTTTTTAAAAATCCATGTCTGTTGTAACTTAAGAATCATCCCAGTGATAATATCTTTGGAAATGTTAATCAACCAATAAGAACTCGAAGTTATTTAAGGAATGAAGTTGAACATGTTGCATTGCTCTCCCAATTTTAACCAAAGACTTATGAAGAAGGCTTGGGTGATGAAGATTGGATTAAGGCTATGCAAGATGAACTCAATGAATTCATAAGGAATCAAGTTTGTACCTTGGATGAAAAACCTGAGGAAACTTCTGTTATTGGAGTAAAATGGGTTTTTAGAAAATAAGTCTCTTAAAAATGGAAATATTGTTAGAAATAATGTAATATTAATTGCCAAAGGCTATAACCAACAATGATTCATAGACTATGAGGAAACTTATGCTCCTGTCGCAAGACATGAATCCATTCTTATTCTTCTATCCTTTGCAGCATCCTTTAATTTTAGACTTTATCAAATAGATGTAAATTGGGTTCTTGTAACGTTTATACACAATAGGAAGTCTATGTAGATCAACCCCTGGCTTTGAAGATAAAAAAATATCCTAATCATGTATAAAAATTTACCAAAGATTTATATGGACTTAAACAAGCCCCTAGAGATTTGTATGATAGACTTTCAGGATTTTTGATTCAAAATAACTATGTTAAGGGAACTGTTGATCCAAGCCTTTTTATTAAGAAAAATAATAAAGATGTTTTTATTGTTCAAATTTATGTTGATGCCATCATCTTCAGATCAACTTAGCAATCCTTAACTGATTCCTTTTTGAATCTTATGAAATCTGAGATTGAGATGAGTATGATGGGTGAGTTAATTTTTTTCTTGGTTTTCAAATTTCTTGAAAGCCAGAGGGAACTTACATATCTCATCATAATTATATCAAATATCTTCTTAAGAAGTTTAGGTATGACAACAATAAGAGTATAATTACTCCTATCGGAACTTCTAATACTCTTGACATTGATGAAGCATTGAAACCTGTTGATCAAACATCTTATAGAGTGATGATAGGAAGTTTACATTTACCTGATAGCTAGTTGACCTGACCTAATGTTATCATTAATCTTATGTGAAAGATTCCAAGAAAATCCTAAAGAATCCCATTTAAAGGGAACTTTATATTTGGGACTATTTTATTCCTATGTAAATGTTTTTGAACAGAAATGTTTTTAGGATGCTAACATTGGTGGTTGTAAATTGGATTGAAAGGCTACATCTGGAACATGTCATTTCTTAGGAGATTCCTTAGTTTTTTTGTCTTGCAAGAAACAACATTCTATTGCACTTTCGATTACTAAAGTTAAATATGTAGCAGCTGTAATTTGTTTTGCTCAAGTGTTTTGGATGCAACAAACACTCACAGACTATGGTATGAGTTTTACTAAGACTCAAATAATGTGTAATAACACAAGTGCCATTTCATTATGTAAAAACCCTGCACATCACTCCCATGCAAAGAACATAGATATTATAAATCCATTTCATAGGTATCACACACTTAAAAGAGATATTATTAATCAATTCATCAGAACTCAAGAGCAACTCGTTGATATTTTTACAAAACCATTACCTTCTGATAGATTTGAATACATTAAATAGAAACTATGATTGATCTTTGTGATGTAAGAATTCATATCTACTTCTTGTTTAAATCAACTCCAAATATTAAGTTATTCTTTATTTCAAGGGTTGTACAAATTCTTGATTACTTTCTTTTATTATCTTTTTATTTGATTTTTTTAATTATACAATTCTTTAAGAATTTTTTTTGGAATTGAAATTTTTAGAATTTAAAACATTGGAATAGAGAATTTTGGAATTGAATTTTCTGTACTGAAATTCATGGAATTGAAATTCCAGAATCTAAAACTTCCAAGAGAATTCTTATAATACTGATAAATTCTTCAGAGTATTCCAAAAGGTACATTTCTTTACTCTTTATTTTCTTATTTTAATATTTAGTTGTTGGTATTTCAAAAGTTTCAAATTCCGGTTTACCTAACTACAAAGGATCGGAATTCATATTTTCTTTAATCATCCTCAATCGTCCGATCAGATCAGTTTATTTTTTGCTGTTTAATAATCTCATAGAAGTCAAAAGGTCATCACTATGTCTATATAATGGGTGCCTCATTTATAATAATCGCACCACTCTAACTGATCTTTGTGTTGATGTTCTGTTGCCATCAAAGTCTTCATTCGGATTTCTTTGTCTCTTTCACCCTGAGTGACTCGTGAATCCTCCGCATATGAGATGCCGATTAGCAAGGAAATAATGTATTGGTCAATTATTAGGGAAAGACTGGTATTCCATATCTTATTTGAAAAGTATGACTCCCTCATCTTTAATGTGATAAGAACTAATGGATGGAAAGTGTTTGTGTGGCTAAGGAGAAAAGTCAGGATCTGATTTACCCTGATCTAGTTATTCAGTTCTACGAATCCATTACTTTCTTTCGAAAGGATGGAATGAACTTTTTTATGTTAAAATGTTATGGTAATACTTATAAAAATCCATTTAAGAAGAAAACAAATGTTTTAAACATACCTTATGAAGGAGAAGCTATTCTATTCTCTCATAGACTTCCTGAGAAGGAAGGTTCTTTTGAAAAATTTAAGGCTTTAGATTACCATGGTCTTAAGTATGTTATGAATCTGAATATTACAAGTCATACAACAAATCAAAAAATGGTATCTCTATAGATGCAAGGCATTCTTGTTCGATGAAAATGAGATAAAGACTCTATAAATATATGTGATATATTTCTTTTAGATTTTCATGTCAATGTATGGAAGATCAACTTGGTTAAGTACATCTTTCTCACCATCCATGTAGTAAAAGGCAGAACCATCAAATCTCAGATTCTTTTGTACCTGACAACTATCTCTAGGATAATTGTTATTTACCTTTAGGAGATGAATGTTCCATGCCGATCAGTCTCAAATCCATTCATGATTTTGTTGCTCAGCAATGACACTCTAAGGAGGATGGAGATATGGTTTAAACAAGAATCCAAAATTTTTGAATAAATGGTTGTCCATAACAAGGGTGAGGTTTTAGAATCTTCAAAATCGGTACCCAAGAAAAGGAAACATAAATAAGTAAGCATACCAGTACCAGTTCCTGATGTCCCGGTATCAGCACCTCCTCTTGCAAAGAAACCAAAATCCTATTCTAATGCAATAGTTGCAAAGTGTAGAGAAATGGTAGCTACCAGAAAAGAAGGTGATCCATCCATTAGATTAAACCCTACAGAGGCTCATTCTTTAAAAATCAAGAAACCAAAAAGTCTTGAGAAAGAAACTAAAGATAATATCTTGAAGAAGAAATCCTTGGAAGCTCAAGTGTGCTAGTATTTAGTAAAAGTTGTAGAAAATAAATCTCAAGAAGTACCAGAACCTCAAGTTGATTATAAGAAACCGACTGCCACTCTGAAAATTCAAAAAGCCAAGAAAGTACTAGCCTTATTTGTACCTATTCACGAAATAGACGATAAGATTTTTCTAGAACATAATGATGATGTTTTAAGGTAAGTAGAAGATTACATTGGAACTCCTCCGAGTTAAACTTCTAAATCCGTTTCTAAAGAAGAATTTGAAGAAGAATTTGAATAAGAAGTTGGTGTTGAATATGAAGAACAAGTTGATGTTGATGATGAATTAGAAGATAATGAAGAGGTTGAACAACATTGTGGTGAAGGGGAAGAAATCTAGGAAGAATAAAAACAAGAAGGATCTCAACATCAAGAGTTTCAAGGGGAAGAAGATGAACATGATGATATTAATGTAATCCATGTATTCGATGAAAAATACCCATCTCAAAATCCTATCAAAGGAATGTGTGTTTTGATTGCCTCATCTTAAAAATAAATGCCTCAATAGTCTTCCAAGAGAATAGAGAAACCAGTTTAGTTGACTCCAAGGGGAACTGAGAAAGGAAAAGTTGTTTCAGGCTCCGAATCCTTGTCATCTGTTGAGCATGATTCTGTCAAGATATCATTAAGGAAGTTGGTCAGAACCATTTCAGTTCCTGAAAATATAGATTCCCAGAGTCAAATGATGCAAGAGACCCATAATCAAAAGACAAAATTGACCAATATGCTAATGAACATGGTGGTTAATCCAGAATCAGACTTCAGTAATCTTTTGATTGATTATAAAGATCAAAAGGTGACTTATAAGAAAGTTTCTAACAGCACCAAAACCATCAATGAAGAACATAGGCAGTTCAGTGACTTCACGGATTCAACAAAGGGAGCTTTCAATACTTGTGAAATTGTGTTTAGCAAGGTCAAGGCATCCATTTATGAGGATTTTAGTCAACTAATTTCCTTTGCCTGATCTGTAAGAAGTGAGAAGGAAGTCAGAGCCGAATTAGTGAAAATGGTGACTTCTCAAGAATAGTTCATTAAGAATCAAGACGATAGAATAAAAGATCAGGAAGAAAGGATAGTGTCCTTAGAAAATAAGAAACAGGAAAAGGAGATCTTGTTATAGAAGCCTGAAGAATATCATAAGGAAGTGAAGAAACTCAAAGCATTGATAAAGAAAATGTTATTGGAGAAAAGGAAGGATGGATTATTTTTTTTACATTCGGATGTTTTGTGGAAATATAATCTTCTTTTCCAAAAAATCATCATGAATTGTTTCCATATATTTCTTTTTTTTTCGAATTCATTATTCCTTAAACTTACAGTTATATCCTATACTTCTCTATTTTTTACCTCTTTTGGAAAATCACAAAGGAGAAGAATTTATTTGAAGGAAAAATTTAATGAAGACTGTAAAAGAGGATAATATATTAAGTTGGAGTATGGTATGAAATTATAATGTCTATGTAAGGGGGGTTTTATTTTAAGAATTTATGTTTATCTAAGGGGAGATATTACCTTTAGAAAGAAAACTAGATACTAAAGATCAAGAATACAATCCTTGGGAAACATAAACTAAGGGGGAGTTAGTTGTATTCATACTAAATCATATTCAAAGGGGGAAATAAGTTTTTCATTCTTGTTTATCTAAGTATATATATTCATCCTTAGTAAAGTTGTTTTTTCTTTCAAAAAAGTGGGATATTGTTGAGTCAATAAGGTTATCCTATGACTTCTCCATTCCAAATGGTCTTATGTTTTGAAAATCACAAACCCTTTTTCTTGAGTTCTGAATTTTGTTTAAGATCCGAACTTTTCATTATTGTTTACTTATATTTTTTTCAATCTGTTATACTTATGAATATATTATTAAATTTACCTAAATATTTGTCATTATATTTTATGATTTTGAATCTGGTACAAATTCCATTCTATTTTAGGATTCCGAATCCGGTACAAATTCCATTCTGTTTTATGATTCTGAATCCGGTAAAAATGTCATTATGTTTTATGATTCTGAATCTGGTAAAAATGTCATTCTGTTTTATGATTCCATATTCGGTACAAATGTCATATTGATTTTATGATACTGATTCCATTATAAATGTGATACCTCTTTCACCTTCCATTTTATTTTTTTTCTTAAGAAACTGTTTTCTTGATATTGTTATAATTGCTTAATATATCATTCCAATATTATCAGATTCTATGTTTTCTTATACTTAACATTTATCATTAACTTAACATCATTTATTATACATTAAATGATGTCATAAAATCTGTTAAAAACTATCCTTTGTTTGTTTGACATGTGTCCAGGCCTCTCCAAAATTTATGGAAAATATGATCGTTGGAGTGGAGCTGACCGTTGACATGTTTCGCCTATAAATACAAGTTCATTTGAATGAGAAAAAAGTATTTAGAGAGTGGATGAACATGATGCATGGGAAAAAGATGTGAAGTTATTTCTAAAGGGAGAGGCTCTTACAACTCTCAGTGCTTCGTGCGGATGTCGTGAACAACTTGTTCAGATGTTAAAAACATGTTCAAACTTGCTTTGTGCAGAATCCGATCTTGCTGACCGTGGGCTTTAGGATTTGGAATACGGAGGTTTTTATTTCCTTATAAATCTAGGGATTGTGGGGATATCATGACAGATACTGATCTTCATATTGAGAGCTTACCTAGGTTTGGGTAAGACAGACTTTCTTGAAAGTATAAATCAAGGAACCTTTATCCAATGTTGTTGGATACCATTCTCTTTGGGTTAAACGAATCTTATTGTTACTTGTTTTCAAGTTGTTTTACTTCTATTGTAATCTTAACTTTGTTAATGTTATAAAGTATAACTTTCTTATACTTTGTAATTCCATTAATCTGATTATATTAAAGATTCTATATGCATTAAGGTAGAATATTTCTTTTATGAAAATCCATCTTAGGTTTTTATCTTAATATTGTAAAGTTTAAAAAAATGTTTTTTAAGAGGGTTTGTGAATTTTGTTTAAATTTGTTAAACTATGTTTTCATAAAATTAAAAGGCAACCTTAAGAAAATGATTTCTTTGAGGTTGAGAAAATTTCTTTAAGAAATTTTTATGTCATATTTAAAGGTTCTAAAGGAATTTTAAAGTATACAATTCACCCCCTCTTGTATTTGATCATCTCATTATACATATTTTATCCTACATTTTAAAATAAAGAGAAAGGTAGGTTTGTAGACCTAATATAATGTATCCTCATCTATATATCTATCGAAAGGTATGCTCTATATAAATTCATAATCTAGACTATATATTCTTATTATGGATTCAATTGATCAACCTGATTAGAATGTCCCCATCTATTATAATTAGTAGCTCGATTTTCCTCATTGCATAACTAGTAGAATGGTTTACCTCTCCTACACAACTAGTTTCTCAATGATTTTACTAAAATAACGAGTACCTTGCAATCCCAATACTTAACCTATTGGTTGGTTAACCCAATACTTAATATGTTTCTCCATGCAATAATTAGATTAAGAAATGAATTTTTCTTTTTCAATTAAATCCTCACAAGAATAAACTTCTAAAAATTATAAAAATAAGATAAAATAAATAGTACACTAATCCATGAGAAATTTATGAATTTATGAGATCATGGATCTATTTATTTTCTTCTATATTCATTTTTATTATGATCCATGAGGTGAACCTATATTTATATGTCATTCTCCAATGACTAGATTTCATAAATCTATGGGTCATTTCCAACAATATATATAGTAGTTCATTTTTCATATTCTAATGGATTTTTATTCTATTCATATCTACCAATAGGTTAGTTCAACACTGTTATAAGGTATCATATGAAAACATTAAAATTTCTATATTTTGAGCATCTAATGGTTATCAAAATTTCAAAAATTAGTTCAAATGTTATTTTTTTTCATCATCATGTAATCAATATTTCATTAAACAACTTTACATATAATATAAACATAAATAAATGAAGAATAAAATTTTATTTTGATAAATTTCTTAAATAATTCTTATTGGAATTCAAAACAAGTGATGCTATGTCAAATAATCAACTCCACCTCATTTTTAACCATGAAAACATGATCCTCATAAGGAAGAAAAAATGATTGATTTTATTAAAATAGATTTCATAATATGTTTACTATTGTGTATACTCTATAATTGAAAAACTACATTATAAAAGTTATATTCAATAATTATAAAAATAATGTGGTTTTTTAAAATCATTTTATGCATGTTAAATAGGATATTAAAAAAATTATTTAAAAATATATACTAAAATCATGGATTATTTAATTGTACCACCCATTAGATGAATTTCATCCTCCAAATTAAATTACTTGGAAAAAAATAAGTGAGGGTAATTTTTCCCCATTTTATCCTTTCGTTTACACATATCTTCCCCATTCATATTATTTCACCACAAAAAATTTATTAGGATGGTGTCATTTCTCTAAAAAACATTTATTTCTTCTATTTGAGATCTTCACTGGGTATTCCTCATAAGAGAGAGAAAGTTACAATTGAAAAACTTATGATTTTATTATGTTTGGTGCATCTGGTTTGTACTTCCTATAAAGTAATACATTGAGCACATACACTACTAGAATTTTACCCTTTAAAAATGATTCAGAACCGTTGGTAAAGTCTAGGGAACCGTTGGTATATTATATACCAACAGTTTCCCAAACCATGGCCAAGTAAGCCATTTATATAGGCTTATACCAACGGTTCTGTGTAAACCGTTGGTATATGTGTTAAAGTAAGAGATATACCAACGGTTTCACAAACCGTTGGTATATGTTACCCTTATACCAACGGTTTAGAACCGTTGGTATATAGTGTACAATATAAATTCAAATTATATTCCAATGTTTTTGAGAACTATTGGTAGAAGTTTATACCAATGGTTATAACAAAACCATTGGTATATATACATAAAAAGGCTATACCAACGGTTTTGGAAACTGTTGGTATACATATGCTGCAGCTCCACAGCAGTAGCAGCCAGCAGCCACCTCCAACCTACAACTCTGCATGACCTCCAAGAACACATACACCCAGAATCCAACAGGCTAAATGGGATGTTTAAAATTCATCCAGAATACAGAAATTCAAAATTCATTCCTCACTCAAACCACAACACAAGAGAAAAATCAAGAATCTAATACATCCACAATCCAATACATTCAGAATTTAAATGAAATAACACCCATAACACCAATACAAAATTAAAATCCAATACATCCAGAATCCAATACACATAAAAAATATTCAAAATTTAGAATTCATTACCAATACATATAGAGTCCAATACATATAGAGTCCAATACATTCAGAATTAAGAAATTTAGAATTGAAAATCAATAAAACCCATAACAGTACTCAAAATTTATAATTCACTCCTCACTGAAACCATAACACCAATACACACAAGAGAAAAAAGATGCATGTTATAGGAAGCACATGGGATGTTTACTCATTGTCTTGGGTTGACAATATTTAAACCAACAGAAAATCTTGGGTTGAGTGGAAAAGGATCATGATACCCATAAGATGGACAATGGTATTGGTCATTTTTTTAGACCTAGGATGAGTTATAAGAAGCACATGGGATGTTTATATTCCACTAATGACTATGTATCCATGTATAAATGGTTCCTTATGTGTTAGTAGGAAACATTGTCCAATATCGGCATATGAGATGGGTTACCAGAATACCATACATGTTTTTCAAAGAATTTTCAATTGGAGTAAGGGGGTATGTGGATAGTTGTAATTTGGTCTCCTGGGTGTGATTTGATATGATTCCCCATTTTGGGTAGTGGGTATGAATATTCAATTTTTTCTTTGGTATTGGGTTCCCAAAGGGACTTTGGTTTGGTCCTAGAACCCACTGTTTGAGGATGGGATTGGCATATTAAATGTAATGTGTTTTAGAATAGGGGTAGGGGTTCCTCAAATGGGAAGTGGATTGTGTGAAGCTGGAACATGGATCATTGTGCTAAAGTATCAACACAATCCTAATACATTTGGTTGGTTTTCCATATGCAAGTTGTTGTTTTCACTTAAAATCAGGTCCATTTCAAATTAATGTGAGACTGTTTGAGTGGTACAGACCACACCGTGCCTTGGATTGAGGCGGTGTTGACTCCTAAAAGTCACAAATGACCCATGGATCGTTTTCATAAAGTATCAACAGAATATGAATGTGTTTGGTTGGTTTTCTGTATGCTAGTTGTTGTTTTCACTTAAAATGTTGTCCATTTAAAATAAAAGTGAGTCACTTTGAGTGGTATCAGACACTTTGTGCCTCGGATTGAGATGAGGTTGACTCGTACACATCCCAAATGACCACTGGATCCTTGTGCTAAAGTATCAACACAATCAGAATATGTTTGTTTGGTTTTCCGAATGTCTGTTGTTTTTACTTAAAAGAGTGTCCATTTTAAATAAAAGAGAGACACTTTGAGTGATACTAGCCACACCGTGCCTTATATTGAGGCAGATTTGACTCGTACACATCAAAAATGACCCATTTATCATTTTCATGAAGTATCAATACAATTAGAAAGCTTTTGGTTAGTTTTCCATATGCAAGTTGTTGTTTTCACTTAAAAGCTTGTCCATTTCAAATAAAAGTGAGACATTTTGAGTGGTAACAGCCACACTGTGCCTTGGATTGAGGCAGGGTTTACTCGTACACATCACAAATGACGCATAGATCGTTTTCCTAATGTATCAATAGAATCTGAATGCATTTGGTTGGTTTTCCTTATGCATGTTTTTGTTTTCACTTAAAATCCTGTCCATTTCACATAAAAGTTAGAAAATTTGAGTGGTACCAGCCACACCATGCCTCAAATAGAGGCTAGGTTTACTCGTAAACATCCTAAATGACCCATGGATCATTCTCATAAAGAATCAGTAGAATAAGAATGCATTTGGTCAGTTTTATGTATGTAATTTTTTGTTTTCAATTAAAATTGTATCCTTTTCAAATAAAAGTGAGACAGTTTGAGTGGTACCGACCACACTATTCCTCGGATTCAGGTGGGGTTTATTTTTACATGTGAAAAATTTCCAATTGATTATTTTCCTAAATTATCAATAGAATCCGAATGAATTTGGTCAGTTTTTCATATTCCACTTGTTGTTTTCACTTAAAATGTTGTCCAATTCAAATAAAATTGAGTCACTTTGAGTGGTACCGGCTACACCGTGCCTCAGATTGAGGCATAGTTGACTCGTAAATGTCAAAAATGAATCGTGGATCCTTGTGATAAAGTATCAACACAATCTGAAAATTATTCTTCAGTTTTCCGTATTCCAGTTTTTTTTACATTAAAGTGTGTCCATTTTAAACAAAATAATGACACTTCGAGTGATACCGGTCACACCGTGTCTTGGATTAGGGTGGGGTTGACTCGTACTCATCACATTTGACCCATGGATTGTTGTTCTATAGTATCAATGCAATCCGAATGCATTTCGTCAGTTTTATATTTGCTATTTGTTGTTTTCCCTCAAAATGTAGTCCATTTCAAATAAAGGTGAGACACTTTGAGTGGTACTGGCCACACCATGCCTCGAATTGAGGCGGGGTTTACTCATACATGTCAAAAATGACCCATGGATCCTTGTTCTAATGTATCAATAGAATCATAATTCTTTTTGTTAGTTTTCCATATGTTTGTTGTTTTTACTTAAAACAATATCCATTTTAAACCAAAGAGACACACTTTGAGTGATACCAGCCACACCATGCCTTAGATTTAGGTGGTGTTGACTCGTACAAGTAACAAATGACCCATGGATCATTGTCCTAATGTATCAATACAATCAAAAAGCGTTTGGTCATTTTTCCATATGCAAGTTGTTCTTTTCACTTAAAATCATGTCCATTTCAAATAAAAGTGAGATTGTTTGAGTGGTACCAGCCACCCCATGCCCCAGATTGAGGCGGGGTTGACTTGTACATGTCAGAAATGACCCATGGATCGTTTTCCTATAGTATAAATAGAATCTGAATGCGTTTGGTTGGTTTTTAATATACAAGTTGTTGTTTTAACTTAAAACCTTTTCATTTCAAATAAAACTGAGACAGTTTGAGTGGCACCATCCACACCGTGCCTCAGATTGAGGCGGGGTTGACTCGTACATGTCAAAAATGACCCATTGATCGTTTCCTAAAGTATCAACAGAATTCGAATGAATTTGGTTGGTTTTTCATATTCTAGTTGTTGTGTTCACTTAAAATGTTGTCCAATTAAAATAAAATTGAGACACATTGAGTGGTACCGGCCACACTGTGCCTCGGATTGAGGCGGGGCTGACTCGTACACGTCACAAATGACCCATGTATCCTTGTGCTCAAAAATAAACACGATCCAAATATGTTTGGTCGGTTTTATGTATGCCAGCTTTTTTTACATAAAAGGGTGTCCATTTTAATGATATATTAGATTGGGATCCAAAATGCCGAACAAATAGTGTGATTGTCTCCAGAATCAAGGAAGGTGGTCCTTATCCTTTTGTGAATTGTCAGGATGTTTTATATATGCTGAATCGTCACTCACCCAATGTTGGGATGTTGGGTCGGGGGGGCTGTCTAGGGTCCAGGGAGGAGGGTGGGGGATGTCCGGTGGGCTGTCCGGGGTCCAGGTAAGAGGATGGGGGGCTGTTCAGGGGGCTATCCAGGGGCTGTCCAGGATTCAAGGTGGAGGGTGGGGGGCTGTCCAGGGTCCAGGGATGAGGGGAGGATATCTGGGGTCCAGGGAGGTGGGTGGGGGGATATCTGGGGTCCAGGGAGGAGGGTGGGGGGGCTTTTTCGGGGGCTATCTCTAGGGAGGAGGGTGGGGGGATTTTAGGGGGATGTCCAAGGGGTTGTCTGGGGGCTATCCGGGGTCCAGGGAAGAGGGTGGGGGCTGTCTGGGGGGCTTTTTGGGGGTTTTCCGGGGACCATGGAGGAGGGCGGGGGTTGTCCAGGGTCCAGGGAGGAGGGGTGGTTGTCCGGGGTCTAGGGAGGAGGGTGGGGGCTATTCTGGGGGATGTCCGGGGTCTAGGGAGAATGGTGGGGGTGCTGTCTGGGGGGATGTTTGGGGGGGGGGGATCTGGGGGGTTGTCTGGGGGATGTTCGGGGTCCAGGGAGGATGGTGGGGGGCTGTCCAGGGGGCTATATCGGACACATGGGATGGTATTTAAATATTTTCAAAGAAAATTATTTCAAGTTTATAAAAATAATTTCAATATATCAACTGCTAATCAGACTATCAATTTTTTTAAATTCCACTAAAAAATTGCAATTTCATTAAAATAGATAAACAATAAAGATAATGTAACCTACATAATCACACATATATTCAATCACAATAAATCAGTAAACATTAAAGGTCATTAATATCAGTCAGAAAATGTAACAGATCAATTTTTCCCTCATCACCATCACTATCATCACCATCATCAACACCCTCACCATCATCCTCATCATCATACCCATCATCATCCATGCCCTCCTCCACTCCCTCATACAAAGACTCAACCTCCTCATTTCCCTCCTCCTCCACCTCTTCCTCCTCCTCTCCCTCCTCCTCCTCGCCCTCATAGTCAGCCTTAACTTCCTCATCAACCTTCTCCTCTGCCCGAGCCTCCTCCTCGCCCTGATCCTCTGCCTTGACCTCCTCTTCGCCCTCCTCCTTCTCCGCCTCGACCTCCTCCTCATCATCGTCTCAACAACCAATAGAACTGACACCTAGTGCACCATATATAGAATGAATCGATGACATATATTAATCACAAGTATTTCTGTCCTCTGGTGGAAGTGTTTGACGTAAAACGTCCATCAATTTCATAAATGCAGTGCTTTCCCTAGCAGACTGTTTTTCATCTCTATGGCCCTTTTTTCAGCCTATTCTGCATGTGCCTTAACCTACTATAACTCGGTGGCACTAAAAATTGTACATGATGAGGTCCAGTACCTTGTCGGAACTATACTCTTCCCAGTTCGGCAGCGTACTCGACCAGGGTGCCGATCTACCAACACCTGATGTAAGTGATTGTCTGGACCAAAATTGTCAGGTTCATGGGCATCAAAGGCCTCTAAAGTAGCCTGTTACAAATATAAATCGATTATAATGTTAAAAAATAGAGATTAAGATTTTAAATCTACAATGTAAAAATTACAATCTTCTGCCGAGTCGGTTCATTAACCTCACTTCCATCTTTCTTCTTTCTACTCGAGAAAAATAGTTCACTACTAGAAAATAGGGCTATACCCACAGTTTTGCAAAACACTGTGGGTATAGGGTACCCCTATACCCATGGATTTCCAAAACCATGGGTATAGGGAGTGTACGTGAACCTATACCCACGGTTATCCAAAACCATGGGTATAGGGTATTTTCCGAAGACCTATACCGACGGTTCTTCAAAACCATGGGTATTGGGTTTTTTTTGAAGACTTATACCCACGGTTCTGGAGAACCGTGGGTATAGCTTATGGAGGGGAATGAAAATTAGGCAGGATGCAAAAACAATTTGGTGGGAAAATATTTTTTCACGGTTTAGTTTAATATATTTATATGAATATAAATTTATATACTCAGAATTTCTGTAGCTCGGTTGGTCACTAGTGGAGGTGCGACCGTGGGACGCAGGTTTGAATCCCGCGGTCAGAATTTTTTGAATTTAAATACTCGATGTGGATTATACTAATATATATACATATATGTATATATAAATAACAGTTGAAAATATTAGCTTGGTTGGTTAGTTGTTGGTGGGCAGCCGGGAGGCCTAGCGGGAGACGCGGGTTCAAAACCGCTTGCCTGCGTTTTAGGATTTTTTTTAGTACCCCACGTGGATGAAATGAATATATATACATTGATGTATTATTATATATCAAAATGAATTCTTAGCTCGGTTGGTCCCTTGGTGGTGTGCAGCCGTGAGGCATAGCATGAGTGTTGGTTCGAATCCCACCTTATGCGAATTTTTTGAATTTAAATACCCCATGGTTTTCAAACCGTGGGGTCTGTTGTGTGCTGCGCCGGAATAGATGTGGTGCACACATTTAATCCCCTATACCCATGGTTCTCCAAAACTGTGGGTATAGGTTGGGACCCTTATACCGATGTTGTTCCATCCCACAGTTCCCAAAACCCTGGGTATAGCATATACCCACGGTTTTTGGGGTTATACCCACAGTTTTGAACCGTGGGTATAGGTCATTTTTCCAGTAGTGGTTTTTCTTCAGGCACACATCCTTTTATATTAAATTTATGCCTCTAAAATGAAATTGTATTTGGAAAACCATAATTAAAATTATGATACCCAAAAAACATTATAATTGCATAACTAAAATTATATAAAAACTTTAGCAATCAAATAAATTATGGAGGATGCAATAGAAAGTTCAAGTTGTAAAGAAAGATTATAAACTGTCATACCTTCTTTCTGTCTTGATCTGGAATCGTAGTACATCCCAATGTGTGGAAGTATTTCCTAGCATCAATGTTTCTTTTATTTCTTTCAGATGCATCCTAAAAAAATTTCAATAATTATTATTAAGGAAAAACAAGGAAATTTTCATTTAAATACATATAATTTAATTAATACCGTAAATTGCCTAGTTTCCTAATGAGTAATATTCTATCAGTACTATTATAAAGGACAATAATTCATGACAGGGACCACCTCTGACCCTGTACCCACTCTAGCACCCCAACCAATATACAACTAATTCTTATAATCTCTCCAAATCTCACCTAAATCCTTTAGACGTGCTGGCCGTGCACCCTCACCATCAGAGAAATTAAACCACAACTAAAGCCAAAATATTAATTCATATAAATAAAAAAATTAATATATTGCATTAAATACAATAGATTTTTTTACCCATATCTCTGCCCAGGCTTTATCTTTGACTTCATTTGGCAGCTGTCTCCATGAGAGCGGGATGACAGGAATGATTTCGGAGTATTTGGAAAGCATCACCAAAAAACTCTGACATTGCTACCCTGATTTTTCAATCATCTGACTATCTTTATTTTAGTCCACCATCAACTACATGCGGTGGATCCACATCGAACACATGCGTGTATTCCCCCACCCGTTCCTCTTATCAGTAGATTTATCTGTTATGAAATAAAAACAAATATTTTATCAATACATGTTATAATGAAAATAAATAATTTTGTAACAATTTGTTAGGGTTTTATTAGTATACATGTGGTTGTCTGATCAATGGGTGTCGTTGGATCCACAAAATATGAAGGGAAACCCTGTATTGTTGGAGTGGGTCCCAATGTAGGCTCCATAGGGACATACTATGGTGGATCAGTAGTCGATGAAGATGGAATATAAAAGCCCTGAGAGAAAGAAGAATAAGTAAAAGAATATGGCAGGGATGACTGGCCAAATGCTGGATGGGGAGTGGGAATCATCATCGGATATGGTACAGACGGGTGAGGAGGATCAGATGTAAAGGGTTCTGAAAACATGATAGGTCTAAATATCTCATGTCTCTCTAACGTCACACTAGGATCAGAATGTGGGATAGATGGTATGTCATTGGGAGGGGAAGGGTCTAATCAGGAATGCTGACCAGATCGTCTAGCTCACGTACCCCCCCCCCCCCCTCGTACGAACACCTCGAGTACTGGGACCACTACTAGGCTGCTCATCAAATAACTATCGCCTAATAGATGGATCCTGATAAAATGTTTAAAAAAATTAATCACATGACATTATATACTGTTTAAATTAATATATTTGAAATGAAATACTCACTGCAGACACTAGTGGGGGAATGCCCAGCTCAGCTATGCGATGACTGTTGTCCATAATCTATTTTCGTCGCATCTCTGCAATTGGTTTCATTTTCCTGCATTTGAAAACAAATATGGAAGTAAATAGAAATGGATAACTAATGTGTAACCCAAAAAACAAAATAAATGAGAGGGAATAGGGGGATTCATGGATAACTTTACTATCTATTGTTTTAGGTGAACTTGAATAGATATATATTGAAGTAAATAAATTTTACAAGATGTAATTAATAAATTTAATTTTTATTAGGATGATTATTTACCAATTGTCATTAGTCTATTAAAAACATGGAACATTGATTCTACAAGATTCATAAGTGGATAAGCAGTTGTTAAAATTAAGGAAAATTTTAATTTCTTTAGCTCAGATAGATGTTGTAGGTTTCAATACTTGTTTTCCAGAAGAATACAAACCATCATGTTCATTACCTGGTAAAATGTTAAAACGAGAACTTAGATTCATACATATTTTATACAAATCACAGTTGAAGCATTGAAATGTTCACCAAGTTAGAAATGATGGGTTTGTAGGTTTAAATACAATTCAATTACAAATTTCAAAATGAAATTCAAATAAAAATTACAACCAATAAACATTGAAAATGCACATAACTCTCAAATCGGATAAAATATATTTGTAATCAATATTAATTAAATTTGAATAGTACCAACCGTAACAACCCAACTGGAGGTAAACCAAAAGAATTGAGAACATGGATTGATTATTCTATATATTTCCCAGTGCAACATCAGGTTCACAATCAACACTGACAATTGAGCTATTAGAGTAATAAAATGAAATAAATGTATTGGTTCCAATGGCAGTAAGGATGGTGTCAATTCCATCATCACCATCATCAAAAATATTTCTTGGAATTACATCAACTATGACTCCAAATTCCGGTCGAAGTTGGTCTTCGACATAAAAAAGTTGTTTATCCCTTGATTCCAATACATATGGTTCTTCAGTATCATGAGTGAGAGTCATATTAATTACTTGAAATCCACAATCATAAATAAATGTTCCCTATCTCGTCATCGAATCAAACCAATGGAATTTCATCATCGTGACTCGTCCATGAGAGTAATAATCCAACACTATTATTTTTTCAATGTCTCCATTATAGCCCACCTTTTCAAATCACAGTCTACTATCTGATGCACTGGAATAATAATTTATTGTGGAAGTAACCCTAACACAATCTTTTTGTGTTCTCATGTTTTTTTCTCATTCAGTGACAATAAATTTGTACCCATTGATATCAATTAATTTACAGTCACGAACCACAGTATTAGGACCAAAATCCAATGCTCTTAATTCCTCAGAGACATAGTCAGTAGGCAAACTCAATACCTAAAATATAAATGAATATTAAACTTAATTAAATATTGATTTTATTATTTTAAATACTAATATATTTACCTTCAATTTTATCCAAGAAGAATACTAATTTCTATGCAAAGACTCCCTCCTTCTCAAAGATAACAAACAATGCTTTATATTTTTTAATATTTTATGTTCCCTATAGATAAAAAATATGAATATATTAACAGAGATATATATAAATATATGTAAGATATACATATTAAATTTAGTTTCTTGATTTATTCATCGAAAAAATCACAGTTGAACAAAACTGTGCGATGTTCCATCTTCTGCTCTTCAAGGCTTAATGTCTTCAATGTATATGATCTAGGAATTACTCCTGTTTGAGGAATTGATGGAAAACTAGGTTCAATTTTCTCATATTTTTATTCTTCATTTCTCATTGGATTGTTCATTCTTGTAGTAAGATCAGACAAATACATTGAGAAGAAATCAATACATTCTTGAGACAAGTAACCGTTCACGATAGAACCTTAGGAATGATTCCTGTTTTGGACATAAGACTTTAATGTGTACATATTTTTTTCAGTTGGATACATCCAATGAATAGAAACAGGTCCTTAGAAAAGTCTTTTAGTGTTAATATTGGAAGAATTATTAGCACAATGATCTCTAAAAAAAAGGCACAACCGAATAACAGTCACCCTTACATTATTGGAAAAAAGATGACTAATTGCTATTGGAATCAACTAATGCAGATGAACGTGATAATCATGAGTCTTCGAAGATTTTAGCTTCAACTATCTTCTATTGACCTATTTGGATATGTTGATTGAATAACCATCAGGAACTATAATAATCTATAATACTTCCAGAAATCGTTTTTTTTTCATGGGTGTCATCACATAAGAAGTACATGGAACATTCCATTTATTTTAACTCATACGCACAAAATGAAATTCTGGTCTGATGCCCCAATCCACCAAGTCACGCCAAGACTGTAAATCATATTTTATCTTTCAATTAACATTTATAAGTATCAAAAGAAACATTTCACATATATTCTTTTCAGTGTGAATTACGTCTAAGAAATGACATAACAAATTGGTTGACAAATATGGAAAATCAAAAATGATACTCCTCTTCCTCCAATTGTAACAGGTTTCAGTGGAAACATTCGTTCTTTTTCCAGATTTCATTTGACCCTTCATGAATGAAAAATTGAAATCGTTCAATTCATTAAGCACATCAGTTACAGAAAAATGTTGAGGTGGATCATCGGTCTCTATGGTATTATAAAATATCCGACAATTATTTCTATATGGGTGGTCCATTGTCCAGAATCGTCGATGTCCCATAAAACTGAAACTACATCAATGTTTCAGTCTTCTGGATCATGTATTCTTCATACAAACAGTTCATGACAGTTTTTCCTTCATGCTCCATCCATAAATCATTTCATAAGATGGAAAATCATTGATCATCCACATAATCACAACATGCATCTAAAATATGTCTTTTGAATATGCATCGTATGTGTGCACACCCACATCCCAAATAAGATTCAACTATTTTATTAAAGTTTGAATGTATACGTCAATATCAATGATGGGATCAGAAGGGCCAGATATGAGTATACTCATGAAAGTGAAAAGTTTTTTCTTACACAAGCATGGGTGAAGATTATAAATGAGTATAAAATCTGGACATGTGCTGTGCAAAGTAAGCATCTGCCCAAACGGATTAAAATCATCGCATGAAAGACCCAACCTCTCATTACGCATGTCATCTGCGAAATCCAGATATTGAGCATCAAATATTTTTCATGAAAATCCATCTAAAGGGTGAACCATCTCATCATTAGTATTCTTTCTCTCGGTGTTATTCCATCTCATTTTTGTTGATATTTCATTAGACATAAAAATATTCTAGAGTCCATGGATCAATGGAAAGTGCGACACTACTTTATGTGGCACGCGGGATAGTGTTCCATCAGATTTTGACTTCCAGTGGGATGTGCCACATTTTATATAATCATTTCATTCAGCGGTTTCCTCCCAGAATAAACTGGAATCTTTTGGGTAATCATGAATTTTGTTTCATGAAAATCCAAGTTCCTCAACTAACTTAATTCCATATAGTGGTTTGAGGGAATGTCTACATCATCTGGAATTAAATCCTTAAAAAAGCTAAGAATATAATCTATTTCTGTATTAGAAATAATATACATAGTTTTCCAATGAAAAAATTGGATTAAAAATTCTAGCCTTTTCATTTTATCACATTGTCGATATACTAGAGTCGTGGTAGTATCATTCAATTTTTTCACCCTAAAAACATCATAGTTTTAATTAGACGCATCATGTGCGATAATTTCTAAGTCTTCTTGGGTCGAAATCCTTTCTTTTTCATGATGATGAATAAACAGAAACTGGTCATATAACAAATTCTTACCTCCATTCCTCTCATTTGGATAATCAAAAAATTTGAGATTTCATTTTCTCCCCATTGTGATACCACAAATAGTAGTTTTCTTGAAAACCATATTTGGTTATGTGGTAGTTGACTTCATCACGTCTCAACCATGGTCTTTCAACACAAATGGAACATGGGTAGTGTATGCGACCACTATAAGAATCATTATGAAATGAAAAATCTAAAAAGCTCTCCAAATTGTTTTTAAAACCACTTGAGATCTGATCAGTTTCATACATCCAACTTCTATAAATTCTAAAAAATAATAATGTTTATATGTCATTTGGTCAAAATCAATTCAATAAGATTGAATTTTCATCGAAAATATATTTAAGTAAATGAGAATTGTTCACTTTATGTGAAACCATAACTAACACACTAATCTATATGAGAATCATAATATAAAAGACAAAAAAAATACTATATTTATAAAATAATATCTTTGATGAACTATACATGAGTGTAAAAGATCATGTGCACTTGTGGAGGAGAATTATTCAAGAGTTGACTAAATTTTAGATTGAAGAAATTTTAAATTTTAGTAGATAATTTGACTGATCACATACATTGCCCAAGTGGGTGGGAGTGTCCATGTGGTGAGGGGTGTCCAGGGGGTGGAAGAGATATCCAGGGGGTCGGAGGTGTCCAAGGGGGTGGGGTCTGTCTAGGGTGGTCAGGGTGTCCAGGTGGGCGGGCTGTCCACGGGGGTGGTCGGCCTGTCCAGGGGGTAAGGGTGTCCAGGGGATGGGTGGGTTGTCCATGGGGGTGAGCGGGGTGTCCAGGGGGTGGTTGAGGTTGTCCAGGGGTGTACAGGGTGTCCAGGGGGTGGGGGGCTACCTATTGGGGTGGTGGGGCAGTCGAGGGGGGTATGGGGTGTCTAGGGGGTGGGAGGGCTATCCAGGGGGGTGGGGTGGTGTGTCCATGGTGGGTGGTCGGGCTATCCATGGGGTTAGCGAGGCTGTCCAGTGGGGGTCAGGGGTGTCAAGGGGTTGGGGGGGATTTCCAGGTGTGGGGAATTCGGGGTGGATGGGGGTGTACGGGGGTGGTAGGTGGGTGTCCAGGTGGGGGGGGAGGCTGCCCACAAGGGTGGGGGGGGCTGTCTAGGGGGAACGAGATGTCCTGGGGGGTGGGCAGGCTGTCCACGGGGGGGTGGCAGGGCTGTCCCGGGGGGTCAGGGGTGTCCAGGGGGGTTGTCTAGGGGGGCACACTATGTCCAGGGGGTGGGTGGGCTGTCCTGGGGGGGCTCTCCAAGGGGGTAAGGTGTGTCTAGGGGGTGGGAGGGCTGTCGACGGAGGTGGTGGTTGTCCATGGGGGAAGGGAGTGTCCAAGGGGTGGGTGGGGCTATCCAGGGGGGGGCGTGGTGGGTGGGGAGGGCTGTCCACGGGGGTAGCGGGGCTGTTTAGGGGGGGGGGTTCATGTTATCTACAGGGGTGGGGGTGGGCTATCCATGGGGGTGGCGGGGCTATCCAGGGGGGGTCGGGGGGTTCAGGGGGTGGGGTGGGGGTCTTTTTAGGGGTGTGTTGGGGGGGATGTCTAGGTGGTACGAGGTGTCTAGGACAGCCCACCCCCACCCCCCTTGGACAGCCCACACCCCCCTCCACCTGGAGAGCCACCCCCACCCCCCTTGGACAACCAAAACCCCCTCCCCCCACCTGGACAGCCCACCCCACCCCCCTTGGACATCCCACCCCCCTGATAGCCCACACCCCCCGTAACATCCCACACCCCACCTCCCTAGACAACCAACACCCCTCCCCCCACCTCGATAGCCCACCCCCCAACCGCCCTGTAAATCTCACCCCCTTGATATCCCACACCCCTCCCCCACCTGGATAGCCCACCCACCACCGCCCCTGGACAACCCCCCCTCCCTGTATAGCCCAACCCCACTCCCCTATTTCCCCTCCCCCCCCCCCCCCCACTTGACATTCCCCTACTTGGACAGCTCATACCCCCATTCCACACCTGGATACCCCCCTGGATAACCCCCCCCCCCCCACCCACCTAGATAGCCCACACCCCCTCCCCTGCATCCCCCCCACCCCGGACAACCCACCCCCTCCCTGGACGACCCACACCCCATCCCCCACCTGGACACCCCACCCTGACCCCCCTGGACAGCCCACACCCCTACTTGGGGCAGCCCATACCCCTCTCTCACACCCCTATACCCCCTACCCCACTTCAACCCCCTACCCCTTGGACAACCCACACCCCCTGGACAGCTCCCCACACCTGGACAACCCCGTACCCCTCCTGCATCCCCCTTTAGGGTATTTTTATTTAAAATCATTTTATTCATTAAAAAATACAAACAATCATGCATTGTCCATTTCATTAAACAAAAAACATAAATCCCCACTAAACATAATACATAAAACCCAATTAAACACAAAACATAAAACAAACATAAAACAAACATAAAACAAACCCTTTACCCCACTAAAAAATAAACCAAAAACAAACCCTTTACCCCTGCACTAAACAAATCCCACTAAATAGACCATTTACAATGTATGATGTGTTGAACAAAAAAACATAAAACAAACAAATGTTTCGGTACTCCAACAACAATAACTCTAATTTAGACGAAATCAAAACATAAAACATAAAATAAAATGAGTAATAACACTAAAAATAAGGTAAAAAATACTAATTTGAAGTTTAGAAATATAAATTTGTTTTATTTAAGAAGGATCTTCTACTAGAAGGTGTTTCGCATCTGAGAATACGTCAGGAAGAGGTCTAGATTAGGTCTACATTGGAACTACATGGAGATGGGGCACTGGGAATTTGGGAGAAAACATATCAAACGGTTTTTAAAAACCATTGGGAAATATTTCCTTTATCAACGGTTTATCAAAACTGTTAGTATACCTTAGAGAAAATATTTTTTTCTCAACAGTTTTGTAAAACTGTTGGGAAATCTTAGGAATATATGCACATATCCAATGGTTTGTTCAAACAGTTAGCAAATGTTGCTTCTTTTACACTATAGAAACACTTTCTTCAAACCATTTCTATAGTACCTTTGGGAAAAGACCAAGTTCCAGTAGTGATAATTCACTTTTAAAGGATTTGGAAGGATTTATAAGTTGTAATATACCACTAAAAATTATCAATAATCTCAAAGGGAAATATGTGCCTTGGGATCAGCTTCCCCTTCATCCCAAATCTCATACCATGATTCCAAGAAGATATCTATAGGAACACATTTTCACCATCCTCAAACACTAAATATCATAGATTATTATCAACATGGCTCTTTTGTCGACTTTATATTCATTTCATATGCCACAGAATAGTTCAAATATTCTTCATTATTTCTTAGAAAATATAAATTAATAAAAGCTTGATATCCCAAAATTTACAACATCATTTCAAAGTTCTTCATCTCTTTATATATAGAGGCTCACATGATTCTATTTTGATACTATAGTGGGAACTTTTGTTATATAAAAACTCAACTAGATGAAGATTTTAATCCCAATATCGTTTTATGTCCCTTTAGTAGCCTTTTGGAGTCTCAGGGAGGCCTATGAAAAATTCCTCAGTGATGTTCTCTAAATTCCATTCTCCTATAAAAAATGATTTCATCATCCCCTTAGAATTATGAAGTTTATACATTACATTTATACATTCTAATGTTTGAGATACAAATTCAAAAACATATGTCTTCATGTTATCCAAAAAAGTGTTTTTTAAGATATATGTATATCTTCATTATTCTTGGATAAATTTTGAAGGATGAGTTATGTGAATAAACCAGATGATCCTTCTCCAATTTTGGTTTTTATGAGACACATATTTGAGTTATATAAATAAAAAAATCAATATTTATCGATTTTAAACTTTAAATTAATTATTATAATTTTTCATATCACCTTGTCACCATTCTGGGATTTATTAATCATTACATAAATAGATGTTTGATTATTAATTTTAGAAATACATTAGAAAGGTGGGGTTTCATTCCATTATTTAAGATTTCTATATCTGTACTTCGAATATAAATAAATATTGGATCCCTTTTAGTCTTCACGATGTATTGGGTAGCATGATCCGTTCTTCTTAGAGCATCCAAAACATTTTTTATTTCCTAATTGGATGATGTATTGAACAATAATAATAAGTTATCAATTCAAACCATTTTTTTGGGAACATTTTTATCTCGTTTTATGTGAATATATACTTAATGATATTTTGAGTATTATATATTTCACACTATTCAACATAGGGAAAATATCAGAAAATATTTAATTCAAAGATAACTATTTCCAGCTCTGTGTCACATGTTGGGTAATTTTTCTCATGGATCTTTCACTAGTGTGAGTAATATGTTATTACCAAATTATTTTTCATGATGATTAATCCCAATACCATTTTTAATTAAATATTATATAATAAAACCCTTTCTCACTAAAGGGTAATGTATGTACAAGTGCAATGACCAACCTCCTCTTAAGATCCATGTGGATTTCATCACATTATTCTAACCCAATAAATTTTTCCCCTTCCTCATTAATCAGGTTAGTGGATATAATATTTGTGAGAAATTTATCAAAAGGAATATATAGTATCATTATAATACCTGAAAACTATAGATATCAGTTATAGTTGTCGGTCTAGTTTTTCAATAGAATATATCTTTAAAATATCCATACATATTCCCTTATTTTTTTCTCCCATGACCATACAATTATACTTTCTACAACTATAATTAAAAATTTCTAAATTTGGTATATAGTTTTTTAATTATCAAGTTATAAAACATAATCATTAAATGATATTACTACTCTTCCTTTATTTGGTAATATATTATAATATCACCCCTAAACACTACCACATATAGTTGAAATTAATCTATGCAGACTTTATTCATCAAATTGATGATGATTTTTAGGGAATTTGAATGTTCGAAAGGCATCACGATGAGTTTTTAGTGTCCATACCATATATGGAATGATGTATTGGGTATGTATTCTCTCTTTATAATTAATTGATGGTATCTAGATCAATTATATAACTTTAAGATGCGTTGATATAATTTTATTTGATCAAATAGTACATCAATACGGGGTTAGGGATACACTTTCATAGTCATTATTTGGTTATGTTCTTGATAATTAATGAATAGATTCAATGATCCATCCTTCTTCCTAATAAATATTATAGGTGAACCCTGTGGAAAATAATTTGGGAATATGAAACCCTTATCCAAATCATCTTGATGTTTTTATTTAAATATTTAAATTATATGGGTAAAATTTGATAAATAATCTTCTATATAGGGATGGGACCTGGTATATGTTTAGTTGAAAATGAAACCTCACATTTAGGGGGAATAATATGTATTTCATTGGGGAATATGTCAACATACTACTATATAATATAGAATCGATACATATTTATTTTCTAATTAAACATTTGATCCAAGAGTCCCTCTTTATTGAGTATCGTGTCCCATATGTTATAATTTAATGCAATTGGGGTTCAAAATAATCATTTCAGTGATATTTAATAAAGAGATAATTCACACTATAAAATTTGTTATTTATGTCATAAGAAATGATATGAAATCTATATTTGGAGATCCGATCCAATCGCAGTATCGCATTGAATTCCTCTATGGGGGTAAGAACTAGATTTACAAGAAGTATATTCTACAAAACCAATATTAAATAAGTATTTTATACTTTTGAGGCAATGTATTCTCCACTAAGTTTCTTCACTAATAAATTTTTTCCACTACTTTTAATGGTGAATCAATATTCATATTTAATTTTCATGATATTAAAGAATGAGTAGAACTTGAATCAAAGAAGATAGTCATAGAGGTTTAGTGAGGAGTAAGTGTACCTTTTAGCACTTCATTATCATGATCCACTTCAATAGAATTAATTTCATATTCTCTTCCAAGATTTCTTTGTTTAAGAGGTTATTATTGCCTATTATCCTTGTTATCCCTATGATTGGGGTATTTATTTTCATAATGCCTATTAACATTTCATTTGATTCACTAATGTGTGGGTGGTGAATTAGCTGGTACCTTCTTTTTCCCACATTTCATTGAATGGACCCTTTATATTTCTTTAGTAATTACTCACTCAATGGCCTACTATACTACATTAAAATCATCTTATTTTTCATTTAAATCAATATCTATGGTGATTTATACAACTCTTTTCATGTAGTTGGTTTAAATATCTTTCGTCAATGTTATTTATCATCCGAGTTTCCTTAAAACTCCATATTATATTTCTTGTCTCTAAATACATGGTAATGATTAGATTATAAAGTTTTCATTCCTACCATAGACACACATCCAATAATTTCTTAATAGCTAAAAATTTATCTTATAATTAGTTCCTTTTGAATACTTGGGTTTAGGCCATTAAATAATTTATTGATCTTACATTTAGTGTCAATAATAGAACTAGAGTTATACCTTGTGTGTCTAATAGAGTTTTCTTCAAGGGATCCAATAGATTCATCCTCTTTTTGTTTCAACCCTAGGAATTATCACTCTATTTTAATTAAAATAGTTTAGGGAATGTATTTAGTGATAAATATTTTATTCAGGTAACACAACTACATAGAGTAAAATTTCATCCTTTTTATACTTAATGAGGATCCACCATTGATCAGCCACACCATCTAAGTGATAAAAATATAAAACATCACTATCATGGTTTGAGCACTAGAGAACATAAAATATATTCTCTATTGTGTTAATACATTTCTCAATTATTAGTGGGATATAAGGCCCACTAAAGACATGTGGATGTTGCCATATAAATGAAATGATATTAAGTTTCTCCTTCCTTGATGTATTTGGGATTTCAACATGGTCCACATTATTCCACATTGGTTGAGATAGTTGAGTAATAATTACAATAAGTTTTTTTACTCTAGCCCCAATCCCATTTAGTTTCTTATGGGATAATAAATATGTTTACCTTAACAACCATTGTTAACTCAGTTCCTATGGGTTCCTACCATTTACTAAAACAAAAAGATGTTAATGTGGACAATAGAAAACAATATATTAATATAATTAGTTTGAAAAACTATAAGAATTTGAATATTTTCTAATATAAAATCATTACTCTACAAAAACATATTTTTGGACTATGATAATTTCAGTCCACTTTTAGATTTACCTATATAAAATATGGTTCCACATAGGTTGGTTTAAGTTAGTCCCCCATGCACTTCTTAACATACTCAAAAAATATCTAAACATCACTCTAACAACAACTATACAAACACATGTTAAACATGAATGTATTTTTTTATCATTTTATTTATTTAAACATTACATTTCACAATAATCGCATAGTCTGTAAACACAAATATTTAGTGTCTTTGGATATATGATTTATAATCATTATATTACAAAATAATTATTCATCATATTCTACAAAAACTTCTACAAAAAACAACCTTCGACACATTTTATTGCATTTAATATCCCAGGGAAGTGGAAAAAACATGTAGTGAGGTTAAACACTCGGTAAAGGAAAACTTATCAATGATTCATAAAGGGTTAGATAATAATAATGCGAGATAACATGAGAGTGAGATAAGTATAGAAATATAAATACTATTGAATCATATCATATAATCATAAACAATGATATCACATCATAGATCAGTATATGAGATCATAGGATCATAAATGGACCTTCATGGAAACATAAAACATATAACATAGATTGGAGACATAACATTAGTGTTTGGAATAATCATAAGAATAGATTTAACATCCTCACATTATTTATATCACTGATATATTTTAGTTTCATATTTCCATATATTTTGTTTCATCTCTCACATACTATTTAAATAAAAAAATTTAGCGAAAGGGGTTTGGGATTATAAGTTTGGAAGTGGTGTATATACTAGAGTGTGTGGTGGATGGAAATATGTCATTTGATCACTTATGGAACTGATGATCTAGCCAGTTCACCCAATATGGTGTGCATTAAATGCACCCTTCAAGTTTTAATGGTACAAATTAATTGACATATTTTAACACCAAAATATGTCCCCTTGTTATTATTCTAAATTACAGGGACCCCTTAGTCTCTAATTCTATCACATCCATCTCCCCTTGATCCATCATCCTTTGATAGATACAGAGGTGTTTGAATGGTATGTTCTTCATAGATTGATGAAATTATCCTATTCTTCATTCATAGATAAGTAAATATCAATGTTGTATATTTTACATCCTTGATGATATGATGATTAATTCATCCTTTAATCATAGATATGTGGTGGATCTAGCATGTTGACATCATTTCTGGATCAAATCATGATCTACCATTTAAAAAGTGAGATTAATGGGTATGTGTTTATGAATTATCTTTTGATCCCTATTATCGATAGTGGATATATTATAGAACCCTATTCTATTGATTATTTAATTGTATATTGACAGTGGAATCGACGTTTCAATGACAACATCCCTTGATCAGATATTGAATTCTCAATAATGATGGGTGTTTCTTAGTACTTTTCATAGATTGATAATCCTAGGATCATATTCTTCTTGATTCTCATATGCAATATCATTTCCATCAATGGATTGGGGATGGATTGGTGATCATTTTCTTGATAAAAGGCTTCCTTTCGGAATTAATGTTGAATTCATGACTCATTACAGAATCAAAAATGAATCCAATGAATTGGAATTACATCCTTCGACATATTTTAGAATTGATTTCATTGGTGGAATCCTTAGGGTGTGTGATTATTTAATGACCTTCTCGACCTAAAATTATCCTCAAAATCGATATGAATCCCCTCTATGACAACCCATAATTATAGATATAACCCATAAAATGTGATATTCTTCTCCATAGTGTTCAATGTGGGTCATTCTACTTTCCTCGATGGACTTTTTCTTTCTTCATCAATAACCTGGAGGTAACAATTGGGTATCTCATATACACATGTTTCCATGGTATGATTCATGTGTTTTAATAGTTGTGTTTTTTATTGATAGCTATTTCTTGGATGTGTTTACATTGCTTTGATACACATATATGAACCTTTTTACATGAGATTGGATTGATACCAATTTAAATGTTGATTCACATGTTTTTTATGATGATACTATATCCTCATGATGTTATGATATTATTGTATTATCATGATCGACCTTATTTTTCTATTATCATGACTTTGTTAGTATGGATATTTTTATATGTTATAAGTGACCATTATGGTATAGTTACCACTTATAGGGGTTTGTTCGTGATGTATGATGACGACAATGATGATAATAGTATGATTTCCTTATGCCTGAGATGAAACTCAATGCCTTAAGGATACCAAGTAATGTTCTCAAACTTGATTCATTGAGGATACTGGGTATTATAATCATCTTGACGCATTTAGGATATTAAAATACTTTTTTCCATCCATGTGGATGGTTATTTAATAATATTTATGACCCTTGGTCATCTTTTTGTTATGGATCCAATGTTGGTGGGGTTAGGGGTTTGTGGTGGATAAGTTAGTGTATGAATGCTCCATAAATGATTATATGTTGTCATTATTCCTTTCACATTTTCTTTTATCATGGAATACACTTGTTATACATGTTCAAAATTTATAATGACACTTTGGTGGTCTCTTATTGGGTTTTATTACTCACACAATGTACGAACATTTTGATGATCATAAAGACTTCGTGTATAGGGATCTAGGAAAGGTAAGGGTCTTGTGGAGGAAAATTGATCCAAGGATAATGGATTTAGGATAGTTATTAGTACATAATCTATATGATACTACTATTTTTGTAGTGAAACATACTTCTCACACATAGATATCACATCTTAATATGTAAATATTGAATACATTACTTATGATCCATAACAGAACTATAATGGTTTAGTGTCTTTGTGAGAAAGGATACATATTAAAATGGTTTGTAAAATATAAATATCATATCCCACTTACTTATTAATACTTCCACCTATCTTAAAAACATCATACATAAAAGCATTCTTTATATTCTGGGTAAAATAAAACATAAAGAAGGGTGAGTTAATATTCTCAGTAGGGTTAAACAAGGGAGATATCAATTATCATTAAAACATAACATGAGAATAATGGTTATTAGAACATGATCTTAAAAATTACAAATCATTCCCATCAGTTCTTATGTTTTAAAATTGAGTCATGGAATAAATCATAGATGTTCATAAGACATGAAACACACATGGATCAATGAACATGTGCCATGAGAATATGACATTTTTATAAGATCATGTAATAAAATAGTGTATTAATGTGTGGAATAATAATGATCATAATAATTTTATATAATGTGTACCCAAAAATACATTCATAACATCGTTCTCTTAGTCTAACCACCTGTGTACCTTCTTTGACCTTGGGATAACCTCCTATGTACCCTCTTTTAAGCATGGGATAACCTTTGTGTACCCTTTGAGGTCATTAACAATTAATTTTTACCCAATTCATTGAATTTATATATAATTTATCCCCCACCAATGACAAAATCATTAATCCATTCATACGTATTCCATAAGATCATAATAACATTCATTATAACTTAAACAGTGAATAATAAAATTGGTTTCAATGAAATTTTATCAGTATTACAATGAAACTTATAGAGTAAGAATAAATATGGGATCATTGGATCTTATCCCTAGTGAATAATACTTATCATCAAATGATGTTATCTTAGATGAAATATTACTTTAAAAGATTATTGGAATATTTTTTGAGGAAAATAAACTTTTTTAAAATCGTATATTAAAATCCTTATATTTACAAAATATTAAGGAAAAAATTTCTTGGAAAATTACCATTGATAAATGTAAAGGAATATTTGAATCCTTGAGTGTTCATAATATCAGGAATTTTTTTTCATTCTATATACATTAAAACTATGATTTCATTCACATTTTCATGAAAAAAGTCAAATGTACTTTGTTCAAGAAATAATAATAGGATTCCATTTATTCAATTTCTTAAAAATTAAATCATTGGTTTAAATGACATTAAATAGTTATATGTTAATAGTAAAAACATTAATGAAAAAATATTTAAAAATCATGGAAATGGAAGAAGAAGGATTTTTTATTGATGAGAGAGATAAAGTCAAATTTCCATAAAAATGTTCTTTTAGTATTTTGAAAACAGAAAATAAAGGAAAATAAAATGAAAAAATGTTTTATAAATAAATAAAAATAATAATAATTAAATTTATGAGATTATTGAGAGATATATCATGAAATTTCTTCACTGAAAACTTTATCATAAATAATCCTGATAAACAATTTGACTGTACAACAAATCCCTTATCTTGGGATTGACCTGCTTAACAAGTTAATTAACATCTTGTATATTATATTTAAATAAATTTTAATTTTATACCATATTCATTTAAATACTCATAATATCATAAATTTTCCACTTATAACATTTCTACACCAATTTATTAATAATTCCTTATTAAAATATTCATCTCTAGGTGTTAACTCGTCTATTTATTATGAGAATTTCTATTTGGTAGTTCCTATCCTCGTACTATTATCAAGGTTAAATAATATCCATAATGTTATTTATGAAATAAATATCAATTATATTAATTATATACATATTTATAATATTCCATAAAAAATAGAGATAATAAAGTTAATTAATTAATTCATGGATATAATAGGATTCAAGTTTACATTATTGATGGTTTTACTTTTCAATATAATGAAAAAAATAAAGGTAAATAATAATTAAAAGTTAATGAATTATTATTATTTCATAAATAATATATATATTCATTTATTATTCTTACCATAAATTTAAATAAAAAATGTAAAATGAATCACATCGCTCCATGGAGTTGGTAATCCACACATACGAATAAGTGATTTTATCATTTCTAATAGATAAGAAGGAAAGGAAGTAGATATTATTTTGTAATTCTAGAATTATAATTATTCCATAAATATATTATATAATTTTTAAAAACAACATAATAAAACCCTTGAAATATGGTGACGGAAAATGAGTTGTACCGCTACGTGGAGGTGGTAGCCCACATGTACGCAGAAGATATACATTCACTTCCCATTTGATGAAAAATATTATTGATAATGGTAATTTCAAGAACAAAATAAAAGTTTATCATATTTATGATACTTAATATTTTATTATATGATTAACTTTCAAGGTTTAATTAAGGTATAATAATAAATAAATTGAAAGAACTCTGGTAGGAAGATTTCCTCTTCTTCAGTCGGCCTCATTTAGATCCCTTCATAAGGACCATTGGAATAGTATTACAAGAATAAAAGGACCTATAATCCATGGATAGGAAATTATGTAGGATAATTGAACAATATTTAGTCAATAAAGATTTCTCAGAGTGCTGTAAAGAAAATATAGATGTAATTCCTTTTAATAAAGGATGGAAATGACACAAATTGAATTACTAAAAGATTAAAATATATTCTAGTAATTATAAATAACAATTATTCTAAATGGACAAATAATAAAATAAAAATATTCTAAGGTCTTAATATCATCACAAAATGAAATTTAGATAGGTTTTGGTGGATCTTTAAACCTTATATTTTTATTTATCCCCTGTTTATCTAGTTTTAATCTCAATCGTGGTAATAAATTTCTCATAATTATAGCGTTGTAATTTTACCTACAAGGTAAAAATTAGATCATAATTTAAAAATTTATTAAATTTATGGCTATTTATTTTCTTACCTATCATGTTTAATAAATTATTTGATTTTTAAATATTTTAATAAAAAAAATTTAGTAACTAAATACTATTAATGTCATTTTAAGAATTATTCACATTGTTTAATTCTAAAAACAACAAGACAGAAATGAAATTCGAGTATAAACCATTAACACATATGTAATATTTCATATTTTTCAATAAATTTAATTGAAAAATATAACTCACAATAACCATATTTGTATTAGAGTTTTTGAAAACATGTACATGATTTTTCTACACCTTTCACAAGAATAATTTCGACATTGTATACGAATTTATAGCAATTATTTCATAAATAAAAATTAAAAATAAATTACCCCAAGGTAATTATCATTAAATTAAATATTAAAGACCAAACTTATTGACTTTTTATACTTATATAAAAAATCTAGAGATACTAAATTCATGAGAGTGACATCTTATATTTAGTCTTTTCATAAATTAATATAATGGTCATAAACAAAGAGAAATTACACCAAATGGACACATTTTAGTGATAGGAATTAAAAATAATGAACTATGTGCATCCAATCGGATAAATTTATGTTTTATGGAAATTTTAAATCCTTATACCAATGTTTTAACCCTATTTTACCCATTTTACCCATATTGATGCCACAAATATTTATCAAGTTTACCTTCATAATGAAAAAAATATAAGTGATTTATTTACCAGATTTGATAAAATTTATTAAAAATATAGAATCCATTTTTCAAGATTCAATTTCTATATATTTTAGGAAAATAATTATAAAATATGTGTACAAAAGTTGATGAAAGATATTTTCTAGAAAAGCATATTTTTGTGCATAAACTGTATTTATTCTTATCGTATTCCAAGAAAAATATATATGAATATTATTATATATTATTAAATTTGTAAATTTTAAATATCATTAAAATCATTAAACAATAGTTATTAATTCAATTTAGTTGGATGAAAACAATTTTCGCATATAAAAATAGTTTTTTCATAAAAAATCTCTTTTACAATGAAATTATTGTTATTTTAATTTCTAATAAATTGATAACCAATTTATTAATTTTATACGTATGTAAAAAATAATTTTTTTAAATGTTATTTTGTCTTATTCACACCCAATAATCCAATAGTTAGGTGATAACAATAACATTAAATAATAATCTTTCTATAGTTTAATGTGGTTTTTTTAAATATAGTATTTCTTGTATAGAAAGATATCGATGAAATTAAATTTATTTATAAAGAAAATTACCATTAAATATTTGGGTGTTATATTTTACCCCAATAAAATGAATTTTTCTCTATAAAATCTATCAGTCTGATATAAAAAATAATGATATCCATGTATTATCTTATCCTTAGAATCCTAAGAAGCTTCTTTGATTTTTGTGATTCTTTTAAGGAACATCAACCAGTTATGTAGTCCGGTACTATAGAACATTATATCATTGATATAAGATTTATATAAAATTTTATTCATTGTATAGATCACACTCTATTGCTAAAAACTCTATGTTCACTACAAGTGATGGACCAGGTATGTACTTCTTTAAGAGATATACAAGGAAAACATCATGAAATTGAGAGAGGTTTGGTGAATGCTCGAAGATATAATCTACCATACCAACCTAATCAATAATCTCAAATGTGATAATATACCTTGGTCTCGACATCCCATTATATCTAAATATCATAACATTATTCCATAGGGAAATTAATAGAAACAACTTCTCGCTAACTTCAAATTCTAGAATTCATCGATGATTGTTTGCATACATTTTCAGTAAAATCTAAGACAACTTGTTATGATATTAAATAGATCTGACTTTCTCTACCATTTACATAACTATATCATGATCTAGAAGCTTTAATTATCCATATTTATCATAGAAGTTTGGATTTGAATACTTCTTCCCATAGAGGTATTCAAAAGGATCTATATGAATGTCCGAGTAAAATCTATTAATATAATATAACTCAACTTGAGGAAGATGTTAATCCCAACCTCCTTTGAAATCCATAGAAAAATACCTCATATAATAATCTTGGTTTCGAATGGTTCTCTCAGACTAGAAATATATACAAGGATGAGAAGTAGTACTGAAAAGTAAATCTATATCCAAATCCTAGTGAAGAATTAACCATAACATTGAGGTAAACCTAAAATCCTGACTAGATACAATAAATTGTTGTAATACCATTAACCTTACCACTTCATTAATTTATATTCTAAAAACTGATTAAGTGATAAATATTCTCTAATAGTAATGAAATGTGTTGACTTTATAAGGTGATTAACTGCAACCTAAATATAATAATAGCCTTTAGAACTTTTGGGGACTCTAATAACAAAATCCATGATTTTGTTCTCCATTTGCAATTCCCTTCTGGGTAATAGTTATAGAATCCTCTTTTACATTAAGTCTTTTAGTCTTAACTTTTTTACATACCAAGCACTGAGATACATACTCTGCAATATATCTATTCATATTGACCCACCGTAAATACTCTTTTGGATATCTATACATATTTTTACTTCAATTATGAATAGAGATTTATTAACTATTAGATTCATCCAATAAATTCTTCCAATTTGGTATGGATGAAACACATACATGGTTCCAAAACCTTATCTTTCCAATAAAATTGATATTGAACTCATAAAATATTCTAAACTTTTTCAATTGTTCCACATATTTTTTATACACCACTTTAATTATCACATGGATAGATAGTTGAAAACTCATTTGAGAAAAATAATATTTCTCTACATCCATCTTGATTTATAGATACATAAATTTAAAATCTAGAATCATTGGATATTTTTTTATCCTCATCATAGACAATATAGCATGATCCTTTCAACTCAAAACATTTTCCTCCTTGTTCACTTTCTCAATGTGGTAATGTATTGAGAAGTTATAATATTTAATAAACTCCATTAATTTTATTTTCTACATATTCAACTTTTTTGAGTGAATATATACTTTAAAATTATATGGTTACTTTATATATCACACCTTTCTCTATAATTATAATTCCTCCATATAATTAATGTAAAAAATACTGTAGTTAACTCTAAATCGTGAATTGGGTAATTTTTCTTATAAACCTACCATTTTTGAGAGGCATAATCTATCATCATACCATTCTACATGAGTAAATATCCCTATACCTTATACGATGCTTCACTATATATAATAAAATCTATTCAACATTATAGGCTAAAGTAATAACTTGTGCGCTAACTAACCTTTTCATCAATTCCTTGAAAATTTCTTGACATGAATTTTTCAAATGGAACTTCACTCCATTAGGAGTTAACATTGTGATAGGATTAGATAGTCTTGATTTGTTCTCCATAAATCATAGATAATATTGATAAAAACCTATAAAATTATGGATCTCAATCACAGTGGTTTATCTCTACTAATAGTCAATAACTTCTATCTTTGATGGATCAACCGATATACCCACACTAGAGATTAGATGACCAAAAGATGAATCTTTTTGTATATAAAATTCCCACAATGTAAAATTTTAATATATATTAACATTATTAGGGTTTTAAATACAATATTCAAGTGATATTAACGTTCTTCCTTATAATTTGAATATATAATAACATCACATATAATGACTACTATAAAGTGAGTAATATAATCTATAAAGATGCAATTCAGTAAATCCATGACAATAGAAGAAGAATTAGTAATACCAAGTACTGTCACTATAAATTCGTAGAATTATGATCATATATGTAAGTCTACATTAGGTTTGTATCACTTTTCAACCTCAATTGATATTATCTAGATCACATATCAAGCTTGGGAAAATATTATCCCCATAATTGATCAAACAAATTATCAATATAGGGTAGAGGATACTTATTCATGACTATGATCTAGTTATCTTCCTAATAATATATTTAGAATCAAATTGATTCATATTTCTTCTTAACAAAAAGGACAGGTGCACCCTATATGAATGAACCTAGCCAAATGAATCCATTTTTCAAATTCTCTTGGAACTATTTCCATTATTCCTACAACTCAATCAAGACCATTATATATGAAATAATTGAGTTATATTTAACACTATTTATGAGTTCTATTGAAAACATAACATCATGATTTAATGGAAGGCAAGGATAATCTTCTAGAAATACATCATCAAACTCCTATAAAATAGGCATATATTCGATAAAGAGTTTCTCACCAACCGTTTGAGATAAAAATCCCTTTTGGAATATGAATTATGACCCATATAATGGATGTGAATTCCATTGGATGTTCATATTTATTATCACAATGATATATTATCATTGGTTGGTTAGGAATATCAATCAGTACTCCCCTTACTTGTAAATTGATGTGGGATTCATGTAAATAAATCCAACTTGTGCCTGTGATAACATCAAATTCAACTAGAGGTGGGATAATGTGTTTTTTAGAAAGCACATTCCCAAAGACATAAATTAGATAAAAAGAAAAACTTGAGATGAAATCACCATACCATTAGAGGTTTTCATTGATAATTCAATATCTAATTATTTAGGTGGTATTGTGACACCATTAAAAAATTAATTAGGTACAAAAGTGTGGGTAAAACTATAATCAAATAGGACATTAGTAGTTATAGTGGTTAGAAAGTATATCATTTAACACTTTGTTATCATATCCCACACCAAAAATATTTAACGCATGAGATTTCCCTTTTCTATTGGGATTACAAGGTTTCTGACATTGATCATTATCATTAACCTTTGGATTTGATCCCTGGTTATCATAAATCCCACATTCGTCATATTTGAAACACTGGATTATGGGTGTTGCATTCTATGTTTCTTTTCCTCCATAATTAGCTACCTTATTCCCATCACTTTAGAATTTGATTTCCCGATGAACATCCTTCCCATAGTTAATGTACTTATTATTCCATTTAAGATGATTTCCTCAATTTCCCCTTCCACATATAAAGCATAATGTAAGGCTCATCTTATTACCTTTATGGCTTTTATTATTTGAATTTACTTTGAATTCCGTGATTATTTTAATTTAAATACCTTGATAATGATGGGTAAATCCAATATCCATTTTTACCTTGGTATCAAATGGAATAATTTCTTCATTATTACAAAATTCCTTCTTTTCCAAATCCCTTCAATGACCTGGTTTTAACCAATTTAAGTATCGATCAATGTTACTTTCTGGTTCACGAATATTAATGGAAGTGTACCTTAAAAGTCTTGAAAATTCTCCTCATATGCACTAATGGATTCCTTATCATTAATTTATAGGTCAGATAATTCCATATTCATTTTTTATATAAAGAATAAGTAGAAATTATTGTTTAAAAATTTACCAAATAAACTCAACCCACTCTATAGTGTCATTTTTATCCAATTGCTTCATGTTCTTGATAAGAGTCCACTATTGATATTCTTTTCATACCATAATTAATTTATATAAAGAATAATTATGGTCTCACTGGATCATATCCCTACTAAATTATAATTAATATCAAAGGATGTTATAATATATGAAAAACTCCATTAAAATATCCATGGAAAATTTATTTTTGAAATTACACTTTTAATTTTTAAATCGAGTATTTGATCGATTTTTTTCTAAATATTAAGGTAAAAATTACATTTAAAATAACATGGAAAACATGTACTGTAAGATTCAAAGAATTGGGTAGTTATGATAGAGGGAAATTACATTCAATTTTTGTATGTTAAAACATAGGTTACATTCTCATTATTAGTAAAAATTCATAAGTAATTTGTTAAAAAAATGACAAGAAGATTCCCTTTAAATATTTTTTAAAAAATTAAAACATGGGTATAATTGAATTTAGAAAATCATAGTATAATAGTAAAACAATTGTTGAATTTTTTTTAGAAAACATTGATGAAGAATATAAAATATGTTGACTAAATATATATATAAATTTAGATTTCCTTAAAAATGTTCATTTAGTCTAGTGAGAATTTAAATTTAGAAAAATGTAAAGAAAACATGTATTCTCAAAAAAAAATAGACTGTAAAAAAATATATGAGATTCATGAGAGATGTATCTTGGAATTTCGTTATCAAAAAATTAATAAAAAATAATCCCTTTATAAATTAGATTGTAAGATAAATCCCCTACCTCGTGTTCCGCATTTTTTTAAAGCACTCTAAAATATTATATAATAAATTTAAATTTGTTATAATTTTATAAATAACTCATTCACATACTCATAATATCATATATTATGCACTTATAAAATCTCAATACCCATTTAATAATTATTTCTTATTAAAATTGTTGTTTCTAGGTGTCAACTATCTCTTTTTCATGATAATTTCTATTCTGTAGTATTAATCCTTTTACTTTGATCATAGTTCCATGATGTCCAGAATGTTCATTATGATATAACTATTACATATTATCATTATATACACATTTATAATTTTTGGAGTTAGTATTATAGTACCATGTTGTTTAGTAACTGATTACATGTTTTTCATTAATAATTATTTCTTATCACATCTTAATGATAATTCTGCAAGATATTTGAATGTGATATTATCCAAATAATATACATTGTGATGATTTTGTGTAGAAGATCCCTACTATGAGGAGAACCTAGAGGTTCCATGACATTATTCATGATTCATGTTCTATGGACATATGCTATTTTCTAAAAGGACACAAAATATACAGGGTATTAGGGATGGGAGGGTCATAAAAAATTGAGACACCCTCTCATTGTGTTCACTCATGGTAATCTCTCTGATATAAGGTCATGAGAAAATTCCCTTCAATTGGAAATCCACATTTACATGTGATATTGGATGTTTCTATCTGAAAATGTGTGTATAAATCCTTTTAAATAATCATTATCATTAATGTATATCATTAATCATGTAACTTGATGTGTTGATGAAAATTGTGATGAAATATGTTCATGGTGAACCATAATATGTTGGATGTTTCATTAATGATATATAATTAATGTATAATGTGAGAAATGACTTTTCCCTTTTTTCTCTTAGTGAAATTTAATATATTAGGCCCTTTAATGGGAATGGAACTCCATGAATAAGTCCATTTTCATAGTGTTCAATGAGAAACTTCACATCTATAATGTTTTAAAAAGTGACATTAAGCATATAGGTTGATTTAATCTATATGCAACCTGATTTATTTAAGATGTTTTGATTAAAGGATTATATTAACCGGTAAACATTTGTAGTAGGTTGGACATCATTACAATGTTTACTTCTTTCTCTATATAAGCCTTAGCATGAATTGGTTATTCTAAAAACAACTAAGAAAGAGTCCAGGGGGTCACACACTATGTGTATATGAAATCCAAATTGTCTTCAAATATATAATTTAACAAGATATAATAAATAATATTTATTTGGATTTGGTAGTTATCCATATTTTAATAATAATTTATTCTCAATAATAAATGAGTTAAATAATAAAAAAATTATGTTTTCTGAATAAAATATTTATTATATTTATCATAGTATAGTGTAGTTACATATTTTTATTAAACAGTCATTATCTTAGAATCAAAAAAATGTGATGAGGTAAAGTGTATCATGCATAATGGTTGGATTTGTAATAAATAATATTTATTTATGTTGTTTTTGTGTTACAATTCCATGCGATTAATAATAATAATATTTTTACTATTAGAAATAGATCCAACTAAAAAAATTAAATATGGTTAAGTGAGTGTGTGAGATTAACCAACCCTAAACCATTCATAATAAATATTTAATTATGTCTCTCTATTAAATAGTTTTTTAATTAATGGATATAGACATATTGGATCAAGACCAATAGTGAACTCACTCTTCCTCCTCTCTGAAGTCATGGAGATAACATTAGAGGTTTTCATCTTTTGTTAAGAATACTTCTTTGATAAACCAAAAACAATGAAACTGGTCAAGATTAGTTGTGATGGAATCTATTGATTCAATTGTGCTGATTAGAGATTGAGGTGAATGTGTGTAACACCACTAGAGGGATTCTTCACATGAATAATACTGCACAATAGTAGTGTATTGAATTTTATTCAGTCATATCATCAATTGAAGTGGAATTATATGTAGATTTGATTCTATATTTTTTCATAAATTAATTTAAAATTAGATATAAATATCTTCTCCCAGTAGTTCTGGTGTATTAATGTAGTCTATTAAATCTATTTATTCTATTGGGATTGATGTTTTTATCCTATAAAGCAATGTATTCACTTAATTTAAGACAAAATGTGAGTTATTCATACATGAAATAGATGCTAATTTTAATCCTAGAACCTACAAGTGGTATTAGTGTGGTCACGTGATTAATTTATAATTGTTTATTACTTTTTTATTTATTGCATGTGGTTTCATTTTCTTTTACTTAAAAATGATTTTTTAATGTTTAAACAACATAATAACTTATTTTCTTCATTCTCTATAAAATAAAAAATAACCAGTTAATGATTAAAAACAAAGAATCATATGGATATTATTATCTGGAGGTGCCAAAGGATCTTTCTAGAAAAAAAAAGAAGTACACACCATGTACTCCCAGATTACACACTACGTATTTTTACTTTCATTTCTATATCATTATATATCTATTCAGATCCATGAAAATATGATCTAATTTAAAATAGATCAGATCAATGTGTGGATATTGATAGTATATAACTCGACATATAGAACTACACACCATGTAAGTAGCTTACATTCTGTATAGTCCATGTCTTCTTGTGGTCAAGAACACAGTATGTCCCGACGACCCATGTATCAGATACATGACATGAGGATTGACATCTCGTAGAACTCTAAGGTTGCACACCTTGTTTTCACAACACATTCTATGTACCTAAATCATGTCAAAGGTAGACAACACATCCATATAAAGGTGTGTCCAATATAAATGGGAAAATGAGAAGTAAATTTCAGATAATTTTTTACATTCCATCTATTTTTCTACCACTAGTGTTTTCAAAATTTCCCAGAAAGAATAATTAAATGTATAATTGAACATATTGATCATTCATTTCGTGTTTCATTCATTCAATAGTACATGCCATGTCATAAGATTAATTATTATATATTAAATTAATTTACATGTCAAAATCATTAAGAACACATGAAGTTTCCTCTATGTACACTTTTGTGCTACATTAATATTAAATAATGTTAATCTTGTTTAAACTTATAGATGATTGTGAGATTTGGATTGTTCAATTTAATTAATATAAATTGAATTAATTTGATTAATTCATGGTGAATTATTTTAATTAAATATCAAATCATGTTAATTTATATCAATATTAAAAATGCATGCACATTTCTTGATGTAACGAAGATCATGAGAATATAGTTTCCCTTGAATGTGATTGGTTTCCTTTAATTTATTGTTGTTAAATTATTATTAATGTTCTACGAGTCATCCCCTTATTATTATGTAAGGGTATATATTCCCATGAATTTTTTTATATAAACCCCTTTATCCAATCCATTGGATCCCCTCACCATTATGTCAGTAAAACCTTTCGTAAAGATAGATCTCTGATTCAATTCAAGGTGGTATAAGTCAAGTAGATGAGGTGTAACAAATTGGGGAGATGCATTAGAGCCAAGGTGGAATACTTCAACATGAACCAAGCTATCATTGATGCTGATTTCCCCTAGTATTTAGGGATATATTATCATCCATTAGATAAAATAAACATTATAGAATCTCGTGATCATTCCACTTATATTTTATTTAAATCTGTTTCTTGGATAATTATTTATTTTTGTGAATGCTTCATGATCAACTAATAAATGAATTATAAGCATTCAAGATGAAATAAAATATAATTGAATTATATGTAAATGTTTTATTAGACATGGTTATTCACTTAAGGATAATCCACTTAATATTAACATGTAATATAAGAGGATAAAATGGGATTTACCCATAAGGATAAGAATACCGAAAATAAAATATTAAGATCTCTTATCCTCCCACTATTTAATTTATAATCGACTTTATATTTCAATGTACTTGACCGACCCAAGTTGGCATGCCTTCAAATATCATAGAAATATTAGCTTTATTTTTTGGGATGACTTAACATTACTTACATCAGGAGTTTACATCCAAAGAAGTAATTGGTGTAATTAATAAGAAAATGATGCGGAAATCATAAAAATAGATTTTAGTATTTGGGAGTTTACACAATATATCAAGGAACTAAGAATTAATGTAGATGAAACTTTATGCTTACCTAAAACCCTTTAAATATATTTTTAATCTAAAGTATAGGTTATGATAGGGGAATATGGATTCATGGAACTAAAATATCTAAGTGAAAAAGATATTTTGAAACTAATGGTGATGGATATTAGGTTATGAAAAATAGTGTTAGATTTATAATAATTTAATTAATTTTAAATTTTTCAATCCAGTTCTTAATCAAAACAAGTGATAAATATATTCTCTTAATTTATAGAAAATAGAATATCAAATAACATTGATTATATCACTGAGATTATATACAAAATAAGGATAACCGTATCCCTAGTGAATATTTCTATTAATTTAATAAACACTTGGGTATTATACTATTCCATGAATATAAATTGTACATACTGGAAATCCAACTACTTGAGTCTATTGATTTGGAGGATAGTGAGGAAGAGGTATCACATTATCCAAAACATCTACATGACATGATGGATGTCAAGTGTTTTAGGTTATTAACTATTTCTAATGTTATTTTAATGCAAATGAGGATATGGATGCATAAAACATTTTTTCTCACATTTTGGATCTTTATCAAGAGAAGGTGAGCTTATAGAAATATGATATATCTGATTCACTATTCACACCCATGTATGGATAGTAAAAGAGATCTGGGAACATATAGTAAAGATGATAAACTACATTGGGAACCTGGACATATTGGGTTTTAAGATCCCTTATGATTAAAACACATATCTCATTTTGTCATCACTACCCACAAAATTCTCTAGTTTTATTGGGAATTATTATTTGAGGAATATTGAGAATACCCTATCAGAACTTCTTACTCTCATATTTTAAGTTGATAAAATTATGGGTTATTAAAATACCATTGTCCTTATGGTAAATAAGAAATGCAGGAATAAGAAAAATAGGAAAAAGAACCATTCCAAGTGTAAGGCTCTAAAGCACCATCCCACCAATAAGAAGAATATCCATAGGAAAGGGAACAAACATTACAAAATATGTTTTTCATGTGTAAATAAATGAAAAAATAAGAGGAATTGCATCCTTACAAATAAGAAACGACAAGTACCAAGTGTATATATTATTGAGTTTAAACATTATATATATAAGTTGGGTATTAGATACTACATGTGGTGATCACATTTGTATCCAAATACAGTATCCAAGTATATTTACTATGGTTAAATGTTGTGAGGCAGATCTAAGGCTAGTAATGATGTGAGGATGGCTAATCTAGCCATTGGGTCTACCATGTCAGAGTTCTAACAAGATTGACTTTGGTTTTAGGTAACTATTGGTGTGTCCCAAGTGTTACTATGAACATTATTTTAATTTCTTTCATAGATATATATGGATTTATTTTCATCTTTGATAATAATTTTTTCTACTTTTATAAAGATATAATATGTTATTGTATGGAAGAAATCAATAAAGGTCTCCATGTATGAAATTATGAAAACCAAATATTAAAATTTGATAACAATACTGATACACGTGAATCATATGACACCCAAATGTGTCATCAGAATTTAGGTCACAAAAAATGAAAATCATTTTTAAAATCTATATCAATATGTTTATTTTGATTCTATTGAGATAAAACCTCTTGGAAGATTCCATGATAGTTTATAAAGAGAAATAACTTCACAACCATTCAATGGTAAAGCTGAAAGGGCCATAAATCTTACAAAATTAGTACACACTGAAGTGTGTAGACCCTTTCAAGTAGAATCTATATATGGATACACATTATTAATTACTTTTATTGATTACTTGATCTGGTATGGTTGTATCTACATAATGATGTTTTAATTGATTTAGAAGTTCAAAGAGTTCAAGAATGAGGTTGATAATCCGATTAGTAATAAGATAAATAAATATTTATTTGATCACAGTGGTTAAAATATTAACAAAGACATTATCTACTATTTATGGGACTATAAGATATTAACTTAACCCACTCCACTATATACACCATAGTAGAATAGAGTTAGTGAAAGGTAGAACCATACCTTATTGAACATTGTAAGGTTAATGATGAGTCACATAAGTATTCTATTATCATTTTGGGGATATTAATTATGGAATACATTATATATACTAAATTAAGTACCAAATAAAGTGTAAAATTGTATTTTATTTAATTTTTTGTGTGGAAAAAACAAATTTTTTCAAACATTCATACATGGGGTTATGACAAAATTATATGGCCAGTTCAAGCAACCGACTTGTGCCCTGAGGAAAAAATTGTATCCTTATAAGGTATCATAAAGAGAAAAGGGTATACAAAATATAAAAACCATTTTTGAAGAATGTAATTAAAAAAATAAAATATATCTTTCTTGAGAGGGTGTATATCCTTCAGGATCATTGTGAGAACAAGATTGACTTCATTGAAGTTGATGCTCAATGTCACGACCGGTCCCATCAGGGCCTGAGCCGTAACTCCCCAAGCCTGCCTCAAATAGGCCAGGGGATGGGGACTAGCATTGAGTAGGAATGCTACTAACATGGTAGGCATTGTCTATAACCTGTACACACGCACACACATCTCCAAGTCCACAAAGATGAAAAGTAAAAACTACTAAAAAGAAGAGATGCTTGCATACACTAAAACCCAACCAACAGAGTACGACGGGGAAGTAAAGTATAGTAAAGTAAAACCCTGGGACAAAAGTACAAGCCTATCAAAAGAAAGTATGCAACAAATTCCAACATGTAGATAAAGGTACTGGGACTATAACCTGTCACCGAAGGAATACACCTCGGGCTGTCTGATCTCACTGAACACCATCCGGTCCTGGTCTGCCTAGAATCCTGTCAAAGGATCGCTCGTCTACACAAGACATGACACGTGTGGGCAAAGCCCGTACAGGGGTGAGTATAACAATACCCAATAGGACGCCCCGAAAACAACAAGGAAATACTACAGAGGAAAATACCACAAAGAAAGGTACAATCATCTCTACAGAGTATATGTCTACGGAACATATAACAAGAATATCCTGATATACCCATACACAAATGACCTTCTCGATACCGCCACTAGGATCCAGCTCGAAGATTCCACTAATCTTACCATCAGGAGAACACACTCCTAGGTCTGGAGAGAGAGATACAAAGTACTCGTTCCGAGAGAACACACTCCACAAGTACCTTGAGAACAAGACGCTCAGATGAGGATCACATCCAAGTCATGGGGTGACTCTCACAACTCATTCTGAGCTAATCTGATAAGCAGAGTATCAGCGCCCGGGTTAGGTAGTTCATGTCGATACCAAGAACTCTACCTAGGGTATCATGAATGAATAGAGGATCCGGCTCTAAGTCTCATAGAGGGGATTCCACCAACTCTATTCGGGAAGTTCTACTGAAGGGATCATACTGCATGAACGAGTTGATAACAGAACCTTCAGGGGATTACCAAGGGCACGAACCCTAAGAACTAGTCCAAGTCACAGAAGGAAAGAGGCTCAAGCCATGAATAAAAAGTTACACAGTGTGTAGTATGGTTACACGCCGTGTTCCTTGTCCCCGGGTACTACCCGTCTAAACGGCCCGTGTCCTTCGTTCAAGCCGTGCAAAACCAAACTACATGGCGTGTAGAAAAGTACACGCCGTGTTCCTTGAAACCGGATTTTTCCCGTGTAAAGAGCATTTTTCCTTCGGCATATCGGATAGGAAACAACTTCACAGTGTGTAGAAGGAATCACACGTCGTGTTCGAGCGCCTGAGCTCACCCCGTGTACTCTGGCCGTGTGCCCATACACGGTCTCTTCCCGTGTCCATGTACTCCTGGAGTACACACCGGGTAACCCTACCGACGAACACACACCGTGTAGCCCATACTACACGGTGTGTAGTCCGGATTTTTCCAGAAATGACGTCTTCTTCCCCGCGCTTCGGATGATCCTTAGGATCTTCATTTTCTTGTCCATTCTTCATGATACTCCAGGTTTTGGTTCTCCTTATCACAGGAAGAACGAAACAGGTGTTTTCGGTCTTCAAATCCGATCATAAACCTCAATCGATCCGCCCAAAGAAAAACGCCCAAAAATCTGAATCTCCCAAACTTCTCTGAATCTCTTGCTAAAACCATTTTCTCACCTCCGTGGAATTGCTTCGGGGTTGGATCTTGAATCTTGGATTGTTGCGCCAACAAACAAATGTGCAATGATCGATTTCCTCCAAGAACGCGTAGAACACAACGAAGAACACGAGGGAGAAAAGAAAAAAGAATTAAATAAGGGGTATAAACCTCGATCGTTGTTCGTGATGATCCGGGTTCATCGTCGTTAGATCAAAAACCACAACAATCAAAATATTATAATTCTCCAGTATTTGATCTCCTGATATAACCCCAAATCGCACCCGCCCGCAAAACGATCGATCCACACGCTAATCTGTTCGTGGATGAGCCCGCGTTCGTCGTAGAAAACAAAAACGGGGAAAGGAGAAATCAATAACAATCATCTTACCTGGATTCACTGCATTTTCTGGTGAAGAACTGCTCGCCGCGTCATCGTCTCCGTCGAAATTCGTGAAGAACGTCGTTGTCGCCGTGTTGGGGGTCCCCTCCAGAGCCGCCAATGGTTTTCAGGTTTATGGGGTTGTAACCCTGGACCCTGGCGTAAGCCTATTATTAATAAGGATAAAAGATATGAGATTTTAAAAGACCTTATTGCAGGAATAAAATATTTTTATTAAATACTTTATTACTGTTGCGTCCAAAAACTAGATTTGACCACCGACCGGTGCTGGCCGAAGTCAGGCCTCGCCTATGAAAAAATCGATGTTCTAAACACAATGGTGCCCCCAGATTTCTAATCTCAGCACCTGTTCAAGAGTTATTCCACTTTTTCAGGAAAACTGCACGTGCACATAATTTAATTATTAAATTAAATTAAAACGTTTGTCCCGGGCTCACCGGGCCTTGGAACTGCACGCCGTCTCAGAGCCTGGTCTCGAAATAATTACCATATAATATTAAAATAATACATGAAAAAACCTGGGACATTACATCACACCCACCTTAGTGCTTTTACATCCCTGAAAAGCCAAAACAAGGGCTAATAAAAAAGATGTGGGTACTGCACGCGAATCTGAGACTCCCGCTCCCACGTGCTCTCCTGGAGATTGTCGTGCTGCCGCCGGACACGCACCAAGGGAATAGCTCATCCACAAAGGATCTTTTCCTCCCGATCCTCAATCTCCACTGGGTACACAGCAAAGGTCACTCCATCGTTGATGTCCAGCTCTCCCAAGTCTAGGACATGTGATGGATCATGCACATACCTCTGTAGCTGCGACACATGGAAGACGTTGTGTACCCGGTCCATCTGAAGAGGTAGAGCCAAGCGATACGCCACCTCGAAAACTCTACTCAGAATCTGAAAAGGGCCAACAAACCTCGAAGATAGCTTGACGCCTCGGCCAAATCTCTGTAATCCCCGTCGAGGTGAGACCTAAAGAAACACATGGTCTCCCTCCTCGAACTCCAAGGGCCTCCACCTCCTGTAGGCATATGACTTATACTGACTCTGTGCAGTATTCATCCGCTCCTGGATGACCTGTACCTTCTCTATAGTAGCTCTCACCATCTCTGGGCCCATGAGTGTTGACTCTCCCAGGTCAGTCCAGCAAAGTGGCGACCTGCAGGGTCACCCGTACAGAGCCTCGAATGGTGCCATACCAATAGTGGAATGATAACTGTTGTTATAAGTAAATTCCACCAGTGGTAGGTGATACTCCCAGCGAAGACCAAAGTCAAGTATGCAAGTTCATAGTATATCCTCCAGGACTTGGATGGTCCACTCTGTTTGACCATTAGTCTAGGGATGAAACATTGTTCTCAAGCGTAACTCAGTCCCAAAAGCATCCTGCAATCCCTTCCACAACCGGGATGTGAAACGAGCATCATGATCTAAGACGATCATGGATGGTACTCCATGAAGTCGAACTATATCCTACACGTAGAGGCCTCCCAAGCTCTCTACTAAACTCTGCTCCCATATGGCTAGGAAGTGGGCCAACATGGTGAGTCGATCAACGACCACCCAGATGGAATCATGTCCCCTGGATGTGCGTGGTAAACTCGTCACGAAGTCAATGGATATCCCATCCCACTTCCACTTTGGCACCTCAAGGAGCTGAGTCAAACCTGATGGAACCTGGTGCTCAGCCTTTACTTGCTAAAATGTAAGGCACCGAGAAACAAACTCTGCCACACACTTCTTCATCCTTGGCCACCAGAACTGGCGTTGGAGGTCCTGGTACATCTTTGCTATTACTGGATGCACCACCAAAGGGGATGTATGGAACTCCCTCAGAACCTCCTCCCACAACGTCACGGGTACTACCGTGCGCCCTATGAAAAGGACAATGTGCTCCCCTCCTTCTGAAAATCCATCAGCAGCATCACCTATGGATATCAGAGCACGTAGAGTCTCACAGCTAGCATCCTCGCGTTGTGCTTCCCTGACTCGTTGTAAGAGTGTAGGGGTAACAACCATCGACTGAAGGTAAGCTCCCTCATCTCTATCCACGAAGGAAAACTGCAAAGAGGCCAACTGCCTTATCGCCTCATCCAATAATTGTGAACTGGATTTCTTACTGAGAGCATCTGCCACCACATTCCCCTTCCCAGGAGTATAAATGATCTCAAAGTCGTAAACCTAGAGGAACTCAAGCCATCTCCTCTATCTCAAATTCAGATCCTTTTGAGAAAAGATATATCTGATACTCTTGTGATCAGAGTATATGGTAAATTGTTCGCCCATCAGGTAGTCTCGCCACATCTTCAATGCGATGACTACCGCTACCAAGTCAAGATCATGGGTTGTGTAGTTCTACTCATGTGTCCTAAACTAACGTGAGCCATAGTAAATCACCTCTTGACTCTGCATTAGGACACAAATAAGCCTGGTTCCTGATGCCTCGCAGAACACTACGTACTCAACACCCTCCTTTGGTAATCTCAAGATCGGGGCACTCGTCAGACTCTGTCTCAACTGCTGGAAAGCCTACTGGCATTTCTCGGTCCACACGAAAGGCTGTCCCTTTCGGGTCAAAGCTGTCATGGGTGCTGCAATCCTGGAGAAATCATGGATGAATCTATGATAGTAGCCTGCCAACCCAAGAAAACTCCGCACTTCCGTCATGCTCCGGGGTGGCTCGCATGCTAGAACTGCCTCCACCATTGCTGGTTCCACTGCTACACCATCCACTGAGATAACGTACCCCAGAAAGTGGACCTCCTTTAACCAGAACTGACACTTAGATAGTTTACCATACAACTAGTGCTCTCGGAGTGTGTCCAGAACCATCCTTAGGTGTCTCGTGTGCTTCTCCTCGGACGCAGAGTACACAAGGATATCATCGATGAAGACCACTACAAATTGGTCTAGATAGGGCTAAAAAATTCGGTTCATGAGTCCCATGAACACTTCCGGGGAGTTCGTCACACCGAAGGGCATCACCAAGTACTCATAGTGACCGTAGCGACATCTGAAAGCTGTCTTCGGTATATCCTCCTCCCGTACTTGCATCTGGTGATACCCTGATCGTAGATCATCCTTCGAGAACAATCGTGCCCCTCTCAACTAGTCTAAGTGGTCATCGATCCTCAGTAGTGGATACCGGTTCTTCACAGTCACCTGATTTAAGGGCTGGTAATCCACACACAGCCTCAAGCTCCCATCCGACTTCTTGGTAAATAGCACTGGGGATACCCAGGGTGAAACGCTGGGTCTCACAAATCCCTTCTTCTGCAAGTCGTCCAGCTGCATCCCCAGCTCACGAAGATCTGTAGGAGCCATCCGATAAGATGATGTTGATATCGGGGTCGTCCCGGGTTGCAACTCAATGCAGAAATCTATCTCCCGATGGAGAGGTATCCCGGGGACATACTCCAGAAAGACGTCCTCAAAATCAGACACCACTACTAGAAACTGGAAACTTGTAACATCTTCCACACCAAGGGCTAGGCTAGCCAACTGATGTGAAATCAGTTGTGCCCTCCTATGCACGATTCTATCCTGCGCTGCCTGGGTCTCTCTTTCACCCACAAAAGAGAACTTCGTTCTATCACTTTGGAAACACTGCACCCTTCGCCTAAAACAATCAATATGGGAATGAACTATGGATAACCAATCCCAGCCATGAATGACATTGTAAGGCCTCGACGCTACCACCAAGAGGTTCCAACCGAAACTCTCGCCTCCGAGGGTCAGTTCACATTGCCTCCAAAGGTGTGTGATATCTGAATCTTCTCCAGTCGGTGTTTCTAAGCGTAAGGGTCGAGTCAATGGCTCAACTGGAATCTCAAGGTCTCAAACAAGATAAGCATCCAGAAAGGAATGACTAGCACCTGTGTCTATCAATACTGTAGCCAAATTTGAAAAGACACAGATAGTACCTCTAATCATTTCAGGAGTACATAAGTCATAATCCTCTACCGCCGAGGTCTCTGCTCCAGCTCGCCCACTACTGACAACTGTCGGTTGTCCCTGCTCCTCCAGGAAGCTCTCGACCATCAAAGCCCGCTCTAGCACCCCAACATAAGTAGGAATGCTCATAGGGATGATGCTAGCTTGAATATCTCTATGCAATCCCCGCTCAAAAGTCTGAGCTCTGAAGTACTGATCTCTGACTGTCACGAACCGAATCTGGTCACCGCCAAAACTGGAACCAAACCCAGCCTGTGACATGACCCGAAGGGCGTTCCCTATCCCCACGGGCTGACACAAGTGCCCGGGTATCATTAATTTAGGTTTGGGAACGATTTACCCGAGTATGAAAGCATAAAACATAAAAACAAAATCCATAATAAAAATCTGAAATTTTTGAGTCAAACAAGGCTTAAGTAAAAAACCAAAACTGAGTATATTGGTTTAAAGATAATAAAATTGGTCCAAATAAAAATAATTATAGCATCAAGACATCCCCAAGGACTCCACATGACTAGGGGTCATCGCCCCCAAGCTATCTCCACAACTTCGCACCAAGAATGGGAACTAACACCATGAACCGCCATCACCCTTAGCCATTCCTTTACCTGAATCAAACATAACCAAGTCTACTTACACCCAAGGGGTGTAAGTAGGGTGTGAGCCTAAGCCCAGTAGGATACCACCCAATGATTCCAAAGAGTAAGAAATACAATGTGAAAAAGCAAGCAGTTTTCAAACGCAAGGAAAAGTAGTGTTCAAATTTCAAGAAATGAAACCTCTAATTGAAAATAGTTTTCAATCCAAAATTTTCAGAATATTAACACATTAAAATAGAAATTTTAGATAATGTAATTTACTTCCAAACACACCCTAAGACATGGGTAGATACTACAAATCCAATGAGAAACAACATTGGGAACACCCCTAGGCACTAGGTTGTCTTGGGACCTATGTACCTCGTACCTCGGTGTAAAGTAACCATAGAAAAATCCTTTCTCGTGCACGAGCCACTAGTAGGGAACACACCCATAACCTAGTGGTCCCCAATAATCATCCACATAGTTTAGTTAGAGTTGTCTTTATCCAAATGCTAAGTGAAACAGGGACAAAACTCATCCGGTCCACTAGCCGTACTAGTACAAATCCGCCCCACCTAGGTACCCGGGCTTCCCCTTTTGTGCTCAATCAATTTCAGCATGCAACATAAATAAATTTTCATATAAAACACCATTACTGGTCAATCACAACCAATACAGTAGCTATCACATTTTATACCACTTAAAACATGCAACAAAACACTTAGATTTTTCATTAAACAATTCCTCAACATCTCGTAGTGTTTCAGACACAAAACACCATATAAACCTCACTTGCATACTATGTGCACATATTTAAGTTTCCAAAACATAAAGGAGATCCCACTAAATTTCAGTGAAAACACAAAATCATTTTTAGGGCAACCCTATATGGTTCAAGAAACGACATCATTGCAAAGTCTCTATTTTTTACACAACACAACTCTTAGAATTTCATGTGGTTCACAAACCCCATTAAAACCAGATTTTTCAGCAACAAACACAAGGTACAATCATTAAAAATAGTATTTTTATCCCTATTATACTTCAATAAAATCAACTAGTTACTTATAGGGTAGCCCCAATTAAACTAATAATACATTTCTATGAAAAACCCTCAATTTCACATGAAATTGTCCTTTAGGATTCATTTTAAATACAAACACCACTAAAACTATATTTTTCAGAAATAATAAAATTGAATAAGCATGAAAATACCATAAAAACAGTATCCAATTCACAAAGATTTCATACACAATGGAATCACCTACCAAAACCCAGGAAACCCTTGAATCTTTTGTGCGAAAACTCAAACGCACCACCGCCGCACCTCAAGGGAGGTAAACCAGACCTAAAACCAGAATTTCAGACCATGAAACACAATATAAAACCCTAATTTTTAAACCCTACTTCCTGTACATTAGGAACCGCAATTATAATGGAATAAACCCTAACTAAATTGGATGTAACCCTAAACAAATTGAAAGAAGAAAGGAGGAGAACAACTTACTTAAAATATCTTGTATAAATCGCCCCCCAAAATACTAGTAGCTGATTTCACAAATACTCAAAACTTCAAGGTCGGTTTGAACAAGAATAGTTAGATCATTTAGGAATTTTAATGGGGGAAAAAGAGTAAGAATCGAAGGATTTATGAAGGAAACAAATTACCTTTATAAATCTGCCCGAAATTTGCGTTCTCCAGATATTTTGACCTAAACCGCGATGCAAATGAGATTAAAAGAGGGTGGGAGGATATAGGACGCGCGGATGGGTTCAAGGGGCGTGTTTGGGGCTTTGAATCACCGAAAAAGCCTTAAAAATGAATAAGTTATTAGTAAATCAAATTTTATTTTTAAAACTGGAATTGGGCTTTCGGGCAGGCCCAATCCCTTAAATAAAAACCCATATACACCTTAGTTATGGATTTCCAAGGACTCCAAATTTTAATTTTAGTGTTAATATTCAGGGGAGGACATTTAGGAGTTGGAATGAGTGAAAAATATTAAAAAATGAATAAGTTATAAAAGAAACAAATTTTATTTTTAAATCTGGAATTGGGCTCACGGTTTGGCCCAATTCATGAAAACTCACCTATTCTCCATAAAAACTTTGGAAACCCCCCAAAACAAAGCATTAATGGAATGTAAAATAAAAATACATTTAAAATAATCTATGTATGTGACAATTCTCCCCACCATGAAAACTTTCCACCCCGGAAAGTCACAGTAAGGCCAAAGCAACAACCAAACTCAACTGAGAAACTAAGAGGTACTCTCTTGCCAGGTTTCTCCCCCAAAGGCCATAACACCTCCAGTGATCAATGAAGGAAGGAATACTCTCACAAACATGACTTACACCACATTCCAGAAAGAATCAAGCACATTCAGGCTTTATCCCAAATGAAAACTCCTCAAACACAATCTGAACAACACTCAATCAATTTACCCAAATAAACGACAACATCGAATATGGTTACACTTTCCCTAATATAACTAAACCATTGGTCACTCTCAAATATCAATTTTTACCAAAGAAAGATGTAGGTAGTTAGATATCTCCAAATGATAATACCTACTTCCCATACAAAACCAAGGGAAAATATGAGTTACTCGTATGAAGAGACACAAATGGGCTCTCCACCATAAGAGACAACTTAATTAATTTTTTTTGAGACAGAATCAAGACACTAATAGGGGGAGGCCCAAACAGACTCCCTAGTACAAGGGGTATACATAAATTAGAAATTTAAAAAATAATATACATGATACCCACAATGGGTCTTCCCACCACAAGAACCAACCATCTTAACTGGCCAGCATGGGCCGACACAGAAAGACCCGTTTTTTTTAAGATTTGGGAAGGGTGCAGGGTCAGTCCACACGGTTTGGGAAACCGTGCACTAACTATGCTGATAATTCTTTCCACGTGGATTCCTAGAACACTGTCACTACTAATCGTGCACAAAATGTGTGCTCAAACTTTCTAGCCAAATTTCCAACCATTCTCCAATGACTCAATGGAAACCAACGGGGGAGGGAAAGACATTAGGTGATAACATGGGTACAAGGCCCTCTACCTATTTCCACCGAACAAGAACAACAGAAGGAAGATGATGAAACCATAGGTTTAAATTGTTCCTATCTTTCATACTGAGGATAGGATTTTGTACAAGTGTTTAAATGACACTGGTGTTTCCCCTGACTATGCGCCAGCTTCTCTCCGGGACCTATGGCTGGAGCTCAAAATATTGAAGCATCTTCGGCCACGCAGTTAGGCTGTTGAAACCCCTATGTAGAACTTATTCTTTCGATTCCACAAACAACTACACCTCATACCCCGATGGGTTCATCAAGACATAACACACTTCATAACCCACTTTACCAAAACCAGACATTTCATTGAAACAAGGGATCAGAAGATGCACACACATCGCACCTTGTTTCTTTGGGTGAGAAACAATAGAAGGGAAAGACACGTATAAACACCTTCCTCTAAGATAGAGGATTTGATGTTTTTCCCAAGGGAGACACAATCCCAACATAACATAGAACCTTAAAGGATTGTGTGACCTTCACCTTTATGGTCAAAAGAGCACACAACATCACAATGCGTCACCGAACATGACCCTGACGATTGATAGAAACAATACATGGAACGAGACCGTATTCAAAGTCCCTAAACAATAGATAAGTCCAAAAAGTGGACACAATATCATATCATGACCTAAATCTCAAAATTGGTTGTTTAATAATAACTCTTTCTTCAAAGAAACTATAAATAACCCAGAGGCCCTCTTAGACACCATCAAGACACTCATTTGTACTAACAACGAAAGAACACTCCCACCTTTGATGAATCAGGAAACTTAAGAAACAAAGGTCCCTTTAAACCTTCCACAAGCACTATCCCACTACAAGAGGATCCAATAATCAGCGAACTAAATGGGTGTAGACTCAAAAAAAAATGTTCGATAAAATATTCTTTATATTGATCAACTAGAGGATTTTACAATGGCGAAACAAAACGGGTTGCACTTCAGTTGTGCATTAACCCTTAATGGGGGAATACCTTATCCAATGAGAGAACCCAAGGACCCAACCAATCTGGTCTATTGGTAAAAACATGCCACAAACCAGATCCAAACAGATGAAGGGAACCACCATAAAGGTATCCCAAAAAAAAATTTCAAAAGAGACCACTAACCGTCCCTACAACACAGCTTACCGACCAAACACAAACCCAAAACACAGTTCAAACAGAAGGGGTTCTTGAACTCAAAACATCCCACAACATCAACATTTTCAAAAACCCATAATACAAAAAATACCAAACTATTCATCAAGACATCATGTTTTTCTTTAAATCCAATTCTTTGAAAACAAACGGTTTAGCAGTAAGCGTATCCACCAATGGTACCCCATGGGCCTCACACATGCATGTTTTTGTGCCACATCGGGCACCCTCCTCATATCCATCCCAGCACTCATCCATTCGTGCCATCAACCATCCATCATCCCATATAACCCCACGCATGTGGTCACTCATGGAAATACCAAAGGGTAAAACAAAACTTCCTTCCACTTTTCAAAAACAAAATGGTCAACCAACCCAACCATTTTCTTAAAACTGCTAACAATGAGATCGAAATCCCAATTCACATCTTACAAAACATTTCATAAGGACACAACCATTTAGAAAAGAACTAACTTTCAAGTTATTCACATCAATTTCGAAACATATCATCCCATTAAAACACACTCTAATTGTTTAGAAAACTCTATTGGAAATTCTTTTCAAAACCAAATTCAATATAGTTCCTGCTTTCAAAGAGGTGTAAGCGCACCATTTTACATTTCAAAACAATTCTGAAAATTCAGTTTTTCCATTTCATAAACCAAACCATTCCCTATTTATTTGAAAATAATTTCATAAAAACGTTACGCTTCTTAAAACCAAGTCACCTTAAAACCAAAGTTCTAAGATTTCAAAACTAAAGCACAAAACAATGCAAGAGGAAACTAGTTTCGGTGGGTGACTTGGACATATGGTTGGCAGCCATATTCCAATCACTTCTCCGTCACAGAGAGTATTCTAGGGAAATATCCATGGCTCCACATGGCATTCCAGGCCCTGCGAGCTCACTGAGATTATTCTCCCAACTCTCTTTTCATTTCCCATAGTCATCATTAAACTAAGAAAACCAAAGGACTCAGATAAATCCATACTTCCCATAGTGACTTGAATCCCTTCATGCGGTGTGCTGTCCAGGCACACTACCCATGACTGAAATTTCAAGTCCCAAAAATCCTAGCTCCAGACTATGCTGACTCTTCCCCAAATAACATGACCCATGGAGCGAACCTGCTCTGATACCATTTTGTTACGAACCGAATCTGGTCACCGCCAAAACCGGCACCAAACCCATCCTGTGACATGAACCGAAGGGCGTTCCCTATCCCCACGGGCTGGCACAAGTTCCTGGGTATCATTAATTTAGGTTTGGGAATGATTTACCCGAGTATGAGAGCATAAAACATAAAAACAAAATCCATAATATAAATCTGAAATTTTTGAGTCAAACAAGACTTAAGTAAAAACCAAAACTGAGTACATTGGTTTAAAGATATTAAAAGTGGTCCAAATAAAAATAATTATAGCATCAAGACAGCCCCAAGGACTCCACATGACTAGGGGTCATCGCCCCCAAGCTATCTCCACAACTCCGCACCAAGAATGGGAACTAACACCATGAACTTCCATCACCCTTAGCCTTTCCTTTACCTGAATCAAACATAACCAAGTCTACTTACACCCAAGGGGTGTAAGTAGGGTGTGAGCCTAAGCCCAGTAGGATACCACCCAATGATTCCAATGAGTAAGAAATACAATGTGAAAAAGCAAGCAGTTTTCAAACGCAAGGAAAAGTAGTGTTCAAATTTCAAGAAATGAAACCTCTAATTGAAAATAGTTTTCAATCCAAAATTTTCAGAATATTAACAAATTAAAATTGAAATGTTAGATACTGTAATTTACTTCCAAACACACCCTAAGACATGGGTATATACTACAAATCCAATGAGCAACAACATTGGGAACACCCCTAGGCACTAGGTTGTCTTGGGACCTATGTACCTCGTACCTCAGTGTAAAGTAACCATAGCAAAATCTTTTCTCGTGCACGAGCCACTAGTAGGGAACACACCCATAACCTAGTGGTCCCCAATAATCATCCACATAGTTTAGTTAGAGTTGTCGTTATCCAAATGCTAAGTGAAACAGGGACAAAACCCATCCGGTCCACTAGCCGTACTAGTACAAATCCGCCCGACCTAGGTACCCGGGCTTCCCCTTTTGTGCTCAATCAATTTCAGCATGAAACATAAATAAATTTTCATATAAAACACCATTACTGGTCAATCACAACCAATACAGTAGCTATCACATTTTATACCACTTAAAACATGCAACAAAACACTTAGATTATTCATTAAACAATTCCTCAACATCTCGTAGTGTTTCAGACACAAAACACCATATAAACCTCACTTGCACACTATGTGCACATATTTAAGTTTCCAAAACATAAAGGAGATCCCACTAAATTTCAGTGAAAACACAAAATCATTTTTAGGGCAACCCTATATGGTTCAAGAAACGACATCATTGCAAAGTCTCCATTTTTTACACAACACAACTCTTAGAATTTCATGTGGTTCACAAACCCCATTAAAACCATATTTTTCAGCAACAAACACAAGGTACAATCATTAAAAACAGTATTTTTATCCCTATTATACTTCAATAAAATCAACTAGTTACTTATAGGGTAGCCCCAATTAAACTAATAATACATTTCTATGAAAAACCCTCAATTTCACATGAAATTGGCCTTTAGGATTCATTTTAAATACAAACACCACTAAAACTATATTTTTCAGAAATAATAAAATTGAATAAGCATGAAAATACCATAAAAACAGTAGCCAATTCACAAAGATTTCATACACAATGGAATCACCTACCAAAACCAAGGAAACCCTTGAATCTTTTGTGCGAAAACTCAAACGCACCACCGCCGCACCTCAAGGAAGGTAAACCAGACCTAAAACCATAATTTCAGACCATGAAACACAATATAAAACCCTAATTTTTAAACCCTACTTCCTGGAAATTAGGAACCGCAATTATAATGGAATAAACCCTAACAAAATTGGATGTAACCCTAAACAATTTGAAAGAAGAAAGGAGGAGAACAACTTACTTAAAATATCTTGTATAAATTTCCCCCAAAATACTAGTATCTGATTTCACAAATACTCAAACCTTCAAGGTCGGTTTGAACAAGAATAGGTAGATCATTTAGGAATTTGAATGGGGGAAAAAGAGTAAGAATCGAAGGAGTTATGAAGGAAACAAATTACCTTTATAAATCTGCCCGAAATTTGAGTTCTCCAGATATTTCGACCTAAACCGCGATGCGAAGGAGATGAAAAGAGGGTGGGAGGATATAAGACGCGTGTATGGGTTCAAGGGGCGTGTTTGGGGCTTGTAATCACCGAAAAATCCTTAAAAATGAATAAGTTATTAGTAAATCAAATTTTATTTTTAAAACTGGAATTGGGCTTTCGGGCAGGCCCAATCCCTTAAATAAAAATCCATATACACCTTAGTTATGGATTTCCAAAGACTCCAAATTTTAATTGTGGTGTTAATATATCAGGGGAGGACATTTAGGAGTTGGAATGAGTGAAAAATATTAAAAAATGAATAAGTTATAAAAGAAACAAATTTTATTTTTAAATCTGGAATTGGGCTCACGGTTTGGCCCAATTCATGAAAACTCACCTATTCTCCATAAAAACTTTGGAAACCCCCAAAAACAAAGCATTAATGGAATGTAAAATAAAAATACATTTAAAATAAGCTATGTATGTGACACTGACCGTATCCATCGAGTATCGCGAGAGGTCGGTAAACCTCGTCGAATAGTCATCCACCGACATAGTTCCCTACTGGAGTGGAAGAAGCTTATGTATACATACTGTTCTCAGGGTAACTGGTGAAAACTCCTCTCTAAAGAGATGTTCAATATTCGACCATGCAAGAGTCGCCTCGTCGTGATTCTGGATGACCAAAATCCACCATCACCCTATCGAGCCCTGCAGAAGGCTCGCTGCCAGGATCACCATCTGGTCTGTTGGTGTCCTGACCAAATGGAAGACTCTAGTCACTGCCTCAAGCTAGTCCTCTGCTGCCTGAGGGTCAGGATCTCCTCAAAACCAAAGGGGTCTATGTCTCTAAAACTCATGGAGGGATCTCGACATGCGCTCCTCCTCCATTGGTACAACAGGCGCTAAAAAATTCCCCACAAGTGGTGGAATAACTGGAACACCACCTGGGGGTAGAACTGGGGGATCTGGTCCCTGTATCGAATCCTCATCACTGAGGAGGTCATCCTCATGATGGACTTGCTGGATCCTAGTGGGTGCACGTCGCGGAGGTATCCTTTTTAAGAAACAAGATGTATCACAGTCAGTGAGTATACCTGGAGAGCTGGCTCAAGAAGGACATGGAAACCACAACCCATTCGTATATGATTCGTGTACCATTACTTTTCCCCATACAACTAGTGTTTTCATGTTCCGAGTCGAAAAGCATGTTATCAGATCCTTGATGTATGGATACTTCAGTCGTCGCACAAACACTGGGGTCCCTGGCCTGAGAGCCAAACTCGAAACACTTAACACTGTATCCCCAAACAAACTCATAGACTCTCGGTCCTAAGGTAGAACAGACCATCTCTGATACCACTCTGTCACGACCCATCCCCTCGAGGCCTGAGCTGCAACCCCTCAAACCCGCCTCCAATAGGCCAGGGGCTGGTGACTAGCACCGAGTAGGTATGCTACTAACATGGGAGGCATTCCCTATAACCTGTACACACGCACACACATCTCCAAGTCCACAAAGATGAAAAGTAAAAACTACTAAAAAGAAATGATGCATGCATACACTAAAACCCAACCAACATAGTATGACAGGGAAGTAAAGTAATAAAAGTAAAACACTAGGACAAAAGTACAAGCCCACCAAAAGAAAGTCTGCAACAAAGTCCAACCTATAGAGAAAGGTACTGGGACTGCAACCCGTCACCGAAGGAACACACCTCGGTCTGTCTGACCTCACTAAACACCGTCCGGTCCTGGTTTGCCTAGAATCCCGTCAAAGGCTCGCTCATCTGCACAAGACACGACACGTTCGGGAAAAGCCCGTGCAGGGGTGAGTATAACAATACCCAGTAGGACACTCCGAAAACCACAAGGAAATACAACAAAGGAAAATACCACAAAGAAAGGTACAGTCAGCTCTACATAGTATATGTCTACAGAACATATAACAAGAATATCCAGATATACCCATACACAAACGACCTTCGTGATACCGCCACTAGGATCCAACTCAAAGATTCCACTAAGCTCTTCATCAGGGGAACACACTCCTAGGTCCAGAGAGAGAGATACAAAGTACTTATTCTGGGAGAACACACTCCACAAGTACCTTCATAACAAGACGCTCATATGAGGATCACAACCAAGTCATGGGAAGATTCCGACAACTCAGTCTGAGCTAATCCGCTAGGAAGAGGATCGGCACTTGGGTAAGGTAGGTCACGTCGATACCAAGAACTATACCTTGGGTATCGGGAATGAATAGAGGATTCATCTCTAAGTCTCATAGATGGGATTCCAACAACTCTATTCGGGAAGTTCTGCTGAAGGGATCATACTACATGAACAAGTTGATACCAGAACCTTGAGGGGATTACCAAGGGCACGAACCCTAAGTACTATTGCAAGTCACTGAAAGCAAGTGGCTCAAGCCAAGAAGAAAAAGTTGCACGGCGTGTAGTATGGTTACACGCCGTGTTCCTTGACCCTGGGTACTGCCCGTATAAACGGCCCGTGTACTTCGTTAAAGACGTGAAAAACCAAACTACACGGCGTCTAGTATTGTTACACGCTGTGTTCCTTGACACCGGGTTTTTCCCGTGTAAACAGCCTGTGTCCTTCAGCTTATTGGATAGAAAACAACTACACGCCGTGTAGAAGGAATCACACGCCGTGTTCGAGCGCCTGGTCTCACTCCGTGTATGCTGGACATATGCCCGTACACGGTCTCTACCCATGTCTGTGTACTTCTAGAGTACAAGCCAGGTAACCCTACTGATGAACACATGTAGTGTATCCCATACTACACGGCGTGTAGTTGGGATTTTTCCAGAAAAGGCGTCTTCTTCCCCGCGCTTCGGCTGATCATTCAGATCTTTGTTTTCTCGTTCGTTTGTCACGATACTCTAGGGTTTGGTTTTCCTTATCACACAAACAATGAAACATGTTTTTTATGTCTTCAAATCGGATCATAAACCTCAATCGATCCGCCCGAAGAAAAATGCCGAAAATCCGAATCTCCCAAACCGCTCCGAATGGCTCATCAAATCCATCGTCACACCTCCAGGGAATTGCTTCGGGGTTGGATCTTGAATCTTGGATTGTTGCTCCAACAAACGAATGCACAAAGATTGATTTCCTCCAAGAACGCGTAGAACACAACGAAGAACGCGAGGGAGAAAAGAAACAAGAATTAAATAAGGGGGACTAACCTCGATCGTTTTTCATGATGATCCGAGTTCTTCACCATTAGATCAAAAACCACAACAATAAAAAGATTATAATTCTCCAATATTTGATCTCCTGATATAACACCAAATTGCACCCCCCCCCCCCCCCGCAAAATGATCGATCCATGGGCTAATCTGTTCATAGATTAGCCCACGTTATTCATAGACAACAAAAACGGGGAAAAGAGAAATAAATAACAATCATCCTACCTGGGTTCTTTGCGTTTTTCGACAAAGAACCGCTCGTCGCGTCGTCGTTGCCATCGAAATCCGTCGAGAACATTGTTTCCACCGCGTTGGGGGTCCCCTCCAGATCTGCCAAGGGTTTTCAGGGTTATGGGGTTGTAACCCTAGACCCTAGAGCAAGACTCTTTTTAAAGAGGATATAAGATATGAGATTTTAAAAGATCTTATTGCAAGAATAAAATATTTTTATTAAATTTTTTGTTACTATTGCGTCCAAAAACCAGATTTCACCACCGACCTGTGCCGGCCAATGTTAGGCCTCGCCTAAGGCAAAATTGTGGTTCTGAATGCAATGGTGCCCTCAGATTTCTAATCCGAGAACCCTTTCAGGAGTTATTCCACTTTTTCAGGAAAACTACACTGGTGCATAATTTAATTATTAAAGTAAATTCAAACATTTGTCCCGGGCTCACCGGGCCTCGGAACTGGATGTCATCTCAGAGCCTGGTCTCAAAATAATTCCCATCTAATATTAAAATAATACATGGAAAAACCTGGGACATTACACTCAAGATACCCAATATTTGGTAAAGTAATCAATTCCATAGATCCCCATATAAGAATGTGTTCAGGAAGAAAGTAATGTGTAGGAGTGTAAGGGTGGTAAGAGAACCATATAAATAATATTTTCTAGTTACGGATGGTGGTGACTCATTATTGGTTGATAACTATGATCCTATATCCTATAAATAGGTAGAAGTGATCTCAGAGTCGGTATGGTATAAATAAGCCATCAAATTTGAGATATATTCCACATAGAAAAACCATGATTGTCGTCTAATTTATCAAAAAGTTGATGTAAATCCCATTGTCAATAATTGGGTGTTCAAGAGGAAACTGGAAATTAAAGGGAAATTAAATATCTATAAAGAATGAATAGTGGATAAATCTTTTATTCAACATCAAGGAATTGAATATAAATAAACCTTTTCTTTAGTTTTCATGTTTAAATCCATTATAATATTTTTTTCTCATAGAATCATACCTATAATATGCGGTAAAAATGGATTTAAAAAATAATTACTTAATGAGAAAATTCAATGGGATATGTTTATGACATAACAAGAGGTGTTTGTGACTCAAAAAATTCCAGAAAGAAATATAAGTTGTTGAGATCCAGTTAGGGATTAAAGCAATAATCTAGGTCCTGGAAAATTTGATTGGAAGAATCCATAATATAATTTAGTTTCATTAAGATTGAATGTGATTCATGTATTAATATATGGTTTAGTGGGGGAATAATTTTTAAAATATATATATATATCCATGACATATTACTAATTGGAAACAATATACTAGCCTTATTAGAGGATATGGAATGGATGAAAATGTTATTATACATGAAGGAATTTGGTGAAATGGCCTTCATTATAAGTATCATGATCATGGTTGATATATCAAATTGTCTTCTTGGGATATGTCAAGGTATATACATTGACCAATTACTGAAAAGTTTTGGTATAGAACAATATAATAGGGGATTTGTTCTAGTGTCACATGGTATATATCCTTACTAGTAAATGTATCCTAAAGATAAATGAAAGAGAATGAGTAAGATACCACATACTTTTGTGATGGGATCAATAATATATTCAATATTATGTGTGAATATTGATGTTCTCTATCCTTTGAGAAAGGTAATCAAATATCATGTTGATCTAGGTGAATAATATTAGACTACTATCATGACTATTCTTATGTAACTTAGGTGATATATGGATACATTCTTAGTGTGAAGAGTATATGAAGTGATAGTCATATAGGGGATATATAGATGCTATATTTCATATAGATCATAATAATCTGAAGTCACTATCAAGATATTTATTTTTTCTCATTGGAAGAGCCATGAGCTAGAATAATTTAAAGTAGCCAGTTGTTTATGAGTATATGTGGATTCTTATTAAACCATGTAAGTATTTTTTATTCAATAAATTATCCAAGATATTTATGTGGTACCCAATAGTGAAGATAATAACATAGTTTACTATGATAACATTGTAGAGGTGGATCACTTTAAAGAGTTTAGGTCATACCATAGGACAAAGCAGATACTTTGAAAGTTTCATATCATGGGAGATTTTTCTCAATGAGGTGATGTTCTGATGAGTATGGTTTCCATGGAGGACAACATGGAAGACCCCTTTATAAAGGATTTATTTCACAAAAATCATTAGTATCATGAGAGATCTAGTGGACTGAATGTTATTTTCTATTGGATCTAGTGTAGGTGGGAGTTTATTGAAGTTAGTTTCCTAAAACAAACTTATTTAGTTCTTTATTACATGTTTTTAGTTAAAGTTATTTTTCTTATCAGATCATTATTATTCATCTACATTATATTTGAATATGAAAAATTCCTTAGAATATATGTCTGGTTGAAAGGTTATAGAAGCTTTCTTCTATGATGAAAACTAAGTGGTTCCATGAAATTATTCTGGACCCTTGTTTTATGACTGAATGTTTTTTTCTGATAGGATAGTGACAATACATGATGTAAGAGATATGAGGCATATAATAGATTATGACACCCTATCATGGAGTTCTCCCATGGTATTATTGATGATATGAGGTTATGACAAAATGTGAGTGTGTAAGAAATCCACATTTCCATGTGTCATTGGATGCTCATATATATGGATGTTTTTATTTATCCTTAGACATAAATATTATCATTAACAAATACCATGACTCTCGTAAATGGATGTATTGATGAAAACCAAGATGATGTGTTTTCATGATGAAGTAGGATATGTTTGGTTCATGAAAAATCATATATCATTAATGGATATTGTGATAGAATATTTATCCTTTTTGTCTCTTGATGAGTGTTTAGATATCACACCCATTGATAGGAATATAACCATCAGAATAAATATATGTCAATAGTTTTTGATATGGACATTTATTTCTATAAACATAAAGAAATATACATCAAGACTATATATTTATGGTATTGGAATGAAACCTATATGATTTGATACATTATGATGAGAGGATTATATTCCATTCTAAACATACATTTGTGTTTGGATGTCATTGAAACATTAAATTCTTCTTCTATAGATTCCATGGCACGATGCTAGATGTCAACCTTTTACATTTGGATGTTATGACTAATTTTTATAAGAAAAATGACTATAGGGTCACACACTAAGTGCATCCACAATATCAGTTAAACTAAAATATTGAATTTTCTAATATAGAATAAATAATATTTATTCTGATTTGGTTGATCAGCATAATCTATTAAAAATTTGTTCTAAAGAACAATTGAGTTTAATAATGATAAATATTTATTCGTATGTTTGGATAATATAGTATTTATTATATTTATCATTGAATAATTATGTGAATTTATTTAAGAAATATACATTATTCAAGAATCAATGAATATATATGTGGGAAAACTAGGTGAGATTAATGGACCAAATAGAAATATATAATATTTATTTATATTATTATAATATTTCACATTTCAAGATATTAATAATATTATTATTATTTTATATTAGGATAAATAAGAATATTAAATATTTTTATGTGTGTGGGTGTATTTTTCTAACCCTAAACCTGTCACAATAAATTTCAAAATATGACTCCATCCCAAATATGTTTTGGTGGGCATAACAGATAAGGAAACATTAGATCAGGCCCTATAGAATGATATATCTTAATCGGCACTCAATACATTGAGATAATACCTAGGGTTCTCTATCAATCATGAATAATACTCATTTGATCAACCAAAAACAACACAAGATATTATTGTTATCTATTAAAGCATAAGATGATTCTACGATGTTGATCATAGATTGTGTTTCACTAATAAATCACAAGTAAAGGGATTATGTATGTCAATCCTTCCATACAATAAGTGTGGAAGAAATTATATTAAATCAGATAAAAAATGAAATTGAATGTACATGTTGAGGTAATTCCATATCTATTCATAAACTAATTTTAAATTACATATTAATATCCTCTCCCTCTGGTTTTGACATATTAATATAGTCTATTACATATACTAATTCATTTACCATGATATTTTGATCATGTGAATAAATTATTACAACTTATTTAATTATAATATCTAGGTTTTTTACACCATAAAAGTTCACATACATCTCACCGAAATCCTATACTAATGTTCTATAAAAGATAGATATATAAAATGAATTGCATTGTTCAAAGAGATGGTAGGTCATACATAGATGTGAAGATTGGTTACAATTTTTGATGGATGGAATGAAAGAATTGTAAATAACATTTTTCATTTCCTGAATCATTAATATTTCATACATATCATATATATTCATTAAATTTATCCTTTATTCCATCAATGTAATGAGAAATAAAAAAATGAATCATATCGCTTTGTGGATATGGTAGTCCACATGTACACATGAGAGACAATATTGTTTTCCAATAGAAAGGAAGGATATAAATTAGATATGATAATTTAATTATATAAGAAGAATAATTTCATAAATAACATAAATAAACTATAAACGCCTCATGAAAACTATCCTTGAAATATTATGATATAGAACGAATAGTATAACTATGTGGATGCGGTAGTCAACACTCACACTTGAGTGATACTTTTAACTTCTCATTTGAAAATATTTGGAGGATAATCGTATATAAAAAATTATAAATAACAATATAGTATATTAAGGATAGTAAATACATTTTTTAGGATGAATCCTACAGATTTAGAGAAGGTAGAAGATAAATCGAATTGAAATAGTTTGGATAAGAAAATTGCCTCTTCTTTGGTTAGACTGGTTTAGATCCCTTCTTAAGGGCCCTTGGAATGGTATTTAAAGAAGATAATCACATATAAGTCATGGATATAAATGTTTGTAATATAATTGGGATATTATTTGTTAATGAAATATGTCTCGATTTTTTCAAATGAAAACAGATATAGGGTGTCCTATTGTAATGGGGGGAAATTCACAGTCAGAATTACAAAAAAGATTAAAAAAAAATTTAGTCATTCCCAATAAAAATAATTCAAAATTATTATATATTAAAATAAAAGTATTATATGGTCAAAATATTATAATTAAATTAAATATATATAGGCTTTTATGTCCTTGTAAACCTTATCTTCTAATTTAACCCCTTGGTTAACCAATTTTAATCATAATAATTGTAATGTCTATTTCAATATGGAAGGGCTATAATATTACTTATAAGGTAAAAATTGTCTCAAAAATTAAAAATTAATGAAATTTATTACATTTTATCATCCAAAATTTCATATTAAAATATTTTTAATACTTTCAAATAAATTAAAAAATATTTTCATCATATGATACTATTAAAGTCCTCTTAAGAATTATTAACATAATTTTTCTTTGAAAACAACACGGAAACAATTTTTTTCAAATATAAAACTTATAATCATATATAATCTGTTATATTAATATATAAATTCTTGGAATACTATAAATATCCAAAAAAAATATTTCTTTTAGTGTTTTTAAATTCATTTACAATATTTTTCTACTACTTGAACAAGCATTGTCTCAGCATTGTGTAAGCATTTACATAATTATTCATTGCTAAAAATTAACAAAATACCATACTAGAATATTAATTTATATTTAAAATAAAAACTTATAACATAACATATCCTTGTTTTGTCCTTATGTAAAAAAATTCGAGATATTAAGTTCAAGAGAGTGGCATTTTTTATTTATTCTTTTCTTAATATAATATAAAGGTCATAATCAAAAAAATTCCACCAAGTGACCATATATAATATAATTTTACAAAAATATCTTATATATTATAATCCATTAAGATAAATTAATGTTATGGATTATTTTTATTGCCTTATCCCAATTTTGAAACCCGTTGGACCCGTTTTACCCTTATTGAGCTGAAACGTATTTACCAATGTTACTATTAATAATGAGATAAAATATAAGAAACCTATTTATTAAATTTTATAATACTAATTAAAAATAATGAATCCATTTTTTAATATTAAATTTCTATATGTTTTTTAAATTTAATTTAAAATAAGTGTGTAAAAGGAGACGATAACCATTTTTTAGAAATTTAAATTTTTAAGCATAAAAGTTGATTTATTCTTATCTTATGACTAGAAAAATAATTATATTGTTGTTAAAACATTTTATTGATTATATCATAATAAAATTTAATTAAATTCATTCAAAAATTATGATTAATTTAATTTTTTTACATAAAAACACGTTATGTACATAAAAATGGGTTTTTAGAAAAATAACTCTTTTATATTCAAATGATCATTATTTTCATTTTTAATCAATTTATTACTAATTAATTTTGTTTATAAATGTTTAAAAATAATTTAGTAATAATTTTTTTAGTCATATTAATACCAAAAAATTAATTTTCTAACTCTTTGAGATTATGTGAGATATTTTTTCGAATTAATTTTATCTTTTTGATATTTTTCATTTCACATAACACTGAAAATATATTATTTTACGTTAAAGAACAATATAAATATTGATTTATATAAAAAACAAGTTATTATTGAACTAAAAATTATAAATTTTATCTTCATCTAAATGTAACACTATGATTATCATGCATTACGTGAAAAAATGACTTTCCATAATGGCTTAAGTAACACGCAAGACCCAGTTTTACCGAACAATAATGTATTATTAAAATATTATTGTTTAATATAATAATATATAACCCTTTTATTAATTTTCATTTTGTGAAGAGTATTAAACAACTTCTAAAAATAAATTTTTTACACAAATATAATAGGAATTCATAGGTTACCAATTAATTAGAAATGAAAATATAAGATCCAATTAAATATAAAGGATATATTTTTATTTTTATTCTCCCAAATGTATTTTGTCTTAATAAATTAAATTAATTAAATTAGTGCGTTAAATTAATTTTCTTTATAAGATATATATTTAATCAAATATTTTTTATATTCATCTAAGAGATTTTCTTGACATAAGATAAAAACATGCCCAATTTTATGTATAAATCCCTGTATTTTTTTAAAGGTAGTTATACCACCTTTTAGTGTTGAAACCATTTTAAATAAAATTAATGAAACTTTTATAGATTAAATATTTTAATATAAACTTCATTCTTGGAGTAAAAACATAAAAATTAGGTTAATATGGATTTTTTTATTTTTCTATAATGTTATTTTTAATGAATAGTTTAAAATACAAAATTTTAATTCAAAACTATTTTTTCATCTAATGTATTTGTGGTGTTAAATTAAATTTTAAATTGGGTTTAGAGTTAAATTTTTTAAATTTTTATAAATTTAAACAATTTAGTTCAGTGGAATCAATTTCACTTTGAAATGGACTAGAAAATAATTGTGAACTTTTGAATGTTTTTACTTTAAAACCCCACATTTTTGTCCCATATTCAGGATTAAATATAAATTAATTTCTTCCACATATATAATTTTAATTTTGAAAATGGATTTTATATTTTTAATAATAATAATTTATAAATTATAATAATTTCAACTTTGTTTTTGATAAAAACAATTAGTTAATGCAGTTAAATTTAATTACAAAGATTAAGGTAAAATTAATCTTAATAGGGGAATAAACCTCAAAAATTGGGGCCCAAATGACCTATCCCCCTAAATAGAACCTATTTACTATAATTATTTCGTCCATAAATATTCCATTTTTAATTTTGTTTTGGGTTTTTATGATTCCATTTTGTTAAAAACGTTGGTACAACTAACTTGATTTCAAAAATGCCAAGTGTGTCTCCTCCCTTGCCTATAAAAGGCCAACATATCTCCCCCTTCATCACACCTTTCAAACCACTTAGGTTTGGTAAATATCTAAAAAATTAAATCGCCAATATCTATTTCTTACTCCTTGATTCTTCCCTTTGGGAATAAATCAATCCATGGAATCCCTATGGTGAAAACCAAAAGGAGTTTCCCAAAGAAGTGTTTATATCCTTCCTTAAGATCCATTATATAATTTTAATTAACCACCCTAGACTATCCTTATTCCATGATTATTCAACAAAACCAATTTCCTAAATACACTGATATTTTATTATTATATTTTGTTATCTAAACATACACACACATCCATTTAATGGGTAATAAGCATACTATTTTTGTGTACCACGAACTACCGCCTCACAAAATAATGATAGTTCATTTTTTTTCTTTACCACATTTCATTGGTGGGAATTATGATGGAATATATGTTTATATATTATATATGTGATATATATTATTACTTTAATATTATTTAATTCTTTTAAAACTCAAATCTTTATACTTTCCATTTTGTGTAAATATGATATCTTCATTTGAGGAAGTGTGGACTACCACATTGTCAAAGCGATGTGATTCATTCGCACACTACATGGAATTTACTAAGGATATTTTTAGTGAAATTATATGATATATATGACATAATAATTCTAATATAATCATATTATATATAAATATATATTCATATATGTCATTTTCATTATTTCTTTCAATGCGACAATAAAACCGAAATAGCGTTCATGCGTATATATGACCTACCATCTCTATGAATGTTGTATTCCATTTAATAATTATATATTATATAGATTATTATAATACACATATACTAAATATAACTGATATTTAAATCATTTGTAAATTCTTTAAATCATTATATTTGTATAAGGACTAATGATATAACAAATTTAGGCACTTGAAAAAACTAAGGGAATTTTATCTGAAGCGTAACCTTAACATGAAATCGTTAACATGTATGTAATATGAAGTCATTATGAAATGATATATGGTATTAAATATTATTATATGGTTCTTTGATATATTTATAATAATCCTATATTTATTATATAGGTGGTTTTAATGAGTATGATGAGAGTTAAGACACATAAAAAGGGGATTTCATCTCATTTTTTATTTCCATGAGATACATTACTTATTGACCACTCATTTCATTTGTGTGGTTTGTATACTCATAATGGATTGATTATATGAATATGTTTATTAATTATATGGGTATTTATATAGCCATCTTATGATATTTATATTATGGTAGTTTATGTTACAAAAGTTACTAAATTAGAAAAGTAGTTTTGTCTCAATTTTCCTTCTTTAAGACACATGTTAGGTTATGGAACAATATTTTTCTATGAGGTGTATATATAAAATTTTAAATTTTATATCTTGAATTTTATTATGTTAATGAAATATTAATCTGCATGCAATGTTATTATCTTGTGGGGGTTATGATTTAAAGTTACCACAATGGTAACAGTTTATTGCTACAATCAAATCATTTATCAAGATTGTTTTCAATTATACATCGATTGATGAAATATTACGATCCATATCTCATTAAATCTCATGTATTTACTATCCCACTTTATATTCTGGTTATATAAATGTAATTTTATCCTTTTTATACTCTTTGTCTCTTCAGAAAACTAATAAAATTTTTTATCAATGTCCAACTATATTCCTCCTTTTCATCGGAAATCTTTATTCTTTCAAAACCAGGTTCTCTAAAAGTGTTAACAATGATTTAATATTATCCAATTATATTAAAGGATATTTTTAAACATGTTTTCCTTATTAATAAATTTTTTAAAAAGCAATATTCATACTTTTTTCCAATTAGGGTACTTTTTTAAAATTTTATGTTACAAAAGGAATGTTCGGCATGTATGGAATTACCTATCTTCATGACTATAAATTCCTTGATGCTTCATTAATATGTTTACAAGATTATTTTTAAATAATTTTTTTCCTAATATTAGTAAAATCTATTTAATTTTAAGTGGTTTTCAAATAGAATATTTTTCAAAAATGATTTATGTTCAAAACGTTTTATGGGAGATTTTCAAAGCTTCCATTAAATGTTTTTAAAAGACTATTTTCAAAAAAAATTAAATTATTTTAAGATTTATTTATATTATTAAAATTTATTTTTATATAAAAGGATTTAAAAAATGTTTTCATAGAGTCCTTTTTATTTTTTTATGTTTATTTTCATGATAATTATTTTGAAACGGTTTTATGTTTCAAAGATAAATTTTCAAAGAAGAAAGGATATTTTCTTCAAGATATGTTTTCATAAGATATTTAAAATTTATTTCATATGTAAGATAAAACCCTTTGGTGTTACTCAATTGTTTGTACTGATATGATCCAAGAATACCATTCATAAGTTTTTTTGTGTGGTTATTTTTTTATCAAATGATGTTTATGACAGCTACATTGTTGGGTCGGAACAAACGAGAAGGATGGCAAGAGGGGGGTGAATTGCCTTTTAAAAAATGATTAACAATTTAAAATCAAAGTAAAGAATTCAGCGGAAATAAAAAGAGGCAATCACACAAGAAATTGTTAACGGAGTTCGGCCAAAACCCGGCCTACGTCTCCGCTCCCAACTCAACCGTTGAGAGATTCCTACCGCTTGCTTTTCAATGGTTTTAGCAAGAAACCCACTAGGCTTTGAGGTATCACTAGGACCTATTACAGCTTGCTTTTATTGGTTGAGCAAGAACCCACTTGCTTTTAATGGAATAGTAAGAACCCACTAGCCTTTTTAACGGGTGAAGGCTAGCTCACCGGTGACACAAGCCTTTTAAAAGGAAAGGCTTGAAGAAACCTCTTCACACCTTAATGGTGATGTGAAACCCAAAAGAAAGGGGGATGAGAAAAGGTGTTGGGGTTTGTAGGCACAAACCCAATTTTAAGCTCAAAATAAATAAACAAGAAAAACCGTATTGGAGGAAGACTTGGGCGCCAATTGGATGATGGAGTTGATGTAGCGTGCTCTCCCAAGCTTCTTGAGGTGCTCCTTGGATTGGAAATTGGTTGGAGCACTTGAGGATCCTTGAAGGTGGAGCGCCGGAGGTTCGCCAAATGTGCAACAATATGTCCGGGCGCTTGGTATATGATCCGGTTAGTGTCCGGGGCTTCCTTGGCCTTTATTTATAGGCATGGAACCCTTGGGGAGTCTTCGGAGCCGTTGTAAAGGTCTTCGGAGCCGTTGGAGGCCAAAATAGGGTTGACTGGTCAAAGCCAACGGCTAGTTTGACTGGGCTACCGGTTGGCCGGTACAGCTCCACCGGCTGGCCGGTGCCTTGGCAGAGGAGGAGAATTCTGGTCCAGGCTCCACCGGCTGACCGGTGCCAGAGCCACCGGCTGGCCGGTGGCAAGACAGTAGCTCACACTGTTTGATCTGGGTGCCACCGGCTGGCCGGTGGTCAGGCCACCGGCTGACCGGTGGAGCCTGGCAGTGGGCAATGCCTCTGCCAGGTCCACCGGCTGGCCGGTGCTATAACACCGGTTGGCCGGTGGACTGAATTTCAGTCCACTTGAGATGCTTTCTTGGGCCATTCCTTTGGCAATCTCTTGCCTGTTATCCACAACACTTAAAACACAATATTAGATAAATAAGAAGGTGATTGTGATCATGAAAATCAAACAACGAGGGGAACGAGAGGTACAACAATCTCCCCCTATTTTGATGATCACAATCACCAAAACAATCAATGTAAAAGATCGAAAATAAAGGCATGCTTTAAATGATAAATTGAAAATAAATCAAAGCATGATGAAAAGGATTCTCCCCCAATCAATCAAGAAAATTCTCCCCCTTTGTGATTATCAAAATAGAATGGGGCATAAAACTTGATTGAGGGAAAAGATTTGAAAAACAAGATTGAGATTTGTAAATCAATTGAAATTTTGGAAATTGAAATGAAAATTTGAATAACAGTTTGAATTGAAAGTTTTGAATCAAAAAACAATTGAAATTTGAAATTTGAAACCAAATGAAATTTTTGAAATTGAGAGTTTTGAATCAAAAATGAATTGAAAATTTAAATTTAAAAATGAATCGAAAATTTGATACCAAGAGTTGAAATTGAAGGTTTGAATTGAAAATTTTGAAATTGAAATCAAAAGGGCTTAAACGATCCTAACTCCCCCTAAATAAAAATAATAAATCACCGGGGAAAGGAAATAAATTTTGGCCCGGAGAGACTCGCAAGAAGGGATTTTTCAATCCATACTTGTCTCATGGCGGGTCTTCTCCTATAGAACTCGTCACTATAGTAAATAGACTTGGGATGGCCATACCGGGCGTTTTTACAATTACATTCATAAATAAGGTGCCCGGTTTTCTTACAATAATTGCAAAATTTAAAATCGGAGCTCCCCCTTACAAAAATAGTTGGTGCATGGGAGGAGGAAGCTACATTGGTATATCCTAGCCCTTGGGTGGTTCTTGAAATTCGTTGGGAACCTAATAATTTGGTCAAATTTTGTTCACCTTGGGTGAACTTGGCTAGAGATTCCCTTAGATCTTTAATGGTTGATTCCATGGAATCAACATTTGGGAAATTTTGGATTTTGAGGGACATCTCTTCCTTCTCTTTGAGAAGTTGTTCTTTTTCGGAAGAGAGTTTTTTTAAAGACTTTTTTAAAGCAACAAATTTTGATGATAAAGCATGAAAACCATTTTCTAATTGATCTCTAGCGTGTGAGAGTTCTTCATAAGATAAATGATTTAAAGAATTGGAATTTGAAGAACAAGAGGAAGAGGAGTCGGAAGAAGTTACCTCATGACATGCCATTAGGCATTTCGTACCGTTGTTGCTCGAGGAGGAGGAGGAGGATGAGGTGTCACTCCATGTGGCCTTGAGGACCTTTTTCTTTCCTTTTTCCTTTTGCGTGGCCCATTTTTTGTTGAGTGGGAAATCGGGCTTGTAATGGCCCTTTTCGCCGCACCCGTAGCATTTTACCTTGGGCTCGGATCTTGCGGTGGGTTCTTGCTTTCGCGCCTTGCGAGATTTCTTCTTCTTGTGCTTCTTCATAAACTTGTGCATTTGGCGGGCGAGATTCTCCATTTCCGAGTCGCCGCTTGATGATGAGGAAGATGAGGAAGGAGATGAGGAAGAAGATGAGGAGGAGCTTACTTCCTTTTGTACCTTGAGGGCAATGTTCTTTGGTGTCTTGATTGGTGTGCCCTCCTTTTGAGCTTGCCTCCTCATCGTGATCTCATAAGTCATGAGAGATCCGATGAGCTCCTCGACCGGCATGTTTTTGACATCCTTAGCTTCTTGGATCGCCGTCACCTTTGGTGCCCATGAGCTCAGAAGGACCCATAAGATCTTCTTGACCATCGTCTCGGCTGAAACATCATCACCAAGAGATTTCCTTCCATTGCAAATGTCAGTGAAGCGTGTAAACATATCGGTAATAGATTCGGAAGAATGCATAGTAAAAGATTCAAAGTCTGGTCTATACATATCTAATATAGTATCTTTGACTTTATTAGTGCCTTCATGGGTCACTTCTAAAAGCTTCCATATTTCATGTGAAGTGGTGCAAGTGGATACACGATTAAATTCATTTCTATCTAACCCGCAATGAAGAGCATTCATGGATTTTCCATCAAGCTCAAAATTCTTAATATCGGCGGGGGTCCATTTGGATTCGTCGGGGGAAGACAAAGAATAACCTTGCATGACAATTTTATAAATCGGATATCCTATGCTTCTAAGAAAAGTAGTCATGCGGGTTTTCCAATAATTATAGTCGGTTCCATCAAAGAATGGAGCACGACCCAAAGAAAAGCCTTCGGGGGCGAAAGAGGTTGAAGCCATCAAAATGGATCTTAAATTTGAAACCGGTTAGGGTATTACTCAAACACGTCCTCTGATACCAATTGTTGGGTCGGAACAAACGAGAAGGATGGCAAGAGGGGGGGTGAATTGCCTTTTAAAAAATGATTAACAATTTAAAATCAAAGTAAAGAATGCAGCGGAAATAAAAAGAGGCAATCACACAAGAAATTGTTAACGGAGTTCGGCAAAAACCCGGCCTACGTCTCCGCTCCCAACTCAATCGTTGAGAGATTCCTACCGCTTGATTTTCAATGGTTTTAGCAAAAACCCCACTAGGCTTTGAGGTAGCACTAGGACCTATTATAGCTTGCTTTTATTGGTTGAGCAAGAACCCACTTGCTTTCAATGGAATAGCAAGAACCCACTAGCCTTTTTAACGGGTGAAGGCTAGCTCACCGGTGACACAAGACTTTTAAAAGGAAAGGCTTGAAGAAACCTCTTCACACCTTAATGGTGATGTGAAACCCAAAAGAAAGGGGGATGAGAAAAGGTGTTGGGGTTTGTAGGCACAAACCCAATTTTAAGCTCAAAATAAATAAACAAGAAAAACCGTATTAGAGGAAGACTTGGGCGCCAATTGGATGATGGAGTTGATGTAGCGTGCTCTCCCAAGCTTCTTGAGGTGCTCCTTGGATTGGAAATTGGTTGGAGCACTTGAGGATCCTTGAAGGTGGAGCGCCGGAGGTTCGCCAAATGTGCAACAATATGTCAGGGCGCTTGGTATATGATCCGGTTAGTGTCTGGGGCTTCCTTGGCCTTTATTTATAGGCATGGAACCCTTGGGGAGTCTTCGGAGCCGTTGTAAAGGTCTTCGGAGCCGTTGGAGGCCAAAAGAGGGTTGACTGGTCAAAGCCAACGGTTAGTTTGACTGGGCTACCGGCTGGCCGGTACAGCTCCACCGGCTGGCCGGTGCCTTGGCAGAGGAGGAGAATTCTGGTCCAGGCTCCACCGGCTGACCGGTGCCAGAGCCACCGGCTGGCCGGTGGCAAGACAGTAGCTCACACTGTTTGATCTGGGTGCCACCGGCTGGCCGGTGGTCAGGCCACCGGCTGACCGGTGGAGCCTGGCAGTGGGCAATGCCTCTGCCAGGTCCATCGGCTGGCCGGTGCTATAACACCGGTTGGCCGGTGGACTGAATTTCAGTCCACTTGAGATGCTTTCTTGGGCCATTCCTTTGGCAATCTCTTTCCTGTTATCCACAACACTTAAAACACAATATTAGATAAATAAGAAGGTGATTGTGATCATGAAAATCAAACAACGAGGGGAACGAGAGGTACAACATACATCTCTTCCATGGGTTATATGATCTTGTCCTCACTTATTTTAATTAGTTATGCTTTGATAAAATGATTATGAGATCCATTGATTTTACATAGTTAATGATATGATGAAATATTTATGATACCCATTTTATTTCAAGGGTAATGATTGGTTGTTTAGGAAACCCATCCCTTTATATGGGTCTTGATATGTTGCCTATTTTATTGTCTTTTGTCACATATATGTATGTTATTATTATGCGATAGGTGGGAACTATATCTCCCTCTAATTCAATTGTTAATGATAAATGGTAGATGATATCAAAGGGTACACAAGTTTTATCCCATTCCTAAAAAAAATAAGGTACATGGGTTGTATCCCAAGATTGAAAACAAGAAGGTAAATGTGTTATAGTACAAGATGGAAAATAAGTAGGTGCATGGGTTGTATCCCAAGACTAAAATAAGAGGGTAGATAGGCTGTAACCCAATCCTAAAAGTAAGAATGTACATGGGTCATTAACCCAAGCCCAAAGCAGGTACATAGGTCATATCCCAAGCCTAAAATGATATGAATTTCTTAGTAGTTATCTTAATATAAGATTATATATGTTTATGTGTATTACAAAAAAATTCCATGCTTCATTCCTATGTTATTATTTCATGGAATATTTTATTTATTTACCTATGATTAATGTATTATGAACTGATAAATTTTAATCCATGATTTCTGTTTATGATCTTTGTTATGTAGGGAAAGATCTTCTATTTTTTCAGACTATGTTATCAAGCCCTTATGATCATTATTATGTTTACATATCTCCTTTTTCTACCTATACTAAGTGTCTAATCTCACACATTTTTATGTTTACATTCCCCCAAGTTATGAAGATTTGTATTATAATAGAATTTTATAAGAAGGGTTCTAGTATAGTAGAACCTAGTTCTTGATAATTTATCCCTCTTAAGTATGACTGTTTATGTTCCAATGTTTTTAAAGGCACTAATATAATACATTCATTAGTGGTTTTTCTGTAAAATGTTTTAAGTATTATGAAAAAAAGATGTAATGTGTATGTATGAAAACTGAGGGTCTCTATAGTTGGTATCCAAGCGATGGATTAGTCATCCTTTGGAAACTAGGATAAGTAAAATTTTGTGATATCATGTGGTATATTTCTAAGGATATGTATAGGCATGTCTCTAAGGATAATTATTAGGATTAGTTAACATTTAGGAAAATGTCCATGAATTTTGGTAAAGGATATAGTGAGTGGTTTCTTAGAATTACATATCGTTCGGAATAATACAAGTGGATTTGGCTCTAGAAAAAATTACCTAGGGGTAACAACATGAACATGGTGTATCGGGCCTGACTCTGTGTGACCAGGTACATGAAAATGGGCCATGTTACTCACCTGGTTTGATAATCATGGGGGATTTGAATTGTGGATTCATAAAATCTTTAAAAACTATCTTGAAGGAATAAAATGCAGGAAGACTGTGAATAACCTTGGATGGGTCATATATCAAATAAGTAGGTTTAAGGATTTAAACATCCTATAAGTAATTAATTTTTATGATTATGTGATTCCTCACTATAAAAAATGTTTCTTACTATATAATATTTTGTTTTAGTCAACGGTTGGAACCATAAAGAACCACATTAATGGTGACTATGATAGACATTGCAACAATTATAGTTTTGAGAATCTGAATTATATAGGAGAGGGAATGAAAACCCATGTTTCTATGCTCAAATAACTTTATCTATTATGAATGATGATGAGCATCCAAATGAAAAAAGGAGGGAACATTGTTCTGTTGATTCCTTTATGAGAAAATGGCCACTATCTTTTAGCTGGTCATCTGATCCTCTTCTTACTGAAAACTGGACCAGTACCACTGAAAATGTATTCCTCGTTCCCCAGAGTTGGGATCATGATAATGTAATTCTGGATATTTATGGTTTATAAGGTGAATCTAACTAGTGGTGGAATCTAATCGGAAAAACAATGATACAAGATGAAATTGAATACATGTATTTGGATGAGTTCGAGAAAATATTATTCAATAAGTAGTTTCCTCATGTTCCTCATATGAATATGGAAAATTAAACACCTGAGTTAAAGCAAAAGGATGAGGAATTTGTCTGTACCTATCAGGATAACTTCACATGACTTTTAAGGTACACTTTTGAAATTATCATCCAACCATAATATAAGGTTGATAGGTTCTTCATTGGCTTAAAGAAATGTCTTATAAGTTAATTGACCATTAGAGACTTTAGTATCTATTAAGATATTCTCCATTTTTCAATCAAATAATAAATTCAGGTCATAGTTTTGTATCAATCTCATAGTTTTAACAAGAATAGGAATATGGAGTTCAAAGGATTTTCTAAAGCCATGTAGATTAGAAGATGATTCTTCCTTTATGTTATAAGTGTGAAAACAATCATGGATGGAATTATCTTAATGGGGCTATTTAATATTTTATGTGTGTAAAGATGATATAGAGCGGTTGAATGAAAAAGTGATTGGAAGGACCCAATTTTATGCATAAAAACCTATATTTTAATAAAGGTTGTTTTACAGCCTTTTAATGTAGAACCCATTTTTAATCCAATTTTTTAGAAATTTATAGATTTAATATGTAAAAATAAATGTTCTATTTGGATGAAAAACATATAAATTTGGTTTTTTTTATTTTTTGTTATTTTTCTCTAAGGATTCATTTTAATTTAATAGTTAGAAATATTATATGTTAATTCAAAACTACTTTTCCAAATAATTTATTTGTGGTGATAAATTAAATATTAAATTTATTTTTATGTTTAATTATATAATTATATATATAAGTTAATCCAATTTAGTTCATTTTACTAAATTTCACATCAAAATGGACAATAAACACATAGAAAACGTTTGAACGTTTTTTACGTAAAAACCCCGCATTGTCATCCCGTCTGCAGGACTAAATTAAATTTTTTTCTACCACTAATTTATTTTTAATTTGTAAAAATGGATTATATATTTGGATTTAGTGTAATTTATAATGTCTAATAATTTCACCATAGTTTTTTACCAAAAATATTGCTGAACATAGTTAAAATTAATTACAGGGAAGAAGGTAAAATGAAGCCTATCAAAGGAATAAACCTTAATATTAATGGCCCAAATGACATAAAAACTTTTACAACACCCATTTAATAACCATATTTCGTCCAAAAAAATCCCATTACTTATTTGGGTTGGTTTGGGATGGTTTTTTAGGTAAACATGCTGGTACACCTAAATTGTTTTTGAAATTTCCAAGTCTGTCCCCTCCCCTATAAAAGGCCACCGCCTCCCCCCTTATTCACACCTCCCAAAACACCTAGGTTCTGCCATTATTTTCAAAATTATATATCCAAAATTAATCCCTTCTTCTTTGAATAATCCCATTGGGAATAAATAAATACAAGGAATCCATTTGTTGAAAACCCAAAGGAGTTACCCAAAGAATAGGTAACATGCTCCCTCAAACTCCTTTATCTTATTTTAATGATCCGCCTTTTACGATAAACTTATTCCATTTTTATACAACATCACTAGTATACTAAACATAATGATATTTTTTTTATTCTATGTTTTTTACATAAACTTAAACAAAAATCAATATAATGGGTAACAAACATAATGTTTAGGTGTACGACGAATTACCGCAACACAAAATGATGATTGTTCATTTTTCATTTACCAGATTTCATGGTTGGTAATTATAAGGGAAAAAAAATTTAGATATAATATATGTGATATATATTTTGTATTTAAAATTTTATAATTATTTTAAAACACATATCTTTATACAATACACTTTTTTTATATACGATAATTTCGTTTGAGGAAGTGTGGACTACCACCCCCTCAAAGTGATGTGATTCCTTCACACACTACATGGAATGTAATAAGGATGTGTTTTTTGAACATATATTGTATATATAACATAATAATTATACTTTAATGATATTATATACATATATACATATATTTCCTTTTCATTCATTGATTCAATATAAAAATAAAACCGAAACAACATTCATGCATACATATGGCCTACCATCTCCCTAAACGATGTATTATATTCCATACTTCTATATTATATAGATTATTATAAAACAAATATAATTAATATAAATGATATATATATAAATTTTTATATTTTTTAAATCAGGATATATGTATATGAACTAAAGATATAACAAATTAAGAAACATGCGAACAAATAAAGTGAATATTACCTGATGCATAAACTTAACTTGAAATTGTTAACAAGTTGATAATATAAATTCATAATCAAATTATATATAGAATTATATTTAATAATATTTTTATATGATAAATTTATAAAAAAATTATTTATTATATAGGATGTATTAATGAGTATCATGAGAGTCAAGACACAAGGTAAAGGTATTGCATCTCACTTTTTATTTTAGGGAGATGCATTCCTTATTCAAAACTCATTTAGTTTTTGTGGTGTGTATATTTACCATGGATTTATTATATAATTTTTATAATTATTTTTATTGTTATTTACAAATATCCATTTTTTGATATTTATTTCATGGGTGTTTATGTTTTAAAAGCTACCAAATCGGTAAATTAGTTTTGTCTAAATTTTCTTTCTTTGGGACACATACAACGTTATACACCTATATTTTTCAATGAGTTTTTTATAGTTAATTTGATATGTTATATCATTAAATTTATTATGTTAATTATTTTTTAGGATTCTCTTAATTTTATTATCTTAAGGGGATCATGAATTAATTTTACCAAAATGGTAATAGTTTGTTGATAAAATCTCATCTTTAATGGAGATTGTTTATGATTTTTCTTTTATTGATGAAATATTATGATCCATATGTCATGAAATATCATCAATTTTATTACCCTTTTTAAATTAATTTTATATCCAATTTATTGTACCATTTTTCAATTCTTTGGTACTTAATACATCTAAGAAAATGTTTTTATGAAAGTTATGCATTATTCCTCATTTTCTTTGTGAATATGTGTTTTGTCAAAACCATGATCTCAAAATTTCTTTTAAAAAATGGTTTTCTATTATCATGTGATGTTAAATAAAATTTTCACACATTTTTAATCTTTTAAAAAAAATTAAAAATTACTCTTCTTTCATTTTCTAATCAAGGAACTTTTCTATAATTTTAAGGTACAAAATGAATGTTCTACATGTATGGACTTACCCATTGTCATGAACATAATTTTCAGAATTCATCCTTTATAATTTTACAAGGTTATTTGTGAAGAAATATTTTTCTATAATATTCTTGAATTTTTTATAATTTTTAGTTGTTTTCAAGTAAAAAGGTTTTTAAAAATGGTTTTGTTCGAAAGGTGTTTTAGGTGATTTTTGAAGAATCCTTTAAATGTTTAACAATGTTATTTTCAACAAAAATGATTTCAATTATTTCAAGATTTATTTAAATTATTTAAAATCTATTTTCTATAAAAGGGGTTTCAAAATATTTTCATGGATTCCTTTATAAATTTTCCATGTTTATTTTCATGAAAATTATTTTTAAAATGTATTATTTTTTAAAGATAAATTTTCAGAGAATAAATGTTTTCTTCATAATTATTTTTCATTAAAAGGTATTTCAAAATTATTTCCCATAAAAATATCACCCTCTATAGTTACTTGTTTCTTTATACAGATATAATCCAAGAATATGATTTATATTCATTATTTAGTGGTTTATGTTTTGATGGAATGATGTTTATGACACCAGTTTCTCTTCCACGATTTATATAATGTTGAAACTCACGTATTTTCATAGATTATGCTTTGATAAAATGACTTTGAGACAAGTCCCTTTTCCATAGGTAATGATATGATTAAATTTCTATGATACCCATTTCATTTCAGGGGTTATGATAGGATGTTTATGAAACCCATATATTTTTATGGGTCATGATATGATGCAAGTATTATTATATCATGGAACATGTATGTGTGATATTATTATGTGATAGGTGGGACATATATCTACCTCTAATGCATTGGGTAATGATAAATGGTATATGAGCTCAAAGGGTTCACAGGTTGTAGCCCATGATGGAAACTAGGAAGGTACACATGTTATATCCCAAGACCAAAAATAAGAAGGTACAATGGTTTTAACCTAAGTTTACAAATAAGAAGGTGCACGAGTTTGAGCCCAAACCATAAAGTATGGGGTATACAAGTTATAGGCCATTCCAAAAAATAATAGGGTACACAGTTTCTTAGCCCAAGACCAATATAGGTATATGAGTCATATCCCAATCTTAACATGTTATGAAGGTCTTTGTAAGTAACCTTGACATAGGATTCTTTATGTTTACATGTACGCCACAATTCTATGTCTCAATATTATTTTATGATTTCAAGGCCTATGCTCTATATTTCTCTATAATTCATGTCTAATGAATTGTTAACTTCTATTCCATGAATCAAGATTATTATCATTGATATTTAAGGAACAATATTATATTTTTTTGGGACCATATCCTCATTCCCTTTGCTCACGATTATGTTTTCATATATCCATTGTTATGATTTATTGAGCATCTAGGATCACCCATTTTTATGTTTACTTTACCCCAGGTTATAATGATATGTATTATGATTGATGTGTCTTAGAATGTTTCTAGTCATGTATTACCTAGTGAGAGATAATGTAGCATGCTTAAGTACCAGTGTTTATGATTCCATGTTTCCAAAGGCACTAAACTAATTAAGTCTTTGGGTGTCTATTTTTTAAATGTTTTAAATATTGTTCAAAAAATGATATAATTTATATGAATAAAAAGTGAGGATCTCTATATAATGACTATGTTATAACTATCACACTAAATAATAATATTCCAATAGTAGAACACAATTTATTTAAACATGAAATTATGTGTAAATAAATTCCTAAGAGAAATAAAATTTATTTATAAAGAAGTATATCATAAAAGCTAATTCTGTTATAGTTTATCTATTTATTTACCAACATGTAATTATAATTGGGATTGGATTTCCACACATGGATCCATATTTACTTATTTCTATGTCGCATGTTCTATATAAAAAATTTCCACAAGTTTACATTGATTATTATATTTTAATACATTCGGTAATATTATTATTTTTGTAGGGGCATGTTACCGATTGTATAGTATCCCCCAGATGGACTTAGACCTTTACAACTAGTTAGTGGACTTTTTTGTATGGGGATACAAGCATGGGGCCACGTGAAAATCCAGCTCGAATCCTTATGGTTTGGGTCATGGCATTACAAAATGGCATCACAGAACAATTTTATTATTTTATTTTCGACTAACCAGGCACATGGTATAAAAGAGATAGGTTGTGTGGAACTCAGGTACAAGAGTTTCCATGTACCTAGCTATTTCATGTCTAACAAACCTCCGACATATCATTTATGGGATTTCAATTATAATTTTTTTAAATTTTGGGTGTGTTCATAAATTTGAATTGGAACATAGGATAAAATACCATATATATACTAGTTTTTGTGATACACATTTGTTCCTAAGTTTAATTCCTTTATTGGGTTTTCTTATCATGATTTACATGTAATATTTTTTTTGATATGTCTATTTTACTTAGATATTGTTATATATCATTGTTGTAATTAATTAGTAAAACCTATGAATGATGATATTTTATGTATATATATATGTGAATATGACTAATGTTAAGGGATGTTTAATAGTGGTTAGTTTTTGGATGGTTATAATTTGGGTTATGGGTAAACTTATAGGGCATACATTTTGTGATCCCATAGACAGATTACGATCATTCCAAAATGTCCTATATATTTCCCTTTGTGTTATAGAATAAACCTTTTTATTGGAAAATTATGGGACTACCAGCTGATGTTAGATAGGGTACTCCCACTAGGTAGGATTCCCCTATTACACCACCTATTGTATAATAGTTTTCTAGAGATCATTATCCCACACATTCTCTAGTATTTTGCCCACTCCAATAGGGAGTCTCTTTGTTTGGATTGGCCTAGGGGTGAGGAGTGCCAAATTCCATGGTTGATGATGCCAATGAATTCTAACTCCATTATCCACAAGCATTTTAGGTAACTACAGGACTACATGATGATGGGTATTGGGTAAAAATCATGAAGGGTGACATTGACCACATTGAGAATCTAGGTGACTGATAATTGAATATTTAAGAGTTAATATTATAGTGACCCCCCATGAATTGGTGGGGAGTCATGGGAGAAGATGGTAGATATAAGGGCCTCACCTGGGAGGCCATCAAAGAATTTTTTATAGTAAATTATTTTTTGATATGATGAATATAGAAAAAGAGAAGTGGTTTATAGAGTTATAGTAGGGGTCCGTGAATGTGTCCATATATTTTTCTTGTTTAATAATTTTTACCATCTTTTCTCCACTCCTATATAGAAATAAGACACAGATAGCCTAGAATTTTGATATTTGACTTTATCTTGACATCAGATATTAGTTCAAAATTTTTGACCTTTATATATACTATTAGATTTAATATTAAGAAAATTGTAGTGGAGAATGAAGTATTGGGTTTCTATCCACCTTTTAGTATGTAGTATGTTTAACCAAATCTATCTATAGATATTGTATCCTCTAGTATCACAAATTGGAAGATTATGTATTTTCAACAAAGAAGTGGTATACAAATGGATCAACATACATCTTCTTAAGACCCACTCAGGAGGAGTTCTATAGTGCTTCTACTATAGAATATTTGGGAATTATCACAAGTATAGTATAACACCATAGACTATGTATCATCAGTGTAGAAAGATGGTTCATCTCCATCATTTTTCCTCTAGGGATTAAATTCTAAGTTTCCATATGTGTGGATGAGATATGTGATCTATGACCTAGAGATTTGGTTTTTGTATCAATTAGAATATTTAGATGAAAATGGATCAGACAGACCATATATTTGAGGTATATGGTCACAAATCTGAGTCAAAACACATTTATACAATTGATCAGACTCCAGAATATAGTGTTGATGTACCATCTAATATTCTAGGTATCTTTTTGATTACCTCTACTTTTTCTAATACCTTGGTTAATATCAGTGATTCCCATTCCATCATAACTACAAAAGTAGTTTTTGTACTTGAAATTCTAGTCAAGTTTTCCACTAAGTTACTTCCCTCGATACAGTGTAGGGAATGAAAGTGGAATATATTGAGTGATGCCTATATTTTCTAATAGTTATTTTTGGTTATAGATATTTACATGACATCATGATTTTGGAGATGACGGTCATTTATGTGATTCTCATCATGGGTTTTCTAACTAGTTTCCAATTTGATTTTATTTTACCAAATATTGTTTTCAATTACTTCACTAAATGGAGTGAAGTATGTGATGGATAGAGAATGGGAATATAGAGTTGGTAGATTTGGTCCATAAATGAGACAAATTAGAATGATCATAGCACCGATTGTGGGATTGGATCATTCATTGGAATCAGTTGCACAACCCTCATCTCTTCCTCTATTCATGGATATTTATAATGACATCTTCCCATATGATATTATAAGAATTACCCCTGATATAGGAGTTAACTTTGTGATAGATATTATTTTTGGGTTTGCAGTTTATTTTGATACCCCATTATTGTATGGCTCCGACCAATTTGAAGGAGATCATAGTGTAACTCGGGGAATTCGGCAGAATGGATTTATCAGGACGCGTACTTCATTGTGGGGTACATCTATCTTTTTTATAGAATGCTAATAATAGTATTTGACTCTATTTAGATTACGGGTTCATGAACCTTGTGATGGTTATAAAAAAATACCATTTTCCTAGGATCAATGATTATTTCAATTAGTTGTGGGGAGGCTTGTGGTTCTCTAAGATTTACTTTTACTAAATATATAAGCATATATGGTCTAGAGAAGGGGATATCTCGAAAATGGAGTTATGAAGATGACATGGGATAGAAAATTACTTGGTGATTCTTTTTGGATTGATTAATGTGCCAGCTGTGTTTATGGCTCTTATGAAAAACGTCTTCCACCTATATCTAAACTAATTTTTCATGGTGTTCATTGATGAAATTCTTATCTACTCACCGACCCCATAAATGTATTCTAGATATCATGGGTTATTTATTTGTATGCATTGAGAATAAAATTCACTCCATTTTTTCAAAGTTTTACTTTTGGATTAATGAGGTGAATTTCTTGGAGATTGTAGTGTTTACGACAGGTTAATATATAGACCTAGAGAAAGAGGAGGTAGTGTTGGGTTGGTGTACTATCCTTGATCTCAAGGTACACCACATTTTATTTTATTTTTCACTGTTAAAGAGGTATTTATATGAGGTGACACTTGTTATAGGTGTTTATATAAGTAAATTACTATAAGGATAGAAATTTTGGATATGGAAGTGTCTCACAATGTAAATGGATATTCATGATGTGAATAGAATCTAGACAGAAGCCATAAATCAACATTCATGACATTAAATAGATTGATTACATGAAAGAGAAATTTATTAAGTTAATGGGATATTGGATTTTAATTCATGTGACCTTTTTTGTGTATCATCAAATCTAAAGGATCCCAATGTGATTCCAAAATTCATGCCATTAAATCTATGAGTTTATGCATATTTAATTCCACAACTTCTCAATTCCTTTATTATTAACCTTTTTCCATCATCCTTGAACCATAGGCTCTCTCATAGTGATTTTTTACTCTCTTCTACCATTCCATCTCCTCTATTTGACACCCGAAACTACCATTTGATTCTACGTATCCAATTTGATATGTTTTTCTTTGATCATGATCAATTATATCATCTTATTCTTGATTTAAATCAATTATATGTTCAAATTATTGGTTAGATATAAGGGGTTTAGCATGATCCAATAATGTATTTTATGATCATAGATAGAATCAAAAAAAAATCAAAGATTTGGATCATGTGTAATGTTAGGACTAAGAACAATATTGATAGAAGATATTCCTAGTTGAGTTGTTCATGTTCTAAAATTTTATGTTGTTGGTCCTCTTCTTCATCAGTATTAGAGTTTTAAATGATTCAAGCATAAATAATTATAGTATTTTTTAATGCTTCAAGACATGGTATGTGACCCTATCCTTGATCATATTTGTTCACCCAAGGTAGGAATCCCTTGAATTTATTGTATACATTATATATGTTATTTGAATTATTTTACTCATGTAAGTGTATCCCTATATATCTAGCATTTATATGTGATCACAAGTGGTTTTCATGTGTATCCCTGGGAGACCGATTCTTATGTTCCTTGTAGGTGGACTTTTCTGATTATGATGATAGTTTTTTAGTGTGATTTCTGATCTATAATTTTTATTTCATATTTTATTTTTCTCTTATAATGTCTTTTAGATCACCATGTAAGTTTATCCTCATCGATTATTCCACATGAGGGGGATGTCTCCGATGTTTGGTTATCATGATTTTCTCCATACCTTCAAAATGGATATGTTAGTAACTTTTTTGGACCGACCCATCATGGGGGATGTCTCGGGTGGAAGATCATTGAACTTTATTTAATGGTGCTAAATTAAGTAGATCTGGTCTCATATGACAAAAATATGTTTTCACTTATGTGATATATTATTTTTTATATCTGAAACCTTTTTTATTTCGTGGAATGTAGCTATATTTCATATGAACTTATATTAAAGTCTGAAAGTGGTGTCCTACTTAGTCTTGTACTCACACCCTACTAAGGCATTTCATTATATTTTCATAATTCATTATTATGGATGTGGTGAAGGGAAATGTCCAGGAAATGGATGGTTGAGTACGTTAGCAGGAGGATGCAATAAATTCTAGATAGACCATTGGCTAGTTTTAACTACCTTTATTATTAGCCTACCTTTGTATTAGATCTATTTTTTGGTTTTTTATTATTTACCTGGCATGACATACTACAACTTTATAAGCTGGATTTTATTTTTAATTTCTAGTAATATGATGGTAATTTATTTACTAACTTATTGTTTATCACTTTCTTTATCATAATCTCATGTCACTTTGTATGGAGGTAATAATCTCTCTATTACCTTCCATAGGCCCTTCCCACTTATTGGAAACCTATTGTAAGTGGGGAGGAATACACAAGGTTGTGTAGCACCCTAGCTCAAACCTAGTGGTTTGGGTCGATGTATTAAAAAATGGAACTAAAGGACTAAGTTTAATAAGTTTTTATTCTCTTTGCCTTGATTTTTGATATGGTAGACCATAGATAGAATGGTTGGGGCTCGAGAAGGGGAACAAAGTAAGTGTTGGTACATAACTATATAGTGAACCTCTAGGTTACCATAAAGTTGGAACTTATGTTTTTCAAATGATGTTACCAATGATTAAATTCACCTTATATGATTCACATGATGTTGTTTTCTTCATTTATTGTATTTTATGTTAAATCATGCATCATTATAAGAATATATGTTCACATTTCATATATATATATATATGTTTCTAGAATTAAACAGATATAAAATAATTAATTTCCTATTGAAATTGAGATATGTTCTTGGTGCATTATTCCATTTATTACTTTATTTAATCTTGTTATATTCTATAATTGAGTATATATGTGTATAAGTGACTAATGTGAACGTACTGGATGATTGAAATGGGTTTCTAGCAGTGCATAGGGGGTTATACCTTATTCTGGTGGGTACCCTCTTAGGATGATCCTTATTGTAAAACCCTGTGTCTACCTATGAACTATTAATGTTCTTCCTATTTTGGTCCATTTTTTAACATGTTTGATCTATCTAAGGTTTCACTGTAGAATTTTAAGAGATGTCACTGCATATACATCTTGTGAAACAGGTTTAACCCCCTTTAGTGTAGGATGATAAGTCCAAGAATTATCTCTTAATTACTATAAAGGGGTATGAAATAGAATCGTTCCCACTAGTACTCTTCAAGCTGGCTCCTCTTCAGGGGAGAGGAGCCTACATGGGTGGGCCAAATATATCTATATGTACACATGGATTTTATCTCTAGTGTAAAAATCCATCTAGGGCACCAGAGGCCACAGGATGTGGAGGAATGGATACAGTTAAGATATATGTTTTTTATATATCTGTAAGATTTTAAAATAGCACTATGTATGATATAGTATAATACACGTAACACCAAGATTAAAGGCACCAAAAAATAATTATTTTAAGACCGTCATAGCATAGCTATGGAATTGGTAGGTATGAATATAAATATGAAAATTATGATATATATATATATATAATGGTCATAATTGATAAAAATGTATTGATACATTATTAGGAAATAATAATTCAAGTTTTAGTAAATTCATTTTATTCTTCAAAATAAATTTTCTTCAAAAATGGGTTTTAGTATTTATTTGTGAGTGAATAATATAATTAATTTGTATAAATTTTAGTATTTTTTTGATAAAAATGATATCATTTTTGAATTTATAATAATAATATTTTCTTAGGGAAATTTTTTGTGATTTTTCTGAAAAGGTTAAATTTCTATTGAATATTGAAAAATACTAATTTTTATTGAAAACTTTATTTTTTTCAAAGAATTTACAATGAAAAATTTTAATTTACAATGGTTTTAAAAAAATTAGTTTTATTTTATTATGTATAATAAAATTAATATAATTTTAATAAATAAATTTTTATTCATAAATAGAATTTTTATGAAAAAACCATTTTATGATTGTGTTTTATAGTTTCCTTCTAAAATAATTTTTTCCACATATGAAAATTGAATCATAAAAAATGGATCCCATGATTTGATTAATGAGGTTAATTATTGTTAAATAATTCCTTCTTATTTTAAGATATTAATAATAGTAACCATAATAAAATTTTATTACCATGGTAAAGGTAAATTAGGTTAAAGTAACCCATACCTGGTGGGAGGGAAACAAAGTAGCGGACTACCTGTCATCACTTGATTTTTATAGCCCCGAGAACTTAGTTTTTCACAATCTTTGTAGCCTGAAGCTAGTGGGGATCAAAATCATTAGAGGTGATACCCTCAAACTCCATTATTTTAGATCCCCCTAGACTTTTGTATTTCAGCATGTCTTAGCGGGCCATCCATCATGTACTTCTCTTTTACATGAATAAAAATTTACATGATTATGATGATGATAAAAATTATTATGTTTTATTATAAATTTTTATTTTAAATATGAATTTTTTATATGATACTAATTTATTTTAAATAATTAGTAATGAAATAATTACCTTAGATTCTTATGCCACACTGACATAGTGATTGTGAATGCTCTTGAAAAATCATGAAAATGATTCTGAGATCTCTAAATTCCATAATTTTGGGTGAATTAATATGACTTATAAATTTTTAATATAGATTTATAATATTTTATATTTTATATTTTTGTATTTTACAATTATATTTATGCCATGTTTTTTAAATGTAAAATTATGTGACTAGTTATTAAAATGAAATTAACAGTATGTTATATTAAATAAATTTTATTATATTATTTTAATGTAAAATAAATCTTACAAGAGTACAATAAGGATGATAAATGTTATAAAATATATTAAATTTTCCATTTATGATCCAATTTTTACCTTGTATGTAAAATTATTACCACAAAATATTTTAAAAGCATAATAATATGTTAACCATGGTTAGGAATAATATTATTTAACCATGTTGTTAAACCATAATAATATGTTTAAAATGATATCTACACTAATAAAAATTTGACTGCATGATTATATTACCACCATACATTCCTTATCTTATAATCCATGTAATTTTGGAACCATTTTACAGGATTTAGACACATATTATATTATAATAATTCAACTATTTCTAAAAAATACAGTAATGATATTTTACAAAAAAAAATCATTTTCTAAAATGAATTAAAATTCATAAAAATACAACCATTTTCCAAGTGAATGGGTTATTGTTGAAAATATAAATAAGTGTCCATTTTGGATCAGTTTTAATTTTATGGTAACATTGTTGACCCCTAAAAGGATAAAAGCATTGATTTCACAATAATTGGAAAAAGTGTTAACATGAGAGTAAAACTATGAAATTAAGGTAAAAACATTAGCAAAACAAGTAAAAATTTATGTTTATGAGACTAATTTTACACATATTTATCTTATAAAGTAGTAAAAAAAAATTCATCCTTTCTTCCTAGAAAAATTGATTTATATTAATTTAATACTTTAATTAATTCCAAGAGTAACCCTCCCCTCACATATAAAAGGGAACCTCCTCTTTATCATTATCCACCATAATTTATCCCATTATATTGTAAGATATCAAAAATAATATAATTATATATTTCTCTACCACATTATAACTTTTATTTTCTTTCTAATATATAATCCTTTCGAGGCCTAAGTTCTAATCCAAATGGAGTTTCTCAACGAAGAGGAATAACTCATAACTGAGTCTTTTTAAATTTTATTTATTTTGATGCCAGTATTAAATATCATGTTTCTTTTATGAAATAACTAATTAGATAATTTCAATATATTTAATTGTTACTTTGGTAGTGTAACATCTATTATCCTCCTTTTTCACATTTCTTGGAAAATGATAATGTCTCCCATGCGTAAGTGTGCACTACAACCTCCACGAAGCGATGCAAATTGTTTTTCATTTATACATTAAATATGTGGTAATAAGAAAATATTCAATGAAATTATATGATATATATAATACAATAATTATTTTTTAATGTTTAATTATTATTTACCTTTCACTTCTTCCATCCTTCAAAAAATTGATAACAGATTTCATGTGTACGTACGACCTATCGTCTCCATGAGGAATGAAATTATATTTTCTATCTCTATTATTTATTGATGAATATAAATAAATTTATATAATGAATATATTTTATTTTAAATCATATTTATAATTCTAAATATTATGTAACTATGTTAAATATACAATTATAGGAACAACAGAGCCAATACTCTCATGAAAAATGAAACTATTTACACCTGAAATAAATGGTTTTAGTAATGAATTATAAATTAATTAGATTTGAAATGTTAAAAGTGGTTCTAACATGATATTTTATTTTTTTACATGACTATGTTATTGATGTATAATAAATGAAATTTTATTATAAATAAGGTTATAGGCCCTTCGAGGAAATTCAAACCTAAGGTAAGGGAGTTTTTATCACTTTTATTTATACAAGACACATTCCATATTCACCCCTTGTTTATTTTGTGTAGGGTATATACATCTCATGAATATATTTTTTAGGTTTATAAGAATTTTTTTTGATCTAAAAATCCATCATTGTTTCTCTCTTTCATGAGGAGATGATTCAAAAGGTTCCAAAGTGGAAAAGGATTTTATGCTTCAATGTCATTTTAATCAGGATAATTTATGCTAAAATTTAATTTGAAGGAACATATATGATTCTTTCCTAATAAATAAATTTTATTTTATTATAATCTAGAAATTTATTTATAATACCTATTTTCCATTCATTTTCATAAAATTATGTAGTCAATATAATGAATTTATGTTTTTAATAAAAAAGACTTAATTTCTCTCTTTAGTTGAAAATAATTTTTCTTCTATATACATGTTTTCAAAAACTGATTCCCATTTTTTTCTTATAATATTTTCTATAGTCATTTTAAACCATGATTTAATTTTTTTTCAATATTTATATTAGTAATATTCTTTTTATTTTCCAAATTTTTTACTTTTTTATTTTTACCATAAAGGTGAAAGGAATATATTTTTTGACTTACAAGACATGAAGAAAATTTCTCCCCATCATAACTGATCAATGATTTGAAGATTTATTTTCAATATTCATATTTAATTTTCAAAGAAAATGTTTTCATAAATATTGGTTAAATTTCTAGATTTTAAAAATGTAATTAAAAATGGAAAGGTTTTTTCTGAATAAATAGTTCCTTGATATTTAAGATATATTTTTCAACTATTATAACACCATTCTATGTTACAGATGCTTTACTTTGGATGTGATCCAATGATACCATATTTTTTCTTTCCCTATATGGTTTATGTTTATGATTATAAAATAACAATGACATGCATCTTCTTTTCCACTGGGTATGTTATGATGAATGATTTTTATGATATTGTGGTATATATATGATTGGATTTTTGATTATGTGATGGGTGGGGATAGAATTATATTTCCCTATAATGTATCGGTAATTATCATTATTCTATGAGATAATATGGTACTTAGGAAGTTATCCCATGCTCAAAAATAAGGTACATAGAATGTTATCCCATGAAAAAAATTGGGCACATAGGAGGTTATCCTAATCCAAAAGCAGTTACATGGCCACTTATAAAAATCATTACATGTTATGGAGGTCATTTTGGGCAGCCCTGATATAATATTTCTATTATTATGACCATTACACAATTATGAAGCAATTTTTTTATCAGGATATTTTAATAATTTTATTCTCTCATAGATCATATTTTTTCATTCCTTTATGATTTATATCAAATGAGCTTCCAAGATTTATTAAATGACTCAACATTATGATATGTGATATGTTATGTATGGTTTTTAAATGTTAATATCATGTTCTTATACCCTTATGATCAATTAATGTCTATGTGACCATTGATATCTATAATGTTTTCCCTTACTGATAATATAATCTTACCCTTTCCTATGTTTACTTTTTCCATGCAATAAAGAATTATTTTATATGTGATATGTCTAATATAGGTGATAGTTATGAAGATATAAGTGGGAGATGATGTAGATATCTTATAAACATGTTTTTTATATATCCATGTTAATAAAGAAAATAAACCTGTATGTTTCAAGAATGGATTATAACATTATGTATTGAATATTCATATAATAAGATGTAATATTGATATATGAAAAATATGGGTCATAATTTTCAGTATTAAAGTAGGGTTTAGTTAATATTTAGACAATATGATTTGAGAACTTTAGTGAGAACCACATAGATAATCTTATATATATGATAACATCCAAATGTATTTGAATGATATATATTATGTTATTTTACATGAAATACATCCTTGTTGAGATACTAACAGTGGACACGGTTCTAACATAGATGCATCTAGGGGTAATGACCTTGAAAATAGTTGGTCTAAGTACATCTCATCCATAATTTTGGAGTATGTTGAGTGTTCCCTTACCACAAACCTATTTTTGCACTCCTAGGGGATATTATTTGGTTAATTAACATTTTAATTACAATCTATTATGATGTATTTTTATATATGATAACCATTAATGGTATAGGTTAAAACTAAGGTGTCGTATATTGAAAATAAGTTGTCATGATTGAGACATGATATGAAAGATTTGTTCATGATTATGGTATTCCTCACAATGATTATTATTTCTCACACTATATTTTGCTTTTTTCCAATGGTTAGAACTTGGAGGAATCATGTTAATACATAATGTGATTGAAAATGGATTTTTTGTACTCAAGAGAAAAAAAACTAAATGAAAATAGAAAGTTGAAACCTACTGATTATGTCTAATAAAATATCTCATTATATAATTAACAATCTCAACTTGAGGGAGTTTGCTGACACACATAATAAGATAAAGATGGAGTTTCATGAAGACCATTTAGGGAAGAAAATTCATCTTTCTACATGTTATGTACGTGGAAATAAGAACTCAGGGAAATGTCCCATATGGACATGATGATATTTTATGTGTGGAAGGGATAGGTATTGAGAAAATAATTTTTAAGGGAAAAAATTTTTGACCGAGAAAAACAAAAATCATCCTAAGGTATCATTTATAGTTTAATGTCCTCTGTGTGTGTGGAATATGTGCATTATTTATGCTAATTTTCAAAGAAAAGGTTCAACACCTTGACTAAAGAAGGACATATTCAATGATAATTTTTGTAGTGAAAGGGTTGAAGTTTTTATATATTGGGATTCAAGAATAATGCTCTAGATCTTTTATGTCAATGATAATATAGATATATGAATCATGAAAAATCAAAGTATTATTCCATAATAGTTTTTTAGGGATTTGAGAACATATGTTGATTGGTACCAATAACCATGAAAAATGATTTACTATTAATGTGATAATTTTAGTTGGGATAGAGATATGATTAAAGTTATTGATGTAAATGGGAAAGAATTTGTTACCGTGAAATTAGTTATTTATTTGATGATAATTTTGTTTAGATCACAATTTATAATGTTTATTTCTTTTTTGGATTTATTGAATATATTATATTTTCTATGGTTTTATTTGAGGAATAAATATTGTATTAATTTTTGGAATCATATATGTTTTAATGTGAAGTTAAATTAAGAGTTATGGATAATATTATGGGTATATAATTTTATGGATGATGATAAGTTAAAATTCATAAATAATAAATTTTTGATTTTAATTGATAGGATTTTTAGATTATTTGAAACTTTTAAATGGTTGGAGAAATAACACATTATTTATGTTTAAATAACCCTTTTGGTTAGTGTATGATTTTATGTTATGTTAATTATGTTCTGTTGGATAGTGGAATATAGATAATAAAGATGTCTGAAAAGTGATTCATTGAAAAGGTAATATTTTTGGATATTTTTATATTTATGTTATGAAATACCTTTTAGGTTAGTTTCTAAATTTTATTTATGATATTTTGAGGAATATTACTACATTATAAGAATATATTATTTTTTCTTATCTGGTCGATTAATTATATTTTGACAGATGGTTCTTTGGGTTGAGGTATATGAAACCTTTAGGCTTAATATGTGATATAACATGAATGATTATATGGGAAGAGTGGATTTAAAAAATTTAGGATGTAAGATGAAAGGTATAAGAACACATATTAGGTTTAAAAAATATTTATTGTTAAGGTTATTGAGGGTATTTTGGTTGTAGGGTTATTTATTAAATTATTTAAGTGGGTCCATTGGTAATATTGTGAAAAAATTGGATTGAAATGGGAAGTTCTATTCATTTTGGATACTATATTTCTTTACAATAACAATTAAATTTTGTTAATATTTTAATTCATGAAAAATATATTAATATCCTATTATGAAAAATAAATGTAATATTAGTTATCCATGCCCAAAAAATCATCTTGAATACTCATAGTTTGGAGAAAAAGATGAAATTATGGTGGAAATTTATTAAAATATGAAATTATACTTGTTATGTATTTTTATTTCCATATGATCCTTGTCTAGTAGGTAAAATAATTCCTCAAATATAATAAAATTATCTTAAAAATCTATTCTATTACATTCATTTCCAGTTATGATATGTTGTTTTTTGCAAGTCATAGATTAATGGTTTTGTTGTCATTAAATTTCTAATGATCTGTCACTTTTATATGATCAATGTTATCTTTAACAATCTATCATTATTTGGACATTACAAGTTTACTCAATGTCCAAATTTTCATTTCCCAATAATGTTATCCTATTTTTAATCATAGTAATGTATTCTAGATGAGTTTTGTATACCCTTTTCCCTATTTTCAAGAGGATGTTTTATTAACCCATTTAATAATGAATATTTTCAATAAAAAATTTCAAATATAAAATCAATGTTTACTAAGAAGAATTTAAAATTGTGAGGATAAAATTTATTATTGGATGGGGGTGAATTCAACAGCCTAATATTTTGAAAGAGCGCTATTTATAATAACATATACAACATGTAACAACGAGTATAAATGAACCCCAAAATTATTATATTATGACCATTATAATATTTCTGTTGAAATGGTGGATATGAATATAAGTAACCAAATTGTGATATATATATATAAATTTCCTAATAAATAAATATTTATTTATAATTTTTTTGGAAAAAAGTGCTCAATTTTTATTAGTCATTGTATTCATCAAAATAATTTTTCCTCAAAAATTGGTCGTTATTACTTTCCTTTAGTGAATATTAAACCTAATTTCAAGAAGTTTTTGAAATTTTATTTTATAAAAAATTTCTAGTTTTTTAAATCATAATATAAAAAATATGTTCTGTTTACTTTTAGGGATTTTTCAAGAATAATTGATTTGTTAATGATTAATGAATAATATTGATTTTTATTGAAAACTACATTTGGTTTTAAGAATATAAAAAGATCCATTTTATCTTAAAATTGTTTAAATCTAAAAATAGTTCTCTTATATTATTAATATTCCAATATATTTCATTGTAATAAATTTTTTGGTATAATTTTGAATTAAATTATTTTTATACATAAAATAGTTGTTTTCTAAAAAAATATTTTTTCATTGCAGTTTGAGGATATCTCAAAAATTAATATATTCCCATTCTTAAAATTGAATCTTGAAAATTTTATTACACATTAAGAATAATTAGGCATAAATTTGGAAAATATTTTCCTTTCATTTTTTTACAATATTAATAGTAACCATTGTAAAATTTTATCACAATGGTAATGGTAAACTGGGCTAATTATGGACATTATTAATGTGATAATGCATAAAATTCATTTAAAAATTTATATTATTTCATTGGACAGTTATATTTCGTCCATAATCATGAAAAATTCTAAAATATTACAAATATTTTCATTTTACTTTGAACATACTTTTTAAAATTTAAATAAAATATAATGTAAAAAATGCCACTTTCTTACTTTTAATATCTATAAGATTTTGTAACAGGGATGAAAAATATTTTATGTTCTATTAATTTTTTTTATTAATTATGTATTAATTTTTTTATGATGGTATTTTATTTTAAATTCTTAGTTATGAAATAATTACGATAAATGATTACGTAATGCTGAGAGAGTTCCTATTAATGTAGTTGAAAAATTAAATAACGAATTTTTAAAACTCTACAAGTAATATTCATTTGATTAGTTAGTGTTTCCCACCAATTTTTAAAATAATTATAACATATTAAAGATGTTTTAAAGTGTAATATTTTTTTAAATTTTTTTAATGTGGATTTCAAACTATAATTATATAAATAGTTCTTAAAATGGAATTAATAATAGTTTAGGTTTGATAAATCTTATAAAATTATTCAAAAATCATAAAAAACCTGAAAAATAAAAAGTATGATGATAAATGGTATTAAATTTCATCACTTTGAAATTTATGATCAAATTTATACCTTATATGTAAAATTGTTAAACATTAATATTTAAAAAGGCATTAATGTGGTTAAGATCAAAAAATTTCATCCAAGGGGTTAAACCAAAAGATAAGGTTAAAAATTACATAAAAAATTTTAAAAACTCGGTTACAGAATTATATTAAGACCATATATTTTTTAAACTATAATCCATGTAATTTTGGAATGATTTTACATGATTTAGATAAATATTATATTATAAAATTTAGGTGTTTTCAAAAATGACATTAATGATATTTTAGTAAAAAAAAATACTTTTTAAAATTTTTTAAAATTCAAAAAAAAATTATATTTTTCATGTAAATTTAATATGGTCTTAAATATTTAATATTATACATTTACAGGTTAATTATATTTTTATGTTAACTTTCATGACCCCTAAAAGAGTAAAAAACATTGATATCACTGTAATTGTTAAAAGGGTTAAGAGTGATTTAAAAATAAGATACATGGTTAATAAACCATATTTTATCCGAATTTTATTTTATGAGATTATTTATACTCAAAAATATATTATATTTGAATTATATTAACTTGGAACCATTTTTCTATGAATATTAATTTATATTAATATTAATTTTAAAGTAATTCATTGAGTGCCCCACCCCTCATTTAAAAAAGGAAACCACATATCCTTCATTATTCAAAAATTTTGAGCCTTTTATATGTTCTAATAAATTCTCTAATATCCTAATATATTCCTTAAACACATCCTATCGCTTCTTGTCTTTCAAAAAATTCACCCTTTCATGGCATAAAGTGTTAGACAAAAGTGGTATCTCGACGAATGGGTATAACTATTGACTAATAATTTTCAATTTTATTTATTCTTATTCCCCATATAAATATTTGGTATCCATTATAAATTAATGAATTAATAATATTAAACATACATTTCTATTATTATGGATATTTTAAAACCATTACCCATCTTCTTCCCATCTGTTGGAAAATGATAATGTTGCCCGTGCGTATGTGTTGACTACAACCTTCAAAAAGCGATGTGATTTTTTCCATTTTAACATTTGATGGATGGTAATAATGATATATTTATTGATTATATATGATATAAATGATATAATAATTTTTCTAAAGGTTAATTATTTTTTACATTTTTTCATTCCATCCGTTGTAAAATGAAAACAATGTTCATGCGTACGTACACCATACCATCTCCATGAATGGTATAATTCATTTTTCTATATCTAAATTTTATACATGAATATATATATATATATATATAATGAATATATATGATATTTATATCATGGTTAACATTTTGGGGATTCTGGACCATGATCTATGTATAAGGATGAAAATCAATGAGCCAAAACTCTCATGAAAAACAAAACCATGATCACAAAGAAATGATGATTTTAATAAGGAATTATTAATAAATGGGTGTTGAAATATTATAATTGGATCATATATGATATTTTATGTATTTATATTACTCATGTATATAAACATAATAAATTTAAATTTATTATGCAAGATGTCAGTGTGCCTTTTAATCAAGTCGAACACGAAGTAAGGGATTTTCATATCACTTTTATTTATGTGAGACACATGCCATATTCACCACTTGTTTCTTTTATATCATGTATATACTAAAAATGAATTTTTTTAAGATTCATATTATATTAATTATGATAATTTTCAATACAATATAAGGTTCTCTCTTTTATAAGGTTAATATTAAAAAGATTCTATAATAGTAAAGGATTTGTGTTTCAATTTTATTTTATTTGGGAATTTTTATGCTTGAATCCTGATTGAACGAAATTAAATGATTTGTTACTAATAAATAAATTTCATTTTATTTTATTATGGTTATTTCTTGAGAATATGTTTTTTTTCATTTCATTATTCTCACATTAAGTTCTCAAGAGACTAAAATAATATTTTTAAGGAAGTGGCTCTTTATTTCTTTCTTCAATCAAAAATCCTTTTTCTTCCATATCCATATATTCAAAAAAAATGTTTTAAAAAATGTTTTTATATTAATATATATTTTTTAATATCATATTAACTCATGATTTACTTTTAAAAAAAATTAAATGGAACATTATTGTCATATTCCACATGAGGCACTCTTTACTTTTTACAAAAAATGTGAAAGGAATTTTTGTTTTGAAATAAAAAACATGAATAAAATTTTGCACAACCATGACTCATAAATGATTTGATGCTTCCATTAAAATTTTTTGATTTTCATAACAAATGAAAAAGTTTCTTGTAAATTTTTGAAATTTTTTTATTATATATTTTTTATTTAACAATGAAAAGGGTTTTTTCCTCAAGAAATATTTTAGTGATCATTAAATGTAATTTTTCATCTATGATATCAACCATTGATGTAACATATAATTAACCAGTAATGTGATCAATTTATGATATATTCATTATTTTCATAGATATTTTATGGTTATTATGAAAAAAATCTAATGAATCCCATCTTATTTTCACTGAATTAAGTTATAATGAATGCTTTTTGATCTGGTGGTGTACATATGAATGGATTTATGATAATATTATCGGTGGGATTAGAATTATATTTCCCTATAATGAATTGGATAAATATTCATATTCTAAGATCTTAAATGGGACATAGAAGGTTATACCAATCCCAAAATAGTAAATATGTGAGGTTATCCAAAGCCTAAAATATTGTACATGAGAGGTTATCCCAAGAACAAAGTAGGTACATAGGTGGTTATCCATATCCTAACTTTTTATGACTGTCTTAGTGGGTTGGCTTGAAATATGAGTTCTATGATTATGATTATTAAAATATTATGCTTCTCTTTTATGAAATGGTCTCATTCCAATGTTATTCTCTTAAGGATAATGTTCTTTGATTCCCTTATTATTCATGTCTTATGAACTACCAAGACTTATAACGTGAATCAGGATTGTGATTTGTGATATGCTAGGTATGGTTTCAAAATGTTAATATCTTGTTTGTGTACCCTTATACTAGTGTTATGTTTAATTGATCAATGATATCTCCCTTTCTTTCTCATATATAGAATCTGATCTATCCCTTTTGTATGTTTACCTTCCTCCAGATATGAAGAATCATTTAAAGTATCATATGTTTAAGAAGGGTTCTAGTTCTAAAAAATGAGTGGTGACAATGTTGATCTGTTATGAATAAGTTTATTTTATTTATCCATGTTTTTAATGATTATAGAACTATATGATTTTGGAATAGACCATAATATTATGATATTATTATTTATCTAATAAGATATAATATTTTTTTTATGAAAAAATTGGTCTTTATAATTTTTGACTTTGTGGAGATCTTATATGATTGGAAGGATAATTTTGTGATCTTTATTCTTCATGGAGTAGATGGGTGATGGTGGGATGTCATGATTCAAGCTGGTAGATGGGAGGGGAATACAAAGATGACCTACATAGACCTCTTATTCATGGATTTATTGTCATATGAATTGAATCTAAACCATGATCATGGGTTCATGGAGCTCTAGATGGGGTAAATGATGGTGTCAACCTACTCATCATGTTTCACATAGTTGTTCTACTTTAAACCAATTCTAGTGGGAAGTGAGGCATATAAGGATAAAAAGTTCTATATCAGCATACCCATAGTGCTAATATGATAGGTCAAGAAATTCATTCTTATAATCTTTGTTTTAGTGATTTCTAAATTTATGATCATAGAGAATGGAATTGAGTATGAAAGAGTTAATGGAATTAACTCTTTTATCAGAAGAACTACTTGTTCATTATCCAATGTAGCCATATTTTTCATTCTATGAGAGTCAATCAAAATTAAATGGATTTATTTTAGGGTATTAGTCAGAAGTCAGAGTCGAGAAGATATTTTTCTACTCCTAATGTCAGGGAGAGAATATTTTAGATGTTATAACTGTGGTATGAAAGGAAATTTTTTCAATGATTGACTTGTTTCACTAATTACTGTTCACAGGTGTAGAAATATAGATCATATAAAGTAGTTATATTCCCAGGACATATGGTTTCACAATTCTAAATCAAGATATAGTGTGGTCATAAGACATCAGAAGTAGGTTCATACTCTACAAGGTTCAATAAATCAAGTGAATCATGAGCCTTTGGTGCTTCATGGAGTGGGGATTGATAGGGAATATTTAGTAGATCATGACTTAATTGATGGTGGAGAGGGACCCTAAATAGTTTGAGGTGGGGTAATGATATATTTATCTTTAACTATCTATTTTTTTACATGGGACCATCAAGTTGATTCATATCTTTTAAAGAAGTTTTTGGGTTTGACCTATCAATTAAAATCCTTTAACTTTCTATCTTCTGATAAACCCCTAGGAATAAAGTAGACCGAATTCAAATTGATCTGGGATGCCCAATAGTGATTATTGTCTTTGAGTATGTTTTGAGTTTTACAATTTTTTAGAATATGATTTTTGATGTGATCATTTTCATGGTCTGGTTGACTAATTTCTATGTACAGATCGATTATTATTAGGGGTGAGATACCTATTTCATCAGGGATAATGGTTTGTGCTTACCAATGAGTGGGACATTGACGAGGGCATAGTGGGACTCGATCCTCAATAAAAATAAGTATTTTTAGTGAAAGTGGAAGTCATGATACTTATAGGGGATTATATGGAGACTCCATCCTCTTTTTTACTAGGTGTGGACCTGTGATGATATTTACTTTCAAAGGTATTCATAGGGTTTCTACCACACATGGGAGTTGAATTTGAAATCTATCATGTTCTTAGTGAATTTCCAATATTGATTCCATCACATCACATGGCACCTGTTCAATTTAAAGAAATCAAGGTGTAGTTTGATGGTCATTATTCTAAGGGCTTTATCAGACTGAGGAATTCCACTTGTAATGCTCCATTGTTTTTCTTCATAGAGGAAAATGGTAGAATTCATCTTTTTATAATCAAATTGAATCCGAATAAAATCATCGTGAAGAATTAGTTCCCATTTTCAAGAATAATTAACTTGTTTGACCAGTTGAGGGTAGTCTAGGGAGAGTTGACACAGTTTTTCCTTCAGCATAAATGAAAAATGTATTCAATATTTGGATTTCTATAGTATTGGATGGGAAATATATTAGATTGAATTATAAAATTAATCTCCTAGAATCTCCTATGACTACACTTACCAATAATGTAATAATGTTTTAATATTCATATTATTTTAAAGAAATTTTATTAGAGTAGAAGAAATGGTTGATGTCAAATCTGATATTGATCCTTCTAGAGCATGGAGTTGGATATGTTGTGTACTGTGGAATTCCTAAAATTTTATTAAGATCTATTCTTATTCATGGTTATAAGGTATTCACTTATGGTTCTCTTCATCTATGTCCCCATTTTCTAAACTACACAAATCCTAAAATGGGGTAAGTGTTTATGGTATATGAGCAAAAAATCTAGAGACACTTCCTCTTTGGAGAGAGATTTTTTTGTATAAAGACCATATGATCATGTGCTATATTTTCTCATAGTGTTACATAAATATTAATAAGAGGTGCTGGATAGAGTACTTATAGACGTTAAACTTCAAGATGGAGTATGCCCCTTGAAAAGTTAATGTGGTTTCAAATTCAATTAGTAGAAATTTTTTGGACATGGTTTAATGCACATATGAAGATGGAGAGAAGATCAAAGATTTTTTGTTGGATTGGAAGGTGGGATTACTTGAGGATCCAAGTTTATTTTTTTTTGCATTCTTAGTGATCATTTCTTGATCAATAAAATTAGTTAAGACCAGTTAATAGATTGATCTTAAATGTAGGGTGATGCACAATAGGTTTGTAGTAAGTGGCTATGTTTTGGGTTTGTATATAGACATAGATCGGGTGATTCTAGTTCTTGTATGGGTGATGGTTCCTTATAAAATTATAGAGTACCTGATTTTAGCCTCTCATGCTTCATAGTGGGAAATTAATCCAGTGTTGACCAAGATGAATCACAATGTTGTATAATAGTTAATGTGGAGTGACATGAAATGAATTTTCATGGGTTTTGTATCTCTTTTTAGGACTTTTAATATAATAAAATATGGTCATTGGAACCCTAGAGGGTTACTCAATCCACTTCTAGTGAATATATGGGAATAGCATGAGGTGATGAAAGACGGCATGACATAGTTTCACAGAACCTTGAGATGATGAGACACTGTTCATGTGGTTCTTGATCAGTTGACTAAGGTGGGTCACTTCATGGTGATCCAAGAGATGAACTCAATGGATGTTCTTTAAAATCTCTATGTTTAAGAGATCATCTGGATTCAAGGTTTTCCTTCAAGAATTGTATCAGATAGAGATTTTTGGTTTACCATAAAGTTTTCAGTTGAAGATGATTGTATCATATGATCTTTTAACTAATGGGAAGATAGAGAGAATGATCCATACCATAGAGGATATTATTTGGATATGTATTCTAGATTTCAGAGGATATTGGGTTGATTAGTTTGGTATGGTAATGTTTTCCTATAATAATATCATTAATTATTCAAATTAGATTGATCCATTTGAGAATTTTTAAGGGAATCCTTGTCCCTCACCTCTCTACTAGAATGTTTGTTGGGAAATAAATACCTCAAGGCATCCACTTGGTGTTTTGGGTGTGATTATTTCCATTGACAATGATAGATGACTACTAATTCCTACGATTGGTGTTACCGAAGCTTGTTTTTAAGGTTTCATAGTTTCCCATTAAATAACATGTTTTGTAGACTCAAAAGAAGAAGTTTTTTGAGATGGATGGTTTTCCACAATGGGGTTCATAGTTTATAGACCACAAAGAACACTTCATGAACAACTAAATCAGGTACATGGAATGGAGAAGGAAATTTGGATAAGGTAGATTACCGTATAACAACGCTATGAAGACCACGAAGGATGCTATGTATACCAACAATGAAAATGGATCAATGGAAGATTGGATTCTATGGGAGTCTTTCATTTCATGGGATGGATCATCATTTGTGAAATGAAATTGTGATTTATAAAGCTATAAAGGGTTTCATTCATAGAAGACATCAGTTGCCTCAAAGGATCAAAGTGCTATGCAGACCACACAACATAGTATTTGGTGAAGGATTTACCACATCAAAGATTTGGGTGGTTATGATTAATAGGATTTTTAATCTATTATCCTATATAAGGGCCTCTAATTATATCATTAGTGTGAGTAATGTTTCATAGAAAACATCATTTTTCATGGAGGAATTCAATGAAGTTTAAATTCATGTATGGGGAAGGATTCTAAAAATGGTGAAGGAGTTCACATGGAAAATTACATGAATAAAGGTTTGTGGGGCACTATAGCTCACAAATGAAAAAATTCTATAGAAGTGAAGGTAGCAAACACTGGAAGAGGTGGTCTGTAGAAGGAATATGGTATAAAAAATAGGTGACAGTCCATGGAATAAGAAGTAGTCTATAGAATTAGGAATGGTCAATGGAAGAAAGAGAGGTCCACAAAGATCGGGTGGTCCACCGAATAGAAAGGAATCCATGGAAGAAGAGGTCGTCCAAAAAGAAGGGATAATACAGGGAAGAAGAGGTGGTTCGTGAAGCCCTCACTCCATGCAGTGGAAGGATGTTCTTGGAGGAAGCAAAGAAGTTCATAAAAGAACCAAACTAGTTTACGTAATTAATTTTCACAAACTAACAGTTTACATAAAATTTTATTTCATATATGGGTGAAAATAAGAGAACAATAGAGCATCTATCTATAGTTGAGGATGCATGAATTCATAAAAATAAAGGTACCTACATGCTCATAATATATGAGTGGACTCTTTCTATAACAGTGAGCAAGGGAAGAGGAAGAAGTTGTTCTTTTCCATTAGAAGTGACCTAGAGAATGATACTTAGGGAGTGGCCCTTTGAAAAGTAATGAGCTAACCTTAAACCTTGTAAAGGAAGTGATCTTGGGAATAGAATTAATATAGCATGAACATTGTATTTTGGAAGTGATCCTTAGTGAATTTTTTACATTAGCACATAAATGTTGAATTATCCTTGGTCGTAGCCTAGTGAGGGTGAGCCAAGTAAAATCTTTGTGTCTCATGCATGATTTCATTTCTCTTCATAAATTATTTTGAGAGAAAAAGATAAGAGTATTTTTTGAGGATGATACAATATTCGAAGGGCCATTAGTTTTAATATTTCATACTCGATTCACCCCCACCCCCCTCAAGGTATTTAACCTTTTGGACCTACCCATTGGTATCAAAGATAAAGTTTAAAAGTTAGTGATTCTCTCTCAATACAATAAATAGAGGTTTTCTATAAAAAATTAAGATATTCGATGGAAAAAATTGATTTATGAAAAAATAAGATGCATTAATACTTCTGATCATTAGGAATGGAAGTTCTTACAGCAGCTATGAATGGAATATTATCCAATATCGACAGTGGTTCTTTATTAGAAGCTGATAGAAGGAAATTGGATTCTGATTCTAATGGTATCAATTATTTATGGGGATCCCTATAAAATGAAATATATATAAATGTTATTATATGTAAGTCATCACATTCAATGTGTGAAATTTTAATGAATATTTATGATGGAGACTCAAAAGTCGGAGAAAGAAAGATTCAGGTTCTCTGGAGTATGTATGAGGATCTCAGAATTCACCCTAATGAGTCTGTTTACAAATTATTTTATTAGGTAATTTTTGGGTGGAATTCATCCATGGTCTTAAAGAAATCATCGAAGATTTAATTATTATGAAGTGTATATTGAGAAATCTTCCAATTCAGTTTAATCCTAAGGTTTCTATATTATAAGATAAAGATCCAAATGATATGAAATTGCATATCTTGCATAGTACTCTTATTGCATATGAGATTAGAAATGATGACAGTCATGATGTAGAAAAGGGGATGTCCAAAGAAGTGTCATTAAAGTCCCCGAAGAAGATCACCATTGAAGATGAACAATAAGATTAAGATACAAATAAGTTGATGTTATTCCTTTCCTAAAATCTATAAAGATTAAAAGGAAATTTAAAAGGGAAGCTTCTACATTCTTGATTTTGATGTGGTAAGGTTGGACATCTAGAATTAATGTTTTATAAGTTTTTTCATGAGAATTACAAGGATTAAGATTAAATTCATGTGAAGAAGTCTTATACCTTTGTTATAGGTAAGCAAAATGTTAAGTTCAATTTCCTCAAAAATAAGAATCATCTTTCAAGAGAAGATGAAAATTCAGAAGAATATGAGGTAGAAGAATGAAGGGGCTGCAAGGATCTTGAAGTAGATGATATGGTGGTAGTTATAATAAATTCCATAACAAAAGAATAAAGTGAAAATGAAGAATGAGAATTTGAAGGAATATTTTACCTTCCGGATGAATTAGAATCCCCTTTTGAGGAAATAAATTTTTGGAGATCGAAAATAATGAAAGACAACAAAGTGGTTCATGATGAAAAACTTTATATGAAGATGAATAAATAATAGAAGCATGAGTTGAATGAAGAAATTGAATAATATGAAGTCTTTAATTTCAGATAGATTAGAATTTTTTTTGAGTACAAGCTCAAAATTATAGAACAGGAAAGAGAAATTTATAGTTTTAGTATAACTTGAAAAGATCTAATCATACATATCGAAGAACATGAAGATAAATTCATCGGTCTGTAATAAAATGTTAAGGTTTAAGAAAAACTATTTAATCTCAGAATGATATCAAGAAATAAGACCATATCAACAAAAAAGAATATTAAATTTGATCATCGTGGTTCAGCAGAACAGAAGAAACGATGAAATATGAATGATAAGGCCAGTATGGGCCTTGATTGAAAACAGAAAGTAGTAACAGTGGATGTTAAGACATAAGAACCATCTCTGAAATTAAATATTGATTTGGGTATGATACAGAATCTAAACATTCATAGAACATAAGGTACAATAATTGTTGTAGTAGTGACACGCATGAATGAACACCACATTAGGTCATATTGTCTTAGAATGTTGGGACACTCAAAAAATGTGTGTTCTTTATCCAAGAGGTATCAAATTGAATAAGACCAACATATTAAAGCATACCAAACTCAACATTTTAGAACATCCTTTAATGGTCACTATTTCATGGTGTGTAAGAATCGAACACATGTCAAAATATTTTACATCAATAATGTATAAGAATGTGTCGAGGAATAATAAATATATTAATAAGAATGAGCTATAGGTTTCATCAAATGATATGAAAATTAAAAAATTATTTCCATCTATACAAGATGATACTGGTCAGTCATAATCTAAAGAAGATCAATATTATCAATCTGTATCGAGTATGAAGTTAAAAAAAGGAACAAAAAAACTAAGAGAGTAGTGGTTCTATATATAACATATCTCCTTTAAAAATAGATCATTAATTATGGATTCACCTCACACATGATAGTAAATAAGGATCTAGTGACAAAAATTAGGTATGATAAAAATGTTAACAGAATATTTGGTAATGATGAAAGCTTAAACATTATTGTCTCTACAAAATAAAATTTTGGGGAAAATAAATGAGATATACAGATGCCTTGGTTTTCGAAGGTCTCAGTCACAACATTCAATTTGTAAGTCAATTATGTGACTCAGGTCATTCCATAAGATTTTCTATAAAATTATGTTTCATCAAGGGAAATGATGATGTAGTTATTTTTTACGGAAAATGTATAAAAGGAAATCTCTATCTTGTAATTGGATAATAATATATTTCCATTTTATGAATGGAAGAAGAAAGAATGTAATAGAATAAACGTCATGGACACTTTATCCAAACAACCTTGGAATATCTGCTGAAATATGATAATTCTTGAGACCAACCTAGATTATCAAATGGTCATACTCATACATGTGATGCTTGTCAACAGGGGAAGATCATTTAAAATACCTGTAAGGAGAAAAAGAAAAGGTCAACAAAACTACTTGAGTTGGTACATATTGATATGTGTGGACCTATTTAACAAAGTTATAAGGATGGGAGGAAACAATTATGTTCTATTCACTAATTATTTTAGTATAATTCCATGGGTTTCAGACATAACCCACAAATTTGAGGTGTTCAGTTGCATAAATTCTTATCTAAGGGAAGTTGAGATGATTCTGGGTCAAAAAATTCAATAAATCTAAACAGACAATAGAGCAATGCTTGAAAATTTAAAAGACGGTGATTATCTCAAGAAACATGGGATGAGGAATCGTGTTTAATCAGTAATAACTTCACATCACTATGGTGTGGTTGAGAGAAGAAATTAAATTATCAACAACATGGATAGAATAATGCTAATTGGGAAAATATTTTAGGAAAAGTTTTGTAAAGAAGAAGTGATGACATCAGTTACAACATAAAATAGAGTGTTATTATGTATGAAGGAAGAAAAGACTCAATATGGGTAATGGTATATAACAAACCAATAATTAAATTACATTCAATTATTTAGATATAAGTGTTTCATTCTTAATAAGGAGAAACATAGGATGTTTGAATCCCGTAGGTATTAAGGGATATTTCATGGAATCTCAATGAAATGAAAAGAATATAAATTCTTCAATATGTGGTTGGGAATTGTTGTTGAAAGACATGATGTGACTATAGTAGTGAACGCGAAGAATATTCAGTAAATACATGATCAGACTACGGAGGATAGTGATGAAGAGATAAGTATATCCAGTGATGTTCTTGATCCACTGGCTAACTAAAAAAATATTTAGATAATGAAAAGGATGAGAACAATTTAGTATTTTCACAATGACCTAAGGTAATATATGAAATTGATAGACAGAACATAATTGGTGATTAGAAAATTATAGTATTGTCAAGGAGGATGAGGACTCTACATAAATCATTATAATTATCAAAGTTAGATCATAAATATTTTGATGAAGCAGCTAGAGATGATAATTAGGTTTAAGCTATGAATAAATAGATTGAAAAATTTGAGAGGAACTATACATGGGATATTGTTTTGAGACCAATAGAAAATAATTTCATCAGGACTAAATGTTTATTTTGTATTAAGATGAATGAAGATGGTGTCGTGATTTGAAACGATCCATGACTAGTGTGAAAAGGGTACTCTTAGATATAGGATAACGATGTTGATGAAACATTTCACCTATTTCAAGGATTGATAAAATCAGAGTATTCTTGGCTATTGAAGTGCAAAGACTGTTCAAAATTTTCTATATAGATGTCAATTCATCATTTATGAATGGAGTACATAAATAATAAGTTTACATTGAGTATCTAAATGGTTTTTTCATTCACAAAGATGAAAAAATGTGTCGGTTTAAAAATGCACTTTATTGGTTGAAGAAATAACCAAGTGAATGTTATTCAGTAATGGATTAGTTTTTGAAGATGTTTGAATTTAACCATAGTGGAGTTGACTACAATATTTATTTCAACAATGATATTAATCAAATGATGATGGTGCTAGTGTATGTTGATGATATAATCATTGCTATATCAGATGAATTTTAGTGCCAAAAAGTTTCCAAATTCATGAAAATTGAGTTCAAAATGTCAATGATTGGTGAACTAACATTTTTCCTTAGTCTACCGGATACACAAGGAATGAATGTAACATTAAATTATCAATCTAAATATTCCAAGGATGTTTTAAGAATATTAAAAATGGATAATTCCATGGAGATTATGACTCCAATAGAAAACTTGATTAATCTTTCATGGGATGATAAAGGAAAAGATATTAATGTAACTGGATATAGTTAGATCATTGGAAGCCTATTTTACTTAATAGAGACAAGACTAGATATTGTTTTTTCCACATGTAATGTAGTTCTGTATCAATGAAACCCTAGGGAAATTCACTTTCTATTAGGGAAAAGAATATGTCAGTATATCTAGGGCATAATGGAATTTGGTTTATTGTGAAATGACAAATCTCAGTGAGAGTTATTAGGATACACAAATGTAGATTAGGTCATATCAGTAGATGACAGGAAATCAAAGCCAGAAGGTGCATTCTCTCTTAGTGGATTGTGTATTTCATAGATAATAATGAAACAAGATTTCATTTCATTCATTACTAGAGATGCTGAATTTATTGAGGCTACTCAAGCATGCACACAATTATTATGGATGAAGGAGAATCTTGATGATATGGAAGTTTAATATAAGTCTTAAGTCTGAATCCATTATGATAATTCTAGTGGTATAAATCTAATCCAAAATATAGTCCATCACTCAATGATGAAGAACATTGAATTCATGTATCATTTTATCAAGTAGAAGGTGGATCAAGGTATTATGATGTTGGAGTATGTTACTATATAAATATAGGTTTCAAACATTCTAACGAAGGCCTTAACTAATGATGAATTTGAAAGGCATTGAATAGATCTAGGAGTTCAGTCAACTCCTCACACTTTAAATAATGTTCATGTTGGACCCCCTCTCCCTAGGGTATGGTGTGCTTCTACCAAATGAGTTGATTTTTGTTCTCTACCATATTTTACACAACAAAGAAGTTTCCATCAGGCTCGTTGACGAAGGGTGAAATTATATCATTAAAAAGGGAGAAAATGTCTTAATCAATATAGAGGGAGAAGATGATAGGGGGACTAGTTATAGAAGTAGATATATATATATGATGATGCTAAATGTGATTGATCAATAAATATATATCCCGATTGACGAGGCTTGTGAGGAAACAATATGAGTGCTTTTGGAATGGATTTAAGTTATTCACTGTTGAAATTTTTATTATTTCATTGTTTCTCATGTTGAACATGGCTCATGTGGACTTAAAGTATGTGTCAAGTAAATCATTGATTTTTATCTAAATCGCAAGAAGCGAATACTGGTAGAAGATGTAAAAATCATTAATGATGTGTCAAAATGAGAATAATATTCCACAAAACCAAAGGGAGAGATTGTTGGTAAAAATACCTCAAAGAATCCTCTATGTGTTTTTGGGTGTTATTGCATTTTTTAACAAATATTGATTACCAAAAATGAGTATGTTTGGTGTTTTCCTAGTAGGTTTTTAAGGTGGCACAATTTTCTAGTGCTTGAAAGAAAAATCGCCTCAACATCAGTAGTTTGTTTTTGGAAAATTAATGTTTCATGAAAAGGGGTTTACATTTTACAGGCCGATAATCACAGTTCACAGGCTGAAAAATGAGGTATGGGGAATGAAGTCACAACAACTCAGGATCGAGTCGCAACTACCCCAAGCCCGCCTTAATTGGCCAGGGGCTGGAGACTAGCCCTGAAGGCACAAGAACTCAGGGAGACCTTTGCCTAAGTACCTGTACACACACATGCAGCACACTCAATGCAAAAGTGCAGAATAGAAGAAAAGACAAGAAGAGTAAAGTGAAACTGCTATATATATAACCCACAAAATTGCATCAACCTCTAATAAGTAAGAAGATAGTGATGAAAGAAAAAGAGAAAAACACACGCCCAACTAGAAATGTGCCATAACCCGGCAACAGGTGAACAAAAAGTAAACAACTGGAAGGGTCCCCCACCTGGAACCCGACTTCGACCACCGCACGCAGTCCACGCTCTTGAACTCCTTAGCTCCACTGAATTCATGACCAACTTGTCCGTCATCTGCAAGGTCACACCAAGTGCGGGCAAAGCCTAAGAAGGGGTGAGTATAAAAATACTTAGTAGGATACCCCTAAGGCTTGATGGAGAAACAAAGGACGTACCGAAGGGTGAGCAGTAGATCGAACAGGGAAAAGTAAATGAGTACAACAGAGAGTGCAGTAAAGAGTAAGAGTAGAGAGTCTAGCTCAACCCAACAAGAGGAAAGAACTAGACTCATCCTATCACAAGGATCTAGAAATGGTGAGAAGATGAACTTATCGTCGCGTCTTCGCTACCTATAGAAGGAGAGTAGAATCGTCCAACCACGAGAAGATAGACACGGAAAGAACGTGGCATACCTCGCGCGTCTTCGCCTCTCCTGGAAGGAGAGTAACCAAAACCCAAGAAGTGGATATCAGAACAAGTTATATACATATCTGTATGCTCAAACAAGAAACCCGCACGTGATCGTAAGGCGATGTCCATATCATAGCTCAGCCCAAGAAAGTGAGTAGCAAAAATTCCCATAATTAAACACCATCGATGCCCAGCATCCCGCATGTCTTCCCCAAACTGCAAGTCAAGGGGCTCAAATCACCACACCTTGACACTATCCTGTTTTGGCCGCACTGACTCACCCTCACAGTTTTAGGTCACATCACAAGATCATGTCTCGGTGGGGAAAATCACCCCTCGTACTTGAGAGTTCCGGGTTAAGTCAAACCACACCTCGTCACTATCCCACATTCGAGAGGTCTGCTCTAAGTCAAAGTTGTCACATCACTGACCCATACAAACAAGGGTCCCTCTCTGGTAGTCATGAAGTAAAGCCACAGACTAGCCTAGTATAAAGGACTGAGTCTGAGATACCAATGGGTGACCCACTTCCCAGCCCTGCTGGAGGGAAATTCATAGTAAGATATCAGTTGACCCACTTCCTAGCCCTCATGGAGGGTAAACCCTAATACATCAACAGGTGACCCACTGCCTAGCCCTGCTAGAGGGTAGACCCTGAATAAGTCGACAGGCGACCCACTGCCCAGCCCTGGTGGAGGGTAGACCCAGAACAAAACGACAGGTGACCCACTGCCCAGTCCTTCTGGAGGGTAGACCTGGAATAAAATGACAGGCGACCCACTACCCAGCCCTCTTGGAGGGTAGACCTGGAAGAAGACGACAGGTGACCCACTACCCAGCCCTGCTGGAGGGTAGACCCTCAAGAGTTGTCGGGTGACCCACTTCCTAGTCTTTGTTGGAGGGTAAACCCTGATAGGTAATTGAGCAACCCACTGCCCAACCTCGCTGGAGGGTAAATCCGAAAAGCCAATGAGTAACCCATTGCCCAGCCCCGCTGGAGGGTAAACCCGGATCTGCTCTGGGCATTTCTACTAGATGGTAAAACACTGGCCAACAGAACTCAGAGTGGGTATAGCGCAACCACCCAACTCCAAAACAAAACCAAGGGAAACCACTCAACCCTGCTGGTCTAAACCATCGTTAACAGGAGGACCCTCTATGTCGCAAGAGGTCAAAGGTATGTAAAGTAGAACATGACACACATATGGGGCCCACACAACTTGTGGCCCCAGCTCATCTCCCAACCAAGCACAAACGTTCTCAGGCACAAACTACATCATGTACCTCCATGCATTCACGTATACTCTCAGAGTATACCACATCTCTAGCCCAAAGGCTATCACGTACACGACAACCAACATCCACGTGAAGGGCGAAAATGTAATTCGCCAACCTACATCCTTCACGACTCTAGCACGACCAACCAAATCTCTTCAAAAATCAACTCCACTCACACGGGAGTGAACGTGATCACAGGATAAGGGTTCGATTCCAAACACAGCAAGAAGAACCATCACCGAAGCACCTTTCATGCTTCCACATTAAATGAGTTCTCGAATAAGACTCTGCACATCCAAATGGATCGTAGCATTGTAATCCTCATGGAAAAAATGCGAGATAGACTGTTTACTCACCCCAAACATACACCCGATGGAAAAGTCATCCAACACCGCTTTACACCCGAATTGGGTCCCATTGTCCCGAGCCTCGGCCCCAAAAACAGTTGGGTGCATCACACTGTTGCGATCCCCTCAGAAAAACATGTCAAATTGACATCTCGCTCGCTTGGAATAGATACACGGGGAAGAAGATTCATTTCGCCACACCGCAAACGAGCGGTGCTTTGTGGGACTCGCATCCCAGTCCCGAAGTGCAACGAACGGATCACACCATTGTGATCCTCTCGAAAAAGAACACAAGATCGATTGTTCATTTTTCCTAAACGGATACTTGGTGGAGTAGCTGAAATTCACCTTCAATGCCCAAAACGTCCCCCATGGGGTCCTCACCTTGATCTTGGTTTAAGTGCTCAAAATCAGTCTTGAAATTTCCTCCTCAACTTCAGGGTCGTGTTGCCACTGACGGCGTGTAAATCAGATGTCTAATGCAGACGAACAGTCCGATACAAGATTCCCTCAAATAATAATAATTATATTATTATTATTACACTTGGGAATTCCGGGTAACCGAGCCATGAGTGCGAATTAAGTTTCTAAGATTGGACTCAAAATGACCGTCTCAAGGTCATGGACATGCTGCCATAGACGACACGTTAATCGGACGCTCCATGTAGAAGTTACGTCCGAATTAGCACTTGAAAATAATAATAAAATTATTATTTTTAGGGAGTTTTGATGACCCGCTCCACAAGTCAGAGAACATTACCCAACATTGGCCTTAAAAAGACCGTATCGAAGATAGAGTTACACTGCTGCTGATGGCCCATGCATTGGGCGCCGCACGGGGAAGTTACGCCCAATTAGATGTTTTAATAATTATAACATTTTTATAATTATTAAAAAATAATTTTTATATAATGTTTTTTTTTCAAAACATCCTTTCATTCTTGGTGGAACTTCTCTATCCAATTAGAGGAGAATCCACTAGTCTCCCCACGCGGGTCAAGTCCTCCTTTTATTTTTTTTCTATCATATCATCTTCCTCCCCAATCTCACTCCCTCCCTCGAAACCCTATCACGCAAGCTCAACTACGCTGCACTGCCCTCGCCTAGGCTCACTCGGACCCGCCGCCACACACCGGTCCGCCACTGCCCCTGGTCCACTGCAGAACCGGCCTCACCTGAGCTACCGCTTGGGATCCTGTGAGCCACCGTGCACCGTCGCTCGGACCACTGCTCGACCCTAGGCTAGTCGTCGCGAGCCGCTACCACCTTCACTGTGCTTCTGTTGTGCTGATCAATGGTTAAAACCCTCGATTTCAACTTGATTAAACTATCAATATGTGTTGGAAGAAATTTTCATGTCAACAATCTGTTGGGTTTAGATATTGTTGAACCTAAATCAAGAACGATTTCATGTAGTATGGAGGAAGAAAAGGTACGAAAACACAAATTTGAATAGATTGGTGACCAAGTTCATTTGGATTCATCGAGACTCAAGAAAGGGAGGAAGTGAGTTAAATATTTATCATACAATTTCCATTTCAATATAAAAAATAACAAAATGTATTCATAGTTTGGAATAATAAATCCACAAATAAAAGACCTACCTGCAGGGCGTAGCCCAAAGCTTCACCGCACGATCTGCGCCTTGCCGCCGCCACTCCTATCTTGATCAGAGGAGGAGGAGGATGGTAGGAGGAGTTATTTGGAGAGGAAGATGTTGAGGAAGGGAGGAGGTTTTTCCTCGGGGAGGAAATGAGGGGAAAGGGAGAAGGACTTAAGAAAAAAAATTACCTTTAATTAATTAAAACTCAACCCAAATTTAAACCGCGTCTGAAACCCCAAACGTAGTGAAAGTTACGTCACATGTAGGGTAAAAACCTCCTCCCGAGCACAACGGTTGTCTTATAATTTTAAACTGATCCTCTATTTGAAATATATAAAAACTAACGCATGAGACCACTTAATTACAAAAATTCCCCTGGTGGCGTTTTCCATAGAAGGCTCGTGCCCGCGAAACATACACCCCTTCTAGGGTAAAAGGCATGCTCCAAACTCAACGGTGCCCTTAGTTTTCTAATACGAGCCACCGTTTAAGAGATACTTGAGTTTAACCATTAAACGAATAAATTAATTATTTAATTTATCTGTTTCACGTTCCGATAGCGAGCGAGGGGTCCAAACGTCCCGCGTCGACATGTTTTATGTCATTCCTAGGGTAAACACCCCATTTCGGACCCATCCGTACACTCAGATATCTGATCTAAAACACCATTTAGGAGTTATCCAATTTATTTGGCGTGCCTAGTGTGAACGCACTGAGAATTTAATTCTGGCCACACCAGGGTTCGGAATTGCACGCCGTCTGAAGACGCTACTCTGGAATAATCTCAAGAATATTCCAAATTCTTTTATAGCCAAAACCTGGGTTCTCAAATCATTCCCTCCTTCACGCTTATCATACCCGAAAAGAAAAACATAGGAACAAATCAGGGTACTAAGCTCACACCTGGCACTCCTGTACCCAGAAGATCTCTTGCACAGGTCTTCATCACTACACATAGACCAAAGGATTTGATCTGTTCACGTGAGGTCCACCCTCGCCAATGAAGTGCATAGGGGCATGCACGTATCTTCTCGGGTGGGTCACGTGGGAGACACCGTGTACCCACTCCAGACTTAGGGGTTACGGCATAGTGGTAGGGAACCTCGTTATCTCTTCTCACATTCTCAAATGGTCTGAAGGACCCCAGGGGTAGATCACCTTCCCGATCGAACCTCTACGTCGCACGCCGCGACTGGAATCACCTCCCACACCTAGAACAAGGCCTAGTGATTCCCTCCTTCAGAATATCCCTACGGTGAAACACCCAAGGATATCTGCTCACACAAGGTTTCACGGTCGATGTCTCGCAACCAAGACTCTCTTACATGCTCGGAAAGCGATGGAGTCGACACCATCGACTCAAGAGAAAGGTTCTACACCGTTTACCTCACCAACACAGGGTTACACCAATGCCCCGCGCCACCCTGGTAACAACTCGAACAAGGAGCAGGGAGAAAAGCATTCCAAGCACACATTCAAACAATTCTACTGCAATAAGTAGAAGAGCTGTAGAGCATACCTCTTATCACCTCATGCACTATAGGATCATTAAAAACCAAAGCTCGCGGCTATCCGCGGTCCCAACTGTCAGCTCCCGGAGCCTGACGTGGACCGCCTAGTGGTGATGGAAAGACCTCGTAAGGTAGTACTCCACTTCCAGCTCCTACCACTCATATGCTAGAACCACCTCTCTGGTTACTACTCCGATCACGGTGCTGGCTCCGTCATGGTGGTGCACCTGCTGCTTTCCCAAATCTCTCTGCATGCCTGGTCGGGCAGTCCCATGGCAAGTGTCCTCGTCCGTCTCAAGCATAGCACCGACTCTCTACGGGCTTCATGGGTTCCCTCTGGCGCCATTGTGGTGTACGAACACGCCCCAGAGTCCGGTTTTCAGAAAGCCACCTGCGTCGAGGTTCTTCTTGCTGATGCCCGCTAGCTATGGAAAATGTCTCAGCTCTAATGTGCCTGCTGCCACCACCAACTCTAGAACATGATAGGAAGATCTCCGCCACAAGCGCCTGCTCTAGAAACCCGGAATTAGTGGAAATTCCCAAGGGTACTATGACAACACGAATCTCTCTGCGGAGACCCTACTCGAACTTCCACGCTCGGAAGTTGTCACCGTCGACCAAGTCCGGGTAAAATTATGCAGGGTATGTGAAACTAGACGCGTAATCGGCCATCGTAATCCCTCCCGGCTGAAACTGTAGGAGCTCTTGATTCCAAATGGAGCATAATAAGGTGGGGGAAAACTCCTCACAAAACAAAAACATCAAGTCACCCCACGAAAGCAATGACTCGTCAAGAAACCGAGTCACCAGACTCCACCAACGCCAAGCTGCTCCGCGGAAATGGGTGGCGGCCAAAGAAACCATAAGATTTGTTGGAATATGCACAAGCCTGAAAAGGTGAACCACTATCTCTAACCAAACCTCTGCTGCCTTAGGGTCTGGCTCACCACTGAACCTCAGTGGCCTCTTCCGCTGGAACTCGCAGAGAGCACTCAACCTACGCTAAGCTCAGTCTGCTCTGCTGAAGCTGTCTGCTGCTCAACAGGTGGGGGTGCTGCTACCGGCCCACCTGGAGAAAGGGGCTCACATGATGGGTCCTGGACTGTGGCCTCGTAGCTCACAAGGTCATCATCATGAACCAAATCTGGAATCCTGGCTGGCTAGCTTCACGGAGACATCCTGAATATTATCAAGGAGTGTCGTAGTTAGATGAGTATATATGTATATACCAATAACAATGATGATGTAGAGCTGACTCAATAAGGAAAGTCAAGACTCAATCCTATGTGATGCAGAAAACAATTTTCCCTGTAGCAAGTGTCTCAACATTCCGAGTCGACAAGCGGGTTATCAGGGTCCTGGTGAATGGATACGTCGGCCGCCGCACCTTTACTGGACTCCCTGGCCTGCGAGCCCCTCTCGAGACATGTAAACACTATTGCCCTAAATCCCAACCAATTCCTCTTTTAGGGACGTCCGCACAACATCCCAAGGAACGAACCACCTCTGATACCACTTTGTCACGACCCGTCCCTACCCGAGCTCGAGCCGCAACTACCCCAAGCCTGCCTCCATAGGCCAGGGGCTGGAGACAAGTGCCGAAGGCACAACAACTCGGGGAGGCCTTTGCCTAAGTACCTGTACACACACACACAACACACTCAATGCAAAATTGTAGAGTAAAAGAAAATACAAGAAGATTAAAGTGGAACACTATATATAACTCACAAAAGTGCAGCAAACTCTAATCAGCACAAAGAAAGTGCTAAAAGAAAACGGAAAAAACACACGCCCAACCAGAAAAGTGCCAAAACCCGGCAACAGGTGAAAAAAAATTAAATAGCTGGAAGGGTCCCCCACCTGGAACCCGACTCCGACCACCGCACACAGTCCACGCTCCTGAACTCCTAACCTCCACTGAAGTCATGACCAACCTTTCTGTCGTCTGCAAGGTCACACCAAGTGAGGGCAAAGCCCAAGCAGGGGTGAGTATAAAAATACTCAGTAGGATACCCCCAAAGGCTTGAGGGAGCAACAAAGGAGGTACCAAAGGGTGAGAAGTAGATCGAACAGGGAAAAGTAAAGCAGTACAAACGAGATTGCAGTAAAGAGTAAGAGTAGAGAGTCCAGCTCAACCCAACAAGAGGAAATAAGTAGACTTGTCCTAACACAAGGATCTAGAAATGGTGAGAAGATGAACTTCTCGTCGAGTCTTCGCTACCTATAGCAGGAGAGTAGACTCGTCCAACGATGAGAATCTAGACACGGAAAGCACGTGGCATACCTCGCGCGTCTTCGCCTCACTTGGAAGGAGAGTAACCAAAACCCAAGAATTCGGTACCAGGACAAGGTATATACATACCCGTATGCTCAAAAAGGAACCCCATACGTGATCGTAAGGGGATCTACATCTCATAGCTCAGCCCAAGAAAGTGAGTAGCCAACAGTCCCAGAAGTAAGCACCATCGATGCCCAGCATCCCGCACGTCTACCCCAAACTGCAAGTCAAGGGGCTCAAATCACCACACCTTGACACTATCCACTTTGGGCAGCACTAACTCGCCCACACGGTTTTAGGTCGCTTCACAAGAACGCGTCTTGGTTGGGAAAGCGCCCCTCGTACTTGAGAGTTCTGGGTTAAGTCAAACCACACCTCATCACTGTCCCACATTTGAGAGGTCTGCTCAAAGTCAAAGCTATCACATCACTGACCAATACAAACAAGGTCCCCGCTCTAGTAGTCACGGAGTAATGCCACATACTAGCCTTGTATAAAGGACTGATTCTGAGATACCAACGGGTGACCCAATGCCTAGCCCTACTGGAGGGAAATTCATAGTAAGATATCAGGTGGCCCACAGCCTAGCACTGCTGGAGGGTAAACCCTAATACATTATTAGGTGACCCACTGCCCAGCCCTGCTGGTGGGTAGACCCGGAATAAGTCGACAGGCGACCCACTGCCCAGCCCTACTAGAGGGTAGACCTGGAACAAAATGACAGGCGACCCAATGCCCAGCCTTGCTGAAGGGTATACCTGGAACAAAACGACAGGCAACCCACTACCCAGCCCTTCTGGAGGGTAGACCTAGAACAAGACGACATGCGACCCACTACCCAGCCCTGCTGGAGGGTAGAACCTCCAGAGTCGTCGGGTGACCCACTTCCCAGTCTCTCCTAGAGGGTAAACCCTAAGAGGTAAATGAGCAACCCACTGCCCAGCCTCGCTGGAGGGTAAACCCGAAGAAGCCGATGAGTAACCCACTGCCCAGCCCCGCTGGGGGGTAAACCCAGATCTACTCTGGCCATTTCTACGGGATGGTAAAACACTGGCCAACAGAACTCCGAGTGGGTATCGCGCAACCACCCAACTCCAAAACAAAACCAGGGGAAACCACTCAACCCTGCTGGTCTAAACCATTGTGAATAATAGGACCCTCTATGTCACGAGAGGTCAAAGGTATGTAAAGTAGAACACGACACACAAATGGGGCCCACACGACGTCTAGCCCTAGGTCATCTCCCAACTAAGCACAAACGTTCTCAGGCACATACTACATCATGTACCTCCAAGCATTCCCGTATACTCCCAGAGTATACCACATCTCTATCCCAAAGGCTATCATGAACACGACACCCAACTTCCATGCGAAGGGAGAAAATGTAATTCACCAACCTACTTCCTCCACAACTCTAGCATGGACAACCACATCTCTTCAAATATCAACTCCACTCGCACGAGAGTGAATGCGATCACACACCAAGGATTTGCTTCCAAACACAGCAATAAGAACAGTCACTAGAGCACCTTTCATGATTCCACATTAAATGAGACCTTGAAAGAGACTCCGCACTTCCAAACAGATCACACCATTGTAATCCTCATGAAAAAAACATGCGAGATAGACTGTTTACTCACCCCAAACGGACACCCGACGGAAAAGCCATCCAACACCGCTTTACGCTCGAATGGCATGCCGTGTTTCCGAGCCTCGGCCCCAAAAACAGTCGAGTGCATCGCACCGTTGTGATCCCCTTGTAAAAACATGTCAAATTGACTGCACGCTCTCTTGGAATAGATACCCAGTGAAGAATATGCATTTCACCACACCGCAAACAAGCGGTGCTTCGCGGGACCCGCATCCCGGTCCCGAAGCACAACGAATGAATTCCACCATTGCATTCCTCTCGGAAAATTACACAAGATCGATTGTTCATTTGTCCTTAAAAGATACCCAGTGGAGTATCTGAAATTCACCATCAACGCCCAAAATGGGCCTCATGGGGTCCTCACCTTGATCTTGGTTTAAGTGCTCGAATCAGTCTTGAAATGTCTGCCTCAACTTCAAGTTTGTGATGCCATTGACGACGCGTCAATCGGATGTCGAATGCAGACGTATAGTCCGATACAATATTCCCTCAAATAATAATAATTATATTATTATTATTATACTTGGGCATTCCAGGTAACCCAGCCATGAGACCGAATTAATTATCCAAGATTGGACTCAAAATTACCGTCTCAAGGTCATGGACATGCTGCCATAGACGACACGTTAATCGGACGCTCCATGTAGAAGTTACGTCCAAATCAGCACTTGAAAATAATAATAAAATTATTATTTTTAGGGTGTTTTGATGACCCACTCCACAAGTTAGCAAAAGGTTCCCAACATTGGTCTTAAAAAGACCGTATTGAAGATAGAGTTACACTGCCGCTGACAGCACATGCAATGGGCGCCGCACGGGGAAGTTACGCCCAATTAAATGTTTTAATAATTATAACATTATTATAATTATTAAAAATCATTTTTTTATAATGTTTTTAAAAAAAACTTCCTTTCATTCTTGGTGGAACTTCTCTCTCCAATTAGAGGAGAATCCACTAGTCTCCCAATGTGGGTCAAGTCCTCCTTTTGTTTTTTTCTATCCAATCATCTTCCTCCCCAATCTCATGCCCTCCCTCGAAACCCTGTCATGCAAGCTCAACTACGCCGCACTGCCCTCGCATCGGTTCACCCGGAGCCGCCGTCACACATTGGTCTGCCGCTGCCCCTGGTCCACTGCAGAACCAACCTCACCTGAGCTGCCACCTGGGAGCCTGTGAGCCGACGCGCACTGTCGCTCGGACCACAGCTCGACCCTAGCCTGGCCGCCGCGAGCCGCTACAACCTTCACCGTGCTTCTGTTGTGTAGATTCGTGGTTAAAACCCTCAATTTCATAATGATTCAATTATCAATACGTGTTGCCAGAAATTTGCGTGTCAACAATCTGTTGGGTTTGGATATTGTTGAACCTAAATCGAGAACGATTGCAAGTAGTATGGAGGAAGAAAAAGTACGAAAACACAAATTTGAATCGATTGTTGACCATGTTCGTTTGGGTTCGTTGAGACTCAATAAAGGGAGGAAGTGAGTTAAATATTTATCATTCAATTTCCATTTCAATATAAACAATAAGAAAATTTATTCGTTTTTGGGAATAATAAATCCACAAATAAAAGACCTACCTGCAGGGCGTAGCCCGAAGCTTCACCGCACGATCCGCGCCTTGTCACTGCCACACCCATCTTGATCGGAGGAGGGGGAGGATGGTGAGAGGAGTTATTTGGAGAGGTAGATGTTGTGGAAGGGGGGTGGTTTGGCCTGGGGGAGGAAATGAGGGGAAAGGGAAAAGGATATAAGAAAACAAAGAATAAACTTACCTTTAATTAATTAAAACTCAACCCAAATTAAAACCGCCTCTGAAACCCCAAACACAGTGAAGGTTACGTCGCGCCTAGGGTAAAAACCACCTCTCAATCACAATGGTGGTCTTAGAATTTTAATCTGATCCCCCATTTGAAAGATATAAAATCTAACTCCTGAGACTACTTAATTACAAAAACACCCCTGGTGGCATTTTCCACAGAAGGCATGTGCCCATGAAACATACACCCCTCCTAGGGTAAACGACACGCTCCGAACTCAACGGTGCCCTTGGTTTTACAATCCGAGCCACTGTTTAAGAGATACTTGAGTTTAAACATTAAACCAATAAATTAATTATTTAATTTATCAGTTTCACGTTCTGATAGTGAGCGAGGGGTCCAAACGTCCTGCGCCGACATGTTTTATGTCATTACTAGGGAAACCACCCCATTTTGGACCCATCCGTACATGTATATCTCTGATCCGAAACATCGTTTAGGAGTAATCCCATTTATTTTTCATGCCCAGTGTGAACGCACTGAAAATTTAATTCCGGCCACACCGGGGCTCAGAATCGCACGCCGTCTGAAGGCGCGGCTCTGGAATAATGTCAAGAATATTCCAAAGTCTCTTAAATCCAAAACCTATTTTAACACAGTGATCCTTAGTGGATTTGCTGCATTGGTACATCTCTGTTGTTTTCTCCTGAGATATAGCCCAGTGAGGGTGAACCATGTTAAATCATTGTGTATTGTGCATAATTTCATTTATGTTCATACATTGTTATGTGAGAAAAAGAGTAGATTGTTTTTTAATGACGAAACAATAACTTAAGGGGTTGTGGTTTTAATTTTTCATACCCTAATTCACCCCCTTCATGGTATTTAACCTTTTGGACCTAACAATGTGATAGGGTTGTCTTTAGTTGTTGGGATATGTATGGTATAGGAGAAATTAGTTTTTGTGAAATTGATTTAGAAGTGGTTGGTTATGGATAAAAATAGGCATTGTTCTTATGAGGGCTGATCAACATGAACATTGGATTTCTTGGTGGGTGATAAGGTTTTCTTGTCGGTGTCCCCTCAGTTGGTGCATGTGCATTTGAGGATAAAGTGAATGTTGTCATCATAGTATGTCAAGAAATTTGAGATAATTGAGTGTGAATAGATAGTGACATATTGGTTGAACATTCTGCTATGGTATCAAGGTAATCACAATTTATTACGTGTATCTTATATTTAGAAGTACAAGCTTGATTCTGCACATGTACAAGATTGTAAGGATATTAGGAAAGATTAGGAGGTATATTTGTTTAGTCACATATTCAGAAAGTGGAACAATGTGAGAAGGTGATGAAAGGAAATACCATTCCTCTAGTATAGGTTCAATGATAACACGGTCAATTTCAAAAAGCTTCATGGGAGAGATAGATAGATATTCAGTCACATTGGAATGAGTTATTTGATCAAAACTCTTGAGACACTTTTTGAATATGTGAATTATTTATAGTGTTAGATTTGTGACATCGTCGATCTCATGATACACTTCATTTTATATTTTGTTGCACCTTAAGTGTTTTTTAAATTATTTTAGGCTTGTTAGTGGTGTTTGGAGAAGTAAACTACTCAAAGGATAGAAAGTCTATCTATATGAGTGGTTTAGGACATGAATGGATATTCAAAATGTGAATGGATTTTTGAAAGAATCCATGAATATGTATTTTTTGTATGAAATCGATTCATTACCTGTAACGTAATATCCAAACATGATTGAGATTTTGGATTTTAAACTCAGGTGAAGCATTTTGCGACGTATCCCCAATATGACAGTTTAGGATGTGAATCTTAAATTTACTCAACTAATGATTCCAATTTTATTATCTTTAATTCATAAAATGTCCAATTATATTCTAATTCACCTTTTATCTTCCATCCTTGAAGACTAAGCTCTCTCTAAGTTATTTTTGGATTCTCATCAACCATTCCAAATCCTCTCTTTAACACTCGAACACCCATTTGATCATGTGGATCAATTACGATAAGTTTTTCATTGGTCATGATCATGTATTTCCTATTATCCGTGTTCTAAATAAATTATATATTTAGTGTAATGGTTATATATAAGGGTTTTTTCATGATTAAATGAGGTTTTTGAAAATTGTGGATAGAATTAGCATTGAGATTCAAGTATTTTTCCTCTGATTCGTTCTTGGACAAAGACCGTTGGTGATATAAGATCTTCCTTGGTGATTTTTTCATATCCTAAACTTGTGGGGTATAGTTCCTATTCTACCTAAATCATAGAGTTTTAAATGTGTAAAACTATGATTTTTTAGGATTTGATGGTGCTACGGGATGTGGATGATGACCCTTGGCTTGATCCTCATTGTCACACCTACAATAGGAATCCCTTAAGTTTATCACATGTTATAAAAGAGTTATTCGAATAATTTTTTACATCTGGGTATCCCTAGAGACCAATGTTCAATTCTTGGTCACATGTGGTGTAAGTATGTCACCCTATGAGACCTATGATTATGTTTCTTATATATGGAATTCTCTAGTTATGATTCTTGTTTATTTTATGTGATGTTTTATCTATCATTTATATATTTTATTTTATTTAGTTCCTATGTCATTAAGTTTAGAGTAATGGTTGAGACTCATAGAGTATCCCCCAAATAAATACATGTCATAAGTAAGGTCAACATTTTTTGGGATATCCATTTAAGAGGGATATATCAGTCCTATTTTTGGACTATCCCATAGAGGGGGATGTGTTATGTGGTTGATTTGTTTTCCTTCTTGAATGGAAAATCCAATCTCTCAAGACCCTCCATATGTTTTTACATGTGTGATATATTGTTGTTTATATTACTGTAATGTTTACTTTCTGGTCATGAACTTGTATTACTTATGAACTTATATTAAGGTCCTTTGGTGGTGTATTACTAAGTATTTTACTCACATCCTACTTAGCCACATTATTTCACTTGTAGAATTCATTATGAGGGGTCTAGTGAAGATGTAGGGCCCTCTAATGGATGGTTGAGCAGGTCAGTATGAGGAGGTAGATGATGCTGGATTGACCCCATGATGGATACTGCTTCTCTTATTATTTTCCTACCCAAACATTGAATCTATTTTTTTTATAATTTACTTACCTAAAATTAAATACTTCAGCAACATGGTGTGGGTTTTAATTTAATTTAATTCTCCTCTAATGGTTATTTATATATTTATTATTTAATAATCAATTTCTATAATATCCTTAATCATACCCTGATGTTACCTCGTACTAAAGGAATAGCCCCCCCACAAAATTATATAGGCTATCACCGCTAGTCAATTATACTTTCATATGATGAAGTATATAAGAGGTCACGTGGAACCCATGGCTCAGGCCCAGAGGTTTTGTTCAGTGTGTTACACCAAGAAAAATACTAGTAATGTGTTTTAAATCATGATATTTATCAGTTAAGTATGATCCTATCACCATTTTATCCGATAATTTAATCATTTATTTGTAACCATTAATGCACTTAAAAAGAAGGGAGTAAAGTTCCATGGTTCGAACCGTGTGAAGATACATTTCCTGAGTTCAAGAGAAGTTTAACTATATCTCTATTGTTTATTATTCCAAAGATATGAATCATTTATGAAATTTCCTATGATGAATTTGTATTTTCATTGATATAAGTATTGATGCATAAAGAATAGTTTTCATCTTAGGGGACACATTAGTTTCAATCTCAAGGGCAGAACTATCTTACCCCTGAATTTGAGTTGGCATCAGTGGTCTATTCATTGATATGTGGTGAAAATATCTATTTAGTAAACGCTTTGTTCTATATACTAACCATAATATCCTTCACTATATCTTCACACAATGGGAAATAAAGTTGAGGAAGATGTGTTGGGTGGAGCACCTATAGAAATTTGAAATTTATATAGACTTTTAACCAAGTAAAGTATAAATCATTGCATATTTTATGATCCATAATATGTGGGTGGATCATAATCTTTTTGAGTAGTTCTTTTTTGAGATTAGAACCTCATAAGATTGTTGTCTAGGTAGAGGATGGATTCTTCCAGGTACTAGGAATTTATAACATGTTACCCTATGGTGGGAAAATATTCTCTTGTAGGCTCGAGAATGAAAATATTTAATTTTGACCGAGATTTTTATTATTATCTGAGAATAGTTAATGGGCAGTGGCATGATACCCGGGTGGTAATTGGAAAATGATGTTGTGATACCTGTACGTGGGAGATTGTTTGTGGATTAGTTTATTAGGTAATAATTAATGATATACATTCATACATCATAGAGGATTGAATATCATGGAGAGATCGATTTACCATGACTTCAAGAGAATGTTTTGTGTCCAAGAATGAAGGAGGGCATTATGGGATTCATTTCCTATGCCTTACCTGATGAAGGATAAAGGAGGAGAAAACATTTCCTAGTGTTTTACTCTATCCACTTCTTATTTCCATGGAGAGGTTTTTTGAATTCATGATGGACATTTTGATGGGGTTAAACATGAACCTTATGTGTTTTGGTGTTTTCGGGGTGATTTTTGATTGGTTAATGAAATATGCTAGTTTTTTAATAGATTTGAGAGACTGACTATGTAAAAGAGATGTGAAATATATATATGTAAGTGAAATTTCGAACTTACATAGTTATCTTGAGTATTGTATCTAACGGAGATGAAAATTCTATATCCTGGTTTTCTAGGGATTATAGAATAAATTGGGAACTCAGCTGAGATTGAGTATAGTGTACCATCCTCAGAAATATGGAAAGTCTGAGAGGACGACTCACATACTGGAGGATATTCTTTAGGTATATTCCCCATACCCTTTTGATCTTCAGATAATGACCTTTACTTATATGATTTCACTTATAAAAATATTTAAAATTATTTTATTCATAATACACCTTATGAGGCTTCTTAAGAGAGGTCATTCCATTTACCGCTTTATTTCCATGAGGATGGTGAGGCAGCTGTTGTAGAGTCGAGTTGAGTACAAGTGACCTTTGAGGTAGTGAAGTTGATTTAGAAGTGGTTGATCATCACTAAAATACTATAGAAGTCATATTTTAACCATATAAGGATACATTTAAGGTTTTTTGTATGTGATTAGGTCATTCTAAGAGTGACTTCTAGGTTAGACCATCGATGTTTGAGCATGTAGGGGAAGCTAGTGTAATGATTTTTGGACCCTTTGAGATCATCGAGTAGGTTAGAAACATGTCATATCATCAGGATATTCTATATCACTAATGATTAATGCATTACATGTTTCATGTGTCATATCTCTAAAGGTTCATGGTTGATCTAACTCATTTCCTTGATTGTAATGACGTTGAGATGGATCCTGAAGCACCATAAGTAGAGTGTCTAGTGTAGATCATAAACAAGAGTGAGAACGTACTCCAAGGGAAGAAAATTTATATTTTCCAAATTTTATGGTGTCATGGATTTATCTAGGAGGAGATGTGTGAGTGAGAGACAAATTTTTGGGAATAGTGGATTGATTTTTTTGAGCATAAAAATTTATGGTGCTTCTCATGGTTTATAAGTCACTATAGAGGTAGAACTGTGACATCCTCATTTTATATGGATGAATGTTTTATATGAGTATTAAATTTACTCCCTTATCTTTAGTTTTCATCAGATATGGGAGTTAAATATAACATTTTTTTAGTTAAAAGGGTCTAATAGTAGATGGTTGTAAGTGGTGTAGAGTCGGGGATGTGTGGTTGTTGAAAAGTGATCACTATGTCACAGTGGAGCCCACCAACTAGTTGGTATGGATTCAATAGGTCTGCAGATTATTGTAGAACAAACCTACCATCTAGTGTACCCATTATTTTATATATTTAATACACCACATGGGGTTTAATGGTACATTTTTTTGAACCACCTGTAACACCCAAATATAACCCCCTTGATTCTATTAAAAAGATGAGAGTTCTCCCTAGGCCTCTAAATCTATCAAATCCATCTCCCCTTGATCCATCAACCATTGACCAATATGGTGGTTTTTTACTAGTAATTTATTCTTATAATTATTCCATTTTATATCCTTATTTATAAAATGATCATATATATGTGTTGGATCTATGATTTACTTGATGAACTGATGATGAATTATACCTTTATTCATAGATTAGGGGAAGATCTAGCTCGTTGATTTCATTTTGTTATCAAACTGAAATCTTCTTTCAACAATGACTATTCAATGGGTATGTTCCAATGAATCATCTTCCTAGACCTCTTCTTGATGTAGGATCAGTGATGTAACCTTAATATGTTGATGAATTCATCGTAGATTGGTGGTGATGTTAACATTTCAATGAAGACCTCTCATGACCAAAGATTTAATTCTCAATAACGAAGGGAATTTCAAGGTATATTCCATATATTTCCCATCATGATATCCAATTACTTTTTATTCTCATATTATACATATTTTCCAAAAATTTATTGGTGCTATATTGATGATCATTAAATAGAACTATGGATTCATTATATGATCAATGATTTTTTCATGATTTTTTCTTAAATAGATAATGAATCTAGTAAATTGGAGTTCCTTCCATTGACATGCCTCATAATTGACTCTGTTGATGAAATCTTTAAGTTATGTGATTCTAGAAGGACCTTCTTGACTTGGAATTCTCATTAGACTCCATTCTAAACCGCTTTATTGATAAGACCCAATGGGATATATACACCATTGATGTGTATGTTTTTTATCTATGTTGTGTGATGTGGTTTACCCTTATATCCTTGATAAAATTTTAAGTTCTCCATAAAATAGTAAAGGTAAGAAGTAAATTACTATTTAGGGATCTCGCATAAACTTGATTACACGATATGATTCTTTTGTTGAAATGGATCTGTTTTGATTGATTGTGATTTTGTGGAGGAGTTTTCATAGACATGATTCCCATATATGAACCACATTTCCAAGAGTTTTCTAGAGTACCTTTTAACCTTATTTTTTGTTTACTCACATGTTGTTCTATGATTCTAATATGTTCTTATGATATTATGTTATTCTTATTTTATCATTATCACCCTTATTTTTTATTATCTTTACTTTGGAGACTTGGTTCATGATATACATGACATGTTACCATCAATGTATGGTTACCCATTAAAGGGGAGTGTGCATGACATGCGACGATGAAAATGGGGATAGGAGAATGATAACCTTTTCCCATGGATGGAACTCAATGCCTTGTGTCCTGGATGGAACTCGATGCCATGTGGATACTGAGGAAAATAATATAACTTGATTCCTTGAAGAAAATTAGTAACATGATCATCCTAATACATTAAGAATACCAAGATACATGGTGCCAATTTTTTTGCGAGTCTTTGATCGTTTCTAATAATCCATGATCATATTTCTGTCATAGAGCCCAAGAAGGTATGAATAGAGGTATGTGGCTCATTGGTTAGTGGATGACTATTCAATACATTATTTTCTATTGTGATTATTTCATTCACAATTATTATTATCATAAAATATTACTATTATACATGTGTAAATTTCTTAAGAATGCATTGGTGGTGTCCTTTTTGGTTTTGTTACTAAGACCATGTATTATTAATATGATGTGTGTATGTAGAATTCATGTATAGGGATCCATGTAAGTGTAAGGGGTCCATGAAAGACATGATCTGAGGAGCATGGAGTTGGTAGTTGTACCAAGACGTACAATAAAGGATACTAGAGATTCCAAATTTATTTACCTATTAACAATTATACTTGGGTTTAGATCTCCACACTACAAGTATTTTGTACTTATTTGTATGATTGGTATTTCATATAAAATGTTTCTATATGTTAAATTTGATTAATATATTTTATTATATTTTGTTATATTTTTTATTATATAACGAGATGATTATGAGGGTATAGCCTCCCCACTGATGGACTTAGACCCTCACTGATAGTTGACAACCAATTCCATACTGGGTGGCACTCATTGGGTCTTGGTACTCTCCCGCCCAAACTAGGTGGTTCAAGTCAGGGAATTAAAAAATTAATCATAACATTATTGATTAGGTATACATACCAACATCCCTTAGCATAAGGGATTTGACATCAATAACAACATCCCTCAGTATAATGGACCAGGCATAACTACCAACATCCTTTAGTACTATGGATAATGAATCACTATTTAAATCCCTTATAAATCCCATGAGATATAAATCTTTATCCAATTAATTTGAGGGATATATAAGACCCCAAACATAATAAAATGATAAAAATATAGATGTGTTCAATTAAAATATAAGATCACTCATCATTATTTCATATCACAATTGAACCGTGGAAAAGAAATGAGTTTCATGAAAATATACTTAAAACATCATCATAATTCATCCAAAGAAAGAAAGTGGATGGTATCACTAGATTATATCCATTGTGAATTGTTGTAATCAATTAATTAAGTTTACATAGATTAAGAATGATTTTATTCAATCATTATAAATATGCATTGAAAAACAAGAAGAAATATCATTTTCTATTGGTATGTTTAAAAAATTGAAAATTCAAAGAATAATGATAATAGTATTTTCATTGAAAACACATAAGAACTTGGAGAGGACGCTTAATTAATAATAACATTCATATTTGAGGAAACTTTTTTCAAATTGGAGACATTAAAAATAACATTCTTTTCATACTTTAATAAAGAGAATAAAAAAATAACCATATATAAAATATTAAAAATATTCCTCTTCAAACGTTTCTAAATAAATTAACATATAGTTGAATGTGACTGTAAATAATATTTTCAATATAAAAAATATTATTTTTGAAATAGTGTAAAGAATATGGGTATGTATGAGAAATATTTTGCTGAAAGACTTATAATTTTGTTGTAATTATTTTAAATAAAACCCCCATATAGATTTTGAAATCAAAACTCGGTTGAATGAACATGAAATGGATCTTCATATACCATTATTATGAAGATATTAGTTATATAATATGTTAAAGAGGTAGTATATGCATTATATTAGCTAAAATAAATGCATAATATGAAGCATGTCTCAATGAAGTGACTTTGATACCAAAAACCTTTACATTTGTATTTCGTATATCATATGCACTCTAACATCCCTATATAATATCATTTTTTCTTATTCACATTAATAAGAATATTATTTATAGTTATTTAACTTTATACAATCAAATTATAATTCATTGTTACCCATATATTAATATTGTATTATTAATATTAATATTTCGATGTTAACCATTCCAATTCTCGTACATCTCCTAGTTTGGTGGTCCAGGTACATGAGTATTGTTAATGGATTCATCACCTAAAGATGGTTCATTCTAAGGTATTAATTTTTATGTATTTATTGAGTCTTATATTCATTTTATGGATATTTTCTTGATGGTTCACATATAATGCTTAAAACTTATTTTTCTTGGTGGTTATAGAATTAACAAAATAATTAAATTTATTAGAAAATATAACTTTGAATATTACCAATCTATAATTACAAAAACATCTTAAATTCTTCATTATTACCTCTTATTTCCATCATTTATTTTTTATTATCAATTCAGTAGATAAACATTATAATACTGTTCATGTTGGCAGAAAAATAGACAAAACCTAGAATTTGTTATAATGGTTAGAGGAGTTAAAACATACTATTTTATAGTGATAATATAACATTTACAAAATCGTTATGGTATTGAAAAGTATTTTTAAAGTGATAAATAAAATTCAAAATAAATTATATAAAAAATATATAGATGAATAACAGATAAGAACACATTACTTATGTTGATAGCTTGAATCTCCATTGAAGGAACTCTAAGAAATTATATGTTTATGGATTATTCATTGAACCCGAATCTTAATAAAATGAGTGTAATAAATCAAAATTTCAATATATACTTTTCAGGAATAAATATTAGGTAAATAACTTGTTCTATATGAAATAATAAATTGAAATAAAACTATGATATAACTTATTTAGAAAGAAAATATGATTGTTAAAAATTATCTATAGAATTATTGGGCATTAATAGGAGTAATAAACTTATAAAATATATATAAATAATTATAAATAATTTTTTTTATAGATTTACATAGTTTATTTGGTGCTAAAAACCCACTTTTACTAAATATTTTCCTTTTATGCATTGTAAATTTGGTTAAAAAACTTATTATATTACTGTTAAATGATGATGTTAAAAAATATAATATTGAATGACTAATTAATATAAAATTATAATTTTATTGAAATTAAGAATAAGAACAACTAGTATTTATAAAGGATACTTTCATATAATAATCAATTTTCAATATATTTTTGGATTTTATATAAATGAAAAATTCATAGATTTTTAGAACATTAATTTAATTAAATGTAAATAATTTATATATTCATCATTTAAATATTATCTGAAAATTTTTAGGCTTTTTCTAAAATAGTTTACTTTTTTGGGAATAGTGAAAAATACAGTTTTCAATAAAATATTAAATTTTATGGCTTCATCACTACATAAGAAAGATAAAAACTTATTAAAAATTTTGATTAATAATATATATATTTAAATATTAATATTATTTATTGTAAATTTTATTTTGATCTTATAAAAAATATGTTTAATTTCTTGAACTTCAAAAAAAATTTATTCTAATTTAAAAAATAGTTTTCAGTATTTTGTTTTTATTAAACATTTTTATGTTAAAATTCAGTTTATGAATTATTTTTAAAAATAATTTTACGTGTTTTACGATAATCCAAATTATTTCATTTAAATTAGTAACATAGATAATTTTAATCCACAAATAAATGTCATGTTTAAAAAAACACTTTCTAAAAACTGCTTTTATGCATCATGTACGTTAGTTAAGAAATTAAATTTTCTAACCCTTGGATATTTTACGTAATAAATTTTTTTTATATTTTAAATAAACATGATAAAACTAAAAAATAAAAAAAATTCTTTGTTCATGAAAATGAATTACAGAGGATAAAAATATTAGTTACAATGGTATAAGTCAAAAAGTTGTAAAAGGAATTTTACATGGTGTAAATGACCTAAAACATTTAAAAACATAAATACATGTGTGTTTATGATAAGTTTCTTGGTCAAACATACTCCACCCATTATGTTTCACTTTTAGAGCATTTGAACTTGAAATAGTGACATTGAATTTTTGAAATATAATGGGTACTTATAAAATTACCCTTCTTTTCACTTATTATTGGGGATGGGATCCTCTTCTTCATGATACACATAAACCTCATAATTTCATCCTCAAACTCGTAATTTTTCTCCTCATATAAGACTATATCAATTTCATTAGCCTCTTGTATGAATTATCTATATTAAGGCCTCCCTTTTTATGGATATTTCCAAGAGAAATCTCCAGTTCTCAACATGGGTATTTTTTACTCCATAGTGTCTTCTTTAAAATAATCCCCTAAAATTTTTTTCCTATAAATCATAATTTAATGACATAGATATTATTAATATATTTTACATTAGTTAAATTAATGTATCAAACATTATTCAATCTTTTCATCCCATTATAAAAAAAAATCATTGTCGATCTTACATACATAAGGACTATCGCCTCCATAAAGCGATGTGAATTATTTTTCATCACTACCATTCAGGGATAGTAAATGATGTATTTGATGTATTAATGAGTTTACTATTTCAAAATTATAATTATTAAATTATATTTTTTTCATACATATTCATTTCATCCCATTGGTTGAGAAATATAATCGTTAATTATGCATATATGAGGACTACCACCTCTATGAGTACTAAATTTCATTTTTTATCACCACCCTAAAAGAATTTTTATAAGAATTAATTTTATAATAGTAAATGATAATTTTGATTTTATAAATATTTAGAAATATTTATGTTAACATTTATTAAAAACATGTCCTTTCTTATTAAATCATTATAACACGCTCTCATTTGGGTTTGTTTTACCACAATTGAGAATCATTCTATAATGTTTATTTCATGAAGGATAAAGGAATGTTATAAAATGAAAATATAATTTAATAATATTTTTTTAAATTTTTTTAACAAATTTGGATATGTTTTATTAACATTTAATTTATTTATTAATATAACACTAATCAACTGTTAAACACACCGAAACTTGTTCATTGTAATTTGTTTCTCACACACCATATTCATGTATTTCTCTTAAAAAACAGGACTTCAGTAATCATTAAGAAAAATTATTGTTTTATATTTAATAATCTATGAATGATTAAATTTTAACCAATAAGTGTTAATCGATCCTGACCCCATGAAACTTGTATGAAACAAATAATAAAAAAATCATAACCTCTGATGATGAAAATAAAATATATCCAGGTAATATATTTTTAATCAATGGTTAAAAACGATGTGTATATAGTTTTAAATTTTTAATAAGATTATAAAAATAATGATTAAGATAGTCATGTTTTTAAGAACCCAGTTTTTTCTGTGAAAGACTTTGAAATATTCTTGATGATATTCCAGAGCAGCGCCTTCAGACGGCGTGCGATTCCGAGCCCGGAGTGGCCAGAATTAAAAATTTTAGTGCGTTCACACTGGAAACGCGAAATAAATGGGATAACTCCTAAATGGAGTTCCGGATCAGCAATCTGAGTGTACGGATGGGTCCAGAATGGGGTGTTTATCCTAGGAACGATGTAAAACATGTCAGCGCGGGATGTTTGGACCCCTCGCCCGCTTCTGGAACATTAAACGGATTAAATAAATTAATTAAATCGTTTAATGTTAAAACGCAGGTATCTCTTAAACGGTGGCTCGGATTGGAAAACTGAGGGCACTGTTGAGTTCGAAGCATGCCGTTTACCCTAGGAGGGGTATAAGTTTCACGGGCGCGGGCCGTTTGTGAAAAATGGCCCCAGGGGCGTTTTCGTAATTTGGAGGCCTCGGGCGCTAAGTTTAATAACTTTTTAACGGGGTCTCGTAATAAAATTCCGAGACCGCTGTTGCGCTCGGAGAGTGGTTTTTAGCCTAGGGGAGGCTTAACCTCGACCCTGCCGAAATTTTGGGTTCGGGGCTGTCGGGCCGGCGTTTAAGTGATTTGTACTTAAACACCCCCACCCCTCCTCCTCCTTCTTCTTCTTCTTCCTCAAACCCTACCCCCCTCCTTCACCTCTGGTGAGGCAGCTCCGGCGAGGCGAACACTGGCGAGGCGCAGTGGTTCCGACGGTCCGCACACAAAGCGTCGGGCTACGCCCTTCGAGGTAGGAGTTATTTCGTTTTCGTTTCAAATTACCGTAATATTTGAGCCCAATTTATATTGTAGAATTGCTATCTGATCATTGATCACAGCCCGCAAATGTGTAGTATATGTTCTATGGTTTCTGACGCTCTTCTCAGATCGAAAATCCGAGTCCCGGGGTGCTCGGGGCCGTCCCGGGAAGTTCCGGCTGGAATTCTGGTTTTCCGGAGGTTTCTGGCGGCGGACGGTGGTTCCGGGACGGCGGCACGGTAGCGAGAGCGGCGGAAGGCCGGCCGGCCATCCATCCGGCTGGGCGACACCTCCACGGTGTGGGGCATCTCGGCTCGCCGACTGAGGGCGCTGGCTGCGGGAGCCGGCGAGAGGGGACGGTCGGGGTCGCGACGTGCGACCCCGCGGCTGGACTGAGACTCTCGTGTCGCGGGTCTCCGCGTGGAAACAAAGACCGGACTTGTCGACCGGTCGGTGGAGGAAGCGATTGCACGGCGCGCGGGGGAGGGGCTCGCACGGGGCGTTGGCCCGCAGCTCGAGTGGGGCGGAACGGCCGGACCGGGCCGGTCCGGCCCAAGGGGGGGTCCCCCCCTTTTTTTTAAAAATGTTTGGATGCCCGTATTTCGGGCTACGGGCGTCCGTTTTGCATGCTGTCTATGGAAGCACGGAGCATCTGTCAAGGCGGACGTTTTGAGATGGTTTTGTGAATTTTTAATTATCGAAACGAGGGCCCACGGAGGCACGACGCCTCTTTAAGTGGGCGAGCGTTTTTTCCGAGACTTTTGTTTTGGACGGCGCGGACGCGTCCAACGTCCGATTTAAGCGTTGTCAGCGGCGTTGGAACCCTGGCGTCGAGGCGGAGGATTCCAGGGTGGCTCCAGGCATTGAAGCCGAGGTTGAGGCATGGGCCCCACGACCCGTCTTTTGAGCTGTGTGCAGCTTCTAGCGACTTTTTACTCGGACGTCTGTTCGGGGTGTGCGAGTAGTCGATTCTGGATGTTTTTCCGAGGGGATTGCAATGGTGCAATCTGCCCGCTCTAATTCGGCACGAGGGTGTAGGGCCCACGAGGTCCGTTTTGGCGTCGACGGTGATTTTCCATCTTTATCATCGGGCGACCATTTTGGACAAGTGGATAGTCCATCTTGTGTGCTTTTTCGAGAGGATCACAATGGTGCGAACCGTATGTTGAGTTTGGGGACTGAGTTGCGGGTCCCATGTGGCACCGCTCGTGTGTGGTGCGCTGAAACGTATCTTTTTCTCCAGATATTCGTTGCACTCAAGTGAGTAATTATTTTGACGTGTTTTCCTGAGGGGATCGCAACGGTGTGATGCGCCTGACTGTTTTCGGGGTTGAGGATCGGGATCACGGGACCCTGTACGGGCGTGAGGCTGTGTTGGTGACTTTTCCGTCGGATATCCGTTGGAGGCGAGTAATTAGTCAATCTCGCGTGTTTTTATGCGAGGATTACAACAGTACGATTCGTTTGGTTGTGCGGAGCCTCTTGTGTGATATTGTTAAATGTGGAAGCATGGAAGGTGCTCCAGTGGTGGTTTGCCCTACCATGTTTGTATCGGACCTTTGGCGTGTGATCGCGCACTCTTGGGAGAGTGATATAAATGGTTTATGAGATTTGGTTGGTTGTGCCTCAGCCGATGAGGTGGAAGGTTGGAGTTGTTACGTCATGCCTTCGCGTTGATGTTGGGTGCCGTGTGCACGATAGCCTATGGGCTGGAACGAGGTATACTCTGGGAGTATACGGGAGAGCTTGGAGGTACGTATGGTTTGTACCTAAGACATTTGTGCGCTCAGTTGGGGTTGACGCGGGGCCACACGTTGTGTGGGCCCCATGTGTTTGTCGTGTTCTGCCTTGCGTACTTTGACCTATCGCGACGTAGAGGGTCCCTCTATGCTCGTTTGTTGGACCAGCAGGGTTGAGTGGCCCCCCTGGTTTCGTTCTCGATGGATCGGCTGGTAGCGGTGCTTGTGACACCCGGTGATGGAATAGGCACTAAGCCTCTTTTGGGGTAAGTTGTTCTGGAGTTGGGTGGTTGCGCGTTACCCACTCCGTGTTCGGTTGGCCAGTGCTGTACCCTCCAGTGGAGATGGCCAGAGCAGTTCTGAGTTCTACCCTCCAGCGGGGCTGTGTAGTGGGTTATAGACTTCTTAGGGTTTACCCTCGCAGAGACTGGGCAGTGGGTCACCCGACGCTATTATGGTCTACCCTCCAGCAGAGACTGGGCAGTGGGTCACCCGACGCACTTTGGGTCTACCCTCCAGCAGAGACTGGGCAGTGGGTCACCCGACGCTATTAGGGTCTACCCTCCAGCAGAGACTGGGCAGTGGGTCACCTGACGCACTTAGGGTCTACCCTCTAGAAGAGACTGGGCAGTGGGTCACCCGACGACCTCTTAGGGTCTATCCTCTAGCAGGGCTGGGCAGTTGGTGGCCCATCGTCTAGTTCTAGGTCTACCCTCTAGCAAGGCTGGGCAGTGGGTCGCATGTCAACTTATTCCAGGTCTACCCTCCCGCGGGGCTGGGAAGTGGGTCGCCTGATGATGTATTAAGGTCTACCCTCCAGCGGGGCTGGGCAGTGGGTCGCCGGATGATGTATTATGGTTTATCCTCCAGCAGGGTTGGGCAGTGGGTCACCCGATATCCTATTATAAATTACCCTCCAGCAGGGCTGGGCAGTGGGACACCCGTTGACATTCTAGGCTCAGTCCCTTCTACTAGGCTAGCCTATGACTTTCCTCCGTGATTACCGGAGCGGGACCCTTGGTTGTATGGGTCGGTTATAGAACGACTTTGACTTTGAGCAGACCTCTCGACTGTAGGGTAGTGACGATGTGTGGGTTGACTTTCCTAGAACTTTCAAGTACGAGGGGTGCTTTCCCCACCGAGACGCGTTCTTGTGACGTGATCTAAAACTGTGCAGGCGAGTCAGTGTCGCCTAAAGCGGATAGTGTCGAAGTGCGGTGATTGAGCCCCTTGGCTTGTAGTTAGGGCCAGACGTGTGGGATGCTGGGCATCGATGGAGTTTTCTTCTGGGACTGTTGGCTACTCTTTCTTGGGCTGAGCTACGGGATGGAGATCCCCTTACGACATTGTTCGGGCTTCTTGATTAGGCATAAGGATATGTATATACCGTGTTTCAGTACCCATATCTTGGGTTTGGTTACTCTCCTTCCAGGAGGGGTGAAGACGCGCGGTGTATGTCACGTTCTTTCCGTGTCTAGCTTCTCATGGTTGGATGAGTCTACTATCCTTCTATAGGTAGCGAAGACTGGACAAGAAGTTCATCTTCACACCATTTCCATCTCCTTGTGTCTGGACGAGTCTATCTCTTTTCTCTTGTTGGGTTGAGCTGGACTCTTTAATGCACTCTCTGTTGTACTTCTATTCTACTCCATGTTCGCTCTACTGCTCACCCTTCGGTACCTCCTTTGTTTCTCCCTAGAGCCTTCGGGGTATCATACTGAGTATTTTTATACTCACCCCTGCTTGGGCTTTGCCTGCACTTGGTGTGCCCTTGCAGACAACGGACATGTGGAGCATGACTTCAGTGGAGCGTAGGAGTTTGGGATCTTGGACCGTGTGCAGTCATCGTAGCCGGGTTCCAGGTGGGAGACCCGTCAGTTGTTTCTTTTTGTTTACCTGTTGCCGGGTTGTGGCACGTTTTGGTTGGGCGTGTGTTTTTCCCCTTTTCTTTTCAACTTGTAACTTGTACTGTTTAGAGTTCTATGCACATTTGTGTTATTTATATAGTAGTTGCCCTTTTCTTTTCTTGTATTTTCTTTTTTACTCTGCACTTTTTCATTGAGTTTCCAGCGTGTGGGTGTGTACAGGTGCTTAGGCAAAGGCCTCCCCGAGTTGTTGTGCCTTCGGCGCTGGTCGCCAGCCCCTGGCCTATGGAGGCGGGCTTGGTGTAGTTGCGGCTCCAGCCCTGGTAGGGTCGGGTCGTGACAAAGTGGTATAAGAGGTGGTTCGTTCCTTGGAACATTGTGCGGACATCCCTAAAAGAGGAATTGGTTGGGATTTAGGGCAACAGTGTTAACGTGTCTCGAGAGCGGCTCTCAGGACAGGGAGTTCAGTGATGGTGCGGCGGCCGACGTATCCATTCACCAGGACCCTGATAACCTGCTTGTCGACTCGGCATGCTGAGACACTTTTTGCAGGGAAATTTGTTTGTGCATCACATAGGACTGAGTCTTTACTGTCCTTCTTGAGTCAGCTCCCCATCGTTGTTGTTGTTGGTATATACATTATGCTCATCTGAGCGCGTCACTCCTAGATAATATTCAGGATGTCTCTGCGAAGACAGCCAGCCAGGATACCAACTCTGGTTCGTGACGACGACCCTGTGAGCTACGAGGCCACAGTCCAGGACTCATCATGCGAGCCCCTTTCTCCGGGTGGGCCGGTAGCAGCACCCCCACTTGTCAAGCAGCAGACGGTTTTAACAGAGCAGGCGGGGCTTAAGCGCAGGTTGATCGCACTCTGTGAGTTCCAGTGGCAGAGACCGTTGAGCTTCAGTGTTGAGACAGACCCTCAGGCAGTAGAGGGTTGGCTAGAGGCAGTAGCTTGCGTTTTCAGGCTTGTGCAGACGCTGACGGATCAGAGAGTGTCTTTGGTAGCCACCCTTTTTTGTGGAGCAGCTTGGCGTTGGTGAAGTCTGGTGACTTAGCTTCTTGATGAGTCGTCGATTTCGTGGGATGACTTCTAGTTGTTGTTTCATGAGGAGTTTTTCCCCTCCTGTTTGCGCTCCATTTAGATTCAGGAGCTCCTGCAGTTTTAGTAGGGAGGGATGATGGTGGCTGTGTACGCGGCTAGTTTTGCAGACCATGCACGCTTTTACCCAGACTTGGTCCATGACGACAACCTCCGAGCACAGAAGTTTGAGAAGAGTCTCCATCGAGAGATTCGTGCTGTCATAGCACCCTTGGGCATTTCTACATATGTCGGGGGCCAGAGCAGGCGTTGGTGACAGATATATTCCTATCATATTTTGCGGTTGGTAGTGGCAGTGGGAGTAACGGTGCCGGGACATCTCCCGTAGCTGGCAGGCGCCAGAGGACAGGACCTCGAAGCAGGTGGCCTTTCCTCTGCCGGTTTCAGAGACGTAGACATATACCACTATGGCGAAAAGGCGCAGGGCCTCAGCCGAGGATGCCCTTCCGAGAGTGGATCTCGGGCCATGGCCGTACACCACAGTGTTGCCAGAGGGCACAAGGGAAGACCAGAGAGTGCCAGTGTTATGCTTGTGATGGGCGAGATCACTTGGCATGAGACTGCCCGACCTGAGTTGCTGGGAGTTTCGGGCAGGCAGCAGGCGCACCACCACAGCAGAGGCAGCGCCGTGATCAGTGTAGTGCCCAGAGAGGTGGTGCTAGCAGAGGAGCGGGAGGAGATGGTGGGGGGGGGGACGACTTTACGAGGCCTTCCCATCACCACTGGGTGGTCCACGTCATGCTTCGAGAGCTGACAATTGGGACCGCATGCAACTGTGAGCTTGTATGTCTATGATCCTGTAGAACATGGGATGGTGAGAGGTACGCCTTGCGACTCTTCTACTTCTTGCAGTAGAATTCTTAGGCTCTGCGTGTGAAAGTCTTTTCTCCTTGATCCTTGTTTGAGGTGTTACCAGGGTGACGTAGGGCGTCGGGTGTAACCCTGTGTTGGTAAGAAAAAAGTCCTGAGACCTTTTTCATTAGTCGATGGTGTTAGATCTTTCGCTTTCGAGCGTGTAAGAGAGTCTTGGTTGAGGGACATCAACTGTGAAATCTTGTGTGACTAGATATCCTTGGATACTTCACCATATGGATATTCTGAAGGAGGGAATCACCGGGCCTTGACTTATGCCCAAGCGGTGATTCCTGTCGTGGCGTGCGATGTAGAGGTTTGACCTGGGAGGTGAGCTACCCCCGAGGGCCTTCGGGCCATTTGAGATCATGCAAAGGAATGGAGGGGTTCCCTACCGCCTTGCCCTATCCCCAAAGTGTAGAGTCGGTGCATGACGTCGGCAAGGGCTGACCTCGCATGAACGGATCAATCCTTTGGTCCGTGTGCGGTGACGCAGAGCTGTGCGTGGGTTCTTCTGGGTATGGGAAATCCAAGTGTGGGCTTAGTACCATGTGTTTCTCCATAGTCTTACTTTTCGGGGAAGAAAATATTGAAGGAGGGAATGATGTAAGAACCCGGTTTTTTCTGTTAAAGTCTTTGTAATATTCTTGATGATATTCCAGAGCAGCGCCTTTAGACGGCGTGCGATTCCGAGCCCCTGAGTGGCTGGAATTAAAATTTTCAGTGCGTTCACACTGGAAATGCCAAATAAATGGGATATCTCCTAAACGGAGTTCCGGATCAGGGATCCGAGTGTACGGATGGGTCCGGAATGGGGTTTTTATCCTATAAATGACATAAAACATGTTAGTGTGGGATGTTTGGACCCCTCGCCTGCTTCTGGAACATTAAACGGATTAAATAAATTAATTCGTTTAATGTTAAAACTCAGGTATCTCTTAAACAGTGGATCGTATTGGAAAACTAAGGGCACCGTTGAGTTCATAGCGTACCGTTTACCCTAGTAGGGGTATAAGTTTCGCGGGCGCAGGCCGTTTGTGAAAAATGGCCCCAGGGGCATTTTTGTAATTTGGTGGCCTCAGGCGCTAAGTTTAATAACTTTTGAACGAGGTCTCGTAATAAAATTATGAGACCGCCATTGCGCTCGGAGTGTGGTTTTTAGCCTAGGGGAGGCTTAACCCCGACCCTGCCGAAAGTTTGGGTTCGTGGCCGTCGGGTGGGCGTTTCAGTGATTTGTACTTAAACACCCCCACCCATCCTTCTTCTTCTTCTACCACCGGCAAGGCATCTCCGGTGAGGAGAACTCTGGGGAGGTGCAGTGGTTCCGACAGTCCGCACACAAATCATCGAGCTACGCCCTTCGAGGTAAAAGTTATTTCGTTTTCGTTTCAAATTCCCGCAATATTTGAGCCCAATTTATACTATCGAATTGTTGTCTGATCATCGATAGAAGCCCGCAGATGTGTAGTATATGTTCTAAGGTTTCTGACTCTCTTCTAGGATAAAAAATCCGTGTCCTGGGGTGCCTGGGGCAGTCCCGGGAAGGTCCGGCCGAAATTCTGGTTTTTCGGCGGTTTCTGGCGGCGGACGGTGGTTCCGGGACGGCACCAAGGCAGCGGGCGCGGGAGAAGGCCGGCCGGCCATCCGGCCAGCTGGGTGGCACCTCCACGGTGCGGGGCGGCTCGGCTTGCCGACTGAGGGCGCCAGTTGCGGGAGCCGGCGAGAGGGGACGACAGGGGTCGCGTCGTGCGACCCCGCGGCTGGACAGAGACCCACGCGACGCGGGTCTCTGCGTGGAAACAAAGACCGGCCTTGTCGGCCGGTCGGTGGAGGAAGCGCCCGCGCAACACGTGGGCGAGGGGGCACACATGGGGCGGTGGCCCGTGGCCCGAGCGGGGCGGACCGGCCGGACCGGGCCGGTCCGGCCCAAGGGGGGTCCCCCCCCCCCCGTTTTTTTAAAAAAATGTTTGGAAGCCCGTATTTCGGGGTACGGGCGTCCATTTTGTGCGCCATCTGCGGCAGCGCAGAGCTCGTCTCAAGGCAGACGTTTTGAGATGGTTTTTGGAATTTTTAATTACCGAAACGAGGGGACACGAAGGCACGACGCGTCTTTAAGTGGACGAGCATTTTTCCCTAGACTTTTGTTTTGGACTGCGCGGACGCGTCCGACGTCCGATTTAAGCGTTTTCAGCAGCGTTGGAACCCTGGTGTCGAGGTGGAGGTTTCCAGGGTGGTTCCGGGCGTTGAAGCCAGAGTTGAGGCGTGGGCCCCATGGCCCGTCTTTTGAGCTACGTGCAGCTTTTAGAGACTTTTTACTCGGGCGTCCATTCGGGGCGTGTGAGCAGTCGATTCCGGATTTTTTCCGAGGGGATTGCAATAGTGAAATCCGACCGCTCTAATTCGGCACGAGGGTGCGGGGCCCACAAGGGCCGTTTGAGCGTCAATAGTGATTTTCCATCTTTATCACCAGGCGACCGTTTTGGACAAGTGGATAGTCCATCTTGTGTGCTTTTTCGAGAGGATCGCAACGGTGTGATCTGTTCGTTGAGTTTTGGGACCGAGTTGCGGGTCCCATGTGGCACCGCTCGTGTGCGGTGTGCCGGAACATATCTTTTTCTACGGATATTCATTGCACTCAAGTGAGTAATGCTTTTGACGTGTTTTCCTGAGGGGATCGCAATGGTGCGATGCGCCTGACTGTTTTTCGGGGCTGAGGCTCGGGATCACAGGACTCCGTACGGGAGTGAGGCGGTGTTGGTGACTTTTCCGTCGGATATCCATTGGAGGCGAGTAAGTAGTCTATCTTGCGTGTTTTTCCGTGAGGATTACAACGGTGTGATCCGTTTTGGTTGTGTGGAGCCTCTTGCACGATATTGTTAAATGTGGAAGCATGGAAGGTGCTCCAGTGGTGGTTTTCCCTACCATGTTTGTAGAGGACTCGTGGTGTGTGATCGTTCACTCTTGGGAGAGTGATATAAATGGTTTATGAGATGTGGTTGGATGTGCCTCAGCCGATGAGGTGGCATGTTGGAGTTTTTACGTCACGCCTTCGCGTTGACGTTGGGTGTCGTTTCCACGATAGCCTATGGGCTAGAACGAGGTATACTTTGGAGGTATACGGGAGCACTTGGAGGTACGTATGGTTTGTACCTGAGACGTTTGTGCGCTCAGTTGGGTTTGACTTGGGGCCACACGTCGTGTGGGCCCCATGTGCGTGTCATGTTCTGCCTTGCATACTTTGACCTCTCACGACGTAGAGGGTCCCTCTGTGCTCGTTTGTTGGACCAGCAGGGTTTAGTGGCCCCTTGGTTTCATTCTCGATGGATCGGCCGGTAGCGGTGCTAGTGACACCCAGTGATAGAACAGGCACTGAGCCTCTTTTGGGGTGAGTTATTCTGGAGTTGGGTGGTTGCGCGTTACCCACTCCGTGTTCGGTTGGCCAGTGTTGTACCCTACAGTGGAGATGGCCAGAGCAGTTCTGAGTTCTACCCTCCAGCGGGGCTGGGCAGTGGGTTATCGACTTCCTAGGGTTTACCCTCCAGTAGAGGCTGGGCAGTGGGTCACCTGATGCTATTAGGGTCTACCCTCCAGCAGAGACTGGGCAGTGGGTCACCCGACGCACTTCGGGTCTACCCTCCAGCAGAGAATGGGCAGTGGGTCACCCGACGCTGTTAGGGTCTACCCTCCAGTAGAGACTGGGCAGTGTGTCACCCGACGCACTTAGGGGCTAACCTCCAGCAGAGACTGGGCAGTGGGTTGCCTGACACACTTAGGGTCTACCCTCCAGCATAGACTGGACAATGGGTCACCCGATGACCTCTTAGGGTCTACCCTCTAGCTGGGCTGGGCAGTGGGTCACCCGTCGTCTAGTTCCAGGTCTACCCTCCAGCAAGGCTGGGTAGTGGGTCGCCTGTCGACTTATTCTAGGTCTATCCTTCAGCAGGGCTGGGCAATGGGTCTCCTGATGATGTATTAAGGTCTACCCTCCAGCATGGCTGGGTAGTGGGTCACCAGATGATGTATTATGGTTTACCCTCCAGCAGGGCTGGGCAGTGGGTCACCCGATATCCTATTATGAATTACCCTCCAACAGGGCTGGGCAGTGGGACACCCTTTGACATTCCAGGCTCAGTCCCTTCTACTAGGCTAGCCTGTGACTTTCCTCCGTGATTAAGGATCATGACCCTTTTTTGTAGGAGTCGGTGATGGAACCACTTTGACTTTGAGCAGACCTCTCGACTGCAGGGCAGTGACGAGGTGTGGGTTGACTTTCCTAAAACTTTCAAGTACGAGGGGCGCGTTCCCCACCGAGACATGTTCTTGTGACGCGATCTAAAACTGTGCTGGCGAGTCAGTGCCGCCCAAAGCGGATAGTGTCAAAGTGCGGTGATTGAACCCCTTGGCTTGTAGTTCGGGGAAGATGTGCGGGATGCTGGGAATCAATGGAGTTTTCTTCTGGGACTGTTGGCTACTCTTTCTTGGGCTTAGCTACGGGATGGAGATCCCCTTACAACGTTGTTCGGGCTTCTTGATTGTGCATAAGGATATGTATATACCGTGTTTCCGTACCCACTTCTTGGGTTTGGTTACTCTCCTTCCAGGAGGGGAAAAGACGCGCGGGGTATGCCACGTGCTTTCCGTGTCTAGATTCTCGTGGTTGGATGAGTCTACTCTCCTGCTATAGGTAGAGAAGACTCGACGGGAAGTTCATCTTCTCACCGTTTCCATCTCCTTGTGTCTGGACGAGTCTATCCCTTTTCTCTTATTGGGTTGAGCTGGACTCTTTACTGCACTCTCTGTTGTACTTCTATTATACATCATGTTTTCTCTACTTGTCACCCTTCAGTACCTCCTTTGTTGCTCCCTCGAGCCTTCGGGGTATCTTACTGAGTATTTTTATACTCACCCCTGCTTGGGATTTTCCCGCACTTGGTGTTACCTTGCAGACGACAGACAGGTGGAGCATGACTTCAATGGAGCGTAGGAGTATGGGAGCTTGGACCACGTGCGGTCGTCGTAGCCGGGTTCCAGGTGGGAGACCCATCAGTTGTTTCTTTTTATTTACCTGTTTCCGGGTTGTGGCTCTTTTTGGTTGGGCGCGTGTTTTCCCCTTTTCTTTTCAGCTTTTACCTTGTACTGTTTAGAGGTCGATGCACATTTTTGGTATTTATATAGCAGTTTCCCTTTTCTTTGCTTGTCTTCTCTTTTTTACTCTGCACTTTTGCATTGAGTTTGCTGTGTGTGGGTGTGTACAAGTGCTTAGGCAAAGGCCTCCCCGAGTTGTTGTACCTTCGGCGCTGGAACTTAAGGTATGATATTATTTTTCAAAAATATAATTTTCCATGACATTTCATATTTTGCACCATAATATCTTTGATATGTTTCTATTACTACATAATAACTTTCTATTACCATATTCATGTAATTCATGTGGTTTTAAATTTTTCCTAAAAATTTAATTTCCCCTGGAATTAAATATTAGCAAAAGTGATTGTTGTATGTAAAGCAAACCTTTTCTCTTGTTTTCATTCAGAAACATCCCATTTCAATGTTCATATTAATTATATTCTTTGTTTAATATAATTATCTATGTCTTAATTATTGGTTATGTATATTTCCAACCACATTTAATTTCATTAAAATATTTTAAATAATTTTTTAATATTTTTTGTATGGGTTATTTTCATAAAAGTGTGAAAACAATATCCTTTTAACATTTTTTGTGTGAACACATATTTTAACCATTTTACATTTTTCTATAAAACATAAAATTTTCAATTTTTTTGGTTTTTAAAATAAATTATAATCCTACATTTTTTATAAAACACTTTTTTTAATAAATATTTTTGATGATCAAGGGTATTCCTAGTTTCCAAATTGATTATTCTAATTCTCTTAAAAACTGTTTCCTGCCTACGGTAACATCTTTTGACATACTTTATATTAGATCAAGGATATTATTCTAGTATTACCATGCATATTATTCCTTCTTTACGTATTGTGAAATGTTATTTTCTATCAGATGAACCATCCATCACTATCGTTTCCTTGAATAAACATCCACTGTTAATAGATATAACATTTTTTCCAATGCTGTTAATTTGTGAAAACCATGTTTTCCATTTCATTGATTGAATGGTGACCACCTCGATGTTATACATCAATTGTTTAGGAAAGTTATTGAATAAATTGTATAATATATACCTATATGGTATAAATACTATATATTTATTTGGTATCATCCTAGAATGTTTTTTAGTATGATTGGAAACCTATTTATATTCGACTGGTTCATCATGATTATTAATAAAACATTTTATTTCCAGAAGTTCTTAATAATATGATGATGATTGATTTTATGTTCCACACATATGTCTGGATGATAATGGGTGGGGTCCTATATTTCCCTAAAATTCATTGGTTATGTTTCATATCATAAAATATAATAAGGTATGAACACAATGTGTTATGTCACATTGATGTTGTTATAATTGGTTTTCTCACTTTTTAATGCATCTACGTAATGGGTTTGTTCACAAAGGTGTGGGAATAATGAGTTTTCTCATAGGGTTTCAAAAGATTGTGATTGTTACATCATCCTATGTTTATTTTAATCATAGTATATGTTATATTCTTCATTTATTACTCTTTTCTAAGATGTTTCACACTACTCCTATGATTCGAGATTAACATTATTTACATCTAAAATATCTTATTATTGTTTTTCCTCATTGATATGAAGTAATTCTATGATATTATATTATTTTAATCCATCCCTCATGCCATCATTTATAATATATTCTTTTCTTGGGATTAAATTTATTATATATACTAATTATTCCTATAATATCATCTTATTCTTACTCGTGATATTTTATTGTTATAAATTTGTATTACCCTTACTGATCATATGATATCACCACTTTTTATTTTTAAAATTCCCCATGTTATAAATAAAAGTAATATATATGAGGGGTTTATAAGATTATCATGTGTTTATAATCATTTTAGATGTTTTAGATTGTTAGGGATTAATATGTTTCCTATATAGTGGGGAAAATGTCTATTAGTGAAAATAGACATGTTTTTTTAGTTAATGTTTTATCCTAAACCACTTAAAATCTAATCTCAAATGATCGTGATAATGTATTGTAAGGAAATATTTTCTTTAAATTCATGTAATTGAGATAGTTTCATCTATTTTCTATCATAGTTATTATCATAGAAGGGTTTAAATAACATTATAGATTAGGATGTTTTGAGTTGTGGTTGTAAATGTAATAAATGTGTTATTAGTTATGGTTAATCATATTATAAAAGGTATAGAAACCCCATTAGGTTAGTTCATATAATATTTAATATTCTAGGTATTGATATAAGAGAACATTAGTGAAAAACATAGGGATATGTATAAGGAATAAGACAAAGTGTAAGGTAAAAATAAGATGTTTTGGTAAAGTAATGATTGGGTGGTTCACTTAGTAATTACATATCTTTCTTGATATTGATGTGTGGATAAAGCTACGAAAAAAATTCAACAAGGGGTAATCACCATAAAAATTTTGTGCTGAGTATCAACTCAATATTTAATATGTTGCGCAATGAGTAGACATTAGAAAAAAACATGGATGGACACACATGGGGTATATTCTTTTCTTAATAAAATTTTATTTTAAATATGTTATAAAGGATATATTATGTTACGGTATTATGATGAGGAATATTAGATAACCCATCCAAATAAAATTAATATTAAACCGAGAGAGATTGAGGATAAATTTAAATCCAATGAAATAATTTCAAAGAATAATACATTTTGTAGTATGATTTTCATGTAATTATCTTAAAATAATTCTATTATGGTTTTCATCACTCATGTCAACAGATTTTAGATTTAGTAATGGTAAAATCTTGAATAAATCAAGTTAACAGTCGATTCCATGGGTAATGAAAACTTTTTCACAATTAAAATCCAAACATAATATGAATTGAAGTGAGAAACCATGTGAATATATTAATTATTTTACCATCAATCAAGAGGAACAATGTTAACATGGTTGAATTTTCAAATAATCCAAACAAGGGAAGGATAAAACCTTATAGAATTTTAAGTGGCAATGATGATTAAGTGATGAAGGATCAATTTTCTTCATTTAAATAATATGAGAATAAGTATTAAGGGAAATATATCAATGGAACCAAGAGATGTTTTATGCATAGAAATGGAGGGCATATAGTAGTTAGTCATTGAAGAAAAGTGAAAGGCTCATTGTACATGGTGAAAGGAAATATAGTTCATTTGGTGGTAATGTTAATTTTTTAATGTCTTAAATATGTAAAATGTTTAAAAAATTATATTCAATTTTCTAATATATGGGCTAATAAGGATTAAAAAACCAAAAACATCAAGGAAAACAAAAAACCTATGAAAATGAAATAATGGAACTGGCTTCTGAAAATTATATTGAATGAGGATCACTAATCATATACTCAAAATCTATGAGATTCATATTTTTATCTTTTTCAACCTACTCATTTGTACCTCAGAATATAAAATAATCCCCTAAAGACAAGATTTTGAATTATTAAAAATTCATAATTGTATTATTTCAGTATCCATATTAAGTAAATATTCTCAAATATGTATTAGTAGTAATTTATATCTAATAAAATCATATTATCCATCCTTTTGTCAAATTTTATGTTATATTAGGCATGTACTAACTCTCTTGAAAGCAAGGCCATGATAATTTATAGGATAAGAAAATCATATCTATTAATAAACCCTTGAGAACCTATTAATACAAGGTTCACTAAAAATCCATTTAAAAAATTACTTTTAATATACTGTGGGTTTTAGAAAAATGGTTAATGAAAAAATCAACATTATTTATATTCCTATTATGTGGGAAAATATGATTTCACTGGTCATACCAATTATAGTAAGGATAAAACCTCATTAGAAATTAAATTTGGAGTCAAGTCCATCTTATAAAAATCCTTAAGGTTTTAAATGAATAATAATTAAAAATCAGAGGACATAATTTATTTTATTGGAATGTAACAACCAAAAATATCATTATGTACTTTTATTAAATAATACTAGGTTAATATCTTATTTTATATGCAACAATGAATTAAAAATAAATAATGATTTATTTTACTTTGATAAAATATAAAACCTTTAAAAAATAGTAATAACATTATCATGTATGAATAAGAGTAACCAACTTACGAAATATACATATATAAATAAATATAATGGCCACTTCATACAATTTTTTATAGTTCATTAAGTACTTAAATATATTTTTACAAAAATAATTCTCTTTATGCATTGTACATTATATTTTAATAAATAATAATAATTATTTTTTAATTCTAGTTTTATTATTTTTTTATAGAAATTAAGAATACGAATAACTATTATTTTAAAAAAATTATTAAAAAATTTTTAATTATATTTTATGACTTTATTTAATGGTTAAACTCATAAATTATAGAACCTGAATTCAAAAAATGGAATTCACTTCTAGGATCAGTATGAAAATATTATATTAGAATAAATTTATGTAACTCTTCTGGAATAGTTGATTTTTAATTGAATAGTGAAAAATAATGTTTTTACCATAATAAGATGTTTTCTAAATTTATCATTTTATATGAAAGAAATAGAAATTCATTAAAAATTATAGTTAATAAAATATTTTTTAAGGGTTAAAATTATTCATTTTAAATATTATTTTAAATTTATAAATCATATGTTTAAATTTTATAAGTTAGCTAATGTTTTATTCAAATTTAGAAACAATTTTCAGTATTTTCTTTTAATTTAAAAAATTTAATTTAAAATTTGGTTTCAGATTAACTAAAATGAAAAAAGAACCTATTTCTTTATAATAAATAAATTTATTTAATTTCAATTAATTACATTGATTATTTTGAGATACATAAAATTTTAATATTAAAAACATTTGTTAAAAAAAACTAATTTTAAACATTTTATTAAATAATTATGAAATAAAATTTTCCAATGAATATAAATTAAATATTATAATATTATTTTCATATATGAAATAATTTTTTTTCATATTATTCAATATGGAAAATTTCTATTCTATTCATTTAAAATAATTTGGAAGATTGATAACATTTGATACCTTGGTAAAAGTAAAAAAATTGTAAAAAGAGTTTTAAAGTGTTTAAAATAAATAAAACATTTAAAAAATATTCTAAAAATTTCATGGATTTTAGGTTTCAAGATAAAACCATATACCTCTATTATTTTACACCTTTTTATCCATTAAAATTTTAATAGTGACATGCCATTATTTAAATGTAATGGGTACTTCCCAAATTTCTCTTATCTCCACTAATAAAAAGGGATCACTTAAAAGACTTCTTAATACACCTATACCATGTAATTTTATTATAAATATATACCATTTTGTTCCTTATATTATATTGTATCAATTTTAATATCCTCTTTTCTCAATTACTTATCTTATGGCCACCATTTCTGTTGGTATTTTCAATAGAAATCTCAGGTTTTCAATGTGAGTTTTTCTTACTCCTTAGTCTTTTCTTCTTAATATTATACTTCAAATAATTTTATATCCGACCTCATATAATTAAACTATTATTAATAATATACTATAATGTTTTTATATTTATTTAGGAACCATTATTCAATGTTTTTCCTCAATTATTAAAATCAATACAACCTCGATCTTTCGTATATACAGACTACCGCATCCACAAAGCAATGTGGTTTTATTTCATTTCTTCTATTCATGGATGAAAAAAAGGATAGATTTTTTGAATTTATAGGTTTAATATTTAAGAATTATAATTATATAATTATAATTTATCATATATCTTCATTCCATCTCATCAATAGAGAAATGGAATTATTGATCATGCGAATGTGCGGACTACCGCCTCCATAAATGATGAATTTATTTTATCATCACCACCCTTTATGGATTCCTAATTGAATTAATTAATGTAATGAAAATTTTATTTATGAAGTTTTTAATATTTAAAATATATATATTATAATTATTTAAAGACATTCCCTTACTCATGAAATCTTTATATCATGATTTCCATTGAGTTGGTTTTACAACCTAAAAGAACGATGTTATAATGTATGTATCACAAATTATTAAAGAACGTTAAATATTTGTAATAACATGTAATAATAATGTATATATTTATTTTAACAGTTATGGAAATCAATTACTAATATTTATTATATTTATTAATATACCACCTTTAGGCCATTAAACACATTGAAACTAATTCATCACAATTTTATTTTTGATGAACCATATTCATGTCTTTCACCTAATGAAATTATACATAAGAAATAATTTAAAATAATTATTATAATATCTATAATAATCTAATAATAATTACATTTTAAACAATAATTTATAAATTACCTCATCACCATGAAACTGGTATGAAATAAACAATAAGAAAATCCTAACATCTTACAACGAAAATAAACCATATCTAGTTAACATATTTGTCATAGATGGTTATAAATTATCCATATAAAAGGTAATATATTTGAATAAGTATATTTTAATAGTTTTTATGTTTGTAATGTAAAATTTATAATAGGTTAGATATTGTAAAACTAAGCGAAATTTAATTTAAAGAATTTATTGTCTCAAATTTAATTTCTTAAGATATATATCTTATTGTGCACTGTGATATATTTGATATTGTGAAATTAATACCTAATGAATTTATTTTAACATATTTATGTAATTCATGTTGTTTAACATTCCCCCTCAAAAATTTCATGTTTCCTTGACTCATATTTTACCCAATGTTTTTACTTGTACTTTAAACCCACCTCTTATCTCATTTTCAATCTGGAAGATCTCATTTCCATCATGGTATTCATTGTATACTTCATAAATTGACTTTATCCATGCCTCAATAATTGGTTATATCCACTTTTTACTATACTTAATCTAATTAAAAAATTTTAATGAAAATTTTAATTCTATCTATATGATTGGTTTTCAATAATGTGAGAAAAACCTCTTCTTAACACTTTATATGTGAACATATATTTTCATTATTTCTTATTTTTATATAAAATGTCCACTCAACACTTTATTAGTTTCTAAATTAAATTCTAATCCTCCACATTTTATAAAGTACTTATTTATTTAAAAAGTAAATATTTTTAATAGGTTAATGATGTTCCATGTTTCTAAAGTGATATTTCTAATTCCCCTAATGTGGTTCCTTGAACCCACACTACCAAGGCCGATTCCATAAAAAGTAACTTTACATAATAATTTTTATACTAGATAAAAAGGCCTATATAAAACCATATTTAATTAAAAATTTAAAATGAAAATTTCAAATATTATTCTAAAAATATTTTTTTATAGATTCATAGAATTAGGACATAACAAAAACAAATAAAATTCATGTCTTTCACAACTAGATGATATTTTATCCAACTATATGAGAAACTAATTAATCCATAATAGGTATTTAATGTATCCCACTAAATCTATATACAAGATACCTTATTATACATTACATTTTTAATACATTTATTCATAACTTGGGTAAATATAAATATATAAAGGGGTGAGCTCAAATGTACAGTAAGTAGAAGCGTACAATAGAGGAAATAATGAAGGAAACATGGAAAAAATATTATGAAAAGAATAAGTAACCATCATAATTTCATAATCATATTGAATTTATATCATAATAGATTCATTGATGGTAAAAAATTACATGGATATCAATAACAGAATCCATGGTGATGGAATTCATAATGTTAGACATCTTGATCTTACCATCAAGTACTAATCCATCATATAATTATTTCCATCATGGTTGTAGAAAAAAAATAATTCTAATCATCAAAAACCTAGTCGAGGAATCTTGTTGAATTGGGAAGGTATACACCAAATAACCAAACACATTTATTCAATGAAACTGACCAATGAATCAAGGGGATATATAATGTAGGAACCGCCTTTAACTTGTTTAAGTCCAATTCATTCAATAATTGAGATAATGAGTTAACCATAAATAATCAAAATTACAAATGATCATTTTTATTATAATAACATCAAACAGAACCCCAATATGTTTTCCAATTTAAATAAAAGGTATAACATTATCATAACCCATATAGAGAAATAAGGTATATGTTTAAACAATAAATAGATAACTAGCCTAATTAATTAATAAATTTCCATATCAGAATAAAAAATTTACATATTTTAAAAATTTCACCAAACAATAAATGGAATAGCTCTATATGTAAGAATACCTCAAACTGACATGGTAAAGAGAAAGGGGTATATGGTAAAGTTAATAATTTCCATAATTAAATCAATTTAAGGAATCTTGTAAAACACCCATCAATAAAATAAATAGAAAATAAGTTATTATTAATATAAAGGAATTGGATGAAAAGATGTACATATTAACAATGTTAGTGATGGATCATATATTTGATAGAGAATAATGTTACATAATCCATTTAGAGAAATAATGTGGATTATTTTAAAAAAACACATCCCCAGTGTAATAAAGAAAACTCAGGGGGATGTTGACATAGATGAAAAACATCCTTAAAGAATAATGGTTTGAGTAATATAACATAAGAAGGGATCAATAATCAAATTGTTTGATATCATGAGCTCAATCTACCAATTTTTTAATATATATATATATATATATATATATTATTGGATAACTCATGTAACATAAATCCCATGAGTTTAAATCATTTTTAATATGAAATGGAAAATGCAATCGAAAATGTAAAAGAGATTTTAGAAATATTTTATAACATTAATTTAAAATAATAACATATGTGCCAGCTTCAAAACAATATTTTGAAAAAGTTATGTGAATTATTTTTAAAACTATTAATTTTAAAAATTATCCATAATAATAAATCCATTAATATTAAATTCAGTTTTTTATTCAAAATGTGGATCCAAATATAAAACATATGATTATAAAAGGAACCTTATTAATACTTTGAAATTACCTTAATTAGACACCCACACTATACAAATATTAATAAATCCTTATCTTTATTAAAAAATATTTTTCATAAATAGTATTATAAAATACCATATAAAAAAATATTAGTTTTGGAGAACCTAATCATGGAAGAATAATGTTCATGAAAAAACATTCCAACTCAATGAATAGAGATTTGACCTATCAATAACCCTTATGAGGGACATGCCCCAAATGGTAATAAATATTTGACAGGGATTTATATGGTCATAATATATGTCCACATAAAAAATTATTGAATATAACATAATAAAATCATGGGTATATACCCAAATTATATAAAATAAGTTTATGATAGGGATCGTAACCCAATGAATGAATGTTGAGTTTTTAAAAATCCATACTTCTGAGGTAATAATTGAATCAATAGTCATTTGAAGAAGAGAATATGATTTGACTTTGTATATCCCATTAAATAAAAACAATTATCATATAAATGCATCCATGGTATTAAAATACACCATACAGGGAAAATATGGTGAAAATAATGCATTATGTCTTAGTGAATCATAATTGATACCAAGAACCCCCTTACGAAATCAAAATATTTAGAATCAAAACCACATTTAAAGATAAAATTAAAAATAAAAGCATAAATTTCATGGATAATTATAAAATCATTGCATAAATATTAATATAGAAGTATGTACACCATTACAAATAAAACATTATGTACAATAAGAAATATGTCTCAAGGAGTCAAAATTTAAGACAAGAAACCCTTACCTTAATTCCAGCATAGTTGAAATGTGCTATAACCTCCTATATTATAAAAATAACTATCTTAAATACCCAATTCAGAATATTTATCATATCAATATCCTTTTATAAACATTATTTATATTTTTTTCCCTTCATTTATCTTAGTTAGTTATTACCTATTATCAATATGAAGAGTAAATAATCATGATTGTTTTGAACTAGTTTCATAAATATAGTTTTGGTATTCATTCTTATTAAAAAATCATCATTAAAATATAATTAATGGTATTTTAATAGATGTTCCATGATATATATAAAGGTATAGTTTCATTCCATGGTAGTTTTGGTTACAAACCATGAATATGAAATCAGCAATGATCATGTTTCAGTGATTCTTAATCAATGAGATGTGTTAGTTTAATAATAATGTTAGCATTATGGAAATAAAATATTGTTTGAATATTTATATAATATTATAATAGTATTTATGATCCCATATTCATCCATAATATAAATTCATATCATTGTTCATATAGGTGGTTAAACTGACCTAAACATAAACATACCAGGATTAAAGGATGATTGTGTGGTGATTCAGTTTTACTATCATTATACCATAATAATTATTATCTTATTAAGTTATTATTAGTGATATATAACATAATTTTAAATAATTATAATAATAATTAATGTATTTTAAAATAGTACGTAATATGAATAAAAATATTTTTCTCTTAGTACCCTTGTTTTAAATTATTATATTAACGGTGCTCTATTCCTGATCGTATATTTAGTAGGTTATATATTATGTTATAAAAAGGCCTCAATGAAATAATAAATGTAATATTTATCAATTAAACCCATTATCATGAACATCCATCTAATGTGGTGATGAAATGTTAAATTGAAATCAATCATTCCATAGAGCTGGTGGTCCTCACAATTGAATGGTTGATGATTTCATTTTCCATAGAAAGGTATATTTTCATAACACATTTTATAATTTTTGAATAAAAATATGTTACAAATAAATTATAATTTTTTTAGTGTAACATAGATACCAAACATACAAGGATGTTATGGAATATAAAACATGAGACTTTGTAGAGGATGTAGTTTACACGCACACACACAAATGGTGTTTTTTCTTAAGGATACAGTAAATGTGGCTAATTATTATTCCATTAAGAAAATAAAATTAATTATATAACTAAATTTAATATCATAACATATGTATTTTAAAATTATAATTGTAAAGGTAACAATGAAAAAACTATGTTAAGGAAAAACGATTAGTCATGTTGAGAACTTTGAGTTTTTATTAGAGAATTACATAGAAGAGTAGGTATTTGGATAATCTATTTTAACTTGAAGATAATTTAATAAATATAGGATTAAAGGGGACCAAAAAGGCTAGTATTTTGGTAGGTAATAATATTTTAGTATTTGTATTTAAGGGGTAGTGACATGCCCTATTTCTCAGTGAAAATGGGTGATATTTTTGTAAATACCCATAAAATTTTAATATTGGGAATTCATCCTCAAGGATAGTGGATAAAAGTTTTAGAAATCCTGTAATGAGAAATATTAAGTTATATAAAGGCATTAAAAACACATTATCACACAATTATTAACATTTTTATCCATTTTCACTAGGTTAAACCCTTTTAACCAAAATTTACTCTTACTATAAAAACTGGTTTTTACCTAAGTAATATACTCTTTATGATTAATTATAAAATGTTCCTTGTTAAATAATTTTTATCTACTGATTCTAAATTTTAAATCCATTTTATTTTATTCAAAATTTTAAATTCATAAAATTAATTTTAAAATAATAAATTTATAATTTAATGAAAATATTTTTTTAAGAAAAATATTACTTAATTTATAAAATATTTATTATAATATTTATGAACTAGAATTAATATTTCAATATATATAATTTCAGTTTTCAAATAAATATTTTCTATAGAGAATGAATTTAAAAATTTCTATGGCATACTTAAATACAAAAAATGTCATTAAATAATTGTATTTCCAAAAAAGGTATATTGTACGATTAAGTTTAAAATATATAATTTCAGAAAAATCACAAAAATTAATCTTATAAAACATTTAATATGATAAATCCAAAAATAATTTTTAATTTTTCAAATCTAAAATCCAAAATTTATAAATTTTAAAATTTTAAAATATAATGAAAATGTTTGTTATAGTGAAAATGGATCTTTAAAATACATTAAATACTTCTTCTTATTTTGTATCATATACAAATTAGTATAAACCAATTATTAATATAAATATATATTACCATGAAAAAATCATATGTTTATTTAGATAAAATATCATTGAGACAAAAATGACAATTTTTAACCAAAATACAGTTCTAAGCATAAAATGAACTTACTAGTCATCTTTTCTATCGAAATTGAATTTATATCATTTTCAAAGATTCTTTTATTTTATTTCTACAAATATTTCATAAAAAATTACTCCCACTAAATCCTATAAATTTAATGACTATGTTTTATATACCATTATCAAATACTTATATTATATCTAAATAAACCACAGTTCCATTTATGCTTGGAGTTGGTTGTGGGGAAAGATATCATACACATTGAAATTTTTAATGGTAATCATCTATTAAAATATTATATTTTTATAATCACCCCAATAAATAAATTTCATAATCACAATTTAATTCATATGATCATATTAATTTCTATAGGGAACTCATACTTAACCATACACTATTAGACAATCATCGGTTTATTTATGAGGTGGTGTGTGATTAATATATATGAAAAATTCTTATAATCCATTTATAATGGGATATAACCCATTCCAAATTTCAAATATAATTCTTCAATGAGATGATGAGCTAGCTCTATAAGAAATAACATTCTACAAACCTTAAAAATGATTTAATAAAAATCATACAACCAGGTGATTTTATTTTTAACAGAATATCAAATAGTGGGAGGTTTGATCACCCCAAAAGAGTGATTCATAATAAGTCTTATTTGGTGGTTAATGAAGAATAACATCCAATTAAGTAAGACCTTTAAAGATAAATAATAAAATTTAAGTGAAATCATTAGAGTTTTTATAAAATATTTGTTTCATTAATATAAAAATAATGGTATTAATCACATTAAAAAATAATTTCTAAAAATATAATGTGAAAAAAAAACTAAATTTTTTTTACTTTTAAAATAAATCGTAAATAGTTTATCCTTGAAAATAACATAATTATTTAAAAAAATGATGTGTAAATATTTAAAAAATTCCCCAAAAAATAAGCTTAAAAATTAAAAAAGGTTTCAAAAAGGTCAAGTGAAATATTTGTTAAAAAAATAAATTGAAAAAATATATTTCAATAATAGATCTTTAGAATTAAATAAAGGTTATCAAATTAATGTGGAGTGGAGGATAAATTTTTTTTATTTCGAAATGATTTAAAACCTTTTTGATATTTTGAAATATCTTTATTGAAAACTCAAATTATAAAATGAGGTAGTAAAACATTTATTTGAAAAGTGGTATTGTGAAATAATATGTTCAAATGACATAACACATAAGTTTCATTTCCAAATATAAAGGGTAGCATTAATGGCAATGGGAAGCATGAAATTAGGGGATAACCCATTGTTAAAGAGGGAAATGACTATTCTTAAATGATGGTGTGCCTCTTGAGAATGAAATTAGTTAAGGTAAAAGATATTTACTATAAATTACTCTTTATCTAGAGAGGAATATAAATTAAAATTAAATATAATATTTAGAAGGAAAAATCAATCCTTAAGGAAGTAATTCCCAGAATAATAATTTTAATTCAACGAATGGAGTTCAGTTTATAAAGAACCTTAGGACATTTGTGTCATTGAATTGAAATCCATTTAAATAATAAAAAGTATACATCCCCCAAACCCCATGATTAAATATTTATGGTAGAATATGTTCATTATTAATTAGTCACACTATATCATAGATTTCATGGTGCACAATAAAAAATATGTCTCATGGAATTAAATTTGGTTCATAAAACCCTTACATCAATTTTATGATTTTTTTATCACACTCTAAATCAAAAATTAGATAATACCTATATTTATAACCTTTTTTTAACTTTATTCATGTATATAACCTTTTAAAAAATTCATTTATAGTTATAGAATATATTTATAGTAGTTAGTTGTTATTTTCTATTTTCTATCTCAGGTGTGAGTAATCTTGATAATTTTGAAATAGTTTTATAGGATATGTGACAATATTCATTATTCCATAATAGTTAATCATTACCAAAACATAAAAGTTATTATAAGGGGTGATTTATAATGATTTATGAATTTTTAAATCCCATTTTAGATTGTCTCATTCTTTATCCTTGAAGAGTAAATCAATAACTTCCATATTTTGGTTATTATTAACAAATGAAGGTCCTTTTTTAATTAATTAATTAAATATTGATATAAATATCATAAAAAATTAAATATTCATATAAATATTTATATAATAAAATACTAGTGATTATGTTTTCATATTAAACCATGATATAAATTCATATAATTGTTCAATTATGTGGATAAACCAAACCAAACAAGAACATGCCTTAATTAATGGATAAATGTGACATGATTTAGTTGTAATATAATTATACAATATGAATAATTATATTACTTATTTTTTATTATTGTGATATATCATAATTTTAAATAATTATAATATGAAGATAACCAATTAATATTTAATTTATAGAATAAAGATATCATTCTTTATCTTAGAACGCTCTTTTAGATGGTTGAATTTTCCATAGTTATTTATTAACAACATTATTAATAGATAGTCCAATTTTACTTAAAAAACCTTAATAAAATTTTAAAAATAACATTTTTCTATTAAACCATTTTATATTACCATTCATATAAGGTTGTGATAAAAATAAAAATAGATACTGATTGTTCCATGGAGGCGGTAGTCCACACATATACATGAAAGAAGATTTCATTTCATAAAGAATCGTGAAATGGATTATTATGGTTTCTCATTTCAGAATATAAAAAATTTCGTAAATATCATACATATCTATTAAATTTCATTTTAAGATGATCCTTATTATATTGTTAATGAAAATGAAACATGTTGCATTGTTAAGGTGGTAGTCCATACAATGCACAAATGACTGTTTTTATTTCTCTTAATATCAAAAGGAAATATGTTTAAGGATTATACCATCATTATTTTATCATATAAACATATTGACAATAATTATGTAATAATTAATGAATATTTAATGGAATTTTAGGATATAAAAAAGAATATAAAGAAAAAAAATGAGAAATGAGAGATTTAAAATTTATACCTTAGTTCTTGTATTATATACTTTCCAAAGGGGTTTATATCATTACAAGGTGGTCTTTTGAGAATAAAAAAACAATTTAAATGTGTATACAAATGTTCTGGAGAGGATTTATTGTAAATATATATGACCTATGTAGGTCTGGTTGTGATTATAAGTGATTATAGGAGTTCCCCATCTATAAGTAAAAGAGGGATGATATATTTTAAAAATGCAGGAAAATTTTCAATAATGAGAAGTGAAAAGCTAAGTTTTTCCACAGGAATTAACCCTGTCTTTCAGGAATGTTTCCCAATGTATTTTAGGTTCTTCCAACTTTTTAAAATTTTATTTAAAGATATGGTTTTGTAAATAATCAGTAGGTTTTGGAGATTTATTAATAGGATTTTAAGGGTTTTAAAATAATTATAAAATATTTAATAAAGTTGTTAATATGTTTATTTCATTGAAAATATAATGTTTTTAAGGAAATAAATACCCTTAAACAAGACCTATTGTATACCAAAATGTAATTATATTATTTCAAATTTTGTGTATGGGTAATATCTAGTTACCCTTACGTGGACCTTGGAAGAGTATTGTTTACGGGTTGAACAAGTTGACCTCACACAAAAAACGTATCACAGATAAAGGTATTGATTAATGTTTGATTGGTTTATAAGGGAATGATCAATCCACCCTTATGCATTCCTTTAAATAACACTGCAAAATTGTAAAAAATTTACCAAAATGTAAGAAACCTTCTTTGTGTATGGGTAAAGAGAAATTTTCAAAGAATACATATGTGTAAGCTCAAGCTACCCTTTTGGGAGCCCTTCTATAGTGTTTTGTAAGGTTAAAAAAGTTAGCCTTATACCATACTACCATCCTGTGTATGGGTATTATTTTTATCAATTTTTTTGGATTTAATTTTTCCTCTTTGACTTATGTAACATACTCAATTTCTAAATAGTCTTCAAAAACTTATTTATTTTTAATTCGTATGAATTTTTATTTGAAAATATTTTTTCTGTTAAATATTACCCTTAATCATGTATTTTTGTGGTTACATATGGGTAAAATTTATTTTAAGACCTTTTGTATGGATAAAAATTAGTTTTCCATGTTTAAAAAAAGATAAATTCTAATTTTGATGGGGTTTTAAAATGTAGAAGGGATTTAATGTGAGTTATATAAGTGTAAGAGTGATTTTATAGAACTGTGTAATGGTATGGAATTACCAAAATAAGAGTATATATGTGGTTCTTGTGCTACATAAGGGTACATATGATTTTATGTAAGGGTAGATGAAACTCTGTAAGGGTACTTATAGAGTTATGTAAGGCTAACATGGGGCTTTATCTACTCATGTAAGGGTAAACCATATTTACATAAGGGTAATTCATAGAGTGAATAAGGGTAGATATCCTCTATGTAAGGGTACTACCATTTTTCTCCTAATCACATAAGGGTAAAATAACTTCACATAAGTGTTGATCGGTCCATCCCTTATCAAGTAATTGTATATGGGGTTTTTAGCAGGTCATTTATGGGTAACTAGACCAGCATAAGGGTAATACTCATTATCATTAGGTGAAAACTCAGAGATTTGTATGGGTAATAAATTTACCATTATATAACAGATATTATTGGGAAAATTATTAAAAACATGATTTATCATTCTAACATGTATATAATGAATCTAAAACATGTTTCAGTGGTGTTAAATGTAAAAAATCATAGAATTAAATTATTATTTTTTCGGTACTCTACTATTAAGAAATAGTTGGGTTGAAAATTAAATTGTTAAATTGATTTGTAGAATTACTAATTTTACCTATAAAAAGTTTCCTTCTCAAATAATATCCAAGACTTACTAAATTTGGTTTTTGGGATCTTTTGAAGGCCAGGAAGTCCAATAATTTTCTTACACTAGATTGGTGTATCCTTATTCAACTAAACTTGGTACTTATTCTAAGCATAGAGAATCCCTAACTCCTTCTCCTCTACACTGGAGTAGTGTTTTGAAAATGGGTAATTTATAGGTATTATTTCCTTACATAATTTAAAAATAAGCTTCCAAATATTTCGAAAGGAATTGGATAAATATTTATTAAGTGATAATAATATGGAATTTATTAATTAAAAATAGAGAATAATTAGCACGCTCAGATTATTCTAAAGGGAGAGAATATTATCACATGGGAAAATATAATTATTATTTTAAAAATAGATTTTTTGGTTTAAATTTATAATTGAAAATTATATAGGATGGAGTGAATGTATTATCTATTAAAACATTTTCATTATTCAATGTGAAATACTATGGACATATAAAGAGGGATCATATGGAATAATAATTTTTATTATAGATAATCTATGAGAGACAATTGATTATTACATGTGGTATTTTTTCTTTTTTAAATCAAATAGTTCGACTTAGTGGTAGGAATCCCCAGTGAGTGTTTTGAGATGATGAGTATATGGACATGATTTGGGTAAAGTTTCCTTGACAAACATTGGTGGTTTTCATCCAGAACAATGAGTTAGCATGTCATTAAATTTAAAAAATGTTTTATATGGGTTCTGGGCTTGTTTTTTATTGTGCATGTGTATCCCAATGAAAATAAAATGTCTAATTCATGAACACATTATGTGTTCTTTTGTAACAATATCTTATGCAACTATTTATTTTATATGAAGATAGTCATTGGTCTGATGACCCATTGAAGCGTGTGGGGGTTCGTGAAGGATAGGACATCAAGTGTTTGGGGGGAAATTGGGGTGCCATAAGAGCCTGGATGTTAAATACTATAACCGCCAAATGACATTTCAATGTTTCTAAATTCATAAAATAAATTAATTCTTTTATTTCAACTTCGGAATATTTTAATCAATCAGTAATTAATTTTTGATCTTTAAATAAACATTTTAAAAAAATAGGGGTTTCAGTGATGTTTTTTTTGAATACATGTAGTTATTATTTTGAAATACCTTTTCCCTAATCTTTTTAATTTTCCTTCATTTTCTCTAATATGAACAAAAATAAGATACAAGTTAGATTCAACTAGCTTCAACAATTTTTTAGAACTCTTACATTGAAATTTATAAGAGAGTTAGAACCTTCTCTCTCCTCTATTCCACAGATATAGTGTTTTCTCATAAAAAACCAAGTATGGTATATAAATATTCTCTAGTTTTTTATACTCTAAAAATGTTAATTAACTATTCATTAGCTACTTTGGTTAAGTGGATGTGATTAAAAATAATCAAATACTAATTTTTAAAAATAAAATCATGTTGAATTTTGGATGATAATATGGAAATTCAATAGGTTTAATATGAAATGAAGGAAGTAAAATATTTTCAATGGATTACCATTTTAATATTTATGGAAAGTGATAATTTAACTCTTGATGAAATAATACGGAAATATTCAAGAGATAGAAATAGATATTTCATTTTTTAGATAAGTAAATATTTTGAAAGTATAATATATTTTTTGGAAACAATATTCTTTATTTAAAATTATTGTTTCATGTTGTAGATTATTATCATTCCTAGGGAATAAATGTTAGAGTATATTATGGAATAATTTCATGATCTATAAGTGAATTTGAATAGGGGGAAATAAAAAATTGAATATTTTGGAATAATGATAATTATTTTAGAAATTATATAATAGAGAGAAGGAGATAAATTCATACCACAATCTAATTAATATTTTATGAAATAAAAATTTTATAATATTGGAGTGTTTAAAATTATAAATTAATGTTGATGACGAATACTCTATAATTATATATATTATAAATTGAAATGGATGTTTTCACATGTGTTATTCTTGTTATTAATTTTCTAAATAATATAATTTTATGTCTAGAACATTATTCATCCTTAGAAATTTTCTCATATGTAGAAATATTAATATTCATTTTGAAATATTTGGGATGTGTGATAACATGATTTTGAAATATATTTTTCTAGACATGAGTTTTACTATATAGTGTTTCCCTAATTGTTATGGATGTTAAGTATTCTTGAAATGTATTTATATTAAATAACAACTTAAAATATGTGATGATTTTTTAAATAGGTATATCAAAATTGTTATTCTCAATATTGTTGATATATATGAAAGTGAAGACTAGGGTGGAATGCACCATTAAATAAATAATAATTATACTTAGAAAATTATTAAGGCTAGAGTAGATGATATTAATTATTAAATTATTCACTATATTAAATATGATAATTTAAACTCAATAATTACATAAATAATTAATTTTGGGTTGATAGATCCCATATTTTTTTTAATAAAGTCCAGAATTCCTTTTTTCCATACTTTCCTATAAAATTATGTGTGGAATAATACTTTTAAATCTGTATTTATTATCTATAAATTTAAAGCTTTAATATTATTGAATATTAAACTTGTGAGGTTAGAATAATGGAGGGGGGGGGGAATTCCCAAGCTTGTGATGTTAAAACTGGGTGCCAGTTGTGGTGATGATATGGGTGAGGATTCCCAAGGCTATAATGGTGTAATGGGGTGTTGGTGAACATGATGATAGTGGAATAGTGTTCCTATGATGATGATGTTGTTGTTGTTCTCATGGGATGCCTTATGTGTAATTATGTGCTTGTGGTGTTCAGGATGGAACTAGTACTAATAGAATAGGTTGAAATTGGACATTCTAAATGTTGTGGGGATGAATGGTGGGATGATTTCTTGATAATGAATCTACTTGTTTAATGTCCTGATGGGATGATTTATTTTATATAAAATGTTTCCAACTATAGGATGTAGTTTGGAACTATACACAACGAGTGAATATTTTTGGGGGTAGAATTGGATGACTCCTAGAGTACATAGAATTCAATGAAATTATAACTGAATTAAAGAAATAGTTATGTTGGTTCAAGATTCCATTTTCATAAAGATGAAATACATGAGAAAACAAAAAAATAATTAAGAGTGTTTTTGGATCTTTTTTTAGAAGATTAAAAATTGATCATGGAAATGATATCAGTGGTAATTAAAAAATGGTTAATTAATTAATTAATTTAAATAAACTGTGATGCTTTTTTGATAATTTGATACCTAGGCCTTAGTAGTGGTGGATTGAAGTCTTGTGAAATGTTGGAAGAAGATAGGTCTATGGTTTGGTAGTTTCCCATAGTTTGGTTTTGAGATTGACATATGTCTTGAATGTTTTGTTATACTATAAAATCTTTAGTATTTTTTAGTAAGGTGACTAACAATCAATGAACCCAGGGAGGTTGTTTCCAAAACATCTAGGTCGGTGGGGAACTTACTTCCAACTACCCCCTCTAACTTTAATCTCATACCTTAGTATATTATGTGTTAGAATAAACAATATTTATATATACCCATATATTTGTGTAGAGGGATATATTTTCATATAGTTATTTGAATCACATGTATCCATAGATATATTATTCGAATAGTTTTTATAGGTGAGTTATATATGGTCTATAATGGTTTGAGGTCCAATGAAAGACATAAAGGTGGTGGTGGATCTCATAAACTACTCAGTTGATATTTAAATATGGGGATGGGATGATGGGATGATACAATGAATGGGGTGTGAGATATAATACATTATCCAAGATGCATTCTGTCTGGATTAAATTAGTTTGCGTGTCATTAGGATAGATTTCATTGGGAGATAAATGGATTTGGAAATGCATTATTTTCACAGAGTGGAAAACCATTATGGATATGGATGTGGGGTATATTAACTTGATATTATGTTGGATATTATATTACTACTTCTATGGGATACTTGGTGAGTGATCCATGGGGAGGATATGATAATACTAGTAAACCTGTTTAGGTGACATGTTCATTTCATTTGATTACACACCAATCTTTAGTATGATTATTTAAAATCTTTCCTGAGAGGTTATGTCGACTATCCTACTAAGTATACATTCTATTCTCACCCTACATATATAAACTAATTTTAGGTCATAAGTATATGCTTTTTGACAGAGAAGTACTTTTTTAATTTTAGGATTTGTATAATGGTTTTTTGAAAATACATTGTTACTCTATAGGATTCATTTTTGTACTTTTTATTTTTTTCAGTTGTATTTCATTAAATTTGTTTCATGTATTTTAACTATTTATTCTTTCATTCTGATAAAGAGTTGTTTTATGGTTGTTCTCATCTTATATATTAATTTTAAAATATTATAGTGTAATTCCTCACATATATGTGTATGTTATAACCTTATTTATAGTCCTTTAAATCATTTTCTATTAGAGTTAGTCTTTTGGAATCACTATATCCCATCTATCATTATAGACATAGAAGGTGTACCTTGGGGGAATGATAGAGTTTCATCATAGGTTATGGTTAATGATATGATGGATTTTGCAGTTAGGAACTAGTTAGGATGTGTTGGTTGATAAACAGTGTCAGTTGGTCTTAGAAAATGTTGTAAACAAGGGAGACTACGTAAGACATGATATTTTAGTTTTTCTTATGATCTGATGAAAGGACACTATGTTTACGATGTATTCTAATAGAAGATGTGGTAGTTGGTGGGTAGAGGACATAATAAAAGGATCATGATTCATGATTTTATGCTCCTATGATTGAATTAGTTGACAATAGAAAATTTTGAAAACAATTTAATTAATTTACATTAAATAATATCTGTCTTTAGTTAAGAGTACTTAATGTTTTCCTTTTTTTAAGAGGGATCTAGGTTGAAGCCTACATCAGGTTCATGATAAATAAATTCAAAAATATTTTTAAAAAAATAAATGTAGAGTAGAGGATGGAAAAAAATTCGTAGAGGTAGATAATTTCAGAGTTCCAATGCCTGAGTATATAGAAGACCGAGTGATCAATTTTAGATCATGGAAAGAAAAGGTTTGGTTAGAGTATGTAGTAATATCCATTCATTTGAATCATGCGGAGTGGGAGCACTAAACATTGTAAGCTAAGAATTCTTTTCATGGATTAGGTCAACAATAGTGGTTCTATTCCTATTGGATTTCAAGGAGTTTGATATTTTTTAGGGATTTTCTAAAGAATATTTCCATAATGAGTTTATTTCTGCAATTCCAATATGTAAGGATTCTCAGCCAATGATTTTTACCATGTTTAGGGATTTATGAGCTCTTCTCCTGATATATGTAGAGAAATATTTCCCTCTTGATCCTTAAACCCTGATAATGTTATCTCCTTGGAGTGAATGGACTATAATTACCATGACTCATTGATTTCTAGGCCTTCAGAATGAGTGCATGAAAACCTATTAATTCCCTCGATTGAATCACACCATGAAATTCTTAAGTCATGCTTTTTTTACAATGTTAAACCTTAGTTCCCAACCCATACCTATCATCCTTCAACAATGGTAATTTTAATTATTTCCTCAGGCATGGTGTTTAGATAATGTTTTGGTTATGGGGAGTTAGTTTCTATTACCTTATCCATATCATTCCATTAATCTCTAATCGTGAACATATTTCGTCTTGGGGGAGGGGTAAATATTTTTTCTCTTCTAAGCCATTGTTTGGTGGGGGAGGGGTTTTTTTGATCATGTGCATCCCATACTATTCACTCGGCCTTGATGTAGTGGAAATTTAGTCTGGGGGAAGGGGTTCATGTATGTATTCCTAATTTTGATCAGTATACTCTTACGTAATTCCAAGTTTTATGAGTCCTAGTTTAGGGAAAATAGAATATTTTATGTTCATAATTAATTTATTTTATCTCATTTGATGGATTAATTACTCTCCCTATTGTGAATTAAATCAACATTTTATGTGGGTGTACATGTGCCTTTATTTATAATGTGACTATGTTGTGGTGTTGTTATGTCCTTATAAAGTATTTCTCTCATCCTATTTACATCTGATATGGGATTGAGAATATATAGAGATTGGACACATTCACACATATCATGAAATGTTTTATTATGACATGTTTTAAAACTGAGTTGATGAGTTAGTTCTATGAAATGTAGATAATATCATAGTGTAGTGGATGAGTTCCTTTTATTTGAATTATAATGGAATCACTATTTATATTGATCTTAGTGATTATGATTATTAGGTAATGTTACATGACATCAATTTGAAACCTTCAAATTAACTGAATGCATCTATGGTAAATGGAATTTGGAGATTATAAAATTAATATCTGTCTTATATTTTTCATCAGTATGCCACTGGTAAATAATTATTTTAACAAAAAAAATTAAAGAATTTTAAATCTATAATAAGGTGAATGGGTTAACACTACTAGAAAATTTCATCTATATCCATGATTTGGAACCACAGCTATAAGCACAAAAATTTTGGCTATAGTGTACATCTATGGATTAATGAACAATGGGTAGTATTGGCATGGAAATAAGGAACAGCCAAGAGCCCCAGTTTCAAGTCGTAGTCTAAAGCCCTATAGTCAACAGTTAAAATCATGATAAAGATCTATATCCATGATTCAAAACTGTGTCTTAATCCCTATAGCCATGGTTTGATATTATGGTAGAAGATTAAGCCACACAAGGTTATAGCCATGGTTAAATTTGTGGCTATAGGACTTCCCTTTTTAGAAACAAAAAACCCAATATCCCCCTATACACCCCCACTCCCCTATAGCCCCACATCCCATATAAAAATCCACACCCCCCCCCCCCCCCACACACACACACCACTTCCCCTACACCCCCCTTCCCCCTACATCCCCCCTTCCCCCCAAAAAATCCCCCTACTTCCGCTTAGAACCCCCCATCCTGGATAGATCCCCCCACTAGACAGAACCCCCCTCCTGGACAGACCCCTCCTCCTGGACAGACCCCCTACTTCCTAGACAGAACCTCCCTGGAACAGACCCCACCCCCTCCCTGGACAGACCCCCCCCCCTTCACACCCCCACCCACTCTCCTGTAGACAACCTTTTCTCCCCTACCCATTTAGACCCCTTACACACCCCCACTTGCACCCCCCTCCACACCCCCTTATTCCTGGATAAACCCCCTTCCACCCTTGACATCCCCCACCTTTCCCTCCCCAGATAGACCCCCTCCCTAGACTAGCACACCTACGCCCCTCCTAGGATAGACCCCTTACACACCCCCCACCCTCCCTGTACACCCCCTCCCCATGCAGACCCCCCTTGCATCCCCTCCCCCTTCAAACCCCCCTTCCACCCCCATGCAGACCCCACCCCCCACCCCCCTTTAGACCCTCTTGCACCCCCATACACAGCCCCCACACCCCCTCCCCCACCCCTACAGACCCCCACCCCACCCCCTGCACACCCCTAACCCCCATGCAGTCCCCCACCCCTTCCCCCCTACACACCCCTTTCTATACCCTCCCCCCTACAGACCCCCTTGCACCCCTCCCCCTACACACCCCTCCCCCTACATACCCCCTTTCAGCCCCCCCCCCTCCACACACCCTCCTTGGATAGACCACCCTACTTCTTAGACATACCCCCTCCCTCCCTGGACAAACCCCCCACCCGACACCCCAACCCTAGACAGACCCCCCTCCATAGGCAGACCTCGCCCCCACCCTGGACAAACTTCCCCTACATACCCCCACCCTCCCTACATACCTCCTCCCCAATGAAGACCCCCATTTCACCCCACCCACACACACCTCCCTTCCCCCATCTCCCCACTGACCCCCTTGCACACCCTTCCCCTAAATACCCCCACTTCATGCCCTACATACCCCTTTCAGCCCTACAGCTTGCCACACCCCCAAAACCCCTTCCCCACCCCCACTACATACCCCCAAAACCTACAGACCCCTCAACCCTGTGACCCCCACCCCCTCCACAGCCATCACACCCCTTCCACACCATGCACATCCCCTGAAACTCTCCCTCCACAACTCCTGCATAGCCTCCCCCCCCCACTAGACAACCCCCCTTTCCCCCTGACACCCCTCCTGGAAAGCCCCCACCCTAGGACACCCCCCTCGGACAACCCCTTTCCCCCTGGACACCCCCTCCTAGAAATCCCCTACCCCAAGATATACCCGCTGCATACACCCCTCCCCTCTACAAGGCCCCTTCTCTATACCCCCCTCCTAGACACCCCCTTCCTCCCTAGACCCCCCCCCCCCCTCATGGACAAACCCCACCCACTGGAAACCCCCCCACCCCCCTACAACACCCTCTTCCCTCTGCAAATCCCCTTCTACATACCCCTCTCTAGACACCCCCTCGCCCCTCATGGACACCCCCTCCTTCTTAGATACCTCCCCTTCACCATGGACACCCACCCCCCCACAGCCACCCCTCCCCTCTACAAAAACCCATCTTCATACACCCACTCCCTCTTAGACACCCCCTCCCACTAGGACACCCCCTCTTAGACACCCTCCATCATTCATAAACACCCCCTAGATAACCCCCCACCACCCCCCCAAACACCCCCTACAGCTCCCCTGGATAGCCCCCTTCCCCCTGGACACCCCTCCTGGACAGCCCCACCCCCTAGACATCCCCCTACGACACCCCTTCCCTCAGTACATACCCTCTCCATACCACCTCTTGGACACCCCCTCCCTCCTAGATCCCCCCCCCCCTCCCTAGACACCCCCTCCCTCGTGGACACCTCTATAGACAAACCCCCTCCTTGACAAACCCTCCCTCCTGGACACCACCTCCCCCCTTTCACCCATCTTCCCCCTCTCCCATTGCACCACACCTACACCCTCCCACTCCTCCCCCTGGAACCCCCTCCCCATACCTACCCCTTTTCAACCCCTCCCCCCTTGCACCCCCTTCCCCTTTGCCACCCCTACCCCTACCCCCTCGACCCCAACCCCTATCCCCCCACTTACTGAGAAGTAAGTTGAGAATTGGTATAACTATCTATGTTGAGTGTGATCAGATAAAGGTTACCAAAAAAAACCTTTAGTCTATAAAGTTTAGAAGAAACATCATTGGTTGGACTCCATTAGTAAGATTACTCGAGAGTTGTCGATCAAATATACCATTGGAAGATAGAGAAATTAATGGAATAAAATTACCATAAACGATTTTATAGATTAAACACCTCATGAAATTGGAAGGTAAAAAAATAATTTTAAAATTTTGTACTATTTTTATAAAAAAAATAACCATTTTCAAGACCAATAGGCCAACCTATTTAGTAGTACTTTCAATATTGTTTTTTGGAATCAAATCATATCCTGGAATCAACAAAAACATTCCATAGATTCTGACCTTATATATGAATAATGACACAAACCAATATCATAAAGAAACATATTTTCAATTTTATACCTCTACATTAACATCATTTAAATCATCATATTTTCACTATCAACCCAATCTACCGGCTATTAAGGAAATTATTGAAAGGCATTAAATCCATAAAAAATATAAAATCAAAATTAAAACAAAAAAGATATAAAATGAATCCCAGTATGTAAAACAACCTCCCTCACCATAATTAGAGAGATATCATCTGTACTATCCCTTGACAATAGAAAGGCACAGATGACATTTATCATGCATGATTTGGTGTTCAACTAGTATAGATTTTTCAGCTTTGTATGTTGCAGTTAAAAAGCTAGTGTAGGTCATATAATGTTCCAATGTTGGATACCATAGGTGTCATGTTTGATCCAATGTCCATTAGGGCCGTCTAGATGTTTAGCTAAAGACCTGTATTTATCAAGATTTAGACGTGGAGATTTTTATGATAAAAGGTATTTATATTCAATTCAATCACATCATTATGATCCACTATATGAGAAACAAACATACCTTCCAGCAAGTAAAGAAAGACCTAGATTTTCCAAATCATGATCTACTTTTCTTCGGACCTGTTTGGCATACAACAACATAACGTTAAGAACATCATCAAGACAACCATGATATATAATTTACAAAAAAAGAAGTGGATAAATTTTAATATGCTCAACTAAAACTATCTTATGGAATGAAAATGAAGTCACATGAGAAGAAGAGATGATGGGAAGATCTTGAGGGACTTATCTTGAAGAACCATCCTCAATGATGGAAGATATACATATAGAATATGATAGATAATGGGAAAACAAAGGAGGAAAATCATGGATAGTCTGGAAAAATATAATGGGGAAAATATAGTCCAATGTTGGACTAAATTGATTATGTTAACTATTGTTATTTCAAAACAATTTATTAAACTGGGAAGCCCTCCATGTTTAGTATCATGGTTTAGAAAACCTTATTCAAACCTTATAAAGAACTCTAGATCTAAAACCCTATGAATCCTTGATTTCTTAGAGCTACATATGATTAATCTAAATGCTTACATCTAAACATGCATAAACCAAGTTCCTACACAAAACCATAATGTGCACATATAAGATTAATAGACTTGGTTTCTTATAGCAATGATGAAACCATAGAAACTATAAAATTATGAAATATTTGAGAATTATAAACCATTAATTCATTAAATAAAATAATATAAATAATTAAATAAAATAAAAAATAACATGTTTTAATGGTGTGTGAACATTCTCACCACTACATCACTTTCTGCACACAGAAATTCATTTTGCTAATTCTTGATCAAATGATGGATGTGGACCAACTATGTAATTAATGATGATAATATGAATATAGAGGGACTCCATGAAACACATCAAGTTAAGTTATATGAAAAATGATAAAATACAATAATCTATAAACATTTGAGTTCGTGACCCAAAACTAGATTATTCATAATCATTATGATAATCATATGTACAATATGCACTTGACTCATTTAAAAATAGATTAACATAAAATAATATATATTAGTGTATCTAAAATGATTTAGATATAAAAATAAATAACACATTCACTGTGAAATGTTACGTTAGATAAGTAAATACCTTTATTTTATTATCTTGCATCATCCCCTCATTAATAAAATAAAGAATGAAAACATGATATTTCCTTACTACCAGAAAGACATAATCTAAGTTCATCCAACAAAAATATTTATTTTTATTATACTTCATTGACTCTCAATATCAATTAACTACTCTAAAGGATTCAATAGAAAATAAAGTGACTTAGTAGATGTCCTTATAATTGGGTTTCGTCTATTATTGAGTGAAAAACATTAATAACACATAGAAAAAAGCAGGATATCCCAAATAAGTTTCAAACACTGGCCCTTTATAAGGTAGTGATACTATAAAAATACATTTCCAAAAACATGAATCAAACATTTCACTAAAAGTAAATGCCCATAAAATCAAATACAAAAAAATATAACAACTTTAAATTAATGGAAACTAGTAATGAAAAATAAGAAAATGAAAAATATAACCTGAATTAACTTAAATCTTAATTATATCATCATAAGGTTCAATAAGGTCATTCTGAGGATCTTTTGATGAAGTTTATATATCTCTACCTATTTTACCTGAAACTCTATTATAAGAAATCCATAAATCTCCTTGATAAATGGAACATTGGTAGGAATTTTGAACATTAGAAAACAAATTCCTCTTAAGACTATACCTACCTACTAATTTCATACCAAGGTCATATATTTCAAAGAAGATTGTAGGTAGAAATGTGATTTCATTTTGATACAACCACCCATTTTATAAGTATCAGTTTTATTCCTCTTTATAGTACTGTAATTCCCCTCACAATCTCCATGTTTATGGGAAATATCAACCCTTCCTCAAGCACTCCAACAATGACTACCTCATCCATGTTACCCTTATTCACCTCCACAATCTAAGAGGGTAGGATAAATAATGACACTTTCATATAATAATTTGGATTGAGAACTCTTCTAAGAAAATGATATTTTAGGAAATAATCTAAAGCAATAAAGTGTAGATACTATACTAGTTCATCTGATAATTTGAACATAATATCATGGCTGACCTCGTTGAGGATGAACAATATGATCTATAACTGATGTGTGTAAGAAAACTATGTTATTTAAACAATGATAATTTAGATAGATCACATGTGAAGAATATGTCATATCTTCTACTTGATATTCAATAAAGTCATGGTGGGGGGATATGAAAAAATAATATGAACTAAAAAACAAAATTAAAACAATAGTCAATATTACAAACTATGTAAAACCAAATATGAACAAATTCATCAATATTATAGTATAAATAAGTGTCCAATTACACCCCTAATAATACAACAAATTAACTCATCAGAATAAAATGATTAATAAAACTATAAATTTTTTCCATTGAAGTTATACTAAATACCATTAAATCATTTCTATAACACTTATAGAAACAATATTTTGATATCTAAAATATGTCGTTTAGTGGTTCATAGAAGAATATTTGGGATATTATTCCATTATTAACTCTAAATACCTTGTAAAAATACAAAATATTAATTATTTTATTTGGATAAATTTAATTAGAGAAAAATAATTAGAGAATAAAAATGGATTTTTATAAAACCACTAAATTAAATTCCACAAAAACATTATAAAACCACCCTTTCATGTCAAAAATAAACCTTTATAATATTAAAATTCATTTTAAATTCGAAAACCATTGGTAACATCTTATAGATTTTGAAATTACCTTTTTTAAATGATAAAAAACAAGGGGATCATTAGGAAACAAAAAATTACATTAACCCATATAAGATCAAAAATTACAAAAAAAATCATAACAATTCAGTATTGAACTAGATTATAAATGGATTATGTTAGATTTCATCCACACAAAAAACATATAATATTAAAAACGTCCAAATTTTTATGTTTTTCACATGTTTTCATATAAAGATTTATACATAAGGACCTATTATATGCATATGAAAATACAAGCATGAAAACCTGATAAGCATATGAAAAACAAGCATGAAAAAGCATAATTCTCATCAGGAAAACCTAAAATCCTATCATAAAATTATGTCATTAGAAAAGATACCTAGATATAAATTTAGTAATAGTTTATCATGATGGTCATGGGGACAACCTATAATATAAATTAAATACATACCTTTCACTAATCAGATTTTTGGTTTCAAATTTTTTCTTCAAAGGAATTAAACATAACTATTTCCTAAAACAAATTAAATGATCATAATAAAAAATATCCATTAAAAGGTGAAATTTTATAGGAATAAAATATAAATCAACTGAAGAAATATATTTAGGTCTTGAAGGAGGAATACCACACTGATGTAACTATAAATTGGATAACCTGTTTCTCCAAACTTTCATAACCAATTTTTCTTCATCTTGAATTAGGGAGTGAATCAAACTTGTATGATTAAAACAAACAAAAATGACATAAATAAATAGAACTATATGCTATCATTTATACGGTTCATGTATTTTTTGACATATATCATGTATTGGTAATTCATTATAATTTATTCCATTTTTATGTTAGCTCACACATATACGTCTAATGATCATAGGATTCATCATATAAAATAGAGGATATTACTGATACAAAACTAACTGATGTTTAGAGATGGGTGTATGATGTCCCCATACCTATAAAATAGAGTTTTATGTTTGGAGTTTGTTATCTTATGTTAATTGGATTATTAATTTTGGATGTAATGCTATGGTGTTCATGTTTTTTATAATCTTACTAGTAAACCTAGTATACATGTGGTGGAAGACATATCATTTTTCAAATATCTTTACAACCCAACACTATCACCCCCTGCCCCTGCACTAGCCCCTACCCCTATACACCCCCTTAAACCCCCTCCCAACTTTCACCCCACCTGCACCCTCCCACTTTCCCTTGCACCTCCTCCCCCCTTGAACCCCTCCCCTACCCCTTGCAACCCCTACCCCTCCACTTATACATCCCCTTACACCCATACCCCTTGCACACCCCCAAACCCTCCCCCCTCCCCCTGCACACCCCGCTCAACTGCACACCATCTCTTCCCCCTTCCCCAACACCACCCATTTCACACCCCCACCCCCCACCACTCCCCTACAGACACACCCTCCCCCTTTCACCCCTACCTGCCCCTAACACACCCCTCCCCACCTTGAACACCTCCCCTTCCCCTTGCACCCCCACTGCCCCTCCCCACTACACCCCCCTCACCCAGTACACCCCTCTACTACACACCCTTACACCCTTCCCCATCCCCCATCACCCCACTTTCACCCCACCTATACCCTCCCCCTACCCCTTTCACCCTCAGGCCCCACCCCCTGTACACCCCTTGCACCCCTACCACTTGAACACCCCAGCCCCCCCCCCCCCCACACACACACGGCCCTCAACTGCACACCCCCCTTCTCCCTTCCCCAACTCCCCCTGCACACCCCCATCCCTCCAACCTCTCCCCTTCACACACCCCTCCCTATTTCCACCCCATCTTCCCCTAACACGCCCCCTCACCCTGCACACCCCTCCCCCACACACCCCTACCCCTTCCCCCTCCCCCATAACCCCCCTTACAACCCACTTGAACCCTCCCCCTTCCCCTTTCACCCTCATGACCCTCCTCCTTAAACACCCCCTTCCCCCTACACACCCCTACCCCCTCAACATCCCCTTCCCCTCCCTCTGCACACCCTTCCCCCCTCCCCTATACACACACTTGCCCACCTCCCCCTATCCTTTCCCACAATCTATTTCTGAATACTTAATAACCTATAACACACCAGAATTATTTCCATAACACGATCCATGTATATGTAAAATATATAAAGATTCATAACATACATTTATGTTTCATAATCCTCCCCCTCTTTTGAAATTTTTTCTTTGAGAAGTATCCCCTTAGGCATGCTTGAACAACATGGGACACTTCTACAAAATGTATAATTCCGTCATGAACATATCAGCTGAAATTTGTTTTTTGTCACATATATATTTAATTTTTTGAATTTATTTCCATATAATTATATCCTCACTTTTTAAAACTATCAGCATAATTATTTACACAAAATATTCATCCAGCTCCAGATCAACATCCTTGTTGTCGAGGATATGTGTATGGTTGGGCTAATGAATCTGAAGCTACGAAACATAAAAAACAATGTGCATACAATAGTACCATATATGATTGTTAATTAATAGGTAAAATCCTGATTCATTTGATGATATTAGAAATCCAAATGTACCTTCATTCAAACTTCACCTACCTCCTCAAACACCTATGTTGCAAATGAGGGGACCAATATGAGAAAAACATGTCACATGAACTAATTTTAAAGAGAAATATCCATTGGAATGATTTTTAATTCCCCTTATTCTAATTTTTAATAAACAATTTTTTATTCAACTATATCTACTATAAGATCTAATATATAATGCTAGACCAATGAGCTAAAGTCTCACCAATATCATACCATCTCAAAGGTAAGAGAACATGACCTTCTATATAGATCCTCAAACTAATCAATTTATATAAATGAATAAATGTTGTTATCATATAAAAACACTAATAAAAATATTTTATCATCCATACATCTTCCAAAAACACAAACTAATTCTTTATTAATTTCCACCATATCTCCATCAGTCTCTATGATGGCACAATGGTCTAATGCTAAAAGTTCATACTAATATTTCACTATTTACCCATCATATTTTTTAAGACTTTACAAAACTATGAGCTAATATAGGAATCTCTCTTTGATACCACACTCTGTGGAAATTGATGAAGTTGTATGATATCTTGAACATAGTTCCTTTAATTATCATCGATAGTGTTCTTCTCCTAGATTGGTATAAAGAGACCTACATTGGCCATCGAATATTTTATAGAAGAAATGGTGCATTGAAATCTCAGGATCATGGGATTCCATGTAACGAATATTTTCATAGGCTTATCCCACATCCACACATTTACGTATTGTGTTTTGAGTTACTCTTCAGGTGTCTAATACTCATCCTCAAATCTATGACAAGTTGGACAATGAGAGATATAACCTGGGACATTTGATTTCTTATTGGGCCACCAAAACTATTAATTATCAATCTCATACATCATGATCAACTATGGTCAACTTCCCAGTACAATTCATTAGACTCTCTCCTCATAACCTCTCTATTGAAAGATAGAACCATCGCCTAAACATGGATAAGAATAACTCCCTAGATATTAAAATCCTCACATAAAATAGATATAATTGATGTTGAACTAGTGTGTCTCACCACACAATCAGATCAAACTCGTAACTGACCTTATCTCAGTCCACCAATGTGTATGTGATCACAAATGGTGGAAAACACACTGGTTACTAATATTTAAAAATACCCACATAATAGTTTTCCAACAATACAATGAGACTACATCCCTCGTAGGATATTCCTTCTCCAACCTCTTAAATCTCCAAGTCAGCTCATATACTGCTAAATTTCATTTTCTAAAAACATATTCTATATTTTTATCAAATTTCTACATATACACTTCCAAAAACCTCTAGTGAATGTTCCGATCACACTTGTAGATGATGTACCATAGACTCTTTTGGTATGTGAATAGGAAGAGTCTCTCACTAATGTAATATTTACCCCAATATTTCAATGATTGAATCATAAATTGCAACACCAGGTCATAGGTATGGTAGTCACACTCATAGAGTCATTATTAAAGATACATCTAAGAGAGTACCATATCCCCCAAAACCAGACCTCCACATCATTAGGGCCTATATTTCCATATATTTTTGGGAGATGTTGTAGATGGAAGTCCCTAATTGAATTTATTGTCCTTCACCAACCCTTGTGGGATAGTCTTCTATATTATAAATTGGTTGAATGAGTTATAGTTACCCTAGTTTTATGGTCTGACCTAATGGATCAACTAAAGGATCTATCCTAATTAAATCAACCGAGAAAAAATGTGGTGTAACTAGTTTTTCAAAGCTTATTAATTGTGTAATTTCATGGAATGTCAAAAAAATCATACAGATTTTATTCTATATAGCTATGAATAAAGGATAAAAAACTATGAACACATAATTATTCATAACAAAGTGTAATATGGTCACTATGAGGGGTTTGTGCTTGTTAGAGGCATGCTATAGGTGGTCGGGAGGCCACCTAGGATCATCGTCAGTAGGGGGAGGTGAGGTGTCCTGTGTTCGGTGGCATCGTCAGGGGAGGAGGGTCGGAGCTGAGAGCTCGCGGTGGGGATGGCTCGTTCGGTGGTAGTGAGGGGAACCATCGGTATGAGAATCATCGAGATGTTAACCGTTGGTGGAGGAGGAACGGGGAGAAAATAGGTCGTGGTGAGCACTATTAGGGAAGGATGGTATCCTGTAGAGGGTATCGTGAGAGGGGGCCGCAGAGTGGTGTGATTTGATTAAACCTAATGCCCCATGTTTTATTTTAACTATGGATATAAACTAAGCTATATCCATAAATATATCAGATGGTGGCTATAGATCTATGGAATTAAGTCATTTTTCAAGTAGTGTAAACATCAATATTTTTTCTTAATGCATGCCATATGTTACATTTGACTTATCCATGTTTATGAAGTTATGTATATTAATGTTAATTTGTTAATAGCATGGTAGAGTAGTGTTTATTGGAAAAAAATAAATTTATGGAAGCATGTAACATTCTTATGTACATGCATTATTAGATATCAAGATAATTATGAAATTATTTTGGAAAATGAAACCTTTGAGTATGAGATCCTGGCATATTTTCTTCATGGTTTATAATAATATTTGGTGAGACACTCTTGGAATTTTTTTTGGAGAATTTTTTTCTTAAAATATCAATTATTGTTCTTCTATGAAAATTTCATTTATTATAAAAACGTTTTAAAAATGAATTGAAACTATTTTATAAATGAATGTTTTGATATATAAATTTTTAGTAAGAAGGATTAAAAATGGTTTTCATTTAATAATTTTTTAACCTGGAAGATTATACACATAAGATACTTGATGAAATGTTTTTACTAGATTATTTTCAAATTTAAATAGTTTTAATGGGAAATATTTTGATACTTGTATAGAAATACATGTTTTTTTTAAATCATGTTTATTTTTTAAATACTTAACTTTCATGCCTTAATGAATTGTTGTAAGTAACATGTCAAAATTTTTCAACAAATTGTTTTGAAAGAATGATAATCTACTCTTTCAAATGAAATGTTAATAATGATTTATTTGGAATTATATTGTTTAATTTTACAAGATTGATAACGAAAAAAAATCATCTATAGATTTTAATTTGATGGAATACCTAAGTAAAATTTTCAAAAATAGGGAGATAAAGGATTTTTTTAAAATAGAGTTATGTTCATTTTAGTTTAATCAATGTGAATTTTTTGTTTTGAATGTTTTATTTCTAAATTGTTGTTTTAATATTTTAATTTATTTATTGGATATAAATGGAATGAAGGATTATATTTGGTAAACTATGTTGGTATTAATGTAACCATTCGTAGTAATTAGAGCTACTAATGTGTGCTTCAAATTTAAATGTTTTTATTGAAAGATTTTATTAGGATTAACTTTGGGATTGCATACTAATTTTAGACATTAAATATCCTCTTGATGAAATTTATTATTAATGATATTTCGATTATTTCATAGGTATATCCATTGGGATATTTTTTATGGTGTTGTGTTGATATACTCTTTTTTCTTCTAGTTGTTATTGTATTTTAAATATAACAAGATCCATTGGAGGTATCTCATGGGGTTGTTAAATTATTCCCCATTATATTACTTTCTCTCCATGTTTTTGAATTTTTAATGATGAGAAATGTTTAAGAGGTATCTAGTTTAAAGGTATGAATTTACATCAGGTATTACCTTTTTCATTCACGGATATTTTTTAGTGGGTTCAAGGTTCATGTGACTTTTTGGAAATTTAATTAAAAATATCATTTCGTAAACAAGAAGTGATTTATGTTTTAGAGATTTGTTTGGAAACATTTAAACGATTTTAAATAATTAAAAAAACACTTTTGAAAGTGGGTAATAAGTTTATTTCAATAAAAAATAATTTATTTAAGGAAAAATATTCCCTTACACAATACCAACAACATATATAAGGGTATGGTTGTTATTATAATGGTTGTATATGGGTAAGATAATGACACCCATAAAAATACTATAATTAGTGATGTGTATGGGTAAGACACATTACCCATTCACATACCACTTATTAAGAGTAAGGATAATGTATAATTTTCAAAATTAACTATGGGTTGGCTCAAGATATTGTGACACGATCCTTATCATAGCATTTTATATGGGTAAAACTACTTTCCATTATAGAAACCACCTACTATGTATAAAAGTAAGGTGTAATTTTCAACGTGTTCATTCAGCCTCAACCTACCCTTATCTGAACTATTCTATAGTTCTATGTAAGGGTAAAATAGGTTACAATTACATAGAACCCCTGACCTATGTATGAGTATCATTTTTACCCTATTTTTCAGATGTTCTTTTTTCACATCATCCTGTAACCCACCAGATTTCATTTCATAATTTTTAAAATCCTCATATCAAGGAATTAATTTATTTTGAATTTTTTATATTTTAATGGATCCAAAATTATGTTCTAATCTTTAACCAACTCAATGGGAAACTATAATGGGGGTTTCTTCACTTATATTTCCGAATTCATGTTACTACTATTTTGAAATACCCAAACCCTTATAAAATTATTTTCTATTCAATATACTCTTAGATATAAGTCCCTAATACCCTCTATTAGAGTTAATAAGCTTCACTAGTTTTTCAGAACTCTTCCTTTGTAATCTAAAAGTTAGATAGAACATTCAATCCACTATATTTTTTGTATACAACATTTTTACATGGGATAAATTATAGATAAGGGAACTATGACTTATCCTTATATATATAAAATATTAAAATGTGAATTAAAAATGATTTAGATTTTTCAAAATGAATTCAATTAACCATAATAAGATTATAATCATTAAAATAATCACATGTTGAATTTTTTATGATAATATGGAAACTCAAAATATTTAAGATGAAATGAATGAAGTGAAATATTGATAATATATTATCAATAAAATTTTGTCACATATGGATTATTTATGTAATGTTTAAATTATCTAGAAATATTCACTTTAGTTAATTTTTTTTTCAGGTTTCAAATAATTAATTCTTTTAAAAATATTAGTTGATATTTTGGAAACATTATTCTCTCTTTAAAATGATCCTCACATGATGTGGATTGTTGTTATTATTTACGAAATCATTTCTAGATTATTTTATGGATTAATCTAAAAATCTATAAGATTATTGGAAGATATGGAAATAAATAATTTTTTATTATAGAATAATGATAATTGTTCATAAAATTATACAAGAGAGAGAAAGAGACAATTTGAAACCTTTTTTAATTAATATTTTATGAAATAAAAATAATAAAATTCCTTGATGTTTACAATGATTAAATAATTTTGATGAGAATTATTCAATAATTTTGTATATTAGAAATTATAATTATTTTTTATGCGTTATTATAGTTATTATATTCCAAAAGAATATTATTTCATGTATATAACATTATTCATGAATATAAATTTTATCACAATTTGAAATATTAACATTCAGGTTGAAATGTTTTGGATGTGTGATCACATTATTTTAAAATAAATTATTCTTTCACAAATATTTACTAGAAATAATTTTATCTATTATTATGGTTTTTAAGCATTTATGATTTTCTTGGATATTAAATGAAAACATAAATATGGTAAATCTTTGTTTATAAAAAATCAGCATGTTGAAATGATTATTAGCGAGATTGATAATATATATGGAGAATATTTGGTTGGAATTCCGAATCAAATAAATAATATTTCACCTAGGAAAATTTATAAGGCTAGAGATTAAATAATTAAATGTTAAATTAATCAATTAATTAGAGATGTTAATGTAAATTTAATGATTTATTAATACCTTTCTTCAGGGAAGGGAGGCCCTGACATTATTTGATAAAGAACAAAGTACCTTGTCTGTTTTTCCATTTTTCACTTGAAATTATGTTTGTATTTAAATATTTATTTATTATATATATATTTATCCCCTTGATATTATTGAATATTAGAATTGTGATACTAAAATAATGGGATGAGATTCTCGAGGTAGTGATGGTGGAATGAGGTGTCTGTTATAGTGATAAATGGGTGGGGATTCCCAAGGGTATAATGGTGTCATGGGTGCTGGTGAAGATGTTGTTTGTGATATAGGGTTTCAGTAATGATGATTAAGATGTTTCCATGGGATTTGTTTTTATGTGAAGTGGTGTTGGAGATGGAACCATGACTAAAAGAATGTGTTGACTATGGGATTGCCTTGTGTTTATGTTATAAAAGGTGAGATTACATATTTTTAATTAATATTCTTATTTACTGTCCCAATGGATGGTTTATTATATAATCTATTTAATATTGTGTGGCGTAGTTTCATAAAATTTACTTTGAGTCCATATTTTCTGTGGTAGCTTGTGTTGAGTCCAAGAGTAACCAAAAGTTGATGAAATTATAAATTAATTAACTAAAGAATGATGTTGGTTATTGGTTATTTATTTATAATGATTAAATAATTGAGAATATAAGTAATTTATCAATAGTGTTGTTGGTACTTGGCTTCGAAGATTAAAATGTTAATCTTGGAAATGATAATGGTAATAATTAATTAAAGGTTAATTAATTAATTAATGTGATGTCTGATTTTTATATACTTACATGACACATAGGCCTTGTAAGTGGAATCTAGGAGTCTTGTGCAATGTTAATAGTGTGTGAGTCTAAGGCTTGGTATTTTTTATTAGTATAGTTGTGATATTTATATATATCTTGTATGTCTTGTTATTCCATCTGATACCCCACCCATGTCATTAAGGTGACTAACAACTAGTGGACTCTATGATAGTGTTTTTCCCAATATCTATGTTGGAGAGGAACATATGAATGACTACCCCCTTTGACCCCCACTATATTATCCTTGTAGATTCTATGCCAGTATGTGTTGTGGTTGTCTCTCCCCATATATGTTTGTATAGGGGTGTAATGGCATGTAATTATTTCACACAAATTTATCTCAAGATATAGTTTCTAAATTGTTATAATAGATATTTTTTCATGTTTTGTGAGGGATTGGGGTATAATAAATGACGTATGGGTTGTTTTGGTTCCCACGTTATAATTTTTTATTATTTGGATATGTGGGTGAGATGATGGGATGATGCGACCCATGGGATTCATGATATAATACATTATCCTAGGTGAGTTTGCATTGGCCTGTATTATTTGAGGTTTCTTCAATGTTATAAAATCCCCAAACTCACTCCCAAATTTGGTGAAAAAAAGATAATTTTTACATTTTAGGATTTGATACCAATAAATTTAACACAATTGTTTCTGCACAATCCAAACAAAATCAAATAAAAATATTGGATCACTAATATACAAAAAAACTATTTGGGTTTAGAGTTTTAGGAAAAAATATTAATAAATTAGATTCATAGACAACTGGTTCATAATGATCCACATCTTCCCTTGTAAAATTATCCACATAATAAACCATAATAGACACAAATCGTTTTTCATCATACTTCCAAATCGTATAAAAATGAAATAAAATAAGGGTGTGGTATAATTCTCATTAAGAGTAAACATAAGAATTAATAACTGAATGTAATATGTGGGATTAAGATAAAAATAAGGGTATTATGAAATAATTATATCACCTTTTAATAATATAAGGGAAATCATACCCATAAATATTTTGTTCGTCAATAAGGAAACCTAGAATAAAGCATTAACAATGGAAAGGGTCACTAGAATAAAAACTCATGAGAGATGTTATTTCAATATTGGTAAAGTAATCATTAAATCCCCATTTCATTTCAACTATAATAAGTATAAAACACTTTTCATTAAACATAAACTCATTAGAATACCTTGATAAATCATAATATTTATGTAAAAAACAAAATAAAGAATAAATAAAACATGTAGGTAACTTGGGACATAATTTATATATCAATATAAAAATTACTCTTTAAAATAGAATAACCATATGGTTGAATTACATACCCAATTCATTGTAGGGATATCATAGACCCACCCATTTTTTGTTATTACATAACCACCCATCCATGGTTTATAATGGAACCACATGTCTTCAGTTCATAATAAAACCACCTATTATAATAATCAATTTCCATGAACCATAACATAAATATACTACATAGTGAATATATTTCAACATAATACTTGTATAAACATCCATTATTCCTTTAATTAATTGATTAACCCATGTAAAAGAAATGGATTTCGTGAAAATCGATTTTAAAAAATCGTAATCCATTTATAGAAATAATAAGGACGGTATCATTAAAAAATATCCCCAATGGAGAGTATGTAACATCAAGTGACTTCAAAATTTATGAATTGAAATACCATTAAAATATCATAAAAATTTGTTAGGAAAAAATAACCTTTCACATTGAAAATAAATTTTATAATCTAAACATTCAATGAATATTGTGAAACTAATTTTCTTTTAAAAAATCATTGTAACACATAAAAAATATTCATATCAAATAATGTTCATGGTTGTATAAAAATAATTTCATGTTTACATATTAATAATAAACATTCCATTTAATCATATTTTAATGGGAGTCTAATGTGACCCATTTTTAAAATGTTAAGAAAGTTCCTTTTTAAAACATTTTCAAAAGATTTACAAAGTGAATCTAAAATAATTTTAAGTTTTTTTTATAAAATACCATATTTAAAACATTTTAGAAAAAATGGATAAGGAAGAGAAATATTCTCGATCTATAGGAAGATACGAGATCAATATAACATACCAACAATTATCTTGATGTTTATCCAATCAATAAGAGATGAAATGAAAATTAATCCTTTGAACCAAGTTCATAACATGAGGTGAATAAAATAGAAATGTTTAACTAAAATAAAAACATATAATTTCCTCAAAAATGACCCTTAAGAATAAATAATCCCAAAATGAAATGAAATTGTAATATAAAGAGTTTTTTCACTTTGGTAACTTTTCAATCATAAGACCCATAAAATAATTGTAACACCCCAATTTTTTATTAATTAATTTTTTTGAATAAATTAATTTTCATTGATATATGGTGTTTCATGATACATCAAGTTGTGTTTTCACTACACTCCACACTGGGTTATCTTGTGTAACACACGACATTAATTTTTGACGAAACCATGATATACTATTAATAATATTATTTAAATGAGACCGGTATGACCTTGGCATTAAACATAGTTATATAAATATTAGTAAATAATTAGTAAATAATTGTTATATTTATTTTATATAAATAAACCCCATTTTTTGAAAAATAAATTATTTTTTAATAAACTTTTTAAATGTTTTGAAAATATTATTTTCTCAAAAACTATTCATTTGTTTTAATTTTTTGAATGATAATATAATTATTTTTTAAAAATTTTAGAAAAAGAAATTTGAAATTTATTTTTTGAAATCATCATATGAAAATTATATTACGGTGAATTTTTGGGATTTTTCAGAAATATTTCATATTTCGATGAATAGTAAAAGGCTAAATTTTAATTGGAAACCGGATTTTCATTTAACATATTTATAATGTGAAAATATATTTCAAATTGGCTTTGAAGTAAAATTTGTAAAATTTTATATCATGCAATCCCATTTGGGTCATTTTTATCATTTTATTTTGATTTTTGAAATAAGAACATTATAAATTTTTAACATTTTTTCATTAAAAACGCACTTTCTCATCATGTTTGTAGGATTAATTTTAAATTTAATTTTTTCCCACATTGGAATGGGATTTGGAAAATTTTATTCCATATTCCTATTAATAATAATTTATATTATTTATGATTTTTAATTTTTTTCCAAAAATGAAAAGTGATAGGAGTAAAAATTAATTATCACAATTAAGGTACTTATGTGTTGATGCAAGGGTAAAACTAAAAAGATATGGGTTAAAATGAACTATAGAATTTATAAAACCTATTTTATTTTCAAAAATATACCATTAGTACTATAAGTATATATAATGGAGCATTATAAATCCTTTTATCAAATGAATAACTTGGGAAAACATAATTTTTATCAAAAATACCATGTGTGTCCTCTCCCCCACTTATAAATGGACACCAAATCTACTCTCTTATTACCAACTGGTAACCATTCTTTTTCATTCAAAACCTTACATAATAACTTTTATAATTACCTACCATCATCCTAAAATCAATACTTTGGGTAAAAATCCCTCCTATAATGGATTTTAGTGCAAACATAAGGAGGATACCTGAAGAAGCGGTAATGTTATCCAATGAGTGTTTTTGTTTTACTTATTCTTCAAAATACATTTATACTCTTTATACCATTAATATATAACAAATAATATTTTTCACATTTAAATATATTATTTTATCTTATGTTCATGACCTATAACCATATCCATTACCAACTATTGGTTTACGAGATCATCATTCGTGTGTACGACTGACTACCACCTTACGAACGAATGTGTTTCGTTTTCCCATTACAACATATCACGATTGTAATTAAATATGAATGTATTGTTTATTTAATATATTTATTTTATTAGTATTATAATTTAATTTTTATACCAAAAATATATTCATGCTTTTTATTTTTTGGAATATGATAGTGCTGGTCGTGTGTATAATGGACTACCGCCACTCGAAATGATTTGATTAATTAACACTTTCATGGAATGTAATAAGGTTGGTTTTAATAAAAAATAGTGATAATACTACATAGAAATTATTAATTAATTAAAATATATATCATTTAATTTTACTATTTCTATTCAAAAAGAAAATGGAAACAATGTTCATGCTTACATATGGCCAACCATCTCCAAGAACAATGTATTTCATTTTATATCACCAAATTTTATGAATTATATAAAAATAATTATTCTTAATTTATAGGATATTTATATCATGATAAATATTATTAATATTATTTAATTATTATTGAAGTAATAATATAGAAAATAACAAGTCAAAACATACAAGAACAACAAACCAGTGATAGCCCGAAACACAACTTTTACATGAAATTATTAATAAATGTAAATTAAAAGGTCATAATAAAATAATATACAGTATTATATATATGAATATAGTTATTTAATATATTTATAATGAAATTATACCTTTTATAAAGGGTTTTTTAATGAGTGTAATGAAAGTCAAGATTTATGGTAAGGGAATTTTTTATGAATTTTATTTCTTGGAGATATACGTTATTTTATAGTCCTATATTCCATGAAGAGGTGTATATAAATCCCATTTGACATGTAATATCATAAATATATTGATCAATATGATAATTTATGTTAAAATTAATGTTATTACATCATGGGGATGACAATTAAATGTTAACAAAGTGGTAATGATTTTATGTTACAATCTATCATTTTTTTTCATGTTTTTTATGATTGGGTTTCTGATGATAAAATATTTTGATATATTTAGACCATGCATAAACATACATATAAATTAAATAATTTTTTCATAATACTTAATTCATTAAAAAATAAAACACCCAAAGACCATATATGTTTAATCCCATTGGAAACATGGATAAATATTCTTTTAAATCGGTGAAATATCTTCAATGATTCCCAAAAAGTTCGTCCCCCATGGTAATTATACTAAAAACCCATTATTAAAAACTTGGATAAGGTAAACATAAGAAATGTGTGAGATCAAATTACAAGTAAGGGTAAATAGAAGAAATGCGTAAGTATACCATGAACATAAAGGTATGATAACATGATCATGATCATTATAAGATCATACCCTACATATAAAATATCATAAACATGAATCACAACATAATTATTTTCAATTCATAAGACATGAATCACAAGTAAATCAATTGCATAATACATGAAATGATAAATAGGAATAATACATGTAATTGTGGAATACACATAATCATGTAAAAAACTATGTTATGGATGCCTACCAAGAACTTTATAACATGTTATACATAGTATAATTAACTGTGTACCTACTTTAGTTTTAATATTCTATCCTTTGTACCGTATTGTTTTGGTATTTGGATTCCTTCGCATTTACTCTCTTATTTCAGACTTGGGATACCCTCCAATGTCCCCTCTTCTTTCGGGATTGGGATTCCCTCCCATGCACCCACTTATTTCTGGTTTCAGATGAAATCCTATGTACCATTTGAGTTCATAAAAAATTTATCATTACCCAATTAATTTTAGAGAGATATATGTACCACCAATCTCATAATAAAACCATACATACATGTTCCACAAGATAATTCAACTTGTATCATATCATGACCCATAAAAAGGGATGGTTTTCAAAAACATCATATCATAACCTATGAAATGAAATGGGTATCATAAGAACTGAATCATACCATAATCTATGGAAAATATATAGATTTAAAATTCATTTAATCCTATAATAACTCATTAATGTAAGAATGTTTCATACGTATTTATCATAGTATAACTTGTTGAAGGGAAACAAGTTTCATAAGCATATAACCCATGGAAGAGGAATGGGTTTCGTAAACATATAACCCATGAAATTGGAATGAGTTTCATAAACATATACCCCGCAATAGGGAAATGGGTTTTCATAAACATAATTCCATAAAAAAAACATAAACCATTCTGTGATATAATATGAATATATCCTTTGGATCATTTCCCAGAAGGAAATTAGTAAAATAAATAGATTTCATATTAGGTGAAAAATAATTTTGGAATATATTTTTTTAAAAAAATTTACAAAAAATATACATTATTCATTAAAAAATTATTTTGATAACATAGAACCATTAGAAATCCATTTTCTTATAAACATCATTAAAAACTTATGGAAAATTCTTGATGTCATTTTGAAAAACATTTTCCTTGAAAACTTATAAAACAAGCTTTAGAACATTTAGAAATCTATTTTCCTTGAAAATATATACAAGAATCTTGAAAAAAAAAATTAATACCATTTTCCTTGAAAATAATTTTAAAACATATAAAAGGACTCTTGAGATCATATAAATATATTTCTTTGAAAAAAAACATTTTAAAACATATAAAGGTAGGTTTGAAAATAATTTAAAACATTTTTTAACATAAAACAATTTTAGAAAACCATTTTTTGTTATAACCATATTAAAAGTACTAAATTTCTAGAATATTAGTATTTTTAAAAAATCTATATATATAATTGTAAACTTGTAGAGGAATCATCAATGAATGGACTGTCATGATGGTGGGTTGGTCCGTACATTCCGAACATTCCTTTTTTACTTTAAAATTGTAGAAAAGTGCCTTGATTAAGAAATGATAAGAAGATTCCTTTTAAAACCTATTTTTAAAAATGTAATATATGGGTAAAAAAATTAAATATCATTGGATAATAGTTACACATTTTTATAATTTTTTTTATAAAATATGGTTTTGAAAGAACATATAATTTCTTCCTAAATGATAAATAAAGTAAGATTATCATAAAAACAATTTTTTCATTGTCATAAGTACCAAATAGTGTAAAATTGGTACCATTACATTGATATAATATTAATTTTCATATGTTAAGAAATTAAAAGTAGTTCATGATATATGGATCACATGATTTCCTCAATGGAATCATAACCATAAACAATATCGATAAATTATGAGATTAAAGCTTTAATCCATTACCACTATGTAACATTAAATCATAATAGCCTGGAAATAATAACATTAAATGAAGCTTAAACTATCATTAGAAGAATAAAATTAGTAATATAACCTGTAAAAATTCAGTATATAAACCTCATATAAAAATATAGGATCATAACATGGCTTGTGTCTCATAGAAGGAAAATTGAGACAAAATTACTTTACCAATTTTTGTTACTTTTTACAGATAACCCCTGTGAAAGAAGGATCACATAATGGGTATGTAAATAACAATAAATTTATATATAATACTCATATAATTCATCCATGGTCAGTTGAGTTTTATAGAAAATAAAAGTGAGATGATAAAACCTTTACAACTTGAGTAACTTTAGCATCATGATCCCAATTAAGTTAAAAATATATTTTAAATAATTTAATATAATTAAATTATTGAATTTAATTATATAACTTTTTATAGGGAGGTATGTACACCATAAAAAATAAGTGGGTGGTGAATGTGGAATGTTTCTCATGAAAATAAAAAGTGAGATGAAATTCTATTACCTGAATTCTTGAATTTCTCTATACATAATAAAAACTCATGTATAATAAATATAAGTTAATTATACATCTAAAATAGATCCATATTATTATATATAATACCATATATTATTTTTTATTACTTTATATTACTCATTTATGAATGAATTCAAGTTATTGTTACATTTATGGTAATATCCACTTTATTTTTCGTATATGTTTTGACTTGTTATTCTTTATCCTCTTATATAGATCATGATTTTAATTTTTAGAGAAGGTAAAACATTGTATTAATATAATATATAGTAAGAATATATTTAATTATAATAATATATATATTATATATGTATGAAATGGAATACCCCATTTATAGAGACGGTATTCCATACGTACACATGAATGTTGATTCCATTTTATTTCTGTATTGAATGAAGGCAAGTAAATGTATTATATGTATATATGTATATAATAATACTATTAAAATTATTATAATTAGGATACTTATGTTATAATATAGTCATATAATAAAAATGTTTTTGGGAGATAATAATGAATATAAAACAGAGGAGCTTTAGGAATGGTGTTGTCTCTTCTTTGGGTAACACATTTTGTTTTTCACCAAAGGGATTATTTGGACCACTTTAGTCCCAAGGTGAGGATTATAGGTTGAGGGTAGGTATTTTTATGTGTTATTTTGGATAATATTTTTTAAACCAAATTGGATTTATGGGTTTGATGAAGTGTGAGTGGTGAGTTCCTTTTTATAGTGGAGGGAGGGGGAAAACACAGTATTTTTTAAAACAAGTTATGTGTACCCATGTTTTTTCCTAAAATGTCATAAAAAACCAAAACATCAAAACATTAAGGTTAATGGAAGAAATATTTCTATCCAATTGGTGTTTGATAAGTGGATAATTCATTTTGGCCCTTCAGTTTAAGGTTTAGTCCCTTTATAAATTAATTTTACCTTAATGGATGTAATTTATTTTAATAAATTTCCTTTATCATTTTGAAAAAATATATTTCTTCTTGTTAGAAAATAAATATCAAAAATATTATAACCATGTATATATGTTTTTCTTAATTTAATTCACAAAATAGAAAAAATTAAGTTTAATGCTCACCCCAAATATGTTGTTAAAAAGCAAGTTTTTAAGGTGATAATATTCAAATGTTCATTAAGATTTTATATATAAATTAATTAAAAAAATTACTCAAATTACATAAATTGGATTAATATATGTATAATTGACATATTTTTACTTTAAAACAAACTTAAAATATAATTTATCTACATAAATAAATTTGAAAAAATTAGTAGTTTTGAATTAAATTTCATTAATTTTCACTATTCATAAAAAAAATGATGTTTCCCAAAAAAAGAAATAAATTTACCCTAAGATAATTTTAACTTTATGAATAAAAAATAAATTTTATTTTAAAATATTAAATTTCTATGAATTTCTAAAAATAATTTTGTAATTGTTCAAAGATGTACATAAAAAGTAGTTACTTTAGGAAAATATTATTTTTAAACATATAATGGCTTTAGAAAGAATTATATATTTGATTATAAATATATTTTATTTATATGAAAAAATTTTAAATAAAATTTAAAAAATAGTTAATTCAATTTTTATTTCCATTTTTAATGGCTTCGTTATAGATATCTTGTTTAAATAATTTTAATAATAAGGTGTTGTTTTTCCGAAACATAGTGTTTCATGTATTACAAGCCACATCAGTGTTGCATGCAGAACAAGATTATCGTGGTGTAGAATATAATGATTTTATGAATTTAGACTTAAATATAAAAAAACTACTGTCAGTGTTTCATGAAAAGATAAATATAAAAAATATAATTTTAAATTTTTAAAAAATAATTCATAAAATCTATAGGGGTTATATTCTACCACCCATAAAATAAATTTCTCCCTCGAACATCATCTATTTTATCAAAGGATTAATAATTTTAAATTTCAATTCTTAGAGACCCATAACATAAAAATTAGTACTAAAAAATCCATTAAATAGGGAAATTTGGAACCGTAACAGTTACCCAAAGTAACTCACAACTTGGTTTCCACATAGGGGAATGTATGTTGGGAGTGAAGATTGGACATGGAGGAAATGCATAAATATTTATTGGGAGTGACTGAGGTCATAAATAAAAAAACGGAACTATCAATGGAATATTTAGGGCTTAAATTTCATAAATATGTGATGATTTGAAATGAAATTAGATCAACAGAGTTTAATGTATTTGGAAAAAATTTTATTTATAGATTGTTTTCCAAATGTTATAGAATTTTCATGAAAATATATGATTTCAAGATTTCCGGACAATCGAACCCTTTTTTGTTCCTTCATCCACATCAACTTTTTCTCAAAAAATGAAGGTGAATTTTTCATTCCTAAAGCACTAAAAGATCAAGATATCCATCATATTCCATAACAATTTTCATCTATTATCATCAATAAAATGTTTTTATAATAGGTTATCAAATATGAAAAAAAATCCTTTTGTGGTGAGATAATGCATTAATCTCAAAAAAATCATTTCAATTGTAATTTATTCTTTCAATAAATGGTTATCATTCTAACCCTTTTTAAACAGAAAAATATGAATTTTCTAAAATAAAGTTACAAAATCATCCTAACATTGACCCCCATATATCATAATGTATCTCTTGGTTGTCCCATTCCAATCATGTGAATATGTTCATCATATATTATCTTGAATTAGGGTAATCACCAAAATTACCATAAATACTTTTGTAATACATGAATTCATCATTTTTCTAAATATTACTAGATATATTCCTTAAATCCATTAAGTTTTAGGATTCATCCATAATTACATATACTACTTAGTCAACAAATCCTTAATTGGTTCTATGGACACTGATACTATCCAATTTACATTGTATAAATCAATCCTCTCTTTATCCTAGATAAACACAATTTTCTGAAAATCATTATCAAATTATGGTTTACCTTCCCTTAATAAAAATTTCAATTTTCTATATAATCATCACCATTAAACATATCAATGAAAATCGTTGATGAAAAACTCATGCTGAAAATACATATATATATTTCAAGATTCTAATAACATAATATTTGAATTCCAAAACATAAAAACATCAATCATCCAAAATTATTCTTTAACCATTAAATATGATTAATCATATTTTTTATTAATAACTCTTTCCTAGAATATAAAATATTAATAATGTCTTATAGTTCCTCACGATTAATATATTCATGATTTTTACATTTGATTTAAATAATAATAGAAGAGCATTCCATACCTTTCACACATCATTTGCAATCTCTTCGTCTTCATATTCTTATCCAATTCTCATAATGCCTTCTAGATTTTCTTCATAAGGATTATAATTAAAAAATAAATTTCTATAATGAACACACTTTCCACATCTGAAACATTAAATGTTAACCTAGTTCCTTCTAGTTCTTTCTTTTTATTAAGACCACGATGTTTTGGGTGATAAACACATATCATAGAAGAAAACAACATAATCCAGAAAAATTACTTATATGATGTCAAAATAAGGAAACCTTATTCTTTAATATATGAAACCTTAGGTTTATTCTAGCTTATCCATTGTAATTTATATTTATATCATTCATGATAGTTTGTAAAGAGTTTGTGAATGCCCAAATCAAACCCCCCTGGAGTGTCTAACTAGGTGTGCAGTAAGAACAATTATTGTGTATCAGGTTACGCTCAAGTAAGGATCGATGCACTATGCCATATTTTTTACTCCTCATTACATATATACTAGAACCACATCCACTTATAGTATCCATACAAGGATGTATTTCTAGGAAACCACACACTCTACCCTTTATGAAAATTGAAGGACATTTTCCAAATTCTTAACTCACACTTATATTTATCCATAGAGACATCCCTACACATATCCTTAGAAATACTACTATGATCTCACTAATATTTTATAATCATGGTCTCTAAGGGATGACTAAACATGGCTCTGATACGAACCATTATTAACAGACATTGAAATTACATCATTTTTTGAGAATACTTAATACATCACAAAACAATATTCCCAAAGACAATGTTAGTTTATTTCCATTGGAAACATGGAATAAATATCTTCTAACTAAGTGAAATACATTCAATGTTTTTGAAAAAGATCACCCCATTAGTAATTCAACATAAAACCCATTCTTAATAACCTATGGATAGAAAACATAATAATTAGGTGAGAAAAAATGCTCAGTAATAGTAAATAATGAAAATTCATAACAATATCATAAACATAAGGATTTGATAACATGATCATGTAATTAAAATATCATACCCTGCATATCAATGTTTATAAAAATTAATCATGGTATAAATATTTGAAATTCATAATACATTGAATCTCAAGAAAATAAAGATCATAATCAATGAAAGCCTAACATATGAATAAAAAAATAAATTATATCATATAGAAAAGCATATAAAAAATTATGTCCAGGCTACCTACCAAGAACTTTATAACATGTTAGGCTTGGTATAATCACATGTGTACCTTCTCTATAATTGGGATTCCCTCCCAAACACCACATTTTTTTGTATTGTTATTTCATCCCTTGTATGCTCTTATTTCGGGATTGGTATGCCCTATCATGTTCCCTCTTATTTCAAGATTGGGTTTCCCACCCGTTTACCCTCTTGATTTGGGAATTAGATTCCCTCATATGTACTCTTTGATCTCATAAAAAATTTATCATTACTTAATGCATTAGAGTGGGAAATAGTTCCCACCCATCTCATAATAAAACCATACATCCATGTTCTACAATATAATAAAATGAACAACATATGATGACCCATTAAAATATATCGGTTTTATAAACATTGTATCATAACCTATGAAATGAAATGGGTATCATAAGAATTTAATCATATCCTAACAAATGGAAAATATACAGGTATCGCATTAATTTTATCCAAGAATAAACTGTGAAAGGAAGAGGTTTACATAAGTAATTATAATGGTATAACCCTTTGAAGAGAAATGGGTTTCAAAAGAATATAACCCATGAAAGAGGAATGAGTTTCATAAACATATAAAATGTAAATGATAAAAGAGTTTCATAAATATATAATGCATGATATATAAACAGGGTTTCATACACATCATTCCATCAAAACATAAACCATTCATAGAAATAATAGAAATAGATCCATTGGATCATTTCCAAGAAGGTAATGAGTAACATCAATGAATGTAATATTTGATAGAAAATAATTTTGAAATATATTTTAGAAAAAATTCATTCTAAAATTGTCCATTCTTCTTTGAAAATAGGTTTTAAAACATACAACCTTTAGAAAACCATTTTCAATGAAAATACATGAAAAGCATAGAAAGAATGTTTGAAATCATTTTGATAACCTTTTTCCTAGAAATCATGTAAAATAATCTTGAAAACATTTTGAATTTTTTTCCCTAAAATAATATGAATATATATAATAGGATATTCGAGATCCTTGAAATCATTTTCTTTGAATTTTTTTTTTCAAAACATATAATGGTATATTTTAAAATCAATTAAAATATTTTTTAACATATTTTTTTTGGAAAAACATTTTTCTCTGAAAACTATATTAAAATAGAAAAATTCCAAAATACTAGTACAACATTATATTTTTTTGTAAAAAAATTACCATGTAAGCTTAAGAAGTAACCGTCAAGGAAATGACCATCACAAAAGTAGGTAGGTCAGTACATGCTGAATATCTCTTTTACACCATACAATTTCAGGAAAGTACCTTGATTGGAAAAAGACAAGAACATTCATTTTAAAACCCATCTTTTAAATAAGGTAATACATAGGTAAAATTATCATTTGAACATTATACGATAATATTAGTACATTTTTGAAATCGGTTCTAGAAAATATGGTTTTGAAAGAAAAGATATTTCCAACCGAAAGAATAAATAACGTCAAATTTTCATAATTTGTTTATTAAGTATCTTAAGTAACAATGAATGATAAAATGAACTATTAATTTGATATAACATGAATATCTAGAGGTTAATAAAATTCATTGGATTTATTGAGTTATGGATCGTAAGATTTCATCATTGGAAGCCTAATAATAAACAATATTGACAAATGATGAGATTAAAGAAATAAACCATTACTACTTTGGTAATATTAAATCATAATTTTTTGATCAAAATATAATATGTAGACACTAAATTAATAGAGGGTGGGGGTGAATTGTATGTTTAAAAACATTCATTTTTAACCATAAAGAATCATTGTTTAACAAAGTTAAGAAAATAAGGATCAAAAACCCCTCTATAATCTTTAAGAAGGTGATTAGAAGGGCCCAATGTCAGAATAAAAAGATATTATAAATAAATAAGAACACAGGTATACTTAAGTAAGATTATAAATTAAAGGATATGTACTATTATATCATAGTTACAACAAATGAAAAATTGTAATAAAGTAACACTTTCTATTTACAAAAAAAATGTAGTGGAAATAAAAGTACAACTAATAGAGTTCAAGTCTTTTAACCCAAATAGTAGGGTATCTAAAACACCTTGGATAAAGGTTACTTGATTTATACATTCATGAAATTCTATCTTACCTAAACCAGGGTAAGCCCTCTCTATAAAAATCATAATTTGTATTACTATCCCTACAAGCCTTAGATCTATAAGGTGTCTGGCACCTCTATCTTCCTTCAACATGGAAGACATTGATTGAGAAGCTAATAAATTCCCATGTCTAACTTCATAATGTAAGGACTTTATTGTATATAGAAACAATTAGAATCAACCTAGGTATATAAATATTGTTGAAGATTTATGTTTTTGGAACTAGCTATTTACAACCTAATCTCTTCATGGATTTTTCCAAAAGAAAATCCGGAAAATCTCTCATAGAGTATCAATTATCCTTAAAGTTCCCAACATTGATCATGTTTAAATGATTGGGTATTTATACGATAGATCTCCAATGATCTAATTTTCTTCTAACAATCTTATTTTATCTGAAATCTCATTGGGACTTGGATAGGTTGTATTCGTAACGGTCTTACTGTAACTGAAACAACGACACCATTTAGATAACCAAAACTATCACATGTATCAATAGCTTTGCAATAATATGTAAGAATATGAATGTAAGAAACATTACATTAAGTAAAAAGAGTAACATTAAGAATGTTATGAAATCATAACATTAAGGAAATATAAAATATTTATGAAAATTATGAAATAATTACATACATGAATTATATAATCATTAAGAAGGATATAAAATAAGATAACATATAAGAAACTATGGATAACATTTCTGAAAAAAATTGGGAATTAGAATCTTAGAAATAGGGTAAATCAGATTTGATTTTCTAAGAAATTCGATTTATAAGAAATGAGCTGATTTAGATTCAAAAAATTTAAGAGAATTAGAATTTAAGAAACAACGAGATTCTGAATCAGTTTTTCTAGGAAATTCAGAATCTAATAAATAGAGTGATTTCTAATTGGTTTTTCTATTCGATTCAGAATCTATGAAACAATGGATTCGGAATAGGTTTGATTGAGTGGTTTTAAATCTAAAAAAACATAATTTTATACTTATCTATAAATTTAACATCTATATAAAATACCTTATAGAAATATGTTGCAAATAATGTTTCTTATAGATGGAAATAATTACTAAGGAATTGGGTTTTTTGATTTCCAAAACATATAAGAATGAAAAAAGTCATAAGGATCCTTTTGACTTAACAATCTACCCATTTTGTTAAAGCACCAACAATTAAAATAGGAAATTAACATTAAGACAGTAATACTTCATATAAGAAATACTTATATCCCCATTAGATTATGACTTAAGGTGAATATGACTAACTCCCCCATATGTTAAGAAATCCCCCTAAGGATCATATTCTGTCTTTATATATTTTTCATCCATTCTTAAGGAAATATGTCTCCCTTTATTAAACATTATTCTTCTAAGTAAAACATTCTTTTTTTACATTATTCTCTCCCTTTTGTATTTATAAAAATAAAATTTAAAAATATAACACACCTGAAAGGATTTAAAAACAAATAATACAAAATAATGTTTTAAAACGTTTTGATTAAATAGAATGATTATACAACAAAAGGTCAAAATTAAAGGAAATTATTCATCCTTCTTTGGAATTAATTATTTGAGCAGATCCTATAACTTTTTCATCTCCTTATGATCATATTGTAACTTCACGATAATATCTTCTTGATCCTTACTATTTTTTTTTCAAAAAACTCGATATTTTTTTGCTGAACTTTAATCTTCTCATCCTGAGACTTAAAATTTTCATCCACTTCATCTCTATAATACTTTATTCATTTTAATTCAATAGAGATAGAGTTACATTTCCAATTATTATCTTCAACTTATTGAAACTGGATATCATTCTCTTTAATTATCTTCTCTGAAAAATTGTTGGAAAGATCATTAATATCGTCATCGGAATCTATGATCTCTCCCTTGACTATCTCAAACCATCTATAAAAAACATATGATCATGGTTTAACTGCTTTACCACTTTGTGATTTCATAGCATTTATTCCAATGAGAATCATTATTGAGAACAAAGGTTTTGAAATAACCTTCAACATTTACAAGTTTCTCCATGAGAATAGTTCTAGTGTACAAATTTTGGTTTATACATTCTCGAATATGCTGGAATCTAGACTCAAGGTTTGGAAAATAAGGAATGGAGTTCACCAACTTCTTCAAAGAATGAACAACAAAATTTTCTCCTGAGGAGAAGGAAGACTATTCTGATTCTGATACAACTACATTAGATGTCCCAGTATCTACTTTCTTTCCTTTATATTTCACAAGTAATGGATTCTATGTTTTCTCAACTACTTTTCTTAAGTAAAAAATATTAATAATTTTCCAACCATCATATCCATCTTCTTCATTTTTTTCATTATCATCACCAGCCTTGCAATTACCATCTTCATTTCCAACCACACCATCATCTTCATCACCACCATCATAACTAATGAATGGAATTCAATGTACATTAGTGTTAAAAAAATTCATTATGAGTTGAAGGTGATTTATGAACTATCTTTCCTTCAGATGCAAGATGGGTTGAAAAGACTTCACAAGTTCTTACAGATAGCATGTTGGAATGACTCTACCTTTCTATTTCATCAATTTGTTGAATCTCATCATCACTATCTTTATGTTGAATATTTACTTCTTTAACTTATTCTTCTTAATATAGTTCCTAAACAATTAGAACTATTCTAGGAATAAATTCCTTTCCCATTACTGAAGGGGTTACCTCTATTTAATTTTTTTGTGAGGGTTAGCGATGTTTTTTTCTTAGAGAAGTGATTCTGGAACATGAATTTTTTCTAAATCTATTTCCAAAACCTTCAAAAAATCATAAATTATTTCTTGTTCAGAAATAAACTTCTTAAGTTTCTTAATTTATCCTGATTCTTAAGCTCTTCAGTATAGTGAACTTTCAAAGCATTAACTTTATCTAGATCTAAACCAAACAGTAGTTGTACATCATTCCCTTTCTCTTTGTGTTTTCTCTATCTTTCTACAACTTCATCAGAAAAAGTATTTTGTTTCCTAAACATTGGAGTTTTGGATGCTTGAGATGGTTTTGGCTCCTAAAAATTTCTTTTCATGGGTTTATACTTTGAACTCTCTCCAATTTGGGCTTCCTTTCCCACACAACAAAAAAATTCACTCATATTATCACTGAAAGAATATTTAATTCTCTTCAGTGTGTTATCACTTATGAATAGAATCTTAAACATTTTTGGCTTTGAGTTACAAGGAATATTATGGAACTCTAATCATTTCACTATAAAATATGAAAAAATTGATGGAAACACAAGTTATTGTGATTTGATAGTCCCATCCTTTATTTTTTAGATTGTAATAAAGATATACTTGACTATGTTAATCTTAATTAGATTAACTAGAACGTCCATTATGAAGATGTCATTGATTTTCAATGTATCCTTATATCTTTTCCTCAGTATCAAAAATCCTTGTAACCATTATAATAATATCATGTGGTTGGCTGATAGATTATAAAACATGAGTAACATAACTCCCAGAAGGCCTAAGGATTCAATTCCCTTGACTTTGTTAAAAGATCCCTCGAAATACATCATCTTATAAGAAAGGTAGAATGATTATCCTCCATATTCAATTTCAAGAATTTTAGAAACTTTCATCTAAGTTTATCAATAAGCTTTCCCATAAGACTTGAACTGAATCATTTCATTACAACCTTCGATAAAGAATTGAATTTTCAGATAAAATATGATTACCAAGTCTGTATATACCGGATCATTCTATCCCTTATCCTTCACAATGCATATTTTTTCCATTAATGAAACTTGATGATCTTCCTTATCAAGGAGTAATACATATGCTTGAAAACCTGATCAACAAACATCTCTTTAAATATTGGCTAATATTTAAGTTCCTTACTCATAGACCATGAAGTCTGAGAAGATATTTTCAAAGACATTTGAACATTAATGAAAATGAAGGAAAGTGGAATGGAAGATTTGAAGGTAAGCCGAGCATTAGTGAGAAATTTGTGGAATTTCATGTGGGACACAGGGGTCACCTCCTTTCTATAGGAGTCACGATGATGGTTGGTCTTCCAAGATTGATCTTATGGTTAATATTGATATGATCTAATCCTACAGTTGAGATTGTTCTAAATAATATTTAAAGGTTTCAATCTTTTTAGGTTTTTATAAAATAAAATAGATTTGTGGAAAGTTGAATCCATAGTTGTTTTTCATAAAACAAGTTTTAAATACCAACAAATATAAATTAAAGATAATATGTAATAGATAAGAAATGGTACCTTTCAGAGTTCAAAGAAGATTTTTTAGTATCAGATAATACTCTTCTTGGAAATATTTCATTCTAAAATGTCTTATTAAGTTCCAAAAAACATTATTCGGTTCCAAAAAATCATTATTAAGTTCCAAAAAACATTATTAAGTTCCTAAAAACATTATTATATTCCAAAAAACATTAATGGGTTTCAAACTATCTTTATTAATATCCGATAAACTTTTTAAAAAAATCATTCCCAGAAGAATAGAAAGATACTAAGTCCGTAGTTCCCTTTAAATAGTGAAAAATTCTTTTCACTTTTTTTGAATGGGGTAATTTTGGATTAGACTGATATCTTTCACATAATAATACTAAAAACATTAATTCTGGATGTCTTGCTATTGAGTATAATAAACTTCCTATCATACATCTAAAAGATGATTGATCTACTGATTTACCAACTATATCAATATAAAGAGTTTTTGAGGTACCGATTATAGTACTTATACTTTTAGTGTTGTCATTTCCATACTTCTTTTGAAGATATTTAATATACTAATATTGATATATATAGGCTCTTTCTCATTTTTGTGAAATTTTGAAACCAAGTAAAAATGTAAACTCACCCATCATACTCATTTTAAACTCATAATTCATAATATTCACAAATAAATCAGTTAAGGGTTTTTTATTTTCTCCAAATATGATTCCATTAACATAAATTTAAATTATTAATACATTATTATTTTATTTATTTATAAAAATGGATGGATCAACTATTACCTTAACATAATTGTTTTGTAACAAAAATATTATAAGTCTATCATTCTAGGATCTAGGGGATTGTTCAAGACTATATAAAGCCTTGGTAAGTTTAAAGACATCTTCAATATGTCTTGTGTCTTCAAAAATAAAATTTTGTCAAAAATAAAAATTCTCTTGAAAATATCAATTAAATAAAGCACACATCACATCCATTTGAAAAGTTTGAATTTAAAGAATGATTTAAAGGCTAAGAGGATTCAAATATATTTAAGTCTAGGTACCAGATCATATATTTCATCATAGCATATTACCTATTTTTGATTATATACTTTAACAAATAATCTTATTTTATTTCTTACTATGATTCCATTTTTATCTCATTTATTTCTAAAGAACCATTTTACTTCAATTATAGAAGTTTCTTTAGGATTTTCAACCATGGTCCAAACTGTTTTCCATTCAAATTAATTTAGTTCATCTTGCATAACATTATCTAATCTTTATCACCTAAATTTTCATCAGCACTTTTAGGTTATTATTTGGAATGAAATTATATATTATCTACTTCATTTCTTAAATAAATTATAGTCCTAATGGGTTAATATAAATCACCAATGATATTATTAGTGTGATGATTCTTTAGAAACAACTGACATGGGTTTTTTTTAAACTTGTTCATTAACATATGGTAGAAAATATTATGGGGTAAATACTTCTGAAACATTTTATTTTTTATTTTCCTGATTAGAATAAACTTCCAACAAAGGTTGATAATTAGTTTTTGAAAACAAATCCAAATATTTAGGTTGGGGTTGTTTAAAAAAAGGATCATTTTACTAAAACATCACATGTACTATTTCCTCAATAGTACATGAATTTTTATTATATACTCTATAATTCTTCGAAGAAATTAAATAACCTAAGAAGATTCCTTCACCATATTTAGGTGTGAATTTGTGTAAATTGTCTTTTTTTATTCAAGATCATTACATTGCATCCAAATAATCTGATGTATGAAACTCCAGGTTTTCGGCCTGTCCAAAACTGATAAGGTGATTTATTAATAACTTTCCTTATTAAAACATGATTTATAGTATAATATGTAATACTTACAACTTCATCCAAAAAATGTTTAGAAAATTGGTATTCACTCAACATGGTTCTTGTTATATCTTGAAGAAATCAGTTTCTTATTTCAACAATGCCATTTTGTTAAGGAGTTCTAGGAGCTGAGAAGTGATGAGTAATGATAGCATCATTAAAAAAAGTTTCAAAATCTGAATTTTCAAATTTTTCTCCATGATCATTATGAATAGTTATTAGAAGACAGTTTTTATAATTTTTAACTTTGGCTGAAAAAGATTTCAGTTATGAAAAGGCTTGATATTTTAATACTAGAAAATAGACCCATGTAAATCTAGTGTAATCATCAACTAAAACAAATACATAGTTTTTCCTATAATTTTACAATTTTATGCTGGACCGAAAAGATCGATATATAATAGATTTAATGAATCATAATTTGATACTTCGCTTATTGATTTAATTCTAGACTTATGTTTCTTTCTATAATGACAAGGATCACAAACTTATAAGGAATCAATTCTATGATCTGATAGATCCTGAAAAAGTATTTTCATATAAAGTTTACATATGTTCTTGAGTTTACAATGTCTTAATATTTCATTCCATAACCATGATAGGTCTTCTATTGAACTATGGAAAGGTATTTATTGTCTCCAAAGGTTATCTAAGTTAAGTGTTTAAACATTCTCATGGTGATAGGCAAAGAGAATGAAATAATACTTGAAATTGTGTACTAATCATTTATCATTCCTAAAATTCACAAGGTAACCTTCATCACTTAATTGGATTATTCTTATAAGGTTGTTCTTAATACCATTAGCAAATAAAATATGTTAAATTTAGGATTTTCCAAGAAGAACAGTATTACATATACCAGCCATTTCATCAGGAGGATTGTCTCCAAAATTGACTCTTCCACCTATCATATTAATAATGTTTACAAAGATTTTTTACTAATAATGTGGAAGGAATACCTACAATCTATGTGAAATGTAACATTGTTTGTACATCCATTGTTTTAATCAAAATGAAACAGTTAGATGTTCGGCATCTAAACTTTCTTAGATCCAGAAATGTTAGAAAATAAAATATTAGGAACCCAAATTTTCTTAAATATGTGGGATTTATGAAAAAATATGGATTGGATTTTTTAATAAATTAAATTTCTCTAAATTTCCACCACTTTGACACTTACTGAAAAAATGTACATTTTGATGAACAATATAATTATGGCTGAAAACAGGTTTTGAGTGAGAATAAACAAATCCAAAACTATTCCTAAGAGGATGAAGTTTAGAATTCATTTTATCAAATATTTTATTACAATAAATAATTTTTGAAAAAAGTTTATTTAAGGAAAATATTTTGGATTTTCGCCTAACAACTAAATTAATATCCTCAAATTCATTGATTTTAGATTTAAAATTATTCTCTAAAACATTTTTCTTTGAAATAACATTTTGGAAATCCTTAGAATGTTTATCCTTCTTAGAATTATAATCCTAAATGGTTTTTGAAATAGAAACAATTTCAAAAGCTTTGACATCAAGATATTTATAAATATCATATACTTATATTATTAAAATATTAATTCTAGAAATTTTCATATCAAGTTTCTTTTTGATGTTAAAATTTTCATTTTAATTTAACTTGGAAAACCTAGATAATTATTCAAAAGTAGGTAGAGAATTATCTTCTGTAGAAGTGGATTCTTTATTAGAATATTTATAATTTCCTTCATCGTGAAAATTAGCACATCACGATATGTTGGTTAAATATTCATCAGTGTGTACCATATCCATAAGAAATTTATTCTCTGTTGGGATTCTGGCTATAAGACCAATATTCTATTTTCTAAAAAGTTTGATATCTGAAGATTCATCAGATTAATTTCCATCAATTTTACTCCATGGATTATTTTCCATCAAGAATTTATTTCCCTTAGACTTATAATATCTTCTCTGATTCCTCTTAGAGTGTCCATATTTCTTATTGTTTATTTTTAGATTAGAAAAATAAGGTCTGCTATGTCCTTCTTTCTTTCATTCAAAACACGTGACTTAAGAATATTTCCTATCTTTTCTATCGTTCTTTTTATATATGTACTGAAAGTCCTTTTTGCCAAAAATCATGTTCATCCTTTGAGAAGGATTGGCTATCTCATTCTATGACTGTTCGGATTCACCTGAGTCTTAATGAATAACTATATTCTTAGACATTGTTGTCTTAGAATTTTTTTGGGATTCTTATCTTTCATCTAGTTTGAATTTGTAGTAAAAGAAACACTCCGATTTTTTATCATTATATTATAAGAATCTATCTTTAATATATTACCACGTTGTAAGAGATTCCCAAATAGATCATCAAGTTTAACAGTTGGAATATTCTATAACTCATCAATAAAATTTCTCTTTGATTACCATTCCTTATGCATGATATCAATAATCTTGTAAACAAGCATCTCAACATCTAAAACTTTTTCACCCATAGATTGTAAACTGTCCACAATAGTTCTAAATATCTATTGAACAATAACTATTGGTTCTCTATTAGGAAGAAAACCATGAGAATATTCTCAAAGAATTATTCTTCTAGTTTCAATAAAATTTAAAGTACCAAAATGTTTAACTTCATGTTTCTTTTACATACTACTAGATGCTTCAAAAGAATATAGTTTTCTATATATATTCATGGTCATTAAACAAAGAAATGTATTACGTACCTTATAGTTATGCAGATATTATTTCTTTTTATAATTGTTAAAATTTCTAAAAATATTTTATATGATATTATAATCACCAATAAGCATAAAAAAGTTGTCAACTCCAATTTTAATAATATACATCTTCATTTTATCTCTCCAATATTCATAATCATTACTATAAAACATAGGTGGTCTTGTAGGATTCAAATTAACTAACAATCTGACATTAATTCCTTCCATATTTCAAAAACAAAACTTTTCACTCCACACATTAGTGTAGTATGTATTTATAAACAAGGAATTTATAAAACAAAATTCTAAATCGCTTATCGATGTGTAAAAAGAGTAAGTAAAATAAGAAATGAACAAATTGCATTTGATACTTAGTGTAAGTATCTGTATCTTAGAGATGCCTTCTAATACCAATTGTAGGATTGAAATATGAGATTTAGATACTAAATTACAAGAGGTTTGGGGGTTAATTAAATGTTTAAAAACATTCGTTTTTAACCATAAGAAAACGTTTTTTAACATAGATAAACAAATAACATTTACAAAACTCTCTACGTTTTTTAATAAAAATATCAGAAGGGTACAATGTCTAAATAACAATATATTGTGAATAAATAAGCACATAAGTATACTTAAGTAAGATTATACCTTATTTCATATAGAATCTTATATCAATGTTAAAACAAATGAGAATGTGTAAGCGTGTTACACATTCTGTTTATAACAAAATCCAGTGGAAATAAAAGTAGAAGAAAAAGATTTAAGGTTTTTTAACCCAAAGAGTAGGGTATCCAAAACACCTTGGATGAAGGTTCTTTGATTTATACATTCAATAAAGTATATATTACCCACACTAGGGTAATCCATCGATATGAAGATCGGTATATGTCTTTATATCTGCGCAAGACCTTGATCTATAAGATAATCAACAAATCTGTCTTCATTCAACTTGGAATTCCTTGATTAAGTAGGTAATATATACCTATGTCTTCCTCCATCTTGGAAGCCCTTGATTCTATACAGAAATAATGAAAATCAAACAACAAAGAAATCATGTTGAATATTTATGTTTATATAACAACTTGTTTACAATATAAACTCTTCAAGGCTTTCGCATGAAGAAAATATGGTAGAGATCTCGCAGATTATCAATTCTCCCAAAAGATCATAGCATTGATCACATTCGAATGATTGGGTACTTATAGGTGAGATCTCCAACAGTCGAATTTTCCTCCAAAGATAAGATTTTACCTGAAATCTTATAGAGACTTGGATAGGTGGAATTTTTAATGGTCATATCATATCTGATACAATGAAATATTTTATATAACAAAAAATTTCATAGGTATCGTTATCATTGTAATGATATGTAATAATATAAATGTAAGAAATGTTAAATTAATGAAATAATGTAACATTAATAAGGTGATGAAATAATAACACTAATGAAATAGAGAATCTTTAATAATTTTATGAAATCATAACAGAAATTAAATATAGAATCTTTAAGGAAGACATAAAACTAGATTATATATATGAAACTATGAAAAATAGATCTAAAAAAAACTGGGAATCATAATCTAGGAAACATGGTAAATCAGATTTGATTATATGATAGATTCAGTATCGATGAAATGTATTGATTCAGATTTAAAAAATTTAAGAGAATTTTAATTTAATAAATAACTTGGTTAGGAATTATTTTTTCTAAGATATTTGGAATCTAAAAAATAGGGTGATTCTGAATCGGTTTTTCTTAGTAATTCGGAATCCTAGAAAATGGGTGATTCAAAATAATTTTTTATGAGCGATTCAGAATATAAGAAACATAATGTAATCCATATCTATAAAATTAACATGCATATAAATTTTCATATATAAATATGATTCATATATATTTCCTTTTACATGTAATTAATTATTAAGGAAATGGTTTTTGATTTCCAAAACATAGAGTAATGGAAAAATTCATAAGGAAACATTTGACATAACAATAATACCATGGAAAGAAGAACAATAAATTAGGCTTAAAATTAATTAAAATTAATAAATTCATGATATATCATGTAAAAAAGTAATTCTATACACCTCATAGAAAAATATAGTTGCAGAACATGGCATGTCTCAATGATTGAAAATTGAGACAAAATTACTTTGCCGATTTTGTAATTTTGGAATCATAACCCCCGTGAAGTAAGGGTTATTATATGTAGTTTTAAATACAAATATATTTGTGTATAATAATCTTATAATTAATTTATGGGTTTTAAACACACTACATATAAGAAATAGGAGGTAAACATGGATTGTGTGTCACAAAAAATAAAAGTGAGATTAGAAAACTCTTACCACTTGAGTAACTTTCGAATAATGATACCAATTATAAAATAACAACTTTTAAATATTTTAATATGATTAAATAAATTATATTAATTATATGAAATTCCATATGGAATTATATACCCCACACAAAATAATTTAGTGGTGAATATGGCATGTATCTCATGAAAATAAAAAGTGAGTTTAAATTCCCTTACCTTAAGTCTTGGCTTTCTTATTACATGTTCAAACATCTAGTATAAAAAATACATGTTTATTATAAATCCACTTGAGAACCATATTATTATATCTAATACCATATATGATATGGGTAAGACTTTATATTTTTTATTTATTAACAACTCCATGTTAATGATACGTTTCCGGTAATATCCACTTTATTTTTTGTATATGTTTTGACTTGTTATTCTTGATCCTCTTACTTAGATCCTGATTGAAATATTTAAAGAATGTAAAATATGGTATTAATATCATATATATTCAGTATATATGTATTTATAATAGTATATATATTATTGAAGTATTAAATTGAATACACCGTTCATGGAGACGGTAGGTCGTATGCACACATGAACGATGTTTCCGTTTTGTTTTCATATTGAAAGAAAGTAAGATAATTTAATATATGTATATATGTAAATTATAATTACATTATAATTATTATATCATATATATCATATAATTTTACTTAATTTATCCTTAATAAATTCTATGTTGAGTGTGAACAAATCATATCGTTTTGAGGAGGCGGTAGTCCACATTTCCATAAATGAAGTTATGAAATTTACACAGAATGGAAAGAATTAAGGTATGTTTAATATAATAATTAAAGAAGTGTAAATACATCATATAAATCATATATAATATATATAAATAGTTTTTACATCATAATTTCCAACCATGAGAGGTGGTAAAGAAAAAACAAAAAATATTGTTTCATAAGGTAGTAGTTTATTGTATATAAGAACGATAATATCATTTTCCATTAGATAAAAGTGTGTGTAAGTGTTGTAGAAACATTATAATAAAAAATATTAGTATATTTATAATAATTTAATTATTATAAAATCAAGGAATAATAAAATTTTAGGTAAAGGATAGTGAAAATAAAACAAAGGATCTTGAGGAAAGGTGTTACCTCTCCTTTGGGAAACTACTTTTCATTTTCACCAAAGAGTTTACATAGATGGATTTTTACCCAAGGACAGGATTCTAGATTGAGGGGAGAAAAGTGGATAATCTATTTGGGAAAATATTGGTCTATAGAAAGTTCCTTGATATGTGTGAGTAAGGGGTAGGGGTGAGATACCTTTTATAGTGGAGGGAGGGGGCACACTAGGCATTTTTGAAAATATGTTAGGTGTACCCACGTTTTTACCTAAAAAAGTCATAAAAAACAACCAAAAACAATAATGGATTATTTATTGCTGAAATATGGTCATAAAATGGGTGTTGGAGAAGTGTCTAGGTCATTTTGGCCTTTATGTTTAAGTTTTAGTCCCAGCTAAAGCTTAATTTTAACTTAATCATTATAATTACTTTTAATCACTTTTACTACTATTTTTGGACAAAAATTAAGTTTATATTATTTTAATATAAATATAATACTTATTACAAAAATGTTTGTACATTTTTCATAAATTAGTTAATAGAATTTTCCAAATTAATTTTAATGTTAATCCCGCAGATGTGGCTAGAAATCATGTTTTTAATGTGAGAATGTCCAAAAGTTCATTTAACTTTTATATCTAAATTCGACATAAAGATGATTAAATTGACCTAAATTAGATTAATAGATATAAAATTGATATAGTTTTACTTTAAATCCATATAAGACTATAATATATCTATATATGTATATTATATTAAAAACAAGTTTTCAGTTAAAATTCTTTAATATTCACTATTCTTCCGAAAATAATGTTTCTCAAAAAAATCTAAAAAATTATCCATAAGAAATTTTTTTCAATATGAATTAAAAAATGATGTTTTTTTTATTAAATTCAATTTTTATGAGTTTCTAAAATTAATTTCATTATTTTTCAAAGAAGGAAATAAAAAGTTGTTCCTTTATTAAAATATTATTTGTAAACATATAAATAATTTTCTAAAAATTTTATATTATATTATAAATATGTTTTATTAATATGAAACCATTACAAATAAAATTTTAAAATTAATTTTTACTATTCATATTTCCCTTTTTAATGTATCAGTTATAACTATATCATTTAAATAATTATAATAATATAGTATTGTTTCACTGAAACTTAGTGTTTCATATAACACAAGCCATGTTTGTGTGAGTGTAGTGTACTATTGCCTTGGTGTAGTATATAATGAATGTTTGGATTAGTTTTTCATTATAAAAAACTATTTTCGTTGCTGTGTGAATTTATAAATATCAAAAAGGTAAAATTAATTAAGGAAAAAATAAATCATAATTCCTTGGGGTGTTACAATCCATCTCTAAATAAAGTAATAGATTTTATTCTTATCTTATTATTAATGTTATTTTAGTGTTATAGTACCATTTTAATGCTATTAGGTACTTAAAATAATAGAGAAATTATTTTAAGAAAATTATACTCTATTTCTATACTAAGATAGAAATCCATTTTCCTCCGAAACCATGTTTTCTAAAAAATAATTCAAAAATATGAATTATTCTATGATGATTTTTAAAAGACATTTTTACCCATTTTTTACTTTTTAATAAATATTGATATAAAACTTCATTTAATTTTCCAAAAAAATCTTATTTTGATTTTCATTGAAATATGAAAGGAATATTTGTTTTAACGTATACGACAATAATAGAACTTCTCATTTAAAAAATTATTATTTTATTTGAAGAGTCCTTCATATGTTTAGAGGTTATTTTCAAATAATTTTTTTAATTTTTTTATGTTTCAATTTTTTTTTCAAATAATAAAAGATATTTTCATAAATAAATTTTTTAAACATTGAATCAAAATCGTTTTTCATCTAAGATTGTATCCACTGATGTACATATGCCTTACTTGGGGATTCAATCTGAGTATGTAATTCTTATTCATTCTCAAAATAGTTTATGTTTATGATGAAATTTTTTTATGAAACTCATTTATATTCCATGGGTTATAACATGATAAAATAATTATGAAACCTATCTTTTTTAGATGTTATGATATGATGAAATGTGTATGAAACTAGTTTCATTAAATGGGTACTATATGTTGAATGGTTATGATATTGTGTCACACATAAATATGGTTTTCATTATGATATGGGTGGTACATATATCTCCCTCCAATGCATTGGGTAAATATTTATTTCTAATGAGATAAAATGTACTAGAATGAGTAGTGTACTCGGTTCAGTATAGTAATTTATCCACTATGATTGTATTGAGAGTGAAACATGACTACTATGATGGTTTTGGGGGGGTGAACTCATTCCAATATTTTAACCACAATAGCGATCCTTGCCTAATATGGAAATTATTTTCAATTTTAATGTTCATGACATAAATCCATGACCTGGGAAAACATTATGCTCTTATGGATTATATTCATTGATTATCAATTGATTCATGTCTTATGAACTACACATATTTATTCTATGATTTAATATTACATTATTTGATGTGTAGGGTATGGTTTACAAATATTATTCTCATATCCCCATACCCATATGCTCGTGTTATTTGTATCTCCCTTTCATACCCTTATTAAGATTTTGAGATGAACCTTTATTTTTCATACATTCCCCCTTTTATGTAGAAATGTTTTACGTATGATATGTTTATGAAATGTACTAGTTATGAAGAATCTAGTGGAAAATTAAATAGCTCACTTATGGACCAGTTGTTATATTACCATGATTCCAAAGGCACTAAACTATTACGATCATTAGTTATGTGTTTCTATAATGTAATGATTATTCATAAAAAATAATGTAATATCTATGGATGATAAGCTATGGTTTCTATAGTTTGTATCATATGATTGGTTTAGTTAAAAAATGGAAGCTAAGTTGAAAAAACCATAGTGGGATCCCTAAGGATATATCTTAGGATGAGTCCAATGATGAGTCAAAGCCTAAGAAAATGTCCTTGGATTTTTTTCAATGATAGAGTGAGTGGTTTCTAGGAAATTAAATCACTATCTGGACACAAAAGGTGGATGTGGCTTTGGAACAGAGGTACATAGGGGTCATACCTAATAAAATTTTGTTTTTATATAGACATGATCATCACCTGGTGCACGACAACAGGCCTTGCAGCATACCTGGTTTAACACACCTGAGGGATGTGTTTTGGAAATTTATAAAATCGTTATGAACCATAGTGAATGATTTAAATTAATGATAACTATGATTGACCGCGGGTAATCTTAAGGTGTCATAGATTAAATAACAAGGTGTCAATATTTAGACATCTTATAAATAATTTATTATGGTTATGTGTTTCTCGGTGAAGAGTACTGTTTATTACACTATAATTGTTAGAATTCAATACCTGTAATCTGATAGAAACCTGTAAATTCTGAGTTTAATGGAAAATAAAATTATTCTCCTCCTCAGAATCCAAATGTTGTGGGAGATATAATATAAAATATCATTTCTATACTCACCCAATTATCTTACGATATGAATCATGATGGACTTATAAATGAAAATATGGAGGAATAAAATTATGGTGAGAGCTTCAGGAGGCAACAATGAACATATTTCAATGGGTATTTTAATCCACTAGTTTCTGAATAATGGATCTGTACCACTAAAAATATATTTTCCACTCTATAGTGTTCAAAACAATAAAATTTCATTTTTGATGTCTACTATTTGGAAGGAGAAGTAGATAAATTGAGAGATCATATAAAAATTAAATGGAAATAGAATTAAATTGACTCCATGGATTGGGACAAGTTCAATATTTTTGAAAATAATTACTTTCCTTATATTCTTCATATGAATATAAAGGAGTTCCTTGAGTTAAAAAAATTAATGATGAATCTATTGGTACCTATGGGAAAAATTTATAATACATATGATGAAAACTTCTTGTATTATCATCCAACCTAAAATTAAGGTTTATATATTCTTCAATTTCTTAAAACCAACTTAAGGGTGCTATACATAATAGACTTTAGTAGATTTGAATAGATTTTTCAATGTTCTTTCAGGTGGAAGTAGTGGTTGGAGATATTAATAAATCTTAGGGTATTGACAAGGATAGGAAAATCTAAAACCCTTAGATAAAAGAAGATAATATTTCTGTTATGGTCATAGTGTGGGAAGAAGTGTATAATAAATTTTCATAAGGGGAATAGTGAATGTTTTATGTGTGGAAGGGAAGGTCATTGGGAAATTGATTGCTGAAGTGATAAGAATAATTTAGCTAACAATGTTACTAGAGAGAAAGATAGATATGATTCACCACCCAAAATAAAGTGTTTCAAATGAAAGTAGTATGGTCACTATGCTAACCAATATATAAACTTGAATGGTAATAATTATGATTGATGCCAATAACCTCTTCTGCTGAGAGAAAATTGGAAATATCATGTGATATCTTATTTAGATGAGGGTTGTGATAATGATATGGTGAATGTTATAGTTACCATCCACTCTATAACTATGAATGTTTTTATTGAATATAGATTTACACATTCATTTATATCTAAATAATATTCTAGGGATATCAATATGATAACCAAACTATTATATTGTGAATTATCAGTGAAACACCCTAATTGTAAGATGATGAAATCTTATTTTTATGATTCCTCTCTAGTTGAAATTTTTGTGAGCGTGCTTCCTATAAATATTTTCATTCTTATTATGGTGTAATTTTATGTAATCTTAGGTGTGTATTGACTTTCTCAGTATAAAAATTATATCAATTGTCTTGTAATGGAAGTCATGTTTGGTATTTTAAACCAATAAATGATCATTTATTAATGTGACGATAAGTAAAATCATCAGATGGTCATTACAATCATTTTATGGGTCATAAATCCCAATCATAAGGGATATTTATATCATATGGTTGGGGAGAAACATGATATCGATTATGTGCCTATTGGGTAGGAATTTTTTTATGTATTTTCATAAGAATTTTGTAGTCCTTCCCTAAAATATGAAGTTTATTTCTTAATAGAACACATACATGGAACCATTCCTATTTCAAATAATCCCTATTGAATTGATCTAGTTTAGTTATAGAAATTTAAGATATAACTTTAGGAAAACCTTGATAAGGGATTTCTTCATCCAAGTGTGTCACTTGGGGTGAACGAGATCTTTAAAAAAAGTGTTTATCAATGTGACTCTGCATTGATTATCAGAATCTGAACAAGATCACAATTATGAGAAATTATCCTCTTCCCTGTAATGACGACTTATTGGATCATCTATATGGAGATTAATAATTTTCATAGATTGACCTTTTTTCATAGAATAATAATTTATAGGTCAATAAGAAGAATATACCAAAGGAAAAATTCCATATATTGTATACACATTGTGAATATATAGTGACGTCGTTCGGATTTACTAATTCCCCTACTATATTCATGGATTTAATGAAAATAATCTTTAGAAATTATCAAGATCACATTATGTTATTCTTTATAGATGATAATGTAATCTATTCAATAAGAAACGAAGAGCATGAAGACAACTTGAAAATTATACTAAAGACCCTATAAAAGGAAATAATATTTTATAACTTTATATAGTTTGAATTTTGGATGTGATATGTTTCATTTTAGAGTTATATAATCTCAAGAGAGGGTATATCAGTAGATGAATAAAATTATAAGGCTCTTTAATGTTGGTCGAGACCAACCAGGTTACTATAGTATATATATTTCCTAGTTTAGTAAGATATTATTGACGGTTTGTGTGGAATTTCTCATGAATATCTAATCCTATGACCTTGTTAACTCTAAAGGGATCCTAGTTCCCCCGTAATAAGAATTCAATGAAAATGTTAAGTAACTAATGAGAAGATTAGTCAATGCACTTATTCGTAAATTAATTTGTAGTAGATAAGGGTTTGAAATCAATAGTGATGCATCTAAGAGGGGATCAGAATAAGTGGTTATACAGAATGATGTGGTTATAGATTCTGCCTTAAGACAATTGAAGGTTTTGGGAAAAATGACCCAACTCATGATTTCAAATTATATGAGGTAAAGTTTACATTAAAAAATATGGTGGCATTATAATTATGGGAAAAACATTGATATATAAACTGATTATAAAATTTTAATGTAGATATACACACCCAAAATGAGTTGAATATCCACCAAATAAGAATATTAGAGATGATTAAATATTATGAATGATCAACACATAACACCCTTGTAAATAGAATAAGGTGGATGATTTTTTTGAACCAAAAGGATCATACTAGGTTATCCATGAAGAGGATCACAAAAGATCTAATATTTTTATATTTTCAAAGGCTGAATTTGAAAATCCAAACGAAAGATTATAAATATTATCTTTCTCAATTGAATGTTCAACTATATATCCAAGTGAAGATTAATAAGGCACATAAGGATGATATAGATATGAGAAATATGGTTAGAATTGTTTCAATTTCATCATTTATTATGATTGAATTGTATGTTTTAGGAACTCTATATTTGTTCCATCCATACCAGAAATTAATAATGAGTTGATAGAGAAGAATAATAGTTCTATATTCTCTACTCATCATGGATGTAAAAAATATGAATAAATATTTGAAATAGTACTTATGGTAGGATAGTTTGAAGAGAGTTATTTTATAGTTTGTATCTCGTTTCGTGGTATGTCAAAAATTTATGGTTAAAGGAAAAAGTCCAATGGGATGTTGCATCCATTACCAATACCATAATAGAAAGGTTAAAAAATCACCCTATACTTTCTCCATATACTCCAAAAAACCACTAAAGGTAATAATTCTATATTAATATTAGTTGATCACTTAACTAAGTCAACACAGTACATCCCTATCAGAGAAAACATCAGGGTAGATCATCTTTTTAGGATATAAATTAAGAAAGTGGTAAGGATGAGTGAAGTACAACGTTTTATTATATCTGATTGGGATCGGTGGTTTACCTTAATGTTTTTTTGAATTATCTAGATGGATATTGATATAGATTTGAGTTTCAAAACTTTATATCATCCTCTAATAGATGGTTAGTATGAAATAACAATTCAATCCCTATAGGATATGTTGAGGTCTTCTTATTTTAATTTTAATGTTGGTTGGGATCAACACCTATATATATTGAGGGATCATAAAAGTATAGATTTTACTAATACATTCAGATGCCTCCTTATGAAGCCTTATATAGAATGAAATGTATAGATACAATGTGATAGAATGAAGTTGGATAATGGAATCTATTGGGACCTCAGATCGATATTGAAAAGTAAGAAACAGTTAGCTCCAGTTAGCAACACATCATGGGAGTTAAAAGTTAGCTAAAAAGTTATAATGATAATTACCGACATGATCTAGAGTTTGAAGTTGGTGATAATATGTTTCTAATATTTTATACATGGAATAAGGTTAATACATACAAGAAGAAAGGGAAACTAATACCTAGTTATATTGGTGCCATTGAAATACTTGTTCGAATCAAGACAATATAACATCTCTTAGAAATCCTAACAAACCTATCTCAAGTCCATAATTTGTTCTATATATCTCTTTATATGAATTTCATGCATAACCCTTCACATGTAATTAACTCAGAAGACATATCATTGAAGAAAGAATTTTCTTATGAGGAACAACTGATCGAGATTTTGTATAGTATAATAAAATTTCTACAAAACAAGACATCTCACTTGGTCATTTTATTATGGTGATACAACTTGTTTGAGAAAGGTACTTGGGAACTAGAGGATATTATGAGACTAATATATCCTCATTTTATATATTAGGGTAATTAATTCCAAGGGAGAAATTCATTTTAATGGTGGTATAATGGAACACCCAAAGTTTTTGTGATTTTTAAAGAAAATTAAATTTCATTAATATATTTCATTGGATGCAACACTAGTTTAATCTTTCACTATACGCAACACTAGGTTACCTTTCATTACACCTGACATTGAGTTTTAAAAAACAACAATATACTATTAATATTATTATTTTAATGTGACTATTATAAGCTATCTATTAAAAATAGTCAAATGAATATTAATAAATAAATTTTTAATATCATTTATAATTATTTAATATAATTTAAACACAATGGTAGAAAAATACATAAATTTCCAATAAAGTCACTAACTATTTTGAAAATGCACTTTTCTTAAAAAATATTCCTTTTTGTGAATGATTATTAATTTAATTTGTGATTATTTTTGAAATTTAATTTGATAAAAAAATACAACCTTATAGAAATCAAAATGTAAAATTAACTTTTTGTGATTTTTTTGGATTTTTCTGAAATATTGTTTTTTAATGAATAATTAAAAATAATGATTTTTAATTAAAAACATCATTTTTGCTTAAATAATATATATTGATAAATTATGTTTTTAATTCATTTTTATGTAAAATAAATTCAATTTTATATCAATTAATACATTTTAGATCATTATAATGATTTTCATATTGATATCAAATATACAAAACATTGTAAACATTCGAACATTTTCTCTTTGAAACCCCGCTTTTTCAACATGTCTATGATATTAATTTAAAATTTAAATTTTCCACTTATATGAATGGAATATAAATAAATATATTTATTTTTTGAATAATCTTAATCCATATTATCTAACAAGGAAAAATTTATTTTTGACCAAAAGGAATAGTTAAGGCTATAATACTTAATTACTGTGGTTAATGTAAAAATGGGTTTATAGAGGGTTAAACTAAAAAATTAGAGTAAAATGAAATTTAAACTTGTATAAAACTATTTTCTCACCATATATAGATATTTATACCTCTATAGTTTCATAATAGACCATTTTGGATCTTTATACTTATGAAAAATATGGGATCACTCAATTCATTTCAAAACTAAATAGTGTGTCATCTCCCCCAACTTATAAAAGGGCACCCCTATCCTCTATTCTTCTCACATTAAACCATTTATTTGGAAAATAAATACAAACATAAAATACCAAATTCCATCCCTTAATATTATAATAATTTCTTGGGAATAAATACATCATAGTAAGACTTTTAGTGAAAACCAAAGGAGGATACCCAAAGAAGAGGTAATGTTCGTCAATGAGAATTTTATTTATTTATTCCTCCAATACCTTAATTTATTCTTATATCATTATTATATAATAACAAAATTATCTTTCATATAATGAGATTTTTTTCATGATAACGGAATGGCTTACAAAAATCATTACTTCTATCAAATAGGTTATAGAATCATTGTCCATGTATACGGTGGACATCCGCCTCACAAACCAATGACATTTTTTTCCATTAATACCTAACATGGTTTGAAAAAATAATGGAATAATTTTTTATACAGGATATTTATTATATTTTATATTTTTTTTAATGGTTATATCACATATAACTTCATGATTTCAATTTCATGGGAATATGATAACATGACTCATGTATACAATTGACTACCACCTTTCAAAGTGATGTGATTAGTTCATTATTTACATGGATTATATTAAGGGTGGGTTTAATAAACACAAATTAAATATATTAAATACCCATGATTATTTAATAAAAATATATGTCATTTACTTTTCTATCTTTTAATTTGATAAGAAAATGGAAACATCAATAATTCGTATATATGGCCTACCATCTCTATGAACAGTGTTTTTCAATTACTCTAAATAAATATATAATTAATATAATGATATTTATATATTGGTTAACATTAGGGTTATTATTAATCCATGATCGAATGTGGAAAAATATTAATAACAAGTCAAAACATACAATAAAAACACATCAGTTATTTATTAAAACATAACATTAACATCAAAATTATTAATTAAATAATAATAGAAGGTCATAATGAAATAATTTATGATATGATATATATGAATATGGTTCTATAAAATATTTATATTAAATATATTTATAAAATAGTGTTTTTTAATGAGTACGATAGAAATCAAGACTTTAGGTAACAAAAGTTTTTCACAATTTTCCTTCTTTGAGACGTACATTATGTTATGCACCAATTTTCTTTAATGGGTTGTATATAAATCCTATTTGAAATATAATATAAAGAATTTATTTATCCTTTTAATATTTTATGTTTAATATCATGTTATTCCTTCAGGGGAATTATGATACAGTCTTATTAAAGTTGTAATGATATTTTGTTACAATATCATCATTTATAAGGATTATTTATGACTATATAATTGATGATAGAATATTATGATCCATATCTCAACAATCTTAGAAATCTCTATATCCTTGGGAAATTGATGCTATTTTATTATAATATTACCATTTTCCCACTATTTGGTACTTAAAATAATTGAGAAAATGTTTTTAATAAAATATTAATTGTTTCAATCTCTTTCGTCAGAAATTTGTTTTCATTGAAAGCCATGTCTTATAAAAAATTCAAAAATGTTTTATTTTTATCCTATACTTTTAAGAAAAAAAATTTAAAAATATATAAATTTGATAATAATATTTTTAAAGGAATATTCATACCACCTTCCAAACTATTCCTTCTAGGATTTTACTAATAAAGTAAGTGGAATATTTGTTTCAACATGTATGGAATAAATGAAAATTATTTTATTTATTAAAATTCTTTTATTTATGAAAATTATTTTATTTGAGGATTATTAAATAACTAATCAAGGTTGTTTTAAAATTAAAATATCTTATAAATTATTTATTTTTCAAAATGTTTTTTTTCAATGTAGAAATGATATTTTCCTCATGAAATGTCTTAAATGTTCCATAAAAATCATTTTCCATATAAGATCACATCCATTGATGTTACTTATTCCTTATTAGGGATAAAATCCAAGGATAACATTATTATTCTTTCTATGAATGGTTAATCCTTATTATGACATGTTTTATAAGAATCATATTTTTATTCGAAGGGTTATAACATGATAAAATTATTATGAAACTCGCTCCTTTTCATGGTCTATATTATGATGAAATGATTAGAAAACGTATCCATTTTCTATAGTTAATGAAATGATGAAATGTTTATAAGCCCCATTATACTTAATGTGATATGGTATTTTGATGTTTTATGACCTTGAGAAACACATAAATATATTTTCCATTATGAGATGAGTGGGATATATATCTTTATCCAATAAGTTGGTTAAATATTTGTATCTTGGGATATATATAGGACTTGAATGAGGAGTTAACTTGGTTCAGTAGGGGAATTTGTCCACTATGATAGTATAGGGAGTCAACCATGACTATTATAATTGTTTGGGGAGTGAACCAATCTAATATAAATGTCTTGAAAATGTCCCTTTTCTCATATGGAAATGATTTTTATGATTATGTGTATCCCACATATATATTTATTATTCCAATGTTATACTCCCATGGTTCATATTTTTTTATTATGTTATGATTTATATATAATTAAATTCCAATATTTATTGCATGATTCAAATTATGATATTTGATATGTAGGTTATTCTTTGAAATTATTATGATAATGTCCTCTTACCATTTTTCTTATGTTATAAAAAAAATTTCTTTTTGTTTACCCTTACATAGCATCTGAGCTAACCCATTATTATGTTTCATTTTACGAAGTTATGAAGAAATTATTATGTATAATATTTTTAAAAGTGTTCTAGTTATTAATAATTTTTTAGGAGACTATATAGATCACTTAATGGACAATGTTTATTTTTCCATGTTTCCAAAGGCACTAAAATATTACTGTCCTCTAGCATGTTGTTGGGAAATGAAATGAATATTCATAAAGAAAGATATAATATATATGCCTGAGAAGCTTGGGTATCTATAAGAATAAAGTATAATGAAACTATATATAAAATGAAGATAAATATATTCATCATATATCATGTCAATTGGGTGGTATATACACCACATAAAATAACATAGGTCCATATCGATAACTTATGTCCAAAAGATATGTAATTTGAGATGTATTGCCCTTAAGAAGATCATATAATTGACTAGATAATTTTACAATGGAGGTATTATGATTAAAAAATATAAATCCAAAAAAATATGTGAAAATACTGAATAAATCAATATATATATATTCACACCTAATCACGGAATATCAATGTCAATGAAGAAAATATACAACTCAACAAAAGGGCATTGAGTTAAGAATTATTTTCTGACATGGTAATATTAAATTTTAATCCCCGTGTATAATTCAATTCAAATTTAAATATATAATACCATTAATTTTGAAGGATTCATTATATTATAATTAAAAGGGAGGTATGTACACAATAATAAAGATATTATGTGAATAATAATTAAATTAGCATCATTAATGGAATATTTAGATGAATTCCCTTACCTCAAGTCCATAATTTCCATGAGTTTCATTTAAATAAAATATAACAAAGATATAAAAATTATTTAATTATTTATGAAACATTTTAACTTTTATAATTACCATTATTTTATCCATCACCATATAATATAAAATTACTCAATTAGTAAAGTTCAGATTAGGCGGTTTGAAAATATTCGGTTCATGAGAAAAAAATGATTATGGTGGGTTGACTATGGTCAAAGAGGTCATTATTAAATAATATTCAGAATAATATTCATGAAATAATTATAATCTTTATACTTTAATTATACCTTCAAAATCAACTATAAAATATTGTTATGAAAAAAGAATTATGTCATAATTCATGGAGATGGTAGGTCGAATGTATGCATGAGAAATGATTCCATTTTTTCAATGATCATTGTGGAAAATAGTTATGTTTTAATTTATCTTTCCATATGAAAATTATATCATAAATAACATACTATTTCATTAAACGTACTTATATTTATTTTCCATGTGATGTGGTGATGAAAAACGAAACATGTTGATTTGTGGAGGTGGTAGTCCACACGTCCACCCAAACAACGTTATCATTTTTTAGAGAATGGAAAGGATATAAATAATAATAAAAATTTAATGAATATAGTATATAAAAACTAATCCAATTATTATAACTATTCATGAGATGTGTTGGTGGAAAATGATTTACATTGGTTTGTGAGGTGGTATCCCACCGTACACCCGAACGATGGATTCCATTATCATTTGATTGAGGATGAATATGGATAAATATTATGAAATAGAAAAAAAAAATTATATGTGATAAGCATATTTTAATGTCTTATATTGTTTATAAATTTTTTAAGGAGGTGGAATAAAAAAAGCTCTGTGAAGAACTATATCTCCTCTTTTGACAACCTCCTTTATTATAGACATTAAGCCAAATAAGTTTTGTGTTCTATAAATAATAAGAGATTTGTAGTGATTGGAGGGATGGTATTAGTGTATTTTCTGAAAAAAAAATCTTTATGTTTGATGAAATTAGAATAAGAAGTAACAAATTATAAGACAGGGGAGGTCCACTCTTGGAATTTCTTAAAATAGTAAATTCATATAAAATAATTTTCACTTCCAAATGGATCCCCATTGTAAAAAATGGAAGATAATATTAATATGAGTCTAAATAATATCTTAAAAATAAATTTATATATTTTTAAATGTTTTTACCCATATATTTTGGTTTTAACCCCGGTTAACCCGTTTTACTATTACTACAACAATATGATTTTTTACTATTTTTGGATTAGGAAATTCACTATAAAAAAGGCTCAGAAATGGATAATGGTGGATATTTTAATCATTATCCTAATCACTTAGATAATTATATGATTTTTTGGAATTATAAATAATTTAATAAAATAATAATAATGTCAAATTTATAAATATTCATTAACTTTTAATTTTATTACATCTTGAAAAAATGAAATTCGAATAAGATATTTTCTAAATCTAGAAAATTTAATTTTTATCTATAAAATTAGTTGGTCATAATAATTATTTCAAACCGTACTACTTTTAATATTTTTGATATCAATTATTTTCTCCATTAATATAATAATTACTATGTGAGTATCATGTAAGCATTTGAGGATATTATTTCATCACTACAAATTGAAAATAATTTACCATCTTGTAGATAAATCATTTTGATTTAAAAAAAATATTTATATAAAAAATACCATTTCGTTATAACCATGGAAATAATATATTAGTTTTTAAAAATAATAGTATTTCATTTTTTACTTTCATTTACATATAATATTATAAAGGTCATAATCACATAAAAATGGAAAAGGCTATATATTAGTCATTTAGATTATTAAAGATGATATATACCCATTAAATATTATTTATTCATGTGTTAGGGTCATTGTATTTTCCTTATCATTTTATTTTTTAACTTTAATTACATGATTTATCCATTACCATGTAACACAAATCATTTTGGTTAGTAATCATATTGAATAAAAATAAAATGGTCGTATTTACAAATTTTTTACCTCATGATTCAAAATTTGGAATCCATTTTTCAAAAATTAAAAACATAAAAATGGAGTTAATTAATTGAAAATAAAACTAGAGAAATATGATGAAAAATGGGAATTCCTAAAAACATCCTTTTAAATATAATTTTTTTACTAAATTGGAATATAAAATTAATTTAAAACAAAAAATTCTATTATTTTGAATCAAGAGAAACATATTAAATTTTATAAATAATACATAACAAAATTTTACGTTGTTAACACTTTAAATGAAAATATTGTATTCAAAAAAATTATTGTTTTCAATCTTTATTAAAAATAAATATTTTCAAAATAATATCAAAATTTCACCATATGAAAATTTTGATATGATAATTTCAAAAATGATATTTATTTTATAGAATAAAATTTCAGAAATTTTGATAAATGTATTATATTATTCTCCCCTAAAAAATATATAAATCAATTTTTGAAGAAAACATATCTTTGATGAAAAGAATTGGATTTACTAAAAATTTAGTGTTTATTTTCTAAGAATTATTAAATAAATTTGTATTGATCAAAAACATTATAAATATTTCAAAACATAGTTTATAATAATAATAAATTCCAATTTAATAACTAGGTTATAATGATCACAAATAAATAATAATATTTTAGGATTTGTTTTTTCTTAGTGGTGCATATCTTGTACGTTTTCAGAAAAAAAAAATATTTTTTCAAAATATCAGGATATTATTTTCCCCCCACATACACATTAATAATGAACTAAATATTTATAATCATTGTTTTTAAAATTGAAAATCACTGTATAGAACCCACATCTTATAAATGGTTAACAAACCTTAATACTAAAAAAGATGGATAGGAAAATATGAAGATGATATGGAATCACAAACTAGGTATCCAATTATGTGAATATTACTGGGAAGTGAAATTATGGACATGTAAGCGAAAAATAATTCCTATAAACTGATTGATTGTGATAGATAACATGGTTAGAAGAAATTAAAAGACCATAAAATCATAAATTTTTTATCGATGGAAAGTCCTTCGATTCATTAGAAATAAAGATAATGGGATAACACCTTTCTTTTAATATCTTTTTCCCTAGATCATACAAATTATTTTTCAATATAGACTAATAAGATGAGAAAATATACTTAATTTCCATGTAATATTTCACCTATTTATAAATTTCCACCAAAATATCATCTCTTTTTCTAAATGATGAGTATTCAAGATGAATTTTTCATACATGGAGGACTATAATCAACTTCAAACAGATCACATAATCTCAGAAATAAAAATAAGCCATTCTTCTTATCTTTAGACATTAACCAAAACCTAAATGGGTATTAAAAGGTAAGATAATTCCCAAAATTAATAATCCTTCACCAAAATAAATAATATATTAATTTCTAAAACTCAACAGTAATTACAAAAGAACAAATTAAACCATTCAACAAATAACTATCAATAAAAATATTCAAAATATTCATAACCAAGATTGATACCAAAAAATTATAATAATTTCATAACACATTCTTCTAATATTTTTTTACATTTATTTCCTATTAAAAATAGTTAATCGCAAAGTCATACACCCAAATTTGTATATACCCTAACCATATAATCCCCAATATATGATAATAATTTCAATAAATAAATTGAATCTCAATAAAGACATATTAGGATCATATATTCTTAAAAAAATATAATTCACCCTTAACTCATTAAATTATACTTAATGTTAAGCCTAAGTGTTTCATATAGTATAACATAATAAAATATCTCCAAAAATAACATTAGTCAACTTAAAATTCCTTCACTAAAAACCACAAAAGGGGTGTTTATGTCTTTGAACTTTTGATATAACTTGAACTTAGAAACCCATAATTGTATCCATAAATATAATGATAAAAATTCCTGAAAAATATAAATCTACTATATTTTCCAAACCCTGTTCTAATACTAACTTTAAAATCCATGAACCCTTAATCACATATCTGTTTCTAAATACATAAGCATTAAATTTGTCTCTTTAATACTGATTAATGTGACCTAGTTTATTTCCATCCAAACCTTACATAATAAAACATAAATATTATAACACTTATATACCCAATAAAAAATTTTATTTTGGAACTTTAGAGACCATAGTAAAACTTTTAACAATACAGAATCATAAAAAATAGTACATAATGATCAATGTCATCTCCCATAAAATTGTCCGCATATGAAAGCTTTCAAGACTAAAATAATTTTTTATAAATATTTATAAATTTCGGAAAAGTGAATATAATATGGGTAGGAAAAAATTCAATATAAGGGTAAACATAAACATTAATAATTGAATGTCATCAGTGAGGGTAATATGATCACATGGGTATGATAACATAATCACATTACATGATAAAAAAAATAAGATAAATCATAGCTATCAATACTTGGACCATTAATCATGAAACATTTCATAATGTTTTATCAAATTCATTAGTCATTAGAATCAATAATATTGAGCCATGTGATGTCAATATTTATTAAAGAATCATTAATAACCCTATATATTTTCACCCATAAGAAGTAGAGAAAACTTTTATGTAATCGTAAAATCATTATATTACATTGATAAATCATAAAATTTATATAAAAACCAATATATATAATTGATAAATCAAGTAGGTAAATTAAGATATCATTTCCATACCACTATTAAAATCATTTTTACAAATGTATTAGTCATGTGGTCGACTTCCATTCCCAATGCATTAGTGGTATATCATGGACCCATCCATATTTTATAATAACATAACCACTCATCATTGGTTTATATTTGAACCACCTTTTATTGGTTTATAATTGAATCGCACATCATAATACAAGATTAAAAAGAACCATTACATAAATAAACAACATAGATCTTTAATTTCCACATAAAAAACAAAGAAACCTCCATTATTCCATTCTATACATGATTAACACATTGAAAGGAAATGTGTTCCATGAACATCTCATTGAAACAATTATAATCAATTCAATGAAAGAATGATAATGGTATCATCACAAAATACCCCTAGTGGATAAAATTGGACATTAAGGTTTGTTGGTGTTGATGAATGTAAATACCATTAAAAAATTGTAAATACTATACGGGAAAATTCACTTATCGCTTTGAAAATCAATTTTAAAAAATAAAAACTAATAATAAATTTTAAATAATTTTCTTGGAAAATAACATTGTAAAATTATTATTTAATATTCAAATAAAATAATTGTCATGATAGGGGGAAAAACCAACCATATTGTAAATATTAAAAATAAACATTATTTTTAAATATTTTGTAATGGTGTATAAAATGACCTATTTGGAAAACATTAAGAAATTTAGTTTTTAAAACCCTTTTTAAAGAAGGAAAAGAAGATAATGTAAAATATCTTTATGAAATCATTTATTTTTAGAATATTGAATTTTTAAAAACATTTTATAAAGAATATATATGGGATTGAATTATTTATAGTCTAATGGAAGATACAAGATCAGTATCACTTATAAAAAACATTTTTTATGTTTATTCAATAAAAAGGGGAGGAAATGGAAATTAAACAAGTCGAAAACAATCACAGAAAAAGGTGAATAAAACAAATTTTATTAATGAAAGAAATATCATATAAATTTCTCTGAATGGATCCTTGTATATAAATAGTCCTGAAAACAAATAATATTGTAACATAATTCCTTTATCACTTTGGTAACCTTTAAATTAAAATCCCCATGAAAGAATAAAATCAAATGAAACATTAGATATCATGAAAATAAATATATTAATTATATATCTTGTAAAATGGGTTGTATATGAAAATAAAAAATAATGATTGGTGATTATCACAATCAAAGGTCCCAAATAAAGAGAATTTGAGATTAATTGACGTTATAAATATCATTACATTTACTTGAGAATTAATCAATGATGGTATTATATGTAAAAAATATAAATCAACATAAAATAAGTATAAACACATAATAAATAAATTCATAGATTAGTTCACACATAATCATGGAATATCAATGTAAATGAGGAAAAATAATTCCCAATGAAGGAAAATTTAGTTAAGAATACTCATACCACTTCGTAATATTCTTGTAAAATACACTTGTATGATGTAATTAAAATTAAAAAAAATAAAATAACAAAAAATGTTAAGGATCCATGATTTAACACGTATAAGGGTAGTAAGTATATACACTATATTAAAAATTGTGTGTTTAATAAGAAAATATGCCTCAATTAAGGATAATTGGGATGAAATCCCTTTCTTTATGTCCAAAATTTCTATATATGTTCTTAGAACCATATTTAAAAAACATATATCAATTATTTACCTCTTTAAGATCATTTTTAAAATTTTATATTATTTTCATTTTATGTATTACTATGATGAATTCTATTACTTTATCAGTTAAGTTTATATCGGATGTTATGATGATATTTTGTTCATAAGTAAAAAATGAATTTAGTGGGTTGGAAATGGTCAAAGTGGTCCTTATTAAATAATCTCTATGATAATAATAATTTAATAATATTAATTTTTAGGCATTCATTTTACTTATAAACTTGATCGTAAAATATCGTTATGAAAAATGAACTATACACAATTCATGGACACAATAGGTGTGATATATCCGTTTTTCAAATCTAATTTTGCAAAGAAGATAAATATTATTTTCTATTAAACTAATTATCATTATATCATATATATCATATTATTTGTTTAAACATTCTAATATATATCGGCCATTTGATTTTGTGAAGAAAAATGAATCACATCACTTCATAAAGGTGACAGTCTAGACGTATGCATGAATAACATTATCATTTTATAGTGAATGGAAATGTAAGAAAGAAACTAACATATATTATTTTCTTAATTATAAATATTTCAATGATATTATATTAAAAAATAAATTTCATCATTACAACCATCTGTGATAGGTGGTGATGGAAAATAAATTACATCAGTTATTGAGGTAGTAGTCCACTGGACATTAGGTGTTTTAATAATATTCGGTTCATGAGTAAAAAATGACTATGGTGGGTTGACTATGGTCAGAAAAGACATTATTTAAAAATATTCAGAATAATATTCATGAAATAATTATAATCTTTATACATTAATTATACCTTCAAAATCAACCATAAAATATTGTTATGAAAAAATAATTATGTTATAATTCATGGAGATGGTAGGTTGTATTTATGCCTGAGCAATGTTTTCATTTTTCAATGATCATTATGGAAAAAAGTTATGTTTTAATATATATCTTTCCATATGACAATTATATCATAAATAACATACTATTTATTTAAACGTACTTATATTTATTTTCTATGTGATGTGGTGATGAAAAACGAAACATCTTAATTTGTGGAGGTGGTAGTCCACACATCCACCCATACAACGTTATCATTTTTTAGAGAATGGAAGGATATAAATATTAATAATAATTTAATAAATATAGTATATAAAAACTAATCCAATTATTATAACTATTCATGAGAGGTGGTGGTCAAAAAACTATTTACATTGGTCTGTGAGGTGGTAGCCCACCGTACACCTGAACGATGGATTACATTCTCATTTGATTGAGGATGAAGATGGATAAAGATTATAAAATTAAAAAAATAAAAAATATTTATATGTGATAAACATATTTTAATGTCTTATATTGTTTATAAAAAATTTTATGGAGGTGAAAGAAAAAAAAATCTCTCTGAAGAACTATACCTCTTCTTTAGAAAACCTCCTTTATTATAAATATTAAGCCAAATAAGTTTTGTATTATATAAAAAATAAAACATTTATAGTGATTGGAGGGATGTTATTAGTGTATTTTCTTAACAAAATTTTTCTTCATGTGTGATGAAATTAGAACATGAAGTACCTAATTATAAGATAGGGGAGGGTCACTCTTGGAATTTCTTAAAATAGTAAATTCATATAAATTAATTTTGATGTCCAAATTTATCCAAATTGTTAAAAATGGAAGATAATATGAATATGAGTCGAAATAATATCTTAAAAATAAATTTATATATTTTTTAATGTTTTTACCCTTCTATATTGGTTTTTAAACCCGGGTAACCCTTTTTACTATTACTACAACAACATGATTTTTGACTATTTTTGGTTTAGGAAAGTCACTATAAAAAAGGCCCAGAAATGGATAATGGTGGATATTTTAATCCTTATCCTAATCACTTAGCTAATGATATGATTTTTTGGAATTATAAATAATTTAATAAAATAATAATAATGTCAAATCTATAATTAATCGTTAAGATTTACTATTATTACATCATGAAAAAATGATATTCGAATAATATATTTTCTAAATATATAAAATTTAATTTTTATCTATAAAATTATTTGGTCATAATAATTATTACAAACTGTACTACTTTTCATATTTTTAATATAATTTACTTTCTCTATTAATATAATAATTACTATGTAGGTATGGTGTAAGCATTTGAGGATATTATTTCATCACTAAAAATTGAAACTAATTTACTATCTTGAAGATAAATCATTTTTTTTAAAATAATATTTATAATAAAAATATCATTTCGTTATAACCATGTAAAAAATATTTTTGTTTTTAAAAACAAAATTATTTAATTTTTTTCTTTCTTTTACATATAATATTATAAATGTCATAATCACATAAAAATGGAAAAGGTTATATATTAGTCATTTAGATTATTAAAGATGATATATACTCATTAAATAATATTTCTTCATGTGTTAGGGTCAATGAATTTTCCTTATCATTTTATTTTTAACATTAATTACATGATTTATCCATTACCATGGTAACAAAAATCAATTGGTTTGTAATCATATTGAATAAAAATAAAATGCTCATATTTACAAATTTTTTACCTCATGATTCCAAATTAGGAATCCATTTTTCAAAATTAAAAAAATAAAAATAGAGATAATTAATTGAAAATAAAACTAGATAAATATGACGAAAAATTGGAATTCTAAAAAATCTCTTTTTAAATATAATTTGTTTACTAAATTGGAATATAAAATTAATTTAAAACCAACAATTTGATTATTTTTAATCAAGAGAAACATATTAAATTTTAAAAATAATACGTAATAAAATTTTACGTTGTTAACACTTTAAATGAAAATATAGTATTCAAAAAAAATTATTGTTTTCAATATTTTTTAAAAATAAAATTTTTCAAAAGAATATGAAAATTTCACCATATGAAAATTTTTATATGAAAACATCAAAAATGATATTTATTTTATAAAATAAAATTTCTAAAAGTTTGATAAATATATTATATTAGTCTCTCCTAAAATATATATAAATCAATTTGTGAAGAAAACATTTCTTTGAAGAAAAAATTGGATTTACTAAAAATTGAGTGCTTATTTCTTATGAATTATTCAATAAATTTTTATTGATCGGAAAATTTATATATATTTCAAAACATCGTTTATAATAATAATAATACTTTACAATTTAATATCAAGTTTATAATGATCAAAAATAAATAATAATATTTTAGGATTTGTTTTTTCTTAGTGGTGTATATCTTGTACGTTTTCAGACAAAATATATTTTCTCAAAATATCAGGATATTGTTACCCACCCCCACATATACATTAATAATGAACTAAATATTGATAATCATTATTCTTAAAATTGAAAATCACTCTATGGAACCCACATCTTAGAAATGGTAAACAAACCTTCATACTAAAAAAGAAGGATAGGAAAATATGAAGATGATATAGAAACACAAACAAGGTATCCAATTATGTGAATATTAGTAGAAAGTGAAAATATGGACATGTAAGAGAAAACTAATTCCTATAAACGGATTGATATTGATAGAGAACATGGTTATAATAAATTCTACGACCCTAAAATCATAAATTTTTTATCGGTGGAAAGTCCATTGATTTATTAGAAATAAAGATAATGGGATAACATCTTTGTTTTAATATCTTTTTCCCTAGACCATACAAATTATTTTTCAATATAGACTAATAAAATGAGAAAATATACTTAATTTCTATGTAATATTTCACTAATTTATCAATTTCCAAAAAAATATCATCTTTTTCTCAAAATGATGAGTATTTAAGATGAATTATTCATACATGGAGGACTAGCATCAACTTCAAACAAATAACATAATCTCAAAAATAAAAATAAGTTATTATCCTCTTCTTTAGACATTAACTAAAACCTAAATGGGTAGTAAATGTTAAGATAATTCACAAAATTAATAAAACATCACCAAAATAAATAATATATTAATTTCCAAAAGTCAAAAGTTATTATAGAAGAACAAATTATGTCATTTAATAAATAAAAATCAAAAAAATATTCAAAACATTCCTAACCAAGTTTGATACAAAAAATTATAATTATTTCATAACACATTCTTTCAATATTAGTTTTACATTTATTTTCTATTAACAATAGTCAATCGCAAAGTCATACACCCAAAAATGTATATACCCTAACCCTATAATTTCCAAGATATGATAATCATTTCAATAAATAAAGTGAATCACTATAAAGATATATTAGGATCATATATTTTAAAAAAAATATTATTAACCCTTAATTCATTAAATTATACTTCATGTTATGCATAAGTGTTTCATATACTATAACCTAATAAAACATCTCCAAAAATAACATATTTACCATAAAATTCCATCACCAAAAACCAAAAAAGGGGTGTTTATGTCTTTGACCTTTTTATTGAACTTGAACTTATAAAACCATAATGGTATCCATAAATCTAATGATAATAATTCCTGAAAAATATAAATCTACTACATTTTCTAAAACATGTTCTGATAATAACTGTAAAATCCATGAACCCGTACTCACATATCTGTTTCTAAATACATAATCTTTACATTTGTCTCCTTAATACTGATAAATGTGACCTAGTTTATTTCCATCCAAACCTTACATAATAAAACAGAAATATTTTAACACTTACGTACCCAATAAAAAAATTTATTTGGAATTTTAGAGACCATGGTAAAACTCTTAACAATATGGAATCATAAAAAATATTTCTTAACGATCAACATCATCTCACTAAAAATTCTTCGCATATGAAACCTTTCAAGACCAAAATAATTTGTTATAAATATTTATAAATTCCAGAAAAGTGAATATAATAAGGGTACGAAAAAATTCAATATAAGGATAAAAATAAGCATTAATAATTTAATGTCATCAGTGAGGGTAAGATGATTACATGGGTATGATGACATAATCACATTACATGATAAAAACAATAAGGGTAATAATAGCCATCAATACATGGACCATTAATCATGAAACATTTCATAATGTTTTAACCAATTCATTAGTCATTGGAATCAATAATAATGAGCCATGTGATGTCAATATTTATTAAACAATCATTAAAACCCTATATATTTTCACCCATAGGAAGTAGATAACACTTTTCTATAATCATAAAATCATTATATTACATTGAAAAATCATAAAATTTATATAAAAACCAATATATATCATTGATAAATAAAGTAGGTAAATTGAGACATCATTTCCATACCACTATTAAAATCATTTTTACAAATGGATTAATCCTATGGTCAACTTCCATTCCTAATGCATTAGTGGTATATCATGGACCCATCCATATTTAATAATAACATAACCACTCCTCATTGGTTTATATTTGAACCACCTTTCTATGGTTTATAATTGAATCGTACATCATAATACAATATTCCAAAGAACCATAACATAAATAAACTACATAGATCTCTAATTTCAAAATAAAACACAATGAAACGTCCATTATTCCATTCTATACTTGATTAACATATTGAAAAGAAATGTGTTACATGAACATCTCATTGAAACAATCACAATTAATTCAATAAAATAAGGATGATGGTTTCATCACAAAATACCCCCAGTGGATCGAATGTGACATTAAGGTTTATTGGTGTTAATAAATGTAAAAACCATTAAAACATCGTAAATACTATAGGGGAAAATACCCTTATCTCTTTGAAAATTAATTTTAAAAAATATAAACTAATAAAAAAATTGAAATACTTTTCTTGGAAAATAACATTGTAAAATTATTAATTAATATTCAAATAAAATAATGGTCATGATAGGGGGAAAATCCAACCATATTGTAAATGTTAAAAATAAACATTATTTTCAAATATTTTGTAATGGTGTTTAAAATGACCTATTTTAAAAACATTAAGAAATGTAGTTTTTTTTTAAAAAAAATTAAAGAAGTAAAAAAAGATAATGTAAAATATCTTTATGAAATCATTTATTTTTAGAATATATAATTTTTAAAAACATTTTATAAAGAATATATATTGGATAGAATTATTTCTAGTCTAATGGATGATACAGGATTAGTATCAATTACAAAAAAATATTTTTTATGTTTATTCAATAAAAAAGGGAGGAAATGGAAATTAAACTTGTTGAAAAAAATCACAGAAAAAGGTGAATAAAATAAATTTTTTTAATGAAAGAAATATCATATAAATTTCTATAAATGGAACCTTGTATACAAACAATCCTGAAAACAAAGAAGATTATAGCATAATTCCTGTATCACATTGGTATCCTTTAAATTAAAAGACCCATGAAAGAATAAAATAAAATTAAACATTATATATCATGAAAATTAAGATATTAATTATATATCATGCAAAATGGGTAGTATATACAAATCAAAAATCATGATAGGTGATTATCACAATCAAATGTCCCAAAGAAAGATAATTTGAGACGAATTGCCCTTATAAATATCATTACAATGAATTGAGAATTAATCAATGATGGGATTATAAATAAAAAATATAAATCAACATAAAATAAGTGTAAACACATAATAAATCAATTCATAGATTATTTCACACATAATCATGGAACATCAATGTAAATGATGACGAATAATACCCAATGAAGGAAAATTGAGTTAAGAATACTTTTACCACTTCGTAATATTCATGTAAAATAGACGTGTATGATGTAATTCAAATTAAAAAATATAATAAAATAAATTGTTAAGGATCCATTATTTAACATGTATAAGGGTAGTATATACACCATATAAAAAATTATGTGTTTAATAAGAAAATATGCCTCAATTAAGGAAAATTGAGATGAAATCCCTTACCATATGTCCAAAATTTCTATATATGTTCTTAGACCCATATTTAAAAATCATATATCAATTAATTAACTCTTTAAGATCATTTTTAAGATTTTATATTATTTTTATTTTATGCATTACTATGATAAATTCTATTACTTTATCTGTTAAATTTATATCGGATGTTTAGATGGTATTTTGTTCATAAGTAAAAAATTAATTTAGTGGGTTGTAAATGGTCAAAGTGGTCCTCATTAAATAATCTATATGATAATAATAATTTAGTAATTTTAATTTTTAGGCATTCATTTTACTTTTAAAATTGATCGTAAAAGATCCTTATCAAAAATGAACTACGTACAATTCATGGAGACAATAAGTGTGATATTTCCATTTTTCAACTCTAATTTTGCAAAGAAGGTAAATATTATTATCTATTAAATTAATGATCATTATATCATTGATATCATATTATATATTTAATAATTTTAATATATATCACTCATTTTATGTTGTGAAGAAAAATGAATCACATCACTTCATAAAGGTGGTAATATGGATGTATGCACGAATAACATTATCATTTTCTAGTGAATGTAAATGTAAGAAAAAAACTGACATATTTTATTTTTATATTTATAAATATTTAAATGATATTATATTAAAAAATAAATTTCATCATTACAACCATCTGTGATAGGTGGTGATGGAAAATAAATTACATTAGTTATTGAGGTAGTAGTCCACTATACACAGGAATGATGGATTCCTTTACCATTCTATGGAAGAACGAGATTGAAATAGGTTATTAAATTAACATGAAAAAATTTTATTATATTTTGGATGCATATTTAATTATCTTATCTTTAGTGGATAATATTTTAAGGGTAAAAAATATGAAATAAAATGAAAAGGCTTAGTTAATAATTATCTTCTCGTTTTACCCCATTAACACTTATCTCACATACAACGACAATAAGTTTTATTATTCAATGAGGGTCATGATAGTAATTATAAATGCATTAATGTCCCATAAAATTTTCATGTTTTATATTTTCAAACATTTCTTAATAACATGGTTGATCATAGGATTCTTATAAAATATATATTATTAAATAAATTATGAATAATGTTAGTTTTGGAACTATTCATTTACTTTGAATTTAATAACATTAAGAGAAAAAAATAAAATAATAATAAAATATTTTAATAAACAAATAACAGATGATTTTTAACTATAAAATTTGTTTATTAGATTAATTATTTTAGATTATACAACTTTAATTATTTTTAATATGTGTTATTTTATTTTTCCATTGATTAAATAATAACCTCGTCTACATTTTGTAAGAATTTAAGTTATCTATTTATTTTTTAAAAATTAAAAATAAAATATAATGATTAAAATAAATAATATAGTTTTCAAAATAATTTATAACCAAACTTATCCTTTGGTTATTACCATGATAGAAATATTATAGTTATTCAAAAAATATTTTGATATTTTTTAATTTTCATTACATAAAATATAATATAGGTCATAATCAGAAAAAAAAAAGTAATTTATTAGAAATTTTTATGATAATGGATGAGATTTAATATTATAAAATTTTTTATCAAAATGGTAGGTTTATTTGTTACTCCTTTTAATTTTACTTTTAACTATAAATACCTTATTTACACTTTATTATGGTAACATAAATTATTATGGTTACAATTATGAATTTCTAAAAATAAAATGTAAATATTTACCAAATTTGGGCCTCCTCATTCTAAATATGTAATAAATTTATCCAAATTCAAAATAAATAAATGGATGAATTTGACATAAAATTTAATTGATGAAATGTGATGAAAAATGTTTTCATAAAAATTCCCATTTAAATATAAAATTTTTTTATAATGAATTCATGTATAAAAATCATCTAAATATTATAATTGTATAATATTAAATAAAATGGAACTAATGGAATTTTAAATCTGATCTAAAATATAATTTTACTTCATAAATACTTAAAAATAAAATATAGTTTTCAATAAAAAAATTATTTTAACTATTCATTGATAAATCAAAATTTTCAAAAAGAATTAAAACTTTTAAATAGGATAATTTTTATATGTTGTTTTAAAGAATGATATTTAATTTATAAAATAAAATTTCTTAATTTTCTAGAAATTTATTATAATATTCTCTCCAAAAAATTATAAAAAACTAATTTTGAAGAAAACATATATTTGAACAATAAAATATCATTACTAAAGATTAATTGATTATTACCTAATCAGTAATTGTATATCTTGTATGTTATCATACACTGTCTTTATTTTTAGATTCTTAGGGTATTAAAAGTATATCTTAATTTTGGATAAAGATAGATCCAGACATGTGTCATTGTGGTAGAGCTCCAATATGGTGCGGAAGTGGTAAAATGGTACCTTCATTTGATATTATATTATATATTATACAATTACTTATATGTGATACTTGGTGATTGAGCTAATGTGAGTGTGGGAAAATAATAGTAAACATTTTTAGGTGATTTGTTGGTATTATTTTTTTACTCATTTGGATTTAGTATATTTCATTCACATCATTCATGACAGGTTGCAGGGAGGATCAAAGTAAGTATACATTATATACTCTACCTAATTATATATAAAATGTTCTTCAGGTCAGCATGAGATTTTTAGAGATCAAGCTAGATTTTTCTAGTTTGAGGAGTTTTTTTAGTTCTATTAAATATTACATGGTCACGTTTAAAGGTATTATTTAGTGTCTTTTAGATGATTCAGTAATATGTCATTTATTTCATATAATGTATTGGGATTAATTCTTCTTTTATTATGAGTATGATTTATTGGGTCATTATTCTCATATTATATCTTAATTTTCAAATAATAGTTGGTAATAGATCTCATTTATGTATATATTTTATTAATTAGCTCTATTCTTTTACCCATGTCCTATTTGACGTGTGCTTTGCGTTTCATTATCCTTCTTCTCTAATTTTCATCCCATGAGGAGTACCTTAGGGGGGAGGGGTCGTTATAATAAGTCACACTCAAGAAAAGTTTATTTAAAATTTTTTAAATAATAGATATAATAATTTACGGGGAAATTAAATTTAACAACAAAAAATTTCCCCACATGTTGTAAACGAAATTAAGTCATTTACTCGTAGTTTTTTTATTTTTTGAATTTAAGATTTTATCATGGTAACTAGTTTTTACCTATATAACATATCCTATTTGTATAAAAAATGGTCAATATTATATAATTTGGATATAATGAATAAAATTTATAAATAAATTTAACTATATTAATTTTAAAATAGTTATAATAATTAATTTTAAGAATTCATAATGTATATTGTATTAAAAATAATTCTTTAAAAATTATAAGTTAATTTATAAAATATCAAATATGGGTTTCTAAATTAGATTTATAATTTTTAAATTTATAAATCATCTTAAGATATTAATATTTGGACTTATAAAAATGATTACATAAATTTCCATTTCCTACTTATATACTAATATGTTTATAAAAACAATATTTTTCACTATTCACTAAAAACAATCTTTTTAGAAAAAAAATTCATCCTAAGATAATATTCCTATGATAAATTTAAAAATTAATCTATGTTTGTTAAATTAAAATTTTGAATATTATTAATTAGTTTTTAAATTGAAACCAAAATATATATAAAACCACTATTATTAAAAATGACCATTTTAAATTTCAAGTTCTTTTAATATTATTTCATAAACATTTTTAAATAACTTTATATTGATATGTTAGATTATAAATATAAATTTTACCTATTATAAAAAACTTTTAACTATTTTAAATATGATTTATTATGTTAAAATACAATATACACTTTTAAAATGGTTCTTTGAAAGGTAGTTTTTTTCTAAAATAGTAATCAAAAAATAATAATATATAATTTATTTAATTAATTATAATATTTTTTATTAATTATTGTATTATTAATTTATTTTTTATATTTCATGGTTTATTTTAGTTGGGTGTTGTGTGAGTTTAGTATTATTTGTGATATTTCTATTTATAGTGGTATAAATTTAAAGTGTATAAAATATGGGGTAATTTTATTCTATCCCATTTAATAAATCATGTCCAAGAAGTTTAAATTATCAATTACTAATGAAATATAGTTACGGTATTGTTAACATATTCATCATTCATGATATAATATTTAATATTAAATTTACCTTACTCTCATAGGCTATCTCGAGTAACTTATCATTCCTCAAAAAACAATAATCATTCAAAAAATAATATACCCTAGTATATATATACCCTAATATTATATTATCCTTAACACACCATTCCAAAACGAATTTGAATCTCTAAGAAATTAAACCAAATAGAAATCATATATTCCTAAAAAAGTTAACTCTTATCTTGAACAACTATTTCATAATATAACACATGATTCTAAATATATCATGATCCCAAAAATGAGATAAATTTTAAAAAAATATCAGGGATAAATTTTCATCAAATCAATAGTCAATTTAAAGGCTATCAATAATATATAAGTCACTTTTACCAAAAAAAATCAACACTTTATTACCTCAATATAATGAATATATTAAACCAGTGATTGTTATATTCTACAACCATGTTTTCTCTAATTTGTATTCCGAAAAAATATAACATTTTAATAAAATCACTCATCACGGTCATTGATTCCATTTAATATATGATTCTATTACATTAAAGAAAAAATACTGAAGAAATTTTTTTATATAATTCACATAATCATTATGAATTTTAGAATATACGATAATATCATTAATAAATATCAATCACTAATAAAAATAGATAAGAGTATCATGATTTAACATGTATTAAGATATCAACCAAACTACATTAGGTAATACATGTAAATGATCTCTTTCCATCATAACAAAAAAATATTAAGATTCTAAACCACTCAAAAATTCTCTCTTATTTGGTTATAATATATAGTGGTTTCAATATACAATCCCATGTAATCCCCTATCCCCAACCATTTTTTACATAACTTATTTATTTAATCCTATGTTTCACATGGTAATATTTCTCGTCGGTTCTCTAAATTACCATAAATATATTTTCAAATACTTTATAATGGTTCATAAATATAATATGATCAACCAAAGAATATCCATTGGTAGTGTGTGACTAGGTTTGTAGTTTAAGTCTCACTCATCACGTACTAGTGTAAAGATCATGTCAATTATAAATCGTCTATTTTTTGGGTGATGAACCCAAGTATCATCTATTCAAAATCCGTAACCATTTTCCAGTATTTATATAGGGATGTGATTTCTAGGAGATCAAGAAAATATCTACTTTACCCAAACTATAGGATGTTTTCCTAATCTTATAATTATCCTCTAGATTTATCCATATAGTTTTCACTGAATTTTCCTAAAATAACTAAAAAAATACCCAAAAATAATTAAAAACTAATCTGCTACGAACTTATGTGACCCAAGCTAGACACATTCATTTATTTTATTATCTTACATGAATAACCATTATATTTGATAAATAGCTTTACAAACCATAGAATTGGAGGTTTCATGTCCTTTTAGACATTGTAGATAAGTAAAACATGTGAACATTTATCTATAATTAAACCACACAAGAATCCAGTATAGGATTATTATATGTTATTATAATTTTTATAACTTAGGGAAGGGAAACATTAAAAATTAGTGAGGTAAAATGATCAATAAATAAAAAACATATCAGCATTTCATCATGGTTTAAACCATTAGCATATGAAGAAACAAGACCATGAGGGAAATATCTTATTAAAATATCATAGGATACTAATAATTGTCCATAATTCATGATAAAGTATATATAATATCAAATGAACAAACATATACAATAGAAAACGTGTGTTGATTCTTGAGACACTAAACATCAGTCATGGAGAGAAATAATATGCACAATATTATGACATAAGTGCATGGAATAAAAAATTCCATATATGTCGTATATGAAATCTAAACACAAAGAAATTCATTACATAGTAGTATTTGTCTAATCACACATTTACCCTCTTGATCTTGCTATAATACTTCCATGTACCCAAAGTTTTTGGATAAGAACTCTTGTGTTCCCCATTTTATTTCAAAAAAACATCCCATGTACATTTTGGATTAGTATAAATCCTCTATTATACAATATGTATTGGGATTAACCCTCTCATATACCCTTTTAGATAGGGGTAAATTCTTTTATGTACCATTTTTCTTGGGATAAATGCTCTTATGTACGAATTGGATTGGGGTAAATCCTCTTTTATACCATTAATATTTGGATAAATCCTCATGTAAACTCTTTTCCTTGGTATAAATCCTTTTATGTAACATTTTTAATTAGTTAAACCCTATAGTGTACCATTTGGATTTAGATAAATCCACTTGTTTACCCTCTGGCATGGAATATATCCCCTCATGTACCCTTTTAATATCATGAAATATGAAAATTTCTAAATAATTGGAGAGATATATAGGACCCCACCCATAAATCATTCACACATATGGTTCCACTTGAAAAAAAATCATTAAACACGTCATAAACATCATAGGAAAATAAAAACGTGGTTCAAAACATTTTTGCATGGTATCACCAAAATTAACCTCAAGAATGTAAATGAATGATAAAAAAATTAATAAACCTAAAAGAGTATTTAATACGGATATTTAGTATGTGGTTTATGAAAAATTAATTCCAAAGAAATAATACCATTAATGATAAAGTGTAAAATGGAATCAAAATAATTAATGATTTATTATAAGGTTTTTTTATCATTACCATAAAAGATGAAATTTCTGATCATATTCATAAATGTGCATTGAAAAAGATATAATGTTTTCAAAAAATTGAAGTGAAATATTTGGAAAAAATGTTATTTCAGAAAAAAAAAATTAATTCAATAATAAATCCATGAAATTATATAAATTTTATAAATATAAAATTTGGAGTGTAAGATATAATTTTTTAGTTTTAAATGATGGGAAACATTTTTTATATTTTGAAATATTATTGTTGATATATCAAATTATAAAAAGAGTTAGTAAAACATCCCTTTGGAAAGAGGTATTTGAAAATAGGAATGCCACATGATATAATCCATATGTTGGGTTTGAAAAAATAACATATAACAATAGTGGGAAATAAGAATATAGAAATTGAGGAGAAACTGAAGTTAAAATGGATGTGAACTAGTCTTAATGATGTAATTCCTTTTGAAAAAGAAATTATTCAAGGTGACCAATTTTTTAAAATAATTAATCATTATAAAAATAGGAATATAAAGTAAAATTAAATATATTCATATGGTGTAATAAATAATTCATATAATAATGAAATTCAAGAATAATCACTTTTACTCAATGATGGAAGTTGAGTAAGAAAAGAACCTTTTGACCATGGTATCCTTGAATAAAAATACATTTAAATAAGGAATAAAATATTAATCTTAAGACAAAATGAATTAAACTGAAAATTTAAACGAAATTCATTAGGAACTAATCACACCGTAACAAAGATTTCATGGTTCACAATAAGAAATATGCCTTGAGAAATTAAATTTGAGACAGAAAATTCTTACCTTTAATTCCCACATTGATGATCTCACTCTAACATCATATAAAAAAATAACCATATTAAACACCTATTTTAGAACATTATTCATTTCTTTAATCCTTTATAATCATTATTTCTTATTATTCCAAACATGTATATTATCTTATTAATATCTATTTTCAATATGATCGTTTTGAACTAGTTTTGAATGAGAAGTATTAAAATTCATTCTTTTTATAAAGTTAATTAGTACCATATTAGTACATATATTATAAGGGTTAAATTCTAATTATTTATTAATTTATAACCTCCTTTGATGTTTGTTTAATTATTTATCCTTGAAGATGAAATTGAAAACTAGAATGTTTCCGGGATTCTTAACTAATGAAGGGTATTTTCTTATTTAATGAGGTAAATATGGATATATCCTTCCCAAAAACAAAAAAAAATAATTATTTACATATTTATATCATATTATACAAGTTCTTAAGTCCCCATAGTCATAAATGATAAAACTTTCTAGTAGGCTTAGGATAATCAACCATGTACCATCTTGGGATTTTTAAAAATCTTCATGTATACCCTAAATATTTTGTTAAAACCTCCCATTTAACAATTTATCACGAGTTAAATCTTCCCTTGTAACCTTTATATTGGGATAAATACTATTTTTAACCCTATATATTGACATAAATTTTCATTTGTACCCTTTTTCTATGGATAAAACCTATTCTATACTGTTTATCTTGGGATAAATCATCATGTGAACCCTTTGGCTTGGTATAAATCATCCCATGTACTCTTTTGAAATACTAATATATAAATCATTGACCAATTCATTGGATGTATATATATATACCCATCCATAAATCATCCATGCTTATGGTTCTATATGAGAAAAGTCATTAAACACATCATAAAGAACACATGGAATGAAAAATGGGTTTCACATTATTTATAAAAGGGATACCAAAAATTAGACCCAAGAATTAAAATGGTTAATGCTTAAAATTATATCAACCAAAAGAGTATTTTACATAATATTTTATTTGGATTTAAATATAAAATATCTTCCATATAAATAATTTTTTCAATAATAATGATGAAAATAGAAACAAAACCATTAAAGAGTTTTTTTAAAGTCTTTTTTTTATTATAATAAATGACGAAGTTACCAATAAATTTCCAAAAAAGTTAAAAAGGTAAAGTAAAAAATTTGGAAAAAAATTCTTTTAAAAGGAATATTAAATAGTGGATTGTTGAAAATTATAATGATATTTCAAAACATTGATGTAAAAAACTATACTTTTGAAAAATTCATAAAAAATAATCCTAAAAAAGAAATAATGGTTTAAATGTTTTTATTTAAAAATATGGAAATCAATAATTTTGGGAAATAAAATTCAATAATATATCCTTTAAATTAAGTAACAGTTATAAAAGGAAATATGGAGTGGAAGATAAAAAATTAATTTTCAAAGGATAGAAAAACATTTAAATATTTTGAAATACATTTATTAGAAAACCACATTGAAAAACAAGTAATGAAAAAATAAATTTTAAAAGAGGATAAGGGAAAGATTATGTTTTTATGATATAAAAAATAATTTGTTTTAAAAAATGAGAACATTTTTGGGAAGGGAAAAAATGGATATATAGTAGAAACCACCACTAAAGAGGATGAGAATTATTCTCAATAATGATATAATATTTTTGGGGATAATTTATAGGGGAGGAAGATTTGATTAAAAAGTATAATTTCAACAGAAAGAAAGATAAATTACCATTAAATAAAATCTTATAGTGTAATAAACTAATTTTTGAATAAATATATTTAATAATATAAATTATAACTCAATGAAGGTAGATGATTTAACAAAAACCCTTACAACATTAGTATCTCTTGAATCAAATTCCTTTTAAAGTAGAAAAATGATATTGATAATTAAACTGCATTAATTAGATTAACATGGTAAAATACATTTATTAGGTAGTAATAACACCATATAAAAAATGGAATGGTGAAAATAAGTAATAAAATAAGTGTGTTCTCAAATACTCGGAAAGGGTTATGTATAATGAAATCCATCGGGAACCAATATGCATAATAATGGAAAGGTAAATAACTACACAATCATTACATTTAATTAATTTGAATATAATAATGAATATTTAAAGGTAAATAACTTAAAATATATTCTATTTTATCAATCATGTGACTGTCATAATTGTATAAGACAAAATCAATATAAGAAGGTAAAGAATTGAAAACATATGTCATTTAATCAATAAACTAAAAATGAAATGCATCCATAAGAAATATAATTTCATAAATATCATGGATAATAATAAATAAATTATTGATGAAGGATATTCTTAATTATTGGATTTTATGGTCTTAGGTATCATGGTACATCTATTATCATAACCTTTCACAAGACAGTTTAAAACTGATGGGTAGGTATACATGAGAAAAACGTTTAACTCTTACTAGCCAACTTATTCATCTCATAAGAATACTCATTTTTATGGGATATATATAACAAGGCCCCATATATATCTTAATATATAAATAATTCCTTATATATTGAATAATCAATTTAATTCATTAATAATGTTCCTTATCATTAACTTTTATTATCATGCAATACATATTAATAATAATTTTCCCAGTAAATCATATAACTTTCCAAATAAAATACCATATGTACAAATGGTATATGAATTAAGAAAGTAGAATGTCTAAGGTAAATAATAGGGATATTTAGGGAAATGTTAATGTCTAATGATTTTAGAAATATGAATAATTCAATGTAAAGATAATAATTGTAAAAATGAATCAACAATGAAAATTTCAATACTATACATTGTCAAAATAATCATAAACCATACTGTGGAACAATAAATATGATATAAATTCAACATATCCCTAGTAAATTATATATAAAATAATGGTTTGTTTTTTGACTAATAGAAATACAATAAAAATGTCTTTAAAAACAATCTTGACGAAAATGTGCATTTTATTTTGAAAATCACCCTTTAACACTAGATGTTCAAAAAAATTGAAAATATTTTTTTAAATAAACTTTGAATAATATAAATTAATATTTAAATTTTTTATTGTTTATTATGGAGTGAAATTATGTACATGCAGTACATATTTTAAAAAAAATAGTCTTCTCACATTTCCATTAAAATCCAAATGGGCCTTGTTTGAAAAAAAATATGAATCTTCTTTTCAAAATATTTTATAAAAATGAAAAATTTGAAAATTTCCTTTAATAAATTATTTTTGGAATGTTTAAAACATTTTTAAAAACATTTTATGAAAACATGGGTTTGGAATAAAAAGGATTTCTGATTTAAGAGAGATATGGAGTCCGATTATATTAAAAAATATTGAAAAACTTTAAGTACCAAAGAGTGAAAAAATGGTAATATTACTTGAGAACATAAATAATAAACATATGAGAATAAAATTAATCAGAATTATTATACAATTATTAAATAATTTCATTCAATGTAAACTCAATCATAAACAATCCCGATTAAACCAAGATTATAAAATAAACCATCACAAAGTTAATAACGTTGAAGTTAGAATTAATCAATCAATATATAATTTGTATCAATTTTAAATCTTGATAAAACAAGAAGATATACAACATAATATTATCAAAATTATTTACGCACATAATCTTTTAATGTCAAATATAATGAAGATGTAATATATCCCAATGAAATGAAATTGGGTTATGAAATTATTTACCAATTGGTATCATTCAAGGAAAAAGACCTAAAATGAAATAATTCTGAATAAAGATAAAAAATAACTTGAATTATGTATTATAAATTATATTAAATGAAATGGGGAGGTATATACACTATATAAATGAAATTAGGGGAATGACATTACAATATTCCTCAATGAAGTCAAATTGAGATGAAGTCCCTTACCTCATGATTCGTTTTGATTGAACCTACATTAATCTCCTATATAATGGTTTTAATAATATTATTAATTTAAAATAGAACCATATTCATATTTATGATATAATATATGATCCCCTAATAAATTTTTATAATTGAATTGTTAAAAATATTTCATTATTTTCATTGTTTCTTGTGTTAATCGACTTTAATCCTCATGAGTGTTTTTTCATGATGGTTATGGTTCATGAAAATATTATATAATTACATCATATCCAGAGTAATATTATTTTTATAATTACCATTTTTTCATTTTATATATGTTTATAATCATTAATGATATAGAACATGGAGAAGGAATCACATTACTTTATGGATATGGTAGGTCATATGTATGCACGAGCGACATAATCATTTCTTTAACGAGTGAATGAGTAGGGAAGTAGGTGACATAATAATTTTAGAGAATAAATATCATGTCATATATATAACATATATTCCTTAAATTTATCCTTAAAACATTCCACATAATTTTAAAGTGAAAAACGAATAACATCGCATCGTGAGGTGGTAGTCCGCCGTACACATGAGCGACGTTATCATAATTTAAAACAAATGGGACATTAAAAAGAATATTTGATATTAAATTTAAATAAGTCTAAAAATATATTAAATATAATATAAAGGTTTTTAATAAATCATTATATCTATAAATGAATGGTGATGATGGAAAATGAATTACATCAGTTCTTGAGACGATAGTCTTCCGTACACATGATCGATAGTTTTGTTTCCCATTTGATAGAAGAGGGAAAAGATATAGGTCATTACCAAAACATAATAAAATATTATAATTTTGAATATAGTAATGATATTACAAGATCATGTCTTAATAATATTTTAAGTGTTGTTAGATGAAACCAAATAAAAATGGTCGTTGGAGAATGTTACTTAGTTTTTAGGAAACTTCTTTAGTTTTGATTCAGAGTCCAAACTATGATGGATTTATGATCAATAAAATGGATCTGGGATGTTTTTATAGAAGTTAGGAAGTGAATTTTTTTGTCACTTTATGATCAAAATAGATTTGGAATGGTTAATAAGGGAGTAGAAAGGGTGTCCTTTTATAAGAGGCGGAGAGAACACAAATGGAAGTTTTTATACGAATCAATTACACTCAAGTATTTATCATCCAAATAATCCACCCAAATTGGTTATTATATACCCATTTATGTAATAATGCCGTTATGTCCCCATAAAATGGGTTTTGTTATAGTTTTTATGACATTATAACTCATATTTTCATATTTTAACTCTTCAGTAAATCAATTTTTACCTTAACCACAGTAATTAATTTTTACTTTTTTACTTTTCATAATGCTAAAAAATTAAGTTTAAATTATTATTTTATATAATTTATGCTGAATAAACATATGGAATACATATTTTTGAATTAAATTCATATTATTGGTAGAATTGAAATGAAAATTACACCTGCAAAGTAGATGAAAAAATGGGTTCTCAAAGAGAAATTTGACATAAGTATAGAAGGTATTAATATAAATATTAAATATAAAATTTGTTAAACTGAAATAAAATTCAAAATTAAAAATATAATTTAACTATTTTTACTTTGAAACTAATTTAAAATTTTATTTAACTTTTTGAATCATTTAAAATAAATGGCAGATTTCAATAAAAATGAGTAATCTTAACTATTCATAAAAAAATGATACATTTCAAAAAAATCCCAAATATATACCCTAAGATAATTATGATATTATTATTTAAAAATTATTTAAATTTTATAAAATAAATATTAACAGTGTATAAAATAATTAATTTTAAATTATGTTCTCAATGAACGACTAAACCTTTTTTTAGAAAAAACAATTGTTTTTTCCTAAGACATTTTTTCACTAAAAATGATTATTAAATTTTTATAATCAATATATAATCATATTTTTACTAATTTATTTAATATTATTAATACCATTAAATTTAATGGTATTTTTATTATGTTATACTATATTACATTTCATTTTGACTGGGGCTAGAGTGTTCCACAAGCTATAGAAGAGATTAAATTTGAAGAAACATATTTCTTGTTTTGTTTATGCTCGGTGTTGCATGTCATATATTCTATTGATTACAATTTTATTATCTTATAATTTTTTTCTACACATAAATTTATTGTGATAAAAAAATGCTCATAAGTAGAAAATTTTTAGAAGAAGAATATTCAAATCTTAACCTTCTTTTTCATTTTAGTTATACCAATTAAATTTAATTCATATTAGAAGAATTCGTTATTTTACTTCATAAATATTTAATAAATTGGTTACTCATATTCATTATCACTTATTCAATTTCAATGTATTTATGAGTTTATTTAAATATAAATATTTTATAAAAATTTCTCACAGTTCGATTTATGTTCGGTATTGCGTGTGGAGTAAACTATCAAGCACATTAACTTATTTAAAAGGAAATAATATATTAAACTATTATATTGTTACAATTTAAAAGTTTTTAACCTAAATCAACAATACTTTACATATTTTATGTTTCATAAATGATATTCTTAAAATTTTTCCATGCATTTTTTTTCTCTATAAGTCCGATAAAATGATCTCTTCTTTCAGAGGAGTGATCCATCAATGCCTTTTTCTTTGTTAACTATTTAACATAAATTAGTGTGACATTTCTTTTAATTTCTTTCCTTTTTTGTACCATGATTTATATTTCATTAATTTAAAATTTTTTACCAATATTATAACCATCCATTGATTATAGAAATTATTAACTAAATTTTATAACATTTATTGATATGGTAAAAAATTTATATTTACTCAAATAGTATCTACTTTGAATTTTATTAAGTATCATTATATAACCACTTATATTACATGGATTTATCATGTTTATTGATATAATTTGGAACATTTACCCAACCTAATTCCATTTTAAAGGGATATAAAACCTATTTTATTTTCATTTGTACTTTATGATATGGGGATGATTGATTTTATATGGAAAAAATTTGTATAGATGATGATGGGTGGGGTCCTATATCACCCTCCAATACATTTCTTTTGTTTTATACATAATTATATATTAGGTCGTGGAAATAATGAATTTTTTCACAAATGTGTGAGTATAATGACTATTCCCATTTTTTAATGTGTGGACATAATGACTTTGTACACAATGGAATTGTCATAATGAGTTTTCTTATAAGGTTTAATTTATTATTATTGTGAAAAATATATAAGTTTCATTTATTTTCAAGATATTATTTATTATATTTGTATGCCTCTTTCTTGAATGTTTCATACATCTCACAAGATTTGGGATTATTATTATATGCACCTAATCCAAATTATTTTTGGGGCACATTAATTACATAAATTAGATGATATGTTCTTATATTATTCCATGTATTAGGCCATGATTTAAATCTATTATTTATTGGGTATAAAATTATAATGTATCTTAATTATACCCTTATTTTAATCTTATGATCATTTATGATCTTTGATTATTATCCCTTATAATTACACTTACTGAGCATATGTTCTCACCCCATTGTTATATTTCAATTTCCCCAAGTTATGGAGAAAATTAATACATATAATTTCTATCAAAAAAGATCTTTTGTGGAGAATTTGTTAGAGATATTGTAGGCTTTATATGGATTAATAAATTTATTATTTAGTGGTAAAATATTCTACTAGTCCAAACAGACATGGGTTTAGTCAATTCATATTTTTTCGTTATTTTCTAATGCTCTAAACTAAGAAATAAAGGGAATATATTATAATTAAATATTTTATTTTAATTAATGTAATTGAGATGTCCATATCCAATGGCTATCGTAGTCATATATGCTTATTTAGGAAAGAAATATCAAATAGTATTGGTATGTATTATAATTTTTGGTGTGGCTTTGAAGGGGTGGAAGAGAGATCCTTTTATAAGTGAGATGAGTGAAATTTTTATAAATATATTTTTTATTAAAATAATAAGGAATATATTATCATATTAAGCAAATCAAAATTATCAAAATTTCAAATATAATATTAGATAGTTAAATAATACACCCATCTAATAAATTAAATATAATTTTTTGTGATATTATTAGCCATATATATTTTTTAACCTATTGTTAACCATATAAACCTTTATTGTGGTGACTAAATTGTACAGTGGTAACCTTTTTTATTAATTAAAATGAGATGTACCTTGTTACCTAATATTAATAAAAAAAATTAAAAATATGAAAACCATTTTTATAGATTTAACTTTTGGAGGTTGTAAAAATTAATTTTAATAAATGTATGCTTAACATAACAAATATAGTCTTTAGAAAAACAATCGTTTTGAGAATAAAAATGAATTTACAACAAAATAATGTATTTTATTGATTATAATTAAATTTAGTGGTTTATTATTTAAAAAATAAGTGTCTTGTGACTTTAAATTAAATCCAAAACAGAATAGATTAATGTGAATAATTAATTATACAAAAATGGAAAAAATAACTTTTTTATTCGAATATAGTATAAAATAAGTTCGAAATAGTCATGCATTGATTTATAAATTAACCAAATTAATTTTAAACATATTATTTTACTCCTTAAATTAATTTTAGTTTAATACAAAAGTTTCATATATTATTAATTCATGCTTATATCAAAATGATTCCATAATTCTAACTGTATTTGTAAAAATTTTAAACTTGGTATTTACTTAAATGTTATTTTTCTTAAAAACCAAAAAAATCAATATAATATTATTTTGAAATAATTTATCTTAAAATATATAATTTTATCAAATTAAAATTTTAATTGTGACAAAATTATATTTTAATATAAGAAATCATAAAGTATATTTTTTTTTAGAAAAATTATTTTTAATCACAAAATTAATTTTATCTAAAAATATTTATAAACAAAATTAAATTAATAATTAAAAGTTAACAATATCCTAATTTTTTTTAAAACCCCTTAAAGATCTATGAATAATATAGAAGGGTATTATAAACAATGGTGGTCATCATGGCTGGTGGTTCAATTAGCATATATCTCATAGTGATTTCTATGAGCTTAAACTTCTCCCAAGGGTGATTTCGCTCTGGCAATACTTATTGATGTTCCGATTGGGATTCGTTTAGGGAAAAACCTAGTAACTACACCAACATTAATAAATATGAAGCATAAATAATTAAAAGATTATTACTGTTGCTTGATGACATTTCTATAGATTTGATACTCTTCTTACTTATATTTTTACCCATTAATTCAATGCATATTTTATAATTGTTATATTTAAAACTTATAAAATGTACAAGGTTTATTAGTTTGTTTTTTCATGTGGAATATGTTATTAGACAAAATTTGTTTATGAAATAATAACTAAAATCATGGTTTTTTACATTATAGAATAGAATAGTACCATTAAATATTAATAAGCGATAATCAAATTCACTTAAATATGCATCATTTGAGGAAGTATATAACCCTATATTTCATTACAACCCAATTATATCAAAACCCACCTATACTCACCTAATCTATAGTGGGGTACTCACACCTCATTGAAGTGTTTATTTCAATTGATGAATTTCAAACCCCTAATGAAGGACCCATACCTCATTGATAAAATCACATCGAGTAATGCATTACCTAACTCTATAGATAGAGGGCTAATGATAAGATAGTGAGGTATTTACTGACTCTATCAATCATATAGGGAACCCATGGCATGTCTGGACCAAGGGAGTCCAAAACCCACACTAATATTTGGATGGCCTATACCTTAAGTATTTGGAAAAGTATCAAACTCTATATGTATTTGGGTTGAACACCCCATCAATAGAATCTAGAAAGGGGAGTATTGAAACACTATACAAGATATAATCATCAAACTTAGAACCTCTATCTTATATATTGTTTTAATTACTAAATAATCCCAAATTTTATAAAAAATCCTCAAATTATCAAATATATCACATTATTGAGATATATGAGAAAATATTCTTACTATTGGTTATTCATTTTCCCATACATGATATATGGTAATGATTCCATGAAAATTACTACACAGGTAAAGAGAATTCCATGTAGTGGCCACTATGCAAACCAAATGGAACACAAAGGTGGGGTTGTGTGTGTCATAGTGGGGAACATGATGTGGTAGGATTATCAAGAATGTGGGTGCATGGTTCCATTATATACCACACTTACTACACCCTAGGTTAGGTTGGTGTAAACCCAAATTGGTTCATTGCCTCACCCAACCTTATGTCTGGGCTGTCGAATCCCGGGAGATGGTCTTCTGGGTTAGACCCTTCCTTATTAGATGGTTTGGGATAGATACCTAATTCAATGTTTCTACCAAGGACAATATTTAGTTAAAAATGTGTTGGGACACCCCAGGTTGTTAGCCTTCATCACTAGGCCCATGTGGGGCAGGCTCGACTTACTGATGAGTTGAACCAATAGGTGTCAAGTCCACCTTCGATTATGTGGGAGTTGGTGGTCTATCTAATTTGGGGAAATGAGATGGTTGGAGGAAATTCTTTATCTTATCTTACATCGAGATCTTTTTTGATTCAGTGTTTGTGTTCATTGCCTCTACCTCACATTGGTCCACCACCAACCCTCATCATATTCATCATAAATCTATATCATTAGCATTATAACAACTTGTTTCTATCCACTATTAACCTACCCCACTACCTAAGGCAGCCTTACTCCATCAATTCTATTCATCCATATTGATTAAGATTGTTTTGAATAAATACTAAAACTAGTTGGGATAATTTATAATAACTAAAGAGGGAATTTATTAAGGTTTTTTGTATTTTTATTTTAAATACTCGATACGGCCCTAACATGAGGCCTAAAAATGTGAACAAAAAATATGTCATCCCAAGGGTAATACCCCCATATCAAACTGAATAGAGTAATTAGAATTTTGATAAGGGTATATATTTAATATATATTTCTATTCACACTCATGGGTGAATTATTTATTTATTTAATTAATATTTAATGTCTCTTAAAATTACACCAGCTCAGAATTCCAACAAAAATTCAGCATCTGGGTAAGCTTCACTTTCCAAGAAAAACCGAATTATAATTTATTTTTCAAAGTATAAAATACTTGAAAATTTACCATTATACCCCATTTAGGGACCCTATACATTTTAAACTTGAAAATAAATTAATAATTTCATGGCTGAAAAAATATTATTTTATAAAACCTCGCCACCATTCATCCTTTTCACCCCTAAAAAGGAAACTACTGGTCATTCCAAAGTAGTGAGATCATAAAACAACATCACGTGTAAATTATCCTTATTCATACTAAATTTATGTTACTCTAAAGGTCAACGATTTATGTAAATCCAATAATGAAGAAAAACAAGGAGATTTCCTCTTTTCTACAACATCGAATTTGGGATTTACCTCCCCAATATTTCAATAATTCACTTCCAAAATAAGTCTATGAATGATCTAAGACAATTCCTTGAAAAAAGAATGAATTTTCTATTAGTTAATACTCCAATAATCCCAAACTATGTACCTTCACATGAATAGGTCTTCCATATTCATTAAATGATGTGAATCCACAAACCATAAACATCATCATGTTTATGGCACAATTACAATATCACCTCTTATAAGAGTACCATACACCACACCTATAATGAGTTACCTAGAAGACCATTTCATAAAGACTATTACTTTCTGAAATAATTCTATGTTACATACTTGAGCATTTCCCACGGATACATAATGAACTTAAAAACATACAGATCCTTGATTTATACTTCAATTGTCCATTATATCTGGAAAATTATAATATAGTAACATCACCGGCCCTAAGTATAAAGTCTACTCCACTCCTAACATATTAATTCGTCTAATTTTAGAGATAAACCCATATACAATACTATAGAAAACATTTCACTGTGGTCTCTATTCACAATATTAAATGACATACATCTCAAAATGTAATGATAAACTAATAAAACCACCAATAATCCAACCCAGTGATATTTAGTTTCCCATTCCACCATAATCCAAAATAGGAAATACTAACCCATTCTAATAACCCCACTCATTCTCCTCCAAACTCTAGAATACACCTTCCAAAACTTAGGTGACAAAAAAACTCTACCCACTGAGAAAAAATATCCACCATGTACCCAAATCCTTCCACTCTTGAACATAAAATTTTGGTTATACATGCACTATAAAGGTTCCATACCTCACTAGGTGACCTTAATTAGAAACCTCCCATGATTACAACTAATATAGGACTTATAAAAATACCACTATGTAAACCTAGATGACATAATCCCCCTAGTTATGTGAATCTATATGGTGAACTTCCTGAGAATATATTATCACATGAAATCTCATAACTAGTACACTTATGCTAAGACTCCCTTTCTCATATGAGAGTTGGAGGACACTTGATATTCATATAAAGGTGATTCATGTATCCCTCAAATATGAAATTCCCCAAATATTTCATTCATGTGATTTAGACAATAATATTTAGGTTCCATGATAACAATACACTACACTGATAAAGACGGTTTTCCCAGACTCAAAAATCTATAATTGAATAATACTAACCCAACCTATTGAATTTTATGCTCTAGGAATATGGGTTACTCCCATTATAGAACATGAACCCTCAGATTCTTTTGTATAATTTGTATTATCAAAGAAATAAAATAATACATAAATTTTCTAAAATTTACCGAGGTGTTTACAACACTAACAACGATCACTTCGATTCCAAGAATTATATAATGAATCCAATGATATTAATATGGAATATATCTTTTATGATACCAATGATGAGGCTAATCAGGAATGAATTTGACCAATAACCCCCCAAATCATTTCCATTGGTTGTATAGGTCACACAACATGCGATGGGACCTTTCCCAAATAGGTATATAAACAATACGATATCTCCCTAAGCCTGGTTAAGAAACCAGATAAACTATATAAGATAACATATTGACTCTAAAAGAAATTCAATGTAGAAATTAATTTCTCAATAATGGAGACCCCAAAATCGCCACCATATAAATATCATCATTATCTTACACGTCTATGGGAAACCAACCATTTATATAATTCATTGAACATGCAACTAAACTCACTACATAGTAGATAATCCATGTCTAATTTCTATGGTTTATCATGTCCATCATACTCGAGGGCCCTACTCACCACTAAGGGTAGACCATAATCAATCTACTTGACTACCCATTACCTTAAAACACTAGTGAAATGGTCATTCCATTCCTAGGTTTTGGCCATGGGTATCATTTTTACATTAGGGAATCACACAAGTTATATATATTACATGATCTATAACTCATACTACCAACCAATGAGTGAAAAAGGATTCCCAAATTCTGTAGGAGTCTCCTTCCAAAAAGGTATGGCTAAGAGCCTCACTATAATTCCTAACTTCAGATCAACAATACATGAATAAAAGGAATTAATTATATTGGTATCAATGGGTATGAGATACAATAATATAGAAAAAATGTTTTCTTCAAACTCTAATAATAATAACTTACCTTGAGACATTCATCGCATGAAACAGTCTTTATCTTGGTTATCAGCATTATGTGCAAGATGTGGACCACTCATAGGTGGAAGTGCAGATGGTATAAAACATCTCATTCATCTATCTTATTTAACACCACCAATCCCATTTCCAAAACTACACCTTATAATTTTTATAAGACTATGAATATATTGTCTCTATAACATCATTAGATTTTATTATTTTTTAATTTTTTTTGATATCTCGTGTTACACACAACACTGAGCCTAAACAAACCATGAATATTTATATTTAAATGTCATTGTTATAAAATAACTATTAAAATTATTAGGTATGGATATTATTTAATGCGTTGTGAAATATACAAGAAGTTCATAATCAATGGAGATGAACTGATTAATTATTAGGAATTAAACACTCAATTTTTTTAAAAAGGCATTTCATTCTCAAAAAATATGTTCTCTTTAAAAATGTTATATTTTTCTCTTTATGAGATAATATTAAAATTAATTTTAGAATATTTTTAATATTTAATTTGTTAAAACTATATTTTTTTATATAATATTCTCAAAATTATCTTATGTTGAAAATTATTTATTTTTTTCAAAAGGTTTCTTTTCCATTGAGTGGTGAAAATAATTATTTTTATTGAAGACATTATAATATGTCAAATTAGATTTAAATTTATATTATTTTCTAGATTAGATTCAAAAATTAATTAGATATTTTTTAATTTATTATTCAATTATAGCATTTTTAATTAATTTTAGACTTTATTTTTGTGTAAAAACATTTTTGAATTTAAAAGTCCATTTTTTTAAAAAGTGGTTCACATTGTGTCTAACCCACTTATATTAGAATTAATTTATTTCAGTTATAGTTATTCAATTTGATAAAATTTATTCCATATTTGGAATAAATAGGATTAAATTTGATAAAAACACCACTTTATTTTTTTCAATATGAATATTAACCTTAGTAAAAAGTTTCACAATTGTAAAGTGTCAACTAGGCTAATTTCTATTAAAACTCACTAATAAGGCCATATTTTTTTAATTCTTATCTTATGAAGTAAATTTTAACCTTATCAACTTAGAATTTAAATTTATTTTCTTAATGGAAACATGTAAAATTAAATGAATTGTATAATATTTAAATTAAAAAAAAGTAATAGAATTTTAGTCTCTTAGTTTTAAATATCTTTAATTTATTCACATAGGAACAAAAGAAAGATACGAATGAATATAAATGTCATGTTTGTGGATAATATAAATATATTAATGACGATAATTTATTTAAAATTTATAGAGATTAAATAATTACATAAAATTCATATGCATTTCTAATAAAAAATTTATTCAACTAGTAGAAAAAATAAAAAATTATTTTAACAATATTAAATGTTATAAAATTTTAGTTAGTTATAATTCTCCAAAAGTTTTATAGATGAACATAAAAAATTAGTGATACATAAAATGAATATATTTGAATTAAAAAAAATTCGTTACATCTTTTACGTAAAATTAAATTAATATTTTTGAAATTGATATTAATGATATTTTTTCCAAATAATAGATTTTTTAATTATTTAAAAATCCTAAAAATACTGAAATATGAAAATGTAGATAATATTTAGTGTAAAATATAATCTATTTTCTATTTATGTTCCATATTACTCCATATATGCAAAATTATAACCCTTTAATAGTGAAAAAGATGTTACCATGGTTAATGTAATAATTAGTTAACTAGGGGGTTAAACCAAAACAAATGGTTTAAAACATGAATTAAAACTGTATAAATTTTATTTTTTGTGGTATTTCAACCGCATAATAACTTATCATTGAATCCCTTAAAACATCGATGCATTATTGCTAGGTAATGACTTTATTATATTTTAATCTTTTAATAAATTTCAACTGTTCGCATCCCCTCACTTATAAAAGTGAACCCATCCATTCTCTTCTTTACAGCAAATTTAGATTTAGTCAACCAAACCCTAAAAAATTATCTTCAAAACCCCCCCTAAAAAATTATATTGGTTATTTTATTCCAAAAATAATAACCCTAGGGTCCTTAAAGATGAAATCTAAAAAAGTTATTAAAAAAATGAGGTAATTTCCTTAACAGATCAATTTATTTATAAATATTATTTTATCTGGTATAAATATGTTTTATTCATCATATAATAATAAATTAAGTACCCTTAATATAATAAAATTTAATTTGGATTTGTAAAAGACCTTAATTCAACATTTTTACATCAAATAGGATTTGAAAGTATTGCTCGTGCATACATATAGCTTACTGACTCCATGTACCAATATAATTCAATTTCCATCACCATATTTAATAGATAATTATTATGAGTATTTAAATGTATATATGGGATATATATGACATTATTAATTTTAAATAATTATTATATCATATCTACTTTCTTACCTTCGAATCCATTGGAAAACAATAATGCCTCTTGTGCGTACATGTGCAGTACCACCTCCACGAAGTAGTTTAACTTGTTTTCCATTTATGTTTTACATAGATTGTAGTAAGAATAGATTTAATTAAACTTAATCATTTATTTAATATAATAATAATTATATAAAGGGGAATTATTATTTAAAATTCTATCTTTTGAAAAGTTCAAACAACACTCCTATGTACGTACAACCTACATTCTCCAAGAAAGGTGTAAATAATTTTTCTATCTATATCTTTTATTAATGATTATAAACATGTATATAAGTTATATATAAGATATTTATATCATGATTAACATCATATAAAATATTAAACCAAGATCAATATATAATTATCAAAACCACCAAACCAAAACATACATGAAAAATGAAGTAGATATCACCGATAATAGTGATTTTAATAATGAATTGTTACTAAACAGGTGATAGTATGTTTTAAGAAAATAATATATGGAATGATATATATTAGTAACTTTATAACATATATTTACAAAAAATATATATTTATTATACATATTTTTATTACATGTTTGAAGGAAGTTGTACCTCATGTAATAGATTTTTTTCTCACTTTTATTTATTTGAGACACATTCCATATTAACCACTTGTTTCTTTTATGTGACACATATACTACCCATTAATTTATTTTATGATTATTTATTTGAATTTTATAGGAAATTAAATATACATTTAAGGAAATTCTTTTCATGAGGTCTTGAGATTCAAATGTTTTAAAGGTAGTAATAATTTTTTATTAAAACCACCTTGTTTATCGATATTGTCTATGATTAAATTTACAATGATGAAATTATAAGATATATTTCTCAAGAAAATCATGAATTTTATTATAATGTGGATATTTATTTATAATACTTATTTTAATTTAATTTTCCTTGCCTTATGTTATCAAGAGATCGAAAATATGTTTTTTTGGAAAATCTCATTTATTTATCTCTTGAAATGAAAATCCTTTTTCTTCCATATCCATGATTTCAAAAAAAAATTATAAAAATGATTTAATAATATCTTATTATTATTTAAATTCATTTTTACCCATGTTTAAATTTTTATATAATGGTTTAAAATGTATTTTCTTTTTATTTTCCTAATGAGTTACTTTTTAACATTTTACAAAAGTTTTAAAAGAATATTTTTCTTTTAATGTAAAGGGAATGATCTAAATTTCATGACATCATGAATGCTTAATTATTTGAAGATTTATTTACAAGTTTCCATGGTTTATTTTTTAAAAAAATTAATATTTTCAAAAATATTATATTCAATAGAACTGATTTCAAAATGAAAAAGTTAATTTCCCTATGAAATATTTTGGTTATCTTTTAATGAAAATGTTCATCCATGATAACATCCTTTTGTAGGTTATGGACCCAGTGGAATTGTGGGAGGGTTGGTGCGCAACTTTTCTTTTTTCCCTTAACAATTATTATTAGGAGATCAAGCAATTATGAATGTTGTGATCAATGGATTTGAATCAAAGAAAAATCAAGGTTTATTAACCCTGAACTAAGAGAAAGGATATTAACAAATGTTGTTTATAATTAATTTAATTAAATAAGAATTTCCTCCAAGGTTGTTGTTTCTTCATTTTTGTTTCAAACCACATATATATAGTCCTCCATAATTACATTTTAGAATCCATTCATAGGATACCTCTAGTTGTGATCCACATGTGCTCTATGAATCTCCAGACATCGCTAATGGAGTCTCTGGGTGCTAAAATGCAAGATCCTTGTGATTTTGATGTCTATCGTCGATCTCCTTGAGAAATTCTTCCATATAATTCTCCTTGATCTTATGGGGGAGGATCTGTCTCATTCTTGATAGTGTTCTTGGATAGGGATGATATCTCTAACCTTGAGATCTTTTTTCTAATCTATTGAGGACAATGATTTTCTTGGCTAGGGTTACGGGAAAATAATCATAATTAGGTGTTTATATTTCTAGGGTTAAAATAACATAATTTTACAATTTACATTATATATTTTATTAATTCTTGTGAAACCCCATTTCAAATAATAATTTTATTATTATTATTTCTTAACATGCATCTAACATTAAAATTAAAATTATATATTATTTAATAAAAAATATTCAACTTTATTATTTCATACCAGACCCTTGATCTTGGTCCTCCAATCCTCCACCATATTTGTTGAAACTTGAAAAATGTATATTTATTTATTAAATAAATATCATTTAATTATTATCCAATAGACATATAAATATTATATTCACTAAATAGAAATTAAATATTTGTCAAATATTCCACCAACAATATATTCTCTCTAATAACTAGTGTCAGAGTAAATGAAATCATGTTTCCCTGAATAATTATTTAACCACAATCGGAAATAATATTTATTCATGTTTTTAAATAATAAAAAATATATATTATTTAACTGAGAAACTGGATACACATAGTTTATGACCCTCTAGGCCCTTTCTCAATGGCATTAGGCGGAGTAGCCTAAAGTACAAGGTTAGTGTCTAACAACATGCTATGGAAACCACAAATAAAGAAGCTAATGCTACAATTAAATGTCACCTCATACAAACATTTTCTATGTAATTTAATTCCCTTATCCTAATAACTCAAATCAAGTAGGTTTCTCGCCAGTTACATATGCTTATATACTCGATATCTCTTTCTTTCACATTCCCGAAATAGAATGTATTTATTGATCACAATGGCCATGGATTTATTTAGGCTATATCATTTCCATAAATGGCCCTGAGATATTATATTCTTTTAAATAATAGAACTGATAAATCCTTTCTCAAAATATTCATTAATGAAATATTACTTTTGACGCACCCAAAATATCCTACCTTTCCATGAACATCTGTCATCATGGTATTCATCAATACATCTAACTGTGTGACTCATAATAATCATTAATAATAATCATAATTTATAAGGACCAATAAACACATCCATAGATAGGAACATCTATTCACATATAAAAATGTGGATTTCCAACTAGCAGGACTTATTCTCATAATATCCTTATAGACATTACCATGGGAGCACACCATGAGAAGGTGCCTCAATGTCCTCTGAGTCTTCACCCTTGATATCTTGTATCATTTGTGTCCCTAAAATGATATCATCCTGATATAGAACATATATTCAATATACTGTCATGGTACTTATGGGTTCTCATCATATCATGGATCCTCTATGACCTTTTAGTGTGACAGTTACTCTTAGGTATTTATCACATTCATTATCACATATAAGAACATTCATGGTGTGATAATGAATTTTTTAGTATCAAAAACCATTAATATAAGTTATCGTAATTTACAAAAGAATATTTTTATAGGGAACCAACTTCAATAGACTCCCACTTGCACTAGTTCCTACTACCAACAACCTTCAGTTGACTAGCTCTCACAAGATATTCATGCTTCTACAAAGATATGCCTTTTTCTAAGGGGTCCACCAACTTCTCTTCTATGGGTACTCTACTTACTGTAAATTTACCCCTCTGATAATAATCCCTCTAGAGGTGTTACTTCCATAGTATGTGATTTTTCCCTTAGTGTGACCTTGTATATTTTAAAAGAGCCACCACATTAGTGTTATCAAAATACAGTGTGATAGGTTCTTTACTACTATTTACCAAAAAAATATCCTGGTAAATGTTCCGAATCCAAATGACTTCCATGGATGCATCAGAAGATGATATGTACTTAGACTGCTCTATATAATCAGTTACAACTAGCTTCTTTGAACTCTTCTATCTCACAGATCCTTCATTGAGACAGAAAACATATACTTTTTGAAACATCAAATCACTCTAATCTTTCTACAAACCAACATCATTATACCCTATAATGAAAAGATCCTTATCTCCTCCATACACTAGGAACATATCCTTATCTCTTATCAGATACAGAAGGGTATTATTAATAGTAGTCAGGTTTTGTTCTCTTAGATCTATTTGGAATCATCCTACCATGATCAATGCATAGGCAACATCAAGTCTAGTAAATAACACGTCATAAATGATTGATCTTATCGCTGAATCACATGGGATCCTACTCACTTCATATTTATCTTATTGTGTCTGGGGACACATTTTCTTAGAAATATGTAAACCATGTGACACTGAAACCAATCCCCTCTTATATTGTTCCATACTAAATGACTTTAGTATCAGGTCAATATATATACTTTGGGATAGTCCAAGAAGCCTCTTATAACTATCACGAATCATCTTGATCCCTAGAATTTAGGATGCTTTTCCTTATTCATTCATGGGGAACAAATTGCTCAAACTATTCCTTAACTAACTATAAGACTGGTATGTCATTTCCATTATGTAATATGTCATCAACATGCACTACAAGGATAATGATATCATCCCCATTAAAACAATTGTAAACACATGTATCACATTCATTTTTAATGAAACCAAATTCTCTTATGGCTTCATTAAATTGAATATTCCATGACCTGGGTTCCTTCTTCAATCCATAAATAGATCTCTACAACTTGAACAACCATTTTGAATTACTTGGTATCCCAAACCCTTCTTGTTTTTTCATATAAACATATTCCTGAAGGTTCCGATTAAGGAATGAAATTTAGACATCCATCTACGAAATCTCAAAGTCATGGTAAGTTGTTATGTAATGTATGATTATTATATATTTAAAAATGGTAATTGGTGAAATGGTTTTATCATAGTCAATACCTTGATGATTTTTAAAACCATTAGTGACTAGCCTTTCTTTATAGGTACTTAATTTACCATTCATGTCCAGTTTTCTCTTGAATACCCATTTACACCAAAAAATATTTGCATCCCCTTGTGAATCCACAAGAACCCAAACATAGTTCTGATAAATGGAAAACATCTCAGAATTAATAGATTCTTGTTATCTTGTAGCTTCTAATCTCTATACTGCCTCCTTGTAAGAGATAAGTTCATCATTGTCCAATAACAATGATTCAACTTCCTTAGTATCAAGAAAAACACATCCCTCTAGATCCCTTACCTCTCTTACACTCCTCCACAGTACTTTTATGTTTGAAAATAATTCATTTATGGGGACCTATTGAACTTTTTCCTCTATAAACTCATGTGTATATTGAGCAGCGACTTCATCAAACTCGGTATGTCTCCCACTATCCATTTTTAGTATGTTCTCCCTCTCAAGAATGATGGTTTGACTGGTGATAATCACTTTCTTGTTTAAAGAGTTCTAGTGGAAGTATCCCTTTGTTTCCTTGGGATACCCTATAAAGATACAATTCGTGCCCCAGGGTGCTAGTTTGTTGTATGAGAAGGCTTTAACAAATTCCTCTCAACCCCATGCATGTGTATGCGATAAAAGGGGTTTCATTCCACTCCATTTTTCAAAAGAGATTCCATATGACTCTTTATTTGGTACTCGGTTTAATATGTATTTCATAGTTTGCAACACATAACCCCAAAAGTATAATTGACGATCTGAATGACTCGTCATCGACCTTACCATGTACAAAAAGGTATGGTTTCTCATTTCACTAAATCTATTCTACTATGGTGTATTAGGTAGAGTGAGTTGATACAGCATCCCAAACTACCATATAAAGGCAATGAACTTTTTGTTAAGATATTTTCTACCTCGATCTAATCGATGCTTATTTATCTTCATACCAAGTTGGTTTCCTAATTCATTCTTTAATTCCTTAAATTTCTTAATGGAACCAAACTTATACCTCATCAAGTAGAATTATCCATATCAACTCAAGTCACTACTAAATTATATAAAGTAAGAATATACATATCTATCTTCTATTGGAAATGGTCCACACACTTCAGTCTTTTCCAATCCTAGAAGCTCTTTGGCCCTTTCACCTTATCCACAAAATGGTGGTTTGGTCATTTTTTATTGTAAATAAGCATGACATATATCAAGTGTTTTTTTCTTCAGAGAGTTTAAATATCCATCTTGATAGATATTCATCAAATGTTTCTTATTTACATGACCAAGATAATGATTCTGAAGTTGGGTGTCATATGATTCATGTGAACTTGATTCTTTATTAATTACCAACACTTAGTTTTTGTAATTTAATAAATACATAAAATTATGTAAATGTGTCATACCATAATATATGTTGTCCTTATAAAAGAAAAAATTTATTTCATAGCCTAAAAATAAACAAATATGTATCTAAAAATGATATAGAAATTATGTTTTTGGTAATAGTGGGTACATAATAAAAGTCATGTAAAACTAAAATAATTCTCATTAGAAATGAATGGTAGTAGTCAGCAATGGCCAGAGTAGCTAGAATTGCACCATTGGCAGCTCACAGATCCACCTATCCTCTAGAAATCATCCATAATATACATGGTTACTACATTTGGATACAAATGTGAGCACCACAAGCTGTATCTAATACCCAATGTGTAGATATAGAAGGATTACAATAGATAATGAACACACTATTAGCTTCAACATTATTTTGGGTGCAGTTCTTCATCTTCTTAATTGGATTTACCCATACAAAACATAATTCCCCTTTTTCCTTTACCTTCCTCTAGAACTTATTTGTCGTGGAATTATAGTCCTCGTGAGCTTTAGACTAGTTACAAGTCCTGGTCTCTTTTTCCATGTCATTTAACTTCTTATTAACCATATGGAAGGTGGGTTTTTCAGGCCCCATGTACTTATACACTTGGATAATAAAGGTTCAAAGTTTTAATAGACTCTTCTCATTATTTTTCGTAATAAAATTCACAATAATAAAAAATAATTTCATAGGTAGTGATGACATTATGAGATCTGTATAAAACACATATAGGAATTTAATCGCTAAGATGTCCATCCATTCAATGTATTCAATTAGCTCGACTACATGAGGCCCAGCCGACAGAGACTCAACAAGCTAAGTGGTAAACAAAGAATGGTATATCTCATTATTCTTTTATCTCTTCTTCTCTTGATAGTGACCCTGAAGGTGATACATCATGCTCTATGCATCCATATCCTCATGTTTCTTTAAGATGTCATTGGACATGGATGATAGAATGAATAAATAAATATTTGTAGTATCATTCAGATGTTTCTCATAGAGAGATACCTCTTCATTACTGACCTCATTTCTATGTGAAAATTATAATGGTTTGATAAGAACATATTATTTCCTTTCGTGGAAAAGGACGGCACGCAAATACCTCTTCCATTCATGGAAATTTGTGCTGGTGAGAAGATTATCCTTCTCTAGTACGGATCACAGCGATATATTTTATCTCATTTTTAAGTTTGTTTCTATAAAGAATATAAGTAGAGATTTACTATGTTATTTGATAACATTAGTCAAATAAATAAATATTATATCTTTTAGTCTCCAACTATTTTATCAAAATAGAGTAGACCTTACCATTGGCTTCAGAATATCCTGTTTCTTGGACATTCAAGTGTAAAGGATCCATATTCCATTTCTCATTACCCCAACATTGGTTGTTCAAGAAAATCAAGTGGCTTTATATAGGCACTCCAAATTTTGATGGCATAACTCACATTTCCTTGATCCATTGAGTGTACTTACCAATCCATAAATCCTTAATTGTGGAATTTATCAATGGTTTCCTATCAATTACACCAAATCTTTCTTTGGCTATCATCCCTGGATGTGATCCAAGTTAAGTCAACCAAAAACCTCATGTTAGAATTCCCTGATAATTGAATGCACCCCAAATTTTTCTAGTCAAGAACTTTAAACTATGTTTTGATTCAAACTGATGTAATGGAAGGCAATATAGACTTAATATTTAATTGAGGGATTTTATCGTTTATGCATAAATTTCCAATTATTATCCTTATCATATTCTTTTTAATATTAAGTGGGATTACTTAAGTGATTAACCATGTCTTTAGATAATATTTATGCATAATCTAGTTTATTTTACTTCCAACATACATTATTTTTAATTCATTAATTCTGTGATCACAAAAAATCATCCATAATGAATAATCATGAAATTGACAGAAATAAAATAAAGGATATGATCATGAGAATATTCTAATGGTTAGTTTATCTAGAAGTTGATAAACTAACCACTTTCCTAGGGGATAAACACCTTGAACCATTTTGAGGTTCGTTTTTAATGGTTTCCACCTGTCCACCTTGGTATCTAGATTGGATTGGTTTCACCTTGAATCCTTACTTCAACCAACTCCACTAGATTTGGAGCTCCATCCATTAAAAATTATTTTACTTACACATATGTGTGGGTAAAAGGGGGTTTGAATCAATGAAACCTTGGGCACGTAGACCCAATATATTAATGAGGAGATAATGAACACATGCCAACAATTTAATAATAACATAAAATAAAACCATTCACATACAATGGAATTGACTTTCTCATGGTCATCCACTAATATGAAACAAATAACACATTAAATAAAACTACCATTCAATTCTTAATCATTATTATTTAAGATAAATCATGCTCGAATTGATTAATTATTATCTTTAATTAATCAATCCATTTATCATAATCCTCATCTAAATTTATTTGAGATTCTTATCCTTTATAATTTTTTTAAAAAATAAATAGATTCATTTAAAATTAACTATGTACATAACTTGTACCTTAGAGGAAACATGGTGAATACATTTCTGATTCTATCCAACATGCATTATACTCTTGTACTATTTTAATCTTTTGAAATATAGCATACAAGACTTATTACATAAATTCGTGACATGTACTTCTTAGATGATTTAAAGAATTACAAGACTTGTTGGCCCCATGTTGTGATTCAATTCACATAGATTAACAACATGTAATACAACTCATGCATAATATTAATATCTAAACATTATGTAGATATTAATTAAACATTTAAATATAAATTAATAATAAATCCTATCACATTCCATGTCATATATTTATGAGAACATTCATGTACATGTCTGAAGGTTTACATAGTGAAATAAATAATGTTTAAATCTGTGTATGTCTGTAAAAGTACACAACATGTAGATCTAATCTGCATGGAATGTACACCCTTCACCATCTATATAAAGTACACGCTTAGATACTAAGAATTTGAGGACTACATTAGAAAACATGGAGTATATGGTGTGTGCAGTGGGACACATGTTGTGTAGACTCTTTGTTACATGTTCCCTAGTCTTATAGGCCCTGTATGGAATACACATCCCAACCCCTAACCAAAAGGGATTACACACCATGACTAGTGGGCCACACGGTGTGAAGTCTAGGTGACCATGCTCCAGTTATTCTAAGTCAAAACATGGGAAATTAACAGTGTAATTAATTCCATAATCAATGAAAAATCTTGAATTGATCTATGAATCGGTCTTGATGTGTTGAACATGACTACACGGTGTGCAGTCTTGTGTTGTATAGTCAGGAACCATCGAACATCTGAATGAAATCCCTATTTTTTTAATAATTAAATTAATCATTTCTATTATATATTACCAAAAAGATAGAGGAAAAAATAGATCTTGTAATGTAGATTTAAAAAATTATTAACCACAAATTGAAAATCTAAATTTTGAATGCATAAATCACCAAAAACAACTAAATAATTATAATCAATGATGCGCACCCGATAATATCACTGGTAGGTTTTGGGTGCAGTAGAAGCACTAGAGGGAATATGCCCAACATTGATTTTTTCCACTATCAATGATCAATACAAGATCACGTTATGATGAATGTCATGATCAATATATTTCAATCAATGAAAAATAGAGGGTTAATAACCTGGATCCAGAATAGATGAGATTAACACTTGTTGTTTATAATTAATTTATTTAAATAATAATTACCTCCAGGGTTATTCTATCTTCATTGATGCATCCTTCCATAGATCTATAGTGAACTATCATTTCATTGTAGAATCCAATCATAGGATTCCTCTAGTTTCAATCCACATATGCTCCATGAATCTCCAAATGTCGCTGAAAACACATCTGGGTGTTAGCATAGAAGATCCTTACGCTTGCGATGTCTGCCTTCGACCTCCTTGAGAACCACTTGTAAATAATTCTCCTTGATCTGGTAAACGAGGATATCTATCATGTTTGAGAGAATTATTTAAGAGGGATTAACTCTCTAGGCTTGAGATATTTTCACCAATCCATTGTGCACATGAATTTTCAGGGTGATAGTTAGGAGAAAATAATCATAATTGGCTATTTATATCGCTAGGGTTAAAATAACATAATTTCTCAAGTTCCATTATTTATTTAATTAATCCTTGTGAAAACCCATATCAAGTAATAATAATATTATTGTTATTATTATTATTTTGTGACACATTCCAATCCTTGTAATTATAATAACATATTATTTAATAAAATAAAATTCAACATTATTATTTCTCACCATACCCTTGATCTCGGTACGCCAATCCTCCACCATATTTATTGGACCTTGACTAATGTCTATTTATTTATAAAATAAATATCACTTCACCATTATCTAATAAATATATAAATATTATATTCACTAAATCAAACTTGAATATTTATTAAATATTATAATGACAATATATTCTCTTGAATAACTATTGTAGAAATAAATACGATCAAACATCCATGAATGATTATAAAACCACAATGGGGAATAATATTTTTTAAAACATGTTAAATAATAGACAATATATATTATTTAGATAAGATACCATATACACTTAGTGTGAAACCCTTTATACCTTTTTCTTGGTTTAATTAGGCATAGCATCCTAAAGACCAATCTTAGCATCTAGAAATACACGAAGCCACCCATAGAGAAAGAAGTTAATGTCACAATGTCCTGTCATCTCATATTAATGTTTACCATGTAATTTAATCTCTTTATCAATATATCTTAAATCGATTTGGCTACATGCCAGTTCCATCAACTTATATACTTGATATCTCTTTCATTGAATTTTCAGAAATAGAAAATGCCTATTGATAACAATAGACATGGATTTATTTAGGTGATATAATTTCCATCAAAGGGAATGATTTATTTTATTTTGTTAAAGAATATAAGGGATAAAACCTTTCTCAAATTATTCATTAATGCAATATTATACATGATGCACACAACATATATTACCTCACAACAAAGATCTGTCCCCATGGTTTCTTTCAATACATCTAAGTGCGCGACTCATAATACTCATTAATAATAATTATAATGTCTAAAGAGAAATATAAATTTCCATATATAGGACCATCCAATGACATATATAAATATGAATTTCCTACTAGCAGGTCTTGTTCTTATAATATCATCCTGGACATTACCATGGGCGTACACCATGAGAAGGTCCCCTAGAGTCTTATGAGTTTCCACCCCTTATAAACTATATCATTTTCACACCACAAATGATACCATCTGACTATAGAACATTTATTCAATAATTATATTATAGAATTTCTTATTTCACATCATATACAGGATCATCTTTGACCTTTTAGTGCGATAGTTACTCTTAGATCATTATCACATTCAATGTAAAGAAGATGAACAATCATAATGTGATAAGGGACTTAATAATATTAAAAACCATGAATATAAGATATCATAATGTACAAAATAATTTGGTTCTAGGGAACCAACTCCAACACCAATGATGTTTATTATAATTTTTAGGGATTATATTCAATTATACCATCCTGATTCATTTTCTAGTTAGTTTATAATTATAATGATGGGATATTTACAAAACCCATTTATCGTCCATGGGTTATATTATAATGTTATGATTTATGATATTGTGGAATTTATATTAATGAATTTATATTATGTGTTTTTTTAAATCCCTACAGTGCATTAAGAAATGATAGATAACTCATTGGATTAATATTTTATGTGTGAACTTGATTTAATTTTCACAATTTCATACTTATACAAGGTTTTAATATACATAATATTAATTATAGACCTAGATTTCAAGTCCATAATATTAAGTGTGAACCTATATTTCATATCTATAATATTAATCATGGACCTATATTTCATGTTTATATGTTAATTCGTGGAATTGGATTTCATGCCCATAATATCATGCATGGAGACAGTTTTCATGTACTTATGTTTCTGCGAGAGACTAATTTACTATCCTTAAAATATGAGTGAACATTTTTCTGTTTATACATGTTCACAATGTGATGAGATTATTCTTCTCCACATGCATATGTCTATGTTATTATCTCATGTATCATGTTCATTAAATTCTTTTATGATTCATGTCTTAGGAACTTCAAATCATTATTCCATGACTCAAGAATATGGTCATTAATATGCAGTGCATGGTTTTGAAATGATATGATCATTATCACATACCATAATACATATTTTATATTATTATCTCTCTTGTTTACCCTTAGAGAGCATCTAAGATTACCCTTTATTATGTTTCATTTCCCCACATAATGAATAAAGGTTTTAGATAATATAGGTCTGAAAAGGGTTATGTAAATGATAAACTATGTTGTAGATGATGAAAATATCATATGAACTGGACATTTGTTTATTTAACTATCCAAATATACTATAACTATATAATTTTAGCATGGATATTTATTTCATGTATTGAATATACATCTAAAAAGATGTGATATTAATGTTTTAAAAGATCAGGTCCCTATAATTGGTATTATATAAATGATTATTTAGCCTTTGTTGAATAGGACAATAAAACAATAGTAAAAACCCTTGGGATACATCTAATTATACGATAACATCAAAATTTTTTGGTAAATTTCATGGATTATGTAGGTTAAACCTAAGGTTTAATAGATTTTAGAGAATTTTTCTTGATTTAGACAACCAATAAATTATTTTTTATAATTATGTGTCTTTTTTCTATGATTATTATGCATCAAAATATGATTTTTGGTTTTAGTCAACGAATAGATCTGAAATTATTTTTTGAAAAATGAATGTGATGACCAAGTTAGTGACCTAACTCATTAACATCCAAATGGATGAATAGTTTGTTTGTAATATCTTATATTTGTGCTTACTCAACTCTCTCATTGTATTAGTGGTAACCCGAATCATGTTGAACTTATTAATGCACTATGAAGGTAGAAACATGTTATCTAATATTTAATTAGATGACTTCTACCCTCTGAATATGGGTATTATGCTCCATTGGTAGTTTCGAAATGGATTAATGTGATGGAGAATATATTTTTATTTCTTTTGGGACTAAAAAATGGAAACTATATCCTAGATATTAATTATTTGGAAGGTAAAGTAGGTCAATGGTGGAATATTATTAATAATATGAGTAAATATTAGGAAATTGACTCCATATAAAGGGATGAGTTTAAAGGAATATTTTTTAGTAAGTAATTAAACTATATTATACATTCAAAAACGAATAATGAATTCCTTGATATTAAGTAGGGGTGATGAATACATTGGTACCTATGAGGAATATTTTCAAGACATTCATGATATGCTTAATGTTTAACAATTATCCATGAAATATAAATTGATCAATTCTATAATGGTATGAAAAATGACTTCAAAAGGATCTATCCATAAAGAACATTGAATGCTATGAAGAGACTGTTTGATTTTCCCTAAAATTAGAGATGGAAACTGGAAAACACCAAGGTTGTATTGGTAAGAAAAAGAATATTGATCTTCATGAACTCATTAGTGTTTTATCACATGGAATGAATAAAATGTTCCAACTTCTTACCTGCTAAAAATGTGGGAAGGAGCACTCTAGTGAGTTCTTGAAAGGAAAAGGAAGACATTTCAAGGGTTGGAAGCCTAGCCATTGAGGCAATGAATATTGAAGTGATATGAAGTGACTCATCAATGAAATAAAAGGATATAGAAATCAACATAATAGAACACTCATACTTAATTTCTATAAATACAAAGGGTTTGAAAATTATGATAATCAATTACTTAATCTAATGGATAACAAAGATAACAATCCACAAAAACCTATGATGTCAAAGGAAAAAAGGAAAAGATTATGAAATTACAATATTTGAATTGAATCATGATATTTATATAAATGTTATCCTCTCATTTAGAATTGGGGTTTCCATGTTGATGTTTTTATGAATAATACCTATAAAAATATCATCTTTTAGTGGAATTCGATGTGATTTTGATATTTGATTCACTCATGCTACATATATTCCTTATGAATTTAGAGAATAAGGAAATCATATTAGATATTATGAATCAACTAATGATCATATATAAGTGGAAATATGAATTTAAATCTCTGTTTGAAATACTTTTGGCTAAGATAAGAGCTTATTTAAAGAAAAGGGGGGAATTATCTTTTTGAAGCATATATGATTTTATTGTGAGTTTATTTTTGTAAATGATTAGTATATATTAGAGAATATAATATCATGTTATATAAAATTTGTTATGAGATTTTATGAGTAATTAAAATTATTTTTAAGTTACTTATGGAAGGATATGATATCAAATCCCCTTTGGGTACTCATCGTGGTCAGAAACATTTTGGAGGAGTATTAAGTTTAACTATTTATGGAATGCATTTTCTTGAAATCTATGAGTTATTATTTGAGGTTAAAGTCAAATTTCTAATATTGTATAACTTATACTAGTAATTATGGTTTTGTTAAATATAGATATAGAATAAATTAATTATTATTCTTATAATGATATTATGATACATTAAATTTTTACATTAGTTATTTAGAAATGAAGAAATCATATTCAATATTCTTTTCCTAGAGTAAGAGATGAAGTGTAAATTTACTAAAGAATATAAAAACGATAAAATTATATATATCATATGAAAATAACTCAAGAATTTATATTTTCTCATGTTCACTATCTTCATCCATAAACATTAGTAATATTTCTGAAATAAAGTGATATAATTTCATTTTTATTTCTGATTAATTGATGTCATTTTAACATATCATAGATTTAAGATTTTCTGGTCACTAACTTTCACATGTCTATGTTCTATATCACTACGAATCATTTATTTGGTGTTATTTTTATCTTACATGACCTTATTTTCACTTCTCACTAATGTTCTCTTATTGGAAACCTAGATGACCTTTATATTTTGTTTTCCTTTTTTGTGAGGAAGTTTTATTTACACTTTTAATGATGTGGGCTTCCATAATATAAAACCTTTGATTACCTAGAATAATTTCAAATTTTGAGTATGAAATTAATTAAAGGAGGTAATATAACATTATGTTATTTTATGAAATATGTTTTAAATTTCTTCGATGCCTTTCTTTACATGAACCACCCAGCCTAAATAAACATGAAATATTATTATTTAAATATGACAATAATAAACATGCTGTTAAAATTTGATGGTATAAATAGTATTAAATTTTTTTTGACATATATATAAATTTACCAATCAATATAAATGTATTGATTAATTATTAGTAATTAAAAAATCAATTTTTTTAAAAGAAATTTTATTCTTTAAAAAATCATTTTCAGATAAAATTGTATTCAATGAATTTTTTGAGCTAATATTATATTTTGTTTATATTTTTTAAAAATATATTTAATAAAAAAGGGATATAATTTTTATATAATCCTATTAAAATTTTCTCTTGGTGAAGTTTTTTTTTTCAGAAAATTTTCATTTTTCAATGAATATTGAAAAATAATGATTTTTATTAAAAACAATGTTTTCTGTTAAATATATATAAGATAAATTATAATTTGTATTATTTTTAAAATTTAAATAGTTTTTTTATTAAATTTATTTAAAAAATAGTCTTTTTAATTAAATTTATAATTTAATATAGTTTAAAAATATTTTTGTACTTAAAATGGCATTTTTCTAAAAAGTAGTGTTTATCACATTTTGTGCACTTATTTTTTAATTAATTTATGAAACTTATTGGTATTAAATTTTATAAAATAGAATCCATTTTTTAAATTATTATATTTATATATGGTAAATATAACCCTTTTATTTGTGGTTAATATGAATAATAACCAATAGTAAAATTTATCGCCTTAATAAAGGAAATATTAGGTATATCTCGGTTAAAAATAAGGATCATGGACATAATTTCTATATTAATAATTATTTTACCTCGAATTATCCACACTTATCACCTTGGTATCAATGAGTATTTTTCTAATGAAAATTGATTATATAATACTTTAAGCCAAGAATGTTACAAAATGTATCACTCTTTGTTTGAAAAATATATTATGTGTTCATATATGCACAAAATAAGGTTATGAACAAATATAAAATTATATTTTGTGAAAAATTAAATTACATATTATATGGTAATATACATATAATTTATAGTTATTAGATAATTGTATTAAATGCTTGAGAAACACTAATACAACATGTATTCAATTAATAGAAAAATAACATTTGTATCTTGCAGAAATAGTAAAAGTAATGTAATTTTTGTGGTTTATTATTTTATTTGAAATTTTTAGATGAATATATCATAATAGTGTTGTATAAAAGTATTATATTATAAATCAAATTTAAATGATGTATTTTAAGTCAAATTATATGAATATTGTCATAATTAACATTAATGTTATTTTTTAAAAAATAATATTGTATTAAATTAGTTAAAAAACATAAAAATATTTAAATTGGAAAATGTGGATAATATATAATCTCAAATGTAATATCATGACCATTTATGATCAAATTTTCACTATATATGTAAAATTATGACCCTTTAAGAGTAAAAAATATGTTATTGTGGTTAATGTTAAAATTGGTTAATTAAGGTGTTAAACCAAAAGATAAGGAATAAAAAACCACTTAAACCTATAAAACATTTATTGGATGATGTTATTTTGAACCCATCCTACCTTATAATTGAATCCCTGTCCATTTGGAAGCATTTTTTAGAGAATAGCATTATAATATTTTAATATTTTAAGAAAGTCCAAGAGTGCTCCTCCCCTCACATATAAAAGGGAACCACACCTTTCTATTATTCACCAAAAATGGGCCTTATAGCTCATAAAAACTCTAAAACATTATCTTTTAAACACCCATAGACTAATTATATAGGTTCTGTTCTTCCAAAAAGACGTACCCTAGGGTCTTTATGATGAAATATAATGGAGTTGTTTCAAAGAAGTGGTAATAGTCTAAACTGATCTCTTTCTATTTAATTTTTCCCTTTAACTTATCTAAATATATTATATTATTCATAAAATATAAAATTAAGTGTCCTAAATATATTTAATTTTTAATATAATTATGAAACTACCTTTATTCTCTCTATTTCTATCAAATGGGACGTAAAAATATCATTTGTGCATATATACAACATACTGCATCCACAGAGAGATATAATTAATTTTATATCACCATAATACATGGATGGATATTATGATGGGTTGAATGTTTAAATATGATATTTATGAAATAATTTTTCTTCTATAATGATGATTTAATATCTACATTCTTTCCATCTAATTTGTTTGAAAAAAATAACATTGTTCATGCATACGTGTGGTCTACCACCTCTATGAAGTGAAGTGATTTTTTTTAATTTATGTTTTACTTGGATATAAATAAGCATAGATTTAATTAATATAAATTTGTTATGGGATATACTAATTATTCTATAAATTTTAATTATCATTTATCTTAATTTTTTTTTGATTTTTCGAAAAGTGAAAATAGTGTTCATGCGTATGTATAACCTACCATATCCACAAATGATGTAATTAAATTTTATATATCTATCTTTTATAAATGAATCTAAATATGTATATAATTTATATATATTGTATTTATATAATTACTAACATTATATATATTATTTAACCAAGATTAAAGTGAAAATATAAAACTAATGAACAAGAATATACATTAAAAATGAAAAAAATAACACATATAACAGCGATTTTAATAAATAATTTTTAATAAATGGGCGGTAAAAGGAGATAACTATGTTTTATATGGTATTATTGAGATTATTATTTATTTTTAATAGATTTATAATAAATATATAGTTATTACATATGATATTTTAATATGTATAAGAGATTTTAGACTAGAGGTAAGGGACTTTCGGCTCACATTAATTCTATTGAGACTTGTACCATAATCACCGCTTGTATATTTTATGTGGTGTATATAAAAGCCATGAATATATTTTATTATGATTAATATTATGGTTATGATTAATTAAAGATCCTTATATTCTTATTTCTTTCATGAATTTTACAAATCAGATGCTACCAATGTGGTATGTGTTTTATGTTACAATCTCATTGTTTATCAAGATTGTTCATGAATGAATTTTTTGACGATGAAATTTTAAGATATACATATCTGGACACTCATAAATTTTATTATTCTCTAGTTATTTCTTGATATTACATTTTTTTTATTTCATTTTCCTCCCTATGTTTACTGAGGAGACAAAAAATAGTTTTTTTGGAAAATCGACATTATTTCCCACTTCGGTCAAACAACTATTTTATTCCATGTCCATGGTTATGAAAACTATATTTTAAATGATTTTTTAATTCCTAGTTGAATTTTTTTTATTTTAATTTTCATCCATATTTTACTTTTAATTTTTTAAAAAGGAATCCTTTTTTCAATTTCCAAATGATGTACTTTTTGACTTTTTAGAAAATTCGGAAAAGAATGTTTTTATTTTAACTTATACAACTTGAATGGATTTTTCTTCTATTATGGACGCTCAATGAACTGAATATTCCTATAAAAATTTCTATGGATAATTTCAATTAATCTTTTTAACATTATATTTTGTACTTTTTTATATTTTAAATAAATGACATCAAAATGAAAAAGGGAATTTTCTTTACCAAATATTTGAGTGGCCTATTAATGAAAATATTCATCCATAATAACTTCTATTGATGTTAATTATGATTTATTATGTATGTGATTCAATTATACCATCCATATTCTTTCTCTAGATGGTTAATGATAATTATTATGAAATGTTTACTAAACTGATTTATTTTCCATGGGATATTCTATAATGTTATTATTTAAGATCACGTAAAATTTATATTAATGAATTATAGTAAAGTGATATTTGATTATGTTAATTCCCTCCAATTAATTAGGTACTAGTGGATAACTCAAGAAGTAAATATGTTTTGTTTGAACCTTTTATTTTGTTATCAATTTAAAGTGTTGACCATGATTTCATGTTCATATGATTAATAGTGGACCTGGCTTTCCTATACATAAGGTTAATAAAGGACCAATATTTCTTGTGAATAAGATTAAGTGTCAACATGGATTTCAAGTCCAAAATTTTATTTATGGACATAACTTTTATATATATATAATATTATGCATTGACTGTGTTTTTATATCCATAATTTTATCTGAGGGTCTATTTTCATGTCCCCGACTTAATGAGTAAGAATTTCTCTATTTATACATGTTCACAATGTTTTAAGATTATGTTTTTACTATATTATTATGCATATGTTATGCTACCATGACTCATGTTCATTGAACTCATTTATGATTCATGTCTTATGAACTACCATGCTTTATGACATGACTCAAGATTATGATATTTGATATGAAAGGTATGGTTTTCCAATTTTATGTTCACGTTATCATACCCTTATACTCATGCTATATTAATATCTCCCTTAATTACCCATAATGAGAATCTAATATCACCCTTTATTGTGTTTCCATTCCCTTGGTAATAGAGGAAGTTTTCTGGTATTAAATGTGTATGAAGGGTTATATTTATGAATAACTAATTGGGGGATGATTTAGATATATTATTAACCCATTTTTTAGGTATCCATGTTTACAAGGATACTAAAACTATATGAGTATATAGTGGATCATTAAGTTATTTATTGAATATTCATCTGATAAGAAATATTATGTATGTGTGGAATGTATAGATCACTATAGTCCATGGCATAAAGTCCACCTGTAATAGATTGATCCATCCATGACAACAATCTAGATAGCTATATTTAAACTCCTTCCTACTATAAAACTAAGGTGGGTCACTACTTGAAAAATATCAACAACCATGGATAAATAACTTTAGAGGCCTCACTTGATCTATGAATTACAAATCATGTCCAAGTGGTATCTCATTTATAAACACTACCTTGAACATAATCATATTCATACTAACCTAATGATGTTCAATCGTCTTCTAGACTCATTCCATCCTATACAGTATCAGATAATACTTCTAGAAAAAATTCATGAACACCAATCATGGTTGACTAGTCTTGTCACATTTTCTAGTAAATTTCAACCAATGAATCACTTCATCAAAAAAAGGGATATTGTGGCAATATCCCCCATCAAGATGGAATGATCATGAACTTGATGGAAAAATGATGCATAAACTCTTATTATCCCTTTATCATCTTAGGGTTATGATCATATAAAAAACCATGTAACATTTGTTTCTATAAAATATATAATGCATCTGGTATATATATAGTCGTGTCTCTATTATCCATAACTAAAATCCACTTAACATGAATATTTTCATGAAGAATAAATGTTGGAGAATATTCCCTCTACTCACTGGGGAATGATACTGCATACTTTAGACTTTGAATTGATATCACGTTTCTCTTATGATCATAGGTGATAGGTCCATAGACAGGAACATGCTCATCATGGCCCTGATTTTAAATTTTTATTGGATTCTTACTAAATAAACCCTCTATTAACTAGGATATAAATATGGTTACTAGGAGATATCTACCTTAGATAACATATTAAGGTCATGAAAACCATAAATAACCACTATAGGATCACTACTGTAATTTTACCCTTTACCAATAGTTCAAAACTATTAGTAATGGCTGGGAAACCATTGGTATATATATATATACCAATGGTTTGCCATACTGTAGCCAAGTAAGCCATGGATATAGGCTTATACCAACGGTTCTGTGTAAACCATTGGTATATGTGTTAATGTAAGAGATATACCAACTATTTGTGAAACTATTGGTATATGTTACCCTTATACCAACAGTTTAGAATCATTGGTATATAGTGTACAATATACATCCAAAGAATATACAAACGATTTTGAATACTGTTGGTTGAAGTTTATACCAACGGTTATAACAAATCCATTGGTATAATATAAATCAAAAGGCTATACCAATGGTTTTGAAAACCATTGGTATACATATGTTGCAGCTCTACAGCATCCAGTAACCACCTCCAACCTGCAACTCTCCATGACCTGCATGAACACATACAGCTAGACTCCAAAAGCCTACACGGGATGTTTAAAATTCATCCAGAATTCAGAAATTTAGAAATTTAAAATTCATTCCTCACTCAAACCACAACAGAAGAGAAAATACAGAATCCAATACATCCACAATCCAATACATCCAGAATTGATATGCAATAACACCCATAACACCAATACAAAATTAAAATCCAATACATCCAGAATCCAATACACATAATAGTATTCAAAATTTATAATTCCTTACCAATACATCCAGAATCCAATACATCCAGAATTCAGAAAATTTAGAATTGAAAAGTAATAACACCCATAACAGTATTCAAAATTTAGAAGTCACTCCTCACTCAACCCACAACACCAATACACACAAGAGAAAAGGCCTACATGTTATAGGAAGCACATGGGATGTTTACTCATGGTCTTGGGTTGACTATATTAAAACACAGAAAAACATGGGTAGAGTGGACAATGATCATGATACCCATAAGATAGAAAATTCTAGTGGCCATGTTCTTAGACCTAGGATGAGTTATAGGAAGCACATGGGATGTTTATATTCTTCTAATGACTTGTTATCCATGTATAAATGGTTCTTGATGTGTTAGTGGGAAACATTGGCCAATCTCGACATATGAGATGGGTTACCAGAATAGCCTACATGTTTTTCATAGACATTTAAATCAGAATAAAGAGGCATGTGGATAATTGTAATTTGGCCTCCTTAGTGTGATTTTAGATGAATCCCCATATTGGGTAGTGGGTATGAAAATTCAATTATGTCTTTGGTATTGGGTTTTCAAAGGGACTTTGGTTTGGTCCTAAAACCCACTGTTTGAGGATGGGATTGGCGTATCAAATGTCATGTGTTATAGAATACGGGTAGGAGTTCCTGACATGAGAAGTGGATTGTGTGAGGCTGGACCATGGATCCTTGTGCTAAAGTATCAACACAATCCGAATACGTTTGGTCAGTTTTCTGTATGCAAGTTGATGTTTTCACATAAAATCCTATCCATTTCAAATAAAAGTGAGACATTTTGAGTGGTACCAGCCACACCGTGACTCTTATTGAGTCGAGGTTGACTCGTACACATCACAAGTGACCCATGGATCGTTTTTATAAAGTATCAATAGAATCCAAATTCATTTGGTTGGTTTCCGGTATGCCAGTTGTTGTTTTCACTTAAAAGGATGTCCATTTAAAATAAAAGTGAGACAATTAAGTGGTACCGGCCACACCGTGCTTCATATTGAGATGGGGTTGACTCGTACACATAAAAATTGACCCATGTATCTTTGTGCGAATGTATCAACATAATCAGAATATGTCTGTTCATTTTTCCATATTTATGTTGTTTTTACTTAAAATAATGTCCATTTTAAGCAAAAGAGAGACACTTTGAGTGATACCGGCCACTCTGTGCCTCATATTGAGGCAGGGTTGACTCATAAATGTCGAAAATAAACCATGGATTGTTGTCCTAAAGTATCAATATAACCAGAAATATTTTGGTTGGATTTCCGTAAACATGTTGTTTTTTTCACTTAAAATCCTATCCATTTCAAATAAAAGTGAGATAGTTTGAGAGGTACCGGCTACACCATGCATCTGATTGAGGCATGGTTGACTGATACACGTCAAAAATGACCCATGGATCATTTTCCTAAAGTATCAATATAATCCAAAAGCGTTTGGTTGGTTTTCTGTATGCAAGTTATTGTTTTTACTAAAATCCCATCCATTTCAAATAAAAGTGAGACAGTATGAGTGGTATTGGCCCCACCGTGCCTTATATTGAAGTGGGGTTGACTCGTACACGTCACAAATGACCCACGGATCATTTTTCTAAAGTATAAACAGAATCCAAATGCATTTGGTCGGTTTTCTATATGCCAGTTTTTGTTTTCACTTAAAATGTTGTCCAATTCAAATAAAAGTGAGACATTATTAGTGGTACTTGCCACATCGTGTCTCGGATTGAGGAGGGGTTGACTCTTACACGTCAAAAATGAACCATGGATCCTTGTGATAATGTATCAACACAATCTAAATAAGATTGGTCAGTTTTCGGTATGCCAGCTATTTTAACTTAAAAGGGTGTCCATTTTAAACAAAATAAAGACAGTTCAAGTTATATCGGCCACACCATGCCTTATATTAAAGAGGGGTTGCCTCGTACATGTCAAAAATAACCCATGGATCATTTTACTAAAGTATCAACACAATCCAAATGTGGTTGGTCAGTTTTCTGTATGACAGTTGTAGTTTTCACTTAAAATGTTGTCCATTTCAAATAAAGGTGAGAAAATTTGAGTGGTACTAGCCACACCATGCCTCGTATTGAGGCGAGGTTGGCTCGAACATGTCAAAAATGGCTCGTCGATCATTGTGTTAAAGTATCAACACAATCTGAATACGTTTGGTCGGTTTTCCATATTCCAGTTGTTGTTTTCACTTAAAAGGTTGTCCATTTCAAATAAAGGAGAGACACATTGAGTCGTACCGGCCACACTGTGCCTCGGATTGAGGCGTGGTTGACTCATACACATCAAAAATGACCCATGGATCCTTGTTCTAAAATATCAACACAGTACAAAGCTCCCAAGATCTCTTAAGGGAGGATGTCCTTCAATCCGTGGGCGTTTTGAGTATCGTCAAGTGCGGATTGAAGATCCCGGTGAGTCTAATCATCTCCTTGCTTCCTCTTGTCTATTAGGGTTTGCACTCTTCTCTCATATTCATCCAAATCTCTAAAACCTTTTTTCCATTGAGATTTAGGATGAATCTCGAAGAGATCTTAGATTAGGATCTGAGAAGACGAATTAAGAGAGCGATTGTCACCGGAATCAAGGTAGGTGGTCGATGCTTGGTACTGAAGTAATAGTAATGGAATGTTAATTAGATTAGGAATTAGGTTGAATCTTGAAGAGAGCTTAGGTTGGTATTAGTTTTCCTTATGATGTAGTGATTGTTGTGATGTTTTTGGTGATACACAGTTGTTAGAGGTACCCAGTGGAGGATGAGGATATATGTGGTGGGGGTTATGCATGTTAGGAGGAGGTTGGGGGGGGTTGTCCCTGGTCCAAGAAGGAGGGGGTTTGTTTGGGGTTCAGAGAGGAGGGAGGGGGTTATCTTGGGTCCAGGGAGGAGGGAGAGAGGCTGTCCGGGGGGCTAGACGGTGTCCAGGAAGGAGGGTGGGGAGGCTGTCTGGGGGGCTATCCGGGGGGCTTTCTGGGGTCTAGGGAGGGGGGGGGGCTTTCAGGGGTCCATGAAGGAGGTTTGGGGGTGTCCATGGTCCAGGGATGAGGTTGGGGGCTGTCTGGGGTCTAGGGAGGAGGTTGGATCTCTCCAGGGTCGAGTAAGAAGGAGGGTTTTCCGGTGTCAAGGGAGGAGGGTGGGAGGCTGTCCGGGGGGGGGCTGTCTGGGGGGCTATCAGGGGGGCTATCTGAGGTCCAGGGAGGAGGGTGGGGGCTTTCTGGGGGGATGTCTAGGGTCGAGGGAGGAAAGTGGTGGGGGTGTTGTTTGGGGACCATGATAGGGGGGAGGGGGGTTGTTTGGGGTCTAGGGAGGAGTGTGGGGGTCTGTCCAAGGTCTAGGAAGGGGGGTTGTCCCTGGTCCAGGGAGGAGGGTGGGTGACTATCTGGGGGGGATTTCTGGGGGGTTGTCTGGGGCCCAGGTATAAGGGGGATTTGTTGGGGGGGGGGGGTTCTATGGGGTCCAGGAAAGAGTGTGGGGAGGATGTCCGGGGGGATGTCCGGGGGGGGGGCTGTCAGGGGTCTAGGGAGGAGGGTGGGGGGCTATCTGGGGGGGGTGTCTAGGGGGGGTCTATCCATAGGTTGTCTGAGGGATATTCGGGGGGTTTTCCGGTGTCTAGGGAGGCGGGGGGCTGTCCCGGGTCCAGAAAAGAGTGGAGGGGGCTATCAGGGGTCCAGGTGTGAGGGTGGGGGGGCTTTCTAGGTTCTATGAAGGAGGGTGGGGGCTGTCTGGGGAGATTTCCATGTAAAGACCTAGAAATTTCAAGGAAATTTTTTTCTTAAATACTTTGAAATTTTACAAGTCTGTTGATTCTAACGGCACTTGATTCTGAGACCCGGTGTGCCCGGAATCAATTTTTGAAGTTCAACTCGGGTACGTTTAGTAAACGAACGAGCGGGGTTTTCTATCTTTTGAACTGGTGCTCAGAATTAAAATCTGAGGGCACCGATGAACTAGCAACGCTGGTAATTTCTTAAGGGATCCTTTACCGTAGTCGCGTTTTCACAGGGGGAGAAGTTATTTATTGGGTTTTAATTAAAGAAGTAAATAAAATTGATGTACAATTTTAATCTATATCTAAGGAGTTTAATTCCTCCCATGGAAAGTTTTTGGTGGTTCCCATACCCACCCAACTTCCCATGTGTGGATAATTGAAAGGTAGGGCCCACACGAGCCCCAACCTTCCACCTTCTCCTAATCTGTTTAACCCTCTTTAAACACCCATGTTAATGTTGACAACTCTCCCATTTATGAGACCTCTCACCTCCTCCACTCTCCCTCTTAAATTCTTTCCAACATGCCCTAATTAATGAGATGAGTCACTTCATTTAATTAATTAAGTGGTTTGATTTTTAATTTTAAGATCTTTGTGATGTGAATAAAAATACGTTCATGAGATATTATTTTGAGTCGGAGCTTTTGGTGTGTGGAGAAAATTTGGTGAAGTTATTGAATTATTTTGAGAGAACTCTTGTGTGAAGAAGAAGTGAACTTCCCTCGGATGAAGAACGATGCCTCTTCAATGAAGAACACTGCTTCCATGAAGAATGACTACGCACATCGACGTCGTCTACAAAACCTCACCCCGCGATGCCATCTCCCGCGACGCCCGACGTACGACGTCAATTTTTGAGGTAGGGGGTTTGATTAATTTATTTAAAATAAATTACTCCTTCGATCTTGTTTTATTCAAGTGAACATATTGTCCAATTGTTACCGTCTTACGCGGAGGGCGTGGGCAGAAAAAACATGGCTCGACGACCCTCTGTCATTCATTGACTTGTTTGGAATCGGGAAGCAGTGACGAACAAAGGTGGAAACCGAGCACCGGACGCACATGGAGGAACCACAGCCCGCAACCACAGGATGCTCGACCAACGAATGACTCCGGGATAAAGGAAGGAACCGCGGCGCCACATAGCGACGTGCTGCGGAAATCGTCGCCCGCATAGGGCGGGCCGCTTCGGAAGAAGAACCGGTCAGCCCGTCGGAAGGCTGGGCGAAGAGGAGCCGCGGTGCCAGGAGAGCATTGCGCTGAAAAAAAATGCATCCCGCCATGAAGGCCGTGTTCCCCAGAAGGCCGACCATCCTAGTCGGCCGGTTTGGGAAGGGCGGAGCCGCTTGGCGCCACTAGTTCGGACAGCCACCCCCCCCCCCCCTCGAAAAAGCTCCGCATTCGGCCGCGCCGCTCGGCCGACCGACCGAGCCAGCCGGGCCGCACCCCTTAGGGTCAGGCCGCACCTCTTCAGGTTGTGTGGTGTTTTCCTTCGGACCGGTCCGAAACCCATGTCGGGTCAGACCCATCAAACTGGGTTAACTGATTCGTCGGCCCACTGGGCTAAAGGGGCCGGGCCCGTTACTCAGTTAAACGTGAATAACTTAAAGACTGTGCGTCTGATCGACGCGCCGTCTGTGGAACTGAGAACCTTTCGACGAGACGGTCCTTTTGAAATACTCTATGTGAGTTTTGGACAACTTTGGTAAATGGCCAGGTTTGGAACGAGCATATTTCCAACCGGGCCCCTGGAATGAAAAGGTCAATATCTCTCAAACCAGGCGTCTGTTTGACGCATCGTCTGTCGCGTTGTGTTCCTTTTGATGAGACGGAACATCGGGATACATCAACTCTGGTCTTTATGACAGTTGATGTATCACCCCCTTTTTACTTGTGGAGTGGACCCTCTCGGAATCGGGTACGCTGTGTGTAGGAACCCTAGAGCTGGTTGTGACTGCGACGATGATCACAACTATACTTGGATCCTACGTGGGTTCGACAGCGAGGACGACTGTACTTGGATCCTCCCTAGTTTCGGCAGCAATGACGACTTTACATGGATCCTATGTGGTTTCGGCAGCAATTGTTACAGTACTTCGATCCTACGTGGGTTCGGCAGTGACGACTTTTGTACTTGGATCCTACATGGGTTCGACAGAGGGGATGATTCAGAGGCTACATCTAATCATCTCCACCCCTCTTTGTGAGTAGTATACCTATGTGAGCCATGTCATGACATCCAATCATTATTATTCATATGGATTAATTCTTTCCTATGTAGACTGGTTGTACTTGGGCTCGGAAGATGGAGTCTTACTGAGATTCATGATTTAGGTATATGTATGGGCATATACCTAAGTAGAGTTGGTTGATACTTCGTGTTTGTATCTTTCCTTTGTTGTTTAACCTTTGTAGATTTTGGGAGACCTTCGGGGGTCTCAAGGTCCCTACTGAGTATTGTTATACTCGCCCCTGCACAAGCATTTCCCGCACTATGTTATGTTGGTTGCAGACTATGGAAAACACTGATCGTGGTCGAGGCTTGTGAAGCTGGACAGTATCCGGAGATGGACCGCCTGGAAGGACGTACACGGAGCAGACAGATGGTCCCGAGGTACCGACGAGACTATATGTACCCACCCTTCATGTGGGATTCTCAGAGGATGACTCGGTGGTTTCTGCATTACTTTTCAGCTGGTGTACTTTCTTTCTCAGTTGTATTGTACATTTAGTTGGGTTTGTATACTGTCCCATTTACTTTCCAGCACTTACTTTTGTACTCAGTATACTTTGGGTTTACTCCAGCATGTGTACTCTGTTGTGTTAGTTTGCTTATATAAAGGCAATGCCTTCCCTTTTACCAGGATTTATGCATTTGGTTCTAGTTTCCAGCCCCTGACCTATGGAAGGTGGTCTTGGGGTAGTCACGGCATGGGCCCTGAGGACAGGTCCTGACAAATTGGTATTAGAGGAGTCGGTTCAACCGCAGAACTCAGGACTCTGATAATTTCTTCTCTGTGAAGAAATAGTGTTTAGAGTATTGATGTGTTTATCAGTCCAGGGAGTCCAATGATGGTGTGGTGGATGACGTATCCATACACCAAGACCCTGACTTCTGATTTTCGACTCAGTGCACGAAAACATTGATTGCATGTGTGTTGAAAAAGTTTTCTTTGTGATTACTTTTTGTCAGCTCACCAGGTATATTGTACTAGCCATGGCACACCTGTTTCTTCTCCGGATGGCCCCACGAAGTTATCCAGGTAGGGTTCCTCGTTACGTGCGGGATGGCAGCCCATCGAGTGATGAGGCCTCGGGGCAGGGCCCTATTATAGCAGAGGCACTGGTGGTACCACTACCCGCTGGACCACCGATACCACCAGCCCCAGCAGTGAAGAGTGCACGCAGCCTGAGTGCGCTGCATGGGTTTTAGCGATAGAGGACGATGAGGTTCCGCAAAGATATGGATCCTCAGGCAGCCGAGGATTTGTTGGAGGCTATCTTCAGAGTCTTCAGATTGGTAGGGACACCAACTGACCTTATGGTGATCCTTGTCGCGAGTCTCCTGCACGCAGCAGCAGGTAGATGGTGGATCCTGATGCTCTAGCTGCATGACGAAGCATCACTACTTTGGAAGGACATCGAGAGCCTCTTCCGCTTGGAGTTTGTTCCAACCACCCTCTGTGCGGTGCGCATCCAGGAGTTACTACATCTTCAGCAGGGCAGCATGACAGTAGCCCAGTACTCGGCGAGATTTACCGACCTCTCACACTACTCCATGGACATGGTACGCGACCCATTCTTCCAGGACCGAACCTTCGAGTAGGGACTGAGGCATGAGATCGGGGCTTCGATGATATCCCTCCGCATTCCAATGCAGGAAGGAGTACTGGAGCGAGCCCTACATGTGGAGAGATTTTTTGCTGAGCCTACGCCAGCAGTGAGGCCTGCCGCAGGGCGACACATAGCAGACACTTCTGTAGCCAGCAGTAGACAAATGTCGCAGAGGTCCAAGAGAACCATGTCGTCAGGTGGGAGACCACAGGATATTGGTTTGGATGTGCATGGTACACGCAGAAAAGCCAGTCATACGAGAGGAAGGCAGTGTTATGCATCCGGCGAGCAGGGCCACATGGCTCGTGACTGCCCGACCCACCATGTAGAGGAGCAGTAGACAGTAGAGGGACCACCTAGGCAGAGGCAGAGGTTTGACCGTGGAGGTCTGCAGGGAGCAGGTGGACGAGGCAGAGGAGCTGGCCGAGCAGTGGGTGGTGGACGACGCTTCGAGGCTCTACCACCACCACCACCAGTAGGGCCACCCTGAACACATGGAGCTGGAAGATAGGGGCAGGCTCAGCTCCCGGCAGTCGAGGCCTATGACCACGGTGCACCTAAGATAATTCAAGGAACTATCTATGTCTACTCCACCCTTTCGGATGTTCTTATAGACAAATGAGCAAGTCATTATTTTATTGCCGCTTCCCTTGTTCTGAGCTCAGAGATCCCAACAGAGCCATTGGCTCGATCCTTACTACTAGAGACTCCTACGGGAGTAGACATGACAATTACGCACTGGTGCTGGCAGTGTGAGCGTACTCTAGGAGACGAGAGCTTCGGTTGGGATATTCTTGTAGTGGCGTCGAGGCCTTACGACATCATCTTAGGCATGGATTAGTTATCTATAGTCTATGCTTAGATCGACTGTATTAGGCCAAAGTGCGGTGTGTCTGCACAGATGGGAGCAGTTTTACCTTCACAGGTGAGAAGGGAGACTTTGCAGTGTAGGATAGACTTACACATAGGAGAGGGCATCCGATCACCCATCATTTGGATAGTCTCATCTTACGAGCAGTTGATGTGTTGAGTCTGAGTTTTTCTGTTGTGGTGGATCAGTATGCAGACGTTTTTCCTGACGACGTTCCAGGACTACCTCCTCGTAGAGAGGTAGACCTCTACATTGACTTGTACCCTAGGACATCACCGATATCTACTCCAGCATAACGGATGGCTCCCGCCGAGCTTCGTGAGTTGTGGGTATAACAGGAGGATTTAAAGGGAAAGGGATTAATCCGACCTAGTGTTTCACCCTGGGCTTCTCTGATTTTGTTCGACAAGAAGGTGAATGGGAGCTTACGACTATGTGTCGACTACCATCGCCTGAATCAGGTGATCGTGAAGAATAGTTATCCACTTATGAGGATTGATGACCTCTTTTATCATCTCAAGGGAGAAAGATGGTTCTCAAAGATAGACCTCAGGTCAGGCTATCATCAGCTCAGAGTTTGAGACGAGGATGTGCAGAAGATAGCCTTCAGGTGTCGGTATGGCCACTAAGAGTTCTTGGTTATGCCTTTCAGTGTAACCAACTCACTAGAAGTGTTCATGAGTCTCATGAACAGGATCTTCCAGCCATACCTCGATCGTTTTGTCGTAGTATTCATTGACGACATACTGATTTACTCGACTACTGAGGAGGAGCACGCCTACCACTTATGGGTTGTACTAGACACACTCTGAGAGCACCATATTTATGGTAAGCTCTCAAAGTGCCAGTTATGTATTCGATAGGTTCACTTCTTGGGGAACGTCATCTCGGAGGCAGAAGTTGTTGTGGATCCTGCGAAGATCGAGGCAGTACTAGCCTGGGAGCCACCCAGGATCGTGACAGAGGTGCGGAGTTTTCTAGGTCTGGCTGGATACTATCGGAGATTTTTTCCAAACTTCTCTAGAGTTGCATCACTGCTTTTAGATTTGACGAAGAAGGGAAAACCCTTCGTGTGGTCAGATAGATGTCATCAGATCTTCTAGGAGCTGAGACAGAGATTGACCGGTGCACCCATCTTGAGGCTACCGGATGAGGTGTAGGGTACGTAGTTTATTACGATGCATCAGGTACTGGACTCGGGTGTGTCCTGTTGAAGGAGAGGGCAGTGATCACATATGGTTCATGACAATTGAGGTAGCACAAGAAAAACTATGCTACTCATGACCTGGAGTTAGCAGTAGTGGTCTTCGCCTCAAAGATGTGGTGGCACTATCTGATGGGTGAGTGCTTTATAGTCTATTCTTACCACAAGAGTCTCAGGTACATCTTCTCGCAGAAGGACCTGAACCAGAGATAGCGGTGATGGATCGAGTTCTTCCAGTACTATGACTTTGATATAGTCTATACTCATGGGAAGAAGAATGTTGTGGCTGATGCTCTCAGCAGGAGGTCGGGCATTCAGCTACTTGGAGAGGCGACAAAGAACTTAGCCTCTTTGAAGATATCCTTTGTGGATAGAGATCGGGCAACCTTCCTATAGTCCCTCACAGTCACTCCTCCACTATTTCAGCAGGTCATGGAGGCACAACGTGGGGACATTTATTGTGAGACGTGACGTGCTCATATTTCCACAGGGCAGGTACCTGATGGATTTTCTGAAGGAGGAGAGAACGTCATCCTTTTTAGGGGACATACCATGGTACCAGTTGCACTGTAGGAGGAAGTGTTGAGGGATTTTCACACTTCCCCTCTTGCGGTACATCCAGGAGAAGCAAAGATGTACCAGGACCTCAGATTAAAGCACTAGTGGTGGGGTATGAGGAATGTTGTAGCAGATTTCGTTTAACAATTCCTCACTTGCCAGCAAGTGAAGGCGGGGCATCAGGTACTAGAAGGCTTGGTACATCCCTTAGAGGTTCCGGAGTGGAAGTGGGATGGGATATCCATGGATTTTGTGACTAATATCCCACGTACTTCCAGAGGACACGACTCCATTTGGGTGATCGTAGACCGACTCACCAAGTCGGACCACTTCCTATTGATCATAGAGCAGGGTTTAGTAGAGAGCTTGGGATGCCTCTACATTCAGAAGATCGTACGGCTTCATGGTGTTCCATCGTCTATCATCTCCAATCGAGAAACTCGCATTACTTCCCGGCTTTGGAATGGGTTGCAGGAGGCTTTTGGGATGCAGCTACACCTGATCACCGCTTTTCATCCTCAGACGGATGTCCAGATGGAGAGGACCATTCAGACACTCGATGACATGCTCCGTGCATGTGTCCTTGACTTTGGTCGCATCTGGGAGGATCACCTACCCTTAGTGGAGTTTGCGTACAACAACAGCTACCACTTCACCATCGGGATGGCACCATATGAGGCACTGTACGGCCGACCTTGCAGATCACCTCTGTGCTGGACTGACACTGGGGAGTTAGCACTCGTAGGACCAAAGATGGTTCAGGATATGACAGAGAAGGTGCAGATCATCTAGGAGCGGATGAGGACTGCACAGAGTAGACAGAAGTCCTATGCTGATAGGAGGCGGAGACCACTGGAGTTCGATGATGGCGACCACATTTTCTTACGGGTCTCACCTCGATGTGGATTACGGAGATTTTTTCGGGGCGGCAAGTTATCTCCACGCTTCATTGGACCATTCTAGGTCCTCAACAGGGTAGGTGAGGTGGCTTACCGCCTAACCCTTCAACCTTAGTTGCACCGGGTGCATGACATCTTCCACATGTCTCAGATGAGGAGATACATGCACGACCCGACCCACATCATCGACCACGGGGAGCTAGACATCGATGATGGAGCTACATTCACAGAGGTCCTGGTGGAGATCAAGGATCGACATGAGCGGGTCCTACATGGATGGTCAATTCCTCTGGTGCGCATTTGTCAGCAGCAAGGGAACCTCCAGGAGAGCACATGGGAGTGGGAGACTCAGATACGTGCACAGTACCCTCATTTGTTTCCCTAGTTTATGATGTAGCTTTACAGGGACGTAAATACCTAAGGTTTGAGTAATGTAAAGACGCTTAAATTTCAAGAATTTTTTTTCTTAAATACATTGGAATTTTACGTGTTTGTGGATTCAGACGACACTTGATTCCGAGGCCCGCTGTGCCCGAAATCAATTTCCTAAGTTCAGATCAGGTAGGTTGACTAAAAAAACAAACGGGTTTTTCTATCTTTTGAACCGGTGCTCAGAATTGAAATCTGAGGGCACCGATGAACTCACAACGCTAGTAATTTCTTAAGGGAACCTTTACCGTAGTCACATTTTCACGGGGGAAGATGTTATTTAATAGGGTTTAATTAAAGAAGTAAATAAAAGTGTTGTACAATTTTAATCTATATCTAAGGAGGTTAATTCCTCCCATGGGAAGTTTTTGGTGGGGCCCACACCCACCCAACTTCCCATGTGTGGATAATTGAAAGGTGGGGCTCACACGATCCCCAACCTTCCACCTTCCCCTAAACTCCTTAACCCTCATTAAACTCCCATGTCAATGTTGACAACTCTCCCATTTATGAGACCTCTCACCTCCACCTCTCTCCCTCTTAAATTCATGACAACATACCCTAATTAAAGAGATGAGTCACTTCATTTAATTAATTAATTGGTTTTATTTTGAATTTTAAAATCATTGTGATGTGAATAAAAATAAGATCATGAGATATTATTTTGAGTTGGATCTTTTGGTGTGTGGAGAAACTTTGGTGAAGTTATTGAATTATTTTGAGAGAACTCTTTTGTGAAGAAGAGGATAACTTCCCTCTGACGAAGAATGACACCTCTTTAACGAAGAACGCTGCTTAGAGGAAGAACGACGACCCACACTGACATCGTCTACGAAACCTCACCCCGCGATGTCGTCTTCCGTGACGCCCAATGTATGATGTCAATTTTTGAGTTAGGGGGTTTGATTAATTTATTTAAAATGTTTTTATTCGAGTGAACATCTTGGCCGATTGTTACTGTCTTACACGGAGGGCGCGGGGCGAACAAACATGGCCCAACGACCCTCCGACATTCCTTGCCTTGTTTGGAATCGAGAAGAGGTGACAAAAAAAGGAGAAAACCGAGCTCCAGATGCACATGGAGGAACTGCGGCCTGCATCCATGGGTCGATTGACCAAAAAAGGGGTCCAGGACAATGGAAGGAACCATGGCGCCCCACGGTGCCGCGCTGCAAAAACTGCGGCCTACATAGGGTGGGCCGCTTTGGTGGAAGAACTGTCTGGCCCATCGCCAGGCCGAGCGAAGAGGAGCCGCGTTGCCAGAAGGGCGTCGCGCTAGAAAACCGGCCCGCCCATTGGCCGGCCGGGCGGAGCCGGACCACGATGCCAGGATGGCGCTGCGCTGAAGAAAAAGCGGTCTGTCGTGCGGGCCGTGTGTTCCAGAAGGCCAGTCGGTTTGGGAAGGGTCGTGCCACTAAGCGCAGCCTATTCGGACAACCCCCCCCCCCCCCCCTCACAACTGCTTCGCCTTCGCCCGAGCCGCTCGGCCCGCCGGGCCGCGCACCCAGTCGGGCTGGACCGTGCCCCACCGGGCCGGGCTGCGCCACTTCTGGCCGGGCTGCGCCCCTTCGGGCCAGGCCAAGCCTCTTTGGGCTGTGTTGTGTTTTCCTTCGGACCGGTCCGACACCCCTTCCGTGTCAGACCCAACAAACTAGGTTAACCGACCAATCGGCCCACTGGGCTAAACGGGTCAGGCCCGTTACTCACTTAAACATGAATAACTTGAAGACCGCGCGTCCGATCGACGCGCCATCTGCGGCATTGTGACTCTTTCGAAGAGACGGTCCTTTTTCAATAATCTAATTGGGTTTTGGAAAACTTTGGTAAATGGCCAGGTTTGGAACGAGCATATATCCAACCGGGCCCCTGGAATGAAAAAGTCAATATCTCTCAGACCGAGCGTCCGTTTGACGCGCTGTTTGTCACGTTGAGTACCTTTTGATGAGATGGAACTTTGGGATAAATCAACTCTGGACTTCGTGACAGTTGATGTATCACCCCCTTTTTACTCATGGAGCGGACCCTCCGGGAATCGGGTATGCTATGTGCGGGAACACTAGAGCTGGTTGCGACTACGACGATAATGACAACTGTAATTAGCTCCTACGTGGATTCGGCAGCGAGGACGAATGTACTTGGATCCTCTATGGGTTCGGTAGGGATGATGACTTACTTGAATCCTACGTGGGTTCGGCCGTGATTGTTACTATACTTGGATCCTACGTGGGTTCAAAAGAGGGGATGATTCAGAGGCTACATCTAATCATCTCCCCCCCTCTTCGTGAGTAGTATACATGTGTGAGATGAGTCTTGACTTTCAATCATTATCATTGGTATTATTGACTTCTTTCCTGTGTGGATTGGTTGTACTTGGGCTCGGATGTTGGAGTCTTACTGACATTGATGACTTAGGTATATGTATGGGCATATACCTAAGTAGATTTGGTTGATACTTCGTGTTTGTATCTTTCCTTTGTGGTTTAACCTTTGTGGATTTCGGGAGACCTTCAGGGGTCTCGGGGTCCCTATTGAGTATCGTTATACTCACCCATGCACAGGCATTGCCCACACTATGTTGTGTTGGTTGCAGACGATAGACAACACTGATCATGGTTGAGGCTTGTGGAGCTGGACGGTATCCGGAGATGGACCACCTGGAGGGACGTACACGGAGCGGAAGGACGGACCCAAGGTACCAATGAGACTATCTGTACCCACCCTTTAGGTGGGATTCCTGGAGGACGAGTTGGTGGTTGATGCTTTACTTTTTAGCTATTGTACTTTCTTTCTCATTTGTATTGTACTTTCAGTTGGGTTTGTATACTGGCCCATTTACTTTCCAGCACTTACTTTTGTACTTAGTATACTTTGTGTTTACTCCAGCTTGCGTACTCTATTGTGTTTGATTACTTATATAAAGGAAATTCCTTCCCTTTTACCAGGATTCATGCCTTTGGTGCTAGTCGCCTGCCCCTGGCCTATGGAAGGTGGGTTTCAGGTAGTCATGACATGGGCCTTGAGGACGGGTTCTGATGGTCCAGGGGGATGTCTGGGGTCTATCTGAGGTCCAGGGAGGAGGGTGGGGGATGGTCGGTGTCCAGGAAGGAGGGTGGGGCGGTTGTCCGGGGGGACTGTCTGGGGTCTAGGGAGGATGGTAGGGGGGTTGTCCGGGGGGTTGTCTGGGGTCCAGGGAGGAGGGTGGGGGCTGTTCGGGGGGGGGGGGGGGCTGTATGGGGGGTTGTCCGGGGTCCCGGAAGGAGGGTGGGGGGCTGTCCGCAGGGGCTGTCTGGGGGCTGTCTAGGGGGCTATCCGGGGGGCTGTCCGGGGTCCAGGGAAGATGGTGGAGGGTCTGTCTATGGGGATATCTGGGGGGGGTGTTCCGGGTTCATGGGATGGTATATACATATTTTCTACGAAAATTCTATCAATGTTAAAAAAATAGTTTCATTATATCAACTTATAATCAGACCCCCAATTTTCAAAATTCCACTAAAAATTTACGATTTCAATAAAATAGGGGGATTTCACATCAAATCGTCAAATCATGTTTTATTATTTTTAGATAAAAAATAAAGATAATGTGACCTAACTAATCAGACATATATTTAGGCAGAACAAATCAATAAAAATTAAAGGTCAGTAATATCAGTCAAAAATATAATGGATCAATTTGTCCCTCATCACCATCACTATCATCACCATCATCTTCACCCTCACCCTCGTCCTCTTTGTTGTCCCCATCATCTTCCCTGCCCTCCTCCTCTCCCTTGTACTCAGCCTCAGCCTCATCATCGCCCTCCTACTCCTCCTCACCCTCCTCCTCCCCCTCCTCCTCCGCCTCATCCTCCTCCTCACCCTCCTCCTCCTCCTCCGCCTCAACCTCCTCCTTTCCATAGTCTCTACCACCACTAGAACTACCACTTGGTGCAACATATATATAATTAATATATGACATATATTCATCACAAGAAGTGTCGGTCTCTTGTAGAAGTGTTGTACGTAAAGCTTCCATCAGTTTCATAAATGCAGTGTTTTCCATAGCATACTGTTCTGCCATCTATGTGGTCGTTTTTTCAGCCTATTCTGCATGTGCCTTAACCTGGTTCTACTCAATGGCACTACAAATTTTACCTAAGGATGGCCAATACCTCATCATAACTATACTCTTCTCATGTTGGCAGTGTACTCTACCAGGGAGCTCATCTCCCAACACCTGATGTAAGTGATCGTTTGGCCCACAATTGTAAGGTTCTTCTGAATCAAGGGCCTCTAAAGAAGACTGTTACAAATATAAATTGATTATTAATTTACAAAATAAATATTAAAATTGTAAATCTATAATGTAAAACTTACAATATATTGTTGAGTCGGTTCATTAATCTCACTTTCATCTTTCTTCTTTTTTACTCGAGCAAAATGGTTTTGCTCGAGGAACACGTCCTTATATATTCAATTAATTCCACTAAAATAAAATTGAATATAGGAAACTATAATTAAAAATAGGATACCAAAAAATAGTAATTGTATAACTGAAATTATATAACAACTTTAGCAATCGAATAAATTATAGAGGAAGCAATTGAAAGTGCAAGTAATAAAGAACGATTATAGATTGTCATACCTGCTATCTCTCATGATTTGGCATCATAGTACATCCCAATGTGTGGAAGTATTTGTTAGCATCAAATTTTTTTTATTTCTTTAAGATGCATCCAAATAAAATTCAATAATTAGTATTAACGAAAAACCTGAAAATTTTCATTTAAATACCTCTAATTTGATTAATAATATAAATTGGCTAGTTGTACAATGAGTAGTCATCTTTCAGTACTATTCTAATGGAAAATTATCCATGAAAGGGACCGACTCTAACTCTGTACCCACTCTAGCATGCTAGCCAATGTACAACGCATGATTATAAGCTCTCCAAAGCTCGCTTAAATCCTTTAGATGTGCTGGTCGTGCACCCTCACTATCGGGGTAATTAAAATGATGCGGACACCAAAATAATAATTATTATAATTAAAAAAATTAATATATTGCATTAAATCAAATAGATTTTTGTACACATATCTCTGCCCAGGCATTATTCTTGACTTCATTTGGAAGCTATCTCCATGAGAATGGGCTGACAGGAATGATGTCGGAGTATTTGGAAAGAGTCGCAAAAAAACTCTAACATTTCTGGCCTAATTTTCAATCATCCAACTACCTTCATTGTAGTCCACCATCAATTGCATGCAGTAGTTCCACACCACATGCATGCATGTATGCCCCATCCCCCACCTCATATCATTAGATGTATTTGTAATTAAAGAAAAACAAATATTTTATCAATACAAGTTATAATGAAAATAAATAATGGTGTACCAATTTTTTAGGGTTTTATAAGTATACTTGCGGTAGTCTGATCAGTGGGTGCTACTAGATCCTTAGAAAAAGAAGAAACACCCTGTACAGATGGAGTGATTCCCAATGTATGCTCTCTAGGGACAGCTACTGGAAGATCAGGAGTCGAAGTAGATGGAATATTAAATCACGGAGAGATCAAAGAAGTAGTAAAAGAAGATGATAGGGATGGCTGCCCAAATGATGGATGGGGAGTGGGAATCATCATCGGATATGCTACAGACAGGTGAGGAGGGTCATATGTAAATGGTGATGAAAACATGGGAGACCTAAATATTTTGTGTGTCCCTAACAGTACATCAGGATCATAATGTGGGATGGATGGTATATCAGCCGGAGGGGCATGGTCTAATTAGGTACGCCGACCAGATCGTCTAGATCTTGTACCACCCCCCCTCATACTAACACCCCGAGTACTGGGACCACTACTAGGATTCTCATAAAATAAATGTTTCCTAATAGTTGGATCCTGAAAAAATGTTTAAAAATTAATCACATGACATTATATATAATTTAAATAAATATATTTGAAAAAATACTCACTTTAGGAACTAGTGGTGGAATGCCCAGCTCAGTAACGTGACGATTTTTGTCCATAATCTATTTTCATCACCTCTATTCAATTGGTTTCATTTCCCGTATTTGAAAACAAATATGGAAGTAAGTAGAAAATGATAACTAATGTGTAACCCAAAAAACAAAATAAATTTGAGGGAATATGGGGATTCATGGTTAATTTAACTAACCAATGTTTTAGTTCATCTTGAAAAAATATATAATGAAGTCAATAAATCGTACAATATGTAATAAAGAAATTTAATTTTTAGTAGGATGATTATTTAATAAGTGTCATCAGTCAATTAAAATCATAGAACATTGATTCTACCAGATTCATAAGTGGAAAATAAATTGTCAAAATTAAGGAAAATTTTAATTTCTTTAGCTCAGGTAGATGATGTAGGTTTCAATACATGTTTTGCAGAAGAATACAAATTTTCATCATGTTCATTACCTGGTAAAATGTTAAAGAGAGGTCTTAGAGTCATAAAATTTTTATAAAAATCACAGTTGAAGCATTGAAATGTTCACCAAGTTATAAATGTTGGTTTCTTAGGTTTAAATACAGTTCAAATCTCAAATTAGAAAATGCAATTCAAATAAAAATTTCAACCAATATACATTGAAAATTTAAATAATGGCCAAGTCGGATACAACATATTTGTAATCAATAATAAATCAATTTGAATAGAACCAACCTTAACAACCCAACTCGAGGTAAACCAAAATAATTGAGAACATGAATGGATGATTTTTTATATTTCCCACCACAACTTCAGGTTCATAGTCAACTTTGACAATTGAGCTATTGGATTCATCAAAAGAAATAAATGTATTGGTTCCTATGGCAGTGGGGATGGTGTCAATTCCATCATCACCATCATAAAAAATATTTCTTGGAATTTCTTCAAATATGACACCAAATTCAGGTTGAAGTTTGTATTTGACATAAAAAACAAGTTTATCCATTGATGACAATACATATGGTTCTTCGGTAGCAAGAGTGCGAGTCATATTAATTACTTGAAATCCCCAATCATCAACAAATGTTCCCTGTCTCGTCATCGAATCAAACCAATATCATTTCATCATTATGACTCGTCCATGAGAGTAATAATCCAACATTATTATTTTTTCAACAACTCTATAAAAACCCACATTTTCATATCACGGTCTATTATCTGAGGCACTGGCATACCAATCTATTGTAGCAGTAACCATAACACCATCATGTTGTGTTCTCATATTCTTTGCTCGTTCAGTGATAATAAATTTGTACCCATTGATAACAATTGATTTATAGTGCTGAACCATGGTATTAGGACCAAAAGCCAAAGATCTTATTTCCTCAGAGACAGAGTAAGTAGGAAAACTCAATACCTACAATATAATTGAAAATTAAATTTAATTAAATATTGATTTAATTATTTTAAACAGTAATATTTTTACCTTCAATTTTAACCAAGTAGAAAACTATTTTCTATGAAAAGCCTCCCTCCTTCTCAAAGATAAAGAATGATTCTTTCTATTAATCATTGTTTTATGTTACCTATAGATAAAAAATATGAATAGTTTAACAGATATATATGTAAGATATACATATTAAATTTAGTTACCTGATGTAGTCATCGAACAAATCATAGTTGAACAAAACTGTGTGATGTTCCTTCTTCCCGCTATTCAAGGATTAATGTCTTCAATGTATATGATCCAAGAATTCCTCCTATTTGAGGAATTTATGGGAAAATGGGTTCAATTTTCTCTTATTGTTATTATTCATTTCTTATTGATCTTTTCATTCTTTTAGTAAGATCAGAAAAATACATTGATTAGAAATCAGTACATTCTTGAGCAAAGTAACGGTTCACAGTAGAACCTTTGGGATGATTCCTATTTCGGACATAAGACATTAATGTGTACATATTTATTTCAGTTGGATACATCCAATTAAAATAAAAAGGCCCTCCAAAAAGTATTTAAGTGGGAATATGGATAGTAAGATGCAGTATGCATGTGAAAAATGATAGAGTAAATATTTTATCCAACTCACACAAAATTAATGGGGCATTTGTCAAATTGTTTTTCAAGAAATACTTGGACAACTTCTTATCTCAAAGATCTCTAAAAAATGTCACAAACTAATAATAGTCACCCTTACATTATTGGAAAAAAGATGACTGATTTCTATTGGAATCAATGCATGTAGAAGAACTTGATAATCATGAGTCTTCAAAGATTTTTGCTTCAACTCTCTTCTGTTGACCCATTTAGATATGTTTTCTGAATAGCCATCATGAACTCTAATAGTCTCTAATAATTCCAGAAATTGTTTTTTTCGTAGGTGTCATCACATAAGAAGTAGATGGAACTTTCCATTTATTTTCACTAATACGCATAGGATGCAATTTTGGTCTGATGCCTCAATCCACCAAGTCACGCCGAGACCGTAAATCATCCTTTGTCTTTAACTTAACATTTAGAAGTATTAAAAGCAAAATTTCACATATATTCTTTTCAATGTGAATTATGTCTAAGCAATGATGTAAAAAATTGGTTGACCAATATGGAAAATCAAAAAATATAATCCTCTTCCACTAATTGTAATAGGTTTTAGTGGAAACATTCTTTCTCTTTCCAGATTTCATTTGACCCTTCCCGAATGAAAAAATGAAATCATTCAATTCATTAAGCCCATCAATTCTAGATATACATTGAGGTGAATCATCAGTCTCTATGGTATTATCAAATCATCGATGATTATTTCTAAATGGATGGTCCATTGGAAAGAATCATCGATGTCCCATAAAACTAAAACTTCAGTGATGTTTCAGTCTTCTGGATCATGTATTCTTCATAAAAATAGGACATGATAGTTTTCCCTTCATGCTTCATTCAGACATCATTGCATAATTTGGAAACACATTGATCATACACATAAGTGTAGCACGCATCTGAAATATGTCTTTCGAATATGCACCGTATGTGTGCACAACCACATACCAAAGAAGTTTCAACTCTTTTATTAAAGGTTGCATGTATACATCAATATCAATGTCGAGATTAGAAGGGAAATATATGAGTATACTTATGAAAGTGAAAGGTTTTTTCATAAAAAACCAAGGGGAAAGATTATAAATGTGTATAAAAATTGTCCATGTGCTGTATGAAGTAAGAATCTGCCCAAACGAATTAAAATTGTTGCATGAAAGAGCCAACCTCACATTATGCACATCAGCTGCAAAATCCGGATAACGAGCATCAAATTTCTACCATAGAAATCCATCTGCAGGGTGAACCAACTCATCATTAATATTCTTTCTCTCAATATCATTCCATCTCATTTTTATTGATATTTCATCAGATATAAAAATATTTTGGAGTCTGGGGATCAATAGAAAGTGCCACATTACTTTCTGTGGCATGCAGGATGGTGTTCCGTCAGATTTTGACTTCTAGAGGGATATGCCACATTTTATACAATCATTTAGTTTAGCAGTTTCCTCCCAGAATAAAAAACAATGTTTTGGGAAAACATGAATTTTGTTTCTTGAAAATCCAAGTTCCTCAATTAAATTCCATGACATATAGTGGTTTGAGGGAATATATGTATCATCTAGAAGTAAATCCTTCAAGAAGGTAAGAATGTAATTGATTTCTGTATTAGAAATCCCATACATAGTTTTCCCATGAAACAATCGGATTAAAAATTCAAGCATTTTCATTTTATCACATTATCGATATACTAGAGTCGTGGTAGCATCATTCAATTTTTTCACCCTTACAACATCTTCATTTTCATTAGATGCATCATGTTTTCTTATATCGAAGTCTTCTTGGGTCGGAATCGTTTCTTTTTTATGATGATGAATAAATGGAAACCCGTCATATTACAAATTTTCCACTCTGGTCCTCTAATTTGGATCATCAGAAATTTGAGATTTCATTTTCTCCCCATTGAGACACCAGACATAGTAGTTTTCTTGAAAACCATATTTGGTTATGTGGTAGGTGACATCATCACAGCTCAACCAAGGTCTTCCAATACAATTAGAACATGGGTAGTGTATGCTACCACTATCTGAAGCATTGTGAAATGAAAAATCTAAAAAGCTCTCCAAATTTTTTTAAAAATCGCTTGAGATCCGATCACTTTCATACATCCAAATTTTATCCATATGTAAAAAAATAATTTTTATAAGTCATTTCGTCAAAAGCAATTAAATAAGATTGATGTTTGATTGAAAATATATTTACGTAAATGAGAATTGTTCACTTTATATGAAACCATAACTGTCAAACTACTATATATGAGAATCATAATATAAAAGACAACAAAATACTATATTTATAACAAAATATCATTGAAGAACTATACATGACTATACAAGATCATGTACACTTGTGGAGGAGAATTATTCAAGAGTTGACTAAATTTTAGATCGAAAATGTTTTATATTTTAGTAGATAATTGGAGAGATCACATACATTTCCCAAGGGTGAGGGAGTGTCCAGGGGGTGTGGGGTGTCCAAGGGGTGGTGGGGATATCCAAGGGGTAGAGGTGTCCAGGGGTGGGGGCTGTCTAGGGGGGTAAGGGTGTCCAGGTGGGTGGGTTGTCCACGGGGGTGGTCAGGTTGTCCAAGGGGGTAGGGGTGTCCAGGGAGGTGGGTGGGCTATCAAAGGGGGTGATCGGGGTGTCCAGGGGGTGGGTAGGCTATCCTGGGGGGTCGGCGAGCTGTCCACGGGGGGCGTTCGGGCTGTCCACAGGGGTGGCGGGGTTGTCTGGTGGGGTCGGGGTGTCAAGGGAGTGGGAGGATTTCTAGGGGCGGGGCATCTGGGGGTATGGGGGTGTCCAGGGGGGTGGTGGGCGGGTGTCTAAGGTGGTGGGAGAGCTATCCATGAGTGTGGGGGTTGTCCAAGGGGGTACGGGCTGTCCAAGGGGGTGGGCGGGCTGTCCACCGGGGTGGTGGGGTTGTCCAGGGGGGTCGGGGGGTGTCTCGGGGGGTGTCTCGGGGGTGGGGGTCTTTCTAGGGGGGATTTCCAGGGGTGTGTGGTGACCAAGGAGTGGGTGGGATTTTCAAGGGGTGGTGGGGCTGTCTATGGGGTACGAGGTGTCCAGGGGGTGGCCGGGCTGTCCACGGGGGTGGGTGGGGCTGTCCAGGGGGTACGGGGTGGGTGGGAGGGCTTTCCACAGGGGTGGAAGGGCTGTCCAGGGGGGTATGAGGTGTCCAGGGGGTGGGCGGGCAGTCTATAGGGGTGGCGGGGTTGTTTAGAGGGGTCGGGGGTCCGTGGGAGCTTTCCAGGGGTGGGGGCTATCTAGGGGGTACGAGGTATGACAACCCTGCTTTTATTACAAACCTAAACCTGATTTATTACATAAAACATTCACTTCATACGACATGGAAGATAGAGAGTTCTAGTGTCTTTGGGTATTAGGATCATTACATAACAACATAAAACATGAAATACAACATCTTTATTGAAAACTTCTGTTACTTGACCACTACATTCCCTCGTACTTAGAGTTGCATGGGATAGCCTGAGGAGATGCGTAAGAAAAGGGTGAGCTATAAAGACCAGTAAGGGAATAAACATGGAGTAACGCGAGGAATAAAATACATGTTATAGAATAGTCATATCATTATAGGAAAATTGAAGCATAAACATAAAAGTCATGATAAAGTAATATAATCATAACATGGAAATGTGGCAACAACACTTAACATGGAATTAACATGAGCCAATGCTCATTACACATGGAGCATGAGTAAATCCTCATTTCACATTAAGCATGAGTAAATCCTCATTTCACTTGAATTAGAATGGGTAAACACCCATTTCACAAGACGTATCATGATACTATACTTAACCCAATGCATTGGATCACTATAAGGGCGCACTCTTCTTAAACATTTCATTTCATGCATAAGTGTGACACATGGATCATATAACATGGATTCATAAAAAATCATCATTTATTCCATGATAAAGGAATGTGGAATTAATATATGAAACTTTATAATCAATAAGTAAATGTGCATAAAGTTGAATACCCTTGATAGAGAAATGAGCATGGTATTCACTACACAGTGACATTGGCTTGGAAAAATCGGTGCAATTTCGGCAGCGTAACGGCGTGACATAAGAATTCATAAAAATGGTTGATGAGAGAGAAAGGTGTGTACCAACATATTTACATGACATGGACATTAAGGGGTAATATAGATACATTTCCCAACAATAGTAATGAAATTTAGATTCATGATACAAAATAATTACTTGAATGTAAATGAGGAGAGGGAAATTCCTTTTTGAATTTCAGCATAGTAACAGGTGTACATAGGAGGCATTAAATGAGAGAGACATGGGTATATCATCATTAAAATATAAATACGGAAGTATGGGGGAGGTTTGATACTATACCCCAACATTTATAATTGAAATTAAAATGGAATAACAACATTAAGAAAATTGGACAAAAATGAGAAAGGAAGAAACAACTCTTACTTGGAAGTGTGCTTCCAAAGGCTAGGGAGAGGCTTCAAAGAGGCTTCATGGGAGCTTGGGACACCTTGGGAGGGTTCTATAGAGAGGAGGGAAGAGGTTGGACGAACTCAAAATGCATTGAGTGAGGCATGAGTGGGATCTTGGGTGGGTTTATATAGGAAAGGTGATAGAATTCTTCATTATTTAGGATTGGGAATCCTCACATTAAACTAATCCAAACAAAAAACCAGCCCATGGTTTTTTCCCATGGTTTTTTTCAAAGGTAATTGGAAAAAAATATTTAATACGGCCAAATTATGAACTTTATAAAATAATGGGGTTGCTTATGTGAAGGTGAGTCACACTCTCAAGGAAAACAATTTAAAAAGACAAGATGTTTAATAAGTCTTGAAGGGTCCATTAATGCTTTGTAAAATTAGTCAAACAAACAAAAAATCACATTATTTTAATGGTAAAACATATATTGGCCAAACATAAAGCTTATAATATTTTATTACATCACTATTGGTCCATTTTTAAGTCATAAACACATTATATATTTAAACGGTATTTAATTTTTACGCAAAAATTTGACTGTCTTAGAAAATTATGAAAAATTCACCATTGGATAAATTTGATGTCCTAATTCTAGAAATAATATTTATTTTATCTAAATGATATTTTGAATATGTTAATTTTCACTTTTAATGTAAAAACCATCATTTATCAAAAATTCATGGGTTTTGACAAAAATGGCTTTCAAACCATAATAAAAATTAAAATTGCATTCATAAAATTATACGATCATTTATATTTAATAAATATAATAACATTTTATTAAAATATTATTTAATTCAAAAATCCATTAATTAATAAAAATAGATTTCTTAGTTGAACATTAACTAAAAATACTATTTGTTATTTAAAAAATATTTACAAGGTAAGAATAATAAAATGAAAGTATGTTTATTATTATATATAAAAATAATGTACATAACCATAGTGATAAGTTCGTGTTACATAACCCATTATAACACCCGCATAATACAAAAGAGAAAGGTGTTCGATGGTGAGAGACTCGTGGGGTGGCTCGGATAATATTGCTTGGGTGGTAATCTCTATCAACTTACATTTATCTCATAGGCGGTCCTGCTTGAGCTTAACATAATCAAGTTCGGCTTGGGCTTGGTCAAGAGAAAAGCCCAATGGCGCCACCTCCTTTCTAGGCTCTGAAAAATGGGCTTCGTATTGGGAACGTCTACTGGATGAGGTCATCGCTTCCTTTGACTGAGTAAATTTTATTTTCTAAAGCCCTATATTTATACTAATCATGTGATCACTATTTAATGGCTATATTAGCTACTGTCAAAATTCTTAACATAAAACCAAATAGGTTGACATTTTATATAAAAAATTTTCAAAAAGAAACATTTATTTAGATCAAGGTGAATTTACATTAATGAAAGTTTGAGTCGTTACAATCTTCCCCCCTTAAGAAATTTCACCCTAGAAATTTCCTTTTCCCACACTAAAATAGATTTGGGTAACTCTCCTTCATCATTTCCTCTAATTCCAATGTCGCTTCTTCCAACTTGTGGTTTCGCCACAACACCTCGACGAGGGGAATTGAATTATTTCATTGAACTTTTTCTCTATGATCTAAGATCTTAACTGGTTTCTCCTCATAAGAAAGATCATCCTATTATTTTACCACCTCTGAAGAGAGTACATGTGAAGGGTTCAGTATGTACTTCCTTAAGAGGGATACATGAAATCCATCATGCACTTTGTCCATGATAGGTGTAAGTTCTAGTTGATAGGCCACAACCCCGAAATTATTAAGAATCTCGAAGGGGCCGATTTACCTTGGACTTAAATTACCATTCCTTCAAAACCCCATGACCTTCTTCTATGGAGATATGCATAGAAATACCATGAATCCAACTTTAAACACAATTTCTTGTTGACGGTTGTCTTCATAACTCTTTTATCGACTCTGGGATACCTTGATATGCTGCTAAATGGTTTTCACCTTCTCTACCATTTATTCGACCATTTCCGGTCCAAGCATCTTACACTCAGTGACCTCATCCCAACACACCAGTCTTCTGAAAATTTTCCCATACAGGGCTTCATATGGTGCCATTTGGATGCTCGAGTGGAAACTATTATTATAAGAGAACTCAACCATAGGAAGATGTTTATAACATCCTCCTTTAATGTCCATTGAGAACGCTCTCAATATGTCATCAAGTGTTTGGATAGTCTGCTCGGATTGGCCATCAGTTTGAGGATGATAGGTCGTACTGAGGTTCAGTTCAGTATTCAGAGCATGTTGAAGACTCTTCCAAAATATATAGTTGAATCTTGGATCGTGATCGGACATAATTGATAGTGGTACTCCACGCATCCTTACCACTTTCCTGATATATATCTATTCTAGTTGATTCAATGAGGAATCCTCCCTAATAGAAATGAAGTGTCCAGCATTTGTAAGATGATCCACAACAACCCAGATTAAATTATTTCCTTTGGATGTCTTCGGAAGTCCGTTGACAATGTCCATGGTGATGTTCTACCATTTCCATTCTGGTATGGGCAATGGTTTCATCATCCCCTTAGACTTCGGCCTCTCCGCCTTCACTTTCTGACACACCAAGCACATTGATGTATATTCAGCGATCTCCTTCTTCATATTATCCCACTAAAAATGCTCTTGGAGATTTCGATACATATTTTGGTTTCCTGTGTGAATAGAGAAATTTGAACTATGTGCATCATCCAAAAGTTCCTTCTTTCACTCCGGAGTTAATGGAACAAATAGTCTATTTTTCAAGTCTCACAATCCCTTCTTCATTAACATTAAACTCCGAGGATTTCCCTTTTATGATAGCTTCCACTTTTTATTGAATTCCCACATCATCCTTTTGAGCATCCTTTATCCTTTCCAAAAGTTACAGTTGAGCAATAATTTTTTAAAGGATTGATGATGTTACCTTCTTTATGAATCCCATGTCCATCTTCATCAAATATAAAAAGATTGGATCCTTTTAAATTATCATCAATGATAGAATCGATGGGTCCTTTCTACTTAGAGAATCCACCACCTTTTTCGCTTTACCAGGGTGGTAATGGATTGAGCAGTCGTAGTCTTTGATCAGCCCTAACCATCTTCGTTGGAAGATGTTCAACTCTTTCTGTGTAATTATATACTTGAGGCTTTTGTGGCACATATATATTTCACACTTCTCCCCAAAGAGATAATGTCCCCAAATTTTCAAAGTGAAGATCACTACAGCCAACTCGAGGTCATATATTGGACAGTTCTATTCATGAACATTCAATTACCTTGAATCATAGGCAATGAATTTGTCTTTTTTTCATCAACACACATCCCAGGCCCTTGGTCAAAGCATCACTAAATACCACAAAAAGTTATCCACTTGTGGGTAAAGTGAGCACAAGCGCAGTGATAAGCCTCTTTTTCCACTCCATGAAGCTTTCATCACATTCTTCACTCCAATAAAACTTTACTCCCTTTCGAGTTATCTTGGTAAGAGGGTTGGACAATCATGAGAAATTTCTCAGAAATTGTCTATAATATCTAGATTACCCTAAGAAACTACGTATATCTGTTACCGAAGTTGGCCCTGGCCACCCCTCAATTGCATCTGTTTGGGAGGGATCCAAAGATATCACATTGCTTGTGATGATATGGCACATGAATTAGACCTCCTTTAACCAGAAATCACACTTGTTGTACTTTGCAACGATATTGTCCTTTTCCAAGGTCTCTAATACAGTTCTTAGATGCTCTTCATGATCTTCATTGGTTTTGGAGTATATCATAATATCATCTATAAAGACTACCACAAACTCGTTGAGGTAATCTCTAAAGACTCTATTTATCAAGTCCATGAAGATTGATGGAGCATTAGTGAATCCGAAAGGCATTACTATGAATTCATAGTGCCTGTATCTTGTAAGAAAACCCATCTTGGGGATATCTTCCTTCTTCCCCCTTACATGATAATATCCTGACCGAAAATCCACCTTATAAATGTATTGGTCTCCACGCAGCTGATCGAACAAGTCATCTATTTGTGGGAGAGGATACTTGTTCTTTATCATGATTTTGGTAAGCTCCCAATAATCTATGAAAAGGCTCATTGGCCCATCTTTCTTCTTGAAAAAGAGGACTAGTGCACCCAGTAGTGAAGCACTTGGGCATATAAACCCTTTATCCAGATTCTCCTATAGTTGTTTCTTTATATCCTCAAGCTCCACAACATCTATTCTATATGGAGTCTTGGATATTGTAAATGCTCTAGGTATAAGATCAATTGAGAATTCAACATCTCTTCTAGGAGGAAAACCAGGCAATTCCTCGAGAAACACTTCAGCAAATTCCCTCACAGTAGGAATGTCCTCTAGGATAGTTGCCTCCTTAGACTCAATTATCTGAGATGGATAGGTGTTCTCATAGGGTATTAATATCCACGCTTGAGATGATGGAGCTAAAGAAGATTCATCTTCCAAATTCCACTTGTAAATATTCGAGGTCGATTCTCCACCTGGAGAGTGATTTACCTCTCATGGAAATTTATGTTTTCTCTATATAAGGAAAGCCAATCCATGCCAAAAATTGCATCAAATTATACTATAGGGAGTATGAAGCGGTTCTCCGGGAAGTTTAATCTACAAATTATGATAGGGGAGGAGTTGTATTCATGGGATGCCATGATTGCCCAAATTTCCGTACTCACCAACATCTTCACTTTCATGATTTGTGGTGGTGTTGGGACTATTTTACTGAACTTTTGAGATATAAAATACTACATAGAACCTGAATCAAAAAGTACATTCGCTATTCATAAATGAATAAATAGAGTACATGTCACCACTTCATTTTCAAGGTTTACTTCGGTGGAAGTGACGGAGAAAGATCTCCCTTGCTGCCTTGGAGGTTGTTTGTTGCCTCAAAAAACTCATGACATAGGGAACTGATTTACAAGATGCCCTGGTTTTTTGCAGTTGTAGCAATGAACCACACGTTGATGTTCGAATGGAGTGTTCCTATCCTCTGTTGTAGTCGTAGGTTTTTCTTGTCGACAGGTAACAGCCAGGTTCCCTTCTCTTCCACACCTAAATCATTTCCTTGTCCCATTCAGGCAATTTCCAGGGTGCTTCTTTACGCACCTTTGGCAAGTGGGGTGGTGGATCATCTTAACTCCATTGGATTTATCCATCAGACTGCCAGTATTTAAGTCCACCTTATTCTTCTTATCCCCATGATACCACTGATAAGAAGCCAGGAGAACCTTCTCTTGTTCAATACATTTAAGGGTGGAGAAGATCTCTTTAATGGAGTTGATCCATTGTTCAACGATTGAGGGACCAGATGATCCATTAAAAGTAGGAGGCCTTTGTCTCATGAAGATCTAGATAGAGACTTGTTCTTTCTTGGAGGGGGGTGGGTTGAACGTTCCTCTTTACCCAAGTTTCAATTCAATTCTTGAGTTAGATGAGAGAGAAGTGTGACAAAGTTCGCGATTCCGACTCCCATTGGATTGGGCATCTCATTAGTACAGTCATCAAATTGATCTTCACATAGGTTGTTAGCCCGAGTCCTCCTATTACCAGCCATTGGATCGAATAAAAGGAATCTTAGGGGTAACACATAAAGGTTAATCTAAGGTCAAAACTAACAACTTATAAATAAATTTTATTTCCTTAACATGTGAATCTATTGGCTTCAGTCTATGTTATCGATGATCTACTTTCTAAAATATATTCTTAGGGAATTTATTTTCCCCTAAATAATTTTTCATACTAAGATTGTGAATTTACCAAAGCATGTCCCCAAGGAGTTTCATAACCAAGAGTTAAGAAAATCTCATTGTCGTGCACCAGTTACCATTCGAGTCTAGCCCAAAAAAGATGTTTTTGGTTTTACCCCGCCAGAGCCGCCTCTACTTGCTCGTATCCAGGTAGGGATGTATTTTCTTGATAAACCACTTACTCAATACTAACTAAAAGTTAGGGATGTTTTTATTATACTTAGTATTGTCTCTAAGGCTTCACTAGGGTTTTCTATTCCTAATCACAAAAATAACTAAACATATCCTCTGATACCAACTATGACAACCCTGCTTTTATTAAAAACATAAAGCTGATTTATTACATTAAACTTTCACCTCATACAACATGGAAGATCAATAGGTCTAGTGACTTTGGGGCTTAGGATCATTAAAAAACAACTTAAAACATGAAATACAACATCATTATTGAAATCTTCCTTTACATGAACACTATATTCCCTCGTACTTAGCGTTGCATGGGATATCCTGAGGACATGCATAAGAAAAGGTTGAGCTATTGTAATGACCCAATGTTTTTAATGGAAATTCCCTTCTTATATTAATGTTATAAAATCACATTAAAGCACAACATATTTAACTACTAAGTGATAAGTGACCTTTAAACATAATTTGTCACTTCTGTGTTTGAATTTCGAAATCCGGCATACACGGTTGTGTTCAAGATGTTTTTTGGAGTCTAATAAAACAAAAAAAAATTTTGGTGAATAGAAACCTACCCTAATGAATAGTAACATACCCTTATGAATAGAGATATACCCTAATGAATTGTAACCTCACCTATGGTGGTATAAAAATAATATTGAAGTTGGAATTACGATATACCTATATTTTAGAATGAGTTAATGAATGTTTTAAAACTGGTTTTGATAATAAATTATTATTTTAATTAAATATTAAAATAACCATATTTACAACATTATTTTTGAAAATTGGACTGAATTTTTGGATTCTACACATCAAAAATTGTCAGGGGGAATTTTTGGGATTTTTCGGAAATACTTGAATTTTTTTGTTGAATAGTAGAATCCGATAATTTATAATAAATGCTAAATAATGGATTAATTGAGTCATCGATGATGCTCTGCTGATGTAAGCCCACTTGGTTTGGGATCACATGATAAAATCACTATTCTTGGTCATGGAATACTTACTATTACTTATATTGGGATGAAATAATAAATTAATGATTATAATATCAAGAAATCCATCTTCTCCTCCACAATAAAACCCCCTTCACTCCCTCTTCTCTCCACTCCTCTCATGCTCTAAGACTTCTCTAAATTCTGTCCAAATCTCTCCCCAAGGTCCTCCCCCACGTCCAAAAGCTCTCAGCCTCATAAAAATACCAAAACCTCTCCCCTTAATAGGTTCTCAAATGAGGAAGTCTCAAGGGTTAAATTCCTCTTCTCAAATTTCTTCTTTTCTTTTATGTTCTTTTTTTATTTATTTCCTCACCTCCCTTCACCGTAATATAATGATAAATCCAGTAAAATACATGTACTATAATTTATTCATGCTAGTGGTATATTTCATTACCTTCTCCCCTTTCCTCACCCTTTTATTTGAACGAAATGAAAGCAACGTTTGAGATGTGCTAATTTAGCACATTCAAGGACAATTTTTTATCAATATCTATTATTATCCTTAATTATGTTCATGAAACCATTTGTTTTATGGTTGAAAAATATTATTATATATGTAATATATCCTATTTTTTGTTCTGTAATCCTTTGGTACAAATGGAATTATGTTATAAATCAAAACACATTCTTTGTAATCAAATCCACATATCAACAAAAACGGTTATCACTATGGTTATATATATATAATAATTCGACTTCACTCTAAGTAACCTAATTAAAACTAAAACCATGTAATATATTGGATATTAACTAATGAATATAAATTAAATTCTGGACAACCACTTTCATCTTGCATATAATCCAAACATGAATATAAGTGAACCGATCTTTTAAAGCCAAGTAAACAAACGAGCCCGAACAATGAAATTGAACCTTATAACTAATCAAAAAGGTTTTGAATGAACTAAAAAGGGTTATAAGAAATAAATTAAATATATAAGAGTTTCTGGACTTAGGAATTTATAATCCAAATTTATTTATTCAGGTCATTAACAACAAGTGGAGAACACCACTGGATTTGAGGTAAGAGATCCTCTACTTTTCTCTCTTAATCAAGATTGTCCTCTATATTATGCCTTTATATGTGTACTAGAAAATGATGTGGTATGTTTAATAACCTACCACATACTTCCTTCTGGATTTATAAGTGATGAGAAACCCCATTTCTCTCTCATCAATCCCACTTGGTCACTCCCGACGCCATGCCGATAAATTCATAACGAATTCTACACGAACCTTCTTTGTTCTTTCGGGTTGCCTTATCTTTATTTCAAAATGGTGTTATATTATCTATATATGTGAGTCTTATGACTTCTGGTTATTTATAAAAAGTTCTTATATCAAGACCCTTTCATCACATTCTTTCAGTGATATACATGATTTTTAAAGATTCCATCCATAGAACATTCTCAGAAGCCAGCCTATTTTAAGGGGACTTCCCAAATTGTTACCCAATATTCAAGTGAACTATATCCTATGTTTTAAAACGCCATTATATTTATAAAATCAGTATTTTTATTATGAAAACCTTCTAGGTTTAATTCTGGTTTTATATAATATAATTTCCTCTTTTCGATTTGAAAATCTCTAGAGTGTTTTCCTTAAAATCGCACAAAAATGTTTCAATGATAATGTTTCTAAAATACATTTCTTATATGTTGTCACTTATATTTGAAACCAATTACCATGTTAAATGCCTATTTTACCCTATGAATGTCCATGTATGTTCTAATCCCTTACTTTCATGGAAACTTTTGTGATACGCCCTTTGGATATGTTTTATGTCATGATTGTGGTACCCAATGCTTTCTATGGGTAACCTTATGTTTAGGTATGGTTGATTATGTATGATTATTTATGTGTAAATATTATTTATGTGTCAAGAATATTCATGAATATGTTGATATGGTTTCTCTCAGATAGTGCTCTAATTAATTGGGTAAGGATAAGTCTCATGAGATGCGATGTGGAACAGGATTGGCGGTTAGCCTTGACCCGTACTAAATATATGATTTATGTTTCTTCCACATTTATATGATTACATGTTTATAAGATCCCATGATTATATAATTTTCATGTTTTTTATATCATTATTTCATGCCTTTTAACTCATATGCTTGAGATGTAACCTTATGTTCATTCTTTTACTAGGATTTTTAGCTCATCCCTTTGTTCATGTGTTCCCCAGGGTACCCTATGCAGACGTAAAAGCTCAAAGGAAGTTAGAAAATCTTTATGGAGATTAAATAAAGAAGTTTTTTTAGTCCCATGATTTATGTTATATGTACCTAGTATTCCAAGACACTAGAATTAATGATCCATGGCTTGTACTCTGATGATTAATTACGATTAAAATCCTGAAATGTTTTATGTAAAAGGCTTGGGTCGCTATAGTTGGTTTTGGAGGATGGTCTAGTTATATTTGGAGATTAGGAATAGAGATCCTTAGTGAGAACCTTATGGATGATACTATGTATAAGAAAACAGTCATAAAATTTGGTGAGTATATAGTAAGTGGTTTATCAAGAAAATACATCCCTTTCTGGATATGAGCACGTAGAGGCAGCTCTAGCACAGCTATATCTAGGGGTAAAACCTGAAAACACTGCTTTGATCTAGACTCGAACGGGAACTGGTGCACGATAACAAGCCTTGTTGCACTCTTTTTTACGGCACTCCTGGGGGATATGCTTCGTTAGATTCATTAGCTTAGTACAAACCATTATTAAGGGACAAAAAAGCCCATAAGAATATAAGTTGAGAAATAGATCGAGGATAACCTAGAAATAAAAATAAGGAATCACAAGTTAGGATGTACTTCTTCTTTATAAGTGTATCCTTTAATTTTGAAAGTTTATTTTTTGTTATCAATAGCTAAGTATTCAAGACCTCTAATTATACGTTATTTTTCTTAGTTAATGGCAAGAAATAGAAGAAAATGTTCCAACAACCAATGTGATAGGCAATTTAATGATTTCCCTAATGAAATTCCTGATGAGATGGAAGCGGGTTCTCAAAACTTTATGGAATTACTTTCTCAGCTGGCTCGAGTTATGAATAATGACATGAATCAAGTGGAACGTCCCCCTCCTCCAAGGAAAGAGCAAGTTTCCGTAGAATCCTTCATGCGGCAAAGGCCTCCCATGTTTAGCGGGTCTTCTGATCCCCTCCTTGCAGAACAATGGATTAACTCCATTCAAAAGTTTTTTTATGTCCTCCACTGCTCGGAAGAAGAGAAAGGTGTACTGGCAGTCTATCGTTTTGATGGGGAAGTTGATCAGTGGTGGAAACTGATAAACAATATGAAGTCCCAAGAGGAAATTGATTCCATAGATTGGGAGAAATTCAAGAGGATGTTTTTCCAAAAATATTTTCCTCGAACCGTCAATCTCAAGATGGAAAGAGAGTTCCTTGGACTCAAGCAGAATAAATATGAGTCCATAGGGGTGTATGAAGAAAACATTACAAGGATTTCAAGGTACACCTATGGATTTGTCATGAACACCGAAATCAAGGTGTATCGCTTCTTTAGCAGACTAAAGCCGATTCTATGAAAAGTAGTGGCAATTCGAGACTTAGAAAGCTACAAGGAGGTTGCTATTTGTTCCCTCAATGTTGAAATGGAGATTGGAGACTCTTAGTGGTCTCATGGTCCTGGTGATAAGATGCGAAAAATGGAGAACAACATGGGTGGTTCATCAAACAAATCCCATGATGCAAAGAAGCTTCACTTTCCCCTTTACAAAAAATGTGGGAAGATGCTTCTTGGTTTCTATCTCAAGGGAACCAAGAATTGCATCAAATGCGGGATGTTTGGTCATCTGGACGAGAACTGCTGAAGGGATATGAAAAATCCCGCTAATGTTGAAGAATAACGGAAGGTTTAGATTAGCACTCAGCCTGTAGTGCAGTGTTTTTACTGTAAGGAGCTTGGGAATTATGCGAACAATTTCCCTAAGCCAAGGGTTGTTGGAGGCAATCAGCAACAACCTCTAAGGAAAAAAGGAAGGTCTTATGCAATCACTACTACTGAGGCGGATCCGAAAAACGATGTGGTGATAGGTATGCTTGTTATTCATTCAAGAATAGAGAATGTACTATTTGATTCTGGTTCTACGCATTCTTTAATATCTTTCATGTTTTGTAGATCTATTCAAACAGCACCTCAAAATTTGGAGAAAAAGTTATCTGTGAGAACAGAAAATGGGGAAATTATTGCATCCATGGTTTATAACTCCTCCCCAGTTAATGTTTGTGGACTGAACCTCCTAGAAAATCTTTTCATACTTCCATTAGTGGAGTTTGACGCTATCTTGGGCATGGATTGGCTATCTTTGTACAAGGCCAACATCAATTTTCGGCAATGGGAGATTACTATTCACATCCCAAAGCATCCTCCGATTCTTTACAAGTGATAGGAGGAAGATTAATCTGCTTTAGAATCTTTGTCTCAAGTTTGGATATTGCTTCCTTATGAGAATGTATACCTAGCTCAAATGATTGAGACAATGGAGAGAATCATACTTGAAGACATTCCCATCATGAGGGATTACACTAATGTATTCCCAAAAGAGTTGCCTGGTCTTCCCCTGACTGATAGGTTGAGTTCTCAATTGAACTTATCCCTAGATCTCTGCTAATCTCAAAGACACCTTACAGAATGGCCACCGTAGAGCTGGAAGAACTGAAGACGCAATTATAGGAGAATATGTAGAAGGGTTTTATATGACTGGTGCTTCACCATGGGGTGCTCCAGTCCTCTTTTTAAAGAATAAGGAAGGATAAATATTCCTCTGCATTAATTATCGTGAGCTCAATAAAATCACTATAAAGAAAAAGTATCCCCTTCCACAGATAGATGACTTGTTCGATCAGCTTTGTGGGGCCAGTTATTTCACTAAGGGGGACCTTCGGTCTGGATATCACCAACTAAAGGTGAGGAAGGAAGATATTCCCAATACTGCCTTTCGAACGAGGTATGGACACTATGAGTTCATAGTGATTCCCTTCGGACTCACTAATGCTCTGGAAATTTTCATGGATTTAATGAATATATTCTATAGATATTACCTCGTCAAATTTGTGGTGGTCTTTATTGATGATATTCTGATATACTCCAAGAGCAAGGAGGAACATGAGGAGCATTTGGAAACTGTGTTAAAGACTTTACAAAGGGAGAATTTGTATGAAAATTACAGTAAATGTGAGTTCTGGATGGAGGAATTATCATTCATGGGGCATGTTATTACCAGGAAAGGGATATCTATGGACCCTTCCAAGATGAAGGAAATTGAAGAGTGGCCGAGGCCAACTTCTGTAGTGGAGATCCGCAGATTTTTAGGTCTAGCTAGGTATTATCGACGATTCGTGAATAACTTTTCACGATTGTCAAACCCAATGACCAAGCTGACACAGAAGGGAGTAAAGTTCGTTTGGACACAAGAATGTGAAGACTGTTTCAAGGAGTTGAGAAAGAGGCTTATCACTGCGTCGGTACTCACAATCCCTTCAAGTGGAGAACTCTTTGTGGTGTATAGTGATGCTTCTAAGAAAGGATTAGGTTTTGTGCTGATGAAAAATGATAAAGTGATAGACTATGCCTCAAGGAAGTTCAAAATCCATGAGCTAAACTATCCCACACATGATCTGTAGTTGGCGGTTGTGATATTTGCGTTGAAAATATGGCGGATTTATCTCTAGGGGAAATGTGAGATATATAATGACCACAAGAGTCTCAAATATATATTCACACAGAAAGAGATTAATATGTGCCAATGAAGATAGATAGAGCTCATTAAGGATTATGACTGCTCAATCCACTATCATCCTGGTAAAGAAAACAAGGTGGCGAATGCTCTAAGTAGAAAGGATCCTGCATCTTTATCAATGATAAGATTTGAAAAGGATCTGATATTCATAGATTTGAAAAGGATGGACATGGGAATCATTAAGGGAGGAACATATTCAATCCTTTCTTAAATGATTTCTCAACCATCCCTCATGGAGAAAATAAGGGTTTCTCAAAGAAAGGATGTGGAAATTCAGAAAAGGGTGGAAGCTGTTAAAAATGGGAAATCCTCCAATTTTAAAATTGATGAGGAAGGAGTTGTAAGATTTGGGACGTGATTATTTATACCATATGATCTAGAGATAAAGAAGGAGATATTGAATGATGCACATAGCTCGACCTTCTCTATCTTTCCTGGGAGTACCAAAATGTACGGTGATCTCCAATAACACTTCTGGTGGGATAACATGAAGAAAGAGATTGCGGAATATATATCAAGGTGCTTGGAATGTCAGCAAGTTAAATCTGAGTGATAAAATTCCAAAGGTATGGTGAATCTATTGCCTATACCCATGTGGAAATGAGAAAATGTTACTAGGGACTTTGTCACGGGTCTCCTGAATACGTCGAAGGGAAATAATGCGATATGGGTTGTGGTTGACCGACTCACCAAGACATCCCATTCCATCACTATTCAGTAAGATCTCTCACTTGAACAACTTGCAAAGTTATATGTGAAGGAAGTGGTGAGACTGAACAGTGTTCCACTCTAAATTGTCTCCGACTGTGATCCAAGGTTCACATCTAAATTCTGGAGGATCCTTCAACATTCTTTGAGTACTGAATTAAATTTCTGCATGGCTTATCACCCCCAAATTGATGTCCAGTATGAAAGAACTATTCAGACGCTTGAAGATATGCTTAGAGCCTAATCTCTAGAATTCAAAGGTGGATGGGATCAACTTATCCCATTGGTTGAGTTCTCATACAACAATAGCTTCCACTCTAGTATTCATATGACTCCATATGAAGCTCTGTATAGAAAGTGATGTAGAATTCCAACCTGTTGGGATGAAGTTGGAGAAAGAAAGCTACTTGGACCTGATCTTGTTCAAGAGATGACAGAGAAGGTCCAAGTCATCCAGAAACACATCAAAGCTGCTCAAATTCGGGAAAAGAGCTATGCTAACAACTGTCGAAGGGGCTTGGTTTTTGACGTTGGAGATAATGTCTTCCTTTGAATATCACCATGGAAGAGAGTCATGCGATTCGGGAAGAATGGGAAGCTAAGCCCATGGTATATTGGCCCCATTTGAGATCCTTGACCGCATAAGATCCATGGACTATCGGCTTGCACTTCCACTGAATATGGCTCGAGTTCATGATGTTTTCCACGTATCACTCTTGAGGAATTACATACATGATCCCTCACATGTACTAATCTCTGAGGTGGTGTAGTTGGAAGATGATCTCTCCTTTAAGGAGCAACCAGTAAAGATTCTCGATCGGAGAGATAAGGTTCCACACAAAAAGACAACCCATCTTGTCAATGTGTTGTGGAGGAACCATAAGTTTGAGGAAGAAACATGGGAATTGGAGGAAGCAATAAAGGAAAAGTACCCACATTTGTTTTTGGCTTAAAATGTTAAATGAAATTTCGAGGGAAAATTTTCTTAAGGGGGGAAGAATGTAACGACTTAATTTTTGTAATGGAAATACCCTTTTATATTTATTTCATAAAATCACATAAAATCACAAAATTATGAACTACTAAATGATAAGTGACCTTTAAACATTAGTTTGTCACCTCTATGTTTGGAATTTCTAAAATCCGGCATACACAGTTGTGTTCAAGATGTTTTTTGGAGTCTAATAAAACAAAAATAATTTTTGGTGAATAGTAACCTACCCTAATAAATAGTTACATACCCTTATAAATAGTGATATACCCCAATGAATAGTAACCTCACCTATGGTGGTATAAAAATAATATTCAAGTTGGAATTACGATATATATATATATTTTAGAATGAGTTAATGAATGTTTTAAAACTGGTTTTGATAATAAATTATTATTTAATTAAATATTAAAATAATCATATTTAGAAAATTATTTTTGAAAAATGGACTTCATTTTTGGATTCTACACATTGAAAAATGGTTATGGTGAATTTTTGGGATTTTTCTGAAATACTTGAATTTTTTTTGTTGAATAGTAGATTCCGATAATTTACAATAAATGCTAAATAATGGATTAATTGAGTCATCTATGATGCTCTACTGATGTAATCCCACTTTTTTAGGGATAAAAGAATAAAATCACTATTCTTGGTCATGGAATACTTACTATTCCTTTTCTTGGGAAGAAATAATAAATTAATCATTATAATATCATTAAATCCCTCCTCTCCTCCACTATAAAACCCCCCTTCACTCCCACTTCTCTCCACTCCTATAAAGCTCCAATAATTCTCTAAATTATGTCCAATTATTTCCCCAAGGTCCTCCCCCATGTCCAAAATTTCTCAGCCTCCTCAAAATACCAAAATCTCCCCCTTAAGATATTCTCAAAGGAGGAAGTCTCAAGAAGTAAATTCCTCTTCCCAAATTTTTTCTTTTCTTTTATGTTCTTTTCTTTTTTTATTTCTTTCCTCACATTCCTTCAACATAATAGTATGATAAATCTAGTAACATAAATGTACTGGAATGTCTTCCTAATTGTGGTATAATTCATTATCTTCTCCCCTTTACCTACCCTTTTATTTGAAATAAATGAAAGCACCGTTTGAGATGTGCAAATTTAGCACATTCAAGGACAACTGTTTATCAATTTCTATTATTATCTTTAATTCGGGACATGAAACCATTTGTTTTATGTTTGAACCATATTATTATATATGTAATATATCTTAATTTGGGTTCTATAATCATTTGGTACAAATGGAATTAAGTTATAAATCAAAACACATTCTTTGTAATCAAATCCACCGATCAACAAAAACAGTTATAACTATGGTTATATATATATATATAATAATTTGACTTCACACTAATTAACATAATTAAAAATAAAACCATGTAATCTCCTGGATATTAACTAAATAATATAACTTCAATTCTGTACAACCACTTTCATATTTCATATAATCCAAACTTGAATATAAGTGAACTGATCTTTTAAAGCCAAGTAAACAAACGAGCCCGAACAATGAAATTGAACCTTATAACTAATCAAAAAGGATTTGAATGAACTAAAAAGGGTTATAATAAATAAATAAAATATAGAATATTTTCTTTAATTATGAATTAATAATCCTAATTTGTTTATTCGGGTCATTAATAACAAGTGTATAACACCAACGAGTTTTAGGTAAGGGATCTTCTCCTTTTCTCTCTTAATCAAGAGTGTCCTCTATAATGTGCCTTTATATTTGTACTAGAAATGATGGGGTATGTTTAATAACCTCCCCCATACTAGCTTCTGGATTTATAAGTGATTAGAAACCCCATTTATCTCTCATCAATCCCTCTTGGTCACACCCGACACCATGTCAATAAAATCGTAACGAAATCTACCCGAACCATCTTTGTTCTTTCTGGTTGCCTTAACTTTCTTTAAAAATGGTGTTATCTTATCTATCTATGTGAGTATTATGACTTATGTTTATTTTTAAAATATTATTATATCATTACCCTTTCATCACATTCTTTCAGGGATATACATGATTTTAAAAGATTCCCTCCATAGAACTTTCCGATAAGCCAACCTGTTTTAAGGGGACTTCCCAAATTTTTACCCAAGTTTCAAGTGAACTCTATGATATGTTTTAAAACACCATTGTATTTATAAAATCAATATTTTTATTATAAAACCATTATTGGTTCAATTCTGGTTTTATATAAAATAATGTCCTCTTTTCTATTTGAAATGCTCTATAGTGTTTTCCTTAAAACCGCACAAAAATGTTTTAATGCTAATGTTTCTAAAATGAATTTTTTATATGTTTTAACTTATATTTGACACCAAATACCATGTTATATGAATATTTTATCCTATTAATGTCCATTTATGTTCTAATCTTTTCCTTTCATGGACACTTTCGTGATACGCCCTTTGGATATGTTATATGTCATGATTGTGGTACCTAATTATTTCCATGGGTAACCATATGTTTATGTATGGTTGATTATGTATGATTATTTATGTGGAAATAATATTCATGAATATGTTGATATGGGTGCGCCTAGATATCTCTCTAATTCATTGGGTAGGGATAATTCTCATGAGATGTGATGTGAAATGGGATTGGCGGTTTTCCTTGACCCGTACTGAAATGGTAAACGGGATTGGCGGTTAGCCTTGACCCGTACTAAAGATATTATTTATGTTTCTTCCAAATTTATTTGATTCCATGTTTATAAGATCCCATGATTATATAAGTTCCATTCTTTGGATATCATTATTTCATGCCTCCTTACTCATATGCATGAGATGTATCTTTATGTTTATTCCTTTACATGGCTTTTTAGCTCATCCCTTTGTTCATGTGTTCCCCAGGGTACCCTATGCAGATGTAAGAGCTCAAAAGAAGTTAGAAGCTCTTTATGGAGATTAAATAAAGTAGTTTTTTTAGTCCCATTCTTTATGTTATATGTACCTAGTCTTCCAAGACACTAGAATTAACTATACGTGGCTTGTACTCTGATGATTAATTATGTTTAAAATCATGAAATGTTTTATGTAAAAGGATTGGGTCGCTATAGCTATAAAGCCCAGTAAGGGAATAAACATGGATTAAAATGATGAATACAATACATGTTAGACAATAATCATATCATTATATCACAATATAATCATAAACATAAAGGCATGATAAATCATGATAATCATAACATGGAAATGTGGCAACAACACTTAACATTGAAATAGCATGATCCAAGGATCATTGCACATGGAGCATGAGTAAATCCTCATTGCACATGAAGAACGAGTAAAAACTCACTGAACTAGAATTAGAATGATTAAACACCCATTTAATATGATGTATCATGATACTATACTTAACACAATGCATTGGAGCACTATAACGGCACACCCTTCATAAACATTTCATTTCATGCATAAGTGTGCCACAAGGATCATATAACATGGATTCATAAAACATCACCATTTATTCAATGATAAAGCAATGTGGAATTAATATATGAAAATTTATAATAAATAATTAAATGTGCATAAAGGTGAATACCCTTGATAGAGAAATGATCATGGTATTCACTACACAATGACATTGGCTTGGAAAAATCGGTGTAATTTCGACAGTGTAACGGTGTGACGTAAGAATTCATAAAAATGGTTGATGAGAGAGAAAGTAATGTATCATCATATTTACATGACATAGACAGTAATGGGGGTGAAATAGATACATGTCCCAAAATTGTAATGGAATTTAGATTCATGATACAAAAGAATTACTTGAATGTAAATGAGGAGAGGGAAATTCCTTTCGGAATTTGGGCATAGTAACAGGTGTACATTGGAGGAATTTAATGAGAGAGAAAGAGGTATATAATCATTAAAACATAAATAGGGTAGTATGGAAGAGGATCAAAACCATACCCCAACATTTATAATTGAAATTAAAATGGCATAACAACATTAATAAAATTGGACAAAAATGAGAAAGGAAGAAAAACCCTTACTTGGAAGTGTGCTTCCAAAGGATTGAGAGAGGCTTGACAGAGATTTATTGGGAGCTTGGATAACCTTAGGAGGTTTATAGAGAGTGTAGGGAATAATTTGGATGAACTCAAAAGTCTTTGAGTGAGGAAGAAGTGGGAACTTGGGTGGGTTTATATAGGAAAGGTGAGGGAATTCTGTATTATTTAGGTTTGGGACTCCTCACATTAAACTAATCCAAACCAAAAACCAGCCCATGGTTTTGCCCATGTTTTTTAGAAAAGGGATGTGGAAAACAATATTTTATAGGGCCAAAGTCCTAACATCTTAAAATAATGGTTTTCTTATGCAGGGGTGAGTCACACTCCCAAGGAAAACAATTTAAAAAGACAAGATGTTTAATAAGTCTTGAAGGGTCCATTAATGCTTTGTAAAATAAGTCAAACAAACCCAAAATTAAATTATTTTAATGTTAAAACATATATTGGACTAAATAAATCTTATAGTATTTTATTACATCAATATTGGGTCATTATGATGTCATAAAACACATTATATATTTAAACGGTATTTAATTTTTACCAAAAAAATTGACTGTCTCAGAAAATTATGAAAAAATCACCATTGGATAATTTCGACATCCTGATTCCAGAAATAATATTTATTTTATATAAATAATTTTATAAATATGTTAATTCTCACTTTTAAAATAAAATCAATCATTTATCGAAAATTCACTGGTTTTGACAAAAATGGATTTCAAACCTTAATAAAAATTACAACTGGATTCATAAAATTATATGTTCATTTATATTTAATAAAAATTAATTTAATAAAAATAATAATATTTTATTAATATATTATTTAATTGAAAAATAAATTAATTTATCAAAATAGATTTCTTATTTGAACATTAACTAAAATTACTATTTGTGCTTTAAAAAATACTTACAAGGTAAGAATAATAAAATAAAAGTATGTTCATTATTATATAGAAAAATAATGTACATAACCATAGTGCTAAGGTCGTGTTACATAGCACCTTGTAAAAAACGTATAAGACAGAAGAGTAAGGTGTGCGATGGTGAAAGAGTCTTGGGGTAGCTCAGATAACATTGCTCGGGTGGTAAACTCTATCAACTTACATTTCTCTCGTAGGCGGTCTCACTTCAGCTTAACATATTCAAGCTCAACTTGGGCTTGGTCAAGAGTAAAGACCAATGCCACCACCTCCTTTCCAAGCTCTGACAAATGGGCTTCGTATGGGGCATGTCTACTGGATGAGGCCATCACTTCCTTTGTCTGAGTAAATTTGATTTGTTAAAGCACAATATTCATACTAATCATGTGATCAGTGTTCAACGAATATATTAGCAACAGTCACAATTCTTAACATAAAACCAAAGAAGTTGACATTTTATATAAACATTTTTTATAAAGAGACATTTAATTATATCAAGAGGGATTTCCATTAATGAATGTTTGGGTCATTACACGAGGTGTTCAGGACATACCACCCCCGCCCCCCTTGGACAACCCCTACCCCCCCCCCACCTGGACAGCCCACCCCCACCCCCTTGGACAACCAACACCCCATCCCCCAACTGGATAGCCCACCCCCACCCCCCTTGGATAGCCCACCCCCCTTGATAGCCCACACCCCCGTGATATCCCACATCACAACCCCCACCTCCCTAGACAACCAATATGTAACACCCCAAGATTTCATAGTGTGTTATTTCTTCAAAATAATTCAATAACTTGCACTACACGCAACACCGAGTTCAATCACACCATGACTTACCAAAGGAAAAAGCCATTCAAAAGAGGTTAATAATATTATTGACTAAATTTTAAACTTTATATAATCCTTATAATTTTAGATTCCATATTATGAGTTTCTTAGATATAATGCAAGAACAAATTCATTTTCAGTACTGCACTTTTATCAAATTTTAATAGTGAACCATTTTTAAATACTATATTTTAAACTTTTTGACTAAATGGGGACATCAAAAATTTAAAATGAAACATCCCAAGCTTCTACGGTATGTTTCCCTTCGAATAATGCGATAGCGTGTGTTGTACGCAACCTCGAGTTCTAACACACACCACAACTAATTAAACTAGCTGTTGTGAATAGTAATACCTACTTTTTGAAATCATAAATATTCTATATTTCAAAATGGAATTCATTTTTGGATTCGGAATATCAAAATTAGCCTAGGGTGAAATTTTGGTACATTTCGGATAACTTTCATATTTTGATGAATAGTGAAAATTACTAAATTTTAATTAAAAACAACTTTTTTAATCAAAATAATTAATAGTGATAAATTATGAATTGGAGTGGTTTTAAAGTATATTTATAATATATTTTTACATTTTAATATAATTTTGGTCATTGGACATAATTTTACAATTAAACCGAACATAAACAAGTGTCAATCTTTTGATAGTTATTATCTCTTAAAAACACGCTTTTTGTTTTGACAACGGGAATTAATTTTAAATTAATTTCTGCCACTTCTGTGTTTTGAATTTGGGAAAATGGATTCCATATTTGGAATCAGGATTTTCAAATTGTGTATATAGGTAACTTTTATTTTTAGACATTTTGAATAGTTACTGTGGTAAATATTTTATTTACCATGGTTAAAGGGTAAATCCGGTAAATAAGGGTTAAAAAAATAATATTATAATAATACAAAATTACCCTAAAACGTGTCATAACCTTATTGGTGGACACATACCCGACCATGGGCATCCTTGGGTCAATTTGGGGACCCCATGGAGCCACTTGTATGTGGTAGGGACACATTATATTAATAAAGTTAAAATAAAAATAAAAATGGCATAAGCTTACATCTTTTAGAAGAACAATTTTTACATAGGGTTATACATGTTGGATTTTCGATTATAAATATTCATTAGAAAGATAAAAAGATTTCCTACATAATGATATTTTATTTATAATTTTTAGACATTAAATAATTTATTTTATTTATGACACAATGATGATGCAGTAATTACTATAATAGTGAAAAATTAAAATAATTGATATTATAAATACCCAAATAAATATAATATGAACCTTTTAATGAATTAAACTAATTTTCTAGGATAATATGATATATTAGGATTTATGTAATTGACTTTGTTCGAAGTAATCAATCTGTTATGAGTTTCACAAAAATCAACTATTGAATAGTGTCAAAATTGACATAAAAGAGTTCTTAAAACAAATATTATATTATTAATTGATATTAAATTCCTAAAAATCTAAGGTTCGGCCAAAAGACTTATATTATGATAGGTTAATCATTAATGTACCACTTGGGGGTCGCTTGGATGTATATAGTAAGTTTATTAACCATATTATATAAAAATACAAAGAGACATTGTAAAAGTGAAACTAATTAACTTAGAGTTAATACTTAAAGATAAGGTTAATATAAGTACCCAAACCTGTCTAAATTCTATTGGATGAGTTGTTTTCGACCTATCCCCACCTCATCCTTTGAATAGTCAACTTTGGAGCCTTTGGAAACCGAATATTAATTTATTATAAATTAATATTTCTAGCTTTTCCAAAGGTGCCCCTCACCCCTCTTATAAAAGGGCACTCCTCCTTCTCTTTTCCTCACACCTCTCAAGCCACTTGGCTCGTCCAAACTCTGCCCAACTAAGCTCCCCACATCCCTCTCCTCCTCCTTGAAGCTTCCCCTTAGGCAGAAAGCATTTCAAGAAGTCCTTTGGTTCCAACCAAAGTGAGTTACCTAAATTAAAGGAGGTTAACCTACCCCAACCAAGGAAAAGTACAAGGTAAGGGTTATTTCACAATCTCTTCATTATCCGAGGTTGTTTATACGTAATAATCTACTGGGATCTCTTTATCATCCACATCCATGTTTTCTTCAAAATGTATTTCAAAACATATTTATTATTTACAAGAATATGGGTTAAAGTCATTTATACCCTTGTTTGACTTTTTATAAGAGGGTTATAAAGGAATCTTTCCGTCGTTTTCAAAACAAGGTCCTTTTTAACCTTTTCGACAGAATTGAGGTAAGAATGTTTTTTTTAACTTATACGGTAGGTGCGGTTATTTTACGCCGTTATAAAATCTTCAAAGCTTCCCTTACAAGATTATAAGAATATTTTCAATGAAAATGTTTTATTTTATACGGATCTTAAATGATTTCAAAATAAAAGGAGATATTTCTTTTAAAAGAATTTTGATTTCATCTATGTCAACATCCTTTGATGGATTTTACGCTTATTTGAAGTTTATTTATTATAATACAAAACTTCTATATTGTATTGAAGGTTTTGTGATATGTTTGACTGTGGATGTGCTATTTTATACCATTCATTGTTTATGGTGAAACTATTGACATTTCGTATGCTAGTTTTAATCCGAATGTTTATGTTATATTTCAAACTTTTCTTCAGATGAATGTGCTAAACAAGTATGTTCTGGGTTGGGGACCGGTAAAAGTAAGCCCTCCAGGTTGGGGACTGGTAAAAGTAAGCCCTCCAGGTTGGGGACTGGTTAAAGTAAGCCCTCCAGGTTAGGGACTGGTAAAAGTATGCCCTCCGGGTTGGTGTCCGGTTATTAGAGGCACTCCGGGTTGGTGTCCGGTTATTAGAGGCACTCCGGGTTGGTGTCCGGTTATTAGAGGCACTCCGGGTTGGGTTCCGGTTAGAAGTAACCCCTAGGTCTTGGGATGAGGCCTAGACAATGAAATTAATGTTTGACGTTATGCATTCCAACATTATGAAAGTGGTTATTGATTTTTGCATGTGATTATTCGATTAGTAGAATATCCATGTGAATAAGTAAATGGCATTATTTCATTTTACTTTTGCCATACTATGTTGAAGTTCAAGTTTAAAAGGCTTTTGTTTTAGTAATTCATTGCCTTAAATGTTTACGCTTATTTTGAATGTTCCGCTATATTGTTATCCTTACTGGGCATTTGAGCTCACCCCTTTTCTATGTTTTATTTTTCCCAGGTAGTGAAGAAGTAAATTATGATTGACTTGCAGGGATATTATGAGGGGTTAATAGTGTGGATATGAAGACTTTGTTGTTGTTGTAGCTTTTCACTTTGAAATGTAATGTAAAACTTTATGTTTATATCTAGTGTTTCCAAGGCTACTAAACTAATCGGTCTTTCGAGATTTGATCTTTCTTGTGATCATGCCAATGTTACGAAGTAATGCACCGACTCTGGGTAGCTGGGGTCGGGGCGTTACAGTTGGTATCAGAGGATGTTTAGTACAAACCTTGGAATCTAGATTTAGATAAACTCTGATTAGAGCACGTAGACCTAAGATGAACTTTGAGGATTAGTGTAGAAGAACTTCCTAGAATTTTGGTATTGTAGAGATTTTGTGAGTTTTCCAAGCAATACATCCCTGTCTGGATACGAGCAGGTAGAGGCGGCTCTGGCACAGATGTACCTAGGGGTAAAACCCGAAAACACCGCTTTGAGCTAGACTCGAACGGGAACTGGTGCACGACAACGGGCCTTGCTGCACTCTTGGTTACGACACTCCCGGGGGATATGCTTTGGATAATTCTCATTTTCTTTACAAACCATTATGAAGGGTTTATGAGTATATACTTCCTCAAAGAAAACATTTTTATGATTATGGATTATATCCATAAAAAGTTCAATTTATGTTAAGTGTTTTATAAGTATGGGATTATGTATTTTGACTCATAAACTAATCTAGTTTATGACATTGTTTAGAAATGGCGCCCAGTAGAAGGAATGATAACTCCAGAAATGCACATGATTCAAAGAGAAGGAAGGATCATATCTATCATGGTCTTAAGCTAGAATTTATAAGAGAAATAGTCTCCCATTTATTATCATCATATGAAGAAATAATATCATGTGTTGATAAGATAAGTAAAGAGTTTACTGAGTCCTATGGCTTTGAAGGGAATCAAGAGATGAAAAGGATGGAAGAGAGAAAGATGGATAAAGGGAAAAGGGAAAAGAGGAATTTTTCCATATGTAGTAACTGTGGAAAGAAACACCCTGGAACTTGCCTGAAAGGAATGGGAGTTTGTTATAAGTGTGGAGGAAAAGGGCACAAAGTACGTGACTGCAAGGGTAAGAAAATGGTTTCAAATGTACAATGCTTCATTTGCAAGGAGTTTGGACACTACGCGAACCTATGTCCCAGTCATCAGACTATGCCGCAAATGATGCTATTGGATAATAATCAAGTTATGATACTACCACAGATGAAGAGGAATGATTAGAGTTCTTATGTTGATTATGTCAATTGAGTGTTGTATCAACAATGTACTTGTTATAATAATTATGGAGTATATAAGGATTGTACTGCAGTACTATTTCATTAAGGACTTGAGTTTGTGTGGAACAAAGAAAAGTGACTCAATAGAAGGTTAAATTTTTGGAAAATATTTGGTTGAGAGAAAGATAAACCATAATATGGTTCTGATACCGAAGTAGTGATTTTAGAATAATACATGATTGATTTGGATAAATTATATTGGATATTCTTGACTACCTTGAAGCTGATTAATGATTTGTATATTCCATCATTGTGGGGTTTAAAACATTTTTGGATTGATGAAGTATATCCATCATTCTATATGGAATAAGGGAGCATGAATGTAATCAATAAAGATTATGGTAAATCAGGATGTTTTAGTGTTTTAAAAGAATACATGATGAAGGTATTAATATTCTATTATAGGGTAAAAAGGATCTACATTATGTTTACCTTCCTTATAAATGTTGGACTGTGAGTTTGGACAGATGTATTTTGGATAAATTCTAAGTTTGATATTAATTTTGGACTACCATAAAAGGACAACCCGGAGGTCGGGCGGCAACCCGTCGCGTCCGGCAAAGCTGCGAGACTTGAACCCGCAACCGAAGGGCGACAAGGGTGTATCACCTACCACTGGCCCACGAGATGTCCTGGATTAAATAATTTAGTTTTTATTAAAAGATCTTGTAGATGAATTATAAATTCGATTATTTTGGAACCCTATACGAATAGTGTAAATAGAATTTTTTTTACGTTCTATTATGTTTTAGAGTGAAAGATGAGTTTGTGGTAGAAATTTATTAATGGATAAAACTCTAAAGTATGTATACCTCCTTATGTTCTTAGCCAATCTCATAAATAAATTCCACAACATTAAGAAAAGGAACTTAGAACAAAAATGTTGCCCTATATGGTACCTTAAATCATCACTAATTTATGGATTTGGGATTGTTGGCCTCTTCATAGCCATATTCTCTACCACTCTCCATCAGATAATTGATGGTTAGATTTCTCCTCCATATCCATATTTTCCTACATGGATCCCTAGTATGTGTTATTTTCGGTAATCTTCATACTTTCCACTCTTTAGTTTAAATAGAGGCCTCATTAATTCATTTTTCGATGTGGGATTTCAACTAGGATATTTTGAAACGTCAAAAATGTGTTATCCTAATACCCTATGTTTTGTTGAACCGATGGTATTTCAATTCATCATAGATTAATGAATTTAAGGAACTCAATTTTATACTTGTTTGTGATTGATGACCTCAATCACTACCTATAAATATTTACGTTTTTCCTCCGATTATATGTCTCCAATTTCCACCAATGTTCTCCTAATCGAGATCATAATTTGGCGGTGACCCTTTGATTTCTCTTTTCCTCATATTAAGACTAAATTTTAGTAACCCAATTTTCGATGTGGCTTTTCCCACAAATATATTTTCTACTTTCAACCTTTTATTTTCTAAGAACAATTTCAAATTGCGAGGACGCAATTTATTGAAGGAGGGGAGAATGTAACACCCCAAGATTTCATAGTGTGTTATTTCTTCAAAATAATTCAATAACTTGCACTACACGCAACACCGAGTTCAATCACACCATGACTTACCAAAGGAAAAAGCCATTCAAAAGAGGTTAATAATATTATTGACTAAATTTTAAACTTTATATAATCCTTATAATTTTAGATTCCATATTATGAGTTTCTTAGATATAATGCAAGAACAAATTCATTTTCAGTATTGCACTTTTATCAAATTTTAATAGTGAACCATTTTTAAATACTATATTTTAAACTTTTTGACTAAATGGGGACATCAAAAATTTAAAATGAAACATCCCAAGCTTCTACGGTACGTTTCCCTTCGAATAATGCGATAGCGTGTGTTGTACGCAACCTCGAGTTCTAACACACACCACAACTAATTAAACTAGCCGTTGTGAATAGTAATACCTACTTTTTGAAATCATAAATATTCTATATTTCAAAATGGAATTCATTTTTGGATTCGGAATATCAAAATTAGCCTAGGGTGAAATTTTGGTACATTTCGGATAACTTTCATATTTTGATGAATAGTGAAAATTACTAAATTTTAATTAAAAACAACTTTTTTAATCAAAATAATTAATAGTGATAAATTATGAATTGGAGTGGTTTTAAAGTATATTTAGAATATATTTTTACATTTTAATATAATTTTGGTCATTGGACATAATTTTACAATTAAACCGAACATAAACAAGTGTCAATCTTTTGATAGTTATTATCTCTTAAAAACACGCTTTTTGTTTTGACAACGGGAATTAATTTTAAATTAATTTCTGCCACTTTTGTGTTTTGAATTTGGGAAAATGGATTCCATATTTGGAATCAGGATTTTCAAATTGTGTATATAGGTAACTTTTATTTTTAGACATTTTGAATAGTTACTGTGGTAAATATTTTATTTACCATGTTTAAAAGGTAAATCCGGTAAATTAGGGTTAAAAAAATAATATTATAATAATATAAAATTACCCTAAAACGTGTCATAACCTTATTGGTGGACACATACCCGACTATGGGCATCCTTGGGTCAATTTGGGGACCCCATGGAGCCACTTGTATGTGGTAGGGACACATTATATTAATAAAGTTAAAATAAAAATAAAAATGGCATAAGCTTACATCTTTTAGAAGAACAATTTTTACATAGGGTTATACATGTTGGATTTTCGATTATAAATATTCATTAGAAAGATAAAAAGATTTCCTACATAATGATATTTTATTTATAATTTTTAGACATTAAATATTTTATTTTATTTATGACACAATGATGATGCAGTAATTACTATAATAGTGAAAAATTAAAATAATTGATATTATAAATACCCAAATAAATATAATATGAACCTTTTAATGAATTAAACTAATTTTCTAGGATAATATGATATATTAGGATTTATTTAATTGACTTTGTTCGAAGTAATCAATCTGTTATGAGTTTCACAAAAATCAACTATTGAATAGTGTCAAAATTGACATAAAAGAGTTCTTAAAACAAATATTATATTATTAATTGATATTAAATTCTTAAAAATCTAAGGTTCGGCCAAAAGACTTATATTATGATAGGTTAATCATTAATGTACCACTTGGGGGTCGCGTGGATGTATATAGTAAGTTTATTAACCATATTATATAAAAATACAAAGAGACATTGTAAAAGTGAAACTAATTAACTTAGAGTTAATACTTAAAGATAAGGTTAATATAAGTACCCAAACCTGTCTAAATTCTATTGGATGAGTTGTTTTCGACCTATCCCCACCTCATACTTTGAATAGTCAACTTTGGAGCCTTTGGAAACCGAATATTAATTTATTATAAATTAATATTTCTAGCTTTTCCAAAGGTGCCCCTCACCCCTCTTATAAAAGGGCACTCCTCCTTCTCTTTTCCTCACACCTCTCAAGCCACTTGGCTCGTCCAAACTCTGCCCAACTAAGCTCCCCACATCCCTCTCCTCCTCCTTGAAGCTTCCCCTTAGGCAGAAAGCATTTCAAGAAGTCCTTTGGTTCCAACCAAAGTGAGTTACCTAAATTAAAGGAGGTTAACCTACCCCAACCAAGGAAAAGTACAAGGTAAGGGTTATTTCACAATCTCTTCATTATCCGAGGTTGTTTATACGTAATAATCTACTGGGATCTCTTTATCATCCACATCCATGTTTTCTTCAAAATGTATTTCAAAACATATTTATTATTTACAAGAATATGGGTTAAAGTCATTTATACCCTTGTTTGACTTTTTATAAGAGGTTTATAAAGGAATCTTTCCGTCGTTTTCAAAACAAGGTCCTTTTTAACCTTTTCGACAGAATTGAGGTAAGAATGTTTTTTTTAACTTATACGGCGGGTGCGGTTATTTTACGCCGTTATAAAATCTTCAAAGCTTCCCTTACAAGATTATAAGAATATTTTCAATGAAAATGTTTTATTTTATATGGATCTTAAATGATTTCAAAATAAAAGGAGATATTTCTTTTAAAAGAATTTTGATTTCATCTATGTCAACATCCTTTGATGGATTTTACGCTTATTTGAAGTTTATTTATTATAATACAAAACTTCTATATTGTATTGAAGATTTTGTGATATGTTTGACTGTGGATGTGCTATTTTATACCATTCATTGTTTATGGTGAAACTATTGACATTTCGTATGCTAGTTTTAATCCGAATGTTTATGTTATATTTCAAACTTTTCTTCAGATGAATGTGCTAAACAAGTATGTTCCGGGTTGGGGACCGGTAAAAGTAAGCCCTCCAGGTTGGGGACTGGTAAAAGTAAGCCCTCCAGGTTGGGGACTGGTTAAAGTAAGCCCTCCAGGTTAGGGACTGGTAAAAGTATGCCCTCCGGGTTGGTGTCCGGTTATTAGAGGCACTCCGGGTTGGTGTCCGGTTATTAGAGGCACTCCGGGTTGGTGTCCGGTTATTAGAGGCACTCCGGGTTGGGTTCCGGTTAGAAGTAACCCCTAGGTCTTGGGATGAGGCCTAGACAATGAAATTAATGTTTGACGTTATGCATTCCAACATTATGAAAGTGGTTATTGATTTTTGCATGTGATTATTCGATTAGTAGAATATCCATGTGAATAAGTAAATGGCATTATTTCATTTTACTTTTTCCATACTATGTTGAAGTTCAAGTTTAAAAGGCTTTTGTTTTAGTAATTCATTGCCTTAAATGTTTACGCTTATTTTGAATGTTCCGCTATATTGTTATCCTTACTGGGCATTTGAGCTCACCCCTTTTCTATGTTTTATTTTTCCCAGGTAGTGAAGAAGTAAATTATGATTGACTTGCAGGGATATTATGAGGGGTTAATAGTGTGGATATGAAGACTTTGTTGTTGTTGTAGCTTTTCACTTTGAAATGTAATGTAAAACTTTATGTTTATATCTAGTGTTTCCAAGGCTACTAAACTAATCGGTCTTTCGAGATTTGATCTTTCTTGTGATCATGCCAATGTTACGAAGTAATGCACCGACTCTGGGTAGCTGGGGTCGGGGCGTTACACAATACCCCCTCCCCCACCTGGACAGCCCACCCCCACCCCCTTGAACATCCCACACCCCCTCCCCCACCTGGATAGCCCACCCACCACTACCCCTGGACAACCCACCCCCTCCCTAGACAGCCCACACCTCCTCCCATACATCCCCCCCTGACAGCCCCCCGGGACAGCCCACCCCCCCACTGGACACCCCCCCTCCCTGGACAACCCATACCCCCTCCCCCACCTGGATAGCCCCCCCAGGACAGCCAACCCCCTCCCTGGACAGCCCACACACCCCTCCCCTGTTGCCCCCACCTAGATATCCCACACCCACCTCCCCCCCACCCCCACATGGACAGGCCACCCCCACCTATAAATCCCCCCACCTAGCCCCCCCCCCCCCCCAACCTGGACATCCCCCCATCTGGACAACCCCCCCCCCCCCCCACCTGGACATGCCACCCCCTCCTTGGACACCCCACACCCCTTCCCCCACCTAGACACCCCACCCTGACCCCCCTGGATGGCCCAAACCCCTCCTTGGGGCAGCCCATACCCCCCTCCCCCACACCCCTATAGCCCCCCTACCCCCCTACAACCCCCCCTACCCCCTGGACAACCCATCCCCCACCTGGACAGCCCCCCACACCTGGACAACCCCATATACCTCCTGCATCCCCCTTAGTGTATTTTTATTTAAAATCATTTTATTCATTATGAAGTCCAAACTATCATGCATTAGCCATTTCACTAAACAAAAAATATAAAACCCTACTAAACAGAATACATAAAACCCCACTAAACAAAAAACATAAATAAACCCATTACCCCACTAAACAAAAAAAACATAAAAAACCCTTTACCCTTGCACTAAACAAACCCCACTAAATAGACCATTTATGATGTATGAAGTGTAGAATAAAATAAACATAAAACAAACAAAGGTTTCAGTACCCCAAAAGAAAAAACTCTAATTTAGATGAAATCAAAACATAAAACATAAAATAAAAAGAGTAAGAACACTAAAACTATGGTAACACTTACTAATTTGAACTGTAGAAATAAAAATTTGTTTGATCGATGAAGGATCATCGACTGGAAGGTGTTTTGCAGCCGAGAAAACTTTGGGAGGAGGTCTGGATTAGGTCTGAAATCAGGCAGACTGGAAGCTGGGGGCACTGGGTATTTGGGAGAAAACATTCCCAATGGTTTTTAGAAACCATTGGGAAAGCTTCTCTTTACCTACGGTTTATCAAAACTGTTGGTATACATTAGAAACAATAGTTTTTTCTGAAATGTTTTAGAAATATGTTGGGAAATCTTAAAAGTATATACACATTTCGAACGGTTTGAACAAACTATGGGAAAATGTTGCTTCTTTTACGCTATTGCAACGGTTTCCTCAAACCATTTCTATAGTACTGCTGGGAAAACACCATATTCCAGTAGTGGATGTATGTACCATCATGAATGTACCATAAAACATATTCCTTTATGTTTCTATTTGATCAATAGTTTATTAGTGTACTAGGGATCATATATTCTAGTAAACAAACTAATACTAGGTTTTTTATTCTAAAGACCAAACTAACAACCGATCAATATCATTTCCCAAATTTTGGAAACCCATTCCTTATAATCTTACTAAATTAAACCTATTTCCCTAGATCATAACCACATTAACACTAATTTTACATGACCTAACCCACTAGTACCCACATTCTTTTGGTACGCCTATTTTTTCACCCCATGTCTTCCCCCAATAGGATATGGTCTAGTTATATATAGAAAGAATACATAAAAAATATGAGAGTTTCTCTGCTATAATAACTTAAAAAAGATGTGCATCTCTAATATGAAAAATAACCAGTAATATCATTAATATATATATATATATATACCATATATAATTCATAAATGGGATATCATTCATTAGGTATAGTGGAACATAGTTAACCCCAATGGTAAAATACATATGTATAACATAAAATTACTAGGTACAATAGACTCTAGACAAGAGAATAAATATTTCAAAACACTAACTCTAGGAATAAAACCTAAAAACTACCATTGCCATGATATACCACCATATGTCACTATATGTGACACCCGTTGGGTAACTATTACATTTTATTTTTAAATTTATATATCAACTTATATATTTGTTGTTGTTAAATGGAGTCAAAAGATGAAAATATTAATTTATTGGGGAACAGTCCTAATGCATGGTTAGTGCATTTTTAGAACTAATTGCATGGATAAATGTGTGGCTAATCACATGAATGGAGTGTTTGGGTAAGTAGTGGATCTCACACAGTTGGTGCAGAGTTTACCTAACCACGTAAAAAACCATAGGGATTGACATGCACATTAGATTGTTTTTAGAAAATTAACCATATGATATTTACACCAAACTCACCCCTCTTTATCCCCATTCACATTTAGCATCTCCTCATTGGCTTGGAGCTTCTTACCCTCTCATTTCATAGTGAATATCCAAGGTTCTATATATTTTTTCTTGAGGTAACCATGTTATCTTTTTGATTTTTTCAACCTCTTCCCTGTTGAAACCAAGGATTTTCATAAAGTCAGAAAAAATATGTATTTTTTGTTTAATGAAAATTAAATATAGGGTTGATCATGGATTTTAAATGGAATGTGATATTATAGTGTAAATGGATTAAGTGTTTAATTCGGTTATGTTTACTAGATATTTCTAAATCTTTGGGTCTCAAAATATGGAGAAAGTGTAGGCTTCATGAAACATAGATTTATAGGAATGTATATTCAATTATATGGTAAATTCATGGGTTTCACAAATATTAGTGTCTTATAATCGTATAGAGCTTCCTGAAAGCATCTAGTGTCATGAAGGTTGGTTTCCACAATGGTGTGGGGAATCACGTATGCATGATGGAAAGACGACGCTCTACATGAATATGGGAAACATAGTGAATAGAACAATTTCACTAAATAATCAAAAATAATGGAGCCTCAAAATAAGACAGAAGAGGTTTTCAAAAAGGTTGTTGAGATCATAGAATATTAACAAGACAAAAAGTCTATAAATAGGATGACACCCCTTATTTGTAAACATGAATAGAATTTGGGAAAAGGATGAATCGATTTGAATTCACATAGGTTGGGTCCTTCATGAATTTGTAATTCCTTGCAAGCATGAGAATCATGAAAATACATGGTATGTCTCAAATGATGCTAAGGCTTTTCATGAAAGGTGGTTCACAAAGACAGAGAGTATCAAAATGACTTAGTATTCCCTGAAGATTTTGAGCTTTATAAAGGTTGGGTGCCTTAGGAAGGTATTTGGGTTTGTGAATGCTTGAATTTATTTGAAACATAATGGGGGTTTCATGAAGGCTAGTATATTTGTGAACAATTGTGTTGAAAAACTTTTTTAAGTAAACATTGATTTCATGTTAATCAACTTGGGACTACGGTGCAAGAAGAGTCTTGTGGTAATCCGGAAAAAAGTATTAAATTCCCAAAATGTTAAGGCGACCTTCATGTTGTTAAACAAAGTAAGACGTAACTGAAGGTAGTGAGCTTGGGTGACCTGTTAGAAGTGTTCGGATGCAGGCAGTGTCATATCTCTAAAATTCAAGTAAAGGAAATGTTTTGGGCACATACTGATTGTCTCTGATCTTTTTTACTCTACAATGACTTATTAGGCTTAGTGGATTTAGGTATGACCATAACATTGTTGGAATTTTCTCATTTTAAAATCCCTTAGTGGTGAACCATGTAAAAATAATGTGGGGTAGCTATGCATATGAATGTTTTATAACTACACAATTTCATTAGAAAAGTTTTATGTGTTCCTGCCAATATGGGAAAAAGATTAATCACTCAAAAAGAAAAATTGACACATTGATTCTCCCCTCCCCTCACTGGGTGTTATATGGTCTGACACACCCTTGTTCCTCCCTTGTTCATCCTTTTTCATGGAGTTGTGAAACCCTATCAAGACTTGTGAAAAAACCTAGTGTTATGAATGGGGGATTTATATTTCATATTGGTGGATTCGGTTCATGAGGACTCTTCCTTAATTGTTTTGGTAGTTTTCAACGTTGTTGATGAGTTTTAATCTAGTTTCAAGGTAAGTGTCTCTATTTAGTGGTAATTTTCCATGAATGACATTTTATTATTTAATTAAACTGGTTTTGATTCATCGAAAGGCCTTTAAGTTGTCTTATTATAAATTTTATATCAATTTTTGGTTTGATTCATGATGGATGTGTTTAGTTCAATGGTTTTAAATGCATTTTCAAGTTGAGTTAGTTTTAATTCATGCAACATGTCTGGTAAAATGTCTCAAGGAGGATATATGTTATAAAATTGGTTTTTAAGAGTCTATTAATGAATATTTTCATTGTGTATAAATATTTATTGAATATGAGAATGTGATATTCCTAGAATTGGAATTTGTAGTTTTTATGTGATTAACCGCTTTATTGAACATGTGAGACCTTGGGTCTGTGAGTGACTTACGAAATTGAAGCCTTATCTTATTTTTTAGACTAGATATGAAATGTTACCCATGATAACTGAAGACTCCATGTTCATTATTAAAGTTTACATTGTGTGAATCTATATTTTTTCACAAAATATTGTGATAAAAAAATAAAATGTGTGTTTAAATGTGATTATTACAAAGCTAATCTTATTGTAAAAAACACGTGACATGATATTTAGATAACTGAATTTTATTACTAAATGTTGACTCATTAGTGAGATGATATGAAATTTAAAAATATATTATTTTTTCATGTGGAATGTTGAAATAGGTTTAGACTATTAATATCATTCTTGAGATGATACGAAATGAAAAAATATATTACTTTTTCATGAGTAATGTTGACATAGGTTTGGAGAGACAAGAAGACCGTGAAATATTTTATTATTGCATGAAGATTTTAAAAAATAAAAAATCAAGATTGTTAAAATATTTATTATTATAAATTATGATCAGTGATGGAATGTTGTGATAAAAAGGTAATTGTATTTTGAGTAGTATAAAAATTATGAATAATTTTCGAGAAAAGGATTATGGAGAACAAGAACTTGTTATAGGGGAATATTTTCATGGCATCACTATAACGAAGTGCACAATATCAAGCCATACCCTTTATCAACTCTATTTTCATGTTCTGATAAAGTGTATCATTATCATTACTAGAAAAATTACTCCTAAAGGGTACTTTTTATCAGTGCTATAAAAAAGTTCTAATAAAATTCACCTTATCAATGATTTTGTTTTAGCAATGATAAAAGGTATCATTTATCAGAATTTTTTAGTTCTTAGAAAGTTATATTTTATAAAAATATAGTACATAATTAAAAATAAAACATTAATATATTGACATATTTTTATTTATATAAATATAATATATTTTATAAAATATTATTTATAGAAGTCTAAGTATTCACTTCCATTTAATATATAATATATTTATTGAAAATTGATCTATAAATTAATTAAAAATTATATTAACTAATTATTTTCAAATTATTATTGAGTAGTAGTCACTTAAGAACAATTTTTGGAAATAAAAACCCAAAAAATAATAAATTATCTAATCTATGTTTGAAAAAATACATGATAACAAAATAACCAAAAAACTTTAATATGGGTGACCATTTGGGTTTTACCGCATAAAAATTGAATCCTGTAAAGAGCTATATATTATATTAATATGGTGGGAATCACAATTTTTTCGAGGTCACAAAAGGTCTTGAAGGCCTCTAAATTTGAGTTTTTAGTTAGGATTCCTTAATTTATTAATATTCACTGAGATTTCAGCTTCGTTTAAGAGGGATTTTTTTCTTTTTCAAAAGAGATTGAATTTAATCTTAGGTATTACATTCATATAGATATTTTGGTTTTGAAATCATATCATTTTTCATATTTTAGTCTTATTTATAATTACATATATAAATATTTTCTTTTAATTAAATATAATAAATGAATAGTAAAATTTAATATTTAAATATATTTTAAAAAATTATATTTGAATATAAAAATGATGTGGAAATAAATATTTATTATTCATTTTATTTAAAATAAAAAATAATCTTTTTTTATTTAACTTATAAAATGGAATTAATATATATACATATACAAGTAATGTTTATATTTAAATATGGGTGTGTAAATAAAAAATATTTATGTGTATATTATAAAATTTATAATTAAATACAAATATGTAAACTTCTTTATGTGTATGTGTGAAATATAAATGTGTACAAGTCTTTGTAAATATATGTTTGTGTCTCAATATTGTGTTAATATATCATACATAAATGTATTTTAATAATATATCATTATCATTAAATATAGTATATAAACATATATATATATAAACATTATAAAAAATATATATCTAAATATACAATTATAAGTAAATTTGTATAAATATATATGAAAATATAAAGGAATTTAAATATATATGTAATGTATATAATTTATCTCCTAATATATAATATATAATCAAATTTTAAAAAATAATTAAAAATAATTAATTCAATCCTATGGAAATATTTAATATTCATTTTATTTAAACCAATATCTTACCATTTATTAACTTTATAAAAATATATGAATATATATATATATATATAAACTAATAAAAAATTATAATATATATATATATATTTATATGTGTGTCTGCATTAATAAATAGATATATATTTATATTTATATTCTAATATATGAAAAATAATATAAATATATAGTATATTTAAATAAATATAAGTATATATATACATCACACAAACACACAAAGGAAAATATATTTTTTAAAAGTATTTGAAAATAATTATATAAATATTTGAATAAAAAAGATGCTTGTAAATAAATATACCAATATATGAATATATATATATATATATATATCATACAATATACAATAAAACCAGATTGGGTAGTGGTAAAGGCGTTCAAATTGCATAAGGGAGGACTATAGATCATAGCTAGGTTCGTACGCAGGTGAACAAGAGGTATGGTAGTGGAAAAGTGCTGAAAAAGTGGCATTCTGAGCACTGAAAATGGGGGGGTGAGATGTAGGAGAGTCAGAGAGCGGGTTCTGGTGACATATTTGGTCGAAGAAGGAAATAATTGTGTATCTATTTTATTATGAAAAGAGAAGTGAAAAATAGTCCATATAACAGATATTCCATATAAAGGATACAGGAGAAGGCCATGCATAGTACAGTTTATTCTCGAAGATTTAATTGAATCATTACATGTGTGAGAAATATGTGGAATATATTTTCATATACGGATTTTCATAAATAATAGTTCAAGAAAATTGTTTTATTAAAGAAAATACTTTTGTGAAATTATGAAAAAAAGTGGTGATAATTCTATGAATGCTTCCAAAAACATTAATGCAAAAGAATAATTCAGGAGATCATGAGAATACAATGAAATACACTATTATTGAATGAAGTTAATTGAATTGATAATTTGAGGGAAAATTATTATTAGTTGTGAAATTTTACTCCTTTAGGTAATAATTTAATATGAAAGATAAGATATGGAAGTAAAAAAGATATTTTTTGGATAATAGTTACATGTCAATGTATTCAGTGAGTTGAGAAGATTCAGAATGTGTAGGGATCTGAAGGAATGAAGAATTCAAATGTTCATTTTATAAAAAATTAACGGACATACAAGACCTGAAGTTTCACATGAGTGAACTAGATATTATATTCTCATTGAGGAATATCTATATTAGGTGGTGAAAAAGAAACCTGGAACAATGAGGAGAAATTTATTATTATTGATCATTCTTTGAAGATATGTTAAAGACACCAATGAGACTCTAGAGTGTGGATATAGTGAGATTCTATGTGGATAACATTTTTAGTGTGAACTTGTAAATAATGATGGGATTATAATGTGGTAACACTGTGGGTTTTAATTTTTAAGGGAATGATGTTTCCTTTTTTGTAACCACTTCCATATAGTGGAGAATCTTTAAACAAGTTGAAGAACTAGTTGCGGCAAGGAGTAGGTCATTTGAACAATCCTTACAAATATGGTGTTCTAAGATTCATTTACTCTCTATTTTTAATGTTGTAAAAATGTGATTGTTAATTTATAGGTTCTAATCATCCTAAACATTGATTGGGAATTAAATTAAAATGCAGTGAATGAAATAAAAAGGAATTTAGCAAAACCATTCATGCCTGATTCACATCCCTTTCTATGTCAATACATGATCCATTGGCCACTTCAGGTGTAATATAATCAGTTTTAAATTTATACATGACCCATATTTTGATTATAACATATAAATATTTTTATGAGAATATTTATTTTTTTAATAAAAATTACCCTTCAATAATGTTTTATGATTTTGTGTGAAGTAAACCTGTATTTAAAAGGGTTACATAGTTGTAAGGAGTGTTTTTAAACCCTGTATAAGGGTAAAAGATGCATTTCATAGGGTAGAGGGGAGATTCCATGAACTGCATAAGTGTATTTGGGTTTTTTCAACTTGTGTAAGGGTAACTACCTAGTTCATTCACCACATAGAGGTAAGGAATGGCCTTCATAAGAATAACATGTTAGTTCCATGATCTTTGTAAGGGGAAACCCATACTTGCGTAGTTGTAGTTTTAATTTATCAATGGAATTATATGATTAATATAACCCTTTTTAAGGGTTTATAAATGTTATTAGAGGATTTATAATGGTGATTCTATCACAATTTAAAGGTAATATAGGCTTTCTGTAGGATGTGTAAGGGTAATACATGAATTAAAATGGATGGGTAAGGGTAACCTTAGAGTTACATAATGGTATCTAGGTGCCACATAAGGGTATAAAGGTGGTGCATAAGGGTATCCCTATTTTTCTAAAGGTTACATAATGGTAACTTGTGAGCTGTATAAGGGTACCCTTAATTTATAAAGGATACATAATTGTTGGAGAAGTTCAGTCATTGTATTAGGGTAAAATCCTTACCCTCAGGAAATGGATTAGAGATGCATAATGGTAAAGCTATGTTACCCGTATGCAATTCTTATTGTGAGGAAAACATGATTATTTCACTATTTCCACTTATTATTCCCTAAATAGAATCTATAACACTTTTCAACATTTATAAATTCTAAAAATCGTGGAATTAAATCCTTTGGTTTTTTTCAATGCTTCGTTGTTAAGAAAAATTTTGGAAGAAAAAATTGTTAATTTAATTTCTATAGTTAAATATATATATATATATATATATATGTACATGGTATTAAAATTTCTAAAATAGAAAAACCATTTCAGCCTTCATTTTTTGGTGATTTTTGGTGTTTGGGAAGCCTAGAAATTGTCTTGTTTTTTAGTGAAACCCTCTTCCAAAAATATGATCCATTCATATGGTTTCTATAAATAAAAATTTCTCTCTCTTCCTTTTCCACTATTGGTTCTATTTTTTAGAGGGGAAAATATTTAGGTATTAATTTAATGCGATTTTTCGCATTGAGTTCATCATATGATCTATAATTTTATTACAGATTCATGATGTGATAATTACCCATAATTATCAATTCATATTAATAATGGACTATCACATGAAATATATTCTAGAGATAATGTATTATTTCAGGTGGTTTTGTTCTTATTTTTTAGGATGAAATTTATATCACAATCATTAGAAAAATTTATATTTCATAAATTATCTCGGATATTGAAACTATCATTTCTTGTGGTATTTTACTTATTTTGGAAATAAAATAGTTGGATTTGGATATAGAAATCCCTAAAAAGTGTTCTGAATTGATGAGTATGTGGATGTGACTAGGGAGGCGTTTCTTTGACAATCCTCAAATTTCTTCATCTACTACTTGAGGTAGGATGTTCCTTGGATTCTGGGGCTCTCATATACCATTTTTTCCCTTGATATAAATTTTTTGTTGTCATAATTTGATGACAATTATTTTTTATGACTATATGTGGGTGTGTGTGTATCCTATAAGACTTGTTTACCATTATTTATTCCGAGAAAAATTATAGAGTTTTTGTTTTCAGGTTTGGTTGTGATCACATGTTCTAAAGTGTTTCCAATTTAATATCATGGTGATATGCCTTCCTTGTATTTTTTATCTTATAGTATTTGTTACATTCGATGTGGAAGTACCATTCTTAGCGCACAGAATATATGGACCATATTGATATGATTTTCCCTTAGAGGGGGAGTTTTCATGACTTGTGATAATTATGAAGATATAACTAAGAATAGGGTTGAGATACAATGATACCAAGGTGTACCGTGTTGAGGATTCACTCAATACCTATAATCCAATTATCATGTTTCATTATACCAAGTTGATTTATGAGATATTCACGTAAATCATAGTAACTCGTGAGTAGTGTACTTGACGAACAATTACTCATGAGTACCACTCTTGATGTGTTGTGATTTTTTGTAGAATATCGTACAAGGGGTTTGGGGAAATGCATAGTAGCTTGTTTTCATGATTTCATGAGTATGTTGAGCTACATGTTTACTATACCTAAGTTTATTTTTGTTGATTCTTATATCTATATGTATTCATCTAGTATGGATCCAAGGCTTGTATAAATATGGATTTCTGGAAGCTTGGTTAGTTAATAACCACTCGTAATGTACCACTGTGTCGTTATGATTGTATTCAAATTTATTATTATCATGGAATACACCTAAAATAAAAGCTGAAACTTACTTTTAAGTATCCTTCTAGATTAAAACTCATTAGTTTTGGTGGCATGGCTGGGAGTAGTGATCAACATGGGTGACCTATTGGGATGTTTCACATGTTATGTGTGAGTGAGATAAAACCCAATAAAAGAATTTGTGTTGGCCTATATGGATTGTCTTTAGTCTGATGACCTATTCGGGCATGTGGGTGGGCCCATGGGACAGGAGAAAACCTTTCTATGGGGAAACTGGGGTTCCTGTAGTTTTGAGTATGAACTTCGAAGGACTCTATAATTTTTATTTATTTACCTGATTTCATTATATAGTGGTTTGGAATTCAACTTTGGGATTTATTTTTTATTTTATAAAATATATTCCATCTTTTAGTTCCTTCAGGTTACTCTAATTATTTATTATATTGCTTTTTTATAATTTTTTCTATGAAATCATGTTGAGGGTATAGTCTATCCACTAATGGATGTATATTATTTCTACTTATCGATGGTCTATTTTATATAGGGGGAGCATGAGGTCATGTGACCCTCTTTCTTGAACATGGTGGTTTGGTTTGTGGTGTTACAAAATATTATCAGAGTAGGAACCAATATAAAAGTGAGGTGGCACTCATTTGGTTATGATATATGGTCCACATGAGGATGTTGGGATCTAATGGGGAGGGGGTGAATGTAACACCCCATAATATTAATGGTTTAAAAGAATAAAATTACAATCCATGTGTACATGGTAGACCATTATTTTTAGGATCCAATTATATTATAAATCCAATGTTAAAAAGGTTTGGCATGGAGTAGTGATCATGATGGTTGGGATCATGGGAAGTTTCCTAGGATGTGTGTAAAAGACCACACTAGTTTTATTTCATGATTCCATGCCTATTAAAGGGTAAAGACCAAGCACCTAAAACCCTATGGTTTTCCACTTTTAGTTAACCTATAGAAGTTGGAGGATATCATGATAGTCTTTTTGATGAGGTTACCCAGGACCCCAACGAGTCATGTTGTTTTCTATGTGATTTTTAATCGACTAATCAAGGTTTCACACTTTTTTTATTAGAGAGACTCTCTCATTGATGATATTAAAAATATTTAATTTTGTGTGATCATAAACTTTCATATAGTTATATTAAGTATTTTATCAGATAGAGATGCATTTCACATATCACTTTTGTAAGGGCATGTAGATATCCCTAGGGACACAGCTAAGATTGAACACAATGTACCATCCTCAGATAGATAGAAAATCTGATTAGATGAGTCACGTGATAGAGGATATACTCTAAAATTTTGTTCATTACCTTGGTGGAGATTGGGATGAGAGATTTTCTTTGGCGTATTTTTCATAAAATAAATGTTTCTAGGATTATATGCAGATTGTACCATTTTAGGATATCTATGGTCAGTCGTGCTAGTCCTTGATATGTTGTATGAGGTAGGTGATGCACCACTTTTTTTGGGCCTTCTTTGGTGTATGAGACATTTGGGGTGAGTGAGTTGATTAGGAATCAGTTGGTGACTACATAAAGTAGGTAGAAATAAAAATAATTCATGATTATATTACCATAATATTTCATTCCTGGAGACAAGGTTGTCTTGTGGGAGTTACCTCAGTGGGGGAATCATTAGTTTTAGAAACAAGGGGAAGATGGAAAAATAGTTTATTGGACCCCTCAAGATCACTCTATAGCTTGGAATAAAGGAAAATTATTCATACCTTCCTCTATGTTACTGAGGCACAAATGAGATGTCCCATGTTTCTTAGATTTGAAGGTACATACCCAATCCTTTGCATGTTATATAGTGCAAGGACATTGATTTCAAACCATATGATTATTATATAGAGAATTAAGTTATGTTTTTAGATCAAATTTATAAATATTTTCGAGGGAAGATGGTGCCTCTTTTTTTAATTGGTTGAATCATGGATGGATCCTATAGGAGAAGTGGGGGTTTAAGTCTGATGCTTTATATCAGTGGCATAAGTTGTTTAGGAAATACCACTAGAGATATTTATCTAGGATGAGAATTCATTATTGGGAGATAATTATAATATTGTAATTTTCAAATTGATCCTTGAAACCTATTTTGTTTAAAATTTCCATGTTTTTAAATTTTAAAATTTATTATTTTAATAAAAACCACCCTAACCTATAGTTGTGGAATTGTGTAATGGAAACCCTTTATTTGAAAAGGTTACATAAGGTTAATGAGGATTAATGGAACTTGTGTTAGGGTATAAGAGTCAATGTGGAAGGGTATAAAGGAGTTTCCATGCATTGTATAAGGGTTGAGGGGATTTACCTGAGTTGGGTAAGGGTAAATCACTAGTTCATGAACTAAATAAGGGTATTTGATTGCCTATGTAAGAGTAACCCCCTTGTTCCATGTTTAACATAAGGTTCAACCCATCCTTGCGTAATGGTAGATCAGTGTTTCCAAAGGTCAAATAAGGGTATTTTATCCCTTTCATAAGGATACATCCATGTTATTAAAGTCTTCTTAAGGGTGATTATAGCACTACATAAAGGTAATATAAACTTTCTAAATGGTGAATAAGGGTAACATATACAATAAAAAGGTTTTTTAAGGGTAACCTTTAAGTTTTATTAGGGTACCTTCGAACTATGTATGGGTAATAAGGAGTTACATACATGTATCCCTATGGTAAAAATAGTTAATTAAGGACAACCTATGAGCTATGTAAGGGAAACCCTTACTTTATAAAGGATATTTAATGGTAGTTAATAGTTTATCCACAATATAAGAGTGTACACCTTATCCTTATTCAATGACTTGGAACAGTGTAAGGGTAAATCCATATAACCCTGAAACGGTGCTTATTATGTGGAAAACATTTTTCCCTATTTCAAATTCTTCTTCCCCAGATTGACCATATAATTTTTTTTAATGAATTTAAATGTGAAAAGTAGGGAATTTAATTCTATGGTTCATTTTCAATTATATACTATTAATAAATTATTTGGACGGAAAATTGAATTGTTACGTTAATTTTTGGCTTTAATGTTATGGCTATGTATGTGGTATTGTTATTTATAAAATATCCAAAACCTTATGGAATTCATTTTTTAGAGATCCCTAGTGCTCGAGAAGACTGAAAATTCTTATATTCACATTTAGTAAAACCCTATAAGAACAATAAAATCATTTCTTCATGTTTTGAGGCCTAGCAGTTTCTCTCTATCCCTCTTCCACTGTTAGTGCTCCGTTTTAGAGGGGTAAATTTATAGTTATTAATTTTATGTGATTTTTAAAATTGATTTCTTTCTATGATCTGGATTTTGATATAGGATTCATGATATAATAATAACCTATAATTGTGAAATAAAATTAATTAATGATTATCATGTGTATATTATTTTAGAGATATAATGTATTATCACATGTGGTTATGTTATTATTCGTTGAGGACGAAATTGTTAGCACATGTGTTAGAATAATTTCATACTTTATAAATTATCTAGGATATAGAAACTGTAAAAATTAATTAAATTTTATTTATTTTGTAAATTATATAGTTGGATTAGACTCATAGACTCTTTAGGGAGAATTTGAGCATACTAGTACGTAGATGTAACCCAATAGACATTTCTTCGATTTAAAATGAAGTTCTCCATCAACAACTTGTGGTAGTAATATACTTAACATATTGGTTTATCTTATACACTTGTTTTCCATGATATTTTTTTTTGGCATTAATTTATGTATGTTCATGATTTTTATCACATGTGGGTGTGTGTAGCTAGTGATACCTATTTATGATTCTTTATTCTATCAATATTTATAGAGTGGTTGTTTTCATGTTCGATTTTTATCACAAGTTATTATGTGTTTCTACATTATTATCATGATGATATAATTTACTTTTATTATCTACCTTGTTATGTATGTTGTATTTCTCTATGAGATATCTTTATTGGATCTTTAAATAGGTGGATCATCTTGACATTACTGTCCCTTATAGAGAGAGTGTGCATGACTTGTGACAATGGTTGCGATGGACCTGAGCATAATATTAAGATATAATGGTACCAATAAATGAGATATTGAGGATTAACATGATCTCCAAAATTCTTGTATCATTTTTATAAATGCCTTGTTGATTCATAAGTGTCTCACATGATTCATAGTGATTCTTGTGTAGCATATATGATACCTTGGAATTCACGAGTTCCACACTCATTGCCTAATGATTTTCAAGTAGAATTATATACTTGAGGCCTAGGGAAATGTTGAGTAGAATGTACACAAGAATACATGAGGATGAAAATCTACAGGTTTAGGAGACTTGAGTCTAGTTTGGTTACCACTGAAACCACTTGTTGTTCTTCTAGAATGGATCCAAAGCATGTATGACCGTGAGTTTTTGGCGACTTGGTTAGAGCACAAACACTTGGTACACGATTGTGTATTATTATTATTGTATAAACATTTATTATTATTATGAAATAAACTAGTTATACATGTGAACATTTTTTTAAGGATGCATTGGTGGTGTCTAACTAGTTTTTATTACTTACACCCAACATGGGAACTCCAATGCACATGTTGACTTCATGTATAGGGATCTGACTAAGTGAAAGGGGCACATGGATAATGACCGAGTATAGGAGCTTGGAGATGGTATAGAACCAGGAGTGAATTCAAAGGATTACAGAGTTTTTATCTATTTACCTAATTCCATTATACTATGGTTTGGATTTCAACTTTGAGATCCCTTTTTTTAATGTACAACATATGGTCCATCTTTTAGTTTCCACATATTACTCATATTATTTAATATATTGTTTTATTATTTTGTATTCTATGAATTTATATTGATGGTATACTTATCTCAATGATGTACTTTGAAATGTTCTTCTTATTGGAATCCTCTTACGTAAGGGGAGGAATTCATGTCATCATGTGACCCTCTAGGTCATACCTGATGGTTCGGGTTGGGGTGTTATATCCAGACCAAGGGATCCCAAGAAGAATGTTGATCATACAAAATGAGAGATCCCATAAAATGAATGTAGTTCTCAAGGAATATTGAGGTAGAATCGAAAACTATTTTACATACATAGATAACTATCTAACCATGTCTTAGACTAAGTCATATTATACCCCATTGCTTATAAGAGATGATTCCAACTTCTTAGACCTTATTTAAGTTGGTTTTTATTATGTTTATACCTAAAACCATTTGGGGGATATATGATGTTTTTCATGTTAATGATTATTATTATTCAATTTTTGGATGAGTTGAGTATTCTTATATTGTGTGGATTCACATTCTTTTTTATTTGAGCCTCAATCAAACATTTTTTGAAATATATTTTTTTGACAAAACCCAAAGGAATTTATAAAATAATGTTTTAGATGTGTAATTATTTTAAATATGGGTTTCATAATAGAGTTATTATTTTTCAGGGGAGGAACTTATATAGTCTCATGATTGTATCCTACTGGGATTTTCCCTCACACCCTTTATATTCCTTTGGGCATATGTATACTTTATTTTTCAAGACATAGGTAAAGTAAAGGGAAAAAAATTAATTCATTGGATCTTTTGAATTATCATCGTCCATGGTAAATTTGGTATGGTTGATAAGATATTCTATTGGAGTTTAGCACTTGTAGAGATTTTTAAGGTACATTATCATTTGGGATATTATGTATTTTACCCTTTGTCCTTGATCCCCATTTTAGGAATTTTTTTAGATTAACTACTATATATTGTATGTTTCTTGTTTATATGTTGTAATGTTATTATGATTATAATATCTATTTTTAGTAATTGACATGTATACTCTAGTTGGATATCATAATATGTTGATTCTACTTATTTGGTGGCATGGACATCCAAATCATGTATGTGTAATTCCATTTTTTCAAGGGTGAATTCATTCCAAAATGGTTAAATGTGATACCACAATGGTTTTCAATATCCTGTGGAAATTAGGAATGTACTTTAGGACTTGTGAAAAGCTAGATCTGGTTGAATTGGAATGGTCTATTAAAAATGGTATCAAAGGCCTCTTTTTATTTGGGGTTAGTGGTAGATAGAGGTTACGACTATCAAGGAATAATAGTTAGGTGTGTAGGATTCATGTCAAACTCTTTATTAGGCCAAATATTGAGTTTCCATGGGATTTTAGGATTTTTATTTTAAAATTGATCCCTTTATGGGTTGTTTTGATGACATTTGTTGTATTTACTTATTTTATATAGGTTTTTATAATAAACAGGTATGGGTTTGGAGGAGTTTTGATTTTCATGGTGAAATAGTGAAGGAAAGTATATGCACAGAGTTTGGTTGTATGATTAGTAGAAACAATACAAGGCCTGTATGGATAAATCTAGAATCCTTATAGTGTGTTTTTTTCATACATGGAGCATTAATTTTAAGACCCTAAAACCACATAGTGAGCAATTGAAAATTGTTTTAATTTTTATCATTTATACCCCTTTTTGGAATTTGAACTAATTAAAATGTTATTTTTTTATTTTATTATGTGACTTTTTTAGTTAAATTTATTTTTATGGGAATTAAATTGTGTATTGAATGAGTTTGTGTCTCTAAATTATAGAAAATACCTCCCAGAATGGCCTCCTATAAAATAATGGAGGGAGATGTGGAGCATGTTCTCTGAGTAGAGTGTAACATCCTCAATACAAATGTATGATTCATATTATGTTTTTTAATATCCTAAAGGGTTTAGTTAAATGATTTGAGGCTTGTCAGTGGAGTTTAGAGAAGGAAATGGATAAAAGGATTGAATTTTTTTAACATGAGTGGTTCCCTGAGTGAATGGATATTCATGACACAAATGGATTCGGGAAAGAATCCATCAATATATATTAAGGATGTCAAAGTTTTTTATGATGAGAATATAAGTTCATGACATGAATGAGTTTTTTGGGAATTTAGTCAGTTCCATCAAGTTAAATGACCCAACACATATTTTCTATATCATTCAAATTTGTTCATACTACTATAAACCCTAATATCTCTCTATGGGATTTGGACTTTAAACTTCTCATCCAACTCCTTTATTTGATTCCGGAACACCAATTAAATCCTATATATCCAATCCATTCTATTATACATTGATCATGACCAATTCTATCCTCTCATATTGAATTGAAATAAAATATCTATTTGAAAACATGGTATGGTCTAAGGGTTTTGTAATTTTCTAATGAGGGTTTTGATGATCGTTGATAAAATCAGCATTTGGATTCAAGGATTTGGCTTGTTTTCACTATTTTGATCAAGATTGTCATCAGAAGTGGATCTTCCTTTGTGAGTTGATCATGTACTAACCATTTTCGTTTTGTTTTCCACATTTACCTCAATACTATAGTTCTAAACCTATCTACCCAAGAATTGTTCTAGGATCTTGTAGTTCTTTTGTACAAGGATAGTGACCCTGGCCTTGATCAGTGTTGCTTCACCTATAGTATGAATCCTTTGACTTTAGAATATTTTTATATACTTTATTTCCATTATTTCTATAATGTGTTTGTATCCATAGAGACCTATGTTTAACTCTTGATGAGATGTGTTGTGAATTCATATCCCTGAGAGACCTATGATTTTTTCACATGCATATGAATTTTTGTAGTGATGATGATTGATTATTTCATGTTTTTTTTATCTATCATTTAAATTTTATATCATATTTTGTTGATATGATGTCTAATAATTTGTTGCATAAGTGGACCCTCTATTACTATTCCCCTAAGTGGGATGTATCAGACACCCAGTTAGTATGATTTAGACTACCAATTCAAGAAAATTATGTGTGTCATTTTTTTGGATAACCCCATCGATGGGTCTATGTTTGGAATATGGTCATTGTTTCTTACAAAATGGTGTTCAATAAGGTAGACCTAGTCTCTAAGGAACATAAAATTTGTTTTTATATGTTTGATATATTTTTTTATATCTTTTCTTTAATTACATCATAAAATGAACCTATATCTCTTATGAGATTATTTTAAGGGTCATTGTTGGTTACATACCGAGGTTTGTACTCTCCCCTTACTCATAAATTTTGGTGGACTTATATATTTTACACATAAGGATCCAAAGAAGGGAAATTTAATGATAATGGATGGTTGATAAGGTTAAGAAGAAGGATCGACATAATGTCGATAGACTACATTCAAGATAATATTTATTTTATTACTAGCTTACCTATACATTGGATCCATTTGTTTATTTGGGATTATTTACCTGACATTCCATATTGAAGAAACATGGGATGAGATTTATATTCATTTTATGATACTCTTATGGGTATTCATTTATTCATTATTTATTGATTTATTTATGATCAACTCCTTTATCATACTCATATGTTACCTAATAAATATGTAATAGTATTCCAATGTAGTTCTATATGCCCCTACCACTAGTCGGTAACATCTTGCATATGTAGAGGAACACATGAGGTCATGTGGAACCCATAGATTAGGCTAGGTGGTTCAGGTCATAGTCTTACAAAATGGTATCAGAGGACCAGGTAAACTAACCTATTTCTTCTCCCTTCCTTTATTTTGGATATATTAGAATGGATATATGATGGTTGAGACACATGTAGTGGAACTATGTATGTGTCTATTGAGAACTGTTTAGTGGACCTCCAAGTTGTCATAAAGTGGTATTTTTTCTATTTAATGTTTTCATTGATTAAATTCAACTTGGGTGATGAACATGATATTCATATGTTTATTTATTGGATTTGGTTTGATTTCATGCATTATGATATCCACATTAGTTCAAATTCCATATATACCTATTATTTTTTTAGATAGATCCCAAATAGTGAAATTCTTGTTGAAATTTTGATTTCTTCATGGTTTATTATTTCTTAAAGTATTTTATTTGGGCATGTTTTATTCTATTAATTGGTGTGGAAGTGTGTCTGTGACAAATGTGTAGGTACTAGAGGTTTTACATGGGTTTTGTTTTGTTAATGGGTGTTTATACCTTGTTCCTATGGTTATCCACATAGGTTGAACAATGTTATTGAATTTTTTCTCTAATGGGTCAAGAATTAGAACCACACCAACAAGGAATCTTTCAATTGGTACCTTCAGGGAAGAGGACCACACATGGGTGGGCTGACAATAAACAAAGATTCATGTAAGTTTCTACTATAGAATCATCATCATTACAATTCATAGGTAGTCCCATGGATGTAAAAGAATATTTATGATTAATTTAGAGTATTTTAAACATGTTGGTGACCCTAGATGATCAAATTATTAATCTTACAACTTTTATGATTTATACACAACTGAAAAATTATTGGATGTCATGTTGTATACAGGAAGAAGAGAAATAATTACACGGGAAACCTTCATGGACATCCTATTTGAGGATTTCAACCTTGATTTAACTGTATTTGGACAATGTTACGGAGCTTATTTGCATATAGTAGTGGTTGACGATGGTGCCTTGATATTAAGTGTTCTTCACATAGTTGAGATGTTATTCACCAAATATGGTGGTAAAGAAGGAAAATAAATCTAGAATGCTTGAGATTGGACTTCACCCAGATCTAGGAAAATTGGCCATAAACTTCGATATGATGACATATGTTATAGTGATTAATAAATACAGATGATAGAGAAGGGAATCAATGAGGATATAGATTTTGATCTTCTTCCTACTATTAGTGGACAAATTAGTGGATTTTCCAGTATAATACCAATTTATCTTTCTAGGAGAAACAAGAGGATGTTAGAGGATGGATACCAAGGTAGTGGTCAGACGTCAGAGTAGACTAGCATATTCAACTTCTTATTTGGAGAGAGACTCTACTATGTGTTATAATTTTGGGAGGAAATGACATGTTCTCATGGACTATTCTATTTTTATCAATACATGTCACTAGTGTGGTAAGGACGGTCATATAAAGCTATTTTTTTCAAGGATTCATGGTTTCACACACCTAAATCAGGTTATGGTTTGGGTAATAGACATTAATAGTAGGTGTAGAACCTGCAATGGTCGATGAACCAAGTGTCTCATAAGCCTCTAAGGGTTTACAAAGTGGTGGATAGAAGGGACTATATAGTGGATTAGGCATTATCTGTTGGTGGAGAGGTACCTTCCATAATTCGAGGAGTGATATTGATCTCTTTTTTTCAATATTTTTCTTTGTTTGACACATGATAATCTCATTTGTTCATATCATATTAATTAGTGGTTGAATTAAATTTACTAGTTAAATTATCTTCTAAGATTCTGTCTATTGGTACACCCATAGGAAAATATATGTATCTTCATCATATCTGTATAGGATATTTGATGGTTGTTTCTAGATTTGATTGTATTTGGTGATTCAAAAATATGGAGATAGAAGGTTTCTACATGATCTATGGCATGGACTAGTTAACTAGTAATCATGAACACATCAATTATTATCAGAGATGAGTAACCTTTTCATCTCTTAAAGGGTATATGTTCATGATTACTAGTGAATGGGACATTGAGTTAGGCATAGTGGGACCATACCCTCATCAGAAGGAAATATTTTCAATAAAGGTGTCTGACATGATCCTTACAGTGGACCAGATGGGTAATCCTACCACTTTTTCACTGATGGTGGACTAATATCGTGATTTTTTTATAGAATTTATTAGGGTTGTTTAAATATAGTGGAGTTCAATATGAGATTGATCTTTTGCCTTTTTCATGCTTGATATCGATTCCACTGTATCACATGGAACTATCTGAGTTGAAAGATCCTAAGGTTTAGTTTTATAATATAGAAGTTAAATGCTTCATCAGACTAAGAACATCATCTTAGGTTGCTCCAATGATGTTCTCAAAGAAGGAGGATGACATTCTTCAACCTTTGATGAACTATTATATGTTCAATCAAATTACTATGACAAATAGGTAGTGGTTTCCATGAATATATGTATTGTTTGATCATTTTATGGGAGGCCAGTGGTTTTGTAAGATTGATCTCTTTTTTGGCTTTCGTCATCATTAGTTCAGAGGGAGATAAATCCAAAATACAGTGTCAAGGGTTATGTATGGGTTGTGTGAGTATATTAGTATTCCCTTTGGACTGATAAATGCTCTAGTATTGTTCGTATCTCTCATCTATAAGATCTTTCACCCATAAAGGATTTCTTTTTCATTGTGTTTATTGATAACATCATTATGTATTCTAAGACATCAAAACCACATGATAAACATGTAGATATCATGTCTAGTATAATTTAGGTTTATCTTATTTATGAAAAGTACTCAGAGTGTCACTTTGGATATAGTAGGTGTGCTTTCTTGGGAACATGGTTTCCAAAGAGAGAATATTAGTTGATCTAGATATGATCGATATATTAATGGTAGGGGAATGAATTTGAGATATAGTGTTTTTTGGGGTTGGATGGGTAAAACATAAGATTCATTATAATCTTTTCTCGCCTAGAATCATGCTATGACCATGTATACTAGGAAGGGATTAGAGTTTATGTGGTTAGAACATTGTGAATAAGGATTATTATATATTAAGAAAAGGTTGACATCAGTTTCGATCCTGATCCTTCATGACCCTAGATTAGACTGTGTTGTGTGTTAAAAAAAATTTGTATTGTCATAGGGGTTGTTATAATATAGGTTGATAAGGTAGTTTATGAAATATATCATTAATTGTGATCTCGTAAGTGGATCTACACTTCCCACAACTTGGAGTTGGTAGTAGTATTTCGTGCATTTAAATTTTGGTGACAGTACTATTTAGTGAGAGATTTATCATGTATGTAAACTACAAGAGTATGCAATGTATTTTCTCCTATAATGACCTGAATATTCATTAGACACATTAGATAGATTACATGTAGATGTCTGAAATGGAGAAGGATTATTTTTCTGAAATATAAAATGTGTCTTTAGATGCACTGAGCAGAAAAACATAGTAGCTAGGAGAGCATATGTTAGAATATTGGGGGATGCTCATGGATTTGTTTGAAGACTAGAAGGTGGGAAATGTTGAGGATCAGGGGGTAACATTTTGGGAACCCTTACTGATCATTTCCTCATTTATAGAATGAGTGGAGGGAAACCATGGGATTGATTTGGGGTGTATCACAATGTGTGAGACACTAGCAGCTAGTGTCTCTATTTTAGGTTTGGATTTCAACAGACATAAAGTGCTTTTATTTCATGGAATGCTGATGGTTTTATCTTCTATAAGAGATTATCTGATGAGAGCCTTTCATGATTCCTAATGTGTAGTGTACCTCGGTTTGAAAAATAAGTATAACAATGTCATGTGACCGTTATGGTTTCCTACCATGAAGAGGAACAATTTAGGCTTTGTTTCCCATTGTTTGACCTGCAATAAAATTAATGAAGAGCATTAAAGACTTGGAGGGTTACTCCATCCACTTCACGATCCTATAAATAATTGGGATGAGGTGATGATATACTTTTTGATAGGGTTTCGTAGGACCCTTTAAGGTCAAAACACCATTAATGTGGATGCAGATCATATGACTAAGGTATCTCACTTCACACCAATAATAGAAATGAACTATGTAGATGATCTAGACAAGATCTTTGTTTGAGAGATCATGTGTCTTCATGGAGTTCCTTCAACTGTGGTATATGATAGTGATTCCCAATTTACCTCACATATTCGGAAAGGTGTACAAAATGTGATGGTAACTATGGTGATGTTGAGTATAACCTCTTATCCACAAATTTAAGGGAAATTCAAAAAAGAACAATTTATACATTGTAATATCTGATTCAATTATATAATATGTATTTCAAAGGATCTTTTTTTAATCCCTTTTCTATAGTTGGAGTTCACCTAAAACTACAACTTTTAGTATTTAATTCAGATGGATCATTTGGAGGCTCTATATGGGTGATCATTTCATTCACCTCTCTAGTGGCTTGAGGTGGTAAAGAATGCAATTTTTGGACCATGTATGGTACAAGAGGCATCAGAGTGGGAGAAGTTGATTTTGAAAATACTGGTTACATCTTAGAGTTGGAAGTGATCTTATATCGACCAAAGGAGACAACCATTAGAGTTTACTATAGGAGACAATGTTTTCTTTTATGTTTCACCTCATTTGAGGAATAAATATATGAGGAGAAATGTTATTTTGGTATTTTAGTTTACTGGTCCATTTTAGATCATTTAATGCATCAGGATAGTGGAATATTGATTTGATATTTATCTTTGGTATCAATGTATGCATAATTATTTCCATACACCTCATCTTGGAAAGTACGAACCTGATCATGTGCATGTGATTGACTATGAGTTTGTTGTGCTATCATATAATGAATATTTTATAGTGTGACATATTTTTATAGTATACCAAATCAATATGGTGATGAAAGGAAATATTGTTCATCTAGTCTTGGTTCAATGACAAAACATGTGTTTTCAATAAGAGACATGGTAGTGGGAGGCATACAATCTGGTGTGGTGTTTTGAGTTGTTCATGCCGACCCATGGAGACACTTTTTAGAATGAGAATTTGTTAGAGAGAGATTTCTAATATATTTAATCTCATGGCATGTCATGTATTATGTTTTATTTCATATTTATGGGTTTATTTAAATATAATGTCGGGGGAGTTTCATACATAAATATTTCATCTTAATATATGAATATTCAACACCGAAAATGATGATCCATGTCAGAATTGTGTAGTTTTAGTGTATTTGGAAACATATATACATAAAAAACTTTTTCATATGATATATACATAATATCACGCTATTTTCGTTATGACTGTCACCCTTCATAGACATATTATATTTAAAACCACTCATTATAACCTGGTGGAATAAAACATAAGAAAGGGTGATCTTAGATACATAGTAAGGGTATATAAGGGATATTTTAATTTTCACATAAACATAACATGTGAATAATGGTATGAAAAAATGAGATTAAAATTTCAAATCCACACCTTTCATATCATAAATCATAATAATGATTCATGAAAAAAACATTACAGTTCATAAGACATGAATCAATAAGGAATTAAATAACATAATCCAATAGCACAAAACATTGTCATAAGAAATAAGTTTGTGTCATACACATAATATTAGAAAATACCTTCATTAGTAGTTGATTCTTACTTCTAATACCATTGTAGTATATTGGGTTCACTCTATAAACAGGCATACCCTTAGTCATGGTTTACTCACAAGATTATCATTGTAGACAGATTCCTTTACTAAATTATGATCCCTACTCATTTAAATATTTATTATCACATTATATATCCACATTTACATAATGAATTGGATGTATATATAATTCCAAAACCACCCATAATATAATCATAATCCATTAATATGTGTTTTATAATATCATAAATCATACATCATATATCATAATTGATGGAAAAGAAACGAGTTTCATAAAAATTTCAAAAAATTATCCTAGAATTGCCCATATAAAATAAAAAGGTTTCATAAACATCATTTCATCCTAGTAATGAACCATAATGAGAAACAAATATGGGTGGTATCACTATATATTATCCCCAGTAACTCAAAAGTAAATCAAAGGATTTCATCTCAGATAAAAATTCCTTGAGAATATCATTTGGAATAATTATGAGGAAAATAACCTACTCAATTTGAAATCAATTATGTAAAATATAAAAGATTATAGAATATTATTGAAAACACATTATTTTAAAAGAAATAATGGAAACATATATAGGAATATTCAAATCATTGAGCTTTCATGATTTTATGAAATTTCATTCTTGTTGTGTACATTAAACAAATATTTTTTAAACATTTTCGGTAAAAGTTAGAAGTACATCATTCAAAAAAAGATAAGGAAATTAATTCAAAAACATTTACAAAAAATTAAAACCATTGGTATAAATTTATTTAAATACTAATTATAGTTTAGTAAAATATTCTTAAATTTTATTTATAAAACATAGATGTGGAAAGAAAATGATTTCCAACCAAAGAGAGAAATAATTCCATTTTTCTTTAAAAAATTCCTTCAATATCATGGGTATGTAATGTGAGGATAAATAATGGAAAACTTGTATTATAAATAAATAACAATTTTAGAAGAAAAATAATGGAAATATTGAGAGTTAGGTCAAAATATTTCATCATCATATACATAATCATAAAACATCCCGATAAAAAATGAAATTGTAACACAAAGACCTTACCACTTTGGTAACTTTAGAATAATAATCCCTATGTGAGAATAAATATTGATTAAAATAAAAATATCATGAGCATAATGATAATAATTTTATGAAATAGGAAATTGGTAGTATATACACCTCACAAAAACACAAGGAGTAAATATCACACATGTCTCACGAAAATAAAAGTGAGGTGAGAAACATGTTTTCTCATGTTCAACAATCATTGAAGGTGATTAAACATCCTATATAATATATTTAAATTTATTATAATTCTATACAAGAATAATATCTATATATATAATATAATATATGATCCACTTATAAAATTTCAACACCCAATTATTAATAATTCTTTGGGAAAATCATCGTTTCTAGGTTTTAAACATTTTGTCTTTCACCAGAATTTCAGATCATGAGTTTTTTCCTTATATTTTATTCATGGTTCCATCATATCCAGAATGTTAGTACAGATTCAAATATAATATATATTCAATATATATATATATATATATATATTAATCCAAAAATATTATATATTAGAAAAGGAATTACACCTTTCATGGAGACAGTAGGTCATATATACACATGAACATTGTTTTCGCATTTTGTTGTATAGAACGAGAGAAAGGTAAATAATAATTCACACTTATATGATAATTTTATATAATATATATGTTATATATTAATTAAATCTATACTTATAATCATCTATTTAAAATGAATGTAGAAAACATTTCACATCACTTAGTGGAGGTGGTAGTCCACACGTACTCACAAGTGACGTTATCATTTTTTAAGAGTTGGAAAGGTGGTTGAAAATGATTGTTACATCATAATTATAAAAATTTAGTATATTTAATATAATGAATTAATTATTTCAAAATGTATAACCTATATTTCAAGGAGTTATAAGAAGAAATAAAATTAAAAATGCTCGGTTATGAGTTATACATATTTGTTTAGAGACCTCCTTCAGCTTACACCTTATTCCTTGAGAATACGGTCTTTTAGAAATTTCAGAAGCTATATAATGTGTTTATGGAATATATTAATGTATTATGGTAGTTAAATTCTAAGAAATAATGCTCATGAAGTGTGGCGATGAGAGGAGTGGTGGTATCCTTTTAGAGGGGAGGGAAAAGACACACATGGAATTACATAAAACAATAAATAATATATATATATATATATCATAATATTGTGAAGTTGATCCAGGGAACCAGAAATTAGAATATAAGATGTTATAGGGTTTAAATAAATTCAAAAGGTCATATTTTGTATTCTTTTTAATACATTTTAATCATTATCATTTAGTTAAACTAATTTAAACCAAATTTATCATTAACTATGATAAAATAGCTTTTTTACCTTGATAACATAATTATATGATAAATAATAAAAGTTACCTTACAATGTTTTTTAAAATTATGTTTCAAAATATTTGAAGCATTTTTATAGAATTTATTTATTTTTCTTGTAGAAATTGTTTTTAATATATGAAAAAAACACATGGAAAATAGTATTTTATAAAATACCTCATTTAAGAGTAAAAATTATTTATCCATGATACAATGTAGTAAATTAGTTTCCAATGTGAGAAATATTTACTATGGATACTATTCATAATGACCAAAAAATTTGTTGACCATATTATATTTTATTAATTATAATAATTCAAAATATGGAATCCATTGTTACCAAAATGAACTCATATAAGTTGTGGAATTTAATTTAAATTTATACCCGCAAAATGCGATGAAAATCTTTTTACCAAAGAAAACGTTTTCTTAATTATACATGTTTTTATATCATAATTGAAAATAAAAATTAGTCTAATTAAATAAGTAGGATTAATCAAAAATTATTTTATCTAATGATAATTTAAAAACAATATAAATACAAAAATTGTTTAATGTTTCATATGAAAAATATTTTTTCAATAAAAATAATATTTTTCATTATTCATCGAAAAATCAATCATTTCAAAAAATTCTCAACAATTCACTATAAAATAATTTTTACATGAATATTTCAAAAATGAATCTGATATTTTCAAATAATGTTTCTAAAAGTGGAATAAATTAAATTCATAATTTGTTCACAAGAAGATGAAAAAATATTTTTTTACGAAAATATATTATTGAATCATAAAAGTATAATAATGAACAATGATTACTTAATTATATAATCAGTACAATTTTTTTTATAGTTTTGTTATTCCTATTCATACATCCAGTTTTAACAGTTATTTTATAATGGCCACATTTAAATAATAATATTTAAATAGTATATTGTGGTTCTTTAAAACACATTGATTTGTATAACTCATGCGATCAAAGAAAAACAATTTATTTTAGGAGAAATAAATTCTATAATATTATAGTATTGAATTTCACCCCCTTAAAATTTATTTCACACTCAATCTTCTATAACATCAACAAAAAAATGAAGATTTCTCTATTTCATCTCATCCTTGGGTTCCAATGGATTTTTGATTCCTCCAGTGAACTCAAAGATATGAGGGTTCTTGTTCTATAACACCTTATCTATACAATACATCAATTATTATTTTTATTCAAAGGAAATATCATGCTTCCATGGTAAAACTATGAGTTTAGTACATGTGAAGGAGCATGTTTGTACTTCCCTAGGATAGATATGTAGAGAACATCATGAACTTGAGAGAGGTTTTGTGGATGAACCATGTGATAAGATATCATCCATAATTAATCAATAATCTAAAAGGGGCCAATATACCAAGGTATCAGCTTTAATTTATTTCCAAATATTATAAATTTTTCTATAGAAAAATTCATAAGGATTTCACCTTACTAGCGTCAAAATTGTGATTCATCAAAGATTTCCAACATAACATTTCTATATACTTCAAGCTACCAAGATATGTTTCTTAATGGATCTAATTTTCTCTTCCATTTTCTCTAATATCTCTTGTCCAAATTTATTTATTTCTCCAACTTCATCCCAACATGTTTTAATTCTATACATATTTCAATAGTGGGCTTCATAAGGATCCAACTGAATTCTTGAGTGAAAGATATTGTTATAAGAAAACTCAACTATAAGAAGGTTTTGATACCAACAACATTTTAATTCTATAATATAAGATATCATCATATCCTCTAGGGTTTTAATGGTTCTCTTAGGCTTCCCATCATTTATTAGATGATAAGTACTACTCAATCATAACGTTGAATCTAAAGTTTGTAGAAAACTTCAATAGAACTTCAAGCTAAACCTAGGATCATGATCAGATATAATATAATATGTTAATCCATGAAACTTTACCTATTATTTAATTTATAATCTTAAAATATGATCATGTTATAAATCTTATTTTATAGAAACAACATGTGTGTATTCATTAGGTAATCATCTACAACCAAAATAGAATTTTAAACTTTAGATTTCTTGGGGAGTCCGATGACAAAATCCATCATGATGTTTTCCTATTTCCATTATAGTATGGTAAATGGTTGTATCATGCTGTTATTATTTTTTCGCTAACCCATAACTTCATGACATACCATGAATATAGATACATATATCATAATATCACCCTTCATGTTATCCCACCATAAATACTCTTTCAGATCATTATACATATATGAAATTCAAAGAAGAATAGAGAATGGTGAAATATGAACTTTTTCCTATAACTTGTTCATCAATTTTTGTATTTATGGTAAGAATACAACGTTCTTAAACCATATCATTTAATCACAATCATGGTTAAACTCTGAAAAATTTCATTCCTTTTTTTGTTACTCTGCATATTTCTTCAACGTCTCTTTAATCTTCACATGGATAAACAGTTGAACACTTATTTGGGTAAAATAATATTTCCTCATTCCTTTAATTTTTCTAGATCCATCCTTTTTAAATATATATTAATTGGTTCTTTTGTGATTTTTAACATAGATAATCTATCATGAGCCTTTTTACTCAAGTCATCAAACAATTTGTTCACTTTCTCAAGGTGGTAATTTATTGTGGAGTCATAGTCTTTAATCAAATCCAATCATCTTCTTTGGAATATATTCAAATCTTTTCAAGTATATATATACATTAAAATTTTATGATCAATATATATTTCAAACCTTTATCTATTATTATAATGCCTCTATATATTTAATTAAAAACTTATGACCCCAAATTCAAAATCATGAGTTGGGTAAATTTTCCCATAAAACTTCAATTTTCATGATACATAGGTTATCACCATATCATTCTACACGAGGAAGAATTTTTTCCCCTTCTTTGATTCATAAATAAAGATTACAAACCCTTCTTCACTATAGTATAGTTTAATAATAGGTGTTCTGACAAACCTTCTCTTCAATTCCTTGAAATTTAATTCTCATTCATCCTTCCAAATGAACATTCCTCTATTTTCAGTTAACATTGTGAGTGGATTATACAAACAATATAAATTCACTAAACACAACCAATAATTTCCACTCAAATCAATAAGACATTGTTTTTTAGTCACATTTCTTAGTCCAGTCCAACATTCAATTAATTTTGACTTTTATAGATCCATCGATATACCCTATCTTGAGATTATATGACCTAAAAATGAATTCTTTTTTGTATCAAAATATCACACTTGGAAATTTTTGTATAGATATTCTCCTTCCTTAGGGTATTCAGTATAATTTTTAATTGATCATCATGATCTTTCTTTCTCTTTTAATATATAATAACATAATCTAAAAAGACTACCACAAAATAATTAAATAAATCTCTAATGAATCTATTCCTTAAATCAATGAAGATAATAGGGGAATTAATAAGAGAAAACAATAACACTATAAAGTCATAGTTTCTGTACATAATATAGAATGATGTACTGAGATTATTCTCCCTCTTGATCCTCAATTGATGATATCCAGAACAAAGGTAAATCTTCAAAAAGTATAGTTCTCTACACAGTTGACCAAACAAGTCATCAATATGGATTATATGATACATATTCTTGATTATGATTTTGTTATGTTCTCGATATTCAATAAAAAGTCTAATTTATCAATCATTATTATTAGAAAAAATGAATGGTTATCACCATGATGATGCACTCCCCTAAATTAATCATTTTTCATGATTATCTTAGAGTTTCTTTTTTAAATTCTATAACTTAATTATGACTATTCTATACAAAATCTTCTGAATTTGTGTTGTACTGGGAAAGATTTATCTTAAACACTCAATCTAAAAATTCTAAATTACACATAGAAAATAATCCAAAAATACATCATCAAACTCTCATTCAATAAGAATATGTTTGATTTTTGGTTTATCCCCAACCATCTAAGATAAAAACAACTATTATATATGAAAAATACCTATACAATGGATTTAATTTATATTATAAGTTAATATTTATCATGATATAAATAGTTTTCATAGTTTCATTCTGAATATCAAACATGACTTCCTTTCTTCAGAAATATATGTGGTATTTATACAAAGAAATAAAATACATGAATAAGATAACATCAAATTCAACTGGAGAGAGAATAATGATATTTTCATGAATCACATCCCAAAAACATCAATAAAAAATCATAGACATGAGATTTGATCATCGTACCATTAGGGGTTTCAATGCTAATCTGATATCTAATCATTGAGGATATTAATTAACATTAGTTGATACTTTTAATGATATAAGTTAATTTATAAATCCAATCTCAAATAAGATACTTTAAAATTTCATCATACCTATCACCAACTAAACTTCACTATTCTGTGTTCAATACCTTAATAAAACCAAAATAATTATCATAAAAATAAATAATCATTATTATACATTAATTAATAACCCACGTTGAGGTAGATGATAAAGAAATAATGGAATAGGTAGACTTAGATGGGAGTAACGGTCTTAGTTTGGTTTCTTAAGCAGTAGGAGATCTCAAAAGCTCTTTCTCTTGATAGAAAATGATGTGGGATAATCCTCACCGATGTGGAAGAAACTGTGTTTAACAGTTATCAAGTTCAACTCAAGTGTCCTCTTTAGGGAATAATAAGATGACCTATTATCATTGTGGGAATTCTGACCATACTATACCTAACCTCCTAGAGGATCTGATGATGTTTACAATTGTTGGAATCCAAGTCATATACAATACCTCTCTAGGACACACTAGAAGGGGAGTATATTTGGGTTTTCCTTATTTAAGGGTTTATAGTTATAATATGATCCTTCTAAAGGTCTGGGATCTCACCATAAATATAAATGGGAGTCTTATATTGATAAGATAGACTATGGTGGACCTGTGTTAGGATGTATTTATGAAATAAAAGTGGAACAAGATGACTTTAAATATAGGATGGCCACCATTAGAGGTGTGTTTTTTATTTATTCTTCTACGGATTTATCTTTTTTGACATGGGTGCTTCCCATTCCATTATATCATTAAATTTTATTAATTATTTGTGTATTTTAGTTTATTTTATACCATTTATAATAGATCTCCTTACCCTGCTGGGATAGAAGAAGGATAATGGTTTTAATGTCCCAAAGTTTTATATTTTAGTTTATGACTTGGAAATTGATTGGGACTTCATATATTGGGACTTAGATTTTTTTAATATTATTATCAATATTAATTAGATTATTAGTTTTAATTTTCAAATTGATTTCTATAAACATAGGGTATAGTTTCAATATTTTCAGGGGAACACTCAAATCATTCAAAGTTAGTGGGACCCAAGGTCATGAAAAATAGGACCCATTTTTTTGGATGTTCGATTGATTTTTTGTTGTCTATATAGGTTTTTCTTTTATGGTTTATATAATATCACATTTGGTCATCTTCTAGTGGTGGTGGACTAGTATGTTTAAGTTTTTTGGATGATTTATCTAGGTTTCCTCCCCATTGATAGGTTCAGTTAACTACTAACCTACTCCTTGGGATGAGAACCATTTCATTACTTTCAAACTAGATGGATCTTAATGTGTAGAAAGTGTTAATGGTTTATCTATAGTAACATTAAATCATGGGATTAATTCATCTGAGTATGTCACTCTAGGTGTATCTAGTTTAATTCACAAATATGGAATTCATGATTATTTTAACATTCATCAATTATCAAAAGCATAATCAGGCCCCCTTAAGAACAATGAATCATTTACAAGAATTGATTCTCTTTTTGACCAGCTTCATGGATCTTGATAGATTTTGAAAATATTCTTATGTTTGGACTGCCACCTATTGATGATCTAGGAAGATGATGTTTGTAGGAGCACTGTTAAGAAGCGGTATAGGTATTTTGAGTATTTTGGTTATGTTATTTGGCCTTACCAATTCCTCTTCCTTCATTGTGGCTTTGATTAAATATAAATATCATCTATTTTTGGAATCTTTCATGGTTGTTTACATTGATGATAGCTTGGTGTAGTCCATGATGGATGGAGATCATGAAAACAATATGACAGGTTTTTTGGAACCTTAGACTAGCTTAACAGTTATGCTAGATTATCCAAATGAATTTTATGAATCCAAATGGTAAATTTATTCAGCCATATTGTTTTTTAGAAACAGATTTCAGTGGACCATGATAACATCCAACTAGTAATATTAGGGGAATAACCTGCAAATTTTTTGAGATAAGAGAACTTTTGGGTTTATCTAGGTATTACAAGAATTTTGTTTTAGACTTTACTAATCCATATTCTCCCATGAAAACATTGAATCAGAAATGGTATAAGTTTTAGTGGTGAGAAAAGTTTATTTGATATTCTAAACAGTAACATGTACAATTTACCTCATCTTGAATTTTGACTCTTCTATTGCACGAAAGGGCTTATATAATTTTTTATGATGCCTAATGTTTGGGTTTGGGGTGTGTGATGATACAAGATGATCATGTGGTGGATTATGAAACTTGTTGGTTATTCCAAAAATAGTTCTATTACCATAACCACAACATGGAATTGATACCTATGATGAATGTGTTGAAGACTAGGTGTCATTACCGCTATGTGGAGTAGTTTATAGATTATTAATATCATAATCTCTTGAAGTAAATCTTCAACAAGATTAACTTGAACCATCAATATAGACCCTAGGTGAAGTACCTTAAAACCTTTTATTTTGACACTATCTATACCCTCGAGAAGGGAAATGTGGTCACCAATTCCTTGAGAAGCAAATTTTTTATCTATGCAGTGACGAAATCTGTAGATGAGTGGATCATGATGAGTTTGTTGTCAAATATTATTTTGAAATTTTAAGAGGATGTAGACAAGGTATCCTTGATTAGTTGTTAGGGAACATTCCTTCTTGATGATCAGGCTCGGTGTGAATAGGAATTTGACCTTTACTTCTAGAAGATTAATAGAGCTTAAAATGGTGGTGATACCTTAGTTGATTGGTCTCAGTCACACAATGGTACATTATTCTTTAGTAAGTGGATAGTTATTCATTTGACATGGATACAAAAGGAAATGCATGCTTGTATTATCCTAGTTAGGCTGATCACCCTTAGATTACTATGTTGTTTTATAATTTGAGAACCCAATATTAGTGTCCCTAGATGAGGTTGCTAGTTTTTGATTTTATATACCGATGTTTAACCTTCCTAAGGAACAAATACAAGAAATAGAGATAGACCAGGTTTCTATAATCTATTCCCAATCTCGTATGAAAGTGGGATGAGATCTATATGGGGTATGTGATAAATTTTCCACAAAATCCTAGATTGAAATATGATATTTTAGAAATTTAAGATTAGTTGAATAAATCAACCTATTTTATTCGTGTTAAAGTGTTAATGAACGTATATGAGATCTAAACCCTATATATACAAGTGGTATTTATGCTTCAGAGAGTTCCCATGGTTATTTTTCCCAATAGGGAAATCACTTTTACGTATTATTTTTAAATGATAATTTAGGAATCCATGAGAACCCAGGTAACGATGAGTATATCATTTCAAGTGCAGAGGGATGGTTAAACAGAACATACCATCAAGATTTTTGAGGATTTGATTTGATCATGCATGCTTGACTTTAGGGGTTCATGGTAGAGGTTTCTTTTGTTCTATAAACATAAATACTCCATCATTTATTAGTGCTAAATAAGAAAATTCCCACCCAGCCTATTGGCATGGACCAGGTCAGAGGTTCCACTAACCATATGTGTCATTTCCTAGACATCGTTTGATTCCAATAAATAAAAATGGTTTAACAAAACTTTACAAGAGAGGGAAAAGTTTCCCTATATATTAACAAACACAAAATCAAAATAATATCCAAAATATGTAAACCAAATAAATTTCTATAAATTATTTCCGAAACAAAAAAATAGTAATGAAAATAAAAAAAATAACAATTAGCAATGATTTAAATAACAATATTTGACTAATAAATGAATTGGGTAAAAATAAAACTAAATCTTCAATGTAGTAATAGTCTTTATCACCAACGTAGCACCACTCCATCACAAGACATAGATAGATTCAAGCTCCATCCCAACTAAACTATGACATAATTATCAAGTTTCTCCACTAGTGAAGTATGAAACCATCCTTCATTCCATTTCCTGGAAAAGAACTTCTACACATATACAATGTTTAATATGAATTGGTGAGTGTAACAACTTAATAGGTACACCACAAAATAATTTTTCCACATTCCACTAAGATAAGAAATAAGTTATCTCACATGTATAAAAAAATATAAGGTGATATTAAAAGTAGTAAACATTTTTCACAAAATAAAATTCTAGGGATCAAACTTTTTTCAAAAATAGTTTAACCAAAGATAATTTCCCATTTAAATATAAAGAAACTATATATAAATATAAATTTCAAAAAAAACATCTACATTTTCACACACAGACGAACACACACATGCATTCTAAATGACATACAAATGTTCGTGAGTGGTGATACACCATCCACCAAGCCTTAACTTGGTGTAAAAACTTCATGTTCCTTTCCATTCATCACTTAGAACCATGTTTATTTGAATAAGAAATCGTCCAATGAATATCATGAACACACATCAACCATTTTAGGACATGTTCGCAAAACCACAATCTTTTTCATGAAAACTTTTTAAACATTTAATCAAACATGTTGGGGTGGAAAACAACACCTCAAATATTACTGAAACACATTTGAAACATTATTTATTTGAGAAAACACTTTTATAATAATTTATCAAATCTGTTATGGGTGACACCCACATCCTAGATTTCAAGGACCAACTACTAAGGGAACATCCAATAATGTTTTTTCAGGAAAGAATATTTTGAAAATTAAGAGAAATATTTAAATAAAACTACATTCCTAAAAATTATAATAAAATTGGAAAGAGGAGATAACCACCTACCACAGGTTTATTGGTGCGATAGATCATAGATAATTCCATATATCTGACCTCTTTTTACTATTATTCTATAAAATACGACAAAAAACTAATCAAACCTCATCCAATCCCATAAATCATTGTATAAAATTACATATCAATGGTTTTTTTCAAGGAATCCCAAGGTGATGAAATATAATAATGATGAATGAGGTCAAAACAATTAATTCCATACTAAAATTCTTGAAGAGTTTTTGATAGTAGAGTCCAAATATCGATTTTCCCAAATAATAACATAAGGGAACCCTGGAAATAAAAGGGAAGATAATGGGATGAGAAAATGGGGATTTATAGGCACATTAAGAATTAGAATATATTAGGTCCAACTAGATTTATATCATCTAAAGGGTGTTCACATCGTGAATCTTAAATAGGACTCATATACCTAAACTCACAACACTTTGTCTTAAATTTCTACAAACCCTTTCACATCATTAATGGATCTCACATTGTGATTGTAATGAAATGAATCATCGGGGAATACCAGGCAGGATGAAGTCTAGGTCACCACAACCCCATGACTGCCTAAAATACGATAGGGGCTAGTGACATGTCCTAATAAGGAATACCTATAATTGGAGAAATTTTCTTAATGTATCTATACACGAACACTCAACCATCTCCATGAAAAAATGCATATGAAGATAAATTAAAGGAATTAACATCTTGAGATAAACCATGCATGTACTAAACTCTAGGAAATACACCAAAGTATTAAAAAACTAAAATGAAAAGGGAGAAAATAAATTCCAAACTAAAAAAAGTCCCATCTTAACAAAAAAATATACATTAATAAAGCTAAGAGGGTCTGGATCTTGATCTACAAAACTAACCACCATACGAGGTCTCTATACTAGAGTATCCTTATACCCTAGAGAAATAACTTACAATATTTCCATTATTTTAATATAGAATGAAACATGTAGACATCTACCTTGTTGGGGTGATTATATACATACCCAATTGGATTCCATGAAAATCCAAGAGAGATAAATAGGAATATACGACATAAGTGGTCTTATCAACCCAAATATAGAGGGAAATAGATCCTAGAATCATATATATGTATATATATATTCATAAATAATCCTATATGAGAGATAAATATGACCCCAATCTCATAAACCAGTCTAGTATGATGAGTCTTCCGACACCTCTAAAGACCCATTATCAATTTCCAGTACCTCGTGTGTCTATACAAAGAAGATTTAAGGATTAACCACTTATTAAAACTACTCCACAACATGAGGGGGAAAACATATAATATATTAGATGAACCCTATTATGATAGTAGGATTTCACTCAGTACAAAGGTAGAGGCCTGACGTCCTGGTGTGTCAGTGGGGTTCTGCGTTGTGGATAGATAGAAGACCCACACCCTAGTTCGATAGAGAGAGACAATTAGTGGATTGATAGAGGGAACACTCCTTGGTGCAACATGGGGATGAAAATAAAGCATGGAGGACCCACACCCTATCACAATAGAGTATATCCACTCACTAGGTATCATTAGAGTCATGTTCCCTCAATCATTAGGGGGTTTCACTCTGTACGTATAAACAATAGACCCACCCCCTAATACTATAGGGGGATTCCTACGCTATACCCAAAAGAATCACATCATAGTACAATTATAGGGTTCCACTCAATTTTAGATGAAACATTAACTAGTTCCATATGTAGGTGCCACTCAAACAAGTTCTAGAAGTTTGGGGGGACAAACTTCGTGGTATAATAGTGGGTTACCAATACTAGCCTCTCTCTAGTAATCATGTATGATCACTATAATCATAAATAATAACTTAATGAAGCATCCCACTCAAAACATTCCATGTCATATGTCTAAATCCACTATGAATTATACCACTGCATTATATGTAAAAAAATAATTAATATAGGCTACATGTGGTCCAATATCAAAGTATATATGAAGTGTATATGTGAGGTGTAAGTTTTTCCTAGGGGTAAATAGGAGTATGGGGTCCACACGACATGTGGTACCACTCATATTCCTATATTTTTTCTCCTATAGACATGTATTAGAGGCCATGAAACTATACATGGAATGTAAGTGGGTGTACATGGTATTTCATAACCACCCGGGGTATACTCGTGTACCCTTTCCCATTCCCATGTTTGTCGTGTCATCCCTGTGTACCTGGTCGAGCCCGAGTGTCAACCTATGCACATGTAATCACAAAATACATATTGTTTCTTCATAAATGGGGTAATGTTCATGTGTAGTTGGTACATGGATTATCGAACTAGGTAGGGTGGCATGATGTGTGGGCCTAGCCACATAGTGTGTGATACTTATCATCCCCAAAACCCTAACTACCACAACTAGGTGGGGATATACGATGTGTGTTCTTCAACTACATGTAATGTTGTCGACTTTTGTACCAAAAGTCCAAATAGTCACCTCAATCCCGGATCTAGTGTACCTATCCATGTACCTCATCATTCCCAAGTTCCATCCCATGCTTAGGTACCAACCCATGTTTGTGTATGCCCAGAGTAAATTGTGTGTTCTCCTAAATGTAGTACAATATGTGTCCAGTTGGAACATGGTTTATCTAAATGCATAGGATCTCAAGGCATGTGGGCCCAAACACACATCATGTGATCCTTTTTATCCCTAAAATCAATTCCTTAAATAATGTGTGGGGATAGATAATATGTGTTCTTGAACTCTATGTAATGTAGTGGATTTTTCCAAGGAAACTCTAGATAATCACATGGATCCTAGTTCCAGTGTTTACATCATTAATGCCTCCATTTGAGCTCCCAAATTCCATGGGGGTCCCCACTGGTTATTGTTTTGTGGCCTCTTGGGGCCAGAAAATGGATTTCATTCATCTGTATAATGCCCGCACACTACATGATGTTCCTCCCATCATCAACCATTCGATCCCCTCACCATTCCATATCCCAAATACATATAGAATCACCCAAAACCCTATTATCCACCACCAATAAATCCTAAATTTTCCATTTTTTCATATGTGTAACTTCCATGGGTTTTTGGGTTTGATCTCACTTGAAATTTCTTTAGAAACATTGAACCATGACCCCACATGCCAATAGTGAAAAATTTGATGAATAGATGTACAAAAATCATAAGGACAATGTGAATCAATTACTAGACATGAATTCATGGACAACGATCATAGATTAGAGATTTTTATGGTGATAAGATGTACAACAAGGATAGAACCATTGAATTTAAAATATAATAGGAAACATGGATCACAAGAAAGAATAGATAAATCACCTAAGAATAATTGAAAATAAAATCCATGATCTAAAGTTTAATCAATGGTATAAAATGAAATTTAATATCCCTAACTCAATTATGGATTTATCATTGTTGAATAGCATTTTCTCCAATGATGGATAAGACCTTCTACATTTGTTGTGTCTTGATCATCCTTGATCAAATCACTGTTCATTTTTTGATTCTGATTCTCAGATAAAGAAAACCCAATTCTCCTATCATGGATCCTTAGTGTATGATTATAACCCAAAAGAATTAAAATATTAGTAATTATATAGAGAAAATTTCATTAATTGTATTAAATTATTTAACTAAACAATTTAATTAATTTAGCTACTTAACATACCCGCCAACAGGTGCCTCATCATAACTCCCTATACCAAACAAAAATATGTCATTCCTAGGGTAAACCCTTCATTAAATATTCAACTAGAGTCTCAAAGTTTTTATCTAAATATTAATTTAAAATTTATTCCAATTTATTATAAAACTACACACGTGTAACATTAATATATTTAATATTTTTATTATATCGATTTCCAGATCACTGAGCCTCAGAATCTCGTGTTGTATTAGTTTCTAGCTTCAACAAAATTATTTTATATATTTCAAAGTCTCAAAAGAAAATTAAATAGTCACTAAAATGATCTTATTCTTCCATGAACCCATTCACTCCCTAAACTTTACTCCATATAGATTCCCAAAAAACATTCACACCATGAGTAACCATTCACAGTGTGAATTTTTCATGAAACCAAAAAATAAATTACCTTCTATTTAACCCTAAAACTCACCCATAAATTTATCATAATGAATCCAAGAATTAAAATATCAAGCATAAAAAATGTAATACCTCAAACTAGGTTTCAACATTCTCCCAAAAATTATGCATTCCATCCATAAGATGCTGAAGATCAGCTTTTCCATTGAATAGTTCAGGTCTTTTCTCTAGTACGATCTTTCTATTCCCTATGTTTTCTCTTAAACCTAACCATGATACCATAAAAATCTTTCCATGTAAATAGATCTCCTACTTAAGGTATTTTCTTATCTAAAAATATTATGAACCAGATCATGGGAAAAATCACATTAGTCTCGTGGGTAACATGATCCTAATAGAACACATGACTAGGATCCCACCGATACTTCTTCAATTGAGAAATATGAAACACGTTATGGAAATCGCTGAATATCAATGATAGTGTTATCCAAAATAGAACATTTCCAATTCATTCAACAATATTATATGTTCTAACATTAAATGGATCTATCCTCCCTTGATTCCCAATTTGTCGATCACTAAGTCTCAATGACACTTTCAAGAATATGTTGTCACTCACATTGGAAGATGGTAGTCGATAAGGGTGGTTTGCATATGATTTTTTTAACTTTGATCCATAGTCATCTTCATCTAAATCATCTTGATCTTTTCTATAGTTTCACAGATGATACATAGTCTAATCAGAAAAATCTATTATGTTTCTTCCAAAAATAGTGTTGAATGAAAGGGAAAACCATATAATTTATTAATATGATCCCCATACAACATACCATGGTTTTATTATGTTTGGACAATTACTCCAATGGAATATGAACCTCCCATGAGCCTCCAAATTCCATGACACAAGCTCTATGTATAACTTTAAATATTTTAATTTTTTGTTCTAATTGTTTATCTATCTAAGGATGATATATTGCACTCTTAGTCAACTGAGTTCTGAGAGCTTATTACCGTGATATCCTGAATTTAGAAGTTAATCGAGGATCTATGTCACATAGGAGTATTACAGGAACACTAGGAATCATAAATACTTCTCGAATATATAAGTTTTCCAAACCTTTTACCTTGTTGAGATCTAATACTTGGATAATGTGTGTTGAGCTACTGATATGATCCAAATATCCCAAATAGAACCATTATTTTAATGTTTCCTTGGTATAATTATGGAAAATTCCATTTAAATATACTCCCACTACTATATAGGTATAGTCATTTATTGAATTATACCAACCAACCCTTGATTCTTAGACTTTAACTAATAATAAGTTATAAATTTTAAAACAAAATATGTAATCCTTAATTTCATAATTTACCTTCAGAAATGACATTTTATCACCTTGAACAACTTATGAATACCTGGATGAGTAGATTTTTTTGAATAGTGATATGTTGAAAGAAGTTATTGATAGAAATAATGGGGGACCAAAAATATGTTTTGAAATCACAACAATGATTTTTCATCCTCTATCCATCGATCAAAAGTATCCCCACCATTTAAGATTCACATAATGGTGGTATAATCAATATCTGATGTTTCATCCTCCTTTGAAAAATTCATCAAGTCAAGAAGAAGATTAAATATAATAAATATTTTATTCTCATTTTTTCAATACAATCTAGATGAATTTCTAAAAGAACATTCATAAGATACTATTAGTCATGAGGTTCTTAGAATATTCCATTATACGATTTCTAACTCAACGAATATGAAATAGTGTTCTCTTTACTAGGTGTGTATACCAATTCAAAATCAAGCATTTTGAGGTAATCCTATATCATCATTGCATCAAGTTCATGTATCAATGAAAAAATATGTTTTTTACAAACTTCTTGTCAATTAGGACCATGATAATTTCTCCAAACATGTTACAACTTTAGGTCATTAAGTCATGGAAAAATTAAGTGAGTTACTAGTCATGTGTAGGGTAATTATTATCATGTTTATGTAACATCCAAAAAAAATAGTTCATAACATGATATTTTTACATGAGAACATAATTAGTACTAGATTTAGTGAAAGATATGACTTCAAGGTAACTACCATAAACCTCTTGGAACCATTAAAGTTTTCTGGTTGCCTCCATTTGTAGGCTAGATAAAATGAAATACAAATAGAGCCTAGAGGGGAAACCTCGGACCTGCTAGTTATGGAATTTGTTTCAGAGATCAAAATGGTTATTTTTTATAGGGGGGAACATGGTTCATGTGGTCTTTCTACAACTATTGAATCCAAAATGCAGGGTCTCATTATAGTAGTGGATATTGCTTGGTAAAGAAACTGGAATTATATATGGTTTGAGAGTGACTCAACCACAATTTTCTAGGAAGTTAGGCTAGGTCAAGTTCACCTTGATTGGAATATCACTACCAAATAGAATAGCTTCCTGAGTACTATTTCGTTAATGAACTGTATAATCACACATGTCTATCATGAAGGAAATCAACTTGCATATTGTCATGCTAACAAAGGAGCCTCGAAAAGGAATTGTAAACACTACTCCTGCATACCCGATGAGTTGATGACTATCCTTAAACGTGATAGATGTAAATTTACCTCCTTATAAATACTGTAACCTTGTTTTTAATAATATTCAGCCCCACCACTTATTTTGTTTTTAAAAAAGACAACTTGTTGGCTTGGATTGAGTTAGAGGTGCTACATATTGTGATAGTGGGTTCCCTAGACCAAAAAAAATAGTATAATTTGATTACATATCATGTGTACAGTGAGGAGTGCATGATGTAAAATAACTATAATAGTGTTGATATTTTTTATACCCTATATCAATATGGTAACATCCTTAGAATATTTTTCATGTCAAAGTTGTATAATAGTTCCTAGGATATAATGATAACCTAAAGATACTATGAAAGTGATCTAAAACTTATGTATATAGTTAGATCATATAGAAAAGTCATATATGATATGAAACCATCAAGTGTTGGGGGATCATAATCATTTAGACATCTTCTCTTTAATTTTACACATGGTGATATTGAGTAAAAAAGATCATGAGAATTGAATCACTGATAATAACATCACATGATTCAGGTGTCATTAGTAGTTTCTATCTATGAATATATATAATGGTATCCTGACTGGATTTTATAAACTAATGAAAGATAAAAATCATGTAATTTATATCATAGAGAGGTGTCTTGTACTGGGTGTGTCACTGGTGGCATGGGATTGATTGAATAATCTTGATAGTTTTTTTCACTTCAAATAGAAAGTGATTTCATGGGCCTAGTTAATAAGGATAGTAGTGCCATTATTAAATCCATAGCCATGGTAGTAGAAATTAATCCCATATATTAAGTGTAAACAATAATAAAAAAAGTATTGATGATGACACAATGTGGTCCCCCTACTTTATGAGATATCATGGGATGAAGAGATTATATTACATGATGTTCATTCGTAGGATCTTATCATTACAATGCCTACTTTTTATCTCCTTAGGGGAATTGCAGAGTTACTCGACTTTCCTCCTAGTATGTGAATAATATTCAGTACTATAGATATAAGTTCCTAGATGGTTACAAAATTAGAGTAATCAAAAGTCTATATTATTCTTTTGAATAGGATTTTAGGACATGGTGTGGCCCACCAATGGGTTCAGGTGATATCTAAGATCCAATAATCATCATGAAACAAGTAAACTCATATTATTAGAGTTTAGAATAATATGTGTTGATTTTATTTATTAAAAGTATTCATAATATAATAAGTGAATACATGGGAAAATATTACATGAATGAATATTATTTTAATATTAAAGGTTCATTTAATATTTTTGAAAATAAATCATTGAGATAAATACTTTATTTTATTATGTAAAATTATTTATTATATTAAATTTATGTGATAAATAAATAAATGATGTGTATTACATGGTTAGTTGCCTATAATGTGTAATATATTGATTATTTAGTGGGAATTACTTATACGAGGTTTGGGGAGCCCTTTATTGTTGTTTAATCCCCATTATATACGAAAGAATGATCTCTTTTCTAAGTTACTATTCATCAACTCGATTTTGAGATTTCATATGTATTCCCTCCCACATCATAAGGATAGAAGTGCATTTTCCATGAAATAGATCCAATTTCGCCTTCATGGATCACACCAATGACGTAGTGGTGATCGATGGGACCTCAAAGGCTACATCGTATCATCAAGATAGATACTATATATAAATCACAGATGTTCCCAGATAGAGTTGAGGCGTGTCTGTAACACCCTGACCCCAGTTACCTAGAGTTGGTGCATTATAACATAACATTGGCATGATACAATGAATCATGTCCTGAAAGACCAATTTGTTTAGTAGCATTGGAATTACTAGATACACTCATAAGCTTTACATTACATCATGAAATAAAAACATCAACACCATTTTTCCCTTTTAAAAAAAACTTATATCCTTAGCCTATCCCTATAGGTCAACCATTAAATACTTCTTCACATCCTGGGAAAAATAAAACACAGAAAGGGGTGATCTCAGATTCTCAGTAAGGATAACAATATAGTGGAATATTTCATAAATAAGCATATACATTTAAGTCAATGTATAAGACTAAAACAAATGCCTTTTAAACTTGAACTTCAACATAATATGGAAAATATAAAATCAAATAATTCCATTTACTTATTCACATGGATATTCTAATAGTCGAATAATCACATGAAATATCAATATCCACTTTCATAATAACGGAATGCATAATTCTAGACATCATAACCACATAGTCAAAGCCTTGTACCAAGACTAAAAATAAGATTTTGTCAAGGCCTTATGCCAAGACACTAGTTTGTCTCATGAGACCTACCAATTCATTGAGGAGATATAGTAGGCTCCACCCTTCACTTACTAAGTCCAATGCATTCCTCATATGAAAAGGTTGAAACATAACTTAAACATCCGTATTAAAACCAACATACGAAATGCCAATACTTTATCCATAAACCATGAATTGTATAAAAATAGCACATCCAAAGTCAAACATAACTCATTAGAAAAAATATGGATGATTGTATTATAATAAATTAAACTCAATCTATAATAATGAAGGATATTGACATAGATTAAAATAATCATCAATACTATTTGAGATAAATATCCCCCCTTTTTCGTTTTATAAGTCTCACTATTTATCAAGAAGCTGTTTAAAATATATTTTTGAATCAAATTTTCCAATACCACTTTGAAGCTTTTAAAAGGAATTTTAATTTTAAAACATTAATTTCCATATAAATAAATCCTTAAATCAATTCTGAAAACATGGACATTAATGAGAAAGATTTAGAAGAATAAATCATTAAAACATTTAAAATGATATTTTAGTTAGAGTTTCAAACCAAATGAGAGACGCTTAAATACAAATAATTGAGATAATAAAAAACTTTATAATATCATGAGAATAAAGGGAATCATGTTATACTATGTCAAAGTACATTATATACACCATATAAAAGTGCATTGTCGTATAACAACAAATAAGTCTCAATGGAATGTAAATTGAGATAAAATCCCTTACAACGGATGTATCCTTAGGTTAAGGATAAAGCAACGGCATAATTATGTGTGAGAAATATAAATACTCTCAATATGATTGGATATTTAGTGTAAATAAATCATAGTACATTCACACATATTCATGTATAAACAACACCAATGACTTGGATGTTTAACTCAATGAATGGAAATTGAGTTAATATTACTCTTATCAATTTCATATCAATGAATTGAGAAATTATCAATGGAGTGATTATGGGAAAAAAAAATGATATCCACGCAAAGGGGGGTGTAAATTAATACATAAATAATAAACAGTAATTCCACACATAATCTTGGAGTAAAAATAATCAATGAAGTATGTGTAAAGCCCAATGAGTGGAAATTGAAATTTGAAACTTCCTTAACGATTTGGTAACTTACAAAACATACACCCCATTAAAGAAATACCATCCAATGAAGATGTAAATACCCATAAATTAAATTATATTACAAAATTAATACAATAATTGGTAGTACATTAAACAAAAAAATGTAAATAGTAGCAATATAGCATGAATCTCACAGGAATAAAAAGTGAGATGAAAAAACCTTACCATGTTGTAATCAATCAAGGCATATGAACAAAAGTTAATAACAACCAAATGAATCACATAATACCATAAATGTAAAGAGAATCATTCTAATATATATCAAATGTCAGTACACAATACACGACATTCAATAAATAAGTTGCGAACAATGGAAATCTCATGGAATTAAAAGTGAGATAAGAAACCCCTTACCTTATGTCCGACTTGACTCATTCGCTATTTAATCTCTTCAATAATAAATTAAAGTTAATTTATACATTCTTAAGAACCTTTTCCAAGTTTATTATTCCTTTTATATTACTTATTACCATGTTATAATCATTATGTCATCATTTATGTTAATAATGGTCGTTTTGTCAATATTTGGTACTTGAGTCAAAAATGAACTTGTAATAATTACAAATTGTCCATGTGGTCAAAATTCTATTATCTACAGTATAATATTAATGATTTGAATATCATATATATCATATATATATATATAGTATATATATATATATATATATTTATAATTATTTCATGATATTTAAAGATAAGAAATGAAATGCACCGTTCATGGAGACGGTAAACCGTACGTATGCATGAACGCTACTTTCAGTTCTATTTCATATTTAATGAAATGAAAACATAATGATAAATAGGTATATTATAATTATAGTATAATATCATATTATATATTTTTTACATAATTTAGTTAACTCCATCCTTTATATGTTCGATGTATGTCATGGACAAATCAAATCACCTTGAGGGGGTGGTAGTCTGCACTTCCTCAAATGAAATTATCGTGTTCACGCATATTGGAAAGCATAAAGGTGTGTTTGTAAATAAAAATTATATAAGAATAGAGAAAAAATAAACATAATATATATAATATATAAATAAAGTTCCATCATAATGGCCTCCATAAGAGGCGGTAGGAGATAATTGAACAATCATCATTTTGTGAGGCAGTAGTTCATTTTCCACATGAACAGTATGTTCTTTTCCCATTAGATGGAGGTATGTGTAAATGTAGCTCGAAATCCTCCTCATAACAAAAACCTTGTATATTTAGGATAGTGGTTTTGTTATTGAATAAAGTAATAAAAAGTGTTTAGGGGATGGATAAGTAAAATAAAAGAAGAGAACTTTAGGGGAGACATTACCTTAAAATTTGGTAACTTCTTTTGGTTTGAACCAAAATGATTTCTTGAAGTGCCTTCTACCTAAGGTAAGGCTTTTAGATTAAAGGGATAGATCTTGAGAGCATATTTGGAAGATTTTGGATGAGTCAAGGGGATTGAGATGTGTAAGTAATGGGTTAGAAGTGAGGGGTTTTTATAGGGGGAGGCGCTCTTTAAGAAAGTGTAAAAAGATTATTTTATTATATAATGATTTTCAGTTTCTAACGTTCCAAAACTAATTATAGTCGATGATAAGATGGCTCATGGTCGATATAAAATCATCCAATAAGAATTGGACAGGTTTGGGATATTTTTTTTAATCTTTATAATCTTATTTATTTAAATCATTCATTAGTGAGGTAAACACTACATCATTATTGTGTGATAAATAATTTTATCTATTTGATGTCTAAAAATTATAAAAAAATACCATGATGGAGGAAATAATTTTATATTTAGAATTCATATTTTTAGTCAAATACATAACTTATATAACCCCATATAAAAATTTATTTACTAAAAGATATATGTTTAAGTCATATTTGTCTTTACTTAAAATTAATTAATATAAAGTGTCATTATCCCATTAAATGTCTCTATGGGGTCCCAAAATCGACCCAAATATTCCCATGGTCGTCCATGACTCATACAATAAGTTTAGTACAAGTGTTGAGGTAATTTTTGCATAACTACAATGTTCTCTTTACCTTAAATTACCCTATTTACCTTTAATCACGGTAAATAAAAGTCAAAAGTTACTATTCACTAAAAATTATTTTCATCTTGTTGAACCAAATTTTACTTACTAATAACAACCATGTATGTTTGATTTTATAAATTCAATTTAAAAAAGCAGTAAAATTTAATTTAAATGAAAAATTTGGATTTTTAACTACTGCTTAGTGGTTTCACTATTCATCAAAAATTGAAGTTTTTCAGAAAAATGCCCAAAATTCTGCCTTATCTATATTTGATATTCTGAATTCAAAAATGGTGTCTATTTTACCAAATTCAAAACATATAATTTGGATTAATTAATTTGAAATTAATTCTTTTTATTAAAACAAAAAGCGTGTTTTTAAGAAATATTAACTATAAAAATATTGACACTTTTTTATGTTATATTTTAAGGAGAAATTACATTCAATGACCAAAATTTGACAAAATGGTAAAAATATAATCTAATAACACTTAACAACTAATTTAAAAGATAATATAACTGTATAAATAAATTATATTAAAAGGTACTTTTGAATTAAAATACAGTATTTCTCACTATTCATAAAAAAATGAATATTATTAGAAAAATACCAGAATTTCATCCAAAGTAAATTTTGATGTCCTGATTCTAAAGAAGTATTTTATTTTGTCAAATTTAATATATAAAAGTGTCAAATATTGAATTTAAAAAGGGTTCTCCATTAAAAGGTGGTAAAATTGCATTTTTGTTTTTTTGAAAAATAATTTTTTTATCTAAAAAATTGAATTTTTTCTTATAATATGTCTAAGAAACACATAATAAATAATTTAAAATTATTTGGAGTATATAAAATTCAAAATTCAATTAATACTATTCAAAACTATTTTTTGAATGGCTATTTTCATAAGTCGTGGTGCACTCAAACTCAGTGTTGCGTATAGTACAAGTTATTGAAATATATATAAGAGATAACGTACTATGAAATCTTGGGGTGTTACATTTTTCCCTCCATTAATAAATTGTGTCCTCACAATTTAAAATTGTTCTTCGAAAATAACATGTCAAAATAGAAAAAAATACCATTGTGGAAAACCCACATTATAAATTGGGTTAATAAAATTTAGTCTTAATAAGAGGGAAAGAGAATCAAAAAGTCACCACCAAATTATGATCTTGATTAGAAGAACATTGGTAGAAATTAAAGACACATAATTTAATGAAAAACGTAAATATTTATAGGGAGTGATTGAGGTGATCAATCACAAACAATTGTAAAATTGAAGGCCTCAAATACATCAATCTATAATGATTTAAAATATCATCGGTCCAACAAAACATAAAGAATTAGGATAACACATTATTGGTTTTAAGATCCCTTCTTTAAAGTTTAGTAATTAAATTATTCATAGAATAAGAGAAAAATATATATACTTGACAAGTAGAGTCCCATCCTTCATCTAATTCTTACCACAAACTCATCTTTCACTCCAAATGATGAGTATTCAAGATAAATTGGTCACACCTGAAGTGTTAGAATCAACTTATAGAGAATCACATAATCTACAAAGGATGATCTATATATTTCCCTTTTTTATAGATTAACCAAAACCAAACTGGTTAGTAAAAGATCAGATGATCTCCAAAAAGGATAATCCTTCAGAAAAAGAAATACTAATCTTAATTTCTAAAATTAAACCAACAATACCCAAAGTTCTATAAATACCATTCAATAAACAATTGTCCATAAAATCTTTCAATATAATCCAAACTAATATTGAAAACCAAAACATAGAATAATATTCTTACGTAGTCTTCCATGTTAAATTGTATCTCCAAATAACATCGACTAATCTTAAAGTCACATATTTAAAAGTAATTAACCTAATCATATATTCTCTATGATAACTTAATCATATCCATAAATAACCCAAATCACAATAAATCCACACAAAAAACATAGATAAAAACCCACAATTACTCCTCAAATGAATTCCCATAGTATTCTATTTTCCTTAGTCATATAGTGTTACCAAAAGAGTGAACATCTTCCAAAATAACATTTATCACTTAATCACCAAATCATTTTCCTATACTAAAGATAAATCATAAGTTCCAAAAATCAATATATTCATGATCCATAAAACCATTTAACTCAAAATAATTAGTCATACTAACTAGGGACCTCACGTAGTCCAGTGGTAGGCGATAAATCCATTTCATACTTTGGTTATGGGTTCGATTCCCATATCTTTGTCTGACACGATGAATTATCACACGGTCTGCATGTTTTCCTTTTCCAAAAACTATATATTTTTATAATATTCCAAAAAATGAGTAAAATTCCTCAAAAATAACCCTAACATATTTTATCCATAAATGTTATATCAGACCTCACATTTTCATCCTAATAATTAATAACATGTAATTGCCTCAAATTCAAGTATCATATAAACCCAAATGGTTATTTAGAAATATATACAAAAAATAAAATATAATTCTTCCTCGAATGGTATTTTCACATAAAAACAACATGGTTACACATACAAGAGAATAATCCTCCAAAGTAATCCCATACTTTTAAACATTTCTCCATCCATTTATTTCCAAATAGGTTCTTCATTGACTTAGAGGTTATCCAATAGAATAGGGAATTGACTTAAGTAATTCCAAGGTCCCTTATATTTATGTAAATTACTATAATTGGATTCTTATGATCGTATTAATTTTCTTCCATATTACTCTTCATTTTTCTTCGGAAATTATTTACTTTATGTCCTTCTTTCCAACACAAAAATCATTTCTTTGTTCCATTGAGACATTTTCCTGGGTTTCTCCTTCTACATTTCCTACATGATGGAAATTGAGATTTCGTTTCTCCATGGTTTCCACTGTTGGAGCTCTTATCATTCACCTCCTTTCTCTTCTTTGTTGAGTTCGGGAGTTGGTTAATATATATGTTGATGATCATAATTTTGGAAAACGGATTCGGCAGGAAGACGATATCTTTTACTCCTATCAAAATTCCATTTTGTTTCTCATTTCCACCATTGTTCCCACCTTGTACATCATGTTCAATGTTACTATGACTTCCTTGGAATCCATCCATTGACTAACATAAGAAAGTATTATGTGAGTCATAAAATAATTTATAGAATATCATAACACCTTATTTTCAATCTAAAATACCTTAGGATTAACCAACATTATTTTTTCTCATCTTATATTAAAATCCTTCAAATAGGTTTGTAAAGAAAATGGTAATTTTTCTAAGTATATCCCCCGGGAGTGTCATAACCAATAGTGCAGCAAGGCCCATTGTCGTGCACCAGTTCTCGTTCGAGTCTAGATCATAGAGGTGTTTTTGAGTTTTACCTGTAGGTACATCTATGCCAGAGCCGCCTCTACCTTCTCGTATCTAGACATGGATGTATTTCTTGGAAAATTCAAAAAATCTATAAAGGACCAATATTCTAGGAATTTCTTCTATACTAATCCTCAAAGACTATCTTAGGGTAATGTTCTATAATCAGTGTTTTTCTAAATCTAGCTTCCAAGGTTTGTAATAAACTTCCTCTGATACCAGATTTAATGCCCCGACCCCAGTTACCCAGAGTCGGTGCATTATTACGTAACATTGGCATGATACAAGGAATCATGCCCCGAAGGACGGATTAGTTTAGTAGCCTTGGAAGTACTAGATACACTCAAAAGTTTTAAATTACATCATGAAATAAAAAAATCAACAAAATTTTTTCCTTTTTAAACACACTTATATCTTTAGCCTATCCCTACAGGTCAAACATAAAATACTTTTTCACATCCTTGGAAAAATGAAACATAGAAATGGGTGATCTCAGATGCTCAGTAAGGATAACAATATAGTGTAAACTTACATAAATAATCATAAACATATATGGCAATGTATAAGACTAAAACATAATCCTTTTAAACTTGAACTTCAGTGTAATATGGAAAATATAAAATCAAATAATTCCATTTACTTTTTCACATGGATATTCTACTAGTCGAATAATCACATGAAATATCATTAGCCTCTTTTATAATGATGTAATGCATAATGCCAGACATCATAACCACATATTCAAGGACTTGTGCCAAGACTAAAAATAAGATTTTGTTAAGTCCTTGATCCAAGACACTGGTTGTTATCATGAGACCTACCGATGTATCGAGGAGCTATAGCAGGCTCCATCCATCACTTACTAAGGCCAATTCATTCATCATAGGAAAATTTTGAAACATAACATAATCATTTATATTAAAACTGGCATACGAAATGTCAATACTTTATACATAAACCATGAATGGTATAAAAATAGCACATCCACAGTCAAACATAACACATTAGATACAATAAGGAATATTATATTATAATAAATTAACCTCAATCTATAACAATGAAAGATATTGACATAGATGAAAATAATTATCAAAACTATTTTATAGAAATATACCCCTTTTTCTTGAAAACATTTAAAAGTTTCAATATTTATCAAGAAGCCGTTTAAAATAGATATTTTTAATCAAAGTGTCCCATAACACTTTGAAACTTTTAAAAGTAATTTGAATTTTAAAACATTAATGTCCATATAAATAAACCATTAAAACCATTTTTTAAACATCTAAATTAGTGAGAAATATTTATAAGAATTAATCTTTAAAACATTTAAAATGATATTTTAGTTAGAGTTCCTAACCAAATGAGAGACACATGAATACAAATAATTGAGATAATAAAAAAATTTATCATATCATGGGAATAAAGGGATTCCTGATATACTTTGTCAAAGTACATTATATACCCCATATAAAAGTGAGTTGGCATATAACAACCAAGAAGTCTCAATGGAATGTAAATTGAGATGAAATCCCTTATAACAACTATATCTTTAGGTTAAGGATAAATCAACGACATAATTATGTGTGACAAATATAAATACACTAAATATGATTGGATATTCAGTGTAAATAAATCAAATGACATTCACACATATACTTGTAAAAAAAACACTAATGACATGGATGTTTAACTCAATGAATTTAAATTGAGTTAGGATTACTCTTATCAAGTTCATATCAATGACTTAAGAAATTATAAATGGAGTGATTATGTGTATCAAAAGTATATCCAAAAAATGGGAGTGAAAATTAATACATAAATTATAAATAGTGATTCCACACATAATCTTGGAGATAAAATAATCAATGAAGTATGCGTGAAGCCCAATGTGTGGAAATCGAAATTTGAAATTTCCTTACCGATTTGGTACCTTATGAAACATACACCCCATGAAATAAGTATCATCCAATGAAGATGTAAATAACCATAAATTAATTTATATTACACAAATAATTCAATAATGGTCAGTACATAGACCACACAAAAGGAAATAGTGGCAATATAGCATAAATCTCATGGGAATAAAAAGTGAGATGAAAACCCCTTATCACGTTGTAATCAATCAAGTCGTATGAAAAAAAGTTAATAACCACCGAATAAACCACATAATAACATGAATATAAATATAACCATGATAATATATATCAACTTTAATTACACAATACACCATATGCAATAAATAAGTGGCAAACAATGGAAATCTCATGGAATTAAAAGTGAGATAAGAAACATCTTACCTCGTGTCTGACTTGACTCGTTCGTTCCTTAATCTCCTCAATAATATTTGGAAGTTAATTTATACATTCTTAAGAACATTTTTCAATTTTATTATTCCTTTTATATCACTTATTACCTTGTTGTAAACATTATGTAATCATTTAAGTTAATAATGGACGTTTTGTCGATATTTGGTACTTGAGTCAAAAATGAATTTGTTATAATTACAAATGGTCCATGTGATCAAAAGTATATTATCTACATTATAATATTCATTATTTAAATATCATATATATCATATATATCCATTATATATATATATATATATTTATAATTAGTTCATGATATTTGGAGATAAGAAATGAAATGCACCGTTCATTGAGACGGTAAATCGTACATATGCATGAATGATACTTTCATTTATATTTCATATTTAATGAAATGAAAACATAATGATACATAGTTATATTATAATTAATGTATGATATTTATGATATATGTGTTACATAATTTAATTATCTCCATCCTTTATAAGTTCCATGTATGTGATGAATGAATCATATCACCTTGAGGGGGTAGTAGTCCGCACTTCCTCAAATGAAATTATCATGTTCACGCATATTGGAAAGAATAAAGGTGTGTTTGTAAATGAAAATTACAGAATCATAGAGAAAAAATAAAAATAATATATATAATGTATAAATAATGTTCCATCATAATGTCCACCATAATATGCGGTATGAGATAATTGAACAATCTTTGTTTCGTGAGGTAGTAGTTCGCTGTCCACAAAAACAATGTGTTATTTTACCATTAGATGGAGTTGTTTCTAAGTGTAGCTAGAAATCCTCCTAATAACAACAACCTATTATATTGGGGATACTAGTGTTGTTATAAAATAAATTAATAAAAATATTTTAGGGGGTTGGAGAAGTAAAATAAAATAAGAGAACGTTAGGGAAGACGTTACCTTAAAATTGGGTAACTCTCTTTGGTTTGAACCAAAAGGATTTCTTGAAGTGCCTTATCCCTAATGTAAGGCTTCTAGGTATAAGGGATGGATATTGGAATCTTCTTTGGGTAGAGTTTGGATGAGACAAGGGTCCTGAGAGGTGTGATTAATGGGTTATAGGTGAGGGATTTTTATACGGGGGGGGGAGGGGCTCTTTTGGAAAGAGTAAAAACATTATTTTATTATATAATGATATTCAGTTTCTAAATGTCTAAACATAATTATAGTCGATTATAAGATGACTCATGGTCGAAATAAAATCATCCAATAAGAATTCTACATGGTTTTGATATTTTTAATCTTTAAAATCTTATTTATTTAAATCATTCATTAATGACGTAAACACTACCTCATTACTGTGTCATAAATAATTTTATTAATTTGATGTCTAAAAATTATAAAAAAAATTCCATGATGTAGGATGTATTTGTATCTTTATAATAAATATTTATAGTCAAAGTTATAACTTATATTACCCCATGTAAAAATTTATTTACAAAAAGATATATGTTTAAGTCATTTTTGACTTTACTTAAAATTAATTAATATAAAATGTCATTGTCACTCTTAAGTGGCTCCGTGGGGTTCCAAAATCAACCCAAAGATTCCAATGGTCGTCCAAGACTTATAAAATAAGGTTAGGACAAGTGTTAAGGTAATTTATGTATTTTTTGAATATTCTTTTAACCTTGAATTACATTATTTACCATTAACCGCGGTAAATTAAAGTCAAAAGTTACAATTCACCAAAAATTATTTTCATTTTTTTGAACAAAATTTTATTTAGTAATAACAACCATGTATGTCGGATTTTTTTAAATCAATTTATAGAGGCGGTAAAATTTCATTTAAATGAAAAGTCATATTTTTAACTACTACTTAGTGGTTTCACTATTCATAAAAAATTTATGTTTTACAAAAAAATAAAAAAAATTCAGCCTAAGATATATCTGATATTCCTAATAAAAAAATGATGTCTATTTTACCAAATTAAAAACATATAATTTGGATTAATTAATTTAAAATTAATTCCCGTTGTTAAAACAAAAAACGTGTTTTTAAGAAATATTAACTATCAAAAGATTGATAGTTGTTTATGTTCAATTTTAAAGTAAAATTACTTCCAAAGACCAAAATTGGATTAAATGGTAAAAATATAATGTAATTAAACTTAAAAACCAATCAAAAAGATAATCTAACCATATAAATAATATAGATTAAAAGGCATTTTTGAATTAAAATACAGTATTTCTCACTATTCATAAAAATTGAATATTATTAGAAAAAAACCAAATTTTCATCCAAAGTAAATTTTGTTGTCCCAATTATAAAGAATAATTTTATTTATCCAAATTTAATATGTAAAAGGGTCAAATATTCGATTTAAAAATGGTTCGCCATTAAAATGTGGGAAAATTGCATTTTTTAATAATACATTTTTTATCTGAAAAATTGAATGTTTTATTATAATATGTCTAAGAAACATATAATACATAATTTAAAATTATATGGAGTATATAAAATTCAAAATCCAGTTAATACTACTCATAACCGTTTTTTGAAGGGCTAATTTTGTAAGTCGTGGTGCGCTCGAACTTAGTGTTGCGTATAGTACAAGTTATTGAATTACTTTGAATAGATAATGTACCAAGAAATCATGGGGTGTAAAAATGTCTGTATTATCTAGAGGGGTCATATTTCAGTTCCTTTGAGTAATGGTTGATGGATACAAGCAACTGTTGAACACACCTTCAAATTTGTCAAGGAAATTTTTTATTTATTCTCCAAGCTTAAATTGTTCACATGAGAACCTCACCTTTTATATCATGCTACAAATCACTAGAAATGATGTAGTAACATTGATCTATTGATAAATTTTTTAATTCCTTAGCCCATCTTCTTTCTCATCAAACCCCAATACCTTTGATTGGTATCATAGTTATTATGTGATGGTTTAAGATAAGAAAAAAATAAATTTTAATTAAATTAACATAGAGGGGTTCACAACAGTTCTATTATTTTTAACCGTAGTTTTATCTGATTATGGATAAGAAATTTGTGGCCATGTGATGTTTTTATTAAGATTTAAGTCAGTGTCCTTATGGGTCTAAAACAACGAACACACATAGACACTGATATATATACTTATATATGTATATGTATATGTATATATATGTATATATATGTGTGTTAATTTTACCTAGAGGCGATGGTTGGTAGTGTTTTCCAGTGACACCTTATTTTATTACTAGATTATGGAGCCCTGAACTAGTTAGGATATTTGGCATAAATATATCCATTATAGAATTATACAAAGAGAACAATTTATTTTAAATCCTAAAGTAAATAGTATTTAAAAATTTGAAAATATAAAACAAAAAATAAAAAAAAATACAAGAGAGTGTGTAGACAAGAGTGTTAGTAGATAAAAAAAAATATAAAAAATAAAAATAGGTGTGGCACTGGAATTGGGGATAAAACAAAGTGGGATTTAGGGGACTGTCACACGCGTAATAAATTTTTTTATTGGGGTGGTTCCTTCCGCCTGATGGATCGATCACCACCCTATTTTGGGGTTGGGGGGGTAATTTTCCACATCATATTTCCATAAGTAGTTGAAATTAAATTACTTTATTTAGGAAAGGGAATCACCCCATCCTCCCACTTTCTTATTCCTCTTGTAGTGCCCAAGGAAGCTTCCTATGCCCGGCCCACGACTAAGCTATGTCTGCTCGACCCATTTTGAGTAACACCCCAAGATTTTAAAGTAATAAAATTATATATGATATAATAAAGGACATTAAGAAGTCACTTTTCTTGAATTAGACTCAAAAATGAGTTTCTTCGACATATTTTGTTACACACAAGACCAAGTTTAACCGAACTCAAATGAATAGTGAAATATATTACAATTATAACCTAACCATTAAATTAGCATGTATAAATAGTATTTACTACATTATGAAATATATATATATATATATATATTTCTTACTCAATATATACTATTGATAAATATTTAGTAAATAATCAATCTATTTCTTGTAATGTGATTTTATTCTTCAAAAATGTGGTTTCTTATGAATGATATTCAATTTATTTTCATGAAAAAAATATTATAATTAATTTTTTAAACATTAGATTTTAAAAAAAATTAAAATTAATTGTCAATCATAAATTTTAAATTTTGGTATTTTTTGGAAAATATAGATTTTTCAATGAATAGTGAAAAATACTGATTTTTTTAAAGAGTATTTTCTTTTCAATAAAACAAGTAATTTAAAAGTATGAATACCATTTCAATTTTTTTATAAATTATAATGTTTTATATTTAATCCACTTAATTACTTTAAATCAATATAATATTGGTTTTTCATATACGTTTTGTTGGTTTAAAAATAATTTTTTTTTTCAAAAAATGGTTTAAAATGAATAAAGTTTCACCTTTTTAATAAATTAAAATAATCCCTCTTTTGGGAAATGTCTTAAAAGAAATTTATAGATTATATATCAGTAAATTTTAATTTTGTTTCATATAAAAACTATTATTACCCATAAAGTTAACATAGAATCATCTTTTTTCTAAAAAAAGAACAAATTCTTAAAAATTCATAGCCACACACCGTTTGAGGAATAAATGTTATATCAAATTCTTCCAATTAGGTAAATTTAATTTGGAAAACTTAATTACATATTTTCATCTAGTTTAATTTATAAATTCTGATAATTCCAATAGAATTTTTTACCATAATGATTCCTAAAAAAATTAAAATTAATCCCAATGATTACTGAAGAAACAAGTTTCCTAAGGGATTAAACATTAAAATTAGGTTGAAAATTACCAATAAAATTTTACAACACCTGATTTATGGCCACATATAGAAATAGTCCATTATATTTTGAGATTGTACCATTACTGGGTCCTACTAACATGAAAAAAACATGGCTGAAATTCACTCTTTAAAAACATTACAAGTGTTCCGCTAACCTCACTTATAAAAGGCCACCCACTATCCTCCACTCTTATCATCTTAATTACTATTTAGTTCCAAAAATACCATTCCAGATAACTTTTTAACATCCCTCATATCCCCCAATAATCTTTATTTTGGTCATAAATCAATCAAAGTAAGGTCTTTTGAGAAAACTAAACAGAGTTACCCGATGAAGTGGTGACGTTCTCTATCTGGCATTTTTTATTTCTTCCTCCACCCCACCCAATTTTTCATATACCAAGATGATATAGAAAAAATAATATTACATATAATATTATGTTTTAATTTAAACTTTAATACCTACATCAACAAACACATCTATCAAATGGGTTACAAAATCATCATTCTAGTTTACGGTGGAGTACCACCTCACGAAACGATGTCATTCGTTTCTCTATTACCACTACTCACAGTTGGGTATGATGATGGATATAAATTAAATATATAATATATATAAAATAATTGCACCTTTTTTATTATATCATATATACCCTTTTTATATTCCATTCTATAAGGGATACAATAATATTCCTTATGTGTTCAGTGGACTACCACCTCATGAAGTGATCTAATTCATTTTTCACTAATGCATTGCATGGAAGGTAATAAGGATAATTATAAAAAATAATTGTTATATAAATGAAATATTTATTATAATAATTATATATTTATCATTATTTAAATACATTTTTTATTTATTTTTATCTCTACACCCATCGAAAATAATGATAACATCTTTCATGGAGGTCTGGAGTACCACCTTCTCAATGTGACGTGATTCCTTCAATCATCATGAAATCATAATAATGATATATTTAAGAATTTATAATAATTTTATATGGTATTTATGATATTATAATTATTCACATGTGATAAATTTTACTTTCCATCCATAATTATCATTGAATAATGGAAACGTTACACATGCGTAGGTATGACCTACCATCTCCATGATCGTAATGCTAGTTCATTTTTATTAAAAGTATTTAATGATTGGTTTTAAAAGAATACATTATTTTTAAATATTATAATTATCTCATGATTATTATTTTTGATATGTTTAAATAATGAACTCTTTGACCATAGTCAACCTAACAACTCATTTTTGACAAACAAGCCAAATATAGTAAAAACATCTGACGTAAACATCATTTGTTAAGTAATTGTATATAAAATGATAAAAAGTTAAATAAAAATAATCATAAATATGAATAATTATATCCATAATGTATAAAATTAATATATTTTTATTATTCATGAAGGATAAAGAATTAGGGTGATGAATCAAACATGAGGTAAGGGTTTTTCTCAGCGCACTATTATTTCAGGGAGATGTATACCATATTCGCAACTTATTTTTATAGTGTGGTGTATATACTAACCATGAATATATTTTATTATTATTATTCTAAAATATATGAGTATTTAAATATCCATTTTAGGATATCTCTTTCCTGGAGTTTATGGATTCAAAGTTACCAAAGTACTAAGGAAGTTTAGTTTCAATTTTCATTTTTTGAGATGTATGTCATGTTATACACCTATATTCATTTATGAGGAATATATACTGCATATTTAAAATGTTATATCATTAATAAAATTATTTTATTGACAATATATGTTTGATTTAATTTTATTCCTTCATGGGAATTATGATTCAAATTTAGAAAAGTTGTAAGAGTCTTTTGTTAAAATCCCATTGTTTATCGAGATTGTGTAAAATTAAGTCTCTAATTATGAAACCTCATAATTATAATAAATTATATTATAATATTTTTATTCATGAAGTTTTAAAGTAATTTTACCTGTTTTTAACTCTTTGGTACTTAAAGTGTTTGAGAAAGTGTTTCTAAGAAAACAAGACTTTATCTTTCTCTTCGGTCGGAAATCAGTTTTCTTCCAAAAATATGTTTTTTAATTATTTTTTCATGATTGTTTTTAAAATTTTCAAAATGATTTGAAAAAATTAATTTTTATAAATATTTAATTTTTTTATTTAAATGGAATATTCATTTCATTTTAAAAAATATCCACTTTTCTAACCTTTTTACATTTTAAAAGGAATATTTTATATGGATTGTACAATATTACTGACCGACTTGACCGTCATTTAATTAAATCTTCCATTTCAAGTTTACAAGAATATTTTTAATGAAATTTAATTCTTAATATTATTTAAATTTTTTTTTTAATTGTGGTTTTTTTGAAAATGGACTTTAAAAAAATTAAAAATTGATTTTCAAATTGGGAAGTATATTTTCCTCAAGAATGGTTTTAAAGATATATTAATCGTATTTCCTTTCATCAATTTCAAAATTCCTTTTTTAATTATTATATAGTTGGGATTTTTTTAATGATACTATACACATTATTTCTCTAGGTATATTAATATTATTTCAAAGAGATTTTTACAGAACATGTTTCATTTCACAGTTAACCATATTTAAAAGAGATTGTAATGGAACCCATTTCTTTTCCCCAAGATAATCATGTTTTCAAAGAGACTGAAATGAAACCCAATTTTTCGAAGTGTCAATAAAGTTATGAAAGGAATAATAATTATTTTTGTAATGAATATTATTTTTCCATGAATTGTTTTGGTATATTAAATGGATAATTTTTAAGGAAATGTGATGAGATAACATGATATTCCAAGGCCTAGTATACCTAGGATTAATATTTGAAATATCTTAAACATATTAGATGCATGCACATGTAGTTTACTTGAAAAATAAGAATAACATAAAAATGGAGGATCATATCAGAAATTTGAGCCCTCTGTTGAGTTCACATTATAGATTTTAACCTAGGCACGATATGGCCTTGGAGAGCATCGGACACTCAGGTTGAACGCAGTCGTGGGTAGATGATTGGATAAATTTTTTGAATAAATTAATTTATTTAATTAAATAAAATTAAATATTAGATAATAAATATAAAATTTTTCTACAGAAGATTTGTAGGTTTATCTGCATAACCCTAAAAATAAAGTGGATCTATTAGATATCATTATATAATCTTCTCATGGAGATCAACAATCGGATCATGGATCATCGATTTTTGTGCATCATAACTCGAGGATATTTTTAAGACCATGAAAAAGAATAATACTTCACCAAATATTGATATAAATTCATGTATGATGATTTCGTATTTGTATTAATTCCCTTTTTATTTTGTATAATTTTTAGGTGGAAAATTTAGTTCACAGTTATCTGTATTTGAGACGGAAATTTAAAGGGTATGATTTCATCAATAGATCAGGGAGTGCGGGTTCTGGGTTGTTATAGTTTTTATGAGTGGAATGTTTTTGATAACCTTTGGGGTTAGGTTTTTCTCATGTGAGTATTTATAATGATTTATGGATACCATCATAGGTCTATTACATTAATGTTCATTATAAGTTCAAAGTCTTATACACCCCATTTCTGGGATTTAAGTATTAAAATTTTTTCGGTTGTTAATGAAATTTTTGGAGATGATTTATGGGATTGGGGTATTTATAACTCCCATGATCATCATGAATTATTAATTAAGGAGTAAATATTTTTTTCATGTTTAATGAAAAATATGACAACCTGACTTATAGGAGATAACTCATTGCATCAGGAAAGACTACTAGGCTTAAACCGTTAACTGAAGGGAGCCATGGATGTAGCACCAACAACTGGGCTACATGATTTCCTTAATTGTGTGAAATTTTTACAGGTAATGATTATTTTTATTTCGGAAACATATGGTATTTTATTTGATTAATAACAATGAATTTATCTTGCAATATATGACCAAATCCTTCTAGTCATTGGGTTTCAAACATAGTTAAAAAATGATTCATGAATTTTAAGGATAGTAATTTATGAAATGATTTTTTTAAACTTTGGGTATTACATTTTAATTATAAAGATTAATTTATGAAGTTTTATTCATTTTGGGAATCATCTTACTATGAGAAAACCAATTTGGTATCGTTTAATATCTAAATATATGAGGGATATATTTTTATGTTTTTGGGTATCATGTGTTCATTTTAATGTTTATTTTAGTTCTCCATGAAATAAAAATATCATCCTAAATTCCCATTATTTTGAGGAAAAGAAGATATTACGGTTGAAATTTATTAAAGGATGAAATTATGCTCATCAAATAAGTATATTTCCATAAACTCATAGTCAAGATGGTAAGAGAATTATTCAAAACTAGGAAAAGAATCTTGAAACAAAAGCATTATCCAATGAAATTTAATTTTGATCAATTTATGAGCTTTTCTATAATCACAGTTTTATAGGTTTGAGGCCCTTAAAATTTTATTTTTGATTCACTTTCTTATGATCAATGACCTTAATAACTCTATAATTATTTATTATTTTCGTGAATTCCCATCTATGTTCTCTTGATTGGAATCTTAATTACGTGTTATTATATATTACCTTTGTACTTACATTTTTATATTATTTATAATATGTTTTATTAACCATTTTTTATGATGTGTGTTTACAACAAAATTATTTTCCAATGTCTAACCTTTCATTACCAAGATAAAGTTCAAATTGAAGGACACAATTTATTAAAGTGTAAGCGATGTAAAACCTCGATATTTTAAAAGAATAAAATTATATTTGACAGTTTAAAGTACACCAAAAACTTAATTATCTTGTGTTACATGAAACAAAAAGTTTTTCCAATGTCTTATGTTACATTCATGACCTATTTTTATCAATGTTTGACAACCCATGATATATATTACCATTATAACCAAGAAATTAAATTAGAAGGTATTAATAATATTAACTACTTTATGATATATATATATATATATATATATTCTTTACACAATATAAATTATTGATAAATTTTTAGTAAATAATCAATCAAATTTTAGTAATGTGTGTTTTTCATAGAAAATATGTTTTCCTTAGAAATGAAACTTTTATTTCTTTTCAAGAAAAAAATATTCTAATAAATTTTTGGATCTTTTAGAAAACTAATTTTAAAAAATTAAATTCACTTTTTGAATTAGAATATCATGATTTAATTTGGGTAAAAGTTTGGTATTTTTTAGAAAATATTTATTTTTAGTGAATAGTGAAAAAAAATTATTGTAAAAAGCCTTTTCTTTTTAATAAATTATGTAATTTAAAAGTACCAATATTTTTTGAGTATTTTTAAACGAAACCTAATTTTTATTTAATAAAATTAATTTTTTCAAATAAAACTTATATTATTTTATTAATATATGTTTTTTTGTGTACAAAAATTGAATTTGTTTTTTAGAAAAATTGTTTTAAAATGCCTAAGGTTTTAAATATTTAATTAACTAAACTAATACCTATTGATTAAAAATAAATTATATGAGAAGAAATGACATAGAAACTTGTATAACACCCATTCTATGTCATGATTTAGGCATTATATCATGTATAATCTGTAATTGACCATTATTAGGGCCTCATTACAAGAAAAATACTTGGGTACAATTCACTCATTCAAAAAAATTACATGTTTTCCACTCACCTCACCTATAAAAGGCCACCCCTACCCTCCTCTATTAAAACCATAAAACCTATTTTAATCCAATAAGAATTGCCCAAATCATGTCCCAAATTCCACCGTATCCATATACAATCCATATTATTCATATAAATCCACTCACAGATGACCTTTCATGAAAACTAAAATGAGTTACCTGAAGAATATGAACCGTTCTCCAACAAGTGTTTTTTTTTTGTATTTCATCTTGCACCCATAAAATTCCTATTATAACATTATGATATAATACCCTCTATGTCATCTATATAATGATATGTTTTAGGTTATGTGAATGACCTACAACCACACAAAATTTCTTTTAATGGGTTATAAAATCATTATTCATTTGTATAGCGGACTACTGCCTCACAAAATGATGTAATTTGTTTTCCCATTACTACCTTTCACAGTTGGGTATGATGATGGATATAAATATTATATATGATATTTACAATATAATTATACCTATGTAGTAATTATATCATATATACCCATTTTATATTCTATTCCATAAGAGATACGATAACGTTGCTGGTGTGTATGACGAACTACAACCTCGTAAAGCGATGTGATTTATTTTTCAATGACATGTCACATTGAAGATAATAAGGATAAGGGTATTAAATACATGTGATTTAAATGAAATATTTATCATATTTATGAAATATTACTCATTTGTTAAATATAATATAACATTTCATTTTTACCTTTTGATTCACTAAAAAATGATGATGTCATTCAAGTATATGTGCACTATCGCCTTTTCGAAGAAATGTGTTTCCTTTTTAATCACCGCATAATAGGAAAGATATATAAAAATATATAATTAAGTATAATATGGTTTCTATTATATTATTCTCATTCTAGAAAGATAAATTTTATTTACCTTCTTTCCATAATGTTCATTATAAAATGGAAATGTTACTCTTGCAAACGTACAACCTATTGTTTGCATGATCACAACATCAGTTCATTTTTTATAACCATATTTCATGATTTGTTATAGAACTATAATTTGTGTATAAATATTATAATTATTTCAATATTATTATTATTGGTATGTTTAAATAATGAACTCTTTGACCATAGTTAACTTATCAAATTTATTTTTTGACAAACAAGCCAAAAATGGTCAGAATATATGACATAATATTAAATGATTATATAATTGTATATAACATGATAATAAGTGATATAAAAGTAATAATAACATAAAAATGTTCTTAATAAATTATATAATTAAAAAAATATTATTCAGGAATATAAAACCACCCGACATGAATCAAACATGATGTAAGGGTTTTTCTCATCTCACTTTTATTTCTGTGACATGTATACCATATTCACTGATTATTTTTTATGGGGTTTATACTGATCATAAATATATTTTAATCTTTTTATAATTAAATATATAAGGATTTATAAATCTATTTTAGGATCTTCCTTTCACATGGTTTTTTGTTTTAAAGCTACCAATTCAGTAAAAGACTTTTGCCTCCATCTTTCTTATTTGAGAGGTAAGTTATGCTCTGCACCTACATTATTTAATGAGGTTTATATAATTCACCTTTGAATTGTTATATCATTAATCTAGTTATTTTCATTATATTATATGTTTAATTTAATGTTATTCTTTCATTGGAATTATGTTTCAATGTTAAAAAAAATAGAAAAATAATTTTATTATAATCTCATCAATTTAGTGGGTTTTATATTATTAGGTATCCAATGTTAAAATATTATATTTATCATGAATTATTTTATCCTATATTTAATCAATATATTTTCATGTAATTTTACCTTTTTTCAATAATTGGTACTTCAAATGTTTGATAGTTAATTTTTTTTTAAAATCTTACTTCATTTCTCTCTTCGGCCAGAAATATATTTTCTTCCAAAACAATATTTTATAAAGTTGTTTTCTAAAAAATATTAACCTTTTGAAATTTATTTATTAAATTATTTTTTATGTTTTTTTAAAAAAGAATTGGAGGAATATTTTTGTCATTTTATGGAGAAGTCACTTTTCTGGCATTTTTACTATGAAATAGTAATTCTCTTTTCAATGTATAGAGAATTATCTGCCAACATGAAAGTCATTTCATTAAAGATTCATTTTCTAGTTTACTAGATTATTTTTAAAGTAAATATTTACTACATTTTTTAAAATTCATAGATAATAAATTTAATTTTCAAAGAAAAGAATCTTCAAAAAGTTTTGTGTTTAAAAAGTGATTTTCAAAATAAAAATAATATTTTCCTCAATAAGGTATTTAATGATATTTTAATTGATTTTTCATCCATCAACATCAAAAACATTTTTGTTACCTATTATACAATGGGGATATTTTTCAATGGTACCATTCTCATTTTTTCTAGGTATATTTTAATATTTTATCAAATAGATTGTTTCAGAACCATTTTCCTTTCTCAGGTTATCCATGTTTCAAATATATTATCATGAAAACAATTTATTTTCCAAAAGATATTCATGATTTAAAATACATTGACACGAAACTCATTATTTTTTGTGGGTTAATTATGTTATAAAATAAATAATGATTTTTTATATTAATTATGATAAAATTAAAATTCATTGAACTTTAATTGTATTATGGTTCTGAGACATTACATATAAAATAAGGAGTCCTAAATAGTATTAGTTTTGTGCATTATAAATTATATGATGGGGATGAACAAATAACATGAGGTTATCCCATTATTTCTTATACTATGGGGTATCCAAGATAGAATCAGGTGAGACCATTATAGATTTAATGATTGTTTTTTCTAGATAGTTCTCAAATGCATTGGGTAATGTAAATTGTCTTGAGATTCAAGAAGGACATAGTTTCTTAAGGGTTTATCTGATTGATTTAAATGGGCTCTAGTTATTGTGGACATGGGTTTGACATTAGTTATAGAGAAAAAATTTCTAAGATACCAACATGAATTTCATGATTTCTATGGGTTTATAATGATTATTATGATCAATATTGATATCACATAGATCATGATTATTTTTTCTGCTAAATCAATCTTTTTCCATATTTTCATATTTGATGAACAAGGTATTGATCATTTTGAGTACATTTAGGATTACCTCATGCACATTGATTATGTCATCATACCCTTATCCACTAATTATGATCATTTATGACATTAAAATGTTAATTATTATGTTCACCCTTACTAAAAATTTTATCTCACCATTATTATGTCCCCTTTTCCCTCAGGTTATAAGGAATGTGGTCAAAAAAATTATTTCTAGAATGTATTTCCAATGGATGATAATGATTACTTAATGTGAAATAAGAAAATCTAGGTTATGTAGAAGATATTCCCTATTAACAATATAGGTATTGTTTATGTAAGATTTTTTTTTAGTTCTCTAAAACTCTAAACATAAATGGTCCTTGAGAATATAATTGATCCTATTTTCCCTTTTGAATTTTTAAGGTTTTAATAGGAAAAATTGGATTCACAATTGTCAGTATTAAAGCCTAAAATGAAATTTTGATAATATTATCACCAAATCTAGGAGTGTGGCTTCTGGTTTGTTATTTTATAGCCCATAAAAGTGTTAAAACCCATTTTAGGTGTTTTAGGGCCACTCAGGGCTCTAAAACAAAATTAATTTTTAAAAAATTGATGATTTTTTTTGGAATGGTTCAAAAAAAATTATGGGACCATACAATTTTTATTTTAATAAATATAAGATGATAAATATGTTTTAATCCATTTAAATTTACCTTGAGTAGAATTTATTATAAAATTAATTTTATATCATGTGTATATTATATGATGACAGATCATGGGCATCGACCAACCAATTTATAAAAAATATTAAAAATATATAATTGGTTATTGTAATTGTGTTTAATGTGTGTAATTAATAATTTATTTTCAGTGGTTTTCACATAGTCTTTTCCCAATTTATATATATAGGGGTGTATATATCCATAAGTATTTTTTGGGGCATATTGTTTTCTTTTTGAAGATTATATATACATATTATTGAGGATGATCTAGGATGTGGAAAATTATGAGATGGGAAATTATTCTAGAATATACATTGATACATTATACTAGTTTGGGAGTTGTGATATGAGTTAGACACGACTTGGGTATTTAACCCATAGTGTCATGGCTAATCTATTGAGAAAAAATGGATCCAAAAATACAATTTTGTGGATGTCAATCACATTTTTTATTTTATTTTTTCAAGGTTTATTATGATTTTTTAAATATGATTGATTAGACAATCTAATAAAATAATAAACTAAAATTAAAACATTAAATCAGATAAAGATTTGATAAATGTTTACTATTTAATAAATTATCAACATGTGAGTGAGAGAACTATAATGGGAATGTCAGATAGGAAATGACATCATTTTTCAAGAAATAATAAATACCCTCAATGAAATATATTAAGTGATAATGTCATTTTTCATTTGAATTGGAACAAAAATGGATGTATGAGGTGCTCGTAATCCCTAGTTAAGTGTGTCTCGTATTACTGTGCAGATCTCATGAGAGAACTAGATTTACATTTCTAAAAAAATTAGTAAATGAGTACCTATAGACATCTTGTTGCCACTTTAGAGGTGAATTTTTGTGTAAATCAAGGTTATGATTCTTAGAACTTGGGACTTCACTCATGTTTTCAAGGTGCTATGATCCAATGCAGTTGGATAGTCAACAACATACAATAAAACTCACTGAGTAGTGGTGTAGCCATATTTTGACTATGTGAATATATTTTGGGGATCCTTTCCACTAGAATACTCAAGATGTTGGGTATTATAAATCTAGTAGTGAGGGATAATATGGTTTGATAAATTAGTGGGGCATAATTATTATCTAATTGACAATAAAGATAAATGTACTATTCTATTATTATTTAATGTTATAGAAAACAGGAAAGTAATACCATATATATAGTATGATGCATATTGGAAAAAAGAACATTTCATCAATAGAATAAATTTCCAATAGTGGTATAAGTGTAAGGCCCCAGCCTTAAACATTACATAATCTTGAATTAAGTTAAAAATTCACATTGAGGATCTTTTCAGGTTTAGTGTTTTAGAGAATTAGGTCATAGCTATTAAATTACATCTCAAAAATTATAAATTTGACACTCCTATTCAGTATCCTTTTTTCCATAAAATAGAAAGTATTAAAAGAAAACAATAATTCTTTTCTTGATATAAATCTTCTTGAATTATTCCATTCACTTACCCTTCCTTATACACTATGAAAAACATTTCAAAAACTCTGGATGATCATAAAAAGCTCAGTAAGGGTTATAAAATAAAGAAAGAAAACATTAGTCCATCAATACATACATAACATAATCTATTCAACATACCTCATTAAATCATATGATTTATGAATAACACATATAAATCATAAATCATAAAGTAAACTTGTAGAAACCATATCATACTTACATTTTAGCTTTCACAGATACGTAGGGAGTTACGTTTGGAATACCCATCACAATATATTCCATAAATCTATTAGGAGAAACATTAACATTTACCTCGGTCACGTTAACCAATGAATTGGAGAGCTATCTCAGGATCACCCATCCTAGGTTTATCATGGAATCACCCGTATACGTAAAAAATTCCCAAGAACCATTATATATACACAACACATAAAATAAACATAAATGAAAGATAAAGCTTATACATTGTAATCACAATATATCATTTAAATATATTGAAATAATAAATTAATTATCAAAAACATTTTCAATACCAAAATATGTAAAATATTATATGGTATTTATTTTCCTTTTAAAAATAATACAGCTTGTTAAGGAATCCAAATATCGAATAACACTCGTAGTGGCGGAAAGTTCATTGTCACCATGTATGTTAAAAAGAAACATTCCCTTTTTCATTTAGTAAAACTCTATATAGAAAAAATATTCCTTTTGAATGAAATTAAAATTAAAAGGGGTTTATACACCATATAAAGGACATTCATGTATAAATCAAAGTATGTCTCAATGAGAAGATATTGAGATGAAGTCCCTTATGAACATTTATCAGCCTAACGGCGTTCCATTAAAATTAAAAAAATGAGTTGATGGGATAGAAAAGGGTATCTCATCACTTGAACATAAAATGTAAAACAATAAGGATATATAAGAACATATCCCAACATAATAAAAATTAAAATACATAACATAAATAATTATTTGACTAAAAAAGGACAGTGAATGGTTCCATTACAAAAATTTGTTTGTAAATAAAATAGATTGATTATGTGTATTCACTATAAGTACACATAATTAATGTATAAATACAATAGAGGACAACAAAATTTATTTCTTACATAATCATATAACAACATAATCAAATGTTATATGATTAATCCAAAAATGGAAATTGGGTTAAGAAGTTCCCTTACAGAAATTCGGCAGCCTAACGACGTCACTTTAAAATTTATAAAATGAGTTGATGAGAGAGAAAAGGGTCTCTCATCACGTAGAAATAAAATTTATAGAAATATAGATATATAATAATATATCCCAACATAATAAAATGGAAATTTAAAAGACATAACATAAAATAAGTCTTTAACTAAAAGAGGACAGTGAAAGGTTCCCTTACCGATTTGGTAACCTACGAAACATACACCACATGAAAGAAGGCTCATAAAATGATGACGTAAATAACCATAAATTTAATTATATTACACAAGTAATACAATAATGGGTAGTTCATACACCACACAAATGTAAATATTTTCAAATATAACATGAATCTCACGAGAATAAAAAGTGAGAAGAAAACCCCTTACCTCGTGTCTAACTTGACTCGTTCGTTCTTTAATCTCCTAAATAATAAAATAATTATTATTTATACTTTCTTCAAAACATTTTTCAAGTTTATTATTTATTTTATATCACTTATTACCACGTTATAATCATTATATATTCATTTTAGTTAATAACGGTTGTTTTGTTGATATTTGGTACTTGAGTCAAAAATGAACTTCTTATAATTACAAGTTGTCCATGTGGTCAAAAGTTCATTATCTACATAATGATATTTATGATTTAGATATCATATATATCATATATATCAAGAATATATATATGTATTTATTTATTTATAATAGTACAAAACATATGGATATATGAAATGAAATGCACTATTCCGGGAGACGGTAAGTCGTACGTACACATGGACGCTACTTTCATTTCTATTTGGTATTTAATATAATGAAAACATAATTATAAATAAGTATATTATAATTATATCATAATATAATATATAATTTCATTGACCTTATCCTTTATATGTTCCACATATGCCATGAATGAGTCATATCACTTTGAGGGGGTGGTATTCCGCACTTCCTCAAATAAAATTATCGTATTTACCCATTATGGAAACCATAAAGGTATTATATAAATGAAAAATAAAGAAGAAGAAAATAACATAAAATAAAATATATATCTCATATAAATATAGTGCCATCAAAATGGAAATCATGATAGGTGGTAGGAGATAATTGAACAATCATCGTTTCGTGAGGCAGTAGTTCACCGTCCACAGAAACAGTATGTTCATATCCATTAGATGGAGGTGTGTGGAATTTTAGTTTGAATCATTATCATAACAACATAATATTTTATTGATGATGCTGTTTTTGTTATAAAATAATGGAATAAATATATTTTAGGGGGTGGATAAGGAAAAATAAAATAAAATATCTTGAGAGAATACGTTGCCTTTAAATCAGGTAACTCCCTTTGGTTTGAACCAAAAGGCTTTATTTAATTGCCTTATACCCAAATTAAGTCTTCTAGGTAAAATATAGGTATTTTGGGAGATTATTGTGGGTAGATTTTGGATGAGATATGGGGCTTGAGAGGTGTGATTAATTGGTTTGGGTGGTGGCCTTTTTATAAGAGGGTGGAGAGGCACTTTAGGATAGTTTGAAAGAATTATATTATTATAAAATTATTTTCTATTTTAAAAGGTCCAAAACTCATTATATTCTAATATAAGATGAGTATTAGTCGAACTAAAATCATCCAATAAGAATTGGACATGTTTTGGATATTTTTTAATCCTTATCTTTTTCATTTAACGGTTTGTTAACTTATTTAACTTTTACCATGTCTTCTTGTATATTCAAACTATATGTTTAATATATTTAATATAAATTTATAATAGTTCCTCAAGTGGTACATTAATGAAATTTTCAACCTTATATATGTCTTTTGGACGAATTTTATATTTTTAGGACAATTATATCACTTTATAAAATAATAATTGTTTTAAAAACTCATTTATGTCAATTTATATACTATTCATATGTTGAATTTTTTAAAAATCCAAAACAACATCAATATTTAGAACACCCTGAATTAATTAAAATATAAAAAGTCATCCTAATATAAAAAATTCTTAGATTTAATAAAAAGTTACAAAATATATTTATGTTGATATTTATAATCTCATTTATTTAAAACATTCATTAATGAGGTAATCATTACATCACCATTGTGTCATAGATAAATTTATTTCAATGATATTTAAAAATTATAAATATAATATCATGATGTAGAAATTTTTTTATATTTCTAATGAATATTTATAATCGAAACGAACACTTATATAACCCCATATAATTTTTTTTTTCTAAACGATATATGTTTATGCTAAATTTTCATTAACTTTAAATTAATTTGTATAAAATGTCATTTTCACTTAAAAGTGGCTCCATGGGGTCCCAAAATCAACCTCAAGTTTCCCATGGTCGGAGATTTATCATAAAATTGGTTTAGGAGTCATGTTAGAATAATTTAATATTATTATAATATTATTTTTTTACCCTTATTTACCAGATTTACCCTTTAACCCTGGTAAATAAAATATTTACTGAGGTTACTATTCATAATGTCTAAAAATTAAAGTTACCTATTTAAAAAATTTAGAAATCCTGATTCCAAATATGGAATCCATTTTTCCAAAGTCAAAACACAGAATTTGCAGAAATTAATGGAAAATTAATTCTCGTTGTCGAAACAAAAAAGTGTGTTTTTTAGAAATAATAAATATCAAAAGATTGAAATGTGTTTATTTCAAATTTCAAAGTGAAATTACTTAAGATGACCAAAATTTGATTAAATGGTAAAAATATAAATCATTTACACTTTAAAAACAATTAAAAGGACAGTATAACTATATAAATAAATCAGATTAAAAGGAAGTTTTGAATTAAAATGTTGTATTTTTCACTATTTATCAAAAAATGAAATGTTTTAGAAAAATACCAAAAATTTACCCAAAGTAAATTTTGATGTCCAACTTATAAATAAGAAGATTTGTTTTTTAAAAATTGAACATATAAAAGTGAAAATACTAGATTTAAAAAGGATTCTCCATCAAAAGGTGGTAAAACTACATTTTTAAAAATATTAGTGTTTTTCATGCTTAAAATTAGATTCATTCTCTTTTTAAGCCTCTAAATATTATTGAATAAAGGTAAAAACAGTTAACAAATATGTATAATCATATTGTAGTTAGTTTTGTTCATTCCCACTAACACAACAACTAGGCATTAACTACCATTTAAAATAATATTATATTATTATTTTTCAATATGACTCAGCCTTATGTGCAACATAAGATTTTGGAGAAACACATTGTGGCGTTTCATGTATGCCATTGAACATAGAATCTCCTTTTCAAGTAAAATTATTATTTAATTCAAAAATATTAATAAATATGAAAATATTATATACTTTATTTACCTGCGATGTTACATCATTCCCCCCTTTTGGAAAGTTCGTCCTCACAATTTTAAAATTAGGTTCGGAAACTTAATTAAAAGTCTCACATCAGAAAAGGAGTCAATAAAACTATCACTTTAAAATAAATATAGAGAAGTACAAAGGTCACCCGAGATAAACCATTCTAGGATTCCATGAAAACATGGATATGGAGGAGAAACTAAGTGTCAAGATATGATGAAGAGTGATTGAAAACATTATTAGGATAAAGTTAAAAATCTGAAAACCAAAAACTTGTGATGGGTTAAATGGTATTTGATTCCCCAATAGGAAAATTAAACGGACAATGTTTTTATTTTAAGTTACTTTTATTAAAGTTTATGAATTTATTTAAGATCATGAATAAGAACATAAGGAAACATACTTAATTTTCATGTAGAATTTCATCCTTTACTAGATTTCTACCACAAACTCATCTTTTCTCCAAACGATGAGTATTCAAAATTAATTGGACACACCCAAAGTGCTAGAATAAACTTCTATAGAATCAAATAATCCACAAAATATGAACTAATATTTACCCTATCTTTATCCATTAAACAAAACCAAAATGGTTAATACAAGATATCATAATCCCCAAAAAGGATAATCTTTTATAAAAATAAAAGATACTCTTAATCTCAAAAATTTCACAAAGAGTACTCATTGTTAAAAAAAGACTATTCAATAAACAACAATCCTTAATATTCTTCAAATTAGTCGAAACTAATATTGAAACACAAAACTCAGATGTATTTAATCACATAGTCTTCCATAGTAAATCATAAAATTTATATCCAAATAACATTGACTACTCTTAAAGTATCAAACTGTAGTGTAATTTACCTTATCACATATTCTCAGTGATAGGTTAATCATTTCCATAAATAACCTAAATCTCTATATGTCCACAATAAAAACAAATATTCTTCAAAAATAAAATTATATCATTACTCCTCAAATTAGATCCTATAGTATTCTATTATCCATAGGCATATAGAGTTTCCAAAAGAGATAACATCTCCCAAGATAACCTTTATCACTTAATCATCAAATTATTTTCTTATACTAATGATATCCATTTGATAAAACATAATACCCCAAATCAACATATTCTAGATCAATAAAATCATTAAACTAAAAATAAATAAGTCATACTAACCAGTGGCTTCTTGTAGGCCAGTGGTAGGTGATGCGCCCTTCTTTCCCTTCGATTGTGGGTTCGATTACTAGGGCATTGTCGGAGGCAACGGGTTGTCACCCATCTTGCATTTTTCCCTTTATATAAAACTCAAAAATAACCCTAACAAGATTTAACCTCAATGGTTTTCTTATAAATCTCATTTTTATCCCAACTCATAATGTCCTAAATATATTAATTCATGAAGACTTATATTTATTGACATTTTTGACCTCTATAAAATAACATTATTTCCAAAGAAAGAACATCATACCTTGATCATGGTGTCCACCTGGTTTCATTTTCATGTGGTACATGTAGATAGTGGTCCATGCATTGAAACAATGATTTATAGATCCTTTAAAATCATATGCTTCCTTTATCCAAATACACCTCGTTCAACTTGGGTAATATTGGCATTCACGGAAAAATAGTTTTGGAAAATAATAATGTATGACATATAATTTCAAAACATCTGATAAAACATTCTTTTTATAAAACAGTCAGACCGAGATTGAGTTAAAACATTCAATCAATGGTCCTTTTAAAATACCATAAGTATGCGTTGAAAGACTATAATTTAGAAGAAAATATAAATAGGTTGTGCAAGGGTCTCCTTCTTCAACACCTTTTTCAAAATCATAATATGCTTCAAAATCTTGTGATAAGGTAAAATAATTGAAACTATCTTGATAATATTTACCTTTCTTTAAAATATGACAATATTGAGAAAATAATATTCGATTAAATAAAACCCATGATCCACAACAGAATCGAGGTATAGAGGAGGTGTTTGATATCACAAAAAATTTCTTGCAAGTGAGTTGTATGTTATAAAATGTTTCAGAATCATCTATACATGACTTTGCAATAATTATTGCAAGAAATTTACCAAGAAGAGAAAGGAATGTCATTTGAGATCCTCCTCCATCCATTTGTAACATACATTCCTTGATCTGAAAAAGTTACAAAATAAGGATTTAACATATAGAGTAGACATGGAGACTATCCATGTGTCTAAAAATAACTCCTAATCCCTAAAGTTGTCGAAACTGACCTATGATACCAACTATAAGGCTCCAGCCTTAGAAAATTACTTAAGCTAGAGTTAAAATCAAGAATTAACATTGAGTATCTTTTCAGGTTTAGAGTTTTATAGAATTAGGCCATAACTATTACATTACATCTCTAAAATTACAAAGTACACACTCTTACTCAGTATCCATTTTATCATAAAATAAAAACTATTAAAAGAAAACCATAATAGTTTTCTTCATATAAATCTTCTTTAATTCTACAATTCTCTTACCCTTTATTATACCCTGTGAAAAACATTTCAAAAACATGGGATGAGTATAAAAAACTTATTATGGGTTATAAGATAAAGATAGAAAAAAAATATTCCATCAATACATACAAAACATAAGGTCTTTAACATACCTAATGAAATCAAAAGATTTAGGAATAACACATAGAAATCATAAATCATAAAGGTAAATTGTCGCATCAATATCATACTTACATTGTAGCTTTCACATCTACATATGGATTTATGTTTGGAATGCCCATCATAGTTTATTCCATAAATCTCTTAGGAGAAACATTAACTTTTACCTTTGTCACGTTACCCAATGCATTGGAGAGAAATCACGGTCTCACCCACCCTAGGATTATCACAAAACCACCTATATATGTAAACAATTCCCAAGAACCATAACATATTCACAACACATAAAAAACATAAAGGAAAGATAACATTTCTATATTGTAAACACAATATATAATTAAAATATATTGACATAATAAATACATTATCAAAACCATTTTAAATACCAAAATACGTAAAAGAGTATACGGTATTTATTTTCCTTTTAAAAACATTATGTCTTGGTAAGGAATCCAAATATCAAATAACGCTCGCAACAGTGGAAAGGTCGTTGTCACCGCATATGTTAAAAAGAAACATTACCTTTGTTATTTAGTAAAACTCTACGTAGAAAAAAGATTCATTTTGAATGAAATTAAAATTCAAATGGCCTTATAAAATTTATAAAGGAAATTCATGTATAAATCAAAGTATGCCTCAATGAAAAGATATTGAGACTAAGTCCCTTACGAAAATTCAGTAGCCTAAAATTGTTACGTTAAAATTCAGAAAATGAGTTGATGTGATATAAAATGTTCTCTCATCACTTGGACATAAAATGTAAATCAATAAGAATATATAAGAACATATCCCAAAATAAGAAAAAGGAAATTAAAATACATAACATAAACAAGACTTTGACTAAAAAGGGATGTTGAATGATTCCCTTACAAAAATAATTTTTTAAATAAAATAGATTGATTATATGTATTTACTATAATTACACATAAGTAATGTATAAAGAAAATATAGGACATAAAAAAGTTATTTCTTACATAATCATATAGAGACATAATCAAAATGTATAAGATTAACCCAAAGAGTGGAAATTGGTTTAAGAAGTTCCGTTAAAGAAATTCGACAACCTAATGACATCACTTTAAAATTCAGAAAATAAGTTGATGAGAGAGAAAAGGGCCTTTCATCACATTGAAATAAAATTTAAAACAATAATGATATATAATAATATACCCTAACATAAGAAAATGGAAATTTAAAAGACATAACATAAAAGAAGTCTTTAACTAAAAGAGGAGGGTGAAAAGTTCCCTTACCGATTTGGTAACTTATGAAACATACACCACATAAAAGAATGATCATACAATGATGATGTGACTACCCATAAATTAAATTATATAACAAAAATAATAGAATCATGGTCAGTACATACCCCACACAAAAGGAAATGGTCACAAATATTGCATGAATCTCATAGGAATAAAAAGTGAGATGAAAAACCCTTACCTTGTGTCTGACTTGACTCGTTCTTTCTTTAATCTCCTGAATAATAAAATAAAGTTAATTTATAATTTCTTCAGAACCTTTTTAAAGTTTATTATTCCTTTTATATCACTTATTACCACATTATAAACATTACATAATCATTTAAGTTAATAACGGTCGTTTTGTCGATATTTGGTACTTGAGTAAAAAAATATACTTCTTATAATTACAAGTTGTACATGTGGTCCAAATTAAATTATCTCCAAAATGATATTCACGATTTAGATATCATATATATCCATTATATATATATATATGTATTTTTAATATTACATAACATTCTGAGACATGAAATGAAATGCAATGTTCATGAAGACTGTAAGCCTTATGTAGGCATGAATGATACTTTCATTTATATTTCATATTTAATGAAATGAAAACATACTTATAAATAGGAATATTATAATTAAAGTACAATATAATATATAATTTTATTAACTTGATCCATTATATGTTCCATGTATGGCATGAACGAGTCATGTCACTTTAAGGGGGATGTAGTCCACACTTCCTCAAATGAAATTATCGTATTTACCCATTATGGGAACCATAAAGGTATGATATAAATGAAAAATACATAAGAATAAGGAAAATATAAATATAATATGTCTCACATATAAATAAAGTTCCATTATAATAGCAACTATTATAGGCGGTAGGATATAATTGAACAATCATCATTTCGTGAGGTAGTAGTTCGTCGTCCACAAAAATAGTACGTTTGTATCCATTATATGGAGCTGTGTGGAGGTGTAGTTAGAATATTTCTCATAAAAAATTCTTAGTATATTGATGATATTGGTTTTTTTATAAAATAATGGAAAAAAATTATTTTAGGGGTTGGAGAAGAAAAAATAAAATAAAAGATCGAGAGAGAATATGTTACCTTTAAATCAGGTAACTCCATTTGGTTTGAAAAAAAGGCTTTATTGAATTGACTTATTCCCAAGTTAATTCTTATAGGTGGAATATAGGAATATTTAGAGATTATTAGTGATGATTATGTACTAGAAAATGGGATTGAGAGGTGTGAGTAATGGGTTAGAGGTGGTGGCCTTTTTATAAGAGGAAGGAGGGGCTCTTTGGGAAAGTTTGAAAGAATTATTTTATTATAAAATTATTTTTGGTTTAAAAATATCCAAAACTCATTAAATTATAATATAATATGAATATAGGAATAAATAAAGTCATTCTATAATAATTGGACACTTTTTGGATTTTTTTTAATCCTTACCTTTTTTATTTAACCCTTTGTTAACTTATTTAACTTTTTCCATGTCTTCTTGTATATTCATACTATATTGTTAATATATTTACTATAAAATTCTCAAAGAACATCAAGTAGCCCATTAATGAAATTTTAAACCTTATCTAATTCCTTTGGCCGAATATTAGATTTTTAATACTATTATATCATTTAATAAAATAATAATTTTTTAAAAAACTCATTTATATCAATTTATATACTATTCATATTATGAATTTTTAAAAAATCCAAAACAAATTGAATCATTATAAAACTTTTCATTAATTCAAATATAAAAATTCATAATAATCTATAAAATTCGTTTATGTCATAAAAAGTTTCAAAATAAATTTATTTTAATATTTATAATCACATTTATTAATGAGGTAATAATTACATAACCATTGTGTCATAAATAAATTTATTTATATGATGTCTAAATATTATAAATATAATACAATGATGTATGAAATTGTTTTATATTTCTAATTAATACGTATAGTCTAAAATATTACTTATATAATCCAATATAAAAATTGTTTTACTAAATGATATATGTTTATGTAACATTTTCCTTGATTTAAATTAATATTTATAAAATTTTATTTTCACTTAAAAGTGGATACATGGGGTCCCAAAATCAACCCAAGGATTATCATGGTCAGAAATGTATCAGAAAGTAGTTTTGGACACATGTTAGGGTAATTAATATTATTATAAAATTATTTTTCTACCAATATTAAACAGATTTACCCTTTAACCATGGAAAATAAAATATTTACTAAAGTTTCTATTCATAATGACTCAAAATAAAAGATACATATTTACAAAATTTGGACATATTGATTCCAAATATGGAATAGATTTTTTAAAATTCAAAACACAGAAGTTTTAGAAATTAATTTAAAATTAATTCTCGTTGTCAAAAAAAGAAACGTGTTTTTAATAAAAAATAACTATCAAAAGATTGACATGTGTTTATATCCAATTTCAAAGTCAAATTACTTACAATGAACGATATTGGATTAAATGGTAAAAATTTAAGTTAATTAAACTTTAAAACTAATTAAAAGGACAATATAACTATATAAATAAATCAGATTAAAAGGCAGTTTTGAATTAAAATGCAGTATTTTTCACTATTCATCAAAAAATGAATTTTTTCAAAAAAAATACCAAAATTTTACCCAAAGTAAAATTTTATGGTGCACTTATAAATAAGAATCTTATTTTGTCAAATGTAACATATGAATGTGACAAAAACTTTATTTAAAAAGGGTTCTTCAGTAAAAGGCGATAAAAAAATCTTTTTCAAAATATTAGAGTTTTTCATGCTTAAAATTAGATTCATTCTCATTTTAAGCCCCTAAATTGTATTGGATAAATGTAAAAACATTTAAAAAACATGTATAATCATATTTTAGTTAGTTATTTTTATTCCCTTCAATACATCAGTTAAGCATTAAGGGCCATTTAAAATAATATTATATTATTATTTCTCAGTATGACCCAGTCTTGTGTGAAACATAAGATTTGGGAGAAAACCATTGTTGCATGTCAGGTATGCCATCGAACATATCATCCCCTTTAAAGTAAAATTAATATTTAATTCAATAATATTAGTAATATGAATATATAATATCCTTTATTTACCTACGATGTTACATCCTTCTACCCTTTTAGAAATTGCGTCTTCACAATTTTAAAATTAGGCTCAGAAACCTCATTAAAAGTCCCACATCCGGAAAAGAGTCAATAAACCTATCACTTTAAAATAAATCAGGATAAGTACAAAGGTCACCCAAGATAAACCATACTAGGATTCCATGAAAACATATATACGGAGGAGAAACTAAGTATCATGTTTTGATGTAGAGTGATAGAAAACATGATTAGAAGAAAGTTAACAATCTAAAAACCAAAAACTTATGATGGGTTAAAGGCTATTTGATTCCTAGTTAGAAAAGTAAACAGAATACATTTTTGTTTTGAGTTCGTTTTCATAAAGTTGAGGAATTTATTTAAGAGCATGACTAAGAACATAAGGAAACATACTTACTTGTCATGTATACTTTCGTCCTTTACTATATTTCTACTAAAAACTCATCTTTTCTTCAAATGATGAGTATTTAAGATGACTTGGTCACACATGAAGTGCTAGAATAAACTTCTATAGAATCACATAATCCCTAAAAGATGAAATATTTTTTCCCTATCTTTAGACATTAACCAAAACCAAAATGGTTAGTACAAGATCAGATAATCCCCAAAAGGATAATATTTTATAAAAAAAATACTACTCTTAATCTCCAAAATTGAAAAAACAATACACAATGTTCAAAAAATACCATTCAATAAACTAATATACTTAAAATTCTTCAAATTAGTCCAAACTAATATTAAAACCCAAAACATAGAAGGATTTAATCACACAGTCATCCACAGTAATCTTAACATTTATCTCCAAATAACATCGACTACTCTTAAAGTCTCAAACTGAAGTGTAATTAACCTTATCACAAATTATCTCTGATAGGTTAATCATTTCAATAAATAACCTTAACTGATATATGTCCAAAATAAAAATATTTATTCTTCAAAAATAAAATTTTACCATTACCCCTAAAATTAAATCTTATAGTATTCTCTTTTCTTTCGGTATATAGTGGTCCAAAAGAGTGAACATCTCCCAAAATAACCATTATCACTTAATCACCAAGTCATATTCTTATACTAACAATATATATTTGATAAAACACAATACCCCAAATAAACTTATTCTTGATCAATAAAATCATTCAACTAAAATGAATAAGTAATACTAACTAGTGGCTTTACATAGGACAGTGGTAGGTGATGCGCCCTTATCGCCCTTCGGTTGTGGGTTTGATTCCTACGGCCTTGACGGACGCGACGGGTTTTCACCCACCTTACATGTTGTCCCTTTTTATAAAACTCAAAAATAAACCTAACATGATTTAACCTTAATTGTTGGAATTATACCTCTCATTTTCATCCCAACTCATAATGTCCTCAATATCAAAATTCTTGAAGACTTATATATATTGACATTTTTTACCTCCATAAAATAACACTATTTTAAAAAAAGAACATTGTACCTTGATCATGATGTTCACCTGGTTTCATCGTCATCTTTTTCATGTAGATAGATGGCCCATGCATTGCAATAATGATTTAGAGATCCTTCAAAATCATATACTTCCTTTATCCAAATACACCTCGTACAACTTGGTTCATATGGGTGTTCACAGAAAAATAGTTTTAAAAAATAATAATTTATGACATATAATTTCAAAACATCTGATAAAACATTCTTTTTATAAAATAGTCAGACCAATATTGAGTTGAAACATTCAATCAATGGTCCTTTTAAAATACCATAAGAATGCACTTAAATACTGTAATTTAAAAGAAAATATAAATAAGTTGTGCAAGGGTATCATTCTTCAACAGCTTTTTCAAAATCATAATATGATTCAAAATCGTGTGATAAGGTAAAATATTTTAAAATGATATTATAATATTTTACTTTCTTGAAAATATGAGAATATTGTGAAAATAGGATTTGATTAAATACAACCCATGATCCACAATGGTATTAATGTATAGCAGAGGTGTTTGACATCTCAAACAATTGCTTTCAAGTGATTTGTATGTCAGTAAATGTCTCAGAATCATATGGACATAACTTTTAAATCATTATTGCAAGAAATTCATCAGGAATAGATAGAAATGTCATTTGAGATCCTCCTCTATCTATTTGTATCATGATTTCCTTTACCTGAAAATGTAACAATATATATATTTAACATAAAGAGTAGACATAAAGACTAACCATGTGTCTAACAAAAACTCCTAATCCCTAAAGTTGTCTGAACCGACCTATGATACCAACTGTATGTCCCAATCCTTATAAAATTACTTAACCATGAGTTAAAATCAAGAATTAACATTGAGGATATTTTTAGGATTATAGTTTTAGATAATTAGGCCACAACTATAATATTACATCTCAAAAATTAAAAAGTAGACACTCTTAATCAGTTTTATTTTTTTTATTAAATAAAAATTCTTAAAAGAAAACAAGAATTCTTCTCTTGATATAAATATTCTTTAAATCTTCCTTTCTCTTACCCTTCCTTATACCCTTTAAAAAACATTTAAAAAACTTGGGATGAGCATTAAAAGCATATTAAGGGTTATAAGATAAAGAAAGGAAACATTAGTCCATCAATACATACAAAACATAAGCTCTTTAAAATACCTCAAGAAATCATAATATTTATGAATAACATATATAAATCATATTTCATAAAGGTATCTTATGTAATCCATATCATACATACATTGTAGCTTTCATAGCTATGTAGGGAGTTACGTTTGGAATACCCATCACAGTATATTCCCTAAATCTCTTAGGAAAAATATTAACGTTTACCTCTGTCACGTTACCCAATGCATTGGAGATCTATCTCGGGATCAACCACCCTAGTTTTATCATGGAACCACCCATTTACGTAAACAATTCCCAAGAACCATAACATATTCACATCATATAAAACAAACATAAAGGAAAGACAACATTTCCATATTGTAATCACAATATATCATTTAAATATATTGACATAATAAATCATGTGTCAAAAGTATTTTAATACCAAAATATGTAAAAGCGTATATGGTATTTATTTTCCTTTTAAAATGAGTATGTCTTGTTAAGGAAGACAAATATCAAATAACGCTCGCATTGGTAGAAAGTTCATTGTCACCGTGTACGTTAAAAAGAAACATTCCCTTTTTCATTTAGTATGTAGCTATGTATAAAGAATATTACTTTTAAATGAAATTAAAATTGAAAGGGGTTTATACACCATATAAAAGAAATTCAAGTATAAATCAAATTATGCCTCAATGAAAAGAGATTGAGACAAAGTACCTTATGAAAATTTGGCAGTCTAATGGCATCACGTTAAAATTATGAAAATGAGTTGATGGGATAGAAAAGGGTCTCTCATCACTTGGACATAAAATGTACAGGAATAAGGATATAGAATATCAAATCTCAACATAAGAAAAAGGAAATTAAAAGACATAACATAAAGAAGTCTTTGACTAAAAAAGGACGATGAAAGGTTCCCTTATTAAAATCATTTTGTAAATCAAATAGATTGATTATGTTTATTCACTATAAGTACACATAAGTAATGTATAAATATAATATAATACATCAAAATTTATTTCATACATAATCATATAACAACATAATAAAAAAGTACATAAATAACCCAATGAATGGAAATTGGGTTAAGAAGTTATCTTACAAAAATTTGACAGCCTAACGACATCACTTTAAAATTCTGAAAATGAGTTGATGAGAGAGAAAATGGTCTCTCATCAACTGGAAGTAAAATGTATAGAAATAAGGATATATAAGAATATATCCAAACATATGAAAATGGAAATTTAAAAGATATAACATAAATGGAGTATTTAACTAAAGGAGGAGTGTGAAAGGTTCCCTTGTGGATTTGGTAACTTACGAAACATACAACACATGAAAGAAGGATAAAAAATAATGATATAAATACCCATAAATTAAATTATATTACACAAATAATATAATCATGGGAAGTACATACTCCTAAGAAAGGAAATAGTTGAAAATATAGCATGAATCTCATGGGAATAAAAAGCGAGATGAAAACACTTTACCTCATGTCTGACTTGACTCGTTCGTTCTTTAATCTCATGAATAATAAATTAAAGTTAATTTATACTTTCTTAAGAAAATTTTAAATTTTATTAATACTTTTATATCTCTTATTACCACGTTATAATCATTACATAGTCATTTAAGTTAATAAGAGTCGTTTTGTCGATATTTGGTACTTGAGTCAAAAATGAACTTCTTTTAATTACAAGTTATCCATGTTGTCATAATTCCATTATCTCCAAAATGATATTCATGATTTCGATATAATATATATAATATATATCTATTATATATATATATAATAGTACATAACATTTGGAGATAAGAAATGAAATGCACCGTTCATGGATACGGTATGTTGTACGTACGCATGGACGCTACTTTCATTTCTATTTCATAATTAATGGAACGAAAACATAATTATACATAGTTATATTATAGTTACAGTATAATATGATATATAATTTCATTAAATCTGTCCCTTATACATTTCATGTATGACATGAACGATTCATATCACTTTGAGGGGGCGGTAGTCCGCACTTCCTCAAATGAAATTATCATATTTACCCATTATGGAAACCATAAATTTACTCTATAAATGAAAAATACATAAGAATAGAGAAAATATAAATAAAATATATATCACATATAAATGAATTTCCATCATAATGGACACCATGAGATGTGGTAGGAGATAATTGAACAATCAGTTTGTTCGTATCTATTAAATGGAGGTGTGTGGAAGTGTAGTTTTAATCCTTCTCATAACAACACACCTGTTTATTTGGGATATTCTTTTTGTTATAAAATAGTGTAATAAAGAGAGTTTAGGGGGTTGTACAAGGAAAAATAAATGAAAAGATCTTGGGAGAAGACGTTACCTTTAAAACGGGTAACTCTCTTGGGTTTGAATAAAAAGGATTTATTGAATTGCCTTCTTCCCAAATTAAGGATTCTAGGTGGAATATAGAAATTTTGGGAGCTTATTAGGGTAAATTCGGATGAGACAAGGGGCTTGAGATGTGTGAGTAATTGGTTAGATTTGGTGACCTTTTAATAAGAGGGAGGAGGGGATCTTTAGGAAAGTTTCAAAGTATTATTTTATTATAAAATGATTTTAGGTTTCAGAAGGTCCCAAACTCATTAAATTTTAAGATAAGATGAATATAAGGTGAAATAAAATAATCCAATAAGAATTGGACTGGTTTTGAATATGTTTTAGTCCTTATCTTTTTTATTTAACCCTTTGTTAACTAATTTAACTATTAACATGTCTTCTTGTATATTCATAATATATGGTTAAAATATTTACTATAAAATGCCAATCAAACCTATAGTGGTACATTAACAAAATTTTAAACCTAATGTAAGTCCTTTTTCTAAATCATAGTTTTTTAAGACTATTATATAATTTAAAAAAATAATAATTTTTACAAAAACTCATTTATGTCGATTTATATACTATTCATATTATGACATTTTTAAAATTCCAAAAAAACTTGACTCCTTATAACACCCTCCATTAATTCAAGTATAAAAAGTCATAATAATCAATAAAATTTGTGTAAGTCATAAAAATTTTCGAAATAAATTAATTTAAATATGTATAATCTCATTTATTTAAAACATTCATTAATGAGTAAAACATTACATCACCATTGTGTCATAAATAAATTTACTTATATAATTTCTAAAAATTATAAATAAAATACCATGATGTAGGAAAAAATTTTAGAATTCTAATTAATATTTATAGTTGAAATAATCACTTATATAACCCTATATAAAAATTGTTTTACTAAATGATATATGTTTATGTTACATTTTCCTTAACTTTAAATTAATTTTTATAAAATTCCATTTTCCCTTACAAGTGGCTCCTTGGGGTCCCAGAATCTACCCAAGGATGCCCATGGTAAGAAATGTATCATAAAATAGGGTTAGAATACATGTTAGGGTAATTTAATATTATTATATTATTATTTTTTACCCTTATTAAACAGATTTACACTTTAACCATGGTAAATAAAGTATTTACTGAAGTTACTATTCATAATGTCTAAAAATAAAAGCTACCTATTTAAACAACTTGGACCTCATGATTCCAAATATTTAATCCATTTTTACAAATTCAAAACATATAAGTTTCAGAAATTAATTTAAAATTAATTCTCGTTGTCAAAACAAAAAACATGTTTTTAAGAAATAATAACAATCAAAAGATTGACATGTGTTTATGTCCAATTTCAAAGTGAAATTACTTCCAATGAAAAAAATTATATTAAATGGTAAAAATATAAATTAATTACACTTTAAAACTAATTAAAATTACAATATAACTATATAAATAAATCAAATTAAAAGGCAGTTTTGAATTAAAATGCAGTATTTTTCACTATTCATTAAAAATGATCTTTTTAAGAAAAATACCAAAATTTTACCCTAAGTATATTTTAATGTCCCACTTCTAAATAATAATCTTATTTTGTCAAATAGAACATATAAAAGTGAAAAAAATAGATTTAAAAAGGTTTCTTTATCAAAAGGAGGTAAAACAACCTTTTTAAAAATATTAGAGTTTATCATGCTTAAAATCAGATTCATTCTCATTTTAAGCCTCTAAATTTTATTGGATAAATGGTAAAACATTTAACAAACATGTATACTCATATTATAGTTGGTTCTTTTCATTCACACCAATACAACATCTGGGATTTAACTACCATTTAAAATAATATTATATTATTATTTTTTAGTATGACTCAACCCTGTGTGCAACATAAGATTTCAAAGAAACTCATTGTTGTGTGTTGGGTATGCCATCAAACATAGAATCACCTTTAAATTAAAATTAATATTTAATTCACAAATATTAATAAATATGGAAATATCATATCCTTTATTTACCTGGGATGTTATAAAAAGAACTTTTGCATAATACTATAGTATGAAGGGAAATTATATATGTTAGAGTTTCCACTACCTGATTAGCCTCATAAATAAGGAAGTGAGTATCATAAAGATTCTTATAGAAGACTCATGAAGGACATATTTAATGATTATATCATAATTCTTACATCAATGTCCAAGTATTTTCTAATTAAACATGTTGAAATGGATGAATATACCATGTTATCTCATCTATGAGAAGAATATGAGGAGAATTTGAAGGGAGAAATCATGGATATTATGATCAAATTGATCATTTATAAATAGAAAAATGGAACTCAATCTGGTCTTCATGCACCCAAGATTATACATTACATTGAATGACTAGAATAATTATAATTCAAGTTGAATAATGGACATTCAGTTCAACTTATTATCTTATCACTACCACGAAGTTTCACAAGTTTCGTTTAGTTTACCAAATGGATTGTTTGGATAAACTAGTTTAATATCTTTTGGTACATATTCTCTAATAAAATGATAATTTAATTAATGTTAAACCTTTAATTCTTAGGGAAAACAATAATAATGACCAGATGAAAAGTCTAATTATAAGTACACTACTAAAGGAGCATTCATAGTGTATTTCTAAAAAAAGATAAAGAGGTAGATCATTGAATATGAGACTATTTTCATCACATGTGTAAATACAGGCCATTGGGAGAGAAACTAGATTGACTTGAAGAAGAAGAAGGAAAAGAATTATACTTCTGGTATATTCATCATTAAATGTAATATTTCATTTATACTTATTGAGTATTAAGTTGAATGTGTCTTGGAAAATTTTATTTCTAAATACAGGAAACAAGGATGTCATGAAACATTACTAGATGAAAGGGTGTGTTCAAAAATTGGTTGGGAATAGATGATACCTATATCAGTAGAGATAATAACATTACATTATTTACAATTTAATGGTTTTTTTAAAATAATAATTATTTATTTAATTCTAGTAGAACATTTAGGAATGAATGTTTTTATTGTATTTTAAACAAATCCAATAGATTAATAAATGAATCATATGAAATAAATGATTAATTTTATATATAAGACTCATTTAAACCCATTTTTGGAAATTTGATTCTTTTTCTAGTAAACTAATTTAGTTATCAAGGATATAACTAATATTATTTTTAGACTCATTAGAGTTAATGAACATAGGTATTATTAACCCATCTACTTATCAGGTTATAGATAATGAAACCTTTTTTAATAAATGTGCAATGAAAAGATTTTTCAATTTTTTTATCTAGATAACATGAACCAATCCAAGTTTATTCTAGTGGTAAATCCATATAATTGATAAGATTCCATTAAGAGTTTTAAGGAATGTAAAAGTCAAGTGTGTAATATGAATGTTTAGAAGATATTATTTACATCATACCTATGTTCCAAAGAATATATTGGCCATTCATTCATTGATAATTACAATGCCGCATGGAGGAATTCCTAAATGAACATTTATTTATACTCATTAATGCTTTGATATTAGTAAAATGGATCGGTGATGAGTTATATAAGAAAAAATTAATCATTAAAATGAATAATGGAGTAATTATTAAACACATATTTTCTTATAAAACCTCATAGTCATTATGTATTTAAGAGGAGAATCAATGATGATACTCATATTCATTGTATAATCATCAACTATTTTTCTAGACATGCTTCATAAATAGTTTTGTTATCTAATATCTATAGGCCATATATAATAAAAAATTGAAATCAATTTTTTTAGTATAATAAATATCCATCATGTCATAATAACATGTGTTTAAATGAAAGGTATTTATTATGGATATATACACAATTTCACCATGAAAAAACAATTTGTGTCTATAGTAATATCCAAAAAGTTTCTAAAGATATTACAGAAATAATTGATATAGAAAAATGATAGTCAACTGATAGAAAATATTTATATAAAATAGTACACATATCTATTTGATATAGTGGGAGAAGGATTGGCCTACAGTTATTAAATTATAGAGACTCACGAGTGGGTTTTATAGGAAAAAGTTCCACAATAGCCTATAAAAATGGAATTTCTAAAGAAACATGCAGAAGAAGGATAAAACTGTAGATGTGTTTTTAAAATCACTATAACTGATGATACATTATTAATTGAGAATAATGGATACAAAAATGAAGAAGTAGATATAAATTAGCGATGATTTATGATCTTATGTGAATATAGAAAATAGATTCCCTAAACTAAAATCGATTATTTTTTTTGTAAGATTAATCAATTTATTAAAATCTGTTGGTGATTATTCATGAAAGACTATACATGTAACGTCCCGAGTCCGGAGCCCCTCCACTGGTGCCCCGTACTCGGTTCTCTACATAACCTCCAGCGTGTTTCTCCGAACGCCAGAGGCTGTCGACTAGCAGTGAGGGCCTTGGTGAGTCGGTGGGGAAACTATGCCCTCATTTGGTAAGGTATACAAGGTAAGAAAACAACAATAAACAGCAGAAGCAATAAACAACATGCATAAAAATAGAAACCAAACAGCGGAAACAATGTAGATATATAACAATGATGATAATGATATAGCAGGTACAAGTATCTAAGTAAAACAACAAACACAACAATGTGATGAAATACAACTGAAACCAAGTGAAAAAGAAAAACAAAGTAAGCTCCTCAACATCGTGAGCCACGGTTCGGTCCCATGCTCCCCAGCTCCTGGTGCAGTCAAGATCTTGAAGAAGAAGAGCGCTTCCCTTATCTATACCTGCAGAAACATAGTCTGCTTGGGCCCAAAATCATGGCCCAAACAAGGTGTGAGATACAATCCCAGTAGGCAATCACCCAAATATTTGTGCCTAACGGTCAATGAATACATGGCAGTAATATAAACAAGGAACAGTAAACATGAAAACACAAATACCTAGAATCCACAGTTCTAACAAGCAAAGTACACAAGTAAGCAGCCAGTAATAAGAAGAAAACAGGTAACCCTCTGGGTAGCTCTCACATCCAAACCCCTATGGTTCAACCTATAGTACTAGCAACCCTATGGGAGGCACACACAGTCTCACCCCTTTGGTTCAGCTATGTAATTAAGCAGACTCTATGGGGAATCACACACCGTCAATTCCCCCTATAGTATCGTATCGTGCTAAAGGCTCTCTGGGGAAGCACTCAACATCAATTCCCCCTGTGGCCTGCGTTGTGGATCTACATACTCTCTGGAGAAGCACTCAACGTCAATTCCCCCTATGGTATCACATTGTAATTAAAAGACACTCTGGAGAAGCCCTTCTGTCAATTATCCCTTTAGTCTACTACTCTAGGTTCTCACAGTCCTGAGTACAACTAAACATGCTCAGCGTGCATGTAGCGTCCAAGTAAACCTCAAGAACTACTTGGCTATCAGCTAAGGCTCAATATAAATAATAAAACAACAGTTCCACTATACTACAACTAGGAATGGAAACTAGAAAAATTCCCAACAGGAAAAACAAGCACGGCAAAGCAACCTAAGCAAAAAAACAATTACTCTACTCACAAGAAATAACCTCTACTAAAGAAAACAATCAAAGCAGGAAAATAGCAGGGGGAAAATAGGAAACACGCAATACCCCATTCACGGGTATTGGTGGAATTTGCACATAATATTCATCAACTTTCTACAGAAATGCACAAACCACCTACCTCGATCCTAGGAGATTGATATACATGAACCACAACGACAGATTCCTCTTAGAACAATGTAGATCTGAGAAAACGCACAAAACATTCATCCCACGATAACTTGGAAACAAGGGGGGATCAAGAAACAAGGCTCAAGAAGAGGGAAGAACTCACCGCTGCGATTCCAACGCAATCGACTATGCTCGAATCAGAGAATGGACGGTGAGGCGGGAGCTCGATGAAGATTCGGTCATACGATCGCTCTCGGATAGACGAAAACTGGAGAAGAAGATGGTTTTGGGGGTTAGGCATGACCCCGGTCCGTTTAATGAAAAAAAAGAAAGTACACGGTGTGTACTTCTTGAGTATACAACGTGTACTTAAATTTTCCATACTCCTAATTAACCGGCCTCCACCTCAGCCTTACACACCGTGTGTGTGGCCTGGACACGGCCAACACACAGCTTCGAGCCGGGGAAGAGTACACGGCATGTACTCAGAAAGTACACGGCGTGTACTTCTGGAATTTCCAGAAAATTCATTTTTCTCAAAAACTCCAGAAAAAGGGAAAATGTACCTGAAAACAAGATTCGGGTTCTTAAAAACTTCCCCCTTAAAGAAATTCTTCCTCGAATTTCCCAATCAAGTTGGAGAAGAAGAAACCCTAAACAGCTCTGGCCATTGTGATCGTACATCGGCCTCCCTCTCCAAGGTCTCGTCCTGTACTCGCCCGTGCTGCCATAGCACCCGTACCAGGGGAACAGACTGCCCACGGAGAACCTTTGTACTGCGATCGACAATCTGGATAGGATGCTCCTCGAACGATGCATCTGCTTCAAGCTCAACTTCCTCGGGCTGAAAGACACGAGATGGGTCTGAAAAGTACCTTCGGAGTTGAGAGACGTGGAAGACGTCGTGCATGGCCCGATACCTCTGAGGTAGCTGCAACCGATAAGAGACCGGCCCCACTCTCTCCAAGACCTCAAATGGCCCGACGTACCGCGGTGAAAGCTTACCCCGTCTCTGAATCCTTTTGTGTCCCATCCTCAGTGCGACACGTATGAAAACCTGATCACCGGCCTCGAACTCTAGAGGTCGTCTCCGTTGATCATCATAAGACTTTTGTCGAGACTGTGTTGTAGACATCCTCTTCCGAATCAGCTCAATCTGCTCTGAAGTCTCCTGAACAAGACGAGGTCCCAACAAAGCTGCCTCTCCTACCTCCAGCTAGCATAAGGGTGATCGGAATGGCCTACCATACAAGTCCTCATATGGCGCCATCTGAATGGTCGCCTGGAAACTATTTTTGTAGGCGAACTCCACTAGAGGAATATGCTTCTCCCAAGGACCGCCAAAGTCTAGAATTCCATCTCGGAACATATCCTCAAGCACGTGGATCATGCGCTCGGACTGGCCATCAGTCTGGGGATGGTATACTGTACTCAAAAGTACCTGTGTACCCAAGGCCTTCTGAAGTCCCTTCTAGAACTGAGAGGTAAAGCGCGCATCTCTGTATGAAACAATAGAGTGCGGAACTCCATGCAGACGAACGATCTCTCTGATGTAAATTCCTCCCAGATCATCGACACTGAAGGTCTCCTTGATCGGCAAGAAGTGAATGACCTTCGTAAGTCTGTCGACGATAACCCAAACAGCATCGTTCCCTCGAGGTGATCTTGGCAACCCGGCCACGAAGTCCATCGCAACATCATTCCACATCCACTCTGGAATGGGTGACTGTTGTAAGAGCCCCACTGGTCGCAATGATCTTCTTTCACCTGCTGACAAGTAGAACATCTCAAGACAAAACCAGCAACATCCTTTTTCATACCTGGACACCAGTATTGGCGATGAAGATCCCGATACATCTTGGTGACGCCAGGATGAACTTCCCAAAAAGAGGAATGGAAATCCCGCATCACCTCCTCGCGTATGTCTGCTGGAACCCATACGCGTTCTTGGAAATGCAATATCTCATCCTCTCCCATTGTCCATCCAGGAAGAGGGTCCTCTCCTGACACACCCTCCCGCAGGACTAAGCCTTCCGAGTCTGATAGCTGACTCATCCGTACTCGATCAAGTAGCATGAAGGTAACAGCCACAGAAGATAGAAAGGTCTGTCCCCGTATGTCGGGAACCTCCAGATGCATCTCAGAGAACATAGCCATCAACTGCCACTCACTACTGGCCTCCTGAACTAACTAAATCTTATTTCTCATGCTCAACGTGTCTTCCACAATATTTCCCTTTCCCGACGTATAGGCAAGCTCGAAATCAAAAGACTGTAGATACTCAACCCACCTGCGCTACCTCGGATTCAGATCACGCTGAGTGAAGATATACTTGAGACTCTTGTGGTCAGTGAAGACCACAAAGTTCTCTCCTAGAAGATAGTGTCTCCAACAGCGCAAGGCATGAACAACAGCTTCCAACTCCAGATCGTGCGTAGGGTAGTTCTTATCCTGTGGCCTCAACTGCCGAGACCCGTACGCAACGACTCCATCTCCCTGCATATTCACAGATCCTAGCCCGACACCTGAAGCATCACAGTAAATAGTGTAGTTCTTTCTTGGCTCTGGCAAGACTAGTATCGGTGCTAACGTCAATTCCCTTTTAGATCATGAAAGGATGACTCACAAGAATATGACCATAAGAACTTTGCCCCCTTCTTGGTCAAACCTGTCAAAGGTGCTGCTAGATGAGAAAAGGCCTGAATGAAGCATCTGTAGTATCCAGCCAGCCCTAGGAAGCTCCATACCTCAAAAAGGTTTTTCAGCTGCTCCCAGGAAACTATAGCTCTCACTTTCTCTGGGTCCATTGATACTCCTGCCTCTGAGATGACGTGACCCAAGAAGTGAATCTGATCCATCCAGAAGTGGCACTTCGAGAGTTTAGCATAAAGACAATGCTCTCTCAGTGTACTCAGAACGATCTCAAGATGGGTGTCATGGTCATGTCGAGTGTGAGAGTACACCAAGATATCGTCCACAAAGACCACAAAGAAGGAATCCAAGTAAGGATGGAACACTCAGATCATCAGTTCCATGAAAACTGCAGGTGCGTTCATGAGTCCGAACGGCATGATGATATACTCGTATAGACCGTACCTGCTCCTGAAGGCTGTCAGAGGTATATCTGATGGTCTAACGCGTAACTGATGGTAACCGGACCTCAAGTCGATCTTCGAGAACACCCGGGCACCTCGAAGCTGATCGAAAAGACCATCTATCCTCGGTAAAGGATATTGGTTCTTGACTGTCAACTGGTTCGGCTTCCGATAATATACGCAATGTCGAAGGGTACCTTCTTCCTTCTTTTCAAACAGGACAGGTGAACCCCAATGAGAAGTACTGGGTCTGATGAAACCCTTAGCCTGTAGCTCGTCCAACTGCTTCTTGAGCTCTTGCAACTCAGGTGTGACCATCCCATAGGGAGGAATGGCCACCAGTGCTGCTCAAGGCATGAGCTCAATAGAAAATTCTACCTCATGCTCTAGAGGAAAACCTGAAAAGTCCTCTGGAAAGACATCCCTGAAGTGATCCACCACTAGACGAAAGCCCAACTGTGGAGTCCCCTGATCATCCAGATAAAGACTAGCAGTCTGGGTTGTCACCCCTCCTAGCCCAAGATGCTCGAGTCATGTCCGACTCGCCCGAACGTCCCATTTGCCTCTATGAAGGAAAGGTTCACCTTCTGGTGAAATGAAACTGACTCTGCGGTGATAACAGTCAATGACTGCCTGGAAGGGAATCAACCATTCCATGCCGAGAATGACATCATAGCCTGTCATCTCTAAGACATAGAGATCCCATAAGAAGTGATACCCTGCAACCTTGAGAGGGCACTCTCTACACTGGTGTACACTAGTTGTCCTCGTTCCCAAAGGTGTGTCTAGTGTCAATGACTCGGCAGAAGAAAATATGAAGAGGCCAAGGCTCTACACAATGGAAACAGAGATAATGTTATACGTAGCACCAATATCAAAAAGGGATGAAGATAAAAATGAGGCTACTAAAATCGTACCTCAAACAGTAGAAGGGTCGGGATCCTGGTCATGATAAGTCTACTCCACGGCGAAAGACTGGCCTGCACTGTGGCCCTGTGCCCCTGACTGACCACTCTGAGCTGAACCTCCCTGCTGGTGCTGAGAAACTGGTGGCTGACCACCATGGCCTCGACCTCCACCTCGGCCCGAACGGCCGGAAGAACTCCAGTTCCTTGACTGGTGAGAGACTGGTGGGGCTACTCCTGAACGAGGAGTCATGGAAGAACCCCGGTCACCTGCTGCCGGTGAGAAAACCTGGCAGAAACGATGAAGGTGACCCATCTTGCCGCAATATCGGCACTCCATGGGGTCTCTCTGGAACTTCGGCCTCGTGTGCCCTGTCCGGACACACTGGTAGCATGTCACCTGGTTGCCTGAAGATGTGTCTCGCTTTCTCGAATCACCGCGCGTAGGCTCCCTACGGCGCTTCTTGCCGTCATCTGGAGGAACGCTAACTATGGAAGTAGAACCGCCCTGACTCGCAACTCCCGAGTCTCTCAGATTGTGATCCGCAATCAGTGCCTGGTTGATGATGGAAGTAATGGAAGTCAGCTGGAAGATGTTCACCTGTGAGCGAATCTCCCGTCTGAGTCCATCCTCAAACTTCCTCGCCAAGAACACCCCATTCCCATCTGAAAGGGGTGTAAAACGTTTCATCTCAGTGAAAGGATAGGAATACTCCATGACAGATAGAGTACCCTACTCAAAGATCATGAACTCCCGGGCTCAATCGGCCCTCAAGGTCTCCGAGTAGAAGTAGTCATAGAACATGCGCCGGAACTCCTACCAAGTCATAGCATGCTGCTGACCCGCCTGTGAGATCACGTCCCACCACCTCTTGGTGGATTCTCGAAGCATGTCGGTGGCGAGCTTGACCCGCCTCTCTAGAGGCGTCTCCAGATGCTCGAATATAGTCCGCATGGCTTCCAGCCATGACTCTGCAGCCTGAGGTCCTCCCTCCCCCGAGAACGTGGGAGGATGTTGCTGCTGAAAGACCCGCGTCAAGTCTGCCATAGACGAGGCAGGATGTGGTGCTCCCTGGAAGGCTTGCATCATCCTCATGAAACCTTCCCTGAACTGCGCATCATCACCCGCAACTGGTTCGACAACCGGTGCCAAGGATGGCTCGGCTGGGGGATCGACAGGAAGTCCCTGATTAGCCATATCTGGCGTCTTATCACTGCCTGACGATAGACGTACGACCGAAGGACGTCTCGGAGGCATAACTCTGAAAGATCAAAAGCACACATTAGATCATGAAAACAAGGACAGAGAACAGAAGGGTACAAACTGGGAATAGGGGAAGAAAACACAAAAGATTGCAAAACACGACTACACGGCGTGTATAAAACTACACGGTGTGTCTTCTTAAACCACTGACATGGGCATGTACTCTCACTCTACAAGTCGTGTACACTTCAAACTACATGGCCTGTTGACCCCCACACACGGCATGTACTTATAAAACTATTCCCCTGCCCGAGTCTCCTTACAGGGCTAACCCACACGGTCCGACTTAACTCAAAACTACACGGTGTGTTCGAAACAAACACGGCGTGCACTAGACAAGGCTTCAGCGGTCCATGTTGTTAAGTACACGGCCGTCTACACGGCTGGAACTTACACGGAATTCTCCTAACAAACACGGCGTGTATAGGCGAAGGTGACACCGTCCCGTGTTGTTCGTGACACGTCCAGGTACCTGGGAAAGACTACACGACATGTTCTGAACAAACATGGCGTGTGGAAAAGAAGGTCATGCTAGACCGTGTTGTTTGTGACACGGCCGGGTACCTGGACAGGACTACACGGCGTGTTCCCTAAGGAGACGGCGTGTTCTATCCGAGCTTTCCCGGCATGTGTTGTTAGTGACACGGACGGGTACACGGATCCGAACTCACACGGCGTGTACCAATGGTACACAGCTTTTTTTCGAAGTTACTCTTACGACACCGTGTTCTGCTCACACGTTCATTGAAATGGCCAGAAAACTACAAGGCGTGTATCTAAAAAGTACACGCCGTGTATTCTGGGTTTTTTTGGTTAGTAGCCCAAAAACAGCACAGAATTCCAGAAACACTGAAAATAAGGGAAAAGATGCCAAATTCCGATCCATGAGGGCCCATAACACCTCAAGAACCAAAATTTGGCATTCGTTTTAAGAAAGGAAAAAAACAAACAGCTTCCTAACATAACAGCATAGAATCTATCAAGCATCTATCACAACAACATGCATAATCTACACAGAGCCTACCACAACAGCATGCAATCGCTAATGCACCCTAGATGTCATGGCTAGAATGCATGGCATGTGATTCCTACAAGTGTATATATGATTCATTAGATGGCATACCCTCATCTCATCAGGTTGCGAAAGAAATAGAATCGCAATATCAAAACAGTAACCACACAAGTCGTGTGAATCACTCTAGGTTAAATCAAATCAACTATAAAATCTCAAAACCAAAAAAACTGCAATTAACGAGTTAGTATTGCTTTTCCCTGTACACGGGTTAGCTACTCCTAGGCACAACTTAATACCAAGTACCGAATCCTTCCTATCCCTGGCTGAGGTCTCCTAACAGTAAAGCAAGAGAAAAGAATACCCTCTGATACCACTTTGTAACGTCCCGAGTCCGGAGTCCCTCCACTGGTGCCCCGTACCCGGTTCGCCACATGACCTCAAGCGTGTTTCCCCAAATGCCAAAGGCTACTGACTAGCAATGAGGGCCTTGGTGAGTCAGTGGGGAAACAATGCCCTCATTCGGTAAGGTATACAAGGTAAGAAAACAACAATAAACAGCGGAAGTAGTAAACAACATGCATAACAATAGAAACCAAACAGCGGAAACAATGTAGATATATAACTATGATGACAATGATGCAGCAGGTACAAGTATCTAAGGAAAACAAAAAACACAACAACATGCTGAAATACAACTGAAACCAAGTGCAAAAGAAAAATAAAGTAAAATCCTCAGCATCACGAGCCACGGCTCGGTCCCATGCTCCCCAGCTCCTGGTGCAGTCAAGATCCTGAAGAAGAAGGGTGCTTGCCCTTATCTATACCTGCAACAACATAGTCTGCTTGGGCCCAAAAGCATGTCCCACACAGGGTGTGATATATAATCCCTGTAGGCAATCACCCAAATATTTGTGCCTAACGGTCAATGAATACATGGAAATAATATAAACAAGAAGTAGCAAACAGGAAAACACAAGTAGCTGCAATCCATAGTTATAACAAGTAAAGTACACAAGTAAGCAACCAACAACAAGAAGAAAACAGGTAACCCTCTGGGTATCTCTCACAGCCTAACCCCTATGGTTCAACCTATAGTACTAGCAACCCTTTGGGAGTTACACACAGTCTCACCCCTCTGGTTCAGCTACGTAATTAAGAAGACTCTCTGGGAAAGCACTCGCCGTCAATTCCCCCTATAGTCTCGTATCGTGCTAAGGGCTCTCTGGGGAAGCACTCAATGTCAATTCCCCATGTGGCCCATGTCGTGGATCTACAGACTCTCTGGGGAAGCACTCAACTTCAATTCCCCATGTGGTCTCACATCGTAATTAAAAGACAGTATGGAGAAGCCCTTCCGTCAATTCTCCCTTTGGTCTAATACTCTAGGTTCTCACAGTCCTGAGTACAACTAAACATGATCCGCGCGTGTTTAATGTCTAAGTAAACCTCAAGAACTAATTTTCTACCAACTAAGGCTCAACAGCAATAATAAAACAATAGTTCCACTATCCTACAACTAGGCATGGCAACTGTCAAAACGCCCAACAGGCAAAACAATCATGGAAAAGAAACCTGAGCACAAAAACAATTACTCTACTCACAATCAATAACCTCTACTAAAGAAAAAAAGTAAAGAAGGAAAATAGCAGGGGAAAACAGGAAACATGCAATACCCCGTTCACGGGTATTGGTGGAATTTTCACATAATATTTATCAACTTTCTATAGAAAGTCACAAACCACCTACCTCGATCCTTGGAGATCGATATACGTGAACCACGATGACAGATTCCTCTTAGAACAACGTAGATGTGAGAAAACACACAAAACATTCATCCCACGATAACTTAGAAATGGGGAGGAATCAATAAACAAGGCTCAAGTAGAGGGAAGAACTCACCTCTACGATTCCAACGCAATCGACTGTGCTCGAATCGGAGAACGGACGGAAAGAAGGGAGCTTGAGGAAGATTCGGCCATACAGTCTCTCTCGAACGGACGAAAAATGGAGAAGAAGATGGTTTTTTGGGTTAGCCGCGACCTCGGTCCATTTAATGAAAAAAAAGTACATGGTGTGTACTTCTTGAGTACATGGCGTGTACTTCAATTTTGCGTACTCCAAAGTAACCGGCCTCCACCTCAGCCTTACACACCGTGTGTGTGTCCCAGACACGGACAGCACACAGCTTTGATCCGGGGAAGAGTACATGGAGTGTACTCAGAAAGTACACGACGTGTACTTCTAAAATTTCCAGAAAATTCATTTTTCTCAAAAACTCCAGAAAAAGGAAAAATGTACATGAAATGAAGATCCGGGTTCTTAAAATACATGGGCAGTAAAAGTGTGGTACCAATAGGGATCAATTGGTTATACCAAGTTTTCATGCCGAGATCCACTAGATTTATACATGTCATTACTGTTTTATATGATCATTTTATTTGGAATTGGATTTTTAGAACACCTTTCATGAAATGTTTCAATAAGATACAATCCAAAATATCTAGTGAAACTATATAATTATAATAAGCGTGTAAATGTTATTGAAATCCAATTTTGGATTGTAGAAAATAACAATATCATAGAATATTCATTTATAATGAAATTTCACCCCATGTCAATAAAAGGTTAGTGGGTGTCCCATTGGTTTTGAAGGAAAATATGTTTGATAACTTCTGAAAAACACTTATTTGTCTTATGGATAGTGAATTTCATAATGAAAGTAAACCTCCAGAGATTTAATTATTGTAGAAAACTATGTTCTAGGGAAATAAATATATTGAGGAAAATCTAATCGTTTATTACACTATCGAAAAGTTCATATACTAACAAGGTATTGAAAAATACAAGTTGTAACAACTCAAGAGATAATTTTTACGAATGTCACATCGATGTAGCCTCTCCAAGAAGAAATTTATTAGACATTATAAGGAGATTAAAGTGGTTAGTATAATTTCAAAATCTCCTACAATGGATCTATATCCTATTAAATTTTATATACTAAATGTTATATTTCTAGAAGATTATTTATGGTCGGTTTATATTAGAAAAATCAAGGAGAACTGTATGAGAAGTATTCATAAATATCTAATTATACAATAGAGAGTACAAGGGATATGTGCCTGATAATTAGAGAAGAAGGAACACTAGTAATATGGTGAACCACACTAGTCTTTCATTAGATTAGTATAATCTAATATCATTGTCAAGATAATGTAATGAGTTAGATGTTCTAATTTAATCTAGTGGAAATCCATATCAACAAATATTGGGTGATTTTTTTTGATGAAGAAGAAGTGTAAAATATGAAACCATTTGATCTAGTTAATAGAATCACACCTAGTAAGTATTGTTTTAACATAATATAAATTAGGATAATCCTACTATTAGTACTATAAAATATTTGAAATTCTTATAGTGGAAAAAAGTAATATACTTAGGTATTCTATCTCTTGAGGAATCTTACAAAAGGGGTAAATTCATATATAAAATAGTATCCACAAAAATGAGACATGGAAGGCCCAATGACTAAATTAATAACCCAGCATAAGCATGATCTTAACATGTGAGATCTATCAAGGAAAGTTAGTGAGTATTCTCTACTACAAGTGGGAGTTTTTTAATTCAAGGTTCCCTAGACCCAACTCAAATAGTAAATTTCAATTATAATATCATATATGTAGTGAGTTATGTATGATATACACTTACCAATATATTGTTGATATTTATGAATAAAATATCCACATATTAATATCTTTATAGTATTTATCATATAAAATGTGTATAGAAGTTCCAAGGCTATAATGGTGACCTAAATATACTATGACAATGATCTTAATCATATTTCATATAGTCCTGATACATCATGTTGATAAGACATAGATGATGTGAAACCATATGGTGTTGGGGTCTTATAAGCATTAATACTTATTCCCATGATATTCGCACATGATGATCTCAAAAATAATAGAGCATTAGGACTGACCCACCAATAGGAACACCACATGTATTTCAGATATCATTGGTAGTTCTTACATGAATACACATGTAATAGTCTCCTAACTTAAGTTTATTATTAGTGTATACTATTTGATTATTTACATTGACATATTATGAAAACCATGGAATTTATATCATGCCAATGTATAATTCAAATGGTGCATTTTTTGTGTGATAGCATTGAATTAATATTCAAGATATAATTTTCCGTTTCTAATAAGAAGTGATATCTGAGGCCGAGTTAATCAATAATATAGTACCTTTTAAAAATACGTGGACATGGTAGAAGAAGGTATGTCCATCTAGTAATATTAGAAAGTAATAAATTAATAATGGGTGAGGACATGATGTGTGCCTCCTTCTTTATGAGATATCATGAGAAAAGGAGACTCTATTACATGATGGGAGTTCATAGGAGGTTTTTATTGTTATGAGTAATGATTTTATCTTAAGGGGAATTGATGGATTTTTATATTGAACTCCTAGCCTGTGAATTGTATTCACGTCTATCAATATATATTACTAGAGGACCACAAACATAGAATATTAAAAATTATGTCTTATACTTATGAATAAGTATTTATGAAATATTAGGCCTCACCATAGTTTCTGGGTGGTGTGAGGGTTTGAATTATCATCATGAAATAAATAAATTCATGTTATTCAATTTTAGAATAATCGGTATTGAATTTTTTTATTAAATTTTTTCACAAGATATTAAGTGAATACTTGGGAAAATATTTAATGAAAAATATTATTTTAATATTCTAGGCTTGTATAATATTTGAGGGAAAAATGAGCTGAGTTAATGAATTTATTTTACCACATAACATATTTTATTTTATTAATAGCATGTGATAAAAATATAGATTATGTTTATGACCTGATTAGTTGGTCTTACCATGCCTTTTATATTTTATTCAGTGGGAATTGCTTATATAGGGGATAAGGATCCATTTCTATGTGTTTAATCCACAAGATATAAATATGAAAGATCTATTTTTTGAGTAACTATTCATCCTCATGAATTTGAGAGCTTCTATATCCTCCCTCACACATACTAAATTGAGAATTACATGTCCCAAGTAATTAATCCAATATCTTCATCAAAAATCAAAGGAACACTTTAGTGGGGATCATCAGGACATCTAATGTTTTTTGAATATTCACATTAGCAGCCAAATATAAAGGTTCGATATACCCAAAGACTTTTAAATCATGTGTGGATGATATATAAGGATGTGAACAAAATTATTTCGAGCAACTGTCACCAGTGATGAGTGGTTGTCTAGTGAACCTTCAAATTTATCAAGGTATTTTTTTGATTTATTCTTCCAGATGGAATTATTCATTCAATATCCTATAATTTTTTACCAGGATAAAAATCACCATATATGATGTAATAACATCTATCTTTTGATAAAATTTATAAATATCCTTCCCATTTTCTTTTATTGTGTACCTTATTACCTTTACAACTAACCTTAGGTGACATTCTTTTTAGGGGAAATAATCCTTCTAAACCATTACTTTGTGTGATTTAAAATCCCCTAGTACATGGAGGAATCCTACATTATAATTGGTGGAGGGTTGGAGCTTGAATATGGAACCAGGAGAAGCTCAAGATGTGATAATTATGTTCATGGCCCAAATAGAAATTTATAGGCTAAGTAGAGAAGTTCACATGGGTGTGATTCAAAATGGGTATTGTATATTCAATATGTGACTATATTTGGGTTTGTATAAGAATAATATATATTTAAAAATTCAGGATGTGAACATTTTTTTCACATTTTTAGTTAATCCTAGGTTGTAGTTTCCTTGCTGGAGAGGTCAGCAGAGTTATACATTTTTGTTCCATTCTCGTTCAAGAACATGGATAGTCTTGAGGTATGAGATTCATTTATAATACTTTAATTTATCTGTAATAATAAAATTATAAGGCATTTTATCTTTGGGTGATGGTGTAACTAAGCTTAAAAATGATTAAACTTGATTAATGAATGAAATAGTTTAGGTTTGTAGCGATTTTGTGTTTTTCCAACCTAATAACGTTTTGCCTCTAGATTTACTAGATAGTTTTCTATAAATGTTAATTATTTTTTTAGATTGATCTTTATTAAATTTTTAGCATGTTTAGTTTCATGAAAATGGTTAAAGAATGTAAATCTTATAATATTGTTTGGATCAAGAATTAAAGAGGCATATTTATTAAAATTTACTATTCATAAAATTTTATAATAGTAAAACAATTATTTTTTCTTGTTTAAATAGAATTTTTATTCCATATTTTAATGGAATTTATTAAAAAAACATTATAATAGATATTATTATTATTTATGATAATAAATTACTATGTTAATGTATTTTGTTTTATTTGTTAAATGTTGTTGAAATATAAAGTTATATGGGAAATCGTGTTTAAATAACTTTTTTATTTTAATAGATGTTTCCTTAATATTACCATAAGTGTAACTAGTAATAAATAAATTAGTTAATAAAAGATGTTAAAAAACTAGTTGTTTGCATAAGATAATTTTTTGGGGGCCAGTGATCCAGTTTTCATGTGATGGATGGATTCCTTGTTTTAGGCCCTAGATACTCTGTTGAATCAATTTTATTCTTTTGTTTCTTGATTTGGATTTTATAATTTTTTTGTGATGTGATATAATCTTGGGATGACTATTGGTTGATGAGATATAGGTAGAAAGACCATGATTTGTAGAATAAGTTAATGCATGTGATAGTGGGATGCATGGTGACAAGTATATAGAAATGAACGGTTGTGAAGGGGATAGAACTAGGATTGATGACACAGGATAAAGATGGTATTGACCTTTATTTTATATAATGTTCGGATTCATTATTTATGATGTTTGACTAAAATGATAGATTTATAGGTTTCTTGTATGAAATTTACTTCCCCACAGTTTGAGGTAACCAACTGTTCTTGGATTATACTTCTTTTTTTATGGTATCTTAGAATGTTACCTAGAATACCTAAAATTGTAAAATGATACCGTATAACAATTATTTTAACCCATGTGGTTGGTGCTAGAATGAAATGAAAATATTTATAATCTTGAGGAACTGTATAATTTGTTGCATGATGCTTGGAAGGAATGTAATTCACATGTTGGTTAACAAAATGTGAATGAAATAATGATAATTAAGGCATAATGAATTAATTAATCAAAAGAGAAATGTTAAAAGGAAATAATTTGTTAAATTAATCTCATTGAATGTAGGTGTGCTTATAATATATCTAGTTTATAGTGGTGGTAGTACAGGGATAAAGAGATGATAACTACTCTTGAGCTAATGACTAGGTTAATCCTAATAGTGTGGATGTGAGATATGTTTAATATTCTTTGTTTTGTGAGCTCATATTTCAATCCAACCATGTTGTTAGAGAAACGGACATCTCATGGACTCTAGGATGTTTTTTTCCTCAATATCTAGGATAGAAAGTGTAAGATACTGATCATTTATTTATGAAACATTCATTGGTTCATAATGTTTTCTTTTAGCTTCAGATATTTTCAGGACTTTCTATACTATTTATATACCTCTTGGATGTATTTTAATGATTAATTTAAAATTAAATTCAATAATTTTTAAGATAATATTTACTCTTATTTAGAGAATCGGGTCGATGTATGGGTAATTACCTTTCACCCATATGCAGTGGATGTTGAGTATGGGTAACCTTTAAATCTTAAGGGTTAGATAAGGGTATGTCACATTCTACATAATTATAAGGTGAAAATATTATGAGCTTTGTAAGTGTATTTTATGTGCTACGTAAGAGTAATTGTAGCTTTCATAAAGGAAATAAGGAGAAACCCTCACATCACGTTAGGGTAAATTCTACCTATGTAAAGGTATCTATGGACCAATGTAAGGGTAAAACTGAGTAACATAAGGGTAACTAGTGGGTTTCAAAGGTCGTGTAAAGGTACCTAAGATAGTTATTAAGGGTAAAACATTACTTATAAAGTCTAAATAAGGTTAGCATGGAGTTTTGTAAGGGTATTGATGATATTTCAAAGGCTATATAATTGTAACATGATGTTGGGTTAGGGTAATGTATTGTTTTAAATGGATATATAAGGGTAAGATGTAGTTGTGTATGGATTCTTAGTTGTAGTATATATATATAGAAGTTATGATCCATGTAAGGCTAAAACATGTAACATATAAAAAACACGATTATTTTTAAAAACCATTTTTAAAATCTGAGTTTACATCTCCTACTTACAAAATGAACTGTAGTGCTGATTTTCAATTTTAAAAAGACATGAATCATGGAAATTGAATTATTTTGAGCCTTCAATGGTTAGAAATCCTGTTATTAATAATATTATACATTATTTATTCATGATTCATTTAAAAAAAATAAAATTAAATTGTTTTTTAAATTGGTATTTTCTTCTACAAACTGGGATTCCCATAGTATTTTCAAAAATACTTAGACCTATGTTTCTTCGATTTCAGTGATCCTATTGAATCGAGTTCAAGGATTTTAGTTTCTGGGTGACCAATAAAATATTTTTTTCTTGTTTTTTTTTCTTTTAATTATTTGTGTAGACCTTCTTCTATTTCATTTTCTTGATCCCTCATTCATGTTATGCAATATTGTAATTAAGGTTGGTATTTCCATAAGCTTTTTCCCAACCCTTGGATCCCTAACATCATTATCAACTAAAAGTGAGTTTTTAAGTTTGTTTTTAAAATTTATATTGAGGATATTTAGCTGTTTGTTTCAAGAAGGAATTAAATGGTGAAATATAATCCATATTTACAGTATTTGGAAATATTTAATATGTTTTTGATAAAATAATGTTTGAAATTAATTAATTATTGATGAAATGATATGATATTAATTATTAAGTAACATTTCTTTATATTATTGATTATATTCTAAGGAATGAACTTGATAAATATATATTTTTTGGTTTGGAAATTGAAATGTTAAAAATATGAATTATGAAAAAAAATTGAAAATAATGATTTACCAACTATTGATTTTTTGATTGAGTGAAAGAACATGTGATCCTGAGTAGTCATTGTACTATTATGAAAACTATTATATTACTCTTAATCCATTACAATGGATTGATTATTAAACTCTAAATAAACCAAATTCAACTAAAAAATCCTTGATGGGTTATTGACTGATTCAATCCTTCTAGAATGATACTTAAATACATTTGAACACTTTTAACCATGATTGATTAAATGAGTATCATGAGGATCATATTGTAGGGAACTAATAGAACCTCAATGAATATGACTATGGTGCTATAGTTTGACTTTATTATTACATTATAGTGTTAATTAAACAAAATTATTCATGACTTTATGTTTTATGAATATGATCATTTTAACCTTTTTTAATATTATACATTGAATTTTTTTCATCAATAAAGTTTAGATATAAAATGTGAAAATATTTACATTTCATGTTTTAGGTAAAACATAAGTATAAATGGTTTATTTTATATTGAATTTCTTATGGGAATTTTGGAGATATCCTACTAGGATATTTTTTTCACAACTTGAGTTTTCTTTCAGGTGTTTATAGATTATGTTTCTCTAGCACAAATGAAAGGAAAAGTGCCACATAAAGATGGTAGTTGTGTTTGACTAGAGGGAACTTGGGAGTTTGAGGTGGTAGGTGGAGTGTGTGTTTGACCTATTATGAAGATATATTGGGATTTTATTTTTTATCTACTCATGATGTTTGGTTCGATCTTTTTTAATATTATAGAGTTTTATTGTTGATGAATGTCCCAAAATGCTGATAGTTTTTTTTGTTCCATTATTTTCAATTAATTTTTTATTTTATTGGAAAAATTATTCCCACTTGATGTTTCTACATGCCTCGACACTACTCTCCAGCCTCTGGGGATATATAACACACTTCATTCTATGTAAATAATTCTTTAGTTAACGTTTAGGTTAGTTATTCTAGTTGGTTATTGAAAAAATTTTATCAAAAGTTGATGATCTTATTAGTTGACACTAGTATATAGTTTGGGAAAACTTGGTGACATGATACATGATTTTAGTACTTGTGGGGTTAGTTTCAAGTGATTTCTTGGACATATCTCATTGTAATGAGCCTTAAATTAAAATGGATTCTACAAAAAAGGTGTTTTTGAGAAAATATCATGATATGATTCTATACATTTCCCCAAATTAATCTTAATTTCCTGTATCCATGTAGAAACCTTCTTAATAGAGTTGATGATTTCATATCACTTGACTGAAATTTTTCTTTCTATATTTTTATGTTTTTTAGTTCCATTCCTGCAAGATGATGTTTGAAATACTATAAGGAGGAGGTGAAAATGACCATAAAAATTGAACCCACCTTTTTATTATAATTTTTTTGTGGTCTTTATGAATACAATCTAATCATTGGGTTAGGAGGCTCCACCTCTTCCCATTGAGATTGTAGAGGTCATGTCATAGAGGGATAATGTTAAAGATAACTACCAAGACTTTCATCTTCTAGTGAAACAATTTTTCTAGGGTTTTAATGATCCTTAGAAGGATTAGGATTAGTTGAAAAATGTTGATCATTTCTTTGAGTTCATGGAAATTCCAAACAATGTTAATGTTAAATTTGATGCCTTCAATATTGAAGGTCCTAGTTGAAGGTTGTGAGAATCAATAATTCAGATGGATATGAATGTGGGATTTTATTGGAAACAATTCACTGATCTTTTCAAGAAGAAAATGTATCCATAATCAATGTTGTTAGCAAAATCTACAGATTTACTTAAACTCAATCTTGTAATTAAAACTATGATTCATCATGCCAACAGATTTTAAATGATTTTTTATTTCCTACCAAAGGTTGTATCAAATGAGAAGAGGAATTATGAGAGAAGTGAGCTAGGTATTTGGGTATCTATCTGATATCAGGTTTTAATTTTTTTCCCACATCGTATATTGGTATTCTAGATAGAGCTTTCACGGTGTGACTTCAATTTTCTAGGAAGTTAGGTCTAATGGGAGTTCCCCCACTCCTGGTGACAGTTTCAATAGTCCCATAAATGGAGGAGGAAGGTAAATGAGTTTTGTGTCGGATCTTGAAAACATACATCATCAGGATGTTATGTTGTTTCTATAAATGGACCATAGAATTGAATTCAATGTGTTGAGATTAGGAATTCAAGTAGAGTTTGTATAGAGGGACCAACTATTTGTGGTTTGTGGAGTCACTTATGCCACGTATAAAATGTATACCCTATCTTTTCTACCCCATATAGTGTTTTGGGATCATCAGAACCAAAATTAACTATAACACAGTAAAATTATTCTGAAAAAAATGGGTTATATTCACAGGCATCAATAATGAAGCTACATTACATAGTGTATGGGTCCATAGTTGAAAATGATATGGGTCATGTGATGGTTAGTGGTACCATTAGCATTTCTTCATCTATAGTGACTTCTTTATTTGATATTGGACCATCTCATTCCAATATAACTACTCTTATTATGGGATTTATTAATCTTAATATGGTTCTCATGCCTTATGTTATGGAGTTTTCTATTCCTTTAAGGATAAAAAGAGAGTAGTGTCTTCAATGCCCATATTTTAATTTATCTTTTTTGGAATATGATCTTGTTAGGGTCTTGTTGGTTTTGGATATGAAACCTCTAAATTTCATCTTGGGATAGATCAGATAATCATTCATAATGATCATATTACTATTATCTTTGAAGAGATTCCTTTAATTACCTTGATGGGGTGTATCATGTGTTTCAGGTAGAATGAGACCCAAGGTCGAGTCGAGCCATACCTCCTCTTCCCTGGTTGGTTAATATGATATCTATGTTTATCATTGATCTCGAATTGAAATCATCAATTAGATATCATCATTGTTTATCTACTGAGTTTCTTGATGTGTTTTATCAATTTTATTTAATTTTCACTTGAGAGAGAGGTGCATTTTTCTACAGATTTTTTACTAGGTAACCAGATTATTTATATTCACTATTAAGGTACGTCACCTACTAAACTAAATAATTTGAAAACTCAACTGGATAATCATTTTTATAAAGGCTTCATTCATCAATGTGTATCTCTTTGGATATCTCCAGTTTTGTTTTCTCGAAGAGGGTCGATGGAACCCTTCTCCATTGACTATTCTATAGAAAACTTAGTCAAGTCTCAATCAAGGAAAAATACCCTTTTATGTATTTGGATGATCCTTTTAACCAGTTTAAAAAAGATGAAGTGGTTCTCAAATATTGATCTATGATATGTTTATCACCATCTTTGTATCATGTAATTTTATATTAATAATATCTTCTTCGTATATAGGTATATGAATTATGAGGACCTTATTATGCCTTTTTGTCCAACCATGCACCTATAATGTTCATTGCATTGATGAACATGATTTTCCATGTGTAATGCACATATTTCGTGTTATTATTTATGAAAAACATCATTTTTTTACTATGATACCAAGTAGGAACATGTACATAACATGAGAGCAATGTTGGACGTCTTGAGAAATAATAAATATATTACTTTAATATTTATAAATGAATCTTCATGAGGTAGGATATAAAATTCTTGGGACATGTGGTTTCTAAAAATGTAATTTTAGTTTTTCCTACGAAGTTGAAAGATTTCATGACCAGGGAAAAGCCAAAAAAATGTATTTGAGATATGAAGATTCCTAGGCATGGTAGGGTATTATCTTCTTTTTGTAAACACTTTCAAAAATTTTGCTTCTTCAATGAATGATATCACTAAGAATGGATTAATGTTAATATTGGGTTCAAAACATCAGGATTCCCTTGGTGATTTGAATTTTTTGTTTCCCTCATCCACTATATTTACTATTCTAAAATATGGTTAGGGAAATTTGGTCTTCTATGATGAGTCAGGTTTAGGTTAAGGCTGAATTGTTGTGAAAGCTGATCATGTTATGAGTTATGGTTCTCATCAGACTAGAACTCTTGAGAACAATTATCCCATAAATGATATCGAACTATTGATATGATTCATTATTTTAAGAGTTAAGGGCATTGCCATTTTAGTGAAAGTTTTACTATTTACTCTAATCATAAAAGTGTGGGTTAAATCTTCACCCAATGAAACATGAACCTTCGATAAAGAAGGTTGGTGGAGTAGCTATAATATTTTAATTTTGACATTTCCTAGACACTGGTTAAGGGTAATGTCATTGCTAATGCTTTGAGATGGAAAGATCCATACCATTCCAGGAATTAATTTTATAAGGAGTATAATTTGATGGCCCTCTTTGACTGTATTCATTTTAGAGGTTAGGAAAATTAGATTGAGGTTGTCTTTTTGAGTGTTATGTTGACATCCTCACTTCTCATTAGGAGTATTCAGAAATAGTTACTTGAGGATAAATTCGGGGGATTACAGGATCATTATATGATGGGGATACTATTTGGAAGTGGTCTCTAACTTCGGTGGGTATCCTATGCTTTCAAATGTGGGTTTTCTTTCCTACACCTTTGAGGATAGTTATGATAGGGGATTTCAATAATTCCCAGTGCACAGTACACCCTGGAAACACAAAGATTCTTTATGATATGAGGCAATGTTTTAGGTGTCCAAGTATAAAATGGGATATTTTTAATTTTGTTTCGTGTAATTATACTTGTCAGTGGGTCAATGTCGAGCATCAGAAGATTTTAGGTTTTCTTCAACCCCTTTTAGGGTTGAATTTAAAGTAGGATGATATATCAATGGACTTTGTGGTTGGGTTACCATGTACACCTTGAGGAAATAATATGATATAAGTGGTGATTGAATGGTTGACTAGATTATCTCACTTCATTGTGATTTATGTGAATGAGATATTACTTAATTCCATAAATATGTGTATATATATGTAGTATATATATATATATATGAGGTGTATTATTTTTCCATAAAATCCATATTTTCTTTCATTTTGGGTATATAGTTAATACTTATGGTAGAAGTTCAATCATAAAAATGGTTATCATTTACAAAAAACCATTTCATAAGATGAAATGACATATTAAATAATTACATATGATGCATTCATGATTTGAACATGTATTTATTCATGCATTTCAACCCATGAATTAAAGAGAGGATAATCTAGGACTGTTGTTGAGGGATTTGTAAGTCCGACTTCCATACGATGGTGAGTATATGTATGTATGATTGTCCATGTCCAAACCATATTGAAACCAGATGATTTCATCTTTCTCATTTCCATTATGAGGCACCAGCTTTTGTGGATGAAGGTTGGATCCCTCTCACGTGAAAAAAGATTTAGTGCATCTCAGGGGTACACTACGGAGGTGGGATGCTTATTTTTTCTACTCAGTGATCATTATCAAACCCTTATGATAGAGTTTGATGATGTTTTAGAAACATTTTTAGTGTACACTATTCTATTTACTATAGGTTATTCATTTATGGTTATACATTGCTTTTATATTTCTTGCATGTAGGTCATTGGATTTAGGTTTTATCTCTTATGCTTGGTTAAATTAATGATGTCTAATTCAAGTGACACCTATCAGTGGTATAGAGAAATATATGCTTTTGATTTTTGAAATCATGATTGAAATGATGGAGGAATTATAATAATAGAGGAGTGATCTTTTATATTTTTGAAAATCAAGAAAAATTATTTCACCCATTCATATCTAGATTGCGTAAAGGTAACTGAGGTCTTACTCTTACACGACTAGCCTATGTAAGGGTATGTGCATAAACTTAACCCATTTTTTGACTTTACATGAAGGGTTTTATGTAACGGTAAACATGATTTTTTTGTTATATGAAAATGTAATCGGTAGAATAATCTTATGAAAAATAGGGCTTCATAAAGGTATATGTGTTTTAAAATTGGTTATGTTATGGTAACTGGGTGCTCTACTTGTAGGAATAAGGAAAACTCATAATGGTCAATTTACGTAAAGATTTTGACCATACACAATTAGGTTTCCTGTATATTTGTAAAGGTAATGAGATGTTTAACCTTTATGAAATGCTTTCAGAAGGTCATGTAAAGGTATATAATGCCTTACCCTTATGTCAATAATTCAAATAATGGCCATACATTACATAAAATGGGCTTTATAATAGTAACATATATTACCATTATGAAATGTGAGAGCTCCACCAAGATACCCTTATATAATGCGTCTACGTAACTATAGAGAAAGCTTACCTTTACACAGGAATGGTTTTCTTAATAAAGGCAAGAAGAGTTTTTCTAAAATACTCAATCACTTTTATGGTCTGTAAAATTATTATAAATCATTAAAAATCATTTTTGGGATATTTCAATGTTTAAAATATTAATTAATTAATTATAAATGTATTATAATTAAATTAATTGAATAATTTGAATCAATTTATTCACAAATATTAAATGTTCATATGTCAAATAAAATTTTTCATAAAACATGGAAATTAATAGGATATAGAAATAAATGTTTTATATAGATATAAAAAAATTATAAAGGGTTTTAAATTATGAAATATGTCCACAATATAAAAGACTTATATTTAAATTATTAATTGTTTATAATCAACTATTTTTAATTTATAAAAATAAAATGGGTCCTTATTTGGATATTATTTAAACCACATAAAATATATTTTGATTATTTATATGATTAAGGTTTAAAAAATATGTATTAGTAAATGAAATTTAAATTAAAGAAAATGTTTACCTAATATAAATTGTATTTTAAATAGTTTATTATTCATAAAACATTATATATTTAAAATTTAAATTCCATATAATGTAAATATGAAGGTTTTCATATTTAAATGAATATAAAGGGTTTATATTAAATTTATGAAACTTTTGTATTGTTAGAACCGATATTATAAAATATTAATAGTTAGATTTTATTTTTTAATTTCTTATAAACATTTATATCATGTTGAGATATTTAAATTTTTCATTTATACAAATGTTATTACTTGTTTTATTCAATGTTATTAATTTATTATATTATTATTGTGTGTATGAAAGGAATTTAATGATGTTTTACTTATAGGAAAATTCCATGCATTGCATGGTTGGATTGAATCTATAATAAATTTATTATTTTATTTACCTTAAATTCAATTTGTAATTGAATTTATTAGATTGAATTTATTTTTGGAATAATTTTTTTTTCATAATCAGTGTTATATTTATGATGATTTTCATTATCTATTGATTAAATTATATCTGATATAGGGACATGGAGTCGGATGAACTACCTATCTGGATGATTATGCCTTCTCTAGTCTAGTAAATGGGGTTTTCTATCTATCACTTCGATCTTAATCAAGTAGGAAACTATATAACTTTACATTATTTATTCAAATATCTTATTAATACGATTCATTTGGAAATTTACGATTAAACATGACTTTTAATTTTGGGTATGTAAAAAAACTATTGGGTCATAAAAAGAGTTTCACATCGGTAGGCCTTAAAAATTTTATTTGGTGGAGAGAATTAGATTCCAAACTAAACAAATAGAATTATACATACATAAAATTGAATAATATGAGATAATATGATGTTATTAAAATCCCTTTTAAATTATATGTGTAAGATTCTTTCGAAAGAAGAAATTTTAAAGAACTCAATCACCCAACTAGGTAGTTTTGTGCTAATGATGGGTACCCCTAGATTATCATTAATATGGAAATAAAGTAGTATGTTACTCTGGATTTTCTTGTTGGCTAGTTCTATGCCAATGATGGGTTCTACTAGATTGTCTTTGGTTAGATTTTTCTTGGCATCTACTTTGGGTAATACTTAGCTAGGAAGCCTTAAAACCACAGATGCTAGAGGAATAGAGTTTTTTTGATCCATATGATGGGTTAGACAAAGCGTTGTTCACTCAAATATATGAATCATACGTGACATGATTGGGATGATACCCTATCTAAAAAATTATTTGGTGATATGAGCACATAAAAAAACTCCTAGCTTAATGAAATATTGATCTTGTATCACTAATGTATATGATTAATTTTAAATGGGGAAATCATTTTAGTGGGATACCATTTAATAAAAGTTATTATTAAATTTTTAATAATACATTATACTCATCTGATAAAAGATACTTTAGTGTATAATATCATCATCATTTTCAAGATGAATTTTTTAATTAATACTTGAAAGGGACTACCAAAATATAAGCTAATCCTTAGAATAATATCTTAAGAAAATTTCTTATACAAGATTGCTTCTTTATTAAAAGTTATTAAGGAAAATGTTCTGTGATAGAATAGTTTCTTCCCCAGTAACCAAGTGTCTAAGTTGATCAAAAAGTTGATGTTGATAATTATTCATGCATAAAGTGATTAATTGAATATCACAAGTGAATTATATGCTAAATAATCAAATAAATCTTATCCTCTACTCATATATTGAATATGGTTGGGTGCATCAAGGATTTTAGTACCATATACCAAATTTTACTATGTATGTTAAAAGATAATAAATATAATTTAATATACTAAATGAATTTGTGAGATGAAAATTTTCCTCAAATATTTAATGTATTTTGAAATAAATCATTTTTTCTTATAGATATATGATATAAACTGTATTTTTTTCAAAGTTTTGTAAATATACAGAAAGTTAGATGATGAAAATAATTGAATTTTGAATTTTGTTTTCAAGTAATGGGAAAAATTAGTTTCTTCATTGATGAGTTAGATTATTCAATAATGTAAGAACATTTCATAAAATGTGTATTATCTCATTTTTCTATTGGAAAGTGAATGAAAATGATATTTTTTTAAAATTATTTGAGGTGTTTTTTACATAACAATAAATTTTTAGTTCTATATAATGCTTTATTGGGAGACTAAAAATGGATTGTTTTGGTTTTTGAATTTATTCTATTGTCATCAGTGGAAATGTTCTGAAATAGTGGATTAATTAATTAAATGTATATCTAATATTCTAAAAGTGTTGAGAATGGATCAATTGAGGATATGATGTATGGATTTAGGTATTGTCTCATCAGAATATGTGGATAAAAGTTCAAACTATAAGAAGAAAAATTATTTTTTAATGTTTCACAATGTTTCTTTAGGAAGTCTATCACAGTCAATGAAACCTTGTATTTTCAAGAAGTAAATTCCATATGATGGGATTATCCAATATACCTAAAGGAGTTTAAGAAAATCCATGGAATTTCCATGTAATGTATGGATGTTATATAAATTAATTTATTGATGTTAAATGATATATGATACGGAATTTAAATTTTACAATTGTTTTAAACATAAATTATTTCATAAAAAATGGAATAATTGAGTGATTTTGTAGTTTATATTCATGAGATAACATAAATAGTTACTACATCAAGAATTTTAATTTAAAGGATTTTATCCAGATCATATGAATCTAAGTAAAGGATGTGTATCTATATTTCATTTATCATATATGTTAAGAAAACAAAATTGATTACAAAGAGTTGTTTTTTACATGTAATAGATAATTAATTGTATACACATGTTTTATGATTCATAAATTTCTATAACATAATATGAGAAGAAGATATGGATAAAAGTGTTCTATCTGGTATGTTTTTTTATCAATGTATTTTTTTAAATAGTGGGAAATATTTTCACATCACCCATCAGTGGTGTATTTTAATAAAGTATTCATTTAATGTTAAAAATTCCAAACACATATAATTATATATGTTATATGAAAAAAATAATTTATTTGTTTAATATTCCCAAAAAATGGAAATAAATGTTATTTTCTAACACAAAAAAATATTTTTTTTCATAAAAAGATATTATAAAAATAATATAGTGTCTAAGAGGCAAGTGAGAGTATGTTTGGACTTAGAGAAGTTTAAAATTAACAAATAGTAAAAAAACTAATATTAAAGTAAAATTTTTAACTCATTATCCTAAAACATTGAGGATATGTGATGGTAATGAAAAATGTATTGTGTTTCATTTAGTTTCAACATAGAAAGTGGATATCACTATTATATAAGTTTAGGATAATTTTTTTCCCTAAATATTCAAAAATTGTTTAGGATATGTTTTGATAAAGAATAGAGATACATTTTTTATCATGATAGTTAATGTCCCTATATCATTAAGGATTGTCCTGGTTAAAATTATGAGTTAGTTACTTTGGATAACCTAAAAATCTTTAGGGTATAGTGGTAAAGAAAAATATAAATATTTACATTAGTTACCATAAAAAAGGATATAAATTTATTATATAAGTGTTCATAATATGGAATTTTAGATATATGTAAGAGATAAATTTTGTTACCATATTAAGTGATTTTCACTCTATACTAGAATAGTTTGGGAGGATAGGTAAATATTAATGAAAGTACTCACATTAATTCTGGAAAACATATTAGTGTTATAGGGTTCCAAATATGATGATGATAAACATATAAGGAGTTCTTTGTATAAAACATAATTTGACTTCATAACATTTGATGATGTGGAGTTAAGAAGTTGAAAAGATGGAAATAAGATTCCTAATTATTTTCATTATTCACACTAGCTTACTTCATTACCTTTTTTCACAAAATATTTTAGTGGGAGGTTTTTATCATGTTGTCATGTATATATGTGACATGGATTACATATGATGTAGTGTGTTAAAACCCCTAAATTATTGCAAACACAAGGATGATCTATTAGTCTATCATATATTATTTGATAAACTTATGCTTATATTTCTCTTTAAAATATTCTAAAATATTTTAATAGTATTAAAATGTATCATATTAAAGTAAATATCCATTTTTTATTCTTTAATTTTGGATTAATAAATTTATATACAAATATACAGTTTTTGAAGTATAATGATTATTTAACTCTCAAAAATGACTTTGATTATAACCTTAACTAATTTTATTCATATAGTATTATAGTTTATTGTTAAATATTATGATTAGATTGAGTGGGATTCGTGTATAGAGATACATAATATGATCCTGAGGCATAGAACAATGAATAGGATTATTTGTGTTCACCACATGTCATACTATGTATACCACATTGAGTGCCATATAGAGATCTCTTTTGTATACTAGGGGTTCATTATTCATATCTGAGTCCCCACTACCTGAGGTTAGAATGATTAATAGAATGATAACCTTCATACTTTGACACCATATTTACAAAATTCTACATATTGAATTAAATAAACAAGGGTGCTTGTTTATTTTTTTAATCATTTAATCAGTTGAAGATTTTCCAATATAGGATTTTTCCACTCTTATGGTAAGTATGAAATCAGTGTCGTCGATTGAGATACATTGTGAGAGTTTGAATCCACACCTAGATATTATATATCTATCTAGATATGTGTAATGTGATTTGATTATCTAAAATGATGAATGACATGTGATGTATTAATTGGTTAGTTCAGTTTATGCTCAGAGATTCATGAGCAGATGACTTGGATATATAGGATAGATGTGATCTATTTCCCATGGACACTCATTGTATTGGAAAATGGGAAAATATGTGAATTAAAAGATTTATATGATACAAACTAGTGGACACTGGTATTGAGATACATATATTTGATATAAATCATTAAATATATGTTTATACCTAGAGTATAAGGAATATTTACTGGAGGATACTCTTTGATTACATATATGAATATAAAGATTCATATTTTTTTCAATGCTGTAAAGGTCTATAGGGTCGTACTTTATATTGATTGAGTGGTGATTGAGTTTGAATCATATTTTTAATCTAAAATTATTTTATATTTTATTGAAAAATGTATTGGATGGGTTTCCTTATGGTATAAATAATGATATGATAAAAGGTGAAGATAATAATAGCATTCCAAAAGTGTTTTGGAAGATATATAAATGATTTTTTGATATGGTTTCACAAGTTATTGTATATGATACAATATAAGGTGAAATGGGTCGAACTCTATTAGGATTTACTATATGTGTGAGTTTGAAAAAGATATAACCTAGATCCATAAATATGTATAAATATATATATGACTTAGATAAATGTATATGAGGTGTATCATTTTTCATGAAAATTTAGATTTTCTAGAATTATGGTATACTATTGACAATAAATATGAAATTTTAATCATCCACATGGTTATTATTTAAAAAAAATATTTCATAATATAAAAATAATTATCAAATAAATGAATAATAATCCTTCATGAACCGACCATATATTTACGCACACATTTCAACCCATGAATAATAGAGAGGATAATCAAGGAGTGACCTTGAGTGATTTGTAAAGATAGCTATCATACAATGGTGAGTGAATGAATTCATTATTATCCTTGGCCAAACCTCTATGAAACTATTATCTCTCTATAATCTTTGTACTTTTCATAATGAGGCACTAGCATGGTATAGAGGATGGTAGGATCCCCCTCGTGCGATGAGAGATTTAGTGAAGCTCATGGATATACTACAGGGGTGGCATGATTGTGTTTTCCACTCAGTGTTCTTTATCAAAACAATACTAATATGTTTGAACATGTTGAAGCAACATATTTGATATATGGTATGTTATTTACAATAGGTTCTTTATTTCTATTTTTATGGAGGTTCTATACTCCTTTCATGGAGATCCTTGTATTTAGGTTTTATCACTTTTTATTTATTAAGAACATGTTGTTTAATATCCAATTACACTTATCATCATGACACAAATAATGTTAATGAAATGGTAAATTTGTATGTATATGAGATTTTTAGGTTTCATAGAGTTTGGTTTTATGTCATTTCAAATAAGAATCTCTAATTTACATCTCATTTTTAGAGTGGACTATATGTGTAAATGTGGTCCTAGGTAATGTTGATCACAATGTACCATCCTCAAATGGATATTTGGACATAATGGGATATTCTGATTTTCAAGGATATTATACATTCTTATGGACATGACTTTGGATGATCATGGGATACCTATTCAAGATTCATTGAGTTTTACTATAATAAAATTCAACAATCATCCATCAAGGTGGCACCCTTTGAGGCCTTGTGTGGTCGACCAAGTAAATGACATATTTTTTTGTCATATATTAGTGAATATTCTCTTTTGGGGCCTAGTTTTTTTCAAGAGATAATGATAAATATTTCGTTCATTTTTTAGTGAGTGGTAACGAGATAGAGATTTTATAAAACCGATACTGATTATTGTTGATTCTCTTTAGAGTTTGGATTTTGTGAACTAGAATTTTTTACTGTTTCACCTAGATTAGATCACTTATGGATCATAACATAGGGAATGTTAGAACCGATATATATAGGACTCTTTGTGGATGTAAAAAATATTGTAAAGGTGGATTACCATTTGGATTTTCCCACACATATGATGTCAATGTATAGCAATTAATATGTAGATGATCTCAGAACATATCTCTATAACCTATATCATGTTTTGATGTAGGAGGATATTCATATAGAACCCGATTAATCCATGATTGAGAAGCCAGTTTTAATTTTTGATTCTCATGTGATGGTTTTTCTTGGGGAATTTGTGCCCTTATTATGGGTTCTTTGGAAATATGGTTGTGCTTCACATGAGACTTGGGAGCATGAGGCACTAATGATAGAACTATGACATAAAATATTTTATATATAGTCTTCTTGAAAATTTTATTGGGGGAAGAAAACATTTATTGGGGGTATAATTATAGAATATTGATCTTTTCAATTAAGTATATTCTTTGGTTTATGATGTTTTCTTTCAGTTTTAGATGGGTTGGGTAGATTATATAATCATTAGATCCCTTTTTTTATTTTACCTTAAAGTGTATTTTAAAATGAAATTAAATAATTTTTGAGTTATTTATTAACCTCACATTGATAATGGGGTATGTGTCAGTGTAAAGGCATTTTACCCATACACATGAGGTGTTGTGTAAGGGTAGACATGAAATTTTAAGGGTTACGTATGGGTAAATCACAAAATTTGTAGTGCTATGGTTAAAATACTATTTTCTATAGAAGGGTTTTCTATGCATTCCATAAAGATAATATTTTCTTTCATAATGGTATATAGGAGAAACCCTATGAACATGTAAGGGTAGAGCCTGTATGCATAATAGAATCTCTAGACTTGCGTAAGGGTAACTATGAGTTATGTACGAGTAACCCTGGGTTTTCAGTGTTCTTTTTTAATTTTACCTCATAAATTGTGTAATGGTAAATAATTAATTTTTATGGATATGTATGGTTATCATAGAGTTGTGTAAGGGTAATGATAAGTTTTCAATGATTACATATGGGAAACTTGGAGTTCTATTTGGGTAATGTTATGTTTTTAGAGTCTATGTAAGGGTAATATAGTGTTGCATAAGGGTACTCAGTCACTGCATACGGGTAATTCTAAGTGTTATATCAACGTAAGGGTAAAAACCTTTACCCATACATGGATGATATAAATTGTGTAATAGTAAACCAGGTTAGCCTTATGCATTGACCTTATTTTGAAAAAAATGTTTTAAAATTTTGATTGTAATTATTCTTATTCTAGAACGACCTATAATACCCTTTTTTATTTGAAATGTAAGGATTCGTTGATATTGAATATTTTATCTTATTAAAGGTCATGAAATATACTTTAAATGACTTTAAACCTTTCACATTAATGATTAATTTGAAAATGAAAAATCAAATAGTCCTTTAATTTTTTATTTTCTTCTACAAACCATAATGCCCATGCTATTATTAATAATACCTAAACCTTTGTTTCTTTAGCGTTAGTGATCCAATTGAGAAATTTTTATGTATTACTATTTCTAGGTGATCAATAAAAGAGATTATTTGGTTAATTTCCTTTTATTTTGCGGTGTGGACCATCTTATATATCCGTTTCTAGGTCCTTTTTTTTGTTTTGATATATTATAACTAATGTAGGTGGTTCCATAAGTCTTTTTACTAAACATTCAACCTTAACTGTATTCTATACTGAATGTGATTTTATTCAATTGATTTTTTAACCATTAATCGCTGATATTTAGATTATTATTTACAAAATCCACTAATTAGTGAAATAAAACCCTTCTTTGAAGGATTTGAAAATATTGGGTAGATTTTTTTAAAAGATAACTTGAAATGAAATTTTTTTTGATGAAATGATGTTATGTTAGTTGTTGATGAAAATGGATTTAGATGAAAAGTGATTTTAAAAGGAATGAACATGATAAAAACCAAGGATTTTTATTTGAAATTGAAATGGTATGTTAAATCAATTATTGATGAACTTAATTGAAAAGGTTGACATCCCAATGGTTAATTGTTTGTTTGATTAAAAGTAAATGTGATCATAAGTTGTTAGTGGTTGATTAGGGAATGTATTCCTGGACATTAACAACCTAGAAAACTTTTGGTGATCAAAACTCTATCTAAACTATATTTCAAAACAAATTACAAAATGGGTTGTTGATTGATTCTATCTCAATAGTTTGAGATATAGGGACATGCATTCACTTTTATTTATGATTGATAGAATGAGTAGTGTGAGGATACTATATACTAGAATTAATTAACAACATGGAATATGACTATGGGGGATTATTTTTATTTCATTATTATGTTCTAGTGTTTATTAAACTGATTTATTCATGCCTTTAGCTTTATGAAAATGTTAATTTAAGCATGTCATATTATTACACATGGAAATGATTATTCTAGCACATTTTTATTTGACCTGTGAAAATATTTCCATGACATGGTTTAATTAAAATTTAAGAATAAATTGTTTATTTTATATGGAATTACATATTGAAATTTTGGGGATATCCTATAGGGTTATTTTCTCTCACACTTCTTTTTCATTTTGGAGTGTGTATATTTTATTGGGGCAGTTCCAGGGAAAGTAAAAAAACTACTTAGATGCGGTTTTTGTGTTTGATTAGAGGGACCTTGGGAGTTCACATGGAAATGTCAAGTGTGGGATCCATTTATAATGACATTATTTTGGGATTTCGTTGTATTTGATTTGTGATTTTTTTTAGTGTTTATTTTAACATATAGATTTTTAATCTTGATGACTATCTTAGCTTACCGTCTATTATTTTTTAAAAATATTTTCATTTTATTATTTACTCTTGTGGGAAAATAATTCCCTCATAATGTATCTTTATGCCTTAGAACATGTATCATACTTGTGGGGATCTTTAATTCCCTTCGATCCATGCCAGGATTGATTTAGGTACCATTTAGATGGGTTATTTAGGCAGTTCTTGATAGCAAGGAATAGATGGATGACTACCCCCTCTGACCCTACTCTCTTATGTTCATTGTATTTTTTTTCTAGTATTCATAGTGGTTATCATTCCATATATATGTGTGTAGATGAATGTAATGGCTTTTGGTTGTTTTACACACAAACATTTCTAGATATGGAATCTTATAGATTATTATAGGCATGACCTATATGGTCTATGATGTTTTGTGCTATAATACCCAACATACGAGCTATGGTCTCCCTTAGAAACTAGTATGTTATTATCTAGAGATGTTTTATTAAATTATTTGATGATTTTATGGACTGGGTTCATGATATGTGATGTTGAGATGATGTGATGTTTGAGGTGGATGGTAAGATACTTTTTCTCAGGTGTCTTTAGGATAGCTTCTTTTAGAGAGGGATGGTTTAGCACATATGGTGTTGTGGAAGAGTATCAAACCATTGGAGAAGTGGAAACATGGTACCTTATTTTGTTATTATATTATTCGATCAATTTTATGAAATAATTGGTGAGATATATCCCTATTGAGGCTAAAAACATAAAATAAATGTTTATGTGATGAGTTACATTCACTTATTTTTTATTCAGATTTAGCATGAATTGTGTATCCTTTACACGAGAAGATCTATAGATAAACCTATCAAGTATACCTATTATTCTCACACTATATATAAAAACTATTTATTATTATACTAGACCTCATTTATTATGAGGATATACATTACTAACTCATGGGTTTTTCAGGTGCTATTTGAGATTTCTTGGTCACTGTCTTAGATTATCTTTTTGTACTTGTAATTTTCTTCTAGTTGTTTGGATTTATGACATCACATGAATGTATTTGTGATCATTTTTATTTATTCATAATTAGGATTTGTTTCATGTTTCTATCATATCTCTTCTTTCTCATATCGTAAATATTAATGCCTATAATTCAGGTGTATGTTATACCCTCAGTACTTGTTTCCAACCTTTATTCTCTTGGAGGAAGTCTTCGGGTGTCCTTATCACAGTTATCTCATTTTCAAACTACAATTAGTACCTTTGAGGGAGGGGTTGGGATAGAGTGGTATCAATGTTTCAGGCTGAGTCATATGATAATGTTTAGAGGTAGACATAGTTGAGGAATACATGGTTTGGTATAAAAATCATGTGAGATGAAATTAGTAAGAAATGTAAACAAGGGATAAGGGCATAGAAATAGGTATTTAGGGCCCCCTATGATCTATTTCATGAATATTTATGTTTACATATCCTACTAAGAAATGTTTTACTATTTGCAGGGTAAAAACCCGTGAATTGATCATTCATCATTCTTGTTTTCCCCTATTTTTCAAATTGTATGACCATGGGATTAGGTTAAACCATTAATCAATTAATCTTAAATATCTCATATTTGAGGTTTATGAGTTTATGATTTTTTTTTTATTTTGTATTTATGGCTCTAGGTCAATGTCTTTATCAGGATTGCGCTGAATATGTTTAGCAGGATGTGCTAGTAGTTCACCGTAGAGTAGAGGTTGGTAAAGAAGATATATAAAGGATGGAACACTTAATGTTTGAGTGTCATAGTTTGCAGATGTATGAGAGTTCCATTTAAAATTCAGTGATATAGGTATGGTTGTATTGTTGTAGGAAGAATATATTTACTTCATTTCTATCCATTCTCATGAGTACTAGGTTTCATTATTAATGATGATCATGTACGGATCAGCGAGGTATTGGAAGTTCCTATTCCCAAGGATTGTGAGGATCTGACTCTCTCATGGGATAATTTTCAAGACTATTTTCTAGTTGTGTTTTTTGTTCTGACTATAATGTCATCCAATAACCATCACATTTCTTCCCTTTGGTAGGTTAGTTTCATTATGCGGGAGTTCCAGATCAATTTTATAACTCTTATCTATTATTCATCATATCTATTTCTAGATATGGATGTGAGGGAAACTAATTTCAAGGAGGATTTTAATCCATATATCTAGTACCATGTCACCTTGTTTATAGTATCAACATATCTCTTGGTGATTGTGAGAGTAGAGGTCATTGAGATACTTTTGTCCATCACTACATCATCATGAGAGGGGATTTGTCTGGATTCATCAAATAGAAGATCCATGGTTTTGGGATCCCTGTTTCAAGGAGAGAAGATCCTTTAGAAACCCAAGGGTTAGTCATATCTCTCATCATCTCATTTATCTAGGGGTTGAAGCTCTCATGCCCCACCTAAGGGATAATATATAGGGTTTTCATGTGGCGGAAAAGGTCATCAGTAGAAAGTTTTCCTGAATATTCTGATAAAGTACCATCTAGTAGGTTCCACACATCATGTTATTTCATTCAAGAAATTTTTTTTGGGAGATTAGTAGTAGGGTGACTCATCTTTGGATCAATGGAGAGGATTTAGGGAAGGAAGAAGAAAACCCCAAGATGATCCTTATCCTTAGAGAGCATAGAAAGACCATGGTTGCAGTCTCCATTAGGTTTAGATAGGCTATGTAGTGGGTCATGCTTTTTTCATTCCTTAGAGTTTCCATCTATATGTGATCTAGAAATAATTCTAGGTAACCTATTCATGTTTTCTTATTGGGATTATACTTTTTTTATTCATGAGATATACACTGCTTCATTTAACCTTACCTATTCTTTGGTTTGGGAAATGATGTGGAGAGGCTTCTAGTTCACTCATATTTTAATATTCTGGTAAGAGGTCAAGATTATACTTGTGATTTTTTTAGATAATGTGAAACAATTATGGGGAAGATCCATTCTTGGGAATAATTCTGACGTTTATGGATACATAAATATGATTTAATCTCTATCATGGACTAGTTTTATTGATTAAATGATATTGTTGACTTTGTAGGAGGAATTTTTTTTTCAAAATGATAATGGAGAGCCTAAAATGTTCATTTGTGAGTGAGACCCTCATATGAGTTATAGGATAGTTTTATTCTTATATGACTTATTGGTCATGACTACGCTGATTTTTTCCAATGTTCATATAATGGTGTTTCCTAGGGTTATATAAAAGTACCTTGATTTCATCCTTATTGAGGTTGTTGTGTAAACCCCTTATTGAATGATTGATTTTGTGATAGATCTATATAAGGGTGATTATTCGATCTCTGCGTCTCCATATAGGTTGTCTCCTTATGAGATGTGAGAGATGTGGGTATAGATCAATGATCTTTTTGTGTGAGTCTTTCATTAGCTAGGTGTGTCACCTTATAGTTCACCAGTTCTTTTCATAAATAATGTTGATAGTACTTTTCAAATTTTTATAGATTATTTTTGCTTTATCATGGTGATAGTGAAGAACCACTACCAGTTATTGTGAGTTTATGATTAATTCAATAATCTGAAAGTTCTATTTAATTCTCAAAGTTCTATCTATGGTTACAATACCATTATATTTGTGTATAATATAAGGATATAACAAAAATGGATTTTTTATGAATTTATGGGAATTATGTTCATTGATGTGTCATTTAGTGAAAAAAACACTCTTGTTGTGTTCATGAGTTTTATAAACATAGTGTTCAAAAAGTCCCTAGATTAGTCTTGGTGGGTCTTGTTGATGACATCATTTTATACTCCACTTTTAAGGAGGTGCTTGTAGAGAATCTGCATGCCATTTAGGGAGTTCTTCCTCATCAATAAATATTCAAGAAGCTGTCAAAGTGTAAGTTATCAGCTCAGGAATATTGTTTTAGAGGGAAAATTATAAACCAGTGTGGTGTTGTTGTGGATCCTTTGAAGGTCAAGATGGTATTTCCTTGGGCAACCCCCAACAAAATTATAGAGGTGTGGAGTTTTCTTAGTCTAACAGGATACTATAGGATTTTTGTTGATGATTTTACTTAATTTGTAACTTATTTGAAAGCATAGAGTAGAAAAGTTCAGGTGTTCTTGTCAACTGATTAGTGTCTGATGGCTTTCAAATACCAAAAGGTGATGTTTCTCAGTTCTGCAGTTCATTTTTTTTTCAAAATAGGGAGTTATTTTTTATGTTTTTAATGACACAACATGTAGTGGTTTGGGTTTTTTATGATGTATTAGATATTAGTTGTTTCATATTGGTCTCAATAGTTACATTTCTTTAAGAATAAGTATTCCAACCATGATCTCAAATTGGAAGCAATCATGTTTTCCTTGAATTTTTAGCAACATTAACTTATTAGTGAGTGTTTTTTGGGTTTTACCAATCACATGAGACTGAGTAATTTATTATCCTAGCATAACATGAACCTATGATAGTGATTATGAATGGAATTATTATAATATTATGACTTATACAGTTCATATACACTAGGAAATGGTAATGATATAGCTAATGGGATGAATATAAATTCATTTAGAGATGTTTTGAGTGAATCTGGATATTCCTAGAGAGTGGTGGAACAGATCTCAGTGATGCATCTCTATGTGGGAGAGGTTGTTGAAAGAGGTTTACTTTTTTAGATGATTGTGTAGTCATCTATGGTGAACTGGGTGGTGGAGTCTGGGATGGTAGATTCCATTGTAAAGGTATAGAGAGATAGGGTTTTATTTGGTGATTCCCATGATGGTTAGTCTAAGGATGATCATAATTATGTGTTGTTTTAGGGAAGGAATTTTGACCCTTTTGCGATGCATGAGGTATTTATCTTTCAGTTCCATATCTCACCCTTGGTGGTAAATTTTCATGTGAAAAATTATACCATTCTCTGAGAAAACATTTCATGTGTCTTGGGATGAATCATTTAGTTTTACATTTTGTGTTTTGATGTTTCTTCCACCAGATGGTGAAGTTCGAGAACTATATTGCTGGTGGATTCCTCCTGCTAGTAGATATTCCTTAATTCAAGTGAGAGGTCATCTTGAGGGAATTCTTTACTAATTTACCTCAATCTACAATATCCTTTAATTCTATATGTGTGAAAGTGGAACATTTTATGAAGTTATCCCACTTTATAGTGCTGATGGTGTTGAGCACAGTTATACCATAATACTTCATTCCATTCACAGATAGATAGTCAGACAAAGTAGACTGTTCACATTTTTGAGATAATTTTGTCCACTTTTGTCATGTATTTTAGAAGATTATGGATGGGGAACCAAACCTTGGTCCAGTTTTATTACAATAATATTTTTTACCCTATCATTTGTATGGAATTGTTTGATGTTTTTTAGGATTTAACATTCACTTATTCATTATGTTGGACTGGGTTTGGATGGTCAAAAATTATTAGACTATAACTAGTGGAGAGTATGAGAGATATGGTTCAGGTGACTGGTGACAACATGATTATAATTCATCGTCATCATAAGTCTTATTCCGATAATAGGTGGAGGCCTCTGTAGGTCAATTTTTGTGTCTATGTTTTCTTGAATGAGTCCCCTAATCATGGTAAGTGAAGGTTTGGATGTCATAGTATGTTTTTCCATTATTTTTTGGTCCTTTCGAGATGTTTTCTTTTTTCAGAACTTGGTCATAATAGAAAACACTTCCCTCGTAGATGAGATAGATTCATGATGTATTCCATGTGTAACAACTTCTCTATTATCTTCATGAAGACTCTCACATCATTGTATGGGGTGAAATCAACATTGAAGATGGTAAAAACTTTGGGGAGTTTCTTGTGGAGATCCATGACCACCAAGAGATGTTTTTTTGTGGGTTTACTATTCATTTGTTTTGTGTTATTTGGTGGCATGGTGTTGTGGAGGATAGGACCTAAGAACATGATTCATAGATACACAGTCATTAGAGTGATATTTTTATTGATTACATCTTCTTTTGAATCATTTTTTAGTTATTAACCATTATATGGTATATGAGATAGTTTTATCTTCTCTGATGCCTTATTTATGGACTTACTCTTGTTTGAGATTTATCTCTCCTAGTATAGTGTTTAGGAGATGGTTGATGGTGTTGTGTGTTTTTTCTATTTAATCCTCTGTGTGAGGTGGTTGAGATCCCATTATTGTGAGATCCTTGAGAGGTATCTCATGGGGTGTCTTTTTAGATGACACCTTTTCTTTTCCTTTTATCTATATTGGGTTTTAAATTCTCAAGGATTAGAATTGTTTGAGAGATATCTGGTTTTAGGGACCGTATCTATCTATACAGTTACATTGAGGGTCTTCAAAAACCATGGTTCTTAGAAAACTTTTAGAGAAGGATCAATAGAGTTTTTGAGTAATAATATAGAACTATGAGAAGTTCATGATGTGAAATTTAGTTCATGATTTTAGTGTTTGATTTGAAATACAAACATAATTCATAGGATGAGAAGAGAAGTTCACGGGGTGTGATTCACAACATGTATGTTATTTTCATTACGTGAATGGATTGGGGTTTGTAAATGATGAGTCTCTTTCCAAAAAACAGATGATGTGAATTTTTATTCATGATTTTAAGTAATATTACATTTCTGTATCTGTATGAAATATTTTTAGGTGGGTCATAAACACAGTAAATTCATGGCATGAATGACCCATTGACACCATGAAATTATTTTCTAGAAGAATGATTATAAATCCTATTGCATTATTAATTTTCCTTAGAACCTATCATTCTCCCCCAACTCCAATCATCTATAAGACTTCTCTCTTAGAATTTGAAATCCCTTTTGAAAGGGATTTATCCCTTGTTTTTCATGTTCAATTTATGGTGATATATGGTGAGTTTCTCCTATTTCAATTTTTCTCTTTGATCAGTCTTTTTTACTTCTATTCTTTATTTTGATACAATGGGGGTTTATCTCCTTTGTTCTTATGGATTTCTTTTTATGTTTGCTAGATCAGTAGTTATGTGGGATTCTTATAGGGTTATAGTTTCCTTATGGGATAGGTGATTCAAGTTTGACATTTTTATTAAATTTTCAATCATGAATGTTGAAATCCTTGAGGTATGGGATTCACTAAATATTCCTAATTTTATGTGTAAACATAAATTTATCATTCAATATCTCATTGGGAGATGGTGGAACTAACAATAATAAATATTAAAACCATATTAATGAAGTAAATGGTTTATGGGTGTAGTGATTTTATGTTTTTCCATCAGGAAAACACATTTCCTCTTGATTTACAAGATTTTATTCTATCTATGATTATGATTTGTTTAATATGTTTGTTGTTCTATGGTTAGTAAGTTTAATTTGATGAAAATGGTTATAGAATGAAAAGTCGGTAATGTTGGTTGGATAAAGAACTAGAGAGGAATGTTTATTGAGTATATTGATTATTATAATTTTATGTTAATCAAATGATTCTTAATACATGATTAATTATAATTATTCTTCTATATATTAATGGAATTGGTTAAATACATGAAGATTCATATTATCTTTGTTGATAATAATAAAGGGTCATGTTAATGCAATTGTTCATCCTTAAATTTAGTTGAAAATGGATGTTATGATTGAATAAATAATTAATAATTTCTATATTTTAATATCTGGTGTGTTATATTACCTTTAGTTGTAACCTATAATAATATAATTGGTTAATCCAAGATTATAATAAAACTAGTTTTTTGTTAGAGATAAATGTTTGGGGCCAAGTGTTCCCATTTGTAATTGATGGATGGATGACTTGATTTTAGATATTAGATACCTAATTGAATCTATTTTTTTGTGTTTTGTGTTTGATTTGGATGTTAACCTTGTTATATGATGTGATATAATCTGATGAAATATTTTGGTTGATGATATATATGAAGGGAGGCCCAAGTGTTTGGAAATATTTGATTACAACAATGGTGGAATTTATAGTGATATGAATGTAGATATACTTGGTGAAATGAATGGTGGTATTAGGGATGACACCAGGATTGATGGAACCAATTGGAGTTGTCTTTTCCCATTGTTTTACCAAAATATATTATGCTAGCTTGTTAATGTTCTACATAATGTTTGGTTGAATGGTTTTCTTGTTTCTATAGTACTTCCCCACTAATTAATTTTTCTAGATGGTCTAGGATTATAAATATCTTTTCATAGAAGCTTATGATATTACCTTGATTACCTATAATTATGGTATGATAATGATAAATAATTTTATTAACCCATGGGGCTAGTTCTTGAATGGAATGAAAATGTTTGTAATCTTGAGGAACTGTGGAATCAGTTGGATTATGCATGGAGGGAATGGATTTCACTAGGGGGGTTTGTAAAATGTGAATAGAATAATGTTAACTAATGGAAAATGAATTAATTAATATAAATATAAATTTTAAAAGGAAATAATTAATTAAAGTATCCGGTTGAGTGTTTGGGCTCTTATAGGATATCTAGTTTGTAGAGGTGTAATGTGGGTGTCTGAGAGACGATAGCTATGGTTGAGACTAAGACTAAATTAATTCCCATAGAGTAGATGTGAGATATATTATATCTGTTATGTTTTATTATTTCATATTCCACCCCACCCATTTCAGTTGGGATACTAACACCAAATGTACTCTGAGAGGGTGTTTTCTACAACATCTCAGTTAGTGAGGAATGGATGACTGTCTACCACATATAACCGCTCTCTCTTGTCCTGGTATTATTTTTTGTTGGTATACATAGTGGTAATATTTATCCCTATATGTTTTTAGGGGGTGTAATGTCTTGTGTTTATTTCAAACACATTTATCTCTAGACAAATTATCATATGGATTATTTTAGGTATGATGTCCATGGTTTGTGATGAATTGAGGTATAATACATGACATAAGGTCTATGGAGGCTCCCATAAACAACTCAGTTAAAATCTGAATATATATCAAGGGGTGGTGTGATCTGTGAGGTGCATGTAATGTGATGAGGATATTTTTATTCACAGGGTTCACGGTATGCTCCATTTGAAAATGTTTCCTTGGTCTGGATTATTTTTTATAGAGATTGATAATGCATGTGATGCTGGGGTAGAGAAGAAAAGTAGTTTGTAAATGGTAGTTGGGTACCTTATTTTTATATTATACTATATGATCACTTGTATGTTATAGTTGGTGATTTATAGCCATAGTGAGGTTGGGGACATAAAAAACATGTTTACGTGATGAGTAAGCATTACTTATTTCTCAATGGGATCTGTCATGAATTCTATATCAATTACATGAGATACTTTAGGGAGGATCCTACTGAGTATACATATTATTCTCACCCAACATATATATACTTTTTTTCAAATCTATAGGAGATTATTGGTGATCATTATGGACACTACTAGCTCCTGGGTTTCTTAGGAGATGTTTGTTATTTTATGGTCACCACCAAAGATTATCTATCGGTACATTTCATTTTCTTATAGTTGGTCAGTTGTATGAAATTACATGCATGTGTATGGAATTTTTCATTGATTTTTTATTGATTACAAATTTTTGAGTGTTTCTATCTTATCTCATGTTTCTTTTATATTTGAGGTAAATTCATCCCATCCATGCGTACATCATACCATCCGAGATTATCTGTAAGAAATTTCTGATTGGAGGTTGGATTTAGGTGTCATTATCTCTCTTCCCTCATTATAGGTCGATGAGGGGTGCCTATGGGGGGAGGGGGTAGTGACTTTTCTCATATAGAAATGGATAGAAATAAATATCAAGGGTTTGAACAAAAAGTTATAGGGGGGTGGCTTTCCCTATACACACACACACACACATAAGTGTGAGAAGATAAAATAGAATTGGTAAACCAAAGATGTATCTATAAATGGTGCATGCAACTAAATCCAATAGTAATAAAAATTTCCAAACTAATCACAAAAAAATGAATCAAAGACCAATATCATAGTAAAAACAGAACATGTAAAATCAAAAAACAAACTTTAAATTGGTAAAATACTTCAAACTATGGTTGAACCACTCTAGAGAAATACATTTATACCTCAATTCTCTATATCTATTAATAATGAGAGTAACTATAAAGGTGATCGATTGGTGAAGCATAAAACTTGTCCCTTTACATTATCATAGAAAACAATTTATACATATTCACCAATGTGAATATTAAGTGATGAGTATAAAAACCTGGTATGTATCTTGAAGAGACTTGTACTAAATGTCACTAATATCAGAATTTTTTTAGATCACAAAAATATAAAACAGACAAGAATATATTTAAATAAGTAAATAAAATATAAAATATAAAATATAAAAAATGAATTAGTTTTCCAAAACAGTTTAACAAAATATATGTTCATCTCTCATGGTGAAGAAATAGTATATAAATTCCAGTTTGGAATAAACATCCATACTGACACACACACACAACACGTATGCATGATAAATTAAATCCCTATACCCATGATCGGTGATACATCCTCCACCAAATCTACACTTAGTGTAAATACTTCATGTGAATTTTATTATAATATTGGGTTCCCTATACCCCACTTAAATATTAAATTTCAATTACCATATCATTAATGTAATCTGTTATGCTTGATATACACTAAAAAAATAGTGTTTATATTTCGACATCCACAATGTACATGGTAATACCCATATATTATTTTTCATATAAAAATGTTATAGCGGTATCTAAATTATAATGAAAACCTATAGATACTATGATAGAAATCTTGAACTTAGTCTTCGTGATCCAAAAACATCATATTGACATGACACATATGATGTGTGACCCTCAGGTGTTGGGGGATCATAAACATTGAGAATTCTTCTCCTAAATATCTCACATGGTGATATTTAGTAGATGCGATCATGGGGAATAACCTACCAATATGAACACTACATGTTTCATGTGTCATTTCTTATTTGTGACATCCTTTTTACTTATAATTATTTGAAAAATATAACGGAATATTTTCATATCTAGTCACAAATAATATGAGAGATCCCAATGCCCAGAGAGACTCAATATTGATATAATAATAAATTTAAATATATTATATCATTCTTGGGTAGGTTTTTTCAAATAATTGAATAAATCTTAAATGAGGTCTCGAATATGAAATCTAAGATTTTCATTGAATCTATATCATATGTTTTCCCTAGACATGACAAAATATATTTCTTCACTAGATGTTTTGTTTAAGTTGAGTCAAAAGCAAAAATAATGAAATTATTAAATAAATTTATTTATTTATTCATTTTTCATACAATGACATAATCCTATCATTATAAAAGTCTTATTAGGGGCAGGCCCTAGGGTTAGCTATATAAACCTAGGTATTGATAGGAGATGTTGGAGGAGTATTCTTGGAGGATTCTCGAAAAACCAATAGAAAGTCAAGGATTGGTAATCGGTGACCCAATCAGAGCTTATAGATCTCACCAATAATGATAACATAAATTTGTCTTCATCATCAATCGATCCAACCCATGGTAGGGTGTTTTAATTTTTTTATTTATTATGTTTTGATATCACATTTTGAACATAGACCAATTCATCTAACAAAAATTGATTTCTGGGTTGATTGTTTATTTTAGATGAAAATTTATCTTCCAATGGTTTAGAAATCTATATTTTTTTATTGTTTTTCTTCATAAAACATTCTAACAAAAATGAATCAAGGCCAACCTAATCTATGATGGAGGTTTATTCATAATCTTGTTTTTTTTCTATTTCTTCCCCGGTTCTTTTCAGGTTCATATCCTACATTTCTTTTGGATAGTGGCTCAATGAATACCTATAAACATACCATTGCACATTTAATCCTTGGTGCAATGAATTTTTTCCACATTTTAAAAATTGGGATCATTTATGTGATCAAGGAATGTGGTGATGATGATGGATTGGGATTGGAGTTGGGAGACCAAAAAAATTTAGTTCAATGCGACGAATATTTGGTGTGATTAGAATTGTTTCCCAACTGAATCAGATTTCCAAAATATAGCCAATGGTGACAAAAAATCTTTTTCAACCAGATCCGTGATTCTCAGTGGGTTTTGTGGAATATTTGGAAGTGGCGGTGATGAGGGTGGAAGATGCATGATCATCCAATAATTTATGAAAAATTGTGAACTAACCATTGTGTTTTCTAGAGGGATACACACCTTATAGTACTTCACATATGGTACTAAGGTTTTCATGTTGATAAAAATTTCATCCAACGTGTGAAAGATGTCACACATTGTGTGATAGGTGTCACACGCCATGTGACCTAGTGATGGAATCCTGGTGTGTACCCTAGATGGTACATGAGAACATAAACATCCATGCACAAGTGTGTGGGAAGATTACAAGGGAAAGATATGGAACTCAGACATGACTAGGTGCACGAGCATGAACCGAAGTACATAAGTATGACTAGAAATACATGGGAATGGGCATGTGGTATTCCAAGTACAAGACATGAAAATACATGCTATGTACCCTATGTAACATGCCATGTGTTTTAGAGAGATGTTGGCTTTATGAGAAAGATACATGAGTCGTTCTAGGATTAGTGAGATTCCTTATGTACCCTTATGGGTCATTTTGTTTACCCCTTGAAGGGTAGGTTGGATCCCTCATTCTACCCAGTTTATCTCTAGTATGATTTGGGTGGTTACCCTCAAACTGTTTATGTATAGATTAGTATCTGTTGAGTGTGTTCTCTTAGCCAATCATTATGAGGGTAATGTGTGGCATTATTATATCAACATTGTATTATGATCCCCTATATTGTAAGGGCAGTGAATATTGTTCATGGTGTCCCTCCATATAATTCAGGGTGTGATCCTCTATCATTCCTTAACTCACCTAGGTTATGGTTCATGGTATCAGCATGACCAATATGCATAGGATGTCGATCCATTATTTAGCACGTTAATTCCGTAGGGATCATATTATCATCAATCATATAATCCCATATTTATCCAATTATTCCAATAGGGTTAGTGGTGTCCCCTAGCGATCCTGGGTGTGATCCCATGTATGGGAGTCAAATTTTTATAAGTTCTAGTGTGTATATTATATGTCCCAGCCTGATGAGAAGGACCACTTGGGTGATCTTCATCGGTGAAAGCATAGCTCGTTGAGTTTAATCTCTCTTACAAGAATTACCTTGAACCCTCACATGGAATCCAATGGCTAGAAATGTGGTTGAGATTTTATGAGACTGGGGTTTTATATTGAGTATATCTGGGTTTTAATTTTTCTTATGTATAGTTCTAATATTATCATTTTCATGACCTTATGAGTTGAAAACACTCTTTATACATTATATTTAGTGGATTCAAAGTGACCGACTATGTATTGTTATAGTCACTCAATATGTGCTTTCCTGCACATGTCATGTATTCTATAGACGATAAGCCTTTTTACAGAGTCCGTGGAGAACTAGGTGAAGATGAAACATAGTTTGGGATAAAAATACTAAGGCTCATACCAACATTTCAGTTGATATCATCCCCCTCCTTCTAAGCTGGTAGTGCTTTATTTCCAATTTTGGGGGCATTATTTTTTACCCTTAGATTTCCAGTATTTTGATATACTCTCATATGGGATAAATGTTATGCATTCATTATGGTATGATTTGTATTTTACCGTTCATCATTTTATGTGATTTTAGATTTATACATAAATAGATGTACATTAGGATAATGCCTTATATACATGTGGTATTCTTATATGGTGTTGTTTTCCATCCCATATCCTATTTGAGGAGGGATTGGGGTGTCACATTCGGCTTACCTACATCTAGGAAGGACCCTATAGGTAGGGTCGTGATAGAGTAGTATCATGGTGGGTTAATATTTGGATCAAAGATTAAATATTTGCTAACTGTTAGGATTGTTTTTGGATTTATGGAGAAAATTATAATGTGTTTTATATCATATTTCAGGCTAGGGAATCTAGTGTTGGTGAGGCAGCTGATGTGTCTATCCACTAAGACCCTGATAAGTTGTATATTGACTCATAAAACATTAACACTGGTCATAGAGAAAACATTTCTATGTGTATTGTATTGGAATGGATTGTGGATTGAGTGTCATTCTTGAGTTACCTATCAAGATATAATCATTGGACAGGGTATTTCTAGTATTCTTTCATGATGTATCCATGATGGAAGCTAATGATGTTTCTATAGTCGGGTTGAGAGTATGACCTGATGGGTGATAAGGCCAGCATGTTGGGTCCTAGTCACTTGGAGGTTTTATTTTTTAGGTTAACATAATAGGATTATTATTCCCATATCATAGTGCATAGACCCAACTATGATGGTTCAAGTTGATGCATCATGTTACCAAGAGATGTGGATGGCTCTTTTGGGGAAGGATGTTGATTCATAGGGATTGAACATGTTCCATGATATTCTATGTCAGCGATCACATTGAGTCCAGGGTGATAATGATTCACTAACAGTTTGAGTGTGATGCATGTCATGGAACATGAGGATGCATCATTCTCAAATATCTCAAGGATAAATCAGTCTATTATGGAAAAGTAATTTTTATTCTAAATATGGGTGAGTAAATCTCACATAAGATTTTACTACCCATCATACTATATATGGGGATACAGTTGATAGGATTCCTAGGAAGAGGTAGTGGATAGAACATGGATTTCTATAGGGATGCTCGTGAAAAAGATGATAATGGAGACAAACAAGAGGTGGATGACACTTTAATCTATTCCCACCACTACCATCACACCCTAATGGTTTGTTCTAGTCTCAATAAGTTGGTGTTTAGGAGACGTGGAAGCTACATAAGTTAAAATACTTTGACCTAGAGGGTTTGGGAGTGATTCAAGGTATTATCTATGTATTTCATAATTTATCTATAGATTTTATAGACATCACTCATTAATTTATACATCCAAAAGTTTGATAACTAAAGTTTCTAGTAAAACCCTTTGTTTGAACCTTGAGATTTTAGAGTATCTAGTAGATAGGATCCATGATTACACACTTTTTGGCTATGTGACATGACTTTGGGAATGAAATAGAGAGATATATATATATATATTGACCCTTTTGAATCATATCTATAGTGGGAGTGGGACCCTTTTATTTTTTCCTCAATATGGAATGGTTTTCCACCATCCAAAATCACATAACTGCTACTAGTTAGGGTTGAATTGAATCTGAGTTGTGGGGTGGTGTTTTTAGCTTTTGGTATGGAGAAATCCTAGGAATAGTAAGATAAGATCATGTATAGGTGGATATAAATGACTTCTTATTATAAGGATAAAATGATCATTGTAGTAGCAGATGTTATCAGCTTTTAGTTCCCTACAGAGTTGGAGGAGTGCATAGAAACCTTCCCCAGGTATTTGAAATTTTTACATCCCCATAAAATTGTTTTTCTACATAGGAATGTACTAGAGATGGTAAGATATTTTCATCATCATATCATATAACCCCATATTGATTTGAGTATGAAATGGTAAGGTAGAGGATCTAAGGAGGTAGATATTTTTATACCCCAGTGTGTCTTATCAGATCGCCTAATGTTCTTTTCCTAGGATAGGGATGATATCTTGAGGTTAAGAGTGGACTTAAGTCACCAAAACTAGGTGACTAAAAGGACGGAGTATCCACCCCAAAAAATAAATTATTTACTCATCCAATGGTTAAGGGTGAATTGTTTCTTAGTGTTTGACCATAGGACTAGTTGTTATGATCTCAGGTTCAATAAAAGGATGTCTCGAAGGTTTCCATCTATAATAGTGATTGCTTATTCTGGTTTTTGGTCATACCTTTTAGTGTTTTGGACATAAGAGTGGTGATTATGAGACTTATGAACTATACCTTAAACACTTTTTTTATTGGTTAATTTTATTCATTATCAATGAAATCCTAGTATACATATCTTCTTTGGAGGAGTATGAGACACACTTGAGGATGGTTCTAGATATTATCTGAGATTACCATATTTATAAGAAGCACATAAAGTATCGGTTGTAGATTAAAGAGGTCCAATTTTGGGGATATGGATTCTCAAACATGGGAGTGATAGTGGACCTAGAAAAAGTTGAGGAAACTCAAGCATGAGAACCACCCAATGGTACGATTGTAGTAGAAGATTCCCACAAAGAGGTTTTCTGTCCACTGTTTTTGAGTGAGGTGATAGTGTTGTTAACTTATTTATATTTTATTTTTGAGGAAGATGGTTGTGAAGAATATATCCAGTCACTAGTTATTACCCCTCCACTTCTTCATAGTGTTATAGTTGAATAACTTGGGGATATCGATTGTAATATTTTGTACGACAAGATATCCACCAGACATGTTTTTAATGGATTTCATTATGGTTGGGAGTACATTATTCTTTGATCAAGTACTAAATATGAAACCATTAATGTAGTTAATTTTAGTATAGATAAGGTTTCATTCCCTTAATAGTATACCCAGGAAAGGTGAGGAAGTAACGAGATCATTTGGCATCACGGTTGGTGGCCAAGGATATGATATCATAATTATGAGTTAAAATATTGGTGTCTCACCTATAAGTAGGTTAAGGATAAGGAGAAAATATAGAGGTGGAAATATGATGGTATCCTTGATGTTTTTTTTATGAGGATTCACCAATTAGTGTAAGGTAACATAGCCATATGAGTGGTTTTTTGATCGACACCAAGTTGGAAGTCATCCTAACAAAATAAGAAAAGAGTTTAGTGGAGAGTTAGGGAAACATGTGCATTAAAAAGTTCTTAGTACATGGTATCAGTAGAGTACTATTTCAATGCAGGCATATGGGAAGCTAAAGAATAAAATTCAAGTTTTGGTGAATATGATTTGATATTTCATATAAGTTATAGGCCATAGCCAAGATGATCAACTACCATTAATGTAATTCTCATATCACTATAGTTACCACTCAACCATCAATGTAGAACCATTTAAGGACATGATGGGGGACCCTAAAGGTAACCAATGTACAAGTTATAGATAGTGTGAGATAGCGATTATGGGCCTATAGTTGGTGATATAAATTGTTGTTAAAGGTTCAGTTCATCCTGGGGTGGATGTGGACTGATTGAAAATGTCTAGGGTTCCTTGTTGATGGATGAAACTGGCATTAGGAGTTCGAAAATGATATATTGAGTTCTAATAGATATCAACTCATTATGGATTATGGATATTTGGATGGGGTGTCATGATATCTTTAGGATTAATATACTATATTTCTAGTTACTATGTTGGGTTATCATGTTGGTGTACCACTATACCTTATGATTTCTTTTTGACTGAGTGTCTGGTGTTTTCCATGTATAGAAGTTGAGTAGACATGTGCCTAAATCATTTTTTGATATCAACTAAGATGATATGGATATTGATGGTGGGTTACATTTTCAATGAGTTTTAGTAGCCTAGTAGTGTTTGAGTACTGACCAGAGAAGACCCTTCTTTGGAACTTGTTTCCCTTTGGTGCTTGGTTTGTGGAAATATGGGAACCTTCCGGAGTGCACATAATAGAAGGATATATAGATGGGATCCCAATACCTCCATCCATTTGGGTATGTTTTTTTCATTTTTGGGATTAAAATACCGATATTGGGGAGAATGTAATGTGACTGGTTTTTCCTTGTATGACATTGGAAAATATTAAGGAATATTTTTGGAACCAGACACTAAGATGAAATGAGATTCTGAGGTCCGAAGAGCCTCAATTTTGATATAATAAAAATATTAGATATATTATATATTTCACAAGTAGTTTTTTTGAAATAATGAAATAACTGCCAAATGGATTATCTGATTAGGAATCTGAGCCTAATGTTAATTTCAAAATGTGTGGTGTTCCCTAGGTGTGACATGAACATTTTTTCTACCATATGTTTTTTAGGTATAGTCATCGGTGAAAATAATTAAATTGATAATTTATTTAATTGTTTTTATCATTATTTTTCAACAACCAAATCATCTTATTATAAAATATATTTTATATTAAGGCCATAGATTTAGAAGGATAACCTAAGGGATTGAGAGGATCCATTGGAGGAGAATTCATAGAGCACTCTCGGATGACTAATGGTAGATTAGGAATTGTTAATTGGTGATCCAATAAGAACTTCTTGATCCCAATAAGGATAAAAATGAAAATACATCTTCATCAGTGATCAATCCAATCAAAGGTAGGTAATTTTCATTATTTGGATTTTTATTTTTGGGACATCCCATGTCAAACTCGATCCAATTGATCTAATAAAAAATGGTTTGGGGTCGATGGATGATTTAGGTAGATGATTTATCTTTATAAAATTTAGGAATTAATTATTATTTTTATTTTTAGATCTTAATTCATTTTTCTACTGAAAAAAAATATATTCTAACCCAAAATGGTCAAGGTTCATTTGGAATATTGTTTTTTTTCATTTCTTTACATGTTTATTGTTGGTATTTCTTCTGGTAGGCTATTCCATGAATACCTAGAAACTGATCATTAAAAATATGATACTTGTCCAAACTACAAATTTCTATTGTTTTGGAACTAGGATTAGTTATGTGATCACTATTTATGGTGAAGTAGATGGATCATGATCCAATCTAGGTGACTCGTGAACACACTTTTCTATGATATTTGTTTGAAAATGAAATGATTATTTTGATGAATTACAAGGAGAAGGAAAAGAATAAAAAAATTATTAATGTTGTTCATGTTGACATTTTTTGTATAACCATACCATGATCCATTTATTCAATATGTTATTATGAACTCGTTATCAAATATATATATATATATATATATGGAATGGAATATAGTGGTCACTAATAAATCAATGGTATCCAATTTCTTAACGCATTATCAAAAACTGGATAAGAAGATGTTTGGGAAGAAAATTATTAAATTTAAAATTGATAACAATATAATGTTTTCTAATATCCATGTCAAATATTACCATGAAAAATATATTATAATATTATAAGTTTTAGTAGACAGAACTAATCAAAAAAATAGATTTGGTGGATAAAATAAAATAGAAAATAAATAACATATCCTTGATGATTTTCACTAAAAAGTACCTACTTGATAAATTTTGGAAACATGTGGTCTTTAAATTGATTTATATAATAAATATAGTATTTTTTATCTTGTTAATGAAAATATATATTATTATATGAGTCATTTGGAGATACAAATGCTCAGTTATATTTTAATATTTGGAAGTAAATGTTTTATTATAAAGAAGGAGAAAATAAACTATAAGTTTTAACCTAAAGGGATTTAAATTATTTTTTATTCATTAAATTCATATTTCTATAGTTTTTTCAAAAAAAATAATTAAAAATTTAATTCAAAATCAGATTGTTTTGTTAATTGAAAATAGTTTTCAAAAAACCATATATGATATTTTGGATAAATGTTATTATAATCCTAATAAATGTTATATAATGGAAATGAATGAGGATCATTATTATATTTAGAAAATTCAAACTTATGAGACTATTTTGAGGTTGGAAGATATGAATTTAATTGAAAGAAAATTAGTTTTCCATAGTAAATTAAAATAATAGTTAATGATGATTTAAAATAAAGAATTTCTTATGTGAAAGGGTTAATATTAAATTAAGGAAATTTATTTTGTTGAAAGATTTAATCGAATTTTTTTTATTAATTTAAGGCATCATGGTTAAAAGAAAATTTATGGTCTTCTACATTGATGTAACGATAGTTTTGCTTAAATGGATTACCTTAATGTTAGGATTCCAATTATTGAAGTATTCTTATTTTCTATCAACCATGTGATAACATATTTTGTTGTCACATGTGATGATGGGAATGTAGTTCTTAATATATAAAAAATAATTAATATATTTTGAGAATATACATTATTCGTAATAATAAAGCATAAAGAATATCCGCCATTAATGATCTAAAATGAAGAAGATATATGGGATGATGTTGTGGAATGTAGTGTTAAGTAGTGTTGAGGAATAATTGAGAATACCAAGGATTATAATTTTGTTTTATATAGTTATTGTATATTAATATTAACTATTTTAAAATCCATTTGAGATAGGTTTACCCAAAAATTTGGGCTAACATTAATTTAGATGAATGACTCAAGTTTACCATCACATTAGAGATAAATAGGGTGGTCTATATCAATCCCATGGAAGTGTATATTTAAAGAAAAATTGAGATCTAGAACTTGGTTAGTGAATAAGTGGTGTCTACATATGTGTTGGTAGGGTGCTTAGGTAGAGAGCATGGTGCGTGGGAAGAAGGTCACACAAGTTAGCATTTAGTGTCTTGACCAATGATTTGCATCTATGGGTGTGTCAAGAGCCAACCCAGATCCCTGAATTACTAGGGGATAACACTCTTTGGATTATTAAGAATATATAGGCGAAGAATAATTCTAATGTGGGACATTCATTCCACATACACAATTCATCCACCATTAAAAAGATGGAGATAATAGGTTGGAATTGTATTCCATTCTTATTCCATGGGTTCATTATATTTACTAAGCAATACTGGGTATATCAATTTGTTATCAACATGAGGTACCCTGAAATTTATCAATCTAATGAAATATCATGATCTATAACATGATGTTTGAACTAATATGAGTTTTACTAGCCTAAGGTTTTGATCCATAGAAAGCATCTAAACATCCACGAACATCATATTTTCCATAGATGGGATAGACCACACAAAACTCACTATTGGATGATCCAAATTATAGAAAAAATTGACCACAATAATATTTTTTAATCATCTACAAGCCTTTAAGATCCAATGAGATAAATTGAGTGATTACATGCTTTTCACTATAGGTGAAGTGGCTTACCCCATGAACATTAATGTTGTTGATGATGCAAGAATAGATGATTATATACAGAACATACATACCTAGATAAAATTCATGATGGTTTTTGGATCGAATGTGAATGTGAACATGAACTGACCACATGAAAAAGGTCTTACCAACCATATTCTTTGAGTGATAACATTAACACTACAATAACTATAGGTAAAACTAAGAATTTAAAAATCATGGGATACACAATTTGATTTCATGTGAATCTATAAAATACATAACTAATGATTATGATATCAAAGAGAACATAGAATGCATATATATTTTATTGCAGAAATACATAATACGTATGAGTTATTTGAAAGAAAACGAATGATTAAAATGGATGTGTGATCATGGATGAAATGTTCAAATATGACTTGATGATTTTTTTCGTGTATGTGTTTGGTTCTATAGAAGAAAATAAAATATCCCATCATGTGAAGTTCTAGGCATATCACACAAGATAAATAGAGAATTAAGACATTATATCATATTTATAGAAGATAATAAGTGAAGTGTTATTATTTTCAAACCATATGAAGTTGGAGTAAATGAACATATACTTTTGATTATTAAAAATTAGATTACCTTCTGGAGGTATTTAAATAAGATAACTGAGTTTAAGTAGTTTTGATTATAATATTTATAGTGGGACTAGTGGATATGATTAAGAAATGATAATTGAAATATCATGTGGGAATAAATGTGAATATTATTAAGTAGATTTTATAGGAAGTAATTTATTGATGTTTAAAATGAGCATTGAAATTTTAATATCTTTTAAAATTAAGAAATATTTTTTCCAATCATCATGGAGTTTACATAATATATTATGATTTTTAAGGTATTCGTTATATATATATATATATATATATATATTCTTGAGTTAATGAGAAAATATGTGTTTAATATTTAATTGTGTGAAGAGTTTCTTGGTTATTCTGTACACTTATGAAAAGGATAAGTAAGATCATATAATTTTTGTATTTTATAATATATTAGTATTTACTTCTGATATGGGGAGAGGATGGATGATTTATTATTGTATCGGTCCATTTGTCACTATAGTGAAGTAACATCTATAACAAGGTCATATATTTTATGTAGATGTATGTAGTCAGAAATTAATGGTATGATTAATTATATAGTAAAGGAAAAATATTTTAATAGCTTGTGATCCTAGTATAAAAAACACCATTTTCATGAATTAGAAAATTTTGACTTTGACCATGTGCACTAATTTCAGGTGTTTATAGTCACTGCAATTACATGGTGATAAGAAAATATATGTACTAATAAAAAGTTTAACATAACAAGGAGTAGTCTCTCACATCGATGTTGAACATTGCAAAAAAATTTTTGTTATTCCAAGAATTTGTTTAATGTATATGGGTGTAAAGGAGAATAAATAGATTTAATCAAAACATTAACATATCACAAATGATAAATTCAAAATGAAAATTTTGTAAAAGAGATTTGAATCACTAATTCACCCATTATCAGGGGTACCATATTAGGGTCTATGATCTACATTATTAAAGAATAAGTCTATATTTGAATAACTATATGGAATTTTCATCCATAAATGTTAGAATACATTATATCAACTAAAAAAATTAACTTTATTATTTAATGGAAATGACAAGAGTGTGTTATTATAATCTTATTTAATTTTTGAAAAATCATTGATCATAAAGAGGAAGAGTTGATCATAATATCAATGAAAATAAGGATTGTGATCACAGAATAATAGTGCTCATATATATGGGTGGAATTATATTTGGTTTCTTAAAAATATTTAATATAGGAAATTTGTAAAATTCATAAAGAGGAAGATGAAATGTCTTTGACCAATGAATTTTATTTTCACATGGTTTTTAAGTTGCACATGGAAATCATGAGGCTTTTATATCAGAATCTAGGTATAATAAGGAAGTGCTGAAAAGATTTTTCATTGAGGAAAATAAAGTAGTAAGAACAATTTTTGGTACCAGAATAAAATTATAAAGGGATAAAAAATAAAGATGGTGGATTTTATAGATTATAAGTAAATCATTAGTATCATATTATACTTAATAGTAACAATACTTACCATTATGTTTTACATGTATTTAAAAGTAAAATATCAAGGAAATATAAATTAAATCAATATTCTAATGGTGAATAGGATACTTCATAATATCGAATTCATGGTGGATTTTAGATTCTTCTATAGAGGAGAAAATTAGCATAATTTATTAGGATTTACTTATCATGATTACATAGGTTTAATGGATGATAAAAATCTTACTATAGGAAATTAATTCAATCTTTATAATTTTTTGATTTCATAGATGAGATATAATAATGATTAAATTTCATTTAGAATTATTGAATGTAAGTAAATTTATAATAATCAATATAGTATGAACAACTTATGGATGAGAATGCAAATTGAAAACTTCTGAATTGAGGTATGTTCTCTTATAAAAAAATTATATATGATAAATCAAGTGATATCAATCATAGTTAAAATATAGTTCAACATTAATGAACAGATCAAATTTTGATTAAGTATCAAAATTTTTTGTATAAAGTGTAATAAAAAATGGTGAAATTTTGGTTTTTTTCAAAAAAAAAATATAATTACTGATATTATAAAAAATGGATTATCAAGAGAGAGTTTAGGGAAACATTAGTTGGCTATTAGAATTAAATAATTTTCATATATATATTGGTTTTAGAGAATTTACCCACTCCCATGGTGGTTTTTATTTATTTTTGATTGAATACAAAATAATGTTTTTTGATAGAAAAAAAGTTTTTAATGAATGGTATTAATTATTGAATGATTTTTGAAAGTCTCATCATTAATTGAGTTGAGATTAAATGTTATGTTTCTATAAAGGTGTATTTTTATAAATTTATTCCTTGAAACAACCTTGAATAAGTGATATTTTTTTGATTTAAAAATAAAAAGAAATAATCATGTTCTTTTGATAGCAACGGAAATGAGTCATGGGTGTTTAAAAATTGAAATTGTAACACCCTAATCTTCTATGATATAATTATCTATAAAAAATTATTTATTTGATAGCATTATGTATATACAACACTGAGTTTAAACGAATCAAAAGATACTGTAAAAATATTATTTTTAATGTGATTGTTATTACCTAGTTGTTTGATTGGTGGGTATTAATTAGACTAACTAAATTATGAAAAAAAATGGTTTATATATTTATAAAACCAATTCATTGGTTATCAATTAATCCAAAATGAAAATAAACATTATTTGAATATAAAGGATATATTTTTTAAAAAACATTGCACACAATGTGTTTTAATATTAATAAATTAAATTAAAAAATATTTATGAATGATGTTAATTAAATTTATAAATTATATATTCAAATAAATTTTTTAAAAATCATGAATTATTTTTTATAGGCATGAGATAAGTATAAATCTAGTTTTATGATTTAAAATTTATTTTTCTAAAAAACTATTTTCATCACATATTACACACTTATTTTAATATTATTTTATTCGACTTATATAAAATTAATTGTGAAAAAATGAATCTATATTTTGAATGATGATGTTTAAATTTTTTAAATAGTACCCTTCTATTTTAATGCATTATGAATAGTAACCATGGTAATATTTTCTCACCTCTATAAAGAGTAAATCGTGTTATCCTATATTGAAGCTAAATTTTATAGTCATCATTTTTCATCTTAATTATTGTTGTATGATGAAACTTATACCCTTATCACCATATTATAAATATTTAATCAGTTAAGGGACACTTTTCCATGAAAATGACAGATATAAAATTTAAATCAATGAAAAATAGAAAAGTTCACTCTCATACATTTAAAAATCACTTACATGATCACATTGCGAGAAAATAATGTTGTGAAAGAATATTAATAATTATTTTCCGAGTAATAAAATTATTTTAATGATATTCATTTATTTCTAATTTTTACTAATTATATAATTACTTTAAATTCTTATTCAATGATGATACATTATTCTTTCAATTAATAGACAAATTAAATAAATCATATAAAAAAATTAAATGTAATAAAATTTTATTAAGTTATACTTTTACTATAATTTTATAGAAGAATATAACATATTATTGTTATGTTAAAGGATCGTATTAAAAATCTATAATTTTTCTTGGTGTTTTTGAGAAACATTAAGTGAATAGTGTCAAAAATGATATTAATGATATTTCATGAAGATAATATTATAGTAAAATATATTAAAATCATAAAAATAATGAAATACGAAAATTTTGATAGTAAATGTTTGAAACATTATTCCCATTTAATATCAAATTTTAACATAATTAGTGAAATTATATCCCTTTAATACTTGGAAGGATGTCACTATGGTTAAGGTTAAAATAGTGTAACTAAGGGGTTATCCCCTAAGATAAGGTTTAAAACACCACTTAAACTAGTTAAAATTTTATTTTTTGATGGTATTTAATCCACATCCTACCATAGATTCAAATAAATTTCAATTTTGAATAATTTTTCTATATAATATCTTTTTATATTTTAATTATTTAATTTATTTTATGAGTTTCCCTCCCTTCACTTATGAAAGGGCACCCATACTTTCTCTTTTATAATCCTTATTGAGAATTATTTTTAAAAACCATAAAAACTATATTATGAAAATAATTATCCTTAATGTATATGTTTTATAATTCTCAAAATACCATCCCTAGGGTCCTTAAGAGGTGACCTAATTATTTTCATTAAAAGAATATGTTATCTTCATAACTGATGACTTTTTTACATAATATTTTAACTTCTATAAATATATGGAATTTCTTATAAAATAACAAATTTGATATCCTAAATAAACTTAAATATTATTATAATTATAAAATTACTATTATCTCCCATATTTCCTATCAAATGTGATGTGAATATACCACTCATTTTTACATAGGTCTTACTGTCTCCACATAGTGATACAATTTATTTTTAATCATCGTATGTTATGAATGGGTATTATTATGGTTTTAATGTTAATATTTTATATTTATTATATAATTATTATTCATGAATGATAACATCATATCTACCTTTTTACCATCTGATACATTGGAAAATGATAACATCGTTCATGTGTACGTGTGGAATACCACCTCAATGAAGATATGTGATTCAGTTTTTGTTTCCAATATATGTAAATGTAAATAAGGTTGGATTTGAATAATATATATTTTATATATGATTAAATAATTATTCCATAAAGGATAATTATTATTTTTTTTCTTTTGTCTCATCCATTAAAAACAAAAAACAACGTTCTTGTGTATGTGTGGCCAACCGTCTCCATTAATGGTGTAATTCATTTTTATATCTCTAAATTTTACGGATGACTCTAATTATATATATATATATATAATATAGGATAATTTAACCATGATTAATATTTTGGATAACATAAAACCATGATCAATGTATAAGGATCAGAACTACCAACCTTAAATTCTTATAAGTAAAAAAATAATTAACACCTAGAAATGACAATTTTAGTGAATAATTAGTAATAAATAGGTATTGAAATTTTTTAAGAGGATCATATTTCATACTTTATTTTTTAGGTATTTCTGGTATAGAATTAAAATAAAATTAAATATATTTTAAAAGAAGGTATATAACCTCTAATGAAAGTGGAACATGAGGTAATGGTTTTGTAATGTCCCAAAAAAATAAAGTAGAAACATTGCATTAGATAACTTGTATGACATGAAATACCAAGCGTGTAAGGGAATATAATATCACAAGAATTCAAAATATAATGACTATTTTAAAAAATATTTTTTTATTGCTTGTAATTAACATGAAACTGAGTTATCATATGTCACACACAAAAATTACTTTAATTTATGGGTAGTGTTACCTGCAAGACTTTGTTTCACTAAACAAAAATATGTTATTAAAATTTTATTATTTAACATATTAAGATATATCCTAGACATTAAATTAATGGTTATGAATATTATTAAATATCTTATTAAAATATACGGTATCCACAAATATAAAAATGAATTCATTGGTTAGAAATAAATTTGAAATGAATATACGAACGAATTGAGTATAAAGGAAATGTTTTTATAGAAATCTATTTTTATGCACCCAATGATTTTTAATAATAAAAATTTAAATTAATTAAAATTAGTGAGTGATATTAATGTAATATATATATTATATATTGCATAAAATATTTTTCATATTCATCTAATAGGTTTGATAGACATAATAGGAGAACTACCCAAATTTTATACATAAAATACTGTATTTTTATTAAGGACATTTTACTTCATTTTAATAACGAACCAGTTTTAAATAAAAAAATTGTAACTTTTATAAATTAAATATTTAAAAATAGAATTAATAATTTAAACCAAATCATAAAAAATAAGTTAGGGTGAATTTTTGTCATTTTAATGTGAATTTTCATTTCTAAATAGATAATGAAAAATAATGAATTTTAATTCAAAAGTGATTTTTCATCTAATTTATTTATAAGTATAAATCATATTTTAAATTGTATTTAAAGTTTAATTTGATAAAAAAATTAAACTAATCTAATTTAGGCCATTTTAATCAATTTTACATTGAAATTGAAAATAAAAACATTGAAAACTTTTCAATGTTTTAACTTTTAAACCCCACATTGTCATCCCATTTGTGGGACTAAATTTAAATTAATTTTATAAACTTATATGAACATAATTTGGAAAAAATTGATTACATATTTGGAATAATATTAATTTATAATGTATATTAATCGTAAATTATTTTTTTACCAAAAATATTAGTGACGGTAATTAAAATTAATTAAGACTATTATGGTGAAATTAATCATAATGGGGGACTAAACCATAATATTAGGGAGAAATGACCATTAAGATTTCTAAAAGATATATTATAGAAATATTTATACCCTATACTACCATTTATATAATTTGGAGCATTATGTTATCCACTTTTAGGGATGATAACTTGGGTGGAATTCCCTTTTCCATCATTTACAAGAGTTTCACTCCTCCTCCACTATAAAAAGGCCTCCTCTCATCCCACATCCTCCCACCTATAAATCCAAATTGGATACAAAAAGCCCTCAAATAATATATGTTAAACATAACCCTTAATTATATATTCCTTAATTTGGTAAAATATCCATCCAAGGAATCTATTTTGTAAAAACTAGAAGGAGTTACCCAAAGAAGAGGTAACATCTTTCCTTAAGCTCTTTAGTTTTATTTTGATTATTCAACTAATAATCACATAGTATTCTATTATTATATATCAAACCCAATATAATAAATATACTAGGATTTTATTATGTTACTTTTTAGACCTACACTTATATAAAATTCCATATAATGGTTAATGAACTTACCATTTATGTGTACGGTGAACTACCGCCTCATGAAATAAAGATGTTTATTATTCCCTTACCACATCTCATGATGGTCATAATGATGGAAAATATGTTTATATATGTTATATATAATATTTATAATTTATTCATAATTCATTAATTATTTTATAACACCTACCAGTATGCACCACATTTTTTTGGTAATATGATGACATTATTTGTCAAAGTGTGGACTACTGCCACCTCAAAGTGATGTGATTCATTCACACTATACATGGAAGGTATAAAAGACGGTTTTAATATTCCTATGTAAAATATATGACATATATATATGATATTATAACATTTATATACATATAAATAATTTTATTTTCATTATTTTAATAAAATAATGAAATGTATGTGGTGCTTATACGAACGTAAGACATATCGTCTCTGTGAACGATGCATTTCATTTATTATCTATAAATATTATAAATTATTATAAACACATATATAATGAATATATGTGATAATTAAATCATTTTTTCCTTCTTTTTATGATGAAACCATGATCAACATAATAATAACAATATGTAACAAGTCAAAACATACTTGAGAAACTATGCAATTAACACCCAAAATAGTGAAAATAGTGAATGTTTACGAACAAACGGGTTATAATATATTCTAAGAAGTTAATATATGATATTATAAATATTATTATGGTTCTATGATTAGTTAGTTACATGTTTAAAACTATCACAAACCTTCCCAATGGGGCACGCACCGTGACTCCCCAAACCCGCCTCCAATAGGCCAGGGGCTGGTGACTAGCACCGAGTAGGCATATCACTAACATGGGAGGCATTTCCAAAGTACCTGTACACATTCACACATCTCCAAGCCCACAAATGCTGAAATTTAAAACACTAAGGAATAAAAATGCATGCATACAACTAAACCCAACCAATAGAGTATGAAGAAAGGTAGAGTACTGTAAAAGTAAACTCGGCCAGAATACAAGCCCACCAAAAAAAGAGTTTGAAAAACTGAAAAGTCCAACCTGTAAGCACAAAAAGGTATTGGGACTACCGCTCGTAGTAATAGGAATGCCTCGGCCTGTAGGGAACTCAGAAAACTTGGCCTTTTCCTGGTCCGCCTGGGACTCTGTCGAAAGGCTTCTCGTCTGCACAAGACACCAGACGTGCGGGCAAAGCCCGTGCAGGGGTGAGTATAACAATACTCAGTAGAGGACCCCGAAAACTACAAAGTAGTACACAAAGTAAAGGTAAAGTTATCTAAGGGAAATATATGTCTGCAGAACATATAGAACAAACCATATATAATCAAAACCTAGACCCGTGGTATAGAGACAAGTCACACAACTGCATACCCCCGCAAGGGATTTTGTTCGAAGATTCCGTGATGCACTCGTTCCAGGAGAACACAGTCCATGAGTCTTATGGATCTAAGGACGTCCGTCCGAGAAGTGTTATTCATCGGGAACCGTCACGAGAGATAACTACACTCATTACGAGAGACACAATCTTGAGTGGAAAGGATTAGAAGATAGATGAACTCATTACGGGAGACACACTCTTGAGTGGGAAAGATCACGATACACAGATGAGGACCACTGCCAAGGCCATGGCGGATACCGCGGCTCATCCGGATTCACTAGTTAGGTGATACACCAGCTTGGTATAGGATCAACTCCTAGTAAGTTTGGTCAAGTCGATGCCTGATTCTACCTAGGGTCGGGAATGGATAGAGGATCTCGATCCGGGCCTCTCGGATGGATGCCTGACTCTATCACATAAAGTCCTGCTGAAGGGATCATAGTCCTGCATGAGGGAATGATGCCTGACCTTCAGGGAAACAAGAATATGGGGCACTAACCCAAACTAATGATGTCCAAGGTACGGTGAACAAGAGGACCAAGCCATTTTCCAAAAAGCACATTGTGTGTAGAAATGATACAGGCCGTGTTGTCCGGCCCCGGGTACTTCCCATGTACAATGGCCCATGTTGTGAAGCTGGTCATGTAGAAAACTTAGTACATGGAGTGTGGTACAGAGTACACGCCGTGTCTGGGTAACTGGGGTTGGCTCCGTGTACTCTGGCCATATGCCCGTACACAGTCACCAACCCGTGTACTCCGACCCATGTAATCTGCACATGGGGTGACCCGTGCTGTTGGCCTCACCTGGCCGTGTGATGGAGTACACGGTCTTGTATTCCATCCCATGTCTATGTATCCCCGAGATTCACGTTGAGATGTGCATAGCCGCCTCTGCTGAGCTGTACACGCCGTTCCACCTAAAGCCGTGTAGATCATCCCATGTCCGTGTACTACCCAAAGTACATGTCGAGCTTCGGGGAAAGTCCAACATGCCGTGTGACCAGGGTCACATGCCGTGTGATTCTTCTATGACCCTGAAACCCTATCTGACGCCGCCAGTACTACACGGCGTGTTCTTCGGAAGTACACATCGTGTGTTCTGGAAATTTTTAGAAATGACGCCCTTCTCCGATGCGCCTCCCGTGGTGCTCCGGTCATCGATCCGGGCATCCGATCGCTGCAAATCTCCCAGGTTTTGGTCTCCCCAACACCACTATGTCGCTTCCGTCGTTTTCGGGCCTCTGATCTGCTCCGAAAACGTGTTTCCATCTTCCCGCACGAAGAACACGTGAATAACGCTCTTTCCGATCTGGTCCTATTTGTCAGCTGCCATCGTCGTCGCACCTCCATAAGGTTCTTTCGGTATCGAACCTTCGATTTGGGATCGTTGCATCGCAGAACGGATGTGCAATGATCCGTTGATTGTCACCCCGCGAAGAACGCGAAGAATGCGCGGGGAAAGAAGGGGGAGGAATCCAAAATAAACAAATTGAGGAACGAACCTCCACCGTCGTTCGTCACAGCATTGATCCAATCCCGTTAATAAGCTTAAATGGAGAAAGAATCAACAACAACATAATGTATGGATCAATTCCCCATAATCTTACCGAAGAAAAAAATCCCTCCGCAAGAACGTACGAATCCGTGGATCAACTTGTTTGTGTTCGATCCGCGTTCGTAGTTTAAACTCAAATACGGGGAAAAAAAATCGAAATAAAAACCCCTACCTTTTGAAAGGATCGATCGTTGACGAAGGTGTCACGCTGCTGTTGTCGTCGAGATCCTTCAACATTGGCGTAGTGATTCTTGATTTTGATCTGTCTTCGTTCATTGCCGAGAGTTCTCTCCAATGCGCCATGGATTCTGCAGAGGTTCCTCTCTCTATGTTTCCAATGATCAACAATTGGTTAATCCATTAAAAGGGGAAACATGTTGGCATTTAATTATGTGGTAGTATTAATGACATTGACTTTCCATTTTGAAGTCATTAATATGTGCCATTAATTTAGGAAACAGCTGCACCGTTGCCACGCTGCAGCGGATGTTTCCTTAAATGAAATAAAATAAACTTGTTAATTTAATTTATTTTATTTTACTTAAAACGTCCGAAAATTAACTTTTTCCTCAACCCGCACCGGTCGAGGATAGCCTCATTCATAGGTAAAGTCGCCATCCTGGATGCAACGGTGCGCTCAGATTTTTAATCCGGACATCCGTTTGGAACTGGGACAATCGTGCACAAGTGCCGACTCACTTAACTTAAAAAAAGTTCAAACCACCATTGTGGGCTCACTGGACCCCGGAATGATGTGTCGTCTTCGCGCTCGGTCTCGAAATAATTCCATATAATATTTAAAAAGAATAAATGGAAAATCTGAGACATTACATTTCCCCACCTTGGGGCTTTACGTCCTCGAAAATCCAAAACAAAGGCTACTCAAAAAGATGAGGGTACTGGGCACGGATCTGGGCCTCCCGCTCCCATGTGCTCTCTTGAAGATTCCCATGCTTCCACCAGATGCACACTAAGGTAATCAATCACCCACAAAGGATCCTCTCCTGCCGATCCTTGATCTCCACCGGGTACTCAGAAAAGGTCCCTCCATCCTCGATGTCCAACTCGCCCCATTTGATGACGTGCAATGGGTCATGCACATACCTCCTCAGCTGCGACACGTGGAAGACATCATGTACCTGATGCAACTGTGGCAGTAGAGCTAGGCGGTATGCCACCTTGCCAACTCTACACAGAATCTAGAAAGGTCCGATGAACCTCGGAGATAGCTTGCCGCCTAGGACAAATCTCCACAACCCTCGTCGAGGTGAGACCCAAAGAAAGACGTGGTCTCCCTCTTCGAACTCCAGAGGTCTCTGTCGCCTGTCAGCATAAGACTTCTGCCGGCTCTGTGCAGTCTTCATCCGCTCCCTGATGATCTGAACCTTCTCTGTGGTAGCTCGCACTAACTCTAGACCCATGAGTGCTGACTCTCCGGGGTCGGTCCAGCAAAGCGGTGACTGGCAGGGTCTCCCGTACAAGGCCTCGAACGGTGCTATACCGATGGTGGAGTGGTAGCTGTTTTTGTACACAAACTCCACCATTGGTAGGTGGTCCTCCCAGCTACAACCAAAGTCCAAGATACAGGCCTACAACATATCCTCCAGAACCTGAATAGTCCTCTCTGTCTGACCATATGTCTGGGGATGAAACGCTGTGCTCAAGCATAGCTGATTCCCAAAAGCCTCCTGCAATCCCTTCCACAACCGGGATGTGAAGCGGGTATCTTGGTATGAGACTATAGTCGAGGGTATGCCATGAAGCTGAACTATCTCTTGTACATATAGGCACCCCAAGCTCTCCACGAAACTCTTCTCCCTAATAGCTAGGAAGTTGGCCGACTTGGTGAGTCGGTCAACGATCACCCAGATGGAGTCATGCCCCTTGGACGTCTGTGGTAAGCCTATCACGAAGTCCATCGATATTCTATCCCACTTCCACTCAGGGACTTACACTGGGTGAGTTGATCCCGCTGGAACCTGGTTCTCAGCCTTCACCTTCTGGCATGTGAGGCATCGAGAAATGAACTCTGCTACTGCTTTCTTCATGCCTGCCCACCAGAACTGTCGTCGGAAATCCTGGTACATCTTTTCCACTCCAGGATGTATCTCCAAAGGGGATGTATGAAACTCCCTCAGGATCTCCTCCTACAACGCCACTGGTACAATAGTGCATCCTCTGAAAATAAGTATGTGCTCCCCACCCTGTGAATATCCATCAGGATCATGTCTTGTGGATAACTGAGCACGTAAGGCCACAAAGTCAACATCCCCAAGCTGTGCCTCCCTAACTCACTATAAGAGTGAAGGGGTGACAACCATCGACTGTAGGTAAGCTGTATCCTCCCCATCCACGAATGATAACTATAACGCCACTAAATGCTGTGTCGCCTCACTCAACAACTATGAGATCGACCTTCTGCTAAGAGAATCTTCCACCTTGTTCCCCATCCTAGGAGTATAGATGATCTAAAAATCATAGTCCTGGAGGAACTATATCTAATGCCTCTACCTCAGATTCAGATCCTTCAGTGAGAAGATGTACTTGAGGCTCTTGTGGTCAGAGTAGACAATAAACTGCTCTCCCATAATGTAGTGTCGCCACATCTTCAATGCGAAGACTACCGCTGCCTACTCGAGATCATGGGTCGCATAGTTCTGCTAATGTGGCCTAAGATGGCGTGAACCCTAAGAAATAACTGCATGCTGCTGCATTAGGACACAACCAAGCTCGGTCCCTGATGCGTCGTAGAAAACTACGTACCCGACACCCTCCTCTGGCAATCTCAAGACTGGGGTGCTCGTAAAACTTTGTCTCAGCTGCTAAAAGGCCTGCTGGAACTTTTCTGTCCACACGAAGGGTTTCCCATTCCTGGTCAAGGCCATCATCGGTGCTGATATTCGGGAGATGTTAGGAATGAACCTCTGGTAATATCCTACCAACCCAAGGAAGCTTCGCACCTCCATTACGCTCTGAGGTGGCTCCTATGCTAACACAGCCTCCACCTTGGCTGGGTCCACAGCCACTCCATCTGTTGAGATGACATGTCCCAGAAAGTGGACCTCCTAAATCCAGAACTGACACATTGAGAGCTTCCCATAAAGCTATTTCTACCAAAGTACGTTCAGAACCATCTGCAGGTGTCTCGCGTGATCCTCCTCTGAAGCTGAGTACACAAGGATGTCGTCGATGAAAACCACTACGAACTGGTCCAAGTACGACTACCAGATCAAGTTCATTAGTCCCATGAACACTGCAGGGTCATTCGTCATGCCGAAATGCATCACCAAGTATTCATAGTGACTGTAGAGGCATCTGAAATCCATCTTTGGTATATCCTCATCCCGCACTCGAAGCTGGTGATAGCCTGATCGAAGGTCAAAATTCGATAACCATTGTTCCCCTCTTAGTTAATCGAAGATTTCATTGATCCTTGGTAGTGGATATTTGTTCCTCACCGTCACCTGGTTCAAGCGCTGGTAATCCATTCACAACCTTAGACTCTCGTCTTCCTTCTTGGCAAAAAAGACTGGGGCTGCCCAGGGTGAGATGCTGGGTCTTACGAAACCCTTGCTTTGCAAATCCTCCAACTGCACCATCAGCTCGCGAAGCTCTACGTGAGCCATACGATAATCTGATGAGGAAATTGGTGTCGTCTTGGGGTGTAAGTCGATGCATATGTCGATTTCCCGGTGGGGAGGTAATCCTTGAACATCTTTGGGAAAGACGTCCTCATACTCCGCCACCACTTCTGGTAACTGAGAGCTCAGAAAATCTACTGCTTTGAGGGTAAGGCTAGACAACTCATGAGTGATCGGATGCACCCTCCTATGCATGAGCCAATTTTGTGCTGCCTGGGTTTCCTTTTCTCCGACAAAGGAAAACCTTGTTCCATCACAGCCGACACACCGCACTCTTCACCTAAAACAGTCAATCTGGGCATGGACCGAAGATAACCGATCCATACCGAGAATGACTTCGTAAGGCCTCGATGCTACCACCAAGAGGTTCCAACAGAAAATCTCGCCTCCAAGGGTAATATAACACTGTCTGCAAAGGTGCGGGATCATCGAGTCTCCTCCCATAGGTGTCTCCAATTGTAAGGATCGAGTCAACAGTTCTACCGGAATCTCGAGGTTTTGTACAAGAAATGTGGCTATAAGGGAATGACAGGAACCTGTGTCTATGAGTATGACAGTTTTAAAGACCCAAAAAAATCAAGGAATTTTTTTTTAATTTTCTTGGGATTTTTTTTACAAGAACGCAGTTTCTAACGGCACCTAAATCTGAGACCCGGTGTGCCCAGAATCTTTTTCCGAATTTTAGCTCGGGTACGTTCAGTGAACGAACGAGCGGGTTTTTCTAACTTTTGAACTGGTTCTTGGAATCGAATTCTGAGGGCACCGATGGAATCACAGCACCAGTAATTTCTTAGAAACACCTTTTCCGTAGTTGTGTTTGCTCCGTTGTGGTTTTTAATTTTTGGGGTTAAGTTAAGAAATAAAATAAAAGTGGTGCAACCAGTTTTTATTTAATTTTTCTTAACTTAATTTAAGTAGATTATGTGGGACCCACAATATCCTACCCACTTGGTAGGATATTTTTGAGGTGGGTCCCACACGAGCCCCACCATTTCTTTTCTTCTAAGTAACGCACCCACACCCCCTTTTTTTAATGATGTCAACTCATGCGTTTATTCTGGTTAATAAACGCCTCATTAATTGGGCGGTTTTAAACTCCTCAATTAATTGTTCGTTTCGTTTCTTTTTGAAATTCAAACATTGGCTTGTGCGTTAATAAAATAAGACAACTCTTATTTTATTTCTGTTGCAACTTGCTGCGTGGAGAGGATTTGGAGAAAAGTCTTCTCCTTCGACGAAGAACGCGAAGAACACGAAGAACGCGAAGAAAGAACCGATCTCCGACAAAGAACACCAAATCCTCGGAGATTGACTACGCGATGCCATGTACCGCGACGCCAACGACGCTCCTTCCGCGACGCTTCTTCCGCGACGCTTCTTCCGCGACGCGATGATCCCCCTTCCGCGACGCCTTCTTCCGTGATGTGCTTTTTCGTGACGAATCCTCTCTCAACGAATTCGACGAGATAGGGGTTTTGATTCAATTAAATCATTGTGATTTATACCCATGGAATATGTTTAAAATTTTTCAGAAACCTTTTTAAACCGCTAACGCGGTGGGTGCGGACCAACGAACAAGTCCGAACCCATCGTCCCTTCGTTCTTGGTGTAAGGATCGGCGTGCGACGATGAAGCTGGCCGCACCAGTGTTGTGAGGTCTTCGCAGTGAAGAACCAGTCCCGGGAGGGCCATTGGCGAAGACGGCGGGCAATTCCGACCACCGGAGCTCATCCGGTGGTCCGCGGAGCAACCCGCTGGCGAGCCGCCGGAAAGAGCCGTCACGGCTAAAGCCGCGGCGGCAGGCCGCAAGTCCTACGATCGCGCGAGACTGGAGCAGGCGGGATGCGGCAACCGTCCACGTCTATTGGTAAGGGTCGGCCCCCATGCGGGGCCGCGGTTTAATCCAGGGGCGGTCCCCCCTTTGCACGGCCCCTTGGCCACCGCCAGTGCGCCAGTGCACCGGGTCGCGCTACTCGGCCGGACCGCCAGACCACGCCCAAGAGGTCCGGACCCAGATCCGGTTCGGGTCGACCCAGTTCGGGCCGACCCTGGGGGTATCGGGCCAGGTCGGACCGGGCCCGAACCCCCTTTTACCGAACCTCTTTCGGTCTGTTTCCCATAACATGAGTTGAGGACCTTCGATCGATGCACGGTCAGTTGCGTAGCGATCCTTGGATCAAGACGGTCGTTTCGGTATATTACACTCAGGGTTTCGGAGAACTTTGGGTTCGGCCGGGTTGGTTTGTACACGAAACCAACCGGGCCCTCGGAGCGGAAATGCTTATAACTTGACCTCCGGACGTCCAATTGACGTGCCGTAGACTTTGTTGGATTCCTCTCAATGAGATGGAACTTTTGGATTACTCCGCTCGAGGTTTCGATGCAGGTGGAGTACGGTCGGGTTGGTTTTGACATAAAAATAAATCAGGCCCCTGGGACGAAAAAGCCAATAACTCTCAGACCGGGCGTCCGATTGACGCGCTGTCTGTGAAGTTGTGTTCCTGTTGACGATACGGAACATTTGGATACATCAAATCCGGACCTTGTGTCAGTTTATGTATCATCCCTTCGGCTCGTGGAGCGGACCCCCCTGAACGAGCTTACTGTGTTCGGTAACCCTAGAGCTGGTTGCGACTGCAACGACGATGAAGACTGTACAGAAATCCTCCGTGGATTCGACGGAGAGGACTACATCACTCAGCTATCCTACGTGGATCAGTGCTACTGATCCTGTGTGGGTCAGATCCTGTGTGGGTCATTGCGGGGGTTAGTTACCAATCGACATTGTGTGGGTCAGATCCTTTGTGGGTCATTGCGGGGGTTAGTACCTATCGATCCTTTGTGGGTCCGACGGCTTAGATGATTCAGTGGCTATATCTGATCATCTCTATCGTCATACGAAGAAGTATTCCTGTGTGAGCTGGATATTGACTTTCTTTCCTATGTGGATTGTGTTGTGCTATCCTGTGTGGACGTGATCGAACTTGGGCTCGGATGTTGGAGCCGAACTGGAATTGATGACTTAGGTATATGTATGGTAATATACCAAAGTAGTGTCGGATGTTACTTCGTGATTGTATCTTTCCTTTGTGGATTATACTTTGTTGATTCTGGGAGACCTTCGGGGGTCTCAAGGTCCCTACTGAGTATCTTATACTCACCCCTGCACGGGCTATGCCCGCACTACGTTGTGTTGGTTGAAGACGATGGACAGCTCTGATCGCGGTTGAGGCTTGCGGAGCAGGTCGGTAACCAGAGGTGGACCACTGGATGGGACATGCTCGGAGCGGACGGCTGGACCCGTGGAGCTGTGGAGGCTATCTGTACTCACCCTTTAGGTGGGACTTCCAGTGGACGGCTCGAGGCTGCGGATTTACTTTCAGTTGCTGTTTTCCCTTTCCATTTGTACTTTACTTTCAGTTTGGGTTTGTATACTGGCTCACTTACTTTTCCACACTTACTTTTGTATCAGTTTTTACTTAGTGTTTAATTCTACTGCTTTCTTGCTCTATGGTGTTTGTTTACTTTACAAAGGAAATGCCTTCCCTTTTTATCGGGAATTACGCCTTGGTGATAGTCGCCAGCCCCTGGCCTATGGAAGGCGGGCTTGGGGTAGTCACGGCACGTGCCTTGAGGATGGGTTGTGACAAATTGGTATCAGAGGAGTTCGGTTCTACCGCAGAACTCAGGACTCTGATCTTTTTCTATGTGAAGCAATAATGTTAAGAGTATTTAGTGTGGTTATCCATATAGGGAGACCAGTATTGGTGCAGCGGCCGACGTATCCGTACACTAGGACCCTGACTTCTGATTTCCGACTTAATGCACGAAAACATTGATTGCATATGGGTTTCAAGTTTTATTTGTGATTACTTTGTGTCAGCTCACCAGGTATACTGTTCTGACAGTGGCTCACCTGTTTCTTTTCAGGATGGCCCCACGATGGCAGCCGGCTAGGGTTCCAAGAGTTGTGCGTGATGACAGCCCACCGAGCGACGAGGCCTCGGTACAGGACCCTTTGACAGCAGAGGCACCAGCGGTACCTCTACCCACCGAGCCACCGATGCTACCAGCCCCAGCCACTGATGATGCACGTCGCCTTAGTGCACTACACGAGTTTCAGCGCCAGTGATCGCTCAGGTTCCGCGGGGAGGCAGACCCCCAGGCAGCTGAGGATTGGATGGAGGCGGTTGTACGAGTTTTCAGGTTAGTGAGGACACCAGCAGACCTCATGGTGATCCTCGCAGCGAGCCTACTGCACGCAGTAGCAGGCAGATGGTGGAGCTTGATGCTCTAGGTGCACGATGAGGCATCTCTCCTCTGGACGGACTTTGAGAGCCTCTTCCGCTCGGAGTTCGTCCTAGCCACCCTCTATGCGGTGCGCATCCAGAAGCTTCTACAGCTGCGGCTGGGCAGCATGACGGTCGTCGAGTACTCGGAGAGATTTACCAATCTCTCGCGCTACTCGACAAACATGGTGCGGGACCCATTCTTCTGGTCCCGGACCTTTGAGCAGGGATTGAGGCATGAGATCAGGGCATCGCTGATCTCCCTCAGCATTCCGACTCAGTAAGGGGTACTAGAGCGAGCCCTTTTGATCGAGAGCTTCCTTGCTGAGCCTTCATCAGCAGTGAGACCTACCACAGGGCGGCACGTAGCAGAGTCTTCTACATCAGGTAATCAATAGATGGCTCATGGGTCCAGGCAGACCAGACCCTCAGGAAGACAACCTCAGCACACTGGCTCAGCAGTGTGGGGCACACAGCGTGGAGCCAGTCTTTCGAGAGGCAGACAGTGCTACGCATGTGGCGGGCAGGGCCACATGGCTCGTAACTGCCCGACCCGCCATGCCGAGAGGCAGCAGACGGTTGAGGGGCCACCCAGGCAGAGGCATAGGGTCGACCGTGGCGGTCCGTAGGGAGTAGGCAGACGAGGCAGAGGAGCTGGCCGAGCAACAGGTGGTGGGTGACGCTTTGAGGCTCTACCACCGCCACCACCAGGAGGTCCACCCCGACCACAGGGAGCTGGAGGGAAGAGACAGGCACAGCTCCAGGCAGCGGAGGCCTACAACCACGGCGCGCCCGAGATGATTCGAGGTACTATCTGTGTCTATTCCACCCTTGCTGTAGTTCTTACAGACACATGAGCGAGTCATTATTTCATAGTCTCTACCCTTTTTCGGAGCTCGTAGATTCCGAAAGAGCTGTTGGATCGATCCTTACGGCTAGAGACTTCTACGGGAGCAGACTCGATGATTACGCACTGGTACCGGCAATGTGACCTTACTCTATGAGGCGAGAGCTTCGGCTGAGATCTTCTTGTAGCGGCGTCGAGGCCTTACAACTTCATCTTGGGCATGGATTTGTTATCTATAGTCCATGCTCAGATTGACTGTATTAGGCGTAAGGTGCGATGTGTACACACCGACGGGAGCAGGTTCACCTTCACTGGCGAGAAGGGAGCCTTCGCAGCACAGGATGGACTCTCGCAGAGGAGAGGTCAACCCATCACTCATTAGTTGGCTAGACTCATCCTAGGAGCAGTTGACGTGCGGAGTCTGAGTTTTCTTACAGTGGTGGATCATTATGCGGACGTTTTCACCGACGACATTCCAGGACTACCTCCTCGTAGAGAGGTAGACTTTTATATTGATTTGTACCCCGGGACAGCCCCGATATACACCCCAGAATATCAGATGGCTCCCACCGAGCATCAAGAGATACGGGTATAGTTGGAGGACTTTCAGGGTAAGGGATTCATCCGACTCAGTGTTTCACCTTGGGCTTCCTCGATTTTGTTCTCCAAGAAGGTGGATGGGAGCTTGAGACTTTGTGTCGACTATCTTCACATGAACCAGGTAACAGTGAAGAACAAGTATCTGCTACCGAGGATTGATGGCATCTTCGATCAGCTCAAGGGAGCACGGTGGTTCTCGAAGATAGACCTCAGGTCAGGCTATCGTCATCTCAGAGTTCGGGATGAGGACGTGCAGAAGACGACCTTCAGATGTCGGTATGGCCACTATGAGTTCTTGGTTATGCCATTCGGTGTAACCAATTCTCCAGTAGTGTTCATGGGCCTCATTGTAGGACCTCGGGACACCCTGATAGGGGAGGGGTGAATCAAGGTGTCAAATTTTTCTTCTTAAAGTTATGGATCTTGTTCCCACATTGGTAGGAACCTGTTAAACATGTAGGATGGATATGATCAGTAATGAAACATTCACATGTAGAGAGTTGACACAACTATTTTTACTTGGTTCACCACTAAGGGTTACGTCCAAGGAGCATACACCGACAGGTCTTCGGTCGTACCAAAATCCATTATGCTTCACTAGCTGTAGATTACAAATGTTCGGGCACAATCACTCTGTCCCAGGCTCACTGCCCTTAAAAAGTTTCAAGGATAGCTCACTGCGTCCCTCGGGTCACTCCTGTTGACTCCCCTTGGCTCACTGCCGTTGATAAAGTCCCACTCAGTTTATAGACGTGAAGGTCTCTTCAATAGATAGACATGAAGTACTTTTTCTTTTGTTCATCATGAGACTTTGCTTTCATCAGAGTCCTGAGTTGATGCTCTGTTAAAGTCCAAATTTCATCCACTGATGAATACCTCTTTTTCCCTTGTCCACTGGGCAAACAAACTTTGGAGAGGGCCTTTGTAAAGTACCCTACTTCGCAAGGCTCCCAATTTTACAAATCTCAAACAAGGCTTTGCGGAGTCCCTGCCTTTTCATGAAGCTCAATCGCGAAGCACTCTCGCGATGCACAAGCCTTCACAATGCTTGGCTGTCACAGAGCTCCTGCCTCTTCACGAAGCTCACTGAGCCAACGCGGGGCGCACGACTTTCGCAGAGCTTAGAATAGCCATCGCAAAGCTCCTCTTTCATGAAGTACACTGCCTTCGCCAGTGACCTTTGCAAACCGAGAGAAAAGGATTTTCGTTGAGATCTCTCTGTGCTTCTCTCGAGGGGGTCGACCTATATTTATAGGCGATTTCACCGACCCTCGACCCTTCCACGCGAAGTCAGCGCCATGTCAGCTCAAATCGCGAAGCTCCTAAGTTCCCACTGAAATTCTCTAAAAATTGCAAAGCACAACAACAATTTTCCATTCGTGGAGCTCGTCGTAATCGCGGAGTGTTCCGTCATTTCATTCGCGCCTTCACCGCGAAGTTCCCTCGCAAATATATTCATCGTCGCGATGCTCTTCATCCTATGTCGTTCGCGAAGCATTGACATAATCACAAAGAATCACCGCCTCCATAATTCTGGTCATTGTGAATTCCAAACCATTAATACACTCTTCTCGAAATTCATGACAGTGCCATATTTAATTATGCTCATCATGGAAATCCTAATTTCGCGATGCTCACAAACTTCCAAATTTTGGACCCCAAAAATTTGGCAAACACTGGGAAACGGCGCCACCTTCAATACTATTTTCTACTTGAACTGTATGATCTCTTTGATGGTACACGTTCTGAACTTTTATTGTGGATTGACAACAAACACAAACCATACTCCAAATCATGCATAGAAGACCATGGTTCCAACACTCACGAACAGGATATTTCATCCACAACTCGATCGATTTTTCGTGGTCTTCATCGATGACATTTTTATATACTCGACGACTGAGGAGGAGCACGCCTACCACTTACGGGTTGTAATAGACACACTCCGAGAGCACCAGCTTTATGGAAATCTCTCGAAGTGTCAGTTCTGGATACGTGAGGTCCACTTCTTGGGACACGTCATCTCTGAGGAGGGAGTTGAAGTGGATCCTGTGAAGATCGAGGCAGTGCTAGCTTGGGAGCCACCCAGGAGCGTGACAGAGGTGCGGAGTTTCTTGGGACTAGCTGGGTACTACCAGAGATTTGTGCTAGACTTCTCTAGAGTTTCGGAACCACTCTCAACTTTGACAAAGAAGGGGAAACCCTTTGTGTGGTCAGACAAATGTCAGCAGAGCTTCCAGGTGCTGAGACAGAGATTGACCAGTGCGCCTATCTTGAGGTTGCCGGAGGAGGGAGTAGGGTACATAGTTTACTGCGATCCATCAGGGACCGGACTCGGATGTTTCCTGATGCAGGAACGGTCCGTGATCGCCTATGGATCATGTCAGTTATGGTAGAATGAGTATAACTACGCTACCCATGACCTAGAGTTAGCAGTAGTGGTCTTCTCTCTGAAGATGTGGCGACACTATCTGATGGGTGAGCGCTTTATAGTCTATTCTGACCATCAGAGTCTCAGGTACATCTTCTCTCAGAAGGACCTGAACCTAAGATAGTGGCGATAGATCAAGTTCCTCCAGGACTATGACGTTGAGATAGTCTATACTAATGGGAAGGGGAAAGTAGTAGTTGATGCTCTCACCAGAAGGACGAGCATTCAGCTACTTGGAGAGGCGACAGAGCAGCTAGCCGCTTTGCAGATATCCATCGTGGATAGAGATGGAGCACCCTTCATTCTGTCTCTCACAGTCACTCCTCTACTAATGCAGTGGGTTAGAGAGGCACAACGTGGGGACGCTGACTGTGAGACGCGGCATGCGCAGATAACCTCAGGATATCTACCTGATGGTTTCTCCTTAGGAGGAGAGCACGACATCCTTTTCAGAGAACATACCTTGGTATCAGTTTCTTTACGAGAGGAGGTGCTGAGAGAGTTTCACACTTCCCCTTTAGCGGTACATCCTGAAGTGGCGTATATGTACCAGGATCTCAGACGAAAGAACTGGTGGCCGGGCATGAAGAAGGTTGTGGCTGAGTTCGTTTCTCGATGCCTCACCTGCTAGTAGGTGAAGGCAGAGCACCAGGTACCAACAGGCTTGGTATAACCCTTGGAGGTCCCTAAGTGGAAGTGGGACGGGATATCTATAGACTTTGTGACTGGACTTCCACATACTTCCAGAGGTCACGACTCCATTTGGGTGATTGTCGACCGACTCACCAAGTCGGCTCACTTCTTACCCATCAGAGAGTAGGGCTCAGTGGAGAGCTTGGGACGTCTCTACATTCAGAAGATTGTACGACTTCATGGTGTTCCATCGTCCATCGTCTCCGATCGAGATGCTCGTTTTACTTCCCAGCTTTAGAAGGGGTTGCAGGAGGCATTCGGGACGCAGCTACATTGAACACCGCCTTTCACCCTCAGACAGATGGTCAGACAGAGAGGACCATACAAACTCTCAAGGACATGCTATGCGCATGTGTCCTTGACTTTGGTCGCAGCTGGGAGGACCACCTACCCTTGGCGGAGTTCGCGTACAACAACAGCTACCACTCCACCATCGGGATGGCACCATACGAGGCGTTGTAAGACCGACCTTGCAGATCACTGTTGTGCTGGACAGACCCTGGGGAGTCATCACTTGTTGGACCGGAGATGGTCCAGGCCACGACAGAGAAGGTCCAGGTCATCTAGAAGCGGATGAGGATAGCTTAGAGCCAGCAGAAGTCTTATGCTGACAGGAGGCGGAGGCCACTGGAGTTCGAAGATGGCGACCACGTCTTCTTGAGGGTCTCACCTCGACGTGGATTAAGGAGATTTGGCTGAGGCGGAAAGTTGTCTCCATGCTTCATCGGACCCTTCCAGGTCCTCAGCAGGATTGGAGAGGTGGATTATCGCCTGGCTCTACCACCTCAGTTGCACCGGTTGCACGACGTCTTCCACATATCTCAGCTGAGGAGATACGTGCACGACCCGACGCATATCATTGACCATGGGGAGCTAGACATTGTTGATGAGGCGACTTTTGCGGAGGTCCCGGTGGAGATTGAGGATCGACAGGACCAGGTCCTACGTGGATGGTCGATTCCTCTATTGCGCGTCAGATGGCAACACGGGAACCTCCAGGAGAGCACATGGGAGCGGGAGGCTCAGATGCGTGCTCAGTACCCACATTTGTTTCCCTAGTTTTTCATGTATCTTTATGGGGACGTAAAGCCCTGAGGTGGGAGTGATGTAAAGACCCGAAAAATTCATGGAAAATTTTCTTTCATAATTTTCTTGGGATTTTTTTACAAGAACGCAGTTTCTGACGGCACCTAATTCCGAGGCCCGGTGTGCCCGGAATCTTTTTCCGAAGTTTAGCTTGGGTACGTTCAGTGAACGAACGAGCGGGTTTTTATAACTTTTGAACTGGTGCTCTGAATCGAATTCCAAGGGCACCGATGGAATCACAATGCCAGTAATTTCTTAGAAACACCTTTTCCGGAGTTGCGTTTTCTCAGGTATGGTTTTTAATTTTTGGGGTTAAGTTAAGAAATAAAATAAAAGTGGTGAAACCGGTTTTTATTTTGTTTTTCTTAACTTAAGTGAAGTGGATGATGTGGGACCCACAATATTCTTCCCACTTGGTAGGATATTTGTGAGGTGGGGCCCACACGAGCCCCACCATTTCTTTTCTTCTAAGTAACGCACCTGCACCCCCTTTTTTTAATAAAGTCAACTCATGCGTTTATTCTGGTTAATAAACGCCTCATTAATTGGGCGGTTTTATACTCCTCAATTAATTGTTCGTTTCGTTTCTTATTGAAATTCAAACGTTGTATTGTGCGTTAATAAATTAAGACAACTTCTATTTTATTTCTGTTGGAACTTGCTGCATGGAGAGGATTTGGAGAAAAGTCTTCTCCTTCGACGAAGAACGTGAAGAACGCGAAAAACGCGAAGAACGCAAAGAACGCACCAATATCCGATGAAGAATTACAAATCCTTGGAGATCGACTATGCGACGCCATGAACTGTGACGCCAACAACGCCGTGTACCACGATGCCAACGATGCTCCTTCCACGACGCTTCTTCCGCGACGCGAAGATCCCCCTTCCACGACGCCTTCTTCCGCGACGTGATTTTCCGTGATGAATCCTCACTCAATGAATTCGATGAGGTAGGGGTTTTGATTCAATTAAATCCATGTGATTTATATCCTTGACATATGTTTAAAATTTGCCGGAAACCTTTTTAAACCACTAACGCGGTGGGTGCGGACCAACGAACAAGTCTGAATCCACCGTCCCTTCGTTCTTGGTGTGCGGATTGGCGAGCGATGATGAAGCAGGCCGCATGAGCGTTGTGAGGTCTTTGTAGTGAAGAACCGGTCCCGGGAGGGCCGTTGGCAAAGATGGCAGGCAATTCCGACTACCGGAGCTCGTCCGGTGGTCCGCAGAACAACCCGCCGGCGGCAGGAGGCGGCGGCCGGCACTGGCTAGCCGCCAGAAGACTGCGGCACCCGGCACACCGCCGGGAAGAGCCGCCGCGACTTCAGCCGCGGCGGCAGGCGGCAAGTCCCACGACCGCGCGGGACCGGAGCAGGCGGGACACGACAACCGGCCGCGTCCGTTGGCAAGGGGCGGCCCCCACGTGGGGCCGCGGTTTCATCCGGGGGGCGGTCCCCCCCTTTGCGCGGCCTCTTGGCCAGCGCCAGCGCGCCGGATCGGGCCGCGCCCAAGCGGGCCGGACCTGGATCCGGTTTGGGTCGACCTGGTTCTGGCCGACCTTGGGGGTATCAGGCCGGGTCGGACTGGGCCCAAACCACCTATTACCGAACCTCTTTCGGTCTGTTGCCCATAAATTGAGCTGCGGACCTCCGATCGACAGGCTGTCAGTTGCGTAGCGATACTTGGATCGAGACGGTCGTTTCGGTATATTACACTCAGGGTTTCAAAGAACTTTGGGTTCAGCCGGGTTGGTTCGTACACGAAACCAACCGGGCCCTCGGAGCGGAAACGCTTATAACTTGAGCTTCGGACGTTCGATTAGCGTGCCGTCGACTTTGTTGGATTCCTCTTAGTGAGACAGACCTTTTGGATTACTCCGCTCGAGGTTTGGATGCAGGTGGAGTACGGTCGGATTGGTTTTGACATAAAAACCATCCGGGCCCCTGGGACGAAAAAGCCAATAACTCTCAGACCGGGCGTCCGATTGACGCGCCGTCTGTGACGTTGAGTTCCTATTGACGATACGAAACTTTTGGATACATCAAATCTGGTACTTGTGTTAGTTGATGTATCAGCCCTTCGGCTCGTGGAGCGGACCCTCCCGAACGAGCTTTCTGTGTGTGGGAACCCTAGAGCTGGTTGCGACTGCAACGACGATGAAGACTGTATAGAAATCCTCCGTGGATTCGACGGTGACGGCTACAACACTCAGCGATCCTATGTGGATCAGTGCTACCGATCCTGTGTGGGTCAGATCCTGTGTGGGTCAGTGCTCAGTGGTCCTGTGTGGGCCAGCACCTACAGATCCTATGTGGGTCTGATCCTATGTGGGTCATTGCGGGGGTTAACTACCTATCGACCCTGTGTGGGTCAGATCCTTTGTGGGTCATTGCGGGGGTTAGTACCTATCGATCCATTGTGGGTCCAACGGCTTAGTTGAATTAGTGCCAATATCTGATCATCTCTATCGTCATAAGAAGAAGTATTCATGTGTGAGATGGATCTTGACTTGCTTTCCTATGTGGATTGTGTTGTGCTATCCTGTGTGGATGTAATGGAACTTGGGCATGGATGTTGGAGCCGAACTGGAATTGATGAATTAGGTATATGTATGGGAATATACCCAAGTAGTGTCGGATGTTACTTCGTGATTGTATCTTTCCTTTTTGGATTATCCTTTGTGGATTATGGGAGACCTTTGGGGGTCTCGGGGTCCCTACTGAGTAGCTTATACTCACCCCTGCACGGGCTATGCCCATACTACGTTGTGTTGGTTGCAGACGATGGACAACGCTGATCGCGGTTAAGGCTTTCGGAGTAGGTCGGTACCCGAAGGTGGACCACTGGGTGGGACGTACTCGGAGCGGACGACTGGACTCATGGAGCTGTGGAGGCTATCTGTACTCACCCTTCATGTGGGGCTTCCAGTGGATGGCTCGAGGCTGCGACTTTACATTCAGTTGTTGTTTTCCCTTTCCAGTTGTACTTTAATTTCAGTTTGGTATTGTATACTGGCCCACTTACTTTTCCGCAATTACATTTGTATCAGTTTTTACTTAGTGTTTACTTATACTTATTGCTTTCTCTGTGCTGTTTGTTTACTTTACAAAGGCAATGCCTTCCCTTTTTATCAGGAAGTACGCCTTGGTGCTAGTCGCCAGCTCCTGGCCTATGGAAGGCGGGCTTGGGGTAGTCACGGCACGGGCCCCGAGGAAGGTTCGTGACAGCAGCTATGTTAGAAAAGACACAGATCGTACCTTGAATCATCCCTGGAGCCCCTGGGTCATATGCCTCGACCGCATGCAGTTGTCCCCGCCCCTGTCCCCCAGCTCCCTCAGCCTGGTGCGGACCTCCTGGGGGGGTGGAAGTAAGTCGAAACATCTGCCACCACCTGCAGCTCTCCCTGCTCCTCTTCCACGTCTGCCACCTGGCGGGTCTACCTGCTCCGTTCTCTGCCTCTGCCTCGGTGGTCCATCCACCGCCTCCCTGTCAGTAGCTCGATGTGTCGGGAAATCTCTAGCGAGATGCCCCCTACCATCGCATGCATATCATCACTTCTCCCTAGGATGAATGGATCCATCCTGAGAGCCCTGGACTATCGATCCCCTGTCATGGGTCCTCATATGACATTTCCCATGTCCAGATCCATGTGCCTGACATCGGATCCCTGCTGCCGGTGTCTCTGCACCCGTCTGCCTGCTGCTGACTGCCGGCAGCTGTCTCTGCTCCACCAAGAAACTCTCGATCACCAAGGCCCACTCGAGCACTCCAGCATAAGTCGATATGCATAGAGGCACGACACTAGCTCAGATGTCTCATCGTAGATCTCGCTCAAAGGTGCAAGCTCTGAAGTACTGATCCCTGACCATATCCATTGAGTAACTGGCGAGGTTGGTGGACCTCGATGAATAGTAAGCTATTGTCATACTGCCCTACTAGAGATGAAGAAGCTCCTGGATGCGCACAGCTCTCAACGTAACCAGAGAGAACTCCTCCCTGAAGATTCGCTCAAACTCCGTCCACGAAAGAGTCTCCTCGTCGTGATTCTGCATGGTCAGACTCCACCGTCGTCCCGCCGAACCTTGAAGAAGGCTCGCTCCTAGGACCACCATCTGGTCTGCTGGTGTCCTCACTAGACAGAAAACTCTGGTCACCGCCTCAAGCCAGTCCTCAGCCGCCTGAGGGTCTGGCTCGCCTCGGAACCTGAGGGGTCTCTGTCTCTGAAACTCGTGGAGCGCGCTGAGCCTACGCTCCTCGCCGGTCGGTACCGCGGGTACCACTGGATACTCCATTAGTTGTGGTATAGCAGGGGCACCACCTGGGGGGAATGCCTGGGGAGTTGGTCCCTGTATCGAAGCCTCGTCACTGAGGGGTTCATCCTCATGATCGTGCTGCTGAACCCTAGCGGGTATGCATCACAGAGGCATCCTGTAAACAAACAAGATGTACTATGGTCAATGAGTATATCTGGATAGCTGACACAAAGGACATGGAAAACACAACCCAATCCTATATGATGCATGTACCTTTTATTTCCCCCCGCAACCAGTGTTTTCGTGTACCGAGTCGAAAAGTAGTTTATTAGAGTCCTGGTGTATGGATACGTCGGCCGCTGTACCAACACTGGGGTCTCTGGCCTGAAAGATGAACCCGAAACACTCAGCACTATTGCCCCAAACCAAACTCATAGACTCTTGGTCCTAAGGTAGAACCGACCACCTCTGATACAACTCTGTCACAAACCGTCCCTGTGGGGCCTGTGTCGTGCCTCCCCAAGTCCGCCTCCAATAGGACACGGGCTAGTGACTAGCACCGAGTATGCATATCACTAACATGGAACGCATTTCCTCAATACCTGTACACACGCACACATGTACAAGCCCACAAATGCTGAAATGTAAAACACTAAGAAACAAAAATGCATGCATACAACGAAACCCAACCAATAGAGTACGACGAAAGGTAGAGTACTGTAAAAGTAAACTGGGCCAGAATACAAGCCCACCAAAAACAAGAGTCTGAAAAACTGCAAAGTCCAACCTGTAAGCACAAAAAGGTACTGGGACTGCCGCTCGTAGCCTTAGGAATGCCTCGGCCTGTAGGGAACTCGGAAAACACGGTCCTGCCCTGGTCCGCCATGGACTCTTTCGAAAGGCTACTCGTCTGCACAAGACACCAGACATGCAGGCAAAGCCCGTGCAGGGGTGAGTATAAAAATACTCAGTAGAGGACCCCGAAAACCACAAAGCAGTACACAAAGTAAAGGTACAGTCAGCTAAGAACACTACGGGAAAAATGAGTATTTGTGACGGGTTATTTGCGACGGGATTTATTCCCGTCGCAAATAGCCCTGTTAAAAACTTATTTGCGACGGGGGTATTTGCCCGTCGCAAATAAGTAGCCTTTTACGACGGGATAGCTTTCCCCGTCGAAAAAGGACTGGCGCGCTTTGCGCGCCAAATCGCGGGAAATGTATTTGCGACGGGGGAATGTTCCCGTTGCAAATAACCGGCGGCGGTAAAAGGTATTTGCGATGGGAATATTCCCCCGTCGCAAATAGTATGTCGGCAGGTGGTTATTTGCGACGGGACCCGTCGCAAATAACTATTTAACCGTTGACCGTAATAAATGATGGCTAAGGTATTTGCGACGGGTATCCCGTCGCAAATGGACCCGTCGCAAATAATATAAGCTATAAATACCCCCATCCGTTTTTTTCAAATCATTCTCAAACTCCATCTTCTTCTTCTCTCAAAATTTTATTTCTAAAGTTCAGTTTTTCTCAAGTTTAATTTTTTTCTCCGGCGTTGATATTGAAGTTTTGAAGGACGATCAGAGATCAACCTCAGATCAATTTTCAAGGTATTTATATTCATTTTAATTTAATATTTATTTTTAATTTTTTATTAGTTTCAATTATTCTTAATTAGTTGTAATTTAATTATGTTTACATTGTTTTATTACTTAATAAATTTAAATTATTAGTATTGTTCATAGTTAATGGTAATTAGGAATAATTAGTAAAATTTTTTAATAATTAAGAATAAATATTAATAATTAGTAATAAATACCAATAATTAGGAATAATAACATTATTACATTATTAGTATATTTTATTATTAATATTAAAATAATATATTTTTTTATATATATACAATTCTCTTTTCATCTGTGTGTTTGCTGTCTCCACATGTATTATTTGTATGTGGAGATAGAAAACACAGAGATGAAAGGAGAATTGTATATAAATTAAAAAATTATATTATTTTAATATTAATAATAAGATATACTAATAATGTTATTATTCCTAATTATTTGTAATTATTCATTTAATTACTAATAATTAGGAACAATTACCAATAATTATCAATAATTAGGAATAATTATTAATAATTAGTAATAATTACCAATAAGTAGTAATAATTACCAAGAATTAGTAATAATTACCAATAATTAGTAATAATTACCAATAATTAGTAATACTTACCAATAATTAGTAATACTTACCAATAATTAGTAATAATTACCAATAATTAGTAATAATTATTAATAATTATCAATAATTAGTAATAATTAGTAATAATTACTAATAATTACCACTAATTAGTAATAATTAGGAATAATTACCAATAATTACCAATAATTACCAATAATTAGTAACAATTAGTAATAATTCGTAATAATTAGTAATAATTAGTAATAATTAGTAATAATTAGTAATAATTAGTAATAATTAGTAATAATTACCAATAATTAGTAATAATTACCAATAATTAGTAATAATTAGTAATAATTAGTAATAATTAGTAATAATTACCAATAATTAGTAATAATTACCAATAATTATTAGTAATTACTGGTAAATAGTAATAATTAGTAATAATTAGAAATAATTACCAATAATTAGTAATAATTACCAATAATTAGTAATAATTAGTAATAATTAATAATAATTACCAATAATTAGTAATAATTACCAATAATTAGTAATAATTACCAATAATTACCAATAATTAGTATTAATTAGTAATAATTAGTAATAATTACCAATAATTAGTAATAATTAGTAATAATTAGTAATAATTACCACTAATTAGTAATAATTACCAATAATTAGTAATAATTAGTAATAATTAATAATAATTACCAATAATTAGTAAAAATTAGTAATAATTAGGAATAATTAGGAATAATTACCAATAATTACCCATAATTACCAATAATTACCCATAATTAGGAATAATTACCAATAATTAGGAATAATTACCAATAATTAGGAATAATTACCAATAATTAGTAATAATTAGTAATAATTAGTAATAATTAGTAATAATTACCAATAATTAGTAATAATTAGGAATAATTACCAATAATTACCAACAATAACCAATAATTAGTAATAATTAGTAATAATTAGTAATAATTAGTAATAATTAGTAATAATTAGTAATAATTACCAATAATTAGTAATAATTATCAATAATTAGTAATAATTAGTAATAATTAGTAATAATTACCAATAATTAGTAATAATTACCAATAATTAGTAATAATTACCAATAATTAGAAATAATTACCAATAATTATCAATAATTACCAATAATTACCAATAATTACCTGTAAATAGGAATAATTAGTAATAATTAGAATTAATTACCAATAATTAGTAATAATTACCAATAATTACCAATAATTAGTATTAATTACCAATAATTAGTAATAATTACCAATAATTACCAATAATTAGTAATAATTAGTAATAATTAGTAATAATTACCAATAATTAGTAATAATTAGTAATAATTAGTAATAATTAGTAATAATTACCAATAATTAGTAATAATTACCAACAATTAGTAATAATTAGTAATAATTAATAATAATTACCAATAATTAGTAATAATTAGTAATAATTAGGAATAATTAGGAATAATTACCAATAATTACCCATAATTACCAATAATTACCCATAATTACCAATAATTACCAATAATTAGGAATAATTACCAATAATTAGTAATAATTAGTAATAATTAGTAATAATTACCAATAATTAGTAATAATTAGTAATAATTATTAATAATTAGTAATAATTACCAATAATTAGTAATAATTACCAATAATTACCAATAATTAGTAATAATTACCAATAATTACCAATAATTAGTAATAATTTGTAATTATTACCAGTAATTAGTAATAATTAGTAATAATTAGTAATAATTAGTAACAATTACCAATAATTATTAATAATTAGCAATAATTAGTAATAATTAATAATAATTACTAATAATTAGTAATAATTACCAATAATTAGTAATTATTACCAATAATTACCAATAATTAGTAATTATTACCTATAATTACCAATAATTACCAATAATTAGTAATAATTAGTAATAATTACCAAAAATTATTAATAATTAGTAATAATTAGTAATAATTAGTAATAATTAGTAATAATTACCAATAATTAGTAATAATTACCAATAATTAGTAATAATTAGTAATAATTAATAATAATTACCAATACTTAGTAATAATTAGTAATAATTAGGAATAATTAGGAATAATTTCCAATAATTACCCATAATTACCAATAATTACCCATAATTACCCATAATTACCAATAATTAGGAATAATTACCAATAATTAGTAATAATTAGTAATAATTAGAAATAATTACCAATAATTAGTAATAATTAGTAATAATTAGTAATAATTAGTAATAATTACCAATAATTAGTAATAATTACCAATAATTACCAAGAATTAGTAATAATTACCAATAATTACCAATAATTAGTAATAATTAGTAATAATTAGTAATAATTACCAGTAATTAGTAATAATTAGTAATAATTAGTGATAATTAGTAATAATTACCAATAATTAGTAATAATTACCAATAATTAGTAGTAATTAGTAATAATTAATAATAATTACCAATAATTAGTAATAAATACCAATAATTAGTAATTATTACCAATAATTACCAATAATTACCAATAATTAGTAATAATTAGTAATAATTAGTAATAATTACCAATAATTAGTAATAATTAGTAATAATTAGTAATAATTTGTAATAATTAGTAATAATTACCAATAATTAGTAATAATTAGTAATAATTATTAATAATTAGTAATATTTAGTAATAATTACCAATAATTAGTAATAATTACCAATAATGAGTAATAATTACCAATAATTAGTAATAATTACCAATAATTAGTAATAATTACCAATAATTAGTAATAATTACCAATAACTAGTAATAATTACCAATAATTAGTAATAATTACCAATAATTAGTAATAATTACCGATAATTACCAATAATTACTAATAATTACCAATAATTAGTATTAATTAGTAATAATTACCAATTATTGGTAATAATTAGTAATAATTACTAATAATTAGTAATAATTAGTAATAATTAATAATTTGTGTCAGTCGTGTATGATCTAAACTCTATAATTATCCCAGCTTGAGTGTTTTTTCTAACAAATTATTCAAAACCAGTAATACTTATATATTTTATAGAGAAATATGGAACAACGAGGTCATCAACAATCATTATTAGGTGACCGCATATGGATAAATCAACATAGAAATACAAATGGTTCTGGTTTAAATCCAGTATATGTAGAGGGTGTGGAGACTTTTTTATCATTTGCGGCATCAAATCCAGAATTTGTTTCAGAAGGAAAAATAAAATACCCTTGTAGAAAATGTTCATTGAGAACGTTTGACACGTTTGACAAAGTGGGAGAAAATCTCTTGCATTTTGGTTTTCAACCAGATTATGTTTTTTGGTATCAACACGGTGAACGCAGTTCCAGAGAAGGTGATACCAACTTGATTCCGGATCCATCTCGGTTTCAAGATTTAGTACATGATGTTGCAGGTTCTTCTGTTCAACATACAGAAACTCCGGCTGATATAGCTTCAAATCCTGAGTTGGCACCGTCTGAATTTTATGAGTTGTTGAAGTCTGCTGAGGATGCATTATATCCTGGCTGCAAGATGAGCAAATTAGAAGTAGTTGCAAAATTTATGGCTATCAAATCAGATAACGGAATGTCAAACACCTGTTTTGACCAGATAGTTTCTTTTCTTAAAACACTGTTACCCGAAGGAAATGTTTTACCTGCAAATTACTATGAGAGTAAGAGGCTGGTTCAAAATTTGGGACTTACTTGTCAGAAGATTCATGCATGTTCAAATGAATGCATTTTATATTCTGGGGAAAATGAGTCGTTGGATAGTTGTCCCACATGTGGGAAACTGAGATATAAAGAAGGACAACACGGGAAGTCTGGTTTGATTCCTGTAAAACAGTTGAGATATTTTCCGCTTACATCCAGACTTCAGCGTTTATTCATGTCTAAGAATACAGAGACAATGATGTCATGGAATAAAGAGAATATTTCAACTGATAAAAGCTTGAATCATCCAGCCGATGGTGATTCATGGAAACATTTTGATAGAGTGCATCCATCCTTTGCTTTAGAAGATAGAAATGTTCGACTGGGTCTTTCCACTGATGGTTTCTGTCCATTTGGATGTTATGGTAGTCAATATTCATGTTGGCCTATTTTTTTAACTCTGTACAATTTACCTCCATGGATGTTGATGAAGGAGCCATATATCTTTTGACTTTACTAATTCTAGGACATCCGAAGAAAAATATTGATGTTTATTTAAAACCATTGATTGATGAATTAAATTTATTGTGGAGTACTGGTGTCAGTACATATGATGTTGCAAGGAAACAGAATTTTATACTGAGATCAGCATTGATGTGGACAATAAGTGACTTTCTGGCTTATGGGATGTTATCTGGCTGGAGTACACATGGTCAGAAATCATGTCCTTACTATATGGGAGAGAACAAAGCATTTATGCTCATTCATGGAAAGAAACCTTGTTATTTTGACTGTCATCGCAGATTTCTTTCAGCTGATCATCCTTTTCGCAGAAACAGATCTATTTTCAGAAAAGGAACAGTTAAAAGGGATGGACCTCCAAAAATTCTATCAGGTTCGGAGTTAAAATTAGTATTTTCATTACCTCCCATCACTTTTGGTCCCACAATAAACCAACAGAAAATTTCTGGTTTTGGGAAAGAACACAATTGGATTAAACGTAGCATATTTTGGGATTTGCCATATTGGTCTGATTTGTTGGTCCGACACATGTTAGATGTCATGCATATTGAGAAGAACTGTTTTGATAATTTGTTTCATACAGTTTTGGATACGCCAGGAAAGAACAAAGACAATGTAAATGCACGTTTAGATCTTTCCCAAATTTACAGGTGTCCAAAATTGGAACTGTTTGAGAATGTCAGAACAGAAAGGTTACTGAAACCAAAATCAGCTTATACATTGTCTAAAGAAAATCGTTTATTATTTTGTCAGTGGATTGCAGATTTGAGACTTCCAGATGGCTGTGCTTCCAATTTGGGTAGATGTGTAAATAATGGTCATATTACTGGATTAAGAAGTCATGATTGTCATGTTATAATGGAAAGACTTCTACCCATTAGATTAAGAGGTCTGTTGAATTCTGTGATTTGGGATTCCATAACAGACGTGTCTCATTTTTTTCGGGAAATTTGTGCGGCTACAACAGATTATGATGCTCTAGGAAAACTTGAAAAAGATGTTATTGTAATTATATGTAAACTGGAAAAAATATTTCCTCCGTCTTTCTTTGACTCAATGGAACATTTGATGTTACATTTGACATATGAAGCCAAATGTGGAGGTCCAGTACAGTTTCGATGGATGTACCCATTTGAAAGATGCATGCAAAAATTTAAAAGAAAAGTACGTAACAAAGCATCTGTTGAAGGATCTATTGCAGAAGCTTATTTGCAAGAGGAAATATCTTTTTTCTGCTCCCATTATTTTGAATCTGAGTATCCTTCAAAACACAACCGAATGGGACGGAACGAGAGGAATATTGATGAAATCGAAATTCAATTATCTGTTTTCAACCAGTCAGAGCTTGGTTTTGGTGGAGTTTATGAACGCTGGCTTTCAGATGATGAACATCATAGAGCTCATACGTATGTTCTGCTCAACTGTGAAGAGATGACATCAGTTTTACTGTAAGTGTTTATATCACTTATTATATCATTTATGTTACAGTAAATAACTTTGGTTTTTATAGGTTGTATGATAATCATATCAAGAAACAAATTCCACAAATTACAGCAGCTGCTCTCGAAGAACGTCGACTGAAAAATTTCTCTCAGTGGTTTCAAAAACTGGTAACATAAATTCTTTATCTTTTAGCAACTCATTCAATGTATAGTTTACTATATTGATAATTATTTCAAAAAATTTCAGGTGTCTCGACATGCTGATAAAATTGACAAACGGCTGTGTGTATTGAGTAACCCACCTTCCAAACTTGTTAAAACTTATAATGCATATGTGGTGAATGGATTTCGATTCCACACACATGCATATGGGGAATCGAAAAATAATGGACAGTGGAGTTAGCTTGAGAGGATCTCATCATCGAGAAAATGAAGTTGACTTTTATGGCATACTTGATGAAATCATTGAACTCTGTTATCTTGGACAACATTACATAACCATGTTCAAATGTCGGTGGTTGGATACAGAGAGAGGCGTGTGTGTTCATCCGACTCATGGAATCATCGATATTAAATGTAAAAGTGTTCTCGTAGTAAATGAACCATTCTTATTGGCTCAACAGGCATATAATGTTTATTACGCAAAGTACTGTGCTACATCAAGAGATTTGACTGATTGGTGGAGTGTAATAAAAATCAAAATTCGAGACAATCAGTTTAGTCAAAGTGAATGTGCTTTCACTGATGTGCAAAGAATTGAAGTTTTTTAAGAGAGTACTCAAAATCAATATTTTTTTACAAAGAGACATGAGTATTGATGACGACACCTCACATTTAAGAGTCGGTGATGACGATGATGTTAATGATGTCACATATGAATTTGAAATGGTAAGAGATGAAGCAACTGTAACTCTAATGGATATCGTGATGTTGAGGAGGAATATGAAGATGACATTGACATATATGAAGATGATGATGAAGATGAACACTGATAGAATTCCATGGTATTTATATAAAATCATAATATGTATATATGTATATATAATAGTAATTATCAATTATTTGCTAACAACATTAACATTTTCTGTTTCAGATGGACGACGCCACATTTCGTGAGTTGGCGGATGCTGACCTGACTTTCGATGCAGATGAGTTTCTGACAGATGACCCTCAGCCTGCAGGCGCTCCAGGGAGTACACGGAGGGAGCGCGGTCTTGTATGATTGATGATTCCTGACCCCATCCCTGAGCGAAGTCCATGTCTTGGCTTTGATCCACGCACACAGAGGTGTGATAACCTGTGTGATAACCTATGGATTTGACTAAGATTTCATTAATCTATTCACATAATAAATGTTTATTATTTTTACAGTTTTCCGCATATAGCAGTCGGACAGGGCAGCGCTATTTTGCGCAACTATTTCTCTCAACTGTGGACCACATGGGAGCAGATTCCCATTGATGTGAAGCAGGCCATGTTCGACCATTGGTTGGTACGTACGTAAATAAATAATTTTTATTTTGAAAATTATTTCATTTCTAACTTGATATTTTGGTTTATTTGTAGGGTTTATGGTATCCGATCGAGGATACCATGTGTGACGCCATCCATGAGGCATGGGAGGTGGCCATGCGTGATCGCCTTCGTCAGTTTTTTCGCAATTTAAGAAAAGCTGCGATGAAGAAAGAAGGAGTGTCAGATTTTGACGAGTCATGTAGAGCACACCGACCAGAGTACATTTCATCCCATGTATGGGATGGATTATGTGCGCACTGGTTGAGTGGTGCCTTTCAGAGGAGATAATCGGTGGGGAGGCAGAATCGGGGGAGACAGGAGGTGACTCATCGAGCTGGGAGTCGTTCTTTCAGTACTCATAGACAGCATCTGGTACGTACATTATTTATAAATATTTTATATAACTATAAATATTAACAGTTTTTTTTTTCTTATAGGCTGTCGAGCACCCTGATATTACGGAGTACGACGTATATCGGAGGATGTATAGTGATCCTGCTACTGGGGAGCTCAGAGGTGATTGTCAGCATCACATTGTGGTCAGTATTATTTGTTTTCAAGTTTAAAAATTAACTGCATATAATATATTCACAATTTTAATTTTAAATTGCAACTACATGAGTCATATGAGGCCGCAGCGTCACAGGCCCGGCCTGAGAGTCAGGCCGAGTCATCAGATCAGACCACTGGCCATCAGTTTGATGAGGCGGCATGGATGCAGGCCACCCAGTATGCCTTCAAGAAGGGCCGGGTAGTTGGTATCGGCTCTCGACTGACTCCTGGAGATTATTATGGCAGTGCTGCGATGTCGGCGTCCAGCTCGAGAGGAGCTCGTGCATCTTCTTCTGCTACACAGTATGAGGATCAGTTGCAATCTCAGACTGCACTGATAGAGAGTCTCCAATAGGAGCAGGAGCAGATGCGTCAGCAACATGAGGAGGAGCTTCGACGCCAGCAGCAGCTGTACGAGGAGCAGACGAGTCGGTGGCAGCAGCAGCATCAGGTGTAGATGGAGTACATGCGCCGACTCACTCATGCTTTAGGGATGGAGTTTCCTCCACCTCCATCTGCAGATCCCCCCTCCCCCCTCCTTCAGATTAGAGTTTGTATTTATGTTATAAATTTTTTGAAATCAAAATATGATTTTTTTTTCTATTCGTAGTTTCTGTCTCATTATAAAATATTAATAATATTATATTTTTAAATAACAATATTAATATGAATAATAATATTATTTATATTTTATAATATTAAATTTTATATATATATTAAAATTTTATAATATTATAATTTAATTATATTTTTTGTAATACTTGAATTATTTTAATCTTTGAATGTAAAATAATTCAATTATTTTTATATTAATTAAAATAACTTATTAATATTTTTTTATTTATGAATTATAATTCTAATATTATTATATTAATTAAATCATTTATTAATATTCTATTATTTTTTATTTTTGAATTATAATTCTATTATTATTATATTAGTTAAAATTATTTATTATTTTTATTTGTGAATTATAATTCTATTATTATATTAATTAAAATCATTAATTAATATTTTATTATTTTTTATTTTTGAATTATAATTGGATTATTATTATATGAATTAAAATTATTTATTAATAATTTATTTTTTTATTTTTTTTATATTATTTGCGACGAGATACTATTCCCGTCACAAATAGTATTATTATTTTTTTATTTTTTTTAAAATAGTTGTTGCGATGGGACCCGTCGCAAAAAACTATTTGCGGCGGGCCCGTCGCAACAGGTATTTGCGACGGGGCCCGTCGCAAATAGTTTTTTACAAATATACGGAGTACTAGTTGCGACGGGGATTCTCCCCGTCGCGGAAAAAGGCTTTATCGACGGGTCCGTTGCAAAAAATTGTTGTTGCGACACCATTTTCAGCAACGGGTCATTTGCGACGGGCCCCCATCGCAAAAAGCCATTTGCGACGGGATCTCGTCGCAAATGACCCGTTGCAAATACCTGTTTTTCTTGTAGTGGCACAATATATGTCTACAGAACATATAGAACAAACCATATATACTCAAAACCCAGACCCGTGGTCTAGAGACAAGTCACACAACCGCATACCCCCGTAAGGGATTTTGTTCGAAGATTCCGTGATGCACTCGTTCCGGGAGAACACACTCCACGAGTCTTATGGCTCTGATGACGTCCGTCTGAGAAGTGAAGTTCGTCGGGAACAGTCACGAGAGACAACTACACTCATTATGGGAGACACACTCCTGAGTGGAAAGGATCATAAGATAGATTCACTCATTACGGGAGACACACTCCTGAGTGGTAAAGATCACGATACATAGATGAGGATCACTTCCAGGGCCATGGCGGATACCGCGACTCATCCGGATTCCCTAGTTAGATGATACACCATCTAGGTATAGGATCAATGCCCAGTAAGGTTGGTCACGTCGATGCCTGACTCTACCTAGGGTCAGGAATGGATAGAGGATCTCGATCTAGGCCTCTCGGATGGATGCCTGACTCTATCACAGAAAGTCCTGCTAAAGGGATTATAATCCCGCATGAGGGAATGATGCCTGACCTTCAGGGGAACAAGAAGAAGGGGCACTAACCCAAATGAAGGATTTCCAAGGAATGGTGAAAAAAAGGACCAAGCCGTTTTCCAAAAATTACACGGCGTGTAGAAATGATACACGTCGTGTTGTCCGACCCTGGGTACTGCCCGTGTACAACAACCCATATTGTCAGGATGGTCGTATAGAAAACTTACTACACAGCATGTGGTACGGAGTACACGCTATGTCTGGGTAACTGGGGTTGGCTCCGTGTACTCTGGCCATGTCTCGTACACGGTCACCAACCCGTGTACTCCGACCCGTGTAATCTTCACACGAGGTGACCCGCGATGTTGGCCTCGTTTGGCCGTGTGATGGATTACACGGTTGTCAATTCCATCCCGTGTCTGTGTATCCCCGGGATACACACAAAGCTCCGCATAGCCGCCTCCGCCGAGATGTACACGCTGTGCCGCCTGAAGCTGTATAGATCATCCAGTATTCGTGTACTACCCAAAGTACACGCCGAGCTTCGGGGAAAGTCCAACACGCCGTGTGACCGGGGTCACATGTCGTATGATTCTTCTCTGACCCCGAAACCTTAGCCACCGCCGCCAGTACTACACGGCATGTTCTTTGGAAGTACACGTCGTGTTATCTAGAAATTTCTAGAACCGAGGACCTTCGCCGGCGTGCCTCCCGTGGTGCTTCGGTCATCGATCCGGCCATCCGATCGTTGCAAATCTCCAAGGTTTTGGTCACCTCGACACCTCTAAGCCGCTTCTGTCATTTTTGGGCCTCCGATCAGCTCCGAAAATGTGTTCAAATCTTCCCGCATGAAGAACACGCGAAGAACGCTCTTTCCGATTCAGTCCGATTTGTTGTCTTCCATCATCGCTGCACCACCATAAGGTCGTTGTAGTGTCGAACCATCGATTTGGGATCGTTACGTCGTATAACGAATGTGCAATGATCTGTTGTTCGTCGCCCCGTGAAGAATGCGAAGAATATGCGGGGCAAGAAGGGGGAAGAAATACAAATACACAAATTGAGGAACGAACCTCCGCTGTCATTTGACATAGCGTTGATCTGCTCCCGTTAATAGGCTTAAACGGAGCAAGAATCAACAACAACATAAAGCATGGATCAATTCTCTATAATCTTCCCGAAGAAAAAAATCCCTCCCGCAAGAAGGTACGAATCCACGGATCAACTTTTTTGTGGTTGATCCACGTTCATCATTTAAACTCAAATACGGAGAAAAGAAATCGAAATAAACACCCCTAACTTTTGAAAGGATCAATCGTTGACAAAGGCGGCGCGCTTCCGTTGTCGTCGAGATCCTTCAACGTCGGCGCAACAATCCTTGATTTTGACTTGTCGTCATTCGTCGCCGAGAGTTCGCTCCAACGTGCCACGGATTCTGTAGAGGTTCCTCTCTCTACGTTTCCAACTATCAACAATTAGTTAACCCATTAAAAGGGGAAACATGTTGTTATTTAATTATGCGACAGTATTAATGATGTTGACTTTCCATTTCGAAGTCATTAAGACGCGCCATTAATTTAGTAAACAGTTGCGCCCTTGCCGCGCAACAGCGAATGTTTCCTTAAATGAAAGAAAATAAACTTGTTAATTTATTTTATTTTATTTTATGTAAAGCGTCTGAAAATTAACTTTTTCCTCAACCCACGCCAGTCTAGGTTAGCCTCATTCTTAGATAAAGTCGTCGTCCCAGATGCAACAGTTCGCTCAGATTTTTAATCCGGGCATCCGTTTGGAAACTGCAACAAACGCGCACAAGTGCCGACTAACTTAACTTAAAAAAATGTTCAAACAACCATTCCGGGCTCACTTGACCCCGGAATGATGTTCCTTCTTCGCGCTCGGTCTCGAAATAATTTCATATAATATTTAAAAATAATAAACGAAAAATTTGTGACATTACAAAAACCATTATACATTAGGTTAACGAATAATCACCTAAAAGAAAACACATTGTAAGGGATTTTCATCTCACTTTTTATATCCATGAGATAAATGTTGTGTTCACCCTTTACTTCTCTTATATAGTGTATATAATGACCATTTTGATATATTATATCTTTAATTATTTTATCTTAATGTTATATAAAACTTTAAATTAATATTATTTTCTCATGAGGCTTTTTATTTAAAACATTTCAAAGTGTTATGGGATTCTTTGGGATGTTTAATGATTATTTTCCTCAGGAAGAATTATAATGATATTTCAATGGTATTTTAAATTGAGGAAATTTATATGAATATTGTTAAGTAACCCCTTTAATTTTCTTCTTATCTATTTATTTACGACCCTTATAATGAAATATCTCTATATTTCCACTCTTTGTTACATAAATATTTTAGAAATTATTTTTATGAATAACAGACTTTATTTATCTCTTTAGTCGGAGAACTCGTTTTCTTCTAAAAACATTGTTTCAATAAAAGTATTCAAAAAATGTTTTTAACCTTTACAAAATTATTTATGGAATATTTTTTTACCCTTTTTTTCATTTACCAATTTTTTTAATGGAATCATCTTATCAACTACCGAATGAGGAATTTTTTCTTACCTTTTGACCATGTAAAATAAGTGTTATTTTAACCTCATTCGATAAGTATAGATTAACCCACCATCATTTATCTCAATATTCCTTTTAATTTATAAATATTTTATTTTTAAGGAAAAGTTTTTCAAATTTGATTTTCAAAGAAAAGTTTATTTAAATATTTTTTGAAAATAGATGGATATTTTTTGCAGGATTGTTTTTAAAAGGTATTTTTATAGTGATTATATTCATAAAAAAACCCTTTATTTTAATCCATTAGGATATATTTTATTAAGACCATCGTTATTATTCCTCTGGATGGTTTATGACTTATTTAGATAATTATAGACTTCACATTCACTTCCTTGATTCCCTTTAGTCCCTTTGAAATATTCAATTTCCTATAATAATTAGACATTGAATTTTCCCAAAGTATCCAAATCATTTTTCATGCATATTATTATTTCCTAAACTGTATACCATTTTTTATATGGTGTTAGCTTTGATACTCTTTTTTTATTTGGGGAAATATTGATAAATATATATCCTTTATTCAGTACGGATATTTTATAAGGAATATTGTTTATTCGATTTGCGGGATTCTTTGGACAGCTAGGACACAATTTGGGGATCATTTAAGGTAATCCCTATGGGTTGGGGAACAGTTAATGAAATTCCCTAGATACATTAGTAGTATCATTATATGAATTATTTGAGATAATTTGATTGGTTTCAACATGACATGCTAAACTATCTTATGAATTCTCTTGACGGTAATGGTTCCATATACCTAGAAATCTTGGCATCCAATAATTAAGAATTTACTTCATTTAATTTCAATTATTATTCATCCACAAGATTTTTAATCGATGTATATATGGTTGAATTTCATTCCTATTTCATTGATTAAATGGAATGTGTTTCAGTTTATTACATTTTCATATTTATTTTTCATTATCAAGTTTTCGGAATGGAATGTGTTTACAGTTACTACATTTCTATATTGTTTATGTAAATCCTTTTTAGTTTGTTGATTATATGGTATATGTGTTAATTTATTTACATGTCCATGATTATTATTCTAATTGATTCATTATTTATTCCTATATACTTTAACCATACCAATTATTTGAGCTAACCCTTATTATATTTCCTTCCCCTCAGAATCCATGAAGAATACTATGAATGATATATAGGGATATACTAGATGGAATAAAGTTATTTTCCAATAAATAAAGAAAAAATATGTAGTAGTTAGTGTATTAATTTCTAATATAAGACTCCTTTATGTATCTAGTTTACCAAGACTACTAAACTCTCAGTCCTTTAGAATTTGATTCCATGTAATCATGTTAATGTAATGGTAGTAGAAACCAACTCCTAGATTTATTGGGTTGGGTTGAAATAGTTGGTATCAAAAGAAGTTTAGTAGAAACCTTGGCAACTAGATTTTGAAAAACATATATTAGAGAACATAACCATAAGATATAATTTTAGGATAATTATATAATGACTTCCTAAAGTTTTAGTAAGGTAGAGATTATGTAGTTTTCCTAGAAATACATCCATGTCTGGATACTAGAAATGGATATGGTTCTAGAACATGTGTACCTAGGAGTAACAACTCGGACAAGGTGTGTCAGGCCTGACTCAGCATAACCAATTACATGAAAATGGGCCTTACTACACACCTAGTTTGATACTCCCAAGGGATATGCATAGGATAATTTACAATTTATTTACAAACCATTTTGAAGGATTTTGATAATGAATGACATTGGTTAAAACAATGGTGTTTTATATTAATGATTAGGTGTTAGGATTTAGAAATCATATAAATGATATTACAGATAAAACCTTGACCAATGATGGAGCATTGTGGAAATAATTGGATGAATTATTTATGTATTTAAAACCGTAGTTAAAATCCTATTTAGTGATTAACCTTATTTCAAGGATTTACATCATATTATTTTTTGAAAATATATTAATATGGTTTTAGAAAATTATAACCAATATGTAGAGTGAAAACCAATCAATACCAGAAATTCCATGGGTCTTGAACCCATGACTGAAGAATGATAAGTGTTTAATGCCAACAACTAGGTGACACTATATCCTGCTCAATATGTCATTGTTTTTATATGAACCATTTGATGAATAGATATTAATAACAAACTAGTAGTGTCACTTTTTAGGGTTTAGAGATTTATGTATTAACCATATTGGATTTGGAAAATAGTTAGATATAAATATAAAGATATTTCGCTCTTTTATGGGCCTTACGATCCATTAAATGTTTATTTCATTAATTCAAGTATAAAAGCTATTTTTTGGGTACCCATTTCATCAAGTAAGGGATGAATTGGGAATTGACCAAAGAAAAAAAGGGATTAAAGTTGTGTTCATAGAAACTAGATAAGTAAGTGTATTTTATTATATTATTTTGTAGTAAAATAATTACTCAACACCAAGAAAATGGTAAAAAAATTGTTTTCCTAATAACTTAATTTTTTTGAACCGATGGACATATAAATCATTGAAGATTTATGGATTTGAGGCCCAAAAAATTATATTGATCATTAAATTTTCTGTGTTTCATGACATCAATCACACCCTATAAATATTTAAATTTTTCCTCTAAGTACATATCTCTAAATTTCACTAATTGGTTCCTACTTATAGACCTAGTTACATGTTAGTCATTTTGAACTTTGTGATTCTCATTCTCTCTTTCATAGAGGATTTATTATGAAACCATATCATGATGTGGGATTTTAAACATAAGAAATATCAAAAAATAATTCAAAATGATTGAGTTTAAATTATGAGTACAAAATTCAATTAAGGTGGATATAATGTGATGCACTAAAAATCTAAATAAAACTATATTCGATAACATGTGTGACACGCAACACCAGGCATAGAAGGGAATATAATATGCCTATAATTTATAATATATCAACTATTTTAAATAAATTCAATATATTTTATTTTTTTCAGTGGACACGACACTAAATTAGCATAAACGGCATGCAACAAAGACTTTCTTTGAGGACTTGTATTACACGTAAGTTTGAGTTTCACAGAACAACAACATATTATTAAAAGATTATTTTTTAATATAATAAGTTATATAATATATATAATATGAGTTTTTATGAATATAATTAACTAAATTATAAAAATATATTGTTTAAAAACTTAGGAGATTAATTGATTTGTTAAAAATTATTTTGAAATGAATATTATTACCAATTGAGTATAAAGAATGTTTTTATCGAAAAATATTTGTATACTATTGATGATATTTTATCCAAATAAATTAAACTAATTAAAATTATTGAGTGATATTAATTTAATATATATTTTATATTAAATTAAATATTTTTTATATTCATCTAATAGATTTAAAAGAAACAAGATAAGATGACACCTAATTTTATGTATAAAATATTGTATTTTTATTAAGGCACTTTTATTGACTATTAAAGGATAACCTATTTTAAATCCTATTTTTGGATATATTATCAATATTAAATGTACAAATAGACTTAATAATTTATATATAATCCTAAAAATTAGATTAGGTTGTTTTTTTGGTGTATTACATTGAAGATTCATTTTTTAATGAATAATAAAAATACAAAATTTTTATTTAAACATGTCTTTTAATATAATTGACATATAATGTTAAATAATATTTTAAAATGGTTTTACATTTTAATTAGATAAAAATTTATCAATTAATCCAATATAGGTCATTTCAATCAATTTCAATTTGAAATTTAATTTAAATACCAGCAATCTTTTGAGTGTTTTTACATTAAAACCCCGCATTGTCATCCCATCTGTGGGATTAAATTTACATTAATTTATACAAAATCGGTTATTATAATTTGGAAAAATGGATTCCATATTTGGAATAATAATATTTTATAAGTTTTAATAAGATATTTTTTTGAACAAACAATTTAGTTAATTTAACTAAAATTAATTACAACGATTAATGTGAAATTAAACTTTACAAGGGACATGCCCTTAATATTAAGAACCAAATGACCTATAAAGTTTTCCCGAACCCATTTTCTTGAAATATTTAGACCCTATAATTACTTGGATATAATTTATACAATAATGGGATCCACTTTTAATGGAAAAAATATTGGTGTAGTTCTGTTTTTAAAAATTTACAAGAGTGACACTCCTCCTCCACTATAAAAAGGCCTCCTCTCCTCCCACATCATCGCACCTCTAAATGCACTTTTCATCGACCAATTTCTGAAAAAATATTTCCTAAAAACCCCTAAATTCATCCTATATTACTTACATTGGTCAAAAATTAATCCAAATAATCCCTTTGGTGAAAACAAAAAGTAGTTTTCCAAAGAAGAGGTAACATATTTCCTTAATCTCTTTAGTTTAATATCGTTTATTCACCCCTTGATATATTATTATTACATTATTATATAACATCACCAGTTTAATTAATATACTAGGATATATTTATTTTAATGTTTCCATCTACTCTTATACACACTTCCATTTAATGGGTATCAAATGTACTGTTTATGTGTATGATGAACTACCGCCTCATGAAACGAAGTTCTTTTTTTTCCTTTACCACAACTCATGGTGGTTGTTATGATGGAAAATATATTTATATATGTTATATATAATATTTATAATGTATTTATACTAATTATATTATTTTATAATACATACCTTTATGAACTCCATTTTTTGGGAATACGATTACATCATTTGTCGAAGTGTAGACTACAGCCCCCTCAAAGCGATGTGATTCACTCACACTACACATGGAATGTATACATGATGGTTTTAAAATATATATTTATAATATATAACATATATATGATAATTAAATTATAATATACATACAAATAATTTTATTTTTATTATTTTAATACGATAAACAAATGAAAGTGGCGTTTATGCATAAGTACGACCTACTGTCTTTACGAATGGTGCATTTTATTTTTTATCTCCAAATATTATAGATTTTTATAAATACATATATAATAAATATATATGATAATTAAATCATTTTTTACATAAAATATATTATAAAACCATTATCTATAAAAGAATAGAAGAAGTAATAAGTCAAATCTTACCTGAGAAACTGAGAAATTAACACTCTAAATAGTGAAAATAGTGAACGTTTACTAACAAATAGGTAATATGATATTATAATAATTTAATATATGATATTATAAATATGATTATGGTTCTCATATTAGTTAGTTAAATGTTTAAACCCACTATAGATTAGGTTAAAGGATTATCACTCTAGGGAAACACAATGTAATGGATTTTCTTCACACTTTTTACATCCGTGAGATAAATGTGATGTTCACCATTCACTTACTTTGTGGTGTATCTACTACCCATTCTAATATATTATATCATGAATTTTTTAAAATTCACTATATTTAAAATTTTTATTTAAAATTATTCCATCATGATGCTTCTGATTTAAAATATTTCAATGTGGTATGGGACACTCTAGGATGTTTAATAATTATTTTCATCAAGAATAATTCTAATGATATTTCAATAGTATTTCCATTCAAAAAAAATATAAGAAATTTTTTAAATAAACCCTTTAATTTTATTCGCATATAGTTATTAATGAAATTTATCATGAAATATTACCATTTTTTCACTCTTTGCTACTTAAATGTTTTAGAAAATGTTTTTATGAAAACCCAACTTTATTTATCCCCTTAGTTGGAGAACATGTTTTCTTCAAAAAACATTGTTTCTTAAAAAGATTTTTAACTTTTTTTAATCATTCCAAAATAATTTATTAATTAAAATTTCTCCCTTTTTTCTTTTACTAGTGTTTTTAAAGGGAATTCAGTTGTCCCTTTCTGAACATGGAATTTTTTCTAACCTTTATAATATGGAAAATGAATTTTCTTTTTACCTCATATGATAAGTACTTATTTACTCTATGTCATTTATTTGATGATTAATTTTCATGATTAAAAGGTTTTTTAAAGAATTTTTTTTAAAAGCGATTTTTAAAGAATTTTTTTTAAAGGTTTTCCAAAAAAACTATATTTTCCTCAAAAAAAATTAAAAGATATTTTTATTGTATTTATATTAATCAATGACATCCATAATTTATTTTAATACACATGGGATATATTTTATTTAAACCTTCCTTATTCATCCTTTGGATGGTTTATGATTTATTTGGATAAGGATAGTATTCAAATTTACTTCCTTGACTACTTTTAGTCCCCTTGAAAATTTCCATTTCCTATGATCATTTGAAATTAAATTTCCCCTATATATCCTTATTATTTTTCATGGATATGATTATTCCTTGAACTGTATACCATATCTCATGTGGTGTTAACATTTATAGTTATTTTATTATTTGGGGAAATTCTGATAAACCTATTGATGAGTCAATAAGGTTTCCTTATGAATTTTCCATTCCTTCTTGTTTTGAAAATCAAAAACACTTTATCTTAAGGAAAATTTTATTTTCCATAAGTTTCATCTTCATAAGGAAAATTTTCTTTTCCCAAGGAAATTTATCCTTACCATGTTTTTCAGTGTTCATATCTTAATCGAGTTCTTTTTATTTCTGAGTATAAAATTAGGTTTCATATATAAAACCTTGGAATCTTATAAATACTTAGATATAGTTCATTTTTTTAGGATCCGAATTCAGGTTAGAAATTACTATAAATTCAGACTCTGAACTTTCTATGTTCAGATTCAAAATTCTTCTGAATTCAGACTCAGAAACTTCTACGTTCAGACTCTAAATGCTTTTGAATTCATCCTCTGAACGTTGTGATTTCAGACTCTGAATTCTTCTAAATTCAGACTCCAAACTTTCTAAGTTCAGACTTTGAATTCTTATGAATTCAAACTATGAACTTTCTATGTTCATGTTCCGAATTATTCTGAATTCAGAATCCGAACTTTCTCAGTTCATGTTCTGAATTCTTCTGAATTTAGACTCCAAACATTCTAAGTTCAAGTTATGAAATTATTCTGAATTCAGACTCTGAACTTTCTGAGTTCAGACTCAAAATTCTATGAATTCAAACTCTGAATTCTTATGAATCAAGACTCCAAATTCTTATGAATTCAGACTCTGAATATCCTTGAAATTCAGATTCTAGAATTCTACAGAATTTAGGTTCTTAATTTTTTTGAAGATAGAATCTAAATATCCTTGTATTATAGACACCAAAAGTGTTTTTGGTTAGACTCCAAACTTTTATTTTTCCTTACACTCTGAAAAATGAATTTGGTTAAGCAACCATATTTTTTCTTACTCATGTTTTTGTTATAAAACAATTTCGTGCATTCAATTACTAACCAACCGTTGTTTGAGTGACACGTGTACATGTCCCTCCAACATTCAAGAAAAAATATGACTGTTGGAGGAGGGATCTGATCATTGAATATGTTCCTATAAATAGGAGATCATTTGAACGGGCTCACAACAAGGTTGATCAATATAGAGATTACATTCTTATGAAGTGATTTCTAGAGAGAGATACTTTTATGCTTTGTGCATATTGAACATCTTGTTCAGAATAGCTTTGTGAGACTCTGAATGTTGCTGAGTACATTCGGAGGTTTCCATGGATAGGAAGACAAAGGTGCCTACTACCTTGAAGTTGAGGGTTTTCGGGGATAGGAATACATAGGTGCTAACTACCTTGAAGTTAGAGGGCTTGCGGGGATAGAAAGACAGACTCCAATCTTCGTATCGAGGGCCTACCCTGGTGTGGGTAAGACAGACTTTCTTGAAAGTATAAATCAGGGGACCTTTATCCAAGGTTGTTGGATACCCTTCTCTTTTGGTTAAAATATTTACTATATGTTACTTTATTGTTTCAAGTTTTCCATTGCATTTTGGTTGTTCAGGAATGTATAACAATCTTATACATTCTTATACTTGTATACACTGATAGTAAGATTTTGTACGCTTTATGATAGAATATTTATTCTTGTAAACTTTTGTTAAGTTTCATTTCCAAAACCACATTTCCTAAATCAAGAAAGTTTGTAAAACTTAGAGGTTTTATGAATTTACCTTGTTTAACATTGTTAAACATATTCATCTTTAAAAGTTCAAAATGATTTTTTTAATGTATAAAATTCACCCCCCCTGCTTGTATATTGATAGTCTACATTATTACTTAGATACTACAATCAGTATCGTTTCGATCCTAAAATTGGAATTAGAGTAGTTCTCTAAAATACTTATATTCACATATAAGTTTTCTTGCTTAATATTATCATTTTTCTATATTTTCCTTGATTAGGATATTTTTATCCTGGTTTACAAACTTTTATTACTAACAAGTTTGTGTGGAAAGATTGTTTTCTTTGAGATGGAAGGACTGAATGTCGGTTCGATTAACAATCTTAATCCTACTAGACCACCTATTTCTGATGGGAATTATTACGAATATTGGAGAGATCTTATGAAGAATTTTGTTATTAACACTGGAGTGGATAACTTTGTTATACTTACTAGAGAATACAAGATTCCTGATGAGTAAGTAAGAACTTTTACTAACCAAGAGAATTCAGAATATCAACTAAACTATAAGGTACACAGTAATTTGTTGTGTTCCATGACCAGGAATATATATAGCCAGATTTCTTCTTGTGAAGCAGAAAATTGTATTTGGAAGAATCTTTATGTTACACATTTTGGTACTTCAAAAGTTATTGGAACTAGAAGAGCTATGCTTAGAGCTAAGTTCCATGGTTTTTTTCTTTCCTTATGGAGAACCTATATGTATGGTACAACAAAGATTTATGACTATTTTCAATCGCTTACAATATATGGGTGAAAAAGGTTTGGATGATGAATCACTTTTAGACAATATTATAGACATCATTTATAATGAGTTGGAATCCAAGAGGACAGATATAGATGAGAATAGAAAGGTTACAGAGATCACTCTTGATGAAATTTTTGTAACTCTTCTTCAATATGAAACTGGAATGAAGAGAGATGTTGAGAATGTTAAGAAGACGAATGGGAATGGAAGTGTTGATTTTACAACTACTTCAAATAATATGAAATCTAAGACTCCTGAGAGAGTTACAAGATCTAAGTCTAAGAAGGTTGTTATTCAATCTAAATCTAGTGGAAGTGAATCCTCATAAAATTAATTAGCTAATCTTGGTCGAAGGATGAACAAGATAGTTGGGAAGAAATATTTTTAGTATAGATACAAGAAGAAATAACTAAAGGATAAGAATGATTCTAAAGTCACTTGTTATGAATGCAAAAGAGATGGACATATAAGCCCAAATTTTCCTATGCTTAAATGAAAAGAAAGAAAGGAAAATCATTCTGAGAGAAATATAAAGAAGTACTACAAAGATAAAGCTAATAATGTTTTGAAAGATAATGACACCCAGAGTTCCAGTGGTGGAAACTCTTCTGATGAATCCTCAGATTACGAATCTTCTGGTCATAAGAATCTTGGTTTAATTTCCAAGTTACCTATTGAAAATCATTACTTAATGTTTAAGGTACACAATGCTGAATCCATAACCAATGTATCCTTTAATTCCAATTATAGTGATAGTAGATATTATGAATCCTCAGATGAAGAATCTTCTTCTGATGAAGATAATACTTTACCGACCTATGAAGAAGTTTTTAGGTTTGCTAAGCTCCTTTAGAATGAAAATTCTAAAGTTAAGACAAATCTTGATAAGGAAAACTCTGTGATTTCTATTCTTACTAAGTAAATATCATAACTTTTTAAATATCTTGATAAGAAAACCCTTGATTTTAAAAGTATTTCAAAAAACCTTGAGGACGTTAATTCTGAGAAGGATAAACTTTCTAAGGATCTTGAAAAATTAATTTCTAAGAAAAATGTTTTCGAGCATAACTCTAGTGCTAAAACTATTTTTTTTAAGACAAGAACATAGTTATTAGACTAAATTCAGAAATATTTTCTGTGAGGAAGTGTTTTTCAAACTTTAACTTAGGTAAGGAAAATTTTGATAAAATATATTCTCAAATTTGACCTCTAATGAATAATTCCGATTTTGGTTATACTAGTTCATACATGATTTTTAGTAACAATTATTTTGTTCCTCAAAGTGCTCCATTTTTCACTAAGTGTCAGTGTGGTTGGATTTGGGAAAAAAATTGTTCCTTAAACAAAACTTAGTATTTAGGATTTCATAAACCTTATTTTTCCATGAAAAGGTGGATTCCTAAAATTTTTCTTTCTGATGTTTCCAGATCTAATAATGTTTGGGCTCCGAAAGTCTAACTATTTTATTTTCAGGAAAATAAAGATAGTACCAACAGCAATACATGGTACATGTATAGTGGATGTTTCCGGTATATGAATGGTAACAAAAAAATCTTTGAAAATATTATCAAGATGAAAGGAAGAAAAGTAATTTTTAGTGATAATGCTAAGTGATAAATTATTGTTATAGGTAACATTGTTCTTCTTGAAAAAACTTTGATTTAAAATGTTTTATTTTTTAAGGGTCTTAAGCACAACCTCATTAGAATAATTTAATTGTGTAATGAAGGTTACCTTGTGAATTTTAGGAATGACAACTACTTAGTTCACAATTCCAAGGAAGATTTTATTCTTTCTTCCCATAGGAAAGAGAATGTTTACACATTAAACTTAGAAGACCTTAGGAGACAAGATCTACCTTGCCTTAGGGTTATGGAAGATCATTATTGGTTGTGGCATAGAAGGTTAGGACACTGTAACCTTAAGAACCTATGAAAAATCTCTAAGAAAAGATTATTTAAGGATCTATTGGAGCTTAGATTCGATTTTTCAAAAGTTTGTGATCCTTGTTAATACGGAAAGCAACAAAAATCAAGTTTTAAATCAGTCAGTGAAGTCTCAACTACTGATGCATTACAGTTAGTGCACATGGATCTTTTTGGTTCAACACAAACTGGAAGCATTGGAGACAAATATTATGTATTTTTTTAGTTTATGATTATACTAGATTTACGTGGGTCTATTTTCTAGAAAAGAAATCTGATGGTTTTTCTAATTTTAAAATTTTTAGAGCCCAAATTAAAAATGAGAAAAACCTTCCTTTGATAACTATTCATAGTGATCATGAAGGAGAATTTAAAAATTCTGATTTTGAAACTTTTTGTAGTAGAAAAGGAATTACTCATAACATATTAGCACCCAAAACACCTCAACAAAATGGTGTTGTTGAAAGAAGAAATAGAATTATTCAAGAGATAACAAGAACCATGTTGAGTGAATATTCGGTAGCCAAACATTTTTGGGCTGAAGCTATAAGTACTAATTGTTATACTATAAATCATTTTTTGATTAGACCTTTTCTTAATAAAACTTTTTTTGAGTTATGGAATGGTATAAAACCTAGAATTTCCTACTTCATGGTTTTTGGTTGCAAGGTATTCATTATGAATACTAAAAATAATCTACAGAAATTCTCCCCAAAATAAGATGAAGGAATTTTCTTGGGCTACTCTAAAACTTCTAAGTATTATAAGGTTGTCAATAAAAATACTTGTACTGTTTAAGAAACAGTACATGTCAAATTTGATGAAACTGAACCTTTTGTTTTTAAACAACTGCAACCTGCATCTTCGGATGTGTTTTCAAAAACTGATTATCAACCTTTGTTAGAAGATCCCTCTGATAAAGAAAATGTTCAAGAAAATTTTTCTGAGGCATTTACCCTAGAAGACTTCCTACCCTATGTTTATGAACAGGTTTTACAAAATCCAAATCAGTTTTTCTTAAGAATCATCCCAGTGATAGTATCATTAGGGATGTGAATCAACCTATAAGGAATAGATGTTACTTAAGGAATGAAGTAGAACATCTATCATTCCTTTCCTAATTAGAACCAAAAAGAAATGATGGAGCTTTAGGTGATGATGTTTGGATAAAATCTATGCAAGATGAGGTAAATGAATTCGAAAGGAATAAAGCCTGGACCTTGGTTGGAAGATCTAAGGAAACTTATGTTATTGGAGTAAAATGGGTCTTCAGAAATAAGTGTGATAAAAATTGAATCATAGTAACAAATAAATCTATATTGGTTGCTAAAGGTTATAATAAAAAATATTGAATATACTATGAATAAACCTATGCTCTAGTAGCTATACTTGAATCTATTCTTATTCTACTTGCCTTTGCAGCACTCCTCAATTTCAAACTTTTTCAAATGGATGTTAAATGTGATTTATTTGATGGTTTTGTGCAAGAAGAAGTTTGTTTTGAACAACCTCCTATTTTTTAAGATACAAAACATCATGAAAATGTTTAAAAACTTAACAAAACTTTTTATGGAATTAAGCAAGCCCCTCGATTTTGGTATGATAGACTTACATGATTTTTTCTTCAAAATAATTATGTTAAGGGAAATACTGATCTAGCCCTTTTTATGAAGAAAGATAAGAAAAATATTTTTATTGTTAAAATTTATGTTGATGAGAATATAATTGGTTCAAATTAGCAATATTTAACTGATTCCTTTGCGGATCTAATGAAATCTGAGATTGAAATGAGTATGATGGGTGAGTTAAATTTTTTCATTGGTTTTCAAATTTCTCAAAAACCAGAAGGAATCTATATATCCCAACATAACTATATTAAACATATTATTAAAAGGTATGGATATGAAAACACTAAGAGTATAATTACTCCCATTGGTACCTCAAATTCACTTGATCTTGATGAAGCTGGGAAACTAGCAGATCAAACATCTTTTAGGGGTATGATAGGAAGTCTACTTTACTTGATATCTAGTCATCCGGACATAATGTTTTCATTATTATTATGTGAAAGAGATCAATCCAATCATAAGTAATCTCATTTAAATTCATTGAGAAGGATTTTTCTCTACTTAAAGGGAACTGTGGATCTATGACTCTTATAATTCTGGAAATGATTTTGTTTTAAAAGGTTTTTCAGATGCTGACTTTGGTGGATGTAGAATGTATAGGAAAAGTACATCCAGAACTTGTAATTTCTTAGGAGATTAATTAGTTTCTTGGTCATGAAAAAAACAACACTCAGTAGCACTTTCCACTGCTGAAGTTGAATATGTAGCAGCTAGAAGTTGTTGTGGATGCAACACAAACTCACAGACTATGGTATGAGTTTTATGAAAACACAAATTTTGTGTGATAATACTAGTTCCATTTCCCTAAGTAAAAACCATGAACATCACTCTCATTCAAAATACATAGATATTAGGCATTACTTTATTAGGGATCACACACAAAAAGGAGATATCATTATTCAATTTATCGGAATCCAAGATCTACTTGTTGATATTTTCCCAAAATCTTTACCCTCCAATAGATTTGAATACATTAAACAGAAGTTAGGAATGATAACCAGAAGGTAATATTCCATGTAAATGTCATATTGAAACCAATATTCATATAGTAACAAACTCTTTTTCATAGAGGGAGTACATTTGTTTGTTGGATTTGAAAAAAAAATTCGTAGTCAATTTTTTTTTCTCGTAGTCTAATTTTTTTTTGTAATCTAAAATTTTTCGTAGTCTCAATATTTTTTTCGTAGTATAATTTTTTTTAGTAATCTCAATTTTTTTTGGTTCTCTAAAATTTTTTATAGTGTAAGAAATTTTTCATTTTCAATATTTTATAAATCTTTGTAATGAATATTTCATAAATTTTCATAATGAAGGTTTTCTAAATTTTCGTAATGAAGATTTTCTAAATTTTCATAATGAAGGTTTTCTAAATTTTCGTAATGAAGATTTTATAAATTTTCGTAATAATGATTTTCTTAATTTTTGTAATAAAGATTTTCTATATTTTATTAATGAATATTTTATAATTATTTCGTAATGAATGTTTTCTTTTTTTTGTAATAAAATTGTCGTAGCCAGGTTTTTTCGTAGTTGAATGTTTTTCGTAATCAAATTTTCAGAATCTAAAGTTATTCAAGAAAAATGTTCCTCATTACGAATAATATTCCAAAGCAATCCAAAAGGTATTTTTTTTCTTAAATTTTTGTAATCATCTTTAATTTTTTTGGTATTTTTATTTGTTTTTAAATTTTCGTATTCTCTTTTCCTTGAATCTGAATATTTTAATTAAAAACCTAAAAATATAGAATTCTATCAAAATTTCCTTATGGCTATCATCTCAATCGTCAGATATGATCAAAAGGTTTTCTAACCATTGGATTGAGTATGAAATCTGAACCATCGCCTCAAATGCCTATATAAAAGACCTCCAATGGTTGTCCCATATTGAAACTCAAGCTCGTGCGTGCTGAAGATATGACCTCCTAAAAAATCACATTCTGAACTCCTTAGATCTTTCTTAATTCCAAATTTCTTCCGAAGTCTCCTCTCAGAAAGATATGTCAACTGTAAAACCAATCTCGGAATGGAAGATATACAATGAAAGGTTAGTTGATCCGATGTTTTTCCCAATGTATGATTCTATTATTTCCATGAATATAAAACATAATGGATGGGAAAGTGTTTGTATTTCAAAACCGATAGCTCAGGATTTGGAATATCCAGATTTGCTGATAAAATTATGTGAGTCAGTAACATTATTTAAGGAATAAGGTAGAAGAAAGTTTTCATTCAAAAGCTATGAGAAGACATATTTCTTTCCTACACCAAGGTTGAAATCATGGTTTCTATCCCTTATGAAATATATGATGAGTTCTGGTCACATAAGCTTCCAGAGGTTCAAGGAAGTTTTAATAAGGTGAAGTCTATGGATTTCCTTGGCCTTTTAGAGGTAATGAATCCGAAGATTATTCACCTGACTACAAATTATCGGATTCTTGAATTGTGGGTTTAAGGATTCAACATACAGAGAAAAGGAGACAGGGATACATTGAAGAAAAGTGATATGTACATTCTGGGTTTCTTGGTAAATCTAAGGAAGATAAACTTGGTTAATCATATTATGGTTACAATTGAGAACATAAAGAATGAAAATCTGAAGGCTCAGATTATTATGTATCTGGCCATTATGTCAAAGATGATTGTTCGGTGTCTAGAATCCTTTAAAATCTCTTGAAAATCTAAGTCGAGGAATTGAAAAGTTATATTGTTGAGTGATGACACCCTGAGAAGGATGAAAATTGGATTTTCCATAGAATCTGAAGAATTCTATGAAATTCATGAAGAGGAAGCTGAAGCTATTTCAAAGAAACATGAGGTGGCTGAGACCTCTAAAAAGGGTGTAAGGAAGTGGAAGAAAAGGAAAAAACCCCAGTGGCTAAGGAAACTCAATCTGCACCACCAAAGCTAAAGAAAAAGAAACCCTATCCTAATGAAGTTATAGAAAAGTGGAGATAAGACAAGAAAAATCAGAAAGAAGGGGATACTAAGTTTTTCTTGGACCCTACTAAAGAAAAGGTTTTAAAAGAAAAAGCAGCTGATGAACTTGATAATAAAGAGAAAGAGAAGTAGAATAAGAAGTTGTCTGAGGCTAAAATAGTTCAATTACTTCTGAAGGCTGCTGAGAAAGCCTCTGAGAATATTCTGGTACCAGAATCCTTCCTTATAAAACCTTTACCAAAGACTCCGGGAAAGAATTTTGTGACTCTAGAAAAATTCCAAGAAAAATTAACTGAAGAAAAATAAGTAGAAGAAGAAGTTAGTGGTGATACTGAAGATCTGATAAAGTAAGATGATGAGTTTCATGAGAAGAAAAGATCTTCTGAGAAACTATCATTTCGAACCTCTCAACCGGAATCATCAAAGCTTGCTACTCATGGGAAGGATGAAGAGAAGACTGAAGACAAAGTAGAAAAACCATCTAAAGAAGAAATCATAAATAAATATTTCATACACCCAGAGGATGCTGAGGCAAGAGCTGAAAAGGAAGAGGTAGATGAAGATAAACTTGTTCAGTTATCTGATAGTAAACATGAATCTCCTCATCAAGATTAATCCATTCCGAAGGTTGATAAGGGAAAACATGTAGCAGTTGATACACCAACCAAGGTAGTGGTTAAGAAGAAAGATGTTGGTGGTTCTTCAAAGAGGAAAGCGGTTGAGTTAGAAAAAGAAACATCACCAAGAAAAATCTCTGATTCGGAATCGTCCTCCCTTAGACATGATTTTGTAGTCCAGTCTTTGAAGAAGCTTGTTGGGACTATCCCTATATTTCATAGTATAGACTTGAGATTCTAGATGCTTCAACACACATTAAATCATAAATCGGATTCAGTATTCATGGTGATGGATAGTGTGTCAAGATTAAAGCTAATTTCAAGACTTTTTTCATAAACTACGAAGCCCACAAAAGATCTTTCAAGAAGATGACCAGCTGGTCATAGAAAACTATAGAAGACATGAGAGTTATTTATGAATTCCAAGAAAGTTTCAAGGAGGCTTTTGACACTAAAGATATGAAGATCAAGGATATCACAAATTGTTTTTAATAAAATCTAACTCTAGAACAGAATTCCCATATGTAAGAAGTAAAAGATCTGAATGGGAAGTTGTATTCAGTTTCTTAGAGTTGGAAGAGGGAAAGATATCTTAGAATTGAACTTGAGGAAAAAATTTCTATGCAAGAAGAATTCTTGAAGGTTTAGGCAGAATATTTGAAGGCTCAATAAGAAAAATTCAAAGCATTAAAAAATAAGGTAGAAGATCAAGATCAGATTCTCAAACAAGAAGAGGAAGATCAGAAGGAACTCAAGAAGCTCAAAACCACAGTGAAGAAGTTTATTATGAAGGATAAGGACGGATGATCTTGTTCAATTTCAATCTTTTGTTGTATTTCTTCCTTTTATAAATTTTTTCAATCCTAATGAAATTTTTTGGTTTCTCGTGTTTTGGTTTTTTAGTATTAATATTTCAGGTAGCATATTTCCTTTTCCATTCCCTGCATTCCTTTTTGAAAATCACAAAGTAGAAGAAAGGAATATTAAAAAAGAATAGTAAGTAAAAGAAAAAAATTTCCTATGTAAGGGGGAGTTCATCTAAGGGGGGATTAATATCCAAGAAGATTTTCATATGCTATAAAATTCTAAGTCCCATTCCAAAAATCTTGAATATGATCCTTAGTGTTGACAAATCCTAAGGGGGATTTATTCATATTCACCGTTTCCCATGTGTTAAGGGAGATATGTTTTATTTTCAAAGTCCAAAAAATATATTTTCTAAGCCCTTATATTCTTTTTCATAAGGATATTTGTGCTTTCCAAAAAGGGGGAGATTGTTGAGTCAATAAGGTTTCCTTTTGAATTTTCCATTCCATCTTGTTTTGAAAATCACAAACACCTTATCTTAAATTTTTTTTTATTTTCCATAAGTTTCATCTTCATAAGGAAAATTTTCATTTCCCAAGGAAATTTATCTTTACTATGTAATTCATTGTTCATATCTTAATCGAGTTCTTTTTATTTCTAAGTATAAAATTCGGTTTCATATCTAAAACCTCATAATCTTATAAATACTTAGATATAGTGCATTCTGTTTTTAGGATCTGAATTCTGGTTCCGAATTCCTATGAATTCAGACTCTGAACATTCTAAGTTCAGACTCCGCATTCTTCTAAATTCAGACTCCAAAATTTCTAAGTTCATACTATGAATTATTCTGAATTCAGACTCTGGATTCTTATGAACTCATACTCCGAACATTCTGAGTTCAGACTCTGAATTATTCTAAATTTAGACTCCGAGCTTTCTAAGTTCAAGTTCCGAATTCTTCTGAATTTAGAGTCCAAACATTCTAAGTTCAAGTACCGAATTCTTCTGAATTCAGACTCTAAACATTCTAATTTCAAGTTCCAAATTATTCTGAATTTAGACTCTGAACTTTCGGAGTTCAGACTTCGAATTCTATGAATTCAGACTCCAAATTTTTACAAATACAGACTCTAAATTCTTATGAATTCAGAATCCAAATTTCCTTGAAATTCAGATTCCGGAATTCTATAGAATTCAGGTTCTGAATTCTGTTGAAGACAGAATCTGAATATCCTTGTATTTTAGACACCAAATGTATTTTTGGTTAGACTCCTAACTTTTATTTTTCGTTACAATCCGAAAAATTAATTTGGTTAAGCAAGCATATTTTTTCTTACTCATTTGTTGGTTATAAAACGATGTCGTTCATTCGCTGACTAACCAACTGTTGTATGAGTGACACGTGTACAGGTCCCTCTGAAATTCAAGGAAAAATATGATTGTTGGAGGAGGGAGCATTCTGTTGAAGATGTGCCTATAAATAAGAGCTCATTTGAATGAGCTCACAACAAGGTTGATCAATCTAGAGATTACATACTGCTGAAGTGATTTCTAGAGAGAGAGACTTTTATGCATTGGGCGTACTGAACATCTTGTTCCGAATTTCTTTGTGCGACTCCGAATGTTGCTGAGTACATTCAAGGGCTTCCTGGGATAGGAAGAAAGAGGTTTCGACAACCTTGAAGTTGAGGGCTTCTGGGGATAATAAGACATAGGTTTCGACTACCTTGAAGTTTGAGGGCTTGCGGGGATAGTAAGACACACTCCGATATTCATATTGAGGGCTTACCCTGGTGTGGGTAAGATATAATTTATTGAAAGTATAAATCAAGTGACCTTTATCCAAGGTTGTTGTATACCCTTCTCTTTGGGTTCAAAGATTCACTACTTGTTACTTGTATTGTTTCAAGTTTTCTTCTTCATTTTGGTTGTTGAGGAAATTATAACTATCTTATACTTTCTTATACATGTATACTCTGATAGTAAGATTCTATACACTTTAAGATATAATCTTTGTTCTTGTAAACTTTTTTTAAGTTTCATTTTCAGAACCACATTTCTGGAATCAATTAAGTTTGTAGAACTTATAGGTTTTGTGAATTCACCTTGTTTAACTTTGTTAAACATCTTTATCATTAAATGTTCCAAAGTAATTTTTTAAATTATATAATTCACCCCCCCTCTTGTATATTGAGCATATAAATCATTACTTCAATACTAAAATCAGTATCATTTTGATCTTACACCTTATATCCTTTATTCACTATAGATATTTGATAAGGCATATTGATTATTCTATATGATGAATTCTTGGGATAATTAAGACATGGTTTGGGGACTTTTTATGGAAATTCATATAGGTTGGGGACTAGTTAATGAACTCATCTTGAGGAATCAGTAGTATCCTAAGATGAATTAATTGTAAAAATTATATGTGTTTCTACCTAATATAATAAAATTTCTTTTGAATTATATTTACAGTAATGTCTCCATGTACCTAAGAAATATGGCATCTAATAATTAATAATTTCCCTAATTTAGGTTTAGTTATTATTCATCCATTATATTTTTCATCGACATATATATGGATGCATTTCATTATTAGTTATTTTATTAGTTGGAATCTATTTATATTTCTTACATTTCTATTTTGATTTTTTCCTTATCTAGTTATCATAATGGCATGTTCTTCCATTTATTATATTTTTATATTGTTTATTCACTTCCTTATCAGTTTGATGATTACATGGTATGTGTGTTCAATTATTTACTATGCCATGATTATTATTTTAATTAATTCATTATTTCTTCTGATATACTTTACCCTTACTGAGCATTTCAACTCAAAATTATTATTTTTCCTTTCCCCATGATTCCAATAAGTGTACTATGAAAGATATAAAGAGATATATTATACGGTATAAAGTTATTACCAATCAATGAAAAATGAAATTATTTTATAACTACTGTAATCATTTGTAATACAAGACTCATGTTTGTATCTGGTTTTCCAAAACTACTAAACTCTCAGTCCTTTAGGATTTGATTCCTTGTAATCATTCCAATTTAATGGTAGTATACTCTAGCTCTAGGTTTTTTAAGGTTAGGTCACTATAGGTTTTATAATACAATATCACGGTGTATCAGGATTGTTTATGATTAGTTTTCGATGATGGAACATCATGACATAAATCTAAATAAACTCATATATTTTATTATACAAAGTTTATTTCAAGATATTAAATGTTGTATTTTCTATTTCATCTTTTTAATAACTTAACCTACTGAAATATGTTTTGTAAGGAAAACTGATTTTATTTCATTCATTATTTGATAATAAATTTTATTTCATATCCATATTTTCTAAAAATATTTTCAAGACTATTTTTAAAAATATCCTATAATTTTTTAAATTAATTTTTACCCATGATTTGATTTTTAAAAAATGTTTTAAAATGAATATTCTATTCATCATCTGAACAAAGTAATTTTTAATTTTTTTACCAAAGTGTAAAAGGAATGATATATTTTAACTTATATTAAATGAATGGAATTTCTAGACCTCATGACCACTCAATTATTTTAATATTCCTTTATAATTTTCTAAGGTTATTTTAAAATAAATATTATTCCTTAATATACGAGAAATTTTTTATATTTTAAATAAGTGATTTCAAAGTGAAATGTGTATTTTCCTTAGGAAATATTCCAATTTATATATCAAATTAATTTTTCATCAAGATGATATCTATTTATGTTATATAATATTTAATAGGGATATGATCAAATGATACAATACTAATTAATTATATGTATGGTTTATGGTTATTATGAAAATATATTAATGGAACCTATTCCATTTTAATTGGATATACTATATTTAATTGATGAAATGTTTATGAAACCCATTTCTCTTCCCTAGGTTGGGCCTGAATGAAATGTTTATGAAACTAATTTATTTTTCACAATTTATGATATGATGAAATAGTTAGGAAACCCATTTATTTTTCATGGGTTATGATATTATGTTCTTATAGCACATAACTATATGATTTTCAATATTTCAAAGGTGGTCCTAGAATAATATCTCCCATAAATTAAATTTTAAAAGATGGATAAGTCAGAATATTAATAGGACTAGAATGGGGAGTAAACGTAGTTTAGTAAGGGACTCTATCCACTATGAAAGTCTTGGTATTGAAACATTATTACTACAATGGTTTAGGGAGTGAACCTAATATACTATGATAGTCTTGGAAGCAATCCTTGATTAATATGTAATTGATTTTCTATGCTTATGTGTATGATGAAAACTTATCTATTATTCCAATGTTATCATCTCATGGAGGAAGTTCTTTGATTCCCTTTTGATTCATATCTTATGAACTAAAAAATTATTCCATTTTATAAAGACTATGATCTATGATATGCAAGGTATAGTTTTAAAATAATATGCACATGTTCTCCTACCTATATTTTCATTTTATGATTAAGTTATCATTGATATATCCTTTGTTTACACTTACGTAGCATTTGAGATAATCCTTTATTATGTATAATTTCCTAAGGTTGTGAAGAAGGGTTTTTTATTATTTGTTTATGAAGGTTTCTAGTGATGAAAAACAAAGTGAGAGATGATGTAGTTAACCTATGAACTGGACTTTTATGTATCCATGTTTCCAAAGGCACTTGGTGTACATGATTTTGGAATGGATTTTTATGTTATGTAATGGATATTAATCTATTAGGATGTGACATCTATGAATGAATGAAATAATTCACTAATTTGGTATTAAAAAAAGTTTTAGTTATCTTTTGGTAACTAGGATGAGAAAATGTTAGTGAGAACCCTTAGGATAATTCTATGTTTAGGTTAATGTCCTATGTTTTGCTAAATAAAACAGTGTGGTTTTCCTAGGAAAACATCCATATAAGGATACTATAGAGTGGACATGGTTCTTGCACAAATACATCTCGGTGTGATAACTGAAAAAATATTTAGTCAAGTATATCTTATCCATAATTATAGTTCATAGATAGTTCCCCCCACTACACACCTAGTTTTACACTCTTAGGATATATTCTTGGTTTAATTATCATTTTTTATGATCCATTATAAATGATTTGAAAATAAAATGACCATGAATAACCTAGGTTAAACATAAGGTTTCACATATTAAAAATAAGATACCAGGATATAGAAATCATATAAATTATTTTTCAGGATTATGTTGATTCCCACTATGATTATTGTCTCTTAATGGATGTTTTTTAGTTTTAGTTAATGACTCTAAGATAAAGGAATCATGTTAATATTGTATGCGACAGAAAATGTAATGATTATACTCTTATGAAAAAAAATTATGGGAACTTAAAAAAAATCTCATTGTTATAATGATTAAACATTCTCAACCTATAAAACAAGATAAATTCAAAATTTTGGAAAGAGAGAATGAAGTTTTTTTGAGTCTGTTATAAGAAAAAACCCACCTTATTTTTATGAATCTTTTGATCCAAAAGTTACTAAATAATTGATCAGTACTAATGAAAAGATATTTTTCATTATATAGTGGTTTGACCATGATTTTTTTTGGTTTTTTATAATTTGTATGGAGAAACAGATCAATGGTGTAATCTTATAAAAAATAGGAGTGAATAAGAAAAAATTAACTCCATGGAGTTCGATTAGTTTAAGATCTTATTTTCCAATAATTAAATTCCTTGTATTATTCATATGATAATGGGGAAGTAATTATTTGATGTAATAAAAAATTTATGATGAATCCATTAGTACATATGAATAAAAATTTTAAATACATGTGAGGTATATTTCTAGAATTATCATTCAACCATAAAGTAATGTCAATAGATTATTTAGTGGCTTAAATCCAAGTCTATAAAGGGTGTTATCCGTAATAGAATTATATAGCTATGAAGAAATATATTGATGCCTTCTCAAGTTATAAATATAGATTTATGTTACCAATCAATTTCATGGTTTTGATAAGAATCAAAATATTGAATTCAAAGAAACTCTAAAAACCATAGAGAGAATAAGATGTTCCTTCCTTTATGCTTGATGTGTGGAATAAAACATAGCGGAAATTTTATGAAGGGGAATGGAAACTTTTTTATGTTTATAAAGGAAGGGAATAAATTAATCTAACGCCTAAGTGATGTGAAGAGACTAGTCATTAAAATAAATAATGAAAAAGATAAAAAAATCACCATGTATAATTTAATGTTTCAAATTTAAGTTGTGTGCGAATTTTAATTACTAATTCTCAAATAAGAGGGTTAATGATGGTGATAGATTTCATAAACCTATTATCCCAAAGAAAAATGGAAATATCATGCGATCATTATTGCTTATATAGATAATGTCGTGGCGAAAGGTACACTTACCATACACTCTAGAACTTGTAATGTATTAGTTGATTTTTGATATACTCACTAATTAATATATGAGAAATTTTCTAAGGGTATCACACTTCCACCAGTGCAATTAGATATTAGATTAGTTGTTAATACCCCTAAGGTTATGATGATCACATCTCAAATATATTATTCTTATCGGATTGATGTATGTGGGAATTTTCTCCCTTTAAGTCAATCCATTCTCCCTCTAGTTGAATTTAATGTTATATTAGGAATGGATTAGATTTCCATAAATAAATATCTCATTAATTATTGGGGTAGGGAAGTCATGATTGATTTTTTTAACCAAACTATGATCATCTATCATTGAGACTATAAATATTACCCTCAAAATTTAAATTACATTCATTAATATGTCTAAATTCCTATTCAAAAAGGGCTGTTTATTCCAGATGGTCTGGGAGAAACTCTATATCAATGATATTTCAAATGTGTTATTTGTTTGATATTTATGTAGAAGAGTTTCCTAGTCCTCTACCGAATCATGATGTTTAGTTTTCAATATAACTCATACCTAGTGAAACACATATTTCGAAGGCTCTATATAGAATCGATCAGATTCAGTTGTAGTAATTGAAGAAGAAACTCCAAGAGAATTATAATAAGGGATTCATTCACTCAACTGCATCACCTTGGGGTTCACATGTTCTTTTTGTTAAAAATAATGGTCAACTTATGCAACTCTTCATTGATTATCAGGAATTGAACAAGATTTCCATCAAGATCAAGTATATATTTCCACATATCGATGACTTTTTTTAACATCCTAGAGTTTATTAGGTTTACAAGATTGAACTTAATTATGGATATCATGAATTTGGGTTAATGCAAGATAGTATACCAAATACAAAAATTTTGAACAGGTTATGGGAACTATTAATATATAATGATTCCATTTATTATTAATAATTTTTCTACTATCTTCCTAGATTTAATGGATAAAGTATTTTGATATTTCCATGATAAAATTTTGGTAGTCTTTATAGATGGGTTTTGAATATATTTAAATTGTAAATAAGAGTATTAATATCACATTAGGATTGTACTAAAGACCCTAATGAATGAGAATTTATAAGAAACTTTTACAAAGTATTAATTTTGTCTATAAAAGGTTTCATTTTTATTTCATATAATTTCATGTGAGGGTATATCGGTGGATCGATTATAGGTGAATGATATTTATTTTTTCCTATACCATCCACTATTATTGAGTTATTATGTTCTCTCGGTTTGGATTGATATTATTGATGGTTTTTTTAGAATTTATAATAATTTTTCATTCCAATCACCATGATAATTTAGTAGTGAGCTAAGTTCCTATGAGGAGACTAATGTGAGGAAAATTTCAAAGAACTAAAGATATGGTTAGTCTGTTCACCTGTGCTTACAATACCTTATAATAAAGAAGGGTTTTTTATCTATAGTGATGCATTGATAAAGGGGATGGGATTAATTATCATGAATAATGGTATGGTTATATATTATACCTCATGATAGTTTAAGGTTCATGAGAATAATTACCCAACTCATGATTTGGAGTTAGCTGTGGCAATTTTCTATTGAATGTATAAAGAAATTATCATTATAGAGAAAGGTGTGATATATATATTGATCATAAATAGTCAAAGTATATATTAAAAAAATAATAATTGAATAGTCACCTGAGAAAATGGTTTGATATAATTAAAGATTATTTCTACTCAATACATTACCACCCGGGGAAAGTGAAAAAGGTGGGTGATTCTTTGTGTGGAAAGGATCATGATAGATTATCTATGAAGAGGATAAAAAATTATCCAAAATTTCTTAATATTCAATGGATGGTTCTAGAAATATTTAAGGGGGAAATACTATCTTTCTCTATCCAAATTATAATTTTTTATTATATATTACACTTTTATGGAGAAAGTGTAAAACCATCCTGTACAACTAAGAAAATCACGCCATATTGCAGGTGGCAGAATCATAATGGACCAACTTCCTCATATTAGATGTGTGATCACTATATAATTCCCAAGAGAGTTAGGTTAACTTTTTATCCGGACCATATTTGATGCTTTCTTCAAATTGATAGTCAAATTTTTCCCACATCCTTATCTTTCTCAAATGAGAGTTCAACCATCTATCCATGTAAGGATTAAAGAGGTGAATAAGTACATTGTTGAACTGTATAAGAAGGTAAGAAATGTTCCTAAATTAATCCATTATTATAATTGAATGATATGTTTTAGAATCCATTTATGTGTTACATCAATACCATATTTGAAAATGGATATGTGGGATGAGGCTTATAGATCATAATTCTCTATTTATCCTAGATGTATAAATATATATATATATATATATATCTAAAAGAGTACTTATTTAAGGATGACATGAAGAGATATATTATAGAGTATATATATTTGTAATTTATATGTCATTAGGTTAAGGATGAGAGACAGAATCTAAGGGGTGTTACATCAATTAACCATACAATAAAGGGAACGGGAAAGCATCACAATGTATTGTTTCTTCATACTCCCAAAAAAGTCTAAAGACCATAATGTTATTTGGGTTGTATTCAATCAACTAAAAAATTCATCACACTTCATTACTGTCATTTAATATATAACTCTTGATAAACTTTAAAGAATATACATTAGGAAGTGGTAAGGTTACATTGGGTACTGCAATATATAGTATCTGATCAATATTTGATGATTGACTAGAATTTTAGGTAAAGTCTTAACTATGATATTGATAGAGTGTTGAGATTTTTAACTACTTATCATCCTTAGATAGTTCATAAATTTAATATAACCATTTAAACCCTATAGGATAGGTTAATATCTTATTCTATGGATTTAAAAGGTGGTTTGGATCAATTCCTTCCTATATTGAGTTTTTATTCAACAACATGTTTTAATTAAGCACTCTGATGGTTCATTATAAAGCCTTCTATAGAAATAAGTGTACAAATCAAATTTTTTAGGATAAAGTTAGAGAAATAAATTCATTGGATCCTATTCTAGATGAGAAAATGGTAGAGAAATTTTTTTCCATTTAAAAATACATAATGTCATCTTAGATTGGAAAAAAATTATTCAATTAATCATTAGTGAGATCTAGAGTTTGAAGTCAGTTTGAATGTGTTTCTATAAATTTATACATAGATTAAGTTTATAATATTTATATTGAAATGAAAAATCATCGTAATGTATATTATAGCCAATGAGATTCATGACTAAGTAGGAATGGTATCTTGGCGCTTAACACTTCCACCGAATATGTCTCTAGTTCACAATGTGTTCCATGTATCCCTAATGAGGAAATAAATTCCTATTACATCACATGTACAGATCATAGAGTTTATACCACAGGATCTTGAATTTCCTATTAAGAACAACCCCTATAAATATTGGATCATAGGGACAAAGTTCTACAAAACAAGACTACTCATCTAGTTAATGTCTTCTAGAGGAACCTAAAATTGGAAGAAACTAATTAGGAACCTAAGAAAACTAGAGGATGTAATTAAATAGAGATATTCTAATTTTTTGTATGATTGTGATAGAATTTAGATGTTTGAATTCATTTCAAGGGGGTAAAATGTGACATATTGATATTTTATGATATGGTTCTCTATGAAAAAAAATTATTTTATTGATATAATTTTTAACATGAAACACCATGTTTAAATGAACTGCAATATAATTTTAAAATATGATTATATAATGTGATAGTTATCAAATAAACGTTGAAATGGTAGGTCTAAATATGAGTAACAAAATTATGAAAAGGAATTATGGTTTACATTTTTATACAACCAATTAATTGGTTATCAATTAGTTATAAATGAAAATAAAAAACATTGTAAAATAAAGGAGTTGTTTTTTCTAAAATAATATGTTTATGTGCACAATATTTTTTCTGATAATAATTTCAATTAATAACTATTAGTGAATTATTTTATTTAAATTTATATTTGATATATTCAATTAAATCTTTTAATATCTGTCTATTTATTTTTATAGGCCTCAGATTGGAATAAATCGAGTTTTATGCTTAAATTGTATTTTCTGAAAAAAATAGTGTTCCTTGAGTTTTTCACACATATTTTTAAACTAATTTTATATACTTATAAATTTTGAATTAATATAAATTGATTCAATATTTGGAATTAGGATGTCAATATTCGGTTGATAGGTCCTTTTTATTTTTAGGCATTATGAATAGTACCCATGGTAAAATTTATCACCTTAGTAAAGGATAAATTGGATTAAACATGGATAATAAAAAAATTTATGGTAATTATTTTTAATATTAATTCTTATTTGATGAAGATATTTCAATATGTATCACCTTAGTCTTGAAATTTAGTTGTACAAGTGTAACACCACAAAAATTATAAAAGATTAACTATTATTCAACAGAGTGTATGTGGAAAGGACTATAACCTCTCGATAATCAATGGTATATTAAATATATTAAATAAATTGAATATATTATGTAGATTTAAATTCACATAATACTGATTTATCTTGAATTTAACACAATAAGGAGTTCCTTCGACAACTTTTGTTACACGCATGACTGAGTTTTATAGAACAATAATATATTATTAAAATATTATTATTTGATATAATAGTATATAACCTAGTTATTAAATTAGTTCTTATGGATAAGATTAGTTATATTTTGAAAATATATATTTTACAAAAAATTAAAATGAAATCATTGGATACCAATTAAATAGAATTGGATTTTAAGACCAATTGAATTTAAAGGAAATGTTTTTATTCTCACAAAGCTGTTTTATCCTAATAAATTAAATTAATTACTATTAGTGATTGATCATAATGAAATTTATATATTATATATTTAATAAAAAAATTTACATTCAACCAATATATTTTATAATAATAATATAATTAAAACCCCAATATTACGCATAAAATCTATATTTTTATAAAGGCAGTTCTGATTCCTTTTAATAACGTACCTATTTTAAAAATAAATTTTGACACCTTTATAAATATTTTTTGAAAAAAATAAACTTACTTTTTGAAATAATAATAACAAAATTACATTAGTTTTAATTTTTGGTATTTTTCTGAGATGTTTCATTTTTGATGAATATTGAAAAATACAAAATTTTCATTGAAAACTGACATTTCATATAAATAATTTATAAGCGTAAATTATATTTTAAAATTAATTTAATGAAAAATTAAAAAAAATTAAATCAATTAATCAAATTTATTTCATGAAAATCAATTTAATATTAAAATTGGATATAAAAACATATCATGCTTTTGAACATTTTTACTTTAAAATTTTGCTTTCTCATCCTGTCCATGAGATTAAACATAGATTAATTTATTCTCTTATATGATTGGTATTTTTAAAATGGATTCCATATTTAAGATAAAAATAATTTTTAATATATAATATTTTCAAATTTATTTTTTAAGAAAAATATTAGTGAAACTAATTAAAATTAATTGTAGGGATTAAGAGAAAAACAAGATTAACAAAGGTCTAAACCTTAGACTTAAACAAATAATGACCAATAAACATGTCCAAAACCAATTTTCTAAACATATTTAGACCATAAAAACCCTTTTATCAAATGGGGTGCGTTAATGGAAGAAATTTTTGTATGGGATACCTCTCAATAGTCTTTACTTTTTTATATTTATAAGAATGTCCCTAATCCTCCACTATAAAAAAGGCACTCACCCATCCCCATTTCATCAAACATATCAATTACATTACCAAATAATGTAAAATCCCAAGAAAATAAATAATAATAAATTTTCATATTTATTAATATTTTTTAATTAAATATTAATTTTTCTTTGAAGGGGATGATATGTTCGATGGCATACCCAATACGCAACAACGAGTTTCTTTGAAATCTTACGTTTCACACTAATAATGTAATATTATTATTTTAAATGGTAGTTAATTTCTAGCCATTGTATTAGAAATAATGAATATAACTAAATAAAATATGATTATATTTGTTTGATAAATTTTTTTACATTTATCCAATAAAATTTAGAGGCTTAAAATGTGAATGGATCTAATTTTAAGCATAAATACTCTAATATTCTTTAAAAGGTTGATTTACCACCTTTAGATAGAGAACTCTCTTTAAATATTGTTTTTGTCACTTTTATATGTTCTATTTTACAAAATAATGTTCTTAATTAGAATCAGGAAATAAAAATTTACTTTGGGTAAAATTTTGGTATTTTTCGGATAATGTTCATTTTTTCTTAAATAGTGAAAAATACTGCATTTTAATTCAAAACTGAATTTTAATCTAATTTATTTATATTATTATATTATATTTTTAATTGGTTTTAAAGTTTAATTATAATATATTTTTATAATTTAATCCAATTTTGGTCATTATAAGTATTTTCACTTTGATATTGAACATAAACAAGTGTCAATATTTTGATATATATTATTTCTTAAAAACACTTTTTTGTTTTGATAGCGGGAATTAATTTTAAATTAATTTATGCCACTTATGTGATTTGAATTTGGAAAAATTTATTCCATATTTGGAATATGGAGGTCCAAATTGTGTAAATAGGTAACTTTTATTTTTTATATATTTTAAATATTTACTTCAGAAAATATTTTATATACCATGGTTAAAATGTAAATCTGATAAATAAGGGTAATAGATAATATTATAATAATATTTAGATACTCTAATATGTGTCATAATCCTATGTTTTGATAAATTTATGACCAATTACATATTTGGGTCGATTTTAGGACCCCATGAAGCCACTTGGGAGTGATAATGAAACTTTATATTAATTAATTTAAAGTAAAGACAAGAATGACATAAACAAATATCTTTTAGTAAATAAATTTTCACATGGGGATATATAAGTTATCTTTTAAAATATTAATATTAATTTTAAATATAAATATATTTCCTACATCATGGTATTTTTTTATAATTTTTAGACATCAAAGAAATAAAATTAATTATGACATAAAAATGATGCAATGTTTACCTCATTAATGAATGATTTAAATAAATAAGATTATAAATATTAAAACAATATACAAAACTTGTAAAATTTTTATTGGATGATTTTATTTCTAAAATTAGTTTTCTTATCTTTTAATTTAAGGATTTTTTAACCTTTTTAAACCGAATATAAGTTTTTAATAAAATAACATTTTCAAACATTCCTAAAGATCCCCTCCCCCTTATAAAAGGACACAAATTATAACCAATTCCTCACACATATCAAGCCACTTGGGTCATCCAAAATCTTCGCAATTAAGCTCCCTATATCCATCTCTTCCACCTAGTAGCCTTACCTTAGGCATAAGGCACATAAATAAATCCTTTTGGTTCAAACCAAAGGGAGTTACCCGATTTAAAGGTAACATTTTCTCATAAGTTCTTTTCTTTTATATTACTTATAAAAACCCCTAATATATTTTTTTATTACTCTATTTTATAAAAAAACAAGTATACTAAATATACTAGTTTTTTGTTATGAGAATTATTCTAACTACACTTACACACACCTCCATCAAATGGGTAAACAACGTACTATTTCTCTGGACGGCGAACTACTGCCTCACGAAATGATGATTGTTCAAATATCTCCAAATACCTCTCATAGTGGCCATTATAATGGAAAATTATTTATATATGATATATATTATGTTTATTTTTTCTTTATTCTTCTTTATTTTCCATTTATATCATACCTTTATGGTTTCCATTATGGGTAAATGTAATAATTGCATTTGAGAAGTGCGGACTACCGCCCCTCACAGTGATATGACTCGTTCATACCATACTTGGGATGTATAAAGGATGGAGTTAATGTAATTATATAATATATTATACTGGAATTATAATATAACTATGTATCATTAAACTTTCATTCCATTAAAATATGAAATAGAAATGAAAGTAGCGTTCTTGCGTACGTACGACTTACCGTCCACATGAATGATGAATTCCATTTCTTATCTCCAAATGTTATGTACTTTTATAAATACATATATATACTGGATATATATATATGATATATATTATATATAAATCATTAATATCATTCTAAAGATAATGTAATTTTTACCACAGAACAACTTGTAATTATAAGAACTTCATTTTTAACTCAAGTACCAAATATCGACAAAATGACCATTATTAACTTAAATGATTACATAATGTTTATAACATGGTAATAAGTGATATAAAAGGAATAATAAACTTGAAAAAGGTTCTTATTAAAAGATTAAATTAACTTTATTCAGGATATTAAAGAATGAATGGGTCAAGTTGGACACGAGGTAAGGGGTTTCTTATCTCACTTTTAATTTAGTGATATTTCTATTGTTCGCCACTTATTTATTGAATGTGGTGTATTGTGTACTGAAATTTGAGATATATTATCATAATTCTCTTTATATTCATGGTATTTTGTGATTAATTTGGTGGTTATTAATTTTTGTTCATACGACTCAATTGATTACAACGTGGTAAGGGGTTTTCAACTCACTTTTTATTCCCGTGAGATTCATGCTATATTTACCATTATTTCATTTTGTGTGGTGTATATACTTCCAATGATTGTATTCATTGTGTAATATAATTTCATTTATGGTTATTTAAATCTTCATTGTATGATCCTTCTTTCATGTGGTTTATGTTTCGTAAGTTACCAAAACGATAAAGAAACCTTTCACCCTACTCTTTTTAAAAAACTTATTTTTGTTATGTCTTTTAATTTACATATTCTTATGTGGGGATATGTTCTTATATATCCTTATTGCTTTAAATTTTATTTCCAAGTGATGATATACCATTTTTCTCTCATCAAATAATTTTCTAAATTTTAAAGTGATTCCATTAGGCAGTCGAACTTCTATAAGGGAACTTCATTACCCAATTTAAATTATTTTGGTTAAACCTCTACTTCTTGATTATATCCTGCTATGAATATGTGTGAATGACCTATGATTGGTTTACACTTAATATACCCTTATATTGGGTGTATTTATAGTTTTCACACATAATTTCATAATTTATTTATCCTTAATCTAAGGATACCATCTTTATAGGGGATTTCGTCTCAGTTTACATTCAATTGATACATCATTGTTGTTATGCACCAATTCACTTTTATATGGTGTATATACTATCCTTCATAATATTATATCATGAATCCCTTTATTATCATGATATTATAAAGTTTTTATTGAACTTTATTCCTCAATTATTTGTATTCAAGAATATCTCATTTGGTTAAGAACTCCTTAACTAAATTAATGTTTTTAAGATTTATTCTTATAAATATTTCCCATTAATGTACAAATTTAATTTTTTTTTGAATTTATTTATATATAAATTAATGTTTTAAAATGTTAATTTCATTAAAATATTCAAAGTGTTATGTGAAACTTTTATTCAAAAATCTCTTTATTAAATGTTTTAAATGGTTTTAAAAATGGTTTTATAAAGCATTGATTATGTAAATTTCTTGAAATGGTATATTCTGATTGCAATGTGGAAATATTATCTTTCCTTTATTCTTGTTTTATGTGTTATGAATATTTTATGGTTCTTGGAAATTTTTTACGTATACGGGTGGTTCCATGATAAACCTAGGGTGGGTGAGCTCGAGATAGCTCTCCAATGCATTGGGTAACGTGATGGATGTAAATGTTAATGTTTCTCCTAAGATAACTAGGGAATATACTGTGATGGGTATTCCAAATATAACTCCCTATGTAGCTGTGATAGATAAAATGTAAGTATGTTATGTATGCCATAAGTTACATTTATTGTTTATGATTTCTGTATGTTATTCATAAAACTTATGATTTCATGAGGAATTTTATGATTGAAAAGTATGGTCTCATTGATTTTTATTTATTGATGGGATAATGTTTTATTTCCTTGTTTTATAACCCTTACTGAGCCTTTTATGCTCATCCCATGTTTTTTAAATGTTTTTCACAAGACTTAAAGATGAATAGGGTCCATGATCGGATCAAGGAAAAGTCAAGCTGTCTAAAACATAGAACTAGACATGACTCTTATTTTAAGATCACTTATTTTATGAAAAAAATTGAAACAAAGTAGAATTGTCTACTTTGTAATTTTTGAGATTTAATGTAATAGTTATAGCCCAATTCTCAAAAACTCTAAACCTAAAAAGATCCTTAATGTGAATTATTAATTTAATTCAAGATTATGTAATGTATTAAGTTCGGGTCCTTATAGTTGGTATCAGAGGTCGATTTAGATAACTTTAGAGGTTAGGGTGTTATTTAAGCATAAGTGGCATAATCATAATGGTTAGAAAATTAGAAAGATTCATAGTTATTTTAGATAAATTGAATGATTTTATGATAAAATGAATAAGTTTATATTAGTATTTAACCTCGTGATAAGATATTATATGATGATTTTACTGATATACTCACACTGACCTTTTTGGTTTTAGTAAATGGCTAGATCTAGCATGCACCAAAGCAGTGGTGGATGTGAAGAAAAATGTGACAGTTTTCTGAATGAGAAATTAAATGAAATAAGAGATGCAATTAGAAATCTTGTGGTTATTCTCAACCAACTATCTGGAATCATGATTGAACACCTGAACATTGGTGAGTTTTATAAGGCATCATATATGAGAGAAACAAATCCCCACAGAAGTATAGGTAAAAATTATAAAGGTAAGTATATTCAAAAACCTATGTGTCAAGGATGTGGAAATAAACATGTAGGAAAATGTTTCAAAGGTATGGAAAGATGTTATAGATTTGGAAATGAAGGTCATAAAGAAATAACCTTCCTTGTAAAAAGGATGCATCCAGTTGACTCTAGGAAAGGGAAATAAGTTATTTCTCAGGGATCAATTGAATGTTTTAAATGTGGTGTGTATGGTCATTATACAAACAAATTTCCTACGAAGAAAGTTCAGGAATGGGATAACCAGGATCGTAAAAATATATGTTTACAATATCTGATGTCATTCCATTTATGGATGAGGAAATTGACAATGTCCAATGAAAGGTATGGATTATTTCTTAACTGATGTTTTGACATTATTGAATCTTCGAATATGATTCACGATTTTGTTTTTAGAAAATATTTATTTCAGAATAAGTTGGAAAAGAATAGTTAATGGATCCTAATTAACGTTGAATGAGTAAGAAGTAAATATATATGGGATTCAAGAGTTATGGTTGATTTTAGGATGGTGAAATGCTTAAAAGTACTAAGTCTCTTTTGATGATGGGATTATATTAGAAGACTTTTATACTATGTGTAACCCTGAAGTTTGATATATGAAAATTTTATTCAACGAATAATTATATTTTCTTTTGTGGATATACTTATAAAGAACCATTTGGGATTATATGATCCTTGAATTTGAGGCAGTTACAGGTTATTAAATTTGGGATGTAAAATGAAAGTTATTAGATAACCCTTGTGGTTAAAATATATTATAGTTATTTTTGATGAATTTATCTCATTTTTTGGAATGTTATAAAATTATATAGTTTTTGAAAAAGGAAAACATTCAGACTGTGTGAAAACCCATCACATTGGACAAAGCTTCGGGAATTGAACCCACAACCAATGTGCGATAGGGATTTATCGCCTACCACTAGACTACGTGAAGTCCCTGGTTAGTTTGACTAATTATTCTTAGTTAGATGATTTTATGAATCAAGAATAAGTTGATTTTAATTTTTATATTAAAATTATTAACATATCTTGGATAATATTTGATTAGGTTAATTACTTTTCAATATGAGACTTTAAGAGTAATAGTTGTTATTTGGAGATAAATGTTAAGATTTATCTTAGAAGAGTATGTGATTAAATCCTTTTGAGATTTGGATTTCAATATTAGTATGGATTAATTTGAAGAATTTTATGGAAAATTATTTATTGAATGGTATTTATCGAACTTTGGGTAGTGTTTGAAACATTTTGGAAAATAAGAGTAGTTTTTCTTTTTGAAAAAGATTATCCTTTTTGGGGATTATCTGATCTTGTACTAACCATTTTGGTTTTGGTTAATGTATAAAGACATGGTAAATGTATAGTTCATATTTTGTGGATTATGTGATTCTAGTGCTTTTGATGTGACCAAGTCATCTTGAATACACATCATTCAGATAAATATGAGTTTTTGGTATAAATTTATTAAAGGATGAAAGTCTACATGAAAAGTAAGTATGCTTCCTTATGTTCTTAGTTTAGCTGATAAATAAATACCCCAACTTTATGAAAATTAATTTAAAACAAAAACATTGAATTTTAACTTTTCCTACTGGGGAATCAAAGACCGTTTAACCCATCACAAGTTTGTGATTTTATGGTGGTTAACTTTCTCCTAATCATGTTTTCTACCACTCTCCATCAGAACTTGATGGTTTTTTTCTCCTCCATATCCATATTTTCATGGAATCCCAGTATTTATTATCTCGGGATACATTTTTTCTTTTCTTTCATTCTTTTAAAGTGATATTTTTATTGACTCTTTTTCGATGTGGGACTTTTAATGATGTTTCGGTGCCCAATTTTAAAATTACAAGGACGCAATTCCCAAAAGGGGGGAAGGACGTAACATCTCAGGTAAATAAATAATATGGAATTTTCATATTAATTAATATTTATGAATTAAATATGAATTTTACTTTGAAGTGGATTCTATGTTCGATGGCGCACCTGATACACAACAACAGGTTTCTTTGAAATCTTACGTTGCACACTAATAATATAATATTATTATTTTAAATGGTAGTTAATGCTTAGCCTTTATATTTTCAAGAATGAATATAACTAACTAAAATATGACTATATATCTTTTTTTAAATGTTTTTACATTTATCCAATAAAATTTAGATACTTAAAATGTGAATGAATCTAATTTTAATCTTAAATACTCTAATATTCTTTAAAAGGTCGATTTATCACCTTTTGATGGAGAACCCTATTTAAATATACTTTTGGTCATTTTTATATGTTATATTTGACAAAAATAAAATTCTTCATTAGAATAGGGAAATAAAAAAATTACTTTGGGTAAAATTTTGGTATTTTTATAACAATAATCATTTTTTAATGAATAGTGGAAAATAATGCATTTTAATTCAAAACTGCATTTTAATATAATTTATTTTTATGGATATATTATCTTTATAATTTGTTTTAAAGTTTAATTATAATATATTTTTACAATTTAATCCAATTTTGGTCACTGGAAGTAATTTCACTTTGAAATTGGACATAAACAAGTGTCAATCTTTTGATAGTTATTTTTCCTTAAAACACACTTTTTTGTTTTGACAGTGGGAATTGATTTTAAATTAATTCTTGATACTTATATTTTTTGAATTTGGAAAAATGGATTCCATATTTATAATTATTAGGTAAAAATTGTGTAAATAGGTAAATTTTATTTTTAGACATTTTTAATATTTACTTCAGTAAAAATTTTATTTACTATGGTTAAAAGGTAAATATGGTAAATAAGGTTTAAAAAATAATATTATAATAATTTTTAATTTTCCTAAAATGTGTTATAATCCCATTGGTTGATACATTACTGACTAATGGAATCTTTGGGTCTATTTTGGGACCCCATGGAGCCACATGAGAGTGATAATGACACTTTATATTAATTAATTTAAAGTAAAGACAAAAATGACTTGAACAAATATCTTTTAGTAAATAAATTATTACATGGGGTTATATAAGTTATATTTTCAACTATAAATATTAATTTTAAATCTATAACGATTTCCTAAATCATGGTATTTGTTTTATAATTTTTAAACATCAAATAAATAAAATTATTTATGACACAATAATGATGCAGTGTTTACCACATTAATGAATGATTTAAATAAATAAGATTATAAATATTAAAACAATATCCAAAACCAGTATAATTATTATTGTTTGATTTTATTTAGAACATTAGTCATCTTATCTTCAATATTAAATATTTTTTGACCTTTTGAAACTGAAGATAAGGTTTTAATAGAATAAAAATTTCAAACTTTCTTAAAGAGTCCCTCCTACCCCTTAAAAAAGAACACCACTTTTAACCCATTCTTCACACCTATTAGGTCCCTTGGGTCGTCAAAAATCTACCCAATTAAGCTCCCTAAATCCCTATCTTCCACCTTTAAGCCTTACCTTAGGAATAAGGCACTTCAATAAATCCTTTTGGTTCAAACCAAAGGGAGTTATCCAATTTAAAGGTAATGTCTTCTCTTAAGTTCTTCTCTTTTATTTTACTTCTCTAACCCCCTAAACTCTTTTTATTCCTTTATTTTATAAAAAATAAGTATTATAAATATACTAGGTTGTTTTATGAGAATTATTCTAACTAAACTAACACACCCCTTCATCAAATGGGTAAAAAACATACTGTTTCTATGGATGGCGAACTACTGCCTCACGAAATGGTGATTGTTCAAATATCTCCAATTTCCTCTCATGGTGGCCATTATGATGGAATTGTCTTTATATATGATATATATTATGTTTATGTTTTCTTTATTCTTCTTTATTTTTTCATTTATATCATTCTTTTATGGTTTCCATTATGGGTAAACTTGATAATTTCATTTGAGGAAGTGCGGACTTCCGCCCCCTCAAAGTGATATGACTCGTTCATAACATATGTGGGATGGATAAAGGATGGAGGTAATGAAATTATATATGATATTATACAGGAATTATAATATAACTATGTATCATTATGTTTTTATTCCATTAAAATATGAAATAGAGATGAAAGTAGCGTTCATGCGTACGTACGACTTAATGTCTCCATGAATGATGCATTTCATTTCTTATCTCAAAATGTTATGTACTATAATAAATAAATATATATACTGGATATATATATGATATATTTTATATATAAATCATTAATATCATTCTGAATATAATTTAATTTTGACCACATGAACAACTTGTAATTATAAGAACTTCATTTTTAACTCAAGTACCAAATATCGACAAAACGACCATTATTAACTTAAATGATTAAATAATGTTTATAACATGGTAATAAGTGATATAAAAGGAATAATAAACTTGAACAAGTTTCTTAAGAAATTATAAATAACCTTTAGTTTATTATTTAGGAGATTAAAGAACGAACAGGTCAATTCGGACACGAGGTAAGGGGTTTCTTATCCCACTTTTAATTTCGTGAGATTTCCATTGTTCGATACTTATTTATTGAATGTGGTGTATTGTGTACTAACATTTGATATATATTATCATAATTATATTTATATTCATGGTATTCTATGATTCATTTGGTGGTTATTAACTTTTGGTCATACGAATCAGTTAATTAAAATGTTGTAAGGGGTTTTCATCTAACTTTTTATTCCCATGAGATTCATGCTATATTTTCCACTATTTCATTTTTTGTGGTGTATGTACTTACAATTATTGTATTAATTGTGTAATACTCTTTAATTTATGGGTATTTACATCTTTATTTTGTGATCCTTCTTTCATATGGTGTATGTTTCGTAAGTTACCAAATCGATAAGGGATCCTTTCACCCTACTCTTTTTAAAAGACTTATTTTTGTTATGTCTTTGAATTTACATATTAATATGTTGGGATATGTTCTTCTATATCATTATTATTATAAATTTTATCTCCAAGTGATGAGATACCATTTTTATCTCATTAACTCATTTTCTGAATTTTAAACCAATGTCGTTATGCTGTTGAACTTCTGTAAGGGAACTTCTTTCCCCAATTTCAGTTATTTGGGTTAAACCTCTAATTCATGATTATTTCATGCTATGAATATGTTTGAATGACCTCTGAATGTTTTACACTTAATGTACAACTATATTGGGTGTATTTATATTTGTCACACATAATTATGTAATTGATTTATCCTTAATCGAAGGATACCGTCTTTATAATAGATTTCGTCTCAATTTACATTCCATTGAGACATCATTGTTGTTATGCACCGATTCAATTTTATATGGTGTATATACTATCCTTTGGAATATTATATCATGAATCCCCTTATTCTTGTGATATTATAAAGTTTTGATTGAACTTTATTCCTCAATTATTTGTATTCAAGAATATCTAATTTGGTTAAGAACTCCTTAACTAAAATATTGTTTTAAAGATTTATTCTTATAAATATTTCTCATTAATTTCCATGTTTTAAAAAATGTTTTTAGGATTTATTTATATGGACATTAATGTTTTAAAATGTTAATTCCTTTAAAATATTCAAAGTTTTATCGGACACTTTGATTCAAAAATATCTTTATTAAATGTTTTAAATGGTTTTAAAATGGTTTGATAAATCATTGATTATGTAAATTTCTTGAAATGAAATATTGTGATTTCAATGTGGAAATATTATCTTTCATTTATGCTTGTTTTATGTGTTATTAATATGTTATGTTTCTTGGGCATTGTTTACGTATATGGGTGGTTTCGTGATAAACCTAGGGTAGTTGAGCCCGAGATAGCTCTCCACGACATTGGGTAACATGAAAAAGGTAAAAGTTAATGTTTCTCCTAAGAGATTTAGGGAATATATTGTGATGGGTATTCCAAATTTAACTCCCTATGTATTTGTGATAACTACAATGTAGTTATGTTATGTATTCTATAATTCACCTTTATGATTTATGATTTCTGTATGTAATTCATAAATCATATGATTTCATGAGGTATGTTATGATTGAAAAGTATGGTTTCATTGATTTTTATTTATTGATGTTCTAATGTTTTCTTTCCTTGTTTTATAACCCTTACTGAGCCTTTTATGCTCATCACATGTTTTTGAAATGTTTTTCACAGGTCTTAAAGATGAATCGGGTCAAGGATGGGATCAAGGAAAAGTCATGATGTCTAAAACATGGAACTAGACAAGACTCTTGTTTTCAAGAGTTTTTATTTTATGAAAAAAATGGAAACTGAGTATAAGTGTATACATTGTAATTTTTTATATGTAATGTAATAGTTATGGCCTAATTCTCCAAAACTCTAAACCTGAAAATATCTTTAGTGTGAATTATTAATTTAATTCATGATTATGTAATGTTTTAAGGTCGGGTCCTTATACATAATACCCCCCAAAAAATATATCCACAACATTGCTACCATAATCCTAGAATCATCACTTTGTTTAGAACGAAAACCAAAGAAGTATTTTTTTTATAAACAAGGAGTTACCTAAAAAAGAGGCAACGTTCTTCAATGATAATTGTGTTTCATTTCGTTATCCACGCCATAAATTATTCATACATATTTCCTATATAATAACACCAATATCACAAATATATTTTATTTTATTTTTCATTTCAAGTGTATGACGTACACTCACCCACACTTCCGTCAAATGGGATACATAATAATCATTTCTGTGTACGATGGACTACTGCCTCGCGAACCGATGACATTATTTCTCTCATTTAACATCTTCCAAAGTTATAAATATGAATTTATTTATAGTTTATTTATTAAATATATATTTTATAATTTATTTATGCTAAATTAATTTTTTATATAACACATACCTTCATTCTTTCTATTTTGAGGGAATATGATAACATCATTTGTGGATGTGTGGACTATCGCCTCCTTAAAAAAAATGTGAATCATTTAGGCTATACCTGGAATGTATTGAAGATGGTTTTAATATAAATATGTGATATATATAACGTAAATATGATAATTTATGGAAATATACATATATATATATATATATATATCACATACCCTTTAAATATGATAATGGAATGAAAGTAACGTTCATGCATACGTACGATCTACCGTCTCTATTAATGTTGAATATCATTTCCTATCTCAAAATTTGATGGATTATTATAAATAAATATATACTAAATATATATGATATTTAAATCATGTTTTATATCATGGAGTTTATGAAATTATTATCTACGTAAGAAGTACAAAAAAACAAGTCAAAACAAACTCAACAAACAAGGAAATTAGCAACTGAAATGATGATAATGGTGAAATATTATTAATGAACAGGTTATAATATGTTATAAAAGGAAAATATATGATAAAATAAATATTAAAACAGTTCTTTAATAAAATAAAAAATAATTTATACCATAATACTGGAGGCTAACAGAGTTCAACCCAAAAGTAAATATAAGGTAAGGGATTTTGTCTAAATTTCATTTCATTTAGGAGTATTGTAATAATATGCATTAGATTATTTTATATGGTGTATATAATTCACATTAGACATTTAATATCTCTAATAATTCATTATTCATGTTATTTTTAATTTCAATTTAAATTATTTCAGCTAAAGGGTTTTGAACAAAAATTAACCAAGGGGTAAAGAAATGTCATATCTCAATTCGTTTTCACTGTGTTATATTACTTCCTAATTATTGTTAATTTTATAATATTATGTTTATAATGAATTTAACAATATATTGATTTATTTCACCTTCTTATATGTGGATTATTATCCAATAAACATAATCAATTTAGTTATTAATTCTCACTTCAATGTTATAGTCATTTTAAGGGTTTATTGAACAATCTCATTATAAACAAGATTTTATATTCTTGAAATTAAATTATAGGTATTTAAATTTTAATGGTTATAAAAAATCATTACTTTTATTATCCTATGTTTATTAATGACCTATTTCATGTAATTGTGCAATTTTTCCACTCTTTTGTACACAAAATGTTTTTATGAAAATCCAACTTTATTTGTATCTTTGGTAGGAAATATATTTAATTTTAAAACCATGTTTTCTTTTAAAACCATGTTTTCTAAAAAAATAAATAATGTTTTGAAATAATAAATGTGATTTTTTAATTGAATTTTTACAAAAAAAAATCAAAAAAAAATATTCTTTTTGTTTCCTGAACAAGGCACAATTATAACCTTTTACAATACCAAAGGAATATCCTCTTTACCTTGTACAACATGTACATATTTACTTACCATATTTTCCTCAAAGACTGCTTTTCAAGTTTAAAAAGATAATTTTTAAAAAAACTGTTTTTAAAAGTGATTTTAAAATTAATTGTTTTCAATTGTTTTTCAAAATAACAATTATATTTTCCACTAGAATGTGTTTAAATGATATTTTTATAGTATTTCTATTAATCAATGAAAATATTCCTTTATTTTTACTTTACTTGGGATATGTTGTATCGATACCATCTTTATTATTCCTCTAGATGATTTACGATTTATTTTACCAAGGATAGTATTGAAAATACCTACCTTAATTCATTTTCATAGTCCCCTTTAAACATTCACATTACTAAGATCATTAGACATAAAATTTCCCATAAATATTGATATTATTTATCATGGTTATTATTATTGAGTAAACCGTATACCTTTTTTACATAATATTTATACTTTGAATATTATTTGATTAACTGGGGAATATTTGATAAATCTATATCTTTTACTCAATAAATATATTTTACAAGTAACATTTCTTCTGAATTATATTAATTATTCAATATATAAGGAATGATTTGGACATGCACTGCAATGTTTTGGGACTAGTTATTGAAAGCCCCTCGATGCATCGATAGACTCATGGGATGAATCAGTTGGATAACCACAGCTAATTGGTTTTCACCCAGTTTGTTTTAAACTGTCTTGAGGATAGATCTTGATGGTAGTGGTATCATGTGATTGGGATACATGACATATAATAATTAATAATTTCCTTCATTTGGTATTTTTAGCATTATTATCCATGATATTTTCACTATGAAAATATCTATGGATGCATTTCATTCTTAGTGTATTGATTAAATAAATTATGTGTTTAGTTATCTAACATTCCATATTGATTATTCATTATCTAGTTATTTAAATGGTATTTGTGTTCAGTTATATACCTTACCATATTGTTTACAAACTCCATATAAGTTTATTGATAACATGGTATATGTATTTAGTTTTTTACCTTTATATATTTTTTACACACTCCATATAAATGTATTGATTATAAGGAATGATTTTAAGTTATTTTCCTAGTCATATTTATTTTTTCATTGATTCATTATTTTTTATACTTTACTTAACACTTATTGAGCATTTGATCTCACCATTATTTTGTTTTATTTCCCCAAGAATCCAATAAGTGTACTGTGGAATATATGCAATGATATGCTATGTGGGGATAAATTCACTCATGAAAGAAAAAAAATGTTGTTGTAATTTTGTTTATTCATTTTTAATACAAGACTCATATATGAATCTGTTTTACCAAGACTACTAAACTATTTAGTGTTTTAGGATTTGATTCATTATGATCACACTAATGTAATATTAGTAGAAATTGACTCTAGGATTACTAGGTTTGGGTCACTATAGTTGGTATCAATTTAATTTTAGTATAAACCTTTTGAACTAAATTTAGCAATACATATAATAAAGAACAAATCCCTATGGTATAATTTGAGTACAAGTATATATGAACATATTAATAATTTTTTATAGAATATATTTCCTAGGAATATATCCCTAACAGGATAATATCATGGGATGATCAGTTTAATACTGATGATAAGTTCAAATACATAAACAACTTTTTTTGTTTTATGTGATGATAGTCGACCAAGATTAAGGGAATTTTAAATAAATTTATGGAAAGTATATGTTTTAGAGAAAAATTAATTTGAGGAATAATTCCTTTACATTTTATAGAAAGAATTATAAAGGTAGTGATAAACATCATGGACGATATAAAAATAAGTTATTAGACATCAAGAAAAAATAGGTTGTATATAAAACCTTAGTGAAAAGGTAATTTAATGATTAAATTTTAAAGATGTCCATCATATTTTTTGGAACAATATTGGAATTATAAAGCTTATAAAAAATGGACAAACATTATGCTTGGTGACAACCCATTGCATCCAGCAAGGAAGTGGGGCTTGAACCCGTGAACAAAGGATGATAAGGGTTTCACACCTACCATTATCCTATGTTATGTCTTGGTTAATGTATCACTACTTTGAGATAAACAATTTGGTGAATAAATTTTGATAATGAATGAGTGGTATCACTTTTTAGGTTTAGAGATTAATGTATTAACCATATTAGTTTTCAAAAATAGAAAGAGGAAAACATAGAGGCATTTTTTATGGATCTTGTGATCTATAGAAAATTTATATTAGTTCTTCAAGAAGAAGAAAACGTTCATTTTAGGATGTTTGTTTCATGGAGTAAGGGATGAATTAGAATTTTATTGTTGCATAACTAAAATATAAATTTATCTTGTCGGATTGAAAATTAAGTATATTTTTTTATATTTTAAGTATATAAAATAATTCCTAAAAATTATAAAAAAGTTATTAAAACAAAAAATATATCCTAATAACTTCATTTTTTGAACTAGTGGTCTTTTAAATCATCCCTAATTTATGGATATAAGGCCCTCAAATTTCCATTAACATTTAATTTGTTTTTGATAAATGAACTCCATCACTCTCTGTAATTATTTACGCTTTTCCTCCTATTCTATGTAACACTTACCACTAATGTAATCCACTGTAGAAATAAATTTGTATGATACTCCATATGACCATTTAACTTCACTTTCTCTATTATTAAGATGATATTTTATTAACTCTGTTACGACATGATTATTTAAAAAATTAATTTCTAAATATCAAATTGATGACTACCAAGATAGAGTTTAAATTTTGAAGATTCAATATAAATAAGGTGGAGAGAATGTAATAACCAAAAAATTATGAAAGAGTAACTTTTATATGATAGTGTGTTTGAAGAAAGGAATATATCCTATCAAAAATTTATGGTATATTTAATATTCTAAATGGTTTTAATATATTCAATAGCTTGAAATGTAGGAAATATTGAGTTATCTTGCATCGCACACAACAACGAATTCCTTTGATAGCTTGAGTTACATGGATTATTGAGTTTTTTCGAACAAAAATATATTATTAAAATATTATTATTTAATATAATAAGATATAACTGAGCTATTAAGATAGATTTTATGAATATGAATAATTTAATTATGATAATATATTGTTTATAAAAAAAATTAAAATGAAATCATTGGTTACCAATTAGTTAGAAATGAATTTAAAAATAAATTGAATGTAATGGAAATGATTTTACACTCACAAAGGTGTTTTATCCTAATATATTAAATTAATTACTATCAGTTAATGATATTAATGAAATTTATATGTTATATATTCTATAAAATATTTTTCACATTAATCCTATATATTTGATAAGAATAAGATAAGAACCAACCAAATATTATTCATAAAAAGTTATATTTTAAATTATTTTTAATGTAAAATTAGGTCAATTATGCCTCAATTAATCTAGTTTAGTTTATTGGAATCACTTTCACATTAAAATTGGATATAAAACCATTTCAATCTTTTGAGCATTTTTACTTTAAAACCCAACATTCTCATCTTGTCTATTGGATTAAACTTTAAATTAATTTCTACCACTTATTTTATTGTAATTTTGAAAAATTATTTCAATATTTGGAATAAAAAATATTTTATAATGTATAACATGTTCAATTTTTTTTGAAAAAAAAATATTAATGACAGCAATTAAAATTAATTTTAGTGATTAAGATAAAACTAGCTTAACAAGGGACTAACCTTAAACATAAAGGCCAAATGACCTATACACATGTCCAAAAACCTATTGGTTGGACATATTTCCACCATATTCTTCATATTCTAAAATTTTATTAATTATTGGATGTAGATGATGTAAGGTACAACTCTCAATAGTGTTTACCTTTTTATATTTACAAGAATACCATTTCTCTTCCACTATAAAAAGGAACTCACCCCTCCCAATTTCGTCACACCTCTCAAGCCCTTTTGATCATCCAAACCCTGACAAAATAGCTTCCCAAAATCACTCCCCACATCCTAGAATCCACACTTTAGATAGAAATAGTACTGATGAAATGTTTTTTTATAAAGCAAGAGGAGTTACCTAAAAAAGAGGAAATGTTCTACAGTAATCACTTTTGTTTCATTTCATTATCCTCCCCTTCAATTATTCATATATATTTCTTGTATAATAACATCAGTATCATAAATATACTAGAATATTATTTTTTGTAAGGTTATTGTAATGTCCCATATTTTCTATGCTTTATTTTTTAAATATTATATGGAATTAATTCAAGACCAAAAATTGAGACGAAGTGTAATTCCAAGGATTGTTATTCCTGGAATAAATTTTGGAAAAATATTAAAAATATTAAATATAATACATGATAATTTGTCCTTAAAAAGTGGAATAAATTCTAAATATGTTCCCATATCAAAAATTTGTGGGTACCGTTGCATTCAAAGAAGCGAAATTACCTTAGGCAAGGCCTAACATCGGCCAAAAAGAGTCAGCTATGAATGTTAGTTTTTGGACGTTTAAAGAATAAAATAAATTAACATGTTATTTTATTTATCCATTGAATTGAAGCAATAACCAAATGAATTTAAGTAGACTGTAATGCAAAATTTATAGGGAAATATGCATAACCTTGGAATTCTCTGGAATCATTGGTGAGGAGGGCCTTAAAGAAACCTCTCGACAAATGACGATGATGGATCGAGTGGATCATGGATTGTTGCGCCAATAGATTTGGAGGATCTCATAGAAGATGAAAACAAAATCATTTTTCATCAACGATCAATCCAAACTCGAGTTAGGGTATTTTATTTTAATACCTAGTTTTCCCCCTTCTAGGATTTAATGAAGAATGTGGATCAACCTATGAAAAGATTGACCTATGATTTGATCATTATTGTAGGAGGGTTTTGATTGTGGGCATTGTATGTGGATTATTGTGATTATGATTATTTTTTTATATGTATCATTCCTACAAAATGGATCAAGTCCAGAATGAGAAATGACTGAGGTATATTCCATGGGTTGTATAATTGATATTTTCTCACCTTTGTTCTTCGTGTTCTTCATATTATTTGTAAGATATGAAAAAAAGATCGTTGCGCCTCTTTTTCTTGGTGAAATGATATAAAATCAGAGATCCAACCTCATGAAGATCTATAGGTAGTGCGATAATGGCGGCAGTATATGGATCGACGAATTTAGGGAGATACCGTTCTTCGAGCGACTTTCATGGGAATGAATAGAATTGGTTTCCAGAGAAGATCAAAGGCTTGAACCCACTGATTTTGTGTTGTAAGGGAGAGACAACCCCAGATATTCAGTTTTGGGGAGAATGGATCATCATATCGAACACTAGAGGACAAAACAAGGTACACATATGAGGAACCATCATTTTGGAAAATCCCAATGAATATGGCATGAATTTCATAATATATAGTTTGTTGTCCCTACTGAGCACCGACTTTGGTTTCGGGAGGTAATAAAGTGTCACATGGCATGTAACCCATGTCACATGGCATGTGGGACCATGCCCAGGACTCAGTGTGTTTCTAAGAGGATACACGGACACAAGGAGGAGTACAAGGCATGTATTCCACCACATAGCCAGACCTAGATTAGTTTCATGGGACACATCATGTATTGGTACACGGGAAAACCAACATGGGGTAGGGCCATATACTGGCACACGTTCGGGGAACATGCACGGACCCCGAATGGATGGACGTAGAATATAAGCCTTTCTACACACTTTGTACACCCTTTTTACCTAACATATTATTACAACATGGGCTATTGGACATGGGAAGTACCCGAGGTCAGGGGACATGGTGTGTGACCCTTCTATATGCCATATTTTTATTTTTACATGTCTTAGATTCCTTGACCCCCGTATCCTGTAAATGATTCATTAGGGTTTATTCCCTTGATCATTTCCTTGAAGGTTGGTTTGTATCATTTCTTAAACAATGGAGTACGATCCCTTCAGTAGGAATTCCTGGATAGAGTTGTTTTAATCCCCCCGTGAGGCCTAGTGTGGGATCCTCAATTCATTATTTAGGACCTAGGTAGAGTTCTGGGTATAGAAGTGACCAACCAACCCAGGTGTGGATCCTTTACTCCATGGGTTATCCCAGATAGAGTTTTTGGCATCACCTCAGGTCCCTGGACATGATCCTCATCTAATGTATCATATCCCTCCTCAGATCATTCAGCATATCTCTCTCTCTTGAAGTTTTCCGAAGAATAGTACTTTTGGATGGACATCATCTTTGCTATCGGACTCAAGAGTGCGTTCTCTCGGATGAGTTCTTTGTGGAATATTTGATCTGGATCCCTAGGGGTGGTATGTAGTAGTTGTGACTTACATCTAGACTACGTTTTTTTAATATATCTATATATCATTATTATATTATGTAGACATATACTTGTGTAGAGATAACTGTAAATTTACTGTGTCTATTTCTTTGTGGTTTCAAGGTGTCCTACTAAGTAATGTTATACTCACCCCTTCATGTTATTTTCCCACACGTGCCATTTCTTGTGAATACAATAGACCTTTTCATGGAGTCTAGGGAATACCAGGACTAGACAGAGTTTTGTGAGTTCATAAAGGCTGTGGAATTCTTATGGATTCGAGTAGTAGTCTCAATAACTATTTTCTTACAGGCTAGACTTTATAGTTTACAGAATTCCTTTTTGTGGGAATGTATTCTAGCCCAATGTTCTTTACTTTCTTCACTTTTTTCATACTCTGTTGGTTGGGATAGTGGTATGAATGCATTTACATTCTTTGTGGTTTTTAAATTTCAACATTTTTGTCTTGTAGATGTGTGCGTGCATACAGGTACATAGTCAATCCCTCCCATGTTAGTGATATGAAAAATCATTGCTACTCACCATCCTATGGCCTATTAGAGTTAGTCTTGGGGAGTTTCAGCATGGGCTCCACTAGGAAAGGTCATGATATAGTTGTATCATAGTTTTTTGGTTCTAATTTAAGACTAGGAGTCTGTGAGATTGGTTTGAGTCAATAGTGTTAACTGTTTTGAGTTCAAATTTCAAGCTAGGGATTCTATTTTTGGTGTAGCGGGAGACGTATTCATACACCAGGACTCTGATAACCTATTTTTTTACTATGTACTTGATAACACAAGTTACAGGTAAAATAATGGTACACACATCATATAGGAATGGGTTGTGGTTCCATGTCCTTCATAAGTCATCTATACAGATATACTCATTAACCATGGTACATATTCTTTTCTTATAGGATTCCTTCATGATGCATACCAACTATGATCCAGCATCTCAAACATGAGGATGACCCCCTCAGTAATGAGGCTTCAGTATAGAGACATGTTTCCTAGATCTTACCTCCAGGTGGTTCCCTCTCTATACCACCACCTATAGAGAAATGTGTGGTACCTGCAGTACCTGAAGATGTGGAGCACAGGTTGAGCATGCGTCAAAAGTTACAGATATAGAGACCACTCAGGTTCCAAGGTGATCTTGACCCTTAGGCGGTTGATGAATGGATTGATGTGATGAGTTGAGTTTTTTGACTAGTCAGCACACCAACCGATTAGATTGTGATCCTATAGGCGAGCCTTCTGCATGGCTTGGTAGGGAGATGGTGGTGTTTGGCTATCCAGAATCACGAAGAGGTGATTCTCTCATGGATAGAGTTTGAGTGCCTCTTCAGAGAGGATTTATCACCAGTTATGTCGAGATTTTTGTGTATAGAGAAGATTATTTAGCTCTAGAAAGGCAGTATGATAGTAGTTTATTATTTATCGAGGTTCACAAACCCTTCTAGGTACTCGATGGATATGGTCAATGAACAGTAATTTAGTGAGTAGACCTTTGAGCGAGGTCTGTGTATGGACATTTCAGACATTATTATCTATCCAATTCTTCTTACCTATGTTGGGGTGATAGAGTGAGCTTTGGAGGTCGATAGATTCTTGGCTGAGCAGACATAGATGGTGATAGTTTGGTCGTGGATAGACCAGTGTATATACCTCAACAACAGTGAGCTGACGTCAATCTCAGGGATCCAAAAATGGGATATGTTTTAGGAGGAGGTCCCATGATAGAGGATCTATAGTTCCAGGTTCATAGGGTGGATCTAGTTATCCTAAGGAGAGGTAGTGCTACTCATGTGATGGTAGGGGACATCTCACTAAAGATTGTCCAACCTGTCATGCTACTAATAGGTAGAAATTGGATGGACCATAGAGTCAGAGGCAGAGGTAGGAGAAGGTGGATCCATAGGGCGGAAGACATGGCAGAGGAGTTGGGAGAGAAGGGGGAGGTGGTATAGGATTCAACTTATTACCACCACCACACAATGAGTTCAGAGCCAGTCTCAGGGAACTAGAGAACATGGGTGGGGATAGCTGTTTGGGGTCAAGTCTTATGACGCAGGTGCTCCCGAAATTATTTGAGTATGATATTTTACTTTTATACTCTATCTTTGATACTAATAGACATAAGTTCTAGTCATTCATTTCATTCGACATATCTTTTATGAGACCTTGAGATTCCAGTAAACCATTTATCGACCCTTACAGTTATAGACACCTACAGGAGGATATTCAAGGATCAAACATATTTGTAGACAGTGTGATCTTACCCTTAGAGGTGAGAGTTTCAGTTGGAACCTCTTGGTGGCAGTGTCAAGGCCTTAAAAATTCATTCTTATTATGGATTGGTTATCTTTAGTCTATTTCCATATTGACTACTTTAGGAGAAGGGTGTGGTGTGTCAGCAAATATGGAATGATCTTTTCTTTTGTCAGTGAAAAGGAAACCCAAGTAGCATAGGATAGACTCATACATAAGAAGGTGTAGCCAATAACTCATCACTTTTCTAGTATAACCCTCAAGGAAAAAAAGATCATGAGCTTCTAGTTTCCAGCAGTACGGTGGAGTACAATGATGTCTTCCTTGAAGATGTTTTAGGATTAACTCATTGTTGATAGATAAACTTATACATTGATTTTTACAATGGGATGAAATCATTATCCTAGATAGTATATTGGATGGCTCTCTTATAGATTTTTGAGGTGAGGGTACAGTTGGTGTATTTTTAGAGTAAGGGGTTCATGAGACCTAGCGTTTCACCCTGGGCAGCCCTATTTTTGTTTTCCAAAAAGGAAAACAGGAGGTTGAGGTTCTGTTTGGATTACTGATGATTGAATCAAGTGATGGTGAAGAACAAGTATCCACTACTGGGGATTGACAACCTCTTCGACCAGTTGAGAGGGGCATGTTGGTTCTCAAAGGTTGACCTCGGATCGAGTTATCACCAGCTACGAGTAAGGGATGAGGATATAAAAAACATATCATTTAGATTCCTTTATGGTCATTATACATACTTGGGGATGCCCTTCATCATGAAAAACTCTCCCGCAGAATTCATGGGGATCATAAACTGGATATTCTAACCTTACATATACCAGTTCATTGTGTTCTTCATCGATGATATCATTGTGTACTCAGCATCTGAGTAGGATCATGCGAGACACCTAAGAATGGTTCTGGATGTACACAAAGAGAAATAGTTTTATGGGAAGCTCTCGAAGTTCCAATTCTATATATAGGAATTAATATTATTGGGAAATATTATCTCATCAGATGGAGTGGAAAAGGAGTTGGCCAAGTTGGAGATAGTGCTATCATGTGAGCCACTTAAGAGCGTGAATGAGGTATAGAGCTTCCTTGGAATGGAAAGATATTACTGGAGATTAATTCTTGATTTATTCAGTATATCATCACCTATGACACATTTTACTCAAAAAGGGTAGATTTTCAGGTGGACAGAGAAATATATATAGGATTTTTAGCAGTTGAGGCAGAGTTTGATGAGCACCCTGATCGTGAGATTACCAGATAAGGGTGTCAAGTATGTAGTTTTCTGTGTCGCATCCGGAAACGGGCATGGTTGTGTCCAGATGCATATTTAGGTTTTTATTGCCTATGGTTCACACGATTTTAGACCACATGAGAAGAAATATGCAACCCATGATCTTGATTTTGAAGTAGTATTCTTCGTATTGAAGATGTAGATACACTACCTGATGGGAGAGAAGTTTACCATCTACACTGATCACAAGAGTCTCAAGTTTATCTTCTCTCAGAAGTATTAGAACTTGAGATAGATGTGGTGGCTATAGTTCCTCCATGATTACTACTTCAAGACTATCTATACTCTAGGGAAGGGGAATGTGGTGGTAGATTCTCTTAGAAAGAGAATGAATTCGCAGCTACTAGAGGAGGTGTTAGAGCTATTGGCTTCATTTCAGTTATCCATTGTGGATGGATGTGTGAGATCTTACCTCCAGTCAATGGTTTTTACCCCTATACTCTTATACTAAGTTAGGGAGATACATCACTGGGATACTGATTATGAGACTCTATGTGCTTAGATATCCATAGTACATACTATTTATGGATATTCGAAAGGTAGGGAGCACATTTTTCTTTTCAGAGGACTCACTATTGAACCAGTGGCATTGTGGAAGGAGGTTCTGAGGGGGGTTCCATACATCCCATTTTTTGGTACATCTAACTGTGGTGAATATGTATCGGGACCTTTGAAGTTAGTTCTAGTGGATGGGGATAAATAATAGAGTTGTAGAGTTTGTCTCTCGTTGCCTTACTTGTTAATAAGTGAAGGTTGAGAACCTGGTTCCAATGGGTTTGGCACAAACCCTAGAAGTGGTAGAGTTGAAGTGGGATAGGATATCCATAGACTTCATAATGGACATACTGCATACGCCCATGTGAAATGTTACCATATGGGTGATCATTGATTGACTCACCATGTCGGCCCACTTCCTAGATACCCGAGAGCAGAGTTTAGTATAGATTTTCAGGCACCTATATGTGTAGGGTATAGTTTGGATTCACAGAGTTCCATTGACAATCCTTTCTAATCATGCTGCTCGTTTCACATCCTAGTTGTGGTAGGGATTGCAGGAGGCATTTAGGACTCAGTTACTCTTGAACACAACAATTAATCCCCAAAAATATGGGAAGATGGAGAGGACCATATAGGTTCTGGAGGAAATGTTGAGAGCATTAATGATGGACTTTGGTCGTAGCTGGGGGGATCACCTACCACTACTGGAGTTTGTGTAGAACAACACTTACCAGTCTACCATTAATTTAGATCCACTAGAGGCTCTGTACGGTGACCCTTAAAGTCACCACTTTGCTAGACTAGCCCAAGAAAGTCAAAACTAATGCGCCAGAAGTTAGTGAGAGAAACTACTGAGAAGGTTCAGATCATTTAGGAATAGATGAAGACTACTCAGAGTTGGCAAATTTCATATGTTTATAGGTTATAGAGGCCTTTGGATTTCTAGGAAGGAGACTATGTGTTCCATTGGGTCTCACCTTGATGTGGGTTACTGAGATTTGGTCAGGGTGGAAAGTTATCCCAAAGGTTCATCAACCATTTTTAGATACTTTGTAGAGTTTTCGAGTTAGAGTACCTCATAGATGTAACCCCCAATGTTGTACTGGGTACATAAAGTCTTCCACATGTCATAGATGAGGAGTTTTGTGCATGATCTGTCGCATGTCATCGACTGGGATGATCTAGACATCAAGGATAGAGATAATTTTGTAGAGTACCTAGTGGTGATCGAGGATCAGTAGGAGATGATCCTATTTGGGTGAGTGATTCCTTCAGTGCATTTCAAGAGGCTACACGAGAATCTCTAGGAGATCATCTGGGAGTTTGGGAATTAGATTCATTCATAGTACACACATCTTATTTATAATCCTTTTGTTTTGGATTTTTGGGGTTATAAAACCCTAAGGTGGGGAGAATGTAACAAGTCGTATTTTCCATGTTTATTTTTTAAATATTATATAGAATTAATTTGAGACCAGGAATTGAGATAGTGTACGATTCCAAGGCCCAGTGCACTCGAAATAAATGTTTAGAAATTATTAAATAGTGCAGATGAGTGGTTTTCCTGAAAATGTGGAATAACTTCAAAAAGGGTGCCCAGATTAAAAATATGAGTTTACGGTTTCATTAAAAGTAGAAAAATTACCTTAATCAAGGCCTAAAATCTGCCAATGAGGGTCAAATTTGAATGTTAGTTTTTGGATGTTTAAAGAATAAAATAAATTAACGTTTTATTTTATTTATATTTTACATTGACATAGCGAATAAAAGCCTTTAGGTTGGATATTATTCAGAAATTAATGGGTTTGTCCCACACACTATAATTCTTTAGAATCATTGGATAAGAGATCCATGTATAAACCTGATGGAAAATGATGACGACAGATCATGCAGATCATAAATTTTTGGACCAACGGAGTTGGAGGATCTTGTCGACTACGACTCCAATTTTTTTCATCAAAAATTGATCCAAACTCATGGTAGGGAGTTTTGTTTCAATTCCTTATTTTCACCATTATTTTTTTTAATTATGAATTCGTATCAACCCATGAATAGGTTGACTCTTTGTTCGGTCATTCTTACAGGAGGGTTTTGATTATAGGTATTTTTTATTGATGATTATGATTATTATTGTTTTGTTATCTTGATCATTCATAAAAAATAGATCAAGGTCAGAATGAACAAATGTTGAGGTTAATTCCTTTATTTTTTCAATTGTTCTTTTCTCCCCTATGTTCTTCGTATTATTAAAGTTCTTCATGGGATATGAATGAATGATCATTTCACCTCCATTTCTTCGTGCAATGACCAAAATATGAGATCCAACCTCATGAAGTCCTAGTAGAGGTGTGATGATGATGAAAGTGGATGGGTTGAAGTATTTCAAGAGATATCATTCTTTGAGTGACATTCGAATAGATGAACATAAATAGTTTTTAGACCTGATCGAAGGCCCGAAACCCACTGATTCGGAGTTTCAAGGATGAGATGACCCCAGATCTTCAGTTTTGAAGTGAACAGATTGTCAGATCGAACACCAGAGGATCCACCAAGGATCACGGAGGTGGAACTAATATTTTGTAAAATCCTGATAAACATGACATGTATTTCGGAATACATGGCGTGTAGGCCCTTCTGATCAGTTTCTATTGTTTCAGGAGATATTCATGTGTCACACGACATGTGACCCATGTCACACAACATGTGAGACCTTCCCTGGGACTCGTCATGTCTCTCATGGGATAAACGAACATAGGCTTGAGTACATGAAATGAAATCCACCATATAGATTGTCCAGGACTAGTTACACGGGCTACCTTGTGTACTGGTACAAGGGAAGGCAGACATGGGTTGGTGTCTTGCACTGAAAAATGGCTAGGGAACATGGGCAGGCCCTGGATGGACAAAAACATCATGTAACCCTTTCTACATACCATGTATACCCTTTTTACATGAAATATTCTTACGATATGTGTTGTTTCACATGGGAACTAAATATGGTCAAGGGATATGGAATGTGAACCTTATACACATTGTATGTTCCTATTTACATGTCTTATATTTCATGTCCCTCATATCTTTGACATGATTAGTTAGGGTTCATACCCGTGATTGTTTCCCTAAAGGATGGTGTGTATAGTTTCCTAAACACTGAGGTATGATCCCTTTAGCTATACTTCTTTGATATATTTTTTAGAATCCTCTGTGAGACCTAGTGAGGGATCCTCTATTCATTCTTCATGCCCTAGGTAGAGTTCTGGGTATAGACGTGACTAACCTTACCAGGCATTGATCTTGTACTTAGTGGATAATCCAAGATACAGTTTTTGGTATCACTGCATGGCCCTGGATATGATCCTCATATGATGTATCATACCCCTCTTCAGATAATTCAGTGTATCACTCTCTCATAATGTTTCTTGATGAACTATACATATTAGACGGACATCATTGGTGCTATGAGACTCAAAAGTATGTTCTCCTAGAAGAGTGATTTATGGAATCTTTGAGAAAGATCCATAGTCGTGGTATGTGGTATTTGTGAATTACCTCTTGATTTCATGTATTTTTTGAGTATACATAGATATCATTATTATATGATATAAACATATACTTGTGTAGAGATGACTATATCCTTCCTCTATGGATTTCTTTTGGGTTTTGGGGTGTCCTGCTGAATATTATTATACTTACCCATTCATGGGATATACCCGCACAAGTCATGTTTTTGCAGAAGAGAAACCTTTTGATGGAGTTCAGGGTGGACCAGGACAAGATGAATCATTTTCAAATTAGACATGTTGAGGAATTTGTACATCTTTGAGCAGCAGTCCCAATACCTATTTTCTTATAGATTGGAATTTGTTGTTTACATAATTTATTTTGGTGGGTGTGTATTTTTCACCTATTTTCATTACATTATTTACTTATGTTGTACTCTGTTGGTTGGGATAGTGGTATGCATGTATTTACTTTCATAGTGGCTTTTACCTTTTAGCATTTGTGTCTTGGAGATGTGTGCATGCTTATAGGTACTTTGGAAATGCCTCTCATTATATTGATATGCCTACTTGGTGCTAGTAACTAGCCCCTGACCTATTGGAGGTAGTATTGGGGAGTCACGACATGGGAACCACTGGGACGGGTCTTCATAGGTATGACCTACACTCACACACACTTCAATAAAATGGGATACACAATCATCATTCGTGTGTACGGAGGACTACTGCCTCGCAAACCGATGTCATTAGTTCTTTAATTTACCACCTCTCAAGAGTAGAAATAATGATGGATTTATAGTTTATATATGATGTATATAGTATTTATAATTTTTTTATGCATATTTAATTTTTTATATGACACATACCTTCATGCATTCCATTTTGTTGGTATACGATAACATCGTTTGTGGACAGGTGGACTACCACCTCCTCAAAGCGATGTGGTTCATTCCCGCTATACATAGAAGGTGTTAAGAATGGTTTTAATAAAAATATGTGATATATATAACCTAAATATGATACTATATTGATAATATTAATATATATATATAGCACATACTTTTTAAATACAACAAGGAAAAGGAAGTACCATTCACGTGTACGTACAACCTATCGTCTCCAGGAACATTGCATCTCATTTCCTATCATATTTTTTCTGGATAGTTATAAATACATATATATATATATATAATATATATATAATATTTTAATCCTAGTTTAAATCCTAGATATTTTGAAATAATGATCGATGTAATAAAAACAAAAATAAAAAGTCAAAAAATATATGAAAAATATGGTAATTGACACCTGAAATGATGATGATGATGAAATACTATTAATGAAAGGGTTATAATATGTTACAAAATCATATATGATATCATAAATATTAACATGGTTCTTTAATAAGTAAATAATCTGATTAAATCCATTATACAAGAGGTTAAAGTAATTTCATCCAAAAGGAAACACAAGGTAAGGGATTTTCCATAAATTTTATTTCATTAAAGAATATTATAATGTTAAGAACCTAGTTAATTTTATATGTCGTATGTAATTCCCCTTTTACATTTTATATCCTGAATAACTCATTCTTCCTGGTATTTTTATTTTCAATTTGAATTATTTTATCTATGTGGCTTTGATCACAACGTAATGTTGTGGTAAAAAAATTTCATAACTCAATTTATTTTCATTGGATTATAATAACTCCTCATTGTCGTTAATATTATATGATTATATATATTATGAATTTGAATATCTATTGATTTATTCCCACTTCAAATATATGTATTTATAATTTATACACATAACCAATTCATTTATTAATTCTCACTTCAACATTATGATCATTTTAAGGGTTTATTTCACAATCTCATTCTACTTGATATTTATTATTCTTGAAATTCCATTAATGGGATTGATATGATCATTGTTCAATAAAAACGATAATTTTTTTATCCTATGGTTATTTATGAACTTTTTAATTATTATTAATACTTTCCCACTATTTGGTAGTCAAAATTGTTTAGAAAAGTTTTTAAGGAAACCCGACTTTATTTCTCTCTTTGATAGGAAACCTGTTTTCATTTAAAACCATGATTTATTATAACACCATGTTTTCTAAAAAAGATTTCAATTTTTTTAAAATCTTATAAATTATTTTTTAACTGAGCTTTTACAAAAAAAAATTCAAAGGAACCTTCTTGTCATTTTTCAAATAAGACACATTTCTATCCTTTTTACAGTGAAAATGGAATGTCCATTTTACCTTGTATACCAGTAATAGATTTAACCGTTTCCATTTATTTAAATCATCATTAACATTTTTTAAAGGATAATTTTTAAATATTTTTTTAGAAAATTTATTTTCAATGAAATTTTTTTCAAATAAAACCTCAAAATAAAAACGATATTTTTGTCTCAAGAATTTTTTTAAATGATATTTTTATAGTGTTTCAATTCATGAATGAAAAAAACCCTTATTTTTACTCCACTTAGGATATTTCATATTGATACAATACTTGTTCTTTCCTTGGATGGTTTATTATTTCTTTGTCCATGTATAGTATTGACATTCACTACCTTGATCCATTTTTGTAGTCACCTAGAAATATTAACTTTCTTATGATCATTAGAAATAAAATTTCCCCTAAATATCCATACTATTTATCATAGATATGATAATTTCTTAAACCATATACCATTTTTTAAAATTTTTTATACTTTGAAAGTTATTTTATTAACTAAGGAGTAACTGGTAAATCTATATATTTTATTCAATATAGATATTTTATGGGGAACATTTTTTATGAATTAAATCAATTATTCGATATATGAAGAATGCTCTGGAAATTAAATACATGGTTTGGGGAAAAGTTAATACAAGACACTTGATGCATTGGTAGTCTCACGGGATGAGTCGATTGGCTAGCCTAAGATAACATTTTTTTCACCCAGTTTGTTTTAAATTGTCTTGAGGATATAACTTGATAGTAATGGTATCATGTGCCTAGGAAACTTGATATCTAATAATTACGTACTAACTTCATTTAGTATTTATTTTTCATTATTATCCATTATATTTATACTATGATAGAAAATATGATGCATTTCATGCTCATATTATTGATTAAATGACATGTGTTTTCAGTTATCTACCTTTCCATATTGATTATTCCTTATCTAGTTATTTAAATGGAATTTGTGTTCATTTATTTACCTTTCCATATTTTTTATGCATCCCATATCAGATTATTGACTATATGGAATGCATGTTTAGTTATTTACCTTTAAATATTGTTTACGCACTCCATCTCAGTTTATTGATTACATGGAATGCGTGTTCAATTATTTACCTTTCTATATTGATTATGTTCATTGATCTATTATTGATTCCTCTGTAATTAAATCTTACTGAGTATTTGAGATAATCCTTATTTGTCTCCTTCCCCTAGGAATACAAGAAGTGTAATAAGAATGATATTCAATTATATTATAAGTGGGAATAAAGATATCCAAAAAATATAATAATTATGTTGTAATTAGTATATAAATTTTTAATAAAATACTCGTGTATGTATCTAGATTTCCAGCACTAATATACTATTTTCCCCTCAAGATATGATGAATTATAATCATGCTAATGTGGTGGCGGTAGACATGGTCTCCAGTATTACTGGGTTCAGGTCACTACAGTAAGGGACACTCATCCAAGAAAATTACCTATATAATATTTAAAGGAATGAAAAATATCAAACATCACTCTCTTGCTTTTTAATATCTCTTATGTGTTCACATAGGAAAAAAATAACGTTGTGAACAAATATTGAGGTTTATTTTGAGAATATTAAAATTATTTTGATGATGGTAATTTATTTATGATTTTTAGTGATTATATATTTACCTTAAATACATATTCCACACCAAAAATATATTTCTTCAATTAATAGAAAAATAAAATAAATTATTTCAAAAATATTAAAAGTAATAAAATATGTGCGATTTATAGTTTCACATGGATTTTATAGATGAAAAAAAATATTTTTTTGTTAAATTATCATATTCAAACTCAATAATTTTATTTGCGTCTTTAGTATCAAACAAAATGATTAGTATCAGAATGAAATTAATAATATTTTATAAAAATAATATTTTATTTAATTATTTAAAAAGTATAAAAATATTTAAAGAGGACAAGGTATGTAATATATTGTCAAAAATGTCATTCCTTTTCCATTTATGATCCAATGGTCACCTTATAAGTAAAATTATAACCATTTAAAAGTTAAAATAGAATTACCGTAGTTAAGTTAAAAATAGGATATCTAAAGGGTTAACCAAAATGATAATGTTTAAACCATCACTTAAACCTATCAAAATGTTATTTTTTGATGAAATTTAAACAACATGTTACATTATATTATAATATATATTCACATGGTATAATTTGTATTTATAATTATTATTTTTTATTTTAATATCTTAAGAAATTCCAAGAGTGCCCCTCCCCTCACTTATAAAAGGGAACCCATCCTTTCTCTTCTTTAAACCAACATGTGAATTCTAAATCAACTGAACCATAATTAAATATATTATAAAAATACTTATCCATATTATATATGTTCATTATCCCAAGATTTCTAACCCTAGTATCCTTAAGAGGAGATCTAAACAAGTTTATTCATAGAATATGTAATCACTTTAATCAATCACTTTCTTTTAACATCTTATTTTAACTCCTATAATTATATAGTATTTATCATAAAATATAAACCTAAGAATCCTTAATATAATAAATGTTATTATAATTATAAAACTGCCATTATCCACCATATTTCCCATCAAATTTTATGTGAATATACCGTTGGTTCATACGTATGGATTAACATCCCCACATAGTAATTCAATTTAGTTTTCATCATTATATTTTATTGACGGGTATTATTATGGATTTAATGTTTTTATATTATATTTGGGATATAATTACGAATTTTTATTGATAATATCATATATATACCATCTTACCTTTCAATCCTATGGATAGTTATAATGTTGCTCACATTTATGTGCGGACTACCACATCTATGAAGTGATGTGATTTTCTAAGTTCCTATATTTTTCCAACTATGTATATCTCTGAGTTTTTCATCTGATCATTGGTGGATGAGCCTTGTTCAAAGATGGAGATACTTTATTGTCGAAAATGACATAATTTTTTGGGATGTATTCTTTTTTTATTTAATGGAGTCTGGTTATTAATTGCTTAACTGTTTCACAGGTTCTTGGTGAGTTGATAAGCTCTAAAAGAGGTTTAATTGTTTAAATGGGAAATGGGATAAATATAAAATTTAGAAAATTTAAATTTCATGTAAAGGTATTACATGTCATGTAATTTTTCAGGGTATTATCAAGATAAATATAAGGTTATGGGTTTTTTGATGTATCCCATTAAAAACATATATGTGATGTGAAATCGCATTACAAAACATATAAATGCATAAACAACAATTTTAAAAATTCTATATAACTTAAATTCATTATAACTCACTAAAATTTTTTCTCTCAATAATAGGACATTCTCTAAGATATATGGGGGGTGAAAAATTCCTTTATGTAAATCCTGTTTGTGTGAGTGATACCTAGTAAATATTTTTGTTAGGTTTCTTCCTCATATTCATTTTTCTCCAAATTTTGTGGTGAAATCCATTGATTGATTGAATTTTTGGTTTTGAATATGATTAGTTTTAATCTGGGGACCTCTTTAAAACAATCCACACATTCTTCCTCGTTGGCATAGGATGTTGGAAGAATTTTTAGATAATCTGTTAAAGGTAGAGGGTCTAAATCTTAACATTATGTGTTGAAAATTTTAAACTTATTAAAATATCATGATTTCTCCATTATTTCATGTTTTAAAATTCATTAAACAATTGAATTAGATTATTCCTTGAAACCCATTGGTTTAAATGGATTTATAATTGGAAATGTCTTAAGGTATGCTTAGCCTGACATGTAACCTAGGGTGATTCTTATTACATAATATCTAAATTAGGTATTTTTATTATTATTATAATTTTTAATCAATTTTGAAATAAATTAAAAGTGTCATATAAAGGAAGAATAGATATTCCCATAATTAAATATTGATAATTGTGATGTGGTATTTTGATATCTATATTGTTTGACATGGAATGTGTTCTATGCTATAATACTTCTATATCAGGCTCGGCCCTGGCACTTTCATAGTTATATTCTGTGATGATGATATTGAGAGGTCTTATCCTAATACTATATTATAATGATTATATAGTGTGGGTTATTCCCAGTCCCATTTTGTAATGCTTATTGGAACTTGACCCGAAAATACTGTACTTCTTACAGGGCTTTGATCCATATTAATTTTTGTGGATATTCCATGGGTGTATAATGGCGTTTGTCATGGTTATATGAAATGTTCATAGATATTCCATCTTGGTGCTGAAGCAGGTTATAATGCCTTAGTTATATGATTGTGGTTGGTATAGTTGCAATACATGCTCAGAGATATTACTGCACAAAGGTGAAGCAAGTTGTTGTTGTATTTTATTAATTATTGAATTAATTAATATATTTGTTTCTCAATTTATTGAATACACTTCTTATTATGATGGTTTTGTTTTTACAAAGTGGTGTCGACCTACATATATATACTCACACCTTATTTATGTCGTCATTTGGTACTAGAGAATATTATGTGGTTGTAGGTTCGGATAAGGGAAAAGGACCTTACAGTTGATTGCATGTTTTCAGTTGGGCTAGAGTTTGGAGATAGGATCAATATGGGGTTTGGGACACGAGATATTGAGACTTTTATTTGAGTTTGGTAGTCATTTTTTGTATTGTTCTAGCATGAAATTTAGTTACATTCTAGCACGTCATTAAATCATTCCTTTATTATTTATTGGATTATTCAGTTGACTTTTACTATGGTCTTCCTCTTTTTGTATACTTTGATTATTTTTCCACTTATTATGATTTATTTATAATTCTATAACACTTAATACTAGGGGTTTTAGTCTCCCATATATACACATTACACCCCTAATGGTTGTCAGAAACCTCTGGCATATAGGGAGGAACACTTGAGGTCTCATAACCAACCCATTCTGGCCACGTGAGAGAGTTCCAGATTTGGGGATGTTACAAAGTGGTATCAAAGGTAACATGTTTTCTTTTCTTCTACTTTACTATTTGGGGAAACGTATAAAGAATACGAGTATTAGTTGGTAATTGGTAATGATCTTGTACATGGGTGTAGCTTACCCATGTACTGGGGAAAACTCGATTACCCAAGGATGGGATTGCTATTTTTCATGTGTTCTTATTATAGTTGATGTTATTTCACCATGGGTGAATCACAAGTTTTTTGTGGTTATTGTTTCTTGATAATGTACTTGTATCATGTTATGGAGTGTGATGATAATAAATACATAATAATAAAAACCTAGGGATATATTGAAATGCATTTCTCATAATAGGTGCATATCTATTTTTTCATGTTATATGTACTTTCCTGCTGAACTTTGATATGAGATATGTTTTCCATTGGATAAATTAAATGTGTTTTTATGTCATGATAAAATACATTCAATCCATGTCTAGGGAGTCAAATAGTTAGTGGTTATATATCGATCTAACCTATTGGGCTGACCTTGTTGCTAACCAATTCACTAAGGTGTGTATTTTTCTTATAGAAAAATGCATCCTTTTCATATTTGACTTGAGAATCAGGAGAAAGGAAATATAAATGCATCTAACATAACTATTATGGATCTTACAATAGTTCTTGAGGAGTATATGGATGTTCAGTTTCACAAAAGATTCATGAGGGTCATACAATCCATGGAAAGGGAGTTGTTCATACCATTCTGCCAATTTGTGAGATGACAAAAGATTTTTAGCTTTAGTATCCTCAAATGATTACTAGGGAAGGGGGACCATAGGTGTCCATGTTCTAGATTGATTCAGTCTAGAAAATCTTTAAGCATCTCGAGATAGCCACACATAAAAGGGTGAAGCATGTTGTGTATATGTTTCGTGGAATTGCCAAGCATTTGTGGGATATTCCTGAGGAATATGGGATGTTGGGTGATCTATCTTGAATAAACATTGAGATGATGTTCAGGAGAAATTTCTATCATGAAACCTATAGGGGTGAAAAATCTTGTGATTTTATACATCTGATGCAAGATTGTTTTTATGGTGATGGACTATTCAAGACATTTTACTATCCTATAGTAATTTGTGCCATACTTGGAAGAAGATGAGATATTTAGGGAGAGAAGTTTCCAAGGTATTCTTCATTATGAGATAAAGTCTTAGGTTATCATTTTACTTTTAATCGTATTTGAATATGTAATGAATCAGACACTCATCATGGAAGTGAATCTCATATAGGATTTGAGAAGTGTCCAAGGTGTTTTAGCAAGACAATCTGGGATTTCATATTTGAGTAGTAAGAAGAATTGTTATGATAGTTTCCTCCAAATTAGTAGTGGGAAAATCATTCATGGAAGTGGACAACCATCTCAAGATCATGTTATATTCTAGTGATATCAGTGTGGCATAGTTTTCCAAAATCCATAGTCGTTTCCTTACTCCTTAGTCGAATGTTAGATATACAGTAGACTAGGTCGTATTCATAGGTTATGTGTGAAATGTTTTCATAATAATGGTGGTAGAGGATCTAGATAGGCACTGAAGTCGAGAAGGGGATCATCTACCCCTCCGAAGTCTAGTAGATGAGTTTCTATAGGATTTTTAGGATGAGGCATGGGTTGTGGTACCCTAGTGCATGAGAAGAAGTATAAAAGAAATGGAAATAGCTCCAGGAAGTTAGACTATAGCCTAGGGTAGAGGGACAAGTTAGTTGTATGTTATGTAGACTACTCTGTCTAATGTGGATGCATGATTGTCCATTTTTAGTGGTCTGATTCTTATATCATCTACCATAGATTTTGTTTTATTTGATATATTTGAATCACATTATTTTCTATCTTCTATTTTTTTAAATGGTTTGGGATTTCATATGGAAAGGATAGATAATGTTTTAACCATTGACACACCATTGGGAGTACGGTCAGACAATATCAAACATTGCAATATGTGTTCTCTAGAGATGGGTGGTTGCCATATCTATTAGGAATTTTTTGTGATGGAAATAAAAGGATTCTACTGATAATTGGTATGGATTGGTTAGTTCTATTCATGGATCATATTGACTATTACATGAGTATATTTTCTTTCTTATCTCTATAAGGAAGCACCTATCCTCACCAGGGTGAGTGAGATCTTCATACTGGTCTTCCAGGGCCAATTCAGTGTAGATTCGATTGTCTCACATATTAGATACTAGGAATTTCTATAAATAATGGTGGAATATAGTAGGATTAATTTCCTCTATTGTTAGATCATTTTCATGATTTTTTTTCTCTGACTAGTTATATGGTGTACCTCTTGAAAGAGAGGTTTAGTTCATGGTTGAGATGGTGCTGGGAGAAAATCTATTTTCTATCCCGCCTTACCTAATGGAGTCATCATAGCTTTGAGAGTTCATGGTTTAGTTAAAATATGTAGAATCTAAATCCTTCATACAGCCAAGTACATCTCATTGGGGTTCTCCAGTTCACTTTTCTAAGAAGGATGATGGATCTATGCATTTATGAGTGGATTATCAAAGGTTTATCCAGATTAACGTCAAGACTCAGTATCCTCTTCTATGAATTGTTGATCTATTTGTTCAGTTGAGAGCTGATAATATATTCTTAGATATTTATTTTATATCTAGATATCATCAATTAAGGGTGAGATTATCTAACATACCTCATACTGCTTTTCGAAGTTGGTATGTATTTTATGAATTCATAGTGTTGTCGTTTGGGTTGACTAATGCAACTGCAGTATTCATCGCCTGAATGAATAGGATATTTAATCTATTTCTTTACTGGTTTTTGGTTATAATCATCGATGATATCTAAGTATACTCCTAGACATTATATGATCATTCCAGACATTTTAAAATTGTCTTGAGTACATTGAGAGAGCATTGGCTTTATGGAAAGCTAACTAAATGTTGTTTCTGGATTAATAAAGTGCACTACTTGGGCCATCTCATCTCATAGGCAAGAGTGTCATTGTACCCTGATAAATTCATAGTCAAGGTATATAGGGAAAAACACAATAATTTCATTGAAATTTTTATCTTTTGGGGTTTATTAGGTTATTATCAATGTTTTATCCGTGATTTCCCCCATTTGAAAGAACTAATGTATGTGATGACCAAGAAAGGGGTAGTGTTTTTTTTCTCTAATTCTTGTAAGGTATATTCTAAGGAGATTAATGGTTGGATGACCTTATCACCTATCCTCAATTTATCATTTTTGAGTAATGATAACATTAGGTACTTTGACGCATTCAGAGTTGGCCTTGGACCACTTATAATGCAATGTGATCGAGTGGTTTCTTAGAGATCTAGGTAGTTGAGACCACATGATATGAATTATCTTATCCACATTCCAAATTTAGAATAAGTGGTACATGCCCTAAGATTTTGGAGACATTATCTCATGGTCAAGAGATTTGTGGTATAAAAAGAACATAAGATCCTCAAGTACATATTTTCATAGGGGGGCCTGAACTTTCATCAGAGGAGGTGGGTCAAGTATCTACATTATTTCAACATTTATCTTATTTACACACCATGAAAGGGAAATTTCATTTTTGACACATTTATCTAGAAGACAGTGAAATATGAAGAATGAGATTCTTATTGTGAGTGGCGAATAATGTCCCTTTTTCATACATGTGTCTGGATGTTCAGGAATCTCATGGAAAAGTATCACTAAATTCGACATCTGTTATACCGATGTTTTTTGAATGGATTAAGACAGATTAGTTTTTGGATATGAAGGTATCAGTTAATAGAGACACATTATATTGTGGTGAGACACCATCCGGATGGTCTCTTGGAAGTGTAAATTCCCCTCTTTTCTATGGTGGAGTATGTGTTCCTATGGTCTTTCATGAGGAGTTAATGAGGTAGTTTCATGCTTCCTGATGGGAGTTATATCCCAGTTTAACAAAGATTTATTATGATATATGTATAAAATATTAGTGTCTAGGAATGAAGAAGGAGGTCAAAATATTTGTAGCTATATGCTTCAACTGTTAGTAGGTGAAACCCGAGCATCAGAGTGAAATCTGGATATTGTGGCCTTTACCAATTCCTGAGTGGGAATGGGATGTGTTCAAAATGGATTTCATGACAGGATTACCTAGAAAAACCCCTAATAATGACACAATATGGGTTTTTTGGATTGACTCACTATGGTATCCCACTTCTTACCTATTAGTAAAACCTTCACAATTAAGAATCTGGGAAAATATTTATGTGTGGAAGGTGGTTTGATTACATTTTGTTCCAAGGAGTATCATTTCAGAAAAAATATCTTCATTTCACATCACATTTTTTGAAGGGTCTTCAGAAATCCCTTGGATCACGAGTTATTTTATTAATAACCTATTATCCCCTGAATGATGGTCAATATGAGTAGATTATTCATGTTCCGGAGGATCTGTTACGAGCCGTTGCCTTTGATTTTAATGGTTTATGGGGGAAACATATGGAACTTTTGGAGTTTTAATATAATGATATATTCTAGACATTGTTCCAAGTGAAACCTTTTGGGTCTTTTTATGAAAGGAAATTTGGTTCACCTCTTTATCAACTAGAGGCAGGCGAGTTATTACATATATATCATAGTCTTGTGCTTAAGATATCAAAATAGGTTCAGTTCATCAAAAAGATTTGGTGACTATGAAGAGATGGAATAAATCATATGTTTACATTCAGAGATAGCCTCTGGAATTAAAGGTCAGTCATCATGTTTTACTTTAGGTGTCTCCTAGATTGGGGAATCACCATATCAGAAAATAGGGTAAGTTAGATCATAGTTATTTTGAGCTATTTTAAATCGTGGAAATGGTCAGTCCAGTGGAATACCTTGTAGCCATTACAAATTTCTACCTTTCATTACAAGAACTGTTCCACATATCAAAACTATGGAATAATCATCCATATCATTCCCATGTGTTAGATGAAGTATACATCAATCTTTGTGTTGATGTATCCTTTAAGGATTATTTGATATGGGTTGTGGATCTTAGTGAGATATATCATCAAGGTTGAATTATACCATTGGATCGAGTGAAGTGGAATCATGGGTGAGTTCATCAGGATACCTAATAGATGGAGTCTAATAGGCCCAAATTATGGTCGAACGTATTCACTGAGACTACACAGTTACTCTAGGAGAAACATAGGGATGATCTGTTATAAGGTTGCGAGGTTTTACGATCCTGTCTTTTTCTAGGTAAATTTCTATCTGAGTTTTTTGTTTGATACTTAGAGGTCGAGTCTTGTACAGATGTGGAGAATATTTTTTGGATAAAATAACCTAATTTTTGGGGATGTATTATTGTTTGAGTTAATGATGTTTGGGTATAAATGGGTAAAGTTTTTCACAGGTTCTTGGTTATTTGAGAATCTTTAAAAGAGGTTCAATTGTTTAAAATAGAAATAAGATGAAATATAAACTGCAGAAAATTTACATGTCATGTAAAGCGATTACACATTGTTTAATTATGTAGGGTTTTAATAAAATAAATATAAGGCAATGGGTTTCTTTTTGTATCCAATTAAAAACATTTTCACGAAGTGTAATCACATTACACGATGTTTAAATGATTAACCTACTATTTTAAACATGCTATGTGACAGAAATTAATTCTATTTCATTTAAGATCCAATCCATTTGACCCTAGGTAATTCTATAGGAAATTTTAGTGTTTCAACATCCCTTGTCGATGTCCCATTTGTGGGAGAAATCCCTGGTAATACTTTTTGGTAGGTTTATTCTTCCTCTTCCTTCTACTCCAACTATTGCAGTGAAATCCCATGTCCGATTGCATTGTTGGTTTTGATCTTGATTAGTTTTGATCTAGTAACATTTTTTCAATCATATGAACCATATTCCTCATGGGATTTTCTTGTTTCAAGTTTTTTTGGATCGTTGGATAAAGGTAGGTGGTCTAAATCACAACTCTATGGTTTGACAATTGTTATGTTGTTGTAATATCCTGATTTCTCCCTCGTTTTGTGTGCAAATATTAAGTAAATAATTAAATTATATTATTCCTTGAACTCCTTTGGTTAAAATGTATTTTTAATTATAAAATAGTTTAATTTATTTTTAGGGTGACATGTGAACAAGGGTGATTTCTTGTTATAGAATCCCTAAATTGTGGCTTATTTCTAATTGATATATTTTTTAATCAATTTTTAATTAAATTCCATGTGGCATATGAAAGATTAATGGTAATTCACATAATTAAAAATTGAAAATTGTGATGTGATATTTTGATATCCATGTTGTTTGACATGTAATGTGTTTCATGTTGTAGTGCTTATATATCAAGCTTGACCCTAGAACTTTTAGAATTATTCTTGATTATGAAGATATTGAGCGGGATGAGTCTAATTCGATGTTGTAATGATTATAGAGAATGGTATATTCATATTAAAATTTTGTAATTATTATAGGGCCTTGACCCAGAAATGTTTTAATGCTTATAGGGCTTTGACCAAGATTGATTGCTGGGACTACACCACGATTATATGGTGGTTGTTAGCATGGTTGTAAGACATGATCTGAGATATTTCTGTATATATGCAAAGTAGTTTACCTAACCTTGGTTATATGATTGTGGTTGGAATGATTGTAAGATAAGATTATATATATTCTATCACAAAGCTGAAGTAGGTTGTTGTTGTATTTTATTAATTTTTTAATTAATTAATACACATGTTTATCAAATTATTTCATACACTTCTTATCAAACTGGTTTTTTTAGCCTTAGTGATTTCAACCTTCTAATTTATACTGAATCCCTATTCGAGCAACCATTTGGTACCCAAGCAGATTATGTGGATACAGGTCTGGATAAGGGAAAAGGACCTTACAGTGGATTGGTTTCTTGTGGTTGGGCTGGAGTTTGGAGATGGGACCGATGTCGGGTTTGGGACTTGGGACTTTGAGTCCATTATTTGAGTCTGATAGTATTTTTCTTGTATTTGTCTATCATTAAATTTAGTAACATTCCTGCACATCATTACATTATTCATTTATTATTTATTGTATTATTAATGTTGTATTTTATAATTATCTTCTGTTAAATGTATACTTTGATCATTTTTTAGATTATTATGATTTATTTATACTTCTATGAAAATTCATACCATGGAGTATAGTTTCCATGATATACACTTTACACACCCATTACTAGTCGATAGCCTCTTGCGTATGGGTAGGCATGCTTGAGGTCTCATAACTAACCCTTTTTTTGGCCACGTGAGAGAGTGCATGATTCAGGGACGTTACATATTTTTTCATATTATATTTACAATATTGATAATAAGGGTTTATTTTAATCATATATATTATTTATATTATATAATTATTATTTTTAAAGGTTAATTTTTATTTACCTTTCTTTCATTCCATTAATCAAAAAGTCAAAATATCATTCAGGAGTACATACTGTCTACCATCTCCTTGAATGGTGTAATTCATTTTTCAATAACTAAATTTTGTGGATGAATATATATATATATATATATATATATATAAGTAATTAAAATATATTATGTTAATATCATGATTAAAACCATATAGATTATGGTACTATGGTCAAATAATATGTACTAGAACCATATAACCAAAATTCTTAAAAACAATTAACACCCCGAAATAAAAATTTTAATAAGGAATTATTAAGAAATTGGTGCAAAACTATTATAAGTGGATCATTTTTTATGTTATTAGTGTGTACATTATTTGAGTATGAATTTATAATAAGTTTTTATTTATTATATATGAGTATATATCTCCTTCAATGCTGGCGGAACACAGGGTAAGAGTTTTATGTTACAATCTCATTATTTATCCAAAATGTTTATGATTAGTTTATGATGAAGGAACATCATGATATATTTTTCATGAATCATTAAATTCATTATCCTACCATTATTTTGGGTGATTCCATGTTTTCCTTCTAATTTCCTCCCTTTAATAACACATGTTATTGAAAGGATATTTTTAAGGAAAATCAACAATATTTCATTACTTAATCGAAAATATTTTTCCTTCAAGTAAATGTTTTATAAAAATATTTTCAAGAGTTATTTTAATATTATCCAATAAATTTTTAAATTATATTTTACCCATTATTTACATTGTAAAAATGGTTTAAAATTAATATTTTTTCCTCTTCCAATTGAGGTACTTTTTGATTTTTTTTACAAAAGTATGAAACTAATGTTTTCTATTATCTTATATAGATGAAAGAAATTTAACACTATATTGGTCACTCAATGAATTAAATATTTAATTAAAAATTTCCAAATTTACAATAAAATAAAATCTATTCCTTAATATTTTAGAATTTTTTATATTTAAATAATTTATTGGAAATTGAAAAGGCTATTTTCCCCAAGAAATGTTCCCGGTGATCAGTTAATATAATTTTTCATCTAAGATGATATAATTTGAAGATACATAATCATTACTTTGGATATTATCCAATGATTTCATCAGTATTATTTTTATATATTGTTTATGATTATGATGAAAAGATGTTTATGAAACTTTTTCCTTTTCCATGGGTTACACCATGCTGAATTAATGAAAGTTTTTGGAAACCCATTTCTTTTCCATGGTTTATTCTACAATGAAATGTTTATGAAAATCATTTCCTTTTAATGTTTTATGATATCATGAAATTTTTATGAAAACTATTTCCTTTTCATATTTTATAATATAATGAATGTTTTATGTCCTTGTGGAATCATCTGCATGAATTTCATTATATAAAGGGTGGGATGGGATTTATATTTCTCTCTAATGCATTCTGTAATGATTGGAATCACATGAGATAAAAATTACTAGAAATGAAATTGGACCAATAATAATAAGGGATATTGTCCTCTATTATATTAATAGGGGTGACCCTTGACTATATGATGGTTTGGGGAGTGAACCCAATCCAATATTGTAGTTTTTAAATAAGCCTTGACTACTATGGAAATGATTTTATTATCATATGTGTTTTACAAAATGTTATTTATTTTAAAAATGTAATTATATCATGAACCATTTTATTTGATACATTATTGATCCATATCTTATGAATTTCCTTGATTTTTTACATGACTCAAGATTATGATATACGATATGAAGGGAATAGTTTCTAAATGTTATACTTGTGTTATCTGTAATGTTTTGGATTTTTTGAGTGGTATGGGATTTTATTTTTCTATTCAAAACCTCTTATTTTATTCTAATACGAATATCTAATAAGTAAGGTGGGGATCGAGATAGTTCGGGGAAAATTTAGATACCAGATATCTAGAATTTAAGGGGGCATACAGAGCCACACATTTAGCACAAATTTATTGCTAACTGTGTGTCTCAATCATGCAGGTGACCCATTTCATAGGGGAGGATTCATGGTTTGTCGGAAGAAATGTTTTCTGGGGAATAATACCTTGCTAATTGTATCAGAGAATTCCTAGATACATTAGGCATAGGCCGCACTTGGTTAGACAAAATGTGAAAACAACCCATTCAAGGGGATCCCTAGGAAGTAGACGTTTCACATTTGCAACACGGGTTGTCCAAACATGCAATAAAGCCTTAAAACCTTATTGTAAGGGTTATTTTAATTTTTTTCCCTATAATATTTTTAAACCCCTATTCCCCATTTCATCCCCTTCCAACTGATATCCTACGTGTGAGATCTCTCCTTCCTCTTTATTCTAGATCTATTGGTATCCCCCTCATTCATTATCTGATTCCTTCATCGTCGGGTGTGATGAATCCACCTTAGTAAGCTCTATACTTCTGATAATTATATTTGACGATTTTATTCTCATCTATTTCAATATTTTGATTTGGGAACATTTTCTTTATTATCATAGTTATTGAAAATTCTTCAAATACTTTCCATTTTATATCCATTCACATGTCGACACTGAATGTGGAGAGCACTATGAACCAAACATAGGTGGTCTAGATTCTTTCCATCATGTTTGGTTTCATCTATATTGTGCTACATAATGAGTAACATTTGAAATTTTTATTGATGTCCCTTAAATGTTTAATAAATTAAATTGAATGTTTTTCCTTTCCAAATGTGACCATAGAAAGAAGAAAATCAACCCTTTGGTTGATCACCAGGATGTGAGAAACCCACATAGGTGTGACTTTCTTTATTAGCCTATTTTCCACTACCTTTATTTGTGGAACCACCTAAAAGGGTTCATTTTCTTATAATACATTTTTTAATGTATTTATTTAATTATATAATATGGTAATCCATGAGATAGACCCCTACCCTTCTTTCCATATTTAATTACTTGATTAAGTGATTTCACCAACTTGATTAAATAACCGTAAATTCCACACCATGATAAAAGTAATGAATTGTTATTTCCATTCCGTTTATCTCATACCAAATACTAGTGTGAAACTTGGATCTTATGGGATTCCTTAGAACAGTCTCATCGTTCATTATATTTGTTTTTTTCATGCGGGTTGTATACACTCCAAGAGTGATAGCATTGATGCCTAGGAAGGGATCATTGTGCATTGTCTTACCTCCATATGAGCGATACCAATTCCACATGGGAGACATCGTGGGTAGTCTTGTGGATAGATGGTTATAATAGGCCAATAGTGATACTTGGTTCCCTATGTGAGATACCTGGTGTGGGCTTAGATTATTGATTTCACATCATCCTGAGTGTGATACTAGGTATTTGATTTATGTATCACCTTTTAAAAACACTTACATTATTGTGAATTTATATTTTCCTAGGAGAGATGTTTGGGATTCCTTTTGGATCACTGTTGACATGATTAGAGTTCCTTTTCTACTTTAAAAATATAGAAAATAGATTAAATAATAAGAATGTGTAATTGATATTTTAGATAATATCCTTCCAAAAAAATAAATTTTTGGGGATGGTTCATCTATTGATGCTTATTTATGATGACACACTCACTAAAAATCATGATTTTATATGTTACCTTGATTAGAGACATCCATATTAGAATGAATTAGGTAGAGTATATCAGATATTCTTTCAAGAACCTGGTCTTATGTATTTATTTATTTTAAGTATTTGATTTATTATTTTTGGCACACTAATCATTTTATGTACAAAAACTGGATTGATTTAAACACCATTGGTGGTGGTATACTTTTTATATCTCACTACCTTCTTGGGATTCAATTGGTACCCAAGTATACTTCATGGATACATGTATTGATAAAGGGAAGTAGCTAGCTTCCAATGCTTGATTATTTGTTCTAGGATAGTGTGCGGTTCCAGATGAACGATCTAATGTTTGTGATGCCAGTAGTAGAAGTTATTATCATTTTTGTGTATTTTTTTATATATTGTGGTATATTTCTACTCCCATATACCCTATTTATCTCCTTTTTTATATCTACATGATGATCATCATTATTTGGTGTCTATTATTATTCAACTCCTGTCTATTTATTTTTCATAGATGTGTGATTAATTTCAAACTTTTTCTATTTAATTTTGTTTCATATGATTATATATATTGATTACTATTGTGCTACACTCTGACCCATGATGTAATAGTCTTCAAATGGAATCATAATAGTCACTTTATACTAGTTGTGAGACTATATCATATGGGGATGAGGGATTTAGGTTATGTGGTCAACCGTCTCAGGACAGTGCTAAGTGGTATTCGGGAAGAGATGCTATAAAATAATATCATAACTTTCTATTTCCCTTTTGTTTTACTATCTAGGTTTTAAAAAGTAAAATATTATATTATAGAATTTGGTAATGAGAATGTGCATGGGATTAGATAACCCATGTATGGGGGAAACCCAAATTACCTAGGATTAGTAAAATCTGTTATTAGTTATGCGTATTACATCTTTATAGATTTCATCGTTGGGTGATACATTTGTTTTGTTCCATTATTATTGATGATATTATTATAATGGGTTTTCTTTTACCCAAGATCAATGATATGAGGGTGTATCAGTTAATGCATCATTTTAGGCACCATAAAACTTAAATTTCATGCATTCTACCATGCCATATCTATAATCTTGTGTTCATTTCCTATGTCACATGTGTTTGTTGCATGCGATTTTTTGTTATATATTTAAATTTTCTGATGTTTCATTGAGTATAAAATAATTCGATTAATTAAAGTGAAAACATTAATATAAACAGTGTTTTCCTGTATTGATTGATGATATCACCTTAATTAACCAATTATGACACATTTGATCAATGGACCATTGGTTCTATGGGAACCGACATTAGTTGACTTGATTAATGAATGAAAATGGAAATCTAAAAGAAATGTAATTATATAAATTTAGAATGTTGTTTCATTTAATAAAATCACTATTCATGGCCTTTTACGTCCTGATACCAAAATGTAAATGTTAGGTCCCAGTTAACTGATGTTCCAATTTTAGTTTATAAAGAGTATGAGACTTTATAAATTTGGAATTTGTGACACAATTAACTGGATTTTGATATTTATTTCCAAATAAATAAGAATTAATTTCAATAAATTAATGTTTTAAAACGAAATGGGTACCACTAAATGGGGATTCTAATTTCAAAGTAAATGTTGTTTTCTTATATACCAAGCTATTGAAACGCCATATGTTGGAACCTATTCTATGGGTTATTAGACCATGAATCTTACATGACCATAGTAGTGGGTAGTAGTATGTGTCCCGTTTGGTCTATTATGACCTCTTATGTAACCCGAAACTCACCTTAGGTGCATCTAGAGGGGTGTGATTTATTATAAGAAGGTGCTTACATGTCCCTTCTTGGTTTCGATTTTTATTATTTGTTATAGATCTCATATGAGTATTCTCTTAGAAATTTTAGACCTATGAAACCAGGAATTTCTTGAGTCGTATACTATGAAGGTATTGAAAACCATGCTTTGGGGGTGGTTGGACTTAAGCCACAAGTAGCGCCTCATATAGTTCCACTTGAGGCACCTCATATTGAATTTAAACTTTTTTCCAATACTTAGTTCCGAGATAGTTTGTATAAATTTATGCAATACGTATAGAGTGCTCCCCGACCCTCCCCTACTATGGTAGAATATACATGGGAGTTCCAGAAAAAGAATCCTCCCAACTTTTTAATGGATGGTGGTCATCAGGAAGTAGAATCTTGGATGGATCCCATGATTTTGATATTTGATTATCATGATAAACCTCCGGAGTGGAGATTCAATATTTATACCTATATGATGTGATATTATTCTAATAATTGGTAGGATTTCATTAGTAAATATGTACATCATTTTAGTATGGTTTGGGTGGGCTCCTAGATATACTTCTATGACTAATTATTCCCCCAGACATTGTGAGAATACCGTGTGTGAGGGCTTATGAACCTACGATAATGTTCCATATTAGTGATGGTGTATATGGATCGCTTCATCGAGCTCCAGCGCTTCGAAATGACTCTTATTGGTGATGAGTTAACTACTTTGAGATGATTTGAGGATGGGATTTTGTGGAACATATACTCCTAGGTGAATGTTTTCTTGTTGAACATTGTTTCAGAGATAGTAAACTAGGCCCTCATCACATATTAGAACCTGAGGGAATGTGGCAATGTGAGAAAGGGTGGTTTAGCTTTCAGGTAGGGAGATTGTTTATCAAGAAATAGGAGGAAACATGTTCGAGGGTGTATTTCGGTGAATTATTATCTTTATGACATGCACCTATTGTTATACAGAATGTCATTGGTATGGTCGGACTGTCCATAGGAAGGTACAATGTATGAGGATCCCCCTTGAGTGCTGAGAATATGACATAATGGGTCCCCTGAAGTGTTTCTACTGAAATTTATCCCCTATATATGGTGATAGAGAATCTATGTCAACACCATATTCAGATATAGGATCAATGACTTCATGTCATGCTGGGGGGTTGGTTGACTAAAGGATGATCAGGCCAAGGTGGGTTCATGGTCAATGTCGTCAGACATTAGAGGCTCAACTCCAGCAAAGCAGACCTACTTGTGTTAGTTAGTTTTCATATTAGGGATTTGGTTTGGGATATATATACGAAATGTATTCTATTCTTCAGGAGAATATTCCATGGAATTATACTATATGAGGTGCTATTTTAGTATCCTTTGCTTTATTTTCTACCCTATTTGATACTGGTGCATCACACTCAATTATGTCTTCTGAATTTATAGGAAGTATGGTCCAAAAGAAAGAGTACTTCGGTGTCATTAAGATTGTCGGAAAACTATTTGGGGTCCAATAATATGGTATATTATAGTGAATGTAGTACCCCATTCAGATAAGTAGGAACCATTTCCTTTGAAAGTTATTCATCTTCATGATGAAATACTTTGATGATATTCTCTAAATTTACTAGCTAGTGCCTTTTCATGTTAATGTTGATTTCTATCTCTAAAGGTTGTTGTTCAAACCACATGAGGGAAGTGATTATATTCATAAAGTCAGATGGGATATCCAGATGATTCGAGATGGACATTGGTTCCATGGGCTGGGAAAGGTGACATCCTAAAAGGCTAGTCTCTTTATGATCGATCAGGGAATACATATGTTGAACTCTCTATGAGATGGTTATTTTAATAATCCCAAATCATTGTTTTATTTATGAAAATTTAGTCTTCTGTTAAAATTGTTCTAAATGTGTTTATATATGTTTAAATCATGCTTACATAGGTTTATCTATGTTCATTTATGTTTTACTGTTGACCTGGAAGCACTCTGGACTGAATAGACACTTTGTGAAAATTCCATGTTTTGACTCACTGTTAGTTATTTTCCTGAGTTACCGATGATGAAAAGTCGCACCAATGATGAACGGTTGCACCGATGATGAACGGTCGCACCGACGATGAACCGTCGCACCGACGATGAACGGTCGCACTGATGATGAACGGTCGCACCGATGATGAATGGTCGCACCGATGATAAACGGTCACACCGATGATGAACGGTCACACCGATGATGAACGGTCGCACCGATGATGAATGGTCTCACCGATGACGAATGGTCTCACCGATGATCGAATGAGCTACCGATACCGATGATCAACGGAGCTACTGATACCGATGATCATGACCTACCGAAATTGATGCATATTTAAAATGACTCACTGATCCCATGACTCATCGATAGTCATAAAAACTATTTGAATTTCTATTAACTCATATTTAATTCCAATGACCATATTTTATGTTTATAATGCAATTAATGATATTTAATGTTAGTTGTTGGAATTTTAGGGAACTATACCTCATACCTATGAAAAGGTAATCATTCCTATTGCTAGAGCTCGTGGAATATAAGGAATATCGAGCTGCATTAAAAAGAGACACCAAAAAACACAAAAAAAAGAGTGGCAAAAAGGGAATTCTTCCATGCACGCACATGTATGAAAAGAATAACACACGAGGAACTCTCATACTCATCAATAAAATAAATTTAAAGAAGAATTGCAAGGGATATAACGTTTACCCATACTCGAGCTGAACACTTACACTGGAAGTGACAGAAGGAGAACCACGACACTCTGCGTTTCTATACAAAAACTAGAGAAGGACTCGAAAGCATATATACTAAATAGAAGGTGTCCAGAGCTGCACTTCTTATCACTAGATCATTCTAAACTCTCATATACTCTCTCTAAGTGATTCATTATTTACTTTTTCAAGCAGTGTGTGTACTCTGTATAATTTACACAAACACAGTGACTCATGTGCTGAACTGGAGGATAATAAACCCTCACACCAATCTTTCCGCACTTTGTTGTATCCCACTAAGGATAGTGGTAGAGGTCAAGTAGGACCTGGACTGCTTGTGTGTCGTTTCTATCATTTTTTTTCCAACTTATAACTGTGGTAGAGGTCTTAGGACCTGGACAGTCTCTTGTACTGTTGTTTACCCCGATCCAGGGTGTGGATCAAATTTATAAAATTTTTTGAGAAGACCAAGTCTCGGGATGAGACTGGACCTTTTGTTTCAAAAACTATAGTGCTTTTCTATTTTGGTTATAAACTATATTGAATATTCCGATGTTAATTACATTGAAATATTATTTGTTTTAAAGTTACTTTGATAGCTACACTAGCAAGTGTTTATAGTTATTGTGAACCAGTAATTTTGTTTCCAAAGTTAATTTAATCCCCTGATTAAATTAACTGAGACATAATAAATCTTACAGAAACTAATTGAACATTTACAATCTGTATAAATTCACTACAGTTCAACTTGTTTTTCAATTTGGTAGATTTTAATAGAAATATTTTTTAATAGAAATTTTAATTGGAACTCAATTCACCCCCCTCTTGAGTGTCCACTCTGACCAACATTTTGTATCAGAGGATGTTTTTATTAATACAGAATTTCAAAACACTTTGTTTTTTTAATTGTGATTTTAGTTTCATATTTAATGATCTTAAATTTCTGTTAGTTCTAAATTTTATCTCTTTAAATATATTTTCTAAAATCAAGTTATGGAAAATATATTAGAAGGTGCTGCTATCAACCCTCCACCTTTCTTTAATGGTACATACTATTCCCAGTGGAAGCTTAAAATGAAAATTCATTTAGAGAGTATGGGATTTGATATCTGTACTGATATAGAAACTCAATATAAGATTCCAGAGTCTGAAAGAACTACTTGGTATTAACCTACTAAAACTTCTTACAATAATAACTATAAAGAAATGAAAGCCTTGTACTGTGTTTTAGGAGATGAAGAGTTTAATAGAATATCTGCTTGCAGAACTGCTTATGAAATCTAGGACACTCTGGATATTTCCCATGAGGGAACAACCAATGTTAAAGAAATGAGGCTGAATACCTATACTATTAAATATGATAATTTTAAAATTAATCCTGATGAACCCATTTATGATATGTATCTCAGGTTCAATGAGATTTCCAACACCATGATATCTCTTGGTAAAGTTGTTCCTGCGAAGGAGCAGATAATGAGAATATTAAGATGTCTTCCAGAATGATGGAGAGGCACATCTGTTTCCATTAGAAAATCATGTGACATCAGCACGCTGCATGTTAAAGAATTAATAGGTAAGCTTATGATGTATGAGGAAGAACTCAATGTGAATAAGGAATAAGATGATGAACCAAAAAGGAAGTCATTAGCTTTTAAGTCTACTGCCTCAAGAAGCAAGGATAAGGAGAAAGTTCACATACCTACTGAAATTTCAACAACTGAATGTTCAGAATCTAATAGTGATGCTGAGAAGGCTCAAATAGCCAGAAGATTTAAAAAATTCTATAGGAAGAAGAAATTATTCAAGAAATCAAATTACAAAGGAAAATATGATAATAGAGGCCATTGGAAGAAGGATTGGAAAAATCCTGATAAGGGTGATGAGATTGTCTGCTATGAATGAAAATGAAAAGTGCATGTAAAAGCAGACTATCCAAAGTTGAAGTTCAAAAAGAAACATGAATACAAGGAAAATAAGTACAAGAAAGCTATGAAATCTACTCGAGTTCTTAAGAAGACAGAACAAGTGAATTTTAAGTTTTTGACTCTGAAAAGAATCGAGCTAACATGTGTTTTATGAAAAACACATCTGAGGTAACTCTGGACCCTCCTGCTTTAAATTCATATTACTATGGAATTGAATCTGATTCTGAATCTAAAAATATGTCTAGTGAAGAACTATTTGAATACTGTAATATGCTAGAATAAACCTATAATGAACTTGAGGACAAATATAAGTCAATGAAGAAACAACATGCTTTATCTAGCACTGTTAAATCTGCCCTTGAGATTGAAAAGGAAAAGAATGCTCAATTGCTAAAGGAAAATAATGAACTAAAATTGTCAAATGGAAAATTAAGGAAGGACTTAGAAAAATTCACAAATGGAAAAGATACTATTAGTCAAATGCTTGGAAAACAAGTGGCACCAAAGTATACTACTGGTTTAGGCTATCAGCCAGGATAGAGACAATTTACTAACACTAGATTTATTTCTAATTCTAAACAGAATGGGGCTAGTTCAAGTTCTGGAAATTCATATGTCTCAACTAGTTATTCACATAGTTATAGATCAAATAAAGTTTATCCTTAAAATCTATTTATTCTGTAAATTATATGAAACCCATAAGACTACTTTGGGTACCTAAAGCATTGCATTCTAACCTATCTGTACCCAAGAAGATCTAGGTACCAAAATCATTTTCCATCTAAATCTGTTTTGTAGGAAACTTGCTTAAAGAGTTATCATAAGAATATGTGGTACTTGGACAGTGGATTTTCAAGGAATATGACTAGGGACTACTCATGCTTTAAGAGTTTAATCAATGTTGATAGAGGTCATGTTACCTTTTGTGATAACTCTAAAGGAAAGATCGTTGTCCTAGGCCAGATTGGTAACACTGATTCAGTTTTAATTTCTAAAGTTTTATTTGTTGATGGACTTAAATCTAATCTGTTAAGTATTTCTCAGTTATGTGATGATGGTTTTAATGTCAAATTTGAAAATGATTCTTGTAATGTTTTTAATTCTAAATTTTTTTTAGTATTTTCTGCCTTGAGAAATGAAAATGTTTATGCTATTTATATGAATTCGTCAGTTAAACAAAATTTTTCTTGTTTAAATGCTTTTCATAAAGAATCTTGGCTTTGGCACAGAAGATTAGAACATTGCAACATTTATTCACTTAGAAGATTGACTTGGAAGAACTTCTTTAGATACCTACCCAAACTTGAATTCCTATCAGACAAAGTTTGTAATCCCGTCCAAAAGGGAAAGCAACATAAAGTTTTTTTCAAGTCAAAGAAAGAAGTTTCAACTTCTCAACCTCTCGAGCTGGTTTACATGGACTTGTTTGTACCTTATAGAGTTTCTAGTTAAAATGGTAAGCATTATGTCTATGTCCTAGTAGATGACTTTTCAAGATTTACTTGGGTATACCTATTATCTCATAAAAGTGAATCTTGTTATTATTATTTTTCAAATACTCCAAGTCTGTAGAGAACCTTAGTGGTCTTAAGATTAAAACCCTAAAAAGTGATCATGGCCATGATTTTGAAAATCATGAGTTTGAGTCTTATTGCCCACAAAATGGCTACAGTCACAACTTTTTTTCCCCTAGAACACATCAGGAGAATGGTGTAGTAGAAAGAAGAAATATACCCTTCAAGAAATTGCAAGAACCATGCTCAATTAGTATGACCAACCTATTTCTTTTTGGGCTGAAGATGTGAATATAGCTTGTTATATTATCAACAGCGTCTTGAATAGACCTGTTCTTAAGAAGATCCCTTATGAACTATGGAACAATAGAAAACCCAAATTTAGTTACTTCGGAGTCTTTGGCTAAAAAGTTTTTATTCTCAATACCAAGGATAATCTAGACAAATTTTCTTCTAAGAGTGATGAAGGAATCTTTTTAGGATATTCAGTTACTAGCAAAGCCTGTAGAGTTTTCAATAAGATAACCAAGTGTGTCGAAGAATCTATTCACATAAAATTTGATTAAACTAATCCACATGAACCTAAACCTTCTCTTGAAAATATTGAAGAAGACATGTATGTTCTGAACCTTAATGATAGAATCAATGAACCTGTTGTAAAGACAACGAGTTCTGGAAGGATTTCAGAATCTTCTCCTAATGAACCTGAACCTATAGAAGAACCTGAAATCCCTAGTCCTATCTTTACTATATCATCATTTATTCTAAATAATCATCCTTTAGATGATGTTGTTGGTAATCTTGATAGAGGAACATAGACTAGAAATTCTCTCAGAAATCAGGTTGAACATCAAGCCTTTATTTCACATTTAGAACCTAAAAATATCAATGATGCAATCAATGATGAATTTTGGGTAATGGCTATAAAAGAAGAGTTAAATCAATTTGAAAGAAACAATTTCTTGGAATTAGAAGAAAGAACTAAGGACACCTTGACCATTGGCACTAAATGGGTTTTTAGAAATAAAGTTGATGAATCAGGAAATATTGTTAGAAACAAAGCTAGGTTAGTTGAACAAGGGTATATTCAAGAAGAAGGTATAGACTATGAATAAACCTTTTCACTTGTTTCTAGATTTGAAGCCATTAGGATCTTACTTGCCTATGTTACTCACTTGAATTTCAAGTTATGTCAAATGGATGTCAAAAGTCCATTTCTAAATGGGTTTATAATTGAAAATGTTTTTTTGAACAACCACCTGGATTTACAAACCCCTATTTTCAAAATCATGTTTTTAAAATTTCTAAAGCATTGTATGGTTTAAAATAGGCTCCAAGAGCTTTGTATGATAGACTTAAAAATTTTCTTATTTCAAAAGGTTTTACTAAAGGAATTTCCGATCCCACACATTTTATTAAAATAATTTCGAAATACATTTTGATTGTCCAAATATATTTTGATGATATTATTTTTGGATCTTCCAAACATTATTTATGTACTGATTTTTCAAAGATTATGCAAAATGAATTTGAATTGAGTTTAATGGGATAACTCATGTATTTTCTTGGATTTCAAATTTTTCAAAAGAAGGATGGTATTATTATAAATCAAAGTAAATATACAAAGGATCTTTTAAAACGTTTTGGTTTGGATAGTAATAATGAAAGTGACACACCAATGAGTACCACTTGTAAGCTGGATGATGATGAAACTGGGAAACCAGTTGATCAAACCAATTATAGAGGTATGATTGGAAGCTTACTTTACCTTACTGTTGGTCGACCAGATATTATGTTCAGTTTATATATGTGTGCAAGATTTCATGATAATCCAAAATAATCTCATTTACTTGCTATTAAAAGAATTTTCAAGTCTCTTAAACACACTGTAAATTTAGGTTTGTTTTACCCAAAAGAACAATCGTTTGAATTTATGAGTTATTAAGATGCTGAATTTTCTGGTTGCAAGTTGGATAGAAAGAGAACATCTGGAACATGTCATTTTCTGGGTAAGTCCTTAGTTTCTTCATGTAGTAAGAAGCATAATTCTGTAGCTTTGTCCGCTGCTAAAGCAGAAAACATTGTTGCTGGTAGTTGTTGTGCACACATTATGTGGATGGAACTCACTCTTTTGGACTATTGATATGATTTTAAGAATGTTTCAATTAATTGTGATAACACTAGTGCAATTAGTATTTCTAATAATCTTGTGTCTCACTCTAGGACCAAACACATTGATGGAATACATCACTTCTTGAGAGATCATTATCAAAAGAGTGATATTTCTCTAGAATTTATTGACTCTGAACATCAGTTAGAAAATATTTTCACTAAGCCTTTAAGTTATGAAAGATTAGACTTTATTAAACAATAGTTAGTTATGATCGATCTGTGAAACCAATCTCTGAAACTGATCTGTGAAACCGATATGTGAAACTGATATGTGAAACCGATCTATGAAACCGATCTATGAAACCAATCTATGCTACCGATTGAGTTGTACAGTTAGTGAAACCATTAGTTTTTATCAAAACAATGTTGTTTTACTAAATCGTTATTATTTTTTATTATTATTGTAACCATAAATGATAAAAATAATGACCCGCAGCTATTTCTAAATGACTATTGACCTTCCACCTCCCACCGAACTCTCTCTTCTTTTTCGAATCCCAAACCTTCCAAACGTTTCAAACCTTTCCAAATGCTCAATCCTCTCGATCCTCCAAATAGCCAAGAAAAAGTGACAAAGCAATGAATCTGAAGGTTCCTCTTCTGTAAAACATTCTCGCGGAGAATCTAGCTACATGAAAAAAAGGTAAGTAAACCCGGAGCTGGAACAACGGGTAGTTTCTGCAGAAAAGGTAGTTTGTTCAAAATGGGTATTATCCAGCAAGTCTGCTCTGCTGAAAGTGTTGGAAATGCAAGGATGGAAAAACTGTTTTTGCGATAATGACTGAGTCTATTACCCGAAGTTGGTTCCTGAGTTATACATAAACATAAGTATAGTGTTGGATGCAGTAGAAGTTGTGAGACTGTCTGCAATAGTTAAAGGGAAAAAGATTACTTTTTCATCAAAGAAGTGGGCTGAATTGTTGGGAGTTCCTCACAATGGAAGATATGAGGATTACATTGGTAATATCCCTCCTACAACTGATTACTTTTCTTATGAGATAGATCTGGAAATTTTGACTGGTAAGTCTGAATCGAGAAGAATATCTGCTGCAAAATTGGATGGTGAGAGTAGAATTTTGTTTAAATTTATTCAGCACCAAGTCTATCCAAGAAAAGGTGACTTTTCTTCAGTAAAGTATCATGATGCTTTTCTGTTATTCCTTTTGTTGAATGCTAAAAAGATCAACCTATGTGGATATTTTACTAAGCATATTACTGAGATGATAAAGCCATCAAATAAAGCTAAAACTTTGTTTTATTCTAAGCAAATCTCTTCCATGATGAAATTCTTGGACTGTGTTGATGATGGAGATGAGTGCATCTCATCCAGTAGCTTCTTTATTAACAAGGATATCTGTAAGAGGATGAAAATCAACTGGAACCCATGGAAGAAGGCTCGGGTTTCTGATGATTAGAAGTTTTATGACTCCTTCAATCCTACTGATCATCCTAAGAGACCAAAGGGGATAAGATATCCTAGTTTAAAACCTGGCGAGGAAGTGGTTTATTCTGATGAAGAAGAGGAAGCATAAGTTCCTAAGGAAACTGGTGAGTTCAGTAAGAAGGGAATAAAGGAAGAAGAAGCTGAAGCTAAAGCTAAAGACAATACTAAAAAGGAGGCTGAATCATCTTCTGATGAAAGGAGTGATCCTGATACAGTTAGCCCGAAGAAGAGAAAAATAGAATTTGGACCAGCTAGTCCACCTCTCAACTTACCATAGATTGAACCTCTTTTAGGTGATGATGAAGAAGAAGATGAGACTGAAGAATCAAACCCTGAGAAGTATGAATCCAGTAGTATAGATAGTTCAAGTGTGAAATCAGTTAATAATGATGGTGATGAGGATGATGCTGATGCTGATGGTGGTAGTGATGGTAGTAGCCGTGATGGTGATAGTCGTGATGCTGATGATGATGATGCTCAACCTGTAGAAGGTCAGAATGTGATCCAAGATGATCCTCAACCCTAAACAAATGAGCAAGAAAATGTCCCTGAGGCTGAGAGGACAGAACAGTTAAAGACAGATGTGAATGAAGAAGTCTCTCCTGAAAATTCTGGAAGAGCTTGATTTGTGAAACCTCTGTATCATTCATGCCAAGCTACATGGGAAGAACACCCAGGTATTCCAGTTTTGGGTTTAGATTATCCAGAGGAAGAAGAAGTAGAATTGGATCTTACGGGAGTAAGTGATTCTGTTAAGGCTCAATTAGTGGATGAGTTTATGCAAAGAGCATAATCCAGACCTGATCCTTCAGTACCTCAAGCTAGACCTGGTCCTACAGTTGCTCAATCTGATTTTGACAGATTTAAGGTTGATTTGGTTCAAGCAGTTAGAGAGACTATGAAAGATGAGTTATCTCATGTTCTTACTCCTGATCCTATGTCTTTATCTGAATCTTCTATGGATAATTTGGCACAAATAGTGGTAAACCTTATCAAGCCAGACCTACGCAATACTAGTGAATTGATTGGCAGGCACATTACCTCTTTAAATCAAACACTCACGGATTTAGGCAGTAATTTGGTCTCTCTGTCAGGAGAGTTTAGAGAAACCATCTCTGGTATAATGGATGTGCTAAGAAATCTGATAGAACATATGAATAATCCAGACTTGAGAAAGTTGAAAGCTGATATCACCCAAGTCGTTTCTCAGGCTAGTTCTTCAAAGGTGACCAAGATTATTGGTCAAGAGATTAATGCTTTAAAGGATGTTATTAAGGAAGAGATGGAAGCTATTGGAAATATTTTGGATTTGGATTCTTTGAAAAAGATGAAAGATCACAGTGATCATATTCACAAAATGGTACAGTTGTATTCAGCTGATGCTACCAAGTCTCATAAAGAGATTAAAGAGAAAGTGGATCATTACTTCTCTAAGATATATACCAAGCATGAGTTGAACCATCAGTTCAAGGTTTTAGCTGAAAATTTGACTCTTTCTCTGGTTACTCAAGCTTTCAAGGCTCAAGTTCAGAAGCTAAAGTATTTCACTCCTACTTTGGAAAGTTTCATGAAGAACAAGGATAACTTTGAAAAGGCTATAAAGTACGGTGGATAAGTAATTCAAGATTTTATCAATCTTCTCAAACCTTAACTTCATGTACAAGCGAAGTCCTTTTTTTTTCTACTGTTGAGCCTCCTAATCCATCATATGTTTCTCATGGTTAGTTATCTGTCTCTCAAGATCTATCAAATATCCTACCAGTCATTCAACAGAAACCTTCAGAAAAATATGATGCTCCTCAGCAAGTGACTTTGGAACCCACTCTTTGTCCAGCCAGAGCCATCATGCCTCCTCTCTCCATCTTACTAGATCAACCTTTTACAAATCATCCTTATGGACCATCTATTCCTCCCACTACCAAAGGCAAAGCTCCATTGCACCCACAGAAATAACTGTGTCTGTCCATTTTTGATAGGGTGTATGTTTCTTGTCCTTTACAACATTGTATCTAGTTCTTGTACTCTTTTTCAAATATTAGTTTAGTGGCCTCTTCTTCTTTCTTCTCTTCCTTATCTTTTCTTTTTGATAATCCCAAATGGGGAGAAATCATGACTATAAATGAGGGAGAGGAGAGAAATCATGAATATGCATATGGGGTGAACTGAATATGAATATGATCCCTTGCTTCACTTTTCACTACATGCATTCATATACATAGGGGAGAAATGTTGACTATATATCTCAGTGGGAGCAATGATGAAAGGGGGAGAATAAATCGTTTTATCTGATTTATATTATATGGGGATAATTACTTATGCTATTCTAACACTTTTCTTATCTTTCGGAACATTTTTTTATATAGGGGGAGCATACTGAATTACATACTATCTTCTCTCTTCATTTATTCCATTGATTTGTGATTATCAAAAAGTAGGAGATTGTTGAACTCTCTGTGGGATGGTTATTTTAATAATCCCAAATCATTGTTTTATTTATGGAAATTTATCCTTTTGTTCAAATTATTCTAAATGTGTTTATATATGTTTAAATCATGTTTACATATGTTTATCTATGTTCATTTATGTTTTACTATTGAATTGGAATCATTCTGGACTGAACAAACACATTGTGAAAATTCCATTTTTTGACTCACCGTTAGTTATTTTTTTGAGTTACCGATGATGAACGGTCGAACCGATGATGAACGGTCACACTGTTGATTAACGGTCGCACCGATGATGAACGGTCTCACCGATGATGAACGGTCGCACCGATGATGAACGGTCTCACCGATGATGAACGGTCGCACTGATGATGAACGGTCGCACCGATGATGAACAGTCGCACCAATGATGAACGGTCGCACCGATGAAGAACAGTTGCACCGATGAAGAATGGTCTCACCAATGATCGAAGGAGATACCGATACCGATGATCGAAGGAGCCACCGATACCGATAATCATGACCTACCAAAACCGATGTAGATTCAAAATGACTCACCGATCCCATGACTCACTGATAGTCGTAAAAACTGTTTGAATTTATATTAACTCTTATTTAATTCCAACGGCCATATTGGATGTTTTTAATGCAACTAATGATATATAATGTTAGTTTTTGGCATTTCAGGGAACCTTACCTTGTACCTATGAAAAGGTAATCATTACTATTGCCGGAGCTCGTGGAATATAAGGAAGATCGAGCTGTAGTAAAAAGAGACAAAAAACACAAAAAAAGAGGGGCAAAAAGAGAATTCTTCCATGCACGCACATGTATGAAAATAAGAACCCATGAAGAACTCTCATACTCATCAAGAATAGAAATTAAAAGAATAATTTCAATGGCTATAACGTTTACCCATAATCGAACTGAACACTTTCATTGAAAGTGACAGAAGGAGAACCGCGACACTATGTGTTTCTACACAAAAACCATAGAAGGACTCAGAAGCATTTCTACTAAATCGAAGGAGTCCAGAAGTGCACTGCTTATCACTAGATCATTCTAAACACTCATATACTCTCTCTAAGTGATTCATTATTTACTTTTTTGATCAGTTTGTGTACTCTGTAAAATTTACACACACACTGACTCATGTGTTGAACTGGTGAATACTAAACCCTCACACCAATATTTCCACACTTTCTTGTATCCCACTAAGGATAGTGGTAGAGGTCAAGTAGGACCTGGAAAACCTGTGTGTTTTTGCTATTATTTGTTTTCCCACGTATAGTTGTGGTATAGGTCTTAGGACCTGGACAGTCTCTTTTACTATTGTTTACCCCGATCCAGGGTGTGGATCAAATTTATATAAATTGTTTGAGAGGACTATGTCTCGGTTTGAGACCGAACCTCTTGTTTCAAAAACTATTGTGCTTATCTATTTTGGTTATAAACAATATTGAATATTCCACTTCTAATTACCTTGAAATACTATTTGTTTTAAAGTTACTTTGATAGCTAAACTAGCAAGCGTTTATACTTATTGTGAACCAGTAAGTTTGTTTCAAAAGTTAATTTAATCCCCTGATTATATTAACTGAGACCTAATCAATCTTACAGAAACTGATTGAACAGTTACAATTTGTATAAATTCACTACAGTTTAACTTTTTTTTCAATTTGGGGGATTTTATTAGAAATATTTTTTAACGAAAATTTTAATTGGAACTCAATTAACCCCCCTCTTGAGTGTCCACTCTGACCAACAACATATTTTAGAATTACCTCAGGTGGTGGATCATTTTGTGGATACCTTGCTTGATGATTTCTATGGTTTACCTCAAGTGAGAGAGGTGTAGTTCACCATATATCTAGTGGAATGTGTGGAACCATTGTCTATTCCTCCCTTTAGGACGGAATGTTTAGAGATATAATAACTCAAGAATAAGATTGAATATCTAGAGGTAAAGGGTTTTATCTGACCCCTCACATCATTATGGGGTCCACCTATTCTTTTCACCATGATAGAGGACATTACCCTCAGGTTGTATGTAGATTACAGATGGTTGATCCAGCTTATAGTGATGAACTAATATCCATTACCTTGCATAATTACCTCTTCAACCATATCCAAGGAGCGACAGTTTTTAATTTTATTGATTTGAGGTCAGGCTGCCATCAGGTTCATCTAAGGCCATCATACATAACTTGTATAGAATTTCAAAGTATTTATGTCTTGTAAAAGTATATGGTGAACTCATTAGGCCTTATGTACGTGTTAAGACTCTTATTATCATTAATAAAATGATTTTTCCACCCATAACTAAATCCATTTCTGGTAGTCTTCATAGACGACGTCTTAGTGTATTCTTGCACAAGACACGACCATACCACTCATATTGAGATTGTGTTGAAGACACTTTGACTGCATCAAATATATTCAAATCTCAAAAAATTGTACTTCTTGATCAATAAGGCTCACTTGTTAGGTTTCTTCATTTCAAAGGTAGGTGTATCTATTAACCCTAAGAAGGTGAGCACCACAGGTTCCTGAGAATAACCCAAGATTGAGTTAGACATAAAAAAATTCTTGTGGATGTGTGGATATTACAGATGATTCATTCAGGTTTCGTCATTCCTAGAAGAACCTATTATGAGGTTGACTAAGAAGGGTGTGAAATTTTTCTGGATTGAAGCTTGTGATACAACCTTCCTAGAGTTAAAAGGGAGACCAACTTAAACACCAATTGTGTTTCTACCAGAGATGGGAAGGATCTCTAATATTTATTAATATTCTTTAATAATTGTTCATGGAGTATTTATGATGTAGAAATATTGGGTTGTAGTGTATGGGTCCCTCTAGTCGAGACATCATGGGAAGAATTACCCTATGCATGACCTCGATCAAGTAGTGGAGTCCCATGCATTACACTATTGGAGGAATTATCTTGGGGTGAGTTGATCATTATCAACAAGGATCTGAAAATACTCAGATACATCCCCACATAGATATAATTGAATATAACATAGTGTGGGTGGGTAGAATACCCGCAACCACTCAACTTTGATCTTAATTATACACCTAGAAAGGGTAATCTTGTAGCTGACACTCAGACCTGAACGACTCAAACACAGGCCATCCAAGAGGCTAAACAGTGAGTGGCATTTGATGGATTAATTTTCTAAAATACACCTAGATGTTTATGAATAATATATTAAGCTTGGTCTAGCATCTCTATCAATTTAATCCTCTCCTCTGGAGCGGATGTAAATGAGATATCTATCGGATCCTGAGGGACTTGTTATGAGGGAATGTGTAAGATCCCATATTTTAATTGTGGTAAAGATCTCTCTTTTTAGGTTACTGTGTTTAATTTCCTTTTTGGATTATACTATAAGCCAGTATTTGGTCCGATTGGGTTTTTTTTGGGGATGAAATGGAAAAAGAGGTTGAAAACTGGATGCAAGCTAGGTACACATCATGTACTTGGTCTACATGTCATGTACTTCCAGTACACACTATGAACTAGCTCATCATGACGTGTCTCCATTCTAGATCAGATAAAATTAAAGGGGAGTACACACTATGTACTTGAGATACACATCATGTACCTTGTGCAGCGGGTTCATTTTAATAAAAGTGGTTGTAGATTAACATTTTGACGGACTTATTTTTCTCTCTTGTTTTTGAAACCCAAAACCACTATATTTTGGTTTTTATGATTTTGAAGCCATCTTGACTCTGATTCAAGTGTCATCAGTCACGTTGGTACCGCATTAGTAAGTACTCGATTCCTGTTTAGTCGTTCTGGATTTTTTTGAACAATGGCTATGCTATTTGGATTTAGGCTCATATTCCCTAATATCCCATTCTTTGTATTTTCTTCAGATTTCATCCTAACCAGAATGAATCAGGACTTAATACTAGATGATTTTTCTACTATCGAGCAGTGGTTGGTGGTCAATAATTTATTTTTGATTCTGAGGTGCTTTTATGGAATTCGGCTATTTCGTCGCTCATTGAAATTTTTGTTGAGGCCTCTTTTTTGATAGAGTTTCTTGCTTTAGTTGTAGTCAGACCTGGTAAGGATTACTGTAGGTTTTGTTTAGGTGTGTTGACACCTGTTTCTCATTTCACAGTCACCCATGGGGTGTGACTTAAGGAACAATACGTGTCTATGCTAGTTTAAACCACCGAAGGGGTGTGTTATTTTCCTTTCCTAGTTAGAGGAAGCATGTTAATGCTTTGATAGATTGAATAGCCTATTTAGAAGATGTACTACCTCCTTTCTCAATGAATATCATGTTATGCCTTATCCAATTTGATTTTTTGGAAAGTTAAATAGATAATATGGGTGGGTATGCCTATATGAAATGACTAATTTCTTGTTAAATTTTTTATATGGGAGGGTAGGATCATATGATTTTTTGATTAATGGTTTTTATGAGTGGGTATACTCATGGATTGTATAGATTGATGTGAGTGGGTATACTCACATGGAATGTTTGTTTAAATTGAATGTTATATTGAATGTTTGAATGAATGGATTTGGAATGAGATAGTGGATGCCTTGGGTTGACTCTACCCCTTGGGTCTTGATTCTGTGGGATGCCTCGGGCCATGATACCCCTAAGATTTGGCATGCTTGGGATCATGTACGACTTTCGATTACTATGGTCCTAAGTCCCCAACCATTGCCTAACCGATTTTCCACCAGGGATCCCCATGGGATGTGATGGGATTCCATGTAATAGCTCCTTGGATTTGGCCCTCTGTAGTCTAGATATATTATATGGATTCCATGGTCTTCTGAAAACTTGGATCCCGCCCTTGCGGTCTACACTACACTATATGGTGTGGCCATGGAATATTTGACTTCACTATCTGGTGTGGATGTGGAACATTTGACTTCTTTTTATAGTGTGTCTATGGGTTACTGGATACACATGGATGTACGGTGTGGTCATGTAACTATCTTGTTTAATTGGTTATAGCTTTCTAGTTAGGAGATGACTCTCTTTTGTAGGTATCCTTGAGGGTTGTTTTGTTTTTCTTAAAATAGTATACTTATGACACAGGTATACACACTTACTTACTAGTTATTTAAACATGCTATAACTTTTGTAGAATTTTTTTTAGAACTGTATAGAATTGGGTGGATGCCTACTGGGATGTTTATCTCACACCCTATTTGGGCCTCCTCAGGGACCCAAACATATTATATGGTTGCAGGTGATGATAGGGGAAAGAAACCTAGTACATGTTGTTAACTGTGGCCTTGGAGTAGGGGAACATAGTACCAAGCTGAGGCTTGCAATGATGGGATAAATTTTTGGTCTTTTGTTCTTTTTGGGATAATTATGTTGTATTGTATTTCCATACACTATTATAGATTCTTTCTAGATAATTATACCATATGCATCATTTTTTTATATGAGATACTTCTGATATTATTATGTATTCCTATCTTGCTTGTTTACTTTCATTTGTCTTATTATTTATTCTCTTCCACTATTTATTATATATTTTACTTTCGATGTGATACTCTGGTGATGAGGGCATAGTTTCCCCACTAACTCGCCTAGGCCCTCGCTGCTAGTGGAATGCCTCTGGCATTTTGTGATATGTGCTTGAGTCCATGTGGCCAACCGGGCTCGGGGCACCATAGGTTGACATCTGGTTCTGGGACATTACAAAGTTGTATAAGATGAGTTTTTTTTACTTACTTTTTGGAAACATTATATAGGGATTCGAAGGAAATGGTGTTTGGTAATAAAATATTCATGGGAGTAGCTACCCCGTGTATAGGGAAAATCCCAATAGCCTTGAATGGATTTCTGATTTTATGAATTTTGAATATTACATTTTATTATATTTCACCATTGGGTGACACAAATGATTTCTGCTATTACTATTTATGCAATTGTAGGTTCTATTTTAGTTTCAACATGTTGAGATGAGGGTGTTTCATATCATGCATCATATAGGCACTTGTTAGAATCACATGCCATCAATTATTACATGACATCTAGTATAAATCAGATATTTCAGGTTGTTGTGATAGTTGATGTGATAGTTTTTCCTGTTGTTGTGTTAGTTGGGTGTAGTAGATAATGGTATGACATCATCTTTCAATCCCGAAGGAGTATGGTCCCTTATGAATTGGGAAATGATGCACCAGTGAAATTTAAATGTTAAATGAACTTTTTATATGTATTGTTTAAATGGGAGATAATTTTTGGGTTCATGAGGTGTTATGGGACCTCATGGATTCAGAAATTGGTAAACCCATGGTCGAATTTTCTAAATAACTGGATGTGAAATGAAAATTAAAACTTGAATGGTGGATAGATACTTGACCTAGACTAGGATTTTGAGTGGTCAAAAGGAATAGTTTCTAGTGGTTCGTTGGATATTATTTATATAGTCCTAGCTTTAAGATTAGGCTATGGGTTTGGCTTGGATTCTAGGAGGGTTTTGACCTATCATATACTTTTGAGCTTTGTGCTTTGATGTTGTTCTTTCCCGAGGTGTGTGTTTGTCTTTGTAGAGACATGCCACCATGACGACCTCTAGTGGTATGTCGCGATGGAGGCAATGACCATAATTTGGATATAGTGGTCCATGGGATATCAATTGATCCCCATATAGTTTCATCTATAGAACATGAGGCTATTCGTGACACAGGTGATGAGGAATAGTTCAACAAGTGCTTCTTTTGATATATGCAGACAATATAGGGAGCACCGTAGCCATCCATGACTATGGCTGAGCTGACATGGGTGTTACAGTAGTTGCATCCTCCTATGATTTTCAGGGATGGAGGAAGATAGGTTGTAGAGATGTGGATAGATACCATGTAATCAATTTCATAGTATCTAGAGATTTTTTTGGAGCGAAAGGTCATGCTTGCAGCTTATATGCTATGTGGAGCGGAAAATCGTTGGTGCGACGTTCTGAACCATGATGATGGGTTGTGGAATATGGGTTGGGATGAATTCCAGACCCTCTTCTACAACTACTTTTACCCCATGAATCTATGAGCAGAGAGGGCTAGTGAGTTCATACGTCTAGAGCAGGGCACGATGATGGTTATGGAATACTCGGCACACTTTACAGAGATTCAGCATTTTGCGCCAACGTATCTTACAGATGAGCTGTTGAGGGCGATATGATTTGAGGAAGGTCTCATACATGTTATGAGATCTCAGGTCAACGTGTTGAGGTTGCCTTTTATCATTGATATTGTAAATCAGGTGCCGATTATAGAGCGGAACTTGAGGGAATTTGGGTTTACATAATAGGGGAGTGGTGTTTATCACCCCAAAGAATCTACATCTTCAGGTAGGAAGCATAATTTTGGGGATTCCCGCGATGTGAGTTCTAGTCAGGTTGTGGGTGCAGGCATCTTCGTATATTTCCATCAGTGTGTTAGGCAAGGCCACATGAAAAATCAGTGTGATTGCGACCCTATTGAGTGTCGAGCTTGCAGCAGGATAGGGAACATGCAGTGGTTTTGCAGGACCTTCCCTCCAACTGTGATTGGTATGGGTTTAGCTGCAACATCGGGTTTAAAAGCTGGTTCTTCATATCCTCATTAGGCTGGGAGCTAGAGCAGTACATGCTGGTCAGGCTTGGGCAGTGGTGGTCATGGCTAGGGTAGCCAGACACTAGGTTCTCAGAGACAGTAGGGTAGATCAACTCAGGGTATCTAGGCAGGGTCATAGGGTCATGGTAAAGGATAGACTTATACAGTGAAATAGACACAACAAGAGTAGGATCCCAAAGCGTCTCCAGTGAGAGGTATGATCTTAGTAGCTTCTACTATTGCTTCTTCTCTTTTCGATATAGGTGAGTCTCATAGTTTTATATCTGCACGAGTGGTTAAAGTCCTTGGGATTGCAGTTTTTCTTTATGAGGGTTTTTTCACACTATATATACCGTTTGGAGTTATAAAGGGTGATGTGCACCAATTTGTGGAGTGTCCCCTTGAGGTTAGAGGGTGTCACTTCATCTAGAATCTGTATGTACTCGATATGATGGGGTTTGATTTCATTCTTGAAATGGACTGGCTCATGGATTATTGAGTGTATGTTGACTACTATTGCCGAAGGGTGAATTTTACATCACCCAAGGGTGCAGTTTTTATTTAAAAGGGTGAATGGGATGTCTAGGAAATAAGATCTAGACCCAAACATTATGGGATTGGCAGGATGACACCCCAGATTGCTAGTTTTTTCAAGATGATTAGGGAGTGAGTCAGGAGGACTTTCCTCTAGTGGTTTAGAGCTTCATGGATGTCTTTTTCGATGAATTTTCTAGTTTACCACCTGAGAGAGAGGTGGAGTTCACCATCGAGTTAGTGTCAGGAGCTGCACTGGTATCCATTACTCCTTACAGGATGTCTATGATAGATTTATAGGAGATCAAGAGGTAGTTGGAGGATTTGTAGGTGAAGGGATTTATCAAACCCAGCACTTCTCAGTGGGGTTCACCGGTCCTTTTTACGAAAAAGGTGGATGAAACTCTTAGGCTGTGTGTGGATTATCAAAAATAGAACCAGCTGAAAGTTAAATACTAATATCCTTTTCCATAGATATATGGCCTATTTTATTAGATTTGAGGAGCTCGAGTTTTCTCGAAGATCGAATTGAGTTCAAGATATCACCAGGTGCATGTTTGACCTACAGACATACCTCATACAGTATTTTGTAGAAAGTATGGGTTATAAGAGTATCTGGTTAGGTCATTCGGTCTCATGAACATGACATTAGTTTTCATGGATTTTATGAACTTAGTATTCCATCCTTAATTGGATTCATTTTTGGTGGTTTTCATAGACAATATCTTAGTGTATTATCACAATTGACATGACCATGCCAACCATCTTTAGATCGTTTTGAATACACTATGAGAGCATCGGTTATATGTTAAGCTCAAAAAGTGCCACTTTTGGATGGATCAGATTCAATTTATGGGTAACATTATCTCGGAGACAGGAGTAGCAGTGGACCTAAAGAAGATGAGAGCTATATATTCTTACAAAGATCCCAAGAATTTTTTTGATATACAGAGTTTCTTGGGGCTAGCTGGATACTACAAGTGTTTTATAAAGGACTTATCTTGCTTAGCGGTGCATTTTATGGGACTGACTAAGAAGTGTGTGAAGTTTGTGTGGTTACAATCATGTGAGGCAGCCTTTCAGGACCTAAAAGGTAGGTTGACATCAGCACCAGTCCTAATACTACCAGAACAGGGAAAGAGTACATTGTGTATTGTGACACTTTAGATATTGGGTTGGGGTAGTGCTGATGCAGGGAGATCATGTCGTGGCATACGGGTCTCTACAGTTGAGGCATCACGAGAATAAATACCCTACACATGATCTCGAGTTATCTTCAGTTGTTCATGAATTGCACTGTTGGAGTCATTATTTACTGGGAGAGTGTTTTGTGGTGTACACAGATCACAAAAGCCTCAAGTAGATCTTTATGCAGCATGATATGAATTTGAAACAGCAAATGTGGGTGGATTACTTATAGTCCTTTCACTTCGATCTTGCCTACACAACTAGAAAGGGAAATGTAGTGGCCGATGCACTGAGCATGAGGACTCAGATACAAGCAGTGTAATAGGATAGTAGTGAGTGGAATCTTATGGTGTTGTTTTCTGAGATGCATTTTGTGGTGAACGATAGACAGGGGAAGACTTTCCTTTCATCCTTATTTATGACCTATACCCTGATGGACAGAGTTAGGGTGAGGTATCTATCGGATTCAGAAGGCCTAGTTCTATAGGGAGGTGTGGCAGGTGAGGACCCTCCTCCTGGTTAGACAATAGGTGATGATGATATCATCTGTATCTAGGGACATGTATAGGTTCCAATGGATATAGTTGAGGAGTTGATTATTTAGTTTCATGCTTCGGGTTGGGTAGTGCATCCAGGGGTCACCAAGATGTAACGTGACTTGCGACGACTAGTGGCGAGGACTGAAGTTTGAAGTAGCTGGTTTTGTTACTAGGTGTTCCACCTATCAGCATGTGAAGGCAGAACATCAGCGACCAGCTAGGATTTTATAGGAGTTACCTATTCCATAGTGTAAATGGGAATATTTCGCGATGGATTTCATGATGGATTTTCCAATATATCCTCAAGGTAATGATGTTTTGTGGGTTGTCGTTGATAGTGTTACAAAGGTCACACATTTCTTTCCAATCAAGGAGACCTTCAGTGTTGATGATCTTGGAATGTTGTACATCTGAGAGGTGGTACAACATCATGGGGTCCCATGCACTATCATTTCGGATAGGTATTCCCGCTTTATGTATTGTTTCTGGAAAAGTTTTCAGAGGCCGTTGGGTACACATGTGCTTCTGAGGACATCATACCACCCTCAAACTGATGGTCAGTCAGAGAATACGATACAGGTGCTAGAGGACATGCTTTGAGCATAAATCTTGGATTTTGGGGGATCTTGGGAGAGGCACATTCCCCTAGTATCGTTCACCTACAATAATAGTTACCAGGAGAAGATACGGATGGCACCTTACAAGGCTTTATATGGTAGGCCATGTCGTTCTCCCCTATGCTGGCTAGAGGTAGGAGAGGCATCTTTACTGGGATTGTGTCTCATGTGGGAGACATCTAAGTAGGTCCATTTGATTCAAAAGTAGATGGATACTACACAGTATTGTCAAAAATCATACACTGATCGCCGTGGACAACCTCTAGAGTTCATGGTTGAGGATCTGGGTTTTATATGTGTTTCACCAAGGTTGGGACATAGGCGAATCGTGATCCAGGATTAACTTTCACCGAGATATGTCAGGCCGTTTTAGATTTTGGAGTGAGTCAGTTTGGTTGCCTATCGGTTGCAGTTAAATCAAAGGTACCAAGCCATGCATGATGTCTTCCATATATCTCAGTTGTGCTACTATCATTCATACTCATCTCACGTTTTTCATCTCGAGGAGGTTAAGCTTAAGGTTGATACATTATTTTAGGATCATCTAATTCATATAGTTGACAGAAGAATGATGGTTCCTTGATGTCAGTCAGTTCCTCTAGTATGGGTGCTAGGGCACCACAACCGTTTATAGGATGAGACCTGGGAGAGGGAGGCTGACATAAGTGCTCAGTGGCTGGAGTTGTTCTTTGAAAAATCGTTACCACCCTTTAGAGATAAATTCAGGTATGAATTTCTATAAGTGGGAAGATTGTACGATCTTGGATTTTTTTTTCTTGAGTTAAAGATCTCTCTTTTTAGGTTAATGTGTTTACTTTCCTTTTTTTCTTAGAAGCTAAGCTAGTTTTTAGGCTGGTTTGGTTGTTTTTGGGAATGAAAGGAAAAAAAGAGGCGGAAAACTAGTTGTAGGATAGGTACACATCATGTACTTGGTCTACACACTGTGTACTTCAATTACATGTCATGAAATGGCCCGTCACGACGTGTATCCAATCTGGCTCAGAAAAAAAAGGGGACTACACACCGTGTACTTGAGCTACACTTTGTGTACCTTTTCCAGTGTGGTTTTTTATAAAATAGGTAGTAGCTTAACATTTTTATGGACTTATGTTTTCCTTTAATTTTTGAACCCAAAACCCCTCTATTCTAGTTTTTCATATTTTTAAGCCGTTTGGAATCTGACTCGAACATAATCAGTCACATTGGAACCACATCAGTATATACTCAATTCCTTTTTAGTCATTCTTGATTATTGGAACAACAACTGCGCTATTTGGATATAGGCTCATATGCCCTAATATCTCGTTCTTAGTCTATTCTTCATATTTATTTAAAATGATAATTAATGAGTACTTTATAATAGAAAATTTGTCTACTAATGTGGTGAGGTAGGTTGTCTATACATTATTTCAGGTTTTGGGTGCTTTTTAGGTGTTCGACCATATTGTCGCCCATCAGACGTTCCGAAGAGGCCTTGTTTTTTAGCGAGTTACTTATCGTAACTGTAGTCAGACATAGTGAGGATTCAATTAGGTTCTATTTAGTTGTGTTGACACCTGTTTCTTATTTCAAGGTCACCCATGGGGTGTTACTTAAGGAAGGATACTTGTTTATGCTAGGTTAAACTACCCAAGGTGTGTATTCATGTGCTTGCCTAGTTAGAGGAATCTTGTTAATGCTTTGATAGCTTGAATAGCCTGTTTAGAATATGTACTGCATCCTTGACCAGTGAATATCATGCTATTACTTATCTATTTTTATAGTTTTTCATGTTAAATATATAATATGGATTGGTATACCAATATTAAATGACTAATGTCTTGTTAAATGGTTTATATGGGAGGTTAGGCCCATATTCTTGCTTTGATAAATGGTTTGCATGACTAGGTATACTCATGGATTATCCATATTGATGTGAGTGGGTATACTCACATGGGATGTTTGTTTAAATTGAATGTTATATTGAATGTTTGAATGAATGGGTTTGGAACGTGCTAGTGGATGCCTTGGGATCACTCTTCCTGTTGGGTCTTGATTCCGTGGGATTCCTCAGGCCTTAAAATCCCTTGGATCTGGCTTGCTTGGGCTCGTGTAGGAATTGTTATTCCCATTCTCTTAGGACCCCAACCAATGCCTAAACGAGTTTCCACCAGAGATCCCCATGTGACTCGATTCTATGCCTTGGACAAGCTCCTTGGATCCAGCCCTTCATGGTCTAGATATATTACTTGGATGCCTTGCTCTGCAGACACCTTGGATCTGGCCCTTGAGGTCTACAGTTCACTATATAGCATGGCCTTGGAATATTTGACTTCAATATAAGGTGTCGCCATGGAACATTTGACTTAAATTTACAGCATGGTTGTGGGTTACAGGATACAGATGGATGTATTGTATGGCCGTGTGACTTTCTTGTTCACTTGGTTATGGCTGCCTTGTTATGAGCTGACTCTCTTTTGCAGGTATCCTTGAGTGATGTTTGGTTTTTCTTACTGAAGTATACTTATGGAATGGGAATAAACACTTACTTAATGGTTATTTACACTTGCTATCACCTTAGTAGAATTTTTGTTAGAACTGTATAGACCTGGGTGGTTTCCTACTAGGATGCTTATCTCACACCCTTTTTGGGCATCCTCGGGGACCCAAACAGATTATATGGTTGTAGGTGATGATAGGGAAAAGTTACCTAGTACAGGTTGTTGAATATGGCCTTGGAGAAGATGAATGCAAGACCAAGCTAAGGCTTGCGATGATGGGATACATTTTTGGTCTTTTATTCTTTTTGGGATAATTGTATTGTATTGTATTACCATGTATTTTTCTAGATGCTTTCTAGATACTTGTACCATATACATAATTTTTTATATGATATACCTCTGGTTATTATTATGTATTCATATCTTTCTTTTCTTACTTTTAGTTGTATACTTATTTATTCGCGTATGTTATTTATTATATGTTTGACTTTCACTGTGATACTCTGGTAATGAGTGCATAGTCTCCCCACTGACTCACCTATTCCCTCGCTGTAAGTCGGTAGCCTTTGGAGTTTGGGGAGATGTGCTTGAGGCCATGTGGCCTACTAGACTCGAGGCACCATATGGTGGAATTAAGGTCTGGGGCGTTAGAGAATGTGTCTTTGGTGAGAAGACACTAACCGGATTGGTTTTTCATGATAATTAGATACTTCTCTTCCATATATTTATTTCGATTTCATCAAACATATGAGAAGAGTTGATGTGGAATTCCCATACCTTTGTTTGGGAAGTTTTCCCTGGGCTTACCCATATGTACCAAGACATCTGTCGTCAGTATTGATGGCCAGGTATGAAGAGAAATATTGTTTGTTTTATACTAAGGTGTTCCACCTATTTGTAGGTGATGGATAATCACCCACAAACATCTATACTTCTACAATATTTTTCCATTAGTGAGTAAAAATGAAAATACATCACTATATATTTTGAGAGGGGCTTACTAAGATCTCCTTGAGGAAGTGATCATCAAAAGGATGACCAAGGGAACACACATCCTACTGATATAATAGACCTTATTAGTAGATGATCTATGAAGGGTTTATATTTGGGACATTGTTCACATTCATGGTGTTCCACATTTCATCATATTAGATTGAGATTTTGTTTTTACATCATGGTCATGGTAGGGGTTGTAAAAGGAACTGGGTTCACATGTGTTCTTCAGTACAACATATCACACTCAGACCAATGGGGAGTTCGAGCGGATGATATAGATACTAGAGTACATGCTCTAGGAATGCATCCATTAATTTGGAGGTTCATGGGAGAAACATATACCTCTTTTTATTTTCACCTATAACAATAGTTTTCAGGAAACGATTATGATTTCTCCATAAAAGGCCTTTATGGTAGGCCATACTATTCACATTTTTCATGGTTAGAGGTAGGTGAGGAAAAAATATTGGGTCCTCATATCTTTTAGGAGACTTCAAATCATGTAGAAATGATTGATAAGTGTATAGATATTACTCAATCCAAGAAGGAGTCTTACATCAATCGTCATCGTTGACCTCTGGAGTTTGATGTGGTACATCCTGTCTTTCTATGAGTTTTTTCCATATTAGTTCGTATTTGAATTCAAAAATAGGGAAAGATATCAATGTGTAATGTCATACCTTTTGAGATCATTGAGTGAGTTAGGCCGGTAACATGTCGATTTCAACTACCTTATAGGTACCATTCCATGCATGATGTCTTCGATGTTTCACAACATTGTCGATATCATACTGACTCATATCATTCATTTAGCCCTGAGGATAATTAGTTAGAGGCAGATGCATCCTTTCAAGATCATCCAATACATATTGTTGATTAGAGCATGAAGTATCTCAGAGTAAGGTCAATTACACTAGTTCGGGTGCTATGGAATTACATCAGTGCATAGGATGAGACTAGGGTGTGGGAGCCGGATGTAGGTGTATAGTGGATGAAACTTTTATTATGTGATATTTTACCACACTAAGAATGGAAACTCAAATATTATTTGTTTTAAGGAGGGTAGGTTGTAACATTCTATATTTTTTGAGAGGTATATACTTTTAGTTTACTATTCAAACCCACTTTTCATATGATAATCATTTTATCTAATGTCTAAGGAGGGGTATGGGAGAATATGAGGCTCATTCGGAGAAGGGAGATAAAATTTTAAAGGATAAAGAATTAGATGCATGATTAGGTCATCGATAGAGATAACTATTTTGAATTAACCATGTGGTTCACCCTATGCATAAAGGAGGCCTCATGTTTATCTGCAACCATGTGGTCTGGGGTTCATCACCATCTTACTTTTCTCAGATAAGTCCCAAGGCCATTTCGCATAGCCTACACATGGTTAGTCAAACAGTGCAGCAGCCTATCCTCGAGGGTTCTCGGGGTAGCAGAAATCGAACGGTTGTCACACTGTTTGGAAAAGCATGTAGTCAAACCATGCGATCTTGATTTTAATGTTTATTTTACTATTTCCCCTAAAAAATGAAACCCTTACTCCTCATTTACTCATCCTCTAATAGAAATACCGCACATGAGATCCTCCACCCTCAACCATCTTAGGATTTGGGTTTCTCTATCGTCCCTCATATCACTCATTTTTCATTGAGTGAATTGGATCTATCTTGGTAATCTTCACACTCATCATCCTTTTATTTTAAGTTTATCTTCTCCAAAATTGCTCTATTTTGGTGTGGGATCATTTTCCCCATCTTCCAAGAATTTTATGATTCTTTTGTATCTTATATTATTGATTTATTCAAGGGTAAAAACTCGATGAGGGGAGCTCTTCAAAACAAATATAGGTTTTCTAGAATATTTCCATCGATTTTATTTGCATCTATTTTTTGTGAAGTCAAGCCACATGTTGGAACATTATGGAAATTCCATTGAAATGATTAATAAATTAAATTGAATGGGTTTCCATTCTAAATGTGACACTAGAAATTGGAAAATAAACCCTTTTATTGATCCCTATAATTTGAGACACCCCTATGGGAATGTATTTGTCTGTTATCCTATTATCCCACATTCATTATTTCTGAACTCGGCCACAAGGGGTGTGATGGCTTGTAATAAATGTTTTTTATGTATGAATTGAATTATATAAAATGGTAGTCCATGAGTTAGGCCCCAACCCTTCATTCCATATTTAATTACATGATCATTGGGCATGGATAACTTGATTGAAGAAAAATAATTTTCATACCTTGATAAATTCAATGAATTGTGATAACCAATCATCTTATCTATTACCCAAGATCAGAGAGGTACTTGTATCCTTATGGGATTCCTTGGATGGTAAAATCATTATTTATATTTATTTTTATCATGTGGATAGTATACACACTAGGAGGGATACACGTTATTCCTGTTATGAGCTCACCACACTTTTTCTAACCACCATATGATCAATAACAGTTCCTTGGGGAGACACTATAGATGGGGTCATGTCTAGATGGTTATCCCATGTCATGAGTGATACTCGATCCCCTATATGAGATACCTAAGATAGGATTAAAGGGTTTATTTCACCCCATTCTAAAAGAGATATTAGGGATTCAATTTTTAAATCACCTTGGACAGACTCCTATGATATTGGGAATTTATAGTTATCCTATAGCATTACTTGGGATTCCTTATGGATGACCATTGGTGGGCTCAGTATGCATTTTCTTAATTCCAAAAATGGAAATTAAATTAATGAATAAGAATGTGTAATTGATAATCTATGGATTATACCACAAAGTCAAATCATATTCTTCTATATGGTTCATATCTTGATGCTTATTTACAATAAGTCATTGTAATCAATACATGTATGGGTTGCCTCCTCCTCCAATGGCCTGAAGGCCTTAATTTTTATTGATTTTTTATAATCCACCTTTAAAGGGGTGAGGTGGAACCCTTACAAGGCTTGTAGGTGTAAGTATTACATGGCTCATAGGCCTTATAGGAATTCATGGACCATAGGCTTCAAAAATTACATACAACCCAGACTAACAACTTGGAACTTCTTCTCCCCAGCATCTTCATCATGAAATCAGCTCCCCACCTTTGAATGGCTGTTCGTCTATGATTTCCTGTGCATCCACAGGCTTGTACCAATGGCAGATGCCATACCCTCTCATTATTACGATCTGTTTAGCTTCGTCTATGGTGAAAGCTCATTGCTCATCCTCCTTCTGATGCTTGTTCCTTGTAGCTTTTCCGGTTCACATCTACACTTAAGGTGGCCCTAAGACCTTGAGGTGGCCCAAAGGCCTTACTGACCCGAAGGTCTGGGTGGCCCGAAGTCCTTAAAGGACTCAGAGACCAAATCGGTGGTCCAAAGGCCCAAACAAGGGCATATTAACAGCTTCTACATTACTGCACAGTTCCTACTATAGTATCTACTACAATGCTGCTAGAGTACTACTATAGTACCCCGGAAATTAGCGATATCTAACTCTATATGAAGAAGGTATTATTGGTCAACTATCATTTGATAAGCTTTATCCAATGTATATATTTATTTTTAGAATTTCATTTATTATTATTGGCACATTGATCATTGTATAAAAACAAACAAAATTGATCAAGACACCATTGGTGAGGCCCTGCTAAATATATTGCACACCCTACTAGGGATGTTATTGGTAACTATGATGAATTCATCTTCTCAGGTATAGATAATGGGAAGTGTCTAGATTTCGATGCAAGATTCTAAGTTCTAGGATAGATTGCAGATACAGGGGACCAAAGCTATGATCATGATTCTAGGAGTAGTAGTTATTTTCCCTTTTTTTATTTATTTTAGAGAATGTGGTATATTCTTTCTCATATTTACCCATTGTATCATCTTTTTGTATATCTAAATGATCATCATCATTATTTTGTATGAATTATTATTCATCTTTATCTTGTTTATTTTCCATGAATGTATTATTAATTTTATAATACTTATCTTTCATTATGTTTCCACTTATTATCTATATTTATTACCATTTCCCTACACTTTTACCCATGAGAGAATAGTCTTCCCACGGACACAGTCTAGGCCCTCACTACTAGTTAGAAATCTACAGTATATGTGGAGGGGATCTTGATGTCATGTGTTCAACCATATTAGGGAATTAAGAAGTGGATTATAGGATAAGATGAAAAAAATTCATACCTTTATGCTCATGTTATATTTATTTGATCGCTTATATACCCTTTTAATCCTTACTAATATTTAGAAGTCACCTTTTATTATGATTCCATTCCATAGGTTTGGAAGAAAGGTATTATGTAATAGATGTCAAACAAGGGTTCATGTAATATCCTGAGTTGTTTTTAAGTTAACAAAATTTTGTGTTATATCTTAAAAGACACACAACAATCAATTAATCTTTCTTTATACATAAAATTTATTTTACCTTGTTACATGCAACACTGAATTTAAATAAAACACATTATTAATATTTTTGTTATTATGACAGTTATCACCTAGCTATTGGAATGGAACATATAAATAGAGTTAAATTAATTATAAAAATATGGCTTACACATGTACTTATAATGAATTATTTGGTGAACAATAAATTAGAAATGAAAATAAAACTCTTCTTAAAATAAAAGGAAATCATTTTTTGAAAAACTACATTAAGGTGGCCATGTATGTTTTATAAAAAAATTAAAATATCACACTTATTGGATTATATAAATTATATTTATATTTTATAAAATTTTATAACATTCATATGATATATATTACTGGGATAATATAATAATAAATACAATTTTACAAAATAAGATTTATTTTTTCAAAATGAATTTTCCGACCTTTTAATGGAAGACTTTTTTTAAAAGTAAATTTTGAAAATTTTATAAATTGTATTTGAAAAAAAACTTCATTTTTATATCATAATTTCATAATTATATTATGTTTAAATTTTAATTTTTTCTGAAAAGTTTAATCTTTTAATGAATAGTGAAAAAATACTGAGTTTTAATTGAAAACATTATTTTCATCAAATATTTTATACTATTAAATTATATTTTAAATTGGTTTTAAAGATTAATTAGATAAACTATACATCTATTAATGAAAATATAGTCATTGGGATCTATTTCATATTAAAATTGGATATAAAAACTTTGAAAACATTTAAACATTTTCACATTAATATATATATTGATGAAAGAAATAAATATTAATTATAGTGATTAATGCTAAAATGAGTTTACTTAGTGGTTAATATCTAATGATAAGGTGTGGAATTAACCCAATACATGTCCAAAACATATGGAATGGACATAAATTTATCACATCACATATTTTATAGAATTTTATTCATTATTGGAAGAACATTAGGTAAGGGAGTCTTCCCAATAGTGTTTATTTTTTGTATTTACAAGAATGTCACTCCTCCTCCACTATAATAGTGAATTCACTCTTCCCACTTTTTCACACCTCCCAAGCCATTTTTATTGACCAAAACCTATAAATATAACTTACCAACATCCCTCCTCTAATCCTATAAGACACATTTTGGAAATAAATCTAACCAAGGAAGTCCAGTGTTGAAAACCAAAATGAGTTACCTGAAGGAGATGCAACATTCCTCAACATGCATTTTTTTTCCTTCTCCACCCCCTTAAATTATTCATATACCATGATTATATAATAACATAAATATCCAAAATATTCATAGGTTTTTTTATGTAATGGTTACTTCCTAAAAATACACACACTTTTAATAACTGGGTTATTAAATCATTAATCGTGTGTATAGTGGACTATCGCCTCATGAAACAATGTCATTCATTTTTTCATTAACACCTATCATGGTGGGGTATAATGATGTACATGATGTTTATATATGACATTTATGATATTAATAACATAATAATACCTCTTAATTCAATATATCATATAAACCATTTTTTACTTTTCATACCATAGGGGGTATGATAACATCGCTCGTATGTTTAACAGACTATCGCCTCACGAAGCAATGTGAATCGTTCTTCATTAACATGTTACATGGAATGTAATAAATGAAACTATAAGTAATATATATCATTTAAATAAAGTAATAAAAAAATTAATAACATAATTATGTTTCTTGAAATATAATATAACATTTTTTATTTCCTTTTCACACACTGAAAAAGTGATAACTTTGTTTGTGGACGTATGGATTACCACCTCCTCGAAGTAATGAAATTCGTATTTTTTCATCACCACATCACAAGAATGATATATATAAGTATATATAGGTAAATAATATTTTATTTATGATATAATTACTAGTCTGAAAATGAAAAATGTTTCATACCACTTTTCCATAATGATCGACTCATGTGTATGTACGACCCGCCATCTCTATTATTATAACATTAGTTCATTTTTTGTAAGCATATTCCCTGATTAGTTTTATAATGATAAATAATGTATAAATATTATGATTATATTGTTGTTGTTATTATCAATATATTTAAATAGTTACCCCTTTGACTATAGTTGACCTACCTATGTTATTTTTGACACATAAAATGAATATGGTCAATACACCTAACTTAAACATAATTGATTAAGTAATAGTATATAAAATGTTAATAGTTGAAATAAAGAGTAATAATAAACATGAATGAGGTACTGAATAAATTAAAAAAATTAACAAAAATTTTTTATTCAGGGAGATAAATACACATGTGATAAATCAAACTCAATGTAAGGAACTTCGTCTCAGTTTCCTTTCATAGATGTGTATCATGATGTTATGAACCTTTATTATTTTATAAGGTGTATACCCCATTTAAATTTTATATCATGAATTTACCTATTATAATGGTATTAAATCTTTTATGTAATGTTATCCTTTCAGGGGGTTTGTGATTCAAATACTTCCATGGTGATATTGGACCTTTCCTTAAAAGGAAAAAAATACACCTTAATATTTCCCATAGAACTCTTAATTTTATATTTCCAAGTATTTAAAATAATTTCATGAAGGTTTAAATGAATATAAAATAATTATAATTTATATTTTATGTATATTTTTACTTTATTTTAGATAGGTTTCAAAAAGAATCCTTTTACCTCTTTTATATGGAATGCTTTGAAAAATGAAAAACGTAATATCAAATTGTTAACATACATAATGATAATGACATTTACACTAGTTTGTACATTATTTTATTTTTAAATTCCTTTGAAATCCTTAATTTTTCCTTCAATTAAAAACTATTTTTCCTTTTATTTTAGTATTTTAGTATTGAAATTTGTTTTTCCAAAGAGAAAGGTATTTTTATATTGAAAATGGGTTTTTAAAAGAAAATGGTATGTTGATAACCAAAAAGTGATATCATTACGAGTTTAAAAAAATTTATATGATTAATATTGAGAAAAAATAAAGTATAAATTTTTTATTAATGATATGGTACTTGATCATTATAAGACCAAGGGTACCAGATAACACCAGATGATCCTGTTATAACGTACATGATGTGGTGGCCCAGATAGAATCGGATGAGCCAATTATAACATATATTATGCATTGGACAAGATAGTTCTCGGTGAGCCTATTATAGGATAAAGTATGGGTGTGCCTAGAAATAAATACAATGCATTAGGTACTGATCCTTTTCTTAATCGGAAAGAACTTACCAAAGGTTTTCTTATATGGATTTAACTCAGCTCAAGTTACTTCAAACACATGTTTAAAATGGGTTATGAATACATTGATCTAAGTTAAAAAGAATGGTTTTTAATTCCTTTTTATAGATTTATATAATTTTTTATGAGTATAATGTATTTTTTTCAATTGGAAATTATTTATATTATATTCTCAAATAACATTTAAGATAAAAGTAACATTATATGGGTTTTCATTTTTTCATTGTGCTAATGATTTTCTTTTTTTCATAATCCCTTACCATGATTTTGAGATAATCCCATATCTTTAATTGATTACATCAGTATTTATGATTTTATAAGGGAATGGAAAAAATTTGAACTTAAATTAATTGAGATTTTCCATGAAAATAAATCATTATTTATTTTAAATAATTCATGTTGTGAGAAAAATGGATTCAAATATGAAGTGCCGAGTTTGTATTTTACGTTTTTATTATGTATGATTTATGAAATAATTCTCAAATTTCTACACCTAAAATGATCCTTAAATATAAGAGAATGAATTATTGACAATAAACTCAATATAATGTAATGTTTAAGGAATAGTGCTTGTAGTTGGTATCAAATTTCAGTTTTGATAACTTTAGAAGTCATGATAATGATAGTAATGCACCCTTGGAATTTCTTTCCATATGTTCATGAAAAAATGTTATTGAATTTGAATATTACCATGTTTCCTTATCTAAAATATTTCTATTCAGAATGGTCTTCCATATAATTACCATGAAAACCATATTGGGAATCAACCAAGAGGAATATATCCCTCCAAATCATCATACCGATATGGTTGGGTTAAAAATATAATAATTTTTTGCTGTGATTTATCACTTGAAATAAGAGATAAATGATAGTGGTATCCATGCTGGAGAGGAACCCTATCTATTAAGAAATAACATGTCTTTTTAGAGAATTTCATGAGGAAACATCCATCATCAGTCAGTGGATCATTTGACCTTGTGGTATCCGAAGAATGGTTTTATACTATGGAAATTATATTTGATGTCATGGGATATTCATAATACCCAAAGGTAACTCTTTAAATATATTATTTTGAAGTTGAATTTGATAGATGGTGGTCTTTGGTTAATAATACCAAAGAAAACGTTGATCTCGATTCTATGGAATTTAAAACATCCAATAATATTTTCCACGAGAAATACTTCATTAAGTTTGTTCGGATAAGGATGGAGAAAAAATTCATGGAATTGAGTAAAAAAGATGAAGATTTTGTCGCTAAATATGATGAAAGTTTCACAATATTATCTAGGTATGTTCCCAACATTATTCAAGACATTGATAGTGAAATTAATAGTCTTTACTCAAGATTGAAACCATGGTTATGATGATCATTGGACACATGAGAATTTAAAAGTTATGAGAAATTTATTTATTGTGCTGAGAAAGTTGACATGGATTTTTTCAAACACTTATGTTCCACTAGATGATAGGAGTAAGAAACAATCAAGGTGGTAGGATATGGAGAAGAAACTAACTAAGAATTCTAGATTGAATCTGAAAACTTGTTCTATGTTTGGTAGAATACATTTTTAGGACTGTATGTCAGGATCTAGAAAGGGTTAAAAGTGTGGTAAGTTTGGTCACAAGGTTCGTGACTGCAAAGAAAATATCCATGAACAATCCAAGAATGAGAAGATATATGGACACTTGATAGTGAGATGTTTTAGTTGAATTTAGTTGGACATTTTGATAACATGTTTTGGAAGTTACTTACTCAAGGCATAAATTTTCAGGATCAAAAAGGAAAAGGTTTGGTAAAATAATTTCCTACTATGATAATTAATGTTGGGACATCTAGTGTAGTATTGGAATATCCAGAGAGTTTAATATTTTTCATATCTTAAATATAATTTCATGGTTTTAGACACTCATTTTTTGGTTCTATGTGATGGTATCATAATGTAATTGAATAATTTTTGGGAGATATTCTGTTTAGTTTATGTTTATGAAAGGATCTAGTTTAATGATAATTATGACTTTATATTTGGACTTGAGTTTTAATGTATTAATAACCTTGGGGATTATTTGATATTTTTTAAATAAGGTTATTTTTTGTGAAGTTCATCATATTTATAGGAATTCTATGAGAATTAAATTTTCCACATAAAATAAAAATATATCAAGAAATTATATTTCATTATAAACATAGAAAATAAAAAAAATTCCTCAACTCTAAGAAAAGGATCTTGGAACAAAAACGATTTACTAGTACATTCATTTCAGATTAACCAATAGTATTTTTGATCATCAGATATTTATGGTTTTGAGTCCCTTTACTATCCATTAATCCTTAATTTAGTTTTTGATCAATGACCACAATCACTCTATATAATTATTTATGATTTTCCACCATTTCAACCTATGTTATCCTATTTGGAACCTAGTTATTTTTTATTCAAGATGACCTTCATATGCCATTTTCTCTCTTATTAATTGGATATTTTATTTACCATTTTTATGATGTGGGATTACAAAAATAACTATTTTTAATGTCCAACCACTGATTACCAAGATTAATTGAAATTACGGTGAATAAATTTATTAAAAGGATGGGAGGATATAATATCCCATGTTTTTTTAAAATGAGTAAAATTTTCTTTGATAGCGTAAATGACATACAACACTCAAGTCATATAGCATCACATGAAATACTTATTTTATATTGTGTTACACACAACACTGTGTTTAAAAAAACAAATTATTATTATTATTATTATAGTCATCACATGTCAATTCGAAAGGTGGGTATAAATAGAATTAACATTATTATGATAATATGGTTTAAACATGTACAAATAATGAATTATTTGGTGTCTAACTATTTATAAATGATAATAAAACTCTTTTGAAAAAAAGAATCCCTTTTCATAAAAACTATATTAATGTGCACAAGTGTATTTTTGAAATATATATTTCATTATTATATTTTTTCATTTTTAGCTATTCATTTGTTTATTTAATTTATTAACCTTTCCAATATTGTAATGTATTGACATGTTTTATGTTTTATGGAAGGATATAGTGAATATTTGGAAAATGAGAGAAAATGGATGGAAATTTGACCTTAAATGTGTGACACCCGATTTTCAAGGATGCAGTGGAGATGGAAAACTGGAGTAGGGAAATTACATGTCTTGTATTCCTATTATACGACTTGAGTTTTTTTAAATATTTTTTTGGAAGAGTTACACTAAAATTTTCAATGCTTGGAAATTTAAATATTTACCATCATGTAAATTAGAACATGTAATGTAAATGTTAGTGAGAAGAAAAATAATGACATCATGACTGATGGTTTAACAAGAATTTATTATTTATTCATTCCTTGACATGGAGTATAAGATGGTTGGGACCATAAGTTAAACCAGAGGATCGATAGAGATATTGATAGACTACTAAATGACAGAGTGATGATCCGGTGCCCTACTTTTCTATAGTTCTTCACTGGGATTCTTCTTCGGGTACCCATGATGCTCATTCTCGTTATGCCTATCATGGGAAAGTAGTTTAATTTGTGTTAAGTGATGTGATTTTAGGTGAATGTGCTATTAGCGATTGTTTCTATTAATTATTCTTGTCTTGGATTGCTGTAAGTCATTTTATCAATTCCAATTCTCTTTTTTTTTCAATTTCAAGACAATTTATTGTGAATTGAAGAGTTTTATCTTATTTCATAAATTAGTCTCCATCGTTTTCATATTACCATTATTCAATCTTGGTTGGTTATGTTTAAATAGGGTTTTGGGTCACCTAGTTTTGTGTTTTCACCCAGCAGATGACCATTCCAAAGGTTAAATAATAGAATTATGGTAGGATACTCAGACTAAGAATCCTTGTTGACCCAATTCCAACACTATTCTTGAATAAATCCATAATAAATTGAATCCCTAGTGCACTAACCTGAACTCACTAAATATTGAATGCCTTTCTCTTGATTTAAATCCCAAAATTTTCTTCTATTTTATTCACATTACTCCAACCAATCAAGAAATTAAATGTTTGATTTAATTAATTAATTTAGAACACACAAATCATCCTTGTGCGTTTGAAGCCTAGAAATTTCATGTACTTTATTTTTTAGCAGTTTCCCTGTGTTTTATAAAATTTTAAATTTGTGTCGCCCCGTAGGCAATTAACGACACCCTATGGGGCTATCAGTTTTATAGAAATAAATTAAAAAAATAACCCTTGTTGTGTTATATTAATGAAATTTATATTTTAAAAAATGTATTCACATTAATAAAATATATTTTATGGGAATAATATTATAACATATCAAATTTTATGCATAAAAATAGTTTTTTTTTCAAAAAGGTAGCTTTCCATATTTTAATGGAAGAATTATTTTAAAATAGAATTTTTTCCCATTTAAAAATTTTATTTTATGGAAAATACTTCTTTCAAAGCGTAACATCAAAATTATCATAGGGTGAATGTTGGGATTTTTTTAAAAACTATCCTATTTTGATAAATTGTTAAAAATACTAAATTTTAATTGAAAACGATCTTTTCAACTAAATAATTTATAACTAGAAATTATATTTTAAATTGGTTTTAAATTTCAATTAGATAAATCATATATATATTTACACAATTTAGGCCATTTGGATAAATTTAATATTGAAATTTGATATAAAAAATTTGTATCCTTTTTAAATTTTTCACTTTAAAGACAAGTTTTCACACCTAGTCTGTAAGATTATTTTTAAATTAATTTTTGGAAAATATGTGTTTTGAAATTTGAGAAATTGATTAAATGTTTTGAATCAAAAAAATTTATAATTTATTATAATTTTAACTCAGTTTTCTACCAAAAATATTAGTGAAATTAATTAAAATTAATTATAGTGATTAAGGGAAAAATGAGTTTACTTGGTGGTTAATCTAAAAAATAAGGTGTGGAGTTGAACCAATAAAATTCCAAAAACTATTAGATGGAAATATTTCGACCATGTACCATCTTTTATCTGATTTGGTTCATTATTTTATGATCATGAGGTAAGTTATGCCTCCCAATACTGTTTACTTTTTTGTATTTATAAGAATGCAACTCCTCCTCCATAATAAAAGGGCATTCACTCTCCCAAATTATTTACACCTCCCAAGAAATGTGGCTTAACCCAACCCTTCAAAAATCACTTTCCAATAACCCTCATTTAATCATAGAAGCCTCACCTTGTGCATAATTCTTACTAAATAATTCCATTGGTGCAAACTAAAAGATAATACTCGAAGAAGAGGTAACGTTCATTAAGATGCATTTTTTGTTTATTTCGTTCTCAAAACCATTAAATTATTATTATACCATTGTTTTATAATAAACATATATTAATAAATATAATTATATGTTTTTAATGTTTAATACCTATGAACACATAAAATTCTATCAAATTTGTCATGAAATCATCGTTTTTGTGTACGACAAACAACTGCCTCACGACATGATATTGTTTTCCTTCCATTATCATCTATCATGATTGGGAATAATGATGTAAATACAGTTTATATATGATATTTATAATATTTATGATATTTATAACATAATAAGATACCAGGATCCAATATATCACATACACCCTTTTTATACTTCATACTGTAGTGGATATGATAATGTCGCTCGTCTGTATGAAATACTATAGTCTCACAAAGCGATGTGAAGAATTATTCATTAACGTGTTAAATAGAAGGTAATAATGGTAAATTTAATTAATATATGTTATATAAAATAATTATTTATCATTTTTATTACCTTTTCATGCACTGAAAATGTGATAATGTCGTTTCTGGATGTTTGGACTACCGCATTCTCAAAGTGATGTGATTATTTTTTCCATAACCACATCATATTAATAATATATAAAAGCATATATAATTAAATAATATGGTATTTATTATATAATTATCATTATATAATGATAAATTTATTATAAATTATTTCCATAATGATCATTGAAAAATGGGATCGTTACTCATACATATGTATGGCCTACCATCTACATGATTGTATCTTTGGTTCAATTTGTGTAACCATATTCCATGATTAGTTTTAAAATAATAATATATGTATAAATATTTTTATTATTTTATGATTATTATTTTGGATATATTTAAATAATGACCCCTTTAACAATAGTCGAACAAACAAAGTCATTTTTTGACACACAAAAAACTGAATATGGTCAGAACACCCGACTTAAACATAATTGATTAAGTAATTGCATATAACATGGTAACAATTGAAATAAAAGTAATAATAAACTAGAAAATGTTTTTTGAAATTTAAATAATTAACATAAATCTATTATTCAGGAATATAAAAACACACATGATTAATCGGACTCAAGGTATGTGACTTAATATCAATCTCTTTCATTGAGGTATATCTTGATGTTATGAACCTATATTCTTTTACAAGGTTTTTATATAGCCAATTTAACATGTTATATTATAAAATTATATATTCTCATGGTATTTCATATTTTTTTAATGTTTTATTTTTATTGGGCTTGGAATTCAAAATATTTCCAAGGTGATAAGGGACTTTTCATTAAAAGGAAAAAAATCTTATCTAATGTTTTCCTTCCAACAATTCCTTTACTATATAAATTTAATTCAAAATATTTTATGAAGTTTTTAATGAACATAAAATATTTATAAATTATATTTTATTATCTTTTTTACTTTTTCTTAAAAAAATTTCAAAAATAATCCTTTTTATCTGTTTACATTTTGAAAAACAACAAAATGAATGTCTTATTTTTAAAATACACAGCGACAATGACTTTTACACGACCACATAAATTATTTTATTTATAGATTAATTAGAAATATTTCATGTATTAATTCAATGAAAAACCCTATTCCTTTTATTTTTGCTTCTCTGTTATTGAAAATTGTCTTCAAAAAGAAAAAAATATTTCTATATTGAAATGGTTTTTTAAAAGAAAAGGGAATTTCAATAACCGAAAGTGATCTATTTAAAAAAATTTAAGTGTTTTCCAAATGTTTTATAATGAAAAAAATACAAGAATAATATTTTTTTATTCATGATATGGTACTTGAGAATTATATGATGGGGAGGCCCAAATAACACCAGGTGAGCCCTATTACAAATTAGAAGATAGGGTATCTCATATAACATTCAATGATCCTGTTAAAACATAGATGATGAGGTGGATCAGATAGCACTAGGTGATTCTGTTATATATTAAATAATGGTTTCCCCTATGGGGTAATCTAATTAATTATGTAATGTTTCTCATAATAAAAACAAGGATGTAGGGAGTCACCAAAGTATTTCTATAATGGATTTAACTAGGCTCTAGTTACTTATGACATGGGTTTAAAATAGGTTATAAATGTTATAATCTAAGTTACCATGAACCAGTATGTAATTTATTTCTATTAGATTTAATGATTTTATTTTATAAATATTTATATTTAAGTTTTTCTAGTGGAAATGTTTTATTTCATATTCTCAAAGAACATTAAAGATAAAAGAAAATGATATATGGGTTTCCATGTGATCACGAGACTAAAATTTTTCCTTATTTTTTTATGCCTTACTAATATGTTGTTATAATAACGGGTTCTGAATAAATTTTATCATTATTTAAGGACGGTTATGGGAAAGTAAGAACTCAATAGAAAGTTATGAATATTTTATACGAAAACAAATAATGCTTTATTGGAAAATTTTTATATTATGGGAATGATGTATACTAAACAGAAGTGTGAACTTCATATTTTTTTGGTTTATTAATGTATGAGTCATAAAAAATTGTATAAATCTCTAAATAGAAAGATATCCTCAAATAAAAGATAATGAATTCTTGACTTAAAACTCAAGATAATGTAATGTTGAAGGATGGGGCCTTATAGTTTTTGTTTTTAATAACATAGTGGGTGATGAGGTAATTCACTTATGAACCAGTTGTTTATGAATCCATGTTTCCAAATTCAATAGAATTGAATGATTTCGACATTTATTTTTATGTTATATAGTGAATATTCATATATTAATAGGTGATATTTATGTATGAAAAGTATGGTTGTAATAGATATACCTAAGTTCTTACACAAGAAGGGAGTGATTAACCATTAAGAAATATAGAACTTAGAGGAGAGTAATTAATCATTTAATAGTGGGGATAAGATATCTAAGATATGAAATTTAGAAGGGTTATGAAAGAGTATGAGGTTAGTGAACTGGTTCCTGAAAACCTCTACATATAACTCTTATTTCTCACAACAACCAAGAATTATGTTGTCTAAGAGTTATTATATTGTTATTCATTGAATATGTTTTTGAGATGACACTTTTGATTTTGTGGATGTCTACTTTTTTTTATATTAGAAAATTGATATTAAAGGATTAGTTGAAAATAAATCCAAATAGGGGTACTTTTAGTTAAATTAAATGTATTTATTCACTTTTTTTATTGAAAAATATGGATATAAATATTTAAAAATTCTCAATTTATAATTGAGAAATAATATTATGAAGTATTATGATGTTTTGAGGAAGTTAAATAAGTTATAATGACAATGGAAAAATAAATTTTTAATATTTAACGTTTATAGGATGATTTATATGCAGAGTTTTGAAATTCAAATGAGGTTAAGATATAAAATAATGTTGTTGAATGTTGATATTATGTTTTTCATATTATATAATAAATATGACCCATCCTTTTTTAATGTTTTTAGAGAGTTCAATGGGTTATAATTATTATATGGGTATTATATGCTGAAATGTTATTAAAAGTATATGAAATTTCTCTGTCATAAGATAAAATATTACACCATAGTCAAGTCATGTAATGTTTAAGAATAAATTTTATACATGGATATATTTATTGTGTAATATGATTCATAAATTAATGGAATTCATTATTTTTAGATTAATATTTTTCTCAACAAAGGAGTGTTGACATGTTTAATGTTGGGAGGTGATTTATGGGATATTTTAAGGATGTAATATTTGTAGGGAAATTTTATTACATCATAATTATTAAAATAAGAAAATACATTTTAAAATATTTTTTAAAATAGAAAGTGACGTAGAATTTTTGATATCTCTATAAAATTAATCCATTATTTTTAAAGGACCATGTATTGAAACCATTATGTTATAATATATATCATTACACCATGATTTATTTAGTGTCTATAAACTATATATAGTTAAAATCATTTGAATGTTAATGTTTTGGGTTAAAATAATGTTATATGATTTTACCCTATAAGAAAATTTTAACTTTTAATTGAGACAAAAGGATAAGTAAATTCTTAAAGAAGGTAAGAACAATATATAATGATACTAACCATTCATAATTTCTAATAAAGTGGATGAAAATGATATGAATATATTGGAAAGAGTGACAAAAATTGAGAGAGTATATTTTATAGAGTGACATTCTAGATAATAGAGAAGTGGTATATATCATTGATGTATATAGAGAAAAATTAGATGTAGGAGAAAGAGATAATCTATATAATGAAGATATAGATCATTGTTACACTAAAAAAATTATTTTTTGCGAATCATGTTTTTGAAAATGAGTTATTTTTATGAAGATGAGAAGGAAATTTTCAATATGTTTGGTTATAAATGAAGAGGAACAATGATTCCACTCTAAATTTGTTTAAGTAGTAGTCTTAGTGGATTTTTATACATCAACACATCACAATTTTTTCTCTTCAGATGTTTTATAATGAGGATAAACCAAGTAAAACTTCTTATGTTGTTTACTTTTACTAATTCCATACACACTAAAAAAGAGCGGCATGTTCCTACTAAATATGGAACATGATATTTAGAGGGGATAAATTTAATAAAATTACCTTGATTCACACCTCTATTACAGAATGATCCCTTATGGAACCTAGTATAAAATGTCTCATAATTAAAATTATATGAAAAATATTATCTACATTTTCATTTATTGGAATCAAATTTCAAAAAAAATTATTTCCTATATTTTATCCTCAAATATTATTATACAATTTTATCAGTTATATTTGTAAATACTATAAAATTTAGATCATGGATACCAAAAAGAGAATATTTATAAATATCTCTAAAAATATCATGTACTTTATTCTAGTATTTCTTCTAAATTAAATTCCATGAAAGAAACATTTTTTATTTAAATTTGGAATAAAATAGTATTTAATTAATTTTAAAATCAATTCTCAAAATATCTCATCTTTTTAGTCAAGAAATACTCATTATCATTATATAAATGTGGTTTACACTTTATAAAAACACTAGCCTCTAATTTTTTTATTATTAAATGTCCAATATCATCCTTTATCAAATTTCACCGTGATAAAAGAATTTTATATTGACTAAAATCATCATGCACACACTTTATCATCTCTTGATTATTTATACTTACAATATTTATTATTTAAAATGGTTATAAAAGAGTTATATATATTTTTTAAACATTACATAAATATATAAATTATTTATGAAAAAAAATTATATTCGTTTATAAAAAATTATTTTAAATTTGTCAACCTCTAAGAATAATTACTCATAAATTGTTTTATACGTGTTCACTATTATCATCTAAATACATTCTATCTCATCCATCAAAAAATTAATCAAAAAATATGAAATATTAATTACATTTTAAAAATATTGTTTAAATGTTCTATGAATCATATTGAACAAGTTCTAGTGCTCTTCATAAATTCCTCAAGAACCTATAACCTTCTTCAGTCATTATAAAATATCTATAATACACTCTAATTTATGTGTAAATAAAAATCATATAATAAATCACTAAAACTCATCACATAAATAAAATTTCATGTGTACATAGAATTTATGATCTTTGAATTTTAACTTCTTTTTTATTCATGTGGTATTGATCTAAAACATTTATGTTTAACCAATTTCTTTAATAAATTCCAACAATATAAAATATAACATGCATCAATAATTACAATATAGAAACTTATCCAAATTCATGTTATAAAGTTATATTTTAAGTTCATTATAAATATATATTCTGGGTACTTATGTATACCATCAATTGATAATTAAATCAACAAGGAAAAATGGTCTTCAATGTTCTTCTAAGAATGAACATGGAATTCATAAAAAAGATATTTAATAACCCTCTCAGAAGTACAAGGAAAGTATTCATATATTTTAATTTTTTTTAATAATATATTCAATGTGTTATAAAGGTCATGTTATTTCCCTAATAAATCCATGCACTAAATCAATTAAAATTAAAATAGCTTAACATATATTAAATATTAGAAAGATAAATATTTTTTCAATACTTTAATCCATCTTAATAATATTATACTTGTGTATTAATATATATTGCGTTCATTTTCACCATGATCATTAGAACTTCTGTTAAATGTTCAACATTTCATCATATAACCTTTAAAAACAAAATATTGAAAAACATTCAATTTTTCTTTAAACATAATCCAAAAACCCTATTTCCAAATTTTTATTTAAATATAATGTTGATTACCCATATATTTGATGTAGTACAAATTAAGGTTTTATGAGTTTTGAATGAATTCTCTCATTTCTCAATAATCCTTCAATAATTATTTATATTAAAAAATATATTAGAAATATAATGTATACCATAATATAAAATATTCCCCATTACAGACTCAAATATATTTACATCTCATCATGTTTTTTCATAATTTTTTTATCTAAAAAATGAATGGGGGTATTCTTTGTGATTTTCATTATATCACTAAACAATGTTATATGGCTCTAAATAAATCTAAATATATAAATTAGGTATATATTACCTTATATAAACTCAAAATATCATTATTAATTCAAATGCATGGTAAAAACTTATATTTTATGTGTTTAAAAGTATTCATTCTACATAACAATCCCATGAAACATTTTTTTATTTTCATATTATTTGTATTAATATTGAAACATTTTATCATGGAGTGTTAAATAATATTTTAAAAACATAACACTATAAATAAGTGTGTTATTAAAATCTTCATAATATTTTAATATTTATATTTATCCCCTTTTTGGGAGTGTACTAGATAGAAGATCTAGGGTAGATCTATTATTATGAATTTACCTTGGGTTGTAAGTTATATTGATTTATCTATTTCATTCAAGGTATAATTATTATCTTTTAATAAAAATGACACTTGAGGGTTTTATGGGATGAAACTAATTATAATTTTATATGAACTACTATTATATACATTTTTTAATATACCTATTGAATATTGTTAGTATAGGTTTTGGGTATTGTTATCTCAGGAACTAGTATTTATTAAGAGTTAGAGATTATTGAATTTTTATTTTTATTTGATGTTCAAAAATATTAGTGATTCACACTAGTTTTTTATCTATTTTTTAATCTATATTTTTAGTTATTTTATAACATTAATATATATTATAAATAATATATATCATTTAAATGAGTGTATTTACATAGTTTATATTTTTCATATAATTTGTTTAATATCTATTATATGTACTATACATCAAAAAATTTCCTTCCACATTTATTCCCCACATTAATTATCTTAATGTGGTCACCTCCCCATATCTTCTAATAGCTTCACAGCTATTGCCTCTCTCCATACTCATGATTCCTTAGAACCGTTCTCTGCTCATTCCAATCAAAGATCCACCTACATCTCCTCTACATCGACCTCTCCCTATGCCTACTCCTATGTATTGGCCTCTGCCTCTTCCTCCTCTTACACATAGGCCTCCTCCTACACCTAAGACTTTACATCCAACTCCACCTCAACCTATACCTCATCTCCTCCCCCACCTTATCCTCTTCCTCCACCATGGTCTCTGTCTCTTCCTTGGTCTCTACCTCAACCTCTCCCTCCACTTCTCCTCCAATACAATCCTGATGGCACCATCCACCACACCATTTCGTCATTCATGACTCCTCCTTCCCTTTTCTACACTAAAAAATAAACCTTCAATCCAGTTTTAATTTAGGTTTTCAATACCAACTTCGTCCACAACATTTCTTTACATCCGGTTTCATCCCGAAAAATGATTAATCTCAACACAGTGACCTTTTATTGGAGTAAATAAGTGGATAGACATTGAATCGTCTCTATAAACCATATCTTCCTTACCATAAAAGTATTATTTTTTAATTACCATTTTATTTTGATATTATTAAACCATAGCCTTTGGCTACATCCACTTTTCCTAACCATTGTTTTCTTTCCTTGTTCTCCTTCATTTGTTTCACACCTTAAATTGTTTTCACAAATTCACCAATATGTATGTTTTTCTTGAACTTTAGTATTTATCAGAATTCATTTTGTTGAATTCATTGATTTATATAAGATAATTATAATTACTAATTCCAGTCTTACAAGGTGTAATCTATTGATGATACTAATATCTTATGGTCTCGATCCTTCATTGGACATTCAATCCCTATTAGTTTCAATTAATATTCTACCAACTTCATATCTTAAACTCAAATTCCATATTTCATGTGTCAATGTTTATGTCATTTATTCTACTTTCATTCAGTGTATTCATTTTTTATTATAGTTTTATTTTATATTTTACTTCATGTTAATATTTTTATCATTTCTCTTTTTTAATAAGTTTCAATATTGTTGTCATTTATTCTATTTTCATTCAATCTATTATATATATATTACTGGTTAGTTTTATTATTTTCCTCCCAGAAAATATTTTTACAATTTTCACTTTGTATGTTATTGTTTCTAATTTATTTAACTCAATATATTGTCTATAATTCAAATTTTACTTAAATATATTATAAAAAATTCTCAGAACTCTATGTAAAATAATATGTGTATAATCTAGAATCTTTATACATGAAAAATAATGACCATGAAATTTTTTAAAATAATTACTCATAACTGATAATTGTTATAATCATTTTTCATATATGTTTTTTCCTTGGAGTCATTATTAACAATATAAAATAATATATTCCTTTTTTTACTATATGTCATATGCCATAGACTCTATTTTAAGTAGTCTTACAAACATGCATCCAGTAGGAATAATAAAATAGTGACATGGATACAGAATTGTATGCACTATTTAATCCCATATAGACTTAGTAGGTCAAGCTTATTTTTTAGAATATTCATGTATCCTAGATGTTATAACAACATGATTTAATATTATTATGTATCAAAAAAGATACCACATGAAAATATAAATTTAAATCATGCATCTAAATTTCATATAGAGTATAATTTTATTCAATATTTTTTTTATTATTAAGTATCTTTTAAGTCAATTTTCACAATATTATTTTTTTAACTGGTATTTTTTCTAAAATCCTCTTAAACATGAATTCAAATTTATGGTCACCATGTTTTTTGGTTCCCCTATTTTGTTTCCCGATGAAAAAAATCCTAAAGGAGTATTTGTTTATTTAAATTTTATTTTCTTTTTGATAGATTGTCTTATGTGGTATCCATGGTTTCCTTTTCAAAGTCCATTTGATTTTTTATCATGGAAGTGGAACATATATACTCACCAATTATTGATTCTTTCAATTAAATATCTATTGACCATGTCCAATCATCATATTGTCCTAAACCAATCCATTTAGTTTTCCATACTCATTAATTTTTTTATTTGTTTATTATAATGAAACATCATTCCTTCTTCATTTATGGTGGTTAGTAAATTTCTATCCAAATTTAGGACCTAATTTTAGATTTAGTTTTTTGGGAAAAAATTGAAAATTCAGTGGTGACCTAATTTTCATGATGTATCATTTTTTTATTTCCAATATATATATGATTTGTATATGTTTCTATTTTCTCAAACAACAACATATTTCTAATATAATTGTATTCTCTAAATGGTCATTGTTTTGGTTACATTTCATTAATAGTAAATAAAATATACTATATATACTAAAGCATGTTCCCCCTCCTTCAACATTCCACCACCAAATAAATTTACCTTACACTATCTCCTCTCTATGATTTTAGAATCCCTCACACTTTATTTTCCTATTCTCCTCCCACCCTTCTCCTCCAAATATTCTTTCTACACCTTCTACTTCTCCTATACCTCAGTATCTGCCTCCTCCTATGCCTCGATCTTTGACTCTGCCAGTACCTATTCATCCGCCTCGACCTCGGTTTCCACCTTAGATTTGCCTCCTCCTTGGTCTCCAAATCCATATCATATGCCTTCATCCCCTCCACATCTGTATCCTCATCCACCTCAATCACTACATATTCCTCTATCTCTATCTCTTCCTTGGTCTTCACCTCCACCTCTAAATTAATCTCCACATCTGCATCTACCTCTCCTTATTGAATATAGTCCCAATTCCAATGTCAAAGATAATAATTTATTATTATATATATTTTACTAAATTCCATAAACCCTAAATTCCTGTTATTTTAATAGTTTCTTATTTTAGAAGTTTTATTATTTTACCTTGACTAAATATTATTTATTGGAATCATCTACTTCCTCAATGATTCCTTGTATGTTGTGTTCTTCTTATCTTCTCAACTATCTATTTCATTTCATCCCAACCACAATTTCATTTTCATCAGTATCTGTTTGGGACTTTTTACATCATGTTGGGCTTTATCTTTTTCAAATATGTTTATTTTTATGAACCTCCCCTTCATATATCATCAATATCATTCTAATCCATTTATCATTTTATGATTTTACTATTTATATCTGTAAGAAACGTCTTTCCTGAATCCCACGTCTATATCCCTACATCAAGTCGTCAGTACCATGAAACCTAATCCCACATCATTGCTTAATTAAATAAATGTTAGAATTAGTGAGGAAAATAAAATATGTTTTAGGTTAAACACTCTTTTATGGAACACAAATTTTCTTTTCTACTTCACGTTGTACTTTTTTCCTTTCTTAATTCACTAATCAAATACCCTCATTAACACAATATCAAATTTTCCTGGCATGTCTCTTTAACTCAATATAAAATTTTCATCTTCATTTATTTTCTATTTTTATTATCACTTTGTAAATTAAATTTTTATGACTATAATAATCTAATTATATCATTCCATTATCACCATGATTATTGAAAACCCAAATAAGTCTATTTTTATAATTCGGTACAAATTTTGCAAGTATATACATTCCTAACTTATGACGGTATGTTATTTTTTAAATAATATCTTTATCTAGACTAAAGATCATCCATTTTCTCAACACATGCCTCTTTCGATATTATGTCTCACTATTTTGTAACCTTCTACTAATCCCATGTCTCCCTTTGGATTCCCTATTCTTGTCTCAATTCCATCCTCCCAATTGTGCTTCAAACTTCCGTACCTCTACAAACCCTACCACGAAGTGTTCTCTTTGTATACATATTTAAATGAAAATAATTACTAATATCCTTTCACCAACCATAATCCCTCTACAAACCCAACCATGAAATCCTCCTTCATTTGGATCCAATTATATATTCTTCTACATTTCTCATTTGGTTCCTATCAACCCTCTCTTCATACAACTATTTCTTTATAATTTCATTCAAATCAACCCTGTGAATCTATAATCGATTTTATTCTCCTATTTTTTTATCAACTACCCTCTTATCACATAGAGTGTGAATACTTCCAAATATAAATTTATCGGGATATAAAATCCCACCTTTTTCTCCCAAAATGAAAGCTTTTGTTTCCATACCTTCAACATTGCAAGATAATAAGGAAGGATACCTATATTCACTACTATTGAATTTATGATTTGTGTATTCTAATTTTTCTTCACAATACAAAAATTATAAATTAATATTTTGTTGATTTTCTCATTCTTATCGCCACACTTTACATAATTTGATGTTTTTTTGATTTTTTTAGTTTCACAATCCAACACAGATATTGAAACCCAAGATGTCAAAGGTATATTATAACAAGATTTTAAAAATAGATCCTCATGATCATATAAGGTTTTATTATTCACAATAATTTATACTTTTTTGAAACTATTACTTTTGATAAACTATATTTCACCCAACTTATGAAATACAAATATTTTAACTATAGGAATTTTAAATTTATATGCATATAGATTATTTATATTTATACATGCAATGAGTGTTTTTGAGACATCAATTAACTTACTAGTCAGAACTAGATTACTATTTCACATCATATTCTTTTATTTGCACATAAATGAATTAATTTTATGGTAAAACACAAATTCCATTGACATCATTGATTGAGATGTTAGTAAACTATTCATGTCTTACCATGACAATGTTTTCACAACTATCTTCAAACCAAACAACATGATTCAAGGAAGCTAGGATGTAACAGATTTCTTAGAAGATAAGAATAAAAAACAATCTATATTTGGTCTTAACTCCATTATTTCATCATTAGATTAATTTATTGATTCTACAATCAGTGAAAATATTTTCAAATTTCTATATATTCTATTCCAATTTATCATTTTTTTCAGGTTCCAACAATACTACAACTAAGGTTTCCGATAACAACAAGACAACATCGTGTAATCCTTTATGAGAAGTTAGACTAATTTGTATGAAACTATTATCTTTTACACTATTTAATTTTTTCATTTTATTTGGATGAATTTAGTTATATAATTAATGATTATTAGTAATATATTTTTCTCTTTATGATAGATAACACTATAAATTAAATAGAATCAAGACATCATAACCCTTCACTTAATGAATATAGGAAACACTTTAGAAGCATGTAAGAAAATATTACTTCACTGTATACTTTCACTAGCAATCAAACCATATACATGAAGGAATAAAGTCTATGATGGAAGTTGTTTAAGAATAAACAAAAAGAAACTATTTAAGGATTGTTCTTATTTAATTTCTCAGGCCATAAAATATCCAATAGCACAATCTAATACTATATTTTTTTTATAAATATCTATTGATGAATTATTCCACCCATATTAGTTTCATACCCAATAGATAGTTCATTATATTCTAATAACCAGTTTCCCAATGTTGATTTCACAACTCTAATGTCCTTCAATGTTAATATTAAATAGATTTCAAGTCAACTCTCTCCAATATAATTGATATAAAATAGAAAGATCAATGTTCTTCTCAATATTTATTTGTCATTATGTTTTGTATGTATTCTTGGAACCACTGGAAAAAATTTATTTTAGTTATTCAATTATAGGTGTTATATTGGATTATGATCCATCTCAATATAAGTTATCATTTCTTCAATAGCCATTGGTTTCTCAAACCTTAACATTAATTTCCATAAATTAATATATTATTATTCCAAAAGGAATTTTCTATATATTCATATGAAATAGTGCATTTTTATGAACATTATTCTAAAAAATATAAAAAATGGAATGAACAATGATGGAGAAGATGGTGTGACCTTATTTAAATTTTATTTGTTCAGTGTACATACATGTTTATAGAAGATACCAATACTCTTTAGAAATTTCAATGTCTTGTTTTATATATATTAAACATAAATTACTCATGGTAAAAGACATTATTCATATCAACATCCTAAATTAGGAATGGATTAATGTAAAATATTTAATATTATTATCAACTACATAGATTTTTGAAATTAGAAGGAATTAGTATGTCTTCAAAGAAGCAGGGATTTTCCTCCTTCTCCATCAATGAATAATTCTATTTAGATACTGAGGGTATGAATTTTCCTTTCAACATTTAATGTTACTCTTATTTTATAAAATATTTTCAAGTAAAAAATGTGATCTTGAATATTTTATTTTCAAACTACAGAAAACTATGAAAATATAGATTTATTACATATCAACTTTTATCCATTATTCCTATAAAAATATTTATGTTCACATAATTCTATTTATGATATTTTTTTCATTCATTTCTACAAGAAATTCATTGAAATATATATTATTAAAATGTGATTAACCGTGAATCACCCATGTTTTTTTTGAAAGTTACTTTATGTATCCATCCCCTTCTTATGTTTAATGAATATATTAATAAGCATACATTTTTTTATTCCCCTAAGTTTTTTTTGTTAATTTTTTTTAAAATATTTCTTATTTAAATTTCTACAAAAATACACATGATTTTTAATTTACCCCATAAAATAAATAATTTTTCCTTTAATACATTTATGTTAGTTCTTGTCATTTTTCTTCAGTAATCATATTCTTACACAAACATACATGCTTTCTAAAAATATAGTAGTGATATGGATGATCAATGCACCAATTTACAAGTGAATGGTAGAGTTTGAACCAACAATTTTAAATTACATAACTTTATTTATTTTATAACAGTTTTATTTAATTTTATTTATTTATTTTTAAATTATATGATTATTTATATTTCTACATGTTTTTAAGACATTAATACAAAATAGTTGGAAAATCAAAATTTGGATCTCCAGTTTCATATAATATTGGTTGATTACAGGTTTGATTATTGGTTTCATTGTATTATTTTTGTGAATAATGATTTGTTCTCTAAAAAGACTTCTTTTATATTAGATAATAAAGGATAATAAATTTGATAAGTTTTGAAAATTTTATTTTGGTACCATTTAATCTTATATAGTGAATATTAGTTATAGTTTTTTGGGAAGGGGATGATAAAATATTCTACATTCTATCACCATTTTTTTGTTCTCTAAAGTTTATTATGCATGTTTTGTTCTATGTTTTTTTTCAATAAATAATTATTAAACTTTTGGAAGCCACTAGGTTCTTGTATAATGGACAGTACTAAATGTCTATCACAACCACGTGTATAATCCAAATAATTAAAATTATTATTTATGTTTTTTAAAACCATTCACTAAGGGGTGTTCATAAATATAATTGATAATAATTATATAAAATATTTTTTCCTTATGCACAAAACTAAATGACCAAAATTTTAATTAAACATGAAAATATTAGTTCCCTAACCAATTAAATTTTCTAATTTTTTAGGTTTAATGAATTTCCAAAACAATGATTACCATAACACCACTAATATTATCACACCAATAATATCCAAGGCCTCCAATTTAGATCCTAGAATTTGAATATAATAATTATATTCATATAATTTTTAATATGTTATGTATTAATAATCTCATTTTTTTATATAGGATTATAATTTAGATCTATGAATAATAATAGAATAATTATATTTAAATAATTTTTGGTATGTTTTGTATTAATAATCTTCATTTATTATGTTTTAATACTGATTTTTAAGAAAATATTTATTTAAATCTCTTATAACTATCCTGATACTATTTTCTATAGAGCTATAGTTTCATTTCTAAATTTAATCAACAATTATTTATCTAGATAAAACTTCTGTGATATTATTTTCTTTAAAACTGTCATTTCAAAAATAAATCTATTCAATAATGGATTAATTGGATGTAATGATTAATTTTGAGTCCAATATAGTTTTTGGTTCCCTTTTAAATGGGATCTTATGATGGTATTCATTTAAAATACTCTCTAAATATATTTAGTTTGATTATAATTTCCTATAGCTTGGTTGATTTACACATACATGACTTTCTATTGGATAGTGTTTTATTCTATAATTGTGAAGAGCATGTATAAAAGACTTCCAAAAAACTATAATTTCAAATAACATAGATGGTTTAAACATATCTAGGATTGTGATAACTTATATTATGGAAGGATTGAAAGCATATAATTTCATGAGAATCCCAATTCCAGAACCCACTACCTTGGCATAACTCAGGTTTCTCTCCACCCCCATCCCACTCTACTTAAAATAAATATATGTAAGATTTCTACCTAGGCTCCTCTCTCCTTTTTTTCAATTAATTTTATCATTTTGTTGCAATATATGACAAGAACCATATATTGATACACCTCCCTCATTTCAAAAGGATTGTTTTAATTCATTTAATTCATTATTTTACTAGAAATTCATACTATCAAAATTACATTTGTTCTCAGTATGGATTATTACCTTAAAATATATAAATCAGTCATAGTATTTTTTTATTTTTATACCCCTTTTCAGTTATTTTTAATTTTTTATACTAAATGTAATTTCATATATATTCAATGAAATTTTTATATTCATATGTGAAAACTAACAATGGTTGATAAAAAAATTACATGGAATAAAATGGAATTTTTCTACAGTTATTGTTAGGTTATTTGAGAATTAAAAAACAAAAACAAAATGTTGGTGATCCCCATCCACCCTATAACCCATGTGTGAATTCCCTATATCATCTGACTTTGAACTTTTCCTATGATCCATGTCATGGAATTTTCATTATCTATTCTCCTATATTTATAATATATAAATACCCTCATGCTCTAGCAAAGTGTATGTTACCATAATCAACTATATTATCTAATTTCATTTTCCTTTTCTTCTTTCTATATTGTCTTCAGTAGATATGTGTTTATCCTATTATCATTTTTATGAATAATTTCCACATATATGTGTCATTGATCAGTGTAAAATTATATATCTTTTGAGAAAATGTAATTTTAATCATCCAATTTCCCATGTTTCATTACCTTGATTAATGGAAAAATTGTTTCTTGTGATGTTAATTTTTGTGTATATAACATAATTGGGAGATTTCCCACACAAATAGTTATTATACAAGACACTATGTTTTTAATGAGATTTCAATTTTTCATAAAAATAACATCTATTTGAGTTATTCATGTTCCTATTCATTTGAGAATTGATTTATTTTTAAAGGACTTTTTTAGAATTCCATTTATTCTTTACCTAATCTATATGGATGAATTTTGACAATGATCATGGTAGCTATACAAATCATTCAAATAAAGATGAAAAGAAAAAACGAATAGACTAACCACAATTCAATTACTATGTTCAACTATTTATTTTTAATTTAGTTTTGTTTTATGTATCAACAATTATTCACTTCTATGTTTCTTTCAATTACTATATTGTATCTGTCTGAAGGTTAGTACTGTGATTCTATCATATTTCACAATGAGGAGGGTGTTAAATTCATGGAACTGATTTTTTGTCATCTCTTGATGTGTAGTAATTTTTATGACACTGAAAGAAGATGGTTTTAGGAAGAAATGGCATGGCATTAAAATCACTTACATTTTTTCAAGAGATATATTTTACCTGTGATTTCTTTTTCATTTTGGGTTTATTTATTATATAGTGGTAAAGGATGAGTCTAAAAATTTACATATTTTTCTTGTTGATTTTTTGTATATTGAGTAATTATCCTGCATTTTACTATGTTTTTTTCAAAATGATATTATTAGTGTTTCCACCCATTATTTATTGAAAAGAATTGTTTTTATATGTTGTGTTCATTGAATATTCATGTTATGTTCACAGATTTCTATGAAACTCTCCATCTAGTCCAATTTTATTTTTTAATTTGTGATTATCTAATATTACTTTCGATATTTATAAATTTTTCTTTATTAGGATTAATTTATTGAATAAGACATGATGATGTTCTGTCACTCAAAGAAACACCAAACTCCAAAGTATTTTATTTGATTATAGAATGTTGTATATGAAAATTTTATACTCTTTTAGGTTTTGTTGACATTGGTATCAAGGAAATATATGGTACATGGGTAATATCATGTCTATTTCATTCTCACTCATTTCTCTTTTCATTATTCATACCCTACTGTGAACCTATAGAAGAAATAGATATAAGTATGGATCTTATCATCTTTTTCCCTAGAAATATTAGTTAATGTTATTGAATTTTATGATTTTGTACAAGTTTTTACAATAATATTTCAAAATAATTCTTGATTCAGGGCTCCTATCAAGAATCATTTTCAATTGGATTTTTCTGACTACTTCTTAAGAGAATATCTTTGAATAAATAATTTCAATAATATTGTAAAATTATAGAACCTCTCATATTCCATGCTCTCAAAAGTTTAACCTCATATTGGATATTGTATACTTGTGTTTGATAATTCTATTCATAGGAAACATATGAATAATATCTTCTTAACTCATAGGTATTAACTCTACAATTATTCCTTTTAGTTATTGATTATTTATTTCACATAAAACTATAATTATATGATAATAAAAAATACTCAAATCTTATGATATTTTTTTGTGTATAGTATCTATATATATTATACTGGAACATATTAATTATATTATGAAGAGTATTCCTAGATAATATTGAATTTGATTTTTTGATATTAGATCAAAAGGTTTGGTTTAATCTTGACTTAGTTGGAAGGATCTTTAGGAACTTGACAAGGCATCCAGAACAATTTTTTTCAAGAGATATTAATTAATGTTATAACATTGTGTTTCTTAGAGGATGGATAATATGAAATATTTTATTGGATGCCTAAATGATATCATATTTTTCTAGGTGATATTGTGTGATATGTGGTTTGTGGAATTGAATATTTACATATAGGATACCATAGAGTTTCTTTATTGGCCTATTATCTTCAACTTATTCCTTTTTTTAATAGTCTATTGGACTATGGTTTTCTAATGTTCTATTCATGTGGATTCAAAAAATCAATCCTTCGAGGGTCTGTAGTGTTTATTCCATTATTTCTATCCTCCTATAAATTCTTTGAGTCTAATATTTTGGCATAAAAAGTTGTAACAAGAGTGATCTAACATGTAATTTTTGAATAGTGTGTTGGCTAGAGTATAGTATATTTGGTAGATATCTTATAGGATTGTATAGTGAATTATGGATACCATCATTCAAATGCTTGAGTATTGATAGTGTATTCTGATTGGTTATATAGATGGTGATGTTTATGCTAATTCGATTCAGGAGGTACAATGTATGGTTGGTGTGAATGTAGATTTTGGTTCCAAATTATGATATTCATAGGGTGGTTCTAAATAGATATTTCAAAGGGTGAATATAGATGTAGGACTTAGTATAGTAGATTTCATATTTCTAATAAATAGAGGTGGTTTTCTTTTTTATTATTATATTAATTATATCTTATGGGTGGTTATTTTAAAAATAGGTGTTTTCTATATTTTCTCCATACGATTTTTATGATTACTATGTGGTAATTATTGTGTTGTTTTCACGGAATGTTTTTGAGATCTACCCAGAATAATGAGATATGATATATCAAAGTTATGGTGAGATGAGTACTTGTAATTTCAGTTCCATTCAAATAAATAAAATAAATAACTTTTAAAATTTCATTAATACCAGAACCTTTGTTACATTATAAAATAAAGAACTATGTTATCTTAAAAAACAAAATGTTATTATTAAAGAATACAAGTAGGATAAGTAAAATATCTATATATGTGTAGAGTAATTAATATAGTGTTACACATTGAATGATGTTATTTACCCCCCATATTTTATCTAACATTTATCTTACTCGAAATGTTATCATGTAATATAGAATAGAATTTTATCATATAATATGGCTATAAGAAAAATATTTATAAACCTATTATACATATAAAAAATTTTAAATCATTCCTTACTACCAAATGATATAACATAGCTAGCTTTAATACCCCCACATTAGAACAATTCATGGAAGAATTGAAGGATTTGAGTCTTGATCTTTTTAATATGAAGAGAGAAATGAATATTATCATCACTGAAAGGAACTATGAAAAATTATAAAGAATATATTCTCACCCAAAAAAATGGTAATAAATACATCAATTTGTGGTCACCATATGGGAATTCAATACATCCCTAATATATATATATATATATATATATATATATATATATATAATTCTATAAATGTAATCATAGGTATTGATAAATGGGGGTCATCATATTGGCTCTATTTGCTCAAAATATGTTGCATAGTTATTCTGTCATCTGAATAAAATGTTCCAAATTATTAAAAATTCTCTTATTTATAGAATTTTTGTTTACCAAATAGAATTATTCAATCAAGTGTAAAAATAGTTGAACATATGTTTTTACAAAATATTCTCTACAATGAAAATAAAAATAAATACATAAATAATTTTGTATAATTCAATTTTTGGGTATATAGATTCATTTCAATTTTCATTTCAGTACTTTCAAATTAAATATGAAATTAAATTATAAAGCATATTGATCAATGTGAATTAAACATTTTGGAACTATTGAAATTTTATCTCCTTTTAGCCTATGAACATAGAATAATATTTTAATTAATTTTATATTTGTAGTGGCCTTTAGAAAATGAATTTGAAGAATGATTCAAAATAGGTTAGAACATCACTAATGAATTTAGTTGAAATTGTTCAACTTCAAAGTATCAAGAAATATTGAATAGACAAACCAAAATTAAATTCCTATGGTCAACTATTTATTTGTGATCAGTTTTGTTTTGTTTATCAATTATCATTTATTCTTATGTTTCTTTCTATTTTTATATATCATAGGTCTAATGTTTTTAATTACTCCAAATCATAAGTGTGTATAAATGAATTTTAAATTAAATGATTATTCCGTGAAAATGCACATGTCGGGTACTAGTTTAATTTTAATGGTGAATTTATACCTTATTTGTTTTCAGACTCTTGATTTTAGTTTTATCACTGCAATATTAATGATAATATGTGGGTTACAATATTTTTCTTTTTACCTACTTAGAAGGTAATATATTAGGCCTAGGTCATTGAATTTAACTATATAAACATCCTCATTCAGATAGTTATGTACATTTTTTTCAAATCATAATAATGTAAAATCCATCAATGAGTGACATAAAGGGTGAATTTGTAAGAGTTGGGATATTTTGGTGAAATGAGATATTTTCTCAGAATAATTACTATTTTATTTTTATACATATATAATGGAAACTTGATTATATTTATACTAATTATAGAAACCATATTTATCTATTTGAATATTATAAATCAAATTATTGTAAACTACTTATTTACTTGAATAAATAGAAAAATTATATCATTTTTATATATCATAAAAATATTGTAACTTAGTTTGTGTCATTTTTTACTGACCATAAAATGTTTATCTTTGATAATGGTAAATTTAATAGAAGTTTAAGTTAGAAGTAATAAAAAAGTAGTAGTGTACAAGGAGTGTCCAAAATATGAGTGAGTAAAGATTGGTGTTGGATAAAAATATCGATTAAAGTTCTGTAATGAAACCAGTAAATATAATTTTTCATTGAATTTAACATATTTTTCAATGTAACCATATTCTAGAAAATACTCATTTTTTCCACCATGGAAATGTTAGGAAAATGGAACTTCCCAAAAAAATAGTTACATGATTCTCATTAATAGTAATTTATAAATTCTCAATGTATCAAACAAAACCTTTTTATAAAATTATATATACAGATAATATAAAATTATTTTCATTGTTATTACTATGTAACTTATTTTGTCACAATTTATTAATAAAATTTATTTTCATAAATAAATTTTAAAATAATAACATCAATTATTTTATATTTAGTGTATGGAATATAATATTATGAATTGGTAAAAAATGATAATGTCATTATAATTTTTTGATATTTGAATTATTTATAATGATATTAAAAAATATATGAATAATATTAGAAGAATAAATTTTATGATACACCTAAAACTGATATAAGAGTTTAAAATTAAGAACATAAATCCATGTGATATATAACTTCAGAAAATATAACAACCCTATGTTATAAAATTGAACAACATATAATCCTTAAATATTTAACATCTTAGTAATAAATAAAAAATAAAAAATATAAATGATATTAAAGTTTAATTTTATATACCATTGAACATTTTATGTTTTAATTTCCATATTAAATAACAAAAGATCATTTTAAAAAAAAATTATATTAAAAAATTCATTTATTTGAGATTTTCTTATTGAAAAAATTATATGGAGAAATTTATTGTATATTTTATTTAAGATGATCTATCCAAATTTTATAATTTTATTTTGTCTTTATATGATACCAAATAGTCTCAACAAGAATGGTTTTTGTGATTGTGTTATCTTTTGATTTTTATTATATTTTAAAGGAACCCATGGTAGTTTTCCAATAATTAGATTTCAAAACTGTTTATTTTTTATGTGAAATGTATTATGATTACATAGAATATTCATTGATAAACACATTTCTTAGTAAACATGTGATTATTCACTAAACAAGTGATCATGAATCATGTCAAAATAATGTGTAATGAAGAATAAGTATCACTTTCTTTTAAATGTTTCCCAATCTCTTGTCATTTAAGTAATCATTATAACAAGGTTTTAACGTGATTTTAATTTTACTATGATGTATATTATAAATCATATTCTATATCCATTCATTGACTAGGATACACTATATAATAATCTTTACTCATCACGTCCAAATAAATATTTTCAATAATTCATTTATAATTATTTTTTTATATCTTTGATATACATAACATATACTAAATTTGATAATTATTCTCTCATATACATCCTTCCTGGGCATTTTCATACACAAAATTAATAACTATTATACTCTCCATATATGTAATGCTCTGTAGTAATACATATGTTCCTTTTATCAAGACAAATTCATTTGATTTATCATCCATCCAATGGCTCGAAGGCCTTCATTTTTTATTGATTTTTGATAATCCACCTTTCAAGGGGTGAGGTGGAACCCTTACAGGGCCCGTAAGCGTAAGTATTACATGGACCATAGGCCTTAGATGAATTCGTTTTCCCGTAGGATTTAAACATTACATACAACATAGACTAACTACTTTGAACTTCTCCTCCCCAGCATCTTCATTGTGAAATCAGCTCTCCACCTTTGCATGGATATTGGGAAAGGCATTATCATGCATGCACAGGCTTATCTCGATGGAAGGTGTCATACCCTCTCATTATTTCAATTTGTTTATCTTCTTCTATAGTTAAAGCTCATTGATCATCCTCCTTGTAGAGCTTGTTCCTCATAGGTCGTCTGGTTTTCATCTGCACTTAAGGTTTCCTGAAGGCCTTGAGGTGGCTTGAAGGCCTTACTGACCTGAAGGCCTAGGTGACTTGAATGCCTTAAAGGACTCGGGGACCAAATCGGTGGCCCGAAGGCCCAAACAGGGGCATATTCTCGACTGCTACAGTGTCAAACAGTTCCTGCTACAGTACCTTCTGCAATACTACTACAGTACTGCTACAGTACCCCCAGAAATAATGTCTCCGCCTGGATTTGATCCCGGGTCTCCCGGATGCACTTACGGAGTCCTTACCAACCGGGATAAGGCTAATGTGCATTCATTTGATTTACCACATTATATATATGTTACCTGAAAATCTAATCAGAAGGTATATCTCCCATTCCTTATTACCACCATTTACCCCTCCCCAAAAACCTTAATCTATACATATTAGTTCTTTTTTCAATTTCCCTCCAATAACACTTCCACCAAAATCTCATAATGAAAAATAATGGCTTCCCTTTATTTGTGTTTATTCTTATCACACACATGATGTTATAACCAAGGTGATATTATATTTAGATTGATATTTTGTTTGTTAAAAATATATTATCGTGAAATAGGTTTTGTCTAAATCAGTTGTTTTGAAGTCATAGAGAGATGGTTGTGTAGTATTTTCATTTGTGTTTATGATTATAATGATTTAATATTTTCATGTGGAACTATTAATAAGATGAAAAAATTCCTAGAGTCTTCTTTCCTAATGTTTATGGGTGTTTGGAGAAAATGGAAATGCTTTACCTACATTTAGAATCCTTAATAATGTTCAAAAAAATATTCATGGAAGATTAAGGATTTTCAAATATCACTTATGTTACTACATAAGATATTTTTGGTAGACCATTTTGTGAAGGAGGTATATGGTTTTGAATGAATCACACGAGGCATCTGATTTGCGAAGCAATGGCAGTAATAGTTCATGAACTGTCAATTAAGGATCTATGTGGAGACTTTAAATGTTTCAAAAAATTATATTTTAGACGGTCAGAAAATATCACAATAGAAATTTTTGTTATTCATGTAGGAATTAATTCACAAGTATAGGCTGTAAGAACCTTGATAAATATAAAGGATATATTATGAAGACAATTAATGACTAGATTATTTGTAATGCAGTATTTTGATAAGAGGAGTACGTGAAGGGTGAAGTGTTAATCTCACATGAGGATAGTTTCTTATGATAGTTTTATATAAATAACCCACTAATAATTTCATTAATTATCGATGAGAAACTACTAGAAGATCAGAGAATTAATATTTTTAGGGAACCAGAAGTTCAAGAAAATCATAACAGTTTTTGAAGAAGAGTTGTTCAGGAAGCAATGTTTCTCATCAAGTATAAGTTTTTTAGAAAAATAGTTTCATTCAAAAAGTAAAAAATAAATAAAAAGTGTGAGTTCCATTAAGTAGTTAATGAATGTAAGTATCATGATTTATATCATTAAGGGTATATTATGAAGTATTTTCATGTATGTGTTGGGTGAATCGTACTATTGAGTGAGGATTTTACATAGTGACCAACATAATGCATGGAATTTACATACCTGATACTAGTTATTATTATTTGGATTTTGGAACATATTGTAGCATCAGATTTTGGCCTTTATGACTAAAAAATACCTTCACATTCATAATGATATTGAAGTAATGTAGACATTGATAAACTGATGAGACGTCTATCTAAAGTAGTGGGTAGAGGAGGAGTCAGGGACATTGATCCTTGCAATGTATTATTCCATTCCATGATCTTTTTTGTAAAGGAAATAATCCATGTATAGAGTGAAAATGGAAAAATACTTTTATCGAAAAAAATTTAATAATAGTAGGTTATCATAAACTAATATAACATTGTTTTTATGTTCCATAAACGATACCTTAGTGGTGAACCATGAAAAAATTATTGCCTCTAGTTTTAATTTCTATTTTTTATGGATTTTTGTATCACAATGACACATTTATTATATTCCTAACAATGTGGGAAATGTATCCTATATAGTATGATTAAATGTTTAAACCATGATTTACCCCCTCTAAGAGTGTCTTGGATTGAAAAAAGTGATATCAAATACGATATTATAGGCATTGAATCTTACCGATAATGAAAATCAGTATGGAGAAGAAACATAATGCAAAAGGAGTTAAACTATTTGGATAAATAAACTATCAGATTTAGAATAATAAAATGATATCACACTTATAATCTCTTGGGGAAATTTTTTTCTTTGAAAAAAATACATGGGATATATATGAGTGATGTATTCAAACTATCTAGGACTATAGTGGAAAAAAGTATCCCAATACTGATACTAAAAATCAGAATCATTTATTAGAAGCTCTATCAAACCAGATTTATATGACAGTGATAGGATACAAAATCACTGTAACATCCTAGTATTTTAATAATTTGTATCCTTTAAATAAATACTATGTTGAATATATTGTATTACATGTAATAAAGAAACGAAAATGAACTATGATATATTAATAAAATTATAATCATTAAATATGGTTGTTATAATATAGTCGTTGAATTGGATTCTATAAATAGAACTGAATACATTATGAAACATATGTATAAATAATAATAAATTGAATCAATTAGAAGGAGTTTCTATTCAAGGATAGTTTTTCAAGAATTGAAAGTATGTAGTTTCACTGTGATTTTCCCTAGACCATGCCCAAGAAAAGCTAAAACATGTAGGGCATGAGAGAAATCATCTACTAGAGAAGTTCAAGCTCATGGAAATCACTATGAGATAAATTCTAGCTAAATCACCAATCATGAAAGGAATCATTACCTATCTTACCCTTATAATTTATTTGGATTTCATGATAGGTTTTGTAAGAAACATCTAGAATGATATTAAAATATAATTATTAATATAATATACGATCTCATTATATGGATTTTTTATAAAATATAATTTAAATATAAATGTAAAAAATTTGTCTTTAATATAATTTCATGATTTATTACTAAGAAATAATTAATCAAAATTAAAAATTATGAGTAATATCAAATAAATTTTAAAAGACATATTTTTAAAATAATTGAATTTTCATAATACTATTTATTTTTATCATAATAATATAAGATGATCACTTTGGATTAATGAATTGAATAAAATGTGTTGATAATATATATAAAAAATAAAATCAATATTAATTTACTTATTTTTTCTTTTAAAGGTATAATAATGAATTTACTTTATACTAAAAAACTATATTTTAATATATTTTTTCCAACTTATTCGTTATTATATTAAAATTATAATTTATAAATTTTTGAAATTGAATAAATTAAAATAGAATTAATATATTTAATTTTCACACTAAAATTAGTTAATATATTCAATTCCATTTTTTCAAATAAATAAGTTACAAGGGTAAACATTAATTTCCCTGATAAAGGGTAAAATGAGGTAAAAGTGATAAATCAAGAGGTAAAGGTCTCAAAATATTACAAAACCTCATAAAAATGTTTATATGATGGATTTAATGACCTTAAATTATATTTTCCACTACAATTATATTATTTGGATTCACTTGACTTGAATATGACATCTCTTTTCATATCAATAAATTAATACAAAAAAATACAACATATCTCATATATAAAAGGTCCCCTTCAACCCCCAACTTCTCCTTAACCATATATCCTATAAGCTAAAACTACTCAATAGAAACCTCTCCCTGTACCTATTTCCCTGCTCATAGTGGTTATTTTCTCCCAAAATACTAATCTATGATGTCTTAAGGAGTAGTTTAAAAGAGGATCCCAAAGGAAGCAGTAATTGTTTTAACATTTTCATTCAAGTTTCTTTGTTATTCCACCTCCTCCAAATCAATTATAACAATACTTATATAATTAAATAAGTGTAATTAATATTAAAAAATATTATTATGTTTATTTAATTACCATTATATACCTCTATCCCAAAAATTATAAAATGAAATTATTGCATGTGTTACAATCAGATTACCACCTCTATGAGCGATGTATGTCATTTTTAATCACCGCCTGACATGTATTGTTAAAAAAGTGGATTTAGTAAATATATACTATATTTATTAGGAGATTAAGAATATTTAATGATGAATCAGTCACATTATTAATAATTTCACCAAAAAATGTTCATTATAAATTTAACATTCTGAAATAAGAAAACTCATACACTTTTCTTAATTTGAATCTATTTATAAAAACCTATTAAATTTTATAACTTTGGTTCCACAATAATGATACAGAACACATATATATTTAATCATATACATGATGAATCTATTTTATATATCACTTTACCATATCCAACGTACCAAACCATTTTTTATAAGAATTAACCAAATAACCCCAAGTGGCCTATGAGATAAAAAATTATGATTCCTCAAAATTGCGCTCCTCGGTCCAGTTCTCATAAATAATTAGTTCACCTACCCACATTGATACCAGATTTAATATAATAGATATAAATAATATTAACTATAAAATAAATAATTATAATTTCATCTATTATAATTAAAGTATGTTTTTAGGTTTAAGGATTTATAGAATTAGGAAAACTATAAACAAATAAAACCTATGTTATTTTTATCAAAGAGACATTTTTCCATAATGTATATATGATACTACATATTCTATTACAAGTCTTGAGTATCCCCCATTTGTTCCTTCACATGTTATATCCTAATAAATATTCCAAGTGTAATAATTTTATTCATAACCTATGGAAATGGAAATATGAGAAGCGGTGAGCTCAAACATAGAGTAAGGGAAAACCTACAGCAAATGCCATCATGTAGTAATCATGGAATAATTATTATTACTGGAATAAGTAAACAAGATGAATAAATAATCAACATGAAACTGTGAGAATTCTATATCCATGAAAAATAATGAAAAAATGGATATTAATAATACTGATCTCATAATAATGAAATACATTTTATAAATGGAAAAACATGTTGTCATGGCCTTATGCCAGGAAAATTTATATATAATTGATACCACAGTCATGAAATCTTGCTGAATTGTGTATGAATACACATAATACCCAAACATATTTTTTCTTATGATACTATTTAATTCATTAAGGGGATTTATAATTTTGGGCCCCACCCATCACCTAATTAAGCATAATGCATTCCCTATAAGATCCATCAAGATGTTTCTTACCATTACCTAAGGAATACTTGAATAAAACATGGTTGTCCTTATAAAGAGGATTAATTAATATTAATACGTCTTCAACCATTATTAGCTTTCAATTACATTCAGGAATGATAATAATTTTCCTCATGTCAATTCAAGGGATTACATGAACAGAACTCATCAGGAGGAAGAAGCTGGATTGATAAACAATATATAGGAATGTTTCTAATAATCATCTATATTGGAATAAAAAATATGAAATGAAAATACTTTCCCCACATTAATAGTATAACATTAAATCTTCATGAACATATTGTAATCGAAATTATGTAATAATGTGATGTTTACACCATATAGAGAAATGAGTACATGAATAAGTTAATAATTGATTAAAATTATCCTAAGACATATGGAAAAAGGTGATAGATCGATTCAAAAGAACATAACCCAACAAGAGAGAAATATTTTTTGAAAGGGTTTATGTCGTATGAATGTATATCCCTAGAAAAAAAATTATTTCCTACCATATAATACAATCTAGGGGAATAATTTAACAAAATTATATGAAATAGTTTCAAAGAATAATAATAACTCAGATAATGTAAATTGAGTTAACATAAAACTTCACTACTGGGGAAATAACTAAATTAATAGAAACATGAATAAAGGAACCTGATTTTGAAAGTAAATTCCATTAAATAATATAATTATTATAAAAAAAATATCCTTGGGTTTTTAATACACCATTTAAAGAAAACAGGGTGTAGAAAATCTATTATGTCTCAAAGAATGATAATTGAGACCAAGAAAACCCTTAACTCTTGAGTAAAACATTATTCAAAAAAACATGAAATTCATATATTATAATTAAAATTAAAATAAAATTATTAAAATATAATTCATGGTTTTATATCTCAAATAGGTAGTATAAAATTAAAAAACATTAAATTAGGTGCATAATACCAAATATGTATCGAAGAGAGGAACATGATGTGAAAACCCTTTCCTTGATCCTATCTCCTTATACACATTAACCAGAAATCTTGAATAATTAAATTAATTTCATTATATAAATACTAAAGATCATTTTTTAGGGGTAAAAAAATTATAAATTCCATTTATAATCCTTATATATATATATATTAGTTCTTTACCCATTTTCAATAATGGGTGTAAGTAATCTTCATCTCTTTGAACTAGTTTTGTAAATTATTTTTTGGTATCTATTATTCTTTCCAATACCATCATTTTTTGGATCATCAAGGATTCTATTATTTATGTTACATGACTTCCTATAAAATTATAATTTAATTGCATGGTAGTTTTGGTTATGATCTATGATTTTGAAATTGAAGATGATCATGTTTCAATGATTATTAATGAATGAAGGGTGATTTATTAAATAATTAGTTAAATTTGGATATAACCTTCACAAAACTAAAAAAAATTATTTAAATATTTATATCATGTGATACCAATGAATAATTTATAATATTAATCCATGATATAAATGCACTTTATTGTTAAAGTAGGTGGTTAACCAGACCCAAACATGAACGTATCATGTTTAATGGATGATTATTTGGTGTGTTAGTTCAAATATTATTATACCAATAGCGTAATGATATTATTTAGTTTTTATTGTTTTTAGAAATTAAAATTTTAAGGAAGTGGAAGGCTAATTAATGGATATGAAAATATTACATAATATGAATAACAATATTTTTCTCATAGTATAATTTTTCATGACGGTTAGTGTTATAGTTATCAATTATTTATAACATTAATTACATAATGTCTTATATATATTTAAATAATATAATAATTACATAAATAAGATATCACTTCACTAAACCATTCTCTTTATTAATCCTTGAAAGGTAGTTATGTTAAATAAGATGTGATATTCATAGAGGCGGTAGTCTGCACACATAAATTTCCATTTTTTTGTTTCTTCAATTGAATGGGAGGGGAGTAGATAAGGTTTATACCTTAAATATAATAAAAAATTAGTATATTATTTTTATTGAGGTGATTATATATTTATGGTTAGAATAGTTTTGGATTAGAGTTGATGGTATAGATAAAGAATAAAAGTAAAACGGTATGTAATACTTACATTGAGAATTTAGATATTCTCCTTAAGTATACAAATGAAATGAAGGACTTCAGTCACTTTTTTGAGGAAAGTGGATTTCAAATATGTATCGGGGATCTAAAAGAATTAAATTAGGTAGATATTAATGTGAATTTAGAACTATATGTGTGGGTTTAAGTGGGATGAATTTATCTCCTTTTATAGGTGAAAAAGAGGGGAAATATTTAAAAAAGAGAAGTATATAAGGGATAAGAACTGAATTGTATGAGAGTTATGGGAGTTCGGTGGATAAATTGTAAGTAACAAATATAGGTATCACTTTTATACCTAACAAAAATATAAATAATGTTTATGTGACCTTTTAATTATTAAAAATTTGAGATACCTTATTCACCCATTTTACCCTTATTAATCTTGATAAAAAATCAACCATTGTAATTACTTTACTACTAAAAATATAATCTGTAAAATATTAAAAAATTTCAAAATAATGAAACTAAAATTTGGATCCATTTAACCTAATTTAATTTCTAAATATGAGAAAATCATATTTTTAATTAAAACATAAGATATAGGAACAATTGTTCTTATAGAGAAACTTATTTTTATATGTTCAGTTTATTTTATAATCATTTAATATTAACTATTAATTAAATTAATATTTATTTTTTTATTAATTTTAGAAACATTAAATTAGAGAGATATTTTAAATTATATTAATCTAATTTTTTTAGATAAAAATTAATTATTTGTAAGAAACTATTTTACTTTTAAGGTGGCAATTAATATGTATCTTGAGTAATTTATTTACATTGACTAAAAATAGAATATTAATTGTTCCATAATATAGACATAATTATTCAAAAAATAAATTCAATTTTATTAAATAATATTAATATTTTTGGGAAAATTAATATTCTCATCTCTGAACATAAAACCCATTTTTTAGAAAAAAGTCCAAAAATATAATCCTAAGCAAATATCACTATGATTACTCCAAAAATAATTTTCATTTTTTAAAATTCAAATTCTATATGTTAGAAATTTATATTTTATTAAAAATGTTAGATATGATGAAAAACTATTTTTATAGGGAAAAGGTATTTTTAGAATATTAACCATTCTCATTAATATTTCTTATAATTTATTAATTAATTTAAAATTACCCAATTATTCATTTATAATATAATTTATAATAATTGATAAATATTTTCTTGAAATATAAATTTATATCCCATTAAAATAAAAAATTTAGAAAAAAAATCATTCTAAAATAAATGATCTTTTTATTTATTTTATGTAAACTATATTTTTTAATTCATATTAAAAGTAGCTAATATTTTCTTTATACATAAATTTCATAAATAGTTTCTCTTAATCATTCCTAATAATGAAATGGATAGATTTTAGTGGCCATACTTAATAATTATATTTTAAACTAAATATGTCACTATTTTGATTATGTTCGGCACTGTGTGTGGAGAAAGCTATTGAAAAATTTGATTTATTTAAGGTAAATAATTTGTTATGATATCTAGTGTTACATTCCCCCTAAATAAATTTCATCCTTGAAATTTTAATTTTTAATCATTGAGGAAATTATGTTAGGTTATTCTTAACATATTCATCATTCATGATATAACTACTAATATGAAATCTACCAAACTCTCTTAGGTAATAACATGTTACTCATATTTCCTTAAACAACGTTAATAATTTTGAAAATAATATAACCGTGTATATTAACACCCTAATCTCCATAACATACCTTTTCAAAAACCAATTTGAATATTCATGACATTAAACCACAATAAGATCATATATTTCAACAAAAATTAACTTGATCATTTACTTGGAAATTTTGTTGACCGCTAGTTCATAAGGCCATAAACTAGTAAATATATATCATAATAAACAATTATACAAATAGAAATGAAAACACCATGGATTACTTTTTTATAAAATCAATAATTAATTCTAAGGCTATCAATCCAAACTAAATTACTTTTATCAAAATTAGTGAAGCATTTCTTACATCAACATAAAGAATATTTTAAACATAAGAGTTATCTATCCATAAATCACATGTTCTAAAATAGTTATCCCTAAAAATATAACCTTGATATAAAATAAATTTTCATGGATATTAATACCATTTAATATACATTTTCAAACCTTTAAAGTATAACTACTGAATAAAAATTCATAGATGTTTCACATAATCCTATATAAAAATTACAATGTACCAATATTTCATAAATAAATATGAGGTCACTAATTAAAATATAATAGAGTATAAATAGTTAATTTTGTATGATATCTACCTCACTAAAATAGGTAATAATAATACACTAACATTTTCCATAATAATATAAATATATTAATGTTCTTAACCTTTTATGTACTCTAACTTATTCATTTATAAGTCATATTTATTTAAAGAAACAAACCATTCTCATATTTATATTCACAATCCCATTTCAAACAAATAAAAAAAGGCAAATAATCATGATAATATCCTAAATATGAGTATGGTAACATAAATATTACAATTTCTACCCTTATAAAACCTATTTTAACATAATTAAAATGTTTCTCTAGGATCAATGAAGAATCACATAGAGGTAGGAATTGTGAATTAGTGATTAAATTTCCTTATATTATTCATTAGATAGAAATCCAACGTCATTAGTTAGAATAAATCTTGATCACATTCCAAGACATAGAAATATGAATGTAAAATAGATTTAAAAATTTTACCACTCAAAATGAGAAGGCTAATACATAGAATGATCTAGATTTAACCAAGACTATACAACCCAATATTTTTAACTTGTAGGTACAACGAGTAGGGTTCCTCATTGAACTCATGTAACAATATGTCTCTTAACTATGAAAGTTCTTCCCACACTATTAAAATTATATATAAATCGATAACCAAAATGTGAAAGCATTCCAAGAGTTACGTTCATTTCTTTATGTAACACTACTCTTTACTACTTAATAAATTTATAGAAACTTGAGAAGGATAAGTTCACTCTTGGGAAAATTGGGCACATAATCTTCTTCTTATCTTATTTATATTTCTTCTCTTATTATTGTTATCTAATATATCTTCTATTGTTTTTCATCTTCTTTATTTTCTACTGTTTCTTACACACATTCAATTTTTTCATAACCATAAATAATTACAAAGCATAAAAACCAATTCAAATTTTTAATTTTTTATTCAAACCTATATCTTTCTCATAATAAATCAAGTACTCCTACTTTATTTTGAGTCGTTGGATCTTGTTGGACCTTCTAAATACCATTTATTATTCCAAACATGGCCTCATAGATCAAATATGTCATCCCTTGGGTCATCCAAGTTGAAACATCATAAAAACTACTCATAAATAAATCAAACTCCTTAAAATGGATTTCACTATAATGTGGTATAGAATATGATTCCATTTTTCATTCAAAAATAAATCCACCATGGTGTAGACCTCCTGATTAAGTCGATTTTAGCCTTCAAATATACTTTACAACCATAGATTATTCAACGAGGACCATATTTTTAATCTAATTTTCCATTTCCCATAGGTAGGATAAAAAACACCACATGAACCGCCACATCTATTTGAAACATGGAAATTTTGAACAATAAAACTGGGAGATCACCATAGATACCACCATGAATATTTTGGCCTTTACCATTTTTTACAGGCCCAACACCAATGTACCATAACCATTAAAACGCCTTGAACCATGGGTACGGCCATTTATGCCTCTTCTCCATCATCACCACGTCAACCAATATGGTATGGAATTTCTAATAAAGTAAAATCCCCTCACAAAAAACCATTAAATATGGGAGTGGTTATCCTTTATTGGCCATCCTTTCTCTAAAGATCCTTCATCGCATCATGAAATTCATGAATCATGGTGAACCAATCATGATATTTATAATCTTTAAGATCATTTCACATGGAATAGTCTAATTTTATATATAATAAAAATTATATATTTAAAAAAAATCCAACACACTCAATCATATTCTCTTTACCAATTCATAAACCTCGCTTATCATATCATACATATCATCACCTCTTGAGGTAAAATTATCCCCATTTGGTTTATCATTTCAACCAAGGATTGTAAATCAATATTAAAGTATCAAAAATTATAAATAGATCATAATAAAATAGTTCTAAGACTATGAATGTGAACTCAGTGTGGGAAATAATAACATTGAGTAAATAATACCATGTTGTCCAAAAGATAGTGATCTATATCCAACATCCTTAAATCAAACCTCAAAATTTTTAAACTGAACATCATCATACCATCTTCAACTCTTTCAAACGTAAACGATTCCTACAACCACATAAGATAAATTTTTAAAACATTTCACACATAACGAATTAAAAAACATACCCATTTTAAAAAAATCTTTTTAAATATAATCTTTATTTTTAAGAGATAAAGGGAAAAAAATCAATGGAAACGTCTCCTACAATGTATACTCCCCACTTGATAAAATAGAAAGATTAAACATAAAGGAAATATTTATTTTTTCAATTTGTATCACCCTATGAAAACAATATCAAATGATAATATAATAGATGGAACAACAAAAATATATTGTATCCTTATAAAGATTAAGGTTGAACAACTCACTTCAACCTCAAATTACAAATTGATTCCCTTGATAGTGTCATGGTGAACACATTTTTAATTTTATTCTTCATAGGATTAGATTATTATTCTCCACTATTTTTTATATGATATGATATTTAATATCAATTTTATTGGATCTTGAATGTTGAACTTGATTCTTTGAATGATTAATAGCGCTTTGATTATCACATTCCAATAGAAATGGAAACTTCACTTAAACTTTTATATCATACAACTAAGACTTTATCCACATTAGTTGTGTTGAAACATAGGTAAAATAGAAATATTTATCCACAATAGTGTAATAATTTAATATATTCATCTTATTATTTAAATAAAAAACACACATTTCACTAATAAAGAGTGCTCTGCTAGATGCACACTTCCTATCATCAACTCTCCCAACCCAATTAGAAATTAAAAAACCAAATAAATAAAGCTTCCCTTTACAATAATATTCCAATCTATAGTTTAATGTGAACTTTTTATATCTAATTATTCTCTCCACAACCATAAAATGAGACACATTAATGTAACTCTAATACAATTAACAATGTATAAAATCATACATAATATCCTATCTCGAACATATTATGTAAAGTACACTAAAAATAAATATTTATAATCCCCTTAGATCCATATTCTACCATTCTTCATCTTTTTAAAAATTACTTCCTAATAAAATTGGTTTAGAAACTAAATTAAAATCCACCATACCTAATTTCATCAATAATTAATTAGTATAATTATATTTAATTAGAAAACCATGATATTTTCCTTGAGAAATTTGTAAGAAAATAATGTATCCCATATCACTTAGTACATACATTTCAAAAATATTCTTATTTTATCTATAAAACACTTCACAAACTCCTTTTTCATTTCTAGTCAATATAATACCATCTCTATAAGCAATAATAACGAGAATACTTCATTATAATCTATAATGTTGAGATATTTCTTTAATATTCCATTCCTTAAATTCAATTTATTCAAACAAGTTTCAAGAATATATTACCCAGATAAAGTGTATTTAACTATCCCATATAAAGACTTCATTAACCTGAAAACACAATAATTATATTCCCTAATCTTAAAGCCACATTATTTTTCAATATGCACTTTGTAAAGGAATGAATCATTCTATCATGTTCCTTTACCACTTTATAAGATCTGTAGTTCTTGGAGAAATCATAGAGTAGGATTAGTGAATATTGGGATATGTAATTTTTTGTAGAGAATAATTTCAAGAAATGAACCATAGTTCATGATGTGAGTGGGATGTTCTCATCCCAAAGTGGTTTCTCATGACTTGCGTAACAGAAGTTCACAGGGTGTGACTCATGATGAGTATGCTATATCCACATCGTGAATGGTTATGGTTTGGATTTCAGGAATCTATCATTAAAACCCCATAATGTGAATTTATCCAAGGTTTTTTGGATATAAAAGATGAATTTTTCGGCGCTCATTAATATTGGGTCATTCATGAAGTGAATGACCTATTAAAACCATAAATGTATATCTGGTATAATTCCTTTAAAACATCATTCACCCTCTAATTTTTCTCAAAACCATTAGTTCTCTCTGTTCCCCAGGCATACTGAGGTGCATCTTTATGTTGTTCTAAACATATTAAAAATGGATTGATCCCTAGAAACCTATGTCTAATCTGTGATGATCTAAGGTTATTTTTATTTATTTATCATGTGGTTTCTTCTTTGAACTTTGATGTTTCATACCATTTTCCCAATTATATGTAAGATCATCACTATTTATGTTATGTTTTTCATATGATTATTTTATCATGGTTTTGGTGAGGATTTCTTAGAAGGTTGTGGTTTCCTTTTGGAAGCTTTGGTAAGATAACTGCATTTTTTGTTTTTTCCCTAGATTAAAAAAACTTAAAGACATTAGGTTGGGTATTTTTTTCTTCTACTATTATTTATAAATACAATCATATTTTTTCATGATTTATTGCTTTGATTGATAGTTGAATTAACATTAATAATGAATGAACTTGATTAATAAAGGAAATGGTTTCTGTTTTTAGCAATCACATATGTTTACTCTATGATAATAGTTTTTTTAATTATTTTCCTTCAGTGTGTCTGGTCATTGTTTATGATTGAATTAGAATTTTTTTTTATGCTGGGGAATTTCATGTTAATTTGAAGGACATTTTTATAATGTAACTATTGCAACATTGATGACTAAATAATTAATGAGGCATGATTATTGAATACATTTATTCTTATAATTTATTGGAAATAAAATTATGTTTGGTACATGTTTAATTGAAATTGTTCTTCTATATATAAATGGAATGGACTAAAGAAGATGAAGCTGAAAGTACTTCTTTTTTATTATAACAAAGAATAATCTTCATGGAATTTTTCTTCCTAAAAATATGTTGAAACTAGAAGATATTATTGAAATCATTTTTAAATAGTTTATATATTTTAATTGTTGATTCATTACATTTTCTATAGTATTAAATTATGATAAATGAATCAGAAAATCCAATATGGTAATAAAACCAACTATTCAATAATGATAAATATTTCTAGATGGGAATGGATATTTTCTTATAAAGGATGGATGCCATAGTTTTTAGGTCCGAGATTCCATATTGTATATGTTTTTTGTTCCCTTATTACCTTGTATATTGTTATGATGTTATCCTTTCCATGTAAAATGATTTTATCCTAGGATGACTGATGGTTTTGAGAGATATGGATAAGGAGTATCATGTGTATGGAATCATCTAATTCATGTGATAGTAAGATTTATGGTAATATTCATTATGGTGTTAGTGATGGAACTATGACTAATTGAACAGGTTTAAGTAGTGATTCGCTATTGTTGTTTTAGAATATGTGATGTTTACTTATAATTAAAAAATATTTGAAGGATGGTTGGTTGGGTTTTTTGTTTTTGTATTCCTTTACCCATTTCTGGAGCTAGTTAGGTTTTCTTGGTTTAAGTACATCTATTATAGTAGCCTATTATGTTTTCTATAGTATCTAGAATTATGGAAAGATAATTATTAATAAATTATTTATCCCATGGTTGTGGTTCCTGAAATGGAATAAAAATGTTGATTATCTTGAAGAATTATAGAATCAATTTGATTATTCCCAAAGGGCATGCACTTTACTAAGTGGTTAATGAAATATGTATGGAATTATGTTAATTAATGGGCAATAAATTAATTACCATTAATTGTAATGGTAAAAGGATAAAATTTAGTAAATTAATATTCTTGAATTATTTTGTGATTAAATGATATATATTTTATAGTAGTGTCAACAGGGTGTCTGAGATATGATTGCTACAGTTTAGACTAAGACTAGTTTGTTTCCTGTAGTGTGGTTATGAGATATATTATATCCTTTATGATTTTTTATATCATATAATATCCAAACCATATTCTTAGAGATATTGAAACATAGTGGAACCTGGGAGAGTGTTTTACCTATAATCTTGGTTGGAAAGGAATGGATAAATGACTACCCCCTCTAACCTCACTCTCTTGTCCTGGTATTATTGTGTGTTGGTATGCATGGTGGTTATATCTCCTCATATATATTTTAGAGGTATATTATGGATTTATGTTTTTTCACACACATGTATATTTATATATTGTACTCTAGGTATTACATGTATGAGACATGATGTATTGAGGTATAATATATGATATAAGAGCTATGGTGGCTCTCGAAAACTAATTGGTTACTATCTGGTGATGTGGTATGGAGTTATGAGATTATGTGATGCATGGTTTTCATGGTATGTTATGAGAATATTTTATTCTTGGGGTGAGTTGTATGATAATTCATCTCTGGTGTCTTTGGGTTGGATTCTTTTACAGAGAGATGGCTAAGTATGTGTGACATTGGGGTAGAGCACCAAACCAGTGGTGAATCGGTAGTTGGGTACCATCATTGGATATTATATTATATTATCTCATATATGTGATACATGGTGATATATAGACATGATGTGGTTGGGAATATATTATACATGTTATGTTGATTAGATAGCTTCACTTGTCATTCACAAGGATTCAGCATTCTTTCATTATCTTTTTAACAAGAGAATCCATGAATAATCCTACTATGTAAACATGTTATATTAATCCAATGTATTCACAACCTATTTTATAGGTAATCCAGATAAGGTTAGTGATTGGGATAGATAATACATTCTCATGGTCTACTCAATATTTTTTGGGATTCATGGTTGATGTCTAGGTTTATTGTTTTGTATTTACAGTTCTTTTTTCATGTACTTTTAGATGTATGAAAGTACTTGCATGTATTTTGGATCTTCTACTTTTATCTTGTGAATGTTTTATGAGGGTTTTTATATTATATCTTAGATATCATTTTATCTTAGAGGGTATTGCCTCCCATCTATGATTATGATATACCATCGATTCATGTTACTATCTCATGGATTATTAGAGGTGGGATTAATGTATCAATATAAATCTTTCCCTCATTTCTAGCCTCGGAGGGGTACCATTGGGAGGTGGGGTCATGAAAGAGTGTTTTCAGAGATTGATGTTGAGGGATAATATGGAGTTTTTAGGTTGTAACATGGGACTAATTCATGGTTTTTTAGTAAAATGGTGTCCTCTATATTTTTTAGGTAATGTAAAAAATGGATACTATCTATGACTTGAGTATTTAGGGCCCCCTTTGATCTGATTCACAACCCATTAAATATACAAAGACTACTAAGTAAAGGGATACTGGTTGTTGTGTGGAGTCATTGGAATGTATCACACATAATATATATTTTCCACTATGTTTTTAAATTTTATACCTTGGGATTATTTTGAACCTTAAATAATTAAATAAATATTATATGTTCTATATTTGAGGTTTAAGAGTCCATTATTATGTTTCTTATTAGGTATAGATCTTGGTGGACATTCTCATCATGTTCATTAGGAATATGCATATAATGATGTGCCAACAGATGGTCATACTTCTGTGGTCAATCATGATGACACTTAGAGGAGGAAGATCTTAGAGTTTTAGTGTTGTAGTCTGTGGAAGTATGATAGATCAATTTTGGTCTCAGTGATAGAGGATTCGTTGTATGAGGATGATAATTCCATTTGTTTGATCTGTTATTGGAAGGAGTACTTGGTTTTGTCAGTGTTCATGAAGCTGTGTGGAGTAGCGAGGTAGTGGTGGTTGTTATTCCTCAAGGATCATGCATAGTTATAAATCTCATTAGAGATGTTCTGAGACCAATTTCAAGAAGAGTTTATTTATTCAACCATGAATTTAGTTAGTATTTAGAATATTCTTACCTTTAAACATGGTACTTCCATCATATCATAAATTTTGATATAATTTAGAACCATTCTCATATATTCTGGAAACTTTTTCCAGATAAGGATGTTAAATAAAGTCATTTTGAGGAGGATATGCATCCAAAGATCAAACAATTGGCCACCCCATTTATGACGTCAACATATCTCAAGGTACTGGTGAGAGAAGATGTAATTTATATGATTCTTCATATTACTATATTATCACCAGTGGGGATTCATCAACAATTACCCATACATTAGAGCTATGGTTTGAGGTACCCAATTTCTTGGATAAAAGAGCATTCAAATAGTTAGAGGTGGGTTTCAGACCTTATCATCATGTTTCTTGAGGTGTAGCAGCCATAAAAACCCTGGAATAGGGTAAAATTCATGTTTTATCATGGAGGAAAAGGTCCTAATAGATTAGGGTTATGTAACATTATAATAAATCAACATGTCAGAGGTGTTCCACTTCAGGAACTGCCATTAGGTCAATTTTTTCTGAGGTAGTAGAAATAGAGTACTCCAACTTTGGATCAGAAGATATGACATAAGGATGGTAGAGGATACCCCCATGATGTTTCTCATCCTTATAGGGTAGAGCACAACCATGGAGTTGTTATTAATTTGGGTCAGTGAAGCCATAGAGATGGCCATGGTCAGTTGCATTCTCTAGAGTTTCTAACTTTGGGCATGTTAGATGTAATTCATGGTAATCTTTGTTTGTTTTCTACTAGGGTGATCATATATTTTTTGGTGATCCAGATCCCATTCGAGGTACCCATTATTTTTTTCAACTTGGTTGTATTCATTTTCTGATTCAGGATTTGTACACTCTTTTATATCACCAACCATAGTCCTTACATTATGACTTGAGGTAGATAGTATTATAGTTCCCTTCATATTGTCTACATCAATTGGATTTCAATATTATCATTATAATTTTTTAGAGGATTTAATCTAGTTTTGGGGAAACACCACTCAATTGGAAGAAATCCTATTATTACTAATATATCCATATGATATCACCCATGACATGGTGTGGTTTTATTTGGTGTTGGTTATTGTGGATTGCTTTAGGAGGAAGATTATGTTATATGATGTGGAAAGAAATCATACAGTGTTAGTTGGTGTTAGAGACCCTATTATTATACTAAAGAATATTCCATACTTATCTTCTATGATGGCTATGTTGATCTTGAATTCATTATAGTTTCAGCCAATGGTGTTTCCTAGTGTTGTGTATGAGTACCTAGGTGTCTTTATGAAGTAGGTGGTCCCATTACCCCTCGATTGAAGATCAAGATTGGAATGGATCTATGTATGGGTGCTTATTCTATATCTATATCTCCATATAGGATGTTGACATATTATTTTTGATTTATATAGATATAGATTCATGGTCATTTATTGTGATGTTTTTTTTGGTTGATCATGTCACCTCGGGGTGGTCCAATTTGGTTTATGAAGATGATGAATGGAAATAAGTTTATCTATATCAATTATCATCAAATAAACCAGGTCATAGTGAATAACAACTATCCAATTTTTCGGATTACTAAAATATTTTATTGGGTGAAAGTATGTATTTTTTTCTCAAAGATTGATCTGTGGGATGGATATCATCATATCTGGGTAAAAGATGTGGACATTCTGAGCACTAATTTCTAACATCATTATCGGAATTATGAATTCATTGTGATTTCATTCAATGTGATGAAAAATAAAAAAATTTCCATGGGATTTATGATTTCAGTGTTTAGAGTATGTTTTTTATCTATTCACAATTGTTTTATTGATGAAATCCTTGTGTACTCTATATTTGAAGACAAGCACACATAGCTTCTGAAATCCAATTTGGGAGTTCTTTATTGTCTCTGTCTATTTGGGAATCATTCAATGTGTGATTTTTTGGGTTGTGAAATTTGATTCTAGGGGAACATTATGTCCCATAATTATGTGGATATAGATCCTTCAAATGTCAAGGCCAACATTTTTTGGGAATCCCACAATAAAGTTTCAGAGGTGAAATGTTTACTTTGTCTTATAGTATTTTCTAAGTGGTTTATAGAGAATTTATCTTGGGGTGAGATACCTATAACACTGTTGACAAGAAAGAATCCAGTTTTTTTGGTTCAGATTAGTTTTAGATAGATTTTTAATACATTAAGGAGATTTTGGTCAGTTCTCTGGTTATTCATTTAAGACAAGTGGATGTTTGGTTCAAGGTTTTTTGTGAGGCTTCATGTATTGGTTTGGGTTGTGTTTAATGTATTAGATATCTGTTTTTTCTTGTAGGTCTTGGTAGTTACATGTTAATGAGTGAAAATATGTAACTAATGATCTCAAGTTGATAGTAATCATGTTTTCCTTTGATATTTGTTGACATTACCTCATCAATGACCATTTTGTGGTTTTTACCATTCATAAGAGCCTGAGGTCTGTCATATCCAAACATGATTTGAACTTATATTAATTTTAGAGGATGAAAATCCTAAAATATTTCAAATTCTAGATTACATATACACTGGAAAAGGGTAATTTTATAGATTATGGGTTGAACAGGAAGTCTGAGAGTGATGTCATGGGTGAATCTAGAGATTCATGAAGAGTAATGAAGAGCTCCTAACAATTCATCCAAATATGGGAGACGTTAGATGAAGATTATGTTTTTTTAATATCATAATAAAATCATATATGGTGAAACTAGTTGAGGAGTACTAACTGAGGGACTTTGAGGTACAATTCTGGTGTTACTGGGTTGTATTTGGTGATTCCCCTGATGGTTGGTCCATGGATGAACATTTTTGGGTTTCACTCCAGTGGAATATTTTCAATACTTTGTTTATTCATGTCTCACACTTGGAATTAAATACCTGAATGAGAAATATGTTCCAAGATATTAGAGGATAGTTTTAGTGGAAAAATTTTATGTTTCATATTTTATAGATTATGTCTTGTTATTTAGTCTGCCCGGATATGATTTCTGAGAATTGGGTTCCTAGTAGTTTTCTCTAAACATTGGATTTTATTCAGTGGATGTGGGAGAATATATTTATATACTTATTTAACATATAAAATCATGATCTGGAAGGCTTCCATGCTATATAAGTGGTATTGGTCCACTTGATGAAATTATCCCACTTTGTATCGATCATGGAGTTAATCCCAATGGAGGTTTTCTAGACATAGTAACATGAGGAGGTAGTGAGATTCCATGGACTCATAATGAATATTATCTCTTATTGTGATCCTCATTTTACTAATGGGGTATAGATAGGTCTATAGCATTCTTTGGGGTGTCAATGGTTCCTTAACACCACATTCCATCCATATATTAATGGTCACACATTGTGTACCATTCACACTCTTCACGATATGTTTTTTGTTTTTGTCCTAGATGTTTAGTTTCATAGATGAGGCACCTTCCATTGGTTTATTATGATTAAAAAAAGTAGTTTTCAAACTATTATTATTCAACCATTTAATTTTGTATATGTATTCTCTTAACAATATCTATTTTTCTAGATTAGGTTCAATGAGTCAGTAATTTGTAGGATGAATCTTGTGAAAAGAACCAGAAAGATGGTTCCTATGATTTATCATAGGATAAAGATTAACACATGATCCTTATAAGTTTGATGGTTATAAAAGGAGGATACCTATTAGTTTTAGGTTGGAGATCGTATTTTTTAAAGGTGACTCCTCATCATGAGAAGTAAAGGTATTATTAGGGGATTAAGAATTATCCCTATTTGGTTGGGGATTTTAAGGAATTGGAACATATTGGATCTATTGGGTATCGAATAGTACATCCTCCCATGGATGATATGGATACATGATGTATTCCATTTGTCACAACTTTACTATTATTATCATGATTACTCTAAAATCATTGATTTGGGTAGATTGATGTTAACAATTATGGGACCTTCTAAGAGAAGCCTTTGGGATCAACAAAATCCATGATTAAGTGTTGCATTGGATTACTTTTAAATTGGTTTCTATACTTTGGTGGCATTTTGGCATGGAAGATATTACCTTGGAATGTGAGTCACAAATACATGCTCATTATCCCGATCTATTCTGTGTTTATCTCATCTTTTGTATTAATGTTTTTTTTGATGAACTTTATTGGGAATATGGGATGATTTGTTATTCCTTGATGATTTTTTATATCGTTTCTCTTGTTTGAGAGGTACCTCACCAAGGAGAGTGTTTATAAGGTTGTTAATGGTTTCACGTGGTTTTTCTTTTTGATCATATGAGTGAGATAGTTTAGATCCTATGATGGAGAGATTCTTGATAGGTATCTCATGGGGTGGCTATTTGGAAGACACAAAATCCTTTCTTTCTCTCTAGGTTTGGTTTAATTCTTGAGGGTGAGAATTATTTAAGGGGTAAATTATAACGTCCTGACCCGACTAACCATGAACCCGGTAGCCAGACCGGTGGGTAACATAATCTCAAGATCGTCTCCCCATATGCCAGTGGCTATCACCTAGTAGTAAAGTTCTCAGGAGGTGATAGTGGGGAGACTATTCCCTCTTATCAGAGATGCACAGTGGTATTACAGAGTGATAACATTAAAAACTAGAAGATAAATATACACAAATGAAAATATAGGGTAAGGTAGATCATAAAAATTTAATAAAAGTGTACAATTCCAATTTATAATATAGATGAATGAATACCATGGTGATGATATAAAAATGAAATAAATAAACAATACAACAGGGTTTTTATTATAATGGTATAATAATAAAAAGAAAAAAAATCCCCATGGGTGATCTCCTTGAGAATCCCAATCTTGAGCCTGGTCCTTTGCTACTAACTCCCCAATACAAGAAATAAAACAAACAACCTAGATCCTATAAATATATGGTCTACTTGGGTACCAAGGGTGCCCGAGTAGGGTGTGAGAAGAAATCTTAGTACACCGGAACACATGGTGTCAAGAACTATCTGATAAGACCTAAATTATATCATGTATAGGTATAGAATAATTTAATAAATAGAATTTCATAAATATGTGAACACCAATCCAGGTTCCTAAGGGGCACCTAACAAATATACAAGGCTCAGATCATTGTTGGGATATGAAACTAATTGAGAACTATATATATATGATAATAAAATGTATAAATGTATATAGTATAGATATATATAGCATCCTCTTATATAAACCAGGTACTTACCAACGCCAAATGTTCATATACATGGGATTCTAATCCTTGTTGGACCGAGACATAACACATAGACATCCACTACTATGGAAATCTCTCACGGTCTAACCCCTGGTCTAAAATCCAAGAACTCTTGTGGTCTCATGGAAATCAACATGAAAGATTTCATGGTTTTCCCACCCAAGGTTCTCACGATCATTTAGAAACTAACCTTGGATGGATCAAGACATAACACACAAACATCAATAACTAGGGGTAGTTCTCCGGGTCTGTCCCCTAACTCAACTCCATGAGCTCTCACGGTCTCTCTAAGATCAGCAGAGAAATCACATAGTCTTTCTCCCCAAGGGCTCTCAAGGTCCCTCAGACACCCTACCTATATAAGGCATAATCATTCAAAACATATAACGAATGAGTCATTAACCTCTCATGCATCTCATTATCCCATTTCAATTGCATATAAGAAAACATGTTCACATTTATTCATAAGGAAATACATCTTAAGAATTTCAATTAAAACAACTACATGGGCTTGGTCACATTCAAATCATACCATGAGGAAAGGACTTACCATGTATTTCATTAGCCATATTCAACTCCATTTCAAGAAATTTGTTAAATTTAAACCATTTAACACAAGGCATGAAATTCATCTTGACTAAGCCGCTCATTCAAGACACTTCATTTGGTATGAGTCATCCTACTCTTGGTCATCTCACCCAATTTTCCAAAATATGGAAAATGGGTTTAAGGGTTCAAGTGCCAAGGTCACTGCATCCAATTAATGAAACTATCTCATTGATGTCATCCCATACAAACCCAAATAATATAATTAAACATATCACGTGTTAATCACATAAACTTCCATTTCAAGTTTCATAAGTATAAAAACTCATGTGGTGTCTTGGGTTGAGTAAACTACTCTGAAGGTAAAGTCTATTTCATTCTAATTATAGTTTTTAGTTATAACCTTCATGTCAAGACATAACAGACTATGTACCAAAATGGGGAAACTCATTTCTTAACACAACAAGGACAGATCTCAAAGTTCTATTTATCAAAAAAAGCATTAGGGTATAACTAGAGAACTACAGAAAGTATAGCAGGTATGTATAAAAAGTCTACTCACTTCCTATTTAGCTTGAATACATCACACCTCCATTAGAGGGGTTTTGTTACGAAATCATGACATTATTAGCCGAAAATCAATATGTAATATGTCATATTTAACATTAAATTGTCTTTATCAAAGGAATCATTTAATATAATAATACTACATTAATTAAATAATAATGGAAGTGTAATAATAAATTCATTAATGCATTACTTAAAATAAAAGGGCATGAGAAGGGACCCTACCTTACGGTAGAACCAGACAGAATATTTTGGCTCTTGGTTCTTTCTAACTAAGATATGTTTCTCCCCCACTGAGAATATTCACTTTCACATACATATAAGGGAACCTAGACCACGTTAACACATCTTTATGGCCATGAACATGTGCAAGGGGATCTTTACATGTATGCTTATATGCATATACTAGTTTCTACTCACATACGTATGCATTTTTCATATATATACATTGGAACACGTAGCCCCATACATGCATATTCACTGCTATTTATGAACATAAACATAATGGGGGGGATATATATATATATATACTTACCTATGCATATGAAACAGAGTATCCTTAGAGATGGTGACTCGAAACCACTCATAACAGTCCAATGCAATACAAAACAATTACTACGAACCATTAAAAATTAAAGACCTTAATTAAGAAGATGAGAAACCAAGAGGCGGGAAGAAAAACTCACCTCAAATAGAATCGGTGATCTGAAACAACTAAAAAGGCCTCACCTTTGGAAGTGGTTTCTAGAACACAAACCCAAAGGTCTTGAGAGACCATTCTCACAACCCAAGGGCAAAAGAAAACTAAAAAATCTAATAATATCAAACCATAGGGTTTTGTTTGATCTTCATCGTGGATCGAAAGAGAATATAAATGGCTAATAAATAGAGGAATGATGAAGGAGGATTACCTTAGAGATCTGGGTGAGAAACCCCAATAAATTTGGTGGATTTAATCATGGAAGGAGGTTCGACTGAGGGGGGTTTCGTGTGAGGCCAAGGGATCCAAGGGGGGAGGGTGAATCGTGATTCACATGGTATGAGGGGTGAGTTGTGAGTTTTTTATTTTATTTTTAATTTAATTTCTTTAAAACACACACACCACGTAGTTTGGAAAACCATGTGCCAATCGTAGAACACCCCCTATTTAAGAAATTATCATCGCTCAGTTTCTCTCACACAATTAGACTGACTGTGCGCAGACCATGCAATAAACATTTTCAAGTTAATAACTCAAAACATAAACCATGTGGGATAATCATATGGCTTGGAAAATTGTGCACATCCTGTGTTAAATTTCTCTAGCTCACTTTCCCAAGGCCACATATTTTCTTATGGTGGGCCAAACGATTTCAGAAAAACTATGAACCCTATTTAGGTCCTTCAAAAGTTTGGTTTCTGGGTATGGTGCTTCCAAAACTCCTCAAGCCACCTGGGAAACTTAACAGGCCTTCTCCTAAGTCCAAAAAAATCACTTAGAAACACACCAACTCTCAGAATTCAATTCTAATTCTCGGTTTTAAAAACAACCAGTATAGCAAATAAAAATTTAAAATTCATTTTTTGAATTTATGTCTGGTCCAAAATAACGATCATTACAAACTTTCCATCTTAGAACATATCATCTATGAGAGGCCTTCAGGAACAACATTCACTTCATCCAACTTACAAGGGCTATGAAGTTTTATTTAAATTATCACGTTTTATTTTTGAATTCCAAAAACACCTCTGAGTTTCATGTAAGAACAAGGCACCTTAGCCATCAAAGCTCTAGCCAACCATAACTCTTCGACTAAAACATTGGAATGACTCCTTCCTAATCCCATTACCCAAAGACACAATATCTTCATCCTCTAATCGAGAAACTGGACAAAGGTACTTCCCACCTTAGTATTTAATGTAAAAAGGTCCAATTCTGAGTCACAGCACTTCCCACCATTGGAACTACATCACAAAGCATTATCCTAAGCATCTTAATGATGCACCTCGCGTGATTTTGAAAAAAAAACAACTGTATGATTCTCCATCGAGCTCAAAGCCCAAGTTGAGATGGATTTTTAAAAAAATAACCAGATGACACAAACCACACTCCTCTCCTCCTTAAAATGCACTGGAGAATGGTCTACCATTGAAAGTAGACATTAAACAAGAAGATACCCAAGTCGATCCATCTCTAGATAACTATTTAAAGAGATTCCCAGCTTAGATGAACAATATTTTATTAGTTGAACGACGATGCATAATCCAAAGGTATCTTTAATTTACAATGTACAAGCACACTAAAATCTATCCCTGACATCCAATGATGTTTTATAGGATCATCCTATAAGGGAAACCATGCATCCAGCATGCAACACTGAAAGAGAACGTCCCGAACAAGCCTAATAGATTTAAGGCGTTATAGAAGTTTAAGACCAACACTTTCTTAGCACATTCATGATAATGACAAGATAGGGGGAAAGATCATCTCTTATCAAAGTACACTAAAAAGATTTTAATGGAATATAGTCAATCATACCCAAACATTGTAAAGGAGAATGGTTGAGCCACAACTGGTCGAATACTAATAAGGGACTCAGTTTCACATGTTGACAAATCATCATTAACCGAACACATTCCATTACAACCTGATGGAATTCTTCATTCATTCAAAATTTACCACCAAATATTAACCCCGACCATGGACATTCATTAAGAGTTTCATACACACCAAGCCAAAAAATTATGTGCTTCCAAGTGAGCCTGAAAAAATTTTAAATCCACCATCCCCAAGGGATTTTATAAAAACCAACCATTTCCAAATGTTCTTTCTTGTTTATGCTCTTACATTGGACACATTTACTAGAACTGATATGATTCTCCCCACTATAAGAGTGTTGACATCGTCAAAAGAAGACAAGGGTAGTTTCTCAAAAGATAACCAGATCTTATCCACATTAAACATGCATGTTATCCTCCTTCAAGACATGCTCATTATGTCATAGTCGTAGGAAAAGCGTCGAAACCAAATTGATCGGTGTCTCAAAACACCAGAGTATCTTGGAATTTCATCCCGAGCATTGGGAAAAACCAATTCTTAAACATTCAGGTCAATCTACTTAGAGATGACCAGAGACCTTTAAAAATAGTACAAGTGATCTATTTCAGGGTCAAATTTCCTTATATGACCATTCACATGGACAATTATGTGCCATGCAATCCGCTACCAAGGAAAAGAAAGAGTAAAATGATCTATGATATGGCCGACCATGAACTAGGAATGACTAGCCAACTAAGAATGATCAATACCCAATTATCACACCCACAAAAAGATCAAGTAAAATATGACCACCCATCCGAACAAGGGTTTCATTTAAAAACTACATGTCTTACATAGGACAACGACACCCGAAAAACACCAAATGTATGAAAACAAACAACACTTATAAGTAAATCATGTTCTAAGGGTGCTACCAACCACGAGCTAGCCCCTTACGAATAGAATGCATCAACCCAAGAATTTTTTCCTTCCATATATAAGTCACAGACTTAAGATCCTAACATTTAAGTCATTTCTAAAAGAAAAATAGAAAGCCTATGAAAAACACATATGCTTTCATTCCAAGGAAACTCCAAGAAGCATTAAACTACCCATACATAAGGGTTTTTAAACATAGGACACCACTACTTGTTCTATTTATAATCCCCTATATATTTAAACACTTTTAACCTTTAAACACTTTAAAGTATTTAATACCAGCACATCTAATGAAAATAAGAAAGTTTTGTAAAACTCCCTCTATAACTATTAAACATTTCTAGACATGTGAGCTTTATTAAGAAATTTACCAAACAACTTTTTAACAATTAAAGATACTTGTGAGGGTCACATTGATCCAACCTGGGTTCTCTAGAAAAAAAAACAAATAATATTTTCTCACATGTCAAGTCTAAAAACACCCAATCAGGTCATCCCATAAGAATATTGCCTCCACCAACACACTTGGGTCCAGTTGCACATTTAATCATTTAATCAATTAATTTAAAGTTAAAACTAAACATATTTCGCCTTTATGACCATCTCAGAATATATAAAAAGGCTTTTCAGTTATTATGGGATGTAATTTAATAATTAATGAAGCACCCATACACTTCATGGATTGAAAATTGGATCCCATTAATCAAAACCAAAATCAATTTAGATGTTAACATTATCAAATATACAATAGTTCTTCTATATGGGGGGCATATACCAACCTATAAAGCACCTATAAAATTTATATATTGGTATCTATCTCCTTTTTACTAACTAATCCACCTTATCATTCAAACCATAGTAGCCTTTTCATTTTATCTACAGTTCTAATCATGTACGTACATTATAATCAAGATGGTTTGAACATACAGGTTACTATTTCCCAGTTATATGGCACTCATAAACCTTTAAATTGAAAACTAGGACCCGTTTATTCATAATCCATATATTTTCAATATAAGGCCCCAACCTTAAACCTTACTTAATATTGAATTAAATGAATAATTCACATTGAGGATCTTTTGAGGTTTAGAGTTTTAGATAATTAGATCATAAATCATGCATTACATTCCACATTTAAACAAGGTGGTTACATAAAAGACAGTATTCATTTTTTCCAATCAAAGGAAACATATTTAAGATAAAACATGGATTCTTTCTTGACACTTCCTTGAAACTATCATCATATTATGTACCTTTCCCTTGAACTGTAAAAAACATTTCAAAAACATGGGATGAGCATAAAAAGCTCAGTAAGGGATATAAAAATATGGAAAGGAAACATGAGTACATGTATACTTAAGAATCAATGAAATCATACTTTACTCATAAAACATAATCACTTTAACATACCTCATCAAATCATGAATAAATCATAGAAATCATAAGACATAAAGGTAATTTTATGCATTCATAAAATTCTTACGTAGGGAGTAACCCTCTTGGTTGCGTTTGGAATACCCATCACAGTATATTCCCTAAATCTCTTCGGAGAAACCTTAACGTTTATCTCCTTCGTGTTACCCAATGCATTGTAAAGCTATATCAGGATCACCCTCCCTTAGTTTATAACGGAACCACCCGTCTTCATAAACAATTCCCAAGAACCATAACATAATCATATCACATAAAACATGCGTAAAAGAAAACATAACATTTCCACATTTCAATCACAGGATATAAATAACATATTGATAAAAACATTATCAAAACCATTTTCAATATCAAAATAAAAGAAAATTAATACATGGTATTTATTTTTCATTTAAAAAAATGGTTAGGTTATGGCTTGTTGAGGAAGCCAAAGCTCAAATAATGGTCACGGTGGCGGAGAAGTCGTTGTCGCCGCATACGCACGACAAAAAAAACATTCCCTTTTTTCTTTTAGTAAACACTTCGTATAAAAAGATTACATTTTATTAAATATAAAATTCAAAGGGTTTTATACACCGTATAAAAGAAAGTTGTGTATAAAACAAAATATGCCTCAATGAAAGGAGATTGAGACGAAGTCCCATACCTCGGGTCCAACTTGACTCGATCGTTCTTTAACCTCCTGAATAATAAACTTGAGTTAATTTATACTTTCTTAAGAACCTTTTTCAAGTTCATTATTCCTTTTACATAACTTATTACCATGTCATGAACACTATGTAATTATTTAAGTTAATAACGGTCGTTTTAACGATCATTGGTACTTGAGTCAAAAATAAACTCTTTATAATTACAAGTTGTTCATGTATCCATTATATCCAGGGTTATACTCATGATTTAGATATCATATATATCATATATATCCAGTATATACATCCATTTATAATATTACATAACGTTTAGAGTTAAGAAATGAAATGCACCGTTCATGGAGACAGTAATCCGTACGTACGCATGAACGCTACTTTCATTTCTATTTCGTATTTTATGGAATGGAATCATAATTATATAAAGGTATATTATAATTCCAGTATAATATCATATATAATATCATTAATTCCATCCTTTATATGTCCCACATATGGCATTAACGAATCAAATCACTTTGAGGGGGCGGTAGTCCGCACTTCCTAAAATCAAGATATCGCGTTTACCCATAATGGAAACCATAAAGGTATGTAATAAATGAAAAATACAGAAGATTAAGTAAAACATAAACATATTATATATCATATATAAATATACTTACATCTTAATGGCCACCTTTGAAGGTGTTAAAAGAATATTGAATAATCATCATTTCGTGAGGCAGAAATTCGTCATCCACAGAAACAGTATGTTCATTAACCATTAGAAGTAGGTGTGTGTAAGTGTAGCTAGAATAAATATTATTAAAACAACCTAGTATATGGAAGATACTTGTTTTTTTACAAAAATAAATGAATAAAAAGAGTTTAGGGGGTTGGAGAAGCAAAATAAAACATAAGAACACAAGAGAAGACACTACCTTTAAATCAGGTAACTCTTTTTTATTTGAGCTCAAAGGATTCCTTGGGAAAACTTATGCCCAAAGTGAGGCTTATAAGAGTTATAGAGGGATGTGGAGAGACAAAATGGTCAGGGTTTGTCCAATCCAAAAGCTTGAGAAGTGTGGTTTAGGTGGTAGGGGTGGGGGCCTTTTATAAGAGGAGAGGTGGGGCACTCCTAGAAAGTTAAGAAAAAATACTTTGTTATAAAATGATTTTCAGATAAAAAAGGTCCCATAATTATTAATTTAGAGGATAATGTGATAAGGGTTCGAAAACCACCCATAAAATAGGTTTTTGACAAGTTTAGGTCTTAGATTTTACATTATCTTTTCATTTTATTTAAATCGTTAAATAATGAGGTAATCGATGCATCATCATGGTGTCATAAATAATTTAATTTATTTAATGTCTAAAAATTATAAAAAAAAATATCATGATTTTTTAAATCTATTTATATTTCTAATTACTATTTATAGTAAAAAATCTGACTTGTATAACCCCATGTAAAAATTGTTTTACTAAAACAATACATGTTTGTGTCATTTTTTACTTTTACTTTAAATAAAAGGTATTAATGACACTACCTTACCCAAGTGGCTCCATGGGGTCCCAAAAATCGACCTATGGGTTGTCTTGGTCGTAAATGACTCATCCAACAGGGTTATGACAAGTGTCAAGTTATTTTCATTTTATTATAATATCATTTTTACATTAAACTACACTAATTACCTATAATCGCGATTAAAAACTTAAAAGTTACTATTCACCAAAAAATTATTTTAATCCCATTGTACCACATTTTACATTCTAATTACAACCATGTATGTTGGATTTTTTAAATTAAAAACATAGAGGTGGTAAAATTCCATTTAAACGAAAAATCAGTTTTTTAAGTACCACTTAGTGGTTTCACTATTCATCAAAAATTGAAGTTTTTTAGAAAAATACCAGAACATCACCCTAATATATATTTGATATTTCGAATTAAAAAATGATTTCTATTTTAAAAAATTCAAAACATATAAGTTACATTAATTAATTTAATAATTAATTCCCATTTTCATGATAAATAGCGTGTTTTTATGAAACAATATATATCAAAAGATTGACACTAGTTTAAGTCCAATTTCAAAGTGAAAATAATTCCAACGACCAATATTGGATTAAATGGTAAAAATATATTCTAATTTCACTTTAAAACCAATTAAAAATATGATCTAATCATATAAATAAATTAGATTAAAAAGAGTTTTTGAATTAAAATACAACATTTTTCACTATTCATTAAAAAATGAACTTTATCGGAAAAATACCAAAAATTTACACAAAGTAAATTTTGATGTCCCGATTCTAAAGAAGAATTTTTTTTGGTCCAATATAATTTATAAGAGTGAAAAAAACTATATTTAAAGAGGGTTCTCCATCAAAAGGCGATAATTCGACCTTTTAGTGAATATTAGAGTATCTATGCCTAAAATTGAATTCTTTTCGTATTTTAAGCCTTTATCCTTTATTGCATAAATGTAAAAACATTTAACAAACATATATAATCATATTTTAGTTATTTCTATTCATTCCCGCCAATACAACAGCTACGTGTTAACTACCATTTAAAATAAATATTATTATATTACTAGTGTGCAACGTAAGATTTCAAAGAAACTCATTGTTGAGTATCGGGCACGCTATCGAAAATAGAAACCCCTTTAAAGTAAAATTAATATTTAATTAAAAAATATTAAAAAATATGAAAATGTATTATTCTTTATTTACCTGGGATGTTACAGCCTTCCCCCCTTTTGGGAATTGCGTCCTCGCAATTTTATTCACTTATCAAAATAAGTGGGGGTATTTATCCCTCATAGAATTTTTAGATTCCCATGTTGCCTCTTCAACCATATGATTTTTCCAAAAAACCTTTACCTGGTGAATTAACTTATTCTACAACACTTGCTCTCTACGGTCAAGAATTTGGACTGGTTGTTCTTCATAAGAGAGATTCTCTTCCAACTGAACTACCTCTGGGCTCAAAACATGAGATGGATCTGGCATATACTTTCTCAACATCGAAACATGAAAAACATTGTGTACCTGAGATAAACTCGGAGGTAAATCCACTCGGTAAGCAACTGATCCAACTTTTTCTAGAATTTCATATGGTCGAATGAGCCTTGGACTCAGCTTTCCTTTCTTACCAAATCACATCACACTTTTCCACGGTGAAACTTTGAGAAAAACATGATCACCTACCTCGAAAGATAGATTCTTCCTCTGGTTATCCGCATAACTCTTCTGCCTTCTTTGAGTTGTTCTCATGTGTTTCTGAATCAACTGAACTTTTTCTACCATCTCTTCTACCAATTCTGGTCTCATCAACTTCCTTTCACCCACTTCATCCCAGAAATCTGGAGTTCGACGCCGATTTCTATATAATGACTCAAATGGTGCCATTTGTATACTGGAATGAAAACTGTTATTATAAGAAAACTCAAACAAAGAAAGATGTTGGTCCCAACTTCCCTGATAATCCATCGAACAAGCACGTAGCATATCCTCCAAAGTCTGAATTGTTCGTTCTGACTGCCCATCTGATTGAGGATGAAAAGCTGTACTAAAATTTTATTCAGTACCCAACGACTTCTGAAGGCCTTTCCAAAAGTTAGAAGTGAACCTCAGATTGTGGTCAGATACATTGGAGTGAGGAACTCCATGTAACTTGACTATCTTTTTAAGATACAAACGGGAAATTTGATCTAGGGAAAAGGTATCTCATATGGCAAGGAAATGAGCAGATTTAGTCAAGCGATCAACAATAACCCAGATTGAATTATTACCTCGAGGTGTCTTCGGCAATCCCACAATGAAGTCCATGGATATATTCTCCCATTTCCACTCTGGCACTGGTAAAGGCTGAAGCATCCCTTTAGGTAACTGCCTCTCTGCTTTAACCTGTTGACAAGTCAAACACATCACTGTAAAATCAACAATATCCCTTTTCATTCCATCCCACCAGTAATACTCTCGAAGATCTCTATACATCTTAGTACTGCTAGGATGGACTGAAAACGGAGAACTATGAGCTTCACATAACAAATATCTCTTCAACTGTAAATAACACGGCACACACAATCTCTTCCCAAATCTCAAAACAAAATCATTATCAATATTTATTTCAGGCAACTTACCCTTACAGCTCTACCTTTTTCTGCAACTCGCTGTCTTGCTTCTGTGCTTTCTTAAATATGACTAATAGAGAAGATTTCACTGATACCTAAAACAAAACAGAAGGACATCCTGCACTAACAACTTCTATGCCAAAGTTCATCAAATCCTTAACCAAAGGATCACGTTCCCAACGCAACATTGTTAATGAAGCATTAAATTTTTGACTCAAAGCATCGGCCACTTTATTTGCTTTTCTCGGATGGTAATGAATTGTACAATAATAATCCTTGATTAATTCTAGCCATATCCTCTGTCTCATGTTGAATTCTTTCTGAGTGAAAATATAATTTAAACTTTTGTGATCAGTATATATTTCACACTTTACTCCATACAAATGATGCCTCCAAATTTTTAAAGCGAAAACAACAGCAGCTAATTCCAAATCATGTGTAGAGTAATTTAACTCATGAGTTTTCAACTAACGTGAATCATAAGAAATTTCCTAATCATTCTGCATTAGGACGCAACCAAGTCCTTTCAATGAAGCATCACTGTAGATGACAAACTCCCCATTTCTGTAAGGTAGTGCCAAAACTGGAGCATTCACCAATCTTCTTTTTAGTTCCTGAAAACAATCATCACATTCTTTTGTCCAGATAAACTTAACACCCTTCAGAGTTAGCTTAGTAATTGGACTAGATAACCGTGAAAAATTTCTAACAAACCTTCGGTAGTAACCTGCCAAACCAAAAAAACTACGGGTCTCGGTTACATTTGTGGGTCTTGGCCATTCTTCAACAACTTTTGTTTTAGCAGGATCAACAGTTATGCCATTTTTTGAAACAATGTGACCAAGGAAAGAAATTTTTTGTAACCAAAACTCACACTTGCTGAATTTTCCATACAGTTTATTTTCTTTTAAGGTTTTCAAAATCACCCTTAAGTGTCTTTCATGCTCCTCTTTACTTTTAGAAAACACCAAAATATCATCAATAAACACAACCACCATTTATCACCTGATTCAACTGAGTCATCACTGCAGTAAACTGCTCAATTCTGATTCCGACCATCTCTGGTTGCTGATTCGGAAATTCATTCTCCTCTTTATGCCTTCCCAGAAAAGTTTCTCTATTTATTTTATGAAAAATCATTCTTAACACAGATATATCTTAGACGATCAAAGGCTATGTCATTTCAATTTTACCATAAAAAAATATTTTTGGATAATCATTTAATATAATTCTTACTCTTAAAGTTATCTAAACCGACCTTTGATACTAACTATAAGGCCCTAGCCTTAAACCTTACTTAATATTGAATTAAATGAATAATTCACATTGAGGATCTTTTGAGGTTTATAGTTTTAGAGAATTAGATCATAAATCATGCATTACATTCCACATTTAAACAAGGTGGTTACATAAATGACAGTATTAATTTTTTCTCATCAAAGGAAACATATTTAAGATAAAACATGGATTCTTTCTTGACACTTCCTTGAAACTATCATCATATCATGTGCCTTTCCCTTGACCTGTAAATAACATTTCAAAAACATAGGTTGAGCATAAAAAGCTCAGTAAGGGATATAAAAATATGGAAAGGAAACATGAGTACATGTATACATAAGAATCAATGAAATCATAATTTACTCATAAAACATAAGCACTTTAACATACCTCATCAAATCATGAATAAATCATATAAATAATAAGACATAAAGGTAACTTGATGCATTCATAACATTCTTACATAGGGAGTAACCCTCTTGGTTATGTTTGGAATACCCATCACAGTATATTCCCTAAATCTCTTCGGAGAAACCTTAACGTTTATCTCCTTTGTGTTACCCAATGCATTGGAGTGCTATATCGGGCTCACCCTCCCTTAGTTTATCACAGAACCACCCGTCTTCATAAACAATGCCCAAGAACCATAACATAATCGTATCACATAAAACATGTATAAAGGAAACATAACATTTCCACATTTCAATCATAGGATATCAATAACATATTGATAAAAACATTATCAAAACCATTTTCAATACCAAAATAAAAGAAAAGTAATACATGTTATTTATTTTTCATTTAAAAAAATTTAGGTTATGGCTTGTAGAGGAAGTCGAAGCTCAAATAATGGTCATGGTGGCGGAGAAGTCGTTGTCGCCGCATACGTATGAAAAAAAACATTCCCTTTTGTCTTTTAGTAAACGCTTCATATAAAAATATTCCTTTTGAGTAAATGTAAAAGTCAAAGGGGTTTATACACCGTATAAAAGAAAGTTGTGTATAAAACAAAATATGCCTCAATGAAAGGAGATTGAGATGAAGTCCCATACCTCGGGTCCGACTTGACTCAATCGTTCTTAAACCTCATGAATAATAAACTTGAGTTAATTTCTACTTTCTTAAGAACTTTTTTCAAGTTCATTATTCCTTTTATATCACTTATTACCATTTCATGAACACTATGTAATTATTTAAGTTAATAACGGTCATTTTAACGAGCATTGGTACTTGAGTCAAAAATAAACTCTTTAAAATTACAATTTGTTCGTGTATCCATTATATCAAGGGTTATACTCATGATTTAGATATCATATATATCATATATATCCAGTATATACATACATTTATAATATTACATAACGTTTAGAGGTAAGAAATGAAATGCACATTTCATGGAGACGGTAAGCCGTACGTACGCATGAACGCTACTTTCAGTTCTATTTCATATTTTATGGAATGGAATAATAATTATATAAAGTTATATTATAATTCCAGTATAATATCATATATAACATCATTAATTCCATCCTTTATACGTCCCATGTATGGCATTAACGAATCAAATCACTTTGAGGGGGCGGTAGTCCGCACTTCCTAAAATGAAGATATCGCGTTTACTCATAATGGAAACCATAAAGGTATGCCATAAATGAAAAATACAGAAGCTTAAGTAAAACATAAACATATTATATATCATATATAAATATAGTTACATCTTAATGCCTACCTTTGAAGGTGTTAAAAGAATATTGAACAATCATCATTTCGTGAGGCAGAAATTCGCCATCCACGGAAACAGTATGTTCTTTAACCATTAGATGTAGGTGAGTGTAAGTGTAGCTCGAATCCTTCATATAAAAACAACCTAGTATATTTAAGATACTGGTTTTGTTACAAAATAAATGGATAAAAAGAGTTTAGGGGGTTGGAGAAGCAAAATAAAACATAAGAACACAAGAGAAGACACTACCTTTAAATCAGGTAACTCTTTTTCATTTGAGCTCAAAGGATTCCTTGGGAAGACTTATGCCCAAAGTGAGGCTTCTAAGAGTTAGATAGGGATGTGGAGAGACAAAATGGATAGGGGTTGTTTGAGCCAAAGGCTTGAGAAGTGTGGGTATTGTGGTAGAGGTGGGGGCCTTTTATAAGAGTAGAGGAGGGGAACTCTTGGAAAGTTAATATAAGATACTTTTTTATAAAATGATGCTCAGATAAAAAAGGTCCCACAATTATAAATTTAGAGGATAAGGTGACAAGGGTTCGAAATCCACCCATAAAATAGGTTTTTGACAAGTTTAGGTATTAGATTTTAAATTATCTTTTCATTTTATTTAAATCATTAAATAATGAGGTAATCGTTGCATCATCATGGTGTCATAAATAATTTGACATATTTAATGTCTAAAAATTATAAAAAAATATCATGGTTTTGTAAAGATTTTTATATTTATAATGACTATTTATAGTCAAAAATCTCACTTGTATAACCCCATGTAAAAATTGTTTTAGTAAAATAATACATGTTTGTGTCATTTTTTACTTTTACATTAAATAAAAGACATTAATGACACTATCTTACCTAAGTGGCTCCATGGGGTCCCAAAAATAGACCCATGGGTTGTCATGGTCAGACATGACTCATCCAATAGGGTTAGGACAAGTTTCAAGTTATTTTAATTTTATTATAATATCATTTTTACCTTAAACTAGACTAATTACCTCTAATCGCGATTAAAAACTTAAAAGTTACTATTCACCAAAAAATTATTTTAATCCTATTGAACCACATTTTACTTCCTAATTAAAACCATGTATGTTGGATTTTTGAAATTCAAAACACAGAGGTGGTAAAATTCCATTTAAACGAAAAATCAGTTTTGTAAGTACCACTTAGTGGTTTCACTATTCATCAAAAATTGAAGTTTTTCAGAAAAATACCAAAACTTCACCCTAATCTATATTTGATATTCCGAATTCAAAAATGATGTCTATTTTAAAAAATTCAAAACATATAAGTTACATTAATTAATTTAATAATTAATTCCCTCTTTCATGACAAATAGCGTGTTTTTATGAAACAATATATATCAAAAGATTGACACCAGTTTAAGTCCAATTTCAAAGTGAAAATAATTCCAACGACCACTATTGGATTAAATGGTAAAAATATATTCTAATTTCACATTAAATCCATTTAAATAAATAATCTAATCATATAAATAAATTATATTAAAAAGAGGTTTTGAATTAAAATACAACATTTTTCACTATTCATTAAAAATGAACTTTATCGGAAAAATACCAAAAATTTACACAAAGTAAATTTTGATGTCCCGATTCTAAAGAAGAATTTTATTTGTTCCAATTGAATGTATAAGAGTGACCAATACTATATTTAAATAGGTTTTTCCATCAAAAGGCGATAGTTCGACCTTTTAGTGAATATTAGAGTATTTATGCCTAAAATTGAATTCTTTTCGTATTTTAAGCCTTTATCATTTATTTGATAAATGTAAAAACATTTAACAAACATATATAATCATATTTTAGTTATTTATATTCATTCTCACCAATACCACATCTACGTGTTAACTATCATTTAAAATAAATATTATTATATTACTAGTGTGCAACGTAAGATTTCAAAGAAACTCGTTGTTGCGTATCGGGCACGCTATCGAAAATAGAAACCCCTTTAAAGTAAAATTAATATTTCATTCGCAAATATTAATAAATATGAAAATGTATTATTCTTTATTTACCTGGGATGTTACATTCAAACCTTGGAACAATTACATATTAACAAAACAAATCATGTTATAGAAATAAGTAACAGAGATGAATGGCATATCATTAAAGGAACTAATTAAAGTTAGCAAGCAAACTACAATGAAACTATATGGCATGGAACTATGCATGGCATGTGAATTTCCTATGTTCCTAATAAGATGAATGAAATGAAATTTATTTTCCATATCATTCCAAGGGTAAAATTCCATAATGTTTATAAATAATAAGAAGTAGAAAACTCAAATCACTCATGGTGAAATCATATCAATTGTAATAGAAAACAACATAAAAAGAAATTCCATCCATGGAAACATGGTCATCTCACATATGTTGGGTGATCATTCCCAAGAACTTATATTAACCAAGCACTGAAAAATTCCCAGTCTCCTATCTAACAACCCAAAATACTATGAAAATGTAAATTAAACAACCTCTGATACCACTTTTAACATCCTGTCCTGACTGACCATTAACCCAGTAGCTGGATCGGGGGTCACATGTCATCAAGCACATCTCCCCGTATACTAGAGGATACCGACTAGCTGCAAGGGTCTTAAAAGTTTATTATGTGAAGATTATACACTCTTAACAGAGATGAATATTGGTATTACAGAGTAAATAAAAGTGAACAGTAGAAGCAGTATACAAAAATGAAAAGGCAGCGGAAGACAGGTGATAACAATTTAATAAAAGTGGATAAATATTGTTTATACAATAGATGAATGTGTGCCATTATGATAGTATATAACTAAAAGTGGTAAATATTACAACATGATTTTCATTACAATTCAATAATAAGAAAAAGACATCAAAGCCCCATGGGTGATTTGTTTGAGCATCCTGAGATCCAGCTCAGGTCCTTTGCTCCAAACTCCCTAGTACAATAAAAACAACATACAGCCTAGATCCTAAAAATATAAGGTCTACTCAGGTACCAAGGATACCCAAGCAGGGTGTGAGATTAAATCTTAGTAGGTCGGAACCTATGGTGTCATTCCCTATCCGGTGAGATATAAATTTTACAGTGTGGAGGTATAGTCGAATTTAATAAAGAGAATTGTATAAATAGGTAAACACCTGTCTAAGTTCATAATGGACACCTGACAACTATACCAGCTTCATCTCATTATTGGGATATGATTCTGATCGAGAACTATATATATATATAATAAAATGTATAAATATATATAGTATAGATATACATAGCATCCTCTTATTTGAACCATCTATGTACCGACGCCAAATGAGAATATACATGGGACTCTACTTCTTGATAGATCAGGACGTAACACACAAACATCCATTACCAAGGGAAACTATCATCATCTAACCCCTGGTCAAAACTCCAAGATCTATCTTGATGTCATTGAAATCAATATGGAAGTTCACATGGTATTCGTACCCAAGGATATCATGGTCCTTTGGAAACTAGTGTTGGATGGATCAGGATGTAACACACAGAAATCAATCACTAGGGGTAGCGGTCATAGTCTATCCCCTGACTCAACTATATGATCTCTCGTGATCTCTAGAGGATCATCATAGAACTCACATAGTCTTTCTCCCTAAGGGTTACCATGGTCCCTTGGATCCCCTGCCTATATATGGCATAATAATTCACAACATATAATTTGTGAGGCCTTAACCTCTCATACAACTCATTAGAACATTTCAATTACATATAAGAAAACATGATCTCATTTATACATAATTAAATACATCTTAAGAATTTCAATTAAAACATAAACTTGTGCTTAGTCACATTCAAATCATACCACGAGGTATGGACTTCCCACGTATGTCATTAGCTATATTCAACTCCTTTTCAATGAAGTCGTTACATTTAAACCATTTAACATAAGGAACACAATTCATCCTGACTAATCCATTCACTCACAAAATACCATTTGGTATGAGTCATCCAACTCATGGTCATCTCACCCAATTTTCCAAAACATGGAAAATTGGTTTAAGGGTTCATGTGTCAAGGTCAGTCCATCCAACGAATGGAACTATATCATTTAATTCATCCCATTCAAACCCTATTAACCTAATCCAACATATCCCGAGTTAAGTCATGAAAACTTCCATTTCAAGGTTTATAATTCCAAACACCCATGGGATGTATTGGGTTGAATAAACTACTCAATAGGCAAAGGTTATTTCATTCTAAAGTCTAGCCATTAGCTAGAAACTTCACATTACGACATAACAAGATATGTACCAAAAGGGGGAAATCATTTCTTAACTCAATAAGGCTAGGTCTCCAAGTTCCATTTATCAAAAATAGCATCAAGTTATAACCAGATAACTATAGTAAGTAGATTAAGAATGTGTAAAAATTCAACTCACTACATTTTTAGCTTGAAGGCAGATCACCTCCTTTGGAGGGATTTTATTACAAAATCATGAAATTATTAGCACATAATCCATATGTAATATTTAACATTTAATTATCTTTATCAAAGGAAGACTTTAATCTAATCATACTGCCTTAATTAAATGATAAGGGTAGTGAAATAATAAATTAATTAATACATTACTAAAAAAAGGGCATGGGAAGGGACCCTACCTCAAGGTTGACCCACACTAAATATTTTGGCACTTGGCACTTTCTAAAAAATAGTTGTTTCTCCACCACTGAGAATATTCATCATCATCATATAAATTTTTATTCAAGAGAGAGGAAAAGTACACGAAGTTCCCAAAATGAATGAAAAAAAATGCAACTATGGGGGTCTAAAGTGGTGGAGACTGAGAGCGCCCCCTTTAATGATATTAATTCTATTCAGATTAAAAGTTTTAAGGTTGTGGAAAACTAAACTCTCTAGGCCTGGATTTTCAAGAGAGGCTAGGTAATCCACTGCCCCATTTCCCTCCTGCCATGGATGAGACACTTTTTTGAATTTTCCTATGCAGCCATGACATTTATACATATACTAGTTTTCACTCACCTACATATGAATTTTTCATAAATATAAACAGGATCACCTAGACCCATACATTCATTTTCACTAACATGGGAGAATAGACACATAATGGGGGAACCTATATATATACATACCTATGAATATATAGGTGAGAAACTTTAGATTCGGTGATTCAAACCCACTTGAAATAGTTCAAAGCACTACAAAAATATTAATACAAACCTGAAGAAAAAGACTTTAATTTATAAAGTGTAAATCCAAATTACGAGAAGAAAAATTCACCTTATTTGGAGATGGTGATCTAAAACATCCTAAAACACCTCTCCTTCCATAGTAGTTGCTATTTGATGAACCTAAATATCCTTAGAGACCATTCACAAAACCCTAGAACAATATAAAACTAATGAATCTATTAATATCAACCCCTAGTGTTTCGTCCAAACTACATTGAGCATCGAAATAGAATAAAAATAGTCGAGAAAGGGAGGATGATGAAGAAGAAGTATTACCCTTGATATTTGAGTGAGAAACCTCATGAAATTCAGTGGATTTCATTGTGAAAGGAGGTTTGGACGAGGGGGGATCCATGTGAGGTCGGAGGCTCCAAGGGGAGAGGTGAATAATGATTCACAAGGGAGTAGGTGTGAATTTTTAGTGTTTTATTTTTTTAACTTAATTTTATTTATACAATTTTATTAAAACTCACACACCACATGGTTTAAGACACATGGTTTGTAAAACCGTAAACCAACCATACGACACCCCATGTTTAAGAAACTCCCCTCACATGGTTTGTCCCACATGGTTAGAATGACAATGCACAAACCATGTGATGAATAGTGTTGAGGTACTTCCTCAAAACATCAACCCTGCAATGAACAATGTCAAGGTACTTCATCAAAACATAAACCATGGAGGAAAAGAACAAGGTTTGGGAAACCATGTGGGATAAGAAGATGGTTTTGAAAACCATTCCTAGCTAGTGCGATGTCTGCCACACCTACCCAAGGCCGCACGATTACCTTCTACGGGATACACAATTTCAGACAAACCATGTTCCCTCTACAGGACCTTCAAAAGATGGTTTTTTGAGTCTGGGACTCCCAAAACATCTCAAGCCACATGGAAAACATAAATGGCTTTCAATAAAGTCCAAAAAAATCACTTAGAATCCAACCAACTCTTGGAATTCAATTTTTATGCTTGGTTTTAAAAACAACCCATCCAGTAAATCAAAATGTTTAAATTCCTTCTGAATTTTGCTCCAGTCTAAAATGTAGATCATTACATATCTGATGTAATTGGTTAATTACTTATACAATTTTCCTCTATGTGTCCTTGGGGTCCTTATAACATGGAGGAATCCTTTATAACAATCAGTGGATATTGGGAGTTGGAATCCAATTTCAGAAGAAAAAAAATTAGGATGTGAACCATAGTTTAGGATGTGAGTGGATAGTTTGTGGCATGAAGTAGTTGTTTGTGTCTTGTGTAATATAAGTTCACTGGGTGTGATTCATGATGTGTATAGTATATTTAATATTTGAATATATGAGTTTTGGATTAAATAAATCTATCCCTGAAAACTCAATATCTCAATATGGTGATCAAGACATGAATTGATCCCAGGTTTTTTGGATCTTGGCTATTCTTTTTTCAAGTATCTCTTAACCATAGGACATTCATATTGGGAATGAACCATTAATATTATCAATGTTTGTCTATAATATTTCCTATAAAGACTCTTGTACACTCAAATTTTTCTCAAAACCTAAAATTATATCCCAACTATATGTGGCTACTGGTTCTTCTTCAGGGTGTTATAAAGCCTTTAAAATGGATTAATCACTATCTACCCGTGTTTGATATGTTGCAATCAAAGAAGATTTTTCCATAGTTCTATTGTGGTTTCTTCTTCTATTAATCTTGTTTCCTATTATTTTTTCTTAAATTATATAGATGTTGATATCCTCTGTTATAATGGAGTTCTTTTGATTCTTGTTGGTGGGATTGTGGTCTAACACTCCTCGAGGGATTTTGTTTCCTTATAGGAGGGGTGATAGAAGATATGTATTATTATTCTATTCATGATTAAAGAATATTGACATCCTTGAGGGAGGGGATTCATTTATTCTCCTATTATTTTTATGTGAAATCATATATTTATAATAAATTTTACTCTTGATGATGGTGTAATTAACTATAATATTCAATAAACCAAATTATTAAAAGTAAGTCATTATTGTTGTTGTGATCTCATGTGTTTCCACCCTGATAGTGTGTTGTCCCTCCTTTTAATTAATAGTGTGATATATATTCCTATATTTGAATTAACATGGTTGTTATTATTTGGTTTAAAATTATAATTCGATGGAAACAGTTAAAAACATAAATCTCGTAATGTTATTGACTAAAGAATTAATAATTCATGTTTATTGAATCTATTAATTCTTATAATTTGATGTAAATAATATAATTCTTGATGCATGTTTAATTGAAAATTTCTATCCATATGTTAATGGAGTTTTATAAAGAACATGAAGTTGTAGATTATTGTTCTTTATTATATTAAATAGGTATATTAATGGAACCTTCCTTAAAGTTTGTTAAAATTGGTTGTTATGCTTGAAATTTTTTAGGGAAACCTTTATATTTTAATAGATGATGAATTAGGTTTCCTATGGATATAACTTGTTATAAATGAATTTGTTAATCAAGGATGGTAATAAAAACAATTGTTTGATAAAAATATATTTTTGTGGTTAAGCACACATGTTTGCTTATAATAAATGGATACCCTATTGGCATTATTTGGTATTTCATTACTACCTTGTGTGATTCTTTGATGTGATCATTTCTATACAACAGGATAAGATCCTAGTATGGATGATGGTTTGGAAATATATGGGTTTGTAGGCCCAGGTTTTTGGAGGTAGTTGATGCTTATGACTTCAAGATGCATCATGATATGCATGATGGTGTTGGGGATGGGATCGAGACTAATTTAATGTGTTGAAGATGAGATTTCCTATTGTGTTACTAAAATGTGGGATTCTTTCCAATTAATAAAACATCATTAAGGTTTTACTGATTAGGTTTCATGTTTCTCTAATCCATTTCCCACTACTTGTGGAAAATTTTGGTATTTGGTTTATGTATATTTTTAATGTAATATTAGGATTTTACTAGGGTACCTAGAATAGTGGAATTATAATGATTAATAAATGTTTTAACACATGGGTTTGAATCTGGAATGAAATGAAAATGGTGATATTCTTGAGGAATTGTGTGTTTAGTTGGATTTATCCTGGAGTGCATGGAATTTTCTTAGTGCTAAATGAAATGTGAATGGAATATTTTAAATTAATGGGTTTTAAATTAATTAATATAAAGTGAAATGTTAAAAGGTAAGAATTAATTAATTGAAGCGACATTAATTCTTGTGTTCATATAGGATATCTAATTATTAATGGTGGTAGTTGGGTGTCTAAGAGATGATAGATGTTGTTGAGCCTATGTCTATATTGATTCCCAGAGTATGATTGTGAGATATGTTATATGATGAATGTTTTGTGATTTAATATGCAACCCCACCCATGTTGGTAGGGATAATGACATGCAGTAGACTTTCGGGTGCATGATCATTCCTCAACATGCATGTTAGTGAGTATGGGATGGATAACTAGCTCTGAATTCACTCTCTTCTACTAGTATTGTTTTGTGACAGTATGCATAATGGTTATCTTTCACCATTTATATGTTTGTAGGGATATCATGGATAGTATTTATATTTCACACATGTGTCTGGAAATATAATATCTTATGTACTATTATAGGTATGATGTGTATGGTCTGTGATGGTTTTAGGTATAATATATGACATATGGGTTGTTTTGGATCCCAAAAAATTCTCATTTACTATTTAGATATTTGTTATTGGATGATGATATTATTTGATGCATGGGTTTCATGTTATGTAGTGAGATAATTTGATGTATTAGGTGAACATTATGATACTATATCCCAAGTGTCTTCGTGGTTGCTTATTTTGGAAGAGATGTTCCAGGACATGTGAAATTGGGGTGGAGTGGAAAACTAATGGGGAATTAGTAGTGGGGTACCTTATTTTTCTATTATCTTATATTATCTATTGTATGTGATACTAAAATACAAATATCCATGGAGAGGCTATGAATAAATTATTTTTATTTATGTGATTAGTTAGCTTCACTTGTTATTAATTGGGCTTTATAATTAATTCCTTATCTTTTACATGAGAGGATAAATTGAGAATCTAACTAAGTATAAATATTATGATATCCCTATGTATATAGGAATAGTTTTTTAGGTCAGAAGGATATTTTTTGTGATAATTCTAGACATTACTAGGTTGTGGGATGTTTAAGTTATTTTTGGGCATTTGTGGTCACTACTGTTGTTAATATTTTGGTACTTACAATTTACTTTTTGTGGTTTTTTTAGTTTCATGACATTACCTATATAAATTATTGATATTTTATTATTATATTGATTTGGTGTAGTTGGGTTTGTTTATCGTATATCTCTTCCCTCATGTTCTTTTAGTGGGTAAAGCCTCCCAACTATGTGTGTGACATACCCTTGGTTATTGTTTCCTGACCATGACCTATTGAATGTGGGATTTAGGCATTTTTATTTCCCCTTATTATTACCAACCCAGGGGGTACCTTTAGAGGGAGGGGTCATGACACAATTCCTCTTGAAATTCACCATTGAGGAAGAATGACTTTACATCCACTTGAATGACATTTTTTTCATTTTTTCTATAATATAAATTAAAATATTTGAGGTTTCAGGTGTTACAACTGATGTAATTTTCCTAGAAAAGTAGACTACTTCAACTTATGAGTAGATTTTATACACATATCATTATCTATTTATCACAACATCAACTTTCTCATTCATTTTGTTTCAGAAAAACCACTCATTTTAGGTTATATTTTTCTCTTTGGGGTGGGTACTAACTCCCACATCTCACTATTTTATTTTTGATTCAACTCTTCATTCATTTCATTAATCCACTCTTTATGTTCCATTATCTCTTATACGTATCTTGTATGAATTTGTCAGAAATATGAGATATGAGAGCTAGTTTGTGATGTTATTCTTGTTTTAATATATTTTCCATGATTTATAATGAAATTTTGAACAAGAACTTTCCTTCTCAACCATGGATGATGTGAAAAATGTTGATCTTTATCACTTTAATTTATTGAATCATCTTATTTACTTATAAAATCGTTACAATTTTCACCTTTTTTTGAAACATCTTTTTACTACTTCATAAAAATAGATTCATCATCCTCACTTTTGGAACATTCATCTTCATTGATGTTTGATTCTTTTGTGTGTACCATCACTTTCACATCAAAAAAATAAATAGTATTTAACAAATACTTGTTATAATAATGATATCCTCTTCCATTTTGTGGATAACAAAGGAAGAGACCATCAAAACATGCTATTTTAAATTTTACAATATTTTTACCTTTAACATTGATAATTCAGGGGATTCCAAGCACTCTTAGTTTTTAAAACCTATAAATTTATTACAATACATATCATATTATAACATATAACTTTTTTCCAATAAATACTTTTATTTTGAATATGAACGACTATTCTAATAGATTGTCTTAATAAATAATGAGATGTGTCATACTCTAACAACATAGTTTGATCCATATCCATAAGACTTCAATTATTTTATTTAGCCATAACTTTTTTTAGAGGTGTTTGTGAGATGAACTAAGTTCATGAATTATATAATATTATTTAGGATAGGATTTAAAAAATACTAGTATACTCAATACTATTATCAATCTAAATATTTCAGAAAGAGTAATTTCACTATTTCTCTACACTTCACTTTAAACTATATCATATCTTAGTGCCTCTTGTTTATGTTTCATAAGGATAACACATGTAATGTAAGAAAATTTATAAATAAATAAAATAAAATACTTATCCCAATTTGTTGATTTCTTCTTTATGGGAATGAAAATTTCAGAGTCAATTATCTCTATTAGATAAGTATATTTTATTTCTACATTATTAAGTAGAGTAATCAAAATTTATCATTTTTGACAAGCAATACACATCAAATTAATTTAAATTTTAAACTTAGGAACGTCACAAACATTATCTAAATTAAGAATCTTATGCATGTTATTTTGGAAAAGATAACCAAGACTTCAATTCCATTATTTATTTTCTTATTTCATGCCCAAATAAAAAATGTTCATAACATCATAAATATTAAAAAAAAAATATTCTTTCCTATCCTATTTTAAATATTCATCCATCATTTAATATATTCACAAAAAACTGATCTCCTAGAAAATAAATTCATTTAATTCATTAGAAAAATGTGATAAACTAAGAAGATTGTGTTTCATTCCTTCAACAAACAATGTTCTCTTGGATTGTAATTGATATTTTCCAACCAATGCTAATAAAAAAGATTTTATTTTTAGTGAACCATCATTTCAAATGTTCATATATACCATAATAAATTTTATAAAATTCAGAAGGATATTTTGATACCCTATTATATATGAGTAAAATCCATTTCCCAAAATCATGAGACATTATCCTTAGGATGGTTTGTAGAAAACTTCACAAACCAGATATTTCTATTTTTATTTATTCTTCTTCTTATGATAATTCTCATAACTATCTACTTAGAAAATGTTTTATGGTATCATAACAAGAAACCATATTGTTGTATTAATAGGTTTCTCATAAATTTACAAAAATATTCCAATTGTTGAAATCTATTTTTCAATTACGAATCCATATTTCTCATATTGTCTTTGAATTGTTATACATTGAATGGGGTGACACACCCAAATTTATTTCTTATAGACCATATAAACTCATATTTTTATTGGTTATTGAAACAATAATAACTTTATATGTGCACAAAACCTTCATATTAAAATAAATAAAAAATATATATTTTCCTTTAAATAAATCATGTTTTTTGAAAGAAAGAAAATCAATTTTATTCCCACCATTGATCTTAGAACGTTTTTTAAAACAAAAATTGTTGTGATCTCTTGAAATTTTCTTCTTCATATCCAAATTATTCTAAGGATATTTAAATTCACCATTTTTATTTATTTTTTTAATAATTTATATACAATTATAAATTTTAGAATCTTCCAAATCACATCATTTTTTTATAAACGTGGTATTCTTGATGTGATTATTATTTTCCGAGTCATTATCAACATTTTTAGCATTCTTATCATACTTAATAAATAATTTTTTTGGTATTATTGAGATTAAAACTTCTTAAAGCACACTATAATTTTATAAAAAAAAATACAAGCATCAGATATGAATTTATTAAACTCCACTTATGCATTAGTTCTTTTTTTTAAATGATCATGATATTTTTCATTATCCTTCGAATTATATTGAAACTTGATGATAAGAGTATTCTCGTAATTAAGAAACTTATTCAATATTATCCTTGAGAAAATTTGGCTTTTATTTTTCAAAGAAAGATTCATCATCTATCTGCATTTTTTAATTTCCTTCTCCTATTAGTAAATCATTCAGATAATTTATTTTAATTCTCTCTTGAATATATATTACATCTCAATTAATTAATTTTCTTTAACATGACTATAGATTTATCTCGTGAATTCTCCATCATTCACTTAATCAATGATATGTTCTCCATCAAAATATATTGATACCTCTATTTTCACTTCTTCAACTATATATTCACATTTTGATAATAAATATCCCTTACTGAATTTTGGAAAATTATTTCTCTTGAATTTAAAAAAACACATGTTTTTTAAAAAATTGATGACCTCATCATAAATAATATTATTGGTGATTCTCCTTCTTCTTCGTAAACTCAATAATATCTTAACATAGAAAATTGTTTAGAAAAATATCCAACTACTCAACACCTAAATAATTTTAGTGGAATATAACCTTTAAACTTTCCATTTCCTCTTATTACATTTTTATATTTTAGAGACATTATGTTATCAAAATTCTAATCATAATTAGAATCAGAATAATAAGAAAGATATTATTCCTCAGAATGAACCTTCTTTTTCAATTTTTCATGCTCACGGGTTTTAAAATATATTTCTTTATTATACTTAACCTTATTTAGTATATAAACATACTTCCACATTTCATAAGATATTTAATCACTTTTAAAATCCTCAATAGAAATATAACATCGTTCTCTTTGATCCAAAGCAAAAACATTAGAATCAAAATTATCTGGTAAGATATGTAAAATATTTTCAATACGATCAAAATATTATAAATTATCAATATATCCTATAATTATGGTAAAAAATTCATTAATCCTTGTGAATAAAAAATCAATAGTTTTGTTATCATGCATCCTGAGATCCTCATAATTAAGACACCAAAACATCAATTTGGATCACTTCACTTTGGTAATTCCTTGATAGATATTATAATTTTTATCATAGGTGTATTTTGTAATATTAATTCCTTTAATATTCAAAAAATCACTTTTTGAGAGTGATCATAGAATGAACTTTTTCTCAAGACCATCATTCCCTAAATTCCTATTATATGTTGTTTCCATAGAAATACCTTCATCCTCATGGACAATCCCATCAATTGTGACATTCAATACATTATAATTGATAGATAACATGTATGGAATTATCCTCTATTTCTATGTGCGATATATTCTCCAATGAAATATATTAATCCCTATTCAATTCACTAAATTTTTATTGTCCAAGACATATTATTTAAATTCAGTGATGAGAACATAACATAGATAGAAAATCATTCTAAAAAATATAAATATAAAATAACCAATAAGGGAAACATGTGATCTGATATAACTTGAAAATGAACCTACATGATTAGTGAAGAATCACTAATGTTGTGAGAGTTAGTGATTCAATTTATTTTTATGTTTTTTGGGAGAAATAACCCATGTCACCAGTTAGAGTGAATCTTGATCATTTTCCAACATACACACACAAAGGTAAATATATATTTACAAGTTTCTATTCTCAAATTGGGAAGTCTCATCCTTGAAATGATCTAAATTTCACTAATACCATATAACCCACTAGTTTCATCATATAGGTTAAATCTTTAGGGATTATCATTGAACTCAGCTTATAAAAAATCTCTAAACTGTGATAGTGATTACCAAACTGTTACAATGATAATGAAATTGATATCAATAAAAATAAATCCTTCTAGAAATAGACTACATTTTTTATTTTAGTGCTTCAATTACACTACTTATTCAACTTATATAAACTAAGGTACTATCTCTTCACAATTGTGAAATTTTTTATATCCACTTATTCTTCTATTATTTCACTTTCTTGTATAATTTTTCTCCCTTGTATTTTTTTTATTCTTCTTTTATCTTCCCTTATTCTTATTCTTTATCTTATATTTTCTTTTTTCTCTATTCTTTTCTTTTTCTTACACACATTCTGATATTTTTACAGTAGTAAAAAATTGTAAACCATAAGAACCAATTTTATTTTTCAAATTAAAATTAAACCAATATCCTTCTAAAACCATCTCAACTCCTACAAATAAATTTTTATCCATTAAATAATTTTGGTTATTATATAAACCATTTATACATCCATAAATGACCTCATGGATATGATTTTATATCCCTTGATTCATCCAAGATATTGCATCATCAAAAGTGCTCATAGTTGAATCAAACTCTCTGACATAGCTTTTACCACAATGTGGTGTAGAATAATAAAATAGCTTTCCTTCAAAATGGAATCCACCAAGTCATAGAACTATTTATTCTAGTAATTTTTCATGATACTCTTCCGACCAACCATGAATTTTTCAGGAACCACCATAGGAATATTAGACTTTCTTGTTTCACATAGGTAGGAACAAGAAACAACATGAGACCCAACACAATTATTTTGACCCTGGCTATTTCATAAAAGAACATTGGGATATCACCACAGTGATGAACACATTAATGTTTCCCTTGTATGATTTACACAGTCACATCGACAATGCTCTGTGACAAAAAAAATGCCATGTAACAATGTTATGAATTTCATGGACACTGTTATATCTTCACTATAGCCACCATTAGGGCATTGTCTTTCCCATTTTAGAGAATTCCTTTAAAATTTTTCTTCCACCATGGGCATGTTCATCCTATATTGACCCTCCTATCTCCCAATACCCTACAACACATCATAAAATTCCTTAACCATGATAAACCAATCATGATTTATATAGTATGGATGATGATTTCACATGTAATCATCTGATTTAACATATAATATGTTTTTTGTATCGAAAAAATATAAATCCCTTAATATTATCCTCTTTACCAATTCATCAACCTCACTTATCACAATAAACATCCTAGAACCTCTTGGGATCAACACGTAAAATACTTTTAAATTAACCTATGACTACCTTGTTCAATCCTTGGTTATCCATGGTTATTTTTCTATGAGTTTATCTAATAAATACCATTAAATAAAATAATTATTATAAAAATATATCACTAGTTATTTAATACTCCATTAAAATAACACAAGGTTCACATAATGTATTATGTCTCAATGAATCAGAACATAAACCAAGAAAACCCTTTTAGCTAGAGTAAAAATTTAATCAAAACCCCTTAAAATATAGGGATTTTAATTGATCATAAAATAACATTATTGAAATATAATTTATGATATGATATCTAAAATACCCAATATAAACCCCAAAATTATGTTAGGTGCATGATACCAAACATTTCTAAATGAGATGAATTTGAGGTGAAACCCCTTACCTAGATCCTATTTCATTTTACACTTACACCAATCATCCAAAATAATTAATTTAATTTCATTAAATAAATAATAAAGAACAATATTAATAATAATAACCATTTATACTCTTTATTTATAATCATTTTATACAAAAATATATAAATATATATTACTTAATATTTTTACCAATTTCAAACGCCGGGTGTAAGTAATCATCCTTTTATTAAACTAGTTTTGAAATAGAGGTTTTTTTATATATTATTATTACTAAGTACCTAATTATTTTATCATTTAAGGTACTTGAATATATGTTCCAAAATAGATTATAAATCTATAATTTTTCTCCACTCTAGTTTTGGTGATCATCCATGTGGTTGAAATCTATGATGAGTTTGTTTCAGTGTTTCTTAATAAATGAAAAGTGATTTCATAATTAATGAGTTAAATATTGATATAAACATACCAAAAACAAAAAATACATTATATACATATAAATATACAATTATGAAAAATATATGTGTCCACATATTCATATATGATATAAATGCATACTATTTTTCAAGTACGTAGTTATACCAACCCAAACATGATCCTCCCATGATTAACGGATGATTATGAGGGGTGTTAGTTATAATATCATTAAAATGGAAGCATAATTATATAATTTAGTTATTTTTAGTTTGATATATTAACATTTTAAGTAATTATGAGACGAATTAATATAGATAAAAAAATTACATAATATTAAAAAAAATCCTCTTATTATTCTTGTTTATGGTGGTTAATTTTGCATTGAGGATTTATTTATAATATTAATTATAAAATTCATAATTTATATTTAAAAAATATAAATCATGATATAATTAAAAAATAAATTTAATAAACTTATTTTATGAACCATCCTTGAATGGTTGTGATGAAAAATGAAATGTTTCATTCATGGAGTGGCATTTCACACACACACATGAGCAATTTTATGATTTTTTGAATTAATGGTTGGGAAGTAGATAATTATTATACCATAAATATAATAAAATTTAAATATATAATTTATAATTATTTAATTTTATACATATGTTTTGTATGGGTTTGGGGGAGGGTGGACGGGAATGATAAAGAATAAAAGTAAAGATCAAGTAATACTAAAGTTTATAATTTGGATCATCTCTTGAAGTATCCTTTATAAATGAATGATTTCAGTCACATTTCATGGGATATGGGATTGAAAAAGTGTATAGGGTCTATATAATAGGTAAATTGGATAAGAATTTCATGGGAATTCATAATTATCTGTGTTCCATGAAGTGGGAGGAAGTGAGCTCCTTTTATAGGTGAAAAGAGGAATATGTCATTGGAATAAAATGTTAGGTAATGGATAATAATTGAATTGCATGAGTGTTGGGTGAGTTAGGTTGAGAAATGGAAGGTGATACATGTGGGTATGACTTTAACACCCACAAATTATTTCTATAAGGTTTATGATACATTTTTAATTTTTAATGATTTGAGATACCTCATTCACTCTTTTTACCCTTATTAATCCTGAATTAAATTTAACCACGTCAATTATATTACTACTAAATATATAAGATAAACCAGGAAAAAAAATTTGGATGTTATAATTTTTGAATTTTGATCTATTTAACCTAATTAAAATTTTAAATATTATAAAATTAACTTTTAATTTAGGACATAAGATATAAGAAAATATTTTTTTATATAAATTTTAAAATTATATATTAATTTCTTTTTATTCTTATTTCATATTACTAATTAGTTTGATGAGTGTTTAAATATTTATGATGTGTACAAAAATAAAATTATGTTAATATTTTAAATTATATTGATTAAAAAAATTTAGATAAAAAGATTAATTAATTGAAAAGAACCATTTACTTTTAGTGTGGTGATTAATATTTATCATAAATAATTTATTTTAAATGGATAAAAATAAGAATTGAATATCTAAATCATTTGGACCTACTGATTCAACATATAAATTCCATTTTATCAAAAAAAATATGTTTAGGGAATATTAATTTTAACATTTCCTTACAAAAAACCCATTTGTTAGTTTAATACCAAAAAATTAATTTAAGTTATTATTACTATGACGACTCCAAAAACTGATCATTTTTAAAATAAAATTCTACATCATAGAAATATAATTTATAAATAAAATGTTAGATGTGATGAAAACTGTTTTTATAGGAAAATAATATTTATAATATTATCCATTCTCATTCATATTTCTTATTATTTAAAAATAAAATTAATATTAACCAATTATTAATATAAAATATATTTTATCAAGTGGAACACAATTGGCATGAAATAGAAATGAATATCACATAAAATTTTATTTTTAAAAAAAAATATGAAATATATTATTTAATTACTTATTTTAGGTAAACTATTTATAATTCATTCATATTAAAAGAAGAACTTTTTTAATTTGACATTTATTACATAAAGAAGTTTCTCATATTAATTCTCACTAATTAAATGACTATGTTTTAAGAATTATAATTCATATTTATATGTTTATATAAATATATCATGGTCTGGTTTTATTTCAGTGGCACGTGTAGAGGAAGTAATTAAACACATTGGATTATTTATAAGTAATAATATATTATGATTTTTTGGTATTAAAAAACTGTACAACAGATAAATAACATATGAAAATAAATGGGCCATAAAAATAAAGTATACATAAAAAATTATCTTATGTTAGTATCTATTAAACTTCATTTGGTTATTCAAGATGCCACAAACACACACACATCAAGTGATTCAAGACATGACGTAAGATTTATTGATATAAATTTCAATTCAGAAAGTCGTGTTTATTATTTTGTAGATATTTAATTTTATATGGTCTAAATAAAACCTTTTTTTATTATATATTAAATATTCGTATACCCATGGGAATTTAAATTTCATTTAATCACTATATTTAATTTTTTAATTATACTCATACATTACACAAGTCATAAGGGTTATCGTTAACTTAATTTCCTTTTATTGAGATATAACCATTATTATTTAGCTTCATCCTTATATGTTTATTTTATTTCACCCCATCACACATATATATATATATATTATTCCATATTTATGTTTTGAGTTTTAAAAGAATTATTGACATTTAAACAACCATTGGTTCGCAACTCAATAGAATAATTTCTTATACGTGGACTTGAACATATCTCTTCTTTATGACCAAGAATATTTTTCATCCATGCCCATATTATTTTTATTGTGACAATAATTATCTTATCTATACTTCAATATTATATTAAGTACATTTTCTAATGTATTTTAGTTTAATTACCATTGTATCAAAACAATTTTTAACATTTTACACATGGGTAATTTTTTACTTTCTTTACAAAAGTGTAAAAAAATATTATTTTGAAATTTTACTAGATGTGTGACATTTTCATAATTTATAACCTTTTTTTAATAAATCATTTCATTAGTTTTTCAATAGTTTTTAAAATAAATTATAATTCTCATTGTGCTTTTAATTTTTCATTATTAAAAAAAGGATTGTGTTTTAGAAGAATAAATTCTAGTATTTATTTTAACTTATATATATTAATATTTTCCATTCAACATTTAATATTCTTAGATTAATTTTTTTTAGTGAATAAACATTTTTAATTATTTTAAAATTAATATATTAAATAAAATTCATTAATCCCTTTGAAATTGATTATTTAGGTGACATATATACTCATTTATTTATTTATGTTATAAAAGTTTTATGAAAATTATTTTTATTATTTCACATCCATTTTACTCTCAAAATCCAAATGAAATAACTCATTTAGAATTATATTTCATGTATTAACCCCAAATTTTATTTATGAATTTATATTTCTTACCTAACTTTATTTATAATGGTTATGTTCTATATCACTCTTTATCCCCTTCTTGACTTTATTTTTGGTCATTCATGTACTGATTCATTAATTTTATAGATATATTCTATATCCCTTCCAAAATTTCAATATTTTGTCTAGTATTAACATAAAAATATACTCATTACTCTATATGTTGTGAATTTGAATTATTCTTACCAATACAGTTATTCAATTTTTGATAATGGTATAAATTGGGATTCTGTATACCCGCTATTTATATGGAGGTTTATTTATTAAAAATTAAATTTGTTATGTATTTTATTTTTTTATCCCATTATATGATGAATTCATTTGATGTAATTATTGATGTGTGGGATCTAAATTTTTATTTCCCCTCGATGCATTGGTAGGTCTCAATAGACAAACTAGATTTTTTACTTTGGTGTAAACCTTGATAATTTATTTATAATGTCATGGAAAAGGGTCTTGATGGTATGTTTAAAATGTTTAGTATTATTCATTCCATCGGTATTAAATCAGTTTTTTCATCCATGTATTTTAATTTTTTTATGTTAAATATGTATATATTACATGATCAGGTTTTTATATGGAATGTTTTTTATTATTATCTATTATTTCAATATTATTTATTACTTTATTATTCTAGGATATCATATATTGTATGCTACACCTTATTGAATGTTTGATATCGCATCAGAGTTTCCACTTACAATGGTTATGAAGATGAGTATTACATATGAAATGACTACATGGGTGTCATGTGTGCAATGTTTTGAGGGAGATGTTGAAGAAATTTTATTAAATATAGAATCCCATGTATAGAAATAAATGTTCCCATTTTATGGGAAAGATATGGTTTTTTTAGTTAATTTTTATTTGAACTCTCTAAAACTATAAAAATTGCAGGCATTCGGTGTGCAAGTGAATTTATGTCTATTGATAATGTTGTAAATATTTATGGTTATATTGGGTTACTTCAGTCGATATCAAAATCAATAATTAAAGGATATGTTTTTAGTATCAGATTTGGGAGTACAGGTCTGGGGCGTCATACATTTTATCAAATTAGGGTTTAGATAACATTAGATTTCAGTATTTTGTTAGTTTAATATGATTTATAAATTATATATACCATCATGGGTAAATAGGTTTTTATTTATTATACATTTAAAGGAATAGATACCCTTTAGATATCCTATTTTATTGTATTTTAAGGGGATTATTGATATTTTGGGAGGTATTTATTAGGTTTTCAGAATAATACATGATAGAGTTATAGGTATTCCTTAGTGTTGGAATGTAATTTGACATCCAAGAAATTCATGTTATTTTAGGAAAATATAAATATCTTTTTTAAAATATATATGATAACTATATATAGTTATTGTTATACAATTAGTGTTGTTTGGGATTAAAATTAACTTGATTTCAATGATCATAGTTTTCCATGAATTTTAGGTTTCAGATATAGGAATAAGGATATTTATTTAATTATTATTGGGAATTTTGACTATAATACATTACTGGAAACCCTAGGGATAAATATAATTATAGAAAAATATAAGAAAATTTTTATAATGTAATGAGTTCTTAGTTTCCTAGAAATTACATAAATGTTTGGAAACAAACATGTTGATGAATGATCTAGGTATGATGAACCAAGGGGTAATCACCCAGAAAAATGTTATTTGGGTTCTAACTCGATTTTCACCCAATGCATGAAAAAGTATCCAAACTGAATATCTAGTTTGAAAATATTGTGGGATATGTTTTGGATGATTCAAAACATGTTTATGAACAATTATAAAGTATTTAAATATATTTTTATATTATGAGTCATGACTATTCTAATAAAACCCTCATCTATTTTCATCGGTTAGAGAAATTAAAATCATGAGGAAGTGATATATCTAAGGGGGTTGGGTGTAACACACTATAATTTTAGTAAGTGTTGTCCTTTAAATAAATATTTTGAATATCTTTTATCACATGAAACACAAAAATAAAATGAAATTAAATATATTAAAAAATTATAAGTATTAAATAAAACTTTTATAATATAATTTTTGAATTGGTTGGCATAAATATAAGTAGCTGCATTATTCAATCTATGAATAAAGGAGAAGAAATAGAATCAAAAAGTATGAGTCTTACATACAATGATCATTTGTCTAATAATAGAAAGGATTTAGTGTCACTATGATTTTTTTAGTCCAACCCATGATGAGATTCAACAAGTAGGGCTTGAGCGAAGTCATCTACATGAGATTTTTAAGCTCATAGAAATCACAATGAGATTCATGTTATCTTAATAACCACTCATGGTGGAAATCATTTCTAAGATTACCCTTAGATAATTTGAATTGGTATCGAGGGGTACTATGTGTATATGTTAAGATAATATAAATATATAATTATTAATTTAATATATGTTCTCAATATTTTAATTTTCATTAAATTAAATTTTAAAAGAAATTTAGATGGTTTGCTTTAATAAAATGTGTTGATAAATTCTTAGGTTGTATCACCACTAGATTTTAGTATGTGTTTTATTTAAATAAACATTTTTATTAGTTTAATGTATGACAACCAAAGTTTAAATAAAATAAACCATGATATAATTTATAATAATGCAGTGTTGACATTAATATATTATGAGTATACAATGTGACACACCATTATGAAAATTACTTGTACTATAAAAACTCATATAAATAAGAAGAATATAATTAATTAATAAGACTTATTATATAATGTTAAATTTTAATTCATTATATATTATTGTAATTATTGAATTTATATTTATGTGTTTTAATACAAATCAATTGATTAAATTTAATGGTTAGAAGATAAATAATTAGTGGGATGTGATTAAAACATTTAATATTAAAAATTAATAATTTTCACAAAACTATTTTTTAATGTATTATGTATTTTCATATAAAATTTAACTGATCATTTTGAAAGTATTATTATAAAAAAATAAATTTATAAAAAAATTGATTAAATACTCATTTAATTGGAAACTGATATGAATTATGAATAGGAACAATAAAAGTTTAAAAAGTCATATTTTCTATATATAAAAAGTTATAATTATTTATTATATTATTAATTAAATGTAAAATTCACAAAGCATGGAATTTAATTTTTATAAAATAAATATAATTTTTAAATAAACGTGTCATAATTATCTTAGGGTTAATTTTTGGATTTTTTTTAAATGATTTACTTTAAGGTGAATGGTGAAAATTCGATTTTTTTCAAATATAATAGATTTTAGGACATCATCGTAATATAATAATGACTTAAAAATTATATAACCTTTGTGAGAAACAAATATTTATTTAAGGATTAAAATAAATTACTTAAAAATATTATGTTTAATTTAGAATTCAGTGTTTTAAATTGGATCCTATGTAATATTATATTCTGATAAAAAACTATTTTTAGTCCTATTCCTTTATTTAACTATTCATAATGATCCATTGTGCGTTTTATTTATTTTAAAGAAAAAAATATTTATTTAATAGTTGACTAAAATTTTTAAATTAGAATATATATTATACATTTTTTGTGAAAATAAGTTTTTATGCATAAAAAAGAATTCTTTCTAAAATCCATTTTTGTTCCATTAAACATTCCTTTAGTAAATTTAATTTTTACCACCTCTGGAAATTTAATATGAAAATAATAATTTTTTTAAATAAAAAATTTTAATTCTTTTTAAATGTTAAAATTTATTTTTAGGCATAAAAGTATGTTACAGATGTAAAAAATGAGTTACCATGGTAAAAGTAAATCTTGGTAAAAAGAAAATCAATGGTAAAGTTCCTAAAAGATATAAAAAATTATCAATTATTTCTGTTTATGGGATATGGATCAATCGGTATTCATTCACTATAAAATATTTTATACTTTTTATCCACAGGAATTTGAAATTAACATGTAGTTAATGTAATTTAATGAGTATTTACAATAAAAAACACTCATATCCCTTATATATAAATCCTTTCACCACCCCACTGCTCCACACACATAAAACATATTATCTCAAAAAAATAAGCAAAATAACCTCAAAAACTCTATTTAAAATGTCTTATATGTTCTTTTCATAAAAAATACCATTCTATGATGGTATAAGGAGTTTATTGATAGAGTTTATCAAATGAGGATGTAATCATTTTAAATGAGTTATTTCAAGTTTTATTCCTATTATACCTCAACCAAATATATTCCACCTATATTGAAATAATTACATAAGTATCATTAATATAATTAAATGATATTATTTTAATTTAATAACCATTTTATACCTTCCTTCTATTCATCGGGAAATTCAAATGCCACTTGTCTTCCATATAGAGTACTGTCTCCATGAATGGTGAATTTCATTATCCATCACCACTATACATGGATAGTTTAAAAAAATAATTTCATGAATTAATTTTATATTTATAATATAATTAGGTTTCAATCAATATAATTGTACCATTCTAAAAATATTATTAAAGATACATTGTCATTGTGAAATTTTACATCCAAAAATGTGCATACTGAGATACTTTGTATGTAATTAATTATTAATTTATCATTAATTTATCTTATTAATATAAATATTGATAAAAATTATTTATAAAATTTTAAAAATTAAGAAAATTTGATTCTATAATAGTTTTATTATCACTATAAAATAGAATTTTCTTACTCATTCGACCATTATAACATTTCTTATTTTGGTTGATTTTATAACCCTCTTGGAAATTATTATAATGTTTTCCTCATGAATGAGTAAAAAATAATACTTGTAATAAGATATTATAATTGTTAATTTAATAATTTTTCATAACTCTTTGATGGAAATATTTAGAAGTATATTTTCTAATAATTTCAATTATTTTGTTAATCCAATAAGCATTAAGAAAATGAATTTATAATTGTTCTATGCTAACCATAAACATAAGTTCTAGGAAATATAAATTGGACTCTAAAAATATATGAATAAAATTAATTACATTATCATGAAAATTTTAGAGATGATATATATTTGAAAAAGTCTAAAGGACCTGAACCATCAAACTAGAGAAAGTAAGTGATATAGATCGATTAACACTCAAATTTTAATTTTAATAGTAAAAAATTAATATAAGGGTAATAATGAAGTATAAATGGATGTAATACAGTAAAATTTATTTGAATATGGTTCTTATTTATATGTTTAAATTACTAAAATTTAGTATACAAGTATATTAGAGAATTTATACCTAAGAGTATATCTGAGTTAATAGGATACATAACTCAATTTCCTTTGATTGGGTTATATCACTTCCTCTTTTACTATATTATAAAATTGCTATGTGTGTTTTGAGGAAGGGTTTTTTAATATTGTATTTTCAATTTTTTGGATTTTCATTTTCTTCAATTAATCACTTTTGTGATTGATTCTTACTTAAAATTTCGTGATCATTGTAAGGGGGTTCCATCTCAAAAATCCTTCATTGAGACATGTTTTGAATCATGCAATAAATTCCATTGAATGGTTAATATATTGCCTCTTTAAATTATTATATCATTATGAACACTTTTATATATCAAAATTATTTTTTATGGTTTAAATAACACTATTAAATTTTCATATTTTAATTAATTTTTTATCATTGAGAGTTTTATTTTCATTTAAGTTATCTCATTTCCTTATCCTTCGATTTAAACATTACCGAGGTAGTAAGGTTTATTGTTGTAAACATAATTTACTATTATTGATTTATAACCATTATTCTTGAATTAATCCGTATATGTTCAGAATATTCCACAAAATTATTTTATTATACAATATTACTTCTTTATTTTCTCTCACACCTAACATCTAACCTTCATTTGGTTTATAATTCAAAAAATAGTTTCTTGTGCATGGAGTCAACCTTATCTATTCATTATGGTTTTGAATGATTTTCCTCCATATCTATATTCTTTATATAATTTGATGAATTTTATTCTCTGTTCTTCATAGTATAATTAGGTATATTTTCTACTATCTTTTACCTTAGTTAAAAAGTTTTAAATGGAATATTTTTAACATTTTCTACATGATACATTTTTTAATTTCATTAATAGTGTAAAAAGAATGTTTTTATTATTATCCTCCATGTGAAAATATTTTTCCACAACCATGACTATTATTCATAATAAATCATCCATTATAGTTATTATTTTATTTTTTAAAAAATAATTTTTCCATTGATCTATAATGTTTTGTTTAAATTAATTTTATTTATAAAAAATTAATAGATTTCATTATAATAATGTATATATTTATCTTCCACTACACATTTTTTATTTTTGACTTCATATATTTTTAAGGGATCAGTATTTGGAACTAATTTTAAATGATGGTTTTAAATATCCTCTTTTCTTTCCTTTGAAATAGATTTTTAGAACAACATAGAAGTTTATTTTTAAAACCAAATAAAAAATATTAATGAGTATTATTTTTACCATTTATATTATATTTTCCCCTCAACTCAAAAATATATATCTTTCTGGAGTTATGTTTTAATTATTAACCTCCAAATTCACTTATTAATTTATCATTTACACCTCAACTTATTCATAAGGGTTGTATTATATATCAATCTCCATCTATCTTCTAAATTTATTTATTTTCCTTCATATCCATATTATTTAATTTCATAGAAATATTATGCATAACATCAACTATTTTAATATTATTATTTCAATTATAAACATAACCATAAAATCATTTCTATATATATTGTTCATTTGAAGGATTCTTACTAAGAAATTTATCTCGTTTAATGACATATAAAATATTGAAAATCCATATAATTTCCACTTCAATATGAATGTTTAGTGATTTATGTGGAATTTTGGTTATGTATTGTTTTTATTATTTATTCCTTCATAAAATGAGTTAATTGGACTTATTTAGTTATGGTTGGGTCGTGGAATTATCTATAACCTCGATGTATTTCTGTATCATCATGTCCTGATTAACACATAATGTTGCTCCAAGAGGGTGACCAGCAGACCTCAAACACACCTCCCCAAATATCATAGGCAAGTGACTAGAAATGAGGGTCTAGGGTGTGTCTATATGGATATTATTCCCTCATAGATCATATTGAGCATAGTATAAGATAATAAATTATACAGAGTAAGAAGAAATAAGAAATAGAAAGTAGCAGAAAATAATTGAAATAAAGTGATAAATATAAGTAGAAAAGAGAAAGATGAAAAAATTAAGAGATACAAATAATTATAATCATGATTTTATGTGAAAATAAAAAAAATAATTCATGGGAAAATAGGGGATACATGTATATATTACATGCAATTAAAATACCAAGAAGAGAAAAACTATTATAACTAGTATCACATGCATAGGCTTAGTCTTATGCCCTCATCATTCATCTTAATTCAATGAATAAATCAAGAATTAGAAGTCACATTCTTCCCTTTATCAATACCAATAACCATGAAGTATGCTTGGGTACCAATGGAGGACCAAGCAGGGTGTGAGATACCATCTCTGTAGGCCACCATCAATGGTGTCTAGGCCAATCCATTTTATGCGATATATAATTATTAGTGATCCATAAATGATAAATGTATGGAAACAAAAAATAAGTAATTTATTCACTCTGGGTTCCAAAAATGAACACCCAACTGATACAACTTGGTTCAGCCTAATATGGGTGTTTAAAAAAAGAATTTATGCAAGTGATAAGTTACGTGTATGGGTCATCATAAATAAATAAACCAATGAAGGAATACCCCAAGCTTATTATTTGTCTTGGGTCACCTCTCCATAACATCATACAAGCACGCTCATGATATAAATAAAAAACATCACATATTAAAGAAGGAAGAAATCTATTAAACCCAATGGTGGAGTACTTATCCCATCCAAGGCGATCTCTAATGAATCACAATGGTCACTATAAGGGAATTTGATATAACCAATACCATTGAGTCCTTCCAAGACAACCCCTGATGATTTCCCTTATATCACTCTTGGCATGGTGAACTCTTAGTTCATACTAAGTATCTCACATAGGGGACCGAGTATCACCCGAGGCATAGTGTAGCCATATTCCCAATGAGTCCATCCACAGTTTCTCCCCTAGGTAACTGGTGTCACTAACAAGTATAAAATAATAAACCTAGAGAGATAGAATAAGGTATTCCAAATTATCACTCCTCACATATCAAGTAGATCTGAACCGAGCACAGTGAGTCCATCCACAACATCCTTTAGTCAGGACCTATGTTCTCTCATAGACCATAGAAGGTGATTCATAATAACCCATGAACTTATCACAATACATAACATATAAAATCACGTTTATTCAACAAGAATATCAATATCACATGATAGAAATGGTATCAAAGTTATAAAAATTGAGTCAACGAACTATGTAAAATAGAACAAGGCATACGACACAAAAATGGAAAAAGGAACATGGAATAAATGTAAAGTAATGTTTTAATTCATAAATCATGAGCCTAAAACAATATTCATGATGCATATGGACTTTCTAAATAGGGCCTAACCCATGGATTAAAATTCATCCTAACCCAATTTATGAATTTAAGGAATTTATCAAGGAGTAACACACATACACACATGGTGGTCAACAAATCAAAGCATGACAATTTTTCCATTAAGGTGGGAACACCCAAAGCGGTGGAAAAAGATAATAAGAAAAACCTAAATATGGTTTCCTTTATAAATTAAGATCACCATTGACATGGGAAACAAATTAAATTAATTTATTAAATATATTTTAGGCATCGTCAGAAGGTCCTGGAGCATGGACAAACAACGCACACATTATAAAGAGATAAGATGAGCATGAAATACATAGACCACATACCATGATGTATTATCACTCTATTCATCCATTTATTAATCTTGAATCAAGCTAGATTAATAGAAAATAGATAATTTTTTCAACCCCCTTAAAATAGGGAAAAACTAGTCCCACCTAAGTATCACAACATAGGATTGAAGAAACATGAAATAGAAGGGAGTGGATCATATAAATTACCTCAAGATACCTAATTCTTATAATAAAGAGTGATTTTATATTATGAAAGGAAGTGATACAGAAAAACTTTGGAGGAGGAGAAGAGGACACATACGTGGGAGAGGAAGAATTTTCTAGAGAGAAATGGAGGAAGAAGAGCATGTAAGAAAAAAATTCATTAAGGTAAAAATGGAATTTCACCCACACATGTAGGGGAACATGGTTTTTCTACATGTTTAGCCAAACCATCCACTAACTATGCACAAAGAAACTACTCCAAAGGACCCTCTCATGGTCTAGGTACACGGTTTGGTAAACTAGACATAGCCCATACAAAATTCCTATGATAAAAATTATAGGTGTCATGCATGGTTGTACACCCTAGGTCACACAGTTTTAGAAAACCATACGGCCCCCATCACCTCACTTTCTGAAGCCACACCATTTAGGAAAACCATATGAGTTGGGTGGCACAGTTTCAACTAATCAGAAGGCCCAGTCTACTTCTTCATTTTTCAAGGCTCCAAGTTCTAAACAAGTCATGTACATCCTCATGGTCTTCTACAAAAAATTAGGAATCACTAGTATGGTGAAATAGAGAAATTCAAACAAAAATTGGTTTTTACCTTTTATAAAAACTGAGAAATTATAACCTACCCTTGATAAGACAACGTATCCCTGAGTTTCCCTTCCAAGGGTGGTATAAGATCATTTGATAAGAGTTCCATCCATTTCACATGTACATCAGACTCCTGCTCCCAGGTCCTGTCCCGTACACATCTATGCTCCAAAAAACCTTGGTCAAAGGAACTAACCTACATCAGAGTTCCTTTATGCTTCGATCAATGATACATATCAGATTCTCCTTGAAAAAATTATCCGCCTAAAACTCGATATCCTTGAGTTTAAATGAATGATACAGGTCAGTATGGTACCATCAAATCTGTGATACATGTAAAATGTTGTCCATTGCCTATTACCTCTGAGGTAACCATAACCGATATCCCACCTGCCTACTTTGTCCATTATCTCAAAGGTACTGATGTATAGAGGTGACAACTTACCCTATCTTTTAATTCATTGTGATACATTACAAAATACCATATATACCACACTAAACTCTATAGGTTTATCATGGCGATCGATATAAAACTTATAACTAGACTGAGATGTATCCATATGATTTTGAATTAGCTGGACTTTCTCTGTAGTCTCCTGAATGAGATGAGGAACCAATAGTGTTCCCTCACTTACCTCTAGCTAGTAAAAAGGTGAACATAATGGCCTACTATAAAAGGCATGATATAGAGCCATCTGAATCATTTCCTGAAAACCATTTTTTTAGGAAAACTCAAAGAGATGAATATAATTTTTCCATGAACCAGCTAAATCACAGATGTAATCATGAAGCATATCTTTTAACACTTATATTGTCTTCTCAGACTAACTATTGTTCTGGGGTAGATTTCACACCCCAGCTCCTGAGTACCCGGAGCTGGTGCCATATAGAGGATCGAATTCAGTTTAGGCTCTGAGAAACCAGCTACTTTTGAAATACTTCTTTAGTAAAAATTGATACCTGAAAATTCTTAATCAAAAACGTAGGGTGAGCATACGAATGCTCAGTAAGGGGTTTAAAAATAACATACAATACCCAAAATAACTTTTGAAAACATTCATTACACTGTTTCATAAAACAATATTCTTAAAGAAAAGTTGCAACACATGTAACATGTCATAATAAAAGTCCTTAACTAGAAACATGCTAACAGAATTACTGGGATACATGATTCGAAAATAGGCATGCTTGATAGAAGTAATGAATAAAAGAAAATTAAAAACATGTATGACATAAGAATATGTAATAAAAAATTAAACAGCTAAGAGTAATGAATAATCAAAGTTGTGTATAAAGGTAATAACTTTAATTTCATACACTAAATATTAAATCAACGAGTGCTAAACATATGTCATGCCATAAGCTTTTACTTTTCTGATACTCATAATTAATGGATATCAATCATGATTATTATACTAGTCGAATATCCATTCAGTTAATTAATTATCATACACATAATGTGGGAAATAAATATACAGGGTATTCTGATACATTTGTCAAGGCATTGGATAAGACGTCTAATTATTAGGGCCTCAGCCAAAATCCATAATCTCTTTAACAAATAATATTATACTAGTCTAATATTTTTCTAGTTAAATAAATTAGATAATCTTAATTAGGAAAGTGCATATTCCGGACTATGTCAAGGTCTCGTCCAATACGTTTAATGATTAAGGCCTCAACAAAAATCTATATAACACATAATTGGGAAGGTTCTCATCCAATTCTGCTTCTAGTTGTCTCATGAGACCTACCGATGCATCGAGGGGCTATAAAGGGCCCCACCCGTCAAATACTAAGTCCAATACATTCCTCATATCTCTAAATCAAAGTGCACATCCCACTTTGATTTATTAAATTACATATCTTATATCAATCCATGTGTCAAATTTTACTTGGTTACTTTCTTCACATTATTCAAAGTGTTAGATACAACCTTGAATAATTGAATCCTTATTCCCCTTTATAAGTTTTCATAAACAATAAATTTTTTGATTTATTACATAAATTTAGAAACCCTTCCATGGTAGTAAAATTTTTATTCATGTTCATTACTCATGCTCAATTTATGCACTGATAAATGGAATTGAGAATGGACTAAATCATAATATGCCAGTTACTATTTAAACAACATGTTTCTCCACGACATGCATAAACTAGTATAAAATCATTGAGCATGTGATATTGATTTAAAATACACTAGTAATGAATGAATGAGGTTACCACATAAAATGATAGTTCCTGAAACAATTTTGATCAATTACTTAATGAAATTTTCTTTTGGGTGGATAATAAATAAAAGGTAAACCCATCATTCCATGTGGGGTGTTAAATTCACATTAACTCAAACATTTATTATAAATAAGATTTTTTTTGACACATTATATATTAAAACCTGAAAGTATGAGACTCAACCATAACCTTTATTATTTAATATAAATAGTATATAGTAACTCATACATGTGAACATTAAGTTGCAATCCTCTACTATTTATACTCATGAACTAAGAACACAGAAAGAAAAGAATTTGAAATAACTACACTTAGGGTTTCATGTTGTGTAAAACATTCGTTCAACGGGGTGTGCTTAAGAAGTAGTGTTTATTCGAAGAAAAATATATTTGAAAACACATGTTTTTTAACTTCCTCACAAACCATGGAAATTTATAAATACAATTGGGGATCAAAGATTGAATATATACACATGTACCCACATACCTGATTATACATTATGAGTATACGTAAGGGACTCATACCATGATTATTTTACACTTGCAAGACTATCAAAAATAGGAACTAAGAGTATAATGATGAAATGTGTAAAACTGTATGTTTATATTATAACTACATATTTAAGAACATAATTTATCAAGTATAAAAGTTTCCTTACAAAAATGATTCCACGGATTTCATATTTCTTCAATAATTTTGAAACTCAAACTTAGAAATATTTAATCTAGCATATGATGTTTATGAAAATTAGAAGGTTGTTTATATTATACTTATATATTTCCATACACATGTGTATATATATAACTGATTATGTATTTAAGTAATAATAAAAATTTTCATGGGGTGTCCATACTTAGGGTCTATTAATACCATATAACTCAATATATTTCAACTCCTATTTGAGAAAAGAAATAATTAACCCTAAACCGTAAGATAATGTATATTTATATTACAAGTATATATTTATATATATTCATACAACTTAAAACCCATCAATCAAGACAAATATTAATCCCCTACCTTAGTTTGAGGATGAATAGAGGCTCGAGAAATGATGGAAAACTCGGAGGACTTGTTGAGGTCTATTGGAGGCTTGTGTGCAAGGAACCGAGAGGTTCTTTGGATGCCTCAGTGTGGTTTTTATAAACCATGATGAAATTTTTAATGTAATTGTATGGAATCCACAGCCAAAGTGGCCTTAAAAAACTAATATTCAGCCCTTGTGGAATCCACGTGAAGGAGGGAGACTAGTGGCTGCCACGAGAGAAGAAAAATGGTGAAATGTAGGTCGTAAGGTTACTGGTGCATGGAACTCCACGGGGGTAAGAAGATAGCGCTTCGAGTAGAAAGCTGGGAGAAACTTGGGTGGCACGGATCAGTTCTGGCTTGGATTCAACAGTCGGGATGCGTTCGCAGTTTATAAAGGTAATGATCAGCTTGGATTAAATTTAAGCCTGATCGGACAACCTGAGATTGAAGTGGTGTTTTAAAAATCATCGAACGGTTGAGATTAGATCTCGCCTGATCTGACGGCATATAAAAACGTGGATGATTTACCGCGGCTTCTGGGGGTCAAGCGTGGGGTCGAGATCAATGGTACAGATCACACGATATGTGATCCAATGTCCCAAATATCATTTCTCTCAAAAAAATGCATCCCACATCGAAACGGGGAGGTGCGTGCGGCTTCATTATAAGAATAATCCTCTAAAGCATCACTCAGAAATCACACAGCAAACACGCAGGGGGCCTTAAACACAAGCTCCTACTTCCCCCATAGTCCTTGGCCTACCCATGCCCACCGTGGCCTTGCGCCCATGATGTGCACTCATGCGCTCTTGTTCCCATGCGCCTTTTGGGGAACCTATGCTCGTACTTGGGTTGGCCCGGGATTGGGCTGAGGGTCAGGCTCAGCCACCTAGTGTGAGCTTCCTCCCTTGGACTAGCCATAAAGGGCTAGCCCTAGCGAGCCCAAATTTTTTTATAAACACTATAACCTAAATAAATTTATGAAGTCTTAAGGGTAAATTATACTATATAGAAATTTCTATTTTCAAACAAGACTTTTATTTAAGCTTAAGAAAGATTAATGAATACCTAATTATACCTTATCTAATAATATTTCTAGAACTATTTATAAATCCCAAATGTTTACCATAAATTAAATTTTGGTAAAACCTTGTAAAATATTTTGTACTAATATTATAGTAGTCAAAACTAAGTTAACCAAAAATATAGTTTAATTAAAATAAATTAAACATAGTTTAAACAACACTGAATGAAAATATTTACAATACATTTTAATTAATTGCAACGTGTTTTGAATTTCTTATTACATTTCAAAAACACCAATGTGTAATTCAAAATATTTCACTATTTCCTTTTAAAGTTCATCATTAGGAGTAGTTTTAAAATTTTTCAATCCATAATCTAATTATTCAGAGATCTAAAATATACACATATGGTTTGAATTAATTATCCAACAAAGGAAAAGGCTATATTTATAGTCGTTGGGATTCCATGATCACCCATGGAAACGATCATATTAGTACCGTATAAAACCAAGCCTTAGGGTTCCATAAAACTCAAAGGAGGAAAATGGTCCTCATCCTACCATTGATGCTTAGTGTAGCCGCGGTGGCTTTAGACATTCTTATGTTCATTATATCAGATTCTAAGAACCCATATTACTTTCTTGGGGTTCTTGTTGTTTTAAGTGGTCTCCTTGTAATTCTGATAGGTTTTTTAATAGGTATATTTGGTTAGCATGATTACTTTTTTGATTTAGGTGTATTGTAAACACTATCGTGTTTTTATTTAAATGAAAATCCTTGTGTCCATTTGTGTGTTTTACTCAGTTGTATTGTAATATAAATTAAAACCATATTATTACTTCCTCAAGAAAAACAAGTTTTGTTCAGTTATTATAAATTTCAAAAAAAATGTAAACATAAACATATCGGTCCATGAAATTTGAGTTTTGGGGTGTTACATCATTCCCACTACAAGGAATTGTGTCTTCGCAATTAATTATACATATGCATAAGATAAAGACTCCTTAATCATCTTCACCACAACCTCCATCGTGGAGGGTCCTTTGGTGTGGCTAGGTGAATTCCCAAGTTTATGATCAACTCTTCAGCTTCTCTGAACTAGATACATTTTGATCAGAAAGGGTTGAAACTCTGCATAGTGCATTCAGGCCTCCATAGAGATGCTCGAGCGGTGGAAAGTTTATAAATGTACAAATGGACAAACTCTTGAAGAATTCTCCATACTGACTCTCGATTGAAGATATCTAAGTCATAGTCATTATCTTATAAACTGAAAATGAGGAGTTGGTACATGTAAGGTGCACAAAGGTCTCCCTCCAATGCAGCTTCTTGAAATCTCTCTCTAGCTGTGAAGTTCCAGCCCAGAGTAAAGCATAGAAATAGTCCTTTGTGGTATTTCCCTCTTCACCTGTACTTTTCCAACTGTGTTGTGTCTATTCTATGGTATATATAGTAATTCTCCTGACAGGAATGGAGAATTTCCAGACCGTTTGAAACTTCATAGAGTTTCTTGCACGTTTTTCACAAATTTGTGAAAGGTAGGAACTCCTCTTCATAGGTTTTGACCAATATGGTCTCTAGTATCTCAGTAGGGAGCGATAGGATGTGAGTCTGTCCTTCCATCTGTAAATTAATTATGAAGGATCAATTGGTTAAACCTATTCAAAAACATAAAAAAATGGAAGATAACAAAAAGAAAAAAGGGAGAACAAATTGCGTTCTCATATCATCACTTGTTCTTAAAAAGAGACAGGCTAATGATTTCCCCAGTCCCCTGATACACGAATCCCCAAAGATAATTCAAAACTCTCAATATCCATAAACCATATGCAACCCAAGAAATATTTTTCGAAATCGTGGGTGCACTTATGATGTCTCCAAGGTCTGACATGTGGGGTGTATAGATGGGAGACATCAGTATGCACTTGATGTCTGTACACCGAACGGGTGTATTCGTATTCAAGGATGTTGAAGTCCATTACCTAACCAAGATGGATATAAGATAGGAATTGAAACATATATGTCATGTGGAGGTCTCCCACTGCTATAGTTTCTTGGAAGGTCATGAGGGACGGGAAGCCTTCTGCTGCGGTGAAGCGTCTAAAAAGTCCCTCATAGTATTTTCCCCATCATGCGTAGGATGGAAACTGGTCTTGCATCATAAATATGTAATCCAGACCCGCTCTTCGGTGGAGTTGAAGTACTCGGGAAGAATTGGATATGTAATAGAGATGTTTACATGACATACGGATATGAGAATATTTTATATAATTTTCAGGGCTGGATATCGAAATTATGGTTTCTAGGGCCTCATTAGGAAGAGATAGAAGGTCAATACCTTCATTTTTCACTTGAAAATTATAAAATTCATATATAGTAATTCTTAATTAAAAAAAATCTATGTTTCAGTCCTAGTTTTCCAAAGTTATCAAAAACAAATCCTCTGATACCAACTGTCATGCCCCAGCTCCCGAGTACTCGGAGCCGGTGCCATACAGAGGATCAAATTCAGTTCAGGCTCTGAGAAACCAGCTACTTCTGAAATACTTCTTTAGTAAAAACCAATACCTGAAAATTTTTAATTGAAAACATAGGGTGATCATACGAATTCCTAGTAAGGGGTTTAAAAATAACATACAATACCCAAAATAACTTTTGAAAACATTATTTACACCATTTCATAAAACAAACTTCTTAAAGAAAATTTGTAACACATGTAACATGTCATAATAAAAGTGCTTAACTAGAAACATGCTAACAGAATTACTCAGATACACGATTCAAAAATAGGCATGCTTGATAGGAGTAATGAATAAAAGAAAATTCAAAACATGTATGACATAAGAATATGTCAGCACAAATTAAACAGCTATGAGTAATGAATAATCATAGTTGCGCATAAAGGTAATAACTTTAGTTTCATACACTGAATACTAAATCATTGAGTGTTAAACATATGTCATGCCATAAGATTTTAATATTTTTATACTCATAATTAATGTCCCTCAAACATGGTTATTCTACTAGTTGAATATCCATTTGGTTACTTAATTATCATACACATAATGAGGGAAATAAATATGCAAGACATTCTGATACATTTTTCAAGGGCTTGTCCAAGACGTCTAATGATTAAGGCCTTGGCCAAAATCCATAATCTCTTTAACCAATAATATTCTACTAGTCAAATATATTTCTAGTTAATTAAATTAGATAATCTTAATGAGGAATGTGCATATGTCGGACTGTGTCAAGGCCTCGGCCAAGACATCTAATGATTAAGGTCTCAGCTAAAATCTATATAACACATAATTGGGAAAGGCCTCAACCAATTCCGCTTCTAGTTGTCTCATGAGACCTATCGATGCATCGAGGGGCTATAACGGGCCCCACCCGTCACATACTAAGTCCAATGAATTCCTCATATCTCTAAATCAATGTGCACATTCCACTTTTATTTATTAAATTACATAACTTATATCAATCCATGTGTCACATTTTACTTGGTAACTTACTACACATTATTCAAAGTGTCAGATACAACCTTGAATAATTGAATCCTTATTCCCCTTCATATGTTTTCATAAAAAATGAATTGTTTGATTTATTACATAACTTTACAAACCCTTCCATGGTAATAAACTTTTTATGAATGTTCATTAATCGTGATCAATTTATGCACTGATAAATGGAATTTGGAATGGACTAAATCCTAATATGCCAATTACTATTTAAACAACATGTTTCTCCATGACATGCATAAACTAGTATACAATCTTTATGCATGTGAAATTGATTTAAAATACACCAGTAATGAATGAATGAGGTTACCACATAAAATGATAGTTCTTGAAACAATTTTTAATAATTACTTAATGAAATTTTCTTCTAGGTGCATAATAAATAAAATGTAAACCCAGCATTCCATGTGGGGTGTTAAATTCACATTTCCTCAAACATTTATTATAAATAAGCTTATGTTTAACACATTAGATATTAAAACTTGAAAGTATGAGACTCAACCATAACCATTATCATTTAATATAAATTGTAGAGAGTAACTCATACATGTGAACATGAAGTTGAAAGCCTCCAATATTTATACTCATGAACTAAGAACATCGAAAGAAAAGCATTTGAAATAACTACACTGAGGATTTCATGTTGTGTAAAACATTCATTCAACAGGGTGTGATTAATAAGTAGTGTTTAGTAGAAGAGAAAAATATTTGAAAACACATGTTTTGTAACTTCATCACAATCATTGGAAATTTATAAATACAATTGGAGATCAAAGATAGCATATATACACACGTACCCACATGCCCGATTATACATTATGAGTATACGTAAGGGACTCATACTATGATTATTTTACACTTTCTAGACTATAAAAAATAGGAACAATGTATATAATGATGAAATGCATAAAATTTCATGAATATATTATAACTACATATTTAAGAACATACTTGATCAAGTATAAAAGTTTCCTTACAAAAATGATTCCACAGATTTCATAGTTCTTCAATAATTTTGAAACTCAAACTTAGAAATCTTTAATCTGGCGTATGAAGTTTATGAAAATATGAAGGCTTTGTATATTATACTTATATATTTCCATATACATGTGTGTATATATAACCGATTATGTATTTAAGGAATAAGACAAATTTTCATGGGGTGTCTATACTTAGGGTCTATTAATACCCTGTAACTCAAGATCTTGAAACTCTTATTTGAGAAAAGAATGAATTAACCCCAAACTGTAAGATGATGTATATTTATATTACATGTGTATATATATATATATATTCATACAACTTAAAACCCAACAAGCAAGACAAAGATTAATCCCCTACCTTAGCTTGAGGAGGAAGAGAGGCTCAGGCAATGCTGGAAATCTCAGAGGACTTGTTGAGGTCTGCTGGAGGATTGTGTGTAAGGAACCAATAGGTTCTTCAGATTCCTTAGTGTGGTTTTTATAAACCATGATTAAATTTTTAATGCAAGTGTATGGAATATGAGTCCCAAGTGGCCTTAAAAAACTAATAGTCATCCCTTGTCGAATCCGCGTGAAGGAGGGAGACCAGCGGCTGTCACGGGAGAAGAAAAATGGAGAAATGTAGGGTGTAGGGTTACTAGTGCATGGCACGCCACGGGGGGAAGAAGACAATGATTCGAGTAGAAATCCGGGAGGATCTTGGGTGGCCCGGATTAGTTCTGGCTTGGATTCAAGGGCCATGATGCATTCATAGTTTATAAAGGTAATGATCAGCTCAGATTAAATTCAAGTCTGATCAGACGGGTCGAGATTGAAGCAGCGTTTTATAAATCCTCGAATGGTTGCGATTAGATCTCTCCTGATCCGACGGTGTATAAAAATGTGGATGTTTTACCACAGCTGTAGGGGTTCAAGCGTGGGGTCAAGATCAACGGCTCAGATCGCACGATACATAATCCAACAACCAAGATCTTGTTTCTCCTGAAAAAATGCATCCCACATCAGAACGGGGAGGCGCGTGTGGCTTCCTTATAAGTCTAAGCCTCTGAAGCAACACTCAGAAATCACACAGCATAAATTCAGGGGGCCTTACACATAGGCTCTTGCTTCCCCCACAGGCCTTGGGCTACCCATTCTCACCGCGGCCTTGCGCCCGTGCTGCGCAATCATGCGCTCCTGCTCTCATGCGCCCTTCGGGGAACCTATGCCCGCACTTGGGTAGGCCCAGGCTCAGCCACCTAGTGTGAGCTACCTCCCTTGTCCTAGCCATAAAATGATGGCCCTAACAGGCCCAAAATTTTTTATAAACACTATAACCTAAATAAATATATGAAGTCTTCAGGGTAAATTATACTATATAAAATTTCTCTTTTCAAACATGACTTTTATTTAATCTTAAAAAAGATTAATAAAAACCAAATTATACCTTGTTCAATAATATTTCTAGAACTATTTATAAACACAAAATATTAACATAAATTGAAATTCAGTAAATCCTCATAAAATATTTTGTACTAATATTATAGTAGTCAAAACTAAGTTAACCAAAAATATAGTTTAATTAAAAGAATTTAAACATAGTTTAAAAAAACACTGAATGAAAATCTTTATAATACATTTGAAGTAATTGAAAATTCTTTTGAATTCCTTATTACATTTCAAAAACACCAATGTTTAATAAAAAACATTTCACTATGTCCTTTTAATGTTCATGATTATGAATAGTTTTATAATTTTTCAATCCATAATCTAATTATTCTAAGATCTAAAATATACTCATATGCTTTAAATTAATTGTCTAACAAAGCCAACGACTATATTTATAGCCGTTGGGATTCCATGATCACCCATGAAAAAGGTCAAAATGGTACTGTATAAAACCAAGACTTAGGGTGCCATAAAACTCAAATGAGGAAAATGGTCCTCATCGTACCATTGGTGCTTAGTGTAGTCGCGGTGGATTTATCTATTCTTATGTTCATTATGTCAGATTCTAAGAACCCATATTACTTTCTTAAGTTTCTCGTTGTTTTAAGTGGTCTCCTTGTAATTCTGATAGGGTTTTTAATAGGTATATTTGGTTAGCATGATTACTTTTTTGGTTTAGGTGTATTGTGAAAACTATGGTGTTTTTATTTAAATGAAAATCCTTGCGTCCATTTGTGTGTTTTACTCATTTGTATTCTAATATAAATTAAAACCATATTATTACTTCCTCATGAAAAAAAATTTGTTCAGTTATTATGAATTTCAACCAAAATGTAAAAATAAAAATATCAATACATGATATTCGAGTTTTGGGTTGTTACAGTTGATATGTTTCACTCAATAGAACTTTTGAACCCAATGTCTTTTGCAATGCTTTCCAAAACTATGAACTGAACTAAGAATCTCAGTCTGAAATGATAGAAAGAGTAACACCATGAAGGCACACTATTCTTGGATATAAATCCTCCAAAACTCATAAAATGATAAGGTCACTCGGATTGGAAGGAAGTGTGAAACCTTTTTCAACCTGTTGATGGTCACCCATACCACGTCACTTTATTTAGGGGATCTCAGAAATACTGCAACAAAATCCATGGTGACTTTTCTCCATTTCCACTGAGGTTTGGAGAGAGGTTTTAGAAGTCCAGCTGGTCACTGGTGCCCAACCTTCACTACTAACATGTGGATCATCGAGTGATGAAACTCGTTATCTTCCTCTTTATAACTAGACACCAATACTGAATATGTATGTCATGGTACATATTGGTAAGACTAGGATAACATTCCCATACAGAGGCATGATATTCCCACATCAACTCTTCCCATGCATTAGATTTCACCCAAACATACCCATATAATATTATGGTCTTATTTTTATCAACAACCCAACTAGATGGTAGGTTCTCTCTTGTGAAACTCTCACTCAAAATTATTCCATTGGAATTAGATATCCACCTCATCCAAACCCACCCCATAAGGGAGTATTTCACTTCCAAAGATACTAATACTTGTTGTCCATGCTGTTTTTGAACCTCTATATTCATATCGGAGAACAGTACCATCAACTTATACTCATTGTTGGCTACCTTGATGGTTTACATTAGAGTATTCTGACTTAAGTCATCAACTACAACACCTCCCAATCCATGTGTGTAATCAAGATCAAAATTGAATGAATACATGTACTTTACACACATGCACTACCTATGATTTTAATCTCACTAAGTGAATTTGTATTTGAGATTTTGTAATCCATGTAAATAATGAACAACTCACCCAATAGATAATTCCTCCATCAGTACTGTGCATGCACCACATCTACTAGCTCAATTTTTTTGTAGGGTAATTCCACTTATGAGGCCTCAACTAGTGGGACCCATATGCCATGACTTGACCAACCTTCATCAAAACTACACCTATCCTAATTCCTGAAGCATCCTGGTAGACTTTATAACTTCTGCCCTAGGTTGGCAGAACCAGGATCAATACTGAATTCAATATTCCCTTTAACTCTTGAAAATTTGTCTTGCAAGATTCATACCAGATGAAATTCACACCATTATTTTTAAATCATATAATATTAACTTCTAGGTATGATAAATAATCTATGAATAACCTATAATATCCAAATATCCCTAAGAAACTAAGTATGTAAAACACATTCTTCGGATGATCCTAGGAAACCACAATGCTCAAATTTTATGGGTCAACAAATACTACTAGATCCAATTATCCACAATAGGATGGAAACATCTATGAAATGATCTGCAATAAGATGTAATTCTACTAATCATATCCCCTAATTACTCATAAAGTTACCAACTGGTAGGTATGTCACTCTTCCTAGCATAGTACATTTTTTTTTCAGCTTGACCTATAAGGATATCCCATTCACCCTTATGGATATATGTGCTTCCCTCAGATGAAGTGAAGTACACTTGATGGTGAGAGAAATCCACATAGTAATGATAAGGCACAAGCCAATACATATCATAAATAAGGTTGAAGATAGTCATCTATAGGATGAAGAAACTCTAGAAGAAATGATACCCACCTATCTTAAGGGGTAACTTCTAAAACTGGGGTATTCCCTCTAGTATGACCCCTAATTGCATTTCGAGAGACATGATTCCATGGAATTACTCAATTAAAATACCTAGACATTCGAAAACAGCCTCATATATAAAAGAGAGTGATGAACCTATATCAAAAAGGGTAGAAACTAAATTATTGTCTAATACAATTGTTACTTATACTGTAGATGGACCCATAATCTACTCCTTTGGCATTGAATACACTATATAAATATGTCACAAACCATGAATCTGAGATTTTGCCTGACTAGCCTTAGTAGGTACACTCATATAGCATTGATGATCTAAAGGGTGACTACCTCGACCATGACCCCCACCACATCATCATGTTTGGCGAGTAGAACAAAAACTTCTATCCTAACACAGAGTTGTAGATCCCATACCTAGTAGAGGTTTCGGTATGGATCCTATCTCACTGGGTGTTGGAGGAAAAGACTGGAAGAAGTGTTGAGTCAGACCTATCCTATGGTATGCTCAATACTCAATCGATTTCCTTATGAACTGGGGATTCTTATGGCCTAACCTTCCATACTAGTGACACAACACATGAATTTCGGTGAAAATAACCAGGCTAGAACTACACACACGAGAACCCTTGAAATAATTCTTCCTACTACAAGATTAACCTTCAACCTGTCTAGGAACTAAAACACCATATCTCACATTAACTACTTCTCTAAGATTATATTTTTCAATTTAGGGATGGTTCACTATATTTTTAATAGTAGCAAACCATAATATGGTCACCTATGAGTATAAAAATATACCCAAGACCATCATTAAAATTCCTCCCAGTCATCAACTAATCACTGTTCAGAGACGGAGTGAAACAATGGAGCTCAGTGAAGTGATCAAAATATTATGCCGTGGTCATAGTTCCTTACCAAAGATGCATGAAATCCCTGGAATGACCCACCCTTAGTATGTGGAAAAAGTTATTGTTGAAGGCTATGTATAAATCTTCCCAAACTATACCCTAATGATGCTCACCCTGAGATATGATGTCTCACCAGTGCTTGGAGGAATCACGTAACATATATGTAGTGAGATTTTCCCGAGTCAGCTCTTGCATAGTAGGGGCAGGCTGGGGAGAACCCTGAACTAAATGCTTGTACCAAACAAAACTATAACAGAACTAAGAATCGAAACCCAGTGGAAGATCAGCAGGAGGTTCTCTATGTGGCACTATAGTAAGTATTATGGGTGTCTCAGTGCCCACTACCTACAGAGAATTCTCATCACTACTTTATTGGAATACAACCCCTAATCATCCCGATGGAATAGCTCTAAAATTGTGAAGTGAAATCCTCTCACATGATTTATAAAAGATAGTAAAATAGGATAAGGAAAAATATAAAGAAATGGAATGTATAAGGGGCCCCTATAGGATGACCAAACCAATAGACTTCTCTTAAAGACCGGTCTAGATAATGAGAAAATGTCACAGAAGGGTAATAAAAGATACGACCCACTTCCCATTGCTAGGGTTGAGGTATGGTACAGGTCACACATTTCTCATATAATGTTACCATCTCATTTTAAAGGTGGTATTTATTTTACCTCATTTACATATTTAAATCCCTTAAAATTGATTAAATATATGGTTCACCATTTCTAATTTATAATATCCCATTCACATGATAAATCATAATATGGAATCCATGTAGTCCTAACCAAAACACGTTCTATCCCATCAGACCAATGGTCCATGGATCAACATTCTATAATCGACATCTTGATGTGTTTGACATAAATTATTCATAAAAACACTGTTAGGTTAAGGTAGGCACATTAAGTGTCTATTATTTTTTTCAGTCCTGTAAGAAAATGTGGTGCATTTTTATATGTCAAAATCAAATCACTACTACAAGCACATATTATACAGAAAATGCATGTTGTAATGTAAATATGGAATATAATAATGCATGAAAACAATATCTTATGGTTCCTAGTATGATGAATTCTTTGATACACCCTAATATCATTAGGACAATCCAAAAAAACCCTTTATACTCATTATTTTTTATCAACAATAATAACAGCACATGGCATGTGTGTCACCCAATAGTGAATTAAATAAAACCATAATGGAGAATGAAATAATAGTATTTAAAAATCCCTTGTAATTTTGATTTACCTAGTATGTGGGTTAGCTACTCTCAGGAACAATCTCATTACAAAATCTCAACATCTCAGTCTCCTGTCAAAACCCAGATAACAAAACCAAAATAAAGACATATGATACCACTTAGTAGTGTCCAGCACTGAGTTCCCCATAATGGTATCCTGAGACGATGTCCACAATAACTCAATCACACCTACTGAAAATCCATAGGTTGTAGACTAATAGTGAGGGCCTAGGGTGTGTCTATGGGGAGACAATGACCTCACAGATAAGAGTGATCACAATAGCAGAAAATAAATAATACAAAATGGAAGAATAAATAAGAAACAAAAAGCAGCTGGAAATTATGGAAAAAAACCAAGAAATATAAGTAAATAAGAAGAATCTGAATAAATAAGTAGATATAAATTATTATGATCATGATGTCATTTGACTATAAAAAAGAGTGCACAAGAAAATCATGGGATACATTTATATACAATATTCTATCAAAATAAAAAAATCTATAAAAACTACTACAACTATAATCTCATGAATAGGGTCAGTCCTTTTCACCCTATACTCCATCCTAATACTATAAATCAATCAATAATCATAGTTTCATGCTTACCTTTACGAATAAATACAATCAATATGAATGTTTGGTTACAAATGAAGGCCGAATATGGGTATGAGGTACCATTTCAGTTGACCACCACCAGTGGGGTATAGGAAAATCCATTTCATGTAATAAATAATTAAAATTGTTCCATAAATAATAATTGTTAGGAAATAAAAAAAATAAGTAAAAACTTCAGCCCAAGTTCCTAAATGGACACATAACTGATAAAACCTTCTTCAACCTAAGCTATATGTTTGAACCAAGATAATATGTAATATTAATAAGGTATGTGTATGGTTTATCATAAATAAAGCATCCATGATAGGTATACCCCAATATTGTGCTTTTTTTTGGTAATCACCTCTCCATGAAATCATATATTCATTCCCATAATATAAATAAAACACATAACATATAACATAAGAAATAAATTATTCAAGCCCAAAGGTGGAGTCTTGAGATTGTCCCATGAAATATATAATGAATCACAAGGGTCGCTACAAGAGCCTATAATATAAACAATACCACTGAGTCTGTCTAAGAAAACTGATAATGGAATCCCTTGTATCACTCATGTCATGGTGAACTCTGATTCCTTACCAAGTATCTCACTTAGGAGACCGAGTATCAACTGAATCATGGTGTAGCCATATTCCCAAAGTTTCCATCCATGGTTTCTCCCCTAGAGAACCAGTGTCACTAACGAGTATAAAATAATCTGTCTAGATATCCCATATAAGAAAATCTAAAGTATCACTCTCGGTGTGTCATGTATATATGAATCGATCATTGTTTTTTTTTAAGATTTAGGTGATGCCTCTTTATTGAAATTAAGAAAAAAGAGTAGCCAAAGAGGGCGAAGGGGAACATGTAAAACCCATCCATGATATCTTTATGTTAGGACCCGTGTTCTCTCCCAACATGTAGCAGGTGAAGTATATCGACCTAGGAACATATCACAAGGCATACCATATACAATCATATGTAATAAAAATGAATCCAAATATCAAATTCTATTAAATCTTATTATGTTATAAATTTTGAGTCAATCAATTATGGAAAATATCACAAGGCATACAATGAAAGCATGCCACATGGAACATGGAATAAATGTAAATCATTTCGTTAAGGCATAAAGCATGAGGCCCAAAAAATAAGAATGATGAATTGGGAACTTCCAAAGAGGACCTAAACCATGGATTATAATTCATCTCAGCACGATTTATAAATTTAAGTCATTTTTTATGGAGAAACACACACACACACACAGACATGGTGGTCAACAACACAAGGCATGAAACTTTTTCCATTAAGGTGGGAACTCCCAAAGGGATGGCCAATGATAAGGAGAAAAACCCGCATATTATTTTCTCTAGACATTAATATCTCTATTGACATGAGAAACTAATTGAATTAAATTCTTAAAAATATTTGAGGCATATCAAGAAGGGTCTATCACACGTCACAACAACACATCAATTATAAAGTTCCAAAACAAGTATAAAGACCACGACCACCTCACTCAATATAGTATCACTAAAATCATCTTTTTTTGAAGCATGATTCAAGATAGATCTAGAGAAAAAATAGAAATCATCAAATTATCTAAAAATAAGGAAAATGTGGTAACTCATAAATAGTGGAACCAAAGATGGATGAAACTTGATATAGAAGGGAGAGGATCTTAGATCTTACCTAAAGCCTCCAGAATGATTTCTAAGATGAGTGAATTGGATATAAAAATAGCAGATATCATAGAAACTTCCAAGGAGGGAAAGGGGACTTTTGTGTGGGAGAGGATGAGGAATACACTAAAGAGAAAGAGATAAATAAGAGTTTTTATTAAAAAAGTCCATTAAGGGGAAAAGGGAATTTCTCCCACATAGGTAGGGGTGCATAGTTTGTATGCACGATTGGACAAATTATGCACCAACCATGTGAAAATAAACTATTCAAGAGGCCCCACTCATGGGCTAGGTGCATGGTTTAGTTAACCATGCACAGACTGTGAGAAATTCCTCTTCTAAAACCAAAGGCATCCCACATAGGAGTGTGTCCTGAGTTGCACGATTTCATAAAAACTATGTATCCCCAAGAATCCCACTTTCTGAACCTACATGATTTAGGAAAACCATGAAAGTTGGGTGTCATGGTTTCTACTAACTATGTGGCCCAGTATACCTCTTCATTTTCTCAGGCTCTGGGAATCAAAAAATCTCACGACACCTTAGTGGCCTCCGTGAAACCATTAAGCATCACTACTAGAGACAAAAAAAGTAATTCAAATAAAAAACAAATTGTATGTGCCTTTGATAAAAACCGGGACATTATAATCGGTAAATCTCATAGGAAAAAATAGAATCATTATTTTTTGTATGTATACATAATTATTTATGATTACTCACATGAAGAATTTATGATATTTTTATGATGTCTAGTAATTAGGACTTGGTTACATGTTTATGATTTATGAAATTATGTGTTTTTCACTATGAAATCAATTATTATTATCCATGTGATTAATTAAATTGTTATGTTATCCATAAACATATTACATGATCATGTAATCTATTACATGGTATTACTTGATTATAATTTAAACATTCTAAATTACTCATGCATTGTTTATTCCATAATAACAAATAATGTACTATACCCCTTACTAAGCATTTTAGGTCTTTTGAGTTTTCCATTTACCAGGTTATGAAGAAGAGTATTAAGTTTGAAATTTCGATGTATGTATAATTTGTGCATAATACTAGCAGAGATCTTGAAGACTAATTATAAAATAAGGAATCCTTGGTTTAGTAGTAAAATTCCCACAATATGGGAAATATATTATTTTGTTACATAAATCGTTTTAATAACTCTATAAAACTCAAAACCTAAAAGGTATTTGGTGTGTAAGCATACCAATATTGTTTATTGATATTGTAATTATGGACAGTTAAATTCTAGAAATTTAGTTTTTATCAGATCCAGTAAGTAAATTTTGGGTTTTTAGCATCAGATCTTGATGTACGGGTTTTTAGATACTACAATTGGTATCATAGTTGTGTTTAGATAACTTTAGAAGTTAATATTTTTTCGGTTAAGGATATTTAACAACTATGGATAACATTATGGTTTGATAATTTTATTGTTGGTAAAATGTTCAATGGTATATATATAACTTTTGAGGTATTATAAAATTTAAATTTAAGGCGATTAATGATATTTTGGTATATTCTTATTGGTTTTAAAAATAATATATGATTTATGTTTATATAACATTTTCAGTTTTTATGTGATTTTATGTGGGGAAATTATGTTTAATTAGTAAAATCATTTAATTGATGTTGGGAATATATGTTGAGAACTATATAATACAATGGGGTTGAAATGTTAATTGGTGACATAATGATTTAGTCTATTTTGGGAAAGGATTAATGAACTTTTAAGAGTATTTATAAAAAGCGTGTATGTGTTTTGGTATGAGATTATTGTTTTTTATTCATTAAACATAAGTTTAGTTCTAGTAGTATGTGTTTCCGTGATTTTTGTGCTTATAATATGGTAAGAACGATAATGATGATTTTGGATAGTTATTTGGTTATGGATATTAATAGGATGAATCTTAGAGAAATTTTATTTGAATTAAAATAGAATTATAGAATCATAATAGAGTTTTCTTCAAGTTGAAATGATGGTGTTATTGGATAAGACATCTTATTATTTATTTTTCATATTAACATGTTTATCAATTATTATCATAACCATTTTGGTTTTATTATATGATTGAGAACCTGATCATGAATTTGATTCTAGGAAATGTTTGTATCTATAAACTCCTATGTCTATTGACGCGAATCGTGACTGTATTAAGAATAGCCTCATATATTTTTCAATAGTGAGTGATAATCAAAATTTCTAGAATTTTTATTATGGGGGTAGAATGTAACCCCATAAGATTTTAGTATGTCTTTTTCATTAAATAAATACTTTTTTTAGTAGTATGCATCACACAAAATAGAGAACTAATATGAACCATGATATACATTATTATAATTAATGGTAAACATTAATATCTTATGACTATAATATGTGAAACATATTTAACAAAATTAAACAGGTGCAAAAAATAAAAGTAAACAAAAAATAATTACTATTTAAAATCCATTATTATAAAATAATATATTTTAATTACTTGTACATTATTATTATTTTTAATGAAGTATTGAGGTGTTTTACTTACAATAAATTGATTAAATTTATTGGTTACAAGATTAATATTTAATGGGATGTGATTAAAACAATTTTATATTAAAAAGGATATTTTTGAATGAATTTATCTTAAATTGAATAGATCAATTTTAAAATATTATTCTAAGATATTATCAATGTAACAAAAAAGTAAACACTCATTTAATTGGTAACGGATGGGAAATAAGATTTGGAACAATTAAGGTTTTAAAAGGAATTTATTCTTTTGAAAAAATAATTATATTTTATATCGTTAAATAAAATTTAAATTCAAAAAGTTTATATTTTTAGTATGATAAAATAAACATCAATACTAATTAAAAATGTCAAAATTATGTTATGTTGGTTTTTTTAGATTTTTCAAAAATAGTTTATTTTTAGATGAGGAGTAAAAAAATAATTTTTATAAATACTATAACATTAATGACAACATAATGATGTAATAATGAATTAAATTTTTATAAAACCTATTTATTGTAAAAATATGTATTTAATTAATAATTTAAAGAATATAAAAAATATGTTGTTAAATTTAGAAACCAATGTATGACTGTTTGGAACCTAAGTGATAATTCATTATAATAAAAAAGTATTTTTTGTCTTTTTTTAGTAACTAAGTATTCATGATGATACATTCAGTTTTGGATTGATTTTAAAATCATAAAAATATTCTTTTTTTAATAATAAATCTTTATATATCATGTGAATCAATATTGCACGTGATTTTCATGCACATTTATTTTTACACTTAAAGATTCATTCATTCTAGAAACTATTTTTTATTGCGTTAAAAATATTATTATTAAAATTAATTTTTAGCACTGATATGAAGTTAATCATGAAAAATAGTTTTTATATTTGAAATAAGCATGATCAACTTATTTATTTTTTTTAATGTTATTATTAGGTATAAAAATAAGTTATAAAGGTAAAAAATGAGTTACCATTATAAAAATAAATAATGGTAAGATGTTAAATTAAGGGAAATATGACATAATGTGTCTAAAATCATATCTACTATTTTTTGGATTAGTGTTGCGTATTTAAAAACTCATACCATCAGTATTATCTTCCTCATTGAATCTACTTTCATTTGAAAGTGAAATGCATCTAATGTAAAGTAATGAGTTTTTAAGAAGCAATTGGGGTATTACATAGTGGTATTCACCCTGTAATCCAACATGAACGGCCTAGGATTAAATCTTAGTGGGGAAATATTTATTAATTTACTATAGAATTACAATATAATGTAATGTATCAAGGAGATTTGAAGAAGAACTATTCACCTTCTTGGTCTTTCTGGCCTAATTTTGGGTCTTTAGGCCACCAATGGTGGGACTTCAGGCTTTGTGCTAGTGCAGTTCTAGACTAATAAAGATAATTAATGTTTTAAGGAGGTACCTTGTGATCAGGATATATATATATATATGTCTATAATTGATGAGTAAATATAGTTGTATCACTGATAAAGGGAGGGGTGAATTGATGATATCTTTTTATTTTATGTTTCTCTCTTTAAAAACAATATACACCTCCCTTTAAAGATTAATTTCCCTCTTGATAACAAAACCAACAGACATCCACATGAACAAAAGAATTTACTAGGTTCAATAATCAGCAAGAGTAGCTACCTCCTTGGTATGAATTGGAAATGATCCAATGCCACAAGATCCACTAGGAAAAAATCCTCTTGTGTGGAATAAAATGAGTAGTATACTCCTTTACACTTGTGTAACACTATGTTCAAAACAATTGTGAATGTGCTTCAAGTACTAAAAAATTATGTAATACAAGTTTTTTTAACAAACCATTTTATTGTATTACTTGATCAAATTTATAAAATATAAGCATCAGAAACAATTCTACTCTTTTATACCCAGCAGTAGGAAAAAACATCATGGACTTTGTAAAGATACTTAGTCTGATTTCCCTATCTGATCCCCAAGTACAACTACTCAATAAAAAACTAATACTCTATCATAATACCACTTCATCAATTTTAGCTATTTCTATTTTAGTCTAGAAATTCCAATCCAATTACTAGATCCAATTCCAAAAACACTGAATACGATCTTGTCTCTTCTTCTTTCATTCTTCTATCTTCCACACTTCCTTATGAATTATCAATACAAAAACTCCTTGTCCCTAGAAATCTGGAGCTACTATCTCTTCTTCTCAACTATACATCCATGTAAAAAAGTACAATGTACTTTCACCTTTTATAGTGGACCAAAAATATGTTTTTATGTGAATCTAAAAATATTTCCTACTCAACCAAATTTTACTTAAACATAAATTCTCCTTGAATTTATTGTTCATTTATGGATCTTTAAACACATCTTATCTCTTCTTTAACCTTCTTGAATATACAAAAAACTTTAGCTCACTTATGAATTCACTAAAAAATATTAATCTGATTCTGATTATCTATTCTGATTTCCCAATACAATTTCAACATTATAGTGTTCCATAATAGTTGCATATATAGAGAAACATACAACTTCAATATTCTTATAAAACTTTAGTCTGATTCTAATTCTGATTTTCCATTATGATTTCTTCATTATGATGAAGTCATTTGGTCACTATGATTTTCTTGACTTGCATGCTAACAAATAAAAATAGTATACATCCCATTATATTTCTCATTACATATTGGTAAACTAATTTTCTCACTCTGATTTCTTCATTACGATGAATACAAAAGATTCATTAATATGATGGATCTTTAACCACTTGTGAATAAAATTATATAAAATCAAATCAGGATACTTCTTTATCTTGACCCACATGATATGGGAATTCCCCTTAAATCAATTTTAGATAAACAATAATATTAAATTAATATTCTTCTTATTTCATCTTGAACCACAAAAAATATAAACAAAGTAATTTAACCAGCTATAAATTGTTGACTACATTGTTGATTGGTCTCTGAGTTTCTTCTTCATCTCAGTCACCAAAAACTTTTGTTCTTCCCTAAATTAATCAATCCTAACAACTTCCCACAATCAATTATACCTCTGATGATTATGATGGCATAATGAACCCAATGTATTGGTATCAATAGCTTCGACTTCAATAACATATTTCATTCTCTGAATACGATAACAAGAAACTTTCATCACTTAAATTATTTTCCTTTCTAATTTCATTTATCATCAACTTATTTCTTTGATGATTTAAATATGTTGACTTATTGTTCTGAATAAAAACAAGAACCTTTGGTGTAATATGATTATGATCAACCCACTCAGCCGACAAACAAATCCATGTCAGGTGATCTCACACCAATGTACTATGATCAAAAATATTTAACTTCAAAGAATTTTCTTCTTTCAAAAACATCAGATTGTAGTCATAAATTCCTTATAACTTTGAATATGATAGAGATTAGCATTAGAATCATATGAAATATACTATAATTTATTTTAACTTTGTATTATTCTAGTAATATTTTTCATTCTTTCCAATCCATACTTGAATACGATGAGTATAACTCCCACTTCCATTCATCAAGATTAAATAACACGATTTAACAAATACTTATGTTTTGTGAGAAATAAAAAATTGTGATGCATCGTCTGATTTTCATCAGATGCATGATGAATCTAATTATCTTCCTCATTATGATCAGAACCTCTATATGAAGCCAATGTGAGTCTGATGATCCTTTTCTTCTAGAAAACTTCTTCTCATTACGATGGACTTTATTATGCATTATGGTTTTTATTTAATGAATAAGGTGGTCATTCTGATCACCTAAAAACATTTAAAAACAAAATTGATATATTTTCATCCATAAATTTTTTGAGAAAAAATACAACATAATTAGGAAACAATATTTTTCATACTTCCAAAATCCTTCTCTATCTAACATAAAAAACTTCTTCTTACTACCAGAAAACTTCTCCACCTAAACTGGTCCCAAAAATCTCCCACATTGGATTTTTTCATCCAAGATTTATAAATAATTGGTCTTTGTAACTTCAATCTATGGATTAATTATAAACAATTATGATCCTACATGAGAAAACTCGTTGTAAGAAACAATAATTATTAACAAACAAACCATGACATAAAAAAGTAGTGACTCGTCACGACTTCCTCCACATTCCTTCATATATTTCTTCTTCACCTTCTTGAAAATTCTTGTATCGAAAGTTTTTTCCCTATAAGCACTCCAAACAGTAGTGAGAATTGTTTAAACACTTCCATGTTGAGTTCACAGATTAACCACAACTCTCCCTTTAAACATGCTTAACTAAGGATACATTTATGAATAAACTCTCCCCTTTTACAATACTATCCAATGATAAGATGAGAGAGGTTACAGAAACACATACCTAAACCATGATGTGAAAGAGGTTGGATTCTCATGATCAACCTTATTTAAAAAAATCTTTTGGTAAATGTTTTCTGAAAATATAAGCAACTTGCTCCAATGTATGAACATACTCAAACTTTAACTCATTATTCACCACATAATATTTTATGAAATGATATTTGATATCAATATGTTTTTAATAATAATGTTTCACAAGATTCTTCTTAAGGTTGATTACATGTAGATTATCACAGTCCATGAGCAAGGGTAACATCACTTCAACAAGTAAATATTCTAACTGGGTCTTTATCCACATAAGTTGGGTAGCGTCTTGAGTGATAGAAACATACTCAGCATCATCCCTGCTAAGAGTTACTGAATTGTATTTCTTTTTATTCCAACTAACCTAAATTTTCCCCAAAAATAAAACTCCAACATATGCAGATCTTCTATCATTATAGTTTAGTGCCCAATCAGTATCTGAAAACCCAAACAAATCAATAATTCTTGAGATATCATACATGATTACAATTTTTTTGTGCCTTTGATGTATCTGATAATTATTTCTCTATCCAACGTATTTGATTATTTTAGAGAACTCTGGATTCTTTCAAATATGTTAACAAAATAAAAAATGTTGGGTCTTAAGGAATTCAAATATAAAAAGCTTCATATCATCTTTTGAAACTCTTTCTAATCAACTTCCTTTTGTTCAACATCTTTAGTAGACATGGTTCCCACTGAAATCAGTGTGTAAACATATTCTGGGTTCTCCATGTTAAAATTCTTATGAAGTTCATTATAATACTTTTCCTGATGAATAATAATGTGTTTCTTATTTATAGATTTTTTAATCCATTAAATTATTTCCTTTCTCCCGTCATGGAAATTTTAAACAAATTTTACATCTCTTTATAAAATATTTAAAAAGTTCATTCATCATTCACAACAATGATTATGTCATCAACATAAAAAAAATTATAATGAGGGAAAATCCTGAATTTCTATGATGTAAATATTGATATCAACTCTTAGATTATTAAAAATCATCTTTCTCAAGAAACTATCCATTTTTTAATACCATTATCATAGAGATTTTTCTAAACCACACAAAGATTTCTTCAACATGTACACCTAACATTCATCTTTACCAACAAAAAATAAACAATTTTGTTCAATGTAAAATTCCTCATCACAATCCCCATTCAGAAATGTGTACTTCAAATCCATTTTAAAAAAATTGTAACATCATTGTGAATAAATAGTAAGAATTTTTTTGATAGTTTCTAATCTTTAAACCTAAGAGAAATTCTCATAAAAATAAATTCCTTCAATATGTGAGTAAAATTTTCACACCAATCTTGTTTTATTCATTATCACTTCACCTTTACTATTCATCTTGTTCTCAAAACCCCATTTAATACCAATAACATTTTTGTTATCCAGATTGGGTATGAGTTTCCATGTATCATTCTTTCCTATCTAATCCAGCTTTTCATTCATGGCCTGGACCCATTCTGGACTCTCAAATTCTTCATTCACATTATTCAGCTCAAATTTTAAATACAAAAAAGTGGGTGTGACAACCATTCATGTTTTCATTGTTTGGACCTTATGATGTTGATCACAAATTATATTATGATCTTCCACTTTCTTCCTAAGGCTATGATGATATTTTCATGTTTCTTCTACATCACTTGGAATAGTCAAGTCTGATTGTTCTTTTTCAGTAGGATTACTATTGATTTTATCCATATCAAAATCATTAACAACAATTTTATTATCCTGCTCATCTTCCTTATAAGAACATGTCTACTTAGAAACTTCCACATGTTTTTCAACTACATTCACATCAATAAGATCAAAAATTCATCATGTTTCTTTATTAAAACCTCAATAACCCATTGCTTCTAAAGCATAGCCATGAAAAATTCCATCTCCACCTCTCTACTCAAACTTTCCCAAATTTCCACCTTTCTTCTTTATGATGCATAGAACCCCAAAATTTATTAAGTGTTTCAAACATGAATTTTTATCATAAAACATTTCATATGGAGTCATATATGATATTAGACTATAGAAACAACATTTTGGGATATACAAAGTTGTACTCATGGATTTTCACTAAATATAATGAGAAATACCATGTTCATGTAACATATTTCTCCATATTTCCACCAAACTTATATTCTTCTGTCCATAAACACCATTTTTTTAGGAGTGTATGGTGTACTAAACTCATGTTTAATTTCATGATTATTAGGATAAATTGAATATTCATCATTTTTCTTCTCACCACCATTATCAGTTCTTAACTTCTTCACCAAATACTCAAATTTCTTCTCAGCTTTCCATCTAAAACTTTTAAAAAATTTCAATGCATCTGACTTATGTTTCATAAACATGACATAAGTAATGTGATTAAATTCATCAGTGGAATTAATTAATTACTTATATCTATTAGTTTATTGTTTGCTCGTTTTCCCACATATATTGGTATGGATAAGTTGTTGGGGTCATTTTAAACAAATGTCAACTTTATTATGCATAAAATTAGTATCCATTCCCTTATTATAGATAGTGAATCCAAAATCTATTTTTCTTATCATATCAAGAATATTATAGACACTGCTTTATTTGATAACTTACCCATGTTTCTCTAAAACATGTGCCATATTATTTTATGACATAACCGATTCTCTTCCACCATACTTGGATAAAAATAATTTTGTAATTTACCAACATGAAATAAGTATCTTTTTGTATGTTGTAATCATGTAACTATCTATACATCTTCATCACTTCTCACAAAACACCCATATTTTCTGAAGATTACTTTGTTACCTTCATCAAAAAGTTTTGAAACACTTATTAGATTATGTTTCAGCCCATAAAAAACAAATATTTCATGTATTTAAACTTTTCTTTCCCAATGATGGATGATCTAACACCTTCGATATTCAAAGATTCATCATTTCCAAATTTCATAATTACTTATTTAAAACATTTTACATTCTTAAAAAACAATAAATCTCATATTATATAAGAATAAAACCCACTATAAAGAATCCATGGTCATTATTATTTTGTATATTTTAATGTGGTTTCTACAATAAGAGATTTTTTCTTCCATTTATCTTCCATAACTTCTTTCTTTGGAGAATTTTTAACCAAAAAAATTTGTGCTCCTAACAAAACAAGAAATCCCTTTTCAAGGTGTCTAGGTTTTTCACATCATTCTAAACTAGTATCCAAATGTTGGAATCTATTTTCAATGTTCAAATCAACCTTTTCAGGTTTATTCTGGATATACTTCTCAGAATTATTCCATTGAGTATATTGACTCCCCCTCAAACATTTCCTTCTAAATTTTTTGAAATATTTTTAATATTTTTTATTGAACCAAAACATATTTTTAATGTTTCAGAATCCACAAAAATAATAATAGAATATATGGAATGAATATTTAGATCTGAAACATCCAAACTGACTAGAATTTTGAATGTGTTTCTCAGTATCCTTATCTGAAAATTATTGACCACCAAAATTTTTGTTTTCAAACAGAATCTTATTTCTTAGCTTAATTTTTTCAGCCTTATCGGAACTAGAAGTGGTATGAAATTTTCCATATTCAAAATTTTTAGAAACTTATTTGGACTCAGAATTTTTATAAAACTTTGATATTTCTACTTTTTTGGTTTTGGGGACATTCAAAAATTTCTCAACTTTCTTCTTCTCAAAAAACAATTCAACTTTCATCTCAACCATTAAAGGTGAATTTTGTTGATCCATCTCAGGTTCATTTTTACGTAAACATTATCCAACTTTGGAGATATATTTTTAAAATCTTGTACCTCTTTTTTCATCTTTATAAAGTTTTCATTGGACAAGATCCAATACTTCTTATTTTTTCCTTCAGCTTTACATCCAGATGATCATTAAAATTCTTTTCGTTCTCAAGATATTTCTTCAAATCTCTAATATAATTAAATAAGTTGAATTTATCATCAATAATACCATATTGATTGTTTGATAATGAATATTCATTTTTCAGCTTCTTGATTTCTGTTTCAATCCCCACAATCTTCATCAAACATTCTTTCAATTCTTCTTTAAGATGAAATTATAGTATGGTTTCTTTTCCTTCAGACCTAATGCTTCCAAATTCTTAATCATTTACATTTTCAACAAATGTATTCTCACTAACATGATTAGTAGATTTTTTTGATTCATATTCACTATCTCCTTCATCATCATTTTTAGATAAGAATATTTTTCTTTTAGAGAATTTTCTTTCTTTACGTCTAGAAAAAGATTTAGCCTTATCACCATGTTTGTTCCATAAACCACCTGGATTTCATTCTTATTCATCGCTATCCTCTTTATTATTTCTTCAAGGAAAATTATATAATAAAATCCCAATGTATCCATATTAAAAACTCTTTAAGGGAAGTTTCCTTTAATATTTACTTGTACCTCTTCTCACATTTTTAGAAAATGCGGATAATATTTCATCACTAATTTTACATTTCTCATTTTCAGAGATGGAGTCAAAAACATTATATTATTCAAGAAAATTTATATAATTTTCTCTCTTGGAATCTTTTAAATACATTTATCTATCAAATTTTGTTTTTCCCTTCATATATTTTTTCATTCTCATCAGATAAGTGAAGAGAGTACTATAATGATCATATAAATATAGAGTTATAGTATATGTAACATCAAATGAGGATACATTTGCATAAAACTTTTTAGGAATGATTCTTAATTTCTTTTCAACAATAGTAGATTCTTCTAAATATTTACCAAGGAATCTGATTGTGAAAACAATTTAATTCTCTTTAGTAAATAAGTCACCCATGAATTCATACTAACCCATCATGAGATCTGCCTACATTAGACTCCATATTTGTATCTTTTACTTTTTCACTTTTATAGTTCCTTCATAAATGTTTTCCAGCTTATCCTAGATACTTTTGGTAGTGGAAAAACCTTTCACTCATAAGAATTAAATTTTTGAAAGTGATTATTATAAAAAATTCTTACCCATTCCATCATTCTAAATATTCTTCTTATCAACATATATAATGAGAAATTACTCATCAATTGAATGAAATCCTTCTATATAAGTTTCACGAACATCATATCCAAGAGACATAATATATGGAAACATTATATATTTCCAAATATGATAATTCTCATCATCGAAAACTATAATTTCTTTACTATTGAAACAATTAAAATTATCCATTAACTTCTCTTAAAAACTTAAATAGGGAATAAATAAAGGGAACCTGGGCTCTGATACCCCCCTATAATTGCCTAGTCAAGATAACTATATCACTAAGAGGGGGTTGGGTGAATCTGTGATATCATTTTATTTTATGTTTATTTAATTAGAAATAGACTTTGACTGTTGTCAAATATTTCTTTACCTGATGAAAACAAAACCAACACACATCTATAGGAACAAAAGAGTTGACAAGGTTCACTACTCAACAAGATTATCTACAACCATGGTATAGTTTGTAAATGATACAACACCACACAATCCACTAGACATTATTCCTATTTTATGAAAACAAGGAGTAGGATATACCCTTACACTCATGTGGAATTATGTTCAACACAAGAGTGAATATTATTCAAGTAACAAGAAATGATATAATAATATTCTTGTAAAAAACATTTTATGATACTGCTTGATGAACTTTCTAAAATATTAGATTCAAAAACAATTCATCACTTTCATACCCAATAATAGGTAATAATTTCTTGGACTTCATATTGAAACTCATTATGATTTCCCAGTCTGATACCTAAGTCCTATTTCCCAATACATATATAATACTCTATTAGAATACCGGTGAAATAGTATGAACTATTTCTACATGAGTATGGAAATCCCAATATGATTACTAGATCTGATTCTAATAACTCTGAATATGATCTTATACCTTCTCGATTATTTATTCTATTCACCATACTTTATTATGAATTCTCAATCCAAAAAATTCTTCTCCCTAGAAATTTGGCTCCTCTCTCTCTTCTTCTCAATAATACATCCATGGAAAAAAATAAAAAGTACTTTCACCATTTATAGTTGACCCAAAATAGGTTTGGGAAGAATTCTAAAATTGTATCCTTATCAAATTAATTTTCCTTAAACATAAATTCTATATTAATTTTGGGTGCAATTATGACTTCATCAACACTTATCAACTCATCTTGAACCTTCTCAAATCTTCTAGTAAATATAGCTCACTTATGAATCCAATAAAAATTATCATCCAGATTCCAATTCTCCATTCCAATTTTGCAATACAATTTGTTCATTACAATGTTATATATCACATTAATATTTTTATAAATGTATAGATTAAATCATCGTAGAAAACATTTGTATGATTTAGATTCCAATTTTCCATTTTGATTTATTCATTATGATGAGTGTATTTACCCACTCTGATTTTCTTTTCCTACTTGCAAATAAGTCATAATTGATGGAATCCCATTATGTTACTTTGTACCTATTGAAAAAACAATCTTCTCACTCCAATTTCTTTATTATGATGAAAATTATATATTCTTCAATACAATTTATCTTTACCCACATGTGAATAAAAGTACTCGAAATCAAATTAGAGTTCTTTTTTTTCTATTGAACCACTTGATGATGAAGTTCTTCATAACTCACTTATAGGAAAACAAAAATATATACATAAGATTATTATTATTTTCCCATAAACCACTATAAATATAAACAATATAATTCAACCTATTGAAAATAATTGGCTACATTGTTGATTGATTTATAAATTTATTCTTCATATTGGTCATTAAAATTTTTTATTATTCTCTTCATTAATTAATCCTAATAACTTATCACCAACAATTCTGTATCTAGTGATTATAATTTCATAATGATTCAGATAGATTTGTCTTAGTAGCTTTGACATCAACATATTCTTTCCTTCTCTAAATACGATAACAAGAAACATTCATCAATTAACATTTCTCCATTTTGATTACAATTATCGTCAAATTATTTCTAAAAACATCAATCTTTTTCTATACTGGTATGAGTGAAAACTAAAACCTTTGATTTCAACTCATTATAATAAATATACTCATTAGACAAACAAATATGTGTCTGATGATCTCACATTGATGGAATAATACCAAAATTATTAAGCTTCAGAGACTTTTCTTCTTTCACAAACATCACCATATTGTCGTGAATTCAATATGACTTTGAATATGATGAATATCAGCTTTAGAATTTCATGACTGATAATTGAAAGTATTGTATCTTTCCAATCTTTTATCAACACTTTTATTTATTTCCAATCCAAACATGAATACGATTGGAAGCACTCCCCCTTTCATTCATCATTCTTGAAAAAAATGTTTCATCAAATAATTATGAATTTTTAGAAATAAAAAATGGAAAAATGTCATTATATTTTCATAATATGCATGATGAATATAATTCTCTTTCTTTATAATGATCAAAACCTAATCGTGTACCCAAATAGAGTCTAATGAACCTTTTCATAAAGAAAACCTCTTCTCATTATGATTGACTTTCTTAAGAATTTTGATCATAATTTCCTAAATACAATGTTCATTCTAATAACCCAAAAACTTTACAAAGTGATTCGATTTATTTTATTCCTTATCTTTGTCGACCAAAAAAGAAAACACGCTTGAAAAAAAACATTATCAGACTTCCAAAAACCTTCTCCAACAATCTTAACAAAGGAATTATTACTTAAAAAAATAATATACATCAAAAAAATCCAATAGAGTCATTTTTTGATTGACTAATACACACCTTTTCAATACCTCAATTGTGTAGGCAGTGATGAGGGCCCATAAACATGATGATATGGATAATGAGTTGGAGAATATGGATATAGGAAGGGTATAAGGGGTTGTTTAAGAATGGGGTCTTAGATAATTACACCTTTGATCCATGTCATTCAGGAATTTTTTATTGGACTTATGGTTAATATGAGGCTTACCTCTCATCCCAGTTAAAATATGAATTGTCATAAAAATAGAAACTATAGAATTTTATATCAGTATTTAATAATATTTCATCTCTCATTATTTTAAAAGGATCCGTTAAATAATCCACTTCTCCAAAATCTTAAATAATATTTATAGAAAAAAACTCTTAAGAGGACCCTACCCAAATACCTTACCATTTTCAAGAGGTTTTGGTCTCAGCAAAAGATCATTCTATGAAGTCTTAATGAATTTTTTAAAGAAGGATATCCAAGGAAGAGGTAATTGTTTCAATCAATTTTGTTAAATTTTATTTCTTCTTAAACCTATAACCAATAACATAATTATAGAAGTATCAATAGTATAAATTTTTTTTACTATTTTAATGAAATAACCATTTTATACCTTTCATTCTTTCATTGTAAAATTAAAATTTCACTAGTGTTGCCTAGGGACTACTGCCTCCTTGAATGAAATATTACATTTTTCCTCACCACATTAAATATATGGTTTTAAAAATATATTTAATGAATAAATGTGATATTTATAAAAAATTTAAAGTTCAGTAAAGTCAATTTGTACATTATATTAATAATATTTATAATATATAATAATTTAAAATTTTAAACACATAAAATGAGTATACCCTCACACATTGTATGTAATAAATTATTACCATTCAAATTCATTTATCTTATTCACTTACCTCCTCATAAACCTAATTTATCAAATAAAAAAATTTGAAACCATTATTATACATTTAAATTTATATTATCACTACAAAATAACATGTTTTTACTCATATAATAGTTATAACATGTTTTAATTTTGGTTAGTTTTACCGCAAACATGCTGATTGTTATAATTTTTATTACCTATATGAGTAAAAAAATAAAAAAAAATATTCATAATAAATAATAATTATGAATTTAATATGTTTTCATAATTCTAGAGTATTAATATTTAGGATTTTATTTAATAATAAATTCATTTCTTTTATTAATTCAATAATCACTAAAAAGAAGAATATTTAATCTTTTCATTAAATTGATTGAAATAAATTATATAAAATGGATACAAAACAACATTAATATATCCAAATTTAATTACTTCATCAGGAAATTTTTTATATGATAAACCCCTGAACAAGACTTGAGGATTGTAATCGCAAAACTAAAGTATGTAAGGGAAACAAAACTATTAACACAGAAATACAAATTTTTACAAAAAAAAATAATATGTGGGAAATAAAGGGATTCTAATTTATGGTATAATGTAATATAAATATGAATAATATTCTTATTAATGTAAATAATAAAAATAAAATAATTATATATAGATTTTAGTTGCGTCTGACTAAGTAGAAATTCAATGTAAGGTATTATCAACTCAATTTCCTTTCATTGGGTTATATCACTTCTTCGTTGAATATATTATGCCAAGAATATATTTTTTATGTACTATGATTTTTTTATATTTTATATAAACTTAATTTCTATGGTTTACATTTTTTCCCAAAATATCTTCCTTGATTGGTTCTTACTTCAAATGTTACGATCTTTGTAATGGTTTCTTATCTCAAACTTCCTTCTTGGAGGTAGTTTTGGAATATGTGTCTATTTACAATATATTGTACATATGTTGAAACTTTGAAAAATTATATAATTATCCACTATTTAATACTAATAATTATATTTCATTTTCATTTTCTCTCATTGAAGTTTTTTTTATTCAAATGTTATGAAATTTATAAGGGTTCCTGGTCTCAATTTCAATTCAACGAGGGATATTTATTTTTATGACCCATTTTAAATTTAAATTGTTTTAAAACTACACAATTGAATTCATATATATTAAATTAATTTTTATTATTGGGAGTTTAATTTTCTTTTATGATCTCACATATTCTTATCCATTGACTCATACATCACCTAAGTCATAAGGATAGTTGTTGGTAACATAATTTACTTTTATTGAGTTATAACCATTATTTTTTAACTTCATCATTATATTATTATTATCTTATAACCTATGATTGCATTATATTATATTTCCACATTCTAATCTAGGGTTTTCAAGTCTTATTGTAATTTCACCTCCCTTTGCTTCATAATTCAACCAAACGATTTCTTTCATGCAGACTCAATCCTATCTCTTCTTTACAATTTGGAGTTTTTTCCCCAATGTCTATATTATTTATATAATTTCAATAATTTTAAAATATATTCATAAAATATTGATCAAGTCTATTTTCTAATATCTTATAAATTATTTTTAATTTTTTTAAAAGGATTCATTTTAATGTTTTTTGCATGAGACATTTTTTTATTTCTTTAATAAGGTGTAAAAATAATGTTCTTATTATCATCTATCATTTGAATTAATTTTCCTACCATCATGATCATTATTCATAATTAATATTCATTATCATGTTTCAATTATTTTCCAAGAAAATCTTATTCCCTTTATTCTTTCAATTTTTTATTTTAAATAAACAATGGGAACTTGTCCCAGAGGAAAAGTCTCTTTTATTATGAAAAATAATTACAGAAGTCGGGCAGGAGGAATTTTACAAATATATCATTAGAAAATAAGCATCAACTCATCTAGTATAGCATTGGACATAATGAGACCATCACAACTCACCCCTTTGTTTGAAAGACCATCATCTAGAAAAGTATATTCACAGTATGCATGTGGGATAATATAACTCATGTATGAAAGGATATACAATCAATTGATCTCCCATGTAGTCATATTCCAGGAGAGGTTAATAAAAACATTTCTAATATTATTCGCTACAATAGTTAAGACACATTACCAACATAAATTTTTCATGTTTTTATTTCTTTCAATATCAAATTCATTACTCAATCCAAGAATTTCAACTTCAAGAGATGAGTCAATTCCATAGGATCCATAAATATATCTCGTGAATTCACCATTGTGATCTTTAAATAATTATCAAGCTCCCACAAGACCTGGGTTCCTTTTGGATTTCCCGTAAAGTTTTATTTTACCCATTCAAGAAATTTAGAGATCTATATAATTTCAATAGTTCTAGTATGAGGATAGTAGTTACCTGAAATATCAAGGCATTTAAGGAATGAAAAATCATGTATAGAATTATTACAATGACCTTGTTGAAAGTTGACGGAATTTTGCATCACCATCATGATTTAAACAATGGTATATTTCATTTTAATGAGGGCCTGATCATGTATCCCATGGATCATATTTTACAAATGGCATGAATTAATTCAGCACTAGCTAACTAAAAATGTTTAAGAAGCTTCTCAGAGAGAGATATAGAGTGTTATGAATAGGATTTTATATTTTCTTGGATGGAATAAGAATGAGAATGATGGAACATGAATATTTCAAACACAAAATGCCATAATTTCTAGGTTGCGGAACATGTTATAAATATGTGGTTTTTTTATTCCATATTTTGATGCCATAAAATACCTTTTAAGTAGTGAGTAATACCCATAACATGATGGGACGAACTGACTGTGAGTTTTGAATAAGTCATACTCTATAGAAGCATTAATCTACAAGTCATAATCCATTTTTTTCATTCTTCTAATCCATATATTCTCATGTGAATTTTTCATCATAATATTGGTTAATGTTTTAGAAAAATAAAAAATGGAATTTCACACTACTTAAGTATATTTTTTCTTTTACTCCATGTTTCTTATTTTTAACATCATATATTTTTCATGGATATAATAATTTGAATTATTTTTAAATTAATTATTTAAATATCATCATTTCTTACCTTTGAAATAGATTTAAGAAAAAACAATAGGAGTTTGTTTTTAAAACTATATTACAAAAGTTTTATGAAATTTATTTTTATAATATAAAATTCATATTCTCTTCATCTATATAATATATTTATCATTTTTAGTTATGTTTTAATTATTATCCACTAATTGACATTTTAAATTTATGGTTCATACCTCACTTTGTTAATAAGGTATATGTTCTTTATCACTCATAATCCCTCTATTAACTTTTTTCTCCTTTATATCCATATCCCATAATTTCAAGGATATATTCTATATCACATCCAATTTTTCTATATTATGTTTCATAGAATAAACATATCTATGTACTCAGTACTTTATATAGATTCAGTTTGAAGGATTATTACAGAGAACGTTATCGCATTTATTGATAGGGGAATATTGGAAGTCCATATACTTTTCAATTCAATACATATATTTATGGATTACAAAGGCATGTGGGTTATGTATTGTATTTATTATTCATTAATTTATATAATAAATTAATTGGTATTATTTAGTGATGGGTGGAGAATATAATTATATATCCCCTCAAGGCATCGTTATGTCTCATGGGACAATCTAGTCTGAGTATTTTATGAATTCATGCCAAATTATTTATGATGCCTCGACAAGAAGAGTTGATGATATGTTTATGATGTATTCACACGAGACCTTGATGGTATGTTTCTGATATCCTATATTATGAATTCTATCACTAATACATCACATATTACTATTAATGTGATAATTTAAATAACATCTAGTGTTTTTAAACTGTATTTTTTTGGTTTACATTTTTTAATCTAGTGGGAAGAACATGATTATGATAACTATTAAATAGTATTTTATGATTGTTTAAAATGATGATGATTTTTTTTTTATTTTTTTTAAAGTTTGGTGCTGAATCCTCATTTATTATTTAAAGAAAAGACCTCTTTCAAACTGGGTAGAGGGGGACCCATTACATAACCCGAAGGCCCAAGACCAAGTGGTCTGAATACAAGGCCTGAAAGACCATTTTTTCTTAAAGATCCCTTCGGTGAATAGTGCTGCTATAGTACCCGGGCTGCTACAATACCTCCACCGCTATAGTGCTACCCCTACTAAAGTTCCACCACTTTTACAGAACTGCTATAGTGACCTGAAAAATTAATCCATGCCCGGATTTGATCCTGGGTCTTTTGGATACCAAGAAGGATCCTTTACCACTTCGGTACAGGATCGTTGGAATTATTATTTATTTGTTTGAAAATTTTTTGGGTGATTAAAACTAAAATAATGATATTATAAAAAAAATTAAAAAAATAAATAATTGTGTGGTTATTAATAATATTATATTTTTAAAGTTAATTGTAGTGTTTGTTTTGTTTTCGAATAATGCTACTTGAGATCTCAAATATATATAATTATTAATTGATTATTGATTATAAAAAAAATGATTATATGAGAATGTGGTTTAATACAGATTATTAGGGAATAGGGTTTGGAGAAGGTATACATTTCATTACCCAACATATAGGGATAAAATGTCATGAACAAAATCTGGTCACCATCCAAACCGGCACCAAACTCAGCCCATGACAAGGCCCGAAGGGCGTTCCCAATCCCCATGGGCTGGAAAAAGTGCTTGGGTATCATAAAATGATGTTTGGGAATGATTTACCTGATTTTATAAACACTAAACAACAAATGAACTCAATAAAACAAATCTGGATTTTTCAACTAAAACCATCTTTTACGAAATTCCAAAACTGAATTACATGATTTGAAACAATTTCAAAAGTCCATTACAAAGGTAAAAAACAAAAATGTATAGCCAATAACCTCCTCAAGTCATGGGGTAATCACCCTCAAGCCATCTCCACGAAGACGCACCAAGAAGGACTTCTTGGATCCCAAACCACTGGCACTAAAACTTTACCCAAACCTATGACACAAAATAAGAAAGTCTACTTACACCCAAAGGTGTAAGTAGGGTGTGAGCTAAATCCCAATATAACACCACCACTATGAGATTCCATGTGATAAACATTTAAAGATGAAAAACATGCATGTTTTCAAAAAACATTAAATGCTAGTTACATTTTCAAAAAGATACAACTTAAAAATTAAAACGGTTTTCAAGTGGGGTAATTTAAAGAATAAAAAAATTTAAAATAAATGCCAAAGATACTGAAATTTACATAACAACACACCATATGCCAATGGTAAACACAAATAATTTAATGAGCACAAGTAATAGGAAGTAACCCCTAGGCACCAGGTCGATGTGGGTCCCAGGTACCTTGTATCTCGGTGAAAGTAACCTTCATAAATATTTGTTCTTGTGCATGAGCCACTAGTAGGTAACATGACTATAACCTAGTGGTCCTTCATCATCATTATCATATTTTAGTTATAGTTGTATGATTCAATCTTGCTAAGTGAAACGGAGGCCAAACCTCATGGGATCACTAGCATACTAGTACACGTCCACCCACCTATATACCCGGCTTTCCCTCTTGTGCTCAAACAAGTTCAACAAGACAATAAGTATAATTTTCACATGAAAATATCATTTACACATCACATATTCACCAAATAGTCCACATTTACAACACAAAAGTCACAAAATCCACTTTTTTCATTCAAATTCATTTTGAAATCATACACACACCAAAATAGCCCACAACACTTTTCACATCACTTCAACACTTCAACACATCCTTTAAAAAAATTTATAAAACATTTAAAAGGTGATACACATCACCTAAAATCCCACACACACATTCCACATAATACCCTTTTTACCTTCAAAATCATTTTATCATCAAAATTACATGAAACAGCCCACAAACAAGTTTCTCTCCAACATCACAATTTAATAAAACATTTTAGAAATTTAAAAAACATTATAAATAATTTATACATATTAAAACAACACTTAACCTTTCAAAAACCCATAATAGGTGAACACACATACCAAACAGTACATATGAACCATTTTCCAACTTTGTATAACCAACTAAAACATTTACAGTAAAAATAAAAAGAACCCAAGTGGTGTAAATATGTCTTGCAAACAAAACCCATTTCAAAACCCCCTTTTTAGACCAAAACCATACAAATTTCTATCCAAAAAAGAATTTTAATCCCTAGATACATTTATAAAACCACTTTCAAGTGTTATAAAATTACCTTAAATAATACCAAAAAAGATACAGATGAAAACACACATTTTCATAAAATGGTCTCAAGAAGTATAACAATGTTTTACACATCAAACATATTAAAAACACCTCTTTTTAGGCCCACATGACAATAATAAATTACTAAACCATAATTTTCATGCCAAAAAAGATTTGTTAAACTAATTCCATAAGTTATAAAATACACCCAAATAATACCCCATGATTTACACATGAAAACACCCAATTTCAAGATAAAATTCAACTATAAAATTATACACTTAACCAAATAAATCATAAACAGTTTTCTCACCACACCCAACATATGAGGAATATAAAAAATGAGTAAATACATAAATCTAACTCATCAATAATTTTTTACACATAGAACCACCTACCTTTTATGTGAAAACCCTCAAAACATGGTGGGAAACATAAACTGCACCACTGCTGCAACTCAAGGAAGTTAAATTGAACCTAAAACCACAATATTTCACCCAAAAGACAAGAAATAAAACCCTAGGTTCGAACCATAACTTTTGGACATTAGGAACCTCAATGATAAGGGAAGAAACCCTAATCACATTGAATGTAACCCTAAAGAAATTGAAAGAAGAATGAAAGAGTCCAACTTACTTGAGGGATCTTGTAGAAATCGACCCAAATACACCAGTATCTAAATTTTCAAACAACCAAAAATTAAAGGGAGGTTCTAACAAGTATAAGGATATCATTTAGAAATTTTAATGGGGAAAAAAGAGTGATAAATTAAGGAGTTATGTAGGAAACAAATTACCTTTATAAATATTCTCTAATTTGTGAATCTTAAGAAGTTTCTACTTGTTCTACGAATCAAACGAGCTCCGAACAGGGTGAGAAGAGGTTAGAGGAACGCCTAGGTTCAGTTAACTCATGTTAGAGGTGTAATAACTAAAAAATAGTTAAAATTTAATAATTAAATAATTAAACAATTTTTTTTAAACTGGAAATGGGTTTTTGTGGTGGCCCAACTCCGTAAATAAAAACCTACATCCACCATGATTATGGATTCATAAAGGATCCAAATTGATATGGTGGTGTTAATATGTCAGGTTATGACAAGTAAAAATTTGAATGGATGACAAATGTTGAAAAATGAAGGATTTATAAAAGAAATAAAATTTATTTTTAAATTTTTAATTGGGCTCAAGGTTTGGCCCAAATTTTGAAAACCCTCCATTTCTACCAAAATGAATGGAAACCCCCCAAAACAAAGAAAGAATGTAAATAAAATGAAAAATAAATTTAAAATAAGTTATGGAGGTGAAAATTATTTCCACCATAAAACTTTCCGCCCACGAAAAGCCACAACAAGGCCAAAGGAAAAAACCAAACCCAACCAAAAAACCAAGATGAACTTCTTTGCCAAGCTTCACCCCTAAAGGCCAAAATACCACCAGTGATCAATTATTGAAGGATTACTCTCATAACCAAAACTTAAACCAATTTCCTGAAATGAAAAATCACATTTTTACTTTATCCCAAAATAAAACTCTTCAAACACTATCCGAACAAGACTCAAGAAATTCACCCAAATGAACAACAACTTTGAACAAGGTTACACTTACCTTACTTTAACTAAACCATTGGGCTCTCTCCAATCCCAACATTTACTCAAGAAAGATATTGGTAGCTAGATAAATCCAAATGAGACTATCTACCATCAATCCAAGACCATGGATAAATCTAAGTTACTGGTATGGGGGGACACAAATATGTTCCCCACCATAAGAGACAACCAATATTTTTTCTAAGATAGAATCAGGACACTAATAGGGGGAGGCCTGAACGAAATCCTTGGTACAAAGGGTAGACTTTCATTAATAATTTATAAAGGAACACACATGAGAATCATAGTGGTTCTCCCCACTATAAGAACCAACCATCTTAACCGACCAGCATGGGCCAATATAGAAAGACCCAAAATTTTAAGGATTTTGGGAGGTCGTATGGTTAGTCTGCACTGTTTGTGAAACCGTGCACTAACTGTGAAGATCATTCTTTCTGCATGGCTTCCTGTCACATGGTCACTCCTAATCGTGAAAAACTGTTTTATCAGCCTATCTAACCAAATTTCCAACAATTCTACAAATACTCAATGGAAACCAAAAGTGGAGGGAATGACATTGGGCGATGACATGGGTAGAAGGCCCTCCACCTGTTTCCACAAAACAAGAAAACATAATAAAGATGATGATACCATAGGTTTAAACTTTTCCTATCTTTAATAAAAATGATATGACTTTTTACAAGGGTTTAAATGACCCTAGGATTTCCCCTGACTACGATCCATCTTCTCTCCGAGACCTATGGCTGGAGCTCAAATGATTGAAGCATCTTCGGCCTCTCAGTTGGGCTTTGGAAACCCACTGAATGAGAATTCTTCTTTCAGTGCCACCAACAACTACACCGCAATCCCTGATAAGTTTTCCAGACATAACACATTCTAGACTCACTATACCCTAACCCTATATTTCACTGAAACAAGGGTATAGAAAATGAACACACATCACACCTTGTTTCTTTGGGTTAGAAACAATAGAAGTAAATAACACTTATACTAACCTTCCTCTAAAATGGAAGGTTTTGATTTTTTTTTTCAAGGGAGACATTCTCCAAACATAATAGAGACTCTCAGAAAATTTCACTACTTTCACCTTTATGGTCAATCGAGCACATGACATCATAAGGAATCACTGAACATGACCATTACGACTGATATAAACAATGCATGGAGAGAGACCTTATACAACATCCCTAAACAACACACAATTCTAGAAAGTGTAAATAATATCTTCTCATGACCATATTTCCCACACTGGTAGTTTAACATGAAGTCCTTCTTTGAAGAGACTATGAAGGACCCAGAGGCCCTCTTATACACCATCCAGATACTCATCCATGTTAACAACCCTAGACCACTTCCACCTTCAGTAAATTAGGAAACTTAAGAAGCTAAGGTATCTTTCAACCTTCCACGATCACTCTCCCGCTACAAGAGGATCCATAAAAGAAAGAAAGTAAATGGTGTAGACTCAATCTAAAAAGCTCAAGATAAATATTCTTTATATTGATCAACTGGAGGGTCTTCGAATGGTGAAACAATCTGGGTTTCACTTCAGTGGTGCACTATCCCTTAATAGGGAATACCTTATCTAACGATAGAACCTAAGGACCCAACCAAGATGGTCCATTGGTCAAGACATACAACAAAACAGATCCAAACACATGAAGGGAACCATTGTAAAGTCATCCCAAAACATTTATCATAAGTGACCACTAACCAGCCCTTCAACACAGCTTATCGACCAAACACAAACCCAAAACACAGTTCAAATAGGAGGGGTTCTTAGACTTAAAACATCCCAAAACATCAACATTTTCAAAAACACATAATACACACCATCCCAAACTAGCAATCAAGACATCATGTTTTTCCTTTAAATCATACTTTTTCAAATAAATGGTTCAGTGGTTAGAATATCCACCAATGGTACCACATGGGCCTCACACATGCATGTTTCTATGCCACACCAGGCACCCTCCTCATATCCATCCAGAAACTTGTCTATACATGCCATAAACCATCCATCATTCTATAAAACCCCATGTATGTGGTAGCTCACAGAAATAGAGAAAGTTAAAAAAAAAATATTTCCACTTTTCAAAACAAAAACAGTCAACCAATACCTCCTTTTTCTCAAAACCGCTAACCACAAAATCAACCCCAAATTATAGCTTAACAGAATTTTCATAAAGGAACAATACTTTCAATGAAAACTAACTTTTAAGTAATACACATTAATTTTAAAACATCTAATCCCATTAAAACACCTTTCAACAGTTTATAAAACTCTATTGGAAACACTTTTTCAAAACCAACTTTAACATAATTTTCTGCTTTCAAAAGAGGTGTAAACACACCATTTTCCATTTCAAAAAAAATTCTGAAAACTCAGTTCCAACATTTTTAAAAAAAATCCATTCCCAATTTATTATAAAATCATTTAGTAAAACTTTACTCTTCCTAAAACCATGAAATTATTCCTTTAAAACTGAACTTCCATGATTTCAAAACTAAAGGACCCAAGACAATGCGAGGGGAAACTAGCTTTGGTGGGTGATGTAGATATATGGCTGGAAGCCATACGCCAATCACTTCACCATCACAGAGGGTTTTCTAGAGAAATATTCCTGGATCCATATGGCTTTCCAGTCCCTGAAATATCACTAATACCATTAACCCAACTCTCTTTTCATTTCCCCTAATCACCATCAAACCAAGAAAACTAAAGGAATCAGATACGTCCCGACTCCCACAGTGAATTGAATCCCATCATGATGAGTGGTGATCAGGAACAATACCCATAACTGAAATTCCAAGTCCTGATAATCCTAACTCCAGACTATCCCGGCTGCTCCCCAAATAACATAACCCAAGGAGTTAACCTGAACCTCCTCTGATACCATTTTATCACAAACCAAATCTGGTCGCCATCAAAACTGGCACCAAACCTAGCCCATGAAAAGGTCGGAAGGGCATTACTGATCCCTATGGGATGTCACAAGTTCCTGGGTATCATAAAATTATTTTTGGGAATGATTTACCCGATTTTATAAACACTAAACAACAAAGAAACTCAATAAAACAAATCTGGATTTTTCAACTAAAACCATCTTTTACAAAATTTCAGAACTAAATTACATGATTTGAAACAATGTTAAAAGGCCATTACAAAGGTAAAAACCCAAAAATTTATAGCCAAGAACCACCTCAAGTCAAGGGGTAATCACCCTCAATCCATCTCCACAAAGACGCACCAAGAAAGACTTCTTGAAACCCAAACCAATGGCACTAAAATTGTACCCAAACCTATGACACAAAATTAGAAAGTCTACTTACACACAAAGGTGTAATTAGGGTGTGAGAAAAATCCCAGTAGGACACCACCACTATGATATTCCATGTGATAAACATTTAAAGATAAAAATCATGTATGTTTTTAAAAAACATTAAATGCTATTTATAATTTCTAAAAGTTGCAACTTAAAAATTAAAACAGTTTTCAAGTGGGATAATTTAAAGAATATATAATTTTAAAATAAATTCCAAAGATACTGAAATTTCTATCCCAACACACCATATTCCGATTGTAAACACAAATCATCTAATGAGCACAAGAAATAGGAAATAACCCCTAGGAACTAGCTCGATGTGGGTCCTTGGTACCTCATATCTCGGTGAAAGTAATCATCATAAATATATGTTCTTGTGGACGAGCCACTAGTATAGAACATACCCATAACCTAGTGGCCCCCCATCATCATCATCATTATAGTTTAGTTATAGTTGTATTCATAAATTATTCTAAGTGAAACTGAGGCCAAACCTCATGGGATCACTAGAATACTAGTACACATCCACCCACCTAGATACCTGGGTTTCCCTCTTGTGCTCAAAAAAGTTCAAAAAGACAAGAATTATAATTTGTACATGAAAATATAATTTACACATCACATATCTACCAAACAGACCACATGTACATCACATAAGTCACAAAATCTACTTTTTCACTCAAATGCATTTTGAAATCATACACACACCAAAATAGCCCACAAAACTTTTCACTTCACTTCAACACCTAAACAAATCCTTTAAAAAAATTTATAAAAGATTTACAAGGTGATACACATCACATAAAATCCCACACACACATTCCACATAATACCATTTTTACCTTCCAAATCATTTTATCATCAAACTTACATGAAACAACCCAGAAAAAAAAAGTTTTTCTCCAACATCACAATTTAATAAAACATTTCATAAATTAAAAAAAACATTCTAAAAATGTTTGACATCTTAAAACATCACTTAACCTTTCAAAACCCAATAATAAGTGAACACACATACCAAACAGTACATATTAACCATTTTCCCACTTTTTGTAACCAACTAAACCATTTATAGTTTTTATAAAAAGAACCCAAGTGGTGTAAATTTTTATTTCACACAAAACCCATTTTAAAACTCCCATTTAATACCAAAACCATAACAATTCCTACATAAAATATAATTTTCATCCCTAGAGACATTATTAAAACCACTTTAAAGTTTTGTAAAAACACATTAAATAATACCACAAAAGATACAAATGAAAACACACATTTTCATAAAATGCTCTCAAGAAGTATAACAATGTTTTACACATCAAACCTATTCAAAAACCCTATTTTTAGGTCCAAATGACACTAATAAATTACCAAACCATAATTTTTAGGCCAAACAAGATTTATTAAACCAATTATATAAGTTATAAAATACACCCAAATAATACCCCATGAGTTACACATGAAAACACCCAATTTCAAGTTAAAATTCACCTATAAATTTAAACACTTAACCAAATCAATCATAAATAGTTTTTTCACTACACCCAACATATGAGGAATATGAAAATTGATTCAATATAGTAATCTAACTCATCAATAATTTTTTACACATAGAACCACCTACCTTTTATGTCGAAACCCTCAAAACATGGTGCGAAACATAAACTACACCACTGCCGTACCTCAAGGAAGTTAAATCCAACCTAAAACCACAAGATTTCACCAAAAAGACAAGAAATAAAACCCTAGGTTATAACCCTAACTTATGTACATTAGTAACCTCAAGGATAAGGGAAGAAACCCAAGTCACATTGAATGTAACCCTAAGGAAATTGAAAGAAGAATTAAGGAGACAAACTTACTTGAAGGATCTTGTAGAAATCGCCCAAAATACACCAGTATATAAATTTGAAAGTAGACAAAATTTCAATTGAGGTTAGATCAAGGATAAAGAGATCATTTAATAATTTTAAAGGGGGGAAAGAGTGAGAAATGAAGGAGTTATGAAGGAAAAAAATTACCTTTATAAATATGGTAGAATTGAGTAATCTTAAGAAGTTTTGACTTTTTCTGTGAATCCAATGAGCTCCAAAGAGGGGTAGAAGAGATTGGGGAAGCGCCTAGGTTCAATGGTCTAGGTTTAGATGTAGAATCACTGAAAAATAGTAAAAATTGTATATGTTATTAAATAAACAAAATGTTTTTTTAAAACTGGAAATGGGATTTCGGGGTGGCCGAACTCCTTAAATAAAAACCTATATCCACCCAGATTATAGATTCCTAAAGGGTAAAAATTGATATTTTGGTGTTAATAGGTCAGGGGATTCCAGTTATGAATTTGAATGGATGAAAAATGTTGAAAAATTAAGGAGTTATAAAATAAATGAAATTTATTTTTAAATCTGGAATTGGGCTCACGGTTTGGCCCAAATTTTGAAAACCCTCTATTTCCACCAAAATGAATGGAAAACCCCAAAAACAAAGAAATAATGGAAATTAAATGAAAAATTAGTTTAAAATAATTCATGTAGGTGACATAAAATGGGTATAATATTAAATTAAATCAATAATAAATGTGGAAAACAATTAAATGAAAAAAGTGAAAAGGGGATGTTACATTTCATTACACATGTAGCATGTGCATTAGAGGAATACCCCCTCCACTATCATGTCTATCCCTATCTATCAAACCTATATATACCTTAAAATTGTCTATATTAGTTTTTAAAATAATCTATCATCAATATCTTCATCAATTATTATCATATCGACAACCCTCGATGAAATTAGATACCTCTAAACAAAAGGATGATAAGTCGTAATGTTTTTGTAGGTACCAACCATTTTTTACCAAATATAATTGAATATTAATTTTTTTAACCTTTTAAATATGAAATTTATTATTATTAAATATTCTATTGAAATAATCTGAGTTTCATAATGACACGTTAACTTAGGATTTTAGTGGACATGATGTTGGTGTTTAAATTATTTTTAACATTTTTTTACAAACCATGTAATGTTGTATGTTCTCCAAATCCATTTAAAATAAATTTATTTTTTAGATGATCTTATAAGGTGACTATTGATGTTATATAAATAAAATTTTTTAATTAGAAACTATTTTTATGGAAATTTAATTCATTCAATTTTAAACTAGAAAATTATGCATCTTATGTTTTTGAAAAAAAATCCAAAAGAACTTTCTTTAAGAAATATGTTATTCAAGTGATTCATTCATCTTTGATATGATTTGATATGAATTTAATTTTATATTTGAAATGTTATTTTATTATATAATTTTCATCCATGGATTTAAGTGAGTTTATTAAAATGATTCACTACACATTGTTTTAGATGTTTCATTTATGTGTGCATTATATAAACAATGTTATTGAATTAAATTTTTGTTTTTTAAGACTCTAAAGTTGTTTTAAAAAATATAATTGGTTTTAAAAAAAGATATAAAAAATAATTTTATGAAAAACTATGATTTAAATTCCCATTAGGCCCCTCAAAGTTAAATTTTTATAAGTGATTTTGGTTTTAAATTGTTTTTTAAGGAATATTTAAAAATGACATTATTTGTTTAAAACTCAAGGCTCTATTTTAATGTTAATTAAATGGGTTTTCCTAAAACATGTTACACCCTCAAAGTAATCCTCATACTATCTTATTTATATAATTTTGTAGATTAACATGATTTTTTCTATTATATTTTTTTAGATATAGACTTGGTATTTTTTGTGTAAGCATGTGGGATGAGGTAATGCAAATATAGTATATTTACATAGGATTGATATATGAATTATGTGATATATGTTACCACACCTTTCATTCCTAGACTAAATTAGTAAATAATCATCTTAGTGTGGTATTGAGAGGTGGTTATTATCTAGTCATGATAAGACTGACTAGACCCCATTGGTATGGCATGGGCTTAGGCCTTGGTGGAGTACCATCAATGATGTTAGGTAGAGATGTCGAGAGGTTATAGACTAAGAATGCATCGATAAGCCACAATATGTTTCCATGAAAGTATATATATGGATTCCTCATGGGATTATTTTTAATAACATATGATTATCTCTATTTTACTTACTCTTGCACAAAACCCTTTAAATTTGAGTTTTGCTTTAATTTTATTATTTCAATTCCACCCATTTCAATCTTTCAATGTAATTACATTATATTATGGTTCAATTGTACTATTATCATCAAGACACTTATTTCTATTTACCATTAATGTACCACTAGTTATATTACTTTACATATAATGATTTCTAAATTATATAATTTTTTCTTCTGTTTATCTATCTCAAGGATATATTATTTGTAGATTTATGAGTTTTATATTGTATGTGTCCTAATTTTGATTTAAAAAAAGAGTTTTCTAAATTATATTTTAAAATCAATTAATCTAATAAAATATTTAAAGTTTTCATTAAATTTATTTCAAATTTTTAATGAAATTTGGAAATGTATATGTGATTTCCTTTCTTAAAATTAAAAAACATTATTTTTAAATAATTTTTATCAAATTATAATTTATAGACTCCTTATTTAAATAAAAATTATGAAATACATAGTGGTATCCTACATATCTATTATTATAAAACCATACTTAAACCACTCAGTGTCTTTAGGTCGAGTAACTATTTTTCATGTATAGGATCTTATTTTTTGCAATCTCCTTCTTTAGATTATTATTTTTTTGGGTTTCTCATGTAGAAGTTGTGTTAGATTGTGACCTTAGGTAACTAGAATATTATTGAATATTTATTTTTAGTCTATTTTATTTTTTTTATTCTATGTATATATCGGCCTATTCATCCTCACTTTTATTCTATTCACTATCTTAGTTTTGTAAATCTATCTTTGAGTTGGATATTTATATTTTTTTCCATGCTTATTTTCAATTTGTTCTAAAAAATCTTATTCTGTTTTTCATGGTATTGGAAGCTATGGATGGGACTTGCTGGGATTTTAGTATAGTTATACAATATGATTAAATATATTTATTGCGCGAAATTGTTCCCACTTGTGTTTATATTAATTCTATGTCACTAGTTTCCATACTTTGGGGATTAAGAACACACTTCAGACCATTTCACAAGTTGAATTAATTTCATGATCTGGGCTGGAACTAGTTGATTGGTGATAAAAGTGTATCAGAGAGAGGATGGTTTTTTATATTATTTGGGGAGTCAAGGTAGACATGTTGTATGACTATTGAAACTTTGGAGATATATCACAAGTAAGTTCACGATCAGTATCTTTTGTACCAACCCTTCAGTAGATAATGGAAGTCATGAATATGTAATTTCAATTTTGAGTTTGAATCGTCATTCATTATGGGTATCATTTCATCTATAAAGGATGCTTGAAGATGAATTAATAAGCTAGAATAGTATGGTTTTGTGATATAGGCTATACACAGAGACCATGTATCTTAAAAGGGTGTGTTTTTTTCTTGTTCTTTTTTTAATATTTTTTAAATTTTGTCTTTTGATCGTATGTTTTGATCTTGATTGGTGTTAATAATTTCCAAATAATCTTTAATTTCTATTTTATTTGGTTTATTTTAAATTTTATAATAATTCAAATAACTTCCTCATGTTATTTTTTATGTTTAATTTTTTTTATTGATTTTTCATATATTTTTTTGTTTGACTTTAAAACTAGACTCCTTTAAAATGATTTTAAATTAATTGGTGGTTTATATTTTTATTATAATGAATTTTGTAAATTTTTAAGAAATCTTGATCAAGGAAATATAAATATTTTATATTATGTTAGGATTTTAAATTTTATGGTTACCATTTCCTTAAATTTTTTGTTATATTTAAAAATATTTTAATGGGTACTTCCAATTAGGAAGATGAAAATTTGGTAAAATTTTAAATTTGAACTGGTAATATGGTAGGTTTATGATATATGAGAAATTTTAAAGACATGATTTTTTTTCAAATATGAAAACATATCTTCTTTTCATAAATGGTTTTTGACTTTCAAATGAACTATTTTTTATTTGGGGTTGGTGAACTTGATGATTTTGATTTCTTATTTTTTTTCTTTGAATATACAAAATATCCCTTGTGTTTAACATCGTATTTTATTTCTTTGGAGTTTTATTTTCCAAAAAAAATTATTTTTCAGATAAGTTGGTAAAATAAGACTGTGTGGAATAAAATGGTTCTTTTTGGCCTACCCCATATTATGAAGAATGATTCTTGAATGTTTATAATGATTTTTAAGTTGTATACATCGGGTTATGTATTTCGTGGTTTTAAAATTCATAAAATTTTTCAATTAAAAGGATATGATTTATATTTTTGATTTTTTAGTTATCATTTATATTGGAAACTTTTTTATTCTTTATAGATGATTTATTAATTCAGGGGTACACTTATTTTATGACATGGTACACATACAATAATTAGGTTTTTAAATTGATTATTTTATAATTTGAGCCTTTTTATTGAATATTTTTTATCATTTGGTTATCATTTTGATGAGTTATCTATTTATATATCGTGTTTTACAACCAGTTTAATAACATTTGTTTTTAGATTAAAGTGAAGTATTTTGTATGGTGGGGGAACCCTTCTTGTTTGTGATGTTTTGGTTTTTTGAATTTTAAGGTTTTTTTATAGCGATTTTCAGTATGGGAGATCATATATTATTGTGTAAGTGGTTTATTTCCTTCAAAGTCATCATGTCATTATGGGGATAAAAAAATTTATGGTGGATATATTATAACATCAAGTGTTTGTAATTTATTTCTTTTTGATTATAGTTTCTATTATAGTGAGAACAATGTGACAGTAATAAAATTTAATGAATATTTTAATATTTTTTAAAATATTTTTTTAATTTTTTGGTGTTTGAATATTTATTGGGATATTAAAACTATAAATGGTTATATAGTTATTTTTTAGACAAAATTAATAGAAAAAAAATAAATGTGTGGTTTTAAAGAATAATATTTTTTAAAAATTAACTGAAGTGTTTTTTTATTAGAATGATATTTAAGACATCAAATATATTAAAATATTTAATGAAAAATGGTCATAATGATAAATTATTACAAAAATATTAATATAATATAATATATAAATATGAAAAGGGAGTGGAGTGTAGTTCGTGTTAGTGCGGAAAATGGTTTCAGGTGACGTACACACTACATCATGTAGAAAAAATGAGATAGATTGGGGAAATAATGAAAATCAAAAATATAGGAAAATAATTACATGAAAAAATGGGAGAAAATTGTATACAACATTTCACTATACATGACGTAGGTGTGATAGGTATTCCTCCTCCCCTCTCACATCTCCCACTCTCTCTCACCTGTCACTCTATCTCTCCCTCTTTCTATCTTAGTTTTTCAATTTTTCTATCATTAATATATATGTGGATACTAGTGGATCAATCCAACGTTGGTGGGGTTGGAATCATCATAATGAGAGGAATGTAATCACAAATTTTTTTTCATTAGAATCATTATAGTTTAATTGTATTTAATTGAATCCAAATTTCAGGTTTTATTTTTAAAATAATTAGTTTATTATTATTAAATATTCAATTAATATAATCATATTGGTGGAATGACTGTGAATTATGAGTTTATTGGATTTAAGGTAGGAGTTTAAATGTTTTTTCCTAAACTTTAGAAAACAAGTGAAAAATTATGTTTCCCAAATATATTTCGGATAAATTTATTTTACATTTGGAAATTGTATGGTGATTGTTAATGTTTTATAAATATAATTATTTAATTGGAAAGGTTATTTTATATATTTTATTACCATGGGTTGAAAACTAAAAAATTATATATCTTAAGTCTTTGATAGAATACTAAAGAACCTTTTTTGAATAAATTTTCTATGAAAGTGTTACTTTTATCTTGGAGATGATTTCATATGAAATTAGTTATGGATTTTAATTATTGTTTGATTTTAGAATTTTCATTCATGGTTTATAATACCTATATTTAAATGATTCCCTATTCATTTTTAGATGTTTTATTTATATTTTTATTATATAAATGATTTTTTTGGATTAAATTTTCATTTCATATGAATCTAAAAAGGTATGTAATATGATACTTGGTTTTCAAAAGGGTTTCAAAAACTAATTATAATGTATATTTCAATAACAATTATTTAATGACCAATTAAAAAATCAAAGGAAAAAAGTTATAATTAATGTTATTTTTAAATGGATATTAAATATATATTTAAATATAACTTTTTTAGTTTAAAACTCATAGTCTAGTTGGCACCTTCGATAAATTATTTTTCTTATAATGTGTTGCACCCTCTATAGAGGCATCATACTATCTTATTTGTTTGATTATAATTCATTAAATGATTTTTTTATTATTTAGTGTGTGTTTTAAATGGGGGATTGGTATTAAAAGTTGTAAGGTGGTGAGACTAGGTAATGAGATTGCAATATGTTAGCACCTGTTTGATATTAGATTTATGTGATATATGTTACCTCATGTCATATTGCTACACTCATGGGGATCCCAAGAGTGTTGCTAAGGGATTGATAGGTGGTTACTATATTTCAATGATAAGACTGACTAGTTACCCATTAGTATTTCATGGGATTAGGAAATGGTAGAGTGACATTGGTGGGTCTAGGTATATTGGTTGGGAGGTTATGAAGTAAGAATGAAAAGATATAATAAATGATGTTTCCACCTATATAACACCCAAGATTTAGGTACTATACTCTTTTATTATGTATTTTGAGAATATATAGAACTTAGGTTGAGTTTTTTGATTTTATGGATTGTTTTAATCTTTTTTTGGTAGCGTTTCAAGGGGTGCATGGTTTTGATAATGGTTGAGTGAAACAGTGAACTATTATCTAGTAAACTGTTTATGATGATGCATGGATATAAAATAATGTTTCATTGTTGGGGAATAGTTTGTCTAAAATATATTCATATAAGGAGAAACTATGTGATTAGAGATAGAGGTAAATATAAGTTGGCGAAATGTTTTTCAAATCATGCAAGGGTTTTTCTTTGGGGTAGTTTCACTATAAGGATGGTTCACTATTTTCCAAAACTTGTAGCACAAACCATGTGGCTCTGTGGATATTTCCCAGGTGTATGCACATTTTTGGTGCACAATTTTAAAAATCATGTACCTTTCTAATAAACATTAAGTTATTCCTTTGAAAATTGTTTTTTAATTCTGATTATGGCCCCTGAACCTTCATTTATATCCAATTCTATCGGGATCTCTAACTCCTCTCCTCGTTCAGGCTCACTTGGTGTTTTCCTATGATCAATGAGTGACTTTTATTTAATCTATGTGTGTTTGAGATTATAAATCAATATTAATTCCTTATTTCCTGTATTTTTATTTAAATCCTCTCATCATCTCTTACCTGGATCATTATATCTATTCTGTCGTGAATATATTTATATTCTTTTTTCTAAATATCAATGTTATCTTTTTTGGATCCATTTACGGGAATACGATTCATGTTAAGATCTAAATTCTTCCTTTACCATTCCTATATGTCTTTATCCATCATGATGTTGGTAGATTCTTGCTCATTTTTTTCTAGAACCTGAAGGCTAGGTACTTAAATTCCTTATTATTTTATTTTTTTTTGGTAAAATCACTTGGTTTTAGTAACTAAATCCTTAGTTTTTAAATTATTATCAAAAGGTTTTAGATGAAATTTTTGATAAGAAGTAGTTTTAAAAAGAAATTTTATATATATAATAATCTAATATGAGAATATAGAATACATTATACAGTGTGTCTATTTTCCTTTGGTATGGATAATGGTGTGAAGTACCACAGTCAAAGTGGGAATGAGTAATGGCATGAATAATGAAATTAAAATGGGTCACCAAAAGATATATTGGGGAAAGGATTAGTCACCACTTGAAAGTATAGGGATTCACATGTAAGCATGCATATGTCAATGTGTGTAGGTGTGGAATGGGATGATTATGTCATGTTGATAGAAATTGAGATAAATCATTTATTAATGTTTTTCGTGCAAGGATCATATTTATGGGGTTTTTATAAATGTTTTTCTCCTTCTCTTTTGTTTTATATAAAATGTTTTAACATTTTCTTTTCCTAGTTATGTATGTTAGTAAGCCCTTTGGTACTTCTTATTGAGTATATACTCACCACATGCTTGGGAACATTAGTGATTTTTTATATATTTTAGACCTTTATATATGTAAATTAATAGTATCACATTTCTCTAGTGCTGAATCATAATGATTCCTTTTCATTTGGTGTTTGAATCTTTGAGATCTTTCTTAGTTTTAATGGTGTGAATCCACATTTGTGTTACAATGTTTTTATGTATTTATATTTCACATGTAATTTTTTATTACCTTTTCATTACTAGTATAATATTTTTGTCTTTGGTTTCTATTTGGTTATTATTATTATTACAAATTCATCATATAATATTTTTTTAATGTATTTTTATTATTTGGGGTGTTATGATTCATTAGGGAAAATAATCCCCCATAATCCCATTAATAACTTGGAATTTATTTTTAGCCTTTGGTGTTATGGAGATTTCATCTAAGGCTAGTATAACTCCACCTCTTCTCATGAAAATGGGTGAGGGGTTTTGTGCCACAATTTTTTTCATTCTTGGTCAGTTCGTATGATCCTTGGTATGGTATCAAAGAGATAAGAATATCAAAAATTTAAATGTATATTATGAAAATAAGTAGCTAACCTATTTATGTTTAACATAAATCTTACATGGTGTTCTAGGTAAAAATGTGTTTTGAGATACTTCTAGGTATGTTTTCATCTCATTGTCACGGGTTTAGCTGAGGAGTGTTTCATATCATGCCTTTTCATTTCAACCTCCCACTAGGGCTGTATTTCTCATTTTGGGTTTGATGATTTTTGGTAAATGGTAACAATCGTTGTATTTTGAAAAGAATGGTTATTTATTATGGAATATAGTAATCTGGAATTTTACAAGACATCACTTTCTATTTAGTAATGATTAAATAGTTTTTTTGTTTTATAAAATAGATTCATGTAGACATTATATAAATCATCAAGAGGAGGATATGGAAAATATTATTGCACTTAATCCATAGGTGAACCAAATACTTTTCCAAAAAATAATTCAGTCTCTTCAATCCATTGGTAGAGAAAATTATATTGATGAACCTAAAAAAATAGATCACTATATAAGGTTTCAATAACAAAATCCACTCATCTTTCTATGGGATTCCAATCCTAAAAAAGAAGTATGGATTAATAGAATTAATAAAATCCCCAATTTTCTTAGTACACTAACTGAGTAAATAGTCATGTTGGAAACCTATATGTGAGATGAAATTTAAGGAAAATAGTGGGATTTAGTTATACATGAAACATTAGACCAATAAATTAATTGTAATAAATTAATGAAATTTTAAACAAACAATTGTATCCTAGAATGTTTAGGAAATCCTGAACAATGGTTTTCATCAGCCTCAAAAAAGAGAACCTTTCAGTAATGGAGTGCACAACTATGTTTATTAACTGTGTTTTTTTCTCTATAATTTTCTTCTAGTGTTTCCTTGGAGGATAACATCAGTGAATTTGGGTTTAATTTATATATTCACTATAAAATTTTAGTCGAATGGATTATATATTTTAGAGAGATAGTAAAGAGGGTGATTGTAGTAGAAAGAGATATGGTGGGGAATCATGCAGGATGAAGTACGTTAGTTTCTATGGGAGTAAGTGAGAACTATAATACAATGAATAAGAATAAGAGGGAATCATATTCTCAAGGAGGTGTCTCACATCAAGATCATACTATAGAATCATTAAAATTCCCCCCATTACCCAATAACATGTCTAGTTGTTTTCCGGTTATGTATTTCACTCATATGAAGCGACACTACATGGTACCACCTTGATTTTTCCCATATATAATCATATGGGACATATATAGTGTTATTTTCATTGTATTCTAAATTATTATTCTAGAGATATATATCATGTATCTCAAACAAAATACAATTTGACTATGTGACCTTGACAGAGTAACTCTCATTCTTAGAACCATGTGAGCTAAGGTTATTATAGAAACACCATGATTCCTCAATCAATACAACAAAAACAAGGAATTTAGAACTAGGTAAGTGAAATTATAAAATTATAGATTATTGAGAAGATGATAAAAAATATATCAATTTTGTCCTTTGATGGTGAAAAGTACTATTCTCTTTAATTCTACCCTTATTTAAGCCTTTTTTAATATGGGTGTGTCCCACTATTTCATTAAATCTAATGTTATTGGTCATATGGGCTTATATGTTGGGAAAATTCCTTATGTAGTTAAACATAAAAAAAATAACACCCTCAAATTCTAAAATAACAACCTTTTATTTGATAGAATATGTGATAAAAAACATTTATCTTAAACAACCCAGGAAATATTTTTAATTAAATTTATGCTCTTCGATAGCTTATAGAATATGAAACCCTGATTCTAAATAAACTATAATATAGAATATTGTTATAAAGTAGCCATTAAATTGGATGATATGAATATTAATAATTATATTAAGAAAATAATTGTTTTCTATTGAATAAAAATAAAATAAGAATCATTGAAAAGAAAATGATATGTTTTCTGTAAAACTGTATTTTTTTAAAAGACGATTTATTCATGCATTTCACACATAATAAAAAATTAAATTTCACCAATTTTATCATAATTATTTTATAATATTAATTTTTTTAAAAAAATCATAACATCAAAATTATCTTGGGGTAGTTTTTTGGGATTTTTTCAAAAGTTTTCATTTTTTTAATGAATACTGAAAAATACCGATTTAAAATGGAAACGACCTTTTCATTTAAATTATTTATAAATTGAAATTATATTTTCAATTGTTTTAAAAGTAAAATTATAAAAAAAAAATATGAATTAATCTAATTTATACCATTTTAATAATTTAAATATTTTACTTTGATATAAAAACTTTGTAAATTTTTTAACATTTCTTTTTGAAACCCCGCTTTGTCATCGCATCTCTGGGATTAATTTTCAATTAAATTTTGACACTTTTGTGAATTTAATGTTTTAAAATTGATTAAATATTTGGAATTAGAATAATTTATATTATTTGATAATTTAAAATTAATATTTTACCAAAATTAATAGTGATAAAATTAAAAAATATTTATCATGGTTAAGGTAAAAAAGAATGTACGAATGGGTTAAACTAAAAATAAAAGGTTCAAAATGAACTAAAAACTCATGAAATATATTTAATGAAATAATTAAGAACATATTATTTAATATTAAGAAAAATAATCCATTTTGGAACCTTTTTTAATTAAAAAATGTTGTTACACCTTCTTATTTTCAAAAAAAATCAAGTGTGCCACTCACCTCATTTATAAAAGACCACCCCTCTCCTCTCCTATTCATATATTAAAATCCTTTTGGTTCTTTCATTAACTACCAAAATTACTTATAAAATTCCATCATATAATCCTATATTAATTATTTTGTGCTGAAATCCATCATAATAAGGATTTTTTTTGAAACTGATGAAGGTTACCCAAATAAGAGGTAACATTCTTCAATAATCATTTTTATTTTTTTTCTTACTCCACCTCCTTAAATTTTTATTATACCATTATGATGTAATAAATTTAATTTCCTCCATATAATTATATATATTTATGTTATGTTCATGACCTAAAACCATTTCCACTTTCATCAAATGGGTTATGAAATTATTATTCCTATGTACGGTAGACTACCACCCCCCGAACTGATGTCATTCACTTTTCCATAATAGCCTATATCGATTGGGTATGATGATGTAACCAAAGTATATGTGTGGTATTTATTACATAATTAAAACCCTAGATTAATTATATCATATATATACCTTTTTAATTTCTATTCCATTGGGAATACAATAATGTCGCTCATGTGTACTTTGGACTACCACCTCGCGAAACGAAGTGATTCGTTTTCAACTATCGCATTACATAGAAGATAATAAGGATAATTTAATTAAATATATGGGATATAAATTACATAATAATGATATTAATTTAATATTTTTTATTATTAAAATATAATATATCATTTTTCTTCTTACCTTTCTACTCATAGAAAAATGATAACATCATTCATGTATGTGTGGACTACCACCTTCAAAATTAGAAGTGATTATATTTTCATCACCATACCACATAGATGATATATATAAGTATATTAAATGAAATAATATAATATTATAGTAATTTTTTAATTATAAAATTTTAATTACATAATTTCTATTATGATTGTTGAAATATGGAAGTGTTACCCAGGTGTACGTAAGACCTACCATCTTCATGATCATAACATACTTCATTTTTAATAAAATATTTCATGATATATATTAAATGTATAATTTATGTATAAATATTATAATTATTTCATTATTATTATTATATATGTTATTTAACTATATAATATGTACAAGAATTTTAAATTTCATGAGAAACCATGAATGAGAAAACAAGGCAATTAACACCCGACACAATAAAAATACTGAATGATTATTAACTAAAGGGTGATAAGATGTTATAAAAGGATAACATATGATATTATAAATAATAATATGGTTATGTTATAATTTAATAACATGTTTAAAACCACTACATAAGAGGTTAAAAAAATTCAACAAAAGGAATTGTGAGGTGGGGGACTTCCTCTCAATTTCCCTTCTTTAAGGCATATTTTAATGTTATACACATAATTTATCATATTTGGTGTACATAAATACCATTTTACTTATAATATAAATATTCATTAATACTTCATGGTATTTTATGTTTCAAATTAAAATTTTTTATCTAATGTGGTATTGAGTTAAATCTTTCCAAGTGTTAAATAATTTTATAACCTAATTTCCTTCCATTAGGTTATATTATTTGTTAGTCATATTTTATAATCTAAGATTATGTGTGTAATTATTTTTAATTATCATATGTTTTATTTAAATTGATTTAATTTTTATACACATAATTTATTCATTGACAAATTCTCACTTTAATTTTATGATCATTATAAGGGTTTGTTTCACAATCTCATTCTCATTGAGATTGTTTATTCTTGAATTTATATTGAAGGATATTATTTTATGACTGTATAACATAAACATATCATTTTATCCTCATATATTTATTCCTAATAATTTCAAGTAATATTAATATTTTACTCTATTTAGTATTAGAAATAATAGAGAAAACATTTTTAAGAAAATCAGACTTCATTTCTATTTTTGTCTAGAAATCAATTTTATTCCAGATCTTTATTTTAAAAATAAGATTCCTATTATTTTAACCTTTTCTAAAATTATATAATAAATATATTTTCACTCATATTTACTTGTAATTTTTTTAGTTGAATCCTTAAATATTTTTAAAAACAATAACTATTTTTATTTTATTGAAAATTTGAAAGGAATATTTTTTTAATATTTATAGCTTGAACATAATTTCCAGCCATCATGACCAATCAAAGGTTTTAGAAAAACCTTTATATATTTCAATGATTATTTTCAAATAAATTTATTTTCAATCAAAATTGTCAACATTGATTTTTAGAAATTTATTTTCAAAATGAAAAGAAAAATTTCCTTAACAATATTTTTAAAGATATTTTTATGGTATTTCTATTCATCAATAACAAAAAACCATTGTTCTTACTCCAATGGGTATATATTGTATTAATACCATCCTTGATTTTCATATGGATAGTTTATGATAATTTTTACCTAGTAAAGTATTAACATTCACTTACATGATTCATTTTGGTAGTAATTTATTATCTCTAGTGTTATTCAATTTCTTGTGGACATTAAATTTCCCTTAAATATCCTTATTTTTTATCATGGATATATTTATTTCGTAAAATTTATATCATTTATATATATGTTTTTATACATTAATATTAATTTGTTTATCTAGGTAAATATTGATAAATATTTCTTCATTACTTAATAATGATATTTGATAATTAGGACTAATGTTCATGTATTATATCGATTATTCGATATATAGTGAATGATTTGGACATACAGACACAAGTGGGACCCTATTATAGATATCCAATAAATAAATTGATATTTATCTTGATACAAATAAGTAATATTTCAATAAATATATTTTTACCTATAGTTTTAAGATGACTTGTGAAATGTCTTGAGAGTATATGTATCATGATCCTAAGTTAATGAAATCCAATAAATATGAAATTTAATTAATTAAGAATTAAACTATTATTATCCAAGATATTTTCTTAGTGATATTATCTCAAGATACATTTCAATATCATTTTATTGATTAAATTTCATGTGTTTTAATTTATTTATCTTTACATATTGATTATGACTTATTCAGTTATAATAGTGATGTTTTTAATTAAGTGACATGTGTTTTTAGTTACTTTACTCATCATATTTATTGTGCCTTATCTTAATATCGATGATATTTTCACCATGATATTATCCTTGGATGAATTGCATTCTCATCTTATTAATTTAATGTCATGTGTGTTCGAATATTTACAATTCCATGTTGGTTTTGATTATTGATTTAGGATAGCATCCATCGTACAAAAACCATAATGAGTATTTTAGCTCCCACTTATTCTTTTTCTTTCCTAGGATTCTGTGAATGATACTATGACTGATATGAAAGTATATTTTATAGGAAATAATTATATTCTTTATAATTAATTTATTGTAATTTGTATTTTCAAATGTAATTTAAGACTCAAATATGTATCTAATTTACCAATAATACTAAACTATTTGGTGCTTTAGGATGAGATTATTTATGTATTTTTCCAATATAGTAAACTAGAAACTGACTCTGGACTATTGGTGTTAGGGTTTCTATATTTGGTTTCATAGGATGTTTAGTAGAACCCTAGGAACTATATTTAGGAAATCATTGATTAAGGGACATAACCATATGATATACATTGAGGATATGTATAGAAGAACATCCTAATGTTTTATTGAGGAAGATATTATGTGATCTTCTCTAGAAAATGAATCCCTATATAGAAAATATATATGGATGTTGTTTTGGAAATGATGTACCTAGGCGTAATAACTCTAAAAGGGGCGCATTGGGATTGACTTGAACATCAGTTGGTTAATGGAAATATGCCTTATGGTGAACCTAGTTTGACATTCAAGGGAGATATTCTTAGGCTAATTCACATTTCCCTTAAAAACTATTATATTTTATTTTAAAATAGAGGTATCCCTAAGAAAACCAAGTTTTTTATTTTGAGATTAACTATGCATAAATTTTCTAATTTTTGTTAAGTATTTCAGTATTGTTTGGATTTTAAATAATGTTTCATAACTATATAATATAATATAGTGTATTTAATTGTTTATAATTGGATCTTATCAGAGACAATGATAACCACATAAATATAGATAATCCAAAGAATACGAATTATCATTTCATTGATGGGATTAAGCTAATATTTCAGATGAATATTTTCTCCCAAAAATTGTCATCATATGAGGACATATTAACTTGTTCTAACAAGATAGAAAAATAATTCTAAAAATTTTGGATTTTAAAGGAATCTAGAGAAAATGATGATGAAAGAGAAAAAAAATTATAAGGGGAATAAGGGGAATAAGGTTTTTCCCACATGTGATAATTTTGGAAAGAAACACTCTAGTACTTTTGTAATGGAAATGGGAGTTTTCTACAAGTGTAGATAGAAAGGACACCATGATCTTGATTGAAAGGATAAGAAAAAACATACCAAAGTTTAATTATTCAATTTTAAATATATGGGACACTACCCAAATGAATTTCCCAAAATTTAAAGGAATATACCTCAAAATAAGATAATGTGTTATGGTCAAGATTATATTGGTACCATAGATAAAGTTGAATGATAAATTTTCTTGTGTCTAGATTCATGAATTGTGTAATTTTAGTATTTTATCAATTATATACTGGTTAAAATAATTATGAAATATATAAGTATTGTGTTGTAGTACTTTTTCATTTAGGATTTGAAAACATATATTGAACGGTACCGATGATCAGGAAAAATGATTTTGTGGAATGTTTAACTTTTTTGAAAACATTTTATTGAGGTAAATATAACCCTTAATATGTTCCTGATGTTGAGATAATGATGTTAGGATAAATATATGACTTATATGGAAAAAGTAAATTGGATTTTACGTCGACGGTTGCATTACCTCGATCTGGCGTCGTTGGGTGCTTGCCTTGTGTGGATTGGATTTTCCCAGAGTGTGGTCGTGTTTTGATTTCAAGATTCTTACTTATATCTCAGATCTGGTTTTCTTTATTTCAATCATGGCACGCCTTGGCTTGTGCGGATCTCCCTTCCAGATCTAAGATTTCTTGTCAGCTCTGGTTGCTTGGTGTTGGATTTTGTGTGCCTCATGGTGTCTTTAGCATTTCTTCGGATGACTTATCTCTTTCTAAAGGGTTGTCCCACTGGGGGCTTTCACTGGTCCATGATGTCTGGAACCAACTCCCCGAATTGGGTATGTTTGATATTATCTTCGCCTTGTTTGGTGTCAACTTCGGCTTTCCACTGCTAGGAATCTCTACCTGGCGATGACTTTCACCATCTCTGAGGGGTTTTGGTTTTGGGATATCGGCACGCGATGGACTCCGGATCTGTCTTCTGCATCTTCGCTATCTGGTGCTGGTTCCGGTGGCCTCTGCGATAGTCTTGGTGTGCCTCCTGGCTTCGTGATCTATGCACGGATTTACCCAGCTTGACATCGGCATCTATTTTGCTTCAATTGATTGAGGTCGCTTCTTTTTTCTTGGAGGGGGGAGGCCCTATATGGTTTCTAAATGATACTTGTGCTGGGATATCGGCTTCTGTTTTGTAATTCTGGTGATGGTGATTTTGTTACTGTTGATTTTGGTTGTCGGTAGTATTTGGATGAGGAGTTTCTGGATGTTGGTGATGCGAATTGGTATGGTGATGCTGAAGAATGACGCTGAGTATTGCTTAATGGTGCTTGGAGCTAGAGTTATTTGATTGCATTCAAAGTGATATAATGGATTTAATGGTTTGTTATTTGAAGGTGGGAAGTTTGTGATCCAGACATGACTTCATGGACAGTCTTTAGAGATCGTTTAAGAGCTGACGATCCTTGTTTGCATTGTTTTTTTTTTGATTTGGTTGTTTGAGAGGGTATGGCGCAAGCCATCGGATCGGTCCTTTGCTTTGACATAGGACACTTTCTTTCCAATTAGTCTTGCAATGGTGGAGCACTTCTTCATGTTCGAATGCTAGGGAGGAGATGTTCAGTGTTGTTATTTGGGTTCTTCTCTTTCTATCTTTCATGTCTGATTGTCCTATGTCAATGATGTCTTTGGGTTTCCACCCCCTTCATCCCTTAAAAGGGGTTTTTATCTTATAATACAAAATTTGAAGGCCTTTGGGTCGTTGGATGGATGGATTAATGATTTTTTTTGATAAAGTGGTTTATGTTATCATTGATAGTGTTTACATATTTTTTAGATTTATAGAATATAACCAATAATCTATAGTTTACATAAAGAATTAGTAATAATTCGTATTTTCAATATGTTTTATGGTAATTTTAGGGTTTTATTATGTTTCAAGACAATGTATGATGAAGGTATTCACATGTTTGGTATGTGATAATTAAGAGCAACTTCATATTTTTTGGGGGATTAATTATGTGTTTATTTTGGAAATGTTGTGACCAAATTTCTAATGTTTTGGATCATAATATTTTTTAAGGGTTAAAAGGTTAACCATTTATGAAATTTTTTAAGTTGAACATTTGATAATGGTTTATATATTAATTTCTTACTTCACCATGTGGAGATTTATGTATATTGGATAACCTGTGCAAATGATTTTCTCATATAATAACTACATATCAAAGGAATGAATTATCATTCTTTCAGTTTTATTATGATCCATTAAAAATGAGTTTTAGTGCTTCAATAATAACAAATTATTTTTGGATATCAATCTATTATTGTAAACAGTGAATTGGAAATTTATTTAAGCACAAATGAAGGATGAAATTATGCTTATTAAATAGATTTGTATCAAATGAGTATATTTACTATTATTCATAGAAAGTAATATAATTCATCAAATTTAAGGAAATGATTTTGAAACCAAAAATTCACCCTATTACCTTTATATTTTATGAATCATATGGTCATTTAAATCATCGTCGATTTATGGTTTTGTGGTCCTTAACATTCTATTGATAATTTACATTCCTATGATCAATTGCCTCTATCATTCCCAATAATTATTTACACATTTCTTCCATGCACACATACTCAATTACCACCAATGTTATCCTACCTAGAAACAAAGCTATGTGTTATAAAATATGACCTTTTTTCTTTCCTTTTCTCCCATATTAAAATGATAATTTATTATCATTTTATGATGTAGGTTTTCACCAAAAAAAAATTCAAATATAAAACAATTAATTTTTTAGTGAAAGATAAAATTTTGGGGGTGAAATTTTTTTAAGGTTGGGTGAATTTAACACCCCAAAATAATAAATTAATATTCAATAGTGTATTCTATTCCCAACACCGAGCCTAATAAACCCATCAAATACATTTTTTTAAATTTAATCTCTTTGATAACTTATAGAATATGCAACCTTAAGTCTAAATAAGTTGTAAAGTAGTATACCATTATAAAATAGCTATTTAACTGGTGGGTATTAATTTTACTAACTAAATTATTAAAATAGTTGTTATATATGGACTATATATAAAATGAAAATCATTTAAATTAAAAAGAAATGTTTTTTGGAAAAAAACATTTTTCTAAAAGGTTGTTCAGTCATGATTTTGTCACGTAATATAATATAGATTTTAACCAATTTTAGAAAATATATATTATAATATTAACTTAATTATTGAAATTATAATATCAAAATAATATTAGGGTGTTTTTTTCAGTATTTTTCTGAAAACATTCATTTTTTGATGAATATTGAAAAGAAATGAATTTTAATAGAATACTCCCTTTCATTTTAATTATTTATAACGTTAAAATATACATTTAATTATTTTAATGGTAAAATTAGTTCAATTATATATCTTTTCTTAAAAAAAATTTCATTTTAATCATTTTAATATTTTACTTTGAAATAAAAACATTGTAAACTTTTGAACATTTTAAATTTGAAAACCTGCTTTCTCATTGTGTTTGTAGGGTTGATTTTAAATTAAAATTTTCCACTTATATGAATTAATTATTGAAAAATGGATTAAATATTTGGAACCATCAAAATTTATATTTTAAAATAAGGTCAACTAAATTTTTGACAAAAATGAATAGTAAAAATAGTAAAGATTACTTACTATTATTAAGGTAAAAATTGATTTTCCATGGGTTAAAATGAAAAGATAAGGGTTGAATAACCTTAAAATATGTATAAAATCTATTTTATGGAAATATTTCAACTATATAATAACTAATTATAAATAATTATCTATCTTTTATCATTTTTCATCTAAAAAACATGGGTGAAAATTTTTCTTTTCAAAAATTACCTAAGTTCTACTCACCTCACTTATAAGAGGCCACTCCCTCTACTCTCCTATTCACATAATAAAAAAATTGATCATAGAACTACCCAATTCACATCTTATAATCCCTGTAATTATCCTATAGTCCTTATTTTCTATATAAATCTATCCCAGGTTAGATTTTGATGAAAACCATATAGGTTACCCAATGAATAGTTAATATTCTTAAGTATGCCTTTTTATTTAATTTAATCCTCCACCTCATTATATTATTATTAAAGAATGATGATGTAATAAAATAAATACATTCCACATAATAATATGTTTTTTTAAGGTAATTTTCTAAAACTATATCCACTTTCATTGAATGGGTTATGAAATCATCATTCGTTTGTACAACAGACTACTGCCTTGTGAACTAATGTCATTAATTTTTCTATTACTGCCTCTCATGGTTGTGTAAGATGATGGATAAAAAATATATATATTATAATTATAACCTAATTATACCTATGTATTAATTTTATATTATATATCTTTTTTACTTTCCATTTTCTAGGGGATAAGATAGCGTTGCTCATGTGCATGGTGGACTGCCGCCTCGTAAAGAAATGTGATTCATTTTTCAATAATGCTTTAAATAGAATATATTAAAGATAATGTTAATTAATATATGTTATATAAATTAAATATTTATTAAATTAAATAAATATTTATTATTCTGAAAATATAATATATATCATTTTATTTCTTACCTTTCAACTCTCTAAAAAATGATAACAGCGTTGGTGTACATGTGGACTACTTCCTTCATCAAGAGATGTGACTCTATTTTCATCACAATACCACATGGATGATACACATAAGTATATTGAAATAAATAATATGATATTATTATCATTATATAATGGTAAAATATTTCTTATCTTCATTCCATAATGATTATTGAAAAATAGAAACATTACCCATGCGTACGTATGATATACCATCTCTATAATCATAACATATATGAATTTTCAAATCCATTTTACATGTTTGGTTTTAAAATTATAATTGGTGTAAATATATGATAATCGTGTCATCATTATTATTCATTAGATTATGAAAAAATATAATATGCACCATAATCATAAATTTCATGACAAATCACGAATTAGAAAAAAAAAGGAAATTAACACTCGAATAAATGAAAATAATGATATATTATGAACAAAATAGTGATAAGATTCAATAAAATGATCATATATGATATTATAAATAATATTATGGTTATTATATAACTTAATAACTTGTTGAAAACATCTATACATGAGGTTAAATCATGTTCAAACAAAAGGACTCTTGAGTTAAGGTATTTCATCTAAATTTCCTTCTATTGAGGCATATTTTAATGTTATGAACCTAATTAATTATATATGGTGTAAATATTGAAACTTTTTGATTCATTGATAATTCACGAAAAGTTTTAGTTTATATTTGAGATATTTTATCTAAGGTGGATTTGACTTAAATGATTCCATGTGGTAAATAATTTCATAACTCAATTTATTTTCATTGGGTTTTTTACTTCTTTATCATCTTTGATTTTATAAGATTATGTGTGTAGTGAATTAAAATTATATTATATTTTATTTACACTTTTTTATGTGTATTGACATTTAATACACTTAATTTATCCATTTACTAATTCTCACTTCTACATTATGATCATTATAACGGTTGGTTTCACAATCTCATTCTCATCAAGATTATCTATTCAGGAATTTTAGTTAGATTAAATTATTTGAAAATTATATAATAAATCCATATAATTTTATCCTAATATGGATATTAATATTATTTTCATATAATTTTTCCATTTTCTACACTTTGGTAATTAAAATAATTGATAATTTTGTTTTATAAAAATCTGACATCATTACACTCTATAATCAAAATTTTGTTTTCTTCAAAAATAATTTTAAAAAAAAATGTTTTCAAAAATGTTTTTAACCTTTTAAAATCGATATATTAAATTAATTTTCACTAATTTTTTATTTTAATTTTTTTTAATGGAATCATCATATAATTTTAAAAATAATTCCCATTTTTTTACTGAAAAAGTTTATGGAATATTTTTTTAACATGTACAACATGAATATAATTTCTAACCATCATGACCACTCAAATTTTGTATATATTATTTTATAAGTTTCAAAAATTATTTTAAAAGGAATTAATTTTAAAAATTCTTTGTTAACTTTTAGTTTCAAAAAGATATTTTCAAAATGAAAAGGATATTTTCCTTGATAAATTTTTTGAAGATCTTTTTATGGTATTTAAATTCATCAATAATAAAAAAACATTTATTCTAACTCCAATGGGTATATGATGTATTGATACCATACTAATTCATCATATAAATGGTTTATAATAATTTTAACCACATAATGTATTGACATTATCATCCCTGATTAATTTTTATAGTCATTAGCATTCCCCTGAATAATTCATTTTCCTATAGACAATAAATTTCACCTAAATATCCAAAAAAAATTGTCATGAATTTTTTAATTACATAAACTATATATCATTTATACATATAGTGTTATACATTGAATTTTATTTTTATATCTGGGGAATATTTATTAATTTATATTCAATACTAAATACAGACATTTGAATATAAGGCACATTGTTCATGAATTAAATCAATAATTCGATATATGAGGGATTATATTGACCTAAAGACATGGGTGGGTCCCAGTTATAGATAGCCCCTTGTTGAATCAGTATGGCTCATGAGACCTATCTATAAGATATAATTAAATGGGTTTCTTCATACAGTTAATTTTTTTTTTGTAAAAGGCCTTGATGGTAGAAGTATCATGATCCCAAGTTCATGAAATCCAATAATTAAGAAATTTACTTCCTTAAGAATTCATTTATTATTATCCTTGATATATTCAAAATGATATTATATCTAGATTCATATAATTCTTATTTTATTTGTTAAAAGGAATTCGTTTTAATTTATTTACCTTTCCATATTTATTATGCCTTATCCATTTATGATAGTAATTTTAATTGTTAAGTGTCATGTGTTTTTAGTTATATACCATGACATATTGATTTTTCCTTATCATTCTATCCATGAGATTTTTACCATGATATTATATCTAGATCCATTTAATTCTTATCTTATTTTGTAAATGGTATGTGTGTTAAGATATTTACCTTTCCATGTTGGTTATTCTTATTGAGTAATTATAGATTCCTCTATACTTAACCCTTATGAGAATTTGAGCTCACCCTTATTTTTTTCATTTCCCATGAATCCCTGATGTGGACTATGACTGATATGAATGGATATTCTAGTGGGAATAATGGTATTACATTAATAAAAATAGTGTTTTAATATATGATTTCAAATATAATATAAGAATAAATTATGCATATATATTACCAATAATATTAAACTATTCGATCCTTCAAGATGTGATTCCTTCTATCTTATGCCTATGTAATAAATTAGACACCAACTCTGGGTTACTAGATTCAGCGTTGCTACAAAACACATCTTTTCCAATGATAGTGTTGGTTATTTGATTGTGTATTTATGTTCTATATCTATAGATGGAGATGACCTAATTTTTAATTTACCTATTTTTGCTATATATATTTATGACCATATTTTTGGAGTGGAATTTTTGGAATTCTTTAAGGCCCACATCCCTTATTATGACTGATAGGTATGTTTTACATATTGTGATGAAAATAACCATCTCTTTAAAGAAGATTTCTGTGTGAATGAAAGTATAAAACAACCTTTGGTTCCTGTGATTGGGACTATATATTATCATTTTCTAGAAGTATATTTGGAATCACTTAATAAAATATGATATTGATATTTTCCAACCCATGCCACAATCCATATTTTTGTATTTTATAATAATACTTTTAAAGGGTAAGAGTAGACCCTCACAAAACCACCAGATTCAACCCATCACCAGAATTACACGGGAATAATGCAACATTCAAATTTCAAACAAAACACTACAACCAACCCCATCAATACCGCCATTGCCGCCTAAAAGAAAACACAACATTCAAAAAATAAAAACCCATCCATCATTCACGCTCCTTCCTCAATATCACAAAAGAGCCACCTCGAGATGCGTAAACATTGATTCGTTCACCTGCTTAGATTCATTCAGACTTCTCCTTCATCATCGCTTCTCGGAACCATCACCTTCATTATCGCCATAGTCATCGCTGTAGATTCCATCACCATCGTCGTCGTCCTCATCACTCAACACCGACGTCCAGATCATCCACATCGACCACCAAAAACACCCTTCACCTTCAACATCCACTCCATACGCATCGTAAAACACAAATCGCCAGAAGAATCACCAGAATAACCAAAAACACAGAAAGGAACTCCCTGATGATGAAATAAACCAAAGAGATTAATCAGACGCAGCACCTTGGATTCCCATCCACTTGCACGAACACATCCCAAAGTCTCCTCAGAAGCAAACACACCCAACCGACCTGGGTGGGTGCGAAGAACTTGGAAACCATAGCAAAGCACAAGTGGCGGGGCCTCCCGCAAGCCGAACCGCGAAGCCAACACCCTCAACCAACCAGGGCCTACGAAGATGAAGTCGCCACGAGACATCAAGCCACTCGAACTCACATCCCTGAGCACCAGGGAGACCACCGCGCAATCTACCTCGGAGAGAGAGGTAGAGACCAAGTGCAAGAGCAGAGAAGCGAGCGGCCGACCCCCTCGATGGAACACAACTTCGAGACCCAAAGAGAAACCCAAGAACGAACAAAGAAAACAATAAAAGAGATAATGAGCGGGATTGAAACCCTAAAATAAATCTGGGATTGAAACCCTAAAAGAACCCAAAGAGAAGAAAAAGCAAGTGCAGAGGTCCAAATCGTAGAACCAGAGAGAGACCAGGAGAGCGAAAAAACAAGATGAAGAGGTAGAGAAGAGAACCCGAAAAAATGGTCCATTCCACCTAATATGGATCCATCGGTTATACCCGTTCTTTTTTCAATAAAGTAGATTGAAAATTTTGATTTTGTCTTGATTATTGTAAACTCAATGAGGTTATGATAACATTGAGATACCCCTTCCACAAATTTATGATATATTTTATCAATTGAGAGGAGATAAGTGTATCTATAAAATTTAAATTGTATTAGGGTATCACAAACATCATGATTATAGAGAATACATTCCAAAGGAATCATTTAGAAGAATTTATGGTCACTATGAATACATGGTTATTCCCTATGGTCTTACAAATTCACTATTGGTGTTTATGGAATTGATATATCATAATTTTTTAAGGTATATTGATTCCTTTTTTACTTCCACTTATCATATTCTATAGTATTCTAATACTACGACCGACTGTAAAGCACTCTTTGTTATATTTTTTGGTATCTTGAGAGAATACCACCTTTCAGATCTTCCTTCAATGTATGATTTCAAGATAAAGGAGATGAGTTTTATTATTCATGTATTCTATAAAAGTTTATTGTCTATATATCTTAAAAATATATAATTTTTTATTTATTATAAACCATTAAATAATGTTTTTGAGATATATAGTTTCCTCAACTTAGTAGGATGTTATTTTTATTTCTTTGTGATTTTTCACAAATCACCTCATCGACGATAGATTTTACAAGAAAGGGAATTCCTTTAAAATGCATTGATTATGGATAGAAATAATTTTATGAACTTAAGTTTATACATACATCTACAATTATCCTTGCATTTAAAGAGTCAAAAAAATGCTATGTGGTAAATTGTGATGCATCAGGTTATAGGTTTTGATTTGAACTTATGTAATTATATCATGTTGTATCATATAGCTCATAATAATTGTGGTTTAATGAGAATAATTAATTAAAATAGTTTTTGGAATTATTTTTTGCATTCCATGATTGAAAATTCGGTATCATTACCTTTTAGTGAGAAATTCATAGTGTTCACAGGTCATAAGATCTTGAAGAATATTTTCCCAAAAAGGGATTTGAATCTGAGTAAATGAAGATGGATGGAATATCTACATTTTTATGACTTTGACTTCATATATACAATAGGAAAATGAAAATATATAATTTATGCATTGATTAGAGAGATATATATTCAGTTGGATAAAGAGGCTTCTTATCAATGGTATCTAATGTTGGTCATATATGATATACATCTGGATTGGGTTGAGTAATGGGAAGTTTCAATTTTCTTTCCATTTTTTATCTTTATGATTTGGGTTATAAATTTAATTATTCTCACACATCTTATCCATAATTTCATACTATGAGGTTAAAAATAAATTGTGGGGAGATAATTGAGGTATGGATGGTAAATTTCAGTTTTAGAATGCTTTTTAGAGACCATAGTGTGGTCCCTCTAACTTATTATAAATAAAACATTTCTTTATAACACTATTCAATGTGGTATATTCACCTAGAGATTTAGAATATGTACAGGGCACTAAGAGTGTAGTTTTGTTGGGCTAGAATATAGAAGATAATGTAAGAGTTTATCTTGAGATGACACACCTATCAATATCTCATGGTGGAGAAAAAATAACAATATTTTATGTTGAATTATTTACCTATTCCTATTTATAAATGGGGCCAACAATATGTGTATTTTTTCATAAATCTATAATTAATGGTTTAGAAATAGAAAACCATATGGGTGATTGTGTATCTACTCATGAATACAACTCACGTAATCCATATTTTTGAATCATATATTGTGGAATTCATTTAAATGATCTATAATTGGGAAGATGTAAAGATCCATCGAATTCCAGTTTCAATTTGGTTTAATAAGGACTCTAGTTTTACATCTTAATTTTTGAAGTCCTTATAGAAATCCCTCAGAACCTAGTTGATCATTAGCACAACATATAATACTCAAATGGATAGAAAAATTGAATAGAATAAATGAACATTAGAACACTTGATTAAAACATTTATAGTGGATTATGGAGTCTTGTGGGAGGAGAATATATCATTAGTAGAGTTCTTATACAACAATTTTTATCAAGACTCTACATATATGGCTCTTTTTGAAGACTTGTATGACCATCCTTTTCATTCTCTGCTTTTTTGAGTGGAAACATGATAGATCTCATTTTTTGGACATACACATGTATAAGAGATAATGTAGAAGATTTACATGTTCATAAAGAGGATGGATATGGAACTTAGTCTTTAGAAATAGTAATTAGATCAACATCTAAGACTATTATTGTTTGATTAGGTTGATCATGTTTTCATGATAATTATCTCAAAGGGGATAGAATCATCTTTTTTTTTATCAATGAATGTTTTATCCTCAGTATATTAGATCTTATTGATACTTGAAAGAATTAATGATGTGGATTATCCATTTTATTTACTTCTAAGTTTCATTTTATTCACAATATGATCTATAAATCTCAATTGATGAAGTACTATCTGGATCCTGGCTGTCTAATTTTTAGGAAAATATTGATCTTGAAGTGGATTATATTTTGATTCATATTCCAATAAAAATAATGTATGGATTAGGGATGACATTTTTTAGGAAATTAACTGGTTTGGTATGGGATTTATGGTAGTATTTTATGATTTAAGAAGAGACATGGGGGTAAAAAAGGAAATATTTTAGTTATTTCTTGATCTTTTTGAAAACAACATTAGTCTCCAACTTTTATATAAAAAAAATACTAATGGTGGGGAGAATGTAAAATACCTAGTTTTAGATACATTACACTTTTATTAAGTTTTATATGAATATATAATATTAAGATATAGTTTTTGATGTTTTTGAATTATTTTAATGTGTCTGGGAAGTGATTTAAAGGGTGTATGGTTTGAGAACGGTTAGGGAAAACCCTGCACTATATCCCATAAATAGTTAAAGGTGATGCTGGGAGCCATTGGGTTTGTTCATGATTAGATAATGGTTTGTAAAAACTATGCACATTCATGGAGAAACCAAGTGATTGAGGTAAATGGAAAAGGACGGTTGGAAAGTATCTTTTCAAACCATGCAAGCCAACCCTGTAAGGGTGTGTCCTTGGGATATTATTTTTAATAATTTTTTATAAATCTAATTCACATTGTGAATGAATAAATATTCCTCATTAAGTAATGTAGCCATAGAAAAAGCATGCACTAACTTTTTTATTTTCAACCAATTATAAAATATAGTATTTTATAGTTAATAGTTGATTAAGAGTTTTTAACCATTAACATTATATTTGTTTTATATTGACCATTAATATTATATAATAATAAATTTTATGATAAAGTCAATTTTCATAGAAGGAAGGAGAAATGTCTCCAACAAGTAGAATCATTCCTTATTAAGACCATTTATCATAGCTTCAGTGTGAGATGACATCAATGGGGGTTTCACTTGACTAGGACTATGTTTAAATTCAACAACTGAAGCATGAAAAAAAACATTTTATTGGAGAAGTTCATGTATATTGTGATCATGACCCAAACCATGTTCACCAACCAACCCAAAAGATCTCCACCATAGCACACATTACCCTTTGGTGTACACTAGAATAAATCCCTTCCATAGATTTTTATGTACACCCAATATGTTGTTGAAATTAATCTGTGATTTTCCAAACCATACAATTGTATAGTGAATTCCCATCACCATTTCTAATAAAGTGTATTCAAATATATATACATATCATTTAATTATATTGGAATTATATTTATATAACTCATAATCATTAATCATGGGATATATGTGATGAAGTATTTTCTTATGTCAAATGATCTATGTGGCACACAAATACACATACATATTATGAATGTGATGAGCAGGCCTGAAATTATATATCTATCCAATGAATTGGGTAATATTTTCATCTCATGATATACCATGTGTAGTTAATTAGATGTTATTTTATGCACACTATTTTTTAATGTCTCTATGGTTATACTTGACTTATTCTTATGATTCCATGTTTTATGTTGTCTCCGCATTCCTTTTTTTCCTTTATGTAATCATCTAATATCATACATCGATGTTCATGTTTATGATTCTAACCTATTTTATGTCACATTGTAATTACAATTGAATAAAATATACTATATTAAATATTTTATGCTTTGATTATTCCTTTAATAGGCATTATATCTCACTACTCTCTTATATATGCCTCAGTTTACCTCGTTCAGTATTAGAAGATCGATGGAATTTTAAGAGCATTTTATGGTGTTGTAAATAATATCATTATATCTATATTTCAATTTATTATGTTATGTATCTAATTACCCAAATAAACTATACCTTTTGATCTTTATGGGATTTATTATGTGTGTATTTATGTAATAATTCATGAATTACTGTATATAAAAGATATGGGTTGTCATAGATAGTATTAGATAAAAGTTGAGTTATTTTTGGGATTTATATTATAAAAAATTATTGAAATCCTTAGGGGTGATACTCAACATAGGAAAATATCCCTAAATTATCATAATGTATATAATAAGTGGTTTCCATGAAATATAGTCCCTATCTGGACAATAAAAGTTTTTGTGGATCTAGTATAGTTATACATAAGCATAATAACACTGAAAAGGGTGCACTAGGATTTAATCCAATCATCACATGGTGCTGAAAAAGAATCCTTTTTCCAAACCTAGTTTTCCACTCCTAGGGGACATTATCTTGAAAATTCACTAACTATTATGAACCATTATAATGGGAAAAATATCAGTAAAATTTTAAATTTTGAAATTGACTTAGATAACTAATATTGAAATCTATAAATTCATAGGTTAATTAATGTATGTTATTTATGTGGTATCTATTCAATGTTCATAGTTTCTCATATATATGATTAATAGTTTAAAAAATATCTCTCTTTTTATTTTCCTATTATTTTAGTAAATGGTTGGAAATAGGAGTAACTACGTCTAAAAATAATGTGAATGAAAAAATAATGAATACCCAAATTATATGCTCAAACTAATGAGATAATTGGTCATGAATATTGTGACATTACCTTCTCAATTAACTCAAATTTTGAATAGAAACATGAATCATGGGTAAACCCCCCCCCCCAAGAAATATCTTATTTCTATTAATTAATTTATGTAAAAAAGGCCTCTAGTATTCATCGTAACACCCCCAATATTTTAGAAAAGAAAACTATGTTCGATAGAATATTCGATGCACAACACCAAGTTTAAACGACCTGTGATATATATAATCATTTTGACATAGCCATTAAATTGGTAGGTATGAATATTATTAACTAATTTATGATATATAGTATATATCCTACTTAATATAATTTTTTGATAAATGTTTAGTAAATAATTAAGAACTTTTTAGAAAATTAATTTTATTCTTCAAAAATATGTTTTCACAAAAAAAATATTTTTTATTTCTTTTCAATAAAAAATATTGTAATATTTTTTTATA